>CM057775.1:11931069-14810891 GCA_030064435.1 Trapa incisa | reverse complement strand
TAAAAATCATTAAGAAACCCAAGAACCACTAAAAAATGCTAAGAATCGCTAAGAAACCCTAATAAATCCTAAGAAACCCTATAAAACCTTAAGAAATGCTTAGAAATCCTAAGAAACCCTACAAACCCTAAGAAACACTAATAAATGCTAAGAACTTATAATAAATGTTAAGTAACGCTAAGAAACCCTAAAAACACTAACAACCACAAGAAACGCTAAAACAAGCTAAGAATTATTTAGAAACACAAAAAACAAATACTAAGAAACACTAATAAACCCTAATAAATCCTAAGAAACCCTAAAAAACACTAATAATCACTAAGAAACTCTAAGAAACCCTATAAAACTCTAAAAAACACTAAGATATCCAATAAAACCATAAAAAATCACTAAAAACCATATAAAACCCTAAAAACACTAAGAAATTAAGAAATCGAAGAAATGCTAAAAAAAATGCCAAAAATCGCTAAAAAGCGCTAAAGAAACTATAATACACGAGACTAAAACCTAATAAAATCCTATAAAACCCTAAGAAATACTAAAAATATTTTTAAAAAATGGTAAGAAATGCTATAAAACCCTATAAAAACCTAAGAAACGCTAATAAACCCTAATAACTGCTAAGTAATGCTAAGAAACCCTAAAAAATTTTGAGAAACCCTAAGCAATCCTAATAAACTCTAAGAAATCTAAGAAACCCTAAGAAAAGCTAATAAACTCTAATAAACCCTTTAAAAACCATAAGAAATTCTAAGAAACCCTACAAAATGCAAAAAATCCCTAAAAATGCTAAGAAAGAGTAAGAAGTGTTAAGTAACCCTAAAAAATATTTAAAAAACCCAAGAAATGCTAAAAATGCTATGAATCGCTAAGAAACGCTAATAAAACCTTATAAATCCTAAGAAACCCTATAAAACCCTAAGAAATGCTAAGAAATCCTGAGAAACGATAAGAAACCCTAATAAATCATAAGAAATTATAAGAAACACTAAGTAACGCTAAGAAACCCTAAAAAAATATTAATAAATACAAGAAACGCTAAAAAATGCTAAGAATTGCTAAGAACTGCTAAAAATACTAAAAAATGCTAATAAACACTAAGAAACACTAATAATCGCTAAGAAACTCTAAGAAACCCTATAAAAACCTAAAAAACACTTACAAACCTTATAAAACCATAAGAAATGCTAAGAAATGCAAGGAAACTATAAGAAACACTAGTAATGCTAAGAAACCCTAAAAAAACATTAAAAAAACCAAAGAAAAGCAAAAAAAATGCTAATAATTGCTAAAAACACTAAGAAACTATAATAAATGAGAATAAACCCTAATAAAATCCAATAAAACCCTAAGAGATGCTAAAAAATGTAAGAAACTGTAAGAAATGCTAGGAAACCCTAGTAAACGCTAAGAAACGCTAAAAAAATGCTAAGAATCACTAAGAAACCCTAAGAAATGCTAATTAACACTAATAAACCCTAGGAAACACTTAGAGATGGTATGAAATGCTAGGAAATGCTAAGAAACACTAACAAATGCTAAGAAACCCTAGGAAACTCAAGGAAACTCTAAGAACCCCTACAAAAATATAAGAAAAACTAAGAAACCTTAAGAAACACTATAAAACCATAAGAAACACTAATATACCCTAAGAAATGCTAAAAAAAATAATAAGAAACGCTAAGAAACCTAAAAAATACTAATAAACCCCAAGAAATGCTAAAAAATGCAAATAATCGCTAAGAAACCCTATGAAATGGTATGAAACACTAATAAACCCTCTCAAACCCTTAGAAATAGTATGAAATGCTAGGAATTACTAAGAAACACTAAGAAACGCTAAAAAACTCTAAGAAACACTACAAAACTCTAAGAAACCCTATAAAATCTTATGAAACACTAAGAAACCCTATAAAATCTTATGAAACACTAAGAAACCCTATAAAACTCTAAGAAATGCTAATAAAACCTAATAAATCCAAAAAAACCCTATAAAACCCTAAGAAATGCTAAGAAACCTGATAAAACCCATATAAATGCTAAGAAACTATAAGAAACGCTAAGTAGCACTAAGAAACCCTAAAAAACATTAAGAAACTCTAAGAAACCCAATAAAACACTAAGAAATGATAAGAAATCCTAAGAAACCCTACAAAACACTAAGAAACCCTATAAAACACCAAGAAACCCTAAGAAACCCTAAGAAACACTATAAAACCATAAAAAAACGCTTAGAAATCTTAAAACAAATACTAAGAAACTTTAAGAAACGCTAATTAATGTTAAGAAAGCCTAAAAAACATTAAGAAACCAAAGAAATGCTAAAAATGCTAAGAATCGCTAATAAACACTAAGAAACGCTAATAAACCATAATAAATCATAAGATATCCTATGAAATCCTAAGAAAAACAAAGAAACTCTATAAAACACTAAGAAATGCTAATAAACATAAATAAATCATAAGATACCCTAAGAAATCCTATGAAAAAATAAGAAACTCTATAAAATACTAAGAAATATTAAGAAATCCTAAGAATTGCTAAGAAACTATAACAAACGCTATGTAACACTAACAAACTCTAAAAAACACTAAGAAACCCCAAGAAACGCTAAAAAAATGCGAAGAATTGCTTAGAAAACCAATGAAACGCTAAGAAACACTAATAAATCCAAGGAAACCTTAAAAACGGTATCAAATGCTAGGAAATGCTACAAAATGCTAATAAATGCTAAGAAACGCTAAGAAACCCTAAGAAACACTAAGAAACCCTAAAAAACATTAAGAAACCCTAAGAAACCCTAAGAAATGCTAAGAAATCCTAAGAAACCTTATAAAACCCTAAGAAATGCTAAGAAACGCTAAGTAACACTAAGTAACACTAAGAAACCCTAAAAATTAATAAAAAACCAAGAAACGCTAAAAAATACTAAGAATCGCTAATAAACACTAAAAAACATTAATAAACCTTAATAAATCCTAAGATACCCTAAGAAATCCTAAGAAACACTAAAAAATTCTATAAAACCCTAAGAAATATTAAGAAATGCTAAGAAATTATAAGAAACGCTATATAACGCTAAGAAATCCTAAAAAACACTAAAAAAACCCCAAAGAGAAACGCTAAAAAAATGCTAAGAATCGTTTAGAAAACCTATGAAACGCTAAGAAACACTAATAAATCTTAGGAAACCCTTAAGAAATGCTAAGAAACGTTAATAAATGCTTAGAAACGCTAAGAAACCCTAAGAAACGCTAAGAAACTCTAAGAAACCCAATAAAATCTTAAAAAAAACCCTATAAAAACACTAAGAAACACTAATAAACCCTAATAAATCATAAGAAACCCTACAAAATCTTAAGAAACACTAAATAACCCTAATAAATCATAAGAAACCCTTCAAAATCTTAAGAAACACTAAATAACCCAATGAAACCCTAAGAAATGCTAATAAACCCTAATAAATCCTAAGAAATTCTAAGAAATGTTAAAAAACTCTGAGAAACCCTATAAAACCCTAAGAAACCCTATAAAACCAACACTAATAAACCTAGGAAATGCTAATAAACCCAAAAAAATGCAAAGAAACTGTAATAAACGCTAAGTATCGAAAATCTAAAAAAATGCTAAGAATCGCAAATAAACACTAATAAATCCTAAGAAAGCCGAAAGAAATGCTAAAAAATACTAAGAATCGCTAAGAAACCCTAAGAAACGCTAATTAACCCTATAAAACCTTAAGAAACACTATAAAACCCTAACAAATGCTAAGTAACGCTTGGAAACCCTAAAAAATATTAAGAATCCCAAGAAACGCTAAAAAAATGTTCAAAATCATTAAGAAATGCTAATAAACACTAAAAAATGCTTAATAAACCATAATAAATTATAAGATACCCTAAAAAACACTAAAAAACTCTATGAAATGCTAAGAAACTATAAGAAATGCTTAGTAACGAAACCCTAAAAAACTCTAAGAAACCTCGAGAAACACAAAAAAATGCTAAGAATTGCTAAGAAACGCTAATAAATCCTAGAAAACCCTTAGAAGTGATATGAAACACTAGAAAATGTTTGTAAATGTTAAGAAACCCTAAGAAACACTTAGAAGCACTAAGAAACGCTAAGAAACTCTGAGAAACCATGTAAAACCCAAAGAAACTCTACAAAACTCTATGAAATGGTAAGAAACTATAAGAAATGCTAAATAACTCTAAGAAACCCAAAAAAAAAATTAAGAAATGCAAGAAACGCAAAAAAAATGCCAAGAATCGCTAAGAAATGCTAATAAACCATAATAAATCCTAAAAAATGCTAAGAAACACTATAAAACCCTAAAAAACTCTAATTAATGCTAAGATACCCTATAAATCCCTAAGAAACGCTAATAAACCCTAATAAATGCTAAGAAATTCTAAGTATGTTAAAAAATATTAAGAAACTCTCAAAAATCCTAATAAACTCTAAGAACTCTTAAGAAACTCTGTTTAATTAAAGAAGGTAGAATGAACTAAATAATACTTATTCGTCTTTGTACATGAAATAGAAAAATATATGTATACTAAAATCCATTCTTATCTTATCATTTTCATTCATTTTTTATTTCATTTTGATTTCATTAGAAAAACAAAAATCCTAAAATATTTATTAGAATTCAATCCAACAAGAGGGACTCTTAGCCAAAATAGAGATTTCTCGGGAGAAAAGAGTTAATATTCTATAGCTATAGTTTTTATATTTGAATTATATATATTCATAGACAGAAAAAATGAAAAAGAAAATTCGATTTATTTGTCTAATCTTCATTTCCCATAAGGCAGAAAAAAGAAAATGGATATAGGTTTCCTAATTACTAATCCAAAATATCAGTAAAAAAAAGAATTATCAAAAAGATTATACTCTCCAATACAATATACAATACAATTTAGTATGAAATCTTATGTCACCAAAGAAAAAATACATTATTCTCATTTTGATTTTGATTCCAATAAACTAACTATTGGTTAACTACAAATACAATAATTGAACTTAAGGCTCTACTTACTACTTTATACATACTTACTCAATTTATATTAATGAAATTAGGATGAAAAGGAAAAAAAGCGTGAATGCAATGTAGGCATTAGGTCCGGCAATAATGATATCCCCCAACACGCCCAAACTAGCCGTCACTCCACGGGTAGTAGGAGATGTAAGGATAGATATATAGAATAACTTTTTATTTGATTGATAATCATATAAAGCAGCAAATATTTCAGCCATTTGCATCAAGCTCAAACTTTCTTCTTGCATACGCGCTCCTCCGAAAGCACATACTAGAATAAGAGGTCAAAATGGATTGGCAGTATACTTGATCAAACGGGTCATTTTTTCCCCTACTACAGATCCCATACTATCCCTATAAACTGAAAATTCATAACTCCAATTTCTATAGAAATACTATTTAGTTGACTTGTACCGTTTAAACAATTTTTGTTAATCCTGTGTTTATTTTATATGAATCAATCCGATCTTTATAAGGTTTTCTTCCGAATGAAATTCAATAGGATCTAGAGAAACCATGTCTTCATCCATAGGATCCACGGTACCTGAATCAATCAAAAGTTCGATTCAATCTGAAATACTCATTTTCAAATGATATCCACATTGTTCACAAATATTCATTTTTTACTTCCAAAATTTCTTATAATTTCATCCTAAACTATTTTTGCATAGAACCCACCAATGCCTATATTTTTTAGGTAAATCAAAATTAGTAGAATTTTCTTTTATATTGAAATCAATAGTATTGTTGATAGTTCTTATATTTGAGATGTCCCTTTCATTACTATTTCTACGTTCATCACAAATGGTTTTATAAATGATTTTATAAATGTAACTGGAACTCTAATTGTGACTACCACTTAAAATGGAACTCTTAATACAACTATTAATGTAATTATTCCAATTATATTTAGTATCATACATGTAAGATTATAGTGGGAATCATTATTCTTACATCCATTCGTCAGATTAACTAGAATTATGATAGCTAAAAAAAGAACTTTCTAGTTCACTTAGTAAATAAGGATCATTGTGAATCTAAAAAAATTAGATTTTGAATATCAAAAGATATGAATATATATATATATATATATATATATATATATATATATTATTACCTATAACTATAAAGGTGTCATCAGAGATCAAATTCTGAATGTCCCTAACACCTACTAAAGGATTACCATTACTATAACTAGAACTACCACTCCAACTATGAATCGTATCAATTATAACCGCATCCTCACTTACACTAGTATTTTCAATAGGACTAAACCTATTACTTGATTTACTTAGACCGCGTCTGAATTTGAATTTCCCTTAGACAATATCGAATTGAACCACCATTTTCTCATAGAGTTTTCTTGTCCCTATTTCCATGAAAATACAATAGATGAATAGTCATTTGATGAAAAATCATCTCAATATTTTATTTGCTATCAGAATAAGCATATGGATCCAATCACTAGGATTATTAACTACTAAAATAAGGAGTGATTATTGAAAAAAGAAAATGATTCAATTTTGTAAGAAGTGGGTATATTCCTTTCCTATAACTAGATAGGATAGGATATTAAGGATGATATATATGACGGAACACCATATTGAATAAAATACATTTTTATCCAAATTTCTAAATTCTAAATCAAAATAGGGATTTCTTTCTTCTTGTGTCAAATTCGCATTGAAAAAAAAAAGAAATATTTATTCTCTCTTATGTTATTAATCATTTTTTTAGTAAAATCTCGCCGATTACTAATGGAATAAATTTTTATTCCAACACGGAAGGTAAAGAACAATATACAGGATGGGTAGAAGAAGTTGCGATACGTGCCTCGATCATGACCAAAGAATAGACGATCCTAAAGATCCATAGGATGAATTGTGGATCCAACACAATAAATAATGGAAGCATTTGAGTTTTGTATTTTGAAATCTTCTATATCTAGATATAGAGTCTAAATATACTAGATATATATGTATATCTTATATCTATGATAGAATCTGTGTTCAGCTCAATTCGAATAGGCTGAGTTTAGTTGAATTGCAATTCAATTAAGAGAATGAACGGAAATTAATGGATTACAAAGTATCCATTGCTTCGAATTCAAATTGGATCTCCTTCCATACTTCATAAGCAACAGCTAGTTCAGGACTCCATTTGCTAGCCTCGCGTAATTTCATTACCTTCACGAGCAAGATCACGTCCCTCATTACAAGCTTTTACACACGCTTCTAGAGCTACTCGATTAGCTACAATACCCAGTTGCATTCCCCCAAGGGTGTCCTCAAGTTCCTCCGCCAAATTGTAGTATGGAATCATCCCAAAGATTTTGGTCAGAGCAGGCATATGCCAAATGCGAATGCCCCAGAAGCCACAGTTAGAACACCTAGTAAAGAGACCCAATCATGAGTGAAATAAATATTGTGGCTTTGATCTCTTTAGTATAATCATCACGTAGTAAATCAACAAAGCCTAAAAGTAATCAACAAAGATTTTGGTCACGTAGTAACGCTAAGAAGGCCTAAAAAATATTAAGAAACCCAAGAAACACTAAAAAATACTAAGAATCGCTTATAAACCCTAATAAATCCTAAGAAACCCTATAAAACCCTAAGAAATCTTAAGAAACCTTATAAAAGCCTAAGAACGCTAAGAAACCCTAGTAAATGCTAAGAAATTATAAGAAATGCTAAGACACCCTAAAGAACATTAATAAACACAAGAAACTCTAAAAATTGCTAAGAATTGCTAAGAAACGTAAAAAATACTAAGAATTGCTAAGAAACGCTAATAAACCATAATAAATCCTAAGAAACCCTAAGAAACAATAAGAATCGCTAAGAAACTCTAAGAAACCATAAAAACCATAAAAAAAAATATATAATAAACACTAAGAAACCCTATAAAACCATAAGAAACGCTAAAAAGTGCAAAGAAACTATAAGAAACACTAAGTAATGTTAAGAAAATCTAAAAAACCCTAAGAAATGATAAGAAACCCTATAAAACCCTAATAGATAATAAGAAATCTTAAGGAAAACTTATAAAACCCTAAGAAACACTAATAAACCCTAAGAAATGCTAAGAAATAATAAGAAACGCTAAGTTACGCTAAGAAACCCAAAATAACATTTAGAAACCCAAGAAACGCTAAAAAAATGCAAAGAATTACTAAGAAACACTAATAAACCCTAATAAATTCTAGGAAATCCTAATAAAACTATAAAACACTAAGAAACGCTAAAAAACTCTAAAAAACCTATAAAACCCTTAGAAATGCTAAGAAACTATAAGAAATGCCAAGTAATGTTTAGAAACTGAAAAAAAAAACAATAAGAAACACTAAAAAATGCTAAGAATCACTGAGAAACCCTAAGAAACACTAATAAACCCTAGAAAAAATTTAGAAATAATATGAAATGCTAGGAAATGATAAGAAACACTGAGAAAAGCTAAGAAACTCTAAGAAACTCTATAAAATCCTAAGAAAGCCTCAGAAATGCTAAGAAACTATAATAAACGCTAAGTAACACTAAGAAACCCTAAAAAGCATTACGAAACCCAAGGTAGACTAAAAAACTGCTAAAACTTGCTAAGAAATACTTATAAACCCTATAAAACCCTAAGAAATGCTAATAAACCTTAAGAAAACCTATAAAACCTATAAAACCTTAAGAAACACTAAGAAACCCTAATAAATGCTAAGTAATGCTAAAAAATGCTAAGAAACGCTAAGAAACCCTAAGAAATAGTAAGAAATGCTAAGAAACTCTAAGAAACCCAATAAAATATTGAGAAAAAAATAACCCTATAAAACCCTGAGAAACGCTAATAAACCCTAATAAATCCTAAGAAACCCTAAGAAATGCTAAGAAACTCTGAGAAACCCTATAAAACCCTAAGAAATGCTAAGAAATCCTAAAAAAAACTAATAAATTTTAAGAATCAATAAGCAACACTAAGTAATGCTAAGAAACCCCAAAACACATTAAGAAACCCTATGAAACAATTAGAAATGATAATATATCTTAAGAAACCCTAGGAAAAGCTAAGAAACTCTAAGAAACGCTAAGAAACTGAAACAAATATTAAGAAACCTAAGAAATGCTAATAAACCCTAATAAATCCTATGAAACCCTAAGAAACACTATGAAATTCTAATAAACCCTATAAAGCCCTAAAAAAATGCTAATAAATCCTGAGAAACCCTATAAAACCCAAAGAAACACTAAGAAACCCTAATAAATGCTAAGTAACGCTAAGAACCCCTACAAATCCAAATAAACTCTAAGAACACTTAAGGAACCCTTAGAAATGCTAAGAAACTCTAAGAAACCCTTTAAAACCCTAAGAAATGCTAAGAAACCCTATAAAACCCTAAGAAACACAAAGAAACCCTAAAAATACTAAGAAATTATAAGAAACACTAAGTAACGCTAAGAAACCCTAAAAAATATTAAGAAATTCAAATAAATCCTAAGAAACTCTAAGAAACACTATGAAATGCAAATAAACTCTAAGAAACCCTATAAAAGCCTAAGAAAGGCTAAGAACTCCTAAGAAACCATAAGAAACGCTAAGAAGCCGTAAAAAATGCTAAGAAACTATATAAAACGCTAAGTAATGCTATGAAACCCTAAAAAACATTAAAAAAAAGACAAGAAACACTAAAAAAATGCTAAGAATTGCAAAGAAATGCTAAAATAATAACCCCTAGTAAATTCTAAGAAACACTAAAAAATGCTAGAAAACTCTAAGAAACCCTATAAAACCCAAAGAAACACAAATAAACCCTATAAAAACCTAACAAATGATAAGAAACACTAAAAAATGCAAATAAACTATAACAAACACTAAGTAATGCTAAGAAACCCAAAAAAATATTAAGAACCCGAAGAAAAGCTAAAAAATCCTAAGAATGGCTAAGAAGAGCTAATAAATGTGAATAAACCCTAGTAAATCCTAAGAAACCCGAAGAAATGCTAAAAATGCAAAAAAATAGTAACATACGCTAGAAAACCCAAGTTAAAGCTAAGAAATGCTAAAAAAAATGAAAAGAATCGCTAAGAATCCCTAAGAAATGCCAATTAACCCTAATAAACCCTAGGAAACACTAAGAAAAGGAATGAAAAGCTAGGAAATACAAAGAAACACTAAGAAATGCTAAGAAACGCTATGAAATCCTAAAAAACACTATGGGACGCAAATAAACTCTAAGAAACCCTAAGAAACAAGAATAAACACTATAAAACCTAAGAAACCCAAAGAAATGCTAAGTAACGCTTAGAATCCCTAAAAAAATATTAAGAAACGCTAAAAAATGCTAAGAATTACTAATAAACACTAATAAACACTAAAAAACGCTAATATACCATAACAATTTCCTAAGAAATTCTAAGAAACATTAAAAAAAACTCTAAGAAACCCTACAAAACACTAAGAGACTCCAAGAAACGCTAAAAAATGCTAAGAATAGCTAAGGAACCCTAATAAATGCTAAAAAATCCTAAGAAACACTAAGAAATGCAAAGAAACTCTAATAAACCCTATAAAACCTTAAGAAACCCTACAAAACCCTAAGAAATGCTAGGAAATGCTAAAAAACCCTAAGAACCACTAAGAAATGCAAAGAAACTCTAATAAACCCTACAAAACCCTAAGAAATGCTAAAAATTTATAAGAAACGCTAACATAATGCTAAGAAACCCTTTAAAACCCTAATAAACTATAATAAATGCTAAATAATGCTAAGAAACACTAAAAGACACTAAAAAACCCCAAGAAACGCAAAAAAAAGCAATGAATCTTTAAGAAACCCTATGAAACGCTAAGAAACACTAATAAACACTAAGAAACATTGTAAAACCCAATAAAACCCTAACAAATGCAAATAAACTATAAGTAACTCTAAGAAACCCTAAAAATCATTAAGAAACCGAAGAAAAGGTAAAAAATCCTAAGAATCACTAAGAAATGTTAATAAATGCAAATAGACCCTAATAAATCCTAAGAAACCTGAGGAAATGCTAAAAAAATGCTAAGAAACTGTAAGAAACGCTAGGAAACCCTAGTAAACGCTAAGAAATCATAAAAAATGCAAAGAATTGCTAACAAACCCTAAGAAATGCTAATTAACCTTAATAAACCATATGAAACACTTAGAAACGGTATGAAACACTAGGAAATGCTAAGAAACTATAATAAACGCTAGGTAACACTAAGAAACCCTAAAAAACATTAAGAAACCCAAGGTAGACTAAAAAATGCTAAAACTCGCTAAGAAATGCTTATTAACCCTAAGAAATCCTAATAAACACTAAGAAATGCTAATAAATAGTAAGAAACCCTATAAAACCCTAAGAAACGCTAAGAAACCAAAATAAATGCTGAGTAACGCTAAAAAATGCTAAGAAACCCTAAGAAACACTAACAAATGCTAAAAAATGCTAAGAAATGCTAAGAAACTATAAGAAACGCTAATTAATGCTAAAAAACCTTAAAAAACATTAAAAAACGCTAAAAAATGCTATGACTCGCTAATAAATGAGAATAAACTATAATAAAATCCTATAAAACCCAAAGAAATACTAAAAAATGCTAAGAAACGCTATAAAACCCTAAGAAACCCTATAAAATCCTAAGAAACACTAATAAATGCTAAGTAATGCTAAGAAACCCTAAAAAACTTTAAGAAACTCGAAGAAATCCTAATAAACTCTAAGAATTCTTAAGAAACGCTAATAAACTCTAAGAAACGATAATAAATAAATCCTAAGAAACCCTATAAAACCCTAAGAAATTCCTAGAAATGCCATGTAACGCTAAGAAACCAAAAAAATAATAAGAAACCCCAAGATATGCTAAAAATGCTAAGAATTGCTAAGAAACCCTATGAAACACTAAGAAAAGTGAATAAACCCTAAAAACCTTTAGAAACATTATGAAACACAAGGAAATGCTAAGAAACTCTAAAAAATCCTATAAAATCCTAAGAAAAACTAAGAAATGATAAGAAACTATAATAAACGATAGGTAACGCTATGAAACCCTAAAAAATATTAAGAAACCCAAGGTACACTAAAAAGTACTATGACTTACTAACAAACACTAATAAACCCTAAGAAACCCTAAGAAATACTATGAAATTCTAATAAACCCTATAAAAACCTAAAAAATGCTAATAAACCCTAAGAAACCCCAAAGAAACGCTAAGAAATGCTAAGAAACCCTAATAAATACTAAGTAATGCTAATAAACCCTAAAAAACTTAAAGAAACCCGAAAAATCCAAATAAACTCTAAGAACCCTTAAGGAAGCCTAAGAAATGCTAAAAAACTCTAAGAAACCCTTTAAAACCCTAAGAAATGCTAAGAAACCCTATAAAACCCAAGAAACACAAAGAAACCCTAAAAATACTAAGAAATTATAAAAAACGCTAAGAAACCCTAAAAAACGTTAAGAAACCCAAATAAATCCAAAGAAACACTATGAAATGCAAATAAACTCTAAGAAACCCTACAAAACCCTAAGAAATGCTAAGAAACCGTAAGAAATGCTAAGAAATTATATAAAATGCTAAGTAATGCTAAGAAACCCTAAAAAACATTAAAAAAACCCAACAAACACTAAAAAAAATGCTAAGAATTGCTAAGAAATGCTAAAAAATGCTAATAAACACTAATAAACGCTAATAACCCCTAGTAAATTCTAAGAAACACTAAAAAATGCTAAAAAAACTCTAAGAAACCCTATAAAACCCAAAGAAACACAAATAAACCCTATAAAAACCTAACAAATGCGAAGAAACACTAAAAAAATGCAAAGAAACAATAACAAACACTAAGTAATTCTAAAAAACCCTAATAAATATTAAGAACCCAAAGAAAAGCTAAAAATGCTAAGAAGTGCTAATAAACGTGAATAAACCCTAATAAATCCTAAGAAACTCGAAGAAATGCTAAAAGATGCTAAAAAACAATAACAAATGTTAGAAAACCCAAGTAAACGCTAAGAAATGGTAAAAAAATACAAAGAATCACTAAGAATCCCTAAGAAATGTTAATTAACCCTAGGAAACACTAAGAAACAGAATGAAAAGCTAGGAAATACTAAGAAACACTAAGAAATGCTATGAAACCCTAAAAAACACTATGGGACGCAAAGAAACTCTAAGAAACCCTATAAAACCCTAAGAAATAAGAAGAAACACTATAAAACCTAAGAAACCCTAAGAAATGCTAAGAAACTATAAGAAATGCTAAATAATGCTTAGAAACCCTAAAAAAACATTAAGACACCTAAGAAACGCTAAAAAAATACTAAGAATCGCAAAGAAACACTAATAAACACTAAAAACGCAAATAAACCATAATAATTTCCTAAGAAATTCTAAGAAACACTAAAAAAAACTCTAAGAAACCCTACAAAACACTAAGAAATGCTAAGAAATGCTAAGAAACAATAAGAAATGCTAAGTAACGCTAAGAAACCCTAAAAAACACTAAGAAACACCAACAAACGCTAAGATTTGCAACATGCCCCCACAAGCTAGGGAAGGAGTACCTCCCTCAAATGGGATTGTTGGGAGACCAAGGAGGAGGAATGTACCTCCCTAAGAAGCACCAGTTATTATGTACTTTGATATACCAAAGTGCCGAAAGTCACTTCAACTATTTGGTTGTAAAAGCTTCATTAGTGAAAAGAATGTTGTCATAACCATGGATTGGCTATGAAATGTGGAGAAGCCCATAACAATCATGAAAGAACCGAATATGGAGAAGGTAGTCATGGCAAGATTCTTGTTGGAGGCCAATGCAAGCCATTGGTAAGAGAATTGTTTGGCTACATCTCCTACCCAACCTACATGGGAAGATTTTGAGCGTAGGTTCAGGGAAGAGTACATGGCCCAACATATGGTGAATGTGAAAAAGTTGGAATTTTTCCAACTTTAACATGGTTCTGGAACCGTGAACGACTATGAAAATATTTCCAATAAACTACAACTCTTCACTCCAAACTTTGCCAGCCTAGGGGACATATGCCAATTTTCGTCCAAGGTCTTAACTTAAAAATCAAGATGATACTAGGAAGCCTGGGATGACCCAAGGATCTAGCGCTTGTGAAAAGTAAGGCATACGAATGTGAATGCATAGATCAAGCAAGACAAAGTCACTCCAAGAAAAGGAAGGATTGAGAAGTCTAGTTAAAGGATGAAAAAGGCCTTAAGCCAAAGACTAGGAACCCTTCAAGGAACCTCGCACTAAAAGGTCTAACATGAGCCTCTATCACTTGGAACAGCAACCATCAATCTCGTAGATAAGAGACTAGAGAGGAGGGACTCGCCCATAATAATGGCACCAAGAGTCAGACAAGGATCAATGACACATGTTGTCGATGCTAGAAGTACCATGGAGGATCTTGACGTAACATTGTAACTTATTATGAGTGTGGCCAACCAGGGCACATCTCCCGAAATTTCCCACAGGACAACTCCCAGCCAAACATGACACTTACCTCTCGCTCCCTCATATATCAAGACCCCCAAAAAGGAAAGACCATTGCAAAGAGCAATGATTCTAAGGGGTAGCACACCAGAGGAAAACCATCAGCAAGGACCCGAGAAGAAGTGGTCAATAGTAAAGTTGGAACCACCATTGAATCCTTTTGGAAATTTATGTTTTTGTAAGGGGTTGAAATGAAACACTTTTGTTAATGGAGCAATGTTGGAAAAGCTCAAACAAATTTGTCAATTTTGAAATATTACAAGTAGTAAAGTTTATAACAAGTGAGTATGAATTAATTAATTCAACCAAAACAGTTAGGGAGGATAGAGGCATAGAACCTAGATGACTTAGGAAATGAACCCGTGTCCCTCCAAAAAGTAGTAACACCCAAACGACCATGACTTACTAGTTCATGAAGGGAAACATGCTGAAAGGCAGAATGAAGGAGGAGAAACCTATGAATTGGGATGTGTGTGAGGAAATGCTCGTAGGACCAAAAATGGGAGAAGAAACCCAACACACTCATCATAGATCAATTGAGGTCATATTAAGACTAAATGAAAGATCTACCACCCTAGTAACTAGAAGGATAGGGGTAGAGTGGCATGAGATATGCAAAAGTAAGGCATATGGAAAGGAGGACCCTGAGACACAATGAAAGTCCAACAAACTAAGTGGACCCAGCAAAGGATTTCAAGAAATAGAAATCTAGGACCTTAAGGGTCAGGAAAACAAGTCCTAGAATATGTAAGGACATAAATAACCCTGAGTATCATAGACCAAAATCTTGAATAGTGGGCCCTAGGCCTATTGGCATGAGCAAGAGCTCGTAAACAAACATGAATTATTTGCCATGAAAACTTAAGTAATTGAATTGTTTGGCCATGGTACCAAGACAGGACCGACATACTCAGTCAACTAGCGGTAGTTCGACATGACAAGTCTCCGGATTAGTCAAGATAAACAGTTGCAAGTTGAGTTGAGGGTCGGGGCCATTGGACCATTGGCACCACAGTTTATATGGCATGTGAAAAATGTTGGTTGTGCATGCACTATGTTTACAAGACCTTCAAGATGCCCAAAAGGGGTAGTTATGCATCCTAGGGCTCAGGATGACCTGGTGGATATAAGGGTAGTTTGTCGTACCAGAAGACTTCCGAAGCTTGACGTAGCCTCAAGCGCATGAGATCGGGGTGGGTTAGGATGAGGTCTCTATCCTCATACGGACACGGAGATTTGTTACGGGATTGAGGGTCAGATGTCGTGAACATCCACTCATTCTCAAGGTAGAAGTGGACGTGCTTCTATCTAAGTGGCCAGTAAAGTCACTCTGATACCACAAGTGGGTTCAGTAGATGGGCTGGCCTACGGTTGTGTGTTTTACCTTCATGATGAAGGATGTGTGTTGGGTGATGACACACTGTGGTTAATAAGAAATAGTGATATAAACCGGAATTTGAAATGAAAGGTTTGTAAAAGAGAACAAGGAGTCTTGCACACTTCGAACCAAACATTTTTCCTAAAATATAAATTTTAAAAACCCATTCACTGAGTCATTGTACTCATCCCCTCCCTTATATTCCTTTCAGGTAACCCTGTAAAGCCTACACTAAAGACCACTGGCTAATATGCCTGTAAGACAGGTATGCTCAATTTAAAATTTTATGTAGTTTTAATTTATGTTATTCTAGGAAAGGTGCAGGTTTAAAGGACGCCTTACTCTTCATGGTTTATAAACAATGGGCAATCATTAGTAAATCGGGAGAGTGGTAGGTTGATCACGGGGATCCGACCAAATCGGATCGGGGCGTGACAACTTAAGTGGTATCAGAGCATGTTTCCTCGAATACATAATCAAGATTAGACAATATAGTAACTAATATGATTGATTTTAAAATTTACAAAATGGCTATAAAGAAAGGAACCAAGAGAGCTAGTGTAAAACCTGCCCTTTTGAGCTAAGGAAAACTTGGAAAATAACCGGTCAAACCAAGTGAGCATTCAAAACCGGTTCACAAACCCGATCATTTCTGAACGGGCAATTTGGGAATTTACAACTCTCGAGTGATCCAAAGAGTTCATTAAACCTTCGAAAAGAAACTTAAGACAAATTAAAAGAGAAAAACCAAATTGGTTCAGGTGAACGAGAATCCATAAGAACTCTAAAGTTAAGTGTGCTTACCCGAGAGTAGTGTGAGGATGGGTGACCTCCATCCCCATTCATTCTCCTCACACCTGAACACTTCTCTCTGTCTCTACTGCTCCATTTCCCGGTGAAGCAAGAACCAGAGCTTCGACTTGAACATTTTTCTTAACCTCGGAAGGAGAGGTCGGGCTCTTCAGAACCAGGGAAAAGACTGCTATCTAATAGCAAACTCTTGTCAATCTGAGAATCGTTGAAGAAGCGTCGGCATGATGGAACAATGAAGCAGCTCCGGCAGACCGAAGCTGCCCTATTTTGGCCAAGCTGAAATTGACTATTTCGAGCCCTCCTCAGGCCAAACCAAGCCTTCCCAACACTTCCTCAGCCCTCCCACGACCGAATTAGGACTGAAAGGTAAGCCAATTCGGCTCCCCTTTGCAATTTCTGGCTGGTGCTAGAGAGAGAATCGTCAGAATTTCAATAATGAAATTCTAACTCAATTTGGCAACAATTGATGTGATTCTTGATTCTAGGATGAACCTCAAGATCAGAGTTATCTGCCTAGATCAAAAGCTCGTACTGTCATGCCCTCACCGATGAGAAATCAAAGCTTTCTCTCTCTACAGTCTGTTTTTCGACGAAGCTCCATTTGAGCTCGTTTCGACGTTAAAATCTGTGATTTGAAGTTCTTTAGAATTGTATGAACATGTAGAAACTCAATTTCAACTCCAATTTCAACAATTTGAGGTGTTTGATCAGTCAATTTGATGAAATCAAATTCGACAATGTTGAAGAGTTGAAATTGGGGAAAAATTGGGGATTTTTGAAATTTAAAGGACCAAAATGTAATTTTATGAAATTGAGGGTCAATTGGGCATGAAAATAATGTTGGAGGACCAATTGAGGAATTTTGAAATTTTTGGGACAAAAATTACCATTTTTGTAAAGGAAGGGCAAAATGGTAATTTTGGAAAAGTTGGGGGACCAAATTGGAAATTTGGGAAATTAAACCCATTTTTGTGAAATTGAATAAATTGAGGTACCAAGATAAATTTTAAAAGTTTTCGGACTCAATTTGAGGAAAAATCGACATTTTGGGACATAAAGTTAAAGAGAAATAACTTTGGGGACCTAATTGCAAATAACTAAAAAGTTTGGGTTTTCTCATTCATTGGAAATGAACAAAGGTTGTTAAGTCGAGTTATAGTGAACAAGGATGTTCATATCATGTAGGAACACGAAGTACCGAGAACACCAGCATGGAGGAGCACGCGTGAATAAAAAGAACCGATCTTGTAGAATTTACTGCGTTAACAAGTGAGTGGGTTTACTAACATTATACCCGGTTGGTATGATAAGCACAACTTAAAATTAAAAACCACTTACAGGTTGTGAGTGAAAATTTTATATCATACCCGGTTGGGCAATGATAAGTACCTCTGTATGAAAACCCACTATTAAGTGGTATTTTAAACATCACTACTTAGAGGAAGTGATGTGAAAATCATGCGGAAAAACTACTTACCAGTTGTAAGTAGATTATACTCAGTTGGTATGATGAGACTTCCTCGAATGAAGTTGAAAACTCGTCCATCAGTTATGAACGGAGGTGTCCTTATACCCGGGTGGTATAATGGATAGAGAAAAAATATGTTTTGTCGGAAGTGCTCTCCCTGACTATGTGCCAATGCTTAAACAATTTGGGAGACCTTCTCGATGGGAGCTCAAATAGCTTTGATAGGCCGGGGGCCTCGATTTTGGAACTTGGGGGCTAAATGCCCGATTTTGAAAATCTCGTACAGTGGGCCCAAGGCCAGTTACTTAATAAGTGAATTGTTTGGCCATGGTACCAAGATAGGACCGACATGCTCAGTCAACTAGCGGCAGTGCGACATGACAAGTCGACGAACTAGTCAAGACAAACAACTGCTGGTTGAGTTGAGAGTCGAGGCTGTTAGACCAGTGGCACCACAGAATGCATGGCAATATGAGAAAACATTGTTTGCGTAGGCACTCTGAGTACAGGATCATCAAGACGCCCATGAGGGGTAGTGATGCATCCTAAGGGCACTAGACGACCTGGTGGCTATAAGGGCAGTTCGTCGTTCCAGGTATCTATGTGAAATATGGAGTAGTACCAAGCGCATGAGACCGAGGTGGGGACAGGATGAGATCTCCGTCCTCCTACAGACACGAAGAAGTAATTTCAGGATTGTGGGTCAGATGTCACGAACATCCACTCATTCCCAAGGTAGAAGTGGTCGTACTTCTATCCGAGTTGCAGGAAAAGTCACTCCGAAGCCACTAGCGAGTTCAGTAGTGATACTAACTTGCGAATATGTGTAACCTTCATGATGAAGGATATGTGTTGGGTGATGACACACTGGTAACTAAGAAATGGTGGAAAAACACAAATTTTTAAATAAAGGGATTTTTGAAAAAAAAAAAAAAGAAGTTTGACACACTCCATAGAAATGTTTTTCTCAAAAGTCAAAATCTTTTAAAAACTCATTCACTCAGTAGTCGTACTCACCCCCTCCCTTATATCCCTTTCAGGAAATCACGGAAAGCCTACCCTTAAAGTCCGTCAACTAAGATGCCTTTAAGACAAGTATGTAAAGTTTTAAATTTCATGCAATTTTGATTTTGATATTCCAGGAAAAGGTGCAGGTTAAAGGATGCCTTACTCTTTACGGTTTACAATAAGGGGAAATCCTTTAATAAATCGGGAAAGTGGCAGGTTGATCATGAGGATCTGACCAAACCGGGTTGGGGTGTGACAACTAGGGTTGCAATCTCCAACATTGCCCAACCACCCCTACTAGTAGAAACTCACAGAGAAGCCCAAACAACTCCTCCTAGATCAACAAAGAGCACCAAAGATTGTATGAGGAGTTCACCCGTGTATTTGGGCAACCTAACCTCATCTCTGAGGCAGGCACCAATTCCCGGGTTGAATCGAAGGAAGTGCAATCCCACCCTTCCCCTATTAACCATCCCACTCCAATGGACATTCTCATAAACCTCAAGACTCTCTGACAACTAGGATGTAAACCTTTCCTTTGAGAAAAGGATGCTAGAGCTGCCATGGATTGGCTGGCCAACATCAAGAAGCTAATGGGGATCGCCAGGATACCACCAAAGGATATGGTGATCCTAACAGAATTCTTCCTAGAGGGAAGAGCTAAACGGCGGCGGGACAATGTCTGAAACTTGCATACCACCATCCCTACTTGGGAACAGTTCGAGGAGAGGTACTCAAAGGAGTACTTGGCACCCCATCTAATAAACGAGAAGAAACAAGAGTTCATCCGACTTCGACAAGGACTTAACTCCATATTAGAGTATGAGATAAAATTTAATGAGTTAAGACCCTTTGCTCCTGACCTAGTTGGGCCGGCAGACATATGCCAAAGGTTTGTGGATGGTCTAAATATGGACATTCGAGACCGTTTGGGAGTACTGGGATGCCCCCATGGACCTGGTAGTCGTACTCAGTATGGCTCACGAGTGTGAGTGACTGGTGCACACCTGACATCATCAAATGGAGCAAATGACCCAAAAGGATGATAAGGGTCCAAACCATCAAGGAGAATGAAAGGAGCATAATGGTCCAAAATGGGGAAACATAATGGCATTCCAAAGGAGAAGGGACATGCCACCACCTTCCCCCAAAGTAGTCTCCACCTTACCTCAAGGAAACCCTCGCTATCCAAAGTGTCAAAGGAACCATGAGGGAGCATGCCTTACTTGCTTTGCATGCAAGCAACTAGGACACTTTGCAAAGGATTGTCCCACCCTCGAGGAGAACAGGCAAAGGAATACTCTTGGACCATCTCAAGGGAATCCCAGAAAACCTAGGCTAGACGCTACAGCAAGAGTACCAGCTAGGTATACAACCTCATCCAATAGGAGACTAAAAGAGACCCTATCACTGTAGTGGGTACATCCCAAAACCCTCCAAATTAGTTCAAGAGAGTCATGTAAACTAAACATTTTTTTATTTAATAAAGGAAAATTTTCTTCTAAACAACACATTTCTTCAATTAGGGTATATACAACTATGGGGACGACAAGTCTATGCCTTCTTTTACTCCGGAGCAAAGAGATCATTCATCAAGGAAGAGTTGGTTTAAAGAGTACCCCTAGAACTCACTACACTAGAACAAAGCCTTAATATCCTCACACCTTTAGGAGAAGGTTTAAACAAGAATAAGCAATTAAAGGGATGTGAGATAAAGATTGGAGGAATCCAACTTGAAGCTGACTTGATCCCATTACCCCTAAAGGAGGTTGAAGTAATCTTGGGGATTGATTGGTTGAGTAACCATTAGGCAAGGATGGACTGTGAAAAGAAGATGGTAACCTTCCACACTCCCAAGACGAAAGATATTAATGTTCTAGGGAGATATAAGGAAAAGTGAGGTACAAATAGTGTCCCATCTGGAAGCTCAAAAGATGATAAAAAAAAAAGGTTGTACAGCTTTCCTGGCCATGGTCGTAGACAAAAAGTATGAAGAACAGAGGCTGTAAGACATTCCGGTAGTTAGACACTAACCAGAGATATTTCTAGAAGAACTATCCAGACTACCTCCAAGTCGGAAAGTGGAGTTCACCATAGAAATAATTACAAGAACAAACCCCATATCCCAAGCACCATATTGCATGGCTCTGGCGGAGTTGAAGAAATTGAAGGAACAATTGGACGAATTACTGGAGAAAGATTTCATATGTCCAAGTCAGTCTCTGTGGGGTGCTCCTAGCCTATTCGTAAAGAAAAAGGACAAAAGCATGAGATAGTGCATCGACTACAGAAAGTTGAACCATGTCACCATCAAGAATCGATATCCACTTCCGAGGATAGATGATTTATTCAATCAATTAAAAGGAGCAGCTTACTTCTTCAAAATAGATCTCCGGTTGGGCTATCATCAACTCTAGATTTGAGAAGAGGACATCCCTAAGACGGCATTTTGATCCAGAAATGGACATTATGAGTTCAAAGTGATGCTGTTTGGATTGATGAATGCCCCTGTAGTCTTCATGGACTTGATGAACCATATGTTACAACCCCATTTGGACAAGTTCGTGATAGTATTCATAGATGACATCATTATATACTCACGAACTAGGTTGGAACATGAAGAGTATTTGGCAACCACCTTGGAGATATTAAAAGAAAAATAACTTATATGCAAAATAACTCCTAGTTTGAGTTATGGCTGTATGAGGTAAGATTTTTAGGGCATATTGTATCCAAGGATGGAGTCAAAGTAGATATAGCCAATGTGGAAGCCATATCAGATTGGAAGGCTCCAAGGAATCCTACAGGAAAAAAAGAAGTTTCTTAGGATTGGCAGGATACTATAGATGGTTTGTGCAAGACTTTTATAAGATAGCAGCTCCTCTAACTCGACTTACTAGAAAGGGAGTTGAGTATAAGTGGGATGAGAGCTGTAATAAGTCTTTTTATGAGTTAAAGACTCAACTGACAGCCGCATCGTTTGTCACGCCCCGACCTGGTTTGGTCAAATCCCCGTGAACAACCTGCCGCTCTCCCAATTTAAGAGGGGTTTCCCCCTTCTTTAACTCAAGAAGAGCTAGGCGTACTTTCGATCTTGTTCCCTAGAAAGACATATATCAAATAAAATGCAAGCTTAAGAGAAACAAAGCATACTTGACAGAGGGTAAGGCTTGGTGTTATCCCTAGTCATTTTCACTAATTGTTGAAAGAGGGATAAAAGAGGGGTGAGTTTCTAAAACTCAATGAATGTGTTTTAAAAAAAATTAAGTTTGAGACAAAATAGTTTTCCAAAAATGGATTGTGCCAGACTCCTTAATTTCTTTAAATTTCCTATCTTCAATTCTCGGTTTTCAAAAAACAAATCATTTATTTCAAATTTCTATTTTTATCACCATTTCTTATTAACAACGGTGTGTCATCACCCAACACACGTCCTTCATCAAGAAGGTCAAACACAAAATCACAGGCCAGCCCATCCACTGAACTCACTTGTGGTGTCGAAGCGACTTTACCAGCCACCTATATAGAAGTACGTCCGCTTCTACCTTAAGAATGATTGAATGTTCACGACAATTGACCCTCAATCCTATAACGATTCTCTGTGTCCATATGAGGTCAGAGACCTCATCCCGACCCACCCCGGTCTCCTGCGCTTGAAGCTACATCGAGCTTCGCAAGGCTTTTGGTACGACTAATTGCCCTTATATCCACCAGGTTGTCGAGGGCCCTAGGATGCATCACTACCCCTCTTGGGCATCTTGAAGGTCCCATAAACACAGTGCATGCACAATCAACATTTTTCACATGATGCCATATAAGTTGTGGTGCCACTGGTCTAACGGCCTCGACCCTCAACTCGACCTGCAACTATTTGTCTTGACTAGTCCAGAGACCTGTCATGCCGCATACTACTAGTCGACTAAGTATGTTGGTCCTGTCTTGGTACCATGGCCAAAAAATTCATTTATTTAAGTTTTCATGGCATATAAATCATGTTTGTTTATGAACTCCTGCTCGTGCCAACTGGCCTAGGGTCCACTGTTTGAGATTTTAAAAATTGGGCATAATAGCCTCTATGTTCCAAAATCCAGGCATCCGGCCTAACAGAGCTATTCGATCTTCCATCAATAAGGTCTGCCAAAATGTTTAAGTAGTGGCACACAGTTAAGGGAAAGCACTTCCAACAAACATATATCTTTCAAATGTCCATCATACCAACTGAGTATGAGGACATCTCCACTCATAACTGATGAATGGGTTTTCCACTTCCTTCGAGAAAGTTTTATCATACCAACTAGGTATGATCTATTTACAATAGGTAAGTAGTTTTTTCCGCGTGAGTTTCACATCACTCCTCGCATGTGTGATGTTTAAAATATCACTTAGCAGTGGGTTTTCATTTTCGAGATACTTATCATCCCAACCGAGTATGATATAAAAATCTCATTCACCCGATCGTGCAATCAAATTCCTCTTAGTCAATTTTTGTCCCTTGCAAGCTTAATCTTAGCTAGTGTTTCCGATGTCTCATGTTCCTACACTAAATGAACATTATTGTTCATTATCATTTGGCTTGATCACCTTCATTCATTATGAACGACTAAATTCTCAACTTTTCAAATATTTGCAATTTGGTTCTTAAAGTTATTTTTTCTTTACTTTAGGCCCCAATTGATAGTTTTCCACAAATTGAGTCCCGAAACTTTTAAAATTCACCTTGGGACCTCAATTTACTCAATTTCATAACAAGGAGTTCAAGTTTCTCAATTTCCCTATTTGACCCCTAAATTTTCCAAAATTACCATTTTGTCATTCCTTTACAAAAATGATAAGTTTTACCCCAAAATTCTAAAATTTGCTCTATTCATCCCCTAACACTCTTATCATACCCAATTGACCATCAATTTTATAAAATTGCATTTTGGTCCCTCAATTTTTGAAAATCCCCAATTTTCACCAAATATTTCCCCTAATTTAAACTTATTAACACAGCCAAATTTGATTTCATCAAATTGACCAATCAAACACTTCTAATTGTTGAAATTAAAGTTAAATTTAAGTTTCTACATCTTCAAACAATTCAATTGCACTTTGAATCGCAAGTTTTGATGTTGGCACGAGCTCAAATGGAGCTTCGCTGGAACAAGAGAAGGTAGAGAGAGAAAGCATCAATTGCTCACCGTAGGGGGCACGGCGGTCCGAGCTTCCAATCTGGGCAGATAGCTCTCCTCCTAAGGTTTCTCCTAGGATCAAGAATTGTATCAATTGATGCCAAATTTGGGTGAGAATTCTATTATCGAAATTCTACTAGATCTCTCTCTAGCACCGATCAGAAATTACTGAGGGGAGTCGAATTGGCTTATCTTTTCGTTCTAATTCAATCGTGGTAGGGTTGACAAGGTGTTGGGAGAGCTTGGTTTGGCCTGAGGAAGGCTCGAATTTGCTAATTTTAGCTTGGCCAAAACAGGGCAGCTTCGGTCTGCCTCAGCTACTTCATTGTTCGATCACGCCGATGCTTCTCCAACGACCCTCGGAGTGAATGGACACTACCACCATGTAGATGACTTCTCCTTGGTTCTAAGGAACCCGACCAGGCCTTCTTTGGCTCAGAAAAGACCCTATATTGGAGCTCTGGTTCGAGCTTCACCAAAAAACTAAGCAATTGAGAGAGAGTGGGGTTTTCAGGTGTGAAGAGGATGAATGGAGAGGGGAAAGGAGCTCAGGCACTCGTTGGTCATCCGTTTGGCACCTTTATAATAGTCATTGATGGCCTAAAATGCACTGAACATAAATGTTTCTTCTTCATCGGGGATGCTTCGATTTTTTGGCGAGTGAACAGTGTTATCATCAGAAGGAAGAAGACAGCACGACTCCGAATCGGACCAGACTAGTCCGGACCAGGTTCAAAGCTTAAACTGGTCGGTTCACCCCCGAATCGACCAAAATTTTCAAATCTAAAAATTGCTAAATTCATCTAAATTAATTTTCTATCCAATTGTGGCCTCAAATCTCAAATTAGAATTTTTAAGCCTTCTAGAAAAATGAATTTATCATTTGGTTCAATAGTGGTTCAAATAGGTTCAATCCGATTCAGATCCAGTTCAAACCAGTTCAATCTGGTTCAAATCCAATTCACCTAAACCAATTTGGTTTTCATCCGTCATTCATCCTAAAGCCTTTTCTTTATGACTTATGTGTCTCTTTTAGGTTACTTGGTGTCCATATATTTTCTGGTTTGCCCTCTCTCTATCGGCTCTGGTTCATAAACCCGCTTGGTTCCAAAACTAGTTCAATCTGGTTCGAGTCTGGTTCACCCAAACCGGTCTCGTTTTTCTCTCCTAATTTATCCTAAAGTTCTTTTCCAAGGTTTATGAATCTATTTGGGTCACATAGAAGTTGAAATTTCTCTAATTTTTTTGTTCCTTAATAGTCTGGTTTTTGAACTGGTTTGGTTTTCTCACTTAGTTTGATCGGTTCTTTCCCGGTTTTCCTTAACTCCAAAGAGCGGGGTTTACAACTCTCCCCTCCTTTTAGGAGTTTTGTCCCCAAAACTTATTCCATGCTTTTTGCGTATTAACTTAAACTTTTTATTGATATGTAAAAAAAATTATTTTGTCATCTTACAAACTTTTCGGTTATTTTCGTTCTTTCTTTACACCACATACCTAAGATTCTCGCCAACTCCTCATCCTTGCCTCATTCCATGGAACTTACTTTTTCCTAGAATATCTTTCTATGAGATCTAAGATCATCTCCTCTAGTTATATCCTTCCTTCCTAAGGCTCCATTTCTCATTCCAAGCTTCTGTTACCTAAGATTTTAGAACTATGAGTTTCAGTCACTTTTCTTCCATATGTTTTGGTGTTTATCACCTTTGCATCCTTCATGGATCCCTTCTCCATCCTTTGGTTATCACCTTTATGCTTGAGTTCGTTATACCTTACTCATAGACTTTCCTGCTCTAAGCTATATTTTCCTGAGTCAGTGGGGTTTACCTGTCCCTTACTGCATAACATTCTTCGTGATGTCTTTGACGTCATGTCCCTATAACCGTATTAGTTTTTCTTATTTTCTCGTATTTTCCAAACTTCCTTATTCGGTAATTTAGCCTTCAAATCCTTGAACTTCCTGATACTCGCTGACATATTTAAGACTCTAAATTTCATACTTCATTCTTCATTCCTGCTGGCGTCCTTCCTCTTTAAGATCTCTTCTCTTTCAATATCCATTCTTACCTTCATTAATGTTCCTCCCACAATTCTTTACTCTGAGTTATTTCCTTTCTCACTCGTATGTAATCTTTTGATGTCGTCCTCCTACCTACACATTACTTGGGTTTTACTTATCCCTTGCATCTTTATGATTTCCCTCCCCTTATACTTGATCCTTTTATCTCTAGTATCTTGTTCTTGAGGAGCTTATTCTCTTTCTTATTCTGTTGGTTCCATTTCCTCTTTATTGGTACATCCATGTCTTCCCAAGACTCCTTCCTCTGGTGAGGTTCACATTCCCTTTCTCTTGGTATTTCCTTCTAGTTCTACCATTGAAATCATTATATTCTAGAGTATCTCTTGTCGATATCTTCACCAACTTACTCTTACTCTTTGGATCCATGAGTACCTTTCGTTTATCCCGCTTCATTCCAACTTGCTCTCACATTTGTTTATTCCTTTGAGGTGGACCTCTCATCCTTATTATGTCCAAACCTTTCCGTATCTTCGTGTCCTTGGTATTCCTCTTTTTCCTTGATTAGGGTGTATTCATTTACTACCCTCCATCTCTTATTTGACTTCATTTACTCCTCCGAATAGTTTGGTCCATATAAGTTATTTCCTTAAATCAGATCCATCTGAAGTTTCTATTTGGGTTTCCAGGTCTTCTTGCAGTAGATCACGCTCAACCTCCCAACACTCTAACTTAGACACTTGTACTTCTTATTAAGGACCTTATTTCAACTTCGGTTTTGTAACCTTCTCTCAATTGATTGTCTTGCCATGGGGCTTTCCCCTTCCTCAATCCAACTTCCTATTTTATCCTCCTAGTATCTTCCATTCTAGGATTTCCTTTTTGTTTAATCACCTTACCGTTCTTTAGAAATTCTTTTAAATCATCTCCTAACTTAAGGGTTTTGTCTAACTTATTCACTCATTTTCTTCCTATTTTGATCCATACCTTTGTCCTCCACAAGTCTTTCTCCCTTAAGAAGTTCCTAAGGAATTATATCTTAGTTGATTAAGTAGTTGTTACACCTGTGCCTTACTATTATTCTACTTTCTTCCCATTCGTCCTTGGTGGTTTGTATACTTATTTCTTTTTCTTCCTGATTAGCTTCAATTCTTGTGGTTCCTTTTGGAATGTTCTACTCCTCTTTGTTTTTTCTTACTCTTAATTCTCTGAGCTTTATTTTTTTTAACTCCTTGGACTTTCCATGATTCTTTATTCCTTGATGTTTGTTTTCCTTTATTCCACTTCCTTTTTCTTTTTCTTAAGATCTCCCGTAGATGGATTCTTCCTTATCGTATTCTAAGGGTAAGTCTTAAGGATTGAGATTTATCATATTTTCTCCCTTAGATGATTTCCTATCTTTTACTTAGATTTTTTTATTATCATACTCTTCTTGTTTTGATTTTATCAAATAACTCAGAAGTTTTAGCAAAACATTTACTTTCATTCATTCAAGAAATATTTTTCTTGCCATATTTTGGCTTATTACAGACCATAATCCCTTGGGGTCATAGGACTAGAATTAACCCTAGAACAGTTGTAAGACTCTTGATTAGAAGGCTCTGAGGAATTGATTGGGGTCCATTCACACTCCTTAATAGGACAAATTTCATGTATGGCCTCCAATCCGTGCTACCTTAGTACCTCAACCTCACACTCATAAGTCCACTTCACCCATTGGGAGGGATTGAAGCCAGGTTGAGTGGGTGGAGGTACTTGGTGGACCTTCATGAAGGTGGCATACGCGTCCCAATAATTATCCCAAGCCTCTTTCTTGGTGGGATTCCCTTCTAGTTGTTGTGGAACTGGAGGAGGAGGGGTTAGACTTCTAGGTGGTGACACTGGTTCCTCTTGTCTGGGAGGAGGGAATATGATGCCTTTCGGTTCTAATAAGGCTCCTACTAGTTTCTGGTAGTCTTCCACCATGTCCTTGGGCACTCATTTCTCGCCCTTAGAAACCTTTGTACGGCTTCCTCCCTTGGGTTAGATGTCTTTTCTAGGGTTATAGATGGAGGACTGGATTTCACCATGAATTTTCTAGAGACTCTCCTTCCTACACGATAATTTAGAGTAGAGTTAATGTCAGGGCATAATATTGATAATGTTTATGGGAACTAGGCTCTGATACCACTTTAGTTGTCATGCCCTAACCCAGTTTGGTCGGATCCCCGTGAATAACCTATCGCTCTCCTGGATCAAGAAGGGTTTCCCCCTTCTTTAACTCGAGAGGAGTCAGGCGTACTTTTGACCTTGTTCCCTAGAAATACATATATCAAATAAAATACAAGCTTAAGAGAAATTAAGCATACCTAACAGAGGGTAAAGCTTGATGTTATCCCTAGTCATTTTCACTAATTCCAAAAAAAGGAATAAAAGAGTGGTGAGTTTCTAAAACTCAGTGAATGGGTTTTAAAAAAAATTAAGTTCGATACAAAATAGTTTTCCAAAAATGGAGTGTGCTAGACTACTTAATTTCTTTAAATTTTTCTATCTTCAATTCTCTGTTTTTAAAAAAAATCATTTATTTCTTATTACCACGATGTGTCATCATCCATCACACAACCTTCATCATGAAGGTCAAACACAAAATCGCAGACCAACTCGTCCACTGAACCCACTTATGGCGTCAAAGCGACTTTTTCGGCCACCTGGATAGAAATACGTCCACTTCTACACTGAGAATTAGTGGATGTTCGCGACATCCGACCCTCAATCCCATAATGATTCTCCGTGTCCGTATGAGGACAGAGACCTCATCATGACCCCACCCCGATCTCGTGCGCTTGAAGCTACGTCGAGCTACGCAAGGCTTCTAGTATGACTAACTTCTCTTATATCCACCAGGTCGTCTAGGGCCCTAGGACGCATCACTACCACTCTTGGGCATCTTAAAGGTCCCGTAAACATAGTGCTTGCACAATCAACATTTTTCACATGATTCCATATAATCCATGGTGCCACTAGCCTAATGGCCCCGACCATCAACTCGATTTGCAACTGTTTGTCTTTACTAGTCCAAAGACTTGTCATGTCGCACTACTACTAGTCGACTAAGTATGTCGGTCATGTATTGGTACCATGGCCAAACAATTCATTTATTTGAATTTTCATAGCATATAAATCATGTTTGTTTACGAGCTCCTGCTCATGCCAACTAACCTAGGGCCCACTATTTGAGATTTTCAAAATTGGGCATAATAGCCCCTATGTTCCAAAACTGAGGCCTCCAGCCTAGCAAAGCTATTCAGTGGGTTTTCATTTTCGAGTTGCTTATCATCCTAACCGAATATGATATAAAAAACCCACTCACCCGATCGTGTAGTAAAATTCCTCTTAGTCGATTTTTGTCCCTTGCGAGCTTAATCTCAGCTAGCATTCCTGATGTCTCGTGTTCCTATACGAAATGAACATTATTGTTCATTATTATTTGCCTTGATCACCTTTAGTCATTATGAATCACTAAATTCTCAACTTTTCAAATATTTGCAATTTGATCCCTAAAGTTATTTTTCCTTTACTTTAGGCCCCAATTGATAGTTTATCCCCAAATTGAGTCCTGAAACTTTTAAAATTTACCTTGGAACCACAATTCATTCAATTTCATAAAAAGGGGTTCAAATTTCTCAATTTTCCCATTTGATCCCTAATTTTCCCAAAATTACCATTTTACCATTCCTTTACAAAAATAGTAAGTTTTACACCCAAAAATTCTAAAATTTGCTCAATTGGTCCCCTAACACTCTTATTATGCCCAATTGATCCTCAATTTTATAAAATTGTATTTTGGTGCCTCAATTTTCCCCAAAATTTTCCCCCAATTTCAACTTCTTAACATAACCAAATTTGATTTCATCAAATTGACCGATCAAACATTTCTAATTGTTGAAATTGAAGTTAAATTTGAGTTTCTACATCTTCATAAGATTCAATTGCACTTTGAATCACAAGTTTTGACGTCGGAACGAGCTCAAATGGAGCTTCATCGGAAAAACAAAACGTAGAGACAGAAAGCTTCGATTGCTCACCGTTGGGGGCACGGCGGTCCGAGCTTCCAATATGGGCACGTAGCTCTCCTCTTGAGGTTCCTCCTAGGATCTAGAATTGCATCAATTGATGCCGAATTGGCTTACCTTTCCATTCTAATTTGGCTGTAAGAGGGCTGAGAAGGTGTTGGGAGAGCTTGGTTTAGCCTAAGGAGGGCTCGAATTGGCCAATTTCAGCTCGGCCAAAAAAGGGCAGCTTTAGTTCATCGGAGCTACTTCACTGTTCGATCATGCCAGTGCTTCTCGAGCGACCCTCAAAGCAAATGGACACTACAATCGTGTAGCTGACTTCTCCCCAGTTCTAAGGAACCTGACCACGCCTTCTTTGGCTTAGAAAAAACCCTATATCGGAGCTCTGATTTGAGCTTCACCGAAAAACTAAGCAACCAAGTGAGAGTGGGGTTTTTAGGTGTGGAGAGGATGAATGGAGAGGGGCTCTTTATATAGGGAGCTCGGGGACTCATCAGACGTTCGTTTAGCATCTTTATGACATTCATTAACGGCTTGAAACATACTGAACGAAAATGTTTCTTCTTCATCGACGCTACTTCAATTTTCTGGTGGGTGGACAGTGTTGTCATTTGAAGGAAGAAGACGACATTGTTCCAAACCGGATCGGACCAGTTCGAATCGGGTCCAAATATTAAACCGGCCGGTTCACCTTCAATTCAACCAAAATTTTCAAATGTAAAAATTTCTATATTCATCTAAATTAATTTTCTATCCAATGGTGGGCTCAAATCTCAAATTTGAGTTTTTTAAGCCACTTAGAAAAATGAATTTATCATTCAATTCAATAGGGGTTCAAACCGGTTCAATCCAGTTCGGATTCAGTTCACCTGAACTGGTTTGGTTTTCATCCCCCATTCATCCTAAAGTCTTTTTTATGACTTATATGACTCTTTTAGGTCACTTGGGGCCCATATATTTCCCGGTTTTCCCTCTCTTTATCAGTTCCGGTTCATAAACTAGCTTGGTTCCTAAACCGGTTCAATCTGGTTCGGGTTCGATTCACCCGAACCTAACTGGTTTTTCTCTCCCAATTTATTTTAAAGTTCTTTTCCAAGGTTTATGAATCTATTTGGGACACATGAAAGTTGAAATTTCTCTAATTTGCCCATTCCTCAATAGTCAGGTTTTTGAGTCGATTTGGTTTTCTCACTTAGTTTGACCGGTTCTTTCGCAGTTTTCCTTAACTACAAAGAGCGGGGTTTACACCGGTTCTCTCCTTACCTGACCCTAATGTAGGAGAGTACACAGTTTATAGTGATGCATCTGGACAAGGACACAGATGTGTCTTGATGCAACAAGGGAAGGTTATCGCTTATGCCTCGCGACAACTGAAGGTATATGAAAGAAACTACTCGACTCATGATCTGAAATTAGCTGCAATAGTGTTTGCCCTATAGATATGGTGCCTACCTTTACGGGGTTAAGTGTAGGATATACACATATCACAAGAGTCTTAAGTACTTCCTAACTCAAAAAGAGTTGAATCTCCACCAGAAGAGATGGCTGGAATTGGTTAAGGATTATGAACTTGTGATAGAATATCACCCTGGAAAGACAAATGTAGTAGTAGATGCTTTGAGTCGCAAGTACCAAACTGAGGCAATGCAAGTAAAGACAAATTACATACCCATGTTGCAACAATTGGGAAGAATGGAGGTAGACCTAAAATTGGACAAGTGAGAAGGGTGTCTGGTGGCAAATGTGGTAGTAAGACCCAGTTTCACTGAGCAAATCCAGACTCAACAAAAAGCAGATAGGGAGCTTCAACCCTATTTGGATCTGGTTAATAGAGAGACTAAATCGGACTACAACTTGCACAGTGATGGGGTATTGACCTACAAGAGTAGGGTATGTGTGCCTCAAAGTAAGGAACTTCAGAGATTAATTATGAAGGAGGAACACGATTTGGTGTATACTATGCATCCGGGCAGTACGAAGATGTACCGCACCCTCAAACAAGGATATTGGTGGAAAGGTATGAAGAAGGACATTGCAGAGTATGTAGCCTGATGCTTGTCCTATGAGCAGATAAAAGTGGAGCATTAGAAATCGTCAGTACTAATACAACCTTTACCAATTCCATAGTAGAAATGGGAGCGCATCACCATAGATTTTGTCACGAGACTACCAGTGACAAGAAAGGGTCGAGATGCGATTTGGGTCATCATGGATAGATTGACCAAATCAGCTCATTTCCTTCCTATAAGAGTGATGGACACAGTGGAACAACTAGCCATATTATACATGAAAGAAAACGTAAGACTCCATAGTGTTCCGGTGAGTATAATATCAGATAGAGATCTGAAATTTACTTCAAGGTTTTGGCCAAGTTTACAAAATGCCATGGGAACCAAGCTTCACATGAAAATGACATTCCACACTCAGACAGATGGGTAATTTGAGCGAACCATCCAAACCTTGGAAGACATTCTGAGAGTGTGCATACTCACCATGAACAAAAGCTGGAAGGAATACTTGTGCCTGATGGAATGGAATTTACTTACAATAATAGTTATCAAGCCAGTATTCAGATGGCTCCTTATGAAGCCATTTATGGACAACCATGACGTACCCCTCTATTTTGGGAAGAAGAGGGGGAAAGAAGGCTAGAAAGGGCAGAGCTAATCAAGGATGCCACGAAAAAGATAAAACTAATCAGGAGTCGCCTTAAGACTACACAGGACAGGCAAAAGAGTTATGTGGACAATCGAAAGAAAGATCTAGAGTTTGAGGTGGGAGATCAAGTATTTCTCAAAGTGTTCCCAAGGAGGGGAATAATTAGGTTTCAGCAAAGAGGAAAGTTGAAAACAAGGTATATTGGTCCTTATCCCATCATCCAATGGATAGGACTGGTGGCCTATAAATTGGAACTACCTCCATACCTATAGAGAATACATGATGTATTCCACGTCTCGGTGCTTTGGAAATATCAGCCTGATCCTAGTCATGTATTGGACCGACCTCCATTAAAGCTGGAAGAGAATCTAACCTATCAAATAGAACCAGTACAAATCATCGACCGGAGGGACAAGAATTTAACAAATAAAAAAATTTCTATGGTCAAGGTTTTGTGGTAGAACGGACCCATGCAGAAAGAGACATGAGAAACCGAGAGTGTGATGAGGGATAGTTACCCTCAATTATTTAACATGTAACTATTTTGGGGATAAAACCCCTAAAATGAGGGGAGACTTCTAAACCTCATCCTTTGATAATAAGAAAACCAGGGAAAGAACTGGTCATTTTCAAACTGAAAACCGAGTTGATCCTTTCATCTACAACAGCTCGTCTTTGAGGAGCTTATCTTCTTTCCAATTCCATGGGTTCCATTTCCTCCTAATTGGTACACATATGTTTTTCCAAGGTTCTCTTCCTTGGTAAGTTTTATACTCCTTTTTCTCCCGAAATTCTTTTTTTTTTTTTTACCATTGCGAATGTTTACTTAAATGATATTCTTTAATGTCATCCTCTCTTGTTTAACTTTACCCTTGAGACCCTACGTGTACTTCTCGTATACCTCATCTTCATTCTCACTTGCTCCCATTACTCATCTATTTCTTGGAGGTGGAGTTCACATCCAGTTTGTTTCACAATCTCTTGATCGTCCTGCAGAAAGCTTATTTAACCTTCTCTTAGCTTTTGGGTTGTTACTCTAGTTTTAGCCATTGTTCTCTTTATGGCCTTCCTTTGTCCATATTTCCCAAAGGTTTTGGCCTTTCCATCTTTTCTTTCTTAATGGGATTGTGACCTTCACAAGGTCTGTTCATTAACAGGCTCATCCGTATTATCCTCTTAGTTTAATTATTTTGAGATGGCTATCTCTCGAATTTCTTATCATTAGTATCCATCCCTATGCACTATTTAATGTGTAGTCTTTACCACTCCCATATCCTTCTTAGACCGTAATTTATTCTTCCGGATGATCTGGTTATTATGGTTTATTTCGTTCAACTGGGTCCATCTAAATCCCCATTTGTTTTCCCTGCTTTCTTACAAGTAGATCACACTCAACCTTTCCAGTCACTTACTTAGTCACTTATACCTTTTATTGAAGTCCTTATTTCAGCTCCGGTTTTGTGAGATTTCCTCTATTGATTGCCTTAACTTTGAACTTTCTCCTTCCATGATCCCACTTCCTATTCTCATCATTCTGCTAGGGTCTTCCATTATGGGATTCTTAAGTTCGATCTCCCTACTACTCCTTAGAAGTTCTTCTTTTATTTTCTTCCTAGACTTACGGATCTTTATATGGTTTATTCACTCTGGATTTCTCCCTTCTTTGTTCTTTATCCTTGCTTTCAACAAGTCCCCTTATTTTCTTGGAGTTCCTGAGAATTTGTATCCTAACTCTTTTCAAATTGGTATTATTCCTCGGGCTTTCTTGCTATCATATCTCTTTCCTTTCTTATTTCTCCTTGTCCTGTCTTAACATCTTCAGTGCTCCCCATAACCTTCTTTCTTTCTTCCCGATCAGCTTCCATTCCTTTGGTTTACCTTGGAATAGTTTATTCCTTCTTGTTTTCCTTACTCTTATTCTTTGATCCTTTCCTTAACCCCTTAGACTCCCACTAATTTGTGCTCTTTGATGCTCACTTCCCTTATTCCAAACTTCTCCTTCCTTTCCTTAGTTAGGATTTGTCTTCCTTGGGTGAACTTTAGGAGTCTCTTCCTTGCCAAATTTTATTGTCCCTTTAAGGGAAATCTTAAGGGTTGAGATAAACTAGAAATGACCCATTTTTCCTTCCTTAGGTGATTTTCTACTCTTTACTTAATTAGTATACTTCTTATTGCTTGAATTTATCAAGGAGACCCAGGAATTTTATCAAAAAATTAGAATTTCATTCATTCAAGAAGTATTTCTTGCCACACTTGGCTTATTATAAAAGTTTTCTACCCCCTAATCCCTTGGGGTCATAGGCCGGGAGTTAGCCTTAGAATGGTTGTGGGACTCTTAGTCAGATGGCTCTAAGGAACTAGTTGTGGTCCATCCATATTCACTTATGGGACGAACTTCATGTATGGCCTCCAGTCCGTACCGCCTTAACAATCTACCTTACACTCATATGTCCACTTCATCCATTGGGAGGGATTAAAGCTGGGCTGAATAGATGGGGGTACTTGTTGGATCTTCATGAAAGTGTTATATGCATCCCAATAGTTGTCCCAAGCCTATTTCTTAGTTGGATTCCTCTCTGGTTGTTGTGGGGCTGGAGGAGGGGATGGGCTCCTAGGAGGAGGTACAAGTTCCTCTCATAAGTTTTCGATGCATTTTGGTTCCAATAAGGCTCCCATAAGTTTTCGATAATCTTCTACCATGTCTTGGGGTACTCTTTTCTCGCCCTTTAAGAACCATTGAACGACTGCCTCCCTTGGGGTAGGTGTCTTTTTTAGGGTAATGGGTGGAGGATTGGATTTCACTGTGAACTTCCTAGGGATTCTCCTTCCTACACAATAGTTAAAGTAATATTAATGTCAGAGCATAGTGTTGATAATGTTTAAAGGGAACTTAACTCTGATACCACACAAGTTGTCACGCCCCGACCTTGCTTGGTCGGATCCCTGTGAACAACCTGCTACTCCCTTGGTTCAAGAGGGGTTTCTCCCTTCTTTAATTCAAGAGGAGTCCGGCATAATCTCAACCTTTATCCTTTAATAACATAAATTAATAATAATACAAGCTTAAGAGGAGATTAAGCATACCTGACAGAGGGTAAATCCTGGTGTTATCCCTAGTCATTCTCTAATCATAAAAAGGGATAAAAAGGGTGGGTGTGTTTCTACAACTCAGTGAATGGGTATTTAAAACAATTTTCAATAAAATAGTTTTTGAGTTGGAGTATGCTAGACTCCTTATTTCCTTTAAAATTCTTTCGTCCTAAATTTCTCGATTTTCAAAATCATTATTCATCATTAACAATAAACATTGTGTTTAGCAACCAACACACGCCCTTCATCATGAAGGGATCACACATTCATAGGGCAGCTCATCAACTGCACCCACTTGTGTCGTCGGAGCAACTTTATCGGCCACCTAGATAGAATGTCGTCCACTTCTACCTTGGGAATGAGTGGATGTATGTGACTTCCGACCCTTAAACTCGAAAAGAAACTCCATGTCCGTATGAGTTCAGAGACCTCATCCCGACCCCACCCCGGTCTCATGCGCATGAAGCTACGTCGAGCTTCCATAACTATTGGCATGACAACTGCTATTATCTCCATCATGTCGTCCAATAGTCCCTGGTTGTTATGCCAAACATTAATTGATAAAGATGCTCAAATCGTGTCAGAACACGAGAGACTGAAACACCAACAATGAAAATCTAGCATGGAGTCGGAAACCGACTAGAGACGAATACGTCACGATCATCAAGAGAGTGGGCTTAATTATAAATCATACCCAGTTTGGATGGTGAGCACTTTAGAAATGAAAACCACCTATGAGTGGGACATTTAACATCATACCTGGTTGGGGTGATGAGCAAGTTTAAAAGTTAAAAACCTACTTATCAGTTGTGAGTAGGATTATCTAACATCATACCCGGTTGGAATGATGAACTTCCTTTAGAAATGGAGAAACCTACTTACCGATTGTAAGCGTAGATATCATCCCACCCGGTTGGAGTGATGAAGTGGAAAATAAAATTTTGTTAGAAGTGTTCTCCTCTCACTACGTGCCAATGCTTAAAAGATTTGGGAGACCTTCTTGACGGGAGATAGAACAGCTCAGATAGGCTAAAGGCCTCAGATTTTTGAACTCATGGGGCTAAATGCCCGGTTTTGGAAAAACACGTATAGTGGGCCCAAGGCTAGCGGGCACGAGTAGGAGCTCGTAAATAAACATTAGTTAAGAAAGCCATGAAAATTTCTAATGAAATTGTTGTTTGATTTTTCCATGGTACCAAGTCAGGACCAACAATACTCGATGGACTGGCGGTAGTGTGTTAAGGCTAGATTGACGAACCGGCCTAGACAAACAGCTACAGGTTAGGTTGAGAGTTGGGGTCGTTGGACCATTACCACCAAAGATAATGGCCATATGTGAAAAATTATTGTTTTTGTAAGCATTTATGTTATAGGACCATCAAGACGCCCAAGAGGGGTAGTGATGGGTTCTAAGAGCTACTAGACGACATAGTGGAGATAAGGGCAATTCATCATGCCCGTCAATCGGGAAGCTCAGAGTAGCTTCTTGAGCATGAGATCAGGTTGGGGTCAAGATTAGGCCTCTATCCTTATACGAACATGGAGTGGCATTCAGGTCTAAGGGTCAGATGTTAAGAACATCCACTCGAACCCAAGGTAGAAGTGGACAGACTTCTATCTTGGTGGACGGTAAAGACGCTCCGATCCACAAGTGGGTGCAGTGTACGGGCTACACCTGCGAATGTGTGTTATCCTTCCTATGAAGGGCATGTGTTGTTTTCTAAACACACCTAAATGTAATGGAAAAAGGTTTTGAAAAATTAGAATTTGAGAAAATATCCTTCTTGAAGGAAATGATAACCTTGGCACAGTTTGAGTAAAGTTGTTTTCTTGAAAACTCACTTCCAACACCCGCTCACTGAGTTGTAGAACTCACCCCCTCTCTTTTACTCCTTTCAGGTAACCAGGAAAGACCATTTTTAATGACCCTCCTAATTTGGAACAGTAAGAAGATAGGTATGTCTATTTTAAAATACTCAGTTTTGTATAATGTTATTCCAGGAGAGACAAGTAAAAGGACGCCTTACTCATCGCAGTTTAGAAAGGGTGAAACCCTTGATGGACCAAAGGGAATGGTGGGTTGATCATGGGAAACCGACCAAACCGGGTCAGGGTGTGACATGTCACCTTCCAACGAACATTGGGGAGTCCTCCTTCGGGGCTCCCTCCATGGAACATACTCTACCTCATCTTCCATCCTAGGTTCAATAACATTCCCCTAGGAAATGTATTCTCTGTTCGTGTTTCCGTTCATGTCTCTCTAAAAGGGTTTTAGGGGTTATGGCCTAAAGTCTTTAGGGATTCATTATGAAAACTATGCTCTGATACCACTCAAGTTGTTACACCCTGACCTGGTTTGGTCAGAGCCTTGTGATCAACCCGCCACCCTTACCTAAATCATCCTAGTATTCCTACCTTGATGATTTAAGTAAGGTAAAGGCATACCAATATACGTTTTCCATAACATATTTGGAGCTTATAGAAGGGGACTTAACTTTAGAGTTCAAGCCTTTGTTTGGACTTCAATTATACTTGACCTGAACCCCTCTTTAGTTTTCTTGAAAAGGGGTGAAAGGGGTGGAATTCGTATACAACTTAGTGAGGGGAAAAATTACTACAGGGAACGATTATATAAATTTATTGCTTTTCTTTTTTTTCCATGATCCACACAGGTTTCATATATCAACCACACTTTTTATCATAAAAATGGGTCACATGATCGTAGAACAGTCCCTGATTGTCCCACTTGTCAATCGAAGTGCCTTTACCACCCACCCTAATAGAGGCATGTGATCTCTACCATGAGTTTGAGTGGCCATCACTTGTCCGGCCCTCAAACCCTAGCCATACTTCATGTTCGCAATGTGGGACGAGGCCTCTTCGCCCTCTGACCTCGATCTTGGTGTGCAGGAAGCTCCCGGAGCTTCTTGACATACTGCATGATAGACAGCCCTTATGCTCCCTAGGTCATCCAACAGCCCTTGGAACTACCACTACCCCATACCAACAACTCGATGGTTCCGCATCTCATGCATGCACAATCAAAGTCTTATCAATTCAGGTCGTTATCTTTGGCCTACCAGCTCGACAGGTCTGTTGGTTTGGCTTCGACCCCTTGCTCACCATCCCAATGGGTTCGATGACCTGACTTTGGCTTATCAGTTGTTTGGCCCAACAAGCCCAACATCCCAACCTTGGCTTAGTAGGTACCACACACAATTATCCATTATAGCAGTTTTAATGGCTCATTACTTGCTACTTTTCAATGGGCCTATACCCATGCCCATCGGCCTTAGACCCACTTGCATCATCTAGCCCAAAACTAGAATTAGCTCCCAAATCGTTTAAGTAGAGTCACCTAGTCAAGTGAGGCTAATTCCAAGAAAACGGTTTTCAATTTTAAGAGCATGGCCATCATCCCAAATGGGACTGATGCTAAAAATTCCCACTCATCCAGTTGTCGCAACACGTTCGCCCGACTAGGTTCTGATCTGTGGTGTACTCCTCGACGCAGGTCCTCGTGCGGCCCGTCCTACACGACCTGAGCTTTTAATTATTAACAAATTGAAATTCAATCATAATGTTTCTAAAACTCCCCAATTGGCCCCAATTTTCCAAGAATTTCTAAAATGCCACTATTTCACGAAAGTCGTCATTTTGCCCCCAGATTTTCATATAACCACCAATTGTCCCTCAATTTGCTCACTTTTTCCAATTGGCCCTCATATTTTAGAAAATTGCACAAAAGTTCTCTTATTTTCAAAAAATGCTAAATTGCCACCCAAATTTTTTCCAAATGGTACTCTTGCACCCCAACTTCTTACCTCTTCCAATTGATCACCTAAACACCCTTAATTTCTTCCTCTTGTGTTGCTATTCACTTCCTCCAGCTCCCTACGATCATTCTATACTTTGAATTTCCAAAATTGATTGAGTTTCAAGCTCCGACGAAGCTTCATCGGAAAACAGGCTTAGAGAGAGAGAACTTAAAGTTCTAACCGATGAAGGTGCGATCGTTGGAGCTATCGATTCATGGAGTTATTCCTTGGTGGGAGGGTCTTTTGAGAATCAGAATTCACCTCAATTGATATCCTAGGAAAGGGAAATTTGGTCAGTAAGTTCCGGCCACTTTCTCTCTCTAGAATTGTAGGACCGTGGTGAACCTAGAGACTAGAAGAGGTCGGGAGGTGTCAAGAGAGTCATGGGAGGTCGATTTGAGTTATAGGAGGCCAAAGGTGTCTTGAATTCTGCAGGTCAAAGGTTACCTACTTCGAGCCATTGGAGCAACTTCATAGTGCGATCACTCTAGCACTCCTCAAAGAGTCCTTAGGTCTGGTTGAGGACTCAACTAGGTGGAGGATTTCTCCTCGGTTCTGTTGCCACCAACTAGAGCTCCTTTAGTTGAGGAAACACCCCATGTCGGAGCTCTGGTTTGCACTTCATCGGAAAGTGGGCTTTCAAAATTCAGGGGGCGCTCGAGAGATGGGGAGGCTGAGTGGGAGGGTGCTCTTTATATTGGGAGCTCTACAACTAACAGGGCTACCGGCCAATGTCGGTTTCAGCTACTTAGTCACCCTATCCCGTCGGTAGTGGCTAATTTTTCGAAGGTGGAAGACTTGGTGGTCGCGGGTCCCCTATCAGCGTAAGGTTGAAGATGACACTATTTCGCGCAAGCAAGCTTCTCACATGCGGATTTGCCACATGGCACACTGTGATTGGCTGGCATTGCTTATGTAGCGTCCTACTCACCAGCCTAGTTAGCCTTTAACTCGTTGACTAGACACGTGGCAGCCTCCCATTGGTTGCTCCCTCCTACATGGCTGCTGATTAGATTTTGTTGATCATTGACCGTGACATGTAGCATCCTCTGATTGGCTATTTTAAATGCGTTGGATTTTCCTCCTATGCCACAGCCATGTGTCGGCCTCTGATTGGCTGAGGCCATCCAACATGGCACTGCCTAGTCAAGAAGGGGCAAAACGAGAAATTTTTAATTTTAGAAAATTGAAGTCACATCAGGTAGAACATTAATTTAGAAATTTTTAATTTTTGAAAAATTGATCGAATTGGGCTTGAACCGACCGATTTACGATTTCAAGTCAGCACTTAATTAGCAAGCGTGAACAATCAACGTGCAACACATAAAAAAATGGATCTTTAAACCAGTTCTTCATAGTTCAACTCAGTTCATGTCCAATTCACCTCGAACTGGTCTAGTTTTCACATGCAATCGACTTCATGGTTCTTTTCAATGATGTTTGGGTATTCATTGCCCACTTGAAATTTCCAAAATTCTCGTTTTGCCCCTTCTTGACAAATTTCAATTCGTTTAGACTCTTGGTTTTTCTCTTGAAATTTCTGGTTCTTTTTTTTGGTTCCCTTAGTCCTAGAGGACAATGTTTACAGTGTCAATCCTGGAGATACCTATATAAAGAGCTCTTCTCTATACATCTTTCTCATCCCTCGAAAGCCTGAAGAAGAACAAGAAGCTCTTTTTTTCCGGCGAAGCATAACCAGAGTTCCAACTTAGGCATTATCATCCACCTCCGAAGGCAAATTCGAGTTACCTTGAATCCTGAGGAAGTTTCTACATTCCTGCATAATATATCCAGCTCGAAGGTCATCGGGGAAGCTCCGGCGAGCTCACATAGTACCTTCACTCCCTTGGCATTCAACAACTAGAGTTGATTGAGCTGCATTTGATCCACCCTCGGGCCAACCACGGCCAAACCAAGCCCTCCAAACCTTCCCTAAAGAAGTCCACACCTTCCTTGAACCGTCGTGGTAAGTCCTCTTCATCGCCCTTTGCCAAAATTTACTGTTCATAGTGGTTTTTACCCAAAAACTAAGTTAAGAATTCGCACTGCTCAGGATACCAATTGAGTCGTGGTTTGATCCAGGAAGTATCCCCAAGAAGAGAGCAACCCATTGGAAGCAAAAGCTCCGATCACCAGACCCTCACCTATGAATAATCAAATCTTTCTCTCTCTAGTACGATTTTCCGGTGAAGCTCCGTTTAAGCTCATTTCTAATCTAAATTTAGTGTTTTACAGCTTGAAATGATTCAGGAAACTTAGGGAAGATAATTATAATCATGTTAAGACTCAATTGGGAAGAATTAAGGTCCAATTGATGAAATTCAAATTGGAAGACTTATGTCACGCCCTGACCTGGTTTGATCGGATCCCCGTGATCAACCCGTCACTCTCCCAGTTTATTAAAGGGTTTCCCCTTATATTATAAACCGTAAAGAGTAAGGCGTTCTTTAAATCTGCACCTTTTTCCAGGAATAACATAAATCAAAACTGCATAGTAATTTAAATTAATCGTACCTGTCTTGCAGGCGTTTAATTGCGCAAGTCTTTTAATAATCGGCTTTTTGGGACTTCCTTAAAGGGTTATAAGGGAGGGGTGAGTACAACTACTCAGTAAATGGGATTCAAAGCTTTTGTCTTTTAAGAAAAATATTTATATGGAGTGTGCCAGACTACTTTCTTTTCAAAATCCCTTCATTTAAAAATTTGGATTTTCCATCATTTCTTAGTTATCACGTTGTGTCATCACCCAACACACATCCTTCATCATGAAGGTTACACACATTTGCAGGTCAGTACGACTACTGAACCAGCTAGTGGCTTCGGAGCAACTTTACCGACCACCCGAATAGAAGCACGACCACTTCTACCTTGGGAATGAGTGGATGTATGCGACATTCGCTTCTTCGTGTCCATATGAGGACAGAGACCTCATCCCGTCCCCACCCTAGTCTCATGCGCTTGGTGCTACTCCAAATTTCGCACAAACACCTGGAATGACGATCTGCCCTTATACTACTCATCGGGTCGTCCAAGGCCCTTAGGACACATCACTATCCCTCATGGGTGTCTTGATGATCCCGTACTCATAGTGCATGCACATGCAAAGTTTTATTAAATTTCCATGTAATATGTGGTGCCATTTGTCCCAACGGTCCCGACCTTCATCTCAACTTGTAGCTGTTTGTGTTGACTGGTCCGAAGACCCGTCATGTCGCACTGCTACTAGCCGACTGAGTATGTCGAACTTGCCTTGGTACCATGACCAAACAATTCACTTATTATGGTTTAATGGCACATATATATCATGTTCGTTTACGAGCTCCTGCTCGTGTCCATTGGCCTATGGCTCATTGTTCGAGTTTTTCAAAAACTAGGCATTCTAGCCCTCAAGTTCCAAAACCAAGGCCCCCGGCCTATAAGAGCTATTCAAGCTCCCATCAAGAAGGTCTCCCAAATAGTTTAAGCATTGGCACATACTCAGGGGAGAACACTTCTGACAAAATAGGTTTTCACTGTCCATTATACTGACCGATATAAGGACATCTTCATTCATAACCGATAAACAAGTTTTCAACTTCCTTCGAAGAAGTCTCATCATACCAACTGAGTATGATCTACTTACAACCGGTAAGTAGTTTTTCTGTAAAATTTTCACATCACTTTCTCTAAGTGGTGATTATTAAAATACCACTAAATGGTGGGTTTTTATACTGAGGTACTTATCATCCCTAACCGGGTATGATATATAATCCCACTCACCCGATAGTACAGTGAAATTCCACTTAGTCGAGTTACGTCCTTAACAAGCTGGACCTCGACTGGCATTCCAGATGTCTCGTCCTCCTACACAAAATAAGCATAATTGTTCATTATTCTTTGTCCTAATAGCCCTCATTCGTTCCAAATGAATGAGAAAACCCAACTTTACATATATTTGTAATTAGGTACCTAAAGTTATTTTTCTTTAACCTTAAGTCCCTATTGTGGGGTTTTTCCTAAATTTGAGTCCCGAAACTTTCAAATTTATCTTAGTACATCAAATTATCTAATTTCACACAAAGGGGTTTAATTTCCCAAATTTCCAATTTGGTCCCTCAATTTTTTTCCAACATTACCATTTTGTCCCTTTTTTACAAAAATGGTAAATTTTGCCCCAAAAATTCTAAAATTTCTCAGTTGGCCCTCTAATACTCTTATCATGACCAATTGACCCTCAATTTTAGAAAATTAGATATTGGTCCTTCGAATTTTTGAAAATCCCCAAATTTCCCAAATTTTTTCCACCAATTTTAACTTTTCAACACTGCTAAATTTGAATTCATCAAATTGACTGATCAAACACCTCAAATTATTGAAATTGGAGTTGAAATTAAGTTCCTACATGTTCATATGATTCTAAGAAACTTTGAATCACAGATTTTAATGTCGGAACGGGCTCAAACAGAGTTTCGCCGGAAAACAGACTGTAGAGAGAGAAAGCTTCGATTTCTCACCGGTGAGGGCGTGGCAGTCGAAGCTTTCTATCTGGGCAGGTAGCTCTTCTCCAGAGGTTCTTTCTAGGATCAAGAATGACATCAATTGATGTCAAATTGGATTAGAATTTCTTCATTGAAATTCGACTGATTCTCTCTAGAACAACGATCTAAAATTATAAAGGGAAGCCGAATTGGCTTACATTTCAGTCCTAATTCAGCTGTGGAAGGGCTGAGGAGATGTCGGGAGAGATTGGTTTGGCCTAAGGAGGGCTCGAATTGGCTGATTTTAACTTGGCCAAAATAGGGCAGCTTCGGTCCACCGGAGCTGCTTTATTGTTTGATCATGCCCGTGCTTCTCCGGCGACTCTCAAGCGAACGGATGCTACCACCGTGTAGCTGACTTCTCCCCAATTCTAATGAATTCGACCTTGCCTTCTTTGGCTCAGAATTGACCATATATCGGAGCTCTGGTTTGAGATTCACTAGAAAACTAAGCAACTGAGAGAGAGTGAGCTTTTCAGGTGTTGGGAGGGCGAATGGAGAGGGACTCTTTATATAGGGAGCTCGGGGACCCGTTGGCCGTCCGTTTGGTACCATTATGACAGGAATTGATGAACTGAAACGTACCAAATGGAGGCATTTCTTCTTCATCGGCATTTCTTCAGTTTTCCGGTGAGTGAACAGTGCTATCATCCTGAGGAAGAAGATGACATTGTTCCGAACCGGACCGGACCGGTCCGAATCGAGTTCAAGCTTAAATCGGCCGGTTCACCACCCATTTGACCGAATTTTTCAAATCTAAAAATTTCTAAATTCATTATCTATCCAATAGTCATCTCAAATCACTAATTAAAAATTTTTAAGCCACCTAGAAAAATGAATTTAGCATCCGGTTCAATAGTGACTCAATCCGGTTCGGGTCTGATTCACATGAACCGATTTGGTTTTCCTTTCCAATTCTTCCTCTAGTCCATTTTCATGACTTTTGTGACTCCATAGGTCACTTAGGGTCCAAAAGATTCCTGTCTTATCATCTCTTTATAAATTCTGGTTCATAAACCCGCTAAGTTCTTAAACCGGTTCAATTCGATTCAAGTCCGGTTCACCCGAACCGATCTGATTTTTCTCTCCCACATTGTTCTAAGGTTCTTTCCCAAGGATTATAAGTTCCCTCTAAATCACAAGGGATCCATAAGCTTCCTGGTTCACCTATTCTCTATCGGCTCCTGTTCATGAATCAACCCGGTTCATAAACTGGTTCTCTCTAGTTTGAACCCGGTTCTCTTGAACTGCTTCGGTCTTTCTTTCTCATATCTTCCTAGGGTTCTTTTCCCAAGTTTATGAATATTTTTTAGTCACATGGAAGTTATAAATTCTCAAATTTTCCCGTCCCTTAGTAGTCAGGCTTGTAGACCAATTTGGTTTAAAGATCACATTGACCGGTTCTTTCCCGGTTTTTCTCATTACTAAAGGACGGGTTTTACAACTTAATTGCAATTTTTTAAAAATTTGGGGATTTTTTGTAATTAGTGAGAAAGTACTTACCCAATAGGAAATTTTAGTAAATTAGGTACCCAAATGGAATATTTGATCATCTTAGGGACCTAATTAGAAATAAGGTATAACATAAGGGCTAAATCATAGTTATTAGAATGTTATTGGTCTAAAGTGTAATTATCTTATTACTTGGGACTTAATTGCCAAATCTATTGTAGAAATGAATCACCTACAAGTTCATGCAAAGGAATGGCAAGTCAAGTTTGGAAATCCCTGGGACGACCAAGTCTCAAAATACGGGTGAGTGGGATTTCTCACAACGGAATTGATTACACCGATTATGCACATACTTAAGATCTTGCTTTATTTTGAAAAGAGATTTCCAAAAATATAATCCCATGTGTGAAGCTACTTAAATATTTTGGGATTTTATTTTTGAATAAAGCATGAAGTATGTTATTTGGACATCCCATGAACGGTGTATGGATACACCATAATGGGTATGGTCTAGTACGACTATCGATGCAGGATATGGGTGAGGCTCATGGCCAACAATGGTGGGCTAGATCTAGTTTTGTGCAAGTGGGCCCAAGGCCATGATTTTGAAAGTGAATTGGGCCCAAGGCCAATGGAAATGGATCTAGTCCCATAAATAAGTTTGATTTAAGAGATTGTAAAAAAAAATATCGCAATTGGATAATGTTTGTTGAATCTACTATGTTGAAGCTAGGTCATGGCCTATTGGGCTTGTAAACCCTATCCCTTTATAGATAAGAAAATCGAGAAAAGGACCGGTTCTTCCAAAATAGAAAATCGAGTCGATTCACGAATGACAAATGATATGGAAAGGGTAAATTGAGAAATTGACAAACCCAAATGACTCAAAGAGTCATAAAAATCATGAAAAAAAACCTTGGGACAAATTGGAAGAGAAAACCATATCGATTCAGGTGAATCGGACCTGAACCGGATTAAATCGGTTTAAACTATACTTGAACCGGTTTTAAAATTTATTTTTCTTGGTGGCTTAAAATATTCAAATTGGGGAATTGAAGCCATCATTAGATAGAGAATGAATTTAAATAAATATATAAATTTTTAATTTTGAAAAAATCGATCGAATTGAGCCTAAACCGACCGATTTACGGATTGAACTTGGTCGGACAGGTCCGGTTCGGAAAAGTGTCATCTTCTTCCTCTAGATTACAGCATTTTTCATTAATGAAGAAAATGGATAACGATGATGAAGGAATAATGGCTCCGATTAGGTCGTTTCACGGTGAGGATAAGCTCGACCAAAATGGAAAGTTATCGGGCAAAGGGTCCCTGAGCTCCCTATATAAAGAGCTCCTCTCCATTAATCCTCCACACACCTCAATTCTCCATTCTCTCTCAATTGCATCATTTTCTGGTGAAGCTCGAACCAAATCTCCAATATAGGCATTTTTCTCTGCCTTAGAAGGTGAGGTCAGGTTCTATAGACTTCAGGGGAAGTCAGCTACTTGATAGAAACCTCCTTTCGACTCGAGGACCACCGGAGAAGCGCCGATGGAATTAAATAGTGAAGCAGCTCCGAAGTACCGAAGCTGCCCTAGTTTGGCTGAGCTGAATTTGGCCAAATTCAGCCCTCCTCCAACCAAACCAAGCCTTTCCAACACCCCAACATCCCTCACACAACCGCAACATAGCTGAATGGTAAGCCAATTTGGCCCTCCTCTGCATTTTCGGTCAAAGTTAGAGAGAGAAAGTGCAAAAATTCACTGATAATATTCTCCCTTGATTCGATGTTAATTGTAGCAATTCTTGATCCTAGGAGAAACCTCAGGATGAGAGCTACCTTCCAAGATAGAGAGCTCGGATCGTCGCACCTCCAACGGTAAGCTTTTGAAGCTTTCTCTCTCTATTAATGATTTTTTAGTGAAGTTCTATATTAAGCTCATTCCGACCTTGATTCATGCAATTCAAAGCTCAATTGAATCATATGAAAGTGTAGGAATTGATTTATACCTCTAATTGAAGCAATTAACCCCGATTGAATGGCCAATTTGAAGAAATCAAATTTGGTCAGTTTGACGGGAGAAATTGGGGAAAAGGTTTGGGGAAAATTGGGGATTTCAAAAAATTGAAGGACCTCTTTGCAATTTCCCAAAATTGAAGGCTAATTGGCCATGAAAAAGATGGAGGAGGACCAATTGGTCAATTTTTGGAACAATCGAGGTCAAATTGCCATTTTTTGAAAGTATGGGCAAAATTGTAATTTTGAAAAAATTGGGGACCAAATTTGAAATTTGGAAAACTTTAGCCCCTTATACAATTTTGAGTAAATTGAGGACTCAAAGGGAATTTTGGAAACATGATTCAATTTGGAGAAAATTTTGGCATTAGGGACCTAAAGTTAAGAAAAATGAACTTTAGGGACCTAAGTTGAATTAATCGATAATTTGTGAGCCCTAGGCTGTTATGCCAAACTGTAATTGATAAGGCTGCCCAAATCGTGTAGGGACACATGTGACCGAAACGCAAGCAATAGAAAGCTCGCGTAGACTTGGAAAACTGATCGAGGACGAACATGTCACAGTTATTGGGTGAGTGGGCATATTTACATCATACCCGGTTGGGATGGCGAGCACTTTAGAAACAAAAAATCACTTGTAAGTGGGATTTTATCATCATACCCGGATGGGGTGATGGGAAATTTAGGCTAAAACCTACTTCCTGGTTATAAGTAGAGGAAATCATACCCAATTGGTATGATGGACTTCCTTGAAGGAAGGAGAAACCCTCTTGCCGATTGTAAATGGAGATATCATCACACCCAGTTGGTGGGATGAAGTGAAAATATATTTTGGTTAGAAATGTTCTCTCCTGACTATGTGCCAATAATTAAACTATTTGGGAAACCTCCTTGACGAGAGCTAGAACAGCTCAAATGTGTTAGAGGCCTTGGTTTTTGAACGTGTAGGCCTAAATGCCCGATTTTGGAAAAATCATGTGTAGTAGGCCCAAGGCCAGTAGGCATGAGCAGGAGCTCGTAAACAAACTTGAAATAAGAAAGCCATGAAATCTCTAATGAACTTGTTATGTGATTTTCGCCATGGTACCAAGTCAGGACTGACCATACTCGATGGACTAGCGGTAGTGCGTTAGGGCCATGTCGATGGATCGGCCTAGACAAACAGTTGTAGGTCAAGTTGAGGGTCGGGGCCGTTGGACCAGCGCCACCAAAGATAAATGGCTATATGTGAAAACTATTGTTTTGTGCATGCACTTGTGGTACAGGACCATCAAGACGCCCAAAAGGGGTAGTGATGTGTCCTAAGGGCTACTAGATAACATGGTGGAGATGAGGGCAGTTCGTCATGCCAGTCAGTCGAGAAGCTCGGAGTAGCTTCTTGCGCATGAGACTAGGGTGGGATTTGAATGAGGTCTCTATCCTCATATAGACACGAAATGGGTTTCAGGTCCGACGGTCGGATGTCGAGAACATCCACTCATACCCAGGATAGAAGTGGATGGACTTCTATCTTGGTGGTCGGTAAATGCACTTCGAGCCATAAGTGGGTGCAATAGATGGGCTACACCTACGAATGTGTGTTCCCTTCCTGATGAAGGGCGTGTGTTGTTTGCTAAACACACCTAATGTGGTAATGGGAAAAAGGTTTTGAAAATTGGAATACGAGAAAAAGTTTCTTTTAAAGAAAATAACAACCTTGGCACAGTTTAACTAAAGCTAATTGTCTTGAAAACTCACTCCCAACACTTACTTACTAAGTTGTAGAACTCACCCCCTCTCTTTTATCCCTTTCAGGAGTAAGGAAACATGACCAAAGAAAACATGAGGATGTACCCTCCGTCAGGTATGCTTAAATGTCACTTTTAAGCTTGCATGTTTATTGATTTATGCTATTCTAGGAAACAAGGTTTGAATTACGCTTGGATACTCTTGATTAAAAAAAGGAGGAAGATCATGGGGATCCGACCAAACTAGGTCAGGGCATGACAGGGCTAAAAGGTCAAAGGTAAAGGTCTTAAATCAAAAGACATTTGTATGTAATTGCAATCATGTAGAACCAAAGTGGCGCCCTGTACGGGGTAGTGTTGGTTCTAAGGGCTGCTAGATAGCAAGGTTGGCACAAAGGAAAAAATGTTGTTTCAGTATGTCAAGAAGCTCTAGGAGCTTCATGCGCATTGAGACCGAGGAAAAAGGGGGTAGAGGCCTCGTCACTCAATAAAGGACAAAAGAAGTGATGAGGTCTAGGGGTTGAGTGATGGTGCTCACACAGACTTGTGGTGGATGGTAAAGTTGCTCCGGGCCACTAGGGGAATAAATCGAGGTTGTTGACTCTGATGGTCTGTTTTGCGACTGCTTGATCCCTTTATGGATAAAAGGTGATTGTTTGCTTGTTTGTTGTGTGAAACAAACTATGGTAGTTTTAATTTATTAAATCCATCCAACTAGGGAGGAACCTACTCTAAGCTTGATGAAATAAGTTGAGAAAGTTATAAGAATCTCTTTTGAAAACTCCTTTATGGATAAAGATTGTTTACGTGTTTATCACATGATTTTCAAGAAAGGAAAAATCTGCTCAAATGCAAATTGAATCTTAGACATGAAATTATAGTATCGTGAAAACCCTACTCACTAAGTTGTCAAATTCATCCCCTCTTCCTTACCCCTTCTAGGTCACATCTGAATGGTTCAAAGTACATTAGAAAATGAATTACCAACATGTTATGTAATTATCCCCCCTTTTTAAGATATTTGTGTACTTTAAAATATATTCTGGTATGTCTTATGTAAACATATTTCCTTAAATTATTTGGAAATAACTTTCAGCTTACACCTGACTCTTTCTAACACCACAGTGATGGTTCTTTTTAAATACCAAGAAGAGTGGAGGATTATTCATAGGGTTCCGATCAAACCGAGTCGGGGTGTGATAATTGAAGTGGTATCAGAGCAAAGGTTTTCAAATTTGAATTTTTTTAAAAGAAATTAAGTTTAGAAAACTTGACTTCTTGTGAAATTTTTTTTTTTAAATGCTAGAATTATTTGCTACATAAATATTTAACTAAAAACCTACGTATAGGAGGACTCCCAAAAGGAGAAGTACCAAGTCTATAGAAGATGGAACCATTCCACCAATAGTGAACCAACCAAACTTCAGAAGGGAAAATACTCACCCAACTCCTACTCGACAAGAGATCGAAGACAACTTTTGGGAGACCTATGCAAACTATGTATGAGTGTTTAAGAAGCTGCAACCCATTTCAACCTACCAGAGTTTGGACCCGCAACCCTCCTCCAACAAGCATACGAATGTGAAGCAATAGTGATGAGGAGGTATGGAGTCTCAATCTCTAGGAGAGTGGAAATGTCAAACTCTTGAGGTTAAGTCTCATCCTTAGAATACGAGGAGACAAGCATAAATGCTTTTGAAAGGTGTGGAAGGTATCATGAAGGCCCATGTCCACCCAAGAAAACAACATAAACTTCCAAATCTTCAAATGAAGAATCTCGCAACCCACCAGTGATGAACTCTAAGTCAGTTAAGATGTAGGACTAGAGAAATAATTGTGGGGAAGTTAGTGTATTTGCTTGATCTATGTAATAAGCCATATTTATGGCTAATTAAATTGATGAATAAAACTTTTTATATCAAAAGTTTATGATCTCATACTATAACCAAAAATCTCAAAATTTTGAGTAAAATAAAGAAAACCCTTTAAGAAAGAGGGGTAAAAAAGGCAAAGTATAAGAAAGAGATGGATGAAAGAGATCATTAGTCTTAATAAAGCCATAAGCAGGTATTGACAAGGAATAAGTCAATCATCCTAAGGAATAATACCGAGTTTTAGTAAATTTGGAATTTCCTAGTACAAAGGTCAACATTTGGCCTATGAGTTATGATGAGTCATTAAAACCCTCAGTTTAACAAATGAACTTGTAAATGGAATACAAGTTGAGATAAGGATCGAGTATAGGGGGAAAAAAAGTGTACACACAGGATTTCAACGTATAAAGTTAAACCCAAAGAATGGGTAAACTAAAGGAAGAAATTAAAAGATGTCATAAAACCTTCAATGAGTTGAAAAAACCATGGTGATGGATTAAAGGAAGAGACGTGTCCAGGTAAAGGAATCTGGGGAAGTGAGTACCCAACAAAGGAGTTAAACCGATCCAATGAAGAAACAAGGAAGATAAAGAATTATGGAGGTCGGGGGAGTTTAGTCAAGTTCCATATCCGCCTTAAGGAAACTCAAATTGAATCGCATAGCCTAGCAGAGAGTACACGAAATAAGACCCAAGTAATAGAAATTCACTGGATAGGAAGCATATTTCAAATGGATGATCCCAAGACGAAAATGATTGGATATGAGGGAACGCACCAATATAAAGGGTGCAAGGTTATGAAGGAAGGAAACCTTTGAGGAGAGATAAGAAGGTTGGATGTATAGTTCCAAACATGAAAGTCTCTACCCTAAAAGACAAGAATAGATAAAGGGGAAAAATAAAGAATTCCTACAAGATAAGTCCAAGAAGGTCAATAAGTATACCGCAAGTGATCAAATATGAGTAGGGAGAGAATAATTATGAAATTGTCACAAACCAGTAAAGATGGACTAAGGAATGAAAATCCTTAAGTAATGATGGAATCAACCATGAGGAAATGCTTGACAAGGGATAACCAGGAGGATGTCGATAGACAAGTTGTAAAGTGATCGGAAAACCCGATAGTTGGAACCAAGAATGACCAATAAGGATATCAATGAATGACAAGTAAATAAGCAATGTCTAAAATTCTCGGAAACCCAAATGATCATGTAAGGCATGGTGTCTAAGTAAAGGAAAAAGGTAAGGACGGTGCATTACCAAGAAAGGTTTAGTTAAGACCATAGTAATTGAAGGAGACAAGTGGTACCTAGGCAATGCACACCACATATGAAATGGAGTGATGAGGAAGGGCTAGCACAAGACCAAAGGCTCAAAGTTAATAATGTCAAGGCAAAAAGTGGCAAGAATAAAAAGATTGGAAGGGCATCTTGCCAAGGATTTTTAATGACTAAGAGAAACAATCAAAAAATGGAACAGTTAAGTGGTACCAAGATCACAATCCTATGATCTGGATTAATGAATGGACGGAAATCTCAAGAGGGAGAATCTTGACCATAAAGAGCATAATGATTGGACCTAAGACAAATACATTTGGGTAGACAGGTAAGAGAAACCATTCATAATGAATTCCATGAAGTAAGTGGGTGCTCGAAGGGAGGGGAAACCCCTCAAGGTTGTTACCGAAAGGATGAAGTAAAAGAGTGGCTATAGTGACATTTCGCCCAGGATAATCATATGAGCAAGGGAGCTCTCAAGGAAAAGGAAATCGGAGGTGAGATCGCTGAGAGATCTTCACCTCGAGTTCAAATGACTAATCATGCCATTAAGAGCAATGGTAAAATAATTGATGAAAATAGACACGCCCAAGACATGGAGAGGAAGGGTTTAAAAGTCCAAAGGGAGTAGTGGCACCAATGGTGCCCTCAAAAGAGATGGCAAAGATATGAAGTTTGGTAAGAGTGGTGCCAATTGGGAAAGGCATGAAACATTCAAAATACTCTAACCAAAATGAGTATAAGAAATAGTTGATAACCACCTAAAACGAGTGGTTATAGGAGAAAAATAAAGAAGAAATGGGAAAGGTCATGTAATGCTTCCCATTCGATATAATGGTTACCTCACAAGAGGATGGATTTATGAACAAATGAAATCAAAATTTTCACAAGTAATACTCTAACGTAAAATGAGTGATGGGACACTCCGGTAGAGTAAAGAGAAGGGCTTGGGAGAATAAGCATGATGTTCTCAAATAAGGCTTCATAGAAGTGCCATTTATGGATGAAATGGTGAAGATCTCGTACTGAGACAGTACGAATGACTAAGATGGAGATTTATATGGAAGTCATAAATGGATAAGCAATGAAGGAATAACTATTGAACATTTGGGTAATGTTCGTGATGACTAAGGAATTTTACCAAATGCCAATAATGGATGAAAATTTCATGATTTTATAGATTATAATTTTCATGTTTATGGGGAAACATTTTCGAAAGAAATCATGCTAAGGCACCCTACTGTGCTGAGGACACATAAGTCCAAATAACTAAAATGATAAGACTCATGGAAGGAAGAGTCGTATATCCAAGCATGATAATTTCAAACGGAAGTCTTGGGTAGACCTAAACTATAAGAAAAAAAAAAGATGGCTCTAAGCTAGTAAGCTATAAATGGGTAAAGTTATAAATCTTGGGCCCCCAAAGGAAGGATGTAGTTTGAAAATGTATTATTCAAATTGATTAATGAAACCCTTAAGAGTGGATAAGACATTAAGATCAATAGTAAATAAGATATTACTCACACCAACTGAGTGAAAAATGGAAGGGAAAGAATCATGAACTAATGGGATGCGACTCAAATGGAATTAAGTGCGTGGATTGCACCCATATAGAAACACTGGTCAAATCGAGAGCTAGGATCCCAAAACAACCTGGAGATAAGGAAGGTATGAAAAGACCCTAGGAAGGATCTTACAAACTTCGAGGTTGTAACCTTATGGAGTTTGTTATTCGAATGATTGATCTATTTAATGATAAAAGGTGTTTACTTGTTTGTCTAATACAAACCTATGAAAAGATATCATAAACAAATTATGAATATTATTTCGGGTAAGAAGGGACATATTTTGTTTTAGCTTGTGAGATACAAGCAGGATTAAACTGATAAATCATAAGAAAGACTTTTTAACTGATAAAATAAGTATTAGCTTGTTTATCTGATTATTCAAACTTATTTTATTTATAGAAGAGTATTCTTATACTTTTGAGTATGTGTTGAATTGTGGATAGAAAGTTATGATGTTAGGAAAACACTGCTCACTGAGTTGTAAATTCAACCCTCCTCACTTCCCTTATAGGATATATTTAAGTCAAAAGGGAATGATACCCCGACTTTTTAATCAGAAATCCAAGGAATGGTATAAATTTATTTAGTTAGTTTTTGTGAAATTTTGTTATGGAAAATAATATTGTTTCAAGGTTTTCGCCTTAATACAGATAGGTGTGGTGGGTATATCACAAGATTACGACCAAAGCGGATTGGGAAGTGATAATTTAAGTGGTATTAAAATCATATTTTTCAAATCAAAATTTTTTTAAAAACTTTAAAGAACTTAGCATGAATTTATTCTCAATATTTTAGATATGCACGGTAAGAGATGAACGATATGTACTCGTGCTATTGCCGTTGAACCCACCACAAAATCGATGGAAAATCTTATCTCCAATGAGGAGATGATTACGGGAGCACAAGAGCCAAGAGTAATTTAAACTATTTCACTATGGCTAAATACGAGTATCAAAAATTGTACGATTAGTTCAACAAAGTGTTTAGAGAACTAACCTCCCTCATATAGAAAACTCTTACCGGATGGAAATTCACAACTTAAGTATAGTTTCAAAACACCACTATTCTAACATCTCCCATTTTTTATATCCAAGGTATTTGACAACAATCGGACAATTGGGATGTAAAATCTTTAAATTGGGGAAGGATGCAGGCACAAAAAAACCCTTCATGCTAATATGAACAGTCGACTCAGGGATAGGCTACGCAGAGAGCCCTTAATGCTAGTGCGAGACATCGATAGTTAGTAATGGCCAAATGAATGTAGTACAAAGGGGATGGAGAGGAATATATGCGTCAATCAGAATTATGTGTCGAGGGTGGCAGATGCTACCCGTGGACAACAGAATCAACGATTGGAGGTCTGCAGTAGTTGCTGACCCTGAGGACGTGAGGGATGGCAATGGCAATGGCAATGGCAAGAAAAGGAGGTCGGCATACTGAAACTATGGAAGGGATAGCAAGCGTTCTAGGCGAGTTACAAGAGGGGACATAGAATCACCATAGTGGAAGCGGGAAGGGGAAAGAAAAAGGAAATGTGATGGAAAATGGGGTCGATGGGAGCAGGAAAACACTTACGGAGATGGTGAGTCAATGACAGTCTCTAATTAAATATCTGACGGATTTGGTGGCTAACGAGGTTAACGATTTTCTCTATGGAGAGGATATGTTCGGGGAATAAGAAATTCAATAGACTAGTGGCTTATTAACATGTAAGTTGGTGTGAGGAAACGTAAGAGCCTGATATTACATAAGTTCAATATTCGGCTATAACATTTATGGAACCCTTTTTTATAATTTTCTTATTATCAATGATAAAAGAATATCCAAACACCCAATTAAGAAAAAAATTCACTTTTTTTTGCTCAAAAGTAAGGCCAATAACAAATGGAAAACCTAATTGTGAAAACATAAAATTTGGGATCAAATTATGAAAATAAAAATTTGTGGGTCTAAACCATGCAAATGGAAAGTTGGAAATTGGACAATAAAAAAAAAGGAATTCAATGTCTAATTTACAAAAATGAAAAATTAAGTGACTAGTTTGTAAAAAATAAGAAATTTGAGGATTAATTTGAAAAAAAAACAATGGATCATAAAAGAAAAATGAAAACTAATTTCTATAAAAATAGTTGTAAAACAACCACGTAACTGTAGTGACTGAACTATAAATATAACATAAATGAGTGAAGAATATATCATAGAACGATAAAGATGCCATAATAATAGTATATATAGAAATGTAAACAAGATACACAATATATATATCAAAACATATATATATATATATATATTTTATAAATGATTATGAAATGTTCATAGTAGTCTACAAATTTAGATATATATGTAAAATAGTGGTTGGAATATTGAAACATTGAATATGTGCCATAAACTATAGATGGATCCTAGAGTATATAATACAAGTGGGTTTCCTATTATTGTAGGAAAATGTGTGTGAGAAAGAGATTTTGCCTTCAATAAAGGGCACGTGGAGTATTATGTTGATTTATACATTTTTATAAATAAGAAAGAGTATTAATGTTATGGCTAATCTTTTGTGAGTTAATTTGGATGGGTGTACACTTCTCCTCAATTAAATTCCATAAGATCCACCATAAACTTCTAGTGATAATTATAAGAGAAACAATTTAAGTTGCTGATTTAACTTATTTTTGTTATTGAGTCATGCAATTTTTTAAACTCCTCAGTTATATATTATTGGCATTGATGGTAGTATTGTTTGACTTTGCATATTAATATCTGATGTGCTGGTTGTGTGAAGATTGAGTAAGATACTCATCTAGTCATTATGTTATAAATGTATCACTTGCAGTGGATTGTCATGTTGCAGTGTACCAAGATGTGGGTATAGAATTATTCTCTCGGAAATTTTCTTAAAATTCACAGTATTCCATGGGTGATAGTTGTGAAGGTTTACGTGGGCCGTACAATTTTTTATAGATAAATTCATATCAAATTATGGAGACAAAAACAATAAAATTCATCTGAATTGTTGTCCACACGTTGTATAATGGGACTTTTATAACATAGATGTTCCATTTGTGGTCTCTAATGAGGATTGTTTTAATGGTTGTGGGAGAAGACCGTGCATTAAATTAATTAACACAATTATGAAGGTTGTTAGAAAATTTTAAGCCCTAATTTGTTACCCTACTAGAAAGTCCCAAATGCCGACTATCAATTATGAATAGTAGATCCGTATGAGCTCAAGAAAGTAACTTATACTGTGTATGAATAAATAAGGTCATGGAGTTATGCCAAAGCTCAAATATTGTATAGAGGAGGAATCATAATCTCACCATTATTGTGATATTCTTTCTCATAAAAATAAAGTTCACAAGTTGCTTTGATTAATCCTTTTTTAAGACAAATAAGTCTATCTTATTTAAATTACTATTTTATATATTAACAATAAATATATATTAGGGGTTATAAATTTATTTTATATTTTAACTAAATTACCTTAATTAGTCCCATTAAGCTTGCATAGTCTCCTTCGAATAAAATTTATGAGTGGATCTATGCATTATCTTTCTCTGTTATAAGTATGAATAAAAATACTATAAATTAAAAGAAATAGAGTAAGTATTTATCACATGCAAAAGTAATTCTATTAATAATTGAGAAAAAAAGTATTATTTAAGAATTGCCTCGTGATCTTCAAAATGGATAGACATGACAAGTGTGGGACAAGCTTGGACCAGGGTAGGTACCTACCTTTTTCGCACAGAGCCTAGGTACCTACTTCAATCACCTACTTTTGAAGCTGAGGAAGGAAGTATTCGAAAAAAAAAAAGGTGAAATAGAAATGGATAAGACCAAATCAGGTTAAGTGGGTCCCACAATCCACGCCGTAGTATATTTAAAAAAAACAGTGGCCATAATAAGGATTTTTTTGAACGAAGGAATTGACTTGTATATTTGGTGGCCAGAAGAATTTCTACTAGAAGACAAAGTCGACATGAGGGGACCGATTTGTACATGCTCTTGCCTGGTTATGTCATTTTCACCTATGTTGGTGTCCCACTAGAAAATTCAGCACCCTTCTTATCTGTGTATGGAAGGAATATTGACATGGAATATTATTTTAGACGATGCGTTGTCATCGCCCTTCTTTTCCCTATAGATCCATATAAGCACAAAAAATGGCAGATCAATTGGGTTTTCTTCTTGAGGTGGTGGCTGGCAGTGGGGGCTGGCAGTGGGGGCGCGGGTGGGGGTAAATAATTACGAGTTTTTAATTTTTTTAATTTGATTTTTTAAAGATAAAAAATCATATGAAGGTTATTTATAAAAATAAAAACTCACACCCTACATTTCAATATTTAACATAAATTTATAATTAATATATATTTTAAATATATATATATATAGATGAATAATTATGCAATAATGGTGGAAATGAAAGGCTTCATGCTGAGAATGCACTCACTACCTAACATTACTGTACTCTAGCTGAGTAGTGATGTCTCTGTATCGAGTTTAAAGTTTGGGTCGGATTTCAGTTTGATGTTGAGTACCACAAATATAAAGAGAGCTTATGGACATACCATGGATCATTGTCATGTAGGTCCACGAGCCACATTCTTCATGCTAATCCGCAGTGACTGCACTAACTTACCCATCAATAGTTCAAAATACTTACCTCAATAATGACCACTCTTGTCAAGGCTGCAGCCAGACCAATGAACAGTTGAATGCCCTTTTGCATAAGGTTGATGGAGGTGCAACATCCTCAATTGGGCATTTAAGTGTCGGCCAAACCAAAAAGGGACATTCCATCAGTCAGTCGTATAAGCCGTCATCTGGTGACATCACCCCTTGGGACAGCCTGCTACATGATAAGATCGACCTCCCATTGGTACATTTGTCGCTCTATTGTTGAGATCTAAGACTCCCAAACCAAATTTTCTTTTACATCATCTTTTTTGGCTAATTACTTCAAAATAGAGAAACTAACATTTTTTTACACAAAAGCTTTTATATTAATATAAATAGTATTAAAATTTTAATTTTGTATCAATTTTAGTATAAAATTTTCATTTTTATTAAATTATGATATTAATACTAATTTAATTTATTTAATTGGCTGACATAATAATATATAAATGGTATAACGTTATTATCTATTGTAATTTATGAAACAATTTAAGAAATTTTGATAAATTTAATCTTAGAGATGCACGTTTCCCTTATACAAAATATATTTTATATGAGATGAAAATGTAAGGCCCATGGTAAAGATGAAACTCATGATAAATATGAAGATGATAGAATTAATATATAATCTTAATATTCTAATTAATTGGTATGAATTTTTTTAAATATAAAAAATAATAATTTAGTTTGGATAAAAAAGTTGAATTTCATATAAAATAAGATACAGTACTAAAAATTTATTACTAATTGAGTTAATTAAAAAAGTTTACACTACAATAAAATAGTAAATTTGATGTATTTTTAAGTAATTTACCTCTATTTTTTTTGGTAAAGGTATAACTTTACTTTTTACATTTAGAGAATCCAGTGCGTGTGCCATTTTCTTTCTAATTGCACTTGTGAAGTCAGGAACTTTCAGAGCAACACGGCAAGGAAGTCCCAGGACATCATGACATAGCAATTCCACAACCCACAATTTCCAAAAAATAACACACAATGGAAAAAAAATATCACTAATTCTCAAAAAATAAAAATAAAACCTCTTAAAACTTCGATAAGCCAAGTGCATGAATCCGCTCTCCTATATAAACTTTCCTCCCCACTCCAGTCCCCGAGAATTCAACAAGATTGTCCTCTAATTCTTAAAATTCAACCCCTCTTCCATCGAGAAAACCGACAAGGATTCCAGACCCAGACACAAATCCAGATATCTCTAAAGGGTCGAGGCCAATTTTGATGGCGGAATTGTATACTGAGAGCTTCAACGGATCCGATTTGGCGGTTTTGGGATCCGCCCACCCGCGGTACCTGATGTGCGAAGGTGAGTTCTGTGCGAGGGGCGGCGGCGTAGGGGCTCCGATTTTCTGCCGGTGCTCCAGCTTCAGCAAGCTGTACCCCTGCTTGACGGAGAACTGGGGCGACCTCCCGCTCAAGGAGGACGACGCCGATGATATGGTCCTCTACGGCGTCCTCCGCGACGCCGTCCACGTCGGGTGGCTGCCGACGCTATCCGGGTCGGCCGTGAGCTGCCAAGCTGGATTCGGTTCGGATGCTGGCGCAGCGGTGAAGCCCGAGCCGTACTCCCCGACTGAATCGTCATCATCTCCCGCGCCGGAGATGAAGGGACCTGCGACAGCCTTACCGAAGGGGAGGCACTACCGTGGCGTGAGGCAGCGGCCCTGGGGGAAGTTTGCGGCGGAGATTCGTGACCCGGCCAAGAATGGGGCTCGGGTCTGGCTTGGGACTTACGAGACCGCCGAGGACGCTGCCCTGGCCTACGATCGGGCAGCCTACCGGATGCGCGGCTCGAGGGCCTTGCTGAACTTCCCGTTGCGGATCAACTCCGGCGAGCCTGAGCCGGTGAGGGTGACGCCAAAGCGATCGTCGCCGGAGCCGGGGAGAGGGTCCTTATGCTCGCCGTCATCGTCGTCTTCGTCGTCTTCGTCGGAGAATGGGTTGCCGAAGAGGAGGAAGAAGGTGGCTGTATGGACGGCGGCTCCCCAAGTTGGGACGGAGACGGCAGCTGTGAATGGACCCCAAATTGAGTGGCAAGTGGAGGAGAAGCCGGCTGTGACACGTGGGGATGACTTGTTGGTTGGAAAATGCTGACACGACGGACACTCATTATGTATTGGTTGTGGATGTTGTGGCACTTCATCGCACATATATTTCTGGTTTTTGTTTGGGAATTCTGATGGTGGAAATTTTGTAAAGAAAGTTTTTTTTGTTCTGAAGTTTGAAAATATATAATTGATAAATATTATTTGTTCGATCCACGTTCTTTCACAGGACCTATAAAATACTACATTCTGTCACAGTCCTTAATTCTCTATGAAAATTTATTAGTTTGGCATTCTAGCTAATAGATCAACATGAGTAATGTACTAATTTAATAATCTAATTTTATTGTATTTTTGTAATGAGAAGTCAGCCATTCAAAGTCCATCTGTCAAAGGTCAAACTGCACATCACTAGTTTCCTTGGACTTTTAAAACTCTAACCCTTCTCTTTATCCTCGTCGTGCCCGTGGATTCTTCAAACGTTCTCCAAATTTTCTAACTTAGCATGAGCTCTCTGTCACGGAGATAATAACTCTCCAGTCCCCAGTTAGGGTTTAGTTTAGTCCTAACTCAACCAACCTGGAAAGTTCATAACACAGACGATTCACGCGTCCTCCTGAAACTGGCGTCAGAGATAAGGATGGGAGATAGACAAGTGCATGGCATAAGATAGGAACACGAATACAGACGAAGATGATTCTAATGAAGGGAAGCCATAAAGATGACAAGAATATCGGCTTCCTAGGAAAACAGATCTCCACGATGTCACCCGGCGCCACCTCCTCCTCAACTTGCTCTCAACGCCTACTCTAGTCAATGAAGCGAGACAGTTGCTCTCTTCGTGGGAGAGTAGTGCATAGGGAACAAGGTGAGGAGGAGAAGGCGGATGGTGGGTAACCTGAGGGAGGTCGTAGAGTGGGAAGGGAAGGAGAAAAGGATGAGGTTTTTTTAGTTTTATTTTAAGTTGCATGTGTCATTTTTTTAAAATTTATATATAATAAACTTTATTTAACACTTTAAAATATTTTTAATATTTTTGCCCACTAAAATATTCGTAATTAACCATCTTTTACTCCATCCTATCGTCAATCTATCTTTGAATTCTCGCTAATGACAAACCTTTACTCGAATAAATGTTTATGTCCGAAATTATGAATCTCAATTAAGAGAGCCAAATAATTTAAACATCCTAAAATATGATGAAGTAGCCTCAAAATCGTAAATCTAAATACAAAATTCCCTTGAAATAGTAAATAAGTCAATAATTTCCAAGAGTAAAGGTTGGAAGGTTCGCTATGATAGGAATAATATCTTATTAAAAAAATAGTCAAGAGCATAGCAGAAAGATTTAGGGGCGACTAATATGATAAAGAAATGGTAAGTATAGTAAGCCTACATCAAGTAATATCTTGTGATACTATAGACAACAAATAGAGGTAAATGCACAATAAGGAAAGACAAAGTAAAGAACTACCCATCATACGCTGGGATAACAAAATGAAACAAGGCAATTCATCCATTGTTGGGGGCACAAACAAATTAAAATAGAACCAAAGAAGGTAATAAGGGTAGAAGATAGGATGTTGAGGAGTCGCCAGCAGAGCAGAACGTAGAGACATAAAAGAAGGGTGATCCATTTTGGAAAAGTGGAGGAAAAGTCAGGTAGGGTTATAGATTACCCTAGTAGTGGGGGTGACCAATAACCATGGAATGATCAAGTAGGATAAACGATGCCCTAAATATAACAAGTAAGTATTAACAACTACTCCCACACAGACTGGCGGTTAGATGGGCACCAAGAATGAGTGAACTCGAGAGATAACAACCTTAAAGCCATTGGACAAGTAGGTTAGTAGGGATGAGACAGTTAACAAACTGATCCCCAAGAGGGTCACAAATTTAAACCCCGGTAAAAAAGGGAGTAGAGGAAAGGTCAAATATCGTAAAAAGAAAGATGAAGGAAATCCTTGTAGCAACAAATGACCGAAAAATGATCAATATTAACTGATATGCCAAGGATAACCGGATGCAAGCCACGAGAAGAATTAAGTAAGCTTTTTACTAGGAGGTCAAGAAATATCGACACAAAAAGGATCTGGACTCTTCCATAAGAGAGTAAACTCATAATGGGATACGAGAAGGAATAAAGATAGAGTACCAAGGGTATGCTCACAAGACTCCCAAAGAAGGGGTAAATAGGAAGGAAGGCATCAAAGAATGTTGTAAAATTGCTCTAGGGTCTAATATCCATAAAAATGGATGAAGGGGTTAGTGGTTCCTGACTTCCCTGAGCTCTGTTCCTTGGTTGACCTTACTTCAAGTGTGATCTTGTGTGTGAGTTCATAGAAGGAAATCCATATGTGAAGTATAAGAGTGGAGGAAGAAGCAAACGAAAGGAACTCCTCCAAGTGAGTCCAAGGAATCAGTAAGTAGATCGTGAGGAATTAATTTGGAATGAAAAATCGTGAAATGATCGTGAGCAAATAAGGAATGGACTAAAGGACTAATAAAAGACAAGAAGGGGATAATGTCAAACCTGTGAGGTAAGGAACAAAAAGCTCAAAAGGATGTTGAGCTAAAGATTTTTTTTTCGACGACTTAAGGGAAACAAGCAGACATGGGATGGTCAGATATCTTTGGGAACTCCCAATCTTGTGATTGTGATTAACATTTGGACAAACACCTCAAGAGGGAGAGTCTTACCCTAAAAAATATAAGAATTGGACCTAAGAAAAATAACTTTAGACAAGTGGATGAGACAAGCCAATCATGATGTTCCCATGGAATGGATAACTAGTTAAGGAGAAGATAAATCCGCTAAGTACATTATCTAAAGGTTAAGTGAAGGAGTAACCAAGGTGGTATTTTGCCCGGGGAAAGAGTGTATGAGCAAGAAAATGCTCAAAAGAAAAGGAATTGGGAGGTCAGAGTGCTATGAAATCTCCTTCTCAAAAGGAAATGCTAAATCACACCATTAAGAGGAAGAAAGTAATAAATGATGCAACAAAAGACACCCAAGACACAAAAAAGAAATAAGCCCAAAGGGTGGACATGCACGAAGAGTGCCTAAAGGAGATACAACCAGGATGAGAATGTATCCCACATTATCATAACATATCAAATTCTAAATTGATATTAAGGTAACCGGTCACTATGTAAGGGATGCCTAACTAGTTTTGGGGATAAAACTTATAAAAGGTGAGGAGAGTTGTAAACCCCACACTCTTGGACTAAAGAACCGGAAAACGATACTAGAAATTTTAGAGAAGCAACTGAGGATCCAAGTGAGCCTAAAATGATAAAGAATGATAAAAATGGGAATTTGGAAAATCTCAAGTAGCCAATAAATCATAAAAATCATGGAGAAAAATCATGAACGGGATTGAATGTGAAAATTGAACCGGTTCAGGGCAAACCAAACCTGAATCAGATTAAACTTTGAAGAAGTGATTCAAAGAATCATTTTTCTAGGTGGCTTAAAAATATCAAATTAGATAATTGAAGCCACCATCAGATAGAAAATAAATTTAGAGATTTTTAATTTTGGAAAAACCAGTCGAATCGGGCCTAAACCAGTTGATTTTCGATTTTAGGTCACCGAACTCGGTCGGACCAGACTGATCAATGGTCCACCTGGTCAATGGACCACTGCCAGGTCATCGCTCAGTCAGCAGGCACGCCCAATCAGCGCATGACACATGGCAAAGTGTGCCTAGTCAGCCACTTAGTTAGCGCCTAAAAGCGCTGACCAATCAGAGCGTGACATGTGTACTTGACGACCAACCAATAGGAGAGCGACACGTGTCACGGCAAATGGTCAATGTCAGAAAGGCCCATTAGAAAGGCTGACCAATGAGGAGCTGATAGGTGGTAAGGATGACACGTCAGCATCCGACAAGAATGTCAGAGAAACAACCAACCAATTAGAGGTCGACATGTAGCAGTGCCACATCGGATGACCTCAGCCAATCAGGGGCTAACACATGGCAGTGGCATTGTGCGTCAGCAGTGAATTCTGACACATTTAAATTAGCCAATCAGAAGATATCACGTGTCACGGTCAACGGTTGATCGAACACGGACATCAACCACGTAGTAACGGGCAACCAATAGGAGGCCACCACATGCCTGATCAACAGGTCAATGGCTGACTAGGTTGCTGAGTATGAAGCCAAGTTAGCAAAGCCAACTAATCATGGAGCACCACGTGGCAAGTCTGCACGTGCGAAGCTCGTACGCGCGACACAGTGTCATTGTCTATCTCCATATAAGGGAGAGAGAAAGGGCCAAAATGGACGCCCTTTCTCTAGCGACCAATAAACTCCTTTGACAAGGTCTTAAATCGGAGAGTTAATGGCCGATAAATGGAGAAATAGAGAGAACAGTTTGTCCCCGAGCTCCCTATATAAAGATCTCATCTCCATTCATCCTTCTCACCCTCAAACACTTGGAGAAGAAGTGTCCATTTTCTAAAGAAGCACGAACCAGAGCTCCGACTTGGGCACTTTTCTCCACTTCCGAAGTCGAATTTGGGTTCTCTAGAATCCTGAAGATGTCAGCTACATGACAACATCCTCCATTCAGCTCGAGGATCGCTAGAGAAGCACTAGCGAGCTAGCACAGTACTGTTGCTACACGGTGGTCTATAACCTGAATTGGTTGAGCTCATTTTGAGCCACCCTTGGATTAATTCCGACCAAACCAAGCTCCCCACATCACCCCTAGAGGTGCCCCGACCTTACACCGCCCTTCGCTAGAAATTACTATTCATAGTCGATTTTGCCTTAAAACTAAAATGCGGAATTTGCACTACTCAGGTCACCAATTGAGGCATGTTTTGATCTAGGAAGGAACCCTAGGGATAGAGCAACTTAGAGGAAGCAAGAGCTTCGATTTTCGTAGCCTCACAAGTAAGAAATCGAAGCTTTCTTTCTCTAGACCGATTTTTCCAACGAATCTTCATTTGAACTAATTTTTAAACCATTTGTGGCATAATATAGCTAAAAATGACGAGGGAGACATAAGGAAGATGATTCAGATCATGATAGGGGACACTTGTCCAAGTTTAAGAAGTCAATTTGATTAATTAGGATTTCGAGGGTCAAATAGTAAATTTTGGAAAATTGAGCAATTTGGGGATTCTTGGAAAATTAGGGTCTGAATTGCAATTAAAGGAAACATTGAGAGATTTTCATGAAATTAACTCTCAATTGAGGGCCAATTGGCAATTTTGATAAAATCAGGGGCCAATTAGTGATTTTAAGGAAATTGAGGACTAATTGGCCATTTTTGGAAAATTTGGGGGCAAATTAGTAATTTTGAAAAAATTGAGAACTAAAGTGCAATTAAAAAAAAATTGAGTTTTTCAAAGTCAAGAAAGGGAGTTTTGTGAACATATAGAAAGTTAACTATTTATAGTGTTGGTATCTAACCGAGAGTTAATTACCATGATGGTAGAGTTCGGGAACTTTGAAATAAACTCGGACTTAACATTCCTTACCCAAAATGATGGAGATCTGAGAGGAAGCGCATCAACTTACAATTGCAGAACACTCCAGAAATACGGGCAAACTAACCTGAGAGAGACGAGTCACTACACACTGGGTGAATATGAGTTTCCAACATCATACTTGGTTAGGTTGATAAGCACCATTTTCAGTTTTAAAAATCATTTTTCAGGAATGTTCTCTCATGAATGCGTGAAACTACTTAAACGTTTTGAGACATGTTTCTGATGAGAGCCAGAATAGCTCCATTAGGTCGAATACCTCGATTTTGAAACTAATAAGGCCTAATACCTAGTTTTGGAAAGCTCGTGAAGTTGGTCTAGGGATGACAACAGCTCGGGTCGGGGCGGGTTTTAGCGGACCCGCACTCGACCTGAGCTCGAGTCCAACAAACTTGCGCCTAGTGGACCCGAGCCTCGTGTCTACATGGTCGGGTCTAGACCCGGCTCGATCTTTGGTCTGTTGAACCCGAGACCCGCTTGGACCCGAGCCTCATGTCCAGAAGTTGGACCCGAGTATGGTCTATGTGATTTTTTTAATATATATATTTTTTACAAAAAATAAAAAATTCTAAATTATTGTAATATATAAATTTTCTAATATTTATTTGGGAATTCAAATTTTCAAATGCTTATTAGCTTTAATTTACCTAATAAATTACTAGTATAATTTTTCATTAACTTTAGCTTAAAAATAATTAGAAAACAATCCATCAAGAAAATGATCAAATAGTGAAATGGTAAATGTGAGAAAATTAGGATATGATGATGAAGTGATTAATAACTTACGGGAAGCAAGGACGAGCAGCACCAATAATATTCCCACAAACCTCTTCATCTCCATCACTATCTCATTCTTGGATCACTTTTTCACTTGAAGAACTAAATGCTGATCTTCATTTATAAGAAAAGAAAAAAAATCTATTAGGATGTAATAAAGGAAAAAATAATGAGAAGATATTATGTGTTAAATACTAATAGAAAAAATAGAATAATTTTTAAATCACATTTTTATTAGAAATTTATAATATTTTTTCACTACGTTTAATGAAATGACATGTTTTCATTAAAAGAGGGAAAAAAATTTCAAATGGATAGAGGCTCCTCAGGTCCGCTCGGGTCGGGTAGAGACCCTAGGCTCGGGTCTCTAGTCCCATTGACATGCCTAAGTGGGCCCAAGGCCAATGGGCATGGGTTGAAGCACATAGACAAATAAGCTTATGAGGCAATAAAATCTTTCATAACCTGTTAATTGTGTGAATTCACCACCGTGCTGAAGTCGGATCATCAAACTCGATGGGTTAGTAGCTGTTGAGCTGAAGTTAGTTCGTCAAACCTATTATGCTAGTAGTTATGGAGCCAAAGCCGAGTTGTCAAGCTCGTTGGGCCAGTCACACCAAAGATAATGTATATAATTCATAAAATTATTGTTTGTGCATGCTATGAGTTCGAAACGATCGAAGCGTCTAACATGGGATAGTGTTGGTTCCAAGGGCATCTGTGAAACCTGTTCTCTCAGACCAAGGAAACCAAGAAAAGAACCGATAACTTACATGAGGAAACCGAGCCATTTAATGAATCGAAAATGGTAAAGAAGGGGTTAAAGTGAGAAATTGAAAAATCCCAAGTGACCAAAACATCATAAAAATCATGAGGAAGAACCATGAGTCGAATTGGATGAGAAAACCAGACCGGTTCAGGGTGAATCGAACCTGAACCAAATTGAATCGTAATAAACCGGTTCCTAAATTCATTTTTCTAGGTGATTTAAAAATATCAATTTGGAAAATTATGGCCATCATTATATATAAAATGTTAGATTAATTTAGAAAATTTTTAATTTTTAGAAAATCGGTCGGATCGGAACTGAACTGACTAATTTTTGTTTTGTGTCACTAAACCCGGTTGGACTGGACTGGTCAACGAATGCTTGGTCAACAGTCACACAGACACGAGCAACCAATGGGAGGCTGCCTTGTGTCCGGTCAATTGGTCAAAGGCTGATGTGGTGACTGAGTAGGATCGCCATGTCAATCGAACTAGCCAATCACGTGCTACCACATGCCCAGTCCACACCTGCAGAACATTGTCATCTTCCTCCTCCGTTCGATGACACTGTTCATCGAGGAAATATTTTTCTTTCCTTTTTCGATGAAGGAAATTTCCTCCAATTTAGGTAATTTCGATTATGATGAACATGAACAGTATGGAATTTGGTAGAGCAGAGGGTCCCCGAGCTCTCTATATAAAGAGCTCCCCTCCATTCATCCTCTACACACCTTAAATCTCCTCTTCCTCTAAAGTGCCCAGTTTTCCTGTGAAGCTCAAACCAGAGCTCCAACTTGGGCACTTCCTTCAGCCTTAGAAACTAATTTTGGGTCCTATAGACTCATGAAGAAGCCAAGTACCTGGAGACAGCCTCCATCCGACCCGAGTTTCACTGGAGAAGTGCCGGTGAGCCCAAATAGTGAATTAGCTTCGTTGGTCCGATGCTGCCCTATTTTGCCTGATCTAAATTCAGCCAATTTAGACCTCATACGGCCAAATCGAGCCCTCCCTTTAACCCCCAAAGCCATCACACAACCTCTCCAGAGGAAAAAGGTAACCAATTCGGCCCTTATTCATCGGAATAGTTTGGTTCTAGAGAGGGAAAATGCTAGAATTCATTGAACAATTCCCACTGATCTTGACAAAAATTGTACTAATTCTTGATCCTAAAAGTACCCTCAGGACGAGAGCTACCTTCCTAGATCAAGAACTCGGATCGTTGTGCCTCCAATAGTAAACTTTCAAAGCTTTCTCTCTCTACATTCAATTTTCTAGCGAAGCTCCGTTTGAGCTCGTTTCGAACCCAAAATTTGCAATTTAAGGCTCAATTGGATTGTATGGAAGTGTAAAAATTGAGTCATGCCACTAATTGGAATAATTAACCCTGTTTGAATGACCAATTTGAAGAAATCATATTTCATCAGTAGGAACACTTTGGACCAGGAAGTGAGCAAAAAGGGAGCACAACTCGGACTTGGAAAACTGAACGGGGATGAACATGTCACAGTCATCGGGTGAGTGATCTTACTAACGTCATACCCGGTTGGGATGATGAACACGTTTTATTTGAAAAACCACTGTGAGTGGGAAAATTTTATACATCATACCCGGTTGGTATGATGAATAATATTTGAAATAAAAACCACTTACCAGTTGTGAGTGGACATATCTCTATCATCATACTCGGTTGGTATGATGAGTACATTTGAGCAAAAAACCATTTTATCAGAAATGTTCTCCCTTGACTATGTGTAAGTGCTTAAACTATTTAGGAGACTTTTCTGATAGGAGCTAGAATAACTCCAACAGATTGGGGCCTTGGTTTTGAACTTATAGTGGTTAAGGCCCAGTTTTTGAAAAACTTGTGAAGTGGGCCCAAGGCCAGTGGCCACGGGCTGAAGCCCGTAGACAAACATGAGTAAAAGAGCCATGAAACTCTCATTAAATTGAAAATTATGTGTGAATTACCACGATACCAAGTCAGTACTGACAAGTCTCGATGGGTTAGTGGCAGTGCGCTAGGACTAGCTCGATGGACCGGTGAGGCAAACAACTACAAGCTGAGTCGAGTGTCGGGGTCGTTAGATCATCAGCACCAAAGATAATGGCTATTATGTGAAAACTATTGTTTGTGCATACACTTTGTTTTAGGACCATCGAGATGCCCATGAGGGGTAGTGATGGATTCCAAGGACTACTGGACGACTTGGTGATGATATGGGTAGTTTGTCATGCCAGTTAGTCATGAAGCTCAGAGTAGCTTCTTGCGCACCTAAACCGGAGCGAGTGGGTCGGATGAGGTCTCCTTCCTCATACGAACACAAAGTTATTTTGGGTTTGAGGGCCAGGCGCTTGGGGCTTCACTCAGACTCAAGGTAGATGTCATGCCCCGACCCGGTTTGGTCGGATCCCTGTGATCAACCCGCCACTCTCCCAGTTTATTAAAGGGTTTCCCCTTATTATAAACCGTAAAGAGTAAGGCGTCCTTTAACCTGCACCTTTTTCTTGGAATAACATAATCAAAACTGCATGAAATTTAAAACTGTACATACCTGTCTTACAGGCATCTTAGTTGACGAACTTTAAGGGGAGGCTTTCCAAGATTTCCTGAAAGGGATATAAGGGAGGGGGTGAGTACGACTACTCAGTGAATGTGTTTTTAAAAACTTTTGACTTTTAAGAAAAATATTTATATGGAGTGTGCCAGACTGCTTTGTATTCAAAAATCCCTTCATTTAAAAATTTGAGTTTTTCCATTATTTCTTAGTTACCACGGTGTGTCATCACCCAACACACATCCTTTATCATGAAGGTTACACACATTCGCAAGTCAGTATCACTACTGAACCCGCTAGTGGCTTCGGAGCGACTTTTCCTACCACCCAGATAGAAGTACGACCACTTCTACCCTGGGAATGAGTGGATGTACGTGACATCTGACCCACAATCCTGAAATCACTTCTTCGTGTTCATATGAGGACAGAGACCTCATCCTGTCCCCACCCTGGTCTCATGCGCTTCGTGCTACTCCAAATTTCGCACAGACACCTGGAACGACGAACTTCCCTTATAGCCACCAGGTTGTCTAGTGCCCTTAGGACGCATCACTACCCCTCATGGGCGTCTTGATGATCCCGTACTGACAGTGCATGCACAAACAATGTTTTCTTATATTGCCATGTAATTTGTGGTGCCACTAGTCCAACGGCCCCGACTCTCAACTCAACCCGCAGCTGTTTGTCTTGACTAGTCCGTCGACCTGTCATGTCGCACTGCCGCTAGTTGACTGAGCATGTTGGTCTTATCTTGGTACCATGGCCAAACAATTCACTTATTAAGTTTTATGGCACATATATCATGTTCATTTACGAGCTCCTGCTCATGCCAACTGGCCTTGGGCCCACTGTACGAGATTTTCAAAATCGGGCATTTAGCCCACAAGTTCCAAAATCGAGGCCTCCGGCCTATTAGAGCTATTCGAGCTCCCGTCGAGAAGGTCTCTCAAATTGTTTAAGCATTGGCACACAGTCAAGGGAGAGCACTTCTGACAAAAATAGGTTTTTACTATTCGTCATATCGATCGGTATCAGGACATCTCCGTTCATAATCGATGAACGGGTTTTCAACTTCCTTCGAGAAAGTCTCATCATACTAACCGGGTATGATCTACTTACAACCCGTAAGTAGTTTTTCCGCATAACTTTCACATCACTTTCTCTAAGTAGTGATGATTAAAATACCACTAAACAGTGGGTTTTTATATCGAGGCACTTGCCCAACCGAGTATGATGTTAGTAAACCCACTCACCCGTTAATGCCGTGATTTCCACTAGACTGGTTCTTTGTATTCACGCGAGCTTCTCCTTGCTGGCGTTCCTGGTATTTAACGTTCCGGTGAAGGCACGACAGTTCGAGCTTTCGATCTGGGCAGATAGGTCTCATCCTGAGGTTTATCCTAAAATCAAGTATTGTATGAATTGATGCGGAATTGGATTAGAATTTCGTGATTGAAATTCGGTCGATTCTCTCTCTAGCACCGATCGAAAATTATAAAGGGGAGCTGAATTGGCTTACCTTTCGGTCCTAATTCGGTCGTGAAAAGGCTGAGGAAGTGTTGGGAGGGCTTAGTTTAGCTTGAGGAGGGCTTGAAATGGCCGATTCCAGCTTGGCCGAAATAGGGTAGCTTCGGTCCACCGGAGTTGCTTCACTATTCCATCATGTTGGCGCTTCTCCAACGGTTTTCGGATTGACTGGAGTTTGCTATCAGATAGCGTCTTCTCCTCGGTTCTAAAGAGCCCGACTTTTGTTCAAGTCGAAGCTCTGGTTCGAGCTTTACTAGGAAATGGAGCAGTAGAGAGAGAGAGAGAGAAGTGTTCGGGTGTGAGGAGAATGAAATGGGGATGGCCTCTTTATATAGTCGTAAAACCCGTGTATTAAATAGGCGAGATTTATTACTAGTATTAATATTGCCATAAATTATTGGTATTAATTCCAATAATTTAATTTCGGTAATAAATTATTTGTATTAATTCCAATAATTTAATTTAGGTATTAAATTATTGGTATTAATTTCAATAATTAAATATATATTAATTGATGGCTATTTATGATAAGCCGTACATTCGTATAAAAATTTTTGACCGAAATTTTAGGTTACAAAAAATCACACTTCCCAGGAGGTAACCCATCCTCACACTACTCTAAGGTAAGGACGCTTAACTCTGAAGTTCTTATGGAATCTAGTTCACCTGAACCAATTTGGTTTTTTTTTCTATTTTGTCTTAAATTTCTTTTCCAATGTTAAATAAATTCTTTGGATTAACCGAAAATTGTAAATTTTTATATTGTTTATTTCCAAATGTAAACCGGTTTGGTTTTTCTTATTCGGTTTGACCGGTTCTTTTCCCGGTTTTCCTTAACTCAAATGTGCGGGATTTACAGTAGAAGTGGTCGAACTTCTATCAGGGTGGACACAAAGTCGCACTGATCCCCAAGTGGGTGCAGTCTACGATTGCCCTGCATATGTTTGTACCCTTTATGATAATGGGCATGTGTATGTTTGCTAAACACCTCATGAGCAAGAGGAATTGTTAAAAAGAGCTAAACACACCAAACAATAAAGAATTTTAGAAAAGAATGAAATTCTTCAAAGAATAATTTAATAAATTTTGAAAACTCACTCCCAACACCCTCTAATTGAGTTATAGAAACTCACCCCTCCCTTTTTCCCTTTTCAAGAAAAAGCAGACCAAATTTATAGAGCCCACAAAAATGAACCCTAAGTCAGTTATGCTTAAAATTCTTTTAAGCTTTTCTTTAGGTTTGAATAATGCTATTCCATGGAACAAGTTCAAAAATTTCGCCCAACTCCTCTTGGTCTTGAGAGGGGGTGACCCTTCTTAAACCAAAGGAAGTCGCAGGTTGCTCACAGGGATCTGATTGAGCCGGGTCGGGGTGTAAACCCTGCCCTTTGGAGTTAAGGAAAAACCAGTGAAGAACTGGTCAACTCGAGCAAGAAAATTGAACCGGTTCACAAACCCTGACCACCAAAGAATGGGAAAATTGAGAAATTAACAACTCCTAGGCAACCCAAATAGTCATAAAAACCTTGGAAAGGGACTTTAAGATAATTTGGGAAAGAAAACTAGACCGACTCAGGTGAACCGGATCTGAACTGGATTGAACCGGTTTGGACCACTATTGAAGTGAATGTTAAATTCATTTTTCTAGGTGGCGTAGAAAATTTAAATTTGAGAATTAAGGCCACCATTGGATAGTGAATGAATTTAGATGAATTTAGAAAATTTTAAATTTGAAAAACTCGGTCGAATCGGGCCTGAACTGACCGGTTTAAGCGTTGAACCCTGTTCAGACCGGCCTGGTCTAGTTCGAAATAGTGTCGTCTTCTTCTTTTAGATGATAACACTGTTCTCTCACCAAAAAATCAAACAACGCCGAAGAAGAAGAAACGTTTCCATTCAATTTGTTTTAGGCCAATAATAACTGTCATTAAGGTGCCAAACGAATGATCGGAGAGTCCCTGAGCTCCTCTCCATTCATCCTTCACACACCTGAAAACCTCACTCTCATTCGACTACTCAATTTTCTGATGAAGCTTGAACCAAAGCTCTGACATAGGGCTTTTTATGAACCAAAGAAGGCATGGTCAGCTTCCTTAGACTCAGGGAGAAGTCAGCTAGACGACAGTAGTCTCCATTTGCTCCGAGGATCGTCGGAGAAGCACCAGCATGATCAAACATTGAAGCAGCTCCGGTGGACCAAAACTGCCCTATTTCTATTGAGTTGAAATCGATTGATTCGAGCCCTCCTCAAGCCAAACAAAGCTCTCCCAACACTCTCTCAGCCCTCGTATGACCGAATTAGAGGAGAAAGGTAAGCCAATTTGGCTCCCCTTTGTAAATTTCGATCGGTGTTAGAGAAAGAAACGACGAAAATTTACTGACCGAATTCTCCCTCAATTATACATGAATTGAGGTGATTCTTGATTCTAGAAGGAACCTCAGGACAAGAGCTATCTGCCCAGATCGAAAGCTCGAACCTTCGCACCTCACGGTAAGCTTTCAAAGCTTTCTCTTTCTAAGTCCAATTTTCCAGCGAAGCTCCGTTTGAGCTCATTCCAGCATCAATGCATATGATTCAAAGTGTAATTGAATCGTATGGATGTGTAGAACTCAATTTCACCCTCAATTTCAACAATGAACCTCAATTGATCGATCAATTTGATAAAATCAAATTCGGCCAATGTGAAGGGGAAATTGGAAATTTCAAAAATTTGAGTTACTAAAGTGCAATTTTCCAAGATTGAGGGCCAATTGGGCATAGAAAAGATGTTGGAGGACCAATTGATTTTTGGGGTCAAATTTACCATTTTTGTAAAGTAGGGGCAAAATGGTAATTTTTGAAAAATTGGGGACCAAATTGGGAATTTGGGAAACTTGAACCCCCTTTATGTGATTTTGAATAAATTGAGGTCCCAAAGTGAATTTTAGAAGTTTCAAGACTCAATTTGGTGAAAGCTTGGCATTACCGACCTAAAAATTAAAGCATAAGAACTTTAGGGACCTAAATGCATATAATAAAAAATTTTGGATATTTTATTCATTCGCAATGAATGAAGGCTATTAGGCCAAAGGATAATGAATAAGAATGTTCATATTGTGTAGGAACATGAAGTACTGGGAATGCAGCAAGGACAAGCTCGTGTAAAGGCAAAGGGCCGTTTAAGAGGAATTCACTGCATTATTATTGGGTGAGTGGGAATTTTCACATCATACACGGTTAGGATGATGAGTACCTCGAAAATGAAAACCCGCTACTTTGTGGGATTTTAACATCACACCTGGATGGGGTGATGTGAGGAAACATGTGGAAAAAGTAATTACCAATTGTAAGTAGATCATGCCTGATTGGTATGATCGACTTCTTGGAAGGAAGTGAAAAGCCCGTTTATCGGTTGTAAGCGGAGATGTCATCACACCCAGTTGGTGTGATAGACAAATGAAAATATTATTTTTTTCAGAAGTGCTCTTCCCTGACAATGTGCCACTGCTTAAACCTTTTGGGAGACCTTCTTGATGGGAGCTCAAATAGCTCAGATAGGCTGGAGGCCTCGGTTATTGGAACTTAGGGGCTAAAATGCCCGATTTTAAAAAATCTCGTACAGTGGGCCCAAGGCCTGTTGGCACGAGCTAGAGCTCGTAAACAAACGTGATGTTAAGCCATGAAAACTTTAAATGAATGATGTGATTTGGCCATGGTACCAAGACAGGTCTGATATACTTGATGGACTGGTGGTATTGCGATAAGACAGGTCGACAGACCAGTTGTGACAAATAGGTGTAGGTCGAGTTGAGGGTTTGGGCTGGTTGACTAGTGGCACCAAAGATTAAATGCCTTATTTATAAAACTATTGTTTTGGGCATGCATCGAGGTTCGGGACCATCAAGATGCCCAAGAGGGGTAGTGATGCATCCTAGGGGCTACTGGACGACATGGTGGAGAGGGGGGGTAGTTTGTTGTGCCAACAGTCAGGGAAGCTCGACATAGCTTCATGTGACAAGACTGGGGTGGGTTCGGGATGAGGTCCTTATCGTCATACAGACACATAGTTTTCTTTTCAAGTTTGAGGTCGGATGTCACATACATCCACTCATTCCTAGGGAAGAAGTGGACATGCTTCTATCTAGGTGGTCGGTAAAGTCGCTTCGACGCCACAAGTGGGTGCAATGGACAAGCTGCCCTACGAATGCGTGATCCATTCATGATGAAGGGCGAGTGTTGATTGATAAACACACCATTTGTGGTTAATGATGAGTAATGGTTTTAAAAATAGAGAAAATTGAGGAAGAAATGGTTTTAAAGAAAATAAGGAGTTTGTCACACTCCAACTCAAAAACTATTTTATTGAAATATTTTTAAATACTCATTCACTAAGTTGTAGAAACTCACCCACCCCATTTTATCCCTTTGCAAGATTAGAGAATGACTAGGGATAACAGTAGGATGCACCCTTTGCAGGTATGCGTAATCTTCTATTAAGCTTGCATTATTATTGATTTATATTATTATAGGGAACAAAGTTGAGATTACGTCTGGCTCCTCTTAAATTAAAGAAGGGGGAAACCCCTCTTGAACCAAGGGAGCGACGAGTTCTTCACGGGGATCTGACCAAACCTAGTTGAGGCATGACAACTTGAGTGATATCAGAGCTAAGTTCCCTTGAAAAATTTTCAATACTATGCCTTGACATTAATAAAAGTTTAACTATCGTGTAGGAAGGAGAATGCCTAGTAAATTCACTGTGAAATCCAATACTCCACCCATAACTCTAAAAAAGACACCTACCCCAAAGGAGGCTGCTGTTCAATGGTTCTTAAAGGGCGAGAAAAGAGTACCCAATGACATGGTAGAAGATTATCAAAAACTTGTGGGAGCCTTATTAGAACAGGAAGGCATCACATACCCTCCTCCAAGGCAAGAGGAACTTGTACCACCTCTTAGGAGCCCAACCCGTCCTCTAGCCCCATTACAACCAGAGAGGAATCCAACCAAGAATGATTCTTGGGACAACTACAGGGATGTGTATGCCACCTTCATGAAGGTCCACCAAGTACCTGCACCTACTAAGTCTAGCTTCAATCCCTCTCAATGGATGAAGTAGACATATGAGTGTGAGGCTGAGGTATTAAGGCGGTACGAACTGGAGGCCATAAATGAAGTTCGTCACATAAGGGAATATGGATGGACTCCAACTAGTTTCTCAGAACCATCTGATCATGAATCCCACAACCGTTCTAAGGTCAACTCTCGGCCTATGACCCCAAGGGATTAGGGGGTAGAAAATCTTTGTAATAAGCCAAGTATGGCAAGAAACTATTCTTGAATGAATGAAAGTCTAAATTTCCTAATAAAATTTTTGGATCTCTTTGATGAATTCAAACAATAAGAGTATGGTAATAAGGATTATAATAAAGGGTAGAAAGCACCTAAGGAAGGAAAAACAAACGGGTTATTACTAGTTAACCTAAACCTTTAAAGTAAGATTACCCTTCAGAAAAGGGACAATAAGACTTGGAAAATAAGAGACTACTAGAGTTCATCCAAGGAAGACAAATCCTAGCTAAGGAAAGGAAGGAGAAGTCTGGAGTAGGGGAAGTAAGTGTCAAAGAGCATGTGTAACACAGGTTTTTTTTAGTAACCAGAGAAAAAAAATTTAGAATAGAAGAACTAAATTAGTTCAGATGAACTGATACCATTAGAATACCGAAGTTAAGTGTGTTGTTGTTGGAGCAGGGGAAGTATTCATTTTGCATTCTTTCAATTGTTGTCAACCTATATTGTTATAGTAACCCAAAATTAAATAATATACTAGCACTAATGCATCGAATCTTATCAAAACTCCAAGGTTAGTATGCTTGGGCTAGAGTAGTGTTAGGATGGGTGACCTCCTAGGAAGTTTTCATTTTGCATCACCTCAATAGTTGTCAAACCATATTATTTTAGTAAACCAAAATTAAATAACATACCAACACCAATGCACAAAGATCCGATTAGAACTTCTAAGTTAAGCGTGCTTAGGCAAGAGAACTGTTAGGATGGGTGACCTAGTATGGGTGAGCTAAGTAACCCAAAATGTAATAACATACTAGTATTAATGCACCAGGTCCAATTAAAACATTAAAGTTAAGCGTGCTTGGGTGAGATTAGTGCTACAATGAAAAGTGTAAATTATTAGGTGAAAATAATGAGATATATATATATATTTTATTTATCCTGTCTTAAAGTAAATATAATAAATACCAATATTTATTTATTGAAATTAATATCAATCATTTAATACATATATTTAATTATTAAAATTAATACTAAAAAATGCCCATCAATTTTCGAGAATAATGACAAATTAATACTATAGTAATAAATGATTCCCTTTTAATACACAATTCTACTCCTATATTAAGAGCAAATCCCCATTCATTCTCCTCATAACTGAAAACTCATTTCTATCTCTAATACTCCATTTCTCGGTGAAGCTTGAACTAGAGCTTTGACTTAAGCATTTTTCTTAACCTTAGAAGGAGAGGTCGGACTCTTTAGATTCTGGGGAAGTCAGCTATCTGATAGCAGCCACCATTCAATTCGAGGATCGCCGAAGAAGCGCCGACATAATCAAACAATGAAACAGCTCCGGTAGACCGAAGCTGCCCTGTTTTGGTCTAGCTAAAATTAGCCAAATTCAACCCTACTCTAGCCAAACCAAGCTCTCCCAACATCCCCATAACCCACCCTCATACGACCTCAATGATGTTGAAAGGTCAATAGTAGGAATTCTTGATCCTAGAAGGTACTTTAGGACGAGAGGTTCCTTTCCTGATAGAAAGCTCGGACCGTCGCTCCTCCGACGGGACAAGTGTGATCAGAATGCCAGCAAGAGAAAACTCACATCAACTTGGAAAACAAACTGTGGACAAACATGTCACGGTTTACAGGTGAGTGGGCTTACTAACATTATAACCAGTTGGGATGATGAGCACAGTTTAAAGTTAAAAACCACTTACCAGTTGTGAGTGGAATTTTATATCATACCTAGTTGGGGATGATAAGTACCTCGAAATGAAAACCCACTACTTAGTGGTATTTTAAACATCACAACTTAAAGGAGTGATAAGAAAATCACGCGGAAAAACTACTTACCGATTGTAAGTAGATCATACCCGGTTGGTATGATGAAACTTCCTCGAAGGAAGTGGAAAACCAGTTGATTAGTTATGAGCGGAGATGTCTTTATACCCGGTTGGTATGATGGACTGTTGAAAACATATTTTGTCGAAAGTGCTCTCTCATGACTGTGTGCCACTGCTTAAATTATTTGGGAGACATTCTTGACAGGAGCTCGAATAGCTCTTATAGGTTGGGGGCCTCAATTTTGAAACTTGGGGGCTAATATGCCTAATTTTGAAATTCTTGAATAGTGGGCCATAGGCCAATTGGCACGAGTAAGAGCACGTAAACAAACATGAGATATGTGCCATAAAACTTTAAATAAATGAATTGTTTGGCCATGGTACCAAGACAGGACCGACATATTCAGTCAACTAGTGGCAGTGCGACTTGACAGGTCTTTGGACTAGTCAAGACAAATAACTGCAGGTTGAGTTGATGGTCGGGGCCGTTGGACCAGTGGCGCCACATATTATAAGGCATGATGTGAAAAATACTAATTGTGTATGCACTGTGTGTATAGGACCTTCAAGATGCCCAAGAGGGGTAGTGATGTGTCCTAAGGGCCTTGGATGACCTGGTGGATATAAGGGCGGATCGTCAGACCAGGTGACCTTGCGAAGCTCGACATAACTTCATTGCGGACGAGACCAGGGTGGGGTCGGGATGAGGTCTCTATCCTCATACGGACACGTAGAATTGATTTCAGGATTGAGGGTTGGATGTCACGTATATCCACTCATTCTCAAGGTAGAAGTGGACGTGTTTCTATCTAGGTGGCCGATAAATTCTCCCTGACGCCACAAGTGGGTTCAGTGGACGGGTTAGCCTGTGATTGTGTGTTTTGACCTTCATGATGAAGGATGTGTGTTGGGTGATGACACACTGTGATTAATAAGAAATGGTGAAAAACTGAGATTTTTAAAGTAGAGAAAATCTAAAGAAAATTAAGGAGTCTAGCACACTCCAACTTGAAAATGTCACCCTCAATAGGGTAAAGGTTTTAAAAACCGCCATTTGAGTAAAGGATATTTTAAAAGAAAATAAGGAGTTTTTCACACTCCAATTAAAGTTGTTTTGTTTATGAAAACTCACTCCCAACCCCCGCTCACTAAGCTGTAGAACTCACCCCCTCCCTTATATTCCTTTCAAGAAACCAAGGGAAAACCAATCTTAAAAACTTCCCTGTATAGGAACTATAAAATCAGGTATGTCTATTTTTTAGTTTTGTATAATGTTATTCCAGGAAAAGTAAATGTTTAAAGGACGCCTTACTCCTCCTGGGTTTAAAAGAGGGGGAAAACCCTTAGTAAACCAAGAAGAGTGGCAAGTTGCTCACGGGGATCCGACCAAACCGGGTCGGGGAGTGACAACATGGGACGAGTGGAAGTCTAAGGAGTCAAGAAAAGACTTTATGGATAAAAAGTAAGGAAACAATAAGGATTGGATTATCCCAAGGAAAACCAATGGAATGGAAGCTGACCAGAAAGAAAGAAATGGGAGCACTAAGGATGTTAAGACAATTAAGATAGAACAAGGAGAAAATATGAAAGCAAGAAAGCCACATGAATAATACCTACTTAGAAAGAGTTATGATACAAATTCTTAGGAACTTCATAAAATAAGGGGACTTATTGGAAGCAAAGATATGGAACAAAATGGGAAAAACCCAGCGTGAATAAATCATTCAAAGATCTGTAAGTATAAGAAAAGAATGAAAGAAGGACTTTTAAGGAGTAGTAGGGAGATCAAATGTAACAATCCCATAATAGAAGACTTTAGAAGAAGGAGGAGAATATGAAGTGAATTCATGGAAGGAGAAAGTTCCAAGTTAAGATAATCAACAGAGGAAATATTTTAAAACTGGAGCTGAAATAAGGACCTCAGTAAAAGGTATAAGTGGCTAAGTGCCTGGAGAAGTTAAGTGTGATCTACTTGCAAGAAAGTTGGGAAACCAAATGGGGATTTTAGAAGGACCCATTTGAATGAAAAAAAACCATAATCACTAGATTATCCGAGAGAATAAACTATGCTAAAGAAGAATTGGGGAGTAATAAGGACTACACCCTAAATAGGGCAAAGGGATGGATACTAAGGACAAGAAAATCCGAGGGACGAACATTTCAAAATAATTAATCTAAGAGGAAAATATGGGCGAGGCAGTTAACAAACGAACCCTTGTGAAAGTCACAATCCTAGTGAAGAAGGAAAGGATAAAAAGGCCAAAACTTTTGGGAAATGAGGACAAAGGAAAATCTTAAAGAGATTAATGGTTAAGATTGGAGTAATGACCCAAAAGCAATGAAAAGGTTAAATAGGCATTTTGCAGTACAACCGAGAGATTGTGAAATAATGGGGATGTGAACTCCACCTCAAAAAAATAGATGAGTACTGGTAACAAGTGAGAATGAAGATGAGGTATACAAGAAGTGTTTGTAGGGTCTTAGGGGCAAAGGTAAGTAGGAGAGAATGGCATCAAGGAATGTCATGTATGGTTAGACATTCGTAACGATAAAGTTAGAAGAGAATTCCAGGGAAAAAAGGAGTATGAAACTTACCAAAGAAGAAAACCTTGGAAAAACATATGTGTTCCAATTAGGAGGAAATAGAACCAGCAGAATTGGAAAGAAGTTAAGCTTCTCAAAGATGAGTTATTAAAAATGAAAGGATGAAGTGTGAAAGAGAAGTAATCATAAGGGTCCAAGGGGTAAGTTAAACCCAAGTAACTAATAAGTAGGAAGACAACATCAAAAGATGCCGTATGAGTAAGAAAGGAAATAACTCCGAGTAAAGAATTGTGAAATGATCACGAGTGAGTAAGAGTAGATTAAGAAAAAGGAAAGTTCTTTGGGAAAGAATGCCATTGAGAAATGAGGAATGACTTAAATTTCAGCATGATAGTAAGTTATCAGGAAAAACTCAAAGACTTGAAATTGGGAAGACCCAATAAGGAAGTTGGGAAAAGATGAGTAAGTAAGGAAAACCAATATGGTTATATAAAATACGACGTCAAAGGAAAAATGGATGATTGGATAATTGTAAACATAGTCAAGAAGTACTACCAGACGAAGATAGGGATGAGGTTATACTATCCCTTAAAGGTAGGGAGGTTGAGAAAATCATTGTGAAAGTGTTTTAAAAATGCTAAATGGTCAAAGACAATTTCTAAAGAATGTCGTGCGGTGAGGGACATGTAAGACCAATAGTCCTAGGGAAATATGACTCAAGTAAGGAAGAGTTTCGTTAAGCACCACAAGGCCAGTCATTAAATTTGAAATGAAGTTGTAATAACTAATGAATGAGGGAAGGATCAACATAGGACAAAGAGGTGATAACACTGACACAAGTGAAAGCATGTACCTAGTGCTTGATCGGACACTGAGTTAAAGATGTCAACAATATAAAGAATAACTGGATACAAGAATTGTCACGCCCTGACCTAGTTTGGTCAGATCCCCATGATCAACTCGCCACTTTCCTAGTTTATTAAAGAGTTTCTCCTTATTATAAACCATAAACCTTCAATTTCAATAATGAACCTCGATTAATCGGTCAATTTGATTAAATCAAATTCGACGAGTGTGAAGGGGGGAATTGGGGGAAATTGGAAATTTAAAAAATTCGAGGGACTAAACTGAAAATTTCCAAAATTGATGGCCAATTGGACATGAAAAAGATGTTGGAGGATCAATTGATCAATTTTTGGAATTTTGGGGGTCAAATTTACCATTTATTTAAAGTAGGGGCAAAATGGTAATTTTTGAAAAATTGGGGATCAAATTGGGAATTTGGGAAACTTGAACCCATTTTTGTGATTTTGAATAAATTGACGTCCCAAAGTGAATTTTAGAAGTTTCGGGACTCAATTTGGGGAAAAATTGCCATTAGGAACCTAAAAGTTAAAAAAAAGAACTTTAGGGACATAAATGCAAATAATCGAAAATTTTGGATATTTTATTCATTACTAATGAATGAAGGCTATTAAGCCAAAGGATAATCAATAAGGATGTTCATATCGTGTAGGAACACAAAGTACTACGAACACCAGCAAGGACAAGCTCGCGTAAAAGCAAAGAGCCAGTTAAGAGGAATTCACTACATTATCAGGTGAGTGAGATTTTTCACATCATACCCAATTGAGATGATAAGTACCTCAGAAATAAAAACCCGCCACTATGTGGGATTTTAACATCACACCTAGATGGGCTGATGTGAGAAAATACACAGAAAACTACTTACCGGTTGTAAGTAGATCATACCCGATTAGTATGATGGACTTCCTAGAAATAAGTGGAAAACCTGTTTACTCATTGTAAGCGGAGATGTCAGCACACCCGATTGTTGTGATAGACGAATGAAAAGACTATTTTTGTTAGAAGTGCTCTCCCTTGACTGTGTGCCACTACTTAAAACTTTGGGGTGACCTTCTTAATGGGAGCTCGAATAGCTTAGATGAGAGGCCTCAATTTTTGGAACTTGGGGGCTAAAATGCCTGATTTTGAAAATCTCGTATAGTGGCCCCAAGGCCAGTTGACACGAGCATGAGCTCATAAACAAACATGATGTTAAGGCATGAAAACTTTAAATGAATGATGTGATTTGACCATGGTACCAAGATAGGTCCAACATACTTGATGGACTGTCGGCAATGCGATAAGACAAGTCGACGGTCTAGTCGAGACAAACAGTTGCATGTCAAGTTGAGGGTCGAGGCTGTTGGACAAGTGACAGTAAAGATTAAATGGATTATGCAGAAAATTATTGTTTTGTGCATGCAACGAGGTTCAGGACCATCAGGGGTAGTGATGCGTCCTAGGGGCTACTAGACAACATGGTGAAGATAAGGGCATATTTGTCGTATCAGTAGTTAGGGAAGCTCGACGTAGATTCATGCACACGAGACTAGGGTGGGGTCAAGATGAGGTTTCTGTCCTCATACAGACACAAAGTTTTCCTTTTGGGTTTGAGGGTCGGATGTCACATACATCCACTCATTCCTAGTGTAGAAGTGAACAGGCTTCTATCTAGGTGGCTGGTAAAGTCGCTTCGACGCCACAAGTGGGTGCAGTGGACGGGCTGCCATGTGAATGTGTGATCCCTTCATGATAAAGGCCGTGTGTTGATTGTTAAACACACCATTTGTGGTTAATGATGAGTAATGGTTTTAAAATCGAGAAAACTGAGGAAGAAATGGTTTTAAAGAGAATAAGAAGTCTGACACACTCTAACTCAAAAACTATTTTAATTGAAGTATTTTTAAATACCTATTCACTAAGTTGTAGAAACTCACCCATTCCATTTTATCCTTTTTCAGGATTAAAGTATTAATAGGGATAACACCAAGATGTACCCTCTATTAGGTATGCTTAATCTCCTATTAAGCTTGCATTATTATTGATTTATTTTATTCCAGGGAACAAGGTTGAGATTACGCCTTGCTCCTCTTGAATTAAAGAATGGGGAAACCCCTCTTGAACCAAGGGAGCGGCGGGTTGTTCATGGGGATCTGACCAAATCGGATTGGGGCGTGACACGGGGTATGACAACTTGAGTGGTATTAGAGCCATGTTCCCCTGAGTGCATTGTCAAAACTATAATTTGACACTAATAAAACTTATTCACCTTATAGGAAGGAGGATCCCTAGGAAATTCACCATTCGAACTCGCCCACTTACAAAAATTTGAAAAAGGTCCCTACTCAAGCAAGACAAGAGGTTTAAGACTTGTTGAGTTTGAAAGGAAAGTACCGAAACAATTGGTCACAGACTATAGGAAACTCCTCAAAGAGGTATTGAAACACACCAACCTACCAAATCCTCCCTTAGAACAAGAAGAGCCTACACCTCCCTGAGGAGACCCAACACCTCCCCCAGCACCACGACAGCCAGAGAGGACCTCGACACAAAGGGAAGCTTGGAACAACTATTGGGAGGTTCATGCAAATTACATGAAGGTTTTCTAGGAACCCCCACAGCATAAATCACCCTGGAATCCTCAAACTAGATAAGATGAGCATACGAGTGTGAGGTTGAGATGCTGAGAAGGTACGGACTCGAGGTGTTCCATGGGGTCTGCCCCAACATGGATGCCCACTAGGAGTATGGATGGATGTCCACGAACTTTACACCGTCAGAGTCCTTGGACCGAGAATCCTGAAATGGATCTGAGGCGAACTCCCGACCTATGACCCTAAGAGCTTAGAATGAGAGTAGTAATAAATGCACGTAATAAGCTGAGGACGACATGAACTACTTCCTTAATGAATAAGAATCTTTAAATATTTTTTTATACCACAACTTCTTTCATAAAGATAAGTTATCACACACACATCAAAAGATAGGATAATTCCTTAATAGAATGTCTAGGTAAGAAAAATGGACCAAGGTAGTACATGGGGCAGATGAAGAATCACCCAAGGAGAAGAGGTAAACTATAGGAAGGACCTTTCTCGAAATAGAAGGGTAAAAGGAATTCAAAGTAAGAGAAGGAGTTAGTGTTGACTTATAACTCTAGGGTAGCCTAACTTAAGCCTAGTTAGTCTCAAATAATGTCGAGTAACTTCAAGCAAAAGGAGACCCGAACTTTTCCTAAGTAGGAAAACCCATAAAGGGTATGAATAAGACGAATGAAAGGGTACCAAGGACTATCCGCAAAATCTCCACAGGCAAGTAAGGGAAAGAAGGCGACGAAGTCATGTTAAAGGTTAGATAACCTCAAGAATGAATTCTGGGAAGTCAAGGAGTCTATCAAGAAAGGGAGTCATAGGAAAAGACATATCCCAACAAAGAGGCCAAAGACCTAACTTAATTGGAAAAAAAAAAGATAAGCCCGCACACGAAGTACATGCTAAGGTGAAAAAGGCCAAGCATAAGGGAAGCATACTCTTAAGGGTCCTAGGGGTAAGATAAACCTAAGGAAAGGGTAAATAGGAGGAATATCCATGATATAGAATACAATGAACAAAAGGATTAGTGACCAAACCCAAACCTTGGAAATAATTAAGTGAGTCTTTCACGAAGGGGTCAAGAAATACCGAAGTAAAGAGGATCTAAGCACTCTCCCTAAGAGGGTTAACTTAAAAAGGTGTACAACTAAGAATAAATATAGGGTACATAGGACGTACACATAGGATTTCTCCAGAAAGGGTAAACATGGAAAACCGACATCAAGTTATTCTAGGACCGGTATCAGTAAATGCGAAGTAGGGGGGAAATGTGTTAGGAAAGTCCTAGAAGGATGTATCGAGTCAAGGCCACTCGAGAGAACCATGATTGGACGGCTGGGCATAGTGTGGAGTACATAGAACAAAACCCTCATAATCAGGAACTATCCAAATGGGGAATAAGGGACAGAATGAGAATTGGAAGACAATGAAGTATTAAAGGTGGACAAGTACACCGTTATAAAAGATGTAAGAAAGAGAAGGAAGGAAACCTTCAGAGAGGATTAAGAAGGTTGAACATGTAACTCCCAAGGTGGAAGTCCCTACGTTGAAGGAGGTAGTAGGGAATGAGACTATAAGGAAGAGGGGGAAAGACGTATAAATAAGGAGAACCAAATGCCCCCGAAAAGCACAATGTCGACGTAAAGGGGACAATTGGATAACACCGAAGGTAGTTGAGAAACACTATCAAATGACAAGAAGGAGCAAAGCCTCGTGACCCCAAAAAGGTTAGAAAGGCACGAACCACCGTCAAGGAATGATCTAGAATTGTAATGGAAAAGACAAGTTCTAGAACATATCTTACTACAAGGGATATGCTGGTCCAATAGTCCTAAGGAAACGTGACTCAGTAGGAAAGAGTCACCTATGAAAACTTGATACGGTCCCATAAAAGTAGTTGGGTGGACCAATGTCGTGCTAAAGAAATAATAAAGGAAGGACTAATACATGACAAAAGGCGGGAATAACACCAAAAACCCAAGAGTTTAGAACAAAAACCTCAAAAGGACACGAAGTTAAAGATCTTCGACGATCAAGGATAATAAAAAGAAACAGAGACAGTTAGACGATTATGTCACTCCCAATCCGGTGAGGTAAATGAGGACCCTAAAGAGGAAGGATCTTACTCTAAAGGGCAAGAAGTATTGGATCTCAGAAACTACTGGAAGATGAGGACCATACAAGTTAATGGGATAAAATACATGAGAATAAATGAACAATCAGAAGGGAAGGAAATTTCTTAAGTATGTGGCCTACGAAACTAAGTGAAATGGGCTAATCGAAATGAGAGAATATCAACTCAGCTCTCGAGTTAACCTCAAGAGAACTCATGTTCGATGAAAAGGGTAAATGATTAAGTTTTGGGGACAAAACTCCTAAAAGGAGGGGAGAGTTGTGAAACTCGTCCTGTCAGACCAAGGAAACTGGGAAAAGAATCGGTAACTTACATGAGGAGACCGAATCGTTTACTCAACTAAAAATGGTAAAAAAGGGGTTAAAGTGGAAAATTGGAAAATCCCAATTACCAAAAATTCATAAAAATCATGAGGAAGAACCATGAGCCAAATTGGATGAGAAAATCGGACCGGTTCAGGGTGAACTGGATCTAAACCGGATCGAACTGTAATGAATCGATTCTTAAATTCATTTTTCTAAGTGGTTTAGAAATATCAATTAGGAAAATTGAGGCCACCATTAGATAGAAAATGAATTTATATTAATTTAGAAAATTTTATTTTTATAAAATTGGTCGGATCGGTACTAAACTAATCAATTTTTGTTTAGGTGTCACTGAACTCGGTCGGACCAAACCAGTCAACAGATGCCTAATCAGCAGCCACGCAGACATGAGCAGCTAATGAGAGGCTGCCTCGTGTCCAATCAACTGGTCAACGACTGACACGGAGGTTGAGTAGGATCACCATGTCAGCCGGACCAGACAATCATGTGCTGCCACGTAGCTAGTTCGCATGTGCGAAGCACGCACATGTGGAACAGTGTCATCTTCCTCCTCCGTTTGATGAAACAGTTCATTGAGGAAAGATTTTTCTTTCCTTTTTCAATGAAGGAAATTTCCTCCGATTTGGTCAATTTCTGATCATGATGGGCACGACCAGTATGAAAACTAGTAGAGCAGAGGATCCCCGAGCTCTCTATATAAAGAGCTCCCCTCCATTCATCCTCCACACACCTCAAATCTCCTCTTTCTTTGAAGTGCCCAATTTTTTAGTGAAGCTCAAACCAGAGCTCTGACTTGGGCACTTTCTTTAGCCTTAGAATCTAAATTCGGGTCCTACAGACTCGGGAAGAAGTTATATACCTCAAGATGACCTCCATTTGACCCAAGGATCGTCGAGGAAGAGTCGGCGAACACAAATAGTGAAGCAGCTTCGTCAGTCCAAAGCTTCCCTATTTTGGCCGATCTTAATTTGACCAATTTAGACCTCCTATGACTGAATCGAGACCCCCCCTAACCCCTAAATCCATCACACGATCTCTCTAGAAGAGAAAGGTAAGGTAATTCGGCCTTTCTTCGTCAGAACAGTATGGTTCTAGAGAGAAAATGCTAGATTGCATTGAATAATTCCCACTGATCCTGACACCAATTGTACTAATTCTTGATCCTAGAAGGGCCCTAAGGACAAGAGCTTCCTTGCCAGATCAAGAACTCTGATCGTCGCGCCTCCGACGGTAAGCTTTTGAAACTTTCTCTCTCTACGTCCAATTTTCCTACGAATATCCATTTGAGCTTGTTTATACCTAAAATCTACAATTAAAAGCTTAATTGGATTATATGGAAGTGTAAAAATTGATTCACTCCACTAATTGGAACAATGAACCCTATTTGAATAACCAATTTGAAGAAATCAAATTCGGTTAGTAGAAAGGGGTGAAATTGGGGGTTACAAAAAATTGAAGGACCTTAATGCAATTTTTTAAAATTGGAGATAAATTGGAATTGAGGAAGATGTTGGAGGTTCTGGTCAATTTTTGAAAGAATTATGACTAATTGGCCATTTTTGAAAATTTGAGTCCCATTTACAATTTTAAGAAAAATTAAGGGCCCAAGGAGGATATTGGAAACCTTGGGACTTGATTGGTGGAAAGATTGAGCGTTATGGACCTAAAGTCAAGAAGTATGAACTATAGGGATCTAAGCGCAATAAAACCAAAGATGAGGGCTTAGTTGTGAATATGTGAGAACAAGAAGGCTTTCACGCTGAGCCCTTATTTATAAAGATGTTCAAACCGTGTAAGAATAATTTGGACCAGGAAGTGAGCAAAAAGGGAGCACAACTTGGACTTGGAAAACTGACCTGGGATGAACACGTCACATTCATCAAGTGAGTGGGCTTACTAATGTCATACCCGGTTGGGATGATGAGCATGTTTTAATGTTGAAAGACCATTGTGAGTGGGAAAATTTTATACATCATACCTGGTTGGTATGGTGTATATATTTGAAATAAAAACCACTTACCAGTTGTGAGTGGACATATCTCTATCATCATACCCGGTTAGTATGATAAGTACATTTGAGCTAAAAACCAATTTGTTGGAAAGGTTCTCCCTTGATTGTGTGCAAGAGTTTAAACTATTTGGGAGACTTTTCTCATGTGAGCTAGAACAACTCCAATAGGCCAGGGGCCTTGGTTTTGAACTTATAGAGCTCAAGACACAGTTTTTGAAAAACTCGTGAAGTGGGATCAAGGCCCAGTTTTTGAAATTCTATGAGCAGGGCTGGAGCCCATAGACAAACATGAGTAAAAGAGCCATGAAAACTCTCATTGAATTGGAAATTTTGTGTGACTTGGCACGGTACCAAGTTAGGACTGACAAGGCTTGATGGGCTAGTGGTAGTGTGCCAGGACTAGGTCGATAGACCGGTCAGGAAAACAACTAATGGTAGTGGTAGGTTTCTCATGGGGGTATGACTGAGCAGGTCACGGCGTGACAATAACTATATGATCTAGGGAGTATAAGGGAAGTTTGTCGTCCAGTATGTGGAGAAGCTCTGTGAGCTTTTTGCGCATTGAGGTCGAGGTCGAAGGGGGAGATGTCTCATCCCACATTGCGGACATGGAGTACTATTCAGGTCTGAGGGTTGGACAATTGATGTCCACTCAAACCTAGGGTAGAAGTCACAAACTTCTATTAGTGTGAACGGTAAAGACACTTCGATCCACAAGTGGATGCAATCTGTGTACTGCATCGACGAATGTATGAACCCTTTTTGTTAAAAGGGCATGTGATTGAATGCTAAACGAATCTTGAGCAAGGGGAAAACTTGAATTGTTTTTTCAAGAGTAAGTTAAACTCACAAACCTATGAAGAAGAAAGATGCTATGAATTCTTTTAAAAACTCATCCTAATACCCGCTCACTAAGTTGTAGAAACTTACCCCCTCCCTTTAAACCTTTTTCAGGAAATAGGAGAACTTTAAAGAGTCACTCAACCAAGCCTCTAACCCTTGTAATTTACTTTTACACTTTCAGTTTTGCATAATGTGATTCTAGGGAATGATGGTAGAAATTATGCTGACTCCCTATAGTCTAGGGAGTGGTGACTCTTCCTATATCAATATGAGCAGCAGGTTGCTCACGAGGTTTCGACCAAACCAGGTCAGGGCAAGAGATAATTTGTAAACTCTGTTCTTTCAAATATAAGAAAAAATGAGAAAATAACCGGTAATTTTCATGAGAAAATCGAGCACTTAAATTAACCATAAATCTTAAAAAATGGTTAAATCAAGAATTTGGAAAATTCCAAATGACCAAGAAATCATAAAAATCATGGGGAAGAACCATAAAGTGAATTGGATGAGAAAACTAGTCTGATTTAGGTAGCTTAAAAATGTCAATTTAGAAAATCGAATCCACCAGAAGATAGAAAATGAATTTAGATTAGTTTAGAAAATTTGAATTTTTACAAAATCAGTCGAATCGGGCCTAGGCTAGCCGATTTACATTTTTGGGTCACCGAACCCGTTTGGACTGGATCGGTCAACGGTTCAGCCAATCAATGGACTGCTGCCAAGTCAGCGTCCAGTCTGTAGGTGCGACAAATCAGTGCACAACACGTGGCGAAGCTCGCCCAGTCAGCCACTTAGTCAGCACCTCGAATTGTTGGCCAATCAAAAGGTGACACATGTCCTCGATCAATGGTTAGGGGAAGAAAATCCACCTTAGCAATAATTGACCAATAGAAGAGCGACATGTGTCCTAGTCAACTGTCAGAGGACTCCAATCATCAACCATGTATTTAGGAATAATCAATGGAAGGCTGCCATATGTCCAATCAATAAGTGAACAACTGACTAGGCTTTTGAGTCAAATGCCACATCAACAAAGACAACCAATCAGGAGGTGCCACATGGCACTTCCACAAGTGACGTGTGGAATAGTGTCTTCTTCAACCTAACAACTGTGAAGAGAGAGAGAGAGGACATGTTGCCTGCAAAAAGTCCAACGACCAATAAATGCCTCCAATTCTGACTAGAAATGGAGCAATTGAGGCCGAGTGATTGGGGAACGAATAAGTTTATTAGTCCTCGAGCTCCCTATATAAAAAGCTCCTCCCCATTCATCTTCCTCATCGCTCAAACACTTGGAGAAGAAGTGTTCAGTTTTCCGGTGAAGCTCGAACCAAAGCTTAAAAAAAATTAAAGGGGTGAAATTAATAATGCTGAAACAAGAAGAGACACAAATGGCAAGTTCCACCAAGTGGATGGATGCTCGAAGAGAAAGTGGAATTTCTCAAGAAAATCATTAAAGGATGAAAGAAAAGAGTGCCCAAAGTGACATATCACAAAGGCAACAATATGAAAGAAGGATAGCACAAAGGAAAAGAAATGGGAAGCAAAATTGCCAAGAGTCTCCACCTCGAGTTCGGATGCCCGATCATGCCATTAAAAATGAAAATAAGATAATTGGTGGATAAAGGACACCCAAAATGGGAGAACAAAAGATTGAAGGTCCAAAAAGAGAAGTAGTATATGTTATACTCCCTGGAGAAATGCTTGAGATATGAAGTGTGGTAGTATGGTGCCAATAAAAAAATGGTATAGAGTATTCGACATCACTAACCAAAATGGTTATAAAGAAATCATTGATAACCTCCTAGGATGCATGGTTAGGTAATGTGAGTAAGTAGGTAACGTGTCACGCCCCGACCCGGTTTGGTCGGATCCCCGTGATCAACCCGCCACTCTCCCGGTTTATTAAAGGGTTTCCCCTTATTGTAAACCGTAAAGAGTAAGGCATCCTTTAACCTGCACCTTTTTCCTGGAATAGCATAATCAAAATTGCATGAAATTTAAAACTGTACATACCTGTCTTACAGGCATCTTAGTTGACGGTCTTTAAGGGGAGGCTTTCCAGGATTTCCTGAAAGGGATATAAGGGAGGGGTGAGTACGACTACTTAGTGAATGGGTTTTTAAAAGCTTTTGACTTTTAAGAAAAATATTTATATGGAGTGTGTCAGACTCCTTAGTTTTCAAAAATCCCTTCATTTAAAAATTTGAGTTTTTCCATTATTTCTTAGTTACCACGGTGTGTCATCACCCAACACATATCCTTTATAATGAAGATTACACACATTCGCAAGTCAGTATCACTACTGAACCTGCTAGTGGCAACGGAGCGACTTTTCCTGCCACCCGGATAGAAGTACGACCACTTCTACCCTGGGAATGAGTGGATGTACGTGACATCCGACCCACAATCCCAAAATCACTTCTTCGTGTCCGTATGAGGACAGAGACCTCATCCTGTCCCCATTTCGCACAGACACCTGGAACGACAAACTACCCTTATAGCCACCAGGTCGTCCAGTGCCCTTAGGATGCATCACTACCCCTCATGGGCGTCTTGATGATCCTGTACTCACAGTGCATGCACACACAATGTTTTCTTATATTGCCATGTAATCTGTGGTGCCACTAGTCTAATGGCCCCAACTCTCAACTCAACCCACAGCTGTTTGTCTTGACTAGTCTGTCGACCTGTCATGTCACACTGCCGCTAGTTGATTGAGCATGTCGGTCCTATCTTGGTACCATGGCCAAAAAATTCACTTATTAAGTTTTATGGCACATATATCATGTTCATTTACAAGCTCCTGCTCGTGCCAACTAGCCTTGGGCCCACTGTACGAGATTTTCAAAATCGGGCATTTAGCCCCCAAGTTACAAAATCGAGGCCCCCGACCTATTAGAGCTATTCGAGCTCCCGTCAAGAAGGTCTCCCAAATTGTTTAAGCATTGGCACACAGTCAGGGGAGAGCACTTCCAACAAAAATAGGTTTTTACTATACATCATACCGACCGGTATAAGGACATCTCCGTTCATAACCGATGAACGGGTTTTCAACTTCCTTCGAGATAGTCTCATCACACCAACCGGGTATGATCTACTTACAACCCGTAAGTAGTTTTTTTTTGCATAACTTTCACTTTCTCTAAGTAGTGATGATTAAAATACCACTAAACAGTGGGTTTTTATATCGAGGCACTTATCATCCCCAACCGGGTATGATGTTAGTAAACTCACTCACCCATTAATGCCGTGAATTCCACTAGACTGGTTCTTTGTATTCATGCGAGCTTGTCCTTGCTGGCGTTCCCGGTATTTAACGTTCCTACATGATATGAACAACCTTGTTCATTATTACTCGGCATAACAGCCTTCATTCATTAATGAATGAGAAAACCCAAACTTTTAGTTATTTGCAATTAGGTCCCTAAAGTTATTTCTCTTTAACTTTAAGTCCCTAATGTCGATTTTTCCTCAAATTGAGTCCCGCAACTTTTAAAATTTATCGTGGGAACTTAATTTATTCAATTTCACCAAAAAGAGGTTTAATTTTCCAAATTTCCAATTTGGTTCCCCAATTTTTCCAAAATTACCATTTTGCCCTTCTTCACCAAAATGGTAAGTTTTTTCCCCAAAATTTCCAAAATTCCTCAATTGGTCCTCCAACATTATTTTCATGCCCAATTGACCCTCAATTTCATAAAATTGTATTTTGGCCCCTTTGAGTTTCGAAAATCCCCAAATTTCCCCCTAATTTGAACTCTTCAACATTACCGAATTTAATTTCATCAAATTAACCGATCAAACACTTCTAATTATTGAAATTGGAGTTGAAATTGAGTTCCTGTATGTTCATACGATTCTAAGAAACTTTGAATCGTAGATTTTAATGTCAGAACTAGCTTAAACGGAGCTTTGCCGGAAAACAGACTGTAAAGAGAGAAAGCTTCGATTACTCACCAGTGAAGGCACGAAAATCCGAGCTTTCGATCTGGGCAGATAGGTCTCATGCTGAGGTTCATCCTAAAATCAAGTATTGTATCAATTGATGCGGAATTGGATTGGAATTTCGTCATTGAAATTCGGTCGACTCTCTCTCTAGCACAGATCGAAAATTATAAAGGGTAGCCAAATTGGCTTACCTTTCGGTCCTAATTTGGCCATGGAAAGGCTGAGGAAGTGTTGGGAAGGCTTGATTTTGCCTGAGAAGGGCTTGAAATGGTTAATTTCAGCTTGGCCGAAATAGGGCAGCTTCGGTCTGCCAGAGTTGCTTCACTATTCCATTATGTCGGCGCTTCTCCAACGATTCCCGGATTGACTGTAGTTTGCTATCAGATAGCTGTCTTCTCCCCGGTTCTAAAGAGCCCGACCTTTGTTCAAGTCGAAGCTCTGGTTCGAGCTTTACAGGGAAATGGAGCAGTAGAGAGAGAGAGAGAAGTGTTCAGGTGTGAGGAGAATGAAATGGGGATGACCTCTTTATATAGTCGTAAAACCCATGTATTAAATGGGCGAGATTTATTACTAGTATTAATATTGCCATAAATTATTCGCATTAATTCCAATAATTTAATTTCTGTAATAAATTATTTGTATTAATTCCAATAATTTCATTTAGGTATTAAATTATTGGTATTAATTTCAATAATTAAATATATATTAATTGATGGCTATTTATGATAAGCGTACGTTCACATAAAAATTTTTGACTGAAATTTCGGGTTACAAAAAATCACACTTCCCAAATGGTTCACCTGAACCAATTTGGTTTTTGTTTTCTAGTTTGTCTTAAATTTCTTTTCCAATGTTTAATAAATCCTTTGGATCAACCGAAAGTTGTAAATTTTCATATTGCTTATTCCCAAATGTAAATCGGTTTGGTTTTTCTTATTCGGTTTGAACGGTTCTTTTCCCGGTTTTCCTTAACTCAAATGTGCGGGGTTTACAACTCTCCCCTCCTTTTAGGAGTTTTGTCCCCAAAACTTAGTTAACTTCCTTGCATGAGCAATCATTTCCTTTGATGCCCCTTTGGTGTTTGCTTAACATGTAAAGTCTTCTCTTGTTCTTTTAATTAGTCCTTTTTACATCCTTCAGTTAAGAACTTTCTTTTCCTTTATATTATTTACTCCCTCCATGGAGTTTATCATAACGAGACATACCTTACTTCAGGGTATATTCTTAGATTTATATCTTTCTTTGCTTAGAGCACATTCTTCCCTTTGAGGTTCTGTACTCAAGATTGGAAATTCCAAGATACCTAACCATTCCCATGTCTAGTTAACCCCTTGGTCGTTGAAACCTTTAGCTCAATGTTCTTTCGGGCGTTACGTACTGGTTGCCACAGTTTTCTTTATTCTCACTTTTTCATCTCATTTTGACCCTTCCTCCATTCGTTGTCTATTATAACTTCAGTCTAAATTTTTATATTTGACCTCGTCATGCTTATTAGCCGACTCTTCTTTACTTTGAGTCATATTCTCCTCGGGATTGTTGGGCTTACATACTCTGTCACGCCCCGACCCGGTTTGGTCGGATCCCCGTGATCAACCCGCCACTCTCCCGATTTACTAAAGGGTTTTCCCTTATATTATAAATCGTAAAGAGTAAGGCGTTAACCTGCACCTTTTTCCAGGAATATCATAAATCAAAACTGCATAGTAATTTAAATTAGTTGTACCAATCTTGCAGGCGTTTAATTGCGCAAGTCCTTTAAGGTTCGACTTTCCGGGACTTCCTGAAAGAGGTATAAGGGAGGGGGTGAGTACAACTACTCAGTGAGTGGGATTCAAATCTTTTAACTTTCAAGAAAAATATTTATATGGAGTGTGCCAGTCTCCTTTGTTTTCAAAAAAAATCATTTCATTTAAAAATTCATCTTTTTCCATTATTTCTTAGTTATCGATGTGTCATCACCCAACACACATCCTTCATAATGAAGGTTACACACATTCGCAAGTCAGTATCACTACTGAACCCGCTAGTGGCTTCGGAGCGACTTTTCCTGCCACCCGGATAGAAGTACGACCACTTCTACCCTGGGAATGAGTGGATGTACGAAACATCCGACCCACAATCCCGAAATCACTTCTTCGTGTCCGTATGAGGACAGAGACCTCATCCTGTCCCCACCCCGGTCTCATGCGCTTAGTGCTACTCCAGATTTCGCACAGACACCTGGAACGATGAACTGCCCTTATAGCCACCAGGTCGTCCAGTGCCCTTAGGATGCATCACTACCCCTCATGGGCGTCTTGATGATCCCGTACTCATAGTGCATGCACAAACAATGTTTTCTTATATTGCCATGTAATATGTGGTGCCATTAGTCCAACGGCCCCGACTCTCAACTCAACCCGCAGCTGTTTGTCTTGACTAGTCCGTCGACCTGTCATGTCGCACTGCCGCTAGTTGACTGAGCATGTCGGTCCTATCTTGGTACCATGGCCAAACAATTCACTTATTAAGTTTTATGACACATATATCATGTTCATTTACGAGCTCCTGCTCGTGCCAACTGGCCTTGGGCCCACTATACGAGATTTTCAAAATCGGGCATTTCGCCCCCAAGTTCCAAAACCGAGGCCCTTGGCCTATCAGAGCTATTCGAGCTCCCGTCGAGAAGGTCTCCCAAATAGTTTAAGCATTGGCACACAGTCAGGGGAGAACACTTCCAACAAAAATAGGTTTTTACTATCCATCATACCGACCGGTATAAGGACATCTTCGTTCATAACCGATGAACGGGTTTTCAACTTCCTTCCAGGAAGTCTCATCATACCAACCAGGTATGATCTACTTACAACCCGTAAGTAGTTTTTCCGCATAACTTTCACATCACTTTCTTTAAGTAGTGATGATTAAAATACCACTAAACAGTGGGTTTTTATATCGAGGTACTTATCATCCCCAACCGGGTATGATGTTAGTAAACCCACTCACCCGTTAATGCCGTGAATTCCACTAGACCGGTTCTTGGTATTCACGCGAGCTTGTCCTTGCTGGCGTTCCCAGTACTTCGTGTTCCGGTGAAAGCACGGCGGTCTGAGCTTTCGATCTGGGCAGATAGGTCTCATCCTGAGGTTCATCCTTTCGGTCCTAATTTGATCGTGGAAAGGTTGAGAAAGTGTTGGGAGGGCTTGAAATGGCCGATTTCAGCTTGGCCGAAATAGGGCAGCTTCGGTCCGCCGGAGTTGCTTCACTATTCCATCATGTCGGCATTTCTCCAACGATACTCGGATTGATTGGAGTTTGGTATCAGATAGCTGTCTTCCCCCCAGTTCTAAAGAGCCCGACCTTTGTTCAAGTCGAAGCTCTCGTTCGAGCTTTACCAGGAAATGGAGCAGTAGAGAGAGAGAGAGGTGTTCAGGTGTGAGGAGAATGAAATGGGAATGAACTCTTTATATAGTTGTAAAACCAGTGTATTAAATGGGTGAGATTTATTACTGTTATTAATATTGCCATAAATTATTGGTATTAATTCTAATAATTTAATTTCGGTATTAATTCTAATAAATTAAATTTCAGTATTAATTCTAATAATTTAATTTCGGTATTAAATTATTTGTATTAATTCTAATAATTTAATTTCGGTATTAAATTATTTGTATTAATTCCAATAATTTAATTTAGGTATTAAATTATTGCTATTAATTTATGATAAGGCGTACATACAAATTTTTGACCGAAATTTCGGGTTATAAAAAAATTTATACTTCCTAAGAGGTCACCCATCCTCACATTACTCTCAAGTAAGCACGCTTAACTTTAAAGTTCTTATGAAATCTAGTTCACTTGAACCACTTTGGTTTTTATTTTCTAATTTGTCTTAAGTTTCTTTTCCAAGGTTTAATGAACCCTTTGGATCACCCGAGAGTTGTAAATTCCCAACTTGCCCGTTCAGAAATAATCGAGTTTGTGAACTGGTTCTAAATCCTCACTTGGTTTGACCGGTTCTTTTCCTGGTTTTCTTTAGCTCAGAAGGGCGGGTTTTACATACTCCTTACAGCATGGCATTTTCTAGGACCTGTCTTTGTCCATTAGATTTCTAGAACATCTCCTTGAGGGTCTCTCTTAGCTTTTTTTTTTTTGACCTTTCAGGGATCATATAACTTCATCCCTCTTTTCTTTTGATGGCATTCCTCAACTATCCTTTTTACCGTTATCCTCTCATCCATCATGCCTTTGAAGTTATGTCTCACATAACCACATGGATTTCTCTTACCTACTCTTCCTTTCCAAACATTTTTATTGGGTCCTTTCAATTCCAATTGTTGGGTTTCCTGATGATTATTGACATATGAGGATTTTTTTTCCCTTCTTATGTCCTTTCTCTTCTTTAGTGACATCCCTTATTCAATGACTTCCTTTTTCCTTAATCCTCTTTTACTTGCTCATAAATCACTTCATGATTCTTCATTCTACAATAATTGCTTTCAATCTATGTGTCGATTACTTTGCTTGGGAAGGTTCACTTCATCTAGTTTTGTTCATTATCTTTGGCTGTCCACCGTTACTAGTATTCCTCTTTCTACATGGTTCTCCTATTCTCTCCAAACAGGTCATAATGGACCATTACAATACTTCCTTCCTTGGAAAACATTTCCTAAATAAGGGTTGGTTCCATTTCCTCTTAATTGGGATACACATGTCTTTTCGGGGCTTCCTTCCTTGGTAGGATTCTTTGCCTTTCCCCTGACATTCTTTTCTTACATTTGCTCTAGGGGATTTCTACCCTTAAATGACATCCCTTGATGGCGTCTTTTCCTATTTACCTTTACTCCTCAAATCTTTTAGGCATATCTTTTATGCTTTATTTGCATCCTTATTTGTACCCAGTACCTATCTATTTCTTTAGGGAGCGTACAAATCTTCCTTGTTTCAGGTTCATTGTGGGAGAGGCTTGCCTATTCCTTTCTTGGCTTGAGTTTAGTCATTAATTGGCCCTTGGTCCTTTTAAGGATTTCTTGTATTCTTCTTTTCCCGAGTATTTGACCTTTCTGCATCTCTTCTTTGTCGGAACTTACATTATGGCTTTCCCGAGTATTTGTTCGTTAGCTGCTTTGCCTCCACCATTTGTTTGGTCTAAGTTTCTTAGCAGCTGTTTCTCGAGTCCTCCTGTCCTTAACATCCATCTCACTGACCTTTTTAGGGTGTAGTCCCTTCTACTTCCCGGTCTTCCTTAGGTGTCATTTGTTCCCTGTAACTATCTTGTTGTAATGACTTTCTTTCTCTTGTCCTGTTGGTCCAAACTTCCTATTTGATATAGTTGCTTTTTCCAAGGTGATTTATTCCTATAATCCCAATACGTCCCGTTTGTCATCAAATATTCGTCTTGTCTTCTCTTGTGGATGCACTCCTTTCTTTGCTCCTAAATTGTTTGGATTTTCTTCTTAAAGGGGGAATTCTCTTCAGCTATCCTTTGTTCCATTTGTAGTTTTATTGATGTCCTACCTTTACCCCTTTTTCCACTTTGCTAAGATTTTAAAGAGTTTCCTCTTATCTGTGGTTGCAAATGGAATCACGTTTCTTGGGATGGTATCCTTTCGGATTTCCTATAGTTGTGGGGTGTTTATTCTTGGAAAATATTGTCCTGACTCCTAGCGATGTGGGACAGTTTTTCACTTCGTGTCCTATTCCCCTCTAGGTTAACTTGATTCCTGTCCTTTGTAGGGTTAGGCACTTCTCCACGTAGTGTCCCTATCATTCATGCTTGTAATTACATGAACATAAGTGGTTCCTCCTGGCGTTTTCTTGGGAATTGTTAGTTTTGGTGCTCCTTCGTCCTTAAGTTTGGATACCGTGGGAGTTTTTTTTTCCTTTTTGGAGTCTTCCTTGAAGATCACATCATTTGAGAGACAGGGTTTTTAGGAATTTGGAGTACTTCATTAATAGAGTAGTACAGTATGTTGGAGATTTTGGCCCTATTACAGAATATGGTCACCAAATAACTAGGGAGCTACGAGATTCTTGATAAGCATCCTCCTATGTAAGGTTATATGCCCCATTTTATGGCTTCACGCTTGGCTTCCTTTATACTTAGAGTTGTGACCTCAATAGGTCCTGTCACCATTCTCTGGGATACTTACTCATTTGCTCTTTTGAGATTCCTACCTTGCTTTAGACATCTGGGAAGCTTCTAGGGTTGTCTTCCTACGAAGATAAGGTGTTGAGTAGAACCATTCCAAGTTTTCTTGGTTCCTCTCCTAGGAGCCATCTGAAAATTTTAGGATAAATCCTATTAGTTACAATATTTTATAGTCTTGATTATGTATTCGAGGAAACAAGCTCTGATACCACTCTAGTTGTCACGCCCCGACCCGGTTTGGTCGAATCCCTGTGATCAACCCGCCACTCTCCCGGTTTATTAAAGGGTTTCCCCTTATTGTAAGCTGTAAAGAGTAAGGCGTCCTTACTTAAAGGATTTGGTTTTTCTTATTCGGTTTGATCGGTTCTTTTCCCGGTTTTCCTTAACTCAAATGTGTGGGGTTTACATAATGAGAACCAGTCATAAAGGAACTTTCCCATTTGACGTCAACAATTACCTCATGAGAGGATGAGCTTAATTGCAAAAGGTGATAAGAAGAAAGGAAATCAATATTTCCATAAGTAATGCACTAGCAGAGTGAGGAAAGTAACTTGGCAAAGCAAGCATGGTGCATCAAATAAAATAACGTAGAAATACCATTTGTTGGATGAAATGTTGAGAATTTGGTACAAAGAAAATTCAATGAGATAAATGGAGATTTAAAAGTAAGACAAAAATGACTAAGTATTTGAGAAGTACGCATTGAACATTCGGGAGATGTTCACCAAATATTATGGATGAACAAAGTTCCATGATCTCTATGAATTAGGAAATGGATATTTTCCGGGAAAAAAATGTTCTGAAAGAATATCATGTGTAAACAACCTATTGTACTGAGTGCACGCAAGTCCAAACAAATGGCAAGATTTGACTCATTAAAGGAAGGGTTGTTTATTGGATCATGATAACATCAAACGAAAGTATTGAGAAGACCCAAATGCTTATAACTGAGATAAGTTGCTTTTGAGTTTGAAAGTTCAATACGGTTAAAGTGACAAGTTAAGGGTCCCCAAAGGAAGGATACATGAACAAAAATGATTACAAATATGGATTATTCGAGTTTGATAACCAAATGCCTTAAGTTTTGGTAAGGCATTAATTTCAAGAGTAAAGAGATCCTACTCACACCATACCGGTGAAAAACGGAAGGGGAGAATCCTAAACATTAACTAAGTATCACGTCATCAAGATGATAGTATAAGTTTATGGAATGCAACTACATATGATTTGGATAAGCATATTACACCCCATATGGAAACACAAGTCAAATCTTAAGTAAAAATACTGATGTGACCATATGATAAAAAAGGGTATGTGAGAATCCAAGTGTAAACCTCATCCCTTTATAGTTAATAAAACTGAGAAAAGAACCAGTCATTTCAAAAGAGAAAACTAAGCCGGTTCACAAACCATAACCGATAAGGAAAGTGTAAATAGGGAAATTGACAAATCCCAAGTGACTCAAAGAGTCATACAAATCATGGAAAAGAACCTTGGGACAAATGGGAAGAGAAAACCAGACAAGTTCAGGGCGAACCGGACGTGAATCGGATTGAATAGGTTTTAACCATACTTAAACTGACTTCTAAATTCATTTTTCTTGATAGCTTAAAATGATCAAAATGGGGAATTGAAGCCACCATTAGAAGGAGAACGAATTTAGATGAATTTAGAAATTTTTAATTTTGAGAAAATCGGTCGAATCGGGACTGAACCGACCGATTTATGCATTGAACTTAGTCGGTCCGGTCCTGTCATGCCCCGACTAGGTTTGGTTAGATCCCCGTGATCAACCCACCACTCTCCCGATTTATAAAAGGGTTTCCCTCATTATAAACTGTAAAGAGTAAGGCGTCCTTTAAACGTGCACCTTTTTCTAGAATAACATAAATCAAAACTGTATAACATTTTAAATTTATCATACCTGTCTTACAGGCGTCTTAGTTGATGGTCTTTAAGGGTAGTCTTTCCGGGATTTCCTAAAAGGGATATAAGGGAGGGGGTGAGTACGACTACTCAGTGAATGTGTTTTCGAAATTTAACTTTTAGGAAAAAAATTTGTATTGGAGTGTGCTATACTCCTTATTTTCTTTCAAAAATCCTTTCATTTCAAATCTTTATTTGCATCAACATTTCTTATTAATCATATTGTGTCATCACCCAACACACATCTTTCATCATGAAGGTCAATCACACAATCGCAGGCCAGCCCGTCCACTGAACCCACTTGTGGCGTCGGAGCGACTTTACCGGCCACCTATATAGAAGCACATCCACTTCTACCCTGAGAATGAGTGGATGTACGCAACACCCAACCCTCAATCTCAAAATCAATTCTCCGTGTCCGTAAGAGGACAGAGACGTCATCCCGGTCCCACCCCGGTCTCATGCGCTTGAAGCTACGTCGAGCTTCGCAAGGTCACCTGGTCTGACAATTTGCCCTTATATCCACCAAGTCGTCCAAGGCCCTAGGACACATCACTAACCCTCTTGGGCATCTTGATGTTCCCGTAATCACAGTGCATTTACAATCAGTATTTTCTCATCATGCCATATAATATGTGGTGCCACTTGTCCAATGGCCCCGACCCTCAACTCAACCTGCAACTGTTTGTCTTGATTGGTCTATTGACCTATCATGTCGCACTGCCGCTAGTTGACTGAATATGTCGGTCCTGTCTTGGTTCCATGGCTAAACAATTCATTTATTTAAAGTTTTATGGCATATATCTAATGTTTGTTTATGAGCTTCTGCTCATGCCAACTGGCCTTGGGCCCACTGTATGAGATTTTCAAAATTGGGCATTTTAGCCCCCAAGTTCTAAAATCGAGGCTCTTGGCCTATCAGAGCTATTCCAGCTCCCGTCAAGAAGGGCTTCCAAATTGTTTAAGCAGTGGCACACAGTCAGGGGAGAGCGCTTCCGACAGAACATATTTTCAACTATCCATCATACCAACCGGGTATGAGGATATCTCCACTCATAACCGATGAACAGGTTTTCCACTTCCTTCGAGGAAGTTTCATCATACCAACCGAGTATGATCTACGTACAACCGGTAAGTAGTTTTTCACTTTAAACTATGCTCATCATCCCAACCGGGTATGATGTTAGTAAGCCCACTCATGGTGACTTCTAATTTAGAAAAGGTGCTTATCATACCAACCAGGTATGATGTGAATAACCCACCCACCCGTTAACCATGACCTGTTCGTCCACGGTTGGTTTTCCAAGTTGACACGAGTTTTCTCTTGCTGGTGTTTTGATCACACTTGTCCTATTGGAGGTGCGACGGCCCCACTTTCTATTGGGAAAGGTAGTTCCCTTCCTAAAGTACCTTATAGGATCAAGAATTCCTACTATTGACCATTGTACATCGTTGAGCTCGTATGAGGGTTGTGGGGATGTTGGTAGAACTTGGTTTGGCTATAGGAGGGCTGAATTCGGCTAATTTTAGCTAGGCTAAAACAAGGCAGCTTTGGTCTACCGGAGCTGTTTCACTATTTGATTGTGTCGGCACTTTTTCGGCGATCCTCGGATCAAATGGAGGTTGCTATCAGATAGCTAACTTTCCCCAGAATCTAAAGAGCCTGACCTCTCCTTCTGAGGTTAAGACAAATGCTCAAGTCGAAGCTCATGTTCGAGCTTCATCGAGAAATGGAGTATTAGAGAGAGAGGAGTTTTCAGGTGTGAGGAGAATAAATGGTGATTAGCTCTTTATATAGGAGTAGAATTGCGTATAAAATGGGGAGGATTTATTACTACGGTATTAAAATGTTGTCATTATTCTCAGAAAATTGATGGGCATTTATTAGTATTAATTCCAATAATTAAATTATTAGTTTTATTTCAATAAATAAATATAGGTATTTATGATATTTACCTTAGGGAGGTAGGATAAATAAAAATATTTATATATTTATCTCATTATTTTCACCTAATAATTAACACTTTTCATTTTATTTATTCCAATTATATCAATTGAATTTTAAACTTATAATATAATTCCATAAACTAGTTTTAACCAAAATATCTGTTTACTAAAAAAAAAATAACTTCCTAGGAGGTCACCCATCCTAACACTACTCTTACCCTAGCACGCTTAACTTCAATGTTTTAATAGGATCCGGTGCATTAGTGCTAGTATGTTATTACATTTTGGGTTAATAAAATGTTATGGTTTGACAACTATTGAGGGGATGCAACATGAATACTTCCCAATAGGTCACCCATCCTAGCACAACTCTCACCAAGCACGCTTAACTTCGAAGTTTTAAAGGGATCCTGCATTAGTGCTAGTATGTTTTTAATTTTGGATTACTAAAAAAAATATGATTTGTCAACAATTGAAATGGTGCAACACTACATGAAATACTTCTTTGGAGTTCTAATTAAATCTTGTGCATTGATATTGGTATGTTATTTATTTTTGGGTTACTAAAAAAATGATTTGACAACTATTGAGAGAATGCAAAAATGAATATTTCTCAGGAGGTCACCCATCCAAGCACAACACCCAAACATGCTTAACTTTGGAGTTTTGATAGGATCAAATGCATTAGTGCTAGTATATTATTTAATTTTAGTTTAGTAAAAATATAGTTTGACAACTATTGAGAGGATGCAACATGAATACTTCACAGGAGGTCACTCATCCTAATACTACTCGAGCCTAAGCACACTTAACCTTAGAGTTTTGATAGGATCGGTCGAAAGGTCACCCATCCTAGCACTACTATCACACAAGCATGCTTAACTTCGGTATTCTAATGGTATCGAGTTCATCTCAACCAATTTGGTTTTTCTATTATAAAATTTTTCTTTTCTGGTTACTAAAAACACGGTGTTACAGGGACTTTATATACGAAGCTCAGGGACTTCTTGGTCATCCGATTGGTGCCTTAATGGCGATCATTCGTTGTTTGAAACTCCTTGGCCTAAGACTTTTCAGCTTTGCCGGAGCTGCGCAATTTTCCAGCAAGTGAATAGTTTTGTCATCTTAAGGAAGAAAATGACACTGTTCCGAACCGGATCGGACCGGTCTGAACCGGGTTCAAAGCTTAAACTGGTCGGTTCACCCCCCATTCGATTGAATTTTTCAAATCAAAAAATTTCTAAATTCATATTCTATACAATGGTGATCTCAAATCTCAAATTTGAATTTTTTAAGCCATCTAGAAAAATAGAATCTAGTTCAATAGTGGTTCAAACCGGTCCAAACCGGTTCAATCTAGTTTGGATCCGGTTCACCTGAACTAGTTTGGTTTTCATCTCCAATTCATTCTCAAGTCTATTTCCATGACTTTTGGAATTCTTTGGGTCACTCAGGATCCATAAATTTCCCGGTTTGCCCTTTCTCTATCAGTTATGGTTCATGAACCGACTCTGTCCATACACTGGTTCGATCCAGTTGGATCTGGTTCATCTAAGCCGGTCTGGTTTTTCTCTTCCAATTTGTCCTAAGGTTCTTTTCCAAGGTTTTATGAACCCTTTGGATCACCCGGGAGTTGTAAATTTCCAAATTGCCCTTTCCCAAATGATCGAGTTTGTGAACCGGTTCGAATTTCTCACTCGGTTTGATCGGTTCTTTTCCCGGTTTTCCTTAACTCAAAAGAGCGAAGTTTATAGGTCTGGTTTGGAACAGTGTCATCTTCTTCCTCAAGTTAACAACACTGTTCATCAATGCAAAAAACGGATAACATTGACGAAGGAAAAACGGCTCTAATCTGGCCATTTTAGTGCAAGGATAAGCTCGACCAAAATGAAAAGTTGTTGGGCAAAGGGTCCCCGAGCTCACTATATAAAGAGCTCCTCTCCATTCTTCCTCCAAACACCTGAAATCTCCATTCTCTCTTAACTGCTCCATTTTCCAGTGAAGCTCAAACTAGAGCTCTGATATAGACATTTTTCTTAGTCTCAGAAGGCATGGTTGGATCCTATAGACTCAGTGGGAAGTCAACTACCTGATAGCATCTTCCTTTTGATCCGAGGACTGTCAAAGAAGCGTCAACGGAATCAAACAGTGAAGCAACTCCAATGGACCGAAGCTGCCTTGTTTTGGCTGAGCTGAATTCGGCCAAATTCAGGCCTCCTCCAGCCAAAGCAAGCCTTTCTAACACCCTCACAGCCCTCATACGACCCCAATAGAGCTGAAAAGTAAGCCAATTCAGCCCTCCTCAATCGTTGCAGATTGGAGTAAGAGAGACAAAGTGTTAAACTTTACTGACAAAATTCTCCCGCGATTCGATATCAATTGTAGCAATTCTTGATCCTAGAAGGAATCTCAGGATAAGAGCTACCTTCCCCGATCGAGAGCTCGGACCATCACACCTCCGACGATAAGCTTTCAAAGCTTTCTCTCTCTACGAGCAGTTTTCTAGCAAACCTTTTTTTTAGCTCAATTCAGACTCAAATGCTATAGTTCAAAGCTCTATTTAATCATATGGAAGTGTAGGAACTGATCCATACCTTCAATTGGAGCAATTAACCCCGATTCAATGGTCAATTTGAAGAGGAGAAATTGGGGGAAATTTTGGGGAAAATTGGGACTTCTTTGCAATTTCCCAAAATTGAAGGCCAATTGACCATGAGAAAGATGTTGAAGGACCAATTGGTCAATTTTTGGAAAATTTGGGGTCAAATTGCCATTTTTGGAAAGTAGGGGCAAATTTGTAATTTTGAAAAGTTGGGGACCAAATTGGAAATTTGGAAAACTTGAGACACTTATACAATTTTGAGTAAATTGAGGACTCAAAGGTAATTTTGGAAGATTTAGGACTCAATTTTGGGAAAAGTTGGCATTAGGGACCTAAAGTTAAGAAAAATGAACTTCAGGGACCCAAGTACAATTAATTAATAATTTTGAGCCTTGTCACTCATAAATGTGAAAACGAAGGTTGTTGTACCAAACCTTAATTGATAAAGATGCCCAAATTGTGTAGGAACACAAGAGACCAGAACGCTAATAAGGAAAAGCTAGCATGTAATCGGAAATTGACATGAGGCGAATATGTCACGATCATCGGGTGAGTGGGCATACTTACATCATACCCGATTAGGATGGTAAGCACTTTAGAAACGAAAAACCACTTGTAAGTGAGACTTTAACATCATACCCAGTTAGGGTGATGAGCAATTTAAGTTAAAAACCTACTTATTGATCATAAGTAGAGATAATCATACCTGGATGGTAAGATGAACTTCCTTGAGGAATGGAGAAACCCGCTTATCAGTTGTAAGCAAAGATATCAACACACCCAATTGATATGATGAAGTGGAAAATATATTTTTTGCCTCCACTTACTATGTGTCAATGCTTAAAAGACATGAGAAACTTTCTTGACAGGAGCTCGAACAGCTCAGATAGGCCAAAGGCCTCGGTTTTTGAACTTATGGGCTAAATGCCCATTTTCTTAAAACAAGAAAGTCATAATAGAAAATCGAAATGTTTTGAAATAAAACCAAGGTTCAAAGAGACCAGAATTAGTGTAGAGATATCAAAACGGGAATTTGAGTTATCCCAAGTAATTAATTAAGATCCAAAAATCAAGCGAACAAATCTTATTACACATTGGAAGTGAGAACTAGACCGATTCACTATGAACCAGACAAAATCAGATTGAATCGAGACCCGTTCAAAAATTCATTTTTAGAGGTGTCTAAAAATTTTCAATTTGGCAAATTAAAGTCACCACTATGTAGAAAATAAATTTACAATTTTTAAATTTTTATAAAACTGGTCGAATTGTGCCTAAACTAACTGATTTTTTATTGTGGTTCACAAAATTCGCTCCAATTAAACCGGTAAACAATCCAGCAAGGTCAACGGACTGCCTACCAGGTTAGCACTTTGTCAGCCCGTGACGTGTGGCAAAGCATGCCCCATCATCTGCTATCTCATCGTCTAGAAGCGCTGACCAATAAGAGATTGACACATGTTGTCACGCCCCTACCCAGTTTGGTCGGATCCCCGTGATCAACCCGCCACTCTCCCGGTTTATTAAAGGATTTCCCCTTATCGTAAACCGTAAAGAGTAAGGTGTCCTTTAACTTGCACCATTTTCCTGGAATAGCATAATCAAAACTGTATGAAATTTAAAACTTTACATACCTGTCTTACAGGCATCTTAGTTGACGGTCTTTAAGGGGAGACTTTCCAGGATTTCCTGAAAGGGATATAAGGGAGGGGGGTGAGTACGACTACTCAGTGAATGGGTTTTTAAAAGCTTTTGACTTTTAAGAAAAATATTTATATGGAGTGAGCCAGACTCCTTTGTTTTCAAAAATCCTATCATTTAAAAATTTGGATTTTTCCATTATTTTTTAGTTACCACGATGTATCATCACCCAACACACATCCTTCATCATGAAGATTACACACATTCACAAGTCAGTATCACTACTGAACCCGCTAGTGGCTTCGGAGCGACTTTTCCTGCCACCCGGATAGAAGTACGACCACTTCTACCCTGGGAATGAGTGGATGTACGTGACATCCTACCCACAATCCCGAAATCACTTCTTCATGTCCGTATGAGGATAGAGACCTCATCCTATCCCCACCCCGGTCTCATGCGCTTCGTGCCACTCCAGATTTCGCACAGACACTTGGAACGACGAACTGCCCTTATAGCCACCAGGTCGTCCAGTGCCCTTTGGACGCATCACTACCCCTCATGGGCGTCTTGATGATCCGGTACTCACAGTGCATGCACAAACAATGTTTTCTTATATTGCCATGTAATCTGTGGTGCCACTAGTCCAACAGCCCCGACTCTCAACTCAACCCGTAGCTGTTTGTCTTCACTAGTCTGTCGACCTGTCATGTCGCACTGCCGCTAGTTGACTGAGCATGTCGGTCCTATCTTCTTACTATGGCCAAACAATTCACTTATTAAGTTTTATGGCACATATATCATGTTCATTTACGAGCTCCTGCTCATGCCAACTGGCCTTGGGCCCACTGTACGAGATTTTCAAAATCAGGCATTTAGCCCCCAAGTTCCAAAATCGAGGCCCCCGGCCTATTAGAGCTATTCGAGCTCCTGTCGAGAAGGTCTCCCAAATTGTTTAAGCATTGGCACACAGTCAAGGGGGAGCACTTCCGACAAAAATAGGTTTTTACTTTCCATCATACCGACCGGTATAAGGACATCTCCGTTCATAACCGATGAACAGGTTTTCAACTTCCTTCGAGGAAGTCTCATCATACCAACCGGGTATGATCTACTTACAACCCGTAAGTAGTTTTTTTCACATAACTTTCACATCACCTTCTCTAAGTAGTGATGATTAAAATACCATTAAACAGTGGGTTTTTATATCGAGGCACTTATCATCCCCAACTAGGTATGATGTTAGTAAACCCACTCACCCGTTAATGCCGTGAATTCCACTAGACTAGCTCTTTGTATTCACGCGAGCTTGTCCTTGCTGGCGTTCCTGGTATTCAACGTTCCTACACGATATGAACAACCTTGTTCATTATTACTCAGCATAACAGCCTTTATTCATTAATGAATGAGAAAACCCAAACTTTTAGTTATTTGCAATTAGGTCCCTAAAGTTATTTCTCTTTAACTTTAAGTCTCTAATGTCGATTTTTCCTCAAATTGAGTCCCGTAACCTTTAAAATTTATCGTGGGACCTCAATTTATTCAATTTCACCAAAAAGGGGTTTAATTTTCCAAATTTCCAATTTGGTTCCCCAATTTTTCCAAAATTACCATTTTACCCTTCTTTCACAAAAATGGTAAGTTTTTCCCAAAATTTTCCAAAATTTCCTCAATTGGTCCTCCAACATTATTTTCATGCCCAATTGACCCTCAATTTCATAAAATTGTATTTTGGCCCCTTTGAATTTCAAAAATTCCCAATTTTTCCCCCAATTTCAACTCTTCAACACTACCGAATTTTATTTCATAAAATTAACTGATCAAACACTTCTAATTATTGAAATTGGAGTTGAAATTGTGTTCCTGTATGTTCATACGAATCTAAAAAACTTTGAATCGTAGATTTTAACGTCGGAACGATCTCAAACGGAACTCTGTCGAAAAACAGACTATAGAGAGAGAAAGCTCTGATTACTCACCGGTGATGGCACGACAATCCGAGCTTTCGATTTAGGCAGATAGGTCTCGTCCTGAGGTTTATCCTAAAATCAAGTATTGTATCAATTGATGCGGAATTGGATTAAAATTTCGTCATTGAAATTCGGTCGACTCTCTCTCTAGCACCAATCGAAAATTATAAAGGGGAAAGGTTGAGGAAGGTTGAGGAAGTGTTGGGAGGGCTTGGTTTGGCCTGAGGAGGGCTTGAAATGGCCGATTTCAGCTTGGCCGAAATAGGACAGCTTCGGTCCGCCGGAGTTGCTTCACTATTCCATCATGTCAGCGCTTCTCCAACGATTCTCGGATTGACTAGAGTGTTCTATCAGATAGCTGTCTTCTCCTCGGTTCTAAAGAGCCCGACCTTTGTTCAAGTCGAAGCTCTGGTTCGAGCTTTACCGGGAAATGGAGCAGTAGAGAGAGAGAGAGAGAGAGAAGTGTTCAGGTGTGAGAAGAATGAAATGGGGATGACCTCTTTATATAGTCGTAAAACCCATGTATTAAATGGGCAAGATTTATTACTAGTATTAATATTACTATAAGTTATTGGTATTAATTCCAATAATTTAATTTTGGTATTAATTCCAATAATTTAATTTCGATAATAAATTATTTGTATTAATTCCAATAATTTAATTTAGGTATTAAATTATTGGTATTAATTTCAATAATTAAATATATATTAATTGATTGCTATTTATAATAAGCCAAAAATTTTTGACCGAAATTTCGGGTTACAAAAAAATCACATTTCCCAAGAAGTCACCCATCCTCATGCTACTCTCAGGTAAGCACACTTAACTTTGAAGTTCTAATAAAATCTAGTTCACCTAAACTAATTTGGTTTTTGTTTTCTAGTTTGTCTTAAATTTCTTTTCCAATGTTTAATAAATCCTTTGGATCGATCGAAAGTTGTAAATTTTCATATTGCTTATTCCCAAATGTAAACCGGTTTGGTTTTTCTTATTCAGTTTGACCGGTTCTTTTCCCAGTTTTCCTTAACTCAAATGTGCGGGGTTTACACGTCCTCAATAAATGGTTAAAAGGAGAAAAATCCACATTATAAGGATTTGACCAATAGGAGTGTGACACGTGTACTCGGTCAACGGTCAATTGAAGAAAATTCCCCTCAGTAAGACTGGCCATTAGGAGGCTGACATGCATGAAAGTTGCCAGGTCAACAACCAACTTTGATGTTTGAGAAAGGTTGGCCAATCAAAAGTCAACACGTGGCAAGGCCACGTCGAATGTCCACAACCAATCAGAGGAGGACACGGGGCAATGGTAGAGTGCCTGAGGTGGGAAATTGATGAATTTAAATTATCCAATGAGAAGATGCCATGTGGAATGGTCATTGGACTCATAGATTCTATCAACTACCACATTGGATAAAGCGTCCAATGTGAGGTCGCCACGTGTCCAATCAACGGTTCAACGAATGATTCGGACGCTAAGTTGGACATTGTGTCACCAATAATAGTCAATCACAATGTGCCACGTGGTAGTTTACATGTGCAAAACTCGCATGCGTGCACGCAATTTGTCTTCTTCCTTTAGATGGATGAACATAGGAGGAGGTAGAAGGGAGACATAACTTTGGCGGCCATTAAATCTCTCTAATAATGGAGTAAATTAGAGAGTTAATGGTCGGCCAATGCTTGTTAGGATATGAATGATAGTCCCCAAGCTTCTTATATAAAGAGCTTCCCTCTATTCATCCTCTTCATCCCTTAAAAGCTCGAAGAAGATGAACTGTTCCATTTTCCCATCATCCACAAAGAAGAGCTCTAACTTGGGCACTTTTCTTCACCTTCATAAGTAAATTTGGGTTTCTTCATTTCTACAAAAGTCATCTACATGATTACACTCTCCAATTGCCTTGAAGATCACTGGAGAAGCTGACGAGCTCGTGTAATACCACTATTGTAAACCCCGTTCTCTCGAACCAAGGAACTAGAAATGGGAACCGGAAATTTTTTAGAGAAAAAGCGAGGATATAAGTGAAATGGAAATGGTAAAGAAGCGTAAAAATGGGAATTTGGAAAATCCCAAGTAAACAATAAATCACAAAAATCATGGATAAGAACCATGAAGTGGATTGAATGTGAAAACTGGATCAGTTCAGTGTGAACTGGACCTGAATCGAATTAAACCATGAAGAACCGGTTCAAAGATTAATTTTCCTAGATTGCTTAAAAATATCAAATTGGGAAATTTAAGCCACCATCAAATAGAAAAAGAAATTAGAAATTATTAATTTTTAGAAAATTGGTCGCATTAGGCTTGAACCGGTCGATTTTCAATTTTGGGTCATTAAACCCAATCGGACCGGACCGATAAACGGTACAGCCAATCAATGGACTACTGCCAGGTTAGTGCCTAGTTAGTAGGCACAACCAATCAGCATGTGACATCTGGCAAAGCACACCCAGTCAGCACCTAGAAGCACTGACCAATCAGAAGGTGACAAGTGTCATTGTCAATGGTCAAAGAAGGAAAATCCACCTCAATGATGACGAACCAGTGACAATGTCGGAGAAATGACCGGCCAATCAAAGGTCAACATGTGGCAATGCCACGTTGGATGACCTCAGCCAATCAAAGGCTGACACATGGTAGTGGCACTGTGCATCAGATGGGAAATCTAATGTATTTAAATCATCCAATCAGAGGATGCCACGTGTCACGAACAACGGCTAACCAAATATGGTCAGTAGACATGTTGGAACGAACTGCCAATGGGAGGATGTCATGTCTCTCGTCAACTGGTCAAAGGCTGACTAGGCTACTGAGTAGGAAGCCATGTTAGCAAAGCCAACTAATCACAAAGTGCCACATGGCAAGCCCGCATGTAAAGCTTGCACGTATGGCATAGTGTTATCTTCTACCTTTGGACTAAGCAGATAAGGCCAATAGGCTGGCCGCCGGAATCTCGGCGATATGAAAATCCTTCTGTTACAGCCATAAATGGACAAGATTGATGCAAAGCAATTGATGAACAGATAGACCAGTCAATCTAGGAGCTCCCTATATAAAGAGCTCCTCCTCATTCGTCTTCCTCATCCTTCAAACACTTGAAGAAGAAGTGCTCAATTTTTCAATGAAGCTCGAACTAGAGCTCCGAGTTTGGCACTTTTCTCCATCTCCAAAAGCAAATTTGGGTTCTTTGGAATCCTGAGGAAGTCAGCTATATGACTGCATACTCCGTTCAGCTTGAGGATCATCGGAGAATCACTCACGAGCTCACACAGTACCATCACTCCTCGACAGTCTACCACATAAACAGATCGAGCTCAATTCAAGCCACCCCCAACTGAATTTTGGCCAAACGAAGCTCCCCAACCTCCACTAGAGGAATCTCAACCTTCCCTAAATTACATTGGTAAGTCTCCTTTGTTGCCTTTCCCCAGAAAGTACTATTCATAGTGCATTTTTGCTAAAAATTAAAATAAGAAATTCTCACTACGTAGACCACCAATTGAGGCACGGTTTAATCCATGGAGGATCCTCAGGTGAGAGCAACTCAAAGGAAGAAAGAACTCCGATCACTAAATCCTCACCAATAACAAATCGAAGTTTTCTCTCTCTAGATTAAATTTCTAGCAAAGCGTCATTCAAGCTAGTTTTTAAGCCATTTTTGGCATGCTAAAGCTTAAAATGATGAAGGAGGCATAGGGAAGATGATTAAGATCATGATAGGGGTCAGTTAACCAAGTTTTGTTGCTCAATTTGATGAAACATGGATTCATCGGTCAAAATACAATTTTTGGAAAATTGGGGATAGAATTGCAATTAAAGGAAAATTGGGAGACTTTTATGAAATTAACTCCAATTTTGATGAATTTGATGGCCAATGGTGATTTTTGGAAAATTGGGGACCAATTGTTAATTTTGAGGAAATTAAGGACCAATTGGTAATTTTGGAAAAATTAAGTACATAAGAGGGATATTGGAAATCTTATGGACTTAATTAAAAATAAGTTGAGCATAAGGGAACTAAAGTTAAAATTATGAACTTTAGGGACCTAATTACAATAAGGCATAAATTAAGGACCTATATGCAAATACATGGAAGTAAGAGGTCTTTTATGCCAAACTTTCCTTATGAGAATACTCAAACCAATTAGGAACTAGTTGTGAGAATACTTGTGCAAAGGACCACATTTGCGTTTAGAATCCAGCTTAGACAATCACGTCACACTACCTAGTGATTGGGTTTATAGCATCACATCTAGTTGTGGTGATTAGCATCTTTTCGGTTTTGAAACAAATGGAACCCAAGGCTCAGTTTTGGAAAACCTTGTGAGTGGGATTTTAAACATCATACTTAGTTGGGGTGATGAGCACATTTTTTATTTTGAAAATCGTTTTCCAATAATGGTCTCCCCTGGCTACCTAAGCCTACTTAAACCTTTTGGGAGACATTTCTGATAAGAGCTAGTATTACTCTTGTAGACCTAAGGCCTCGATTTTGATAAAATAATTGGGCCCAAGGCCCAATTTTGGAAAAATACGTGAAGTGGGCCCAAGGCCAATGGTAACGGTCTCAAACCCATAGATAAAATCTTGATCCCTACACATTATGAAAATTCACCAATAATGGTTAAGTTGTATGATGCAGCCATCCAGCCAAAACCGGATTGTAATACTCGATTGGCTAGTCGTTATCAAGCCGAAGCTGAGTGTATGAACTCACTGGGCTAGTAGTTATCGAGCTTTAGTTGGGGTATCAAATTTGTTGAGCTATTGGCACCAAAGATAAAAGGTCTAAGTTAAAAGACTTTTGTATGTGAATGTTGAGATATGGAACCAACGAGACTTCCGATATGGGGTAGTTTTGGTTCTAAGGGCTGTCGGACGACACTAGATGCATAAGGAAAGTTTGGTCGTCTAGTGATTCTCGAAGCTCGAAGTAGCTTCCCGTGCACTGAGACTGAGGTTGGAGGGTGAGAGATCTCATCCCATTATAGCGGACATGGAGAAAGGCAAGTCTGGGTACTGAGCAATTAATACTCTCACATTCTTGGGTAGAAGGTATCCCCTCCTACTATGGTGGACGGTAAAGGCACTCCAAATCCACAAGTGGAGTAGTCGATGAACTGCTCTACGAATGTGTGAACCATTTTTAATAAATGGTGAGTGTGGTTGTATGCTAAACCAATCTCGAAAGGGGAAGCATTGAGACGTTTTTCTAAAAAGATGAAAAACCACAAAACTTGTGATGTTATAAACTTTGTTTTGAAACCTCACCCTAACACCTACATAGTGAGTTGTAGAACTCACCCCCTCCCATTAAAATACTTTTTTAGGATGAAGAAGACTTTAAAGAATTCTGCCGCAAAGCCACTAAACCTAGATATTTTATTTTAAGCTATTAAGTTTTGCATAATGTTATTCTAGGGAACGATCACAAAAAATATGCCTGACTCCTCGTGATCTTGAGAGTGGTGACTCGTCATAGACCAACAGAAGTGGCGAGTCACTCACGGGATTCCAACCAAACCTGTTTGGGGCATGACAATTTCTCCCTCAATCTTTTGCAATCAAAGAAACTCGAGCTCAATTCGAGCCATCCTCGAGCCACCCACAACAAAACCAAGCCCTCTAGCCCTTCCCTAGAAGAGTTCACATCTTCCATGTACTATCGTGGTAAGTCCCCACCACTGCCCTTTGCTAGAATTTACTGTTCACCGTGTATTTTAACTAAAACTTTAAATGATGAATTTGCACTACTCAGTTCATTAATTTAGGCGTGGTTTGAACCGGGAGGATCCCCAAGAAAAGGGCAATCTTTTAGCATAAAAAGCTCTAACCACTGGGCTCTCACTAGTAAGTAATCGAAACTTTCTCTCTCTAGAACAAATTTCCAAGGAAGCTCCATTTAAGCTCATGCCTAAGCCAAATTGGATGATTCATAGCTTAAAATAATCCTAGGGACATAGGGAAGATGATTAGAAACATGTTAGGACTCAATTGAGGAGGTTTAAGATCGAGTTGAGGTTAATCAATGTTAGAGGACTAAATTGCAATTTTTGAAAGTTGTGGACTAAAAGGAAATTTTCAAAAAAATGGGTATTTAAATGCAAATAATAAAAAATTAAGTACCCAATTGGAAATAAGGAGAAATTAGGGGTCGAAAGGCAGATTTGGGAATCATTGGGAGCTAATTAGAGATAAGGTATAGCTTACTGACCAATTTTTAATTTACCAAAAGTTATAACTATTAAGTGGAAATAGCTTATTATTTGGGACTTAATTGCTCAATTTATTTTAAGAACAGATCATCTACAAGTACGTGTGAAGGAAAGGCACACCAGGCTTGGAAATCCCTGGGACGAACAAGTCTCGTAGTACGAGTGGTTATGGGTTCTATTATAGTATTGGGAGGAGTGGCAAGTTGTTCATAGGGTTTGACCGAATGAGGTCGAGGTGTGACATGAGCCTTAAACTGAATGGCTAGTATAACACAAACAATGGATTAAAAATCGAAAATACATGCATGTGATTGTTGAGCTAGATCACTAGACACCTGATATGGGGTAGTGGCGATTCCAGGGGCTACTGGACAACACTGATGTTAGAAAGAAAATAAGGCTGGTACAGTATGCTATGGACTCCAAGAGTCCTATGCGCACTAGACCTTGGTGAAGGGGAAAAGGTCTCGTCCCTCATTAGCGCACAAAACTCGATAACATTTGTGGGCTAAGTAGTGGTGCTCATGAAAGCATTATGTCCTTACAGACACGTGGCTTGTAAAGTCGCTACCAGCCACAAGTGGAATAAAAGGGAGCTCTATTATGCGATGGTGTGATCCCTCTATGATGGAGTGGATATTTGTGAACCTTGTTGGATGTAAACCATATGCTTAACTTCAAACCTTTTGGAATAAACCTTATGAACTACTTAATAATTTAAGCATGTGTTATCCCTTCCAGATGGACTAGTTATGGTGAAAGTTTGCTAAATACCAAACTCATATAGGTGAACCCCCAAGTTCTTTGATTAAACCTTATTACTATTTCCTAAAGTTATGCCATGTTTTAAGCATTGTTCTGACTCATGGACATGACTTCTCGATAATAGATAATCCTAATCACTGGGCTGTAAAGTTCACCCCCCTCCAATTCCCCCATTTCAGATAAACAAAGCTTGAATGGAAACTTAATGTGTTAAGAAGCCGAATAAATAAAGGTATGCCACCAATCAACACTTAGTCCCCGTGTTTCCTACTAAACTTGTTTTCCTATTTTGAAAGAGATATTGATGTGATTTCCTTTTTTGAGCCTTAAGTCCTATCAAGGTGAGGTACCCACTGTTGTAATACTGGGAGGATTTGGTGGTTGTGTGCAAGTACAACCAGAGAAACTAGATTGGGATGTGACAACCACAATCGGTCTAATAGAACTCGTCGTCCATAAAGCCACTCAACATTGTATCAAAAACTTGTTTGCTCGAGTGTTTTTTGAAAGTATCTCTAATCAAGGGATCCACGTGTATTAGTTGTTGTAGTTTAAACTAAATAAATCACAAATTATAATGTAGGTCAGGTTTTATTTAAAATAGTAGATTATAGTACTACCACGTGATTTCTTAAAATTACGGTTTTCCCATCGAGTCAGGTTCGGTCAATTTGCACATTGACAACTCGTTCGTATAACTCTAGTCTAGATCTTAAAATTCTTAATATCCCCCCCCCCCCCCCTACTTGGCCATATTACTATATGAACCTAAGTTATTTCAGCCCTTTCATTAAGCCCCCTTAACTTTTTCACTTTTGACACTTTAGTCCCTAAACTTTCATAAACTACACAATGGTCGATATATTTTCTACTTACTAAATTTTTAAAACGTAAACTTTTACACATCTTTATTTTACAACCTTCATCGAGTTCACTTTAGTCCTTAACTTCTCATAAATATCCTTTTTGGTCCTCCAAATTTTTAAAAGGTATCATTTGGTCCTTATACTTTCCAAAGTTTCACTTAGGTCCTTAGCCTATTTTAAACTGCCATTTCAGGTCCTTAAGTTTTCTCCAACTTATGTTTAGGTCCCTAGACCTTTACCGAGTCTCATTCGACCCCCACTTTTCTTGAAATCATAATTACACCCCCCAAACTTTTTGAAATTTATATTATTGTCCACCAACTTTCCTTTTGTAAACTCTGTCCTCTCGAACAAAGGAAACGGGAAATGAGAACCATAAGTTTTCGAGAGAAAACGCAAGAATCTAAATGAATTGGAATTGGTAAAGAATGGTCAAAATAGGAATTTGGAAAATCCCAAGTAATCAATAAATCACAAAAATCATGGAGAAGAACCATGAAGTGGATTGATTGGATGAGAAAATCGGACCGGTTCAGGGTGAACCGAACTTGAACTGAATTAAACCGGGTTTAACCGTGAAGAACTGGTTCAAAGATTCATTTTTTCAAGTGGCTTTAAAATATCAAATTCAAAAATTTAAGCCACCATCAGATAGAAATTGAATTTAGATGAATTTATAAATTTTTAAATTTTAGAAAACTGGTTGAATCGAGCCTTAATTGGCTAATTTTTGAATTCAGGTCATTGAACTCGGTTAGACTAGACCGGTCAACAGTCCAACCGATCAACGGACCGCTGCCAGGTCAGCACCCAATTAGCTTGCATGACCAATCAGCACGCAACATGTGGCAAAGCGTGCCCAGTCAACGCCTAGAAGTGCTGGAAAATTAGAAGGTGACATGTGTTATTGGTCAACGATCAAAGGAGAAATATCCACCTCAGCGACGACCGATCAATGGGAGAGCAACACATGTCCTGGTCAATGATCAATGTCGAAAAGGCCCGTTAGAAAGGTTGACCAATAAGGAGCTAACACATGGCAATAATGCACATTAGCATCTGACAAGGATGTCGGAGAAACGACCGACAAATCAAAGGTCGATATGTGGTAGGCCATGTTAGATGACCACAACCAATCAAAGGTTGACAAGTGGCAGTGGTATAATACATTAGGAGGGAAATCTGACACATTTAAATTAGTCAATCAGAGGATGGCACGTGTCACAATCAACAGCTACACGAACCCTATCAACATCTATGTTAGAATGAGTGACCAATAGGAGGCCACCACGTGTCTGTTCAACGAGTCAGAGGCTGATTAGGCTGTTGAGTAGGAAGCCATGTCAGTAGAGCTAGCCAATCATAGAGTGCCACGTGGCAAATTTGCGCATGCAAATCTTGCACGCCTAGAACAATGTCATCTTCAACCTTGGACTGACTGCAGCCCGTGAACGTCAGAAGGAGACCGGATCTACCGTGTCTGGAAAATCAACCACCGCCACCAGAATAGGGTGAGTCTGATGTCAGACAGTAGCCCTGTTGGTTTTTTAGATCCCTATATAAAAAGGACCCTCCCACTCAGCCTCCCCACTGCTCGAGTGACCCCTAAAGACATACAGTCTTGTTTCTAGCGAAGTGTAGACCAGAGCTCCAACGTCGGGCATTTTCTCAACCAAAAGAGCTATGGTTGGTGGCAATAGAATCGAGAATAAGTCTTCTAACTAGTCGCACCCTTAGATGGACTTGAGAAATCCCTACGGAGCATCGGAGTGATCACATAGTGAAGTTGCTCCAACAGCTCGAAACAGCGAACCTCTGACCAACGAAATTCAGGACACCTCCGGCCTCCTGCAGCTGAAAACGACCTCCCATGACTCTCCTGAGATGCCTCCTATTTCCCTTTTAGTCTCTAGGTAAGCCATTCCACCTCTAATTTACCTGAGTCCTACAATTATAGAGAGAGAAATTGGCCAAAGTTTACTGACCAAATTCCCCCTACCAAGGAAAACAATTAGGGTGAATTATGATCCTTAGAGGATCCTCCCGATGAAGGCTAACTACACAAATCCAGAGCTCCGATAACCGACCCTCCATCGGTAAGAATTCAAAACTCTCTCTCTAAGTTCAGTTTTATGGCAAACCTCCACTTGAGCTCATTTCGGGTCCAAAAATGGAAATTCAAAGCATAAAATGATCGTAGAGTGGTAGAGAAACTGATTAGTAACATGCTAGGAGGAAATTCACATGGTTTTGGCTTTCAATTTGATGAAATTTAATCTTGTGGCAAAAAGTGATGAATTGGGAAAGAAATTGGGGGAATTTTGGGGATTTTCAGAAATTGAAGGACCTAAATGCAATTTTTTAAAAACTTAAGGGCTAAGAGACAATTTCAAAGAAATTGCGGGCCAATAGAGCATTTTGAGAAAGTTGAGGGCAAATTGGTAATATTTGAAAGAACTAGGAACTAAAGCGTAATTAGGGCATAAATTAAGGACTTGGGTGCAAATACCTAAGAATATAGGGTCCTTTATGTCGATCTCTCATGAGAATATTTGAATCAGGTAATTCGGGTATTCAAGGACCGGTGTGAAGGAACGGCACACGGATCGAAACCCGATTAGACGACTCGTCATTACACACCGGGTGAGTGGGAATTTCCAGCATCAGTCCTGATTGGGATGATGGCCATGTTTTCATATTAAAACCATTTTCCTATAATTACTCTCCCCTGACCGAGTGAATTTGCTTAAATGATTTGGGAGCTAGTTCTGGAGGTAAGTTAGAAGAGCACAAGTTGGCCTAAGGTCGATGGGCACGGGTTTAAACATGTTGAGAATTAGCGAATAATAAGGCCAAGAAAACTTTCATACTGAATAATTGTGTGTTACAACTACCGAGCCATGGTTGGGTTGTTGGGTTTGTTGGGCCAAGTAGCCGCTATGCCGAAGCCATGTTGTTGAACTTCTTGGGCTGGTGGGCAAAGGGTCGAAGCCGGGCCAATAGACTCATAGGGCCGGTAGCCCAAAGATAATGGCCATAATTAGTAAAATTGTTGATTATGCATGCACGAGATGCGAAACTATCGAGACACACGGTATGGGGCAGTTATGGTACTAAGGGTTGTTGGACGACCCAAGGAGCATAAGGGCGGTTCGTTGTCGAGTATGTCTAGAAGCTTCGGGAGCTTCACGTGCACTAAGACCGAGGTTGGGGGGAAGAGGTCTCGTCCCACATTGCGGACACGAAGTGCTGTGAATCAAATTGGGCACACTGTGATTCACAAGTTAGGGCCTAAAAGATTTGAATAAGCATTGAATGGGCTTATTGGAGCAATTGAAGAAACCCAAGTGGAAGCCCAAAAGAAGAGTATAATAAGATCTGAAGTCCAAAAGAAGAGTTCAATAAGATCTCAAATAGATAATTCAAATTTGAATTTCAACTGGTAGATTTATTAACATAATAAATCTTTTAGAATATTGAAAAATAAAATAATATATTTCAAGATATGTATAAGATAATATGCTAAGTTTAAAGTATTCATTATTTTAGACATCTCTAAATAAATGTATAACAAATATCATAGGAATATTTTCTATATGAATAATTAATGGTTGGCATATCAATCATAATATTTTATTTTCTTATTTATAGTATAGTTAATATTAATAAGTGCCTATAAAAGGCTAGATTTATAGCATTGTAAGGACAGATCTTTGATTTCAATGAGACTTATCAAGTTTTTACTTGTTGTGTTCAAGCAATCAGACTTATCATCAAGGTTTTCTAAAAGCTATTCTTAAAATAGTTTGGTGTGGCATCTATATCCATATGTACCTTCTTTCTCAATCAAACAAGCTATATTTCATTCTTTTATACTTGCATCGTGAAAGTATTGGCATCTTTTTCATATTTGGTGAAGAATGTCATCAGTATAACGGCGGGATTCGCATAAGTTGGTATCAGAGCACACAGTTGCATGGCAAGTTCTATACTATGCTTTCAATTTTTATTTTATTTTCCTTATATTCTACCTATTTCTATTCATTATAAAAAAAATCACAAAAAAAGTCTTTTTTTCTCCTATCTAGTTCTATTTTCATTATATTTTTTTATTACTCTATAAAAAATCTCATTTTTATCTAATTTCTTTATAGTAAAAAAAAGCCAAAAAAATTGTGTAAAAAAAGTAAAAAAAACTTACAAAAAAGAAAAAAAATTCATGAAAAAAAGTAAAAAAAAAAAGGCCTGCAAAAAATTTTAAGGAACATAAAAAGGCAAAAATAAAGAATTATAAAAAAAATCATAGAAAAGTAAAAGAAAAGGCAAAAAAGATGAAGCACAAATTCTATACTCAATATCTTATTTTTTTCTACTATATTAGATTTTTATTATTTTTTATATATCACTTTGATTATCATCATATCTCACGCTTAAATCCTTTTATAATTATTTTTTATACTTTTTTTATTGTTTCTCAAGTTGAACTGATTCATTAAAACGATTTGTTCTTAATTTCAATTAAAATTAAAAGAAGTCATATGAGTGAAAAAATGCAAGAGTGTTTTAAATCTTTAAAAAAAAAAGACATTTGAGTATGAAACAGAAGTGTTTGAGAGAAATATGTGTGGGAGAGTTGTGAGGTTTTTTTGCTTCTAACAATTGGTAGGATTACAAATCCCAACAACAAAGAAACACATAGAAAGAAGATAGTTCCCCTCATCCTGTTCAAAACATAATAAGTAAAACGAGATGGATGGTGAAGTCTGGAGTTAAGTCATTACACACACGATTGGATTGTTTGGAGGAACGAAGGAATCAATAGTTATATACAACAAGGAGAGTAATGATGGATAACATGAATGATTTGAATATACCATTATTTCAAGGAAAGGAGGACCTAGAAGAATATCTTCAATGGGAAAAGAAGATGGATAAATCTTTTTTAATATCATAATTACTATGAAGCGAAAAAGGTACGAGTTGCATCTTATGCATTTTCATATTATGCAATTACATGGTGGGATCAATTGGTGAAAAACAGAAGATGCAACCATGAACGCCCTGTGGAGTCGTGGAGTGAGATGAAAGTAATTATTCACCGACGATTTGTATCTAACAACTACTATTGGGAATTATCCAATAAATGAATTGACAACTTCTTCAAAGAGATGGAGATTACTATGATCAAGTAAGGTTTGGTAAAATAAGAAACAAAAGCTGAAATTAAAAAGGAAGAGATAAAAGGCATTGTTGAAAAAGAAGAAAGAAAAGCAATAATTGAAAAGAAAGATATGAAAGGTAAAGTTAAAACAGAAGAGAGAGAAATTGGAGTTGAAACAAAAGAGAGAAAAGTCAAAATTGAAAATAAAAAGTCATAATTGAAAATAAAAATAGAAAAAATAATTTTATTACAAGAAAAAGTGAGATATAGATATAAATTTGCATGTCCTTATAGTACTTATGTACAAAGATATATTTTAAATACTAATCCCGTTGTCAAATATTTGTCGAGTAATATTATATCTTTTTTACAAGAATTCAAGTATGTTTCAAATAATATATCTTTTGTTTTACTGTCAACTTGAAGGATCAAGCATCAAACTCAACACCAAGTCCTAAAGCTGATGGAAAATAGAATCGTACCAAATAGAATTAACCAATGTGTTGTGCAACTATCCAAAAAGGGTCAAACTTGGCAAGAATGCAATTATTGTTGGGTTATTGACATTATCACGGTAAAGTTTTGATACTTTATTCCTTATTTAGATAATATGATAGATGATTTGCATATATCTTATTTGATTTTAAAAATAAAGCTTAAAAGTGAATATAATAAAATTCAAATAAAATATAAATATGAATTGAAAACTATATTAAAGACAAACTTAGTTTATATGAATGTTTAATTATGATTTTTTGTTTGACTAATACAACTAATATTTCTATGAGATTATGAAATTATTTATTACATGCTTTCATTAAAATGTTTATTAATGTAAATTTTAATGATACAATAATATATAATATTGACTTATATGAACATGAAGAATATTTAAATTATTCCTTAAATATTTTTAGGAAATGTATGTTACTTTCTAATTTTAGGAAATGCATATTTTGTTGGGATAATATTGTATGTCATAAATATGTTGCAAGTTTTGAAAAGATTATTATTGAAAAGGAAATTAATTCAATTCAAGATTAGCCAACACCTTATTTGCTAATGCCAAAAGATTATGTGATTCGCACTAATCATTTATTTATTTTGCATCTTAAGAGGCAACACATGTTCAACAAGCGTCATGCAAGATGTGTGGTTTTTATCAATACTTTTTCATATGTGATTAAGTATATAAAAAGTATGAAATATATAGCTGACGATGCAATATCAGGAAGATATATTTTGCTTACACCAAGTGTTACTAAATTATATATGATGTGTTTGGAAGGTTTTACTTGCAAAACTATTTTCTTTTTTGGGAAAATAAATTATCCATCTCTATATTTGCTTTGTGTGAGTTATTTGTTCATGAAATATATTTTGTAAGACTTATTGGAAAATATAGGGTAGTTAAGACTATTGCAATATTTTATGAGTATTGTTCAAGTCTAAGTGTAAGAACAAATGTCAAAAAATTATTTGTTATGCACTACATGTAAATAAACTAAATTTAGGCAAAATCTTAATATATTGCATACTATTCTTCTAATTGTTAGTGCACCTCATTGTAGTGATATATCCATGGAATTTATTCATAAATTACTTAGGATTAAAAAGGGTGATATTTTATGTTTCTTATAATTAAACAAAGTTTTAAAATGACACATCTCATTAATTATCATAAAATTGAGGGTGTATCAAATAACGCTTATTATTTAGAAAAGTTGTTATATTACATTATATTACTAGAATTATTATATTTAATTGTGATTATAATTTTTTAAGCTACTTTTGGAATATTTTGTTGAGTAAATTAGAAAGAAAACATTTATATTTACATGATATTAACTTTATATATAATCATTATATTCATTCTACGATTAGGTTTTCATTAGTTTAAGTTGTTTATAGTTTTAATTCATTGACTTATCTAAATTTAATATTACTTAATATTGATGAGTTAGTAAATTTATATTGGAAGATTAAAAATAAGTTTCTAAAATAAATTTAGAAGACAGCCTATGAAAATAAAGTTAATAATGGCTTTAAGAATATCGTATTTGATCTAGGAATTTGGGTTAAAATATATGTATCAATTATAGTGTTCAAACTAATCAATAATACACACACAGATATTATATGATAAGTATGAGTTTAATTATAGTTTTAATATTTCTAATTTAATATTTTTTATGTAGGTAACAATGAGATCGAAAATTTGAGAACAAATCATTTTCAAGAGTGGGAGAATGATTTGAATTAAATTGGGTATACTATAATTCACAAGTTAAGGGTTAAAAGATTTGAAGAAGCATGGAATAGGTTGATTGGAGCAATTGAAGAAACCCAAGTAGAAGCTCAAAAGAAGAGTCCAATAAGATTTAAAAAAGATCATTCAAATTTGAATTTCAAGTGGAATATTTATTAAAATAATAAATATTTTAGAATATTTAAGAATAAAATAATATATTTTCAAATATGTATAAGATAATATGCTAAGTTTATAATATTTATTATCTTATACATCTCTAAATAAATGTACAAAAAATATCTTATTAATATTTTCTATATGAATAATTAGTGGTTATTATGTCAACTATAATATTTTATTTTTTTATTTATAGGATAGTTAATATTCATAAGTGTCTATAAAATGCTAAATTTATAGCATTGTAAAAATATTTTTTTTATTTCAATAATATTGTGAGTTTTATGTTTTATTTTGTTTTAAGAGAACTTTTTAACTTATCAGGTTTTTACTTATAGTGTTCAAGCAATCAAACTTATTACAAGGCCTTTCTAAGAATTCTTCTTAAAAGATTTGGGTGTGACATTTATATATGTCTCATATCTTGTTTCTCAACCGAACAAATTATATTTCATTATTTTTACTTGCGTAGTGAAAGTTTTGAAGTATTTTCCATATTTGGTGAATGGTGTCATCAGTATATTGGCAGGGTACGCATCAATACCAACTAATGTGAACCTCATCAATATACTAACGACACCTTGCACCAAATATGGAATAGATCCCAATACTTTCACTATGCAAGTAAAAATAATGAAATATATCTTGTTTGATTGAGAAAAAAGGTACGGATAGATATAGATGACACGCCAAACTCATCTAAGAAAAGTTTTTAAAAAATCTTAATGATAACTAGGATTGCTTGAACGCTACAAATAAAAATCTGATAAGTTTAAAAGTTATATAAAAAGAAAATAATAAACTTTACAATATTATTAAAATCAAATATCTATTTTTACAACCCATAAAGTTAGTTTTTAATACTTAAACTATTTGGGATACCTTATTGACGGGAGCTCAAATAGCTCTTATAGCCGGGGGCCTCGGTTTTGGAACTTGCGTGCTAATATGCCCTATTTTTTAAAAACTCGAACAGTGGGCCATAGGCCATTGGACATGAGGAGGAGCTCGTAAACGAACATGATATATGTGCCATAAAACTTAATAAGTAAATTGTTTGATCATGGTACCAAGGCAGGTCTGACATACTCAAGCTAATTAGTAGTAGTGCGACATGACAGGTCTTTGGACCAGTCAAGACAAACAGCTACATGTTGAGAAGGTCGGGACCGTTGGGACAAATGACACCACATATTACATGGAAATTTAAGAAAACTTTGCTTGTGCATCCACTATGAGTACGAGATCATCAAGACGCCCATGAGAGGTAGTGATGTGTCCTAAGGGCCCTAGATGACCTAATGAGTATAAGGGCAGATCGTCGTTCTAGGTGTCTGTGCGAAATTTGGAGTAGCACTAAGCGTATGAGACCGGGGTAGGGACGGGATGAGGTCTCTGTCCTTATAATGAACACGAAGATTTTATTTCAGGATTGTGGGTCAGATGTCGCGTACATCCACTCATTCCAAAGATAGAGACTTGGAATTCCATTCACTGAGTAGTTGTACTCACCCCTTCCCTTATACCCCTTTCAGGAAGTCTCGAAAAAGTCGAACATTAAAAGACTTGCGCAATTAAATGCCTGCAAGACAGGTACGATTAATTTAAATTACTATGCAGTTTTGATTTATGATATTCCTGGAAAAAGATGCAGGTCTAAAGAATGCCTTACTCTTTACAGTTTATAATATAAGGGGAAACCCTTTAGCAAATTGAGAGAGTGGCGGGTTGATCATGGGGATCCGACCAAACTGGGTTGGGGCGTGACACAAGGCCTCCAACCTAATAGAGCTATTCGAGCTCCAGTCAAGAAGGACTCCCAAATTGTTTAAGCAGTGTCACACAAATCAAGGGAGAGCACTTCCAACAAAAATATATTATCAACTATCCATCATACCAACCAAGTAAAAGGATATCTCTGCTCATAACCGATGAACGGGTTTTCCACTTTCTCCGAGAAAGTTTCATCATATCAACTAGGTATGATCTACTTACAACCAGCAAGTTATTTTTCTATGTCATTTTCACACCACTCCTCTAAGTTATGATATTTAAAATACCACTAAGTAGTTGGTTTTCATTTCTAAGGTACTTATCATCCCAATCGGGTATGATATAAAAAATTGACTCACTCGATCGTGTAGCGAGCTTAACCTCAGTTGGCGTTCCCGATGTCTCCTGTTCCTACACGAAATGAACATCGTTGTTCATTATCAACTGACTTGGTCACCTCATTCAGTATGAATGACTTAATTCACAACTTTTCTAATATTTACAAATTGGCCCCTAAAGTTATTTTCCTTTTTTACTTTAGGCCCCAATTGTCGGTTTTTCCCCAAATTGAGTCTCGAAACTTACTAACACAGCCGAATTGGATAAGAATTCCTTCATCAAAATTCTATCGATTCTCTCCCTAGCACCGGTCTGAAATTGCACAGGGGAGCCAAATTGGCTTAACTTTCAATCCTAATTTGGTCGTGCCAGGATAGAGGAAGTGTTGGGAGAGCTTGGTTTGGTCTGAGGAGGGCTCGAATCAGCCAATTTCAGCTCGGCCAAAATAGGGAAGCTTCGGTCCATCGGAGCTGCTTCACTATTCGATCACACTGGCGCTTCTCCGGTGTCCCTTGGGGCGAATGGATGTTACCACCGTGTAGCTTACTTCTCCCTAGTTCTAAGGAACTCGACCACTCCTTCTTTGGCTCAGAAATGACCCTATATCGGAGCTCTGGTTTGAGCTTTGTAGGAAAACTAAGCAGCTAAGAGAGAGTGTGATTTTCAGGTGTGGAGAGAATGAATGGAGAGGGGCTCTTTATATAGGGATCTCGGGGACTCATCGACCGTCCGTTTGGCACCTTTATGATAGACATTGATAGCCTAAAACATAATGAATGGGAATGCTTCTTCTTCGTCGGTGATGTTTCAATTTTTCGGGGAGTGAACAGTATTGTCATTTGAAGGAAGAAGACGACACTGTTTCGAACCCGTCCGAATTGGGTTTAAAGCTTAAACTGGCCGGTTCACCCCAGTTCAACCGAATTTTTCAAATCTAAAAATTTATAAAATTATCTAAATTCAATTTCTATCCAATGGTGGCCTCAAATCTCAAATTTGAATTTTTTTTTAAAACACCTAGAAAAATGAATTTATTATTCGGTTCAATAGTGGTTCAAACCGGTTCAATCCGGTTTTGATCTGGTTCACCTGAACCGGTTTGGTTTTCATCTCCAATTCATCCTAAAGTCCTTTTTCAGGACTTTTATGACTCCTTAGGTCACTTAGGGTCCATAAATTTCCCAGTTTGCCCTCTCTCTATTGGTTTCAGTTTATAAATCAGCTCGATTCTTAAACCGTTTCTAATAGGTTCGGGTACGGTTCACCTGAATCGATCTTGTTTTTCTCTCCCACTTTGTTCTAAGGTTCCTTTCCAATGTTTATAAATCTTTATGGGTCACAAGGGACTTGAAATTTCTCCAATTTGCATGTTCCCCAAATAAATGGGTTTGGGAATCGGTTCGGTTTTCTCACTCGATTTGACCAATTCTTTCCCAATTTTCCTTAACTCCAAAGAGCGGGGTTTACAACTCTACCCACCTTTTAGGAGTTTTGTCCCCAAAACATATTTCAAACTTTTTGTCTACTAGAATAAATTTTCATTGATATAGAATTTTCTAGTTTATCAGCCTACAACCTTCTCAGTTGTTTCCGTTCATCCCTTACATCACATACCTAAGATTTTCTTTTCATTCACATCTCTTCCTCATTCCATGGAGCTTACTTTAGCTAAGCATATCTCCCTAGAAGACTTAGAATCATATCCTTTAGTTTACATCATTCTTTTCCCAAGGCACCATTTCTCAATTCCAAACTCCTTTACCTAAGATTTGAGGACTAGGAGCTCTAGTCATTTTCTTCCATAGGTTTTGGGCATTTATCACCTTTTCATCATGCATGGATCCTTTACTCATTCTTTGGTTATTACTTCTTCATTCTACTTTTTAACGCTTGACTTCATCATGCCTTAATCATAGACTCTTCCTTCCTTACTTCATTACTCATTCCCACTGGTATCCTTCATTTTTAAGGTCTCTTCTCTTTCTAAATCCATTCTTACTCACATTGTGATCATTTCACTATCCTTTATTATGAGTTAGTTCCTTTCTAAATCGTTTGGCATCTTTTTATGTCATCTTCCTACTTACCTGTTACTTGGGTTTGACTTATCTCTTGGATATTCACAATTACTTTCCCTTTGTACTTGATCCTTTCATCTCCCGCAACTTGTTCTTGAGGAGCTTATTTTCTTTCCAATTTAGTTGGTTCCATTTCCTCCTAACTGGTACACCTATGTTTTTCCAATATTCCCTTCCTTGGTAAGTTTTACACACCTTTTTTTTCTGAAATCTCCTTCTAGTTTTATCATGTGAAGTCGAGCCTTAAATAGCATTCCTTGATGTCATTCTCTTCTGCTCACTTTTACCCTTGTGACCCTATGGATACTTCTTGTATATATCTCTCTCATTCTTACTCCTTTTTCCAGTACTTAATTTATTTCTCTGCTATGGAGTTCACATTCCCTTACCTCCCCTATCTCCTAATCACCCTTCTTAATGCTTATTTAGCTTTTCATAGTTTTCAGTTAAATTACTCCTATCTTGTCCATTGGTGTCTTCATGACTTTTCTATACCCTCATGTCTCAAAGGTTTTTACATTTCCATCCTTTCCTTCTTTACTAGTCTATGACCTTCGCAAGGATTGATTTGTTGATTGACGCATTCACTTCATCCTCTTCGTTATTTATTTTGAGAGAATTATTTCTCCAATTCTCTTGTCCTTGGTATTCATCCCTTCGCCCTTTTTGGGTATGATTCTCATTATTTTCCAATCCTTCTTGGAGTGTATTTTATTTCCTTGATCATTTGGTTGCTATGGGTTATTTCCTTCAATCAGGTCCATCTAAAGTTTCCTATTTAGCTGTCCATGTCTTCTTGCAAGTATATCATACTTAACCTCCCCAAATACTCACTTAGCCACTCGTACTTCGTACTGAGGTCCTTATTTTGGCTTCGGTGTTGCGATATTTCCTCGGTTGATTTTCTTAACCTGGAGCTTTCTCTTTTCTCGATCCAACTTCTTATTTTCATCCTTCTTCTAATGTCTCCCGTTCTGGGATTCTTACATTTGATCTCCCTACTGTTCCTTAGAAATTCCCCCTTTTTAATCATCACTTATACTTAAGGACCTTGTATGGTTCATTCACTCTGGTTTTTCTTCCTTTTTGGTTCCATATCTCTACTTTCCACAAGTCTCCTTATTTTATAAAGTTCCTAAGAAAATGTATCTTAGTTCTTTTACAAGTAGGTGTTATACCTAGGCTTTCTTGTTATCAGATTTTCTCCTCATTCTGCCTTAGTAGTCTTGACATCCTTGGTGTTCCCCCACAACTTATTTCCTTTCTTCCTTATTAGCTTTTATTCTTGTGGTTCCCTTTTGGAATATTCAACTCCTTCTTGTTTTTCCTTACTCTTATTCTTTGAACCTTTCCTTAACTTCTTGACCTCTTCATAAGTCCATATTCTTTGATGTTCATTTCACTTTGTTCCAACTCTTAGTTAAAATCTCCCTTGGATGAACTCTTCCTTATTGTACTTATGAGGGAAAGCCTTAAGGGTTGAGGTTAACTATAAATAACCTATCTTTTCTTTTTTAGATGGTTTCCTACCTTTTACTTTAATATTTATTATCACACTCTTTTTGCTTTGAATTTATTGAGTAACTCAGAAGTTTGATAAAAAGATTTACTTTCATTCATTTAAGAAAATATTTTCCTGCCATAATTGACTTATTACATGAATTTTCTACCCCAGATCCCTTGGGGTCATAGGTCGAGATTTAACCCTAAAGCGGTTGTGGGATTCTTGATCAAATGTCCACTCGTATTCCCTTATAGGATGAATCTCATGTATGTTCTCCAATTCGTATTGCCTTAATACCTCGACCTCACACTCATAGGTCCACTTCATCTATTAGTGGAGGTAATTGGTGGACTTTCATGAAGGTGGCATACGCATCTCAATATTTATCCTAGACCTCCTTCTTGATTGGATTCTTCTTCAATTGTTGTGGGATTGGAGAAGGGGTTGGGCTTTTAGGAGGAGATACTAGTTCCTCTTGTCTTGGAGGAAGATATGTGATGCCTTCTGGTTCTAATAAGGCTTTTACCACTTTCTGGTAGACTTCCACCATGTCTTTGGGTACACTTTTCTCACCATTTAGGAATCTTTGTACGACTTTCTCCCTTGGATTAGGCGTTTTTTTCAGGTTTATGGATGGAGGACTAGATTTCACTACAAACTTCCTATGAACTCTCCTTCCAATATGATAGTTTAAAATAGCTCATCATCTGCATCTGATCTAGATCAAACTCTTGTATGATGTCCAATAAATTAAGAATGCTTCTTCGCATATTCGTATTCCTGAAGCGCGAACAATCCTCACGAGCTGTTGTCTTCTCCCCATGGAGAGATTCCATATGCCTCTTTTTGTCAGCCAAAGCCTGAAACTCTAGGAGTGTCCGGCCAAGATCCGGATCAAATGAGTGGATGTCGTACAGATTAAGCTCCTGACCAATAATCATTTTGTAAAAGGCCCTCGAGATGTGGAAATCCAAGACAAGTCCATCCTGGAGAGCCTTAGCCACCACTTTCCCCAAAATAAAAAACTTGTTAATGACTTCAACAAACTTCTCATCACCAGATTCATCAAAATCAAGAGACCATGGGCGGGGAAAAATCCCATGTGGGGAAGTCAACATTTCAGGATCCAATGTATTCAAACTGCTATCAGAAGCAGAGAGCCCATGATCACCCCTCCACAAACTGTGCCCAATTCTTTGAAACTCGTGGCTTACTAAGGTGAAGAACTCCAGTGTTGGGCCAAGTCCCGTTCCAACTTCATCATCAAACTGGACTTCAATGGCCTCTTTATTTGAGGCACAGACATCCATCACTTCTGCAACAGAAGCCATAATACGGTCCCTATATACCAGCAGTTTCTTGCGAACCAAAACACCTCCACCACCTCGGATTCTGTCAACTGAACCATCTGAGCTGCTATAAGAATGAACACAAGATTGTGCCAAGGATCGACCAAATGCGGCCAATTGAAAATACTTGCACCGAGATTCAAAGCTGAACAAAAATGGACAGGAACCCATCAACTGAATACACCATAGAGCCAGAGCACCAGTAGATGATACCAACAGGTCACACATCTGTTGTTCCAGCTTCTCCGTCAGTTTATTGCTGACAAATTCACTCTGTAGCACATAAGGCATGACAACTTTCGAAGTGTTCAAGTCATCAAATTTACCTTCAGAAAAAGTAGAGATCCTTTCCCGGGACAGCAATTCAAAGGATAATTTGTTCAAAAGGTTCATAAGCTTGAGCAAAATGAGAATGTCATAGACGACACCAGATCTCTCCACATCAGTAGCAAGATCATCAGTAAAGATTTTAACTAAATTATGAGCGCTCTCAATTTTGGCTTGAGATGAAAGGGAAGAACTGGGGAAACTGCTAAGATTATCTCTAGCTGATCTGTAAGTTACTGTATGCACCTCACTCCATAATTTGGAACTACCTACTATCTCATTTTCCATTTTCATTTGTTGTTGGAGTACAGCTTGATAGAGTGTATACGAGAGGTCCAATTCCTGTCCTTCTAAACTAAGTACCAACTTTGGACAAACAGGCCTCTTATTAGAGGATGAAGGAGAGTTTGCTGTCCCAACATCATCCTTGCATCGAGAGACCTTGGTCAAAGCAAGCGGCGCGCCATCAGTCTCTGGACTTTCCTCTTGACTTGAGCTTATATCCATTGGTAAACAAGCTGGTATAAGATCCTCCCTTTTGACAGGAGATTTCTTGCTTTTTTTGCCTTCCCTAGTCACCTTATGATATAGGTATCTCTCAATGGATTCCAAAGATGTGAAAGGATCAACAGTGAGAACATTTTGTGAATAGTCAAAGAGATCCATTTCATCCTGATCCTTCAGAAATCGAAGTTTGAAACATGGATGTGATAGGTATTTTGAATGCGAAAACATAGCATATGATCTTTGTTGCTTGGAGCTATTCAAAATGACAGGAAAGTTTTCCAAGGAAGATAGAGCTGTTTGCAATCTTCTTGTAAGCCTCATCAAGGGCAATTCCTCACTGAAAGCCTCTGATGAGGACAATATTAGCCTTGCAAACACCTCAACTCTTTTCTCAATAATTGACAAATCAATGAATTCCATCTGCAGCTTATCAACCTTATCATGCATAGACAGTCCATAGGATAAATAACCAACAAGAGATTTCAGAATACCGCTCTCAATAAACTCAAAAGTGGAAATGGGTTCTTGACCGCTGAGTTCTTTCATGATTTCATTCAAAATAGAGTGACAGTCCCCTTCATGTTGTGCACAGAGGAGAGAGCTTGATAATTCATTTATCGAAGCTGAAAGTCTGCGGAGCTTCCGAAGCACTTCTGTTGCTCCTTCACAGCCACAGATTCCGGTTGTAAAGAAGTGGGCCCTTATGTCTGTCGCAAGCTTGAAAACAGCATCCTTTTCATGTTTGCAAGCTACTGATTTTGAGTTCTGCTTAGGCTTAATTGTCTTTAAAGCATAGAAAAAGCATCCAGGGTCTCCCTTTGACTGGATTCTTTGTCTGGAGTGAAGCAAAAGTTCACTGCGACCATATGCAGGGAACATCTTACATGCAGATTCTTCTGGTTTTAGTAGAGCATCAATTGCAAAAAAAAAACACCCTCTTTCATGAAGGAATTCAAGAATACATCTGAAAGCTTCTGCAGACAAGTTTCAGCAATTTTCAAGGCCATTATAAGAATATGCTGCTCCTTCCGAGAGAATACGCCAGCCAAAAAACTTGAAAAATTGGTGCTTGTGAGAACTTCATCAAGAATATCAGTTGTGCATATAACAAAGAAATTGTTGATAACAGATAAGCAGCAGTAGCACACATATAAATTAACACCTGAGTTAACCATCTGAATCAACAAAGGAAGAATCCCCATGCCAAGCCTTTGAATAAAAACAGGATTATCAGCTAAAAAGGCTTGCTTCTCGGAACCCTCTCGTGTATCCTCACATTTTGAAGAAGTGGGGAGAAGCTCATATAACAACTTTAAAATCTCTAGCACCTGGATACTCTGTCTATTGGCTAGGTGATGAGAGGATGTTCCATGTGAGATGTCACCTGTAGATAATACAATTTTCAAAATACTAGATATATTAAGATCATGTAGAGTTCTGAAAGCATTAGCTGAGCCACAAGAGAGTTCAGCAAGCATTCCAATCATATCGTTGTAAGTCGCTTGGGACATCGTGGCTCGACCATTCAGGCCTATAAGATGAACAGCATGATTGATCAGCCCATGCTTACAGATCTCATCAAGTCTCTCCTGAGACAAACTAACAGAGTCTACTATCTTGACGAAGCAGGTTACAACACTTTCTATGAGCTGTCCATCTTCATACTGGAGGAGATTGCAGAGTATAGGTACTGCACCCATGAAGAGTGAAGGATTTTCTGAAGGAAGTTTTATGGTAGATGTTCACCACAACAGAGAGAGCTACCCGCTGCATGCTGGTCGAAAGAAAATCAATGAGATTAAGCACAGCTCCTATGGTCCCAGCCTGTAAACAAGCAAGTGGCTGATCTCGTGATATCTTGTCCAAAGCTTGCAAACACTGTTCAGCAACATCTAAATAATCAATAGCCATCAACTTATCACAAAGAGCATGAATGGCATCATGTTGAACAAGAATTCCCGAAGATGGTGGAAATACATCACAGAGATAAGTTATAGCCCTGATGGCTAACAACATTATATCAGGGTTGTCACTATCCTTTGCTAAATTCACAAGAATTGGGGATAATAAATCCGATATAATACTTGACAGAGAATCCTCTGTACAGAATGACAGCAATTCACATAAGCTCCATCAAGGTAGAGACTTGTGCAGAGGGATCTTCTTCATTGACCAAGTTTGAGAGGATCCTGTTGAAGTTAGAGTTATCCTCGAAGGAATTCTCCCTCCTAAAATCGAGAGGTCCACTATATTGTGGGTATAAATCTTCAGAATCGTAAAACCCATATGCTGATTCCCTATCAGGTTCACCTTCAGACCGGATTGAAGGCGAGGCAGTTGATGAACTCTCCATGTCAATTTCATGTGAATGCAGAGGCAAGTTTGTGGAGTTGACTTGAGTTTGTGGAGTTGAGTTTGATGAGCCCTGCCTGGATTCAAGTGAATTGCAGGCTCGTTTATCAGCAGGCAATTCATCTGCCACATCAGTTCGCTTCTGGCCATGAGTCTCCATGGATGATCGAGTGACAAACTTATTTCTCTAATCGAGTGTAGTGTCAATCGGTCTTCGAAGCAGTCCAAGACCACAATTCCTATAGGAAAATATTAAGCGTAGCTCGACAGCAACGTCACTCCCGTTTCGCCTACTTCTTCCTCTCCTCCCTCCGGTGCTGTCTCTTTAGAAGCTTTCCACATATAGTCAATCTATTAGCTCGCCTTTAATAGAAGAGGGGAACAAATACCCAACTTGAGGCCATTGTGTACAGGTGTTGAGAGGTGCTGAAAATTGCACGTGACAAGTATATCCACGTTGCATGTGAGGGTGGGTGTTGAGAATAGATCCCACATTTAATAAAATAGAGAAGTGTTATGGGTTTATAAGGTTGGAAGGATACTACTACTTACAAGTCATGACTTTTAAGTATAAATGGGCCTGACCCCTTATCGGTCCACAATACATAAGCTTGTGGTCTGCCCCAGTTAGATGGAGAAGAAAAAAAATACCCAACTCAAGGCGGCAATTGTGTCCCTAGGGAACACACATTTGCAGGCCAACACATACATTGTACCCACTTGTGGCGTCGGTGACACCACTTAGATAGAAGCACGTCCAGAATAAGTGGATGTACACGACATCTGACCTTCAATTCCGTAATAAAACTCTGTGTCCGTATGAGGATAGAGACCTTATCCTCACCCCACCTTGGTCTCATGCGCACGAAGCTACGTCAAGTTTCCAAGATGGCTGGCACAACTCACTGCCATTATCTCCACCATGTCGTCCAGTTGACGTAGCTTCATGCGCATGAGACCAAGGTTGGGTGAGGATAAGGTATCTATCCTCATACGAACACAGAACTTTATTACGGGATTAAAGGTCAGATGTCGTGTACATTCACTTATTCTTAGGGTAGAAATGGACGTGCTTCTATTTAGGTGGCTAGTAAAGTCGCTCCGACGCCACAAGTGGGTACAATGTATGTACTAGCCTACGAATATGTGTTCCCCTCAAGATGAAGGGCGTGTGTTGATTGATAAACAATCCATATAATGAATGACGAAGGAGACATACATGATCAGGATATGATGGATCTATATAGCCTAGTAATTATGTCATATAAACCTACTAATTGAGATGGTAGTGAAGAAATGCTTTTAACATCAAGTTGTCGAATGGGCCAGTTATAGGAGATGACAAGTGACAAAATAACCTGAATGGTTACAAGTTTAATTACCAGACTGAAAGTATCATCATAGTCGAGTCCTTCCTGTTGAGAGAATACTTGTGCGACTAAACGAGATTTATAACATGCAAGAGTCTCATCTGGATGGTGTTTGAATTTGTAGACCCACTTATAGTCGATAATATATCTACCAGGTGGAGGAGTCACTAAATCTCATGTGTGGTTCTTCAAAAATGCTGCATATTCAAAATTCAAAGCATCAACCCAGCATGGTTGGGTTTGAGCTTGTTTAAAAGTCTGTGGCAACTTAATAGAGTAAACAAGGAACATAGTAGGATCAATTTTAAAGTGTCGTGGAGGTAAGGTGTCATCTTGAGACCTGATGACCATGCGACGGGGTGGCAAGATGAGAGAAGACCCATCAACATCAGCGAAGATTATGTTTAGAGATGTAGGTGGGGGTGGAACACTAGGTGCTGAGGAGGATGACTCATCAAAAATTGTCACTGGTGCAATATGTTCAAGTAAAGAAGGAAATGAATGTGGAAATAAAGGTAGAGAGTGAATAGAGTTACCAGGAGTTATAAGGGGTGCATTAACTGCAGATGAACACTTATCAAAAGGAAATCTAGTCTTATCAAAGTGAGCTATTCGACAAATGAAGATATGTCATGTTTGAGGATCGAGACAATGATATCCTAAAAATTAAGTAGGATAACCAAGAAAAACACATGAATTGGAAAAAGGTTGAAGTTTATGATCTTGGTATGTATAACACAGACACCCGAAAACTCATAAAAAATTATAATTAGGCAGTGTTTGATGAAAAATGTGATATGGAGATTTGAACTTAAGTGAGTGAGTGGGTAGTCGGTTAATGAGATATACAGTTGTTTCAAATGCAAAGTCCCAAAATTTTATACGAAGATGAGAATGTAGCAAAGGTGTAAGTCCAATATTAACAATATATCTATATTTTCTTCCAGTAGAACCATTTTGTTGTGGTGTATGTGGGCCAAAAATTCGACAAGTAATCCCATTAGTATGTAATTCATTTTGAAAGGTGAATGACAAAAATTACTTTACACCATCAGTTTGAAAAAATTTAATTTGTCTATCAAAAAAGTTTTCAACTCGTAAATGAAAAGTGGGAAAATTTTGGAGACATAATAACGATTTTTCATAACAAAATACCAGGAATATTTTCTATAATCATCAAGAAAATGAATATAATTAATATGACCAATTTGTGATTTGATTGGTGCAGGTCCCAAATATCAGTTGCACAAGTTGAAAAGAATAAGTACTTTTATGATAAGTTTAGGGAAAAGGTTTTTGAATGATTTTACCTAAGGAGCATGAATTACAAGATTGAAAATCAACAGAATTACTCTTTTTTAAATAGTAGGGGCAGAATGCCTAAGCCTAATATGTTAAACAGTATAGAATAACTGAACACTTAAAACACGAGAACTAACTTTTGATAAACGTGTCGCACATAAATAGTACAATCCACCTTTATGAGCTCCTCACAACAACTCTTGATTGGTCAAACAATCCTTTACAACAAAAAAATGTGTCAAATTCAAAGTAGCAAGAATTATTTTGGGTAAATTAAGAGAATTAGAGTAAGTTAATGGCTATAGTTGGGACATAAAATACTTTATTTAGAGTGAATTTTTTAGTGGGAGTGGAAAATGAAGTATAACCCATAGAGAAAATTTTAAAACCTAAAGTTTAAATGAACTTATATTAAATGGGGTATATGTAATTATTTTACTTTTATGGTACATGCAATTATGTAACAAAAAGTTCACCCCACTTGTGTGTCATGTGACAAAGTATTTAAGGGTGAAGTAGGTCATATAATATATTTATTATGGCAAAGTATTTAAGGGTGTAGTAGGTCATATAATATCTTTATTGTGGTGGTAAATTGTCTCCGAATTGACATAATTATTTAATGAGGAAATAAAAATTGGGTAAATTCATATTAATACATCATCACTCACTTTTATTTTGTATTTTTAGTGATTATCATTTTTTATAAATATGGATCAACCACAACATATTGTTATTAATATTAAAATGTATTGTCAACATTTCTTTTATTAGTTTGCACTCTAAAAATGAATACAAGCTATTAATAGTGTGTGGGCTTCTTCTTATCAATTAGAACCACAAAATTATTTTGATTGACTTAAAACGTGTATGGTTCTCAAAAGACACATTACATTATATATAGATGGAAAGTTTAATGTAAAAAAATATCAATTGAAAAAAAATTAGAATAAAGGGGAGAAGTCAATAAAAGATGGACATAAAAATAGATAAAATTATAGTAATTATCACTATCTTATTTGTATCTTCTTTTTCAATCAATAATGCTCAAGTTTTTGATGTGACTAAGTACGGAGCAAAAGCTGATGGAGTAACGAGTATCCAACAGGTATCTTTCCAAATACCATGATCATTTATTATTCGTATAATTATTAATATTATTTTGAGCATGCATTTATCATTGTGTACTTTTTCATGGAAGGCCATGATGAGCACATGGAAAGAAGCATGTGTGTCCACTAGTCCGAGTAAAATAATTATACCTAAGGGTACATTTGCATTAACAGAAGTAAAATTTCAAGGTCCATGCAAGTCTCATGTAGAAATCCATCTCCAAGGAACATTAAAGGCTCCAGCACATATAACAACCAAATCCGAAGGTTGGGTCACCTTTGAGCATATTGATAAATTTACCCTAGGAGGAAGTGGTACTTTTGATGGCCAAGGTAAGGCTGCATGGAAGCTCAATGATTGCCATAAGAGTATAAAGTGCAGCTTCTATCTTATGGTAAGTATTATGTTACTATCATATAATTCATGAATTTGACATTTAACATTTTTGTAAGGAAAAATGTTAGGAGGAACATGAATTCATAATCTCATTTAATCTATTTATTTCACAGAACTTGAGGTTCAACTTTGTCTCCAATGCCATCATCCGTGATATCACTACACTCGATAGCAAGAATTTTCATGTAAATGTATTAGGGTGTAAAAACATTACATTCCTTAATCTTAACGTGATTGCCCCGGAAAATTCCCCCAACACTGATGGCATCCATATTGGACGATCTAATGGAGTTTATATTACTGATTCAATTATTAAAACTGGAGATGATTGCATCTCACTTGGTGATGGAAGCAAGAATATTCATATTACCAGTGTGAGCTGTGGACCTGGCCATGGAATCAGTGTAGGAAGCTTGGGAAGGTATGCAAAGGAAGAACCAGTCTCAAGAGTTTGGGTTAAAGATTGCACTCTCACTAATACTGAAAATGGAGTTAGAATTAAGACATGGCCATCGTCAAATCCTGGGATCGCATCTAACATGCACTTTGAGAATATTAAGATGGTGAACGTAAGCAATCCCATCCTTATTGACCAACAATATTGTCCATGGAACCAATGCAACCGTGATGTAAGTAGTCACATCTAAATTCTTTATATTTTATTACTTATTAAAAACTTTTTTTATAAATATTTAAAATATGTTTATTTCTATATTTATTTATTTATTTTACCTTTCAGGCTTCTTCCTTGGTACAAATCAGTGATGTGAGCTTCAAAAATATACAAGGGACTTCCTTCACTCCACTAGCTGTGAAGCTTGCTTGCAGTGCTAAATATCCATGTAAAAATGTGGTTTTAGGTGGTATCAATCTCTCGTACTCTGGCTACGCGTCCGAAAAAATTTTATCTGAATGTTCTAATATTGTCCCCTCATTCTCTGGCAAACAAAGTCCTAAAATTTGTGCCAAGTGAGATTTTTGTAATATAGCTCTCCAACCCAAAATGTTACATCTAAATGTTTGAGTGTACTCCCCTTTGTTGTACATAAAATTATAAAATGTGTCACATGAAATTTTTGTAATATATATATATATATAATAAGTTATAAAGATATTCCATTAGTAAAAATTATTATTAAAATCTATCATAATTATTTCTATAATTAAAATAAATAAGAAATGTAAAACACATAAATAAAAATAGTATGAAATCTACTTATTTTATAAATATTTTAGTATCAAAATTAGATATTATAAAATTTATCCACATTATTAGGATGGTAGAAATTTTGAAGGCATTGATAGATGAAGGGAGAGGTGAACATCGTTGTAGTAGGACAAATCAAAATATTTTATAAGTATGTATTATAATGCATATTACACTATGTGACATTCCGATAAAATTTCAATTTAAAATATATTCAAATTAGAATGTCAAATAAAAAAAATAAAAAGTAATAGTATAAATATGATAAAAAAATTATAATTTGTGTTGTAATTCTCTTCGATTCCAAAAAATTAGCATGTTATTTATTTTAAATTTTTTATATGCAAGTCTTTGAGTAAATGTATATTACTAAATTTTCACTCTAATATTTTAAAATTTTTATATAATATAATTTAATATGTTGAATTTTTTGTATACTTTTTATCATAAATTTTACTATACCACTTTTGTAGTTGAAAAGGGGAAGGTGAGTTGTAAACAAATCAAATTGGTTGAGTGAGAAATTAAAAGATGCATTTATCATAAGACATATTAAACTATTTAACAGAGAAAATATCAATATGAAAATGATATTAAAATTTAATTATGAAAGAAAAGAAATAAAAATAAAACTATATAGATATAATAAAAATAATAGTTTGTCTTGTGATTGTTTTCTTTTCAATCTATCACATTCAATTTTTTTAGAAAATAAAGTACTAAGATATAATCAATGAAGGTAATGTATACATATTTGATATTTCAAATCGAACCCGGTTCGGACCGGTCTAGTACGGTTTAAAACAGTATCGTTTTCTTTATTCAAATGACAACACTGTTCACTAGCTAGAAGAACGGATAGCGTCGACGAAGGTGAAATGTTTACGTTCAAGGCGTTTCAGGTCATGAATAACCGCTATTAAGGTGTCAAACTGTCGACCAAAGAGTCCTTGAGCTCCCTATATAAATAGCTACTCTCCATTTAATCTCTTCACACCAAAAAAACTCCAATCTCTCTCAACTATTTAATTTTCCGGCGAAACTTGAACTAGAGCTCCGACATTGAGGTTTTTCTGAGCCTTAGAAGATAAGGTCAGGTTCCTTAAATTATGGGAGAAGATAGCAACCTGACGGCAGTATCCATTTAATCTAAGTACCACAGATCATACCCAGTTGGTATGATAGACTTCCTGGAAGGAAGGAGAAAAATCACTTACCGGTTGTAAGCGGAGATGTCAACACACCTGGTTGGTGTGATGAGTTGAAAGGTTATTTTTGTCAAAAGTGTTCACTCTTGACTGTGTGCCAATGCTTAAAAATTTTTGGAGAATTTCTTGACGAGAGCTAGAATAGTTTAGATAGGCTAGAGGCATTGGTTTTGGAACTTGCAAGCTAAAATGCCCAATTTTGGAAAATCACGTACAATGGGCCCAAGGCTAGTTGGCACGTGTAGTAGCTCATAAACAAATATGTGATATTTATGCCATTAAAATTCTAAATGAATGGAATGTATGATTTCACCATGGTACCAAGACAGGACTGATGTACTCGATGGACTAACAGTAGTGCATCAGAGCCAAGTCAATGAACTAACCTAGACAAACAACTACAAGTCGAGTTGAGGGTCGGGGCCGTTGGACTATTGGCACCAAAGATAAATGGCTTTGTGGAAAATTATTGTTTGTGCATGCACTTGAGGTTCGGGACCATTAGGACACTCAAGAAGGGTAGTGATGCATCCTAGGGGCCACTAGATGAGATAGTGGAGATAAGGGCAGTTTGTCGTGCTAGCAGTGAGTGAAGCTCAACGTAGTTTCATGCACACGAGACCAGGGTAGGGTTAGGATGAGGTGTTTGTCTTTATACGGACACAGAGTTAATTTTGGGTTTGAGGATTAGATGTCATGAACATCCACTCATACCTAAGGTAGAAGTGGACGGGCTTCTATATAGGTGGTCGGTAAAGTCGCTCCAACGCCACAAGTGGGTGTAGTGGATGGGTCGCCCTACGAATGTGTGATCCGTTTCTGGTGAAGGGTGTGCGTTGACTATTAAACACACCTATTGTGGATAATGAGGAAAGAAATTTTAAAAACCAAAATGTGAGAAAGAAATGTTATTAAAGGAAATAAGGAGTCTGGCACACACCAATAAAAAATTATTTTTATGTAAACTCATTCCCAACACTCATTCACTAAGTTGTAGAAACTCACCCCTCTTTTAGATCCCTTTTCAGGAGTAGGAAAAAATGACTAAAGAAAACACTAGTACCTACCATTTGTTAGGTATGCTTAAAAGTTTTTTTTAAGCTTGCATTTTTATTGATATATGTTATTCTAGGGAACAAGGTTAAAATTTACAGTTGGCTCTTCTTGATTAAAGAAAGGGGGAAACCTCTCTTGAACTAAGGGTGCAGTGGGTTGAACACAGGGATTCGACCAAACCAAGTTGGAGCATGACAACTTGAGTGGTATCAGAGCCTAGTTCCCTTGAAGCATTATCAATACTATGTCCTGACACTAATAAAAATCTTAATTACCGTGTAGGAAGAAGAATCCCTAGAAAGTTTACTGTGAAATCCAATCCTCCATGCTTGAATGTGAGGAGTTTCCTCATTCTTTAACTCGAGATGAGCCAGGCGTATTTTTGACCTTGTTCCCTGGAAAGGCATATATCAAATAAAATACAAGTTTAAAAGAAATTAAGCACATCTGATAGAGAATAAGCACGGTGTTATTCCTAGTCATTTTCTCTTTTCTTGAAAAGGGATAGAAAAGAGGGGTAAGTTTCTACAACTCAGTTAATGGGTATAAAAAAATGGAGTTTAAAAAATGTTTTCAAGTTGTAGTGTGACATACTACTTAATTTCCTTTAGATTTTCACCACTTTAAAAATCTCAATTTTTAAAAGAACATCCTTCATCATGAAGGTCAATCACACAATCACAAGCCAGTACGTCCATTGAACCCACTTGTGGCGTCGGAGCAACTTTACCGACCACCAAGATAGAAGCACGTCCACATCCGACCCTCAACCCCGTAACAATTCTCCGTGTCCGTATGAGGACAGAGACCTCATCCCGTCCCCACACTAGTCTCGTACGTATGAAGCTACGTCGAGCTTTGCAAGGTCACTTGGTATGACTAACAGCCTTTATATCCACCGGGTCATCTAGGGCCCTAGGACACGTCACTACCCTTCTTGGGTGTCTTGAAGGTCTCGTAATCACAGTGCATGCACAATCAGTATTTTCACATCATGCCATATAATCTGTGGTGCCACTAATCTAACAGCCCCGACCCTCAACTCAATCTGCAGCACTTTGTCTTGACTAGTCCGGAGACCTGTCATGTCGCACTACCACTAGTTGACGGAGTATGTTGTCCTATCTTGGTATATTGACCAAACAATTCAACTATACAAGTTTTCATGGCATATAATTCATGTTTTTTTACGAGCTCCTGCTCGTGCCAACTAGCATATGGCCCACTATTCGAGATCTTCAAAATTAGACATTATAGCCCCCTAAGTTCCAAAACCGAGGTCTCTAGCCTAATAGAGCTATTCGAGCTCCCATCAAGAAGGTCTCCCAAATCATTTAAGCAGTGGCACACAAATTAAGGGAGAGCACTTCTGATAAAAATATATTTTCAACTATCCATCACACCAACCGAGTATGAGAATATCTCTGCTCGTAACCGATGAACGGGTTTTCCACTTCCTTCATGAAAGTTTCATCATACCAACCAGGTATGACCTACTTACAACCAGTAAGTAGTTTTTCTATGTCATTTTCACACCACTACTCTAAGTTGTGATGTTTAAAATACCACTAAGTAGTTGGTTTTCATTTCTGAGGTACGTACCATACCAACCGGGTATGATATAAAAATTCCACTCACCAGATCATGTAGTGAAATTCCACTAAGTAAACTTTTGTCCCTTGTGAGCTTAACCTCAGCTGGCGTTCCCGATGTCTCATGTTCGTACACGAAATGAACATCGTTGTTCATTATCATCTGACTTGGTCACCTCATTCAGTATAAATGACTTAATTCACAACTTTTCCAATATTTACAATTTGACCCCTAAAGTTATTTTTCCTTTTTTACTTTAGGCCCTAATTGTCGATTTTTCCCCAAATTGAGTCTTGAAACTTTTAAAATTCCTCTTAGTACTTCAATTTACTCAATATCATAAAAAGGGGTTCAAGTTTCCCTATTTCCCAATTTGGCCCTCAAAATTTCCAAATTTACCATTTTGCCCTTCATTTACAAAAATGGTAAGTTTTTCCCCAAAATATCTAAAATTTCCTCAATTGGTCCTCTAATACTCTTATCATGCCTAATTAACCTTCAATTTTAAAAATTGCATTGTGTCCCTTAAATTTTCGAAAATCCCCAATTTCAACTTACTAACACAATCGAATTTGATTTAATCAAATTGACCGATCAAACACTTCTAATTGTTGAAATTGAAGTTAAAATTGAGTTTTTACTTCTTCATAAGATTCAATAGAACTTTGAATCGTAAGTTTTGATGCCAGAACGAGCTCAAACAGAGCTTTGCCAAAAAATAGAACTTAGAGAGAGAGCTTCAATTGCTCACCGTCAGGGACGCCACGGTCCGAGCTTTCGATCTAGGCAGATAGATGGTGTACTGGTTCCTCCTAGGATCAAGAATTGCATTAATTGATGCCAAATAGGATTAGAATTCCTTCATCGAAATTCTACAGGTTCTCTCTCTAGCATCGGTCGAAAATTGTAGAGTAAAGTCGAATTGCCTTACCTTTCAGTCCTAATTCGGCCATGAGAGGGCTAAGGATGTGTTAGGAGAGCTTGGTTTGGTTTGTGGAGGGCTCGAATCGGCCAATTTCAGCTCAACCGAAATAGGGCAGCTTTGATCCGTTGGAGCTGCTTCACTATTCGATCAAGTCGGCCCTTCTTAGGCGACCCTCGAAGCAAATTGAGTTTTTACTTCTTCATAAGATTAAATAGCACTTTGAATCATAAGTTTTGATGCGAGGAATACTAACAAAAGAAAAGAGGGATGGAGTTATACAATCCCTAAGAGGTTGGAAAGTTGGGAATAATCCTAAATGAGGTGTTCTGGAAATCTAATGAACATAAAGACAAGATCTAGAAAACGCCGACAAAAATAGGTTTTCATTGTCCATTATACCGACCTGTATAAGGACATCTCCATTCATGATCGATGAACGGGTTTTTAACTTTCTTCGAGAAAGTCTCGTCATACCAACCGAGTATAATCTACTTACAACCAGTAAGTAGTTTTTCCGCGTAGTTTTCACATCACTTTCTCTAAGTTGTGATAATTAAAATTACACTAAATAGTGGGTTTTTATACCGAGGTACTTATCATCCCCAATAAGGTATGATATATATAATCTCACTCACCCGATAGTGCAGTGAAATTCTACTTAGTCTAGTTCTGTACTTAGCAAGTTGGACCTCGACTGGCGTTCCCGATATCTCGTTCTCCTACACGAAATGAACATAATAAATCATTATTCTTTGGCCTAATAGCACTCATTCATTCCAAATAAATGAGAAAACTCAACTTTACATATATTTGTAATTAGGTCGCTAAAGTTATTTTTCTTTAACTTTAAGTCTCTATTGCCAGATTTTTCCTAAATTCGATTCTCAAAACTATTAAAATATTTATCTTAGTACCTCAAATTAATTTGGTCCTTCAATTTTACCAAAATTACCATTTTGCCCCTTCTTTAGAAAAATGGTAAATTTTGCCCCAAAAATTATAAAATTTCTCAATTGGCCCTCTAATATTCTTATCATTATCAGTTGACCCTCAATTTTAGAAAATTACATTTTGGTCCTTTAAATTTCCCAAAATCCCCAAATTTCCCCAATTTTAATTTATAATTATTTTCTACCAAATTTATATTTCAATAGTTTTTATCTACTATTTTAAATTTTTACATGTTAAAATTTTTTATTTATTTTACAAATATTTTATCAAAAGTACTAATCAATTTGATTTGTTATTATGGTAAAATTATCCATCATATTAGTTATCAAAATTAATCAAAAGAGGTACGGACCCCAACCAACATAATTAGGAGGAAACGTAACAAAATCTCTATTATACTTTTATTTTATTTTGAAAATTTTGCTTGAAAATAATTTTTTCCTTAATAAAAATATTGCATCCTACACCAAAATTGTGTATATTACTCTATATTAGCTTTATGGATATTGTATCAACTATCATTATATGTAGGATCATAATTGTTTTGATGATTGGCCGCAAGTTTAAATTACTTCTCTTTTATTTTTATACACCCGGTAATTTTGCTAATTTTGTTAAAGTTTTTATTTCACATGTTGAACATTTCATTACTTTGCAGTTGAGTCTTCTTCAGTTAGAATTTTTCGTCAAACTCTTTTGGTGGGTAATCACGTGGTGTTAAGAGAGAAGTATTCTTTCAGTTATTATTATTCTACAACGGACAAATTTGGAAGAAACATTACTTCCATTTTTTTCACACAAATCTGTATACTTCACTATTTGCTAGTTATATAGATAGAAATAAACCTATTCGGTAATCATTAAATATTGGTTCTTCAATACGTTCACGTTTTTAATACAAAACGTCTATTGGTTAAGTTAGAATATCAAAACGTGGACGAAGTAGGTGTGAATTTGAAATAGATTAGAGATGTTAGTTTTTTAGATTTTTTTATATTTTGAATCAAATTCAATAAATAAAATATATTTAGTTAACGGATTAATTCAAATATTTAATCAAATTATTAATAGAATTAATATTATACTTGCTAAATTATTATTAATTTATTGAGCAAAAAAACATTATTAATTTTATTATTTATTTAAAATATATTTTTAATATAAATAAATATTTTAACGGTAAATTTTAAAATTCAATCAATATTAAATTTTCTATCAAAATTTTACCGTCACATTTTATAACATAATATTTATATTTTAATAAAATTATTTTATTATCAAATTTATATTATATTTTCGAATTTAATTAATATTAAAATAAATTTTATTTTATTCTCACGAAAAAGGTTCGCTCTATCCGTCCAATATGTACTTATATAGTCGAGTCCATCGGATACGTGGGATTTGTACTTATAGATACAGATCTGATCATCGCATTTAAACTCTTTACTCGAATCCGACAAACTAGTCCAACCAACATAATTAAACTCAGACTATCATATCCGTGGAATATATCTTGTTAATATCTATACTCGTTCAGATGTGGGCAAACAAACCTCTTCCCGTCTCCAGCGGGCTTCTGCTGGAGATCATAGGGCCTGGAATCGTTGGTGGGCTCTTCCTGCCCATGCTCGGCGCCCACCTCGATGCCATGCTCATTCTCCGTATATGAAACACTACTCTCCATTTCCCTCTAAAATCATTTTATTTCCCTGCAAAATACTGATTCTCTTGAGTGAGTTCCCCTGATATCCATCCCGACCATCTTCTTACTAAATTTGAGTACTACCAATCGAGCATGAAAAGTTGCAAGCATGGAAACAGAGAGTGGTAACTGAAGCAATAAATAATTATTCTATTTATTTCTTGCAATATCGGGTCTCTCTGGAAGCAAGGAGATTGCACGGAGCCAAGTCTCTCTGGGTATGAGCTTGTTAGCAGAGTCCACTATCAATGTCATATGGGGATGTTGTGTAGTTTTGAAAAAATATGACATTGAAAACTCAGTTGCATTAGATAAACAGGACACTAGAGGATTGAGCTTAACGGGTAATGTTATTTATTTCCTGCAATTTTTGTATAGTGACACACTCACACTTCAATAAATAAAGACGTGATAGGTACTTAAGCTATTTGTGGATCACCTAATATGGTGACTGAGGTTGGATGGTATAGAATGAACAAATCTTTGACAACTATGGACAAAATTTGCCATATCTTTTTCTATAGATGATTAGGATAAATAATTTAAAGGCTGATAGCTTGTTTCTGTACTTGCAGATTCTGGAATCAGTACTGATATATGGACAAGTTATGGTGTTAGGACTATGGTCATATCACTCATACCATTTATCATAATTCATGCCTCATATCCTCCGTTCAAGTTTAGGAAGGCACTTACTGTCTTAATTACTTTCATCTCCTCCACCTTGTTGCTCATTGCTTATTGTTTCTATCGGGCAAATGTGGCTTCTCTGCAGCAAGATTTATGTTTTGATAGGTTCCAGTGATGCTTAAAAACTCAACTACAGGTTTTCAGCCTTGGATTCAGAGGCCAAAACTTGCTTATGTGAAGCACGAGCATGTTATATTTGGATTCTTAAGACATATAAGAAAACATGCTCTAGGAAATCTCCTCAAGGATGATGGTGAAGTTGACAATGAAGTGGTGGAAAAGTTAGTAGTCCTTCACATCCTCTAGTTTCTTTGTTGATGGAGAAATTCATCTTCTAAATGTTCCAAGGAAACTGATGCAGGCTTTTTAGAGCGATTGACTAGAATGGTTATGGATATCTGAGTGCTTTAGAACTAATAGCACTTCTCCTAGGCCTCCGTTTTGAAGAAGTTAATTTGGACGGGCAGGATGCTCTGTCCTTTAATTATCTTAGTTAGAGCATCCTCTCCAACCTTAATTTTTACAGTGGTTTCCATCAGGCGCACACAAGATACTTTCAAACCTATAATTTACATTTCGCATTGCTCAACCGCACACCTCCATTTTTCACAGAACTCTCGGGATTTTCCGGTCCGCCGCTCGCTGCCCCGAGTCGAGTCTAGTCGGACCATTTATAACGATCGAAGTCGAGTCATTTTTTAAGGATCCAACCTGAGTCAATTTGGAAGCACTATTATCGGGTTCTTTTGAAAGGACCCAACCAGGTTCTTTTTGAAGGATTCATTCGGAGTACTTTTATAAGGAACCGAGACTTGGAGTTTAGAATTCAGATCCGTTCGAATTCGGGTCCATCAAATTTGAACCTATGTGAGTCTGGGCCCTCACACATACCTCCTCCATTAACTCTCTAACCCCACATCCTCCCTTCCACACACCCACTCCCCCCATCAACTTCCTCCACCGTGCACTCTCTCCGACTACTTCCCTCCACACCTCTCTCCTCTTACACCCCTTTACCTCTTCCTCTCGAGTCTCCCCGTTTCCTAATTATTAATTACTCTCTTTATTTTAAAATATAATATTAAATTAAATTAAATTAAATATATTATAAATTTATAATTTTAGAAATATTACACTGATTACTATTTATAACTTTTAAATAAAATGTACAAGCTTATAGTTATGCAATAATTTTTTTTTCATGCTCTCCCTACTTACTTCCCACACCTCCCCTCAAAGTTTGAAACTTGTTACTTCTCCTTCAAATTAAAATCCCATTTTTTTGCTTGAAAGTGAAATATACCATTGAGTGGACCCAAGTTACAGTTACGAAAATTATGGACGGTATAATATAGAGATGGACCCAATTGGATAGAAATTCGTATCCTCAAAACTGTCGACTAAGACCAATTGATATGGACGACCTTAATTTGTTTTCTAAAGATGTAAAGTAATAAAAATTATCTATATATATCATATCATATCTCTATCTCTACACATCTAAGCAAAATATTTCAAAAATAATTGATATGAACGAAATGTTTTTTTTTAAGAAAAAAAGAAGTTTTATTAATTTATTCTCTGTTTGGGGAGAGTTTATTTAAAAAAAAAATAAAGTTTTAAGTCGATGCAAAACTTAATCTCCCTTTAGTAAGTTCTAAAAAATACTGAAACTTAAATAAGTGATACATCTTACTTGTGTACTATTTTGTAGTACAGTTATAAATAGAATTTGAAGATGGAGGGTTTTTGGTTTGATCTAAGTTGTGCCTATAGAAATGGGTGAGGCCCTTAAAACAATCATATCATTGGTAGTTTTTTAAATAAAAGGAAATAATTAGGTTTCCATGTACTGTACCGAATTTTTATTTTCTTTCCATCCATGTACTCTACTGACTGACCCACAGTCTTCAAAAGACAATTGGATGGCCGGAGAGGGTCAGAATCACGTGTGTCTGTCTGTCCATTCGAGAATTAAAATATTAAAATTATTAATGCTCTTGAAACATACATATTTTCCCATGTGTCTAAATAAAGAAGATAAAACAAGTACGATCAAACTGTATAATATTAGTTTTTTTGGGCGAGGAATATGATAAATATTTATTAGTTTCATTCTATTGATTATCTCAATTAATTATCTTACATAACTTTAAAATACATATTTTCTTCTGAAATAAATTACAAAATAAGTTTTATTATTAATTATATGGAGATAAATTATTTTTTATTTCATAATTATTTATTTAAAATTTATTAATTCCGTTGGATCGATTTAATACTTTTATGTATTAAAATTTTAAAAACTTTTAAGGATTTATTAATTTTGTTAGTTTGATTTAATATTTAAGTTGAATTATTCCAATAAATTTAAAGCCCCGGAAAATTAGTAAGCCATAAAATGACAACTGTAAAATAAATAAAAAGTGGCAATATATATACCATCCATTATCTTAAATAATATTTTCGTAATAAAATATAGGAAGAAAAAATGTTTTAGAATCCTAAAAACTAATAAATAAACTCAATAAGAATTACTAAATTATAAAATATTGTATTAGTAAAATCTACAAAAATCTTATATAATTAATAAATCTTAATTTAAAAATATTATTAGCAATTATATATATTAACTAAATTTAAAAGAGTAGGAAATACTACACAATTAGTTTAGTAAAAAATATATATAAATATTAACATAATGAAATTAATAAGCACAAATTTTATAAATAAATAATATATGTAATATTTTTTTAAACTAAAGGTAGAATTTATTCAGCAAAAAAAAATAAGAATAGGTTAGGTATTATTAAATTATAATATAATATTAATTAACTTAAATATTAAATAATGAATATAATAATTATTTAATGTATATAATAGAAAATTTCATATAATATTTTACGTGTATTTCAAAATATAATAGACAGTTAATTGACCCTTAATCCAGCTGGTTGCACATAAGGCAATCCATCGACAGATGTTACAATCAAGACGCGTCAGTTGTCCATTTACATCTCGCACTCATTAATATCATGTCATTTCCGTTTTTAATATAAAATGTATTTGAGACTTGAGATATTTTACCTTGATACAATGGTATGACACAGAGGCCACACGTTTCCCACCATAAGCGATGACTCATTTGGGAGGACTCTAACTTCCTCCCTCATATTTGAGAGGCGGATTATACCTCCTGCTAGCGCTGCCTCCTTATTCATCCCCATCTTACCCATTTTGATAGTCTTCTTCTTGCTTGTATCATTCATCAATATCCTTCAGCTACTTTCCCTTTTTAACATTTTCACCTCAGCCCACTTGCCACCTCCCTCAATATAATCTCTTTGGGTCTCTTTGTTGATAAGATCTTGCGGTGGATTCAAAATGTTTTAATGAAGTAAAACTGATTATTTCCTTGTACGGAGAGTGTGTATATATACATAAGAGGATCATTGTGGAGGAGGTTAGAGAAGATCTTCATTAATAGTCGCCTACCATTAAATGGAGTTGAAGCTCATGCAGCTTGATTACACCTCCAAGTTCATCTTCCATTCATCTAAGGTTTCAGTGCCGACAGGAAGGAGGTCATTCTCCAGATTTGTAAAACAAATCTGTCGTTCCTGCAGAAGTAGGTGATTCAAACTCTATATTCTTGCTTCGGCTTCTTATGGGTCAGTTAGATTGAGGCATCATTTTGTTTTTTTGTGAACTTATCTGGGTATTTTGTCCCTAAAACTGTTTTTCAAATGCAAATAGGAAATACTTCCAGCAATGGTTTCAATTTACGGCAGTTTGCACTTTGTATTGATTGTTCAGGGTTTCCAGTAACATGTTCATACTCGAGGGCATTGAAGAACACAGACCTATTAAGTGGAATTATGAGTTCCAGTACGTTCTTATGCTCATGCCATATCAATGGTAATAATGGTGTAGGGTCCAGTCCTTATGTCAAAGAGCTGAGAGTACTAGAAGCCTTCGATGATGAGTATGGAGGAGTCGTGGTTAACTCCAACAGGTTACCACTCAAGCCAGATGCCTTCGCCTCGGCTCTTCATTCATCCCTTTCTCATTGGAAATCGACGGTAAACAACTGTGATTTCTGATACTGCAGAAGTCCTACAATAACTAGTCCATTTGTCTGTATTTATTCAACTTCCATGTGTTACATATTGCCATTAGATATGAGCTGACTGATCATTGCAACACTTGGGAATATAGGACAAGAAAGGGGTATGGTTAAAATTGCCTGTGGAACTTGCAGATTTTGTGCCCATTGCTGTGAAGGTACTAATAGAGCTTTTCGTTTCTTCAAGAGTAATGGATTTATTCAGGCAACCCTTTAAGCAAGTGTTACTGGAATTGTCTTTGATTGGGCAGGAAGGGTTCGAATACCATCATGCGGAGAGAGGATATGTGATGATGACTTACTGGATTCCAGAAGGGCCCTCCTTGCTCCCAGCTAATGCTTCACATCAAGTGGGTGTTGGAGGCTTCGTCATAAACGAACATAATGAGGTCTGCTTTGCTATATCTCTCGTTCATCAAGCTTTTTGAACTTGAAAGAACTAGAATTTACAATTTACATCATCTATAATATGAACCTTGTTGATTCCTGGAAGCAGGTTCTTGTGGTGCAAGAGACATTCTGCTCACCAACCTCTGCTGGTCTTTGGAAATTGCCCACCGGATTCATTCTTGAGGTTTGTCTAGTGATGATTATCAACTGTCCATTCTGGATGGATTCCTGTCTAACATTCTTTCCCCCACTGTCAGTCGGAGGAGATCTATGAAGGAGCTGTTAGAGAAGTCAAGGAGGAAACTGGAGTAAGAATTGAATCATGGGCATTTGTTGGATTTATTGGATTAGTCAGACTATTGGATTCTACTCGAGTTGATTTATTCTTGTCAATTCCAGGTTGATTCAGAGTTCGTTGAAGTAATTGCATTCAGGTAAATGACACATTTCAGATAAACTATGAACTTCCTCTCTTCTGATTCCTGAGATGGTATATGAGACTCTGTAATGTTCAATTCATTTGTTTCATCTTCAGACATGCTCACAATGTGGCATTCGAGAAGTCAGACCTGTTTTTCATATGCATGCTTAGGCCGATATCAACCCAAATCATGGTCGATGATCATGAAATTCAAGCAGCAAAGGTACATAATTGAAAAGAATCTGATAGAAAATCCATTAAATAGTTATTTCTCATGACCCAGTTGAGTACCCTTTTGTGTTTCAGTGGATGAAGCTCGACGAATTCGTCGAGCAGCCATTGATCCAAGAGGACAAGATGTTCAAGAAGATCATGGACATCTGCATGGCCAGGCTCGGGAGGAGTTACTGTGGTCTGAATCCTCATCAGGTGGTCTCCAAGTTTGATGGAAAGGAGTCCACTTTGTACTACAATGTCGTCGAAGCAAAAGAATCGAACTGTGAGGCCAATAATTGAAGCTCTTGATGGTTATTTCTGATCAACTGCTGGTTTACACAAATGCCATTCCCTCTAGTTTTTCCAAGGAAAAATCCATTTTCACTTCCATCTGTTGCTCTCAACCACTTATGGATTGGCAAATATACTGCGGACTCTTGAAGGTATATTGTACATAAAATATTCTCATCCACTAGTATGTAACTTATGTCCATAATGGACTTCTGTAATATAAAAGCTTTACGATGTCCTCTATCCTCTATTTTCTTTGCTTCACAAAGATATGATTTTCACCTGCAAGTTCCATACAAGTGTTGATGATTTATTATTAGGATCTAATAGAATTGTTTATGGTCTCATCTTTCTAAGCTTCCCCATCATGTTCTTCTCCAGAATCAACTTGTCATGAACCAGATCTGTCTTGGGGACTAAAGGCGGCTATGGAATGCCCTTTTGACTGACAATTGAGTTGAGACGTACAAGTGTGTAGAAAGAAACTTCTCCCAATTGAGCTGACAATAGAATAGTCAAGAGTCACCCTTAACACAAGACTACCCGTCTTTCCTTCAATCTCAGCTCCTAGAAATATAAAACTTGATGTAACTTGTTCATGAAGAAGTCTTGGTCCATTTGGACTTAATAATAGTACAACCTATGGACATCCAAATAAATAAATACACCCACTATTGTGATTCACAAGCTCTTCTCAACAATCATCTAACAAATCCATCACTTCTCCCTCTCCTTAGTATCATTTTCTAGATTTTCCATCTATTTTTTATAACAATTTGGTTATTTATATATCAATTTACTTATTTACCTCAAATTTATCATTTTCTATGTCAATTTTATTATTTTTGCATCAATTGTTTCTTTGTTCATATTGTTTACATATAATAATCATTATTTATATTAATTTCATCCATTATTTGCATTCATTACCACCATAGGTATCTTCAATTGATTTGATCAAAATAGTCATCACTACTGAGCAAAAATCATAGTCATCACTAATTAAATATATTCACTCATTAATATTTAAGAAGTAATTTAATTATTGATAAAAAAATCATTATATTAATTAAATATTTTTAAAAACTATTTGTTGAAATACGGTATGGTTAAAATATTAGAAAATTATACAAAAATTGAATTATTTATTTTATACGGAAAATTAAGTCAATCTCAATTAATTAATGACATATTCTCTCATTTCGGCCCGTTGATTTTCGGATGGACCGCTGGTATCATCTCTGTCGGATAGCAGGAAGGAATCCCTTTGCCGTGGCAAGATCGATCGCATTGAAGAGGGGACGGAATCTTAAGAAGGGGCGTCCATGACACGGCGGTGCTCTCATTGCAGCCACAACCGGCACAACTCCCGGACCTGCCCGAACCGCGGGCTGAAAGCTCTTCGGAGTCTGGCTCACCGATGGTTCGTCGATACGGAATAGCGCCAGTATGGGGAACCTCTTGTCCCAATGTTCTGGCTGGGGCACCATCTCTCAGTTCAACCTCCCTCGGCGGATCATAGCGCCGTTGCCGCTGACAGTTACGCCTCCAAGGACTTTGTCGCCGGCACCTCGATCTTGTGCAGCTGCCGCTAGAGGAAGAAAGGTTTACTTGCTGGTTTATTTTTTTCCTGGTTGATTACGATTCCATCTTGCAGTTACTCATCTCCCAGAAGGTTAGAAGAAGAAGCGATTTTTCTTATGAATATTCATGTTCCTATAAGCGAATCAGTCTTGATAGTTGATTTCTTTTTACCCTTTTTATGCTGCTCGATTTCATGTTTTCAAACTTCCCACCGTGTTCTTTTTCTGTATCAACTTGCCATGAGACCCGGTCGGACTGAATTAGGCGGCTCTAAAATATCCTTATGACTGGAAATTGGGACTTACTGGTGTGGAATGAGACTTCTTCAATGGCTGAAAATTTCTTCTTTGTAGGCTAGAGGCCGTACCAGTTGGGATAGAATAGTCAAGAGTCAACACCCTTAATGCAAGACTCCAAGTCTTCTTCGCCTCTAGAAATACGAAACCCTATGTAACTTACTTGTGCGTGGAGAAGACTGAAGCCTTTATGGCTTCAGCGTATCCTAAGTCAAAATAACTTTTTCTGCATCAACTTGATAGCTTATAGCACCATTCTTTCTGCATAGAAGATTCTTCTTTGATGGACCATCCTTGACAACCTAAAAGTTACTTTATGACTTGCAAGTCATAGCCTCATTATTTATCTCAAATACGCCATGAATAAGAATATAGGGAAGCAGCAAAGCAACCCTCTTGGAATTAGTTGTTCTTCCATCCTGAAGCAACCTCACCTTAATCTTTCCAGATCAACTGATGTCCATAATCATGATGAAACCATTGATTCAGTGTTTACTGACTTGCAGGATTGCCAACCTAGTTCATAAATTTTCTTAGAACTAAACGTGTTACCTTTGGTCATAGTTCTTGCATTAATTTCTGTTGGGTTGCTCTGACTTTTGACCCATTCTACTACTTGACCAGATTGAAACAGACAGGAGAAGCCTTATAATAGTACATGTAAACACCTAGATAAATAAACATGCCAACTATTGTCATTCACGAGGATTTCAGAACAATCATCTAACAAATCCATTACTCCATGGTCATGAAAATCAGCTCCCCCTTCTTCTCCTTCTTGTTCTTATCATTATTCTTGTCAACTTCTGCAGATGCCCAGATTTCCAATTGCCAACCAGTTCAATGCAGCCATGAGGGGCCCAATGTTACTCTCCCCTTCTACTTGAATAGCCAGCCTCAGGACTGTGGGGAACCTGGCTTTGAGCTGACCTGCAGATCTAATGCCACCATGATCAAGCTGCCATACCACAAAGAGCTGATTGTGAAGTCGATCTCTTATCAGAACCGTAGGTTCAACCTCCTTGATCCTGAAAACTGCCTCCATGAGGTCTTCCTTAACCTTGACCTGTCTGGGACACCCTTCAAGTACTATTACTCGATCAAGAGTTTCACATACGTAAACTGCTCGAATCCCATTTCTCTACGGAGCAAGCTTTCATTTCCCGAAGTCCCATGCCTGAGTGGACCTGGACATCATGTCTATACGGTCGAAAGCTCACTTTTCGCTTCATTATCTGCGAGTTGGGACTGCTCCGCCTCTTGCAGGGTGGCTAAGGTAGTTGAGATCCCATTTGCATATAGTCCATACTTATCTGACAGCAGCTTCGGTCTTGGGTTGACTTGGGAGAATGATGGTTCATGTGAGGGCTGCAGAGGTAGAGAAAACAGAGGTAATACTTCAAAAAAAGCTTCATAAATAGTTCCATACGCTTATGTTGGGCTGCAAGAATGATTTTCTTTTCTGACTTTACCTGCATTGGTGTTCAAGTTTCAACATAATAAGATGAAAACTTAAAAATATTTACCACGACAAGTAATTGGTTTAAATTGTATATCGAAAACTTTCATCATGACCAGTGTTTTTTGACTCGAGACTCACTGAACTATTTCCTTTTCTTTTCTCTAATTAAGCAGAGGGAGAAGATGGAGGTTTATCAACCAACCAGATAGCAGCAGGTAAATAACCATTAGGGAACCTATACACAGCCCATTCATGTTTTGTTTCCTATTCTTAACACAACAATGAACAATGTTGCATTCTTTTCAGGCGGAAGCATCACTGTTCTTATCCTCGTTGTGATGGCAGCACTTGTGCTGATGAAGATCCGCAAGATCAAGGTGCAGGATGGGGATGCTAAAATGGATGAGCAAGTGCTTCTTCATACTAAGAATCTAATTGGGTGATATTAAATTCTGGAAAGTGGAAACATAATCGGATTAGTAGAATTTAGCTGAGATGTATAATTGACTTCTATGTTCCCAGGTTCGGATTATGATTCTCTTATGTATCATTTTTACAAGAGATTTTGTGGCTGTGTACGCAGATTATAATGCAAGATTATAACAGCTGTATAACAGATTCAATTTTCAAGAGTAATTTATTCTTTTATTTCTTATTTATTAATCAATTTTCTATCATAATATGAACACCATGTCACCTCTATATATTATTCCAGCATTATCTTCTAATACGAAAAACAGTAACTAGCTTTTAATTCAATTTTATTATATTATGTGTGACTAGCTGATTTCCCTTTAATCCTTAGTTGATGCTCGATTTCATTTTATTGTGGTTGTGCATGATTTACTTGATTGCTGCTAATGGGGCATGTTGTTTATGCCGGGTGAGTGATTTCAGTTTGAATGGGTTTCTTGACAAGATGAGTGCAGAATCAGCAGATATGCCACATAGTGAAGCTTGCAAATGATATTATATAATATATGGTAGTTGGAGCTGGAAATGCTATATGAAGGAACTTGGGAGTCTTTTGGTATACACACTGGAAAGGTAGAGGAAGAATATGAGTAACTTGTAATGCATGATTAGCTTGTTCTATTTATCTCTCTCTATCAGAAAAGGGCAGCTGCCCTTTGATTGAAAGTTGCTGTTACTGCGCGAATCAGTTCTCTTATAAAAATGAGTGTTATAATGTTGATCAATGGGTGACATAAAAATATAACTTGGGTCTTGAAGTCTGAAAAGTTTTATCTGCCATTCTGAGTGCAGGTGTGCCCTGGTACGAAGAGGAACACAAGTTGTTCTTACTGGGGTTGCAGAAGCTCTGAAAGGGTGACTGGAGGGGGATTTCAAGGAACTATGTGACATCTAGGACTCCTACACAAGTAGCAAACGGAATTCAAGTCTATAAAGTTAGTATAATTTCCATTACCGATTAAGTGAGATCTACTGCACATATACTTTTCTTTTATACATTTTACACGCATCTGCACATTGAAATGCATGGGCCTTCCTATATGCTGGCATTTATTCTTTCAGACTTTTTCTCTGCCTAAATCAGATTCCCTCAAAAGAAAAAGTTCACTTCTTTGAAGCCATCCTTGTATATTTTGTTTTACCCCTTTTTCTCTCTTGCCATTTCATTCTCATGGCAATTAGTTATGGGAATAAATTTTTTATTTCCCAATTTGACAATATTATAACTAATGTTTATATTAAGAATAAGTGTTAAAATATTACATTATATTATTAATATAATATTTTAAATAACTATAATATATACTATAATAATATTATTTATTTTTATTTTATTCAATAATAATTGACTAATTATTATAATCAATTTTCACTTTTACTAATTTATATAAATATTTAGGGACTAACACTAATACATTCTTATTCCGTATATTATTATTATATTTATTTTTTACTGTGAGATAAAAAATGCTACAATTATTCTTGCACACTAGAAAAGTAATTAATGAATGAACTCTAAAGGAATATATAAGATCAAACAAATAATTAGTCTGCCGAGCGATATAAAGTTTGTTTAGTTACCGAATACTATTATTAGAATAAAAGATTAAATTAATCTTTAATCTAGTTTTTAAATTGATTATTATTTGACTCATTATTTTTATATTGATATTTTGTAGTTTGTCTTTTCGTCAATTATACATCAATAACACTTTTTTCTATAATTATCTGGATGAATAAATATATATGATTGAACTATTTTAGATCACATTCATGTTTATTTTTTTTATTATAATCTCTATATAATTTCAAACAAGCTTCATAGTTATAATTTTTTTCCACTGATTACATTTTTATGATAACTTAATTTTCAACTATCTATAGTTACATTACTCTTTTTTTTTATGAGTTGTCACACACTCATGTATCTCCTATTATATATTGACGATATTATTGTTACTAGCGATCTTTATGCACCTTTATTTAAATTCACTTCCATTGTTCAATCTAAATTCTCTATCAAAGATTTGGATGTTCTATAGAAGTTTTTTGGACGGAAAGTTACCTATCATTCTAATGGTCTATCACTCACTCAAACTAAATATATTCTCAACATCTTTTAGATCACCAATATAGTTGATTGTCGTTCTATTTCCACTCCTATTGATATGGGTTGACATTTATCTACCTCTCTCTGATGGCATTCCTCTCAATAATTCTGCCGAGTATTACTATATTGTGGGATCCCTGTAATATGTCACATTGTCTCGTCCGGATATCTACTACACTGTCAATCAAGTTTATCAATTTATGTATCGTCCCACCACTACTCATTGAATTGCCTACAAAAGGATCTTACAATATCTCAAATACCTTGAAATCAACAAATATCATGCTTTAACCCTCTATAACTACTCGGAACGGGACCGACAACCCCAATGACAAGCACTAAGTTGGTGGATATGGTATATTTTTTGGTTACAATCTAATATGTTGGAACTCCATAAAATAACACACATTGTCCCAATGAAATAACACATAGTGTCCCAATCTTGTATAGAGTCCAAGTACAAAAGTTTGAGTAATTCTAGTGACATTTGTCTTTCTTTTTTTTGCTACCAACTTTTTAGTGTGATAATTTATTTGCCATTTATCTTACCCACTAATCCCATTTTTTATGATTGCATAAAACATATCAAAATCGAATATTATTTTGTTCAATAGAGGGTTCAACGAGATAACTACACATATAATTTGTAGGTACTGATTCTCAACTACTTTATATATTTACAAATGAACTCTTGATTGCCTACTTATCTCCATTCCTTCTGTTCACTTTGTGGTCAACATACAACATAATGACAAAGGCTAGGGATGCCATTGAGGTACTCAAGCCCGCAACTGTCCACTCTAGGCGCCCCATCAATAAGTGAGTTGATCAACCTGTCAAACCTCAATTTAGGGGAGTCAATTAGAAATAACACTACCTCTCATTGCTTTCCATTAGAGGGTTTGTCTAGGAAGTTTGCTTTTCACGCCAACATAGCCACAGGCGACAATAGACTCATCCATGCCATGAACTGACCGCATTATTTATTTGTCGACTAGGCGTACTTTCCCTGCATCATCCAGGGATTGCCCACACAGCTGACTAACTAGGTAAATTAGTTGTATGTTCAGTCTCGATGACCTGGTTGAGACCATTTACCCTTCATTTAGACTATTTTATGTTGAGCTTGATATTTTTTTGATCGATTCATGCTTGATTCGACGACTTTTTTAATTTCTAAAAGTTTCTAAAAATTTCTAAATTCATCTACTATAAATTAGTGACATAAGTTTACCATTTTTTTTCATTTTTAGCTCACCATAAAAAAATAAAAATTTGAATTGGTTTACTCATTTTTTAAGGTTCAATCATATTTTGATCCGATTCATTTTGAGATTTGCCTCAAGTTTTTCAATTGAACATTTCTCATCACAATTTGTGATTTTTTTATACCATTTCAGATATTTGTCAATACTAGTTGACTATATCTCATGTTCCGATTAATTGAACCAAACTGGATCAATTGAATCAGATGCTAAATTCATTTTTCTAGGTGGCTTAAAATTTTCAAATTCGAGATTTGAGGCCACCATTGGATATAAAATAAATTTAGATGAATTTAGAAATTTTTAGATTTGAAAAATTCGGTCAAATTAAGGGTGAACCGACTAGTTTAAGCTTTAAACCTAGTTCAGAACAATGTTGTCTTCTTCATTTAAATGACTGCACTATTCACTCGCTAGAAAATCGAAGCGGCACCGGTGAAGAAGAAATGTTTCCATTCAATACATTTCAGGCCATCAATGTCTATCATAAAGGTGCCAAAAGGACGACCGACAAGTCCTTGAGCTCCCTATATAAAAAGCTCCTCTCCATTCATCCTCTCAACACCTAAAAAGCTCACTCTCTCTCGGCTACTTAGTTTTCCAGTGAAACTCGAACAAGAGCTCTGATATAGGGTCATTTCTAATCCAAAAAAGGCGAGGTTAGGTTCCTTAGAACCAAGAAGAGTCAACTACACGGTGGTGACATCCATTCGTTCTGAGAGTCGTCGGAGAAGTGCTGGTGTGATCGAATAGTGAAGCAGCTCCGACAGACCGAAGCTGCCCTATTTCGGCCGAGCTAAAATCGGCCAATTCGTGCCCTCCTCAATCCAAACCAAGCTCGTTTCGGCGTTAAAACTTACGGTTCAAGGTGCTATGGAATCATATGAACATGTAAAAACTCAATTTCAACTTCAACAATTAGAAGTGTTTGATAGGTCAATTTGATGAAATCAAATTTAGCTGTGTTAGTGAGTTGAAATTAGGAAAAATTGGGGATTTTTGAAAATTAGAAGGACCAAAATGCAATTTAATAAAATTAAGGGTCAATTGGGCATGATAAGAATGTGAGATGGCCAATTGAGAAATTTTAGAAAATTTGGGGTAAAACTTACCATTTTTGTGAAGGAAGGGCAAAATGGTAATTTTGGAAAACTTTGGGTGCCAAATTGGGAATTTGGGAAACTTGAATCCCTTTTTATGAAATTGATTAAATTGAGATCCCATGAGAAATTTAAAAATTTTCGGCACTTAATTTGAGGAAAAACTGACATTTTGGACTTAAAGAAAAATAACTTTAGGGATCTAAATGCAAATAAATGAAAAGTTGGTTTTTCTCATTAATTTGGAATGGGTGAGGGCTATTAGGCCAAATAATAATGAATAACTATACTCATTTTGTGTAGAAAAATGAGACATCGGAATGCCAGCTGAAGTTAAGCTTGCTAAGGATGGAAACCGACTAAGTGGAATTTCATTGCACTATCGGGTGAGTGAGATTTTATATCATATCCGGTTGGGGATGATAAGTACCTCAAAATGAAAACCCAGTACTTAATGGTATTTTAAACATCACAACATAGAGAAGTGATGTGAAAATGACGTGGAAAAACTACTTACAGGTTGTAAGTAGATCATACCCTGTTGGTATGATGAAACTTACTCGTACGAAGTGGAAAACCCATTCATCGGTTATAAGCGGAGATATCCTCATACTCGGTTGGTATGATGGATAGTTGAAAATTTATTTTGTCAGAAGTGCTCTCCCCTGACTATGTGCCACTACTTAAATAGGAGACCTTATTGATGAGAGCTCAAATAACTCTTATAGGCTAGGTGCTTCGGTTTTGGAACTTGGATGCTAATATACCCGATTTTGAAAATCTCGAACAGTGGGCCATAGGCCAGATGACACGAGTAGAAGCTCGTAAACAAACATAAAATATGTGCCAGAAAACATTAAATAAATGAAGTATTTGATAATGGTACCAAAACAGGATCGACATACTCATTCATCTAGCAGTAGTGCGACATGATCGATCTTTGGACTAGTCAAGACAAACAACTGCAGATTGAGTTGAGGGTTGGAGCTGTTGGACTGGTGGCACCATAGATTATATGGCATGATGTGAAAATACTGATTTGTGCATGCACTGTGTTATGGGACCTTCAAGATGCCCAAGAAGGGTAGTGATGTGTCCTAGGGCCCTAGACGACCTGGTGGGTATAAGGGCAGTTCGCCGGACTAGGTGACCTTGCGAAGCTCGAAGTAGTTTCAAGCGCATGAGACCGGGGTGGGGACGAGATGAGGTCTCTATCCTTATATGGATAGGGAGAATTGTTATGAGATTGAGGGTTGGGTGTCGCTAACATCTACTCATTCTCATGGTAGAAGTGAATGTACTTCTATATAGGTTGCCGGTAAAGTCGTTCCTACGCCACAAGTGGGTTCAGTGGACGTATTGGCCTACGATTGTGTTTTTGACCTTCATGATGAAGGATGTGTGTTGGGTGATGACACACCATAATTAATATGAAATGGTAATAAAAATTGAAAATTTGAAATGAAAGGATTTTTGAAACAAAATAAGGAGTGTTGCACACTCCAATATAAATCTTTTTCCTAAAAGTTAAATTTTAAAAAAAATCCCATCCACCAAGTTTTAGAAACTAACCCCTCTTTTCTATCCCTTTTTTAGGAAAAGAGAAAATGACTAGGAATAACACCGAGCCTTACTCTCTGTAAGGTATGCTTAATTTCCTTAAGCTTACATTTTATTTGATATATATCTTTCTAGGGAACAAGGTTGAAAATATGCCTAGCTCCTCTCAAGTTAAAGAAGGAGGAAACTCCTCTTGAATCAAGAGAGTGGTGGGTTGTTCACTAGGATCCAACCAAACTGGCTTGGGGTATGACATGCCATATAATCTGTGGTGCCACTGGTTCGACGGCTCTGACCCTCAACTCAACCTATAACTGTTTGTCTTGACTAGTACGAAGACTTGTCATGTCGCATTGCCGCTAGTCGATTTAAGTTTTTATGGCATATAAATCATGTTTGTTTTTGTGCTCCTGCTCGTGCCAATCGGCCTAGGGCCCACTTTTGAGATTTTGAAAATTGGGCATAACAACACCCAAGTTCTAAAACCGAGGCCTCCGGCCTAACAGAGTTATTCGAGCTCCCATCAAGAAGGTCTCTCAAATTGTTTAACTAGTGGCACATAGTTAGGGGAGAGCACTTCTAACAAAATATATTTTCCACTGTCCATCATACCAACCAAGTATGAGGACATCTCCGCTCATAACTGATGAATGAGTTTTCCACTTCTTTCGAGGAAATTTCATCATACCAGCTGGGTATGAGCTACTTACAACCGGTAAATAGTTTTTTCGCATGATTTTCACATCACTCCTTTTAGGTGTAAATTTTAAAATACCACTTAGCAGTGGGTTTTTATTTTTAGCCATGACTGAAAGGACAATTTGATGGAATTAAATTTGGCCAGTTTGATAGGGGAAATTGAGGGAAACTTTTGGGGAAAATTGGGGATTTCATAAAATTGAGGGACTTTTTTGTAATTTCCCAAAATTGAGGGCCAATTGGCCATGAAAAAGATGTTAGAGGACCAATTGGTCATTTTTTGGAAACATTAGTGGTCAAATTGCCATTTTTGGAAAGTAGGGGCAAAATGGTAAATTTTGAAAACTTGGGGACCAAATTGGAAATTTAGAAAACTTGAGCCCCTTATACAATTTTGAGTAAAATGAGGACTCAAATGAGATTTTGGAAATCTTGGGACTCAAAATTGGGGGAAAAGTTGGCATTAGGAACCTAAAGTTAAGAAAAAGGAACTTTATGCACCTATGTGCAAATTAACAATAAATTGTGAGCTTAGGCTTTTATGCCAAACAATAAGCGATAAGGTTGCTCAAATCGTGTAGGGACAAGTGTATCTAGAACGCAAGCAAGAGAAAGCATGCATAAAAGTTGGAAAACAAACCGAGGACGAACCCGTCACGGTTATCAGGTGAGTAGACTTATTTACATTATACTCGGTTGGGATGATTAGTACTTTATAAACGAAAGACCACTTGTAAGTGGAATTTTAACATCACGTCCGATTGGAGTGATGTGTGAACTAAGCTAAAGCCTACTTACCAGTTGTAATTAGAGGAAATCATATTCGATTGGTATGGTGGACTTACTTGAAGGAAGAGAAACCTACTTACCGGTTGTAAGAGTAGATATCATCACACCCGGTTGGTGGGATGAAGTAAAAATACATTTTTGTCAGAAGTGTTCTCCCCTGACTGTGTCCCAATGCTTAAACTCTTTGGGAGACCTTTTTGACGGGAGCTTGAACAACATAGATAGGCCAAAGGCCATGATTTTTGAACTTGTGGGGCTAAATGCCGAATTTTGGAAAATCACTTGCAGTGGGCCCATGACCAGTGAGCACGAGCAAAAGCTTGTAAACAAACTTGAATTGAGAAAGCCATGAAAACAGTAATGAAACTAATGTGTGATTTTTCCATGGTACCAAGTCAGGATCGACAGTACTCAATGGACTAGTGGCAATGCGTTAGGGATAGATCGACGGACCGACCTAGACAAATAACTACAGGTCGGGTTGAGGGTCGGGGCCGTTGGACCTGTGTCACAAACGATAAATGACTATGTGAAAACTATTATTTTGTGTGTGCACTTGTGGTACATGACCATTGTAAAACCCGTCTAATTGGACCAAAGGAAACTGGGAAAAGAACCGGTATGGATTTATACATGAAGAATTGAGTCGTTTAAAGAACGAAAAATAGCTAACGTGGAAATGAAAAATCCCAATTAACCAAAATTTCACAAAAACTTCAAGGAAGAACCAGGAAGTGGAATTAAAGAGAAAACCAAACCGATTCGGGGTGAACCAGACCTGAACCGACATGAACCATAATTAACCAGTTCACAAATTCATTTTTCTAGGTGGTTTGAAAATGTCAAATTGGAAAATTGAGACCACTATTGGATAGAAACTGAGTTTAGAATATTTTAAATTCGAGAGAACTGGTCGAACCCGATCCGAACTGGCCAATTTTTGAAATTCGAATCATGAACCCGATCAAACTAGACCAATCAACGGTCCGACCAGAACGGTCAACGGTCAACTGGCACCATGTTAGCTTCCACATAGGCACAATCAACCAATTGGAGGCTGCCACGTGTCCTGTCAATCGACAGCTATGCGCCCATCAGCATGCCACACAGACACAAGCAACCAATGAGAGGTTGCCACGTGTCCGATCAATGGGTCAATGGCTGACACGGCGGCCGAGCTATCATTCCAAGTCAGAAAAACTAACCAATCATAGCGTGCCATGTGGCACGACCACCACACCATCATATTCAATCTTTAGGCATTGACAGAGCAAAAAGAGGGAAAGGGAGTCACCGGAAAACCTGGAATCTCCAACGACTCAAAAAATGCTCCGGTCAGGTGCTCGGTAGCCGAGTCTTACATCGGCCAGTAGCCTAAGCAGGTTCTGACCTCCTTATATAAAGAACACCCCCTCATTCATTCTTAACATCCCACAATCGAGCGAAGAAGAAGAAGAGTAAGTTTTCCGGTGAGTTGCAAACTAGAGCTCTGATGACAGGACTTTTCTCAACCTTCGAAGCCACATTGGGTGCCTTTGGAATTAGGAGGAAGTCCTCTACCCACCTGTACCTTCCATTCAGCTTGAGAGCCATTGAGGAGGAGTAAGGAAGTTCGAACTATGCTGCCACTCCTCAGTCGAAAACTAGCCAGCCCCCTGCTACCCACTTCGAGCCTTCCCTCGGCCGATTGTGGCCAAGCCAAACCCTCTACGCCCAACCTAGAGATTCCCCGACCTCCCCTTATGCTAAGCAGGTAAGCTCCCTCCGCCACCCTTTGCCGGAAAATACTATGCACGACTGAATTCTATAAAAACTTTAACACTAAAATTCGCACTACTCAGGTAATCAATTGAAGAGTAGTTTGATCCAGGAACGATCCCCGCAATGGATGGTAACCCAAGTTCTGACCGTCGGACCCTCACCAGTAAGATATTGGAGCTTTCTCTCTCTAGACTGCATTTTCTAGCGAAGCTCCGTTTGAGCTCATTTTCGAGCCAAATTGAGCGATTCAAAGCTTGAAATGATGAGAAAAATACATAGGAGATGATTTAAATCAAGAATGAGGACAATTAACCAAGTTTTGAGGGTCAATTGAAGGAAATTGTGATTCAGGACCAAAATGCAATTTTTGAAAAGTTTGGGCAAATTGGGGACCAAATGGAGGACCAATGTGTAAAATTTAAAAAGTTGGGAGTCAAATTGTAATTTTGGAAAAGTTTGGGGCTAAATGGCAATTTCAAAAAATAAATGAATCCAGAGGCGGTATTGACAAAATTAAGGACCCGGGGGATAAATAGAAAATTTGGGGGCCGAATTAAGGAAAAGGGGGCAATTGAGGAGGCAAAGATGGATGCACAGACCTTGAGGACTAAAGTGCAATTAAGGCTAAATATGAAGACCTATACGCCAATACACCAAGAAGTGCGATTCCTTAGTTCAACACCCTAACGAGGACATTCGTGTCATGTAGGGACTGACTATTTGAGTGCCTGCTTCTAGAAGAGAAACCGCAAGGCTAGACTCCATCGGCGTGACCCTGCCAAATCACTGGGTGAGTGGGAAATGCTATGACATCCATTCTGGTTGGAATGACCGTTTAAGCTTTGAAAAACTGTTTCCTCGGAATTAGTATCCCCTGATTGGGTGAATCTGCTTAAAATATTTGGGGGCTAATTTCAAGCTTAGGCTCGAGATTCTAGTTGGCCCAACGTCGGTGGATACGAGAATGGACCTGTCCAAAACAGACATGTGATACATCTGGCTAAAAGACCTAAATAAGGGGAACTTATGTGATACCCATCGAGCTAAGCTGAGTTGTCGAGCTTGTTAGGCCTAATTGCTGCTGTGCCGAAGCTAGGTCGTCGAACCTTTTGGGCCAGTATACGTGGTGGGGCCAAAGCCAAAGATGACATACCGTTGTGTAAGAGGGCCAAAGATAATGACTATAACTTCATTACTACCTCATGTTAGGTGTCTTGATGGCTCGAACATCACGGTGCATGCACAATCAATAACCTTTTTAGGTTTTTAGAGTTTTTTTAGGGTTTTATGTATTTTAGGGGTTTTTTTTAGGGTTTTAGGATTTTTAAGGATTTTAGGTTTTTTAGGGGTTTTAAGTTTTATATAGTTATTTTTAGGTTTTTTTAAAAATTTTTAGGGTTTATTAGGTTTTTTTTGTATTTTAGGGTTTTTTCAATATTTTTTAGATTTTTTTAAGGGTTTTTAGAATTTTTTAACTATGTTTGGATTGAGGGGTTTGGAGGGATTTGGAGGGGAGGTGAAGTGATGGATTTAGAGGTGTTACTAAACACCCCCGAATCCATCATTTGGATGGAGGGGAAGTGCGAAACATTAATAGTGTAAATATACTATTATACCCTTAATAGAATATTTTAAAATAATTATATATTTTTTAAAATATAGCACCGTCTAATTTCTCCAACATTATATACAATTATACCACAATTTGATTTCTCTAGTATAATATATAATATATAATATGTTATTTTAAAAGACAAAGTTAACATATATTTAATATAAAACAAACAATAACCAAAATCGTTATACACCATTTAGTAACAAAAAAATGAGCTTCTCCAACTTGACTAGTAAATATCATTTATAACATAGATTAACATAAAATTATTCAAACAAAAGTAGAGACTATCTTCATGATCATTTCCTTACGCACTTCTAATGGAGTGCCCAATACCGCTCTTAGTATATCAGGATGCCTAGTAAGATAAAGATAAACACCACTTAAATACTTTGAATCAATAACTAAATCCTTTAAATGAGAATATAACTCTACTTCCTTCATGGGCATTTGTTGGAAAGCTTCCTTGAAATATTCATTACTCTCTCGAATTGCTTCAGCAACACCATCTATTGCACTCTTAATACACATGACATCCTTATCAACTTTGACATGCTTGGCCTTTTTTGCTTTCACATATTTTTTGCAAGAATCAATTTCCTTATCTTCTAAATTGGTTGAAGTATATCCTACCTTTTCAACATTTTCAAGAATAACTTTATTTTGAGAAACCATAGTATCTATGCCATCTATGGATTCTATGAATTCTTCAACAAGAATAGAGGATTGATGATATCTCATCTCTCTTGGAGTTTTATCATGCTCTCCAATTGCTCTATCCTTTCCATATAATACCAACATTTTATCATAATTTGGAATTGGCTTATTCATCTACTTCTTAGCATCAAGAAAATAAATAAAATATCGATAAAAAAATTTTCAATATAGTACAAAATGACATCATACCTCAATTAGTTTCTTCCAAACTTGAGGTTCAGCATCCCACATCTTATTAGTTTAATTCCATGAAAATCCACTTACACCCCCTTCATAGGTATCAAAACATTTTGAAAAATGTCGTTTTAACACCTTCTAATGATATTTAATATAATCTATTTTCAATGTCTTTTCAAATTTTGAATTTATTTTAGAAACAATACTATCATATGCAGTAGTGTCGTCAACTCAATTGCCTATTATATTGATGTAAGAATGCATCGACAAGAGCATCATCCATTGTAGTAGTCCAACACTCCCTTTAACATGATGAGTCATTCCTCATTCTTTTTGCCATTAATCTACATTAATATTATTTGTAAATTCCATAAATTAGATATTCCAAAATTAAAAGATAATAACAATATAATATATATTCAAATAAATATACACTTACAAAATTATCAAACATTATATTTAATATAATAGTTTTAAATACACATAATAACTAATCTACAATATATAAAAACAGTAAATATAAACTAATCAATAAATCTAGAATATATTATAAACACAAAGATTAACTAATATAAAATACAAAAAAATAGTGAATATAAACTGAACAAATATAGAATATAGTATATAAAAAACTATTAAACATAAATATTTGTATATGAAACAAAAAAAACTAGAAATATATTTAAAAAAAAGTTAACTAGGTTTGTTTAATTTAAAAATAAAACTGACCTGAGATAGTGCAAAGGCTGGAAGAAGAAGTAGAAAGAAGAAGTAGGAAGAAGATTAAGAAGAAAGTATGGAGAAAATAGGAATGAGAAAAGAAGATAACTTTTGTACTATATATAGAAAAAAAGATAAGGATATTAATGCAATTTAATATTATTTTGATTGAAAAAATTACATTCCCTCCAAATCCCCCCCAAAATTGGAGGGATTACTTTTTAGTGTAATGAAGGGGATTGGAGGGGTTTTAGGGTTTTTTTTAGGTATTTTTAGGGTTTTTAGAGTTTTTTTAGGGGTTTTATGATTTTAAGTTTTTATTTTTTTTAGGGTTTATGGTTTTGTAGGTGTTTTAAGGATTTTTAATATTTTTAGGGTTTTTATCATTTCAGGGTTTTATTAGTGATATTAAGGTTTTTTTTTAGTGTTTTAGGGATTTTTTGGTTTTTAGGTTTTTAGGGTTTTGGGGGGTTACTAGGGTTTTTAAGGGTTGACATTTTGAGTTTTTACGGTTTTGAAGGTTTTTTTTAATGATTTTTAGGGTTTTTTAGAATATGATCCCACATTTGATAAAATAGAGAAGTGCTGTGTATTTATAAGGTCGGAAGTGTTCCACTACTTACAAGTAATAAGAAACGGGTCACCCCTCTTATTGGCCATAATATTATCTCTAACGTTATGCTTGGATTGATGGGTTTGGAGGGGAAGGGTTCAAAGGGGTGGAGAAATCCCTCATTTGGTAAAAAAAAAAAATGGAGGGGCGGAGAATCACCTCACTTCCCCTCCCTCCAAATGATGGATTATTAAAAAATTTTAACACCTCCAAATCCATCACTTCACCTCCCCTCCAAACCTGTCAATCCAAACATAGCCTAAGGGGGGAGATAGAGGGATAGAAATGGGTCACACCTCTTGTTGGTGTTTTTAGGTTTTTTAGGATTACTAGGGTTTTTACGGGTTATTAGGGTTTATTTAGGATTTTTTTAATGATTTTTAGTGTTTTTTTTAAGGTTTTTAGTGTTTTTATGATTTTAGGGATTTTGGGTTTTTTTCATAGTTTTAGTATTTTTAGTGTTTTCAAGGATTTCAAGTTCTTTTTAGAGTTTTTAGGTTTTTAAGATTTTTAATGTTTTTATGGTTTTTAAGAATTTTAGTGTTTTAGGGTTTTTTCAATTTTAGGTTTTTTATCGTTTTAGGTTTTTTTTAGTATTTTAAGGATTTTTAAGGCTTTATGGTTTTTTATGGTTTTAAGTTTATTTAGTGTTTTTAGGGTATTAGTGTTTTAGGAATTTTAGGGGGTTTTCCACTTTTAAAGTTTTAGGGTTTTTAGGTTTTTAAAAAATCCCTAAAATCCCTCAATAATCCTAAAAACTCTAAAAATACAAAACAAAAACCCTAGAAAAACTCTATAAATCCAAAATTAACCTATAAAACACTTGAAAAATCCTAAAAATCCTGAAACATCCTATAAAAACCTTAATAAAACTATAAAATACCAAATAAAACCTTAAAAAACCTTAGAAACTTAAAAAAAAAATCATAAAACCCTAAAAGTACAAAAACCATAACATACCCTGAAAACCCAAAAAAATCATAACAAACCTTAAAACCCCCTAAAAAACATAAGTGATCTTTATAAAATACAAAAAAAACCCTAAATGTCCTTAAAACCCTAAAAAAATCCTAAAATTCTAAAAAAATCCTAAGAACACTAAAAACCCGTAAAAACCATAAAATCCCTAAAAACCTAAAACCCAAAAAAAAAGCCTAAACAACCCTAAAACCCTAAAAACGCTAAAAATAAAAAACCTTAAAACCTCATAAAGATTGAAAAAACAAAAAAAACCCAAAAAAAACTCTAAAAACCATAAACACTAAAAATCTAAAACAAAACCCCTTAAAACCCCCCAAATAAACCCTTGACAACCCCTTAAAAAACCCTAAAACTTAAAAAGAACATAAAACCCCAAAAAACCTAATCCCTAAATCATCCATAAAATCCCTAAAAGCCCTAAAAAACACTCAAAACCATAAAAAAACCCTTAAATCCTAAAAAAACCCTAGAACCATAAAAATTATTAAAAACAATAAAAACTCTAAAACAATAAAAACCCTAAAAACCCAAAAAAAACTTTTTAAAAACCCTTAAAAAAATATAAAAAACCCTTATAAACCTCCATCTTTCTCCCCCTCTTGCTTGACCACCAACTTTCTCTCTCTTCCCCTTTTCCATCTCTATACCTCTCTAACCCCCTCTCTCTCTCTCTCATCCTTTCTCCCTCTACCTCAATCTCTCCCTCTTTCAAACTCTCTCTCTTCTTCTCTCTTATCCTTTTCCCTACCTCACTCCCTCCTCTAAGAAAATATTATGAGTCAATAAGGGGTTGTGCCCATTTCTTATGACTTGTACAAAGTAGTGGAACACTTACAAACTTATAAATCCACAACATTTCTATTTTTTATCTAACATGGGCCGATAATGGATCGAACCTATGTCTCTGTCCCTTTCTCACCACTCTCTCCCTCTCTCTACCACTACCCTGTCTCCCAATCTCTCTTTCTCTCTCTTTATCTCCCTTTCTACCTCTCTCTACATCTCTCCATCTCTCTCTACATTAAATATTTTTTATAATATTATTTATGACTTTTTTATGTTTTCCAATATTTTTAGTCTTACTATTTTATATTTTTTTACCGTCTCAAAATTATTTAATTTAATTTAATTGATTCTCATCACTTTTGTATTAAACGTTTCCAAAATATTTTTAGTGATTCATTGTGATTTTGAGTTATCTTATTATTTTTGGATGTTTATGGATTTTTAAGTATTTATTTTTCTATTTGTTGAATATTTTTTAATTCTTTTTTTTATATTATGTAGGTCATTTAGGAGTGTGTTACTATTTTTTATTTAATTATGCATTTCTTATAACATACTATTTTTATTATTTCTTTTTGCATTTTTTATTATTATTGTGCATATTTCATACTATTTTTTGTTAATTATTACCATTTATTGTGTGTTGAATGATCTCATCTATTTTTTTATAACTTTTTGAAAAAACTACTTTATTTTAAGTATCTTTTACTATTTTTATGTTAATTTAAATATATTATTGTTCATTTATTTGATTCTTACAATTTTACATATTTTATTATATTTTTGTTTGACGTACTAGTTTTTCTAATTCATTTTGCAGTTTGTTTTTGAGTTTTAATTATATTTTTTATTGTTTTATACAATTTTGGGTATTTAGAGTGATTCTTAGAACTATCCGTACTATTTTTGTGACTTTTTTATGATTTTCAAAAATTCTTAATACTTTACCAATATCTTATTATTTATAGTGTTTGTTTAAATGTATCTTACTATGTTTTGTTGATCGATTATTTGTTTTTATAATTTTTTATAGTTGCTTGTATATTTAGTGTTAATTACTATTTTAGTAATTCACTTGTTATTTATTTTTAAAATTTTATTATAGTTTTTAGTATTTTATAATAATTTTCGTTATTTGCATTGATTGATACCATTTTTATGTTTTGAATTTTCGTTTCTTTGTATTTTTGTATTTCTTATTATTTTAAAAATTTTATTATTTTGCAAGTATACATTATGGTGTTTTTGAATTTATTTTACATTATTTTGTTGGTTATTTATATATTATTTTTTTATTTTATTACCTTTTTTGGTTCACTTTCTATTTTTTATAATTATATTTGTAATTTATTTTTGAATGCTTTTGTGTATTTAAGTGTTTCATTTTATTTTGTGTATTTTTGGATGTTTCTTCCCATTCTTGTATAATAGACCGTACATAATAATTTTTGCGGCTTTTGTAGTTTTTTTTTGAATTTTTATAATTTATTGGTATTTTACATATTTATTACTATTTGTAATATTTTTTTAATATATATTACATTATTTTTCAGTTAATTATGTGATTCTTAATATTTTTTGTGTTTATCTAGATTTATAGTATTACATACTATTTTCAATAATATTTCTTACGGTTTGATTAAATTTTTTTTTTTATGTTTTGTATTTTGTGCTTTTTTTGGTTTCTTTGGACTAATTCTTACATTTTTTTTTGTCTCACACGAACCAACATTTTAGTTAGTTTTACTATTTATTATGGTTATTTTGACGATTTTACTATTTTTGGTGTCTTGATTGTAGGTTATTTAAGAGTGTCTTACCATTATTTATTTATTTGTGTATTTCTTATACATACTATTTTTAGTATTTATTTTTACATTTTTTATTATTATTTTATATTTTTCATACTATTTTTTATTGATTCTTTCCATTTTTTTGTTTAGTTATGTTTTGGAATATTTTTTATGATTTTTGGAAAATTATTTTATTTTAAGTATTTGTTACTATTTTTATTTTTCTTTAAATATATCTTAAAATATAGTGTTATTTTGTGATTTATTTTTCAATTTTAAATGTGTTTTTTTATTATTTTAGAACAAATAGTACTATTTTTATCATTTTTTATAATTTTTAAAAGTGGTTAATAGTTTACTAATATAATATTATTTATAGTGTTTATTTAAATATATCTTACTATTTTTTGTTATTTATATTTTTTATTCTTTTTAAAAATATATTATTTTGTAAGTATTCATTACTATTTGTGGTATTTTTTATTTTATAATTATATTTCAAATTTATTTTTTAATATTTTTATGTATTGAAGTATTTTATTATATTTTATATCTTTTTGTGTATTTTTTCTCATTCTTGTATAATGTACAATAATAAATAAAAAATAACAAACAATACATAAAATTATAATAAAACATAAAAAATATCTTGAAACATTCAAGTTAAAAAAAATAAGTAAGAAACAATAAAAAAAATTACCCAAAACATTATGAGACAAAAAAATAAAATAATCACTAAAAATTATTAAGCAAACCTAAAAATATTACAAATTTCAAAATAAAATTAAGAAACAAATAAATAACCAACAAGATATATTAAGATATATTCAATTACTCACTATAAGTAGGAAAATAATTATAGAAAATATAAAAAAAAGTCTAAAAAAAGTAATAAACACGCCAAAATAAAAAATAAAACATAAAATAAGTGGGATTATTAAATAAAAATAAAAATAAGAAACACTAATAAATACAATAAATAAAAAAAATATTTGCGATTATTCTTAATATAAGAATTTGCATAAAAATAAAAAATATTAAAAAAATACTTAAAATGTTATAAAATTCCAAAAATAATAAGTAATAGAAAAAATTACAAATAAATATAAAAAATATGGTATAATTCAAGACAAAATAATAATAAAAATAATCCAAAAATATGAGACAATAAAAAATAATATAAACTCTAAAATAAAATTAAGAAATACTAAAATAACTAGTAAAAAATAGATAGATACATGGAAAAAAAATCTATAAATACAAATAAATAGTATAAAATAATAAGAAAATTTAAAAAATATTCAAAATATAATGAAACACTAAAAAAAGAAAAAATTAAAAACCAAACTGTATAATTAATTACAAAAAAATAGTTTGATAAATTACAAGTATAAGGAAATAACAAAAAAAATTAAGGAATAAACAAATGATAAATAAAGAATTGTATGATAAATTTAAATAAACATTACAAATAGTAAAAAATACTTAAAATATAATAAATTTTAAAAAAATAAAAAACTCTAAAAATATAATTTTATGATAAAAATAATTCTAAACATTGCAAATATTAGAAAATATTAAGAATTAATTAAAATAGACTAAAATAGTATGAAAAATTAAAAAAATTCACATACAAGATAAAAATAGTATGGGATCGTTTAACACAAAAAATAATAAAAATGAATCCAAATGACAATAAAAAATAATTAAAAAATAAACATTAAAAATCACTAAAAATAATAAGTAAGACAAGACATTTTAGAAACTCTAAAAAGTAATTAAAAAACACATAAATAATCATCAAAACAAGTATTATACAATAAAATAAAAATAACATGAAAAATCGCATAAAATAATAAAAAAAGTTAAAAATACATAAGAAAATAATAACAAATAAATAAATGAACAATAAAATATTATTCGATAAGAAACGCCTTAAATAAGAAAAAATATATAATATACAATAAATTTAAAAAATAAAAATAACTAAAAACTAAACCGATAACAATAATTCAATATATATAAAATAATAAAAACATTTGCAAATAGGGTAAAACTGCATAAATACCCACAAACTCCAAAAAGTTATTAGAAATAAAAAAAACGTAAAAAGATGGAGCGGTTGTTAAATATACAAAAATTTTAATAATCACTGAAAAACACTCAAAATATGATAAAACACAAAAAATTAAAAAAATAAGTTTAATTAAATAGTAAGTTAATAACAAAAGTTATAAGAAATAAATAATTGGACAACAAAATATTAAAATATACATACAACGAACACCTCAAATAATAATAAATACGTCAAATAAAATAAATTACTAAAAAAAATAAGAGACACTAAAAAATACATTTAAACGAAAAAACAGTTATAAGTTAAAATACAAACACAATGAATTTAAATAAAAATTAAATTCAGAAAAAAATACAAAAAAAATATGTCTAAATGTAAGTTAAAAAAAAGTAAGAATTAATAAAATAATAATTTAAAATATTTTGATATAATATAAAATTTTCAAAAAATAAAAAAATCACTTAAAAATATTAAGCAACACTAAAAATGTTAGAAAATTTAATACAAAATTAAGAAAAACCTTAATGACCAACAAGACATGCTAAGAAACATTAAAATAAAAACACAAAAAATTAATAAACTCGTCCAAAAAATTAATAGCCTAAAATTTGTGTAATCACTCAATATAAAAAAAATAGTAAAAAACACTAAAAAAGATTGAAAATAGTATAAAACACTTGAAAAAATAAAAAAAATCAAATACAAACAAGAAAAGTAATTACAAAAAATTGTAAGTTTAACTAAAAATGTAAGTAAATAACAAATATAAGAAAAAATAAATATAGGACCCACAAAACAATAAACAATATAAGTTACATACAAATAAACACCACACATATTAATAAATTCTTAAAATACAATGAATTAAGAAAAATATTTGCTATTATTATTTACATAAGAAATGGTAAGATTCAATAAAAATATTTTAAAATAATATGACACAATAAAAATTTATAAACAAAACACAAAATAAAGTACAATAAAAAATATAATAAATTTAAATAAAAAACAAATATATTAAAAAAATACTTAAAATATCATTAACTTCCAAAAATAACAAGTAATACAAAAAATCACAAAAAAACATAAAAAATATGTGACATCATTCAAGACAAAAAAATAATAAAAATTAATAAAAACAACCCAAATGGTGAGATAATAAAAAATAATATTAAGTAAAATAATAAAATGAACAATAATAAAATCACTAAACATATTAAGTAAAATAAAATAATATTATAAACTCCAAAATAAAATTAAAAAACACCGGAATAACTAGCAAAAAATAGATAGATACATTGAAAAAAATATAAATATAAATAAATAGCATAAAATACTATGAAAATTCAAAAAAGTAATAAGCACTAAAATTACAAGTGATTATTCAATATAAAAAATGGAAGGTTTCACTTAAAATACTCAAAATAGTATGAAACACTAAAACAAGAAAAAAATAAAAAATAAATTGTATAAGTAATTACAAAAAATTAGTTAGTTAAACTAAAAATATAAGGAAATAATAAAAAAAATTAAGAAATAAACAAATGATAAATAAAAAATTGTATGATAAATTAAAAGAACCATCACAAATGGTAAAAAAATACTTAAAATACAATAAATTTTAAAAAAAATAAGAAACTCTAAAAATAAAAAGCTATGACAAAAATAATTATAAACATTGCAAACATAAAAAAATAGTAAGAATTAATTAAAATAACCTAAAATAGTATGAAAAATTAAAAAATAAAAATTTATAAAGAAGATGCAAAACTAATTACAATAAAAAATATAAAAATTTAAATAAATCCAAATAAAATAAAAAATATAAAATGTAACAAACTTTCAAAAATAACAGAGAACACAAATAATAACAATCAAACAACAAAAATATGTGGGATTGTTCAAGATAAAAAAATGATAAAACACCAAAAAATTAAAAAAAATTTATAGACAAACCACAAAATTAATTAAAAAAGTAAGTTAAATTAAATTGTAACCTAATAATAAAAGTTATAAAAAATAAATAATTTAACAACAAAATATTAGAATATACATACGAAGAAAAACATCAAATAATAATAAATACTTAAAATAAAATAAATTTCTAAAAAATAAGGAACACTAAAAAAATACATTTAAACGAGAATAAAAGTTGTAGTTATATAAGATAAAAAAGGTAAAAATCAATAAAAATAAAATATTATAAACAAAACCCTAAAAAACCCAAAATGAATTACTATATAAAACACAATGAATTTAAATAAAAATTAAATTTAGTAAAAAACACAAAAAGTATGTATGAATGTTCAAGTTAAAAAAAGTAAAAATTAATAAAATAATAACCTAAAATATTTTGAGATAATAAAAAATAATATAAAAAATAAAAAATCACTAAAAAAATATTACGCAACACTAATAACACAAATATGAAAAATCACATAAAATACCAATAAATTTAAAAAAAGTAATATACTAATCAAAATAAAATTAAACGCCTAAAATTGGTGTAATAATTTAATATACAAAAATGGTAAAACTCTAAAAAATACTAAAAATAGTATCAAACACTTAAAAAATAAAAAAAATTAAATACAAATCTAAACTAAAAATATAAGTAAATAACAAATATAAAAAGAAATAAATATATGATTCACAAAATAATATAAGTTACATATAAATAAACACTCCAAATATTAATAAATACTTAAAATATAATATATTTCCATAAAAATAAGAAACACTAATAAATACAAAAAATTACAAAGAAACATAAAAAATATGTGATATCATTCAAGACAAAAAAATGATAAAAATTAATAAAAACAACCTAAAAAGTATGAGAAAATATCAAAATTAAAAAATGAAAAATAATAAAATCACTAATTATAGTTAGTAAAATAAAAAAATGTTATAAACTCCAAAAAAAATTAAAAAACACAAACACGGTAAGATATATTAAGAAATATCATAAATACAAATAAATAGCATAAAATAACAAGAAACTTCAAAAAAAGTAACAAGTACATAAAAGTTGTAAAAAATATGAATAATCATTCAATATACAAAAATGGAAAGTGTCACTTAAAATACTCAAAATAGAATGAAATACTAAATATAAAAAAAAATTAAAAAACAAATAGTATAAGTAATTACAAAAAATAGTTAGTTAAACTAAAAATGTAAGAAAATAACAAAAAAAATTAAAAATAAACAAATGATAAATAAAACAATGTATGATTAATTCAAATAAAAATCACAAATAGTAAAAAATACTTAACAAGATGCATAACTAATTAAAATAAAAAATACAAAAATTTAAATAAATCCAAATATAGTAAAAAATACAAAATTTTATAAACTTTCAAAAATAATAAAGAACACAAAAAATCACAACCGATTAATTTTACGGTTTGTCTAGTAATATTTTTTTTTCTGTTTTTATCATATTTTGAGTATTTTTTTAATGATTTTTACGATTTTTATATAGTTAATCATCACACCTATTTTTAGTATTTTTTTTCTTGTACTTATTACATTTTTGGAATTTATTAGTATTTTATATAATTTTTTCTATTTATAGTATTTTTTTATTTTTTATATATATTAAATGATCCTAACTGTTTTTCTCATTTTTATATAGTTTTAGTGATTTTTATTTTTAAAAATTTGTTGTATTTTACGTATTTTTTTATTTGAGGCATTTCTTTATATTTATCGTATAATATTTTGTTGTTTATTTATTTATTTCTTATTATTTTTGTTTTTTCTTAAATCTTTACTTTTACTTTCTATATTTTATAATTACTTTTACAATTTGTATTTAATTTTTTGTTTCATCATATATTTACTCATTTTTAGTAATTTTTATAATTTTTGTTTATTGAAGAATTCTACCTATTTTTTGTGTTAATTTTTTACGTATTTATTATTTTATACAATTTTTCGTTTTTATGGTTATTGTTTGAATGTATCATACTGTATATTTATCGTTATTTACGTTTTTCTTAATTTTATTTTTAAATTTCTAAAAAAATTTGTATTACTTACAATTTTTACTAATTTTTATTGTTTATATTATTTTTTATTCTCAAATACTTTTTGAGTTTGCTTTTATTAATTTTTATCATTTTTTTATCTTTAACACACATATGTTTTGTTGTCATTTTTTTTGTTAATGGTTATTTTTAAAAGTTTAAATTATTTTATTTGTTTTACTATATTTGGTTTTATTTAAATTATTTATATTTTTTTATCCTAATTAATTATATATATATTATTTATAAATTTTTATTTTTAATTTTTCATAGTATTTCAAGTTATTTATGTACTTTAAATAAAACTAAATATAGTAAAAAACATAAAATGATAAAATTTTTAAAATAACAATAAATAAAAAATAATAACAAAATACAAAAAAATATGTGATATCGTTAAAAATAAAAAATGTAAAAATTAATAAAAACAAATCAAAAAATATTTGAAAATAAAAAATAATATAAAAATTAAAAATAAATAATAAAAATCACTAAAAATTTATAAATAAAGTAAAATATTTTAAAAATTTTATATTCAAATAAACACTATAAATAGAAATAAAAATAAAAGAAGAACGCAAACAATAGGTATTATGGTTCAATATATAAAAATAGTAAAAATTACCTAAAAAGACTTAACATATAATGAAATAAAAAATTAAATACAAATTTCTAAAATAATTACAAAAAATAGAAAATTTAAGAAAATAATAAAAAATTATACAAGAATAAATACTTAAAGTATAATAAATTTTAAAAAAATAAAAATTAAACAAAAATGAGAAAAGCAGTCATTTAATATATATATATATATATAAAATAATAAAAAACATCACAAATAGGAGAAAACTGTATAAAATACTAATAAACTCCAAAAATATAATAGGTACAAAAAAAATTCTAAAAATAAGAGAAATTATTCAATATATAAAAATTATAAAAATCACTAAAAAATACTCAAAATGTGATAAAACACTAAAATAAAACATTACTAGATAAACTACAAAATTAATTAAAAAATAGTAAGTTAAACTAAAATAGTATGGTAATAATAAAATAATAATAAATAAATAATTGAAAAATAAACCTTTATAATTTACATATAAAAAAATATCTCAAATACTCCAAAATGTAATAAATAAATGAAAAGAAAGACATCAAATCATAATGTTCTTTAATTAGGTGATGCTCCATAAAAGCAACATTCTATTAAAAAGGCTTTGCCATTCAAGTCATTAAATTTGGACAGTCATTACAACTGGCATACATAAGTACAAGTTCCACATGCAAAATGAAAAAGGGTCACCACAATAGTAATGCTAACTGGGAAGTTGTTTAATTATTATAAGTCAATTCTCATTATAATTTTTTATACTTGAAAAACTTATAAGCAAAAATCAACATATAACACAATGAGTTAATGACTACTATAAATGAATTTAGCAATATAAGTATTGTTACATTACTGATTTATACATAATCGCCGTAAAACTTAGTCTATAGATAGAAAGTTTTGATATCTTATCGGTGAGGGGCCGACGACCGGAGCTATTGATTTCTCTAGATTGCTCTTCTCCTGGTTAACCTTTTTGGATCAAACCCCACCTCAATTGGTGGCCTAAGTAGTGCGAATTTCGCATTTTAAATTTTTGCAGAAACGTATTGTGAATAGTATTTTCCGGCCAATGGCGGTGGGGGGACATACCGTCTTAGCTTAGGGAAGGTCGGGGCACCTCTAAGCATGGTATAGAGGGCTTGGTTTGACCAGAGTTGGTCTAGGAATGGCTCGACTCGAGCTCAAGCAGCTCGGGTTGCTGATCGTCGAGGAGTGGCAATATTGTGTGAGTTTCCCCACTCTTCTCTGATGGCCCTCAGCATAAAGAGAGAGTGCAGCTGGGTAGAGGTCTTCCTCCCGGTTCTAGGGACACCGAATGTAGCTTCTAATGTTGAGAAAAGTCCCGTTGTCGGAGCTCTGGTTTGCTACTGGCTAGAAACTAGGACACTTCACCTTATTCGCTCAATTGTGGGATGTTGAAAACAAATGGAGGGATGCTCTTTATATAAGGAGCTCGACAACTGACCGAGCTACTGGCAGACATAAAACTCAGCCTCTGACTCGGTCGCCGGCAATCATACCAGAGCTCTTCCTAGGTCGCCGGAGGAATCGCCCTCCCTCTCTATCTATCCTTTCTATCAACTGACTGAGGAAGACGATGATAATGTGGCGAGCGTACCATTTGATGCGTTGTAATTGGTCGGTTTTTCTGATGTGGCATTCCAACTCAGCCGCCACGTTAGCCATTGATAAGTTGACCAGACACATGACATCCTCTCATTGGTTGCTCGTGTCTACGTAGTAGGCTGATCAGACCGTTGTCCAAACACATGACAACCTTCCATTAGCTACCCGTGTCTACATGGCTACTGACTAAGTGCCCGCTGACCGTTGACCGGTCCGGTTTATTGACCAACTAGATCGTTGACCGGTCCAGTCCAACCGGGTTAGGTGACCCAAATTAAAAAATCGGCTGGTTCAGGCCCGATTCGACTACTTTTGTCAAAATTAAAATTTTCAAAATTTATATAAATTCATTTTCTATCTATGGTGTATGCAATTTTCCAATTTGATATTTTTAAGCCACCTAGAAAAATGAATCATTAAACTAATTCACCATGGTTATACCTGGTCCAGGTCTGGTTCACCCTAAACTGGTCCAATTTTCCCATTCAATTTACTTCATGGTTCTTCTTCATGATTTTTATGACTTTTTGGTCACTTGGTATTTTCCAATTCCCCATTTTACCCCTTCTTTACTATTTTTGGTTCATTAATTGGCTCAGTTTTCTCATGGAAATTGGTCGGTTCTTTTCCCAGATTCCCTTGGTCCGATAGTACAAGTTCCACATTATTCATGTCTACTAATTGGGCACTGACTTGGGAGGCAGTCCATTGACCGGTTGGACCTTTGACTTGTTCAGTCGGATCGGGTACGATGACCCAAAATAAAAAAATTGACCAATTCAGGCCCAAATTGATCGATTTTCTAAAATTTAACATTTTCTAAATTTACCTAAATTCAATTTCTATCTAGTGATTATTTCAATTTCCTAATTTGATATTTTAAATTGTCTAGAAAAATCAATCTTTGAATCAATTTTTCATGGTTCAGTCCGGTTCGGGTCTGGTTCACCCTAAACTAGTCTGGTTTTCCCACCCAATTCCACTCATGGTTATTTTCTTTAAAGTTTAGGTATTTGTTGGCCACTTGGGGTTTCTCGATTTCCCGTTTGGACTTTTATTCATTTGTTTCATACCACTTTGATTGTCACACTCCAACCCGATTTAGTCAGAGTCTATGAGCAACCTGCCACTCTTCCCTATATTATTTAGGTATATCTACTCGAATTAGGCAAGGAAGGTGAAGGCGTGTCCACGTTCGAACCCTTACTTTAGTTGGGGGTAGGAAGTGTACCTTAAGGGCCTCAGCGCATCCGGAGCTTCCTATTGGAGTGATGTCCTGTAAAGGGGTTGAGGGAGGTGGATGAGTACAATACTTAGTGAGGGGAACTTACTATAATGGTTTACTTGAATTTATCTCATCTTTCTTAAATTTAATTCATTTATGATATTTCACACAGTCATATAATCAACAATCGCCCTCCTATCATAGGAGGGATCACACATTTGCAGAATGGTACTCGACCGAGCCACTTATGGACCGGAGCGCCTTTACCATCCACCCTGATAGAGGGATGTTGCCTCTACCCGGAGTTTGTGCGGACATCAGTAGTTCGACCCCAAACTCAAGTATCTCCATCATGTCCACTCAATGGGACGAGACCTCATTCCTCCTACTTCCTCGGTCTCTATGTATAGGAAGCTCCTCGGCTTCACGACCTACTAAATGACGATACTGCCTTTATGCTCCCTTGGTCATCCAACAGTCCTTGGGTCCCATCACTACCTCATGTCAGGTGTCCTGATGGCCCAGACATCACGTTGCATGCACAATCAACAAGCTTTTTAAGTTATAGCCATTATCTTTGGCCCTCTCGCACAATGGTTTGTCAGCTTGGCTTCGACCACACCACGCATACTAGCCCAATAGGTTCGATGACCTCTCTTTGGCAGAGCAGCGATTCTGCCCAACAAGTTCGACAACTCAACTTGGCTCGATGGGTATCATGCAAGTTCCCATTATTCAGATCTTTTAGCCTCATGTATCACATGTCTATTTTGGACGTGTCCATGCCCGTATCCACCGGCCTTGGGCCCATTAGCATCTCGAGCCTAAGCATGGAATTAACTCCCAAATATTTTATGTAAATTCACCCAGTCAGGAGATGCTAATTCTGAGAAAATCGTTTTTCAAAGCTTAAACCATCATTCCAACCGGAATGTACGTCATAGCGGTTCCCACTTACCCGATGATCTTGGCAGGGTTGCGCTGGCGGGATTTCTCTCCTTAGTGTGCTTCTAGGGTCGGCACTCACGTAATCCGATCTTGTTGGTATTAGGATGTGGTGACAAATGGGTCTTATACTTTCTTATATTTGCACCTAAGGCCCCGTACTTTGCTTAAATTGCACATGGGTCCCTAATTTCTCTCTAATCTCTATCGGGTCCCCTAGGTTCCCAATTATTCTTTTTGGGTCCTTAACTCTTTTAATTTCACTAATTTGCCCTTAATTTACCAATTTTTTCTTTTAGTCCTTAATTTTATAAAAATTGCAATTTGGTCCCCTAACTTTTCAAAATTTCCAATTTGCCCAATTGACCCTCAATTGGGGTGAATTTCATAACCTCAATTTTGTGAAATTTCCGTTCAAACCTCCAATTTTTGGAAATTGCACAAAAGTCCCCCAAAATCCCCAAATCGCCCTTCACCTTCTTCCCCAATTTGAGCATATGACACTTCGGATCTTACCTCGTCCAATTGGCAGCCTGCAAGTCTTTGTTTTCTTCAAATCTTGCTTCTAATCACCTCCCACATCTCCACTCGATCGTCCTGCACTTCGAATTTTTGAATTTGGATATATTTGCTTATATTTGGTGACAAATGGGTCCTATACTTTCTTATATTTGCACCTAAGGCCTCGTACTTTGCTTAAATTGCACCTAGGTCCCCAATTTCTCTCTAATCTCTATCAAGTTCCCTAGGTTCCCAATTATTCTTTTGGGGTCCTTAAATCTTTTAATTTCACTAATTTTCCCTTAATTTACCAATTTTTTCTTTTAGTCCTTAATTTTCTAAAAATTGCAGTTTGGTCCCTCAACTTTTCAAAATTTCCAATTTTCCCCAAATTTGTCCAATTTTTCCAATTGACCCTCAATTGGGGTGAATTTCATGAAAATACCCTAAATTTCATGAAATTATCGTTCAGCCCTCCAATCTTTGAAAATTACACAAAAGTCCCCCAAAATCCCTAAATCACCATTCACATTCTTCCCTAATTTGAGCATATGACACTTCGGATCTTACCTCATCCAATTGGCGACCTGTAAATCCTTGTTTTCTTCAATTCTTGTTTCTAATCACCTCCTACAGCTCCCCTAGATCGTCCTACACTTCGAATTTCTTAATTTGGCTAAGTTTTGTGCCATATCGAAGCTTCGCTAGAAAAGTTACAATAGAGAGAGAAAGCTTGCATTTCTTACCGATGAAGAGACGATGGCTAGAGCTTGAGGTGGGGGCAGTTAGATCTTGTCAATGGGAACATAGTAGGATCGAGTTCTGCTGCAATTCGCTATTGCCCTGCGGGAATTTGAAGAGAGAAGTTTCGGTTGGTGCAACTCCAAATTTTGGAAATTTCAACGAGGGGAGGTGAAATTGAGCTTACCAGGGCCTGTAGGGGTGTTGTGAAGGATATTAGGCAATTAGTGGTGTCCAAGGTGGGTGGTGGAAGGGCGAGCTAGCATTGAGCAGGAGCTCGCTGCTTCGAGCTCCAAAGTAGCTTTACTGTGTGATCTCCTCACACCTCCCTAAGCACTTCCTGGTTGTTCTGAAAGGTATGGAGCTAGAGGATTCTTCCTCAGTTCCAATGCCACCCTTCGAAGCTCCTTTGGTGAAGGTTTCGCCCGTCGTCGGAGCTCTAGTTTGAAGCTCGTCAGAAAACTCACTCTTATTGTTCTTCGCTTGATTGTGGGATGCTGATAATGAATGAGTGGGTGCACTTTATATAGGGAGGTCGACAATTGCTTAGGCTACCGGCCGGCGTAAGACTCGGCCTTCGACTCGACCGCTGGAGACATGATCGGAGCATTTTTCTAGTCATCCGAGACTCTAGCTTTTCCGGTGACTCCATCTCTCTCTCTTCTCTATCAGCATATGAAGTTTGAAGATGATGACGTGGTGGTCGTGTCACGTGGCACTCTGTGATTGGTCAATTTTTCTAACGTGGGTTGCCAGCTTGGCCGCCGCATCAGCCATTGACCTGTTGACTAGGCATGTGGCAGCCTCTCATTGGCTGCTCATGTATGTGTGGCATGCTGACAGGGCGCCAGTTGTCCATTGACTAGACACATGGCAGCCTCTCATTGGTTGACCATGTCTATGTGGCACTCACATGGTGCTAGTTGGCCGTTGATCAATCTGGTCAGACCGTTGACCGGTTCGGTCCGACTGGGTTTGCAATCCGAATTTCAAAAATCGACTGGTTCGGACCCGGTTCGACCATTTTTCTCAAATTTAAAAATTTCTAAATTCATTATCTATCTAATGGTGATCTTAATTTTCTAATATGACATTTTTAAGCAACCTAGAAAAATAAATTTGTGAACCGGTTCACTATGGTTCATGCCAGTTCGGGTCTGATTTACTCCGAACCGGTTCGATTTTCTCTTCAATTCCACTTCCCGGTTCTTCCTTGAAGTTTTTGTGAAATTTTGGTCACTTGGGATTTTCTAATTTCCCACATTAGCTATTTTTCGTTAATTAAACAACTTGATTCTTCATGTATACACATATACCGGTTCTTTTTCCGGTCTCCTTTGGTCTAATTGGGCGGGTTTTACATTGATGCTCGGTTTTCTTTTTAAATTTTTCGATTTACTATTATGGATTTCTCATTATAAAGAAATAGGTTTTACAGTTTTGGTAATATAAATAGCTAAAATTACTTGAAATCAATATTTTCTCTAAAAACTTAGTCTCAAACTTTTCAATTTTTTCATTTTCATTAATCAATGAACAAAGGATCTATATAGACACATAGATTTGTATTGATCAGAAAAGAATCAATAGAAAAAGTAAACTTGGGTGCGAAAACTTGTCAACTTTTTATTTTACGGCTAATTTTATTTTTCATGGTTAAAAAAATATCGAGTTCAATTATTATTTTGTTTGGTAATAAATTAGTTTTAATTTTTTTAATATCTGATTTTTTGGTATTGATAATCAAATCGGTTACCTACTTACTATTTATTCAAGATAATCTCAACACTTGTGAACTCAAATTAAAATAACTTATAATAAAATTATTGAAAAACTTTGATATATTATTATAAAATATTTTAAATAATAATAATATATAATATAATTTTATTAGTTAATATTATATTATAATAATTTAATATTATTTATTTGTATATTTATATTATTTTGAACATATAAATAATAATATATTTATATAATTTATTTAGTTATTTATTAATAAAAATTTATTCACATTACACATTATAGCTATCAACATATTAGTTGTAAAGAACAAAGTACGAGTAGATAGACAATATATATAAATATTGTTGTAATACTTGATTTAATTTGTGTACTATCTAATGGGTTTATGGCTTAATAAAGCCTTTATATGAACATAATCTAATAATATCTAAATAAAATCTTATAAAAATCTAGTAGTATTTGAATAGGATCATATCTCTTGGTAATGTCGGTTGGGGTTTGTGTCTCTTAACTTATGTGTACGCATGTCTTGTAGTCTCTTGGTAATGCTTGTTGGGGCTTATGTCTTTTAACTTGTGTGGACTCATGTCTTGTGATCTCTTGGTAATGCTCGTTGGGGCTTGTGTCTCTTGACTTGCGAACTCATGTCTTATGGTCTCTTGGTAATGCCCGTTGGGGCTTGTGTCTCTTGACTTATGCGGACTCATGTCTTATGGTCTCTTGGTAATGCCCGTTGGGGCTTGTATCTCTTGACTTGTGCGGACTCATGTCTTATGGTCTCTTAGTAATGCCCGTTGGGGCTTGTGTCTCTTGACTTATGCGGACTCATGTCTTATGGTCTCTTGGTAATGCCCGTTGGGGCTTGTATCTCTTGACTTGTGCGGACTCATGTCTTATGGTCTCTTAGTAATGCCCGTTGGGGCTTGTGCGGACTCATGTCTTGTGGTCTATTGGTAATGCCCATTGGGGCTTGTGTCTATTGGTGTCTTGTAGCTTCAATATTATTTATTGTCTATTACTCTCGGGAAAACTCAAGTGGAGGAGCTAAACTTAAAGTTGGATATAAATAAAATAATTGAATAATTAATTAATGATGCATTAATGAATATGTCCGCTAATAAAAAAAATTATAAAAAAAAAATCCATTGAAGGTAAAATGAGCCAAATGGGAAAATGCTTTAAGAGAGCGGGATAAAAATATATATAGGGATAGACCATTTTTGTTGAGATCTAAAAAACTAAGTTAATTTTGATAGACTAATCATAATTTTGATATATGTACTAAATATTATAAATATTTTAAATGTGAAATATTTATGCTAGAATAAGGAGCTCGCTATTAATAGAAAAAAGAATAAACCCATTGATAAATAAAGAAATTGAGTCAATATTTCACTGAATTTAGGCTAAATTGAAATTTTATCAGAAATCATAACTTTTTTTTAATATCATAAAGGACAAAGGAAAAAAAATGAAGATTGCAACGAAAACGATAAAATGAGAGAGATCTCGGGTTGAGAAGTGTTATAAATAATGGAGACGAATGGATTCGGGGTCGTGTGACAGCACCCGACCCCCATAGGATCATATTTTAAGAGTTTTCCTCAATAAGGCTTTGATACCATAAAGAATAGAGGAAGAGAAGATAGACAATGTGTGTAAATATTGTTGTAATACTTGATTTTATGTGTGTACAATTTCATGGGTTTATATAGGCTTAATAAAGATTTTATATGAACATAATCTAATAATATCTAAATAGAATCTAATTGAAATCTAATAGTATCTAATTGATAATGTCTGTTGGGGTTTATGTCTTTTAACTTGTGCATACTCATTTCTTGTGGTCTCTTGGTAATGTCGTTGGGGCTTGTGTCTCTTGACTTGTGTGGACTCATGTCCTGTGATATTTTAGTAATATCTTGTGGTCTATTGGTAATGACAATTGGGACTTGTGTCTCTTGACTTGAAATCTTATGGCTTCAATGTTATTTATTGCCTATTAAGTTGTATGGCCATTTTTATGGTATAAGATGAGCCCCGTCAATTATCATAAATTGCCCTAATGAGGAGCATCACATGGGAGGGTTTATAAAAAAAAGAAAATTCATATGGCAATAGTTGAAGTGGGACAAGTTAAGCTCTAATTTGTTGTCTTCTATTTTTTGAGAGAATCTGCCCACATATTATTTTTTTGGAAATTTTTAATAATCATTAATCCTTTATATTATAAAAATATTAATATACAATGATATCTAAACTCTATTAGTTAGAATTTATTTGTGAATATATAAATCTTAATTAATATTATTTTAAAAAAGAAACTAGGAAATATTGTTTGAATTATAAAGTTTAATAAAAATTATACAAGTTTAAGATAATTCAATTCAAAAATAATACATTCGATTATACCATTAAGAGTTCTTTTAGAAATAAAATATTGTCACTTTTATTCAGTTTTTGACGGTTTTCTTTTTTTTTTTTTTAGAAATTGCTAGGATGCACACGTGGCTATATGGACGTCAACAGCAGTGTTTTGGTGGGTGGCATGTCACTATTCTTGGAGAGCTTGATTGTCATCTCTTATGGTCAAATAATTTATTCCAATAGATGACTCTTGATCTTTGCATGGTTGAGTTGAGAGAAGGTTACTATACATAATTACAATGCAACAATTTAAGATAACTTAGATCGAATTCATGGATAAATTAAGGTAGGCACTTATGTATTAATTTATTATTTTTCATTTTTTTCTATTTCAAGTAACTCCAATTAAAAAAAAGCATTTAATGAATGAAAATGAACTATTCTATCTTTGTCTATTATGCAAAAGAAGTCGCATGTCGAAATACATAAACAAACAAACACACTAAGAATTAAACGGGAAAGATGAACAGTATGCATATTATTCCAATAGGGGTGATCTTTCATCCGTGCATGATTGGGATGAGAGAAAAGTTACTATCAAGCACAAAATTAAATATGTATAATTACAATGCAACAACTTAGGTTAGATTGTCCAATTTCTATAGATTCTCCTTGTGAGGAAAATCACTAGTTAGTGTGAATGGTTTTTCATATTTGTACTAAATGTTACTGTTTATTCCCAATGGAATGGAACGGGTGAAATGAACAAAAACCATGTGTTGAATTTCTAAGAACAGTTTTCAACTGAAAATTATTAAATTTCGTCTTCTTTTGTCGACATTAATTTTGTAAGTTTGCAAGCATCTAAAATGACTCTCTGTTCAACTGAATATGACTTCTGATAAGGAATCTTTTCAGTTGAAGGAATCTTTTGAATAGAGGAGAGGCAATGGACTTCTTATTAGAGGATGATGATTAACCTAAGAGTTGACTGAATCCTTTATCTCCGTTGAGACAAAGTGTAATGATATGTGGCATTATTATTGGAAATCTTGTATTGCATTACTATCTGTTTGTTTCCTTCATAACCCAACCTATGTTTCATTTTTATATCTCACATACTTTGATAATGCATGCAGTATCGCATTATCTCTTGTTTAAAATATAATTTTATGATTTTTTTATAAATAACTCAATCATTGTCTCGTTTATTACAATTTCCCTAACAAAATAAATTACTACATTTGTTTATTCTTTTAAATCAACCATTTGTGATGGAGTAGATGCCCTTCATATAATACAAGTTAAGAATATTTATGGAGATGTCATGTATAATCAATCCACTAGACATATTATAGGTTATTCCAACCATTTGAAGGTGGACACTTGATATTGTTAGGTACTTTGTTCTCATATGAGATGGTGTTAAACTCGTCAACGTAAAAAAATCATTTTAAGCATGAGATCCAAAACAAATAATGCATCATCCTCATATGAATTCCATTATTGTCGCTAGTCTTGATTTTCACTTGTATTTTATACTTTGGTGCATTATAATACTTCAAATAACTCTCTTCACTAATATTAGTATAATACAATAAGCTATGTTTTAAAAACAATCAATATTTTGAACCAAATCCTAACCTTTTGAAAATCCATATACATAACACTCAATGTAATTAATGTCCAAAAATCAAAACAAATAGAGGGGAGGCCTCCGTCTTCTTGTCCAAGTTCTTAAAATTGGGAGAGTTTATTTTACAGTCTCTTATAGAAGAGAAGCAAGCAATGGCGTATAACCAAGAAAGCAAAAGACGTGGAATAATCTGCACAATGCATCCCATGTTGTATTAAATGATAATAATCAACAACGTTAACTTGGAAATTAAGCATTGAGAGATGGAGCTAACTATAAATTCGACCACACTGTCTGGGTTAAGAATATTACAACATCCAATCATATAAGAATAGGATTAACAACAAGAGTAATCATTTTATGTTTTAGCTTGAAATTAGAATATGTGTAACAATTACTGTCATGTTTATAAAATAAACTTAACGACCGTGTAAAATTGAGTATTTCAGTTATAAGTGAATTTGACATAAGTAAATGTTAAAAATACTATTTATTGATATCCATTCAGACATTATCAAATTCCTTCCACCGTTTTTCCACATCTGTTTCTTGTAATACCGTATTCCTTGACGAATAATTCCACCGTTGAAGCCACATGTGCTATTAATTCCTCGAACTTGTTATACATAAAAAAAACACCAGCTTTACTTTAGCTTGTAATATATAAAAAATATCAAATTTTGATAGATATATCATTTAATTATTATTTTCTTCAAATTAATCCATTAAATAAAAATATTTTATATGATATTATCATCTTTAAATAGAAAAAATGTAAAATTGAGAATACATCTCAATTATTTATTAGAAATTGAAGAAATTATTTATTGATATTCATCTCAGTATTATCAACTTTTTTCCGCATCTCTTATTCTACTGTTTGCTCATTCACATTGTATTCCTTCGTCAAGTTTTGGACCGTAAACTCTTTACTGCCGGAACTTGTTATACTTTAAAAAGAACATAAGTTGTTACTTTACCTTGTAAGATATAAAAAAAATGTTAAAGTTTGATAGATATATCATTTAATTGTTATATTCTTCAAATTAATCCATTAAATAAAAATATTTTATATGATATTATCATCTTTAAATAGAAAAAATGTATAGTTGCTCATATATTGTGAAAACTTTGACACTTAAATCATATATCATTAAAAATAAAATTTTGTGAATCCGTCATCTATCTATAATGCTAATTAACCACATCTCTCCCAACCTGATATTTTTCCATCCACAGTTAATAAATCCAATTTTATATATTTAAAAATGTGATATTTTTAATTTTATATATTTAAAAAAACATGACACATTGAGAAATTTGATCGTTTAAGTATTTAAAAATAAAATGTTATCACTTATATTAAGTATATAAGATTTAAAAATACAATTTCCTAACAAATATAATATCTAAAATGTGACAATATCATTACTAAGCTGACTAACTACTTTATTTTAGCTACTAAGAGACCATTTAAATGCATACTCTATCATAACCTCTCTCGTATTGAACTCCCCTTCAGTTCCTCAATTTGATTATGCATGCTCTCAAAGTTCATCTCCAAGGAATGACAATACTATTTGATAATAACTCTCCTATCAATATATCTAAAAATATTTTATTATATAGTAGATGTAAACATATTGATGTTTACTTTTAATTCTTAAGAGATTTTATAAATGATAGAACATTAGAAATGAAGTTATCTTCAACAAGGATGGCCTAGGGATACAATGACCAATTCATTACTAACTAAATATTTTTTAAAATTAATAAACAAATTAGGAGTAACTAGTTTAAAATATTGTAAAGTGATAATCTAAATAATCAAGTTAAGGGGAAATTGTTATTTTTTTCAATTTACAAATATAAGTAAATATAAGTATGTTGATTTGTATATTTGTAAGCAATATATGCAATCAATTTAACTAGGCAACCCTTGTTTCATGAAATATTCACCACGAAAGCTACATGCACTCTATTATGCTCAAATTGTATTATATATAAAAGATCTCATCAATTGTACATTATCTTGTAAAGAAATTTGATGCTAAAATTTGATGAATATTTATTTGAATGTTATAATTTTTAATTTAATCATTTTTAAAACAAAAAATTTTATTCCTATTAGTAATATATATATATATAGAAAAAAAATTGATGTATAGTCAAGTTTAAAAGTAACATTATTTAAAACTTTTGTATTTTATGTGATATTATTTTTTTTACATAATAATTTAATGTGGTATTATGAAAAATGAAGAAAATATATGCTTTATCTTATATTTTAAGTTTTTTGACATTTGAGTTTCATATATTTGAAAGTATTTTTTTGTAATTGGTGAAGTATTCACAAGTCTATTAACCCTCTAAACATTAAATTTATCTAACTGTGTATACTCTAACACAATATAATTAATAGAAATATATTAATATCTATCTCAATTATTTCAATTTGATTTTTAAATGATTTTTTAAGTTATATATATATTTGAAAACATATTTAAATTTTGACATTTTACTTATATATCTTTAAAAATAAATTTTTATATCTATATATTTGAAAAATAATAATATAATTTGTCTCACCAATTAGGATTTTTTAGATATAAAATATTGTCACTTTTATAAAAAAATTAAGGCTTAACAAAATTAATTATAAATACATAAAATTAAAAATACTACTTTTAAATAATATATATAATGCTTAGAAATCCAGTATAAAAAATATAGAATAAAAGAATAAAAATAACCTAACGTAAGTTCACCTTATTAGTGACAATATTATTGGTTATATTGCCTTCCTATAATTGGGTATCATCATTTTGGCTCCTAATCTTCTCGCATGGAAAAATTATTTAAAATTAATTATTATTTTAGATAATAAAAAATAATATTATATAGATATGTTATTTAAATATCTTAACATATATATAATATCTACTAAAAAATCATTACGTTGGCACCATATTTCCAGAGAAGAATGGAGAAGAAAAAGGAAGAATGATACATGAATAGATATAAATTAATAGTATATTCAATCTCGTTATCTTTAAAATCTACTAATAACTTGAATTCTCAATTATATTAGCTTATTTTATAAAGATTAAAAAGATACCTATACAAGTTCAGGTATCATCAAACAAAAAGTGACTGCACTACTAGTTGATTTTATTAGTTATGAAGATATTATCTACCTATGATTGCAATTGTTATGGTTTTTCTCAGGTTTTTACATCTTTTTATTCTTAAATTCCATTATAATTATCGAGTAATTCACAAATCTAACAATTAATTACATATAAATTATATTTAAAATTTTTTCAAATATTTATATATTCTTTATTAATGTAAATATTTTATTAAACCTATACAAATCTTCTCATTGTAAAACTTTATCAATAAGGGTTAAACATTATTCCTATATTACTTGTGTCATCCAATGACTTCCATCTCTGGATGAGATTCACCCTTCTTTGCCCCGCCAAGAATTCCCTTTTTTCCCAAGGGACTTCACTCTTCTAAATTGTTTGCATTGTGCATCCTCCTCCTTTGCATATCGACCAAAGAAAGCTATAATGTGGATGTCCATATATGGACGTGTGGCTGCTAGGAAATTTTAAAATAATTGCCCACCTCCCTATTTAATTAAAAAAATAGAATATTTCATTTAATCTTCGAATATTATTAATGGTAACTGGAAATGAAAATTTAAAATAATTACACACCTCCCTATTTAATTAAAATAATACATATTAATATAATAATAAAAAATATAGGCATTATAAGGGTAAAATATAGTTTTATCATCACTAATCACTGACATTACACATTTAACAATTCTAAAATTTAGCTTCCTTTTAAATAAATTAGAAAATACATTTAAATATCTTAAAATAGGCATAAGAAATTTGTAACAATTCCTAGTTTTTTAAATAATCATATTATTTATAGCATTAGTGGTGTTATAATTTAAAACATAAATCATACAGTTGCATCCTATCAACTCGCTCTTCTCACTTCCCACTTAAACCTCATAATTTTATTTAATCTTTTCAATTAAACTATCAATAACATTTTGATTTTCCATAACACATAATATATTATATGATATAATAATATCAAATTCATATGTTATGATATAAATATGTTTTGGATTATATTCCTAAATTAAAATTTTTCTGCATAAAATTCTCATATATATATATATATATATTGCACCGTACAAAAAAAATAAGTTTTTACACATTATTATAAATTTAAAAAAACGTGTAACTTTTAGAATAAAAGACCAATAGTACTTATTTCAACAAATTTATCATTTGTACTATCCTACAATATCCGTATATCTATATATATATATATAATTTATAACAGTATATACTACTCACAATAATTCTAAATTTTTTATAATTTAAAATATGGTCTATAAATTTTCTAATATTTATAAATTGATTACTAAAATATTTTAATAATAATTTAATTTTAAAATCATATAATATCTACATTTTTAGTTATTATTTTACTGATCTATCGAACACTTTGGAATTTCCAACAAAAATGAGTATGATCATCCATCCATAAATGTTGAAATAAGGTACCAAAGAGAGAAAGCTTAATGTGGAGGTATTGAATGCAACAATGGAGATTGGTGGGAAGTGAGAGATTTCTCTATGTGCTTTATATATTAGAATTGTATAGGTGTGTGCAATTGCATTGCTCTAAATGCAGCACAAGTTTCATAGTAAAAAAAAATAGGACAAGCAACAAATTGTGAGACTTTGAGTGATATTAGTGGAGGTAATTTAGAGCCAACCCACCATCAATTATTGATACATGGTCTACCTATGCTACAAGAGTTGTAGAAAAGAGCACTTTGAACATATATGAGATTTTCTTTCAAAAGAACGGGTGAGAATTGAATGAAATTTCAATATAAAAAATATCATCCGTTCATTCATATTCTTTGATCGAATGGGGTTGTATTTTTTTTAATTTTATTTATTTATATATTTAATTTTAAAATAAATATATATTCATTTAAATTATTATAAAAAGTTCATTCATATTCTCTAATGGGGTTATATTTTTTTTTAATTTTATTTATTTATTTATTTATTTTTAAAATAAATATATATTTATTTAAATTATTATAAAAAATATAAATGATAATCACACGCAAAAAAATAATATTTTTTATTTATTTTATATTTTATGCACATATCTTGATTTATCTATGTGGCTCCAAGACGGACATTAAGGTGATAGATCTTCTTCTAGTGTAGTTTTAAGACATGGTTCAATCTTCATATAATGAAAGTGAAGAAATTAGCCACATGGATGAAAGGATATTCTCATCCCATCCCATTGTAAGAAGCTCTGAGCCTCCAATGATTACCTCCACACTCATCTCATATGGATATGGATGACAAATTGAATATAATTTATATATAACAAACAACAGCTATAATATTTATAAGAAAATGGAGATAATTTATATATAACAAACAACAACTATAATATTTATAAGAAAATGGATTATAATTACTTTCAAGTTTTAACTCTCAACTAAAATAAATATTTTATTTTTTACAATTATAACATTTTTTCATATATTATTAAAAATTATTATCTTAAACTTACATGCCTTAGATTTTAGTATTCAAACTAAACAAAATAAGAAAAAACATTCTCACACATAAAAATTGTAGAGAGTCATAAATCCACTTTACATTGGTAATGAAATTATGCCCCATATTGAGAAGAAAAAAATATTTTCACTTTATAAAAATTAAGTTTAATCACTTATTATTTTATTATTAGTGAAAATAAATTCAATTATTTTTATAGTATCATTATATTTTCTTATATTATTAAATAGATCGTAGCAAGTATTTTCATAGTTAATAAAAAGATTTTTTTCACTATTTAATTATATTAGGATGCACATTAGTTTAAAATAAATATTAGAAATATATAATTAAAGGTTGGAAAATTATTAAATTGTAAATCAAACTCATAATGTCTTGTACTTGGATATGAGAGTATTTCTACCCATTGTTTTGGGCAATTTATTAGTTCATTACATGCTAATCAATTGTGTTAATTTAATAATCTAAGTACATTATTCACACTAATTGTACTTTACAAAAACAAAACCGATGTAATAATAGTTGATTATTGTAAATTGCAGTAAAGAATTATAATAACAATTTCTCCCTAATTTTTCTCACCAATAACAGTATATATATATTAGTGATTATCACTTAAACTTACCCGCCAATAATAACAAAATGAGTGACACATGTTAGAGAACTTATCAACACACATCACCACAATAAGAAAACTTAGCATATATAGTTAAGAAAAATTATTCTATTTTAATATAATTTTTTATAATATTCATATCAATTCACGTAAAATCGTTCTACAATACACCATTTTCAAAGGTATTGGAAACTTACAAAAAAATAATATGTCAAAAAATTCCTATACAAGTTAAAGTTGACGACAATTTGTTTTGACGTTATCTAACTCTAAACTCTAACTTTAATAATTTTGAGATACAGTATTTCTGCCTACACATGTGAATGAGAAGCACGCGATTTTTTCAATTACTATTAGAAATAAATAATAACATTTTGTACAAATAGGAGTATATTCAAATTATTCACTCTTACACGGGATGCTCTCTATAACAATTCATCATATGACTTCTCTCCCATAATAATCTAAAATAGAATATTTTTTTAATTCACAAGTATAACTACTTATAAGTTTATACTTCCAAATAAAAATTAACATTCTTTTATAATTTTCTCTAATTTTTTATAAACATGTTTAAAATTTATACATTTTGTTAGGTCCAAATTTATAATAGTAATAAATGTTATTAATTGGTGGATTTTAAGCTTCAATAGTAGCATCTTAAGAGTAGCATTTAAGTATTGTATTAATTTTATTTATACTCTCTTTGAAATAGCTATTTGCATTTTTCTAAATCCACTTTATTGATACTCTCTATAAACACACACATAAATAAGCACCATCATAAATGATATAAATTTTGTTGTCTTAATACAAGGTATAATCTTTTTAGTAACCATGTTACTTTTTATAATTTTACCATCTTAAATTCAAGAAAAAAATTCTAATGATCTAAATATGCTACAAAATAAGATGAGCTTGATAATGCTGTGAGATTAGTGATTCATCAATTTAGGTGAAAAAATCAAATATTGCACACTAATAATATAGACTTGGTAAGTTGTATCTACTCATGTACGTATAGACTTTATATTGGTAAGGTATGTGAATTAACTATCTATACTACTCATTACCCTAAAAAAATTATCAATAAGCTTGTGGGGGTGATGGAATAACCCCAAACTAGGCTAGAACTACACAAGTATTTTTTTTAGGAATTTTAAATTCTTATTAATAAATATGATGATTTTACAAAAAAAAATCATCCTATATCAAAGAGATAAACAAAGTAACTTTATATGCTTCATATTAAAAATTAATGTTACTGTATAATTTATTAATTTATGTGTTCCATTTCAAAATAAAAATACTAAATTAAATTAGATTAACTAAAAATTACTTACTCAGCTAATATCAATATTAGCTAACTTATATTATCATTTTTGGAATTTTGCCTCACGTTCATCATCTCCACATTTTAATAAAAATATCATACTAATATTTTATAATAATTAATAAGTTAGCCACATGGATGGAAATACATTCTCATCCCATGTTGTAAGAAGGTGTGAGCCTTCAATTATTGCCTCCTCATATGGATGAAAAATTGAATATAATTTATATATAACAAACAATAACTATTGTATTTATATAAAAATTGGGTATAATTACTTTTAAGTTTTAACTTTCACATAAAATAAATATTTTTTCTTTTACCATTATTATATTTTTTTATATATTATTAGAAATAATTATATTGAACTTACAAGGGTCAACCATTAGATTTTAGTCTTCAAACTAAACAAATTACTGTAAGAAAAATTCTAAAAAACCTTAAAAAAATCCTAAAAATTCTCACACTCATGATAATTGTAGATTGTAGAGAGCGAACACATTATATTAGATATTGAAATTATATGTAATGTTGATAAGAAAAAATATATATTTTAAATTTTAAAAAAATTAAATGTAATCACTTATTAGTTTATTATTAGTGAATATAACTTGATTTTTATGATATTATAATATTGATCATATCCTAATTGTTATAAGTAGCAAGTATTTTCATTGTTAATATTGCTTAGAAGAGATTTTTCTCGTTAATTATATTAGGATGTATATAAGTTTAAAATAAATATTAGAAATAGATGATTAAATGTTAGAAAATTATGACAATGTGATTCAAACTCATAATCTCTTGTACTTGGATTTGAGAGATCGAGAACCTAAAAGTTATGGTTCAAATTTAATAAAAGTGGTAAATTTTAGGTAGGAAATAGGTTAATATAATCAAAATTTGATAGAATTTACTCAACTTTAATTCTAATAGTAGGGATGGATGATACATGATAATCTATTGTGTCTCTATATTACTCTCAACGACAAAATTTTTTTTATCATCCCTCATCATTCCATTCCAAGGTGTTAGAAACTTACAAAAATAATATGTCAGCATATTCCTCTACAAGCAAAAGATGAGGAAAAACTTTCTGCCAACTCTAAGTTCCAACTTTAATAATTTTGAAATACAGTCTTGTGCTTATGCATTCATATGAGAATCACAAGATTTTTGTCAACTTTATCTATTGGGAAAAAATAATAACATTTTTATACAAATATTAGTATCTTCAAATTATTCATCCTCTCACGATGCTCCTCACACGGAAAATCTAAAACAATTGAGCATATGATTTCTCTCGCATAATAATCTAAAATAGAGTATTTTATTTATATTAATAAGTATTACTATTTTTAAGTTTAAAATTCCAAATAAAAATGTACATTTTTTTATTATAGACTTATAATATTTTATATATATATATTTTTTTAAATATGGTGATAATTAATAGTTATACATCTTTATTTAGTCCAAATTTATAATAATAATAAATGTTATTAGTTAGTGGATTTTTAGCTTCACTAGTAGCCATCTCTAAACCATGCATAAATTATGGATTGATTCAGAAAAAATAATTATAAATATATATAATTACTACTTCTTCCTAAAATTTTAATTTACCACCTCTATTAAATTTTTTCCCAAATAATTTCTGAAATTAAAATTACTTCATTGTGCCTAAAGTTCAAGGAGCTAACCAATGGAAAATGAACAAAATATTGATCTGTTCTCTTGATCTAAAGAGACAAGAGTCCCTTTTCATATTCCTTCATTCTGTTCATCTCTCGAGTGAAATTGGTCAGCATTCTTGCTGGTACTCTTATGCGTTGTCTTATCCTCTCACTTGAGTGGAGCTTGTCGCGTGGTTCCTCTTCTTCTTTAAACTAAATTGAATGCATAGAGATGAAATCAAGGACAGATGCAGGTGTGATATAGTGATAGGAGAATCTAAAATAGCCTTTTATTCTATATTTTATTAAATTCATGAAATTTGGAAGTGATTAATATACTCATCAAGAGTTTACAAAATTTCCCTTTCTTTATATGTTTTAGTTACTATCATAAACTTTGATGCAAATGATATGCATATGGTAGTTTGATGATCAAATGATATGCATATAGTGGAAAGAACAAAATATTATTAAAAGGTTATCTTTTGCTAGAGAGAGATTGGTGTAATGTTATTATTGGACCTTAACCATTTATTTTGAGCCAAAGTACACAATTGCTTGGGACATATTTGTAAAAATTTTCCTAATAGTCTCAGTTTAGGATGATATATAAGATATCTATGCTACATTTGAAGAGCTCCAGCTGTCATAGAAAAAGACAGGATTGGAGTTTTGTTATATTATATTATTTCTATCATATCATACTTACTATTTTTTATTAATTTAAAAAATAATATTTTTAATAAATATTATATCTTATCAAAATAAAATATGGTTTATCATATATATAATCTCCTAAACTATTATAGTGGATATTAGGATATAGATCAAATTCCCAACTATATGGAGGTTTCTTTCACTTATAGATTAAATTACAGGCCAATGAATATTTTGATAAGATCAAATAGTTTTCTTTCACTTATAGATTAAATTACAGGCTAATGAATATTTTGGTAAGACTAAATGGTTCAATCAGCATAAGATAACCATAGTCGAAGAGTACGTAGCTCACCTACAAGCGTAATTATTATATTTATAATCATATATTTCCCTCCAATTAGAGAATTAGAGATTTAGTGAAAAAAATCACTTTTAAATGTATTTTTAGTAGCCAAAATGGAGTAGACACGCCTCAACACATTATTGGGCTCACCAATTATATAGTTAGTCATTAATAGACCTTCACCCTAGCCCTATAATTATAATTGAGAGTAGCCATAATTTATTGAACTTTTGGGTATCAAATAATTGAAAAATCTCAAAATATAATAATAACTTGACTAATAGAAGTAAATTTATTGTATTTAATATATCATAGAAAGATTTTTCCAATAGAAAAGATTCTTTACTAGAAATCATATTCACTCGAACAGATAATCATCACTCATCTTTTTTAATTTCTTCAAAATTTGCAAACTTACAAAAATAATGTGGGCAGAAGAAGAAATTTAATAATTATTCATTCCATTGGGAATAAACATCACGATGATATAAGAAGAATGTGATTTTTGTCCCCTTCATCCATTCCATTGGGAATAAACATCACAATGATAATTTATAACAATTGGCCAATCTTATTTCATATAAAAATAATTGGCAAATCAACTTCTAATTCTTCCATTTTCAATTATTAAATACTTATTTTTATATTGGAGTTACTTGATATAGAAATAAAATAAGAAATAATAAATTAGTACATACGTGTTTATCTTGATTTATCCACGAACTCCATCTAAATTAACATGACCTTCCCTCAACTCAACCATGCATAAGTTAAGGGTCATCCTATTGTAATAAATCATTTGAAAATATGTATACTGTTTATCTTTCACTTATTATAACCTCTCCTAATTATATTCCTTGAGAGTGATTGGATGAAGAAAAAAGAGGTGATAATATAAATCTCCTCGTGAGAACAGAGTAAAAAAAACACCCAACATTCCTCCTCTTCAGTTTGAAATAGCACATCCCCACCTTTTTTTCTAATTTTTTGCCTTATCCTTGTCACTCAACTAAGATCATTGCCTCTCTTTCTTGCTAATTTGGTAGCATGCATACATGTCCACCAAAACGCTGTTGTTGATGTCCGTATAGCAGCGACGTGTGCATCGTAGGAATATCTAAAATAAATTGGCCAACCCTCCTATGTATTATAAACAAAAAAAATAAAGCTGTAAAAAAAACTAAATAAAAGTGATAGTATTTTATTTCTAAAAAAACTCTTTAGTGTAAAATAGAATGTATTATTTTTAGATTGAATTATCTTATACTTGCATAAATTTTATTAAATTTTACAATTCAAACATAATTTAGTAATTTTTTTAAATAATATTAATTAAGTTATTATATATTCAAAAATAAATTCTCACCCATAGAGTTTATATATCATTGTATATTAATAATTTTATAATATAAAAGATTAATGATTAATGTTTTCACTGTTTCAAAAACTTGTTAGCTTCCTTCCACCCACATGAAGAATAAAACCTATCATAATCAGTATTCATTGATTATTTTTTTGGAAGTTTCTAACATCCCTTCAATCATGATGTGGGCAGATTACTCTCAATAAATAGAAAACAAAAAATTAGAGTCTAAGTTGTCCCACTCCAACGAATCCGATATAAGTTTTCTTCGTTTCATTAACCCTCTGATGTGATGCTACTCACTCGGGCAACGTATGACAATTCACAATCTTATTCAATAAAAATGGCCAAACAAATTAAAATATGTTGATAGTCTATAAATATTAGTAATGTGAATAATTTTGTATTAATAAATAACTAAATAAATTATATAAATATGTTACTTTTTATACGATTAAATTAATATAAATAAAAAATATTAAATTATTATAATATATTATTAACTAATAAAATTATATTATAGATTATAATTATCTAAAATATTATTATAATAATATATCAAAATAATTCAATAATTACTTTAATATTAGTCTAATTATTACTCATTTGTAGTATTAATATAAATCTTAGTTAGTTAATAAATATTGAGATTGTCCCATATAAAAAGTATATGATGAAATAATAAATGTTTGGCAAGTAGGTAATTTATTTGAGTATTAATATTAATAAATTAAATATTAAAGAAATTATAATTATTAAATATTAAAAATAGTATAATGTATATAATAGATTACATTGTCCACCATTTGCCTAACTTATTCAATATTTTATTAATTATGAAACTATATGAAAAATAAATATATTTATGAAAATGAGTTGAGTAGAGAAAGAAAATTAAAATGTTTTGAGAATATTTTTTTCAATATAATTAATGAATCGATATTTTATATGATAAAATTGATAAAACTTAAAGTGTTTAAAATATATTAAAAGTTGTGATTGAAATGAATTAAATGACCATTATATGTAATTATACTCACTATCTAAAGGTAGATCACCCCACCTCCTAAAAGTGAGAAAAAGGAGTGTCAAAATAAAACTCACAAGCAATATATGTAGATATAGATGTTTTAAATTATTCTACTATTTGTGATTTTAAATTGAAGTGTAGAAGTTTTTAAATATGAATTTTAGTTCTCACTATATTAAGTAGACATGATAGTTTATTATATAGACATGTTTCTCCTACAATAGTAGATAAATGTATATAATTTAACAATATATATATATATATCCATATAGAAATAGTATATAATAGTACAAGCATAACTTATAATAATATAAAGTATAATATAGGTTCATTCAATTATAGATTTTTCCACTTATAAAAGAGACATTCAACATTAGGGTGAATTTATGGACTCAATTAACACTATTCTTAAAATTTGTAATATATTTTGTAAAACATAGTTTTTTTTTGTTGTGAATGATGTGTATTTTTTAAATAATTTTTTTGTTAATATAATAGTAGATTTAAACTTATGAAAATGGAAGGAGAATATTTAAATATTTTTATTTACTAAATGTGTTGAGTACTACTCATCCATATATAAAATGAGATAAATAGAGAGATAATTAAATGATTATTGTTTCTAATAAGTTGAGAAATTATATGATAATTGTAAAGTTAGTTATTTATAACCCTCAAAGTTAACTCTAATGAAATTTAATACAATGTTACCAACATTCATTCATATACCTCATTATGATGGATGATAATGATAGTAGGTGATTTTTTTGGAACCAAATAAAAATAACACTATTTAGTTTGAAAACTAATTACGTGTAAATAAATAATTAATTTCTACAAAATTTATAAATAATATATATTTTCTAGAAAATTTAAAATAGTGAAGTGTTTCAACTATGCAAATAAGCTTTGTAAAAGATATATTTTTATGATTGTTTTTTTCAAATGTTGAATATGTATTTAATAAAAAAGATTTGAATTATTATATATATATATTTTATATTTATTATTTTAGGTTTTGAGTTTGACTAATATTAATTTTATAAATATATCATTTAAGTGGACTCACTTACTAAGAATATGATTTTTTTATTTAATAATCCACACCCAACTATTTTTTAGGTAATTTACTCATGTTAGAGAAATGAAAACTAACAAATTATACCATATACAAAAATTTATGTGAGAATATATTGGTGCTATTATAATAAGTTTTTCTAATCTTTTTTTATATTTCCTTAAATTGTTACTTTCATTAAAGATTTTTTATAATATTATTTGTGATTTTTTTTGTATTTTCCTACGTATTTAGTCTTACTATTTTTTATTATTTTTACTACTATTTGATTTTGACTTTTTATTATTTTTTTAGTGTCTCAAATTTTTTAATTTAATTTGATTGATTTTCATCACTTTTGCCTTATACGTTTCCAAAATATTTTTGGTGTTTAGTTGTGATTTTGAATATATATTATTATTTTTGGATGTTTATGGCTTTTTAAGTATTTATTTTGCTATTTGTTGAATTTTTTAATTCATTTTTCTATATTATGTAGGTCATTTAGGAGTGTGTTACTATATTTTTATTTACTTGTGCATTTCTTATAACATACTATTTTTAGTATTTCTTTTTACATTTTTTATTATTATTGTGCATATTTTATACTATTTTTTGTTATTTTTTTAGCATTTTTTTGTGTAGAATGATTTTATCTATTTTTTTATGTTTCTTTATATTTTGGAGTGTTTTTATAATTTTTTGAAAAATTACTTTATTTTAAGTATTTATTACTATTTTTGTGTTAATTTAAATATATAATAAAATATATTATTGTTCATTTATTTATTTTTTTTCATTTGATGTATTTCATTACATTTTTGTTTCACTTACAAGTTTTTTCTAATTTATTTTGTGATTTATTTTTGGGCTTTAATTATATATTTTTATTATTTTATACCATTTTGGGTATTTAGAACAATTTTTACCAGTTATATATATTGAACGATCTGTACTATTTATGTCATTTTTTTTATGATTTTCAAAGATTCTTAATAGTTTATCGATATCTTATTATTTATAGTGTTTGTTTAAATATATCTTGCTATTTTTTATTGATCGATTATATATATTTTTTATTTTTTATGATTGCTTGTGTATTTAGTGTTAATTACTATTTTAGTAATTCACTTGTTATTTATTTTTGAATTTTTGTTATGGTTGTAGTTTTTCATATTAATTTTTATTATTTGCATTAATTCATACCATTTTTATGTTTCAAATGATCTCAGCTATTTTTGTTATTTGCATTGATTCATACCATTTCTTATTATTTTTAAAAATTTATTATTTTTTAAGTATTCATTACTATTTGTGGTGTTTTTGAATTTATTTTACATTATTTTGTTGATTATTTATATATTTTTTTATTACCTTTTTTTTTGGATCACTTACTATTTTTTGTAATTATATTTGTAATTTACTTTTGAATACTTTTGTGTATTTAAGTGTTTCATTCTATTTTGTGTATTTTTGGGTGTTTTTTTCCATTCTTGTATAATAAACCATCCATAATATTTTTTTACTACTTTTGTGTTTTTATAATTTTTTTTTGTATTTTTATAGTTTATTGGTATTTTACATATTTATTATTATTTATGATATTTCTTTTAATATATGTTACACTATTTTTCAGTTAATTATGTGCTTCTTAATATTTTTTGTGTTTATCTACATTTATAGTGTTATGTACTATTTTCAATAATACTTATTACAGTTTGATTTAAATTTTTTATTATATTTTTAGTGTTTTGTACTTTTTTGATTTCTTTTGACTAATTCTTACATTTTTTTTGTGATGAACCAACATATTTTTGTGAGTTTTCTTACTATTTGTTATGGTTATTTTAACGATTTTACTATTTTTGGTGTTTGCTGGATTGTTTATATTGGATAACTAGTTTTAGTAATTATTATTACAGGTAAATTTTTAATTATTTTTTTAATTTTCTATTTTAGATACATTTTTTTGTTGTTTTCATATTGAATTATCTTATCAAATTATTTAAATTCCTTTTATGTCTTGAGTGTTTTTTTTATATTTTTTTGAAAAGTTATTATATTTGAAGTATACATTAATATTTTTGGTATTTTTTAAATATGTCATCCAATGTTTTGTTGTTTATTTATTTATTTATTTTAATTTTGCGTATGGTTTCACTTACAATTTTTTAATTTATTTTAAGGAATATTTATTTTTGAATTTTTATGGTGTTTTTATTGTTTTACTTTATTTTATTTATTTTAAGTAATTATTACCATTTTTTATATGTTGAACAATATATTAGCAATTCTTTTGTATTTCTTTTAGAGTTTTTTGGTAGATTATATATATCTTATTATTTTAGTGTATGTTTAATGGCATATTACTATTTTTTATTGATTATTAATGTGTTTCTTAGTAATATTTTTGTTTTTTGTGTGTTTTGTATCGATTATTTTTTTAATAATTCCCTTGCATTTAGATTTTTAATTTTAATTACGTTTTTAATATGTTATACTATTTTTTGTTATTTTTATTTATTTATACCATTTTTATTGCTTGAATAATCTAAACTATTTTTGTTATTTATTGGTATTTTTAGTGTTTATTTATTATTTTTAAATATTTATAGTATTTAAAGTATTTATTAGTATTTGTGGTGTACCATTGAATGTATTTTATATTGTTTTGTTGTTCATTTAATAATTTCTTTTTTTGTATTTCTTAAGTTTATTAGTTTTATTTACATTTTTTTATAATTTTATTTGTGATTTATTTTTTTGTGTTTACTTACCTTTATAATCTTACTTACTATTTTTTTATAATTCTTTATATGATTTTATTTTGATATATTTTTATATTTTTTAATGTCTCACGATTATTTAATTTGTTGCGATAGATTTTCGTTATTTTTGCATTAATCGATATGAAATATTTTTATTGTTTCATTATTATTTTGAGTTAATTTTATTATTTTTTAAAATTTATGGTATTTTAAGTATTTATTTTGCTACTTCTGGTATTTTTTTGAATTCATTTTTCAATATTATGTTGGCTATTTATGAGTTTATTACAATTTTTTATTTGTATGTAAGTTTCTTTCAACTTACTATTTAGTAATTTATTTTATATTTTTTATTATTGTTTTACATGTTTCATATTATTTTTTTGTTGATTATAACAATTTTTTTTGTGTTGAACGATCTTATCTATTTTTTATATTTTTTTATATTTTCATGATTTAATATAAACTTTTTTATTTTAAGTATTTATTACTTTTTTTTTCTTTAATTTTTTTTTGAATGTATTGTTGCTTATTTATTTAATTCTATTAATTTTACATATTTTCTTATATTTTTGTTTCACTAACTAGTTTTTCTAATTCATTTTTATATTTCCTTAAAATGTTAGTTTCATTAACAATTTTTATAAAATTATTTGTGATTTATTTTTTTTGTAATTTCCTACCTTTTTAATCTTACTTACTATTTTTTATTATTTTTTCTATGATTTCATTTTGACTTTTTATTATATTTTTTTAGTGTATCAAAATTGTTTAATTTGTTTTGATTGATTCTCATAACTTTTGAGTACAAAATATTTTTGATGTTTTGTTATAATTTTGAGCATATACTATTATTTTTAGAAGTTTATAAATTTTTAAGTATTTATTTTTCTATTTGTGGAATTCTTTTGAATTCATTTTTCTATAATATGTAAGTTATTTAGAAGTGTCTTACTATTTTTTTATTTGCTTGTGAGTAATTCTTATAACATACTATATTTAGTATTTCTTTTTTATATTTTATTATTATTATTTTACATGTTTTATAATTTTTTTTATTGATTATTACCATTTTTTTATGTTGAATAATATCATCTCTTTATATTTTGGAATATTTTTATGATTTTTGAAAAACTACTTTTTTTTAAGTATTTATTATTATTTTTATTTTACTTTAAATATATTATTGTTCATTTATTTCATTATTACAATTTTATAAATTTTATTACATTTTTGTTTCACTTCCTATTTTTTCTAATTTATATTTTACTTTTAAATGTATTTTTTTTATTATTTTATACAATTTTTTTTATATTTAGAGTTATTCTTACCAGTTATATATATCGAATAATCTATGCTATTTTTCACTTTTTTATGATTTTCAAATATTATTAATAGTTTACTAATATTTTATTATTTATAGTGTTTGTTTAAATACATCTTACTATTTTTTTGTTGATTGATTATGTGTTTTTATTATTTTTTTATGGTTGCTTTTGTGTTTAGTGTTAATTACTATAATAATTCAATTGTTATTTATTTTTGAATTTTTATTATAGTTTTTAGTATTTTATAATAATTTTCTTATACAATTTTTTTTGTTTTGAATGTTTTTTATATTACTTATTATTTTTGAAAATTTATTATTTTGTAAGTATTTATTACTATTTGTGGTGTTTTTAAATTTATTTTATATTATTTTGTTGGTTATTTATATATTATTTTTTTATTATCTTTTTTATTCACTTATTATTTTTTATAATTATATTTGTTATTTATTTTTTAATACTTTTGTATATTTGAGTGTCTTATTCTATTTTATATCTTTTTAGGTGTTTATTCCCATACTTATATAATGAACCATCAATAATAGGTTTTATAACTTTTGTGTTTTATTTTGTATTTTTATAGTTTATTGATATTTTACATATTTATTAATATTTATGATATTTATTTTAATTTATATTACACTATTTTCCAATTAATTATATTTTTTAAATATTTTTTATTTTTATCTACCTTTATAGTATTACTTACTATTTTTAATAATATTTTTTACGATTTAATTTAATTTTTTTATTATAGTTTTAGTGTTTTGTAATTTTTTTTATTTCTTTTAACAAATTCTTACATTTTTTATCTTATACAATCCAACATAATTTTGTAACTTTCGTTATAATTTTGAGTGTATTTTATTATTTTAAAAGTTAATAATATTTTAATTATTTTTACTATTTAATAAAAATGGTAAAAATCACTAAAAATAACTCAATATATAATAAAATACAAATCGTAAAAATAATTATAAAAAATAATAAGTTAAATAAAAAAATATAAATAAATAATAAATAAATAAATTCACAATAAAACATTATATGATATATATAAAAAAATACCTTAAATAAAAATAAATACATAAAATACAATCAATTTTAAAAAATAAAAATAACTAAAATATATACAGAAACAAGAAAAAAATAGCAATAATTCAATATATATATAAAAATACTATAAATAGGAAAAATTACAAAAATTTCAAGAAACTCCAAAAAATTATTAAAAATAAAAAAGAAACACTAAAAAATTGAGCGATTGTTAAATATAAAAAAATCTTAATAATTACTAAAAAAACTTAAAATATGATAAAATATTTAAAGATAAACCGTAAAATTAATTTAAAAAGTAAGTTAAATTAAATCGTAATTACTAAAGTTATAATAAAGAAATAATTAAACAATAAACCATCATAATATTCATATAAAAAAACACCTCAAATAATAATAAATAATAAAAATAAAATAAATTTCTAAAAAATAATATATAAAAATGGTAAAAACACTAAAAAATATTAAAAATAGTATGAAACACTTAAAAAATTAAAAAATTTAAAGACAAATAAGAAAATTAATTACAAAAAATAGTAAGTTAAACTAAAAATATAAGTAAATAATAAATATAAAAAGAAATAAATATATGATTCACAAAACAATATAAGTTATATACAAAGAAACACACAAATATTAATAAATACTTCAAATAAATAAAAATTAAAAATATTTAAAAAATACTTAAAATATCATAAATTTCAAAAAATAACAAGTAATATAAAAAATCACAAATAAACATAAAAATATGTTGTATCAAGATAAAAAAATGATAAAAATCAATAAAAATAACCCAAAAAGTATAAGATAATATAAAATAATATAAAAATTAAAAACAAATAATAATAATAAAATCACTAATTATAGTAAGTAAAATAAAAAAAATGTTATAAACTACAAAATAAAATTAAAAAACACCTGAATGATTAGTGAAACATAGTAAAATAAATTAAAAAATACCATATATACGAATAAATATTATAAAATATCAAAAATTTCAAAAAAAATAACAAGCATATAAATGTTGTAAAAAATATGAGTGATCATTTAATATAAAAAAATGGGAAGTATCAAAAAAAATTATAAAACAAACTGTACAAGTAATTATAAAAATAGTTAGTTAAAAATTAAGAAATAAATAAATGATAAATAAAATATTGTAAGATAAATTTAAATAAACATCACAAATAGTAAAAAATACTTCAAATAAAATAAATTTATAAAAAAAATAAGAAAAACTAAAATTACAAAGTTATGACAAAAAATAATTCTAAATATTGCCAACATAACAAAATAGTAAGAATTAATGAAACTAACGTGAAATAGTTTCAAAAATTAAAAAATAAAAATTCACAAACAAGATGTATAACTAATTACAAGAAAAATACAAAAAATTTAAATAAATTCAAAAATAGTTAAAAATATTAAATGCCATAAACTTTAAAAAATAACAAAGTAAACAAAAAATTACAACGAGACATAAAAAATACGTGGGTTCGTTTAAGACAAAAAATGATAAATATTAATAAAAAAATCTGAAAAGTATGTGACAATAAAAAATAATAAAATAATTAAAAAATAAATATTAAAAATCACTAAAAATAATAAGACAAAACATTTTAGAAATTTTTAAAAATAATAAAGAAACACATAAATAACCGGTAAAATATAATATTATACATGAAAATAAATAATGCGTATAGAAAAAATCGTATAAAATAATAAGAAAGTGTAAAATATTAACAAATACATAAAATAAAAAAGAAAGGCAAAGAATAGGGTGAATAATTTAATATACAAAAATGGTAAAAATCACTACAAATAACTCAAAATATGATGAAACAAGATAAAAAAATAAAAGAAAAAATACAAAATTAATTACAAAAAATAGTATGTTAAACTAAAAATATAAGGCAATAACAAAAATAATAATAATAAATAAATGAACAAAAAATATTATATAATAGCTACAAAGAAATGCTTCAAATAAGAATAAATACAAAAGATGCAATAAATTTTAAAAAATAAAAATAACGAAAAATTACATAAAAATCGGTAAAACAATAGCGATAATTAAATATAAATATAAAATAAAAAAACACTATAAATAGAAAAAATTACAAAAATACCTAGAAACTCAAAGAAGTTATTAAAATAAAAAAGAAATGTTAAAAAATGTAGCAATTGTTAAATATAGAAAAATCTTAAAAATCACTAAAAAATACTCAAAATATGATAAAACAACAAAAAAAAAATATTTAAAGACAAACCATAAAATTAGTTAAAAAAGTAAGTTAAATTAAATTGTAAGCTAATAACAAAAGTTATAAAAAATAAATAATGGAACAACAAACCATTACAATATATATACAAAGAAACAACTCAAATAATAATAAATACTTAAAATAAAATAAAATTTTAAAAATAAGAAACAATAAAAAATACATTTACATCCGAAAAATAATAGTAATTATACAAGATAAAAAATGAAAAATTAATGAAAATAATCCAAAATAATAAATATAAAAATAAAAGAAACGTAAAATAAATTATTATATAAAACACAATGAATTCAAATAAAAATTAAATTCACCAAAAAAACACAAAAAATATCTCTAAATTTTAAAGTTAAAAAAAAGTAAGAATCAATAAAATAATAATCCAAAATATTTTGAAATTATAAAAAATAATATAAAATTTCCTAATAAAATAAAAAAATCACTAAAAAATATTAAGCAACACTAAAAATGTTAAAAAATCGAAAATAAAATTAAGAAATACCTTAATAACTAACGAGACATAGTAAGAAATATTAAAATAAATAACATAAATAGGAAAAATTACATAAAATACCAATAAACTCTAAAAAAGTAATAAACACATCAAAACATAAAAATAGCAACGCCTAAATTGTTGTAATTATTCAATATACAAAAATGGTAAATAAATACTTAATAAATAAAAAATCAAATACAAACAAGAAAAGTAATTACAAAAAATAACAAATTTAACTAAAAATATAAGTAAATAACAAATATAAAAAGAAATAAATATATGATACACAAAATAATCTAAGTTATATATAAAAAATACCGTAAATATTAATAAATACTTAAAATACAATATATTTCCATAAAAATAAGAAACACTAATAAATATAATCAATCAAAAAAATATTAGCAATTATCCTTAATATAATAAATTATAAGATTTAATGAAAATATTTTAAAATAATATGACACAATAAAAATTTACAAACAAAACACAAAACAAAGTATAATAAAAAACACAATAAATTTAAATAAAAATTAAAATATTAAAAAAAATACTTAAAATGTCATGAACTTCCAAAAATAACCAGTAATACAAAAAATCACAAATAAACATAAAAATATGTGGTATCATTCAAGACAAAAAAATGATAAAAATTAATAAAAATAATTCAAAAATTATGAGACAATAAAAAATAATATAAAAATTAAAAAATGAACAATAATAAAATCACTAATTATATTAAGTAAAATAAAAAAATGGTATAAACTCCAAAACAAAATGAGGAAACACTTGAATAACTAGCCAAACATAGTAAAGTACATTAAAAAATACCATAAATACGAATAAAAAGTAAAAAATACCAAAAAACTTCAAAAAAGTAATCCACATAAAAGTTGTAAAAAAATATGAGTAGTCATTAAATATATAAAAATGGAAAGTATCACTTAAAATACTCAAAATAAAATAAAATACTAAAAAAGGAAAAATAGTTAATTAAACTAAAAAAATAAGGAAATAACGAAAAATTTAAGAAAAAATAAATGATAAATAAAATGTAGAATGATTAATTCAAATAAACATCAGAAATATTAAAAAAATACTTAAAATGCAATAAATTTTAAAAAATAAGAAACACTAAAAATACAAATCTATAACAAAAATAATTCTAAATATTGTAAATATAAGAAAATAGTAAGAATTAATTAAAATAACTTGAAATATTATGAAAAATTAAAAAATAAAAATTTACAAACATAATGCACAACTAATTACAATAAAAAATACAAAAATTTAAATAAATCCAAATATAGTTCAAAATATATAATACCATAAACTTTCAAAACTAACAAAGAACAAAAAAATCACAACCAAACAATAAAAATATGTTGGATCGTTCAAGACTAAAATGATAAAAATCAATAAAAATAAACCTAAGAAGTCTTTGACAATAAAAAATAATAAAATAATTAAAAAATAAACATTAAAAATCACTAAAAATAATAAGTTACACAAAATATTTTAGAAACTCCAAAAAATAATTAAGAAACACATAAATAACAAGAAAAATATAGTATTATACATTAAAATAAAGACAATATATAGGAAAAATCTCATAAAATAATAAGAAAGTCTAAAAATGTAAGAAACACATAAAAATAAAAAAAGAAATAAAAAAAATAGGTGGGATAGTTTAATATACAAAAATGGTAAAAATCATTAAAACTGACTCAACATAGGATGAAAAACAGTACAAAAAATATAACACAAACTGCAAAAATTAATTAAAAATGTAAGTTAAACTAAATATTTAAGGAAATAACAAAAATAATAACAAATAAATTAAAAAAGTATGAGACAATAAAAAAAATTAAAAAATGAACAATAATAAAATCACTAATTATAGTAAGTAAAACAAAAATAATGTTAGAAACTCCAACACAAAATTAAAACCCACCTGAATATAAGATACATTGAAAAATACCATAAATACGAATAAATAGTATAAAATATCAAGAATCTTCAAAAAAGTAATAAGTACATAAAAGTTGTAAAAAATATGAGTGATCATTCAATATACGAAAATGGAAAGTATCACTTTAAACCTCGTCCTTTTGTAATGAGAAAAACTGGGAAGGAACTGGTCAATGTGATCTTTAAACCGAATTGGTATATAAGCCCGACTATTAGAGGACGTGCAAATTCGAGAATTTCTAACTTCCATGTGACTCAGAAATTTTTATAAACTTGGGAAAAGAACCCTAGGAATATATGAGAAAGAAAGACTGAAGCAGTTTAAGAGAACCGGGTCTGAACTAGAGAGAACCGATTTATTAACCGGGTTGATTCATGAACCGGAGCTGATAGAGAATGGTTGAACCGGGAAGTTTATGGATCCCTTGTGATTTAGAGAGAACTTATAATCCTTGGGAAAGAACCTTAGAACAATGTGAGAGAGAAAAATCAGATCGGTTCGGGTAAACCGGACCCAAACTGGATTGAGTCAATTTAAGAACCGAGCCGATTTATGAATTGAAATTTATAAAGAGATGATAAACCGAGAATCTTTTGGACCCTAAGTGACCTATGGAGTCATAAAAGTCATGAAAATGGACTAGAGGAAGAATTGGAAAGGAAAACCAAACCGGTTTAGGTGAACCGAACCCGAACCGGATTGAACCCATTGGAGTCACTATTGAACCAGATGCTAAATTTATTTTTCTAGGTGGCTTAAAATTTTCAAATTTGAGATTTGAGATCACCATTGGATAGAGAATGAATTTATAAATTTTTAGATTTGAAAAACTCGGTCAAATGGGGGGTGAACCGACCGGTTTAATCTTGAACCTAGTTCGGACCGGCCCGGTCCGGTTCGGAACAGTGTCATCTTCTTCCTTAGGATGACATCACTATTCACTCGCCAGGAAACTAAAGAAAATGCCGGGGAAGAAGAAACACCTCCGTTTGGTACGTTTCAGGTCATCAATTCCTGTCATAATGGTGCCAAATGGACGGTCAACGGGTCCCCGAGCTCCCTATATAAAGAGCCCCTCTCCATTCATCCTCTCCACACTTGAAAAGCTCACTCTCTCTCAGTTGCTTAGTTTTCCAATGAAGCTCGAACCAGAGCTCTAATATAGGGTCAATTCTGAGCCAAAGAAGGCGAGGTCGAGTTCATTAAAATCGGGGAGAAGTTAGCTACACGGTGGTGACGTCTGTTTGTCCCGAGAGTTGTCGGAAAAGCACTGGCGTGATCAAATAGTGAAGCAGCTCCAGCGGACCGAAGCTGTCATGCCCCGACCCGGTTTGGTCGGATCCCCGTGATCAACCTGCCACTCTCCCAGTTTATTAAAGGGTTTTCCCTTATTGTAAACCGTAACGAGTAAGGCATTTTTTAACCTGCACCTTTTTCCTGGAATATCATAATCAAAACTGCATGAAATTTAAAACTTTACATACCTGTCTTACAGGCATCTTAGTTGACGGTGTTTAAGGGGAGGCTTTCCGGGATTTCCTGAAAGGGATATAAGGGAGGAGGTGAGTACAACTACTCAGTGAATGGGTTTTTAAAAGCTTTTTACTTTTAAGAAAAATATTTATATGGAGTGTGCCAGACTCCTTTGTTTTCAAAAATCCCTTCATTTAAAAATTCGGGTTTTTCCATTATTTCTTAGTTACCATGGTGTGTTATCACCCAACACACATCCTTCATCATGAAGGTTACTCACATTCGCAAGCCAGTATCACTACTGAACCCGCTAGTGGCTTCGGAGCGACTTTTCCTGCCACCCGAATAGAAGTACGACTACTTCTACCCTGGGAATGAGTGGATGTACGTGACATCCGACCCACAATCCCGAAATCACTTCTTCGTGTCCGTATGAGGACAGAGACCTCATCATGTCCCCACCCCGGTCTCATGCGCTTGGTGCTACTCCAGATTTCGCACAAACACCTAGAACAACGAATTGCCCTTATAGCCACCAGGTCGTCCAGTGCCCTTAGGACGCATCACTACCCCTCATGGGCGTCTTGATGATCTCGTACTCACAGTGCATGCACAAACAATGTTTTCTTATATTGCTATGTAATCTGTGGTGCCACTAGTCCAATGGCCCCGACTATCAACTCAACCCGCAGCTGTTTGTCTTGACTAGTCCGTCGACCTGTCATGTCGCATTGCCGCTAGTTGACTGAGCATGTCGATCCTATCTTGGTACCATGGCCAAACAATTCACTCATTAAGTTTTATGGCACTAGCCTTAGGCCCACTGTACGAGATTTTCAAAATTGGGCATTTAGCCCCCAAGTTCCAAAATCGAGGCCCCCGACCTATTAGAGCTATTCGAGCTCCCGTCGATAAGGTCTCCCAAATTGTTTAAGCATTGACACACAGTTAGGGGAGAGCACTTCCGACAAAAATAGGTTTTTACTATCCATCATACCGACCGGTATAAGGACATCTCCGTTCATAACCGATGAACGGGTTTTCAACTTCCTTCGAGGAAGTCTCATCATACCAACCGGGTATGATCTACTTACAACCCATAAGTAGTTTTTTCGCATAACTTTCACATCATTTTCTCTAAGTAGTGATGATTAAAATACCACTAAATAGTGGGTTTTTATATCGAGGGACTTATCATCCCCAACCGGGTATGATGTTAGTAAACCCACTCACAATCGGTAAGTGGTTTTTAACTTTAAGTTGTACTCATCATCCCAACCGGGCATGATGTTAGTAAACCCACTCACAACCGGTAAGTGGTTTTTAACTTTAAGTTGTACTCATCATCCCAACCGGGCATAATGTTAGTAAACCCACTCACAACCAGTAAGTGGTTTTTAACTTTAAGTTGTGCTCATCATCCCAACTGGGTATGACGTTAGTAAACCCACTCACCCGTTAATGCCGTGAATTCCACTAGACTAGTTCTTTGTATTGACGCGAGCTTTTCCTTGCTGGCGTTCCCAGTATTTTGCGTTCCTACACGATATGAACAACCTTATTTATTATTACTCGGCATAATAGCCCTAACTCGGCATAAATAACCTTATTTATTATGCCGAGAAAACCCAAACTTTTAGCTATTTGCAATTAGGTCCCTAAAGTTATTTCTCTTTAACTTTAAGTCCCTAATGTCGGTTTTTCCTCAAATTGAATCCCGTAACTTTTAAAATTTATCCGGGGACCTCAATTTATTCAATTTCACCAAAAAAGGGGTTTAATTTCCCAAATTTCCAATTTGGTCCCCCAATTTTTCCAAAATTACCATTTTGCCCTTCTTTTACAAAAATGGTAAGTTTTGCCCCAAAAATTCCAAAATTACTCAATTGGTCCTCCAACATTATTTTCATGCCCAATTGACCCTCAATTTCATAAAATTGTATTTTGGCCCTTTGAATTTCAAAAATCCCCAAAATTTCCCCCAATTTCAACTATTCAACACTACTGAATTTGATTTCATCAAATTGACCAATCAAACACTTCTAATTATTGAAATTGGAGTTGAAATTGAGTTCATGCATGTTCATACGATTCTAAGAAACTTTGAATCGCAAATTTTATCGTCAGAACGAGCTCAAACGGAGCTTCGCCGGAAAACAGACTGTACAGAGAGAAAGATTCGATTACTCATCGGTGAAGGCACAGCGATCCGAGCTTTCAATCTGGGCAGATAGGTCTCGTCCTAAGGTTCATCCTAGAATCAAGAATTGCATCAATTGATACAGAATTGGATTAGAATTTCGTCATTAAAATTCGGTCGATCCTCTCTCTAGCACCGATCGAAAATTGTAAAGGGGAGCCGAATTGGCTTACCTTTCGGTCCTAATTCGACCGTGTAAAGGCTGAGGAAGTGTTGGGAGGGCTTGATTTGGCCTGAGGAGGGTTTTAAATGGCCGATTTCAGCTTGGTCGAAATAGGGCAGCTTCAGTCCGTCGGAGCTGCTTCACTATTCCATCATGCCAACGCTTCTCCAACGATTCTCGGATTGACTGGAGTTTGCTATCAGATAGCTGTCTTCTTCCTGGTTCTAAAGAGACCAACCTCTCCTTTCAAGATTAAGAAAAATGTTGAAGTCGAAGGTCTGGTTTAAGCTTCATTGGGAAATGGAGTAGTAGAGAGAGAGAGAGAAATATTCAGGTATGAGGAGAATGAAATGGGGATGAACTCTTTATATAGGCGTAAAACCCGTGTATTAATTACAACAATTTAATTTCGGTATTAATTCTAATAAATTAAATTTTAGTATTAATTCCAATAATTTAATTTTGGTATTAAATTATTTGTATTAATTCTAATAATTTAATTTCGGTATTAAATTATTTGTATTAATTCCAATCATTTAATTTAGGTATTAAATTATTGGTATTAATTACAATAATTAAATATATATTAATTTATGATAAGGCGTACATACAAATTTTTAACCGAAATTTCGGGTTACAAAAAATTTCATACCTCCCAGGAGATCACCCATCCTCACACTACTCTCGGGCAAGCACGCTTAACTTTAAAGTTCTTATGAAATCTAGTTCACCTGAACCAATTTGGTTTTATTTTCTAATTTGTCTTAAGTTTCTTTTCCAAGGTTTAATGAACCCTTTGTATCACCCAAAAGTTGTAAATTCCCAACTTGCCCGTTCAGAAATAATCGGGTTTGTGAACCGGTTCTGAATCGTCACTTGGTTTGACCGGTTCTTTTCCTGGTTTTCCTTAGCTCAAAGGGCGGGTTTTACAGAAATTGCCCTATTTCGGCCAAGTTGAAATTGGCTAATTTGAGCCCTTCTCAGTCCAAACCAAGCTCTCCTGACACCTCCTCATCCCTTACACAGTCGAATTGTGACTGAAAGGTAAGCCAAAAAAATGCTAAAAAATGAAGCAATTATTAAATATACAAAAATCTTATTAAAAACTAAAAAAGACTCGAAATATGATAAAACTAAAAAATTAATATATATATATATATATGAACAGTAAAATTAATTAAAAAAGTAAGTTAAATTAAATCGTAAGCTAAAAATAAAAGTTATAAGAAATAAATAACTAAACAACAAAATATTATAATATATATACAAATAAATACCTCAAATAATAATAAATACTTAAAATAAAATAAATTTCTAAAAAATAAGAAACACTAAAAATACACTTAAATAGAAAAAATAATAGTAATTATACAAGATAAAAAAGGTAAAAATAAATGAAAATAACCTAAAATAGTAAAAAAATAATAATAACAAAATAAAATATCACAGACAAAATGCAAAATGAAATTACTATATAAAACACAATGAATATAAATAAAAATTAAATTCAATGAAAAATACAAAAAAAAATATGTCTGAATGTTCAAGTTAAAAAGCGTAAGAATTAATAAAATAATAACTTAAAATATTTTGTGATAATAAAAAATAATATAAAATTTTCAAAAAAATAAAAAAAAATCAGTAAAAAATAATAAGGAACACTAAAAATGTTAGACAATCCAAAATAAAATTAAGAAAAACCTTAATAACCAAAACATTTAAATAAATACCACAATTAGCAAAAATTCCTTAAAATAATAATAAACTAAAAAAAAAGTAATAAACCTATCAAAACAAAATTAAACTGGTGTAATCATTCAATATACAAAAATGGTAAAAAAATACTAAAAAGATTGAAAATAATATAAAACACTTAAAAAATAAAAAAATTCAAATACAAACAAGAAAAGTAATTACAAAAAATAGGAAGTTAAATAAAAAATATAAGTAAATAATAAATATAAAAAGAAATAAATATATGACCTACAAAACAATATAAGTTACATACAAAAAAAATACTCAAATATTAATAAATACTTCAAATACAATATATTTTCATAAAAATATGAAACGTTAATAAATACAATGAATGAAGAAAAATATTTGCGATTATCCTTAATATAAGAAATGGTATGATTCAATGAAAATATTTTAAAATAATATGACACAATAAAAATTTACAAACAAAAACACAAAACAAAGCACAATAAAAAATACAATAAATTTAAATAAAAATTAAAAATATTAAAAAATACTTAAAATGTCATGAATAATATAAAAAATCACAAAAAAAACATAAAAAAATATATGTGGTATCATTCAAAACAAAAAATGATAAAAATCAATAAAAACAACCCAAAAAGTATGAGATAATAAAAAATAATATAAAAATTAAAAAATGAACAATAATAAAATCACTAATTATATTATGTAAAATAAAAAAAATGTTATAAACTCCAAAACAAAATTAAAAAATACCTTAATAACTAGAGAAATATAGAAAGATACATTAAAAAATACCATAAATACGAATAAAGAGTATAAAATATCAAGAAACTTTAAAAAAGTAATAAATACATAAAAGTTGCTAAAGATATGAGTGATCATTCAATATACAAAAATAAAAGGTATCACTTAAAATACTCAAAATAGAATGAAATATTAAAAAAATTTAAAAAATAAATTGTACAAGTAATTACAAAAAATTATTAGTTAAACTAAAAACGCAAAAAAAATAACAAAAAAATTAAAAAATAAACAAATGATAAATAAAACATTGTATAATAAATTCTAACAAACATCATAAATAGTAAAAAATACTTAAAATACAATAAATTTTGAAAAAAAATAAGAAACTCTAAAAATACAAAATAATGATAAATATAGTTATAAAAATTACAAACATAAGAAAATAGTAAGAATTAATTAAAATAACATGAAATAGTATGAAAAATTAAAAAAAATAAAAATTCACAAACAAGATGCTTAACTAATTACAATAAAAAATACAAAAATTTAAATAAATCCAAATATAGTAAAAAATATAAAATACCATACATTTTCAAAAATAACGAAGAACACAAAAAATCACAATAAAACAACAAAAATATGTGGGATAGTTGGAGACAAAAAATGAGAAAAATCAATAAAAATAAACTAAAAAAGTATGTGAAAATAAATTTTAAAAAATAAAAATAACTAAACACTAATAGAAAGGAGAAAAATAATAACGATAATTAAATATATATAAAACAATAAAAACACTATAAATAGGGAAAAAAAACTACATAAATACCGAGAAACTCTAAAAATTTATTAGAAACAAACAACAAACGCTAAAAATGTACTGATTGTTAAATATACAAAAATCTTAATAATCACTAAAAAAGACTTAAAATATGATAAAACACCAAAAAATTTAAAAATATTTATAGACAAATTACAAAATTAATTAAAAAAGTAAGTTAAATTAAATCATAAGCTAAAAAACGTTATAAGAAATAAATAATTGAACAAAAAAATATTATAATTTACATACAAAGAAAAACCTCAAATAATAATAAATACTTAAAATAAAATAAATTTTTAAAAAATAAGAAAGACTAAAAAATACATTTAAACGAGAAAAATATTTGTAATTATACAAGATAAAAAAAGGTAAAAATTAATGAAAATAAGCCAAAATAATATAAAATAATAAATAACAAAACAAAATATCACAAAGAAACACAAAATGAATTACTATATAAAACCCAATAAATATAAATAAAAATTAAATTCTGTAAAAACACAAAAAAATGTATGAATGTTCAAGTTAAAAAAGTAAGAATTAATAAAATAATAACCTAAAATATTTTGAGATAATAAAAAATAATATAAAAATTTTAAAATATTAGTAAAAAAATATTAAGTAACCCTAAAAATGTTAGAAAATCTAAAACAAAATTAAGAAAAACCTTAATAACTAACGAGACATACTAAAAACATTAAAATATATAACACAAATAGGAAAAATTACATAAAATACCAATAAACTCCAAATGTAATAAACTCATTAAAATAAAATTAAATACCTAAAATTTGTGTAATCATTTAATATATAAAAATGGTAAAAATCACTAAAAAAGATTGAAAATTGTATAAAACTTAAAAAATAAAAAATTCAAATACAAACAAGAAAAGTAATTACAAAAAATGACAAATAACAAATATAAAAAATAAATATATGACCCACAAAACAATATAAGTTACATACAAAGAAACATCCAAATATTAATAAATACTTGAAATACAATATATTTCCATAAAAATAAGAAACGCTAATAAATACAATAAATAAAGAAAAATATTTGTGATTATTCTCTATAAAAGAAATGGGTAGATTCAATGAAATATTTTAAAATAATATGATACAATAAACATGTACAAACAAAGTACAATAAAAAAACACAATAAATTTAAATAAAAATTAAAAATATTTAAAAACACTTAAAATGTCATAAACTTCCAAAAATAACAAGTAATAGAAAAAATTACAAAGAAACATAAAAAATATGTGATACCATTGAAGACAAAAAATGATAAAAATCAATAAAAACTACCAAAAAAGTATGATACAATAAAAAATAATATAAAAATTGACAAATGAAAAATAATAAAATCTCTAATTATAGTAAGTAAAATAAAAAAAATATTATAAACTCCAAAATAAAATTAAAAAACACCTTAATAACTAGAGAAAATAAAAAAAATACATTAAAAATACCATAAATACGAATAAATAGCATAAAATACCAAGAGATTTTTAAAAAATAATAAGCACATAAAAGTTGCTAAAAATATGAGTGATCATTCAATATACAAAAATGAAAAGTATTATATAAAATATTCAAAATAGAATGAAAAACTAAAAAAAGAAAAAAAATTAAAAACAAACTGTACAGGTAATTAAAAAAATAGTTAATTAAACAAAAAAATGTAACGAAATAACAAAAAAATTAAGAAAAAAATAAATGATAAATAAAATATTGTATTATAAATTCTAATAAACATCACAAATAGTAAAAATTACTTAAAATACAATAAATTTTGAAAAAAATGAGAAACACCAAAAATACAAAGATATGACAAAAATAATTCTAAACATTGCAAAAATAAGAAAATAGTAAGAATTAATTAAAATAAGTTAAAAAAGTATGAAAAATTAAAAATTAAAAATTCACAAATAAGATGCATAACTAATTACAATAAAAAATTACAAAATTTTAAATAAATCCAAATATAGTAAAAAATATAAAATGCCATAAACTTTCAAAAATAAGGAAAAACACAAAAAATCACAATCAAACAACAAAAAATATGGGGAATCGTGGAAGACAAAAAAAATGATAAAAATCAATAAAAATAAACCCAAAAAGTATGTGACAATAAAAAAATATTAAATAATTAAAAAATAAACATTAAAATTTAGTAAAAATAGTAGGTAACACAAAAAAATTTAGAAACTCCAAAAAATAATTAAGAAACACATAAATCACTGAAAAAAAATATAGTATTATACATTAAAATAAAGATCACGTATATGAAAAATCTCATAAAATAACAAGATAGTCTAAAATAGTTACAAACACATAAAATTAAGAAAGAAATGCAAAAAATAGGTGGGATAGTTCAATATACAACAATGGTAAAAATCACTTAAAATGACTCAACATATGACGAAACACAATAAAAAAAATTAAAGATAAATCGTAAAATTAATTATAAAAAAAGTAAGTTAAACTAAAAATATAAGGAAATAACAAAAATAATAATAAATAAATAAACAAGAAAATATTATACAATAGAGACAAAGAAACTCCTCAAATAAGAATAAATACATAGGATACAATAAATTAAAAAAATAAAAATAACTAAAAACTACACACAAACCAGAAAAATAATAGCGATAATTTAATATATATAAAACAATAATTACCTGAAAACTCCAAAAAGTTATTAGAAACAAAAAAAAATGCTAAAAAATGGAGCAATTGTTAAATATTCAAAAATCTTAATAAACACTAAAAAAATACTCAAAATATGATAAAACACCAAAAAATTTAAAAATATTTATAGACAAATAACAAAATTAATTAAAAAAGTAAGTTAAATTAAATTGTAAGCGAATAATAAAAGTTATAAGAACTACAAAATTGAACAACAAAACATTACAATATGCATACAAAGAAATAGCTAAAATAATAATAAATACTTAAAATAAAATAAATTTTCAAAAAATAAGAAACACTAAAAAATATTTTTAAATGAGAAAAAAAGTTGTAATTATACAAGATAAAAAAAGTAAATATCAATGAATATAACCCAAAATAGTATAAACTAATAAATAACAAAATAAAATATCACAAACTAAACCCACAATGAATTACTATATAAAACATAATGAATATAAATAAAAATCAAATTCAGTAAAAATACAAAAAATATGTCTAAATGTTCAAATTAAAAAAAGTAAGAATTAATAAAATAATAACCCAAAATATTTTGAGATAATAAAAAATAATATAAAATTTTTAACAAAATCAGTAAAAAATATTAAGCAACATTAAAAATGTTAGAAAATTCAAAACAAAATTAAGAAAAACCTTAATAACCAACAAGACATACTAAGAAAAATTAAAATAAATACCACAAATAGAAAAATTACCTAAAATACCAATAAACTCCAAAAAAGTAATAAACACATGAAAATAAAATTAAACGCCTAAAATTGGTGTAATCATTCAATACATAAAAATGGTAAAAAATATTAAAACTATAGCCATAATACTATATATATATATAAAACAATAAAAACACTACAATTAGGAAAAAATTACATAAATATCCAGAAATTCCAAAAAGTTATTAGAAGCAAAAAAAATGTCAAAAAATGGAGCGATTTTTAAATATACAAAAATCTTAAGAATTACTAAAAAAATACTCAAAATATGATAAAACACCACAAAATGAAAAAATATTTATAGACAAATCTCAAAATTAATTAAAAATGTAAGTTAAATTAAATTGTAAGCTAATAACAAAAGTTATAAGAAATAAATAATTGAACAAAAAAATATTACAATATACCTACAAAGAAACACCTCAAATAATAATAAATACTTAAAATAAAATAAATTTCCCAACAATAAGAACACTTAAAAATACATTTAAAATGAGAAAAATAATTGTAATTACACAAGATTAAAAAAAGGTAAAAATCAATGAAAATAACCCAAAATAGTATAAAATAATAAATAACAAAATAAAATATCACAAACTAAACGCAAAATGAATTACTATATGAAACAAAATGAATTTAAATAAATATTAAATTAAGTAAAAAACACAAAAAATATGTTTCAATGTTAAATTAAAAAAAAAGTAAGAATTAATAAAATAATAACAAAAAAATATTTTGATATAATAACAAACATAAAAAGTAATTACAAATAATAACAAGTTAAACTAAAAATTTAAGTACATAATAAATATAAAAAAATAAATATTTGACCCACAAAATAATAAAAGTTACATACAAAGAAACACCCCAATAATAAAAAAAATACTTAAAATATCATGAACTTCCAAAAATAACAAGTAATACAAAAAATCACAAAGAAACATAGAAAATATATGGTATTATTCAAGATAAAAAAAATAAAAATCAATAAAACAACCCAAAAATATGAGAAAACAAAAAATACTATAAAATTTTGAAAAACAAACAAAAAAAATTTAAAAAATACCTAAATAACTAGTGAAACATAATAAGATACCTTAAAAAATACCATAAATTCAAATAAATAGCATATAATATCAAGAAAATTTAAAAAAGTAATTAGCACATAAAAGTTGCAAAAAATACGAGTGATCATTCAATGTACAAAAATGGAAAGTATCATTTAAAATACTCAAAATAGATTGAAGAGAAAATTAAAAATCAAATTGTATAATTAATTACAAAAAATTGTTAGTTAAACTAAAAGTGTAAAGAAATAACAAAAAAATTTAAGAAATAAACAAATGATAAATAAAACATTTTATGATAAATTCAAATAAAGATCACAAATTGTTTAAAATACTTAAAATACAATAAATTTTGAAAAAAATAAGAAATACTAAAAATACAAAGTTATGACAAAAATAATTCTAAACATTGCAAACATAATAAAATAGTAAAAATTAATGAAAATAACCTAAAATGGTTTGAGAAATTAAAAAATAAAAATTCACAAACAAGATGTGAAACTAATTACAATATAAAATACAGAATTTTAAATAAATCCAAATATAGTAAAAAATATAAAATACCATAAATTTCCCAAAAAAAAGAACACAAAAAATCACAACAAAACAACAAAGATATGTGAGATAGTTCATGAAAAAAAATTAATAAAAATAAACCCAAAAAGTAATAATAAAATAATTAAAAAATAAACATTATAAATCACTAAAAATAATAGTAACACAAAATATTTTAGAAACTCTAAAAAAAAATTAAGAAACACGTGAATAACTACCAATGATCATCAAAATAATATAAGATACAGACAAAAAAAATATATTAAATAATAATAAATACTCAAAATACAACTATTTTTTCTTATTTAATTGTATTTTTTTTGGACATCTAATTTAGTATTTATTACTATTTGAGGTATTTCTTTATATGTATATTATAAAGTTTTATTATTCATTTATTTATTTCTTATTATTTTTTTATTACCTTACTATTTTAATTTAACTTACAATTTTTTAATTAATTTTTCAGTTTGATTCGTAATGTTTTTTTTTGTATTTTTATCATATTTTGAGTATTTTTTTTAGTGATTTTTACAATTTTTATATATTTAATCATCACTCCTATTTTTAGTATTTCCTTTTTATACCTATTACATTTTTAGAGTTTCTTGATATTTTATACTATTTTTTATTTATATTTTTTTATTATATATATATATATTAAATGATTGCAACTGTTTTTCTTGTTTTTGTATAGTTTTAATGATTTTTATTTTTTAAAATTTATTATATTTTACGTCTTTTTTTTAATTGAGTCATTTCTTTGCATCTATCATATAATATTTTGTTGTTTATTTATTTATTTCTTATTATTTTTATTATTTTCTTAAATTTTTACTTTAACTTTCTATTTTTTTATAATTACTTTTATGATTTGTATTTGATTTTTTTGTTTCAACATATGTTAACTGATTTTTAATAATTTTTATAATTTTTGTATATTAAAGGATATAATCTATTTGTGGTGAATCATATTATGTATTTATCGTTATTTAGTTTTTTCTTAATTTTGTTTTGAAATTTCTAAAATATTTTGTGTTAGTTACAAGTTTTAGTGATTTTTATTGTTTATTTTTTTAATTTTTATATTAATTTTATCGTTAAATATATTTTAGGTTTATTTTTATTTATTTTTTTCATTGTTTATATTTAACGCACACAAATTTTTTGTATTTCACTGTGATTTTTTTGTGTTAATTGTTATTTTTGAAAGTTTATGGTATTTTATTTTTTTTACTATATTTGATTTTATTTAAATTATTTACATTTTTTATTGTAATTAATTATATATATATATATTTATAAATTTTTATTTTTAATTTTTCATGAAAAAGTATGAAAAATTAAAAATAAAAATTTACAAACAATATGAATAACTAATTATAATAAAAATACAAGTAATTTAAATAAAACTAAATATAGTAAAAAATGACATAAATTTTCAAAAATAACAATAAATAAAAATAACAATAAGGAAACACAAAAATATGTGAGATCTTTAAAAATAAAAAATGTAAAAATAAATAAAAATAAACTCAAAAAATATTTGAAAATAAAAAATAATATAAAAATTAAAAATAAACAATAAAAATCACTAAAAAATTATAAAGAAAGCAAAACATTTTAGAAAATTCATAAAAAAATTAAGAAAAAAATTAAATAATGACAAATACATAGTATGATATATTCAAATAAATATTACAAATAGGAAAAGTAACATAAAATAATGATAAAATCTAAAAAATAATAAATACATAAAAATAAAAGGTAAACGCAAAAAATATACGTAGTATGGTTTAATATATAATAATAATGGTAAAAATCATTTGGTGAAATAAAAAAATCAAATACAGACTGCTAAAATAATTACAAAAAATTAAAAATTTAAGAAATAAATAATAAATAATAAATAAATAAATAAACAATAAAATATTATACAATACATACCCTCAAATAAGAATAAATGCTTAAAGTATAACAAATTTTAAAAAATAAAATTGACTAAAAATTACACAAAAACAAGAAAAAGGGTCATTTAATATATATAAAATAATAAAAAAATACTACAAATAGGAGAAAACTACATAAAATACTAACAAACTCCAAAAATTTAATAGGTATAAAAAAGCTCTAAAAATAAGAGCAATGATTCAATATATAAAAATCATAAAAATTACCAAAATGTGATAAAACACCAAAATGAAACATGAGACAAACTGAAAAATTAATTAAAAAATAGTAAGTTAAACTAAATTAGTGATTTTCTCTCAATTTTAGCCGATTATTTTAATTAAAATATGATCAATAAGTGTGATTTTTTTATTTAATGTAGTTAGCCTTTCTAGTCCATCTATTAATTGCTCACATAAGTAAATAATAAAAAATTAAGAATTTCCACACATTTTTTATTTCATGTACAATTTTTTAATTCATTTTAAAATTTATTTATTTTTAGATTTTAATGGTATTTTTTATTATTTTATTTTATTTTATTTTGTGTATTTTTAGTAATTATATCTATTTTTTAATATTAAATTATCCATACCACTTTTAGCATTTATTTTATATTTTTTGAGTTTTTTTAGTAGTTTATATATATATATATATTATTTGTAGTATTTGTTTAATTGTATTTTAGTATTTTTTGTTGATCATTTATGTATTTCTAAGTATTTTTTGTATTTTTTTATATTTAGTGTTAATTATTTTTTTAATAAACCTCTATTTTAATTTTAAATTTTTATTAATTTTTAATGTTTCATTCTATTTTGGTTTATTTTAATTAATTGATATCATTTTTATAACTTCAGTAATCCTGAGTATTTTGTTGATATTTTGTATTTTTAGTATTTTTTTATTATTACTATTTGTGGTGTATGTATTTTACATTATTTTGTTGTTCATTTATTAATTTTTATATTTTCTTATGTTATCAGTTTCATTACATTATCAGTTGCTCAACGTTCAATTAAAAATATATTTTTTATAATGATATATGTTGGATTTAAATGTTCTCTTCGTAATCAAAATGATATAATCCGAATCTCCTAAGTTATTTGTAGCCTCACCTAATAAGGTGATGAAGTATACAATAAAATATCTTTGATAATTATGTTTTAAGCCATATATATATATATATATTAAAGGTTATATTTTTAATTTTATATATTTATAATTAATTTGGTGAATTCTTATATTTTTTATAAAATTGATAATATTTCATATTTAAAAGACACTAATGGATGCCTGAGTATATCATTTTTTTCAAATATATAGATATAAAAATTATAACATTTAACTAAATTATCTATCAAATTTTAATATTTATTTTACTTTTTTCCAAGTTGATATACAAGTGATGATACCTTTTATTTATATTTATAATACAGTTAGAAGAGACTAGAATACCTGTGACTTTTGTAGTCCCATACATCAATACCATGTGGCTGAACAAATGATAGTGAAAGAGCTGTGAAAGAAAGTTGACTATGCATGGAAAATTTTGAATGCATCAACTTCTAACTTTAAAGAGAAAGTAATTGTACTCTTTATTGATCCTATTCCTATAGTAGTACAATTGATCCTATTTCTATATGTGTATGGTGTAGTATTTGGTATAATGCTAAACATGCTTAAATTCTATGATGATAATGGTTATGATCTTATGAATTATGTAAATTGTTTCTACCATTTACTAATGATATGCCTTTTCTTTTCTCCAAAGTTTTGAAAATATACTCTCATCTAAAACAACTCATTATTTCTAGCTCACAAATTTGTAGAAAAAATACGAAATTGTCCCCCAAGTAGAAAAACAATAAGTGAGACTGTCCTAGCTAATTCTATTCATACATATGGAATGCATCTCTCAAATTTTATTAAATATTTTCATGATACTTGTTTTATTTCACTTAAACTTAATAGCAAAATAAATTTAACAACTCAATCAAGTAATATCTATTCTTATACTCATATAAAATATCTTAGCAAAATAATATCAAATTATTAGAAAATCAAGAATCAAATCAATATCTATATTATTCTAATGAGCAATATTTATTTCATTTCATTCTCTATTGATTGTAATTATTTATTAATTTTTTTTATTAGTGTAACTAGCTTGTAAATAATAATGCATAATACTAAAATAAAGTAAGGAAATACAATTTACATTCCCTATAATTCTTCTACTTCTTTTCTTTTCTTCATAATATCTGGCCTAACAACTGCATAGTTAAATTCTACATTTTTTTCTTCTACTTCACCTTTATACTATAAGTTGTGAATTGCCAATTTGACAATCATTTTTATGACACGAGAAGTTGTGCTTAATCTTTCTTTTCGCTTTTATCAATGTTGGTCTTCATCCCTACTATATTATAATATTTTAACAATTTTTTCACTACAATTAGACAGTTTTTTATGATTCTAGACACTTAGCAATAAGAATATATTACTTCCAAATTTTACTAGTCCCAAAACATATACATTCTATCATTCTCACACTATTGTTTAAATTAAATAATTTAAACTACTATTTATTTAATAATAATATGTGCACACAAAGGTTTAAATATCTAAAATATTCAAACATGGTTGATTTTTTACTATACTCTGTAAGAACTCTTTATAATAGAGTAAAATAATGCAATTTGAATATTATATTTACAGATGGAGTTTGCTATTATTGCTATTATTAGGATCTATAAGAACTCGAAATTAAACTTTTCTTCTATTTCTCACTTTTTTCAGAGAAATTAAATATGAGTATTTATTATTTATATAGGTACAGTGTAGAATTATCTCAATCACCTATTATGAATACTTAGTTAACATGTATTATTTACAAGTACACAAATCAACTTACTTCCATTTGTAAGTTGAAAAAATTATCAATCCCCCCTTAAATTTAAACCGATGGCATGTAGTGATTACAAGTATACATGATTCTAAATTGATTACTTCTAATTGGTTTCTTAATTTAAAAAATATTTAATTGTTAATATTTTGATCATTATATCGAGTAATTAATTTTTTTCTTGAACAAAACTTCATTTTTCATACTCTATCATTTATAAGATCAATTAAAAATTGGAATCACACGTTTAATGTGATTGATTGATTCTACCATATAATATAAAAATTCTAGATAAATTGATAGTGGAGTTATTGTAACATATTATTGTAGTAGTAAGCTTATCTTCATATTCAAGAAAGATCATTATCTGTCTCAACCAAAGGCACTCACTACCTTCATGTGCAGTAAATATGTATTATGCCTCTCTTGTAGATAGACTTATGGCAGGCTATTTCTATATTTACCAAAACATTGGACAATTATCTAATTTAAATATATACCGTACTCTTCTATCATTCTAATCTCTAACATTTTATTAGTTTGATTTGAATTTCTTTCATCATATAATCATAATACTACTTGCAAATATTTGAAATTTTTTTTAAGAATAATGTTTTGTATACTTACTAGGAAAACAAATAGAAAATATTAAATTTGGTCTAGTTATAATCAAATATATAAATCTTTCCATTATTTTTTAAAATATATATTATTAATTTTATATCTACTTTTCAAGTTAGACATTTTAATACAATTATATGTTACAATTATTTATTTATAATTTTTTAAGAATATTTTTAGCATATTTAATTTGTCGGAAAAATATATTATTATCTCATTAAATATTTTTATTACTAAAAAATAATGCATTCTACTTAAATAGATCATGTCAACCTCTAAATTCATAATTTTCTTAAATTTTTTAATCATACTATCATTACTATCTATATAAATTAAGTAATCATCATAGACAATTTATACAATCTTCAATATATAATCTTCCATAAACACTTTATTATAAGAGTAAATACTATACAATATAGTTATATAGGAATATAATCAAAATTAATTCAATCACTTTCTGTTTCAGCTTGAGAATTTTGGTTAAAATTAGATATAGTACGAGACGAGCTTGAAGACACTCTACTCTATTTTACTCAAACTTGCAAACTTTCCTTGACCCCTATTACTACTGACTCTCATCTATCTCTTCTTAATGGAACGCCTCTAGATGATTCTCACCTTTATCAGCAGGTCGTTGGTTCTCTTTAATATCTCACACTGATAAAACCTAATATTTTTTATGCAACTAATCAAGTATACTAATTTATGCACTAATCAACTACATCTCATTGGGTGGCAATTAAGCGAATTCTGAGATATCTCAAAGGCACCTCAAGTTATGGTCTTTACTTTTGGAAGAATTCTCAATCTCAACTCTATTATTTCTCCAATACCGATTCAACTAGTAATCTTGATGATCGACGTTCTATCAGTGGTTTCTCAATTTTTCTTGGCAGCAATTTGATTTCATGGAGTGCTAAGAAGCAATGCATAGTGGCACGATCTAGCACTGAAGTTGAATATAAAAGCTTGGGTTCACGAATCTCTTATTCGTGAACTTGGATTCTTACCTTTAAATTCTCCTACTTTAGGGTGTGATAATCTATCTGTCATTTATTTTAGTGATAATCTTGTTTTTCATGTTCATACCAAGTACATTTAGATAGATTATTAATTTGTTTGAGAAAGGATGGCTGCCAAATAACTTGTCATTTGTTTTATTGGTACTAGCGCTCAAATTGCAGATATATTCACCAAGTGACTATCTTCTAATCGTTTCTCCATAATTTGTTCAAAACTTAATGTTTCGTTCTAAGAAAAATTTATAATTCTATTAATTACTGTATATTAAAAGTAATACATTAATTGATTTATATTTAATGTATCATTTTCTTCCTATATAAAACAATATATAAATTTATCAACATAATACAATTTATAATCTTATATCTATATAGTGTTGCACTATTTCTCTTCTACATTTCTTCATTTTCTTTCAGGCCCAGTTGTTTTTTCTTTAGATTATATATAGAGAGCATATTAAGGTAGCATTTAAGCGTTGTAGTATCAATTTTATTCATGCTCCCTTTGAAATAGCAATTTGCATTTCTCTATCTTCACTCTATTATCCTATCTATAAACACATACACACACCCTCATAAAATCCAATACCTCACATTCGTAATATCAAATATTGTAATTTTATTGGTTATTCTCTTGGTAAATTATATAAATTTTATTTTTTGAAAACAAGAAAGGAACATTTTAGTAATCGGGCTCTAATTATCTAAATATGCTACAAAATAAGATGAATATGAGAATGCGGATGATGAGATTAATGATTTATTAATTTAGTTGAAAAAAATAAATATTGCACACTAATCATGAAATTGGATAGTAGCCACGTAACTTGTATTTTTTAATGAATATATAAATTTTATATTGGTAAGGTATGTGAATTAACTATATCAAATACTACCATTACCCTAAAAAATTATCAATAAATTTTGAGGGGCAGATAAAATTACCCCAAACTAGCCTAAGTAGAACTACATAAATATATTTTTAGGAATTTAAAATTTTTATTAATAAATATGATAATTTTACAAAAAAATTATATAATATTAAAAAATAAACTAAAGTAATTTTATAATTCATATTAAAAATTGATGTTACTATATAATTTATTAATCTATGTGTGCTATTTCAAAATAAAAATACTAAACTAAATTAGATTAATTACAAATCACTTATAACTTAATATCAATATTAGTTTAACATATATTATGGTTTTTAGAATTGAGGCTCATATTTATTAGTTCCACAATATAAGAAAAATATCATACTAATATTTTATAATAATTAATAAATTTGATAAGAAAATCATAATTTTATGTTAATATTTTTATAATATAAAATATCATAAAAAGATTACTCCAATGGAAAAAATTCTTTATGAGAAGTCATATTCACTTTAACAAATAGTCATCACCCATCATTTTTATGTCTTGGAAACTTACAAACTTATAAAAATAATGTCGGCATAAATTAATAATTATCAATAGAAACTATGGCTAGACATTTATACGACAAAAACATGTTTTTTATTCACTTCATCCATTTCATTAGGAATAAACAATATCATTTCGTACAAATAAAATATTTTTCACAATGATAATCTATAGTAATTGGCCAATATTATTTCATATAAAAATAATTGGTAAAATAGGTTCTAATTATTCCATTTTCATTTATTAAATACTTTTTTTACATTGGAGTTACTTGACGTAGAAAATAATGAAAAATAATAAAGTGTTACATGTGTGCCTATCTAAGTTATCGTAACCTTATCTCAACTCTAACCATGCACAAATTAAGGGTCACCTTTGCTAGTCAGATTAATAATTATCAATAGAAACTATGAAAAATAATGAAGTAGAAAGAGACGATCATCCAACTCTCCAGTAATCTTGAGGTCAGAGTAAAAAAAACACCTAGCATTCCTACTCTTTATTTTCATGTCTTTCCAAAAAAATCAACCACTATCATGACCATCCATTATAATAAGATATATGAATGAATGTTAGTAAAATTACATTAAATTTCATTAGAGTTAACTTTGAGTGTTATTAATAACTAATTTCACAATTCTCATATAATTTCTTAAATCATTAAAAATAATAATTATTTAATTATCTCTATTTAGCCTATCTATAGAATGAGTTACTCATTCACAAATGAATAAGATTAGATTAGATGTGGGTACTAACATATTTAGTAAATGAGAATATTTAAATATTCTTCATAAGTTTAAATCTATAATTATAATAATAAAATATACATATCATTCATATAAAAAAAAACTACTATGATTTACAAAATATATCATAAATTTTAAGAATAGTATTAATTGAGTTCATAAATTCACTCTACTCAATTGAATACTCAGTCGAATATATTTTTTTTATAAGATTACATGGCTTTACCGATATTTATATCTTCCCATAACTATCAACATATTTTAAATTTCTACCTATCTAGGTATGGACAAGTTGTTTGGCCATTTTTATGGCATAAGATTGGTCAATTGTTATAGATTGCCCTAGTAAGCAGCATCACATAGAAGGGTTAATAAAAGAAGAAAATTCATATTGGAGTCTTTGAATTGGGACAAGTTAGGCTTAAATTTTTAGCAACACTAAATTATTAAGCAACACTCAATTTTATTTTCAATTTACATATACTAGTAAGTTAAAATAAAAATGTGAGAAAATAAAAAAATAATAAGAAATAAATAAAAGAGCTACGAAACATTATATAATATGCATACAAATAAACATCTCAAATAAGAATAAATACTTAAAATATAATAAATTTTAAAATTTAAGAAACATTAAAAACTATATTGAAATGATAAAAATCGTTGTGATAATTCAATATATATATATATATATATATATACTAAACACCATAAATAGGAAAAAATACATAAAATACTAAAAAAATTTAAAAAACGTAATATAAACAAAAGGAGAAATGCTAAAAATGGAAGCAATCATTTAATATACAAAAATCATAATAATCACTTAAAAAAACTCAAAATATGTTAAAATACCAAAAATAAACATTTAAATACAAACCATAAAATTAATTAAAAATAGTAAGTTAAACTAAACTTGTAAGATAATAACAATAGATGCACAACAAAACATTATAATAAGCAAACACCTCAAGTAGTAATAAATATATCATATAAAATAAAATTTTTAAAAATAAGAAATATTAAAAAACAATTAAACGAGATAAATAGTTGTGATTATACAAGATATAAAACAGTAAAAATCAATGAAAATAACTCAAAATAGTATGATATAACACAATAAAAAATCACAAAAGAAACACAAAATAAATTACTATAAAAAATACAATAAATTTAAATAAAAACCAAATATAGTAAAAAAAAAAATACTAGCAACACATAAAATTATAATAACAACTAAAAATAAGTGGGAATGTTCAAGTTAAAAAAGTAAGAATCAATAAAAAAATAACCCAAAATTTATGAGACAATAAAAAATAATATAAAATTTTCATAACACAAAATAAAAACATCACTAAAAATATTAAGCAACACTAAAAATGTTAGAAACTTCCAAACAAAATTAAGAAACACCTAAATAACCAACAAAACATACTAAGATATATTCAAATAAAGACCACAAATAAAAAAAATAATTGCATAAAATAGCAATAAACTCTAAAAAAAGTAATAAACACACCAAAATAAAAAAAACACATAAAATAGGTGGGATTATTCAATATACAAAAATGGTAATAAACACTATACAAGACTCAAGATAGTATGAAATACATAAAAATTAAAAAAAATTCAAAGACAAACAACAAAAGTAATTACAAAAAAATAGCAAGTAAAAATAAAAATATATGTAAATAATATATATAATAAGAAATAAATATATGATCAACAAAACAAGAAAACACAAAAAAATATGTGACATCTTTCAAGACAAAAATGATAATAATCAGTAAAAACAACCCAAAAAGTATGAGACAATAAAAAATAATATTAAAATTAAAAAATAAATAGTAATAAAATCACTAATTATAGTAAGTCAAGCTAAAAATGTTAGAAATTCCAAAATAAAATTAAGAAACACCTAAATAACTAGCAAACAATAGTAAGATACATTCTAAAAACACCACAAAAGTGAATAAATTGCATAAAATAACAAGAAACTTCAAAAAAATAAAAAACACATAAAAGTTACCAAAATAGGAGTGATCATTCAATATACAAAAATGGTATGTACCTCTAAAAGATACTCAAAATAGTCTAAAACAAAATATTTAAAAAATAAACAGCATAATTGAATACAAAAAATAGTTAGTTTAACTAAAAATGTAAGGAAATAACAAAAAATTAAGAAATAAATAAATGATAAACATAATATTGTAAGATAAATTCAAATAAACATTACAAATAGTAAAAAAATACTTCATAATAAAAAATATTAAACACTAAAAAATAAAAAAAATATGACTAAAATAGGTGTAAATATTAAAAACATAAAAAATGGTAAGAATCAAGGAAAATAACCTGAAATAGTATGAAAAATTAAAAATAAAAATTCACAAGCAAGATGCAAAACTAATTACAATAAAAAATACAAAAAATTTAAATAAAACCAAATATAGTAAAAAAAACATAAAATGTCATAAACTTTCAAAAATAACAAAAAACACATACAAATACAATGAAACACCAAAAATATGTGTGATTGTTTAAGAAACAAAATTGTAAAAATTAATAAAAACAAACCAAAAAAAGTATGTCACAACAAAAATAATATAAAAATTCAAATATAAAGAATAAAAATCACTAAAAATGGTAACATAAAATATTTTAAAAACTCTAAAAAATTAAGAAACGCCTAAATAACTAAAAAGACATTGTATGATACATTAAAATAAACACCACAAATAGGAAAAATGGCATAAAATAATAATAAAGTCTAAAAAGTCATAAACATATAAAAATACAAAAGAAATGCCAAAAAAAGGTGGGATTGTTCAATATTTAAAAATGGTAGGAATCACTAAAAAAGACTCAACATATGATGAAACACTTAAAAAATAAAAAAAATCAAATACAAACTGTAAAAGTAATTATAAAAAATAGTAAATTAAACTAAAAATGTAAGTAAATAAAAAAATAAAAAGAAATAAATAAATGAACAACAAAAAATTATAAGATACATACAAAAAAATGTCTCGGATAAGAATAAATTATAAAAAAAATAGAAACACTAAAAACTATACATAAATGACAAAAATAGTTACAATCATTCAATATATAAAAAATAATAATAAACAACACAAATAGGAAACAACTGCATAAATTACCAAGAAACTATAAAACGTAATAGAAATAAAAAAGAAGGTTGTTCACTATACAAAAATCATAAGAATCACACCTATTGAACTATCCCACCTATTTTTAGTGATTTTTACCATATGTTGAGTCATTTTTAGTGATTTTTACCATTTTTGTATATTGAACTATCCCACCTATTGTTTTCATTTTTTTATTTTTATGTGTTTGTTACTTTTTTAGACTTTCTTGTTATTTTAATTTTTAATATTTGTGGTCTTTATTTTAATGTATAATACTATGTTTTGTGAGTTATTTATGCATTTCTTAATTATTTTTTTGGACTTTTTAAAATGTTTTGTGTTACTTACTATTTTTAGTGATTTTTAATGTTTATTTTTTAATTTTCTATTATTTTTTTATTGTCACATACTTTTTGGGTTTATTTTTATTAATTTTTATCGTTTTTTGTCTTGAACGATCAAATATATTTTTGTTATTTCGTTGTGAATTTTTGTTTTCTTTGTTATTTTTGAAATTTTATGACATTATATATATTTTTTACTATATTTGGATTTATTTAAAATTTTTGTATATTTTATTGTAAATAATTATGCATCTTGTTTGTGAATTTTTATTTTTAATTTTCTATACTATTTTAGGTTATTTTTATTAATTCTTACTATTTTCTTATGTTTGCAATGTTTAGAATTATTTTTGTCTTAACTTTGTCTTTATTAATATTCAGGGTGTTTCATTGTATGTAACTTATATTGTTTTGTGGGTCATATGTTTATTTCTTTTTATATTTGTTATCTACTTACGTTTTTAGTTTAACTTGCTATTTTTTGTAATTAATTTTATTGTTTGTATTTGAATTTTTTTATTTTTAAGTGTTTCATACTATTTTGAGTCTTTTTTAATGTTTTTTTAACATTTTTGTATATTGAATGATCACACCAATTTTAGGTGTTTAATTTTGTTTTGATGTGTTTATTACTTTTTTGGAGTTTATTGGTATTTTATTCAATTTTTTGTGTTTGTGGTATTTATTTTAATGTTTCTTAATATGTCTTGTGGGTTATTAAGGTTTTTCTTAATTTTTTTTTGGATTTTCTATTGTTTAATATTTTTTAGTGATGTTTTTTGGAAATTTTATATTATTTTTTGTTATCTCAAAATATTTTTGGTTATTTTTTATTAATTCTTACTTTTTTTTAACTTGAACATTACATATTTTTTATGTTTTTTACTGAATTTGATTTTTATTTAAATTCATTATGTTTTATATAGTAATTCATTTTGTGTTTTGTTTGTGATATTTTATTTTGTTATTTATTATTTTATACTATTTTGGGTTATTTTCATTGATTTTTACCTTTTTTATATTGTATAATTACAATTATTTTCCTAGTTTAAATGTATTTTTTAGTGTTTCTTATTTTTTGGAAATTTATTTTATTTTAAGTATTTATTATTATTTGAGGTGTTTCTTTGTATGTATGTTGTTCATATCGTTTCTAAGTGTTTCCAAGGGTTTATAAGGCTTAATTAGCATTTCTTAAAGTTTCTTAGCGATTCTTAGTATTTTTTAGTATTTCTTAGCGTTTACTAGGGTTTTCTAGCGTTTATTATCGTTTCTTAGAATATTTTTATCATTTCTTCAGTTTTCTTAGGATTTATTAGGGTTTATTTGTAATTCTTAGCATTTTTTTAGCTTTTCTATGGTTTCTTAATGTTTTTAGGGTTTCTTAGGGTTACTCTGCGTTTGTTACAGTTTCTTTGCATTTTTCTAGGTTTCTTAGCATTTCTTAGGGTTTTATTGGGTTTATTGGTGTTGGTTTTATAAGGTTTCTTAGGATTTCTTAGTATTTCTTAGGGTTTAATAGGGTTCCTTAGAGTTTTTTAGGATTTATTAGGGTTTCTTAGGATTTATTAGGGTTTCTTAGGATTTATTAGGGTTTATTATGGTTTATTAGCATTTCTTATGGTTTCTTAGGATTTATTAAGGTTTATTAGCATTTCTTAGGGTTTTATAGGTTTTCCTAGGGTTTTTTAGTGTTTCTTAAGATTTTATAGGGTTTCTTAGAGTTTTTTTTAGCATTTCTTAGTGTTTCTTAGCGTTTCTAAGCATTTATTAGTGTTTCTTAGCATTTCATACCTTTTGAGTTTGCTTAGGATTTATTTGGGTTTATTAGCGTTTCTTAGCAATTCTTCGCATTTTTTAGCGTTTCTTGGGTTTTTTTTTAATATTTTTTAGGGTCTCTTAGCGTTACTTAACATTTCCTATAATTTCTTAGTATTTTTAGGGTTTTTTTGCATTTCTTAGGGTTTTATACGATTTCTTAGCAATAATTAGCATTTTTCAGTGTTTCTTGGGGTTTTTTTATTATTTTTTGGGTTTTTTAGCGTTATTTGGTGTTTATTAGCATTTATTAGGGTTTCTTAGATTTTATTTATTATCGTTTCTTAGAGATTTATAGCATTTTTTAGCATTTCTTGGATTTTTTTTTGGGTTTATTAGCATTACTTGGCTCTTCTTTGTTCAATTATTTATTTCAACTTTTGTTATTAACTTACTATTTTAATTTAACTTACTTTTTTAATTAATCTTTGAATGTTTTTTAATTTTTTGGTGTTTTATCATATTTTGAGTATTTTTTAGTGATTCTTAAGATTTTTAAATATTTAAGAACCACTCCATTTTTTAGCATTTCTTTTTTTTTTCTATTAACTTTTTGAAGTTTTTGGGTATTTATGCAGTTTTTTCCTATTTGTAGTATTTTTTTATTGTTTTATATATATTGAATTATCGCTATTATTTTTCTCATTTCTGTGTACTTTTTAGTTATTTTTATTTTTTAAAATTTATTGTATCTTTTATATTTATTCTTATTTGAGGAGTTTATTTGTATGTATAGTATAATGTTTTGTTGTTTATTTATTTATTTGTTATTATTTTTGTTATTTTCATACATTTTTAGTTTAACTTACTATTTTTTGTAATTAATTTTTCGATTTGTTTTTGATTTTTTATCATGTCTCAACGTATGTTGAGTCATTTTTAGTGATTTTTACTATTTTTATATATTGAATTATCAAACCTATTTTTTACATTTCTTTTTTATTTTTATGTGTTTGTTAGTTTTTTAGACTTTCTTGTTATTTTATGCGATTTTTCATATATTAGTCTTTATTATGTATAATACTATGTTTTGTCAATTATTTATGTGTTCCCTTATTATTTTTTTGGAGTTTCTATAATGTTTTGAGTTACTTACTATTTTTAGTGATTTTTAATGTTTATTTTTAAAAATTTTTATTGTCACATACTTTTTAGGTTTATTTTTATTTATTTTTATCATTTTTTTGTCTTAAACTATCCCACATATTTTTTTTGTTTTGTTGTGATTTTTTGTATTCTTTGTTATTTTTTAAAATTTATGGTATTTTATATTTTTTACTATATTTAGATTTATTTAATTTTTTATATTTATTATTGTAATTAATTATGTTTGTGAATTTTTACTTTTAATTTTTCATACTATTTTAGGTTATTTTCATTAATTATTACTATTTTCTTATGTTTGCAATGTTTAGAATTATTTTAGTCATAACTTTTTCTTTTTAGTATTTCTTATTTTTTTTAGAAATTTATTATATTTTAAGTATTTTTTACTATTTGTGATGTTTATTTAAATTTATCTTACAATCTTTTATTATCATTTATTTATTTCTTATATTTTTGTTATTTTGTTACGTTTTAGTTTAACTAACTATTTTTTTGTAATTAATTATATAGTTTATTTTTTTAATTTTTTTAGTATTTCATACTATTTTAAGTATTTTAAGTAATATTTTTTATTTTTTTATATTGAATGATCACTCATATTTTTTTTTATAATTTTTATGTACTTACTAATTTTTTAAAGTTTCTTGTTATTTTATGTTATTTATTTGTATTTATAGTATTTTTTTAATGTATCTTACTATATTTTGATAGTAGATGTTTTTAAATTTTTTTTTAAATTTATAATATTTTTTATTTTACTTACTAAAATTAGTAATTTTATTATTGTTAATTTTTTAATTTTTATATTATTTTTTAGGTTATTTTTATTGATTTTTATCATTTTTTGTAATAATACATGTTTTTTATGTTTCTTTATAATTTTTTGTATTACTTGTATTTTTGGAAGTTTACGATATTTTAAGTATTTTTAAATATTTTTAATTTTTATTTAAATTTATTATATTTTTTATTGTACTTTATTTTTATATTTTATTTATAAATTTTTATTATCATACTATTTCTTATATTAAGGATAGTCGTAACTTTTTTATTATATTTTTTAGCGTTACTTATTTGTATGAAAATATATTACTTTTTTGAGTATTTATTAATATTGAGTGTTTATTTATATGTAACTTATATTGTTTTGTGGACCATATATTTATTTCTTTTTATATTTATTATTTACTTACATTTTTTATTAACTTATTATTTTTTATAATTATTTTTGTTGTTTGTATTTGAATTATTTTAAGTGTATCATGCTATTTTCAGTCTTTTTTAGTATTTTTTTTTACCATTTGTGTTTATTAAATAATCTCACCTATTTTCAGTGTTACTTTTTATTTTGGTTTATTTATTACTTTTTTAGAGTTTTTTTTTCATATTTTATGTAATTATTTTTTATTTGTGGTGATTAATTGAATATATCTTAGTATGTCTTATTGGTTATTTATATATTTCTTTTCTTTTTTTTTTAAATTTGTAACATTTTTAGTTTTTCTTAATATTTTAGTAATTTTTTTATTTTTTATTATGGAATTTTTATATTATATTTTATTATCTCATAATTTTTTAACTCATTTTTATTAATTCTTACTTTTTTTTAATTTGAATGTACAGCATATTTTTGGTGTTTTATTATAATTTTATGTGTTGCTTGTTATTTTTAAAATTTTATGATATTTTAAGTATTTTTATTATATTTAGTTTTTATTTAAATTAATTATATTTTTATACTAATTTATTTTGAGTTATATTTGTAATTTTTTATTGTGTTTTTATTATTTTAGGTCATTTTTATTGATTTTTACTGATTTTTATATCTTATATAATCATATATATTTTCCTCGTTTTAGTATTTCTAATTTTTTAAAAATTTATTTTATTTTAAGTATTTATTAATATCTGAGATATTTATTTATTTGGTGACGCTTTTATGACAGTTCTTGTTCTTCCTTAAAGTGAATGCATGCAGACCAAATGAAAGAGTAACATGTATGTTATGTATAAATAGACTTTTATTATCTATATTTTATTATTATATTAAATTTTTATTAGAATAACCTTATAAAAAACACTCAATCACATCTTCAGAGAAGAATATAATGGACTTTACTATCTAATATAAATTAATAATTGAATATTATATTTGTTAAGAGAATGATTTCTATCGATAAAAAATAATAAATATTATAAATATATGTATAATATTTATTATTATTTAATTTAAATTTTATTTAAAAATATATTTTAAAAGAGTTATGATTTAACGACACGTATATCTATTTTAATACCATGTAATAATTAGTCTAATTATAAAATTAAATTAGTCATATTTTTTTGTAGATTTGATCCCTGGCTATATATATTTAGGAGGGCGTACAAAAAATATTATAAATTTATTAAAAAAATAATATATTCACTTATAAGTTAATAATATTTTCTCACAATAACTATATTACATATTGATTAGGAATTGTTATGAAGTTCATGCATTTATATTGTTATATTAGCTTAAGAGAATTTTTCTTACTATTGGATAATAATATTTTTATATTTTTTTAGTAGTATCACTATATATATATATTTATAATATTTTCAAAAAATTTATTAATCTCTTACAACAACAAATAAACATGTGCTTATAAGTAATTGATTTCATTTCACCAACCGTTTTAAATTAATAAATAACTTTTAATTATATATTTTATTTTTTAAAACATATCGCTATATTTAATAGCTATTAATTTGTTTGGTAAAAAAAAATCTATACGGGAACATATTTATTCTTTTATTTACTTTTCTTATTTTGTAAAAATAAATATTCTAATTTTAATTAATATATAATTTAACACTTGTGATTGACCCAATTTTTATTAGAATATTTTTATTTTAAGAATAAATCTTTAATTATTAGATTTTAAATTTAGCCTAACTCAATATTTTAATATCATATAATTTTATCAATAAAAAAAGAATATTCCAATTCATCTACTAATATAAATAAGGGTATGTATATACCTAACACATCACTAGTATTAATCAGTTCACCAAAAAAAAATGTCAGCTCCATTTTAATTAATATATAATTAATGAATACCTAGACCAAATTAAAAAAATTTACTTTGAGCATGAACGATTTGTATCCTTTCTTGATTACCTTAACCTCTATACCAGCTTTTACGACAAGAAGGCCACATGATTTCACCTTGTACTTGCCTATGCACTTGGGTTGTTATTATTTGAGCAATTAATTAGTTAGACTTCCATTTAATGAGTTATTAAGTATGTATACTCTTGTTTTCTTTATATATATTATAATATTTTTATAATAAATATAAATATATTTTGTTTGACAAAATATATTTTTAGTAAAAGTATAATATAAACAACTTATTATCATAATCAATTCAAAAATTTTCAAATATTATACCAAAATAATTATGACTGATGTTATAGTTAGTAAAAAAAATATAATATTAAAGGGTTTTATATTTACATGTTAAGGGAACTCACTTTTTGAAAGATTTTATACTACCAAGTTCATTATAAAATATTTGAGACATTAATATAAAATTAAATAAAGGTTTGACATTAGTAATATAATTAAATGATTTATTTTATTATACTAACATGTGACTTACTAATTCACTTGCTAATAAAGTTTTACTATTATTATTTTTTGGATGATATATATATATATATAAATTATGAATGATGCGTATAGCACTTTTGAAGAGCTCTTAACTAATGCAATCCGAAGGGCTTCAATAGTAAGCCTTTTATACCATTTCATAATTCATCCCTTCATATCAAGTTTCCTTAATATATAATATTATCTAATATATTATATATTTTTACCTTATAAAGGGACTACTTATTTTTTTCTTGGTGTTTATTTAATATTTTATTAATTTAATAATTAATATTTATTAAAATTTCATCAAATAATTATATCAATGGTAAGTGTAAAATATTTAATATTGTTAGAGGGGATAAATTAATTGCCAGAGTACATGCAAGTATTTTATATGGTTATATTAGATCTTTTTGATGAAATTGAAAAGAAGTTGGCCGATATAAAAAAAAAAGTCTTATGGCATGTACTAGGTAAAAGAAGCTGGAAACCTCATATTATCACCTTATATAAATTTATCATATTCATATACATAATCATATATGTACGAGTCTCTTTACTTCTCTTGCATATGAAGATTCAGGCGAATGCTTCCTTTGAGAATAACAATTGGTTAAACGAGCAGAAAATACCTAAAATGTAAGAGTATTTGTCTATTAGTTTACCTTTAACTGCATGTATACTATTAGTAATCATGTCTTTTTTTGGAATTGGAGACGTTAGTATGCATTTAAATGGTATTTTAGTAGTCAAAATAAAGTTATCAAGACATTGAAATTTGTCGTTAGATTTGGCAACGATATTTATTTCATAAGTTAAATGATATTTTCTCAAATTAAAGAATATTATGTTGATTTTTAAAAGAAAGTGTCACTTTTCAAATATATAATATTAAAACAATCACTTTAATGGATTAATTAAAACTGATGCATTATATGTATAACACAGTTCGAACAATAGGGAGTACACATGGCTTAAGTAGTGAAATGTTTCATGAAGCAGAACGGTGTGAGTGAATAAAAGGCATTAGAAGAAGTCTTGAAAAATAGGTTGATGATACTTGGATAGATATCAATAATGAGTATATTCAATTTCGTTATCTTTCATATCCATTAGTAACTAGAATTCTCAATTTTACACGATTTATTAGCTTATTTTATAAATATAAAAAAGATAGTTACAGAAGTTCCCGTACCAACATGAAATAACAAGTGACTACATTACTTATTGATTCTTTTCTGCCTATGATCCTAAACCTGATTGTTATTGTTATGCGCAACGTCTTTTGTTCTTTTAATGTTACTACACGATGATTTAGAACTATAACATATTATTGTAAAAATGTCTTCTAATTTGCAGAAAATGAACAAAAGGTGTACCAAGTGGATCTATAGCATTAACCATCTCTAATAATCTCTACTTCTTCCATGGAATAACAACACTTGTCATAAGGTGTATTGATTGAACCAAGTCTATCACTCATCATTAGAGTTCTTGGAAACTCCCAAAAATGATGTCTCCAAATTCCTCTAGGAGGGAAAAAAGACCAAAATTGGAGTCTATACGTTTAATATTTCAGTATAAAATTAAAATATAATATATTAGGAGGAAGGAAGGGAGGCAGGTTGTTTTACTGGCACCAAACTCAAACTCTGGATGAATCACATGAGAAGCACATGGTTTCTGTCCATCTCATCCAATCGGAATAAAAGTATAACATTTTGCCTAAATATGAATTTTTTCAAGTTACTAACTCTAACGTGTGAATGTGGTGCTCATCACTAGAAGAATTTATAATAATTGGCCAATTTATTGTCAATAAACTACATTTAACCTATAATACACAAATCTTACCATTAATTTCATATAGATTATATTTAAAATTTTCTCAAATATTTATATATTCTTTATTAATGTAAATATTTAATTAAAATTATACAAATCTTCTAATCGTACAACTTTATCGGTTAAACATTATTTCTATATTACTTGCGTCATCCATGACTTCCTTCTCTGGATGAGATTCCCTTCTTTGCGTCATCCATGACTTTTCTGAATTGTTTGCATTGTGCATCCTCCTCCTTTGCATATCGACCAAAGAAAGCTATAATGTGGATGTCCATATATGGACGTGTGGCTGCTAGGAAATTTTAAAATAATTGCCCACCTCCCTATTTAATTAAAAAAATAGAATATTTCATTTAATCTTCGAATATTATTAATGGTAACTGGAAATGAAAATTTAAAATAATTACACACCTCCCTATTTAATTAAAATAATACATATTAATATAATAATAAAAAATATAGGCATTATAAGGGTAAAATATAGTTTTATCATCACTAATCACTGACATTACACATTTAACAATTCTAAAATTTAGCTTCCTTTTAAATAAATTAGAAAATACATTTAAATATCTTAAAATAGGCATAAGAAATTTGTAACAATTCCTAGTTTTTTAAATAATCATATTATTTATAGCATTAGTGATACTATAATTTTAAATATTAATGATACAGTTCCATCCTATAGTCAACTCACTCTTCTTTTTTTACACAATTTCAACTCACTCTTCTCACTTCCCACTTAAACCTCATAATTTTATTTAATTTTTCAATTAGACTACCAATGACATTTTGATTTTCCATAACACATCATATATAGTATGATATAATAATATTAAATTTATATGTTATGATATAAATATATTTTGGATCATATTGCTAAATTAAAACTTTTATGCATAAAATTCTTATATATATATATATATATATGATGCACCATACAAAAAAATTAAACTATTACACATAATTATAAATTAAAAAAAAAAACGTATAACTTTTAGAATAAGAGCCCAATAGTACTTGATTTCAACAAACTTATTTGTACAATCCTACAATATTCGTGTATATATATATATATAACTTATAACAGTATATACCATTTCCAATAATTTTAAAATTTCTAGAATTTAAAATATGGTTTATAAAATTTTTAATATTTATAAATTGATTAGTAAATTTTTTTAATAATGATTCAATTCTAAAATCATATAATATCTAGTTATCGTTAAAACACTTTTGAATTTTCAAAAAAATGGGTATGATCATCCATCCATGAATGTTGAAATGAGGTACTAAGGAGAGAAAGCTTAATGTGGAGGTATTGAATGCAACAATGAAGGTTTGTGGGAAGTGAGAGATTTCTTTGTGTTTTATATATTAGAATTGTATAGGTGCGTGCAATTGCATTGCTCTAAATGCAACACAAGTTTCATGGTAAAAAAGGGTATGCAACAAGTTGTAAGACCTTGAGAGACATTAGTGGACGCAACCCACCGTCAATTATTGATACATGGCATACCCTGTGCTACAAAAGTTATAGAAAAGAGCACTTGAATATTTATCAGATTTTCTTTTAAAATAGTTGGTGAAAATTGAATTGAATGGAATGAATATAAAAAATATTATCCATTAATTTATATCCTTTGGTGGGATGGTTATATATTTTTAAATTATATTTATTTATATATTTGGTTTTAAAATAAATATATATTTATTTACATTATTATATAAAATATAAATGATGATCGCAAGCAAAAAAAAATTTTTATTCATTTTATATTTTATGTACATATCTAGATTTATCTGCCTTATTTAATGTTGTGGCTCTAAGGGGACATTAGGGTGATGAATCTACTTCCAATATAGTTTTAAGACATTGTTTAATCTTCATATAATGAAAGTGAAGAAGTTAGCCACATGGATGAAAAAAATGGGTATAATTACTTTTAAGTTTTAACTCTCAACTAAAATAAATATTTTATCTTTTATAATTATAACATTTTTTCATATATCATTAGAAACAATTCTCTTATACTTACCATGATGGTTAGTTAGATTTTATTACTTAAATTAAATAAAATATCATAAGAAACATTCTCACCCTGATTATTGTAGAGAGCCATAAATCCACTTTGTATTTTGGGCGGGTAGTGAAATTATACATCATATTGACAAGAAAAAAATCACTTTATAAAAAATTAAGTGTAACTACTTATTAATTTATTATTGGTAAAAATAAATTCGATTATTTTTATAGTATCATAATATTTTTTTCATATTATTAAATGGATAGTAGCTGGTATTTCTATTGTTAATGAAAAGATTTTTCTCATTGTAAATGAGTTAAAAATAAATATTAAAAATAGATGATTAAATGTTGAAAAATTATGACACTGTAAATTAAATTCATAATCTTTTATACTTGGATGTAGAGTATTTCTATAACATTAAAAATCCTTTTTTTTTAATAATTTATTACTTCATTACATGTTAATCAATTGTATCAATTTAATGATCTAAGTGCATTATCCACGGTAATTGTACTTTATAAAACAAACTTATGTAATACAACTTAAATAATAGTTGATTATTGTAAATGATAGTAAATAATCATAATACATTAATGTTGAGATCACTACAATATAACTTAATTTATCTCCTAATTTTTTTACCAATAACTATATATATACTATTTAGGATATTAAGATATACTATTATTTAGTAAATTAGTGATTATCACTTGAACTTGTCCCCCAATAATAACAAAATGAGTGACACATTGGAGAAAACTTATCAATACACATCACCAAACTAAGAAAACTTAGCTTATATAGTTAAGGAAAATTATTCTATTTTAATATAATTTATTATATATATTATAATTGTATCATTTATATCAATTCAAAAATCATTCTACTACACACCATTTCCCCACATTCAATAATCATCACTTATCATTACAAAGTATTGGAAACTTACAAAAAAAAAATAATATGTCCGCAAACAAGCTGTTTTGACTTTATCTAATTCTAAGCTCCAGCTTTTTTATCTAATTCTAAGCTCCAGCTTTAATATGAGAATCACGTGATTTTTGTCAACTACTTTTGGAAATAAATAATAACATTTTATACAAATATAAGTATATTCAAATTATTCACCCTTGCACGATGCTGATAATCTATAATCATTCAGTATATGACTTATCTCCCAAAATAACCAAAATATAATATTTTTTTTATTTAGAAGTATAATTACTTACAAGTTTATGCTTCTAAATAAAAATATACATTTTTTCTTATAATTTTTTTCTAATTTTTTTTATAAATATGGTTAAAAGTTATAAATTTTGTTTGGTCCAAACTTATAATAGTAATAAATATTATTAATTGGTGGATTTTGAACTTTATTAGTAGTATTTTAAGAGTAGCATTTAATGTTGTATCAATTTTATTCATACTCTTTTTGAAATAGCTATTTACATTTTTCTAAATTCACTCTATTGATACTCTCTATAAATAAATACACATAAGCACCACTATAAACCCTAAATAGTTTTGTTGGTTATTCTCTCCATAAATGATATAAATTTTATTGTCTTAATAGTAAGTGTAATCTTTTTAGTAACCATGTTACTTTTTATAATTTTACCATTTTAAATTTAAAAAAAAACTCTAATTATCTAAATATACTACAAAATAAGATTAACTTGATAATACCCATATGAGATTAGTGATTAATTAATTTAGGTGAAAAATCAAATATTGCACACTAATAATAGAATTGAATACGAAATAGGTAACTTGTATATATTCATGTACGGTAAAATATGTGAATTAACTATCTATACTACCCATTATCCTAAAACAATTATCAATAAGCTTGTGGGGTGATGGAATAACCCAAACTAGGCTAGCTACACAAGTATTTTTTTAAAAAAAATTTAAATTTTTATTAATAAATATGATGATTTTACAAAAAAAAACATCATATATCAAGTAGATAAATAAAAGTAACTTTATATGTAACTTTATATGCTTAACATTAAAAATTAATGTTATTGTATAATTTATTAATTTATATGCCCATTTCAAAATAAAAATACTAAATTAAGTTAGATTAACTAAAAATCACTTACTTATGTAATATCAATATTAGCTAACTTATATTATCATTTTTGGAATTCGGCCACATATTCATTAGTTTCATATTTTAATAAAAAAATATTAATATTTTATAATAATTAATAGTTAGCCACGTGGATTAAAGTACATTCTCATCCCATGTTGTAAAAAGGTGTGAGCATTCAATTATCACCTCCACATTAATGGATGAAAAATTGAATATAATTTATATATAACAAACAATAACTATTATATTCGTAAGAAAATTAGGTATAATTACTTTTAAATTTTAACTTTAAATAAAATAAATATTTTCTCTTTTATAATTGTTATATTTTTTTTCATATATTATTAAAAATAATTATATTGAACTTACAATGGTGTTGTATTAGATTTTAGTACTCAAACTAAACACATTACCATAACAAATATTCTCACACTCATAACAATTGTAGAGACGATAAATCCAATTTAAAATTTGGGCAGATTATACGATTGACAAGAAAAAAAAATATTTTTAATTTTAAAAAATTAACTTTAATCACTCATTAGCTTATTATTGGTGGAAATAACTCGAATTTTTTTTATAGTATTATAATTTTTTTTTTATATTATCCGAATCATATACTAATGGTTGTAAGTAGCAAATATTTATATTATTAATTTGCTTAGAAGAGATTTTTCTCACTATTTAATTATATTATAATGCATATAAGTTTAAAATAAATATTAGAAATAGATGATTAAATATTAGAAAAGTATGACAATCAAACTCATAACCTCTTGTACTTGGATTTATAAATATTAGAAATAGATGATTAAATATTAGAAAAGTATGACAAACAAACTCATAACCTCTTGTACTTGGATTTGAGAGTTTGAGAGCGAAAAAGTTACAATTAAAATTTAATAAAAGTGGTAAGTTAAAATTTTATGTATGAAATATGTTAATATAATCAAAATTTGATAGAATTTACTCAACTTTGATTTTAATATTAGAGATGGATGATACACGATGAACTACTTCGACCTCTACACTGCCCATTATTGTTACTCTCAAGGACAATTTTTTTTATCATCCCTCATCATTCCATTCCAGAGGTGTTGAAAACTTACAAAAATAATATGTCGGCATATTCTGCCTATACATATGAGAATTACATGATTTTTGTCAACTTCATTTATTGGGAAAAAATATTAACATTTTTTTACAAATATTAGTATCTTCAAATTATTCATCCTCTCACATGATGCTTTTTATATGCAAAACAATTCAGCATATGATTTCTCTTGCATAATAATCTAAAATAGAGTATTTCATTTATATTAATAAGTATTACTACTTTTAAGTTTAAAATTCCAAATAAAAATGTGCATTTTTTGTTATAGACTTATAATATTTTTTATAATTTTTTTTTTTATAAATATGGTGATAGTTAATAGTTAAACATCTTTGTTTGGTCCAAATTTATAATAGTAATAAATGTTATTAGTCGGTGGATTTTTAGCTTCACTAGCCATCTCTAAACTGTGCATAAATCTAGGGTTGATTGAGAAAAAATAATTACAAATATATATAATTATTATTTCTTCCTAAAATTTTAATTTACCACTTCTATTAAATTTCATCCTAAATAATTTCTGAAATTAAAATTACTTCATTGTACCTAAGGTTGTGCTAACCAATGTAAAATGAACAAAATATTGATTTATTTTCTTGATCTAAAGAGATAAGAGACCCTCTCCATATTCCTTTATTCCCTGATGCATGACGTCCATCTCTCCAGTGAAATTGGTCAGCATTTTATGCATTGTCTTATCCTCTCACTCGAGTGGGTCGCATGGTTCTAATTTTTCCTTGAACTGAATTGAATGCATAAAGATGAAACTAAGGATAGATGCTGGTGTGATATAGTGATAAGAAGAATTTAAAATATTCTTTTGTTTTCTATATTTTATTAAATTCATTACATTTGGAGGTAATTAATATGCTCATTAAGTTCTTAAAAGCTCAATTTACAAAATTTCCCTTTCTTTATATGTTTTATAACTAAGGCAACTATCATAAACTTTGATGATCAAATGATATGCATATCGTATAGTGAAAAGAATAAGAAATGATTAGAAGGTTGTCTTTTGCTAGAGACAGGATGGTGTAGTGTTATTATTAGACCCTAACAACTTATTTTGAGTCACAGTATACATTTGCTCTCGATATATTTATAAAATATTTTCTACTAGTCTCTATTTTGTATGATATATATGATACATATAGTACATTCGAAGAGCTCCGATTATTAAAGATGCAATTGAAAGATATATGAGAGAAAAAGAAAGTGTTAGAGTTTTATTATATTATTTGTATCATATTATATATTTATTATATTTTATTAATATAAAAATAATATTTTTAATAAATATTATATCTTATCAAAATAAAATTTTTATATTAATAAAATATGATTTATCATATATAGATAATCTCCTAAACTAGCCCATAAACTTAAGCATTTAATATTGTTATAAGTGGGATATTAGGATGAAAGAACAACTTCCCAACTAGATGCAAATATTTAAAAAGGACTGTTAGATCTCTTTAATTAAATTGGAGAGAAGTTGTGGGACATGTAAGGACAATCTTAGGCTTATGCAAGAAGAGAAGCTGTCACCCTCAAATTATAAGTTTATCAATGTCCATCTCACATTTAATAAGATAATCACAAATTAAGTAAGATTGTTTTATGTAAACTTAGTTATCCCAAGTTTCTTTCACTTGGAGATTAAATTACAAGCCAATGGATATTTTCTTAAGACCAAATGGTTCAATCAGCATAAGATAACCATAGTGGAAGAGTATATATGGTAGCTCACATACAAGCATAACTATTATATTTATAACCATATCTTTCCTTGCAATTAGAAATTTAGTGACATAACATATTCTAAATGGATTTTTAGTAGGCAAAATGAAGTAGTTACAACCTCAACATTCATTATTAGGCTCACCAATTTATAGTCCGTCATTTATGGACCTTCACCCTACCCTATAATTATAATTGAGAGTGGCGATAGTTTATTGAACTTTTGGGTATCAAATAATTAAAAACAACTATAATAACATATGAGATGTAAAATTATTGACAAATTTATCCTTTTTAACACTTGATTATATATTAAATACTAGCATATAAATATATATATATATATATATAACTAATAGGAGTAAATTTATTGTATTTAATATATCAATTTAAAGTTTTTAACGTTTAAATAGCATATTCCATATCTTTCTAGCATGATGCTATATTTATGCATAGCAAACAATTAGAGCGGGAGAGAAGCAGAATGGTGTGAAAGAAACTTGATTATTTGTGGAAAAAATTTGATAATGCCTAGAATGATTTCAATCAAAAGTGCTTTCAGACTTTCTCCCGAGTCCAATTCTAGTTTGAATTCTCAATTTTAGATAGACGCTAAACTTGTTTTATAAAGATTACAGAGATAACTATCTACATTGTGATTTCAAGTTAAAAAATAAACTAATTGCACTTCTTATTGATCTTATTCTCAATGTAACCACATGTTTTAGTATTTACTCTTATCCTAAACACGAAAATTGTGTGTCAAACTTTTAGTTATAATTATCATCATTACCCGACCACTTCCACCCGTTTCACACTAGCATGAATTCTATCACGATGATGTTGATTATGATCAATTAATACATTTAGATGTATTGTGTCAATTGTTTCTTCTTTAGATTATATATATAGTAATTAAGGTAGCATTTAAGCCTCCTATTATCAATTTTATTCTTACTCCCTTTGAAATTGCTATTTGCATTTCTCTAAATCCACTATATAATCCTATCTATAAACACATACACACTCTCATAAAATCTAATACCCCACATTCATAATCTCAAATATTATAATTTTATTGGTTATTTTCTCTGTAAATTATATAAATTTTGTTGTCTGAAAACAAAATAGGAGCATTTTAGTAACCGAGTTCTAATTATCTAAATATGCTACAAAACAAGATGAACGTAAAAATGCGGACGATGAAATTAGTGATTCAGCAATTTAGTTGAAAAAATTAAATATTGCACACTAATCATGGAATTGGATAGTAGCTAGGTAACTTGTATCTTTTAATGAACATATAGACTTTATATTGGTAAGGTATGTGAATTAACTATCTCAAATACTACCAATTACCCTAAAAAAAATATCAATAAACTTTGAGGGGCTAATGGAATTATCCCAAACTAGCCTAAGTAGAACTACACAAATATATTTTTAGGAATTTTAAAATTTTATTAATAAATATGATAATTTTACAAAAAAAAATCATCAAATATTAAGAAAATAAACAAAAGTAACTTTATGATTCATATTAAAAATTTTAATACTACTATATAATTTATTAATCTATGTGTGTTATTTCAAAATAAAAATACTAAAATAAATAAGATCAATTGAAAATTACTTATAACGTAATATCAATATTAATTTAACTTATATTATCGTTTTTGGAATTCATGCTCATGTTTATTAGTTCCGGAGTGTAAGAAAAATATCATACTAATATTTTATAATAATTAATAAGCTTTATAAGACAAACATTGTCACGCCCCGACCTGGCTTAGTCGGAGTTCGTGATCAATCTGCCACCCTTCCCTGTATCATTCAAGTATATCTACTGGAATAAGGCAATTAAGGTGAAAGCGTGTCCACGTTCAAACCCTTACTTAAGCGTACCTTGAGGGCTTGAGCGCGTCTGAAACTTCCTATCAATGTGATGTCCTTCAAAGGAGTTGAGGGAGAGGGTTATTACAATACTTAGTGAGGGGAATTAATATAACAATTTACTTGAATTCATTTTACGATTTACTTGAATTCATTTTATCTTTCTTTAATTCATTTTCATTATTTGCTATAGCCACATGATCAACAACCACCCTCCTATCATAGGATGGATCACACATTCGCAGAACGATCCTTGACCGTGCTACTTATGGACTGGAGGGAATTAACCGTCCACCCTGATAGAGGGATGCTACATCTACCCGGAGTTTGTACGAACATCAATAGTCCAGCCCTAAGCTCAAGTTTCTCCTCCATGTCAGCTTAAGGGACAAGACCTCATTCCCCCTACTGCCTCGGTCTTCGTGCGTAGGAAACCCTTGACTTCACGACCTACAGAACGACGATACTGCCCTTATGCTTACTAGGTCATCCAGAAGTCCTTGGGTCCAATCACTACCTCATGCCAGGTGTCCTGATGGCCTGAACATCACAGTGCATGCATAATCAACAAGCTTTTTAAGTTTTAGCCATTACCTTTGGCCCTTTCGCACAACAGTCTGTTCGCTTGGCTTCGGCCCCACCATGCGTACTAGCCCAATAGGTTCGACGACTTGGCTCTAGCAAAGCAGCGGTTCGGCCTAACAAGCTCAACAACTCAACTTGGTTCGATGGGTATCATGCAAGTTCTCATTATTCAGATCTTTTAGCCTCATGTATCACATGTCTGTTTTGGATGTGTCAATGCCCGTATCCATTGACCTTGGGCCCACTCACATCTCAAGCCTAGCCCTGGAATTAGCTCCCAAATATTTTAAGCAGAGTCACCCTATTAGGGGATGCTAATTCTGAGAAAACAATTTTTTAAAGTTTAAACCGTCATTCCAACCGGAATGAACGTCATAGCGGTTCCCACTCGTTTGGTGATTTTGGCGGGGTCGTGCCGATGGAATTTTCTCTCCTCGGTGCACTCCTAGGGCCGACACTCGAGAAATTCGGTCTTGTAGGGTGCGAGTGTTAGGATTAGGATATGGTGACAAATGGGTCCCATATTTTCTCATATCTGCACCTAATGTCCCGTGCTTTGCTTAAATTGTTCTTGGGTCCTTGATTTCTCTTTAATCTCTATTGGGTTCCCTAGGTTCCCAATTAATCTTTTTGGGACCTTAACTCCTTTAATTTCACTAATTTTCCCTTGATTTCCCAATTTTTCCTTTTAGTCCTTAATTTTCTAAAAATTGTATTTTGGTCCCCCAACTTTTCAAAAATTTCAAATTGCCCAATTGACCTTCAATTGGGGTGAATTTCATGAAAATACCCTCAATTTCATGAAATTTCCATTCATACCTCCAATTTTTGAAAATTGCACAAAAGTCCCCTAAAATCCCCAAATCGCCATTCACCTTCTTCCTCAATTTGAGCATATGACACTTCAGATCTTATCTCATCCAATTGGCAGCCTGTAAGTCCTTTTTTTCTTCAATTATTGCTTCTAATCACCTCTTACAGCTCCCATTGATCGTCCTGCACTTCTAATTTCTAAATTTGGCTAAGTTTTGTGCCATGTTGGAGCTTCGCTAGAAAAGTTACAGTAGAGAGAGAAAGCTTGCTTTTCTTACCGATGGAGATGCGGTGGCCAAAGCTTGAGGTGGGGACAACTAGAACTAGTCAAGGGGAACCTAGCAGAATCGAGTTCTGATGCAATTCGCTACTGCCTTGCGGGGATTTGAAGAGAGAAGTTACATTTTGTGCAGCTCTAAAATCTGGAAATTTCAATGAGAGGAGGCGAAATTGAGCTTATCGAGGCTTATAGGGGAGTTGTAGAGGGTCTTAGGTAGTTAGTGGTGGCCAAGGTGGGTGGTGGAAGGGTCGGATGGGACGAGGTGGTGCAGGTAGGAGTGCGCTTCTTCAAGCTCCGAAGCAGCTTTACAATGCGATCTCCCTCGCACCTCCCTAAGCACTCCCTGATTGTTCTAAGAAGGTCTGGAGCTAGAGATTCTTCCCCAGTTCCAATGCCACCCTTCGAAGCTCCTTTGGTGGAGGTTTCGCTCATCGTCGGAGCTTTGGTATGAAGCCCACCAGAAAACTCACTCTTCTTCTTCTTCGCTCGATTGTGGGATGCTGAGAATGAATGAGGGGGGTGCTCTTTATATAGGGAGGTCGGCAACTGCTCAGGCTACTAGCCAGCATAAGACTCGACCTCCAGCTCGGCCACTGAAGACCTGACTGAAGCATTTTTTGAGTCACGAGAGACTCTAGCTTTTCTGCCGAATCCCCCCTCTATCTCTCTCTTCTTTGTTAGCGTTTAAAGGTTAAAGATGATGACGTAGTGGTCGTGCCACACAACATACTTTGATTGGTCAGTTTTTATGATGTGGAATGCCAGCTCGGCCACCGTGTCAACCATTGAACCATTGACCAAACATGTGGCAACCTCTCATTGGTTGCTCGTGTATGTGTGGCATGTTGATGGGGCGCCAACTTTCCAGACTGGACACGTGGTAGCCTCCCATTGGCTGACCAGGTCTATGTGGCAGTTGGCGTGGCTCCAACTGGTCGTTGACTGTTGACTATTGATAGTTGATGGGTTCGGTCGAACCGTTACCGGTTTGGTCCGACCGGGTTCGCGGTCAAAATTTGAAAAATCGGTCGATTAGTACCTGGTTCGAATGGTTTTCTCAAATTTAAAATTTTCTAAATTCATTTTCTATCTAATGGTGGTCTCAATTTTCCAATTTGACATTTTTAAGCCATCTAGAAAAATAAATTTATGAATCGATTCACTATGGTTCATGTCAGTTCAGTCCGGTTCACCCCGAACCGATTCGATTTTCTCTTCAATTCCACTTCTTGTTCTTCCTTGAAGTTTTTGTGAAATTTTGGTCACTTGGAATTTTCCAATTTCTCACGTTTGCTATTTTTTGTTCGTTAAACAGCTCGATTCTTCATGTATACCCCTATACCAGTTCTTTTTCCAGTTTCCTTTAGTCCATTTGGACGAGTTTTACAACTCTCCCCTCCTTTTAAGAGTTTTATACTCAACTCTATCGCTTGTCCCTTTTTCCCTCAAGAGGTCCTTGCACCACTTCCTTAGAGGTAATTTGATATTCTACCGAACTGAGTCACTCGCTTTGCCTTAGTTCCTTTACCTCTCGAGGTTTGGTCAATTGACTTATCCCCTTTTTCCCAGCGTTCACAGAGCCTTAGCTATCCGATACTTTTGATAGGGTGGGTGAGGGGGAGGGGGGTCATACTTGCATCATGTGTGTTTATCTGAGTTTGATGTTTCTATACGTCCTACCATTCTTGGGTTCATCCACTCCGTCATCGGCTATTGCATTATCTCCTATAGTGTTACTTACCCTTCTGTGGCCCTTCAATCCCTCTTATAATACTCGGGTTTCCTCATGGGTGGTGATTTGAACCTCGTTGCCCCTAGCGGTACAATCCCCATATCTGGTGGTTTTACTCTGGGCCTCAGGCCTGGCTTGCTTCGTGGTTGGGACCGTGTCCCTTTCGTTCCTGTCCTTAGTGTGAATTCTCCTTTAGGCTCATCCTTTACGTTGTCTAGATCAATTCTTTGTCGGACTTCCCTTACTCCTTAGGTTATGATCCCATGTATTCTGCCCATTCTTTGATGTCACCGAGAATATAAGTGTCTAGCTCTTTACGTGAATTTGAGTTACTTGGGTTAATTCGTTCTATCCTATTGTTCCTTATCACGTCCGCCTATCTCGGATGTCAGGTTTTCAGGCTTGGGCAGACCCCATTGACTCACTGGTCCTCCTATGTTCGTCCATTTGTGTTGTGGTTGGCGTTCTCTGGCTGGCAAGGGGGTCCTTTCGTTTCGATTCCTGTCTTCTCTCTTGGCCTATGGTTACACTGGCCGGTGTGTAATGGCTGTAGTTCTCCAGGGTTATCCCTTTCTCATTAACATCACCCTCGAAGGACTCCTCCCCCTTGCGGAGTCTGTGGCCTACATGGAACTAGTTTTTTCGAAGTCTTTCCTTACTTGCTCTGAGGTGAGGTCTCAGGTTTCGTCCTCGAGGACTCGTAGTCCTTCCCTATGGATCCTTGGTGGCTTCGTCTAGGGAGTTGTTTTATTTCATCTCATCCTTATGCCCATTCCTCCCTTGGGGCTAGTGGTTCTAGGTATTGATCCTACCTACCAGGGTTTGTGTTCCTCTTTACGTGTTATGGTTCGCGCCTCTCCTTTGTTTTTCATCATGTTATTGGTTTGCCTTTCCATTCGGTGTCCCTTTCCACTTCCAAGTTTCTCAATGTGACTCCCTTACGTAGTTGTTCCGTTGACTTTATAATTTCCCCGCTTGCCGACTTCTACCTTCTGCACTTCTTTAACCTTTGGGGGGTTTCATTGTAATCTTGCTTGTTTGTCCCTCACCCCTAGGATCCTATGATACAATTCCTTGGTTACCTTGGCTATCTCGTGGGGTGGTTAGGTCTATCCTTAGTCTATTCATGGTGTCAAGTTAGAGTCTCTGGGTAATTCGGCCTTTTGCCCTGCCACCAATCCTGGTTCGGGTCCTTCATTCGTATTTCCCGAAGACCTTTCTTGATGTGGTTTTCCTTTGGCTCATCTCTGGGTTGCTGGGGTTGCATAGTTTCCTATTCTATTTTCTTGGGTAGTCATGTAAGGCACTTCTTTGGCCATTCGAGCCTAATGGGGGTGTAGGTGTTGGAAGGAGATCCTTTTAGGGTTCTTGGTATTCTAAAGCTCCCATCATTCTCCGGGAAATGATTAGGAGATTTGTATTTTCTTTTTGGAAAGAAACTCTTATTTATTTGTTGGACCGGAAAAACCCCGACCAAGGTTTATTACAGAGATGTTTCTAGAATCTCCTACCCCTTTCTATCCCCACCAGTTGACTGACCTAGAATTATTCCTATGCGGGTTGTGAGACTTCACATCAGGTGTTTCAAGTGTCTTCTCCTTTTGGGTGGGCATTCGCCTCCATGGCTTCTATCGCAATGGGGGCACGGATTCATGCTGGGCTCCTCAAATTCTACCGATGCTGATAGACTTGGGGCCCTCCTGACCTGCATGGGGTGAGCAATATTTATGCCATATCAGTGTATGATAGTTGCATCGTGGGCATATTGGGTGGGGCCTATGGTACATGTACTATTGTGAATTAGGGGAAGTCGGTGAAAAACCTTTACATAGTTAGCATAGTCTTCCCAGAAATTCCTTTCAATTTCTGCCTGAATCTGGGCTAGGTTGGGTTCCCTTGGCGGAGACACTTCATCTTCCACCGAATAAGGAGGGGTCCTATCTCAGGGTGCGTCCCAGGGGATGGGCTCTTCTAGGGCCTCCACTTGTTGTTCCATAGCGTGGATCCAAGGAATATATTCTTTGGAGGCATTTCCATTCATAGTTTTTGCAAAGTTGTCGAGAATCGTGGTTAGGATGGGTTGGGGAAAACTAATTAGGAAAGTTATGCTCTAATACCACTCAAGTTGTCACGCCCCGACCCGGTTTGGTCGGAGTCCATGATTAACCCACCACCCTTCCCTGTATCATTCAGGTATATCTACTTGAATGAGGCAAGGAAGATGAAGGTGTGTCCACGTTCGAACCCTTACGTAAGTTGGGGGTAGGAAGAATACCTTGAGAGCCTGAGCGCGTCCGGAACTTCCTGTCGGGGTGATGTCATGCAAAGGGGTTGAAGGAGGGGGTGAGTACAATACTTAATGAGGGGAACTACTATAACAGTTTACTTGAATTCATCTTATCTTTCTTTAATTCATTTTCGTTATTTCACACAGTCACAAAATTAACAACCGCCCTCCTATCATAGGAGGGATCACACATTCGCAGAACGGTCCTCGACCGTGCCACTTGTAGATTGGAGCGTCTTTACCGTCTACCTTGATAGAGGGATGCTACCTCTACCCGAAGTTTGTGAAGATATCAGTAGTTTGGCCCCAAACTCATGTTTCTCCTCCATGTCCGCTCAATGGGACGAGACCTCATTCCCCTTACTACCTCGGTCTCCATGCGTAGCAAGCCCTCGACTTCACAACCTACTAAATGACAATACAACCCTTATGCTCCCTAGGTCGTCTAGTAGTCATTAGGTCCCATCACTACCTCATGTCAGGTGTCATGACGGCCCGAACATCATGGTGCATGCACAATCAACAAGCTTTTTAAGTTTTAGCCATTATCTTTGGCCCTCTTGCATAACAGTCTATCAACTTTGCTTTGGCCCCACCACGCATACTAGCCCAACAAGTTTGATGACCTAGCTTTGGCAGAGCAGCGGTTTGGCCCAACAAGCTTGACAACTTAGCTTGGCACGATGGGTATCACGCAAATTCCCATTATTTAGATCCTTTAGCCTCATGTATCACATGTATGTTTTGTACGGGTCCATGCCCGTATCCACCGGCCTTGGGCCCACTGGCATCTCGAGCCTATGAGCAGAATTAGCTACCAAATATTTTAAGAAGAGTCACCCAGTCATGGGATGCTAATTTTGAGAAAACAATTTTTCAAAGCTTAAACCGTCATTACAATTAGAATGGGCATCATAGCTGTCACGCCCCGACCCAATTTGGTCGGATCCCCGTGATCAACCTGCCACTCTCTCGGTTTATTAAAGGATTTTCCCTTATTGTAAACAGTAAAGAGTAAGGCGTCCTTTAACCTGCACCTTTTTCCTGGAATAACATAATCAAAACTGCATGAAATTTAAAACTGTACATACCTGTCTTACAGGCATCTTAGTTGACGGTCTTTAAGGGGAGGCTTTCCAAGATTTCCTGAAAGGGATATAAGGGAGGGGGTGAGTACGACTACTCAGTGAATGGGTTTTTAAAAACTTTTGACTTTTAAGAAAAATATTTATATGGAGTGTGCCAGACTCCTTTGTTTTCAAAAATCCCTTCATTTAAAAATTTGAGTTTTTCCATTATTTCTTAGTTACCACGGTGTGTCATCACCCAACACACATCCTTCATCATGAAGGTTACACACATTCGCAAGTCAGTATCACTACTGAACCCGCTAGTGGCTTCAGAGCGACTTTTCATGCCACCCGGATAGAAGTACGACCATTTCTACCCTGGGAATGAGTGGATGTACGTGACATCCGACCCACAATCCCGAAATCACTTCTTCGTGTCCATATGAGGACAGAGACTTCATCCTGTCCCCACCCCGGTCTTATGCGCTTCGTGCTACTCCAAATTTCGCACAAACACCTGGAACGACGAACTGCCCTTATAGCCACCAGGTCGTCCAGTGCCCTTAGGACGCATCACTACCCCTCATGGGCGTCTTAATGATCCCGTACTCACAGTGCATGCACAAACAATGTTTTCTTATATTGCCATGTAATCTGTGGTGCCATTAGTCCAATGGTCCCGACTCTCAACTCAACCCTCAGCTGTTTGTCTTGACTAGTTCGTCGACTTGTCATGTCGCACTGCCGCTAGTTGACTGAGCATGTTGGTCCTATCTTGGTACCATGGCCAAACAATTCACTTATTAAGTTTTATGGCACATATATCATGTTCATTTACGAGCTCCTGCTCGTGCCAACTGGCCTTGGGCCCATTGTACGAGATTTTCAAAATCGGGCATTTAGCCCCCAAGTTCCAAAACCGAGGCCCCTGGCCTATCAGAGCTATTCGAGCTCCCGTCGAGAAGGTCTCCTAAATTGTTTAAGCATTGGCACACAGTTAGGGGAGAGAACTTCCGACAAAAATAGGTTTTTGCTGTCCATCATACTGACCGGTATAAGGACATCTCCGTTCATAACTAATGAACGGGTTTTCAACTTCCTTCGAGGAAGTCTCATCATACCAACCGGGTATGATCTACTTACAACCAGTAAGTAGTTTTTCCGCATAACTTTCACATCACTTTCTCTAAGTAGTGATGATTAAAATACCACTAAATAGTGGGTTTTTATATCGAGGCACTTATCATCCCCAACCGGGTATGATGTTAGTAAACCCACTCACAACCGGTAAGTGGTTTTTAACTTTAAACTGTGCTCATCATTCCAACTGGGTATGATGTGAATAACCCACTCACCTGTTAATGCCGTGATTTCCACTAGACTGGTTCTTTGTATTCACGCGAGCTTGTCCTTGCTGGCGTTCCCGGTATTTAACGTTCCGGTGAAGGCACGACGGTCCGAGCTTTCGATCTGGGCAGATAGGTCTCGTCCTGAGGTTCATCCTAAAATCAAGTATTGTATCAATTGATGCGGAATTGGATTAGAATTTTGTGATTGAAATTCGGTCGATTCTCTCTCTAGCACCGATCGAAAATTATAAAGGGGAGCCAAATTGGCTTACCTTTCGGTCCTAATTCGGCCGTGGAAAGGCTGAGGAAGTGTTGGGAGGGCTTAGTTTGGCCTGAGGAGGGCTTGAAATGGTCGATTCCAGCTTGGCCGAAATAGGGCAGCTTCGATCCACCGGAGTTGTTTCACTATTCCATCATGTCGGCGCTTCTCCAACGATTCTCGGATTGACTGGAGTTTGCTATCAGATAGCGTCTTCTCCCCGGTTCTAAAGAGCCCGACTTTTGTTCAAGTCGAAGCTTTGGTTCGAGCTTTACTAGGAAATGGAGCAGTAGAGAGAGAGAGAGAGAAGTGTTCAGGTGTGAGGAGAATGAAATGGGGATAACCTCTTTATATAGTCGTAAAACCCGTGTATTAAATAGGCGAGATTTATTACTAGTATTAATATTGCCATAAATTATTGGTATTAATTCCAATAATTTAATTTAAGTATTAAATTATTGGAATTAATTTCAATAATTAAATATATATTAATTGATGGCTATTTATGATAAGCCGTAGTTCGCATAAAATTTTTTTACCGAAATTTCAGGTTACAAAAAAATCACACTTCCAAGCACGCTTAACTTTGAAGTTTTTATAGAATCTAGTTCACCTAAACCAATTTGGTTTTTGTTTTTTATTTTGTCTTAAATTTCTTTTCCAATGTTGAATAAATTCTTTGGATCAACCGAAAATTGTAAATTTTCATATTGCTTATTCCCAAATGTAAACCGGTTTGGTTTTTCTTATTCGGTTTGACCGGTTCTTTTCCCGGTTTTCCTTAACTCAAATGTGCGGGGTTTACAATAGCGGTTCCCACTCACCCGGTGATTTTGGCAGGGTCATGCCAACAGAATTTTCTTTCCTCGGTGTGCTCTTAGGGCGGCGCTCGAGAAATTTGGTCCTGCAAGGTGTGAGTGATGGGATTAGGATGTGGTGACAAATGAGTCCCACATTTTCTCATATCTACACCTAAGGTCCCATACTTTGCTTAAATTGCACTTGGGTCCATGATTTCTCTTTAATCTCTGTTGGGTCCCCTATGTTCCCAAATATACTTTTTGGGACCTTAACTCCTTTAATTTCACTAGTTTGCTCTTTATTAACCAATTTTGCCTTTTAGTCCTTAATTTTCTAAAAATTGTAGTTTGGTCCCCAAACTTTTCAAAATTTACAATTTGCCCCAAATTTGCCAAATTTACCTAATTAACCCTCAATTGGGGTGAGTTTCATGAAAATACCCTCAATTTCATGAAATTGCCATTCAACCCTCTATTTTTTGAAAATTGCACAAAAGTCCCCTAAAATCCACAAATCGCCATTCACCTTCTTCCCCAATTTGAGTATACAACACTTTGAATCTTACCTCATCCAATTGGCAACTTGTGAGTCCTTATTTTCTTCAATTCTTGCTTCTAATCACCTCCTACATCTCCCATCGATCATCCTGCACTTCATATTTCTGAATTTGGCTAAGTTTTGTGCCCTGTCGGAGCTTCGCCGAAAAAGTTACAATAGAGAGAGAAAGCTTGCATTTCTTACTAACAGAGAGGCGGTGGCCGGAGCTTGAGGTAGAGGCAGCTAGAGCTAGTCAAGAGGAACCTAGTAGGATCGAGTTCTACTGCAATTCAAAGTGAGAAGTTATGGTCGGTGCAACTTTGAAATTTGGAAATTCCAACGAGTTGAGGCAAAATTGAGCTTAACGGGGCCTGTAGGGGAGTTGTGAAGGGTCTTAGGCAGTCAGTGGTGGCTAAGGGGGGTGGTGGAAGGGTCGGATGGGGCTAGGTGGCGTCGGGCAGAAGCTCACTGCTTCGAGCTCCGAAGCAGCTTTACTATGTGATCTCCCTTGCACCTCCTCGAGCACTCCCCAATTGTTTTAAAAGGTCTGGAGCTAGAAGATTCTTCCCCAGTTCTAATGCCACCCTTCGAAAATTCTTTGGTGGATGTTTCGCCTGTCGTCGAAGCTCTGGTTTGAAACTCGCTGGAAAACTCACTCTTCTTCTTCTTTGCTCGATTGTGAGATGCTGAGAATGAATGGGGGGGGGGGGGGGGGGGGGGGGGTGCTCTTTATATAGGGAGGTCAGCAATTGATAAGACTACTGGCCGGCGTAAGACTCAGCCTCCGAAGACTTGACCGAAGCATTTTTTGAGTCATTGAAGGCTCCAACTTTTATGGAGACTCCCTCTCTCTCATCTCTACCAGCGTCTAAAGGTTGAAGACGATGATGTAGCCATCGTGCTACATGGCGTGCTATGATTGGTCAGTTTTTCTGACGTGGAATGCCAACTCGGTTGTCACGTTAAGCGTTGACCCGTTGACCATACACGTGGCAACCTCTCATTGGCTGCTCGTGTCTATGTGACATGCTAACAGGTGCCAATTGTTCATTGACCGAATACGTGGCAGCTGATGTGGCTCCAGCTGGTCATTGACCGTTGACCGGTCTGGTCGGACTGTTGACTGGTCTGGTCCAACCAGGTTCATAGTCCGAATTTTGAAAATCGGCCGGTTTGAATCGATTCGATGAGTTTTCTCATATTTAAAATTTTTAAAATTAATCTAAATTCATTTTCTATCTAATGGTGATTTCAATTTTTCAATTTGACATTTTTAAGCCATCTAGAAAAATGAATTTGTGGACCGATTCATTATGGTTCATGTGAGTTCAGTTCGGTTTGGGTCCGGTTCACCCTGAACCGGTTCGTTTTCTCTTCAATTCCACTTCCTGGTTCTTATTTGAAGTTTTTGTAAAATTTTGGTTATTTAGGATTTTCCAATTTCCCATGTTTGCTATTTTTCGTTCATTAAATAGCTCGATTCTTTATATATACCCCTATACTGATTCTTTTTCTAATTTCCTTTGGTCCAATTGGACGGGTTTTACAAATATAATTTTATGTTAATATTTTTATAATATAAAATATTATGGAAAGATTCCTCCAATGGAAAAGATTCCTTTTTAGAAGTGATATTCACTTGAACAAATAATCATCACTCATCATATTTGATGTCTTGGAAACTTGCAAACTTACAAAAATAATGTCGTTAGAAGACAAAATTTTATAATTATTAATGGAAACTATGGCTAGACATTGATATGAGAATGTGATTTTTGTCCACTTTATCCATGCCATTGGGAATAAACAATATTATTTGATACAAATATAATGTTTCTCACAATGATAATCTATAGCAATTGGCCAATCTTATTCCATATAAAAATAATTGGCAAAAACAACTTCTAATTCTTCCATTTTCAATTATTAAATACTTTTTTTACATTGGAGTTACTTGACGTAGGAAAAAATGAGAAATAATAAATTGGTACATATGTGTCTAATTTGATTTATCCACAAACTTCATCTAAGTTAACATAACATTCTCTCAACTCAACCATGCAAAGATTAAGGGTCACCCTATTGGAATATATCATTTGAACATATGCATACTCTTCATCTTTCACTTATTATAACCTCTGTTGGTCATATTCATTGAGAGTGAGTGGATGAAAAAGAAAGAGATGACAATACAACTCTCCTAGTGTTATCAGAGTTAAAAAAAACACCTAGCATTCCTCCTCTTCAATCCAAAATAGCACATCCCCACCCTCCTATTTCTGATTTTTTTGCCTTGTCCTTGTCACTCAATGAAATGTCCCTGTCCTACTTCAATGAATCCGATATGAATTTTCTTCCTTTCACTAACCTTCCGATGTGATACTCCTCACTGGGGCAACCTATGATAATTGACAATCTTATTCCATAAAAATGGTCAAATAAATTAAAATATGTTGATAGTCTATAAATATCGGTAATGTGAATAATTTTTTATTAATAAATAACTAAATAAATTATATAAATGTTACTTTTTTTACGTTTAAACTAATATAAATATAAAATAAATAATATTAAATTATTATAATATATTACTAACTAATAAAATTATATTATATATTATAATTATCTAAAATATTATTATAATAATATATCAAAATAATTCAATAATTCCTTTAATATTAGTCTAATTATTACTCACTTGTAAAATTAATATAAATCTTAGTTAGTTAATAAATATTGAGATTGTTCCTAATAAAAAGTAAACAATTAAATAATAAATGTTTGATAAGTAGGTAATTCATTTGAGTATCAATACCAATAAATCAAATATTAAAGAAATTAGAATTATTAAATATTGAAAATAGTATAATGTATATAATAGATTACATTGTGCATCATTTGCATAATTTATTCAATATCTTATTAATTATGAAAGTATATGAAAAAAATAAATATATTTATGAAAATGAGTTCCATAGAAAAAGAAAATTAATGTGTTTTGAGAATATTCTTTTCAATATAATTAATGAATCGATATTTTATATGATAAAATCGATATAACTTAAAGTGTTTAAAATATGTTAAAAGTTAGAATTGAAATGATGTAAATGATCATTCGGTGTAATTATACTCACTTTCTAAAAATAGATCACACTACATTCTAAAAGTCAGAAAAAGAAGTGTCAAAATAAAACTCACAAACAATATGGGAAGATATAGATGTTTTAAATTATTCTACTATTTGCAATTTTAAATTGAAGTGTGGAAGTTTTTAAATATGAATTTTAGTTCTCATTATATTAGTGACTTTCACCATTTTATTGTTAAGTAGACATGATAGTTTATCATATAGACATGTTTCTCCTACAATATTAGATGAATGCATATAATTTAACTATATATATATATATTATATAATAGTACAAGTATAACTTATAATAATATAAAGTATAATATAGGTTCATCCAATTATGTATTTTTCCACTTATATAAGAGACATTCAATTAATATTATTCTTAAAATTTGTGATATATTTTGTAAAATATAGTTTTTTTGTTGTGAATGATATATATTTTTTAAATGATTTTTTGTTAATATAATGGTAGATTTAAACTTACAAAAATGGAAGAAGAATATTTAAGTATTCTCATTTACTAAATGTGTTGAGTACTCCTCATTCTATAGATAAAATGGGATAAATATAGAGATAATTAAAAGATTATTGTTTCTAATAAGTTAAGAAATTGTATGATAATCGTGAAGTTAGTTATTTATAACACTCAAAGTTAACTCTAATGAAATTTAATACAATGTTACCAACATTCATTCATATACCTCATTATGATGGATGATAATGATAGTGGGTGATTTTTTTGGAACCAAATAAAAATAACACTATTTAGTTTGAAAACTAATTATGTTAAAATAAATAATTACTTTCTACAAAATTTACAAATAATATATTTTTCTAGAAAATCTAAAATATTGAAGTGTTTCAACTATGCAAATAAGCCTTGCAAAAGATATATTTTTTACAATCATGATTTTTTTTCAAATGTTGAATATGTATTTAATAAAAAATATTTAAATTATTATATTTTTTTATCTTTATTATTTTATGTTTTGAGTTTGACTAATATTAATTTTATAAATATTTCATATAAGTGGACTCACTTAACTAAGAATATAATTTTTTATTTAATAATCCACACCCAACTATTTTTTTAGGTAATCTACTTATGTCAGAGAAAATAAACTAACAAATTATACCATATACAACTTTATTGGTGGTATTATAATAAGTTTTTCTAATTCATTTTTATATTTCCTTAAGTTGTTATTTTCATTAAAGACTTTTTATAATATTATTTATGATTTTTTTGTGTTTTCCTACCTTTTTAGTCTTGCTTACTATTTTTTATTATTTTTACTACGATTTGATTTTGACTTTTTATTATATTTTTTTAGTGTCTTAAAATTATTTATATTAGCTTACTAGTTTTAGTAATTATTATTATAGTTAGATTTTTAATTATTTTTTTATTTTATATTTTAAATACATTTTTTGTTATTTTCATTTATTCTTACTATTTTTTTTTGTGTATTGACTGATCTCATCAATTATTTGAATTTGTTTATGTTTTGAGTGTTTTTTTATATTTTTTAGAAAGTTATTATATTTGAAGTATACATTAATATTTTTAGTATTTTTTAAATATGTCATACAATGTTTTGTTGTTCATTTATCATATTTTATTATATGTTTTGTTTCACTTACAATTTTTTAATTTATTTTACAAAATGTTTTTTTGGATTTTTATGGTGTTTTTTATTGTTTTATTTTATTTATTTTAAGTGATTATGCCATTTTTTATATATTGAACCATATATTAGCACTTTTTTTGTATTTCTTTCAGAGTTTTTGGTAGATTATACATATCTTATTATTTGTAGTGTATTTTTAATAGCATCTTACTATTCTTTTTGTTAATTATTAATGTGTTTCTTAGTAATATTTTTGTTTTCTTGTGTGTTTTGTGTCGATGATTTTTTTAATAATTCCTTTGCATTTAGATTTTTAATTTAATTGTATTTTTAATATTTTATACCATTTTTTGTTATTTTCATTGATTTATATAATTTTTATGGCTTGAATAATTCAAACTATTTTTATATTGTTTTGTTGTTAATTTAATAATTTCTTATTATTTTTATTTCCTTACATTGTTAGTTTCATTTACATTTTTTTTATAATTTTATTTGTGATTTATTTTTTTATGTTTACTTACGTTTTTAGTCTTACTATTTTTTTATAATACTTTCTATGATTTTATTTTGACATTTTTTATATTTTTGAATGTCTCACAATTGTTTAATTTATTTCATTGATTCTCATTATTTTTGCATTAATCGGTGCAAAATATATTTGATATTTCATTGTTATTTTGAGTTTATTTTATTATTTTTACAAATTTATGGTATTTTAAGTATTTATTTTGCTATATTATGTTGCCTATTTATGAGTTTCTTGCCATTTTTTATTTGCATGTATATTTCTTTTAACTTACTATTTTTAGTATTTTTTTACATTTTTTAATATTATTTTGCATATTTCATATTATTTTTTTTTGTTGATTCTAACTATTTTTATGTGTTGAACGATCTTATCTATTTTTTATATTTTTTCTATGTTTTCATGATTTAATATAACTTCTTTATTTTAAGTATTTATTACTTTTTTGTTTCACATACTAGTTTTTCTAATTCATTTTTATATTTTCTTAAAATTTTAGTTTCATTAATAATTTTTTATAATATTATTTGTAATTTTTTTTTGTATTTTCCTACATTTTTAGACTTACTATTTTTTATTATTTTTTCTACTATTTGATTTTAACTTTTTATTATATTTTTTAGTGTCATAAATTATTTTATTTATTTTGATTGATTCTCATTACTTAACGATCTAAAATATTTTTAGTATTTGGTTATTATTTTGAGTATATATTATTATTTTTGGAAGTGTATGGATTTTTAAGTATTTATTTTTCTATTTGTGTAATAATTTTGAATTAATTTTTCTATAATATGTAGGTTATTTAGGATTATCTTACTATTTTTTATTTGATTGTGTGTTTGTTATAACATACTATTTTTAGTATTTCTTTTTATATTTTTATTATTATTTTACATGCTTCATATTATTTTTGTTGATTTTTACCATTTTTTATAAGATCTAATTTTTTATGTTTTTTTATGTTTTGGAATGTTTATATGATGTTTGAAAAACTACTTTATTTTAAGTATTTATTACTATTTTTATATTTTTAAAATATATCTTAAAATATATTATTATTCATTTATTTCATTATTACAATTTTACATATTTCATTAAATTTTTGTTTCACTTTCTAATTTTTATAATTTATTTTGTTATTTGTTTTTCAGTTTTAAATGTCTTTTTTATTATTTTATACCATTTTAGATATTTAGAATTATTCTTACCATTTATGTTTATCCTATACTATTTTTCTCTTTTTTTTATAATTTTCTAAGATTTTTAATAGTTTACTAATATTTTATTATTTATGTTTAAATGCATCTTACTATTTTTTTGTTAAACGATTATATATTTTTTATTATTTTTTATGATTGCTTATGAGTTTAGTGTTAACTACTATTTTAGTAATTAACTTGTTATTTATTTTTAAATTTTTATTATAGTTTTTAGTATCTTATACTCATTTTTGTTATTTGCATTAATTTATACTATTTTTATATTTTGAATGTTTTCAATTATTTTTATCATTTATTTGTATTTTTTGTATTTCTTATTATTTTATAATTATTCATTACTATGGGTGGTTTTTTAATTTATTTTATATGATTTTATTGGTTATTTATATATTATTTTATTACCTTTTATGTCCCTTTACTATTTTTTGTAATTATATTTGTAATTTATTTTTTAATATTTTTGTGTATTTAAGTATTTCATTCTATTTTATATCTTTTTAGGTGTGCATCCCATTCTTATAAAATAAACCACTCATAATATTTTTTTACAGCTTTTGTATTTTTTTCGTTTTGTTATATATTTTTGTAATTTATTAGTATCTTACATGTTTATTATTATTTGTAATATATTCTAAGATATATTCAATTAATCACTACAAATAGGAAAATAATTGTAGAAAATATAAAAAAAACTCTAAAAAGTAATAAATAATAAAAATGTAAATAAATAACAAATATAAAAAATAAATATATGATCTACAAAACCATATAAGTTACACATAAAATAAACAATCCAAATATTAATAAATACTTAAAATACAATATATTTTTATACAAATAAGAAATGCTAAAAAAATACAATGTATTAAGAAAAATATAATATTTTATATTATTTAAAGTTATTTATGTGCTTATTACATAAAATGGTAAGAATTATAGAAAATAACATAAAAAATTAAAAATAAAAATTTACAAATAAGTAATTATAATAAAAAATACAAGTAATTTAAATAAAAACAAATATGGTAAAACAACATAAAATAACACAATTTTTAAAAAAATTATAACAAAACACAAAAAATATATTAAATTGTTAAAGACAAAAAATGTAAAAATTAATAAAAATAAACTCAAAAAATAATATAAAATTAAAAATAAACAATAAAATTACTAAAAATTATAAGTAACGTAAAACATTTTAGAAAATTTATAATAAAATTAAGAAAAAAAATAAATAATGACAAATACATTGTATGATATATGTAAATAAACTCTACAAATAGAAAAAATAACATAAATTAATGATAAAAACTAAAAAATAATAAATACATAAAAATAAAAGATAAACGCAAAATAAAGTATATGGTTCAATATATAAAAATGGTAAAAATCACTAAAAAAAACTTAACAAAATAAAAAAATCAAATATAAACTGTCAAAATAATTACAAAAAATAAAAAATTTAAGAAAATAACAAAAAATAATAAATTAATAAATTAATTAACAACAAAACATTATACAATACATACAAAACAAATACATAAAATATAATAAATTTTAAAAATAAAAATTACACAAAAACTAGAAAAATAGTCATTCAATATATAAAATAATAAAAAAAATACCACAAATAGAAGAAAACTGAATAAAATACTAATAAACTCCAAAAATGTAATAGATACAAAAAAATAAACGCTAAAAATAAGAGTGATAATTCAATATATAAAATTTATAAAAATCACTCAAAAATACTTAAAATGTGATAAAAATACCAAAATAAAACTTTAAGAGTTAATGATAAAAATTAACACATAACATAACAAATCTGCAGAAAAATGTATTGTTACATTAGAGATTTATACGTAATCACTAATTTCAATATATTTGGTAGTTATAATCATGCTTAATGTCAACAATTAGTTATAAGTACTATCTACACAATTGTATATCATATTTAACATAGAAACCAAATCCAAATATCTTGTTAATCATCAATACCTCTTGTTTGGTCGTAAACATAGAGAAAAAATGAATTCATTGATTAATTTAAGAGATACAAGTATATTTAAGTTAACCTACTCACATTACCTTTTCAGGGTATTTGCTTGCCGCTAATTCCAATAATTATGTTCCTACCAAAATATATTAAAGCAAATAAAGTGAAGAAGTTAATGTTCCCACTCATCACTTATAAGCAAATAATTTCATAAGAAAGCTCTACATAATTTGAAGAAATCAAGTCAAAGGATAGCAATTAATTAACTTTAAAATACAATTTATATGTTCATATATGATAGACTATGATATAGATAAAGATTATCTAAAATAATTTAAAATAAAAAGCATATTGATGATTGAAATTACTCTTCAAACCTGCAAATATGCCTGAATTTTATTGTTGCTCCTTATCTGGATAACCTTGTTATATATACGTGTCAAGTGCCATATATTTCTGATCCTAGGTGGCTATCTTCCTTCAATAATAATAGTTGGTTGTATTTATTCGATAACACTCACATAGACTTTAAGTTGAATCCGGGGGAAAATGATGATTGAAATAAATTATAAATTACTTTGTCGGGAGAAGCTGTCAATATTCAGTTCTTCTCTGCTCAAGTATTTTCCCAATAAGATCGCAATCATGGAGAAAATGCTTAATGAGAGAAGCATTTTTACTCTTCGAGCATGATAATAATATGTTTTCCACATGATTATGTAAAAAAGTTGTTGTATGGATAACTACAATTGCATATACAACAAATAAATAAATAAATATTTGTTATCATCAATATCCATAGTATTGCATCGCAAATTCAATAGCATTTACTTGAATTCACCACCAATAATGAGTAAAATTGAGACAAATAGAGTTTGAAAAATAAGTAAAAGTCAGAAATGATATAAAAGGGAAAATGAAGAGTATTTTATGGTGAAAAAGTGTTAATGTTCCAAAGAAGCCTCTTGTACTTCTTCATTCAAGTGAGAAACTATACATAAATGCAAATATATATTCCAAAAAAGTCATATTTTTTTGTTCCAAATAAGTATGTAAGAAATTATATACAAGATGAAAGATAGCATTTTATGGTGAAAAATGTGTTTTTTACTTGATTCAAAGGTAAAAAGCTATATATACATTTCAAAGAAATTATTTTTTTGTGAAATGAGAATTTTTAAGTTATTCTATTTTTTAATATATTATTCATAAAATTCCTAAAAATAAGGTACATTGAAGCGGTGCTTTCCAAGAGATAAATACAATTTTCCATATGTCGTAAGCAAAAGATTTACAATCAAAGAAAATTCCAGGAGACTAATATATTTTATTCAAAATTTATAAATGTTACAACCCAAGTATCACACCTATAATTTCAAATTATTATTTTGTCATTTTCTTTTTTCCCACTCAACGTTTGCTTTATTTATTTTTTCTTATTTTATAAATATAAAATATTCGACAAAATCTTTAGTAGAATTTTTAAAAAAAAATAAATTTTAATAATTAAAATTAAAATTATCATAACTCAAAAAATTTTAATATTATATAATTTTAAAAAATAATATTTTAATTATTCTTCCATTATAAATAAGGGGTATGTGTATCCCTACTCCTCTCTATGAAACACATTACTAGTAGTAAGGAGGAAACCATAACAAAAATGTCAGCTTCATTTCTTCTCCCTGTCTTTGTTGCTCCAACTTCTCTAATTCATGTCAATGGCAAACTTGGGAAATTTTCCCCGAATCAGTGAAAAATTAGAAGAAAACTTTGAGTTCCATTTCTTCCTGTCTCTGCAGCTCCCACTTCTGCCACTTCTGCTGTTGTTCATGCCAATCGTCAGCTAGCGGATTTTTTTAAGTCAATCGAGAGATATTTTCCTAACTATTTTTTGAATAACTATAGTTGAATTCATGAATGATAGATAATTTTTTGAATAATATGATCTACGTAGGGCCAACTACGGAGTGTGTTATATGTGAATTATGTTATTCTTTGCGAATATTCTTTACAGCGAACGACACCAAATTCAAGAATCGGAGGGGAGGTGAAAATGATAATTTCTGCCACTGAACCTTAGCCTCTAGAGATGCAACAGAAGTTGCATCTGATTGATCAGATTCAACTTATAGGACTAGCGTGTATCACTTCAAGAAAGAGATTGTTGAATATCTGAAAAAAGTTAAAAAACTTTACTTTTAACATGAAGGATATGGAGTCTCCTTCATATTCTAGAGCAATGCCTTTGGAAAGGGATAGCGTGGACTGAAGTATGAATCTCTGTCTATAAGGAACAAAAGTGCTATAATGAAGCATTGGAAGGAAATCCATGAAATTTTCAGGTGATAGATATGATTCATGAAATTTTCAAGTGATAGATATGCTAACCAAGTTCTTAAGCAGCTCTTTACTTCAAGTTTTTCCGATTTTTAAAAATTTTGTTATGACTAAGACGCTACCCTAAAATTGTATGATCATCTGCTGATGGAAAGAAAAATACATTATTAGAAGGTTACTTTTTGCTAAATATAGACTAGTGGAGAGTTATTATTGGACGCTGGCTATTTCCAGTTGAGCAACAGTATGCATTAGCTGAGGAAATATTTGTAAATGTTTTCCTGTTGTCTCAACTTTGAATGATATATATATATATATATATATATATATATAATGCCTATGGCAGCTTCCAAGTGAGCTCTTAACTGATGCTATTGAAAGGTGGGTGGTCAGATAAAAGAAAGTAGTGTTTTGTATTTTATATTCCACATTATCTATTATATTATATTATTTTTCATCTCTTACTAATTTTAGGTTATTGCATCTCTTTAGAATTTATTTATATTTTTAATTATTATTAATTTATGATTTTTTAAATAAAAGTTATTTATCAACAATATAAAATATGATTTATCCAATATATAAACTAAATAATTGAATGTTATTTCACGTGGGATATTGGCACAATGAATTAGCTTCCAGAATACATAAAGTATTCTATAAGGATTATTAGATCTATTCCATGAAATTGAACAAAAGTTGATCCACGTCGGAGGACAGTATAATCGCATATACTATCCAAAAGATGTTGTAAATATTAAATCACGAGTGTATAAATATACACGTTGAAGAATAAAGTCCAAAATATACCAAACATTGATCTAACATGTTTTAACATGGGAAGTTGTCATATTCACAAGTTATCACATGCTTATTTCACTTTCACATAAAACTCCAAAAACATACTGCAAAGAGGCTAAATGGTTGAAAGACAAGAAAATACACACGATACAAGAGTACTTGTCAGTTGCTCAACGTTCAATTGAAAATATTTTTTTGATATGATATCTCTTGGAATGGGAGAATTCATTAGAGAACATGCATTTAAATGCTCTCTTAATAACCAAAATGATATACAATAAGGTGATGAAGTATACAATAAAATATCTTTGATAATTATATTTTAAGCCTTTTATATATATATATATATATATATATATATTAAAGGTTATATTTTTAATTTTATATATTTATAATTAATTTGGTTAATTTTTATATTTTTTTATAAAATTGACAATATTTCATATTTAAAAGACACTAATGAATGTTAGAGAATATCATTTTTTTCAAATATATAGGTATAAAAATTATAACATTTAAATTAATTATCTATCAAATTTTAACATTTGTTCTACTTTTTTCCAAGTTGATATACAATTCCATGTGGCTGAACAAATGGTAGTGAAAGAGTTATTAAATAAAGTTGATGATGCATGGAAATATTTGAATGCAGAATGTCTTCAATTTCGTCATCTACCAGATCAACTTGTAACTTTAAAGAGAAAGTAGTTGTACTCCTTATTGATCATATTCTATAATAGTACAATTGATCCTATTTTTATATGTGTGGTGTAGTATTTGGTATAATGCTAAACATACTTAAATTTCATGGTGATAATGATTATGATCTTGTGTATTATGTAAATTGTTTCTACCATTTACTAATGGTATGCCTTTTCTTTTCTCTAAATTTTTAAAAATATCCTTCAGCCTAAATCAGCTTATTATTTTCAGCTCACAAATTTGTAGGAGAAATAGAATGACTATCTACAAAAAAAAAATTGTCCCCAAGTAGAAAAATAATCAGTGAGAGTATTCCTAGTAAATTCTATTGATACATTTCATAGGAATATTAATAACTGATGAATCGATCCAAAAAAAATTAGAAGGCAGATAAAATGTATCTCAAACTTTATTGAAAATTTTTGTGATACTTGTTTTATTTCACTTGAACTTAATAGCAAAATAAGTTTAACAACCCAATCAGTTAATATCAATTCTTATAAGCATACAAAATATATTAGCAAAATAATATTAAATTATTAGAAAATCAAGAATCAAATCAATATGTATATTATTTTAATCAGCAATATTTATTTTATTTTATTCTCTATTGATTATAATTACTTATTTATCTATTTTTGTTAGTGTAACTAGTTTATAAATAATAATGCATAATACTAAAATAAAGCAAGGAAATACAATTTAAATTCACTACAATTCTTCTACTTCTATTCTTTTCTTCGTAATATCAAGTTTTGAATGGCCTAACAACTGTATAGTTAAATTCTGTATTTTTTTCTTCTACTTCACCTTTATACTAGAAGTTGTGTATTACTACAAGAATTCGACAATCATTTTCATGACACGAGAAGTTGTGCTTGATTTTCATTTTCCCTTCTATCAATGGTTGGTCTTCATCCCTACTATACTATAATAATTTAACAGTATTCTCACTATAATTAAACAGTTTTCTATGATTCTGGACACTTAGCAACAAAAATATCTCACTTCCAAAATTTACTAGTCCCAAGACACATACATTCTATCATTCCCACACTATTCTTTAAATTAAATAATTCAAACTACTATTTATTTAATAATAATATGTGCACACAAAGGGGTGAATATCTAAAATATTCAAATATGGTTGATTCTTACTATACTCTCATATGTAAGAACTCTTCATAATAAAATAAAATAATGTAATTTAAAGATTATTGAAAGAAATAAAGAAATATAGAATAGAAAGAGCACAAAACTAGAGAGATATAAAATTGTAAATTGTATTATATTGTTACATTTATAATATCTCCTTTATATAGGAAGAAAATGATATATAAACGTAAATAAATTAATGTAGAACTATTAATATACAATAAATTATAAGTTACAAACATTTAAATAACCACATTGAATCTAGTTATTACTCCCCTCCAAGGAGGTCTCCAAACATTAAACTTGGAAAATAGTCCCTTGGTGAATATATCTGCAATTTGAGCATCAGTGCCAATAAAACGAATGATAAGTTCATTGGCAGCAACCCTTTCTCAAACAAAGTGATCATCTATCTCAATGGGCTTGGTACGCACATGAAAAACAGGATTATCACTTAGATAAATTGCAGATAGATTATCACACCATAAAGTAGGAGAATTTGAAGGTGAGAATTCAAGTTCATGAAGAAGAGATTGAATTCAAGTTCAAAGCTAAGGGTGAGTAAAAATGTACTCAAACGAAGAAACCATGCTCTAGGTGCTTGCTTTAGACCATATAAGGACCGACGAAGACGACAAACATGATGAGGACGTGATGAATCAATATAGCCTAGTGGTTGAGCCATGTAAACCTCTTCATCCAAATGACCATGAAGGAAAGTGTTGTCAACATCCAGTTGTCGAATATGCCAATTATGTCTGACAGCAATAGAGAGTACAATATGAATAGTAACTGGTTTAATAACTGGACTGAATATAGCATAATAGTCGATACCTTCTTGTTGAAAAAAGCCTTGAGCTACAAGACGAGCTTTACATCTAGCAATAGATCTATTAGGATGTTGCTTTAATTTGTAGACCCATTTACACCCTACAATATGCTTGTTGGTTGGAGCAGGAACAAGATCCCATGTGTAATTTTTTATAAGAGCGTCATATTCAACATTCATTTAATAAACCCAACATGGATATTTTTGTTCTTGCTTGAGAGTCCGAGGTTCCTAAATAGAAATAGTAAAAAAATCCCCAGAAGTTATTTGAAAATGACGTGGGGGTAATGTACCATCTTGTGACATGGTAATCATGCGGTGTGTGGATGAAGTAGAAATATCCTCTGGAGAAGCTAAAGATTCAGCATTAGAGTGTTCAATGACAGGAGAGTGAGTAGATGGAGATAGCTCATCAGATATTGTTATTGGAGAATTAGATGCAGGTATTGAGGAAAAAGAATAAGAGGAGAGAGAAAGAATAATAGAATTACCCGAAGTCCTTGGAGTTGTACCAGCTGTTGACAAACACTTATCAAAAGGAAAGTTAGTCTCATTAAAGTGTACAATTGGACTAATATAGATACGCCCTGTTTATGGATCAAGACATCCATAACTAATAAAATCAGTAGGATACCCAAGGAAGATACAAGCTTTGGAGAGAGATTGAAATTTATGAGTTTGATATGATCGAAGATAAGGAAAGCACAAACATCCAAAGACTCTTAAATGAGTGTAGATTAGTGGAGTTTTGTAAAGAATTTAGTAAGGAGATTGAGATTGAAGTGTACGAGTAGGTAATCTATTAATTAAATAGACTGCAATTTCAAATGCAAAATTTCAAAACTTGATGGGAAGATGAGCATGATTTAGAAGTGTGAGTCCCATATCAATGATGTGTTTATGTTTTCTTTCTGCAGATCCATTTTATTGTGGTATGTGGGGGCATGAAAGACGATGAGTGATCCCATTATTTTGAAGTTCAGTTTGAAAGGATATAGATAAAATTCTTTGGTACCATCTGATTGAAAAAAATTAATTTTGGTGTCAAATAGATTTTCAACACGTAGTCTGAATGTACGAAAGATTTGAAGAGCCTCCGAGTGATTTTTCATAAGGAAAAACCAAGAATATTTACTATAATCATCAGTGAAATGAATATAGTAAATATATCTAGTAGAAGATCGGATTGGAGTAGGTTCCCAAATATCAGTATGTACTAGCTGAAAAAGATGAGTGCTTTTATGATTAGTAAGGAAAAAACTTTTTAGTAATTTTACTCGAGGAACAAGCATCACAAAATATAGTACTAATAGAATTACTTTCTATTGAATTTGTGGATAAAAGTTGAGATACAATAGGAAATGCAGGATGTCCAAGTCTATTATGCCAAATGTTGCGAGCTATCTGAACACTTAGAATGCGAGAACTAACTAATGATAAGTGTGTTGCACGCAGAAAGTACAAGGCTCCTTTACGAGCTCCCTAGAACAATTCCTGATGAGTGAGACGGTCCTTTATGATAAAAAAATGAGGGTGAAACTCAAAATAACCATGATTATTTTGAGTAAATTAGGAAACAGATAATAAGTTCATGAAGATAGTGGGAACATATAATACTTTAGTTAAAGGAAATCGTCTCAATGAGTTTGAAAAGAAAATTGAACTAATAGAGAGAATTTTTAAACCTGACCTGTCTCCAATAAGCAATTGTTTAGGATGAGCTACATTTTCCTGTATAGATAAATGTGTCATGTCATTGGTCACATGGTTGGTTGCGCTAGAATCTATATACCAGTCAAGAGTATGAGCTCCTAGATCATTGTCGTGGGCTACGTTGACTTTAGGGGTTCTGTAGTTTGTTGGAAATTGAGGACAATCAGGAGCAATGTGGCCTGATTTTTTACATATTTGACAAACAGAAGGATAATCCCATTGTTGATAATTGTGTGCGCCCAACTTATATGCACCGAGAATCGCCCTTGAATTGAAGGTGAGAAACGGGGTCAATGCTCCAAAAATCACCTTAGGAAAAAAGAGTTGGTAGATCCACGATGATAGTGGCGAGTGACACCGGCGAGTGACGATGTTGTGGACAAGCGAGGACTCACGAGTGGTGATGGTAAGATTCCTCTACTGATTTTGTAATTGAGCTTGGCTTCTTCAGAAATGAACATGGATTTGAGTTCATCTAAACTTGTTTGCTTGAGTGTAGGAGTGAGGGCCATGCAAAGAGACTGATACTATTCTCCTAACCCAACGAGAATTCTGTCTTTGATTTCAAATTCAAGTTTAGGAAGGCCAATCTGGGCATAGTTGGTGGCGAGACTGGGGATGGACGTTAGGTAAACTCCCATTGTTCGATCTTCTTTAACTGTGTCACGCCATTGAGAGTCAGGGAGATCTTGATGAGCTCGGACTTGTTGAGCAAATAGAACTTCTAATTTATCCCACATATTTGTAGAATTATGAATTCCAATTACCTTTAGATTAACTTGAGTGTCTAATAATCCTAAGATAGTGGTGAGACATAGTCTATCACAAATCTTCCAAGTCTTGTAGGATGGGTTTGGAATAAGAGTAGATTCATCATCTTTTTGAGGAAGTAAGAACTCTGGCGGTGCCGGGATGGTTCGATCGGCATACCCCATCAATTCGTAAATTTTTAAGAGTGGTATCATATTGTTACGCGATAGAAAATAATTTGTTCCATCCAGCTTAACCGGAAGTACTGGAATATTACTTGGAAGTTGAACTGCTACAATTGAAGAACTCATGTTGATTTTGTAGGTTCCGAAAGAAAATGTGAAAGTGAGCAAGTGGGGTTGATGGTGAAATAATGATGGAGATATAGTAAGAACATAAAAACTTTAGATAATCTTCTAATGTCAATAAGAACAGAAGGAAAATGAATCTGACTAGCGTAGCTAGGATGTAGGATCGAATTGCATTAGCAAGAATGCTATGATATCATGAAATAAATGAAGAAATATAGATTAGAAAGAGCCCAAAACTAGATATATATAAAATTATAAATTGTATTATATTGTTACATTTACATCATCTCCTTTATATAGGAAGAAAATGATATACAATAAATTATAAGTTACAAATATTTAAATAACCACATTAAATCTAGTTATTAATTATATTTACATATTTTTCTATTTCTCACTTTTTTTCACAGAAATTAGATATTGGTATTTAGTATTTATACATGTACAATGTAGAATTATCTCAATCACCTATTATGAATACCTAGTGAAACTCTCCTTAAACCGATGGCATGTAGTGATTATAAGTATACATGATTCTAAATTGATTACTTCTAATTGGTTTCTTAATTTAAAAAAATATTTAATTGATAATATTTTAGTCATTATATTGAGTAGTTGATCTTTTTCTTGAACAAAACTTCATTTTTAATACTAAATTAGAATCACACGTTAATGTGATTGATTGATTCTACTATATGGTATAAAAATTTTAGATAAATTGATAGTGGAGTTTTAACATATTATTATAGTAGTAAGCATATGTTCATGTTCAAGAAAGATCACTATCTGACTCAACCAAAAGCAGTCACTACCTTCATGTGACTATTATCTATACCATACACTTCTATCATCCTAATCTCTAACATTTTATTAGTTTAATTTGAATTTCTTCCATCATATAATCATAATACTACTTGCAAATATTTGAAATTCTTTTTTAAAAATAATGTTTTATATACCTACTAGGAAAATAAATAGAAAATATTAAATTTGATCTAGCTATAATCAAATATATAGATCTTTCCATTATTTTTTAAAATATATATTATTAATTTTATATCTACTTTTCAAGTTTGATATTTTAATACAGTTACATCTTACAATTATTTATTTATAATTTTTTAAGAATATTTTTAGCATATTTAATTTATTAGACAAATATATTATTATCTCATTAAATATTTTTATTACTAAAAAATAATGCATTCTACTTAAATAAATTATATCAAACTCTAAATTCATAATTTTCTTAAATTTTTTTAATCATCCTATCATTATTATCTATATAAATTAAGTAATCAACATAGTTAATTTATAAAATTTTCAATATATAATTTTCCTTAAACAGTTTATTATAAGAGTAAATAATATACAATATATTTATATAGGAATAGAATCAACAATTAATTCAATCATTTTATATTTCATATTTCGAGATTGGGAAGTGTATCCATTTCTGTTACCCTTATAATTACCCTTATAAAATAAGCTTAAATATTGTGTAAATAACACATCAACTATTGTTTTATATTGTAATATTTAGAAGTTCACCGAACTATTAGTAATCTCCATTAGATAATGAAGTGCTATCATAGGGAATAAATAATCTAAAATAAAGTTTTTATACCTATAGGTACTCATAACATAAGATTGGATTAAGGGAAAAAACTATTTCAATCTATATTAGTTTTTTAAAGTAAACTTTTTAATTATATATACTTGAAAAAAGTTAATTTTAATTTTATATTTTTAAAAATAATTTTCTAAATTCTATACATTTGAAAAAAAAATATCACATTTAGTGTTATCTCATTTTTTATAAATAAAAAATTATCTTTTATCAAATATATAAAAAAATAATTTTTTAAGATATAAGAATAAAAGAGTAAAAGAAAATATAATGTATAAGAGGCAAATGATATTCTCTCATTTTAAAAAGTATCAATTACCTTATAAGAGAAAATATATTTGGTAAACCGACCCATAAGTGACGAACCCTTGATATTTACATTTTGATTACTAAGATATCATTTAAAAGTATATTATATAGCTATTTCTTCCATTTCAAAAAAAGATATAATCACCAATATAATATATCATATGAAGGTACTGCATCAGATAAGTATCTTGGCTTCACCAGGGTTGAACAATTTGACTTTATTAAACCTGAAATTTCATTTGTAGGATAATGTTGTGTTCATATATCATTATATTATAGAGAAAAATTAACACTATATCATTATGTTATATGAAATAATTATTAATTATATATTTGAACATGATAAATATTGAAAATTTTATAAGTTGGGTTTAATGCTTTCTTTGCATAGTAAATGTGATAAGAATTATCTTTCATATGATTTAACTTATTATAAATTTCATCAAACACATCTAACTTATAAAATATTTGCATATAGTTTGGAAGTTGATAAATAATCCTTGTATGACATATGTAATAAAATTAAAAGTTTGTAAGGAGAAAGAGTTATATAACTATAATATAAAAAATAAAAGAATATACTATGTAATATGGATGGAATATAAGCAGTAAAACCCCATCACTTTTTGTTGTTCTACCCACCTTTCAAAAGTATTTGTTAAAAGCTGGAGTTCTTCAAAACTCTTCAAATGTATAATATTGTTTTCATTAAACACTCTAATATTGAATCTTTAGCTTTTTTAGAGTATATTTCTACTTCATCTACACATCACATGATTATCAGGTCACAAGATGGTATATTACCCCATGTCATTTTCAAATAACTTCTGAAATTTTTCTTACTATTTCTACTCAGTAACCTCGGACTCTCAAGCAAGGACAAAAATATTTATGTTGGGTTCATTCAATAAATGTTGAATATGATACTCTTATAAAAAATCACACATGAGATATTATTCCTGCTCCAACCAACAAGCATGTTGTAGGGTGTAAATGGGTCTACAAATTAAAGCAACATACAAATGGATCTATTGCTCAATATAAAGCTCATCTCGTAGCTTAAAACTTTTCTCAACATGAAGGTATTGACTATTATGCTATGTTTAGTCCAATAATTAAACTAGTTACTATTCGTATTATACTTTCGATTGTCGCACACATAATTGGTATATTCGACAACTGGACATTAACAACGCCTTTCTTCATGGTCATCTAGATGAAGAGGTCTACATGGCTCAACTACCAGGCTATATTGATTCATCACGTTTGTCGTCTTCGTCAGTCCTTATATGGTCTGAAGCAAGCACCTAGAGCATGGTTTCTTCGTTTGAATACATTTTTACTCACCCTTGCATTTGAAGCATCATTGGCTGATATATCCCTATTCATCTATAAAACTTCAAATTTTGTAATTTTTTCTTCTGGTTTATGTAGATGATATTTTACTTATAGGATCTTGTACTGCTACTCTGGACTTCATCCTTAGTGCCCTACATCACTTTCTTGGTATAGAAGTGCATTCACATTCTGGTGGGCTTATTCTAACTCAATAGAAGTATATTTCTGATCTACTTACTTGAGTTGGTATGGTTTATTGCAAACCTTCTTTGACCCCTATTACTACTGGCTCTCGCCTACCTTTTCATGATGGAATGCCTCTGGATGATTCTCACCTTTATTAGTAGGTCGTTAGTTCTTTTAAATATCTCACACTAATAAGACCTGTTATTTCTTAGGTCGTTAGTACATTCACAATTTATGCACCAACCAACTACATCTCATTGGGTGGCAGTTGAGCGAATTCTGCGATATCTCAAAGGCACATCAAGTTACAATCTTTACTTTTGGAAGAATTTTCAATCTCAACTCCATTATTTCTCCAATGCCGATTGGGCTGGTAATCCAAATTATCAACGTTCTATCAGTGGTTTCTCAATTTTTCTTGGCAACAATTTGATTTCATGGAGTGCTAAGAAGCAATGCATAGTTGCATGATCTAGCACTGAAGCTGGATATAAAAGCTTGGGAAATGCTATAGTTGAACTGATATAGATTCAATTTCTTATTCGTGAATTTGGATTCTCACCTTCAAATTCTCCTAATTTAGGGTGTGATAATCTATCTGCTATTTATCGAGATAGATTATCAATTTGTTCGAGAAAGGGTCGCTGCCAAAGAACTTGTCGTTCGTTTTATTGGCACTAACACTCAAAATGCAGATATATTTACCAAGTAACTATCTTCTAATCATTTCTTCATAATTCATTCCAAGCTTATGTTTTATTCTAAGATAAATTTATAATTCTATTAATTATTGTATATTAAGAGTAATACATTAATAAATTTACTTTTAATTTATCATTTTCTTCCTATGTAAAAAAAGATATTGTAAATTTATCAATATAATACAATGTTGCATATTTCTCTTCTACATTTTTTCATTTTCGTTGGGTGCTAGTTGTTTCTTCTTTAGATTATATATATATATATATATATATATATATATATAAGAGGTAGTATTTAATTGTCATAGTATTAATTTTATTCATGCTCCACCCTATTATCTTATCTATAAACACATACACCCTCATAAAATTCAATACCTTTGCGTTTGTAATATCAAATATTGTAATTTTATTGGTTATTTTCTCCATAAATTTATATCAAATATTATATAAATTTTATTGTCTGTAGGAGCATTTTAGTGATTGGGCTCTAATTATCTAAATATGCTACAAAATAAGATGAACGTGAGAATGTGGACGATGAGATTAATGATTAGTTAAAAAAATTAAATATTACATACTAATTATGAAAATAAATAGTAGCTAGGTAACTTGTATATTCTAATGAATATATAGACTTTATATGAGTAAGGTATGTGAATTAACTATTTCAAATACTACTCATTACCCTAAAAAAATATCAATAAACTTTGAGGGTTGATGAAATTATCTCAAACTAGCCTAAGTAGAACTACATAAATATATTTTAGGAATTTTAAATTTTTATTAATAAATATGATAATTTTACAAAAAAAGCATTAAGAAAATAAATAAAAGTAACTTTATGATTCATATTAAAAATTGATGTTACTATATAATTTATTATTCTATGTCAGCTATTTCAAAATAAAAATATTAAACTAAATTAGATTAATTACAAATTACTTATAACTTAATATCAATATTAGTTTAACTTATATTATCTTTAGAATTTAGACTCATCTTTATCATATTAATATTTTATAATAATTAATAAATTTAATAAGATAAACACAATTTTATGTTAATAATTTTATAATATAAAATATCATAAAAAGATTACTCCAATGAAAAATATTCCTACAAAAAATAATATCAGCGTAATTTAATAATTATTAATGGTAACTATGGCTAGACATTGATACGAGAATAATAGTGATTTTTATTCACGTCATACATTCTATTAGGAATAAATAATATCATTTCATACAAATATAATGTTTCTCACAATAATAATTTATAGCAATTGATCAATATTATTCCACATAAAAATAATTAGCAAAACAATTTTTAATTATTTTATTTTCATTTATTAAATACTTTTTTTACATTAGAATTACTTGAGGTAAGAAATAATAAATTGGTACATGTGTACCTACCTTATTTTATACACTAACTCAATCTAAGTTAACATAATCTTCTCTCAACTCTAACCATGCACATATCAAAAGTCACCTCTGGTCAGATTTCTCCAAGTGAGTGGGTAATGGAGAAAGAGACGACTCTCCAATAATCTTGAGATCAGAGTACAAAAAACACCCACATTCCTCTTCTTCAAACCAAACACCCAGAATTCCTACTCTTCAATCAGATATAGCACATCCCCACCCTCATTTTTCTGATTTTTTTTGCCTTGTCCTCGTCACTCAGCTGACATTTAATTTTTAATTGACAAGTATTTGATTCAATTTACCTTAAAAAGTCTAAGTTAAGATAAGTTGTTAAGTTAAATTCTAAGTTAACTTTCACTATTTTGATTTTGACTATTTGCCTTCTCTTAACCATCAAAAGAGAAGGCAAATTATAAATATATATATATATATTCAATTATAAATATATACAAATTTTAGTAAATTTTATCTCATTTTGATTATATTAATTTATTGTTATTGATATTTTAATTTATCAATTCTACTAAATTTCAAATCAAATAATTCATAAAATCAAAATTAATTTATTATGTTTAAGTTTCAAGTTATTAGTGGGAAAAATTATATTAATCCTATCATATAATAGTTAGTGCATCTACTTTCTTTCTTGATGTATAAAATAGGAGGAAAGCTTGGCATTCCCCAAAAAGTTGGGGGCTTATATGGTGATAGATTCCAAGAGATTCTCTCCTCTCTCTCCGTATTCCTTCATTCGGTCATGCATGACGTCCATCTAAAATATTCCAATTTTAAGGTGCAGCAAATAAGGCCTTATTTGTTGACGCTTATGCATTATCATATTCTCCAATTCAACTGACAGGTTATTCCTTAAACCGAATGCATGCAGACCAAATGAAAGAGTAACATTGTTATGTATAAATAGACTTTTATTCTCCATATTTTATTATTATATTAAATTTATATTAAAATAACCTTCTAAAAAACACTCAATCACATCGTGTACATAGAAGAATATAATGGACTTTACTATCTAATATAAATTAATAATTGAATATTATGTTTGTTAAAAGTATAATTTCTATCTATAAGAAATAATAAATATTATGAATATATATATAATATTTATTATTATTTAATTTAAATTTTTATTTAAAAATATATTTTAAAAGAGTTAATGATTTACCGAGATATATGTATATTGAGACTATGTAATAATTAGTCTAATTATAAAATAAAATTAGTCATTTTTTATGTAGATTTGATCACACACTCAAATATATTATAAATTTATTGAAAAAATAACATATTCACTTATAAGTTAATAATATTTTCTCACAATAACTATATTACATATTAATTAGGAATTGTTATAAAGTATATGCACTTACATTCTTACTTTAGCTTAATAGATTTTTTCTTACTATTGGATAATAATATTTTTGTACTTTTTAGTAGTATCATATTATATATATATATATATATATATTTATGATATTTTTAAAAAATCGATTAATCTCGTACAACATATATGCATATGACAAATAAACATGTGTTTATAAGTAATTGATTTCATTTTACCGGTCCTAAATTAATAAGTACCTTCTAATTATATATGTTATTTTTTAAAACATATCACTATATCTAATAGCTATTATTATTTTGGTAAAAAAAAATCAATACGGGAACATATTTATTTATTTATTTACTTTACTTATTTTGTAAATATAAATATTCTAATTTTAATTAATATAGGATTCAACAATTGTGATTGACCCCATTTTTATTAGAAGTTTTTTATTTTAAAAATAAATCTTTAATTATTAGATTTTAAATTTAGTCTAATTTAATATTTTAATATCATATAATTTTATCAATAAAAAAAGAATATTCCAATTCATCTGCTAATATAAATAAGGTATGCTACCTCTAAAACGCATCATTAGTAGTAATCACTGCACCAAAGAAAAATGTCAGCTCCATTTTAATTAATATATAATTGATAAATACCTGGACAAATTAAAAAAACTTTACTTTGAACATCAACTATTGTACCCCTCATTGATCACCTTGACCTCTATACGAGAGCCGAGAGCCCTCTTATTCCCGCTTTTACAATAACAAGGGTAGATGATTTCACAAGTTACTTGCCTATGCACTTCTTTTGTTATTATTTGAGTAATTAATTAGTTATTTTCTATACAGACTTTCCATTTAATGAGTTATTAAGTTTGTATACTCTTATTTTCTTTATATATATTATAATATTTTTAGAATAAATATAAATATATTTTGCTTAACAAAATATATTTTTTATAAAACTATAATATAAGCAACTTATTATCATAATCAATTCAAAATTTTCTAAATATTGTACCATAATAACTATAATTGATGTTAGTTAACAAAAAATAATAATATTAAAGGGTTTTATGTTTATATATTAATGAGACTCATTTTTTCAAATATTTTATATTATAAAGTTCATTATAAAATATTTGACACATAAATATAAAATTAAATAAAGGTTTGACATCTCTAATATAATTAAATGATTTATTTTTTTATACTAACACGTGGCTTACTAATTGACTTACTAATAAAGTTTTACTATTGGTCTCCGATTTAGATGATATATATATGATATGTATGACACTGAGATTTCGCTATTAACTGTTGCAATTCAAAGCTTTTTATATTATATCATAATTGATCACTCCACTCAGTCTTAGCTTGTTTTATAAATATGAAAAAAATAGCTACACAAGTTTTAGTATCTATATAAAATAACAAGTGATTGTACTACTTGTTGATTCTTTTCTTTATGAAGATATTATTTGCCTATGATCCTAAATCAGGTTGTTATTATTATGGTCCTTCCTTGTATTTTACATCTTTCTATTCTTAATTTCCATGATAATGATCGAGTAATATGCCTTGGAATGTATTGTGCAATGTCTTTTGTTCTTTTAATGTTACTAAATTATGATTTAGAACTATTACATACTATGCAAAAATATCTCCCTATATGCAGAAAATGGACAAAAGGTGTATCAAGTGGATCTATAGACTCCTTCCACGGAATAAAAGTATAACATTTAGCCCAAATATGAATTTTCTTCAAATTATTAGCTCTCACATGTGAATGAGGTGCTCATCATTAGGAGAATTTATAACAATTGACTAATCTATTGTCAATAAATTACATTTAACCTATAATACAAAAAACTATACACATTTTCTTAAATATTTATATATTATTTATTAATGTAAATATTTGATTAAACCTATACAAATTTTCTAATGGGACAACATTATCAATAAGGGTACGAGGATCCACCCATAGATGTTGAAATGATGTACTAAGGAGAGAAAGCTTAATGTGGAGATATTGAATGCAACCATGGAGGTTGGTGGGAAGTGAGAGATTTGTCTATGTGTTTTGTATATTTGAATTGTATAGGTGCGTGGAATTGCATTGCTTTAAATGCAACACAAGTTTCATACTAAAAAAAAATGGGTATGCAACAACAAGTTGTGAGACTTTGAGTGATATTAGTGGAGGTAATTTAGAGCCAACCCTCTGTCAATTATTGATACATGGCCTACCCTACGCTACAAAAGTTGTAAAAAAGAGCACTTGTGGATTTTCTTTCAAAATAACTCATAAGAATTGAATTAATTCATATTCTTTGGTAGGATGGGGTTGTATTTTTTTAAATTATATTTATTTATATATTTAATTTTAAAATAAATATATATTTATTTTAATTATTATAAAAAATATAAATAATGATCACACGAAAAAAAATAATACATTTTACTAATTTTATATTTTATAAGCATATATTGATTTATCTACCTTATTTAATGTTGTGGCTCTAAGAAGACATTAGGGCGATCAATCTACTTCCAATGTAGTTATAAGATACTGTTCAATCTTCATATAATGAAAGTGAAGAAGTTAGCCGCATGGAAGGACATTCTTACGCAATGTCAATGGGACCCGAGCGAACCCAAAGAGCCTCAGGTTTAGTTGGTTGATTCCTATGGGCTTGGATCCTGACCGGACTCGAAGGTGGGCCCACATTTCCTTTAAAAAAAAAATTCTTTTTTAATAAAATCACTTGTTTTTATTAAATTTAGGGAAAAAATATTAGAAAATTTTAATAAAAAATATGATTTAAAATTTTTCTATTTTTTCTTTTATTATTTAATATGTAATATATTATCGTAATAATATATTTATTTTTTATTTTTTTATACACTAATATATTTTTTTCCTTTATTATACCCTAATATACTTATAAATATTTTGTTATACTATATTTATTATTTTTTTCTTTATTATAAACTAATATATTTTTTCCTTTATTATATCATAATATATTTATAAATTCAGTGAAAAAATTTATATTAAATTAAGTTAAATCTTTAATTAACTATTATTTAATACAAAATTATAACTTATATTTAAATTTTTGGAATGGTTAATATATTTAAAATTTATTTTTAACTAAAAAATTAAACTTAAATTATATAAATAAAATTTTATATATCAATAATTATACAAAAAAATATTACATGGTATATCACTCACGCATTCAACATACACCATTAAATTTGTGTATATAAATTAATATTAGTATTTAATTCATTTTTATATCTTAATTTTCTCAAATTTACAATTGTATTATTTGATCATCTTCTTTATATATCATTTTCTCATTATTTGAAATATAATGTTAATGAGAAATTATAGAAGTAATTTATTAAGTAAATAAAAAAATAATAAATATTTAAAAAATTAAATTTTTAAACAAATATTAGAAAATTTATATATTATAATAATTTAAATTTTTTTATTTTTAATAAAAAAAATATATATTAGAAAATTTGGTAAAAAAACAAATATTGGGTATATGCGGATCTCGGGTCCATGCAGACCCAACCAAATAAGCCCGAGACTCGGATTCACTCGGATGCAGGTCTGTTGGACCCGAGATCGGGTCGGGCATGGATCTGCAAAAAACCCCCAACCCGAGCTATTAAAATCTCTAGACATTATCATCCCATTCATGTTGTAATGTGAGCCTTCCATTATCACCTTATACTGATGTCATATGAATATGAATGATAAATTGAATATAATTTATATATAATAAACATCAACTATTATATTTATAAGAAAATAGAGTATAATTACTTTTAAATTTTAACTCTCAACTAAAATAAATATTTTATTTTTTACAATTATGACATTTTTTCATATATTATTAGAAATAATTCTTTTACCCTTACCATGGTGGTATGTTAGATTTTAGTACTCAAACTAAATAAAATATCATAATAAACATTCTCAAACTCATGAAAATTGTAGAGAGCCATAAATACACTTTACATTTTTTTAGGTTGTGAAATTATACATCATATTAACAAGAAAAAAATATTTTCACTTTATAAAAAATTAAGTTTAACCACTTATTAATTTATTATTAGTAAAAATAAATTTGATTATTTTTATAGTAACATAATATTTTCTCATATTATTAAATGAATTGTGAGAAGTATTTTCATTGTTAATGAAAAGATTTTTCTCACTATGATGCACATGAGTTTAAAATAAATATTGGAAATAGATGATTAAATGTTGGAAAATTATGACATTTTAAATCAAACTCATAATCTATTGTACTTGGATGTGAAAGTATTCGTATGCCATTAATAATCTTTTTTGAACAATTTATTAGTTAATTACATGCTAATTAATTGTGTCAATTTAATGATATAAATACATTATTTAAAGTAATTGTACTTTACAAAATAAAACCGATGTAATATAACTTAAATAATAGTTATTATTGTAAATGGTAGTAAAAAATTATAATACATTAATGTTGAGTTGTAAATGGTAGTAAAAAATTATCATACATTTAAGGTTGAGAACACTACAATATAATTTAACTTTTCTATTAAAATTTTCTCACTATATATTTATATATATATATACTATTTAAGATATTAAGATATACCATAATTTAGTAAATTAGTGATATCACTTAAACTTGTCCGCTAATAATAATAAAATGAGTGACACATGTGAGAAAACTTATTAACACACATCACCACAATAAAAAAACTTAGCCCATATAGTTAAGGAAAATTATTTTATTTTAATATAATTTCTTATATATATATATATATATTTTGCAATGGAATCATTCATATCAATTCAAGTAAAATCATTTCTACTATAAACCATTTTCCCACCATTAATAATCATCACTCATCATTACAAAGTATTAGAAACTTATAAAAAAAATAATATGTCAGCAAGATTCCTATGCAAGTAAAAAAATAACGAAAAACTTGACAAGCTATTTTGAGTTTATCCAATTCTAATCTCTATGACAAGCATGATTTTCGTCAACTACTATTGGGAATAAACAATAACATTTTATACAAATATAAGTATATTCAAATTATTCATCCTTGCACGTGGCCATGGTAATAATCTATAATAATTCAGGATGTACTTATCTCCCATAATAATTTAAAATAGAATATATTTTTTTATTCACAAATATAATTACTTATAAGTCTATACTTTCAAATAAAAATGTATATTTTTTTATAAATATTGTTAAAAGTTATACATTTTGTTTGGTTCAAATTTATAATAGTAATAAATGTTATTAATTGGTGGATTTTGAGTTTTATTAGTAGCATCTTAATTAAAGTGTTGTATCAATTTTATTTATACTCTCTTTGAAATAGTTATTTACATTTTTCTAAATCCACTCTATTAATAGTCTCTATAAAGGCTTACACACAAGCACCATCATAAACTACAAGTAGTTTTGCTGGTTATTCTCTGATATAAATTTTGTTGTCTTAATACTACGTATAATCTTTTTAGTAACTATGTTACCTTTTATAATTTTACCATCTTAAATTCAAGGAAAAAACTCTAATTATCTAAATATGCTACAAAATAAGTGAGCTTGATAATGCCTTTATAAGATTAGTAATTCATCAATTTAGGTAAAAAAATCAAATATTATACACTAATAATAGAATTGAATACTAGCTAGGTAACTTGTATCTACTCATGTATATATAGACTTTATATTGGTAAGGTATGAGAATTAACTATCTATACTACCCATTACCCTACAAAAATTATTAATAAGCTTGTGGGCTAATAGAATGACCCCAAATTAGGCTAGAACTACAAAAAGTATTTTTTTAGAAATTTTAAAATTTTATTAATAAATATGATGATTTTACAAAAAAAATTATTCTATATCAAGGAGGTAAACAAAAGTAACTTTATATGCTTTACATTAAAAATTAATATTACTGTATAATTTATTAATTTATGTGTGCCATTTCAAAATAAAAATACTAAATTAAACTAGATTAATTAAAAATCACTTACTCAGATAATATTAATATTAGCAAACTTATATTATCGTTTTTGAAATTCAACCTCATGTTCATCAATTCCACATTTTAATGAAAATATCAAACTAATATTTTATAATAATTAATAAGTTAGCCACATGAATAGAAGTACATTCTCAACCCATGTTGTAAGAAGGTGTGAGCCTTCATTTATCACCTCCACATTAATCTCATATGGATGAAAAATTAAATATAATTTTTATATAATAAATAATAACTATTGTATTTATAAGAAAATTAGATATAATTATTTTTAAATTTGAACTTTTAAATAAAATTAATATTTTCTATTTTACCATTGTTATATTTTTTTTCATATATTATTAGAAACAATTATATTAAAATTATAATAGTTGTGCATTAGATTTTAGTACTCAAACTAAACACATTACCATAAGAAACATTCTCACACTCAGAGAGATAAATCTAAATTATATTTTAGGTAGATTATACGGTTGACAAGAAAAAAATATTTTAAATTTTAAAAAATTAAGTGTAATCACTTATTAACTTATTATTAGTGGAAATAACTCGATTATTTATAATATTATAATATTTTTTATATTATCGGGATCATATACAAATGGTTGTAAGTAGCAAGTATTTCTATTGTTAATTTGGAAGAGATTTTTCTCACTATTTAATTATATTATAATGCATATAAGTTTAAAATAAATATTAGAAATAAATGATTAAATATTAGAAAAGTTTGACAATGTAAATCAAATTCATAACCTATTGTACTTGAATTAATTTAATAAAAATGATAAATTAAAATTTTATGTAGGAAATAGGTTAATATAATTAAAATTTGATAGAATTTACTCAACTTTAATTCTAATAGTAGGGATGGATGATACATGATGATCTATTGGTGCCTCTATACACCCCATTATTGTTACTCTTTTTTTATCATCTCTCATCATTCCATTTTCGGTGTTGAAAACTTACAAAAATAATATGTCACATATTCGGCCTATACATTCATATGTGAATCATATGATTTTTGTCAACTTCATTTATTGGGGAAAAATAATAACATTTTTGTACAAATATCAGTATCATCAAATTATTTATCCTCTCACGTGATGCTTCTTATACGGAGAATTTAAAATAATTCAGCATATGATTTTTCGCATAATAATCTAAAATAGAGTATTTTATTTAGATTAATAAGTATTACTATTTTTAAGTTTAAAATTCCAAATAAAAATGTACATTTTTTGTTATAGACTTGTAATGTTTTCTATATTTTTATAAATATGGTGATAGTTAATAGTTATACATCTTTATTTAGTCTAAATTTATAACAGTAATAAAAGTTAGTAGTAGGTGGATTTTTAGCTTCACCAGTATCCATCTCTAAACCATGCATAAATTCAAGGTTGATTCAGAAAAAAACAATTATAAATATATATAATTATTATTTCTCTCTAAAATTTTAATTTACCATTTTGAGCCACAGTATGTATTTGCTCGGGATATATTTGTAAAAAAATTTCTACTAATCTCGGTTTTGTATGATATATATGATGCCTATGGTACATTCAAAGAGCTCTCACTATTAATAGATGCAATTGAAAGGTATGTGAGAGAAAAAGAAAGGGTTGTAGTTTTATTATATTATCTGTATCATATCATATATTTACCATTTTTATTAATATAAAAATATTATTTTTAATAAATATTATATCTTAAAACTTAGGTATTTAATATTGTTATATGTGGGATATTAGGATGATAGATCAACTTCCCAACTAGATGCAAGTATTTTAAAAGAGATTGTTAGAGAGAAGTTGTCGGACATGTAAGATAATCTTAGGTCTATGCAAGAAGAGAAATTGTAACCTTCAAATTATAAGTTTATGAATTTCCATCTCATATTTAATAAGATAATCACAAACTAAGTAAGATTGTTTTATGTTGATTATCCGAAGTTTCTTTTACTTGCAGATTATATTACAGGCCAATGAATATTTTAGTAATACCAAATGGTTCAATGAGCATAAAATAATTATAGTAGAAAAGTACATATCCTAGCTCTAATTATCTAAATATACTACAAAATAAGATGAATATGAGAATACGGTCAATGAGATTAGTGATTCATCAATTTAGTTGAAAAAATTAAATATCCCACACTAATTATAGAATTGGATATTAGCTAGGTAACTTGTATCTTTTAATGAACCTATAGACTTTATATGAGTAAGGTATGTGAATTAACTATTTCAAATACTACCCATTACCCTAAAAAAATCAATAAACTTTGAGGGGTTGATGAAATTATCCCAAACTAGCCTAAGTAGAACTACACAAATATATTTTAGGAATTTTAATTTTTTATTAATAAATATAATAATTTTACAAAATAAATCATCCAATATTAAGAAAATAAATCAAAGTAACTTTATGATTCATATTAAAATTTTTAATATTACTATATAATTTATAAATATATGTGTGCTATTTCAAAATAAAAACACTAAAATAAATTAGATCAATTGAAAATCACTTAAAACGTAATATCAATATTAGTTTAACTTATATTATCGTTTTTGGAATTCATGCCCATGTTTATTAGTTCCGGAGTGTAAGAAAAATATCATACTAATATTTTATAATAATTAATAAGTTTTATAAGACGAACATTGTTATGCCCCAACCCGGCTTGGTGGGAGTTCGTGATCAACTCGTCACCCTTTCTTGTATCATTCAAGTATATCTACTCGAATGAGGCAAAGAAGGTGAAGGCGTGTCCACATTCGAACACTTACTTATGTTGGGGTGAGAAGCATACCTTGAGGGCCTGAGCGCGGAACTTTCTATCGGGGTGATGTCCTGCAAAGGGGTTGAGGGAGTGGGTGAGTACAATTCTCAGTGAGGGGAACTACTATAACAATTTACTTGAATTCATTTTATCTCTCCTTAATTCATTTTCATTATTTCACACAATCACAAGATCAATAACCGTGCTCCTATCATAGGAGGGGTCACACATTTGCAGAACGGTCATTGACTGTGCCACTTGTGGACCGGAGAACATTTACTGTCCACCCTAATATAGTGATGCTGCCTCTACCCGGAGTTTGAGTGAACATCAATAGTCCAGCCCCAAACTCAAGTTTCTCCTCCATGTCCGCTTAATGGGACGAAACCTCATTCCCCATAGTGACTTAGTTTCCGTGTGTAGAAAGTCATCGGCTTTATGACCTACTGAACAATAATATTGCCCTTATACTCCCTAGGTCATCCAGCAGTCCTTGGGTCCCATCACTACCTCTCGCATATCATTGGCCCGAACATTACGGTGCATGCACAATCAACAAGTTTTTTAAGTTTTAGCCATTATCATTAGCCCTCTCACATAACGATCTATCAACTTGGCTTTGACCCCACCACGCGTACTGGCCCAACAAGTTCAACGACTTGGCTTTGGCAGAGTAGTTGTTCGACCCAACAAGCTCGACAACTTAGCTTGGCTCGATAGGTATCATGCAAGTTCCCATTATTCAAATCTTTTAGCCTCATGTATCAAATGTCTATTTTGGACGAGTCCATGCTCGTATCCATCGGCCTTGGGCCCACTCACATCTCGAGCCTAGGCCCGGAATTAGCTTCTAAATGTTTTAAGCAAAGTCACCCAGTCAGAGGATGTAAATTCCAAGAAAATAGTTTTTCAAAGCTTTAACCATCATTACAACCGAAATAGACGTCACAGCGATTCCTACTCACTTGGTAATTTTGGCGGTGTTACACTGGTGAAATTTTCTCTCTTCGATAGCGCTTGCTCTTTGGCTCTTTATGGATCAGTCGTTCCTCTTCGGACCTTCGCTTGCTTTCTTGCTTGCTCCGATCTCCCCTACGCTTGCTCTCTGGCGAACTTGCTGAGAAATGTGAGTGTGTTTTATCCACTTTCTCCACTCGGAAGTTGTAAGGCCCATTAGCCTGGGCAAAGATGGGGATAAGGAAGTTTGATTGAAGCCCCTTAGCTGTGCCAGACACTAGACAGAGGTTAGCTATGTAAATGTGTAGAGCCAAGTGTATGTGGTGTAGTATTAGGCAATTGTAGGCCCCTTCCCGGCTATTGGATCACTCCTGTGCGGTACTAAGGGCCCTCCGCCATCCGTGAGCAGGGGCTAAGCGTAGTTCTTTTCATCAAACGTTGAATGAAATCGATTATTTTTTAGATAACAAAATAGAAATTGGATAGAATAGGTGGATGAATCTATCTTTCTATTCATATATTACTAAAAAAAATGAATTTATATAGTTAAGTTACCTAGCAAAAAGTTACAAATCCTTAAAATTCTTAATTTAGTTAGAAAAGATTGAATTGGTTTATAAATCTAAAAAATGGAAAGGGTTAGTGAAAAAATAAGTTGCGGCTTTCAATAGAAAGTTGGAGCGTGAATCGTCTTTTTGTCGCTAACACGCGTATACTCGATAGAGTTCGCTTACTTTTATTCGCGTAAAATTAGTCTCTCCTTGTTATCTAGCGCATGTAGGATCGGTAGTTCCTCTCCAAACCTTCACTTATGGCTCGCTCCGAGTTCAGCTTGCTTTCTTACTCGCTTCATTCTTACCTCCACTTGCTACTCCAGACGGAGTTTTCTTCGTGCCCATTCCGCATGCGCTTCGCGCGCCATTGGCGCTTTGCTCTCCTCAATTTCTTCAATGGACGCTTCGGATGGACTTCGCTGTTCTTTCCCAACTCAATTTGAAAAAGGCTGTATCACATCGAGATGTCGATTCGTTTTCCGCCCCCAATGAGATGGGAATTTAGAACCCCTATTTCTATACTTTTGGGCCCTTCATCTTTCTGAATCGAGGCCCGGCCGGCCCGGCTCGCGTCGTTCCAACAACCGGCGGGGAGCACCTCAGTATACGATCGCGCGCAGTAACTGGGAGTCCTAAACCACCTAAGGCCAACTTCAATTCACCAAACCAATGTTCATCTTGTGTAGTGATTATGGACTCGTCCAAGGATATTGAGTAGACGGTTGATGTATCAGACTCAACCCTATCTTTCGTAGCATGCATTCCCCTCCGTGTCGCAACTGATTCGGTAAGCTACGTGTCCGGTGCGCGGAGAACTGCCTTCGGTCTCCCAAACTGACTTACTCGTGGCAACCTTCCGACCGCCCAACAACCTATAACGCTAGTCACTACTCCCAATGGGGCTAGGAAGTAAGCCCCACAACCCAAAGCGGCGAAGAACAAATAGAATTTGCTACAAAAGCCGGCTAAGGGGGGTATTCCTGCGTATGAGAACATAGTAATGGAGAAGGTAATAACCGAAATAGGATTCGTTTTGGCTAGAGCGCCCAAATCCGCTATATATTTGACACGCGTTTGTCGTAATGCTGAAACTCTGGCGAATGCATCTATCGTCATTAATGCATAAATAAAGATACCAATTAGTAGTAATTGAATTCTTTCTATGGTTCCACATGAGAAACCAGTACGAATATAACCTACATGTCCAATTGAACTATGAGCCAGAGGTCTTTTGACTTTCGTTTGGGCCATGGCGGCCAGTGCTTCTAATATCATAGAAGCAATGCTGTAGAAAAAGAAGATTTGTTGCAATGTATCTCCATAGGAACCATAAATAGAAAGACGTGAAATATTAGCAGAAATAGATACTTTAGGCGCAATAGAAAGGAATGTTGTAACCGGGTGGGTGAACCCTTATAGATATCAGGTGCCCACATACCACATATATAGAGTCAAAAGAGATATAGAGTCCGAAGGGCAGGGGTTTTCTTCGGGCTCGAGAGATGGAATAGATAGGGCCCCACAAGTTTCGAATTCGTCGCTGAGGAATTCACACAAAAGGAAACGAGTAATTCTCAACGAAAAAAGTGCTCTCTGAACCGAAAGTGAAAGTCCTTTTCCATCATACGGCTGTTCCGGTAACTCCACTCTCGACTTGGATTATATATCCAAAATGGTCCGTTCTCGGCCATTCCACACGCTGCCTAGCGGAGGCGTAGTTATCTGAAGTGGATTCTCTCTTTTCTAGTAGATGCCGAACCTGCTGCCCATTGACAAAGAAGGGGGCGGGCGCAGCAGCTACATGGACCCCTTCCTTTCTGTTGTTGCCAACGCTTTCCCAACCAGAATTCTTTATTATAAAGGGCAGGCAAAGCCAGAAGACTGCTATCCCATTAGGCCAGCGGCCGGAACGAGGAGAGGGCCCGGCAATCATACCACCGCGGTCGAAAAAGCGTGTTCCTTCCCCCGCCGCAGGAGAGGGAAGGTGCGGAAGCCGACTCTCGTTCTTTGGACCAACCTTTCACATACACCGGGCGAGTTGGTTGCGATAGCAAGCCCCTCCCCCGTTCTTTGGACCAACCTTTCACATACACCGGGCGAGTTGGTTACGATAGCAAGCCCCTCCCCGGCCGGAGAGCTTCCAGGACAAGGGGGCGGCGGTCAACCATCCACTCTTTAGATTCGTATTGATCAATCGATCTCCGCGTCCTACCAGTTCCCTAAGTAGACTCACCCTACCGAGGGCTAACAAAGGCTGGAACTATTCCTGCCGGCACCTACTTCTCATCCTAGGAGTTAGGAGGTATGATAGAGTTCTCTCTCTCCAAGTTTCTACTACTCTACTAAGTAGCACTTCTGCTAATCAATTATAGAATCGATTTCGATCAAGCACGAAAACGGAAAGCAGCAAGTTGAAAGCTGGAGCGCGCATCTGAAAGAGAAATAACAAGTATAATAGCGCACATAGGGTCTCCCTGTAGTTTGCTTCCCAGCAAGCGTAAGGAGGAGGAACGACGACCAGGGGCGCCACAGAGTAAGTTAGGGTTCGAAAGCATAGGGCGCTAGTTTGCGCTCCGTTTTTTCGCACACTCTCACGCCCTAATAGCAATAGATTAAATCGGACTATATAAAAGTGAGAAAGTAAAAAAGCGAAGGGGAGCGATCTGGACTCTATACTGGCACTCGCGCGGAGGCTTGGAGGCTTGAGTCTACTTTTAGGAAACTGGCAGGACGCGGAGATCGATCTATAGTCGAAAAGGTACGTGCGAATTCTTGTTTTCTACCTTTAAAGCGGAGGGTACGAATGAAAGTACGTGTTTGCACCCGTACCTTTTTCGGTAACAAGCAAGCCAAGGGGGAGGAACGACCCGGAGCACGCTATGACACGTAGGCTTGAAAGCCCTAGCTTGCTGACTCTCACACCGGAGCGTGTTAGTGCTCTCCGTTTTCTCGCTCCTCGTATCTTGCCAGAGAACAAGCGTCCGGCTTCCAGGGGTGAGCGGTGGTTAGATATAGGGGCGGCTTCAATTCGCTATTGCTTTAGGCCTGGAGCGGCTCACCCCCTTGTCACAACAAGGGCATAGTCGCTGAAGATCTTTCAACGCAACTACGCATCACCTAAAAAGCCAAATGCTCTATCAACTCTGCTATACACCCAAAAAATATTGAGTATTAAATTAGGATCGGTGCCTACCAAATAATAAAAGGTAGTATTCGCAGCGCGGATGCTATTGAGAAAACTACGTGCGCATTACGCTATTTTTCAGACCCTACGCTTGCTTTTTTGGTGCGCTTCGGGTTCTTTCGGATCTCCACTTGCTGAGTAGGCTTGAGAGCCAGCAAGATCCGGGGAGAAAGGATCCGAATCGCGCCAAATATCAAGCGGAGGCTCGAAATAGTGCGCTAGCACAAGGTATACAGTCCGAATTGCTTGCTGCTCTGGCTTGAGAGCCAGCAAGCGTAGGTACTAAAGGATCAAAAGCGTACCGAGGGTCCGAGAGCGCTAATACACACGTAGTTTTCTCGTTTGGGGTCGTTTCGGGTCAGAGCTTGCTGCTCTTACTTTTTGCCGTAACTTGATCCGGGGAGACAGGCTGTAGGCTTGCTATATGGCAAGCTAAAGGAGACCAGAGCAAGCAAGCTGTAGGCTTGCTCTCCGGCAAGCAGAGGGGAGCAAGAAAATATGGTGTGCTAGCGAACGAAAAAATGAAGTGCTTAATAGTGCACGGATACTATTTAGCTTCAGCTTGCCCAGAAAGGAACCGAAACGCGCTAAAAAATAAGCTTGGGATCGCACGTACTTTTCTCACTTGCTATTATAGTTTTCTCGCCTAGCAAGCGGAGGCCGCTCGAAAGTCGGAGCGCAGCGCGCACTTTCTATTCTATCCTATGCTTGCTGGCTCGAAAAGGTAAACACTTTCTATTCTATACTTCGCTTGCTGGCTCGAAAAAGTAAACAACACTAGCTAGTGCTTTCCGTTTTCCAGCTCGCTCTGATTCTCATATTAAAAGGGCGCGGCTCTGTATGAGGCTCTTACTGTAGTGCACGGAAGTTGCTGGTCGGCGGCTGCTCAACTGTTCGAGCGCAATGCAGTGGTGGTTGGTTCCGATTCGAGAAGGGTAGAATGCCAGGTCGAAGGTCCAGTACAGTAGGTAGCAGGCGTGTTCGTTTTGGCTCCCGAGCGAAAACGAGAAATAGGCCAGGAATAGTTCCAGCCTTGCTGCTATGTACCTTGACCTTGACTTGACAAATTCTTCCAATTGAATCCACACTCAAAGGAGGACCACAAGCTCGGGGCGGGGCTCGACCAAAGAGAAAGTATCAGCATTAAGAAAGTTCTTGGGGTTAGCAGTGAAAGAAAGAGCCCGGCATTCATTTCTTCATTTATATTAGCTGAGTCCACTAAAAGAGGGACCGGCCTCATCGTGGTGATTAGAGGACATCCCTGATCATTCACCTCTAATGTGACACGTTCCCTCCCTGATCAACGGGATCAGTCGGCTAGAGAGAGGGCTATTCTTATTCCGGGGAGGCTCGTCCCCTCCACTGATCGAAGCCTAAGTTCGGAGGTCTTCGTCAACATTTTACGAGGCTCCAGTCTTCGGCGGGTCACCATTACTTGACTTAGAAAGGCGAACATCTGGGCAAGGGAAAGCGCAGTGCGCCTGGTGCAAATGGCTTTCATTTTTCATGAGATACCAATCAGGATGGAGGGCCCCTACCTACGTACATGATTGATAGAATCACTGCTCCAAAGGTAGCGGTCCACTCGAATTCTTGAAAGAAGCCGGGGCCCTTTTACCAAGTCTACCGGATAGAAGATGATAGAGGGCCAACTCTCGTTGCCTTGCACAAGACGGTGCCGTCTCACTCCGAGTTCCTTCAAATCTGATGATACGCTTCGGCGATCTTACCTACCAAATAAAAGGCCTGTTAGGTGGTGATCGAAATCGCTCAGGTCAGTGAGGACTCACTCACTCACCTACTCCAACTCTATCTAATAGTTGATTCTATCTATCGTATTCATTAAAAAAGCGACCTGCCGGGTTAGTTGAGTTGATACAGCTGGTGTACTACTTGACTGCTAAGAAAAAGCTTACGTAAGAACTTGAAGACTCTTGTACGTACACCCTCTCTTCCGTGGACTGTTGCACAGAAAGGCCGACAGAAGCAACCTTTCTTAGCGCACTTTTCAAGCGCTTAGCTTCTGCTAGCGGCGGGCGGCAAGGCCATAAAGGTTGTTCAGTTGGAAGCCTAAGCTAAGAAAGGTATGAAGAAAGTGACGGGCCCGAGTTCAAAAACGGAAAGCGCAACAGAAAGCGGGCTAGCGAAAATACGAAAAGCGAGCTAGTTAATGAAAAAACGGTGAGTATAAACGCGAAAAAAGTTAGTATGCGTGAGAGCAGTTGAGATCCGCAACGATCGTAGGCATGCTCTCTTGCAAGCTACAACTTTCAAGCATCCGCGCTAGTAACAAAATAAGAAAATGTGCACTTCGGGAGATCGTAGACTTGCTATATGGTAAGTGTAGGCTACGGCTCGAAAGTCTCCGCGCAGGTTTGCGCAAGCTCACCTTCGCTTTTTTGCTCTTTAGCATGCGTAGGGTTGGTTGTTTCGTATCAGACCTTAACTTGCTTGCTGTCGAACGAGAAAATGAAAAAAGTGAATACGTGGACGAATCGGACTTATACGTGCAAACTAGTGTGCGGAGACTTGAGAGCAATCCAGAAAACGGAGCGCACACTCGAGCCTCTACTTGCTTTTTGGTGCGCTTCGGATCCTTTCGGACATTCGCTTACTTTTTGACGTACTTCCCTTCCAGCACTACGCTTGCTATTTGGCGCGTTTAGTCTTTCGGACCCTACACTTACTCTTTACCGCGATTCATCCTTCTTGGCGTGCTTCGTCCTTTGGACCATACACTTTCTGGGAGGAATGATCCTACGCGAATAAGAGAGCAAGCGTAGTTCCGGAACGACCTTACACGAGCAAGAGGGCAAGCAAAGGCTCAAAAGTCTGTACGCACTCCGTTTTCTCGCTTGCTGCTCAAACTTTCTATTAGAACTCTAGTTTGCTCTTTGGCGCGCTTCGCATCTAGTGCCTACGCTTGCTGGGCGCAGACGCTCTCGAGAAAAGGTAGAGTACAGACGTGCGCTACGGCTTGAGAGCCAACAAATAGAGGTTCGAAAACCTCCGCGTTAGTTGCGCTCACTTGCTTCTCTCCTTCGGACCAGGAGCTTGCCCTTTGGTGCGCTTCGGGTCCTTTCAGACCTCTGTTTGCTGCCCCAACTTTTGATTCTCCCCTCCGCTTGCCATATAGCAAGCCTACGCTTTCAACACCTCCGCTTGCTTTCAAACCATTTTCTTACTTGTGTAGGTTTACCCATAGCAAGCGCAGGCGAGAAAAACGGAGCAGCAAGCTCCGGGTTCAAAGGACAAAGCGCATCAAAGAGCAAACGTGGGCTCGAAAACCATAGTAATAAGCGAACTCTTTGAGTCTACGCGTGCTAACAAGAAAAGAATCCTTGCGCTCCGACTTTCAGCATCTTTGCTTACTAGCTCTCAAGCTTATGCGTACATCTGCGCTTTTCAATGTTAATGAACCGATACAAATATTAATCAACTATCTAATGGTTCATTAACATTATCAAAAGGTAATGACTCGATACAACCTTCATCAACGTCACTAGATGGTAATAACTCTATACAACCTTCTAATAGTTCATCCACGTCATCAGATGATAATGATTCCTTACCAATTGCCATTAGTAGAGAACGTATAGCTAATGCAAGGAAACCTCCAACTAGATATGGTTTTGAGAATGATATATCTAATTATGTTTCATATGCATCGTTCCACCCGCATACAAGTCGTTTATTGCATCACTACAGTCAGTACATATACCAAATAATTGACAATAAGCTAAACGGGATCCGAAGTGGCTTGGAGTAATGCATGAGGAGATGAAAGAACTAGAGAATAATAAAATGTGGGAACTTACTTAACTTCCAAATGGAAAAAAGGTTGTAGGATTTAAGTGGGTATTCAATATGAAATAGAATGCCGAAGGAGAAGTTGTGAGATACAAAGCAATGTTGGTGGCAAAAGGTTATAGTTAAACATATGGAATAGACTATGATGAGACTTTTGCACCAGTAGCTAAGATGAGCACTGCTAGAATGCTTATCTCATGTGCTGCTAAATTCGGTTGGACATTACATCAAACGGATGTAAATGATGCATTTTTGCATGGAGACCTACAAGAGGAAGTATATATGGAGATTTCACCTAGATTTGGTACGATGAAGACTGTGGGGAAGGTATGTAGATTGAAGAAATCTCTGTATGGACTTAAACAGTCACCAAGAGTATGGTTTGATCGATTTCGACATGTAGTGATCAAAATGGGTTATCGGCAGTGTAACGGAGACCATACAGTTTTCTATCGACACTCTAATGGTCGAGTTGCTATTCTTGCAGTATATGTGGATGATATCATCATCACTAGGGATAATGATATTGAAATATTGCAGTTGAAAAAATAACTAAGTAAAGAATTTGAGGTAAAAGACTTGGGTTCTCTAAAGTATTTTCTCGATATTGAGATTGCAAGATCTACAAAAGGTATAGTACTTTCTCAGAGAAAGTATACATTAGATTTACTCACTGAGACACGTATGTTAAGCTGTTGAACAACTTCGACACTAATAGAACCAAATCATAAGTTATGTGCTCAGTTAGGTGACCTAGTGGATAAAGAACGATATCAGAGAATTGTGGGACGATTGATTTATCTATGTCATACAAGACTTGATATCACATATGCAGTCAGTATTGTGAGCAGATATATGCACGATCCTAACAAATCATTGGGATGCTACCATAAGGATATTGAGATATTTAAAAAGGAGTACGTGTAAGGGACTTTGGTTTAAGCCTCAGAGTCACGCCAGAGTGGAATGCTTTTATGATTCATATTGGGCTAGTTGTGTGGATGATAGGAGATCTACATCAAGTTATTATGTGTTTGTTGGAGGTAATATTATATCTTGGAGGAGTAAGAAACAAGAAGTAGTCACCCGATCATCAGCAGAAGTGGAGTACAGATTAATGGCTCAAACTGTTTATGAGATAATTTGGATAAGAAGCTTACTAGTGGAGCTCCGCCTCTTTAGAGAAAAATCTATAAAGTTGTAGTGCGATAACAAGTCTATTATAAATATTTCCAACAATTCAGTTCAACATGATAGGAACAAACACGTGAAAATTAATTGATTTTTCATCAAAGAAAAAATTGATATGAAGATTGTGGAACTATAATATATGAAAACTAATGGACAACTAGCAGATTTTTTAACTAAATGTTTAGATTCCAGAGAATGTGATAATATTTGTAACAAGAATGGTAGATATCTACCGTCCATCTTGAGGAGAAGTGTACAATATTAATAAGTTAGGGATGTGGGACAATTTTTCACTTCGTGTCCTATTCCCCTCTAGGTTAACTTGATTCCTGTCCTTTGTAGGGTTGGACACTTCTCCATGCAGTGTCCCTATCATTCATGCTTGTAATTACATGAACATAAGTGGTTCCTCTTGGCGTTTTCTTAGAAATTGTTAATTTTAGTGCTCCTTCATCCTTAAGTCTGGATACCGCAAGAGTTTTTTTTTTTTTTGAGTCTTGAAGATCACATCATTTGAGGGATAGGGTTTTTTAGGAATAGGGAAGCTTCTAGGGTTGTATTCCAACGAAGATAAGGTGTTGAGTAGAGCCATTCCTAGTTTTCTTGGTTCCTCTCCTGGGAGCCATCTGAAAATTTTAGGATAAATCCTATTAGTTACAATATTTTATAGTCTTGATTATGTATTCGAGGAAACAGGCTCTGATACCACTCTAGTTGTCACGCCCCGACCCGGTTTGGTCGGATCCCCGTGATCAACCCCCCACTCTCTCGATTTACTAAAGGGTTTTCCCTTATATTATAAATCGTAAAGAGTAAGGCGTTAACTTGCACCTTTTTCCAGGAATATCATAAATCAAAACTGCATAGTAATTTAAATTAGTTGTACCAATCTTGCAGGCGTTTAATTGCGCAGGTCCTTTAAGGTTCGGCTTTCCGGGACTTCCTGAAAGAGGTATAAGGGAGGGGGTGAGTACAACTACTTAGTGAATGGAATTCAAATCTTTTAACTTTCAAGAAAAATATTTATATGGAGTGTGCCAGACTCCTTTGTTTTCAAAAAAAATCATTTCATTTAAAAATTCATCTTTTTCCATTATTTCTTAGTTATCGATGTGTCATCACCCAACACACATCCTTCATAATGAAGGTTACACACATTCACAAGTCAGTATCACTACTGAACCCGCTAGTGGCTTCGAAGCGACTTTTCCTGCCACCCGGATAGAAGTACGACCACTTCTACCTTGGGAATGAGTGGATGTACGAAACATCCGACCCACAATCCCGAAATCACTTCTTCGTGTCCGTATGAGGACAGAGACCTCATCCTGTCCCCACCCCAGTCTCATGCGCTTAGTGCTACTCCAGATTTCGCACAAACACCTGGAACGACGAACTGCCCTTATAGCCACCAGGTCGTCCAGTGCCCTTAGGATGCATCACTACCCCTCATGGGCGTCTTGATGATCCCGTACTTATAGTGCATGCACAAACAATGTTTTCTTATATTGCCATGTAATATGTGGTGCCATTAGTCCAACGGCCCCGACTCTCAACTCAACCCGCAGCTATTTGTCTTGACTAGTCCGTCGACCTGTCATGTCGCACTGCCGCTAGTTGACTGAGCATGTCGGTCCTATCTTGGTACCATGGCCAAACAATTCACTTATTAAGTTTTATGGCACATATATCATGTTCGTTTACGAGCTCCTGCTCGTGCCAACTGGCCTTGGGCCCACTATACGAGATTTTCAAAATCGGGCATTTCGCCCCCAAGTTCCAAAACCGAGGCCCTTGGCCTATCAGAGCTATTCGAGCTCCCATCGAGAAGGTCTCCCAAATAGTTTAAGCATTGGCACACAGTCAGGGGAGAACACTTCCGACAAAAATAGGTTTTTACTATCCATCATACCGACCGGTATAAGGACATCTCCGTTCATAACCGATGAACGGGTTTTCAACTTCCTTCCAGGAAGTCTCATCATACCAACCGGGTATGATCTACTTACAACCCGTAAGTAGTTTTTCCGCATAACTTTCACATCACTTTCTTTAAGTAATGATGATTAAAATACCACTAAACAGTGGGTTTTTATATCGAGGTACTTATCATCCCCAACCGGGTATGATGTTAGTAAACCCACTCACAACTGGTAAGTGGTTTTTAACTTTATAAGGTGTGCTCATCATCCCAATCAGGTATGATGTTTGTAAACCCACTCACCCGTTAATGCCGTGAATTCCACTAGACCGGTTCTTGGTATTCACGCGAGCTTGTCCTTGCTGGCGTTCCCGGTACTTCGTGTTCCGGTGAAGGCACGGCGGTCCGAGCTTTCGATCTGGGCAGATAGGTCTCATCCTGAGGTTCATCCTTTCAGTCCTAATTCGGTCGTGGAAAGGCTGAGAAAGTGTTGGGAGGGCTTGAAATGGCCGATTTCAGCTTGGCCGAAATAGGGCAGCTTCGGTCCGCCGGAGTTGCTTCACTATTCCATCATGTCGGCGTTTCTCCAACGATACTCGGATTGATTGGATTTTGCTATCAGATAGCTGTCTTCCCCCCGGTTCTAAAGAGCCCGACCTTTGTTCAAGTCGAAGCTCTCGTTCGAGCTTTATCGGGAAATGGAGCAGTAGAGAGAGAGAGAGAAGTGTTCAGGTGTGAGGAGAATGAAATGGGGATGAACTCTTTATATAGTTGTAAAACCCGTGTATTAAATGGGCGAGATTTATTACTGGTATTAATATTATGGGCTGATAAGGGGTGAGACCCATTTCTTATTACTTGTAAGTAGTGGAACACTTCTCACCTAATAAAATCACAACACATCTCTATTTTATCCAATGTGAGATCATATTCTAAAAAATCATAAAAAAATCCTAAAAAACCTTATAAACCATAAAAAAAACCCTTAAAATACTTAAAACCCTTAAAAATTCTTCAAAATACTAAAAACACTAAATCCCCCCAAAAAACCCCTAGAAACTCTAAAAAAAAACCTTTAAAAAATCCCAGAAAATCTCCTAAAACCCATAAAACACTAAAAAAACGCTAAAAAACTCTAAATACTCTAAAAATACCTAAAAATCAAGAAAACCCTAAAAACCATCTCTCTCTTCCCCTTCTTCCTCTCTCCTACTTTCTCCGTCTACCTCTATCTCTCCCTATCTCTACCCCCTCACCTATGCTTCTCTTTCTCTCTTTATCCCTCTCCCTCTATTTGTCTCTCTCTCTATCTCTCTCCTTGTCTCTACCTCACTCCCTATTATGAGATAATATTATAGGTCAATAAGGCATCGGGCCCATTTCTTATGACTTGTACTAAGTAGTGGAACACTTATAATCTTATAGATCCATAATATTTTTCTATTTTATCTAATATGGGCCGATAAGTGGTGGGACACATTTCTTATGGCTTTTAATTAGTGGAACACTTCCAACCATATAAAATCACAACAAATTTTATATTATCCAATGTGGGATTATATTCTAAAAAACCCTAAAAACTCTAAAATAGAGAAATGTTGTGAATTCATAAGGTTGAAAGTTTTCCACTACTTACAAGTCATAAGATAATAATTTTTTGGTTTGTAGGGCTTTTTAGGGTACGGTTTCTTTTAGCAGTTTTAAGGGTTTTTAGAGTTTCTTTTAGCGGTTTTAAGGGTTTTTAGGGTTTTTTAGGGTTTTCTTAGAGTTTGTAAGGTTTTTTTAGGGTTTTTAAAGATTGTTTAAGGTTTTTAGGGGTTTATAGGGGGTTTTAGGGATTTTTAGGTGTTCAAATGGTTTTTTAGGGAGTTTTAGGGGTTTTAGGGTTTTGTTAGAGTTTTTTAGGGTTTTATGATTTTTTAGCATTTATAGGGTTTTAGGGTTTTTAGTGTTTTTAGGATTTTTTTTATGGGCTTTTAGGTTTTTAGGATATTAAGGGTTTTAGCATTTATTATGGGTTTTAGGATGCTTAGGTGTTTTTAGGGTTTTTTTAGAGGATATTAGGGTTTTTTAGGCTTTTATTGAGGGTATTTTAAGGCTTTTAAGGGATTTTAGGGTTTTTTTAAGTATTTTTACAGTTTTTTTTACGATTTTTAGGGTTCTAGAGTTTTTTTTAAAGGTTTTTTGGGTTTTTTAGAATACGATCGCACATTGGATAATATAAAAAATGGTTGTTAATTTATAAGGTTGGAAGTGTTTCACTACTTAAAAGTTATAAGAAATGAACCCCATCTTTTATCAGCCCATATTAGATAAAATAGAGAAATATTGTGAATTTATAAGAATGGGTGTGTTCCACAATTTAGTACAAGTCATAAGAAATGTGCCTGGCCTCTTATCAACCTATAATATTATCTCATAGTATGGAGTAAGGTAAAAAGAGGGGGGATATGTAGAGAGGGTTTTTGAGAGTTTTTTTTTTTTGCTTTATTAGGGTTTTTAGTATTTTTTAGGGTTTATAGCGTTTTTAGGGTGTTTTAGGATTGCAAGGGTTTTGAGGGATTTTAAGGTGTTTTTAGGGTTTTTATTATGTCTTTAGGCATTTTTGGGTTGTTTTAGGATCTTTAAGGATTTTTTTATGGGATTTAAAACTTTTAGGGTTTTTAGGTTTTTTATAATACGATCCCACATTGGGTTTTTTTAGTGTTTTAGAATATGATATCTATTTTATCAAATATGGGATCATATTTGGAAAAACTCTAAAAACACCTAATAAATCATAAAAAACTTAAAAATCTAAAAAACCGTAAAAATTAAAAAAACTATAAAACCCTTAAAAATACTAAAAAAACCCTCCTAACACCTAAAAACCCCAAAAAAAACCCAAAAGCCCTAAAAAACATAAAAACAAAACTACCTAAAACCCATAAAATCCTAAAAAACCCTAAAATCACTAATAAAACTCTAAAAACATAAAAACCCTAAAACATTAAAAATACTAAAAAAAACCCCTTTAAACCCTAAAATCCATAAAAACCTTGAAAAACCCTAAAAACCTACAAAAAAAAGCTCTAAAAAAACCCTTAAAAACACTAATAACCCCTAAAAACCCTAAAAATTTCTAAAAATCCTAAAAATCCTAATAACCCCTAATAACCCCCAAACCCTAAACACTCTATAAAACTTAAAAACCCTAATACCCTAAAAGACATAAAAAATACCTAAAACCCCTAAAAAACGAAAAACATAAAAAAAACCTAAAACCCCTAAAAAAACCATAAAACACCTCAAACTCAAAAAAAACCAAAAAACTCTAAAAACCTAAAAATTCCAAAAAAAACCCCTAAAAACCCATAATAAATTCTAAAAACCCTTAATATCTAAAAAAACCTCAAATACGAACAAAAAAATCCTAAAAACTCTAAAACCCTATAAATCCTAAAAAAATGATATAAAACACTAAAAAACTCTAAAAAAACCTTAAAAACCCTAAAATAAAAATTATTAGAACCCCTAAAAACCCTAAAACCCCCTAAAAAACCCTTACAAACCCTAAAAAACCCTTACAAATTCTAAAAAACCCTTACAAACTCTAAAAAAACCCCAAAAAAACCCAAAATTTCCAAAAAAACCAAAAAACCCTCATAAACCCAAAAACCCCTAAAAAACCCTTTAAACCGTTAAAAGAAACCCTAAAAACCCCTAAAAAAACCCTAACAAATATTATCTTGTGATTTGTAAGTAGTGGAAACCTTCCAACCTTATAAATTCATAACACTTCTCTATTTTATCCAATGTGGGATCATATTCTTAAAAGTTCTAAAATACCTAAAAACCATGAAAAAACCTAAAAAGTGTAAAAAACCTAAAAATTATTCTCTCTCCTCCTTGCCCTCTTTCCTCCCCATCTGGCTATACTTGCACATTTGTCTCTCTTCCCCTTCTCCCTGTTTCTACATCTCTCACTCTCTCCTTCTCCCTCTACCTCTATCTATCCTTGTCTCTCTCTTCCTCTATTTTATCCAATGTGGGATCATATTCTTAAAAAACCCTAAAATACCTAAAAACCATGAAAAAACCTAAAAATTATTCTCTCTCCTCCCCACCATCTTGACTATACTTGCACATTTCTCTCTCTTCCCCTTCTTCCTATTTCTACATATCTCACTCTATCCTTCTCCCTCTACCTCTATCTCTCCTTGTCTCTCTCTCTCTTCCTCTCACCCACTCTTCCTCTTTATCTCTCCCCATGTTAGATAATATTATAGGCTAATAAGTGGTCAGACCCATTTCTTATGACTTGTAAGTAGTAAAAAACTTCGAACTTTATAGGTTCACAACACTTCTTTATTTTATCCAATGTGGGATCATATTCCCAAAAACCTTAAAAACCATAAAAAAAACCCAAAAAACCTAAAAACAACCCTAAAAAACCTCAAATGTTTTTAGGGGTTTTAGGGTTTTTAGACTTTTTAGAGGTTTTAGGGTTTTTAGACTTTTTAGAGGTTTTAGGGTATTTTAGATTTTTTTTTTTGCAGTTTTAGGGTTTTTATGGTGTTTAGGGATTGTTAGGAGTTTTAGAGTTTTTAGGATTTTTATAGCGTTGTTTATGTTTTTAATGTTTTTTTATTATTTTTATGGTTTTTTTTAATGTTTTTACAGTACGTTTAGGGATTTTTTAGGGTTTGTAGGGTTTATTATTAGGGCTTTTAAGGATTTTTTTTAGGGTTTTTAGGATTCCTAGGTTTTTTAGGGGTTATTAGGATTTGTAAGGGTTTTTAATGGTTTTTAGGTTTTTTTTAGTGTTTTGAGGGCTTTTTAGAGATTTTAGGGTTTTACAGGTTTTTTTTTTGTGTTTTTTGGGTTTTTTAAGGATTCTAGGTTTTTTTTTTGCGATTTTAGGGTTTTTTAGGTTTTTTATAGGGTTTTTTTATAATGTTTTTTAAGGTTTTTTTGGGTTTGAAAGGGGTTTTTTTTAGATTTTTATGGTTTCTTTGAGTTTTTGAAGTTTTGTATGGTTCTTATTTTGGTTTTATAGGGTGTTTTAGGATTTTGATGGGTTTTATAGGGTTTTTATGTTTTTATTGTGTTTTACAGTTTTTAAGGGTTTTATAGGCTATTTTGTGGGGTTGTAGGGGTTTTCAAGTGATTTATAGGGTGGTTTAGGGATTTTTTGGGATTTTTTTGTGTTTTTTTTGAGTTTTTAGGGGTTTTGAGGGTTATTAGCGTTTTTAGGGATTTAAAAGGGTTTTAAAATTTTTTTAGGTGATTTTAGGGTTTTTGGTTTTTTTGGGATATTTTTAAGCTTTTAGGGTTTTGAGTGCTTTTAAGCTTTTCTTAGGTTTTGCAAGGGGTGTTTTAGCGGTTTTAAAGGTTTTTTTAGGGTTTTGAGAATATAATCCCACATTATATAAAATAGAGAAGTGTTATAAATTTATAAGGTTTAATGTATTTCACTACTTACTAGTTATAAGAAATGAGTTCGACCCCTTTTTTGCTTATAATATTGTATTAGCTTAATACTTTGTTTGGATAGAGGGTTTAAAAAGTGGAGTTGAATATTTTCATTATTTATAAAACCTTCTAAATTAATCGTTTTAATGGAGGGATTGTTTATTAAAAAATAAAAAGAAAAATTTATCATTTTAATTAAATTTAATAATTTATTTAGTAATATATATTATTATATTAGATGTACTATAAAATAAAATATTAATTTTAAATATATATTTAAAACTAAGATAAATATAATAAAAATAATAATATAAATAGGAAAGTACAAAATATAAATATTAAGGTGTAAGTTATAAATAAGTTATTTAATAACATATTTTCACCTTCTTATATCGAATTTCATATAAAATGGAAGATAATAAGTATATTTTTACCTAAAGTTTTAATTTGATCAATGTCAATTTTATTTTTCAAAATAATTAAAATATTAAATAAGAGTATATGTTAAAAATGAAAATAATACACAAATTCTCATATTATCATTTTTAGAGAGTAGACTTTCCCCGTAACAATATAAGGCAATTAAAAAAAGTATAGTTCAAAAAATTAGGCTGGACATTGAATAGTCTAGCCAACCACTATGGTATGAAACTTTATAATGCACTACTCACAATGCGTACAAATAACAAATTTTATTCAAATAAATAGAGAAAATACTCTTAACAACATACACTTGATATATGTTTTCTTTCCAATATTCCAACTTCATGGAACGATATCTAGCATCAAAGAAAGAAGCAGATGAAATTTTGATATATAGATATGTATTATGGTTGTTTTCATTTGTCAGTACAGCTTGTGGCATTTTTTGGGGATCTGCATGGTGAGGTTGGGGTTGATCCCAAAGACAGAAAGATGTTCGACTTTTTATAGGAGTAGAGGCAGCCCATGTTGGCCTGCCACAGAGTGGAGCAGCAGCTAGCGGACGACGACGGAGGGTTCGGTGGGGTGGCTGCCGGCTTGCATGCCATCAGACCTGACAGTGGCACGTTGCAGATCGTCTGCAAATTGTACGTATGTTACAAATTTATATCAATAACGGTTAAATTAACCACATGCTAAATAAACTATTTAGATTCTTGGGAAGATTTTATTAAATTAATCACCCGAACACGGGATGTTTCATGAAACAAGGCATCAACCAAAGCGAGCACCAGCAAGAATCTTGCACTCGTTGCCATTTGACTATCAAGCACTGTAATCAACTGATGACAGATTGTTTCTCCATCTCTCCACTAATGGCTCGGTGTTTTGCAGCTTATGCTTCTGCTTGGTGTGGAGGATTGGATTCGGAGCTTTTGTATTTATAGGAGAGACAAAGGAAAATGATAAAAAAAACTATGCATTGAAATATGTTAGTTTATGAGAAGAGTGTAGCATGTTGTATTATTGTTCTATTTTTTGAACTTTTGAAATGATTAATAAAAAATATAAAATGATTATAACAAAAGGTCTTAAAGAAAATAAATAAGACGCTGGGAAGCAATTTCCTCCATCTATGCCAAAAGAGAAAATCGTAATCTATATTTTTAGATATCTTTTGTAATTAAATATTATTTGTTTACTTTTATATAATGAATATATTAGTTTTTATATTTAATTATATACCATTTATATATTATTAATTTTAACCTTCCTATCACGTTACAATTGATGCACTAGACATGAGATTTTAAGATGTGCACGGAGTTTGCATTCTCATCTAAAATCAATTTGGTGCCAAAGGGTTAATCCCTATTTTTTAAAAAAATTAATAATTATATATATTAATTTAAATTTATAAAATTTATAGGATTTTGGTCTTTTGTGTCAAGGATTTTCCAGTGAGTTTCCTTCGCAAATGCAATAAAAGGACTAAATTGCTAGAAGATTACTAAATTAAATAACCAATCGATCATGCATGCTATATCATTTATTTAGATTCCGAAAATCAGTATTGAATTAGCTTAATACTTTGTTTGGATAGAGGGGTTTAAAAAGTAGTGTCGAAGATTTTCATTATTTACAAAAACCTTCTAAATTAATAGTTTTAATGGAGGGATTGTTTATTAAAAAATAGAAAGTAAAATTTATCATTTTAATTAAATTTAATAATTTATTCAGTAATATATATTAAATTATATTAGATGTACTATAAAATAAAATAAAATATTAATTTTAAATAAAAATATATAATCATATTATATAATCAAATAATATAAATTATTTAGTAGTATATATTAAATTATATTATATGTACTATAATATAATATAAAATAAAAAATATAATTATATATATCAAATTCATTATATAATTAAATAATATAAAATATTTGAATCATTAATATAATAAATATAATCTATTATTAATTATATAATAATATTTATATGTAAATATTTTATATTTATAATATATATATATATTTATATAATAAATTATATTATATACATTTGACCTATTATTTATTTAAGTACAATTTTTATTATATAATCTACCATTTCATTTAATTTAAAATATTATTAATATATACATTTATTTAAAATATATAAAAATAAAGATAAATTGGAAAATAAAGAAAGAATAACAAACACGACTAATTAACAAAATTCATAATTTTTTAAAATTACTTCATTTTATTTTACCAAAAGATTGATTATTACACCTTACAAATTTTTCATAACCCCTCGTACAAACCTTACCTAATAGTGAAAATGTTAAATTATTTAATTAGTTTATGTTGATATTGATGTTAATGAATGAGTACTCAAGTCAATTAACATACTTTTATATTTTAAATTATTAAAAAATATGATATTTATCATTTTATAAAATAATTATACCACAATATATTGCCATATAAATAATAATTTAGAAAATAAGATTCACATCAATTAGTTTATGTTGATAGTTATCTTCATTTGTAATTTATGGTATTACAATCCATTATAATGAGAACTATTTGAGTTAATTAATTTATTTTTTATATCTTAAATTATAAAAAAATTTAATATTTATCATTTTATAAAATAATTATATCATATCAATATATTATATTACATTATAACTAACAAGCGGTACAAAGAGGGTTGCCTTATTCAATTAATTGATATTGATAGATAAGTTTAATTTGAATCATGGTATTAGAATCTAATGGAATTAATAGATCTTCTCAAAATTTATTAAATAATTATTTTTTAACATTTTAATTTATTTAAAATGCTCTACCAATAGGCAAATGAACTTAATTTTCTTTTCACGCTGTAGAGCAAATAATGACATGGATTTCAGTCCCCGATTGAATGATAATGTGGAGGGCAAATCAATCAATAGTTTGAAGCGAAACATTTTTTGTCCAAAATTATTTAGCACTGCATGTTATATGATATGCATTGAGAAGGTTGACATAGTTAACCATATATATATACACATATATTTGTATAATAAGCATGTGAATTGATCTAAAATTATGATCAGATTAGGAGGGAGAATGAAAACCATGAATAAATTTCAATCTGTCCATTCTTAGGGAGTGTTCATGAAGCTTTTTCTTCCTTACACACTCCGTGTGAATTTGTGTATAGGGAGTTTGGTAATATCATGCTCATTTATTTATTTGATATTTTTCTGGGTGGGAGAGACCATCAATCACTGTAAGCTCTGTTCTTTGATAATAAGAATACTGGGAAAAGAATCGGTCAGTTTTGAACTTAAAATCAAATCAGTCTACAAGCTCGATTAATAGAAAATAGGCAAATTGAGAATTTACACCTTCCATGTGACTCAAAATGGTTCATAAATCTTGGAAAAGAACCTTAGGATGAAATGGGGAAGAAAAACTGGATCGGTTCAAGAGAACCGGGCCCGAACCGGATAGAATCGGTTTATGAACCGAGTTGATTCGTGAACTGAAACTGATAGAGAATGGGTCAACCAAGAAATCGATGGATCCCTTGGGATCCAAAGAGATTTATAAACCTTGGGAAGGAACATTAGAACAAAGTGGGAGAGAAAAAACAGATCGGTTCGGGTGAACTAGGCCTGAACCATATTGAATTGGTTTAAGAACCAAGTTGGTTTATGAACCGGAATCGATAAAGAGATGGTAAACCGGAAATTTTATGGACACTAAGTGATTTAAGGAGTCACAAAAGTCATGATAATGGACTTTGTGAAGGAATTGGGGATGAAAACCACACCGGTTTAGGTAAACCAGATCCGAACCGGTTTGTACCGATTTGAACCCCTATTGAACCAGATCTTAAATTAATTTATCTAGGTGGCTTAAATCATTCAAATTTGATATTTGAGGCCATCATTGGATAGAAAATAAATTTAGAAATTTTGGAAAAACTCAGTTGAAAGAGGGGTGAACTGATCGGTTTAAGCTTCAAACCCGGTTCGGACCAGTCCGGTCCAGTTCGGAACAGTGTCGTCTTCTTCCTTCAGATGACAGAACTATTCACTCACTGGAAAATCGAAGCAGCGCCGACGGAGAAGAAACATTTTTGTTCGATAAGTTTCAGGCCATCAATGTCTATCATAAAGGTGCCAAATAAATGGCCAATAAGTCCCCGAGCTTCCTATATGAAGAGCCCCTCTCCATTCATCCTCTCCACACCTAAAAAGCTCACTCTCTCTTAGTTGCTTAGTTTTCTGGAAAAGCTCAAACTAGAGCTCTGATATAGGGTCATTTCTGAGCCAAAGAAGGCAAGGTCGGGTTCATTAGAACCGGGGAGAAGTCAGCTACACGGTGGTGACTTCCACTTATTCCGAGAGTCGTCGAAAAAACATCGGCATGATCGAACAGTGAAGCAGCTCCAGTAGACCGAAGCTGCCCAGTTTCGGCCAAGCTGAAATAAGCCAATTCGAGCTCTCCTCAGGCCAAACAAAGCCCTCCCAACACTTCCTTAGCCCTTCCACGGCCAAATTAGGATGAAAAGGTAAGCCAATTCGGCTCCCCTCTACAATTTCCAATTGGTGTTAGAGAGAGAGTCAACCAAACTTCAACGATGAAATACTAATCCAATTCAACATCAATTGATGTCATTCTTGATCCTAGGAAGAACCTTAGGAGGAGAACTACCTGCCCAGATAGAAAGCTCGGACCGTTATGCTCTCACCACTGAGTAATCGAAGCTTTCTCTCTCTACAGTTCATTTTCCGACGAAGCTCCATTTGAGCTCGTTCCAGTGTTAAAAATTGCTATTCAAATTGCTAAATAATCATATGAACATGTAGAAACTCAATTTCAACAATTGAAAATGTTTGATCGGTCAATTTGATGAAATCAAATTCCGATGTGTTAAAAATTTGGAATTGGAGGAAAAATTGGGGATTTTCAAAAATTCCAGGGACCAAAATGCATTTTCCTAAAATTGAGGGTCAATTGGGCATGATAAAAATATTAGAGGGCCAATTGAGGAATTTTAGAATTTTTGGGGTAAAATTTACCATTTTTGTAAAGGAAGGGAAAAATGGTAATTTTGGAAAAGTTAGGGGACCAAATTGGAAATTTGGGAAATTAAACCCTTTTTTGTGAAATTGAATAAATTGAGGTCCAAAGGGGAATTTTAAAAGTTTTGGGACCTAATTTGAGGAAAATCCGGCATTAGGGACTTGAAGTTAAAGAAAAATAACTTTAGGGACTTAATTGCAAATAAATAAAAGTTTAGTTTTTCTCATTGATTTGGAATGAATGAAGGCTATTAGGCCAAGAGATAATAAACTAAGATGTTCATATCGTGTAGGAACATGAAGCATCGGGAACGTCAACAAGGACAAGCTTGCGTGAAATCAAGGAACCGGTCTAGTGGAATTCACGGCATTAACGAGTGAGTGGGATTTTGTATTATACCCAGATGGAGATGATAAATACCTTGAAATGAAAACCCACTACCAAGTGGTATTTTAAACAACACAACTTAGTGGAGTGATGTGAAAATCATGCGGAAAAACTACTTACCGATTGTAAGTAGATCATACCCGGTTGGTATGATGAATCTTCCTTGAAGGAAGTTGAAAACCCCTTCATTGGTTATGAGTGGAGATGTCCTTATACTTGGTCAGTATAATGGATAGTTAACAATATATTTTGTCGAAAGTGCTCTTCCTTGACTTTGTGCCAATGCTTAAACGATTTGGGAGGCTTTCTTGACGGGAGCTCGAATAGCTCTTATAGGTCGGGGGCCTCGATTTTGGAACTTGGGGGCTATTATGCCTGATTTTGAAAATCTCAAACAAGTGGCCATAAGCCAATGGGCACGAGCAGGAGCTCGTAAACAAACATGAGATATGTGCCCTAAAAGTTTAATAAATGAATTGTTTGGCCATGGTACCAAGACAAGACCGACATATTTAGTCAATTAGTGGTAGTGCAATATGATAGGTTTCGAGACCAGTCAAAACAAATAGTTGCAAGTTGAGTTGAGAGTCGGAGCCATTGGACTAGTGGCACCATAGATTATATGGCATGATAATAAATATTATTTGTGCATACACTATGATTACGGGATCATCAAGACGCCCATGAGGGGTAGTGATGTATCCTAAGGGCCCTGGACGACCTGGTGAGTATAAGGGCAGTTTGTCGTACCAGGTGACGGTGCGAAATTTGGAGTAGCACTAAGCGCATGAGACCTGGGTGGGGATGGGATGAGGTCTCTGTCCTCATATGGACACAAAGAATTAATTTCGGGATAGGGTCTGATGTCATGTACATCCACTCATTATCAGGGTAGAAGTGGACGTACTTCTCTCTAGGTGGCCAATAAAGTCGCTCCGAAGCCACAAGTGGGTTCAGTGGTCGTGCTGGCCTGCGAATGTGTGTTTGACCTTTATTATAAAGGTCAAACATATTGGGTGATGACACACCGTGATTAAATAAGGAAATGGTGATAAAACTTGAGATTTTTAAATGCAAGGATTTTTGAAAGAAATGAGTCTGGCACTCTCCAATTCAATTCTTTTCCTCAAAGTAAATTTTTGGAAATCCATTCACTGAGTAGTCGTACTCACCCTCTCCCTTATATCCCCTTCATGAAAATTTTGGAAATCCACCCTTAAAGACCATTAACCTAGATGCCTGCGAGACAGGTATGATAAAAATTAAAATATTATGCAATTTTGATTTATGTTATTCCAAGAAAAGTGCAGGTTCAAAGGACGCCTTGCTCTATACGATTTATAACGAGGGCAAACCATTTAATAAACCAGGAGTGTGGCGGGTTAATCACGGGGATCCGACCAAACCGGGTCAGGGCATGGCAACTTTAGTGGTATCAGAGCTAGGTTCCTTGAATACATAACCAAGACTAGAAAATATAGTAACTAATAGAAGTAATTTTAAAATTTTTACATAAATGACTCCAAAGAAGGGAACCAAGAGAACTAGGATTGTCGTCTCCAACACCGCTCAACCACCCTTACATGTAGAAACTCCCAGAGCAGCCCAGACAACCCTTCCTGGTCTCAACGAGGAGCATCAAAGATTGTATGAGGAATTCACCCGTGTATTTGGCCAACCTAACCTCACTCCTGAGGCGGGAACCAATTCGCGGGTTGAACCAGAAGAAGTACAATCCCACCCTCCCCTTGTTAATCCAACCGCTCCAACGGACATTCCTAGAAAACTCAAAACCCTCCGACAACTAGGATGTAAACCTTTCCTCAGAGAAAAGGATGCCGGAACCGCCATGGATTGGTTGGCAAATACCAAGAACTGATGGGAATTGTCTGGATACCACTAGAGGATAAGGTGATCCTGATGGAGTTTTTCTTGGAATGAAGCGCCAGACGGTGGTGGGACAATGTTTGAAATCTACATACCACCACCCCCACTTGGGAACAATTTGAGGAGAGGTATTCGGAGGATTACCTGGCACCCCACCTAATAAATGAGAAGAAGCAAGAGTTCATCCGGCTTCGGCAAGGGCTTAACTCCATATTAGAGTATGAAACAAAATTCAACAAGTTAAGACCCTTTGCTCCCGACCTAGCTGGGCTGACATATGTCAAAGGCTTGTGGATGGTCTCAACATGGACATTAGAGACCATATGGGAGTACTAGCTCACCCTACAAACCTGGCAACTATAATCTGTATGGCTCACGAATGTGAGCAACTGGTACAAACCTGATGCCGTCGAGTGGAGTAGACAACCCGAAGGAGGGATAAGGATCCAAACCGTCAAGGAGGATGGAAGGAAAATATCAGCCCAAGAGGAGGAAACAAAATGGTATTCCAACGGAGAAGGGGCATGCCACCACCTCCTCCCAGAATAGTCCCTACCTTACTCCAAGAAAACCCTCGCTGCCCAAAGTGCCAAAGGAACCATGAGGGAGCATGCGGATGTGTGGGACACTTCGTAAAGGATTGTCCTACCCTTAGGGAGAATAGACAGAGGAATACTCTTGGACCAACTCAAGGAAATCCCAAAAACCTAAGACCAGAAGCTACAACAAGAGTACCAGCTAGAGTATACAACCTCACTCAGGAGGAGGCTAGAGGAGACCCTAACACTATAGCAGATACATCCCAAAACCCTACAAATTAGTTCAAAGAAGTCATGTAAATTAGACATCTTTCGATTTAATAAAAGTGAATTCCTTATAAAACATACGTTTCTTAAATCAGGCTATATACAGCTATGGGAACAACCAATCTATGCCCTCTTTGACTCCGGAGCAAAGAGAGATCATTTATCAAAGAAGAGTTGGTTTCGAAAGTACCCCTAGAGCTCACTCCACTTGTACAAAGCCTTAACATCCTTACCCCTTTAGGAGAAGGTCTATACAGGAATAAACAATTAAAGGGGTGTGAGATAAGAATTGGAGGAATCAAACTTAAAGCTGACTTGATCCCATTACCCCTAAGGGAGGTTGAAGTAATTTTGGGAATGGACTGGCTGAATAATCATCAAGCAAGGATGGACTATAGAAGGAAGACGGTAACTTTCCACACTTCCAAAACAAAAGGACTAAAGTTCTAAGGAGATAGAAGGAAAGGTGAAGTACAACTGGTGTCCCACCTGAAAGCTCAAAGGATGATACAGAAAGGATGTACATCCTTTATGGCCATGGTTATAGGCGAGAAGTCTGAAGAAAAGGAACTGAAAGATATTCCGGTAGTTAGACATTATCAAGAGGTTTTTCTAGAAGAGTTACCTAGACTACCTCCAAGTCAACAAGTGGAGTTCACTATAGAGATAACCCCAGGAACAAACCCCATATCCTAGGCCCCATATTGCATGGCTCCAGTAGAGCTGAGGGAATTAAAGGAATAGTTGGACGAATTATTGGAAAAGAATTTTATATGTCCAAGTCAGTCTCCATGGGGTGCTCTTGTTCTATTTGTAAAGAAAAAGGATGGAAGCATGAGACTGTGCATCAACTATAGAAAGCGTAACCAGGTCACCATCAAGAATCGATACCCACTCCCAAGGATAGACGATTTGTTTGACCAACTAAAGGGAGTAGCTTAGTTCTCTAAAATAGACCTTGGGTCGGGATATCACCAACTTAGGATTAGAGAAGAGGACATCCCTAAGATGACATTTATATCCAGATATGGAGACGATGAGTTTAGAGTGATGCCGTTTGGATTGGTAAATGCCCCTGCAGCCTTCATGGACTTAATGAACCGCATGTTCCAATCTCATTTGGACATGTTCGTGATAGTATTCATAGATGACATCCTTATATACTCACGAACCAGGTCGGAACATGAAGAGCATTTGGCAACTGCATTGGAAATATTGAAGGAAAACTAGTTATATGCAAATTTCTCCAAGTGTGAGTTATGGCTGGAGGAGGTAGGGTTCTTAGGACATATCATATCTAAGGATGGAGTTAAAGTGGATCCGGCTAAGGTGGAAGCCATATCGAATTGGAAAGCTCCAAGGAATCCTATAGAAATAAGAAGTTTCTTAGGATTGGCAAGATACTATAGGCGGTTTGTGCAAAATTTTTCTAAAGTAGCAGCTCCACTAACTCGACTCACCAGGAAGGGAGTTGAGTATAAATGGGATGAATGTTGTGAGAAGTCTTTCCAAGAGTTAAAGACTCAACTAACAATCGCCCCCGTACTCTCCTTACCCGATCCTAATGCAGGTGAGTACACCATCTATAGTGATGCCTCTGGACAAGGGCTTGGTTGTGTCCTAATGCAACAGGGGAAGGTTATCGCATATGCCTCACGACAGCTGAAGGTACATGAGAGAAATTACCCGACTCATGACTTGGAATTAGCTACAATAGTGTTTTCCCTAAAGATATGGTGACACTACCTCTACGGGGTTAAGTGCATGATATACACATATCACAAGAGCGTTAAGTACTTTTTGACTCAGAAGGAGTTAAATCTTCGTTAGAGGAGATGACTAGAATTGGTGAAAGATTATGATTTAGTGATAGAATATCACCACGGGAAGGCTAATGTGGTAGCAGATGCCTTAAGTCACAAGTATCAAACTGAGGCGGCACGAGTAAAGACAAATTACCTACCCTTGTTACAACAATTGGGAAGGATGGAGGTGAATCTGAGGATAGATAAGCTGGAAAAATGCTTGGTGGTGAATGTGGCGGTAAGACCTAGTCTAACTAAGTATACTAAAGGCTCAATAAAGGACTGATAAAGAATTCATACCTTATTTGGATTTGGTAAACAAATAAAGGAAACTAGACTACAACGTACGAGGTGACAGAGTACTAACCTATAAAAGTAGGGTATGTGTGCCTCAAAATAAGGAGATAAAAAGATTAATCCGAGAAGAGGCACACGATTCGATGTATGCCATGCATTCGGGCAGTACTAAGATGTATCGTACCCTCAAACAAGAATATTGGTGGAAGGGTATGAAGAGGGACATTACGGAATATGTGGCCCGATGTTTGTCTTGTCAATAGATAAAAGGAAAACATCAAAAACCGTCATGACTACTACAAGCCTTACAATTCCAGAGTGGAAATGGGGGCACATCACCATGGAATTCGTCATGGGCTTACCGATGACCAAAAGGGGCCGAGATGCGATTTGGATCATAGTGGATAGATTGACCAAATCAGCACATTTCCTTCCTATAAAAGTGACAAAAACAGTAGAACGGTTGGTCGTCCTATACATGAAGAAAATCATAAGACTACATGGTGTCCTGGTGAGTATAGTATTGAATAGAGATCCAAGATTTACCTCTATGTTTTGGCCAAGTTTACAAAATGCCATGGGGACTAAACTTCATATGAGCACGACATTTCACCCACAGACAGATGGTCAGTCGGAGCAAACTGTCCAAACCTTAGAAGATATGCTGAGAGTGTGCGTAGTCACCATGAATAAAAACTGGGAGGAATAGTTGTGTTTGATGGAATTCGCTTACAACAATAGTTATCAGGCTAGTATTCAGATAGCTCCCTATGAAGCCCTTTATGGATAACCATACAGTACCCCTCTATTTTGGGAAGAAGTGGGAGAAAGGAAAATAGAAAGGGCTGAATTAATTGAGGATGCCACCAAGAAGATAAAATTAATAAGGAGTCATCTTAAGACCGCTCAGGACAGGCAAAAGAGTTATGCGGACAATCAAAGGAAAGATTTGGAGTTCGAAGTATGAGATCAAGTGTTCCTCAAAGTGTCCCCTTGGAGAGGAATACTTAGGTTCCAGCAAAGAGGAAAGTTGAAAACCAAGGTATATCGGTCCATATCCCATCATTCAAAGGATAGGACCGATAGCTTATAAATTGGAACTACCTCCTGACCTGCAGAGAATACATGATGTATTCCATATCTCAGTACTTTGGAAATATCAGCTGATCCTAGTCAAATATTGAACCGATCTCCAATAGAACTAGAAGAGAACCTGACCTATCAGGCAGAGTCGATACGAATCATCGACCGAAAAGATAAGAATTTGAGGAACAAGAAAATTCCTATGGTCAAGGTGTTGTGGCAGAACGGACCCATGCAGGAAGAGACATGGGAAACCGAGTCTATGATGAGGGATATTTACCCTCAATTATTTAACATGTAACTATTTTGGGGGAAAAACACTTAAAAGGAGGGGAGAATTGTAAACCCCTTCCTTTGATAATGAGAAAACCGAGGAAAGAACTGGTCAGTTTTGAATTTTAATCGAATCGGTCAACAAGCTCGATTAATAGAAAACGGGCAAATTGAGAATTTGCACCTTCCATGTGACTCAAAATGGTTCATAAATCTTGGAAAAGAACCTTAGGATGAAATGGGGAAGAAAAACCGGATCGGTTCATGAGAACCGAGCTTGAACCGGATAGAACCGATTTATAAACCAAGTTGATTTGTGAACCGAAACTGATAGAGAATGGGTCAACCAAGAAATTTATGGATTAATCATTCAATAGTACATTCAATTCCTATAAAAAATGCATGATCCTTAATTTTGCTTAGAAATATGTAAAACATTGAAACTTATATGAACCAGAAAAATATGATACAAAAGCTCAAGGAGAAAATATTTTGGCCAAAAAAATGAGTATAGATGTTCCACGAGCTAAAACCTTTTTACCAACTCAACTAAAAATTAACTCCAAGAGAATTGAAGCAGCAAGTGATGAACTTCTAATTCTAGCATTGTCAACCAAAGGTAATGTTGACTTTGTGTTTGAATAGAACGACAGCGTGTAGGAAAAAGAACAGAGAAAGAAAGAAACTTTACTTTTATATTTTCTATCCAAGGGACGGTCTGTAAACCCCACACATTTGAGTTAAGGAAAACTGGAAAAAGAATCGATCAAACCGAATAAAAAAACCAAACCGGTTTACATTTGGGAATAAGCAATATGAAAATTTACAACTTTCGGTTGATTCAAAGGATTTATTAAACATTGGAAAAGAAACTTAAGACAAACTAAAAAATAAAAACCAAATTGGTTTAAGTGAACTAGATTCCATAAGAATTTCAAAGTTAAGCATGCTTACCTTAGAGTAGTGTGAAGACGGGTGACCTACTAGGAAGTATGATTTTTTGTAACCCGAAATTTCGGTCAAAAATTTTTATGCGTACGGCTTATCATAAATAGCCATCAAATAATATATATTAATACTAGTAATAAATCTCGACCATTTAATACATGGGTTTTATGATTATATAAATAGGTCATCCCCATTTCATTCTCCTCACACCTGAACACTTTTCTCTCTCTCTCTACTGCTCCATTTCCCGGTAAAGCTCAAACCAGAGCTTCGACTTGAACAAAGGTCGGGCTCTTTAGAACCGGAGAGAAGACAACTATCTGATAGCAAACTCCAGTAAATCCGAGAATCATTGGAGAAGCGCCGACATGATGGAATAGTGAAGCAACTCCGGCGGACCGAAGCTGCCCTATTTCGGCCTAACTTAAACTTGGGATGATGAGCACAACTTAAACTTAAAAACCACTTACCGGTTGTGAGTGGGTTTACAAACATCATACCCGATTGGGATGATGAGCACATCTTAAAAGTTAAAAACCACTTACCGGTTGTGAGTGGGTTTACTAACATCAAACCCGGTGGGGGATGATAAGTGCCTCGATATAAAAACCCACTATTTAATGGTATTTTAATCATCACTACTTAGAGAAAGTGATGTGAAAGTTATGCGGAAAAACTACTTACTGGTTGTAAGTAGATCATACCTGGTTGGTATGATGAGACTTCCTCGAAGGAAGTTGAAAACCCGTTCATCGGTTATGAACGGAGATGTCCTTATACCGGTCGGTATGATGGATAGTAAAAACCTATTTTTGTCGGAAGATCTCTCCCCTAACTGTGTGCCAATGCTTAAACAATTTGGGAGAACTTCTCGACGGGAGCTCGAATAGCTCTGATAGGTCAGGGGCCTCGGTTTTGGAACTTGGGGGCTAAATGCCCGATTTTGAAAATCTCGTACAGTGGGCCCAAGGCCAGTTGGCACAAGCAGGAGCTCGTAAACGAACATGATATATGTGCGATAAAACTTAATAAGTGAATTGTTTGGCCATGGTACTAAGATAGGACCGACATGCTCAGTCAACTAGCGGCAGTGCGACATGACAGGTCGACGGACTAGTAAAGACAAACAGCTGCGGGTTGAGTTGAGAGTCAGGGCCGTTGGACTAGTGGCACCACAGATTACATGGCAATATAAGAAAACATTGTTTGTGCATGCACTGTGAGTACGGGATCATCAAGATGACCATGAGGGGTAGTGATGCGTCCTAAGGGCACTGGACAACCTGGTGGCTATAAGGGTAGTTCGTCGTTCCAGGTGTCTGTGCGAAATTTGGAGTAGCACGAAGCGCATGAGACCAGGGTGGGGACAGGATGAGGTCTCTGTCCTCATACGGACACGAAGAAGTGATTTCGGGATTGTGGGTCGGATGTCACGTACATCCACTCATTCCTAGGGTAGAAGTGGTCGTACTTCTATCCGGGTGGCAGGAAAAGTCACTCCGAAGCCACTAGCGGGTTCAGTAGTGATACTGACTTGCGAATGTGTGTAACCTTCATGATGAAGGATGTGTGTTGGGTGATGACACACCGTGGTAACTAAGAAATAATGTGGATGAGAAATTGAAACCTCCATATTTTCTCCAAACCCTAACTCAATTATATACATGTCTATTTATTAACTACCTTAAATAGAATACATGATATAATCTTAATTACCAAGATTATATCGTAATTACCTTAAATATCTTATACTATTTCAACACTCCCCCTCAAGATGGGTGATAAATATCTATCATTCCCATCTTGTTACAAATATTAATCCACTCTTTATATCCTAATCCTTTAGTTAAACAATTTGCTAATTGTTCACCAGTCTTCATGTAGTGTAGCTCCATGATCTTGCTCTCAAGTTTTTCTTTGATGAAGAATCGATTAATTTCAATATGTTTGGTTCTATCATGTTGAATTGGATTGTTAGCAATGCTGATCCCTGATTTATTATCACACCATAACTTAATGGGTTCTTTCCTGAATAAACGTAACTCCATCAATAAGTTCTTTATCCATATTATCTCACATATGCCTTGAGTCGTAGCTTTGTATTCTGCCTCTGCCGTTGATCTTGTGACCACCTCCTATTTCTTACTTCTCCAAGATACAAGATTACCTCCAACAAGCACGCAATAACCTGATGTCGATCTTCTATCATCTACACAACTAGCCCAATCAGAGTCACAAAATCCTTCAACTTTAGTATGACCTTGAGACTTGAACCAAAGGCCTTTTCCCGGGCTGCTCTTTAGATATCTCAATGTTCACATAACTGCCTCCCAGTGTTCTGTCCTAGGATCATGCATATATCTACTTACAATACTAACCGCATATGTGATGTCCGGTCGTGTGTGACACAAGTAGATAAGTCGTCCCACAATTCTTTGGTATTGTTCTTTATCCACTAGGTCCCATGAGTGAGCACATAACTTATGATTTGGTTCAATTGGAGTGGCAGCAGTTCAACAACCCAACATCCTTGTTTCAGTAAGTAGATCCAAAATATATTTTCTCTGAGAAAGTATTATGCCTGTCCTAGACCTGACTATCTCAATACCGAGAAAATAATTAAGTGCACCCAAATCTTTCACTTAGAATTCTTTGCTCAATCCTTGCTTTAGTCGCAATATCTCATCGCTATCATCTCTAGTTATAATAATATCATCTACATATACTACAAGGATAGCAACTTGACTATTTGAGTGTCGATAGAAAACTGTGTGATCTCCATTGCATTGTTGATACCCCATTCTAACCATTGCATGTCAGAATCGGTCAAACCAAGCTCTTGGTGATTGCTTGAGTCCATACAAAGACTTCTTAAGTTTACATACCCTCCCAGTGGTCTTCATCGTATCAAATCTAGGTGGAATCTCCATATATACCTCTTCTTATAAGTCTCCAAGCAAAAATGCATTCTTTACATCTAATTGATGTAATTTCCATCCAAAGTTGGCAGCATTTGATATAAGTATTCTGACGGTACTCATTTTAGCAACTGGTGCAAATGTCTCATCATAATCTATTCCATACGTCTAGCTGTAGCCTTTTGCTACCAATCTTGCTTTATACCTTTCAACCTTTCCCTTTGGCATTTTGCTTAACAGTTAATACCCATTTGCATCCAACAACCTTTTTTCCACTTGGAAGTAATGCCAGTTCCCAAGTCTTATTTTTCTCTAATGCACGCATCTCCTCATGCATTGCTGCAAGCCATTTTGGATCATTTTTGGCTTCTTGCCAATTTCTTGGTATGTGCACTAACTATAATGATACAATAAAGGTCTTGTATCTAGATGAGACAGATTCATATGAGACATAGTTAGATATATAATGTTCATAACCATATCTAATTGGAGGTTTTCCTGCATTAGCTCTAGGTTCTTTACAAATAGCAATGGGCATAGATTTATTACCATTTGGTGATGACGAGGAATTGTTAGGAGATTAATGGGTATCTGGGACATCCGGTGATGATGAGGAATCGTTAGAAGATTGATGGGTATCTGGGACATCCGGTGATGATGAGGAATCGACAGAAGATTGATGGGTATCTGGGACATATGGGGGTAATGAGTGTGGTATAAGTACCTGTTCTTGTCGCTATCCATCATCTTCTTTATCTTCCTCCCCTGATCACAACTATTGTTCCTTCTACTATAAACCTTTAATTTTGGTTCAATTGTCCCTCCTTCATTGCTACTCGATCTATTAGGACATGAGATTATACCTACAATGACATCATCTTCTTTATTATCACTAATTCTCTCTTCAATACGAAAGCTCCCAATCCCATCCCCACACCAATTAGAAGCAAAAACTGCAAATAGCCATTAGTGGAGACAAGAAGGAACAATCTATCATCAGCTGGTTGCGGTACTTGACAGTCAAATGCGACAGTTGCAAGATTCCTTTTGGTGCTCGCTTTGGTTGCTGCTATCTTCAGCCAAACCTCTAGTGCCCATGTGATTAATTTAATGAGCACCCTCCCCAATTAATCCCAGATTTAACTATTCTTGATATAAATTTGTGACGTGCAGACGATCAACAATGTGCTGCTGTCAAGTCTGATGGCATGCAAGCTGGCAACCACCCCGCTGAACCCTCCGCCGTCAACCGCTAGCTGCTTCTCCGCTCTGTCGCAGTCTAACATGGGATCGATCCCAACCTTGCCAAGCATATCCCAGCAAGTGCACTCTCTCTCAACCCGCAAGCTGCTGATTAAGGAAAACCAAGATAGTATATATATATATATATCAAAATTTTATCTGCTTTTTTATTCGGTGGTAGATATGGATCCTTGAAGTTGGTATGTTGGAAAGAAAGCATATATTAAATATGTGTTGTGAAGAGTATTTTCTCACTTTAATTGAAAAAGCTTTGTTTTTTGTACGCATTGTGAGTAGTGCATTCTGAAGTTTCATACCATAGTGGTTGGCTGGACTATTGAATATTCAGCCTAATTCTTTGAAATATACTTTTTTAATTTCCTTATAACGGTACTGCGAAAGTCGCCTCTCTAATAATCCTATTAGAGTTTGTGCATTATTTTTATTTTTAACTTATACACTTATTTAATATTTTAATTATTTTGAAAAATAAAATTAAAATTTTAGGTAAAAATCTATTATCTACCATTTTATATAAAATTCGATATAATATTATAATGAGGGAATAATATGAAATTTAATATCTTAATTATAACTTACACCTTCATGTTATATTTTGGATTCTCCTTATTATATTAGTATTTTTTATTATATTTATCTTACATTTAAATATATATCTAAAATTTTAGTTTATTTTGAAGGTAACCATAAGATATAACATGCATGGCACAATGAAGCCACTTTTTTCATCACTGTCAAGTAACAATATTTGCAATTTTTGACACGTTATAATGCATCAATAGATTAAGTAAACCTAAAAAACCTAACAACATGTGCTTGAATTTCAAACAGAAGAGAAGATCTTCTTCAATGATGAGCAAAATATTTTTAAAAACATTACATGAATATTAGTAGTTAACTTTTATAAAAAAAATATAAAAACAAGCAACCACATGTCAACTTATCACTACAGTAACATATGAGAATTATCCTAATATGCAACAAAACCCATAAACTTAGTTTTCATGTTTATATTAAATAATTATATAGTTAAAAGTTATTTATCCGAGAGTTATAAAATGAAACCAAGATTATTTTATTTCTGATTTTCAAATCTTATGGAACATAAATTGGTACAATTTATTGTGTTAAATCTTAATTTGACAAAAATAATGAGAGATGATGCATCTTATATCAAAACTTGGAAGAAGGGACTACTGCGTATCATGAGAGAGTTATCAGCATAAACATTTTCATCCAAAATATTTATTTATTTATTAATCAATCTATGAGAAAATATTATGCAACCATAAGGGATCGGACTCATATTTATTTAAAAGTTATGAATTGTAAATAGTGTAACTTTTTCCAATTTTATAAATCCATAACACTTTTCTATTTTATCCAATATATGATAATATTCTCTCATGTGCAAGGTAGATACACTTACCACATCTAATTTTAAATAGTTGATCTCAAAATAATAATTACACATATTATATTTTCTACTTTTCTAATCCTAAGTCAATGAATACATAATATAAAATAACTGTTTGAATTATCATATGTAAAGAAATTTTATAAAATTATATATGCACATAAATTAACTACTCCATGCACAAAACTTACTTTTATTAGGTCATTTTAACTTGCCAGCCTAATGAATTTCACCCTATGCAGTTGAATTTATCTTTGAAGTTTCTATAATAATTTTGGAGTATTTATGTAATTTTCTTCTAATTAAAATTAAGTGGTAGTTTTATAATTTGTACAATTATGATTTATTTGTTATCCTTATCAATAAATTTTTATATATAATTTATTTAGACATATTTGAATACTCCAGTTTGGAACCCGAATTTCTGCACTATCTAAATTCTATAAAAAACTTGGCTAAATTTGGGTCTAATTTCAAGTTCGAATTTATATTTTGAACCCGAATTCCGAAAAATTTTCAGGTACAAGTATAAGCCCAAACCCGAAATTGGAGTGTGGGGTATAGCTCGGGACCGAAACCGAGATCCAGGTAAAAAAAAAATCACATTCCTCTATTTTTTTTCCTGTGCTATCAAATTCATGCAATATGGCCAAAGTGAATGGGGTCAGAAACCAAACCTGATTAAGAACAACAATGCGTGCTTCTTGCTGCTCTAATAGACGAAGGCAATAGCTGCAATAGAAGCCTAGCAAAAAACAATAGAACCTCTTCTAACCACTAATCTGAATCATTGCGAGGCAATAGCTATTTCAATGATTAAAACTTAGCTTAGGTAGAGAATGAATAAACTTAAATTAAAAATACAAATTAGAATTGGTCAACATACAAATTCAATATATAAACACTTCATGAAACAGTATGTCATCATCTGGTTACAGTGCTCGATAGTAAATGGCGACAGGTGCAAGATTTCTACTGGTACTCGCTTTGGTTGCTAATATCTTCAGCTAAACCTCTAGTGCCCAGATGATTAATTTAATGAAACCTCTCTAAGAATCTAAATAGTTTCGTTCGCTTGTGGCAGATTTAACTATTCCTCATATAAATTTGTGAATGCACTTTGCAGACAGTATGCAACGTGCCGCTATCAGGTCTTATGGCATACAAGTCGGCAGCCACCCCTCCGAACCCTCCGTCACCGACCGCTAGCTGTTGCTCCACTCAGTCACATGCCAACATGGGCTGCCTTTGCTCCTATAAGAACTCGAACATCTTGCCGTCTTTGGGGATTGACCCCAACCTCGCCCTTCATATCCCCCGCTTTCATATGTTTCTTTTCTATTTATTATAATTTCTTCATTTGATAGATATGGATGGATGAATTTGGTATATTGAAACGAAAGCATATATCAAGTGTGTTCGATAGATATGGATGAATGAAGTTGGTATATTGAAAAAAAAAAACTTTATGTATGCACATAAATTAACTACCCTATGCACCACAAGCTTAGTTTTGCCTAACCAACCTAATGAATTGTATATGAAGTTGAATTTTCCATATTGCATTACCACTTATTCTTTTAAGTTTCTTTATTACAATTTTAATTACTTATCTAGCATTATTTATCACTCATTAAAATTATGGGCTACTTTTATCTTTTGTATCTCCATCATAATTTTTTTTTCAAGTGGATGATGAGATCTAATTTGTGATTCTTCTTTTCTTTTAAGTACAAGTAAAATATTTTCAAAAACATTAAATGAATATTAGTAGTCACCTTTTGATAAAGAAGTGAGTGATACTTGAGTTATCAAATTTCCTTATTTTCATATTGGTCAATATATATTAATAAATAGGATAATATTGTTCATCAATAATTCAATAACATTATTCTAGAGTTTTCTCACAACAATTGAAACACACTTAAAGTGTATATACATACTTTATTAGAGTCACTTATGAAAATGATAAATTGTATTATCATTATCTTTTATTATATTAAAAATAAAGAAATACCCTAAATTTCAATTTATCTTCCTTATTTAAGCTGATGGGTTGAGGGTAATCTCAATTGCAACTATCTATTAAAATGAAAATAAAATTTATACATTCTTAACAAGTCAAATAATAGTAAAAAAAATATGCTAAATTATTCATTCGAAATTAATCATTAATCTATAAAAAATCAATAACACTCATAACATTACCTACTTAATAAAAATCTTATCAAAACTCATTTTTTCTAGTAATTTTTTTTATCAATTGATATTATATTATATCATATTATTTAATTATATCAATGTTCATTGTAACTAACATTTTATGTCTCTTTTTTTTAGTTTGAAAGAAATGTAAATGCGGTCAATGACCATTCCCCAAACATAATTTGTTGATATGTCATTATTTATTATGAGTTTAAGTGAATTTACTAAGATTTTTTAAAATTATTTTGTAGGCAAAATTACAAAGTGGTATATGGTGGAATTGTGACATCCCTTCTTATGCACTCATTTTCAATACTATATATATTTTATGAAATAGTAGTAGTTATGATAATAAGTTAAAATTATATTAAATTGTAAGTGTTAACATATTTTCAACTTTAAATACCTAAAATAATTTTCTATTTTATTAAATATAAAATTAACAATTCTTAATACTTTCAACAGATTAATACATTTTAATAAGTACAATTTTTAAACACACTAAAAAAACATGGTAAGAGTGGGGTATGATTATTTAGTACTTTTAATAACTATTACAAGTTAAATATTTTTATTCTATAGTTAAGCATATCACAAGTTATGTTTGCAATAGGTCGAGTACATACTCGAGAGTATTAACTCTAATATCATATAATAGTATTGTTGGTCAATAAAAAGTTATACTCATATCAATTTAAAATTTATTTCTTGTAATTGTATTTACTTATATATCAATAATAGTTTTATATTTAATTTCGTTTAAAATTGTGTTAGTTAAAATGTCAAAAATTAAATTTAATATATTAGACCCAACCATTAATTGAGTTCAGCTACTTGTTTAATCTCTTGAGTTTCATAGTGTTATATTTAACTACATGATTGCTCTCAACACAACTATAACATTTGTAGAGTTGCAAATCAATTTAATGTAGAACCCTCAATAACCCCCTATTATATCCTACTCATTTTTATCACTTATTTAATGCTCATTTTTTTATCATAAAAATATTTTTCCAAGAACATTTTCTTACAAAATTAGTGTTTGTATCACTTTTTAGTTAATAATTTCACTAGAGCACGTTATTGTCAATACAAGCATCCATAAGTGATATATTCGGGTCATGATCTTGCCCCTTCTAGTCTTTACTCCGAGTCCATTCACGTTCATAAGCCTCAATTTTTTTTTCTAGTTTTTATACTCCAATTTGTAAGATACTTCGTGTTTTATTTAACATGTTACATAGCTTCTCATCTGCACAACAACTTCCAATTTGTAAGATACTTCTTGTTTTATTTAACATTTTACATAGCTCCTCATCTGCACAACAACTTCCAATTTGTAAGATACTTCTTGTTTTATCACTTTTACTTTATTTAAGGTTAATTCATCTTGAAGGTAATGTTCATTTCAAAATATTGAAAAAAAGTTTAATAAAATAAAATTGACTCTACCAATTATGGGAAAATTGTTCTGATATGATATATTTACGTGATATGCATATATCCTCAACTTTTTTTGCTCAAAAGATTACATTAGATAAAAAGCTAAATCATGAGCCATAATCATTAAATAATTAGGTACACCTAAATCATAAGGTATAATTATTAAATTATTAGGTAATAAATTTTCTTATTAAATAGATATATTTCCAACCTCATAAACTTATAACACTTATCTTCATATGCCGGCAGAGCACGAGTTGGGTTTCCACTTTCGGCTGGAGTACGGGTGTTAGCCCACTAGCTTTAATACCATTTGAAAAGGTATTGTTAACAGATAAGAGGTCAGACCCATATTTACTTAAAAGTCATGACTTGTATTTAGTATAATTTTTCCAATTTTATAAACCCATAACACTTCTCTATTTTATCCAATATAAGATATCTCAACATATATAAAAATAGAGTTCATGCCACTTTGCCTTAATACCATATTAACTCAATCTTTTTTATTATGATGTGATGTTAGAGTTTTAATAATATTTAATATGCTTGATGATTTGACTCATATTAAATTGTGATAAGAGCTATTCGAGCTCCCGTTAAGAAGGTCTCCCAAATAGTTAAGCATTGACACATATTCAGGGGAGAACACTTCCGACAAAATAGGTTTTTATTGTTCATTATACCGACCGGTATAAGGAAATCTTCATTCATAACCGATGAACGGGTTTTCAACTTCTTTCGAGGAAGTCTCATCATACCAACCGGGTATGATCTACTTACAACCGGTAAGTAGTTTTTCCGCATAATTTTCACATCACTTTCTCTAAGTGGTGATGATTAAAATACCACTAAATAGTGGGTTTTTATAGCGAGGTACTTATCATCCCCTACCGGGTATGATATAAAATTTTCACTCACAACCAGTAAGTGGTTTTTATCTTTAAGTTGTGCTCATCATCCCAACCGGGTATGATGTTAGTAAACCCACTCACAACCGGTAAGTGGTTTTTAAGTTTAAGTTGTGCTCATCATCCCAACCGGGTATGATGTTAGTAAACCCACTCACAACCGGTAAGTGGTTTTTACGTTTAAGTTGTGCTCATCATCCCAACCGGGTATGATGTTAGTAAACCCACTCACCCATTAATGCCGTGAATTCCACTAGACCGGTTCTTGGTATTCACACGAGCTTGTTCTTGCTGGCATTCCCGATACTTCATGTTCCTATACGATATAAACATCTTGGTTCATTATCCTTCGACCTAATCGACTTCATTCATTCCAAATGAATGAGAAAGTCAAACTTTCATTTATTTGCAATTAGGTCACTAAAGTTATTTCTCTTTAACTTTAAGTCCCAAATGCCAGTTTTTCCTCAAATTGAGTCCCGAAACTTTTAAAATTTATCATAGGACCTCAATTTATTCCATTTCACAAAAAGGAGTTTAATTTCCCAAATTTCCAATTTGGTCCCCCAACTTTTCCAAAATTACCATTTTGCCCTTCCTTTACAAAAATGGTAAATTTTGCCCCAAAAATTTCAAAATTCCTCAATTGGTCGTCCAACATTATTTTCATGCCCAATTGACCCTCAATTTCATAAAATTTCATTTTGGTCCTTTGAATTTTGAAAATCCCCAATTTTCCCCCAATTCCAACTTCTTAACACAGTCGAATTTGATTTCATCAAATTGAGCCATCAAACGTTTCCAATTGTTGAAATTGAAGTTGAAATTGAGTTTCTACACATTCATACGATTCTTCAGAAATGTGAATTGCAAGTTGTAATGTCGGGACGAGCTCAAACGGAGCTTCGCCGGAAAATGTACTATAGAGAGAGAAAGCTTCGATTACTCACCGGTGAAGGCATGACGGTTCGAGCTTTCGATCTAGGCAGATAGCTCTCGTCCTGAGGTTCATCCTAGAATCAAGAATCGCATTAATTGATGTAGAATTAGATTAGAATTTTGTCATTGAAATTCGGTCGATTCTCTCTCTAGCACCGATCGAAACTTGTAAAGGGGAGCCGAATTGGCTTACCTTTCGGTCGTGGAAAGGTTGAGGAAGTGTTGGGAGGGCTTGGTTTGGCCTGAGGAGGGCTTGAAATAGCCGATTTCAGCTTGGCCGAAATAGGGCAGCTTCGGTGTGCCGAAGTTGCTTCACTATTCCATCATGTCGACGCTTCTCTAATGATTCTTGGATTGACTGGAGTTTGCTATCAGATAGTTGTCTTCTCTTCGGTTCTAAAGAGCCCAACCTTTGTTTAAGTCGAAACTTTGGTTCGAGCTTTATCAGGAAATGGAGCAGTAGTGAGAGAGAGAAGTGTTCAGGTGTGAGGAGAATGAAATAGGGATGACCTCTTTATATAGAGGCCCATCCTCACACTACTATCGGGCAAACACGTTTAACTTTAAAGTTCTTATTGAATATAGTTCACCTGAACCAATTTGGTTTTTATTTTCCAATTTGTCTTAAGTTTCTTTTCAAAGGTTTAATTAACCCTTTGGATCACCCGAGAGTTGTAAATTCCCAACTTGCCCGTTTAGAAATAATCAGGTTTGTGAACCGGCTCTGAATCCTCACTTGGTTTGATCGGTTCTTTTCCTGGTTTTCCTTAGCTCAAAAAAGCGAGTTTTACATCAATGCTCCGAAAACGGGATCTAATATGTTTTTCCCAAAATATGTTTTATTTATTAATTAATCAATCTTAAAATAATACTTGCACATATCATGTTTTTCACTTTTCCAACCACAAATCAATAGAATGCATAATATGATAATAGTAAAATAATTATGTGAATGATTACATGTCAAGAAAATTTTATGTATGCACATAAATTAACTAGCCTTTGCTCTTTATTTCCCACCCTTTTCATAATTTCACTATCTTTAAAAAAAATATAGTACATATATATCTATATATTCAAATTTCATATGCTTCTTTTCTAGCTATTATAATTTATTTTGTCGTAGATATAGATCTATGAAGTTGGTATATTGGAAAGAAATCATATATCAAGTGTGTGTTGTTAAGAGTTTATTCTCTCTTTATTTTAATAAGCTTTCTTCTTTATACGCATTGTCATAGTGCAATGTGAAGCTTTATAAAATATTGGGTGGCTAGACTACTCAATATTCATCGTAATTCTTTAAATTATACTTTGTTTTAATTGCCTGTTATGTGACAGGCAAAGTCACATCTCGAATAATCATCTGTAATAGTTTGAGTTTCATTTTCACTTTTAACTTACACTTTTATTTAATATTTTAATTATTTTGAAAAATAAAATTAATATTAATCAAATTAAAAATTTAGGTAAAAACATACTTATTATCTTCGATTGTGTATGGAATTCGATATAATATTATGAAATTCAATACCTTACTTATAACTTACACCTTCATGTTTACCTACTTCACTCACCTAATTATATTATTATTTATCTTATATTTAAATATATATATATATATATATATAATTTTAGTTAATTTTCAAGTGACATATTTTAAAGACGGTTGAGAAAAATATTTTTAAAAAGTGGGTGACACTTGAAAGCAATTTAGCAACAAATAAAAACAACCATATATCAACTTAGTACAGCAATAATATATGAAAATTATCCAACAACTTATTATGCTTGATAGCTTTGCAAATTGGGCTCCTTTCAAAATTTTCACAACTAGGTTCCACTTTGTTACTCGCATACACCTACTCTTCAAAAATTGTTAGAATTCCTTCTTTTCATATTGTCCAACAAATTGCGTATGCAGATTTGTTTATGTCATATTTCTCTATTAACTCTTAGTTCTTAACATCCAAACTAAACAAAACTTGTCTAGTCACAATATTCTACATTTTCCTCACAACAACATTGAGCAATGGGAAACATACTTAAAATGTTAATATAGATTTAATCTAATTGTTATAATATTTTGGATATCATACCAAATAATTTTTTTTTTAATTTTGGGTTCATAATTCTTTAGAGTCGCATCATTAAAATGTATTACCTCTATCATTCATCCTATCAATAATAAAATCATGTCTAGATTTTACTTCCATTATTATTTTTGAAATTTATCTTCAAGTGACAAGTAATTTTGACATTAATCATTAATCTATAAAAAAATTAATAATACCCATAACATTACCTAGATAATAAAAATATTATCAAAACTCATTTTTAGTAACTTTGAATGAATATTATTCTATATTATATTAGTTCATTATACATATTTTTTCTTTTAATTTGAAAAACATTTATGAATTATCTCTGTTGTTGTCATGGATGACCCTTTCCGATAGAAACATATTTTGTTGACATGAAATTATGTTGTTAATTATGAGTTTATTTCAATTTAATAAGATTTTTTAAATGCATTTGTAAGCTTTAAAAGTGACATAAGGATAGCTCCCATCTGATTTTCCATTGGAGCTATCGTTACAACTATCACATGTTAATGATACTATAATAGTTTGACATATACTAATTCAGAACTGATAGTAAAATATAAATAATATAAAATTAATATATATTTTTAATAATAATTTAAATCATTTTTAAAATTATAGTTTAATCATTACAAAATCCTAAACCTAAAACTTGTACCGCTTTTGCAATATTACTAAATTTCTGAATGAGTTGATTTATAATGAATTATTTTTCTTCACTCTAAGCTTTAGTTGCATTACTCAGATTAATACTTAAAAAGATTAGGTAAATTTTAGTGAGTGAGTTAAAGGCGTCACAAGGTTATGTCCATGAGCAAATCCTACCAAAATGGCAACATCAACTATAAAATATTTTCAAAAGTTTTACTTTTAAACCATATTATTGTGAAACAGTAGACTCAAAAAATTAATCTCACTTAACATAATTATCACATCATAATAATATACTTATTTATTGCTTCATAAAATACAATATTATGAACATTTTTATAATATTCACCAATCACAAACTAGCAAGCGGTAATAACTCTCTTAGATTATGCCTTGTGGTGCGCTCAATCTCTCTCCAGTGACCTCGGCATTCATGAACATTGCACTATTGTACCCACTAAGATTCGAACTATTGAGTTCTTAAGAATATTGTTATCATCTCCAACCAAGCTTAGGTAAATAACTCCCTTGTGTTGGATAATCTATAATCAAACCTATCCACTTTATTATTTCACTTCTCATATATCACTTATTACTCAACACTAATTATCCATAAACCTGTCTAATAATATCACAAACATACATTAAAACACGTCCATAAATGTGTCTAATAATATCACGTCCCACTCAATCACAAAAATACATTTTTTTTTGCACAATAATCATAAACATTCATTAAAACATCACAATACACATATATGTTTGCTTACTATTTGTCCAACCAATCTAGGATAAAATAACCATACCATAGTGATAGAGGTTGACTTTATATATAAACAACAACTACAAAGTTGTTGTATCACATTTATTCAAAACTTGCATGCATTGGTATTTGTAAAGGTGAAACGCAATCCATTTAATAAATCGGAAACTAGAGTACTTATTTATTAATTTATGACTAATACTCCTATTTTCAAAATATGGATAAAAATCATTAATTTACGCATTACATGCCATCATCTCTATTTTTTAAAATATGGACCAAATCATACATTTTAAAAAAATATGGATAAGAAACATAAGAAGGAATGGTAGAGTGAATTTTTCAAATATTATAGTTGATTAGAAAGTTTTTTTTTATTTATGGGTTGACTTATAAAAACGTGTTAGTCCCCTTGATAGAATTAATAGGTGAAATTCAACTCTAATAAATTATTTGTTGGAGCATGAACTATAATACAATATTTTGAGATATTTAATTTAGAATATCATAGAAGTTATAAAATATGAAAAGTAGAATATAATTAAATTAGTAAATTAGATAAGTTAATATAAAAAATTTAGTTCTCGTCCATTTGAAATAAATTCTTATTTTTTAATATACATTATAATTTGAGGATTTAATTTATAATTTAGTGAAATATAAAGTAGAATTCATTTATATGGTAAAGTTAAGTTTAGTTTTTTTGTGCAACTATTAATATTAGATAATTGTCTTATAATTATCATATTTATTAATAAAATGAAAAGTAAAGAAATTATTCTTACAACATTGTTGAGTACTAATATTTTTGTACGATTCTCTTGGCTTGTTTTGCTTTGATCGATAACTTTACGTACTAACATATTTTTCATTCGTCCAACTATAGTAGTCATCAAGGAAGGGAACAAGAAAAGACAAAAGATAAGCTAATTGATGGTCTCTCCAACCGAGAACCAACTAACTTTAAATATCACGTGAAAAATATAAAATAAATAAATAAACAGAAATATCAATGTAATCATGGTATTACCAAATTTCCTATACAATATGACCAGTGAGCTGACTCCCTAAGAAAAAGCATGGTATTTCATGATCTCTCCTAGTCTATCCATAATTTTAGACATATACATATATGTGTATATATATGGTGAAGTCTGTAAACCTTCTGTATACATATCATATCATGTAACAAGCAATAATAAATATTTATTATCCAAAAAGGGTGGTTTCAAAGTATTGATTGATTTGCCCTCTATTCTATATTATTGTTCAACATCGAACTTAAAACCACACATTTACTTGCGGTGTTGGTTAGCTTGAAATGAAAATTAAGTTATTTTGCCAAGTCTGAGCATTTTAAATGATTTAAAAGTATAAAATAAATTAATTATTTAATAAATTTTGAGAATATGTACTCATTCTCTTGTATTCTAATACCATAATTCAAAATAAACTTATCAATCATAATCAATAATTGACTTAGTGAATTAATATAATTTGTATTAAATGTGACTAATAAGATGAATAAACTCGATTTGAATCTTGGTGTCTAGCTTATTAGTTATAATGTAATATATGATATATTGATGTGATATAATTATTTCATAAAATGATAAATATAATTTTTTTTAATTATTTAAAATATGAAAAGATAAGGTAATTGACCTAACGAGTAGTCATTATATTAGATGGTAATGCCATAATTTACAATAAATATAACTATCAACATAAACAAATTGAAGGGGAGTAATCTCTTTATTATCACATAATTTTTATGTTTTGAAATAATTTATTTAGAAATAATTTATCAATTTTGTAGTATTATCGCATAATTTTTATTTATAAGATATAAATTATTTATAACTAAATATGAAAAATTAATATACCAAATATATAAAATTAAAAAATAAAAGCATTTAAGATTTAATTACAAAAGGAAACTAAAAATATAAATTAGCATTTTCTTTTTTGTTAGGTATAGATAGTGTTCCACCCTGGATATAATATAGGGAGGAAGTTGCTTGCCATCAACCTTATTTTTTTTCCTTTAAACCCTTTTGTTATAATCATTTTTATATTTTTGATAAATCATTTCAAAATTTCCAACAAAAAGAACAATAATACTACACACTACCCCTATAAATCTGAAAGCTCCCAATCCCATCTCCCACACCAAGCAGAAACATAAGCTTCAAAACACCGAGCCATTAGTGGAGACAAGGAGAAACAATTTGTCATCAGCTGGTTGTAGTGCCTTGATACTCAAATGGCCACAGGTGTAAGATTCCTGCTCGTTCTCACGTTGGATGCTGCCATCTTCAGTGAAACATCCAGTGCTCAGATGATTAATTTAATGAAACCTTCCAAGAATCTAAATAGTTTCTTTAGCATGTGGTTAATTTAACTGTTCCTGATATAAATTTGTGACGTGCATGCAATTTGTAGACGATATGCAACGTGGCAATCTCAAGTTTGATGGCATGCAAGCCGATAGCCACCCCGCCGAACCCTCTACCACTGACCGCTAGTTGCTGCTCTACTCTGTCACAAACCGACATGGGCTGCCTCTGCTCCTATAAAAACTCGAACAGCTTGCCATCTTTGGGGATAAATCCCAACCTCGCCATGCAGATCCCCACCAAGTGCAATCTCCCTCAACCTACAAGCTGCTGATTAAGGAAAACAAATGTAGTACACTACCACTTATTCTTTCAAGTTTCTGTATTACAATTATAGATTACTTTTCTACCTTAATTTATTACTCATTAAAATTATGGGCTAGTTTTATCTTTGTATCTCCATCATAATTTTTTTCTAGTAGATGATGAGATCTAATTTGTGATCCTTCATCTTTAACCATAAGCAAAATATTTTCAAAAACATTAAATGAATATTAGTAGTCCTTTTATCAAAGGAGTTATAATTGAAAGCAATTTAGCAAAAAAATAAAAACAAGTAACCAAATATTAGCATATGAGAATTATTCTAATATGCCATAAAATTCATTAACTTTGCTCTCAAGTTTATATTGAATAGTTAGATGATTAAAGATTTTTTTATCCAAGAGTTATAAAATGAAGTGGTGATTAAATTATTTCTCCTTTTCAAATCCCTAGTTTAAATTAAGGAATACACATGGATACAATTAATACGAGTTAAATCTTAATTTGACAAAAACAATAAGAGAGAGTGCATGTAGTATATATCAAATACTTCCATGGAAGAATGGACTCAACTGTAATATAAGAGAGTCTATTAGTATAAAATTTTTTTGCCCAAAATATTTTTTATTTACTAATCAATCAATCTCAAAATATTTGTCATTCATGTTTTTCCCTTTTCAAAACGGAATGCACAAAATTACCTTTATTATGCACAAAATAATCTTCCACATTGATGTTATATGCAATTGCATTTTCCATATTCAAGTATTACTTTTATTAAGCACAAAATAATCCTTCCACGTACATTGATGTTATATGCAGTTGCATTTTATATATTCTAGTATTACTTTTATTAAGCACAAAATAATCATTCCACGTACATTGATGTTATATGTAGTTGCATTTTCCATATTCTAGTATTACTTTTATTATGCACAAAATAATCCTTCCACGTACATTGATGTTATATGCAGTTGTATTTTCCATATTCTAGTATTACTTTTATTATACACAAAATAGTGGTTACAGTGGTTGTTATTTCAAGTTACTATTAAGATTTTGGATAGTTTTATCGATTGAACCGGGGATGGTTGAAATTTAATTTGTAACCTTTCTTAACATTGAATTTTCCTTTTATATTTTTAGCAATTACGCATCATTTAAATTGTTGAAATTATTCATACTAATTGATTTTAATCATATTTAAAGATAATTTTCATATGTTTCCTTCTATCTTTTTTCTTTTACGCTTTGTGCAAATTGGACTCCTTCCATGGCTTTGTTAGAGCAGTCACCCCTTCTTCTAAAATCCTCAAATTTCATTCTTTTCATGCTATTCAACAACTTGTGTTCCCAAAATATATGACAATTTTGTCCATCAATAATGTAGTGACATTATTCAACAATTCAACTAGTAATATGAAGCACAATTTAAAGTGTATATAAATACATGTTTAGAGTCACACATGAATAAGATAAAATGTATTACCATTATCTTTCATTATATTAAAAATAAAAACAGCTTATATTTTACTATCTATTCATATTTTATATCTTAATATTATATTAATTTATCTTCCTTATTTAAGCTCATAGGTCGAGGGATATTGCAAGTATTTATTAAAATAAAAATAAAATTTATACTTTCTTAACAAGACAAATAATAGTTAAAAAAACAAGCCAAATCATTGATGGTAATGTAGTAGTAAATTGACATTAATTATTAATCTATAAAAAATCAAATAATACTCTAAAACATTACCTACATAATAAAATTCTGATCAAAACTCATTTTTTTTCTAGTAAACTCTCTATTAATTGATATTATACTATATCATATTATTTTATTATACTAATATTAATTGCTTACGCATCTATTTTTTTAGTTCGAAAGAAATAAAAACGCTTATACATATCCTTATCTTGTCGTAGTCTATATATCCCTTCACGGCATCATTTGTTGATATGACACTGTTCATGACTAGTTCCAAGTCAATTTACTAAAATATTTTAAATGATTTTGTAGGCAAAATTACAAAGTTGTCGAGGAATTGTGAAATTCTCTACCTCATTTTCAATATAATATATTTTATAAAATAGTATTTGTATATTGATAATGAGTTAAACTTATATTTACTTGAAAGTTTTAAAATATTTAGAATATTTAAAATGTTATACATCTAAAATAATTTTCTATTTTATTAAATATAAAATTAACAATTCTCCATATTTGCAACTATTAATACATTTTCCTCTATACAAATTTTAAGCACACACTTGATCAGTTATTTATGACTTTTTAGTCCTTTGTAAGGTTAATAAATATTACAAGACCTATTATAAATTATGTTTCCAGTTATAAATGGTGTATATGGGCAATTATATTTACTCTAATATAATGTGATATTTATTTAAACGTTATATATTATAATAATATCTACATTATATACTAATAATATTTTTTTATTTTATTAAATTTGAAATTGTGGTAGTTGAGATATAAAATAAAATAAATTTAATATATTTAATATTATAACCAACAATATTCCATATATTTGAAAGAAAATATGGTTAAATTAAATTTATTGAGTTTTTTTGCTAAAAAAATTATTGGGTTAAACTACCTCTTTAGTCTCTCCAGTTTAATAGTGTTATATTTAACTTTACTATTGCTCTCCCTACAAAACATTTGTAGATTATTATTGGATGTGAATAACTTTAATGGAGTACCCTCCATAGCCACTTATTATATCGTACTCATTTTTATCACTTATTCCATCCTCATTTTTTATTTTATTTGAATCTCATGTTTCTACAACACTTTCTAAAAAACTTAGTGTTTATATCACTTTTAGTTAATAATTTCACTGGATCTCATTATTAGCATCGATAAGTGATATATTGGAGCTATGATCTTGTCCCTTCTAGACTTTACTCTGACTTTATCCACTTTGATAAGCCTCAATTTTTTCTGAATTTTTTATACTCCAATTTGTAAAATAATTCTTGTTTTATTTACATAGCTGCCCATCTACACAACTTCTTCAAAACTCAAGCTATCTCATATTTACAGTGTCATGTCATCGTTCAACATTGATTTGCATTCTATGTCATCATCCAACATTGGACTTCAAACCATGCCATCACTTGTCGTGATGGTTACCTTCAAAAGAAAATTAAGTTATTTTATCTATTCGAGCAGTTTAAACGATTTAAAATGTAAAAAAATAATTATTTAATGAGTTTTGAGAATATGTACTCATTCCTTTGTATTCTAATATCATGACTAGAAATAAACTTATCCATCATTATCAATAATTGAGTTAGTGAATGAATATAATTTGTATTAAAAGGGACTAATAAGATGAAGAAACTCCATTTGAATCTTGGTGCCTAGCTTATTAGTTATAATGTAATATATGATATATTGATGTGATATAATTATTTATTAAAATGATAAATATTAAGTTTTTTTAATAATTTAAAATATGAAAAGATAAGTTAATTGACTTGAGTAATACATATATATGTACAATAAATATAACTATAAACATTAACAAATTGAATAATTTAACATTTTCACTCCTTATGCAATGATGGGATGAGGGTTTGGAAGAATTTGGAGGGAGTTTATATGGTGTAATAATCCATTGCTTGATGAAAAAAAAATATAGCAAATTTTCATTTACACTTCAACTTAATGGGAACAATTTGTTTTAGATGAGAATAAGCAAGCAGGATGCAAATCTTAAAATCTATGTCTAGTGCACCAATTGTAACTTGATATACAAATGCCATATCACTATGCCATAAAAGTAAAATGTTAAAATTATTGAAAAAAAATTAAATAAATTAATTATCCTAAAAATGTAAGTATGAACTTAACTATGAAAATAATACTAAATGAGAATATTGATAGGGAAGCCAAAATTAGAAATAATTGATCAAATTTGTAGTATTATCATATATATTTTATTCATAAATTATTCAATAATACAAGTAATATATAACTTGTCTATTAATTAAATATGAAAAACTAATATATCCAATATATAAAATTAATAAAATAATAAAAAATTTTAAGATTTAATTACAAAAGAAATCTAAAAATATAGATTGCCATTTTCTTTTTTGTTAGGCATAGATGGAAGAAGTTCTCAGTCGTCTTGTCTATTTTAATTAATTCCTTTTGTTATAATCATTTTATATTATTGATGGATCATTTCAACAGTTCCAAAAATAAGAACAATAATATTACACCCTACCCCTATATATAGGAAAGCTCTCAATCCCATCCCTCACACCAAGCAGAAGCAAAAGCCGCAAAACACCAAGCCATTAGTGGTGAGAAGGAGAAATCATCTGTCATCAGCTGGTTATAGTGCTTGACAATTAAATGGCATAGGTGCATGATTCCTGCTGGTGCGCACTTTGGTTGCTGCCATCTTCAGCAAAACATCATGTGCTCAGGTGATTAATTTAATGAAACCTAAGAATCTAAATAGTTTTGAAATAATAAATGAATTTCAATAATTATATAGTAAGTAATTATACTGTGTTTGATGCATTTACAATGTCTTCCTTATATAGGAAGGAAATGACACATGAATAGTCAAAACAATTAATGTATAACTCTTAATATACAGTAATTAATAGATAATAAATTATAAGTTACAAAATTTTGAGTGTTCACATTTAATTGAATATTATCTAGTTATTATTTCCTGACAAGCCAAATGGGAGGTCTCAAAACATTAAGCTTGGAACCAAATTTGGAGAAACGATAAGAAGATAGTTCCTTGGTGAATATATTTGCAATTTGAGTGTTAGTGCCAATAAAAGGAATGATAAGTTCTTTGGCAACGACCCTTTCTCGAACAAAGTGATAATCTATCTTAATGTGCTTAGTATAACCATGAAAAATAGGATTATCACTTAGATAAATGGTAGATAGATTATCATAGCATAAATTAGGAGAATTTGAAGGTAAGAATCCAAGTTCACGAAGAAGAGATTGAATCCATATTAGTTTAGCCGTAGCATTTCCCAAGCTTTTATATTGAGCTTTAGTGCTAGATCGTGCAATTATTTGTTACTTCTTAGCACTTCATGAAATCAAATTGCTGCTAAGAAAAATTGAGAAACCACTAATAAAACATCGATCATCAGGATTACCAGCCTAATGGGCATCAGAGAAACAATGGAGTTGAGATTGAGAATTCTTCCAAAAGTAAAGACCATGACTTGATGTGCCTTTGAACTTTCACATAATTCGCTTAAATGCCACCCAATAAGATGTAGTTGGTTGCTGCATAAATTGACATACTTGATTAACTGCATAAGAAATACCAGGTCTTGTCAGTGTGAGATATTGAAGAGAAGCAACGACCTGCCGATAAAGGCAAGAATCATCAAGAGGAGTTCCATCATGAAGAGATAGGCGAGAGCCGGTAGTAATAGGGGTCAAGAAAGGTTTGCAATCAACCATAGCAGCTTGAGTGAGTAGATTAGAAATATACTTCTGTTGAGTTAGAATAAGCCCACCGGAATGTGAATGTACTTCTATGCAAAGTAAGTGATGTAGTGTGCCTAGATCCTTGATAAAAAATTCTTGTTTGAGGGCACTAAGATAAAGTCCAGAGGAGCAGTACAAGATCCTAGGAGTATAATATCATCTACATAAACTAGAAGAAAAATTACAAAATTTGGGGTTTTGTAGATGAATAGGGACGTATTAGCTAGTGATGCTTCAAAGCCAAGTGTAAGTAAAAATGTACTCAAACGAAGAAACCATGCTCTGGGTGCTTGCTTCAAACCATATAAGGATCAATGAAGACGACAAACGTGATGAATCAATATAGCCCAATGGTTGAGCCGTGTTAACATCTTCATCCAGATGGCCATGAAGAAAGGCGTTGTCAATGTCTAGTTGTCGAATATGCCAATTATGTGTGACGATAATCGAAAGTACAATACGAATAGTAACTGGTTTAATTACTGGACTAAAAGTAGCATAATAGTCAATAACTTCTTGTTGAAAAAAGCCTTGAGCTACGAGACGAGCTTTACATCGAGCAATAGATCCATTCGGATGTTTCTTTAATTTGTAGACCCATTTACACCCGACAATATGCTTGTTGGTTGGAGCATGAACAAGATCCAATGTGTGATTTTTTATAAGAGCATCATATTCAAATTTTATTGAATGAACCCAACATGGATATTTTTGTGCTTGATTCAGAGTCTGAGGTTCCTAAGTAGAAATAGTAAGAAAAACCCCAGAAGTTATTTGAAAATGACGTAGAGGTAATGTACCATCTTGTGTCCTAGTAATCATGTAATGTGTAGATGAAGCAAAAGCATTCTCTGGAGAAGCTAAAGATTCAACATTAGATCGTTCAATGATAGGAGAGTGAGTAGATGGAGCTAACTCATCAGATATTGTTATTGGAGAATCAGATATATGTATTGAGGAAAAAGAATAAGAGGAGAGAGAAGGAATAATAGAATTACCAAGAGTTGTTGGAGTTGTACCGGCTGTTGATAAAACACTTATCAAAAGGAAAGTTAGTCTCATTAAAGTGTACAGTTAGACTAATATAGATATGCCCTATATGTGGATCAAGACATCGATAACCAATAAAATCATTAGGATACCCAGGGAAGACACAAGCTTTGGAGTGAGGTTGAAATTTATGAGTTTGATATGATCGAAGATAATGAAAGTACAAACATCCAAAGACTCGTAAATGAGTGTAGATTGGTGGAGTTTTGTAAAGAATTTGGTAAGGAGATTGAGATTGAAGTCTACAAGTAGGCAATCTATTGATTAAATAGACTTTGGTTTCAAATGCAAAATCCCAAGACTTGATGGGAAGATGAGGATGATTTAGAAGTGTGAGTCCCATATCAATGTTGTTTCTATGTTTTATTTCTACAGATCCATTTTGTTGGGGTCTATGGGGGCATGAAAGACGATGAGTGATCCCATTATTTTGAAGTTTAGTTTGAAAGTCTACAGATAAAAATTCTTTGGCACCATCTAAAAAAATTTAATTTTGTTGTCAAATAGATTTTCAACACGTAGTTAGAATGTATGAAAGATTTGAAGAGCCTCTAAGAAATTTTTCATAAGAAAAAAACTAAGAATATTTACTATAATTATCAGTGAAATGAATATAGTAAATATGTCCAGTAGAAAATCGCACTGGAGTAGGTCCCAAGATATCAGTATGTACTAGCTAAAAAAGACGAGTGCTTTTATTATTAGTAAGAGGAAAAGGCTTTTGAGTAATTTTACTCAAGGAACATGCATCACAAAATATAGTATCAATAGAATTAGTTTCTATTGAATTTGTGGATAAAATTTGAGATACAATAGGAAATGCAAGATGTCCAAATCTGTTATGCCAAATGGTACGATATATCTGAACACTTAGAATATGAGGACTAACTGATAATAAATGTGTTGCACGTAGACAGTACAACCCTCCTTTACGAGCTTCACGAAACAATTCTTGGTGAGTGGGACGATCCTTTACAACAAAAATATAAGGGTGAAACTCAAAATAATAATGATTATCTTGAGTAAATTGGGAAACATACAATAAGTTCATGGAGATAGTGAGAACATATAATACTTTATTTAAAGGAAATCGTCTCAATGAGTTTGAAAAGAAAGTTGACCCGACAGAGAGAATCTTTAAATCTGATCTATCTCCAATGAGCAATTATTCAAGATGAGTTACATTTTCTAGTATAGATAAATGTGTCATATCATTGGTCACATGGTTAGTGGCATCGGAATCTATATACTAGTCAAGAGTATGAGCTCTTGGAACATTGTCGTGAACTATGATTACTTTGAGGGTTCTGTAGTTTGTCAGAAATTGAGGACAATCAAGAGCAATTTGGCCTAATTTTTTACATATTTCACAAATAGAATGATAATCCCATTGTTGATAATTACGTGCGCCCGACTTATATGCATCGGAAAATAGCCCATAATATATTGTGTGAGTATTAGGTTGCTACCAATTGTTACTTTATGGTTGTCATGATGTCCGATTTTCGACAGTGTTATAAAAGCCCAAATGTTGAGTGAAATGTCACCTTTCAAATTCTGATGATGGACTGTTCACGTGAGATCCTAACACATGCTCTCGTTCTTGATTTCTAGATTTAATTCTAGGATTCGAGAATCGCCCGTCAATCGAAGGTGAGAAACAGGGTCGATGCTCCGAAAATCGCCCTAGGGAAGAAGAGTTGGTATATCCATGATGATAGTGGTGAGTGACACTAGAGAATGATGATGTTGTGGAAAAGCGAGGACTCAGGAGTGGTGATGGTAAGATTCCTCTACTAATTTTGTAATTGAGCTTGGCTTCTTTAGAAAGAGCATGGATTTGAGTTCATCTAGACTTGTTTGCTTGAGTGTAGGATTGAGGGCCATGAAAGAGACTAATATTATTCTCCTAACCTGGTGATAATTCTGTCTATGATTTTAGATTCAGGTTTAGGAAGGCCAATTTGGACATAGCTGGTGGCGAGACTAGCTATTGATGTCAGGTAAACTCCCATTGTTCGATCTTCTTTAACAGTGTCACGCCATTGAGAGTCCATGAGATCTTGATGAGCTTGAACTTGTTGAGCAAATAGGACTTCCAATTTATCCCACATATCTACAGAATTGTGAATTCCAATTACCTGTGGATTCACATGAGTGTCCAGTGATCCTAAGATAGTGGTTAAACATAGTTTATCATAGATCTTCTAAGTCTTGTAGGATGGGTTGGGAATAATAGAAAATTTATGGCACATAGGACATCTCCGCTCATAACTGATGAACGAGTTTTCCACTTCCTTCGAGGAAGTTTTATCATACCAACTGGGTATGATCTACTTACAGGCGGTAAGTAGTTTTTACGTGTTATTTTTACATCACTTCTCTAAGTTGTCATGTTTAAAATACCATTAAATAGTGATTTTTTTCATTTCGAGGTACTTATCATCCCCAACCGGGTATGATATAAAATCCCACTCACAAGTAGTAAGGGGTTTATAACTTTAACTTGTGCTTATCATTCCAACCGGGTATGACGTTAGTAAGCCCACTCACAGTGGCTTCCAATTTAGAAAAGGTGCTTATCTTCCCAACCGGGTATGAAGTGTAAGTTAGCCCACTCACCCGTTAATGAAGTGAATTGCACTGGACTGATTCTTTGTATTCACGCGAGCTTGTCCTTGCTGGCGTTCCCGGTACTTTGTATTCCTACATGATATGAACATCATTGTTCATTATCCCTCGGCCTAATAGCCTTCAATCATTCCAAATGATTGAGAAAACCTAACTTTCTATTTATTTGTAATTAGGTCCCTAAACTTATTTTTCTATAACTTTAAGTCCCTAATGCCGATTTTTCCTCAAATTGAGTCCCGAAACTTTTAAAATTTATCTTAGGACCTCAATTTATTCAAATTCACAAAAAGTGGTTTAATTTCCCTAATTTCTAATTTGGTCCCCCCAACTTTTTCAAAATTACCATTTTGCCCTTCCTTTACAAAAATGTACCCCACCTCTTCCTCTCACTCCCTTCCTCTTTCTCTCTCTCTCTCTCTCTCTAACTCACTCCATCATGTCAAATAATATTATGGGTCGATCAGGGGTCCGACCCATTTCTTATGACTTGTACTAAATATTGGGACACTTATAACCTTATAAATCCATAACATTTCTCTAATTTATCTAATATGGGCCGATAATGGGCCAGATCCATTTCTCTATCCCTCTCTCCATCTCTCTCTACCTCTCTCTCCCATTTCTCCCTCTCTCCCTCTATCTCTCCGCTAGTGAGATAATATTATGGGCCAATAAGGGGTCGGGTCGGGTCGGGTCCTCCTCCTTTCTCTCTCTTCCCCTTCTCCCTCTCTCTACATCTCTCTCTTCCCTCTCTCCCTTTCTCTCCTCCTTTCACACACTCTCTCTACCTTTATGGATCTCTCTCTCTCTTACCCTCTCTCTTTACCTCATTCCCTCCTATGAGATAATATTACGAGTCGATAAGGGGTCATACCCATTTCTTATGACTTGTATTGAGTAGTGGAACACTTACAACATTATAAATCAACAACATTTCTCTATTTTATTTAATGTGGGTCGATAATGGGCTGGACTTATTTCTCTCTCCCTCTCCCACACCACTCTCCCTCTCTCCTCCTCTGAGATAATATTATGGGCTAATAAGGGATGGGGCAGATTTCTTATGACTTGTAAGTAGTTGAATAATTTTGAACTTTTAAAGTTACAACACATCTAAATTATATCCAATGTGTGATCATATTCTAAAAAACCTTAAAAAAATCCTAAAAATCCCTAAAAACCCTTAAAACCCTTAAAAACACTAAAAAAAACCCTAAAAACCCTTCAAAATCCAAAAAAATCTTAAATATCCCTAAAAACCCAAATAACACCTAAAACCCTAAAAAAACACTACAAACCCTAAAAAAACCCTTTAAAACCCTAAAAACCCTGTAAAACAAAAAAAAAACTCTAAAAACCATCTCTCTCTTCCCCTCCTCCCTCTCTTCTCCCCCTCTCGATCTACCTCTACCTTTCTCTCTCTTCCCCTTCTCCCTCTCTCTCCTCCTTTCTCCCTCTACCTCTATCTCTCTTTTTCACCCTCTCTCTACTCCTCACCTCTCCCTCTCTCTCTCACTCTACCTCTCTCCCTCAACTGATCTCTCTCTCTTCCTCTCTCTTACCCTCTCTATATATCTCCCCCCTCTCTACCTCACTCCATATTGTGAGATAATATTATAGGTCGATAAAGGGTCGGACCAATTTCTTATGACTTGTACTAAGTTATAGAACACACCTACACTTATAAATCCATAATATTTCTTTATTTTATCTAATATGGGCTGGTAAAGGGTGGGGCTCATTTCTTATGACTTTTAAGTAGTAGAACACTTCCAACCTTACAAGGTCACAACAATTTCTTATATTATCCGATGTGCGATCGCATTCTAAAAAAACCTAAAAACCTTAAAAAATCCTAGAACCCTAAAAATTGTAAAAAAAAAAACCATAAAAATCCTTTAAAATCTTAAAAAACTCCCCTAAAACCCACTAAATACACTCAATAAGGCCCTAAAAAATCCTAATAACCCCTAAAAAAAACCCTTAAAACATCTAAAAACCATAAAACCCATAATAAATGCTAAAAACCCTAAAACTCCCTAAAAAACCATTAGAACCCCTATGATTCCATAGAACTTTGAATCGTAAGCTTAAATGCCAGAACGAGCTCAAATGGAGCTTCATTGGAAAGCAGACTATAGGGAGAGAAAGCTTCAATTGCTCACCGATGAGGGCACAATAATGTGAGCTTTCTATTTGGGCAGGTAACTCTCCTTCTATGGTTCCTCCTAGGATAAAAAATGACATCAATTGATGTCAAATTGGATTAGAATTCTGTCATTGAAATTTTGTTGACACTCTCTCTAACATTGGTTGGAAATTGCAGTGGGGAGCCGAATTGGCTTACCTTTCGGTCCTAATTCAGCTGTAGGAGGGCTGCGGAAGTGTTGGAAGGGCTTGGTTTGGCCTGAGGAGAGCTTGAATTGTCCGATTTTAGCTCGGCCGAAATAGGGAAGCTTCGGTCAGCCGGAGCTTTATCACTATTTTATTATTTCGGTGCTTCTTCAATGATCCTCGGATCGACCAGAGTTTGCTATCAGATAGCTGACTTTTCCCGGAGTCTAAAGAGCCCAACCTCTCCTTTCGAGGTTAAGAAAAATGCCCAAGAAGAGGATGACATCAAAGGATGCCATTTAATGGTAGATATTCCCTAGAACCAAGGAAAAAGGGGAGCGTCCTACCGAGGAAGGAAATCGTGGAAATGCGTATGTATCCCAAATAAGAGATAATGGAACCAAGTGAAAGGGATAAAGAGATAAACTTACAAATGAAGCACAAGCTGAGGTGAAAGAATCAAGAAAGCATACTGGGATGACCCAAGGAAATAGGTTGAAAGGAATGGAGAATAGGAATTTAGCATCAAAAGATGCTGTGACAAGTAAGAATGTGTGGAATACCCATAATAAGGAAATAATGAAGAACGTCCGAGAAAACGTTGGAAAAGTAAGCCCTCCAAATAAGATGTGGCTAAGGAGAAATAACCACAATTGGAGTGAAATGCACAGAATAAAACAAATAATCGGAAGTATCCTAAGTAAATAATAAGGGATGAAATAGAAGTTATGAATAGAGAAGGATCCAAAGCAGACAAATGCCCTAACATAGATAGGGGTGCAAAGAACCCTACAAGGAATGATAAGAAGATTGAGCATGTAACTCCTAAAATAGAAATCTCTATTGTGAGAGACATAGTAGAGGATGAAATCAGAAGAAGGGAACATTACCAAGCAAAGGAATCGACACATAGATCGAAAAAGATTATTGTAAGAACGAAGAATCATGAAATGATCATGAGTAAGTAAAAGTGGATTAAGGAAAAAGGAAAAATCCTTAAATAAAAAATGCCAAGGACTTAAGAAGGAAGGAATCCCAGCTTGTCGGTAAATTATTGGAAAACCCAATCATTAGAATTGGAAAGACTCAATAAGGAAGTTGAGAAAGGATGAATGGGTAAGGAAACTGACATAGTTTTGTAAGTTGTTTTGATAACTGTGAAGGTAGTCAAGGAATACTACCAGAAGAAAAGAGGGATGAAGTTATACAACCCCTAAGAGGTTGGAAAAATTGGGAATAAACTTAATGGAGGTCTTCTAGAAATATAATTGGCATAGAGACAATGTCTAGAAAATGTCATGCAGTAAGGGAGTATGTAAACCCATTAGTTCCGAGGAAAACATGACTCAAAATAAGGAAGAGTCGACATAGGATGAAAAGGTGATAATAAGGAAACCCATGAAAACAGGTATGTAATGTTCTAAAGGACATTGAGCTAAGGGTTTCAATGACCAAGAGGTTAATTAGATGATAGAATGGTTAGGTATCTTGGAATTCCCAATATTGAGTACGGGATCTCAAAGGAGAAAAAAATGTTGCTCTGAGCAAAGAAAGATGTGAATCTAAGAATATACCCTTAAGTAAGATATGTCTAGGTATGATAAACTCCATGGAGAAAGCATATAATATAAAGGAAGAGAAATTCATTCAGTGAATGTTGTAAAAAGGGTAAATTGAAAGAACAAGATAAGAGTTTGCATGTTAAACAAATACCAAATGGACACCAAAGGAATTGGTTCCTCATGCATGGTTGCTAATTAAGTTTTGGGGACAAAACTCCTAAAAGGAGGGGAGAGATGTAAACCCCACCCTTTTGAGTTAAGGAAAACTGAGAAAAGAACCGGTCAAACTGAGTAAGAAAACCGAACCGGTTCACAAACTCAATCATTTGAGGGTTCATAAAACCATAGAAAAGAACCTTAAAACAAATTAGAAGAGAAAAACCAGACTGGTTTAGATGAATTGGATCCCATTAGAACACCAAAGTTAAGCGTGCTTTACTAAGAGTAGTACAAGGATGGGCGACCTTCCAATATAAACAGCTCACCCCTTTCATCCTCCTCACACTTGAACACTTCTCTCTCTCTCTACGACTCCATTTCCTGGTGAAGCTCGAACCAGAGCTTTGACTTGGGCATTTTTCTTAACCTTAGAAGGAGAGGTTAGGCTCTTTAGACTCCAGGGAAAGTCAGCTATCTGATAGCAAACTCTAGTCGATTCGAGGATCACCGAAGAAGCATCGACATAATCAAACAGTGAAACAGCTCTGACAGATCGAAGCTGCCTTGTTTTGGTCGAGCTAAAATCAGCTAATTCGAGCCCTCCTTAGGCCAAACCAAGCCTTCCCAACACTTCCTTAGCCCTCCTACAACTCAATTAGGACCGAAAGGTAAGCCAATTCGGCTCCCCTATGCAATTTCCAACCGGTGTTAGAGAGACAGTCGATAGAATTTCAATGACACAATTCTAATCCAATTAGACATCAATTGATTTCATTCTTGATCCTAGGAGGAACCACAAGAGGAGAGCTACCTGCCCAGATAGGAAGCACATGCCGCCGTGCCCTCACCGATGAGCAATTGAAGCTTTCTCTCCCTATAGTCTATTTTCCGGCGAAGCTCAGTTTGAGCTCGTTCCGGTGTTTAAGCTTGTGATTCAAAGTGCTATGGAATCATATGAACATGTAGAAACTCAATTTCAACTTCAATTTCAACAATTAGAAGTGTTTTATTGGTCAATTTGATAAAATCAAATTCGACTGTGTTAGAAAGTTGAAGTTGGGGAAAATTGGGGATTTTGGAAAATTTGAAGGACTAAGATGCAATTTTATAATATTGAGGGTCAATTGGGCATGATAAGAATGTTAGAGGGCCAATTAAGAAATTTTGAATTTTTGGGGTGAAACTTACCATTTGTGTAAAGGAAGGGCAAAATTGTAATTTTGGAAAAGTTGGGGACCAAATTGGAAATTTGGGAAATTAAACCCCTTTTGTGAATTTGACTAAATGAGGTCCTAAGATAAATTTTAAAAGTTTTGGGACTCAATTTGAGGAAAAACTGGCATTAGGGACTTAAAGTTATAGAAATATAACTTTAGGGACCTAATTACAAATAAATAGAAAGTTTGGTTTTCTTATTCATTTGGAATGAATGAAGGCTATTAGGCCGAGGGATAGTGAACAAGGATGTTCATATTGTGTAGGAATACGAAGTATCAGGAACACCAGCAAGGACAAGCTTGCGTGAATACAAAGAACCGGTCAAGTGGAATTCACTACATTAACGGGTGAGTGGGCTAACTTACACTTCATACCCGATTAGGATGATGAGATCCTTTTCTAAATTGGAAGCCACTATGAGTGGGCTTACTAACGTCATACTCGGTTGGGATGATGAGCACAATTTAAAGTTAAAAACCCATTACCAGTTGTGAGTGAGATTTTATATCATACACAGTTAGGGATGATAAGTACCTCAAAATGAAAAACCCACTATTTAGTGGTATTTTAAACATCACAACTTAGATAAATGATGTGAAAATCACGCGGAAAAACTACTTATCGGTTGTAAGTAGATCATACCCAGTTGGTATGATGAAACTTGCTCGAAGGAAGTGGAAAACTCATTCATCGGTTATGAGCAGAGATGTCCTCATAGTGGACTGTGAATGTGTGCTTAACCTTCTTGATGAAGGATGTGTGTTGGGTGATGACACATCATAATTAATAGGAAATGGTGGTAAAAATCGAGATTTGAAATGAAAGGATTTTTGAAAGAAAGGAGTTTGACACACTCCAATACAAATCTTTTTCCTAAAAGTTAAAAATTTTGAAAACTCATTCACTGAGTCATTGTACTCACCCCCTCCCTTATATTCTTTTCAAGAAATTCCAGAAAGCCTACCCTTAAAGACCATCGACTAAGACGCATGTGAGACAGGTATGATAAATTTAAAATTTTATGTAGTTTTAATTTATGTTATTCCAGGAAAGGTGCAAGTATAAAGGACGCCTTACTCTTTATGATTTATAATAAGGGGAAACCCTTTAATAAATTGGGAGAGTGGCGGTTTAATCATGGGGATCTGACCAAACTGGGTCGGGGCGTGACATTATCCCTTCTATAGAGATGAAGGTGTCCTTATTGGAAGGACTCACTTTGATTCCTTGTGGTGTGGGACAGTCCTTTACTATGTCTCCTACCCTTCTACACTTATAATAGGTTCTCTCGAGTCCTGTTCTTTATCATGTTGGGCACCTTCTAATGTAGTGTCCCAATTGCCCACATCTATAATAGGTCCTCTCCTTGTGCGAGCCTTTGTTGTTCCTCCCAATCTTTGAGAATTGTGGGGCCGTTCTAAGGGATTGTTGGTAGTTTAGTGCCTCGCTGTCCTCAAGCCTGAACACATTGAAAGTTTTCTTGTTGAGTCCCCTTTGTCCTGATGTTACACAATGAGTCCTCCTATACTCCTAGTTCAATTCCTCATTTGGGATGAGATTTTCCCTGGTTTCCGGGGTGGCTAAGGTAGCGCAGGTTTGTTTGGCTACTTTTCTTTGGACCATCTACCTATAAGGTCGGTAGTTTTAATTAAATCCTTATGTTATATAGTCTTGATAATGTATAAGGAAACAAGCTCTGATACCAGTCAAGTTGTCACTCCCCGACCCAGTTTGGTCAGATCTCTGTGATCAACCTGCCACTCTCCCAATTTGTTGAGGATTTTCCCCTTCTTTTAAATTGTGAGGAGTAAGGCGTCCTTTAAACATGTACCTTGCCTAGAATAACATTAATCAAAACTTTATGAAATTTAAACTTAACATACCTGTTTTACATATGTAGTTAACTTGTGGTCTTTGGGTAGGCTTTCCCTTGGTTACCTGAAAAGGGGTGTAAGGAAGGGGGTGAGTTCAACGACGTAATGAATGGGTGTTTTAAAATTTGACTTTAAGAAAATAGTTTGAATTGGAGTGTGCTAGATTCCTTATTTTCTTTAAAACATTTCATCCTCAAAATCATGATTTTCATAGCCATTTCTCATCATTAACCACAAACAGCGTGTTTATCAACCAACACACGTCCTTCATCATGAAGGGAACACACAGTCGCAGGGCATCACATCCACTACAGCCACTTATGGCATCAAAGCGACTTTACCGACCACCTAGATAGAAGCCCATCCACTTCTACCTTGCGAATGAGTGGATGTACGCAACATCTGACCCTTAATCTCGTAAAGAAAACTCCATGTCTGTATGAGGACAGAGACCTCATCCCAACCTCACTGTGGTCTCATGCGCATGAAGCTACGTCGAGCTTCCCTGACTGTTGGCATGACGATCTGCCCTTATTACCACCATGTCGTCTAGTAGCCCCTAGGACGCATCACTACCCCTCTTGAGCATCTTGAAGGTCGTGAACCTCAAGTGCATGCACAATAATAGTTTTCCTCATAAGCCATTTAATCTTTGGTGCCATTTGTCTGTTGTCCTGTCTTGTCGCACTATCACCAGTCCATCGAGTATGTCAATCCTGGCTTGGTACCATGGCAAAACACATCATCCATTAAAGTTTTCATGGCACAAACTCATGTTTGTTTATGAACTCATGCTCGTGCCAACTGGCTTTGGGCCCACTGTACAAGATTTTCAAAATCGGGCATATTAGCCCCCAAGTTCCAAAACTGAGGCATCTGACCTATCTGAGCTACTCAAGCTCCCATCAAGAACATCTCCCAAAAAGTTTAAGTAGTGGCACATAGTCAGGGGAGAGCACTTCCAACAAAAATAATCTTTCAACCGTCAATCACACCAACTGGGTGTGAGGACATTTCTGCTCATAATCGATAAATGAGTTTTCTACTTCCTTCCAGGAAGTTCATCATACCAACCGGGTATGATCTACTTATAACTAGTAAATACTTTTTTCGTGTGTTTTCTCACATCACCCCATTTAGGTATGATGTTAAAATTCCACATTGTTGTGGGTTTTCATTTTTGAGGTGCTTATCATCCCAATCGGTTATGATATAAAAATCCCACTCACCCATGATTTGGCCTCAGAAGGGCTCAAATTGGCGGCTTTCAGCTCAGCCGAAACATGGCAGCTTCAGTCCACTAGAGCTACTTCACTGTTCTATTACGTCGACATTTCTCCGACGATCCTCGAAGCAAATGGAGACTACTGTCGTGTAGCTAACTTCTCCTTGAATCTAAAGAACTCGACCACGCCTTCTTTAGCTCAGAAAAGTGCCCAAGTTGGATCTTTGGTTTGAGCTTCATCAAAAAATGGAGTCGTATGGAGAGAGTGGAGTTTTCAGGTGTGAGGAGGATGAATGAGAGGGGTGGGCGGGGGGGGGGGGGGGGGGTGGGGGGCTCTTTATATAGGAAGCTCGGGGACTTCTTGAGTAAACCCCGCTCTTTGGAGCTAAGGAAAATCGAGGAAAGAACCGGTCAAACCAAGTGTAAAAACTGAACCAGTTCACTAACACGATCATTAGAGAACGAGCAATTTGGAAAATTTACAACTCCTGAGTGACCCAAAGGGTTCATAAAAACCTTGGAAAAGGACCTTAGGACAATTTGGCAGAGAAAACTAGACTAGTTCAGGTGAACTAGATCCAAGTCGAATTGAACTAGTTAATGAACTGAGTCGGTTTATGAACTGGAACCAATAGAGAAAGGGCAAACTGAAATATTTATGGATCTCGAGTGACTTGAAGATTCACAAAAGTCATGAAAAAGGACTTTAGGATGAATCAGTGCTAGAGAGAGAACCGACAGATTTTCTCTAACTAAATTCTCCCTCAATTCGGCATCAATTGATGCAATTCTTGATCCAAGGAGGAACCTCAGGACGAGAGCTATCTGCCCTGATTGAAAGCTCGGACCATTGCACCTCCGACGGTAAGCTTCCAAAGCTTTCTCTCTCTACGTTTGGTTTTGCGGCGAAGCTATGTTTAAGCTCATTTTGGCATCAAATCATGCGATTTAAAGTGCAATTGAATCGTATGAATGTGTAGGAACTTCAATCTATCTTCTATGTCAACAATTAAACTCATTTGATCGGTCAATTTGATGAAATCAAATTCTGCTGAGTTAGAAGGTTGAAATTAGGGAGAAAATTGGGAATTTCAAAAATTCTTGGGACTAAAGTGCAATTTCTTAAAATTGAGGGCCAATTGGGCATGATAAAGATGTTTGAGGACCAATTGGGAATTTTTTTGAATTTTTGGGGAAAAACTTACCATTTTTGTAAAGTAGGTGCAAAATGGTAACTTTGGAAAATTTTGGGGACCAAATTGGAAATTTAGGAAACTTGAACCTCTTTTTGTGACTTTGAATAAATTGAGGTCCTAAGGTTAATTCTAGTGTTTTGGGACTCAATTTGGGGGAAAACCGACATTAGGGACCTAAAGTTAAAGAAAAATAACTTTAGGGACCTAATTACAAATAAATGAAAAGTTTGGTTATTTCATTCATTTGTGATGAATGAAGGCTATTAGGCCAAAGGATAATGAACAATGAATGTTCATATTATGTAGGAACACGAAGTACCGGGAATGCCAACTAAGAAATGTTCGCATGAAGGCAACAAGCCGGTTAAGAGGAAATTCACTGCACTATTAGGTGAGTGGGATTTTATATTATACCCGGTTGGGATGATAAGCACCTTGGATATGGAAACCCAATACTAAGTTGTATTTTAACCATCACACCTGAGAGAAGTGATGTGGAAATTATGTAGAAAAACTACTTACCGGTTGTAAGTAGATCATATCCAGTTAGTTTGATGAACTTCCTGATAGGAAGTAGAAAACCTGCTTTTCGATTATAAGCAGAGATGTCCTCATACTCGATTGGTGTGATGGACAGATGAAAAGTTTATTTTGTCGTAAGTGCTCTACCTTGACTGTGTGCCACTACTTAAGACTTTTGGAAGACCTTGGGGGCTAATATGCCCGATTTTGAAAATCTCGTACGGTGGCCCCTAGGCCAGTTGGGACGTGCAAGAGCTCGTAAACAAACATGAGGTTAAACCATGAAAACTTTTAATGAATGAATTGTTTGGCCATGGTACCAAGATAGGACTGACATACTCAATGGACTGGCGGCAGTGCGACATGAGAGGACTACGAACCGGTCGAGATAAATAGTTGTAGGTTGAGTCGAGGGTTGGGGCCATTGGACAAGTGGCACCACAAATTATATGGCTTATGTGAAAAATTATTGATTTGTGCACTCACTGAGTTACAAGACCTTCAAGATGCCCAAGAGGGGTAGTGATGTTTTCTAGGGCTAGTGGATGACATAGTGGAGATAAGGGCAATTAGTCATGCCAGTAGTCGTGAGAAATTTGACATAGCTTCATGCGCATGAGACTAGGGTGGGGTGCCTCCACAAGAGAAGACAAGTCGAGCATTTGATAACAAATGGGATGCCTTGAGATTGCAAGTATGACTCACTTTGGAAAAAGCAGTGAAGCCAAATAGGAGTTTCTGACCAACATAGCAGAAGGAAGCAAGTCATAACAACAAGATAGTCACGGAGAATAACGATGCCCTAAGGAAGACCAAGAAGTAGAAAGGACTACACTCTAAAAGGGCAGTAGGATGAACGATAAGGACAATAAGACTCGAGAAACAACTGCACTAAGGTAATTAGACCAAGAGAATGGTAAGGACGAGGCAATTAATGAATTGATACTCGTGAATATCATAATTTAAGCTCCAGCAAAGAAGAGGGAGGTGGAAAGGCCAGATATTGGTAAAAAGGAGGATGAAAGAAATCCATAAAAAGACCAATGGCCAAATTAACGACTAAACTCAAGTCAAGAGAGGGGTAGGCAAGCCTCTTACATGATGATCAAGAGATTTGGAAACAATGAGGATTCGAGCTCTCCTTAATGGAAATAGACGTGTACTGAAGTACAATAGGGGATGAGGATAAGGTACAAAGGATGTGCTCGCAAGATTTCAAAGCAAGGGTAAATAGGAGATGACGACATAAAAGGATGTCATTTAAGGGTAGATATTCCCTAGGGTAAATGAAAAAGGAATTCTAGGAGAAAAAGGGAAGAGTCCTACTAAGGAAGGAAACCATGGAAAGGCATATGTATCCCAACTCAGAGGTAATGGAACTAAGTGAAGAGGGATAGGGAGATGAACATGCAAATGAAGCGCATACTAAGGTGAAAGGACCAGGGAAGCATACTAGGAGGACCCAATGAATAAGTTAAAACAAGGAACAGGTAAGTTGGAAGATAACATCAAAGATGTAGTACGAGTAAGAAAGGGGTGAATTGCCCATAAAAAGGGAATATAGTACATTTAAGAAATCTTGGAGACGTAAGTCCTCTAGTTAAGAAGTGACTAAAGTAAATACGTCCATGAAGGTCAAACACACATTCGTAGGCCAATACGTCCACTGAACCCACTTGTGGTGTTGGAGCGACTTTATTGACCACATAAATAGAAGCGCATCCACTTCTACCCTCAAAATGAGTGGATGTATGCAACATCTAAGCCTCAATCCCGAAATCAATTCTCCATGTCCTTATGAGGACAGAGACCTCATCCCGTCCCCACTCCGGTCTCATGCGCTTGGTGCTACTCCAAATTTTACACGGTCATCTGGTACGACGAACTGCCCTTATACTCAGCAGGTCATCTAGGGCCCTTAGTACGCATCACTACCCCTCTTGGACTTCTTGATGGTCCCGTAATCATAGTGCATGCACAATCAGTATTTTCTTATCATGCCATATAATCTGTGGTGCCACTAATCCAATGGCTTCGACTATCAACTCAACCTACAATTGTTTGTTTTGACTGGTCTGAAGACCTATCATGTTGCACTACCGCTAGTTGACTCAGTATGTCAGCCCTGTCTTGGTACTATGGCCAAACAATTCATTTATTAAAATTTTAGGACATATATCTCATGTTTGTTTACGAACTCCTGCTCGTGCCCCTTGGCCTAAGGTCCATTGTTCGAGATTTTCAAAATAGGGTATAATAACCCCCAAGTTCCAAAACCGAGGCCCCTACCTATAAGAGCTATTTGAGCTCCCATTAAGAAGGTCTCCCAAATCATTTAAGCATTGGCACACAGTTAGGGGAGAGCACTTTCGACAAAAATATATTTTCAACTGTCCATCAAACTAATCGAGTATGAAGACATCTCCGCTCATAACCGATGAACGGGTTTTCCACTTCCTTCGAGTAAGTTTCATCATACCAACTGAGTATGATCTACTTACAATCGGTAAGTAGTTTTTCCACATGATTTTCACATCACTTCTCTAAGTTGTGATGTTTAAAAAATCACTAAATAGTGGGTCTTCATTTCGAGGTACTTATCATTCCCAATTGGGTATGGTATAAAATCCAACTCACAATTGGTAAGTGGTTTTTATCTTTAAGTTGTGCTCATCATCCCAATCGGGTATGACGTTAGTAAGCCCACTCACCCATTAATGTAGTGAATTCCACTCGACCGGTTCTTTGTATTCACGCAAACTTGTCTTTGCTAGCATTCCCGGTACATCGTATTCCTACATGATATGAACGTACTTGTTCATTATCCCTCAACCTAAAAGCCTTCATTTTTTCCAAATGAACCAGCCGGTGTAAGCTTTGAACTTGGTTCGGACTGATCCGGTCTTGTTCGGAACAGTGTCATCTTCTTCCTTCAAATGACAGCACTGTTCACTCGTCGAAAAATCGAACCAGTGTCGGCAAAGAGGAAACGTTTCCATTTAGTACATTTCAAGCCATCAATGGCTGTCATAAAGGTGCCAAACGGACAGTCGACGAGTACCCGAGCTCCCTATATAAAGAGCCCATCTCCATTCATCCTCTTCACACATGAAACCCTCACTCTCTCTCAGCTACTTAATTTTCTAGGGAAGCTCAAACCAGAACTCCGATATAGGGTCTATTCTAAGCCAAAGAAGGCATGGTCGGGTTCCTTAGACTCTGGGAGAAGTCAGCTACACAGTGGTAGTCTCCAATTGCTCTAAGGATCACCAGAGTAGCACTGGCATGATCGAACAGTGAAGCAGCTACGGTAGATCGAAAATGCCCAGTTTTCACCAAGCTGAAATTGGCCAATTCGAGCCCTCCACAGGCCAAACCAAGCTCTCCCAACACCTCCCTAGCCTTCTACAGCTGAATTAGAATGGAAAGAAAAGTCAATTTTGCTCCTCTCTATAAATTTTTACCAGTGTTAGAGAGAGAACTGATATATTTTAAATGACTAAATTTTCACTCAATTCGGCATCAATTGATGCAATTCTTGATCCTAGGAGAAACCTCAAGATGAGACCTATTTGCTCAGATCAAAAGCTCGAACCGCCACAACCCCAATAGTAAGCATTCGAAGCTTTCTCTCTCTACGTTCAGTTTTACGGCGAAGCTCCGTTTGAGGTCGTTCCGGCGTCAAATCGTGCGATTTAGAGTGCAATTGAATCGTATGAAGATGTAGGAACTCCAACTTAACTTCAATTTCAACAATTAAACTCGTTTGATTGGTCAATTTGATGAAATCAAATTCGGTTGTGTTGAAATGTTGAAATTGGGGGAAATTTTGGGGATTTCAAAAATTATAGGGACTAAAGTGCAATTTCATAAAATTGAGGGCCATTTGGGCATGGAAAAGATGTTGGAGGACCAATTGTGTAATTTTTGAAATTTTTGGGGTGAAATTTATCATTTTTGTAAAGTAGGGGCAAAATGGTAATTTTGAAAAAGTTAAGGTCCAAAATTGGAAATTTGTGTAACCTAAACCCCTTTTTGTGATTTTGAATTAATTGAGGTCCCAAGGTGTATTTTAGAAGTTTCGGGACTCAATTTGGACGGAAATTGGCATTAGGAACCTAAAGTTAAAGAAAAAGAACTTTAGGGACCTAATTGCAATTAATTGAAAAGTTTGAGTATTTCATCCATTCATGATGAATGAAGGCCATTAGGCCAAGGGATAATTAACAAGGATGTTCATATCATGTAGGAACATGAAGTACCGGGAATACCAACAAAGACAAGCTCGAATGAAGACAAAGAACCGGTTAAGAGGAAATCACAGTGTTACCGGGTGAGTGAGATTTTTATATCATACACGGTTGGGATGATAAGCACCTCGGAAATGAAAACCCACTACTAAGTGGAATTTTAATCATCACTTGCTCATGATCATGGTTCCCTTCGTTGGTTTTCTCTCTCCTACTCTCGTACCTTGAAGTCGAGATTTTCCATCCGTTGAGTTGTGCATTCATCTTTCTCATTCTTTCTTGAAAGTCTCCCTTAGTCACATTTTTGTTGAAGGGCACATTCTCCAAGGTTTCTCGAATACACTTCTCTATATTTCCTTATTAGGGTATTCCACCCATTCCCACTCATTACGGTATCATCTTAGGTTATCTTCCTACTACATGTTCCTTAGGCTTAGCTTCACCCCTTGGGGTTTGGGTACACTTCCTTTTGCATTCGTCCTTGAAGGTATCAGACCATTAATCAACTTCGTGACATATTTTGATGTCATCCCTTTTTTGCTTACCCTTCATTTGTGCCCTTTTCTTATTCCTACATGTAATTATTACAAGTTTCTTTTGATTTGGGGAAAGTCCAAATTCTCTTAGTGTCGATGCCTCTTGATCACCTTATTAGAGGTTCGCTCAATTCTCCTCGTGGCTCGAGGGTGGTCACCAATATCTTTTTTATCATTGATTGCTCTAAGAATTTCCTTCATCTTTCTTTTTTCAGCGTTTGACCTTTGCACTTCTTCCTCGTCGGGGTTTAAATCCATGATTCTCAGGAGGGGCAGTTCTTTTAATTACCTCGTTCCTACTGCTCTCCTTGTCCAATCGTCTTGAGATAGTCGTCTCTCAAGCTTACTCGTACTTGACGCCCATTCCAACACCCTTCTTAGGGTGTGGTTGTTACTACTTTCTTACCCTTCTTACGGAATCGTTTATTCTCCCTTCACATTCCATAGTTGCTAGCTGCTAACTTTCGCTTGTTTCATTTGTAATCCTACTTGACTCCTATGCTTTTCCAAAGCAGGTTGCGCCTTACTATTCCAAACTCTAGGTTCCTACTTGAGAAATTCCTGGCTCTCGGCCCTTATCTCTATGCACTGTAGGCTACACCCTGTTGTTTGATCCTAAGTTCCCTTGAGTAGGTGTGGGTAGAAATCAGTCTTGATGTCCATCCTTTCTTAGTCAGTGGGTGTACCTTTTCGGGATTCTTCCTTTGAAAATCCCTCCCTTGGTTTCTTTGTTATGGTTACCTTACCTATCATGCCCCGACCCAGTTTGGTCGGATCCCATTAATCAATCCGCCACTCTCTTGGTTTACTAAGGGTTGCCCCTTGTTTATAAATCGTGAAGAGTAAGGCGTACTTTTAACCTGCACCTTTCCTGGAATAACCTAAATCAAAACTAGATACAAGTTTAAACTAATTATACATGTCTTATAGGTGTATTAGCTAGTGGTCTTTGGGGTAGGTTTTTTTTCCAGGGTCACCTGAAATGGATATAAGGGAGGGGGCGAGTACAACGACTTAGTGAAAGGGTTTTCAAATTTTATTTTTTTAGGAAAAATGTTTGATTTGGAGTGTGCCAGACTTCTTATTTTCTTCAAGTTTTCCCATCATCAATATCAGTTTTCAAAAATCATTTCTTATTAACCATAGTGTGTCATCACCCAACACACATCCTTCATCATGAATGTCAAGCACACAATCGCAGGCCAGCTAGTCCACTGAACCCACTTGTGGCTTTAGAGCGACTTTACCGGCCACCTAGATTGAAGTACGTCCACTTCTACCCTAAGAATGAGTGGATATTCGTGACATCCGACCCTCAATCTCATAAAAATTCTCCATGTCCATATGAGGACAGAGACCTCATCCTGACCCCACCCATGTCTCATGCGCTTGAAGCTATGTTGAGCTTTACAAGGTTTCTGGTACAACTAACTGCCCATATATCCACCAAGTTGTCTAGGGCCCTTGGACGCATCACTACCCCTCTTGGGCATCTTGAAGGTCCTGTAAACACAGTGCATACACAATCAACAATTTTTACATGATACTATATAATCTATGGTGCCACTGGCCCAATGGCCCCGACCCTCAACTCGACCTACAACTGTTTGTCTTGACTAGTCCGAAGACCTATCATGTCGCTCTACAACTAGTTGACTGAGTATGTCAGTCCTAACTTGGTACCATGGCCAAACAATTAATTTACTTAAGTTTTCATGGCATATAAATCATGTTTGTTTACAAGTTCCTGTTCGTGCCAACTAGACTTCGGCCCATTGTTCGAGATTTTCAAAATTGGGCATATTAGCCCCTAAGTTCCAAAATCGAGACCTTCGGCCTAATAGGGCTATTCGAGCCCCATCAAGAAGGTCTCTCAAATTGTTTAAGCAGTGGCACACATTCAGGGGAGGGCACTTCGGACAAAAATATATTTTTCAACTGTCTATCATACCAACCAAGTATGAGGACATCCCTGATCATAACAGATGAATGGGTTTTCCACTTTATTTGTGGAAGTTTCATTATTCCAATAAGGTATGATCTACTTACAACCGGTAAGTAGTTTTTCCACGTGATTTTTACATCAATCATCTCAAGTGTGATTTTAAAATACCACTTAGCAGTGGGTTTTCATTTTTGAAGTGCTTATCATCCCAATAGGGTATGATATAAAAATCCCACTCACCCGATAATGTAGTGAAATTCCTCGTAGCCGGCTTGTTGTCCTTACTCGAACTCGTCTTAGTTGGTGTTCATGGTACTGCATGTTCCTACATGATATGAATGTTCTTATTCATTATTCTTTGACCTAGCAGCCCTCATTCATCCCAATTGAATGAGAAAACCAAACTTCTCATTTATTTGCAATTAGGTCCCCTAAAGTTATTTTTCTTTAACTTTAAGTCCCTAATGCTGGTTTTTCCTCAAAATGAGTCCCAAAACTTTTAAAATTCATCTTAAGACCTCAATTAATTCAAATTGACAAAAAGTGGTTTAATTTTTCAAATTCCCAATTTGGTCCACAAACTTTTCCAAAATTACCATCTTGCCCCTACTTTATAAAAATGGTAAGTTTTGCCTCAAAAATTGCCCAACTAGTCCTCCAACATCTTTATCATACCCAATTGTCCTCAATTTTATGAAATTGCACTTTAGTCCCTCTAATTTTTGAAATTCCCAAATTTCCCCCAATTTCAACCTTCTAACTCTGTCGAATTTGATTTCATCAAATGAGTTTAGTTGTTGAAATTGAAGTTAGATTGGAGTTCCTAAAACCTTATACAATTCAATTGCACTATGAATCGCACAATTTGGTGTTGGAATGAGCTCAAATGGATCTTCACCGAAAATTTGGACTTACAGAAAGAAAGCTTCGAAAGCTTACCGTCGGGGGCACGACGGTCAGAACTTTCAATCTGGGCATATAGCTCTCATCCTAAGGTTCCTCCTATGATCAAGAATTGCATCAATTAATGCCAAATTGAGTGAGAATTTAGTCATCGAAGTTTTGTTGATTCTCTCTCTAGCACTGATCGAAATTTACAGAGTGGACCAAATTGGCTTACCTTCCAGCTCTAATTCAGTTGTAGGAGGGCTGTGGAGGTGTTGGGAGGGCTTGGTTTGGCTTGAGAAGGGCTCGAATTGGTTCACAAATTGATCATTTGGGTGTGGACCACAATTGGCCTTGATATCAGTGGTCATTAACTTTAAATGCTTCTTAACTAGAGGACTTACCTCTACAAGATTTCTTAGATGTATTTTATTGTATTCTCCTTTTTATGGGAAGTCCTCCCCTTTCTTACTCGTACAACATCTTTTGATGATATCTTTTGACTTACCCATTCATTGGGTTTAATTTACTTCTTAGGCCCTCATGAGTACTTTTTCCCCAGCACTTGATCTTTCCATCTCAACCAGCATTTCATTTGTGAGCTTACCTTTTTTTCCATTTCGGTTGGTTCCTTTTTCTCTTAGTTAGGATACGTATGCCTTTCTGGGACTTCCTTTCTTAGTAGGATTCTTTCCCTTTCTCCCAAAATTTCTTTTTCATCCATTCTTTGGAAGTATCTAATCATTAAATGATATCCTTTGATGCCATCCTTCCCATGCACCCTTTCTGGGAAATCTAGCAGTACATCCTTATACCATTCCCTTAATTCTACTTGTATCATGTGCAATTTTCTTACTTGGGAAAGGTTTAGACATGGTTTGTTTCAAGTCCTCTTTGTGCAAGGCTTACTTAATCTTCTCCTAGCTTTGAGTTTGGTTGTTAATTTGGTCTTGGCTATTGATATCTTTAAGGATTTCCTCCATCCTTTTTTTCCAAATTTTTGGCCTTTCCATCTTTCCTTTCTTTACTAGAGTTTAATCTTTGACCCTCACGAGGGTTGGTTCGTTACCTATTTCACCCCTACTATTCACCTTGTCTAATTATCTTAAGGCAATTGTCTCTCGAGACTTCTTGTCCTTAATGACCATTCCATTGCCCTTTTTAGGTTGTAGTCCTTACTACATCTCGATCCTCCTTAGGGCATCTTTTATTCTCCTTGACTATCTTGTCATTATTGTGTGCTTACTTCTGCTATGTTGGTCCGAAACTCCAATTTGACTTCTCTGCTTTTTCCAATGCAGGTCGCGTTTATCATCCTGTGACATCCCATTTGTCATCAAATGCTCCGTTTGCCTTCTCTTGTGGAGGCACTTCCTTCCTCGCTCCTAGGTGGCTGGAAATTTAAGTGAGAATTCTCTTCAGCAACCCTTTGTTCTATTTGTAGTTTATCGAGATCCTACCATCAGTCCTTTTTTCCATCCTACCACTACCCTTGGATCTTGAAGTGCTTCCTCCTTGATGTGGTTAAAATTCTGAGCAAGAGTCCTGTTTCTAGGGATGGTATCCTTTCGTATCCCTATAGCTGTGGGGGTGCTATCCTTGGAAATTATTATTCTAAATCCTTGTGGTGTGGAACATTTATTCACTTCATGTCCTATTTCCCTTACAACTTGTAATAGATTGTTTTCTTGTCCAGTTGTTACTTCAAGTGTTCTCCTAGACACCTTAATTACCTTGATGGTTTTCTTGTTGTGCTTTCTTTACTTAATAATTCCTGGCACCATCCTTCTGGATACTTACCACTAATGTCTCTTGGTTCTTTGGGACTTCTTGGGTATTTTAGGGTGATCTCCCTATGGGGATAGAGAGTTGGGTGGTGTTGGTAATGCCAGTCCTAGTTTTTTTGGTTCCTCTCCTAGAAGCCACTGAAAATTTTAAAATCATTCCTATTAGTTACTATATTTTCTAGTCTTGATTATGTATTCAAGGAAACAGACTCTAATGCTGCTCTAGTTGTCACACCTCAACATAGTTTGGTCGGATCCTCATGATCAACCCGTCACTCTCCCAATTTACTAAGGGTTGCCCCTTGTTTATAAAACGTGAAGAGTAAGGCGTCCTTTAAACCTACACATTTCCTATAATAACATAAATCAAAACTGCATACAAGTTTAAATTGATCATACATGTCTTACAGGCATATTAACTGGTGGTCTTTGTGGTAGGTTTTTTTTCGAGGTCACCTGAAAGGGAAGTAAGTGAGGGGGTGAGTACAATGACTCAGTGAATGGGTTTTCGAAATTTATTTTTTTAGGAAAAATGTTTGATTAGGAGGGTGTTAGACTCCTTATTTTCTTTAAGTTTTCCCATAATCAATATCAGTTTTTAAAAATCAATTCTTATTAATCACGGTGTGTCATCACTCAACACACATTCTTCTTCATGAAGGTCGAACACATAATCGTAGGCCAGCCCGTCCACTAAACCCACTTGTGGCGTTTGAGCAAATTTACCGGCCACCTAGATATAAGTACGTCCACTTCTACCTTGAGAATGAGTAGATGTTCGCGAAATTTGACCCTTAATCCCGTAACAATTCTCCATATCCATATGAGGATAGAGACTTCATCCTCACCCCACTGCAATCTCATGCGCTTGAAGCAACATCGAGTTTTGCAAGGCTTCTGGTACAACTAACTACCCTTATATCCACTAGGTCGTCCAGGGCCCTGTGACGCATCACTACCCCTCATGGGCCTCTTGAAGGTCACGTAAATATAGTGCATGCACAATCAACATTTTTCACATGATGCCATATAATTTTTGGTGTCATTGGCCCAACAACCTAGACCCTTAACTCGACCTACAGCTGTTTGTCTTTACTAGTCCGGAGACCTATCATGTCGCATTAATACTAATAGATTGAGTATGTCGGTCCTGACTTGGTAGCATGGCCAAACAATTCATTTACTTTAATTTTCATGGCATATAAAACATGTTTGTTTACGAGCTCTTGCTCGTGCCAACTGGCCTAAGGCCAACTGTCTAAAATTTTCAAAATTGGGCATATTAGCCCCCAAGTTCCGAAACCGAGACCTTCGACCTAACAAAGCTATTCGAGCTCATGTCAAGAAGGTCTCCCAAATTGTTTAAGCAGTGGCACATAGTCAAGGGAGAGCACTTTGGACAAAAATATATTTTTTAACTGTCCATCATACCAACCGAGTATGAGGACATCTCCGGTCATAATAGATAAGCGTGTTTTTCACTTCCTCCCAGTAAATTTCATCATACCAAATGGGTAAGATCTACTTACAATCGGTAAGTAGTTTTTCCACGTAATTTTTACATCACTCCTCTCAGGTGTGATGTTTAAAATACCACTTAGTAGTGGGTTTTCATTTTTGAGGTGCTTATCATCCCAATCGGGTGTAATATAAAAATCCAACTCACCTGATAGTGTAGTGAAATTCCTCTTAGCCGGCTTCTTGTCCTTACTCGAACTCGTCTTAGCTGACGTTCTTGGTACTTCATGTTCCTACACGATATGAATGTTCTTATTCATTTTTTTGGCCTAGCAATTCTCAATTCATCCTAATTGAATGAGAAAACCAAACTTCTTATTTATTTACAATTAGGTCCCTAAAGTTATTTTCTTTAACTTTAAGACCCTCACGCCGGTTTTTTCTCAAATTGAGTCCTAAAACTTTTAAAATTCATCTTAGGACCCCCAATTTATTCAAATTCACAAAAGGGGGTTTAATTTCCCAAATTCCCAATTTGTTCCCCCAACTTTTCTAAAATTACCATTTTGCCCCTACATTACAAAAATGGCAAGTTTTGCCCCAAAAATTGTCCAATTGGTCATCCAACATCTTTATCGTTCCAAATTGGTCCTCATTTTATGGAATTACACTTTAATTTCTCGAATTTTTCAAATTCCCAAATTTCCCCATAATTTTCCAGCAATTTCAACCTTCTAACTTTGTCGAATTTGATTTCATCAAATTGAGTGATCAAATGAGTTTAATTGTTGAAATTGAAGTTAGATTGGAGTTCCTACACCTTCATATGATTCAATTGCACTTTGAATCACATGATTTAGTGCCTGGATGAGCTCAAACTGGACTAAGAGAGAGAAAGCTTAGACAGCTTACCGTCGGGGGTGCGACGATCCCAACTTTCGATCTGGGCATATAGCTCTTGTCCTAATGTTACTCCTATGATCAAGAATTGCATCAATTGAAGTCAAATTGAGTGAGAATTTAGTTATCGAAGTTCTTTTGATTCTCTCTCTAGCACCAATCAGAATTTACAGAGGAGAGCCAAGTTGGATTACCTTTCAACTCTAATTCAATTGTAGGAGGGTTGTGGAGGTGTTGGGAGGGCTTGGTATGGCCTGAGGAGGGCTCGAATTGGCTAATTTCAGCTCGGCCAAAATAAAGCAGCTTCGGTCCGCTGGAGCTGCTTCACTGTTCGATCACACCAGCACTTCTCCGACAACTCTCAGAGCAAATGGAGAGTACGGGCGTGTTACTGACTTCTCCCCGGTTCTAAGAAACCCGACCTCACCTTGTTTCACTCAAAAAAGTGCCCAAGTCAGAGCTCTAGTTTGAGCTTCTCCAAAAATTGGAGCAGTTGGGAGAGAATGGAGTTTTCAGGTGGGGGAGGATGAATGAGGAGGGGCTCTTTATATAGGAAGCTCGAGGACTTCTTGGCCATCTGATTAGCACCTTAAAGGTGGTCATTCATCACCTAAAACTCCCTGGCAGGAGACTTTTCAGCTTCACTAGCGCTGTGCGATTATTCGACTAGTGAACAGTGTTGTCATCTGAAGGAACTGGTCCAAACTGGGTTTAAAGGTTAAACCGGCCGGTTCACCCCCAATTCGACCGAATTTTTCAAATCTAAAAATTTCTAAATTCATTTTCTATCCAATGGTGGCCTCAAATCTCAAATTTGAATTTTTTAAGCCACCTAGAAAAATAAATTTAGCATCTGATTCAATAGTGGGTCAAATCGATCTAAACGATTCAATCCGGTTCGGATCCGGTTCACTTGAATCGGTCTGGTTTTTCTCTCCCAATTTGTCCTAAGGTTCTTTTCCAAGGTTTATGAACCATTTTGAGTCACTTGGGAGTTATAAATTCTCCAATTTTCCCATTTCCTAAAAATTAGGTTTGTGAACCGGTTCGATTTTCTCACTCGGTTTGACCAGTTATTTTCCCAGTTTTCCTTAACCCCAAAGAGCGGGGTTTACATTACCCATCATAATCGGGTTATGGTCTCTTTTGCAGTTCTCTCCTTGTCTGCCTATCCTTTGGGTTTAATTCTATACATGGTCATACATTCCCTCTTTATAGGCTTGCTTCTTTCTTGACCTCCTAGTCTTGGGGATGATCCAAAGGCATTATTTGTCCTTTCTAAGTTTTAAATAGGTCGGCAAAAATCTTTGGGTCTTAGTTCCCCGACCCTTCTTATCAAAAGTTTGTCCTTCTCGTTCCTTATTTGTTCTGAGGTACGAGAGCTTGATTGGACACATTATGATTTGGGGGACATAAATTTATGGAAACTTGAAATTTTATTTATTGGGAACAAAATACAATACATTTAGGGACCTATTTCCATCTAGGTGTGATGGTTAAAAGAAGGTTCAGCCAGCACTATTCTAGGGTTTCAATGGCCTCTCTCGAGGGTGAGTTGGAAATCCTCCTTTGGGGTTGTAGCTCCTAGGGTGGTCTCCTGTCTTTCCTCCCATCGAACTCTGGTAGTCGGGGAGGTATTACTCTTAGGAGGTACTATCACCAATCATTGTGGTGTGGGACATCTCCTCACCATATGTCCCATTCCTCCCCACCTATAACAGGTTATCCTGACACTGGCTCCTACGTGGATCCTTCAACATTTGTGAGGTGAGGTATTTCCTTTTCCCTGTCTACCCTCTATTCCTTTCTTCATGTTCTTATCCTCCCATGGAGGTAGTGCTCCCTAGAGTGGGTACCACATTCCTTAGTGGTTTTGGGCACTTTCGTGCATAGTGTCCCCTCTGTCCACAATTGTAGCAGGTTACTTCCTTGCGTGGACCGTTATAGCTTTTTCACCATCTCGAGCTTTGGGGAGTTTTTCTTGGTGGTTGCTAGGGGCCTCGATGTTTCACCATCCTTAGGTGCGTACTTCCTACAAAACAGTCCCCCTTCTAAAGTGTGAAGCAAGGTTCCTCGAATACCTTGACAAATTCTTCGTCAAGTCTCATTTGCTCAAAAGACATCCTTGGTTGCAAGGGTTGGGTCCTCCCGACTCTTGAGCTCCCAAGCTACTTCCCTTGCACAAGGTAGGAATTCTTCCCGGTTCTATGGTGGCTGAGATAGTGTGGGTTTGTTCGAATTCTCTAGGAGTGGTCGTATCTATTTGACATAAATTTATCGTGGGTTAGGGTTCCAAGGCTTTTAGTTTGAAACTTGGTTTGGAAAATCAGGCTATGATACCACTTAAGTTGTCATGCCCCAACCCGGTTTGGTTAATGTCTTGTGATCAACCCACCACCCTTCCTCGTACTTATATGGTATTTCTACCCACTAAACCGAGGAAGGTAAAGGCATTGGAGTATTTGTTTTCCATAACAAAGTTATAAAACATCTAAATGGTAGTTTACCTGTTTGTGGTACCCTTGGCTTTTCCCCTTAGCTTTTGTTCTACTTGGCGATATGTTTCTCCTAAAAAAAAGTTTTATGGGAGGGGTGAGTTTCTACAACTCAGTGACCGGGGATTGGGAAGTGAATTTTCAAAGCAATTTGTTTATCAAAATGTTTTTATACTTTTAGTTTGCTTGTAATATGAATTCATCTCCTCTTGAGCACTTCCCCTTGCTCGGGAGGCATTTCAACAAGCATCAACATGCCCTTTCTATCATAGAAAGGGATCACACATTTGTAGAATAGTCCCCAATTATTCCACTTGTGGATTGGAGCACCTTTACTGTCCACCTAAGTTTGAGTGGACATCAATTGTCCAACCTTCAAACCCTAATGATATCCTATTTGTGGGACGATACCACATTTTCCCTTCAACCTTGGTCTCAGAGCTTCATCATGTCCACTTTGTAGGATGAGACCTCATTTCTCCTTCGGCCTCGGTATAAGTTCACAGGAAGCTATCAGAGCTTCTTGACATATTGGACACCAAACTGCCCTTATGCATCATGGGTCATCCAGCAGCCCTTGGGACCCATTGACTACCCCCTCTCAACGTCTAGATGCTCTAGAAATCCTCATGCATGCATACAATAGTTTTGAATCATTAACCATGATCTTTGGTGCCAATGATATAATAGCACCAACACTCAACCTGACCTACAGTTGTTTACCTTGACCAACCCATCAAACTGCTATAGGCGCACTGCCACTAGCCCATCGAGCCTTGTTAGTCCTGTCTTGGCCTCGTGGTAAGTCACACAATGATTCTCATTTTATGAGATTTCTATTATTCTTAAAATCATGTTTGTCTACAAGTCCAACCCATGCACATTAACCTTGGGCCCACTTTGCGAGTTTTTTCAAAACTAGGCCTTCGGCCCTAGCATTTTCAAATCTGAGGCCTCGAGCCTATGGAGCAATCCTAGCTCCCATAAAAAACGTCTCCCAAAATATTTCTGTAGTTTCATGTAGTCAAGGTAGACCATTTATGGAAAAATGATTTTTGAATTTAAAAGCGGTTCTTATCACCACCAACAAGGTATGATACTAGAAATCCCACTCACCCATCAATAGTGACGTGGCCTTCTTGGTGAGATCTTGATTTGTGGTGCACTTCCTTGCATCGATACTTGAACAAACGGATCATGCATGGTGCGAGTAATCTTATCAAGAGAATCGACATAAGTGACCTCATAGTTTCAGGTATTTGCGCATAAGTCCTTACAATATGCCTTCATTGCATTTAGGTCCCTCAATGATTATAACTTTACATTTGGGTCCATAATCTTCATTTAATCTCAATTAAGTCCCCAGGACATCCAATTATCCCACATGGGTCCTTAACTTTTCTAAAATTACTAATTGGTCCTAAATTTTCCCATAATTGCTAATTGGTCCTTAATTTCACAAAAATTGCCAATTAGTCCTTGAATTTTTAAAAATTGCCAATTGGCCCTCCATTTCATCCAATTGCTCAATTGGACCCCAATTGGATGCTAATTTCATGAAAATGCCCCAATTTTCCAAAAATCCCCAAATTGCAATTTGGTTCCCGAATCACAATTTCATTCAATTGACCACCAAAAATTGGATAATTGCCCCATTCTTGATTTGAATCATCTTCTATTTTTTTCTCATCATTTCAAACTTTGAACCGCTCAATTTAGCTTGGATATGAGCTCAAATGGAGCTTCATCGAAAAATTCAGTCTATAGAGAGAAAGCTTTGATATCTTACCGATGAGGGTCTGGGGACCGGAGCTCTTCCGTTCTCTGAATTGCTATCCTCTTGGGGATCCTCCCTAGATCAAAGCGTGTCTCAATTGGTGGCCTGAGCAGTGTGAATTTCTTAGTTTAAGTTTTTACAGAAATTTGCTATGAACAGTGTTTTACTGCAGAGAAGCTTACCATATTAGCATGGGGGAAGGTCGGGGCACCTCTAGGAGGCATTTGTGGGGCTTGGTTTGGCCGGAATTGGCCTAGGGATGACTCAATTTGAGATGGAGCAGCTTGGGATGCTGTTTGTAAACTCCATCCTTTGGAGTTAAGGAAAACCAGGGAAGAACCAGTCAACCCTTGTGAGAAAAACTGAACTGGTTCACAAACCCCAATCACTAGAGAATGGGCAAATCAGAAAATTTACAACATCTGACTGAACCAAACAGTCATAAAAACATTGGAAAAGGACTTTAGGACAATTTGGGAGAGAAAAACCATTTTAGGTGAACTGGATTGAGCCAGTTTGGACAGATTTAAACAATCATTGAACTAGATGCTAAATTCATTTTTCTAGGTGGCTTAAAATATTCAAATTGGAGAATTGAATCCTTCATTGGATAGAGAATGAATTTAGATGAATATAGAAATTTTTAATTTTAAAAAACTCGGTCAAATTAGGCCTGAAATGGCCGGTTTAAGCATTAAACCCGGTTTGGACCGGTCCTGTAAACCCCGCCCTTTTGAGCTAAGAAAAACTGGGAAAAGGAACCAGTCAAACCGAGTGAAAAAATCGAATCGGTTCACAAACCCAAATATCAGGAAATGGGCAATTAGGAAATTTACAACTCTCAGGGAATCAAAGGGTTCGTAAAACCATGGAAAAAAACCTTAGGACAAATTGGAAGAAAAAAACCAGACCGATTTAGATGAACCGGATCCTATTGGATTGAATCGGTTTATGAACCGAGTCGGTTCACGAACCAGAACTGATAGAGAAAGGGCAAACAGGGAAATTTATAGATCCCTTGTGACCCAAAGAGATTTATAAACCTTGGAAAGGAACTGTGGAACAAAGTGGGAGAGAAAAACTAGACTAGTTCGGGTGAACCGGACCCGAACAGGATTAAACCGATTTAAGAACCAAGCTAGTTTATGAACCAGAACCGAGCTGGTTTATGAACTAGAACCGATAGAGAGATTGTAAACCAGGAAATTTATGGACCCTAAGTGACCTAAGAGGTCACAAAAGTCATGGAAATGCACTTGTGAAGGAATTGGAGATGAAAACCAAACCGGTTCAAGTAAACCAGATCCGAACCGATTTGGACCGGTTTGAACCACTATTGAACCGAAAATTCAAAGTTGAGATTTGAGGCCATCATTGGATAGAAAATGAATTTAGATGAATTTAGAAATTTTTAGATTTGAAAAACTCGATCGAATGAGAGGTGAACCAGTCAGTTTAAGCTTCAAACTTGGTACAGACTGGTCCGGTTCGAAACAGTGTCATCTTCTTCCTCCAGATGATAGCACTGTTCACTCACCGGGAAATCGAAGCAGTGCCGGTGAAGAGGAAACATCTCCGTTCAATATGTTTCTAGCCATCAATGCCTGTCATAAAGGTGCCAATTGGTTGGCCAAGAAATCCCCGAGCTTCCTATATAAAGAGCCCCTCTCCATTCATCCTCTCCACATCTAAAAAGCTCACTCTCTCTTAGTTGCTTAGTTTTTTGGTGAAGCTCAAACTAGAGCTCCAATATAGGGTCTTTTCTAAGCCAAAGAAGGCGAGGTCAGGTTCTTTAGAACTGGGGAGAAGTCAGGTACACTCCTATAGTCTTCGTTTGCTCCGAGGGTCATAGGAGAAATGTCGGCAAGATGGAACAGTGAAGCAGCTCCGGCAGACTGAAGTTGCCCTATTTCGGACAAGTTGAAATCGGCCATTTTGAGCCGTCATCAAGCCAACCCAACACTTCAACAGCCTTCCCACAACCGAATTAGGACTGAATGGTATGCCAACTCGGCTCCCCTCTACAATTTCTGGCCGGTGCTAGAGAGAGAACAGGTAGAAATTCGATGATGAAATTCTAACAAAATTCTACATCATTTGATGTGATTCTTGATTCTAGGATAAACCTCAGGATGAGAGCTATCTACCCAGATCAAAAGCTCGAACCGTCGTGCCCTCACCGGTAAGTAATCGAAGCTTTCTCTCTCTATAGTTCATTTTCTAAAGAAGCTCCATTTGAGCTCATCCTGACATTAAAACTTGCGATTCAAATTGCTAAAGAATCATATTAACATGTAGAAACTCAATTTCAACTTCAATTTCAACAATTGGAAACGTTTGGTCGATCAATTTGGGATTAGGGGAAAATTGGGGATTTTCAAAAATTCGAAGGACCAAAATGAAATTTCCTAAAATTGAGGGTCAATTGGGCATGATAATAATGTTAGAGGACCAATTGAGGAATTTTGGAATTTTGGAGCAAAACTTACCATTTTTGTAAAGGAAAGGCAAAATGGTAATTTTAGAAAAGTTGGGGGACCAAATTGGAAATTTAGGAAATAAAACTCCTTTTTCTGAAATGGAATAAATTGAGGACCTTTTATAAATTTTAAGAGTTTTGGGACTCAATTTGAGGAAAAACCAGCATTTGGGACTTAGAGTTTAAGAGAAATAACTTTAGGGACCTAATTGCAAATAAATGAAAGTTTGACTTCTCATTCATTTGGAATGAATGAAGGCTATTAGGTCGAAACATAATGAACCGAGATGTTCATATCATGTAGGAACACGAATTACCAGGATCGCTAGCAAGGACAAGCTCGTATGAATACAAAGAACCGGTCTAGTGGATTTCACGGCATTTGTGGGTGAGTGGGTTTACTAACGTCATACCCGGTTGGGATGATGAGCACAACTTAAAGTTAAAACCACTTACCGGTTGTGAGTAGGATTTTATATCATACCCAGTTGGGGATGATAAGTACTTTGAAATAAAAACCCACTATCAACTGGTATTTTAAACATCACAACTTGGAGGAGTGATGTGAAAATCATGCGGAAAAACTACTTACCGGTTGTAAGTAGATCATATCCGGTTGGTATGATAAAACTTCCTTAAAGGAAGTGAAAACCCTTTCATCGGTTATGAGCGGAGATATCCTTATACCCAGTCGATGTAATGGACAGTTGAAAATATATTTTGTCAGAAGTGCTCTCCTCTCACTGTGTGTCAATGCTTAAATGATTTGGGAGACCTTTTTGACGGGAGCACGAATAGCTCTTATAGGATGGGGGCCTCAATTTTGAAACTTTGGGTCTAATATGCCCGATTTTGAAAATCTCTTACAGTGGGCCCAAGGCCAGTTGGCACGAGCAAGAGCTTGTAAACAAACACGAGTTATATGCCATAAAACTTTAAATAAAGGAATTGTTTGGCCATGGTACCAAGACAGGACCAACATACTCTGTCAACTAGCGGCAGTACGATATGACAGGTCGACGGACCAATCTAGACAAACAACTGCGGGTTGAGTTGAGGGTTGAAACCATTGGACTAGTGGCCCCACAGATTATATAGCATGATAAGAAAATACTAATCGTGCATGCACTGTGATTACGTGACCATTAAGATGCCTGATAAGGGTAGTGATGCGTCCTAAGGGCACTGGACGACTTGGTGAGTATAAGGGCAATTAGATCGGGGTGGGGACGGGATGAGGTCTTTGTCCTCATACGGACATGAAGAATTAATTTTAGGATTGAGGGTTGGATGTCGCGAAAATCCACTCATTCTGAGGGTAGAAGTGGATGCACTTCTATCTGGGTGGCCGATAAAGTCGCTTCGAAGCCATAAGTGGGTTCGGTGGATGTGCTGGCCTCTAAATGTGTGTTTGACCTTCATGATAAAGGATGTGTGTTGGGTGATGACACACCGTGGTTAATAAGAAATGGTCGTAAAAATTGAGATTTGAAATGAAAGGATTTTTTAAAGAAATGAGTCTGGTACACTCCAATACAATTATTTTTCCTAAAAGTTTAAAAGTTTTGAAAACCCATTCAATGAGTCGTTGTACTCACCCTCCTTCCTTATATCCTTTTCAGGAAATTCTGAAAAGCCTACCCTTAAAGACCATCAACTAAGACGCCTGTGAGACAGGTATTACAAATTTAAAATATTATGTAGTTTTGATTTATGTTATTCCAAAAAAATGTGCAGGTTTAAAGAACACCTTACTCTTTACGGTTTATAATAAGGGGAAACCCCTTAATAAACCAAAAGAGTGGCGGGTTGATCATGGGGATCTGACCAAACTAGGTCGTCATGTGACAACTTGAGTGGTATCTTAACTTATTTCCTCGAATACATAATCAAGACTAGAAAATATAGTAACTAATAGGATTTATCTTAAAATTTACAGATGGCTCCTAGGAGAGAAACCAAGAAAACTAGGAATGACTCTACTCAACACCCTATCCTCGTTGAAAGATAACTCTAGAAGCTTCCCAATGTCCGAGATATAGTGAAAGACTCAAAGGACCAAATGGGGAAAACATCCAGTACCACCAAGGAGTACGGTGTCAGGGCATGTTAAGGTCACAATCCTGTGTACAAAGGGAGCCAAGCCTAAAGTCAGGAATGCTAGTATAGACATATAATCTTACCAAGGAGGATACTTGCCAAGAAAAACATAGCTTCCTATCTATCCTTATGTCATATGGCTAAAATCCCAACCTTTTGTATCCCCTTGTTAATGAAATACTCAAATTTCTTAAATCTCTAGCTCCCAATGATGAGATCTTGCTAGGAAGATGGCCTAAGGCAAATAAACCAAACAAACCCCCACTATCCTAGAAACTAAGGAAAAGTTACATTTTAGTCATGGAAGATGAATCAGGGAATTAAGAAACCTAGGAGAACTCTTACCAGACCTTTTAGCAAAGGAGATTCAACAAGAAAACTCAAAGATGATGAAGCACCAAACCACCAGTAACCTTGGAAAAATCCCACTCGAAGGAAAGAAGGAACCACCATAATCCATGCAAGTGAATAACCAATTACAATAATGAACAATGGGGACATTACGTGAAGAAGTGCCCAACTTTACTAGGGACAAGTACCAAGATAAACTATTATAGGTGTAAGGAAAGGAGTGTGCCACACCTCATAGATTTAGGGCAATACCTCCTCAAAGGTCACTAAATACATGAAGGACTAGAGACCGAAACTATGGAGCAGGTTAAGTAAGCGGTTCACAAAGAGGTCAAGAAATGACGAGGTGAGTGCCAAATTTAATCTTCTTAAGAAGGTCAAACCGAGAAGGATACCACAAGAATAGAGATAAGGTACATGGGAGTTATACCTAGAACCCTCTTATAAGGGAGCAAACACAGAAAAATGTCCTTCGGAAACTCTAGGGAATGGCACAAGGAGAGTGAAGAAGAGAAGGAATACGCTAGGAAAGGGAACTCTGGAGGGATGCATACAACTAAGTACCTTGAAGAAATCATTGGATTGACATATGGACATAACGTGGAGTACAAGGCACTGACCCACCGTTAGAAACTTCTTGAAGGAAGGATGTATCGAAGGCCAATTATGACCTGCCTTGGAAGAGTAATAGAGCCAAATAACGGGATGTATTAGAATTTCAGGAATGAATCACCTTGGAAAAATTAATGAAGCCAAATAGGGTCAAAGAGAATAAATGACACCCTAAGAAAGACCATGAGGTAGAAAGGACTACACCCTAAAAAGGTTAGTGAGATGGGCGTTAAGGACAGGAGGACTCAAGAAATAGCTGCCCTAAGAAACCTTGACCAAACGAATGGTGGAGGCGAGGCAGTTAACGAACTAATACTCAGGAAAACCATAATTTAAGTTCCCACAAAGAAGAGGGAGGCGGAAAGGCCAAATACTCGGGAAAAGAAGGATGAAAGAAATCCTTAAAAGGACAAAAGGCCAATTAACGACTAAACTCAAGCCGAGAAAGGAATAGGCAAGCCTCTTACACAATGGTCATGAAATCTTGAAACAATGAAGATTTGTACGCTCCTTAAAGAAATAGACAGGTACTGGGTATGAATGAGGATGCGGATAGAGTATAAAAGATGTGCATGCAAGATTTGAGGAGTAAAGGTAAATAGGAGAAGACGACATCAAGGGATGTCATTTAAGGGTAGAAATCCCCTAGAGCACATGTAAGAAAAGAATGTCAGGAGAAAGGCAAAGAATCCTACCAAGGAAGGAAGCCCCGGAAAGACATGTGTATCCCAATTAAGAGGAAATGGAACCAACCGAAATGGAAAGAACGATAAGCTCACAAATGAAATGTTGGTTGAGATGGAAAGATCGAGTACCAAGGAAAAGTACTCATGAGGTCTTAAGAAATAAGTTAAACCAAAGGAATGGATAAATAGAATGGTAGCATCAAAGAATATCATAACGAATAGGATTCGGTGGACTACAATAATAAGAGAGTAAAAGAAAGAATATATGAGGAATCTTGGAGATGTAAGCCCTCAATTAAGAAATCAATTAGGGAAAATGATCACTGACATCAGGACGGGTTGTGGTCCATGCTCACTTAATGGAGCCTAAAGAATGGACGGATAAGCATAGTGTAGAGTATATGAAATAAGACCAACAATTAGAAATTCCTTAGATAAGGAATGAAAGGAAATTTTAAGACGAATAAGGATTCAAAGTGGAAAATTGCCTCAACATAGAAGAAGGTTTAAGGAAATAAAGGAAGGAATCTCCAAAGGATGGTAAGAAGGTCGAACATGTAACTCTTACATTTAAAACCTCTACTTTGAGGAATATAGTAGAGAATGGAATTGTAAGAAGGGAATTCCTCAAACTAAATAATCAATACATCGACCAAAAAGAGATCAACTCAAAATAATGAATCGTGAAATGGTCACGAGCAAGTAAGAGTGGATTAAGAGAAAAAAAATCCTTGAATAAAGGATGCCACTAAAGAAGATAAAGGACATAAGAAGTGAAAAATCCTCATATGTCAATAATCATCTGGAAACCCAATGTTTTGAATTAAAAGGACCTAATAAAGAAGTTGGGAAAGGAAGAGTAAGTAAGAGAAATCCGTGCGGTTATGTGAGACATAACTTCAAAGACATAATGGATGAGAGGATAACAATAAAAAGGATCGTTGAGGAATGCTATAGAAAGAGGAGAGATGAATCCCTGAAACATCGAAAAGCTAAGAGAGACCATCAAGAAGATGTTTTAGAAATCTAATGGACAGAGACAGGTCCTAGAAAATGCCATGCTGCAAGGGGCATGTAAGCTCAACAATCCCAAGGAGAATATGACTCAAAGTAAAGAAGAGTCGCCTAATAAGCATGACGAGGTCGAATATTAAAATTTTGACCGAAGTTATAATAGATAACGAATGGAGGAAGGGTCAACATAGGACGAAAAAGTGATAATAAAGAAAACCATGGAAACAAGTACGTAACACTCGAAAGAACATCTAGCTAAAGGTTTCAACAACCAAGGGGTTAACTAGGCATGAGAATATTTAGGTATCTTGGAATTCCTAATTTTGAGTACAGAACCTCAAAGGGAAGAATGTACTCTAAGCAAATAAAGATATGAATCTAAGAATATACCCTGAAGTAAGGTATGTCTAGTTATGTTAAACTCCATGGAAGGAGTAAATAATATAAAGGAAAAGAAACTCCTTAAGTGAAGGATGTAAAAAAGGGCTAATTGAAAGAACAAGAGAAGAGTTTGCATGTTAAGCAAACACCAAAGGGACATCAAAGGAAATGATTCCTCATGCAAGGTTAATAATTAAGTTTTGGGGACAAAATTCCTAAAAGGAGGGGAGAGTTGTAAACCCCGCCCTTTTGAGCTAAGGAAAACCGGGAAAAGGAACCGGTCAAACCGAGTGAGAAAACCGAACTAGTTCATAAACCCGAATATCAGGAAATGGGCAATTTAGAAATTTACAAATCTTGGGTGAATCAAAGGGTTCGTAAAACCTTGGAAAAGAACCTTAGGACAAATTGGAAGAAAAAAACCATACCAGTTTAGATGAACCACCTGAAAACTTCACCAAGCTTCCTATATAAAGAGCCCCTCTCCATTCATCCTCCACACACCTGAAAAATTCACTCTCTCTCAGCTGCTCAGTTTTTTGATAAAGCTTGAACCAGAGCTCTGACATAGGGGTTTTTCTAAGCCAAAGAAGGTGAGGTCGGGTTCCTTAGACTCGGGGAGAAGTTAGCTACCCGACGGTGGTCACCATTCGATCCGAGGATCATCGGAGAAGCACTAACGTAATCAAATAGTGAAGCAGCTCCGGTGGACCGAACCTGCCCTATTCAGTTGAGCTGAAGATGGCCAAATTGAGCCCTTCTCAAGACAAAACCAAGCTCTTCCAACACTCCCTCGGCCCTCATACGACCGAATTAGAGCGAAAAGGTAAGCCAATTTAGTTCCCCTCTGTAATTTTTTATTAGTGTTAGAGAGAGAACTGATGAAACTTCACTGACCGAATTCACCCTCAATTCGATATGAATTGATGCGATTCTTGATCCTAGGATGAACCTTAGGATGAGAGCTACCTGCCCCAATCAAAAGCTCGGACAGCTGCACCCCCAACAGTTAGCTTTCGAAGCTTTCTCTCTATAAGTCTAGTTTTTCGGCGAAACTCCATTTGAGCTTGTTCCGACATCAATTCATGCGATTCAAAGCTTAATTGAATCATATGGATGTGTAGGAACTCAATTTTACCTTCAATTTTTACAATTAACCTCAATTGATCGGTCAATTTGGTGAAATCAAATTCAGCCAAATTAGGGGAATTGGGAAAACATTTTGGAGGAAATTGGGGATGTCAAAAAATTGAGGGACCAAGGTGCAATTTCCCAAAATTGAGGGCCAATTAGCCATGAAAAACATGTTGGAGGACAAATTGGTTGATTTTTGGAATTTATTGGGGGTCAAATTGCCATTTTTGTAAAGTAAGGGCAAAATGGTAATTTTTGAAAAGTTGGGGACCAAATTGGAAATTTGGGAAAATTGAACCCATTTTTGTGATTTTGAATAAATTGAGGATCCAAAGTGGATTTTAGAAGTTTTGATAGTCAATTTGGGGAAAATTAGCATTAGGGACCTAAAGTTAAGGAAAAAGAACTTTAGGGATCTAAATGCAAATAATTAAAAATTTGGGCATTTTGTTCATCCATGAGGAATGAAGGCTATTAGGCCAAATGTTAATGAACAAGGATGTTCATATCGTGTAGGAACACAAAGGACCAAGAAAGCCCGCAAGGATAAGCTCGCGTGGAGGCAAAAAGCCGCTTTAGAGAAAAATACAAGCACTTATCGAGTGAGTGGGATTTTTCACATCATATCCGGTTGGGATGATGAGTACCTCGAAAAGGAAAAACTGCAAATAAGTAGAAATTTTAACATCACGCTTGGTTGAGGTGATATGAGAAACACGCGGAAAAACTACTTACTGATTGTAAGTAGATCACACCCGATTGGTATGATGAACTTCCTAGAAGGAAGTAGAAAACCCGCTTACCGGTTATAAGCGGAGATGTCCTCACACTTGGTTGGTGTGATGGACAAGTGAAAAAGTTATTTTGTCAGAAGTGCTCTCCCCTGATTGTGTGCCAATGCTTAAAAATTTTGGGAGACCTTTTTGATAAGAGCTCAAATAGCTCAGATAGGCTAGAGGCCTCAGTTTTGGAACTTGGGGGCTAAAATGCCCAGTTTTGAAAATCTCGTACAGTGGGCCCAAGGCCAGTTGGCACGAGCAGGAGCTTGTAAACAAACATGATGATAAGCCTTGAAATATTTTAATGAATGAATAATGTGATTTGGCCATGGTACTAAGACAGGACCGACATACTCGATGGACTGGTGGTGATGCGACAAGACCCGGTCGACGGACCGGTCTAGACAAATAGCTGCAGATCAAGTTGATGGTCCAGACCATTGGACTAGTGGCACTACAGATTAATGGCTTGAGAAAAATTATTGTTTGTGCATGCACTGTGGTTCGGGACCATCTAGATGTCTAAGAGGGGTAGTGATGCATCCTAACGGCTACTGGACAACACGGTGGAGATAAGGGAAGATTGTCATGCTGGCAGTCAAGGAAGCTCAATGTAGCTTCATGTGCATGAGACTGGGGTGTGGTCAAGATGAGGTCTCTATCCTCATACGGACACGGAGTTGCTTTCAGGTTTGAGGGTCGGATATTGCAAACATCCACTCATTCCCAGGGTAGAAGTGGATAGGTTTCTATCTAGGTGGCCGGTAAAGTCCCTTCGACGCCACAAGTGGGTGCAGTGGATGGGCTACCCTGTGAATGTGTGATCCATTCATGATAAAGGGCGCCTGTTGATTGTTAAACACATCAATTGTGGATAATGATGAGTTATGATTTTGAAAACTGAGAAATTGAAGAAGAAATAATTTTAAAGGAAATAAGGAGTCTAGCACACTTCAATTCAAAACTATTTTATTGAAACTCTTTTTCAAATACCCATTCACTAAGTTATAGAAATTCACCCACCCTTTTTATCCTTTTTCAAGAATAGAAAAATGACTAGGGATGACACCAAGATTTACCCTCTGTCAGTTATGCTTAATTTTTGTTAAGCTTGCATTTTTTTTTATATATGTATTCCAGGGAACACAATTGAAATTTCTCCTAGCTCTTCTTGATTAAAGAAAGGGGGAAACCCTCCTTAAACCAAGGGAGCGGCGGGTTGATCACGGGGATTCGACCAAACTAGGTCGGGGCGTGAAAGTGACAGACAAGGAGGGGCGTTACTGTCGGAGCTTCCTCACTCTTCTATGGTGGCCCTTGAGCTGAAGGGAGGTTGTAGCTAGGTAGAGGACTTCCTCCTGGTTCTAATTACACCGAATGCAGCTTAAGAGGTGGGGAAAAACCCCAATGTCAGAGCTTTGGCTTCCTGCTCTCTAGAAAACTAAGCACTTCACCTTCTTTGGTCGATTATTGGATGTTGATAACGAATGGAAGGGTGCTCTTTATATAGGGAGCTCGGCAACAAACCAGGCTACCGACCGGTGTAGAAATCGGCCTCTGACTCGACCGTTGGCGACTAGACTAGAGCAATTTTTGAGTCGCTAGAGACTTCCCCTTCCTTTGCTCTTTCTCTCTCCTCTCGGTTCTCTCTATTAATGGCCGAAGGTTGAAGATGATGATGTGGCAGGTGTGTCACATGGCGCACTATGATTGGTCAGTTTTTCTAGTGTGGCGTTCCAACTTAGCCACCACGTCAGTCGTTGACCGGTTGATCGGACACGTGGCAGCCTCCCATTAGCTACATGTGTCTACGTGGCAGGCTGACCGGCCATTCGCTGATCATTGACCGGACACATGGCAACCTCTTATTGGTTACCCGTGCTTGTGTGGCTGTTGACTGGGCTCCTTTGACCGTTGACTGGTCTGGAACATTGATCGGTCCGATTTGTTGACTGGCTAGAGCATTGACTGGTCCGGTCCGACCGGGTTCGGCGACCCGAATTCAAAAATCAGCTGGTTCAGGCCCGATTCGACCAATTTTTTGAAATTTAAAATTTTCTAATTTCATCTAAATTCATTTTCTATCTAATGGTATCCTCAATTTCGCAAATTGACATTTTTAAGCCACCTATAAAAATGAATTATTGAACAGGTTCACTATGGTTCAATCCGGTTCGAGTTCAGTTCTCCTATCCAATTCACTTCATGGTTTTTTTCCATGATTTTTGTGAATTTTTTGTCATGTGAAATTTTCCAATTTTCCATACTAACCTTTTTTTTATTATTTTTTGTTCCTTTTTCAGGTCGATTTTCTCAAAATCGTAGGTTTTTTCCCCGGTTTACTTGGTCCAAGGGACGAGATACACAATTTCGTTGTATGATAATTTGCTGTTAAATTGAACCATTAGTTTTGGTCCATTTTTTAGTTGTGGGGTTAAATCTCAAACCATGGTTAATTCTATTTTTTATATGCGTGGCTTATTTTTTATATGTGCTAATAGTAGTAGGTTTGAATGTATTTCCAATTAATGGCCAAGTATCTAATTTATTTTTTGCAGCAGATCTTGAATTTATGAAACTTCACTTAGCTTTTATCAAGAGTTCAACATGGTGATTCTTGTTCAATGAGGTTGTGTTCGACCTAATGAGGGATGCTATTTAGCCCCATTGTATACCCAAATCAAGTCCCCTTTGATTGTTTCTATGATGATTATTTTTCTTATGTCATTCAACGACTTGATATATGTATCCAATGTTTAAGGGGTCTAATGAGACTTAGTAAGTTCATGTATCATATGATAGTGTAACTGTAACTGGGTCATTCAATGTAATGATCCATTCTTATAATAAACTTTCAATACATTTCATTTATTTGTTGGGTACTAATAGGTGATTTATGGTAAATTTTATGGTGGTAATATTAACAATAAGTAGAGCTTAACCCTTTTAAATTTATAAAATAGATTTGATGTCAAATACATATATATTTATTTGTACATCATATCCTTTTATGTGATATATATATATATTTATAAATATTCGATAATATTTAATTATACCAAAATTTAACAATTCTCACTTCAATTTTCCAAATTAGTATTTTCAACCTAATTGGTTATATACTATTAGCTCAATTAGTTAAAATTTCAATTAAGTTTCAATTTAACTTATATTACAATTTAATTTCTCATTGATTATTTTCGATTAAAAAAATTATGGTATTACATAAATAGTGCAATGCGTAGATGTACAACAAATTTTCAACATAAGCTAACAATAAAATTTTCTTATGAATAGTAGTTGCGTACAACAATCGTTTGTCAAATATAAAAATGAAACATGCTTGATTGTTGTATGGAAAGAAGTGTGGAACACATATTATTTGAGTATGAAGTTAGTGAAATGAAAATTAAGTAAGATGAATAAAGAAGATAAAAATGATAAAAAATACAACGTCAAGGAGTTATACCAGTAAGTTCTTAGTATGTTAATCCATCTAGGAGCATTGAGGTTTTCAATAGAGGAGAAGTTTTAAATGGTATATATAATGAGCAATATCTCATGGTGAAATGTATGGAATTAATGGATTACGAACTATAATTAGTCCGAAGTTAGAATGTACTCATAATAAACCTTAAAGGAGGAAAATAAAGAAACGTGAACTAAGTAGAAGTGAACAAATAGTTCGCCCAAACTTGAGGAGACTCCAAAATATGTCTATGGAAAGATCAAATGGAGGATAATGAATGGTGTGCTTAGTGAATGTGTTAGAATGCATAGACTTCCGAGAATTGAATCAAGAAATGGATTTTTCTCCCATAATAAAAGATTTGATAACAAAATTTCTAAAGGGGAGGTAGTAGTTGTAACATAGCATTTCTCAAATTAAATTAAAATGAATAAAACTAGAAATCGAACTTAAGTCGGGATTAGAATCAAATCGAACTAGTAATTATTTCGAATCAGGATTTTATAAATTGATCAAAATTAAATTGGATTAATCTCGAAAAAATCATCATTGATAGAGAATCAAATATCAATAATCTTTAAATTTAAAACCAGATTAAAATTGGGTTAAATTAGATTGAATTGGATAGGATCGGGTCGGGATTTAATTTTCTCGATAGGACCAAAAGGGCAAAACTATAATTTTGTATTTAAAGTACAAACAAATTAATTTTTAAAATAAATAATTTAGAAAAATGGTTAAACTGACTCCAAACTTTATAAAGTAATGTCAAATTTAGCAAAACAAACCATAAAATTGCTTGAATCCATTAAATTAAGTCAAATCAATCAAAGAGAAGTAAGTGTTGAAATAGTGGAGAAAACATGTCAAATAAGATTGAATTGACCAACACAGAGTGATGGATCGCGTGCCACTTATTAGGGTGAATAAGACTTATCCTCTTTACGAAAAGGTATTATGGAACAATAAAAGGTCGTACTCATTTCTACTTAAAAGTCATGACTTGTATATAGTCGAATATTTTCAATCTTATAAACCCACCACACTTATTTATTTTACCAATTTGTGATCTTATTCTCAACACTCCCAAATCTCCTTATAAAAATTTGTTTCCTATCCCTTACATCCTCTTCACATTGAAATCTACCTCTCAATATAAAGTAGTAAATTTTTCAATGAGACAACTTCCAAAATTCGGACGAGCCACGTTTCATTTTAAGCATAAGCCAACTTTGTCCCCTATCGTCATAAATTATAAATTTTGTTATATTTTAATAAAACTCTTATGGATGGAGATTGCATACAATATCAGTGACTAAAATGCCACTTGATCTAGATAGAAAACTAAGAAGCTTAACTATATTTCCATGTACTTAGCTTTAGCGTAATTTGGTGAATTTTTTATCAATTTTGTTTCGGTACTCTTCTTTATAGTGAAGCTTAAACTTTAGTTAAATATACCTAAAATTGTATGAACATGGGTAGTTCGAAGATTAAAACCAAGTTAAGAAGAAAATTGAATGTGTGGGAACTAAAATGTATATTTTAGAAAATTATGGGTCAAAATGCACATTAGAAAATATGAGAATCCAAATAAAATTAAATGGAAGTTTAATAAAATAAAGGAAAGGTTTAGAAAGGCCTGGGTCTAAATATAAAGAAGATAAGTTTATGGATTTCAATAAAAGTAGGGCAAAGTTTGGGTAACTTTATAAATTTGATAATATTATGTGTAGTGATAGATAAGATTGGGTGAGAATTCGAGGGAGTGAATTGAGTACAAAAAGAGAAAAAATTATAAATACAGTAAATATTAAGCAACGATATGGGAGACACGACTTTAAAATACCGAGTAAAATATAATAAGGTACATGAAATATTTATAGATTGAAAAATTATGTAATTGTCTAAGGATGCAAAACAAGAACTCAATAGGATATATAACGTGTAGTTAGCGAAAATTTTGAAGTAAAGTTAATACATACAACTTTATGAATTGCATATGTGTATCCTTATGAAAATATGGTTATAAATACATAAAAACAATATATTGAAAGTTTTATTAAAATACAATGATATCCCAAATATTAAAAAAAGTTATATCACAACGTTTAACAAATAATGGCTATGATCTAATATTTAATATTTAAGAAAGATTTACTAGCACATGATATTTAATAAAGATGGAATATGACATATTTTTTAATAAAAATGTGTTATAATAAAATGTTTAACAAAAATGAGATACAAATAAACTATTAGAAAAAATGGACTATTACTCAACTTACGGAATATGGGTGCATGTTTAAGAAAGATGTACAAAATGAGTAACAACCAATATTTTGAGTTTTAAATAATGTCATTATTATAATTGTGTTTCATCTATGGTAGTAAATTAAAGTGTATGACTAATTATTTTCGAACTCGAATTGAGATGTAAGGATTGTTTGATTTGAAGATTAAAAATTCCAAAATGTATTTAAGATAACCAGGAAACTTTTAAGACATTTTTATAAATATTTTAGTGGTGTTTATTCACTTAAATTTATAATATATTAGAAATTATTATGAAGAGGGGAACTTTCTCCTATAGAAGCCAATTCTCTCTCTTCATTTGATTATGGAAAGTTGGCCGCAGCATGAAGTGGGCCTGAAAGAGAATTGAGGTAAAAGTATAAAATTTTGTAAATTGAAAATAGAAAGGGTAGTATTTTTTCTTAAATAATAAGATTGGTAGATAACAAGAAAAATGTAAAATATATGTAATGAACTACAAATAATATTTACGTACATATGACATTCTGATTCTAAATTCCATCAATTCTCCTGATCCCAATACCAATAATCTTGAGAGACAACTTCATCGAACCCCATATCGTGGTCAAGAATTTATTAGATCCTTAAAATAACACAATAAAGGCTTGATAAATGAAAACTCATCTTCGTCACAAAATAGACTCAGCAAATAAGTTCAAAACACAACAAACTCATTGGTGTAACATATTCACGTTGATTTCCTCCTAAATAGGGGTCTCACAGAATCAGGGGAAAATGCCACATATTGGTCCAATGACTAAATCCTAAACGGGGTTTCTCTTTACTTAATATATTGTGATAGCCACTTGAATCCATCCCCATATCCCATCTTGCGCACGATACTGCACATGAACACCTCCATTGGTCTTACGCTTGATTCCCCAAGACTAACTTTGCCCTTGCCAGTGGTGAAGTTGGTCAGACCTAGATGATACCTGAGTTCATCCTCTGAGGCAGCATAGGGAATATCAATCTTGTTTCCCAAGATAAGGAAGGGGACGGAAGCTAATGCTTCATCGGAGAGGAGGGCATCAAGCTCCTTCTTTGACTCTGCAAACCTTTCCTTGTCATAGGCATCCACTAGGTACACCACAGCATCTACCTGTCAAAAACAAGTTCACTAAGAAATTAATTTTCTGATGGATAACATCTGCCAGTTTGGGGAACTGGCTAGAGCTCTCCATGTTGATATGTTCAGTCTTTAAAGAAAGTCCCCTTTTAGTCTTACTACCTTATTTATCGCATTTTTCAAGGAAGGAAGAAATTTGATCTTTCTACGACCAAACACACCTTGGTCCTGAATGTTCCCAGAATATAGAACTCTACAAATTTGAAAACGTGACAGAGCTGAGACACCTCACTTACAAAATTAATGAAAATGAAAGAGAGGTCTAACTTATAAGAGCCGTATGATCCTCGATTCTGTTTAACATGGTCTACTGAGTGGGGAATGAAAAAGAATAGATATAATGCAAAAAAATTGCACCATCCAAGAGAGGAATTTGACATAAATATAATGAGAACAACTAGTTCACAACCTTTGAAAATGCTTGAAAAGGATCAAACCAATGAAACTCCTAGTGCCAGTATTTACCTCCAAATAATCAGATAATCACTGACAAATAAATTTGTATACTCAAGATGAAGCCATAGCCAATAAAATAAAATCAGGGAGAAGAAACCTAGGATAGAAAGGTCTCCAAAATCAATGATAAAATTGGATTTGGCACCAGAATTGATTAACTTATATGGTACCAGGACTAATCTACATCAACATATTTACATCCCAAAGACAAGGTTATACATAATTGATAAGTAGTGCTAGATCCAGAATAGCATAGAAAAATCCAAGACACCCACAAACAAGGAAAGCTATACCTTGGCATAGTAATCCTTCCAGACTCTGCGCGCAATCTGGTGGCCTCCCAAATCGAAAGCTTTAAATTTGATTTGCCCGATACTGAGCTCCTCTGATGTGGGATGCTGAGTCGGCTGGTGCTGCACTAGTCTCTGTACAGCAAAGAAATCCAGAAAATCGAATTCTCCTCATCAAAACAACCCCGCGATTAATCAATGAAACAAGCAATCAATCCGCAGTAAACTTAGCTCATAATCATCTCTAGAAACAAGGAAAGAGCACTCTGTCTAACCGACTAGTGCAATAGATGAAAGCCAATCAAAATACATATCCAAGTATTAGTCCGTACACGAAAACAACCAAATCACAGATCTCTTCTCAATCAAAGTATCACAATTTGTGTCCCATCCTCGCACCATAGGAATCGATTCTCGAGATGAATTTAGATGCATCAATGGTAAATCCGGCTAAGAAATTACTACTTCATCAAATTAAAACCATTTTTTTGTATATTCAACAAACAGTAATACTGATCGCTTTTCATGCGATCGAAGGGATCAAGGAACAGACCTCGTCCTTTAGCATGTGGAGAAGAGTGGTCTTGCCGGCATTGTCAAGGCCGAGGAAGAGAATTTTCGCCTCCTTCTGCCACAGACCCAGGGAGGCGAGAATCCCATAGAACCAGTCAAAGAGGAACATCTTTGGCTTGCCGGAAAGACGAAAGCTTCAACTTTTCCAACCAGAGTAGATCGGAGCGAGGAGGGGGGAAGGAGATCTGAAGGAAACGAGGAACTTTTCTTTGGGAAGGGCTTGTATGATTTTAATAGACCATGTGAATGTGCTTTGTATGATTTACCTCATATTATTTTCTTTCTTTTTATTTCAATTTTCATTTTTGCCCTTTATTTACCCTTGTAAAATGTTTTATTTAACAATTCTCAACCATCATTCATTACATCACTGTCACCTAGAAGAGGATACATCATCCGGAGTAAATTATATAGGAAGCAAGCAGAGTAGAAAAGGAACTTTAAAACTTATTCATGTTTGTAAGGTTATGACAAGGAATGTGGATAAAAAATTACTAATACTCTTTCCTAATTTAGTCAAATAATTTAGTGTTAGCAGTAAACTGCTTTTCTTGTATTCCTCGTATTTCTTCTAACTCTTTGATAATTTGTGTACTTTTTCTATCACCTTTTAACCCTCATGGTTGTCTTTGTTTGAAAACCCTCGTGGTTGTCTTTGTTTGAAGATCATTCTGCTTATATTATCTAAAATACCACAACTATTACCATTAACTTGAACATATGATTTGAGATTGTCGGATAAATTTAATAATTGATCTTGTCAATAACACCATATTAATACTCAAATTCTTTTTAAAAATACTTATCTATACTAGTCTTATTCCATTTAATTAATTTTCCAGTTTGCTCCAACTTATTTTGATTAATTCTAAGTTTTTGTCTCGAATTGATTCCTTGTTCATTTGTATTTCTAAAAATTACTCAACTTCAACTTCCTATATGACTTTCCATTGACTGCTTTGCCTGATTTGCCTTTCCCATTCATTCATTTAATTAGTTTTGATCTCTTTTTGACTCATTCTTTAATAAAAATTATTATTTTTCCTTTTTTGAATCATTTAAGAAAACTACGTCAGATTCATTTTAATTTGATTTTATTCAATTTTTGATTGGTTTGATTTCAATTATTATTTTAATTTTTATTCGAATTATTTCTTATTAGATAATTTTTTATATTTTAATTTCCTATCAAATAGATCACATTTTTAATTCGTTTCCAATAAATTTGATCAATTTTTTAAATTTTAGTTTGAACCAATATGCAATTTAAAATATTTTCTTAGTTTGATTCTATTTTTTTTTTTTATGTTTTAGTGTTATAATTAGAAATAATGTTGCAAGAAATGTTATGGGATGTACCAAAATAGGCTGACCTAAATACACGAGAAAAATATGATCGAGTATATTTTATTGGTAGGTCATCTATGTAAATGATTGTGCAAAAGGAAAATATTTGAAACAGAAACTCGGATAAAAATATATAGATTAAAATAATATGAAGGGAATTTTATCAAATTATAAGATAAATTCCGACGAATTTAAAAAAAATAGGCCTAAACAAGACACATTATTAAAATATGGGTTGAGACCAGATACTTTATCAAAACGACCTTAATACAAAATATTTTAGAAAAAAAGGATAAACTATAATACTAAAATTTCTGAAATTAGAATTAAATCTAATTGGACCATTAGTTGAGGTTAAACTAGGAATGTAATACCAAATAGAGAATAAGAACCTAATATGGGTAATGAGATTCTAAATTGAGAATGAGAACTGAAACAGATAATAGAATCCCGAACGGATAATGAAATCACCGAGAATGAAATTCCGAACTCGATGGCTGATATACCATCTCTGGTGATTTCCCAAATTTGACCTAACTCTTTTTCACACCCCAACATGATTTGGTTGGATCACCGTCATCAACCTGCCACTATCCTGGTTTATTAAGGGTTGCCTTGTTTATAAATCATGAAAAGTAAAACATCCTTTAAACCCATACCTTTCCTAAAATAGCATAAATCAAAACTGCATAAAATTTTAAATTAATCATACCTGTACTACAGGTGTAACTAATAGGAGGTCTTGGTTAAGTTTTCCTTGGTCTACCTGAAAGGGATATAAGGGAGGGGTGAGTACAACTATTTAGTTAATGGGTTTTCAAAATTTAACTTTTAGGAAAAGGATTTATATTGGAGTGTGCCAAACTCTTTATTTTCTTTCAAAAATCCTTTCATTTCAAATCTCTATTTTCATCACCATTTCTTATTAATCACAGTGTGTCATTACCCAACACACATCCTTCATCATTAAGGTCAAAACACACAATCGTACACTAGCCCGTCCACTGAACCCACTTGTGGCGTCGGAGCAACTTTACCGGCCACCTAGATAGAAGCACGTCCACTTCTACCTTGAGAATGAGTGGATGTATGTGACATCTGACCCTCAATCCCAAAATTAATTCTCTGTGTTCATATGAGGACAGAGACCTCATCCCGACCCCACCCCGGTCTTGTGCGCAATGAAGCTACGTTGAGCTTCACAAGGTCACTTGGTTCGACGAACTGCCCTTATATCCACCAGCTCATCAAGGGCCCTAGGACACATCACTACCCTTCTTGGGCGTCTTGAAGGTCCCATACACACAGTGCATGCACAATCAGTATTTTCATCTCATGCCTTATAATCTATGGTGCCATTGGTCTAACGGCCCTGACCATCAACTCAACCTGCAGCTGTTTGTCTTGACTAGTCCGGAGACCTGTCATGTCGCACTACCACTAGTTGACTGAATATGTCAGTCCTGTCTTGGTACCATGGCCAAACAATTCATTTCCATTAAGTTTTATAATATATATCTCATGTTTGTTTACGAGTTCTAGCTCGTGCCAATTGGCATATGGCCTACTATTGGAGATTTTCAAAATTGGGCATATTAGCCCCCAAATTTTAAAACCGAGGCCCCTAGCCTATAAGAGCTATTCAAGCTCCCGTAAAGAAGGTTTCCCAAATTGTTTAAGTATTGGCAAACAGTCAGGGGAGAGCACTTCCAACAAAACATATTTTCAACTATCCATCATACCAACCGGATATAAGGTTATCTTCACTCATAACCGATGAATGGGTTTTCCACTTCCTCTGAGGAAGTTTCATCATTCCAACCGGGTATGATCTACTTATAACCAGTAAGTAGTTTTTCCGCATGATTTTCACATCACTCCTCTAAGTGGTGATGTTTAAAATACCACTAAGTAGTGGGTTTTTATTTCGAGGTAATTATCACCCCAAATGGGTATGATATAAAATCTCACTCACAACTAATAAGTGGTTTTTAACTTTAAGTTGTGCTCATTATCCCAATCGGGTATGATGTTAGTAAGCCCACTCACCTGTTAATGCACTTAATTTCACTAGACCAGTTCTTTGTATTCAAGCGAGCATGTCCTTGTTGGTGTTTCCCGTACCTCATATTCCTAAATGATATGAACATCTCGGTTCATTATCCATCAGCCTAATAGCCTTCATTCATTCCAAATGAATGAGAAAACTAAACGTTCTATTTATTTGTAATTAGGTCCCTAAAGTTATTTTTCTTTAAGTCCCTAATGCCGATTTTTCCTCAAATTGAGTCCCAAAACTTTTAAAATTTATCTTAGGACCTCAATTTATTCAAATTCACAAAAAGGAGTTTAATTTCCCAAATTTCCAATTTGGTCCCCCAACTTTTCTAAAATTACCATTTTTGCCCTTCCTTCACAAAAACGTTAAGTTTCACCCCAAAAAATCTAAAATTTCTCAATTGGCCTTTAACATTCTTATTATGCCCAATTGACCCTCAATTTTATAAAATTGCATCCCGGTCCTTCGAATTTTCGAAAATCCTCAATTTCCCCAAATTTTCCCCCAATTTCAACTTCATAACATAGCCAAATTTGATTTCATCAAATTGACCAATTAAATACTTCTAATTGTTGAAATTGAAGTTGAAATTGAGTTCCTACATCTTCATATGATCCAATAGCACTTTGAGTCACAAGTTTTGACGCCGGAACGACCTCAAATGGAGCTTCGTCGGAAAACAGACTGTATAGAGAGAAAGCTTCAATTACTCATTATCGGGAGCACGACGGTCCGAGCTTTCGATCTGGGCATATAGCTCTTATCTTGAGGTTTATCCTAGAATCACGAATTGCATCAATTGATGTCGAATTGAGTTAGAATTTCATCATCAAAATTCTATTGGTTCTCTCAATAGCACCGGTTGGAATTTGGAGAGGGGAGCTGAATTGGCTTACGTTTCAGTCCTAATTCGGCTATAGGAGGGTTGTGGAGGTGTTGGAAAGGCTTGGTTTGGCCTGAGGAGAGCTCAAAATGACTGATTTCAGCTCGGTCGAAACTAGACAACTTTGATCCGCCAGAGCTGCTTCACTGTTCCGATAACTCTCGGAACAAACGGATGTCATCACCATGTAGCTGACTTCTTCCTGGTTCTAAAGAACCCAACCTCACCTTCTTTGGCTCAGAAATGACATATATTGGAGCTCTGGTTCGAGCTTCACCAGAAAACTAAGCAGTTGAGAGAGAGTGAGCTTTTCAGATGTGGAGAGGATGAATAGGGAGGGTGTCACGCCCCGACCCGGTTTGGTTGGATCCCCGAGATCAACCCGCCACTCTCTCGGTTTATTAAAGGGTTTCCCCTTATCATAAACCGCAAAGAGTAAGGCGTCCTTTAACTTGCACCTTTTTCCTGGAATAGCATAATCAAAACTGTATGAAATTTAAAACTTTACATACCTGTCTTACAGGCATCTTAGTTGACGGTCTTTAAGGGGAGGCTTTCTGGGATTTCCTGAAAGGGATATAAGGGAGGAGGTGAGTACGACTATTCAGTAAATGGGTTTTTAAAAGCTTTTGACTTTTAAGAAAAACATTTATATGGAGTGTGCCATACTCCTTTGTTTTCAAAAATTCCATTATTTATAAATTTGGATTTTTCCATTATTTCTTAGTTACCACGGTGTGTCATCACCCAACACACATCCTTCATCATGAAGGTTACACACATTCGCAAGTCAGTATCACTACTGACCCCGCTAGTGGCTTCGGAGCGACTTTTCCTACCACCCGGATAGAAGTACGACCACTTCTACCCTGGGAATGAGTGGATGTACGTGACATCCTACCCATAATCCCAAAATCACTTCTTCATGTTCGTATGAGGACAGAGACCTCATCCTGTCCCCACCCCGGTCTCATGCGCTTCGTGTTACTCCAGAATTCGCACAGACACCTAGAACGATGAACTGCCCTTATAGCCACCTGGTCATCCAGTGCCCTTAGGACGCATCACTACCCCTCATGGGCGTCTTGATGATCCCGTACTCACAGTGCATGCACAAACAATGTTTTCTTATATTGTCATGTAATCTGTGGTGCCACTAGTCCAACGACCCCGACTCTCAACTCAACCCACAGCTGTTTGTCTTGACTAGTCCGTCGACCTATCATGTCCCATTGCTGCTAGTTGACTGAGCATGTCGGTTCTATCTTGGTACCATGGCCAAACAATTCACTTATTAAGTTTTATGGCACATATATCATGTTCACTTACGAGCTCCTACTCGTGATAACTGGCCTTGGGCCCACTGTACGAGATTTTCAAAATCGGGCATTTAGCCCCCAAGTTCCAAAATCGAGGCCCCCGGCCTATTAGAGCTATTCGAGCTCCCGTCGAGAAGGTCTCCCAAATTGTTTAAGCATTAGCACACAGTCATGGGAGAGCACTTCCGACAAAAATAGGTTTTTACTGTCCATCATACCGACCGATATAAGGACATCTCCGTTCATAACCGATGAACGGGTTTTCAACTTCCTTCGAGGAAGTCTCATCATACCAACCAGGTATGATCTACTTACAACTCGTAAGTAGTTTTTTTCGCATAACTTTCACATCACTTTCTCTAATTAGTGATGATTAAAATACCACTAAACAGTGGGTTTTTATATCGAGGCACTTATTATCCCCAATCGGGTATGATGTTAGTAAACCCACTCACAACCGGTAAGTGGTTTTTAACTTTAAACTGTGTTTATCATCCCAACCGGGTATGATGTGAATAACCCACTCACCCGTTAATGTCGTGAGTTCCACTAGATTGGTTCTTTGTAATCACGCGAGCTTGTCCTTGCTGGCATTCCCGGTATTTAACGTTCCTACACGATATGAACAACCTTGTTCATTATTACTCGGCATAACAGCCTTCATTCATTAATGAATGAGAAAACTCAAACTTTTAGTTATTTGCAGTTAGGTCCCTAAAGTTATTTCTCTTTAACTTTAAGTCCCTGATGTCGGTTTTTCCTCAAATTGAGTCCCGTAACTTTTAAAATTTATTGTGGGACCACAATTTATTCAATTTCACCAAAAAGGGGTTTAATTTTCCAAATTTCCAATTTGGTTCCCCAATTTTTCCAAAATTACCATTTTGCCCTTCTTTCACAAAAATGGTAAGTTTTTCCCCAAAATTTCTAAAATTCCTCAATTGGTCCTCCAACATTATTTTCATGCCCAATTGACCCTCAATTTCATAAAATTGTATTTTGGCCCCTTTGAATTTCGAAAATCCCCAAATTTTCCCCTAATTTCAACTCTTCAACACTACCGTATTTGTTTTCATCAAATTAACCGATCAAACACTTCTAATTATTGAAATTGGAGTTGAAATTGAGTTCCTGTATGTTCATACGATTCTAAGAAACTTTGAATCGTAGATTTTAACGTCGGAACGAGCTCAAACGGAGCTTTGCCGGAAAACAGACTGTAGAGAGAGAAAGCTTCAATTACTCACCGATTAAGGCACGACAGTCCGAGCATTCAATCTGGGCAGATAGGCCTCGTCTGGAGGTTCATCCTAAAATCAAGTATTGTATCAATTGATACGGAATTGGATTAGAATTTCGTCATTGAAATTCGGTCGACTCTCTCTCCAGCACCGATCGAAAATTATAAAGGGGAGCCGAATTGGCTTACCTTTTGGTCCTAATTCGGCCGTGGAAAGGATGAGGAAGTGTTGGGAGGGCTTGGATTGGCCTGAGCAGGGCTTGAAATGGTCGATTTCAGCTTGGCCGAAATAGGGCAGCTTCGGTCTGCCATAGTTGCTTCACTATTCCATCATGTCGGTGCTTCTCCAACGATTTTTAGATTGACTGGAGTTTGCTATTAGATAGCTATCTTCTCCCCAGTACTAAAGAGCCCGGCCTTTGTTCAAGTCGAAGCTCTGGTTTGAGCTTTACCGGGAAATGGAGCAGTAGAGAGAGAGAGAAGTGTTCAGGTGTGAGGAGAATGAAATGGGGATGACCTCTTTATATAGTCGTAAAACCCGTATATTAAATGGGCGAGATTTATTACTAGTATTAATATTGCCATAAATTATTGGTATTAATTCCAATAATTTAATTTCGGTATTAATTCCAATAATTTAATTTTGGTATTAATTCTAATAATTTAATTTCGGTATTAATTCCAATAATTTAATTTAGGTATTAAATTATTGGTATTAATTTCAATAATTAAATATATATTAATTGATGGCTATTTATGATAAGCCGTATCGTTTGCATAAAAATTTTTTACCAAAATTTCGGGTTACAAAAAAATCATACTTCCCAAGAAGTCACCCATCATCACACTACTCTCAAGTAAGCATGCTTAACTTTGAAGTTTTTATGAAATCTAGTTCACCTGAACCAATTTGGTTTTTATTTTCTAGTTTGTCTTAAGTTTATTTTCCAATGTTTAATAAATCCTTTGGATCAACCGAAATTTATATATTTTCATATTGCTTATTCCCAAATGTAAACCGGTTTGGTTTTCTTATTCGGTTTGACCGGTTCTTTTCCCGGTTTTCCTTAACTCAAATGTGCAGGGTTTACAGAGGGGCTCTTTATATACGAAGCTCGAAGACTTCTTGGTCATCAGATTGGCACCTTAATGGCAGTCATTCATTACCTAAAACTCCCTGGCCAGAGACTTTTCAGCCTCGCCGGTGCTGTGCGATTTTTCGGCGAGTGATCAGTGTTGTCATCTGAAGGAAGAAGATGACACATTTCCGAACCGGACCAGACCGGGTTCAAAGCTTAAATCGGCTAGTTCACCCCCCATTTGACAGAATTTTTCAAATCTAAAAATTTCTAAATTTATCTAAATTCATTTTCTATCCAATGGTGGCCTCAAATCTAAAATTTGAATTTTTTAAGCCACCTAGAAAAAGGAATTTAGAATCTGGTTCAATAGTGGTTCAAACTTGTCCAAACTAGTTCAATCCGATTCACTTGAAATGGTTTTATTTTCATCTCCAATTCATTCTCAAGTTCATTTCCATGACTTTTGGGACTCTTTGGGTCACTCGGGATCCATAAATTTCCCGGTTTGCCCTTTCTGTATCGGTTCCATTTCATGAACCGACTTGGTTCATAAATCGATTCAATACAATTGGATTCGGTTCATCTAAACTGATCTGATTTTTCTCTTCCAATTTGTCCAAAGGTTCTTTTCCAAGGTTTTATGAACCCTTTAGATCACTCGGGAGTTGTAAATTTCCAAAATTTCCCATTCCCAATTGATCGTGTTTGTGAACAGGTTTGGTTTTCTTACTCGGTTTGATCGGTTCTTTTCTCTGTTGTCCTTAACTAAAAAGGGTGGGTTTTAAAACTCTCACCTCCTTTTAGGAGTTTTGTCCCCAAAACTTAACCAATATATTCCACCTCGAGAATAATTTCCCTTAATGTCCACTTGGTTTTTCTTGTCATGCTAAGACTTCGATTGCTCTTTCGCTTAGTCTCCATAATCATTCATCTAAGGAATTTCTTTTCACTTTCTAGGGAGAGCTCACATCCACTTAGTTTCAAAATCCCTTGATCATCCTTCGAGAAGCTCACTTAACCATCTCATGGCTTTTTTTTTTGTAAATCCGGTCTCGATCATTGATTTCTTTAAGTATTTCCTTCATCCACTTTTTAAACATTTTAGCCTTTTTACACCTCCCTTCCTTGTCGTGGTTTAAATCCATGGTTCTCCCGAAGGTCAGTTCGTTAACTACCTCGTTCCTACTATTTTTATTATCCAATTGTCTGGATAGCTGAATCACTTGTCTTTCATTCCCATCCTATTGTTACTAATTACATCTTTCTACTAGTTTCTCTTGGAATCGTTATTTGGCTCTATTACTTTTCCAAAGCATGTCATACTTGGCCTCTGATACATCCTTCCTTCAAGAAGTTTCTAATGATGGGTTGGTTCCTTGCACTCCACGTTATGTCCATCCGTCAATCCAATGATCTTTTCAAGGGGGTACTTAATCGTATGCATCCTTCCATAGTTCCTTTTTGTATCTCCTTTATTCTCTTCCTCATTCTTACTGTATCCTACCCTGACATTTTCAGAGGATGTCTTCTGTGTTTGCCCCTTTCTAAGGGGGTTCTAGGCATACCTTCTATATACCTTACCTCTATTATTGTGATATTCCTCTATGGTTGTCCTTCTTAAGAAGAAGTTTAAACTTCCTTCCTTTACCTCGCTATTTCTTATCCTCCTTGTGAATAGCTTACTTAACTCGCTCCATTATTTTTTTCCCTTTGGTCCTACAAGTATTTCATGTCTTTGGACTTCGATAGTCGGCATGGTCCTTAGGTGGCATTGTCCTTAGACCACGGGGTATGTGACTGTCCTTGACTACCTGTCTTATTCTCTTATTCCATATTATGTTATTTATTACGTGGACTGATGTGGTTCCTTAAACATTTCTAGGTCTTTTCTAGGGTTGTTGGTGGTTTGGTGCTTTGCTATCCTTGAATTTGAACACTTTTGATAGTTTCCTTGCTAAGTCTCTCTTGCTAAGGGTCATTCTAATAGTCCTTCTGGGTTTCTTAATTTCCTGATTCAATTTCCTTAACTAAAATGGAATTTTTTTCCTACTTTTTATGGTTATGTGGGTCTTGTTTGATTAATTTCCTTGGGGCAATCTTCCTAGAAAGATCATATCATTGAGAGATAGTAATTTAAGAATTTGAGTACTTCATTAATAAGGGGATACAAAAGGTTGGGGTTTTAGCCCTATCACCAAAAGTAGTCACAGAATAGATAGGAATCTACGGTTTTCTTGGCACGTATCCTCCTAGGTAAGATTACACGTCTGTGTTGCCATTCCTGGCTTTTGGCTTGGCTCTCTTTGTACAAAGGATTGTGACTGTCATGCCCTGACCCAGTTTGGTCGGATCCTTGTGAACAACCCGCCACTCTCCTAGTTTATCAAAGGATTTCCCCTTATTATAAACCATAAATAGTAAGGCGTCCTTTAAACCTGCACCTTTTCATAGAATAACATAAATCAAAACTGCATAACATTTTAAATTTATCGTATCTATCTCACAAGCGTCTTACTTGATGGTCTTTAAGGGTAGGCTTTCCAAAATTTTTTGAAAGGGATATAAGGGAGGGGATGAGTACAACTACTCAGTGAATGAGTTTTCAAAAATTAACTTTGAGGAAAAGAGTTGTATTAGAGTGTTCCATACTCCTTTCTTTCAAAAATCCTTTTATATCAAATCTCGGTTTTTACCACCATTTCCTTATAAATCATGGTGTGTCATCACCCAACAACATCCTTCATCATGAAGGTCAAACACATATTCGCAGGCCAGCCCATCCACTAAACCCACTTGTGGCGTCGGAGTGACTTTACCGACCATCTAGATAGAAGCTCGTCTACTTCTACCCTAAGAATAAGTGGATATACTCGACATCCGACCCTCAATCCTAAAATCAATTCTTCGTGTCCGTATGAGGAGAGAGACCTCATCCCGTCCCCACCCCGATCTCATGCGCTTGGTGCTACTCCAAATTTCGCACTGTCACCTGGTACGATGAACTACCCTCATACTCACCAGGTCGTCCAGGGCCCTTAGGATGCATCATTACCCCTCATGGGTGTCTTGATGTTCCTGTAATCATAGTGCATGTACAAATAGTATTTTCTTATCATTCCATGTAATATGTGGTATCATTAGTCCAACGGCTTCGACCTTCAACTCAACCTGCAACTGTTTGTCTTGACTGGTCCGGAGATCGGTCATGTTGCACTACCATTAGTTGACTAAATATGTCGGTACTATTTTGTTACCATAGCCAAACAATTTATTTATTAAAGTTTTATGGCACATATCTCATGTTTGTTTACAAGCTCCTACTCATGCCCACTGGCCTATGTTCCACTTGTTCGAGATTTTCAAAATGGGGCATAATAGTCCCCAAGTTCCAAAACCAAGGCCCTCGACCTATAAAAGCTATTCGAGCTCCTGTCAAGAAGGTCTCCCAAATCTTTTTAGCATTGGCACACACTTAGGGGAGAGAACTTCCGACAAAAATATGTTTTCAACTATCCATTATACCGACCGGGTATAAGAACATTTTGGCTCATAATTGATGAACGGGTTTTCAACTTCCTTCGAGTAAGTTTCATCATACCAATAGGTTATGGTCTACTTACAACAGGTAACTAGTTTTTACGCATGATTTTCACATCAATCCTCTAAGTTGTGATGTTTAAAATACCACTTAGTAGTGGGTTTTCATTTCGAGGTACTTATCATCCCCAACTGGGTATGATATAAAATTCCACTCACCCGTTAATGTAGTGAATTCCACTAGATCAGTTCTTTGTATTCACACGAGCTTGTCCATGTTGGCGTTCCTGATACTTCATGTTTCTACACAATATGAACATCTCGGTTCATTATCCTTCGGCCTAAAAGCCTTCATTCATTCCAAATGAATGAGAAAACTAAACTTTCATTTATTTGCAATAAGGTCCCTAAAGTTATTTATCTTTAACTTTAAGTCTCTAATGTCAGTTTTTCCTCACATTGAGTCTCGAAACTTTTAAAATTTATCATGGGACCTCAATTTATTCCATTTCACAAAATGGGGTTTAATTTCCAAAATTTCCAATTTGGTCCCCCAATTTTTCCAAAATTAACATTTTGCCCTTCCTTTACAAAAATGGTAAGTTTCACCCCAAAAATTCTAAAATTCCTCAATAGGCTTTTTACTTATTATACTCAATTGACCCTCAATTTTATAAAATTGCATCTTGGTTCTTGGAATTTTCAAAAATCCCCAATTTTCCACCCAATTTCAACAAACACTTCTAATTGTTGAAATTGGGTTCCTACATCTTCATACGATTTAATAACACTTTGAATTGCAAGTTTTGACGTTGGAACGAGCTCAAATGGAGCTTCACCGAAGAACAAACTGTAGAGAGAGAAAGCTTCAATTACTCACCGTCAGGGGCACGGCGGTCCGAGCCTTTGATCTGGGTAGATAGCTCTCATCTTGAGGTCCATCCTAGAATCACGAATTGCATCAATTGATGTTGAATTGAGTTAGAATTTCATCATCAAAATTCTACTCTCTAGCACCAGTAGGAATTTATAGAGGAGAGCTGAATTGGCTTAACTTTCAGTACTAATTCGACTGTAGTAGGGTTGTGGAGGTGTTGGGAAGACTTGGTTTAGCTTGAGAAGGGCTTGAAATGGCCGATTTCAGCTCAGCCGAAACAGGGCAGCTTCGGTCTGCCGGAGCTGCTTCACTGTTCCATCACGCCGGCGCTTATCTGGTAACTCTCAGAATAAACGGATGTCACCACTGTATATGTGACTTCTCCTCAATTCTAAAGAACTTGACCTCGCTATCTTTGGCTAAGAAATGACCCTATATCAGAGCTCTAGTTCGAGCTTCACCGTAAAACTAAGTAGATGAGAGAGAGTGAGCTTTTCAGGTGTGGAGAGGATGAATGGGGAGGGGTTCTATATATAAGAAGCTCGGTAACTTCTTGTCCATCTGATTGATGCCTTAATGGCAGTCATTCATTGCCTAAAACTCCCTGGTTAGAGACTTTTCAGCTTCGTCGATGCTGCGCGATTTTTCTGAAGGAAGAAGATGACACTATTTTGAACCAGACCGAACCGGACTAGACCGGGTTCAAATCTTAAACTAGCCGATTCACCCCCCATTCAACCGAATTTTTCAAATCTAAAAATTTCTAAATTTATTTTCTATCCAATGGTGGCCTCAAATCTAAAATTTGAATTTTTTAAGCCACATAGAAAATTGAATTTAGAATTTGGTTCAATAGTGGTTTAACCTGTCCAAACTGGTTCAATCTAGTTCACCTGAATCGGTTTGGTTTTCATCCCCAATTCATTCTCAAGTCCATTTTCATGACTTTTGGGACTCTTTGGGTCACTCAGGATCCATAAATTTCCCGGTTTGACCTTTCTCTATCGGTTCCGGTTCATGAACTAACTCGGTTCATAAATCGGTTCAATCTAGTTAGATTCGGTTCATCTAAACCGGTATGGTTTTTCTCTTCCAATTTGTCCTATGGTTCTTTTCCAAGGTTTTATGAACCCTTTGGATCACCCGGGAGTTGTAAATTTCCAAAATTGTCCATTCCCAAATGATCGGGTTTGTGAACCGGTTCGGTGTTCTTACTCTATTTGACTGGTTCTTTTCCTGCTTGTCCTTAACTAAAAAGGACGGGGATTACACTCTTACTCGTTCATATGTAGGTTTCTAATTAAGCCTAGTAGTAATAATTCTAGTCGACTTTGGCCAAACCAAATTTACAGCAGCCATGAGGGAGGCCAAGGAGACCTTGCCACTTAGTTTGGTAATTATTAGAGATACTTTTGTTATGGGTCAAAGCTTGAGAACTAAAATGCAAAGATTTAAAAGTTAGGGGAAATGTGATTGAGCTTTTTTTTGGGGACTTCCTAAGTGGCTAAATAAAGTTTTTTGGCTAATTGGAAAGTTTGGTGAAGGTTGAGAATCAGGTTTTCTTATTGTGGAAAGTCTAGGGACCTATTTGCATTAAAGGAAAAGTTTAGGACTAAAGTGCAAATATAAGTATTTGTGTTGCCAAAAAGTAACTTTTGAGCAGTTCGAGAATTTAAACTTAATTAAAGAAAGTTTATAAACCTAAACGAGAAATATGGTGGTCAAATGAAGCTTGATGATTAAGTTTTCAAGAAGAGGGGCAAAATGTTTTGCCAAAACTTAAGGGCCTTTAAGCAATTAATGAGAAATAGAGCTTGGAGTTATTGCAATGCATTTTTAGGACTAGAATGGGACTCAAGCAGATGTGAGGGACCCAATTGAAAGACTTGGGAAAGTCTAAGGCCCAAAAAGTGGAAGTTGTAAAGTATAAGGTTAAAATGGTAATTTTGCCCATGTTAAAGACCAAATGGTAAGTTGGGAAATGTTGAACACCTAGGTGGTGAGTAAAGGAAATATGGACACTTCAATAAGTGCCAAGTGAAACGGGAATGAGCTTAAGCCTGAGAAATAAACCTTAGAGAAGGTTTGACCAAGGGTCGAGTTACCGACTAATTAGTCGGGTAACCAGGACCCGAAAGGGCTAAATTGTAAAATCGTAGGAATGGTATAGTAGGTTAAGTTGTTAATGGTTAGAAGTGAAACTAGCCCTATTATTTTTAAACCTGGCAGAAAATGCACGAGGCACTCTAGCGGAATCGGGAGTGGATTTTGAAAACCTCACAAAACAAGCAAGTTTCATTAAGTGATGTGAGTGAATGTTGACGGTGAGTTCGATTGGATCGACCAGAGCATAAGATAATATGCTTAATGGATTGTGTGAAAATAAGTAGAAAGCTGGCTTAGAACTTAGATAAGAAGCGCAAAATGAATAAGTACATGCCCACTAAAGAAAATGTGATTCTAAAGGTTAAAGTAAGAATCAGTCATGAGATCAGGGCATGTATTGTAAATATGGTTCAGAGGAACCGAGAAATTTATTAGGCCTTGACCAATTTTATGAATTGGGGAGAGTGCCAAGTAATAGGTCGGGCATCCAATAAGTTTCATTGATGTGTTTATATGATAATTGAGCGACTGGGGCATGGAGAATACCGTGAGACCCGAGTATAGGACAAGATGAATCACAGGTCGTACTCCCAAATAAGTGACATGGGGAGATCGTCGACTGACATGTCGTACTCCCAATAAGTGTTATTGCTATGTTACATGCATGATTGAACAACCGAGACACAGGGTAGGCCATATGTCACACCCCGACCCGGTTTGGTTGAATCCCCATGAGCAACTCGCCACTCCCTTTGGTCCAAGAGGGTTTTACACCCTTCTATGCCACGAGGAGTCAGACATCTTTTTTCCCTGTTTTTCCTAGAATAACATTATACAAAACACAATATATTAAGAATGTACATACCTTATTTAAGGTTCAACTATAGGGGTGTCTTTAAGGTTGGTCTTCCTTTTTACTAAAAGGGGTTAAAGGGGGAGGGTGAGTTCCTACAACTCAGTGAGCAGGTGTTGGGAGTGAGTTTTCAAAAATTTTTAGTTTATTTATCAAACCATACTAGGGTTAACAAATCCTTTTTAAGGTTTTTTTTCATACTCAAATTTCCAAATCTTTTCTCATTTCCATTTTAGATGTGTTTAGCTCTCTTAGCCCATCTCCTTGCCTCAAGAGGCATTAGCAAACAAACACATGCCCTTCATCAGGAAGGGTACACACATTCATAGGGCAGTTCCAAACTGCACCTACTTGGGTATCATCACGACTTTATTGTACACCTAGATAGAAGTCCCAAGCTTCTACCTTGAGCCTGAGTGTACGTCTAACCCTTAGACCCGAAATCCACTTTGTGTCCGTATGAGGATAAAGATCTCATCATATCCCTACAGCGATCTCGTGCGCATGAAGACCAAACACTGTAGTTTTAGGAAGCCCAAATATAGTAGCTTCGTGGAGCCCAACATAGTAACTCCGTGGACCTCAAACACAATAGCTCCATGAGTAACTGGTACGACGAGAAGCCCAAACGTAGTAGCTTCTCCTTCCTTTATCGCAACCATGTCATCCAAAAGTCCTTGGGACCCATCACTACCCCCTTGGATGTCTTGATGGTCCTGAATCTATAGTGCATGCACAAACAATAGTTTTCATATTCTTAGCCATTCTCTTTGGTGCCGACGATCCAATGACCCCGACACTCAACCTAGCCTGTAGCTGTTTGTCTAACTGGTGCGTCGATCTGACCCTGACACACTACCGCTAGATCATTGAGCCTTGTCGGTCCTGACTCGGTACCATGGCAAATCACATAGTTAATTCCACTTTTAATGAGAGTTTTCATGGCTCTTCCTATTCATGTTTGTTTATGAGCTTTAGCTCATGCCCACTACACGTGTTTTCCAAAAACTAGGCCTTGAGCCCTATGAGTTCAAAATCGAGGCCCCTGGCCTGTTAGAGTTGCTCTAGCTCCCATTAAAAAGGTCTCCCAAATTGTTTAAGCAGTTGTCACACAGTCAAGGGAGAACACTTTTAACAAAATCTCTTTTTAATTTATCACACCAACCGGGCATGATGATAACTCTATTTACAATCGGTATGCAGGTTTTTCCTTTCCTCAAGGAATCTCATCATACCAACCAAGTATGATATTGGATTATCCTATTCACAACCGTTGAGTAGTTTTTTAGTATTCAAAACATACTTTCAAAACCCTCATTTTGGCAAAATCGAAAACCCTCATTTTTGGCCTTTAGAGAATTGGGGACACCAGCTCTCATATGTGAGAAGAAATGAAGCTCAAAGTGCTTTGAGCTTCTGGGGTGTTTTTATAGGGGGCCAATTAGTTGGGCTTCACGCGATGTGGGCTAGGACACAGTAATGGGTGCAGTTTCATTGACTGCGTTAATGGGCATGGGTCCAGTCGTCTGCCCTCACAACATTTTAGGCCCAATTCTGCTCTTGGTCTTCTTCCTCGACCCATCACGAATAGGACTACCTCATTTGAGTAACAAACTGGATTATCATCATAACAATCTTGCCAATTATGTGAGCAAATAGATTATATTGCACCAATTTATCTACAATTGTCTACATTTCACGCTGCTCAAGCCTGTGCCATACCTAGAAGCGACACCGATCATCAACTTGATTTGTATATTAATTCAGGTGTCACTAACCATGCTACTAATAATTTGTCTTAGTTATCTGTTCAGGTGACCAAGCATTTCTCGAGCATCTATTAATCGGAGATGGAATAAGTTTACCCATTCTCTCATCTATCCCAACCGGGTATAAAGTGTAAATTAGCCCACTCACCTGTTGACTTTGACGCATTCGTCCCCAGTCTGCTTCCAAGTCTACGCTAGCTTTTTCTTGTCGGTGTTCCAATCTCGCGTGTTCTTACATGATTTAGGTATTATTATCAATGATGATTCGACATGGAAACCTTCGTTTTCTCATGTATGAGTGACTAGGCCCAAAGTTCTTATTTTATTGCACTTAGGTCCCTAAAGTTCATTTTTCTTGACTTTAGGTCCCTATGCTAAATTTTCCCCCAAATTGAATCTCAAGGTTTCCAATATCCTCTTTGAATCCTCAATTTAGTCAAAATTGTGTATGGGGATCAAGTTTTCCAAATGTCCAATTTGGTCCCCAATTTTCCAAAATTATGGTTTTGACCCTACTTTGTAAAAATAGCCATTTGGCCCCAAATATTTTGAAAATTGATCAATTGGTCCCCCAACATCTTTTTCATTGCCAATTGACCTTCAATTTTGAGAAATTTCATGGAGGTCCCTCAATATTTCAAAATCCCCAATTTCTTCCCCCTTTTTGACCAAATTTGATTCCTTTAAATTGGTCGTTCAATTGGGGTTAATTGATCTAATTGATGGCATGGATTGGTTAATACACTTTCATATGATCAAATGGAGCTTTGAATTGCAAAATTTGAGTCCGAAACGAGCTCAATTGGAGCATCGCCGAAAAACTATTTGTAGAGATAGAAAGCTTCGAAATTTTATCGTTGAAGGTGCAGTAGTTTGAGCTCTCGATCTGGGGAGGTAGCTCTCATCCTTAGGATCCTTCTAGTATCAAGAATTGCTACAATTGAAGTCCATACGAGAGTGAATTTTGTTAGTGAAATTCGGAAATTTCTCTCTCTAACACCAATTTGCAACGATGGAAGAGGGCCAAATTGGCTTATCTTTCACCTCTGTGGAGGTCGTGCGAGGGTCTTGGGGGTGTTGTGGAGGCTTGGTTTGGCCGGAGGGGGTCTAAATTTGGTCGAATTCAGCTCAACCAAAACATGATAGCTTGGGTCCACCGGAACTGCTTCTCTGTTTGATTCCACCAAGGCTTCTCTAGCGGTCCTTAGGATGAAGGGAGATTACTGTCAAGTAGCTGACTTCACCAAAGTCTGTAGGACTTGATCTTGTGTTCTAAGGCTGAGAAAAGTTCCCAAGTCGGAGCTCTGGTTCGAGATTCACCAGAAAATGGCGCACTTGAGAAAGAAAAGCGATTTGAGGTGTGTGGAGGATAAATGGAGGGGAGCTCTTTATATAGGGAGCTCGAGCACCTTCTACCCGACCAGTTTCCATATTGGTCGAGCTTATTCTCTTTAGAAAATACCCAAATCAAACTTCTAATTTTCTGATGAAGCACCGTTTGTGCTCATTTCAAACCCAAAAATGGTGATTCAAAGCCTGACCAGATCGTAGGGAGGTGAGAAAATTGATTAGAACCATGATAAGGAGTAATTAACATGGATTGAGGGGTCAATTTGATGAATTCAAATTTCAGGTGACTGGACGACTCGTGGAGTATGCCGAGAAGCTCAGGAATCTTCATGCACACTAAGACTGAGGTCGAAGGGGGAGAGGTCTTGTCCCACATTGTGAACATGAAGTATGGTTCGGGTTTGAGGGTCAGACTACTAACATCAACTCAGACTCAGGGTAAAAGCCACAAACTTCTATCAAGGTGAACGATAAAGGTGCTTCAGTCCACAAGTGGAGTAGTTGGGGACTGCTCTGCAAATGAGTGAACCCTTTATTATAAAGGGTGATTGAATTGTGTGTGAAATCAAACTAATGGCTTAAACTCAAATGTAAAAGTTAAAATACCTTGATAGCTAGCCCCTCACTAAGTTATGAGACTCACCCCTCTCTTAACCCTTTTTTAGGAAGGCACACAGGCTATGAAGATAAAGAACAAAAGAGCGAGTCAAATCTCACACTATTAGGTATGAGCTCACCATTAAGTTATTTTGATACCTCTGCTTTGGAAGGACCGGGTCAACGAACATCTTTACTTTCCTTTCTCTAACTAGGTAGGAATACCCGAATAGCATAAGGAAAGGTGATGGGTTGCTAACGAGGTTCTGACCGAACCAAGTTGTGGTGTGACAAAACATGTCATGGATCCTTTGTTAGTCCGGGGGTAGTTCGAGCTTGTATGCCACCGATCCAACCCATGGTGTAAGGACCTATATACCTCAATTTCAATTTTCTCCATTGTTGAAACCTTGGTATTCCCCTCCAGGGTGATACCTTAAGGAATATCTTATCTCATACCTTGAACTCCAACTCTCTCCCCCTCCAATTGTCATAACTCTTTTGCCAATCTTGAGCCGCTTTAAGCCGACTCCTTATCATCTTAATCTTTTCTATGGCATCTTCTATAAGCTCGATCTTTTTAAGCTTCTTTTCTCCTACTTCCTCCTAGAATAGGGGTGTACGACACGGTCTCCCATATAGGGCCTCGTACGGTGCCATTTGTATAGTAGCCTGATAATTGTTGTTATAGGAAAACTCCATAAGGCACATGTAATCCTCACCGCCTTTAATCTTAGGCAAGAAACATGCCTGAAGCATGTCCTCCAACATCTGGATGATTTGTTCAGACTATTCAACAGTTTGAGGATGGAAGTTCATACTCATATAAAGTTAAGTTCCTAGAGATTCTCTTAGCCTGGGCTAAACTTAGGATGTGAATCTCAAATCTTGACCCGATACTATGCTAACCGAGACCCCTGTAATTGCACAATCTCTCAAACATAGAGATTTTCTAACCTTTCTATGGAGTCAGCCACCTTTATAGGCAGGAAGTGGGTTGATTTAGTCAGTCAATCTACTATGACCCATATAGCATCATGCCCCCTCTTCATTCCCGACAACCTTGTTATAAAGTTCATTGTGATATTCTCTCACTTCCATTCAGGGATAGGTAGAGGTTGCAATAGTCTAGATGGTTTTTGATGATTTGCCTTAATTTATTGATAGGATAAACATTTAGCCACATACTCCGCTATGTCTCTTTTCATCCCCTTCCACCAGTATCCCTCTTTCAGAGTATGATACATCTTTGTACTTCTAGGGTGTATGGTGTATACCAAATCATGAGCCTCCTCTAGTATTGACTTCCTTAATTCCTTTTTGTTGGGTACACACACCCTTCCTTTGAAAGTCAATAACCCATCATTCTTAATGGCAAAATCTTGTGTCCCTCCTTCGGAGGTTTGGTTTGTGTTCGGTTTGAGCCTTTCATCCTGTTTTTGTTGAAATCAAATTTGCTTCATCAAACTAGGTCTTACAGCTATGTTAGTCGTTAGTCATTTCCTCTTCTCATCCATGTCGAGGTCTATTTTTAGCTTGCCCATTTGTTTCGATAAAGTCAAATAAGTTATCTTTATATATTCCATTATAGTGCCATATTTGCAACTAAGCACATCTGCCACTACGTTAGTCTTACCAGTATGGTATTATATCATCAGATCATAGTCCTTAACTAGCTCTAGCCACCATTTTTGTCTGAGGTTGAGCTCTTTCTGTGTCAGAAAATACTTTAATCTCATATGATTTGTGAATATTCTACACTTAACTCCATATATGTAGTGTCGCCAAATCTTAAGGTCAAACACTATTGTAGCCAATTACAAATCATGGGTGGGGTAATTCCATTCGTGTGTCTTCAATTGTCGGGACACATAAGCTATCACTCTTCCTTGTTGCATTAAGACACATCCTAAGCCTTGTCTGGAAGCGTCACTATACACAATATATTCTCCCAAGTTTGGATTGGGTAGAGCTAGTACGGGGGTTGTCGTTAATCGTGTTTTAAGTTCTTAGAAGGAGTTCTCACACCTTTCATCCCACTTGTACTCCACTCCTTTCTTGGTTAGATGAGTTAGTGGGGCTGCAATACTTGATAAATCCTCCACAAATTTTTTATAATATCTTGTAAGCCCTAGAAAGCTTCGTATCTTTGTTGAGTTGGTGGGGGCTTTCCAATTTGATATTGTTTCTATCTTAGCTGGATCCACTTTAACCCCTTCTTTCAAAATAACGTGTCCTAGGAAGCCCACCTCTTGCAACCAAAATTCACACTTTGAGAATTTAGAGTAGAGCTTATTTTTCTATAAGATGCTTAGAGTGATTCCCAAATGTTTTTTGTGCTCTGCCATCATTCATGAGTATATTAGTATGTCGTCTATGAACACTACCACAAATTTATCCAAGTAAGGTTTGAATACCCTGTTCATTAGATACATGAAGGGTGTAGGAGCTTTTGTTAAGCCAAAGGGCATCACTCTGAATTCGTAATGCCCAAAATGTGATCTAAACATAATCTTCGGTGTGTCTTCCTATTTATTCTTTAGTTGATGATACCTTGATCGTAGGTCAATCTAGGAAAAATAAGCTGCTCCTTTCAACTGATCAAATAGATAATCTATTCTTGGTAAAGGGTACCTATTCTTGATAGTCACTTGGTTTAACTTCCGGTAGTCAATGCACAACCTCATACTCCCATCCTTCTTCTTTTCGAATAGGAATGGTGCACCCCACACAGATTGGATGTGGCATATAAAGCCCTTTTCTAGTAACTCATCCAATTGTTCTTTCAACTCCTTTAACTCTATGGTGGTCATACGGTAGGGCATTTGAGAAATGGTTTGTGTTACAAGTATCACCTCGATAGTGAACTCAGATTGGTGATCCGAAGGTAATCCAGGTATTTTCTTTGGGAATACTTCTAGATAGTGTTGTACTATTTGGATCTCCTCTAGTTCCTTCTTCTCTTGACTTATGCTCATCACCATAGTGAGGAACGACTTATTACCTTTTTGTAACATGCTTTGGGCTTTGACACACGATACTAAGTGTATTCCCTTCCTCTTCTTATCTCCTTCAAATACTACTCCTTGTGCCTTCAGGGAGTGAAATGTCACCTTCTTGTGTTGACAGTCTACCTTCACTTGATGTGCAGACAACTGATCCATTCCCAAAATCATCTCCACTTCACTTAAAGGTAGTGGAATTATATTAGCCTCCAAATTGATCCCCATGATCTTTATCTCTTATTATTTTAATTGTTTGTCCTTGGCTAGTTCCTCCCCTAATGGCATGAGGAAGCTGAGACTTGGTTCATAGAGGGCCTCTCTATCTAAGGGTTCACTGATTTCGTTGGGAGGGATGGGCTTATTGAACATCTTCCTCAGCTGTTAATAGAGGGCCTCTCTATCTACGACCATTTCCTCGGGTCGAGCCTGGTGGTCCCCTCACTACTCCCGTTGCTCGGAGTCGAAACCCATATTGGTCTAGAGTTTGGGCGGGTTCGTCTGGCTACCTTTCTTGGGCCCATCTTCCTACAGGTTGGGTAGTTTTTGTTTAGTTTTAGATTATAGAGTTTTGATAATGAATTTGAGGGAACTTGGCTCTGATACCACTTAAGTTGTCACACCTTGACCCGGCTCGGTCAGAAACCCATGAACAACCTGTCACTCTCTTTGACCTAAAGGGGTCCCCAGGTTGTGAAGAGTCAAGCGTAATTTCTGCCATCGTTCCCTAGAAGAACATTATACAAAACTAATCGCGTAAAAGTAAAATACATGGGTTTAGAGGCTTGGTGGAGGGACTATTTAAAGATCATCTCTTTCCTGAAAAAGTTTTAAAAGAAGTGGGTGAGTTCTACAACTCAATGAGCAGGTGTTAGAGTGAGTTTTCGTAAAGACAAAAGAAAGTTTTTGACTTCTATCCTTTTTGTTCATAGTTTTTGTGAGTTTAACTCTTTTTAGAAAAATATTTCAATACTTCCCATTGCTCGAGTTTGGTTTAGCATACAACCACACTCGCCCTTTATCAAAAAAGGGTTTCACACATTCACAGAGTAGTTCTCCAACTGCTCCACTTATGGACCAATGCGTCTTTACCATCCACCCTGATAGAAGTCTGCGATTTCTACCCTGAGTTTGAGTGGGCATCAATTACCTAACCCTTAGACTCGAATATTACTTTGGGTCCTTGATGTGGGTTGAGACCTCTCCCCCTTTGACCTCATTCTTAGTGCGCATGAATCTACTACGATCCTCTCGACATATTGGACGACAAACTTCCCTTATACTCCCCTAGGTCGTCCAGCAGCCCTTAGAACCAACACTACCCCATGTTGGGTGCCTCGATGGTTCGGTATCATAGCATGCACAAATAAAAGTATTTTAATTTTAGACCCTTATCTTTGGTGCCACCAGCCTAACGAATTCGATGACCCAAGTTCGGCTCGGTAACTACCAGCCCAATGAGTTCAACTGTCACACCCCAACCCGGTTTGCTTGGATCCCTTTGATCAACCCACCACTCCCTTGGTTCAAGAGAGGTTTCCCCTTCCCTTAAATCAAGAGGAGCCAAGCGAAATCTCAACCTTGTTCTCTGTAATAACATATATCAATAAAAATGCAAGGTTAAAAGAAAATACTTTTAAGCATTCCTGACAAAGGGTAGATCTTGGTGTTATCTCTAGTCATTTTCTCTACTCCTAAAAAGGGATAGAAAGGGAGGGGTGAGTTTCTACAACTTAGTGAATGAGTGTTTGAAAAAGAGTTTCTATGAAATAGTTTTTAATTGAAGTGTGTTAGACTCCTTATTTCCTTTAAGATGATTTATTCCTCAAATTTTGGTTTTAAACACCTTTCCTCATTATCCACAATCGGTGTGTTTAACAATCAACACACACCCTTTATCTTGAAGGGATCACACATTTGCAGGGCAACCTATCCACTGCACCCACTTGTGGTGTCGGAGCGACTTTACCGACCACCTAGATAGAAGTCTATCCACTTCTACCCTGGGAATGAGAAGATGTTTGCGACATCCGACCATTAAATCCGAAATCAACTCTGTGTCCATATGAGGATAGAGACCTCATCCCGACCCCACCCCAATCTCATGTGCATGAAGCTACGTCGAGATTCCCTGACTGCTGGCATGACAAACTGCCCTTATCTCCACCATGTCTTCTAGTAGCCCCTAGGACGCATCACTACTCCTCTTGGGCATCTTGATGGTCCCAAACCTCAAGTGCATGCACAAACAAAAGTTTTCCACAAATCCATTTATGTTTGGTGCCACTAGTTCAACGGCCCCAACCCTCAACTCGACCTACAACTGTTTGTCTAGATCGGTTCGTTGACTTTGTCCTGTCATACTACCACCAATCCATTGAGTATGTCGATCTTGTCTTGGTACCATGGTCAAATCACACAAATCATTCATTAAGATTTTTCATGGCTTACCATCATGTTTATTTACGAGCTCTGGCTTGTGCCAACTGGCCTTGGGCCCACTATACATTATTTTCCAATACCGGGCATTTTAGCACCCAACTCCAAAACCGAGGCCTTTGGCCTATCTGAGCTATTCGACCTCTCATCAAAAAGGTCTCCCAAAATTTTTAAGCATTGGCACACAATCAGGAGAGAACACTTCTAACAAAATAAAATTTCCATCCATCACACCAACCGGGTGTGATGACATCTCTACTTACAACCGGTAAGTGGGTTTTATACTTCCTTCTAGGAAGTCCACCATACCAACCGAGTATGATCTACTTACGACCGATAAGTAGTTTTTCTACGTAGTTCTCACATCACTCCAACTAAGTGTGATGTTAATATTCCACATAGTAGTGGTTTTTCATTTTTGAGGTTCTCATCATCCCAACCATATATGATGTGAATAATCCCACTCACCCGATATTCGTCGTGTATTTCTTCTTAATCGACTTTTTGCCTCCACACAAGTTTATTCTTGCTAGCGATCTGGTCCTTCGTGTTCCTACACGATTGGGATATCCTTGTTTATTACCATTTAGCATGATAGCCTTCATACATCATGTATGAACAAAAATACCCAACTTTTCATTTAATTACATTTAGGTCCCTAAAGTTCTTTTTCCTTGCCTTTATGTCTCTAATGCTAACTTTTCCCCAAATTGAGTCCTGAAACTTCCGAAAATTCCCTTTGGGTGCTCAATTTATTCAAAATCATTAAAGGGTTCAAGTTTTCCAAATTTCCAATTTGGTCCCTAATTTTTCAAAAATTATCATTTTGCCCCTACTTTACAAAAATGGCAATTTGACCACAATTATTCTAAAAAATCAACTAATTGGTCCCCCAACATCTTTTTCATGGCCAATTGGTCCTCAATTTTTGGAAATTGTACTTTGGTCCCTCAATTTTACGAAATTCCCAATTTCCCCTTTCAAACTAGCTGAATTTGATTTCATCAAATTGACCATTCAATTGGGTTTAATTGTTGAAATTGAATGTAAAATTGAGTTCCTACACGTCAATATGATTCAATTGAGCTTTGAATCACATGAATTGAGGCTGAAACGAGCTCAAACGGAGCTTCGTCGGAAAATTGAACTTAGAGAAAAAAAGCTTCGAAAGCTTACCGTCGGAGGTGCAACAGCCCGAGCTTTCAATTGGGCAGGTAGCTCTCATCCTGAGGATCCTCCTAGGATCAATAATTTCAGTAATTCATGTCGAATTGAGTGAGAATTTGGTTAGTGAAATTTCACCGTTTATCTCTCTAACGCTGATCGAAATTTACAGAGGGGAGCCAAATTGGCTTACCTTTCAATTATAATTTGGTCGAATGAGGGCTATGGGAATGTTGGGAGAGCTTGGTTTGACCTGAGGAGGGCTCAATTTGGACGTTTTTAGCTCGGCCGAAATAGGGCAGCTTCCACTGAATTGCTCACTTCCTCGGGATCCTCCTTGGATCAAACCGCGCCTCAAATTGTGGCCTAAGCAATGCAAATTTCTCAACTTAGATTTCAGGCAAATTGCATTGTGAATAGTTTGAGCTCTAGTTTGCGCTTTGTTGGAAAAATGAGCTCTTCTTCTTCTTTAGTGGTTTGAGGGGTAAGGAGGATGAATAGGGAGGATCTCTTTATATTGGGAGCTCGGAGAGTGGCAGGTCTATCCATTTATCAATCACTCAACCTCAATCTCTCTCATTTATGTCCATGTCGGGAGTATTTTCAGGTCGTCAGAATTTTGGCAACCAATCTGTCATATTTATCTGCCCAGATTAGAAGTTGAAGACGACATTGTGCCACGCATGCAAGCTTCACACGTGCGAACTTGCCATGTGGCACCTTGTGATTGGCTAGCTTTGCTAACGTGACATCCTATTTAGCATCCTAGTGAGCCTTTGAGTCGTTGACCAGACACATGGTGGCCTCCCTTTGGTCGCTCGTTCTGACGTGGCTACTGACCATGACATGTGGCATCGTCTGATTGGCTAATTTAAATGCATTAGACTTCCCTCCTAATGCATAGTGACACTTCTGATTGGTCGGGCATTTCTCTGACATCTTAGTCAGATTCTAATGTAGCGTTCTAGCCACGTGTCAGCCCCTCATTGGTCGGTCTTGCTAGTGGGGCCTCTCTGACATTGACCGTTGACTGAGAACATGTGTCGCTCCCCTATTGGTCGGTCGTCGCTGATGTGGATTTTTCTCCTTTGATCATTGACCGAGGATACATCTCACCTTATGATTGGCCAGCGCTTCCAAGCACTAACTAAGTGGCTGATTAGGCGAGCTTCACCATGTGTCGTGCGCTGGTTGGTCACACCTGCTAACTGGGCGCTAACCTGGTAGCAGTCCGTTAACCGATTGGACTGTTGACCGATCCTGTCCGATCGGGTTAAGTGACCTGAAATCGAAAATCGTCTGGTTGAGGCCCGATTCGACTAGTTTTCCAAAAATTAAAATTTTCTAAATTATTTTAAATTCATTTTATATCTGATGGTGGATTCAATTTTCCTATTTGATATTTTTAAGCCACCTAGAAAAATGAATATTTGACTTAGTTCTTCATAGTTCAATCTGGTTCACGTCCAGTTCACCCTAAACCAGTCTAATTTTCACATCCAATTCACTTCACGATTCTTTTCCATGATTTTAGGGATTTATTGGCTACTTAGGATTTTCCAAATTCCCATTTTGACCATTCTTTACCAATTCAGGTTCACTTAGATCCTCGGTTTCCTCTCAAAAATTTTCGATTCCCTTTTTTCGTTTCCTTAGTACAAGAGAACGGGGTTTACATTTCTCATCCTCATCATGTATGTCGCCTTTATCATGCTCTGTATGGTCTCAAACAGTATCTGCGCACTTGGTTTTTTCATCTTAGTACTTTTATGTTTCACATAGGATTTCATGCTTTTGTGGCTGACACCTCTTTATTAATTTATTAACATCACGATGATGTTATCTTTCTACTCTTTTATGTCAATGACATCATCATCATCTCTCTCAATATACCTCTTGAGCATGTCCTTACTGCCTCCATTAAGAGTTCTTCATGAAAGATCTTGACCGGATATCATTTCCTTGGCATAGAGGTTCATTTAGATTCTTAAGAATTCTTTTTCTCTCAACACAAATACATTATGGATATTTTTGCTTGGGCCTCCATGAGCACTTGCAAACATTTGAGTACTCTCATAGCCGTTGGACCTCGACCTTCTCTTTATGATGGGACTTCCCTATCTATTCCCACGACATACCGTCTAACTGGAGTCTCACTCTAATTCCTCACCTTAACCTGACCAAATATCAACTATGCTATAAATTAGGTTTTATCAATTAATGCATCATCCCACCACAACCCATTGGGTCGCTACCGAATACATTTTGCATTATGTTCAGGGTATTTCTACTCATTTACTTTTTATTTAGAGAGATTGTTCCCCCTATTTTTACAGTTTCTCTGATGCTGATTGTACGGGTAATCCAGATTATTATCGCTCTGTTAGTGGATTCACTATATACTTTTGGTCGTAACTTGATATCTTGTAGCTCTAAAAAGCAAAAAAATTGTAACTCGTTTTAGTACTGAAAATATCAGAGTATAACCAATGGAACTGTTGAACTTATTTAGATTCAATCTATTATCCAAGATATTAGTCTCTCGACCTCTCTAGCCACTATATTTTGGTGTGATGATATGTTTGTTATCTATGTTATTTCTAATCTGGTTTTTCATACGTGCTCCAAGTATATTAAAATTAACTATTAATTTATTCATAAAATAGTTAAGCAAAAACATCTATCTATTCTTTTTATTAGCACTAAAAGTTATTTGTCGACTTTCTAATACCCAATTCACCTTTCTATAATACAATCTTAATTTGAAATACTCTTTCATTAGCTTGTGGGTAATAAACTACTATATACTACTAATAAACAACAAATCCACCAACAACACATAGTGTCATTTTAATAATATTGAATAGCAAAACTATAATATATACTAATTTAATAATTATTAATATAATATTTATTAATTTATTTAAACAAAATATTACCTAAAATATGAATTTAAGAATATTTAATAGATAATAATCTGGATTTTAACTAAAATATACTATAATATTTATTATAATTTATTTTAACTATTAGTTACTATTGTAAATAGTATTGGTGGGCAAAAGAAAAGACATCCCTCACTTATTGTGATGGTCATGGCTAGTGCAACGTTTATTGAGAGTTTGCCACACGACATTCGCTTACATCCGCTGCGTTTTTTTGTCCGTAAATTGTAGTTTTTGCACTAACCAATGATTTCCTGCCACGCAACAATCCCTCTCCCTGATCCCCATTATCTTCTATAAGAGTGCTTTTACTCCAGCTTTCTCCCCCTCTACCCACTGCCATGGCTTCTTCTTCTACCGAGTTGTCTTCAATTGAGGCCCCGAAGCTCAAAGAAGCGTCTTGTTGTTACGCGAGCTGCTTCCTTCTCCTCTCCGCCACGAATTATCAAACACCTCCAGTGCACCCGATTCTCAGACCGATTTCCCAGCCATACCTCGGGCTTCAGCCAGAGCTTTTACAGAAAAGTCTGATTTCTGCTGTACAAAACTGCTTCAGGACACTCGGAAGCTTCCTTGCTGAGAACCCTTTCTTGGGGAGAATCCTATCACTTCGGTCAGAGTTCGAAAATGTTTGCCGAGAGGTAATTCTGCTTCCTCACGCTACATCAGTGAAAACATCAGATTTGGAGGGCGTGGAGTTATACACTTATAAAGGCTGAAAATGGCGCTTCAATTTTAGGCATAATTTTTTTTATTTCAATGTCTAAATAAGTTCTGATGAACTGTGTCAACGTTACTTTTGATTTTATGCCTTACACGTAGAGTATAATGGAATAATTCTACGAGATAAAAAGAAAAACAGGGTTCTGATGAAATAGATTGCTTGAATTGCGTAAATTTGGGGCTATGGCAGTTTCAAATTCGACAGGTTAATTAGTTTTCTGGGTGGAAGATAAAGAAATGATAAACCTAGTTGTCATTTATATTGCATGGTTTCCCTGGCACTGGTTCTAACAACTCTGTACTAAGTGTAGAACGGTAACTTGCCAAGATATAGTTACTACTTCTCATTGGGGCACGTTAAAAAAATCATGGGTTTCATGTACTTACATAAGAAGTTTTCGATCTCATGAAATATAGTTTCACAGAAGTCTATAAATTCTGGAGACTCCCATATGCTCGTGGGTTCAAGTAAAAAAGTATAGGGAATATATGTAATAGGAAATGAAATGGATCTACAAGAATTTAAAGCGTCCTGCAATGTCCATTTGAGCTTAATTCCTTGTAGTTCTCCTGTCTATATTGTGACTTATTATGTTTCCTTTGAATGTCTTATTCAAGCTGAGAAGTGTTTGCCATTCGACAAGGTTGTCCTAAAATTTTCATTGTCTTATTTTTCAATGACGAGTGATTCTGAATCCAAACTTCAAATCAGGTTCGGTGCAGAAACTTCAGGAGCTTGAATCCTCTTATGAATCACAACTTTGCAGCAGTTTTGCCTGGTGACTCGTTGGCAGGCCTTGTGGTAGCTAATGGAGTCTTGAACTTCTTGAATATCTACAACACCCTGCTGGTGGTTCGGCTTGTTTTGACCTGGTTTCCTAATGTTCCTCCAGCAATTGTTAGTCCTCTTAGGTATTTCTCTCTCTCTCTCTCCCACATCCCTCTAGCTTCATATAAACTAAGGATTTCTTTTTTTCTTTTTTTGCACCATGAAAAACTAAGAATTTCTTAATCTTTAAAATATTGGGATTTTTTCTCTGCAAAAAAAACATTGGGCTTTTCCTCCTTTAGTCCTTGAGGGTGAAGAGAAAAAGAAGAAACTAATTTGTTTACACTTTGTAGGATGCTAATACACTGAAGCATTGTAACACATTTTTTCCGGTGTCTGTGAAGATGCACCATGAAAGACTAAGTTTGCAGAATCGAACTTATCTTAATCTGTCAGTTGGTGATCATAATCTTCCAAAAAAAACTTCATATCTCTAGATATATCTTTTAATATTTTTGTAAGATACCATTTAAACTCGGGATAATGATAGGTGTTTTTAGGATTTCAAGTTAAGAAACAAAATTTGTTGCTGACATTAATGTTGTGCTTTTGTAAGAATTGTGTTTCCTCTTATAATCTGAATGAATACCATACCATGATTAAGCACTTCATCTCAATCTTATTTTTTTCCACCTATTTTATTCTTCAGCACATTGTGTGATCCATACTTGAACATATTCCGTGGAATCATCCCTCCCCTTGGAGGGACACTGGATTTATCACCAATACTGGCTTTTTTGGTCCTGAACGCCTTCACTAGCACTGCCTCTGCTCTTCCTGCTGAACTTCCGGAAAATACACACCTTCTCAAAAAGCCCCTGTCCTCACCAACAGGGTTCACTAATCTCACTATATCACAAGAGAAATGGTTGAGAAGGATTATCAGAAGCAAGCCAAACAGACCAAGAAACGATTAGGCCTAATTTTGTTGGTTTATATTCTTTCGAAGTGCCAATCTAGCTTCATGATCTGCAATTATGTCTTTTGCTGTTAACTATGTTTACTTGATCATGCGGCTAAGAATGTAACATTATACATTTATTTTTATGCTTTGATTATGTGCTACAAGACTTGTTGCAATTCTTTGAATGTTATCCACCATATTAATAGTATTTTTGGACATGTGAACTAGAGGAAAGTACGTTCGATTTTATCTAGAAGTTTTTACATTGTTCCTGTTCCTGGTCAAGGTTAAAGATATGAAGTTATTTAGGTTGAGAAAGGGGAAAACTAACATGGCTAACATTTTAAAGTCTAAAGCATTGTGAAGAGAGGGCTAAATTAAGGGAAGCTATTAGAGTAGGGAATTGACCAAAATACAAACACATTAGAAGATGGAAATAAGGTATATTTTGTATCCGTTCAATCCTCTATCAAGTGTGAATCTTTCCAGTTTTTGTCACTAAATTTAACCCAATCCTAAGTTCTAATTTTACAAAAATTTCTAATTCGGTTTATTTTAAAATCATGGTTATATTCGAATTTTTTCAATTCTAAATTATTTATTATAAATTTAGATGTTACAAAATTTATTGAAGTCAAAACCCTAGTTATACTAGTGAAAAATTCATCAAAACATGTTAAATTGATATAGAACCGAGCAAAGAGAAGTCACACTAGTCTATCCGACTCGAAAATCAATTGAAACATAATAAAATTGGTCCTAACATAATAACGATTCCAAAATTAATAATAAATGTTGAGCAAAAAAAATATTGATAATAAATGTTAAAATATTATAATATATTATTTTAGTTAGTTATAATATATATAATATAATATTAACTAGTTAAGATTATATAATATATATTTTTCTTTTATTATTTATTTCTATATTTATATTATTATAATAGTATATATTTAATTTATTACAATTATTGCGCTAGCTTATGGATATGATCTATTAAGTGTATTTTTTAACATGTTCTACTATACTATTTTAAATTTCTATTACATCTACTCTATTTATCCTAATAACACCAAATTTACTACCGTTTATTTTTAATATCTATTTTTTTAAGTATTTGTTGAATATTGTTGAGTGCAGCCTACAAATCAAACAAATAAATATGAGTAACCGTGTTAAAAAATATGGTTTCAAGCTTACCATCTCTTACTTTCTTTCCACTCCTGTCATTGTATAACCTCGACACTTTAATCACTCTTACTTATATTGATGCAAAACTTCTCTCAACCCCAATCAAAGAATGGGTGCAAATGACAAATCGCGTGCATGGGGGCGAGCGACTTCAAATGAGTTTGGTCTCTTGCCCTCATTATCAATTTAGATCTACCCCAATAAATTATGGATCAAAGTCACGTTAATACTTTAATTCGGATAATACGAGTTTTAATCAACCCACTTCTTTTGGTATCGCAAGATAACAAGCCACTCATCCCACTTCTCGACCTTTGGAGTCTTGCCAACTTTGTTACAAACGTGGACATTTAACTCATTATTGTCCTTCCTATAAATTCAAGACTCTCTTTTCAACTACTTAAGTTCTCTCTTTAACTCCTCTAGTTCTCGTTGCTTATGACAATTAAGCTAGTATGGATTATATTGGCTGATATGTTAATTCATGAGAGAGCACTCATGTCACTAATAATTTATCTCACATGTTTATTCAGTAGAATGAGACACTTTATAAGCATTCTCTAATTGAAGACAAGACAATTTTATCCATTTTATCCTCTGAATCTACTTGTATTAGATCTTTTACTGATTGTTTTTATTTCAACAATATTTACCATTTTCCTCAAATTTCCCTTAATTTACTCTTTGTCTCCCAATTTACTAAACATAATGTTTGTTATTTTGAATTTTGCCCTACTCCCTTCCTTATCAAAGATTATGTTTCTCATCAAGAGCTGCTACATAGAAGTCGCAAGGAAGGATTGTATTATTTTCATACCATTCATAATCCTTCTACATTATTTCAAGTTGCTTGTGTAAGTCGTACAGAACCAAATTTATTATGGTATCAACATTTAAAAAATCTCATTTTTCCTATTATCATTCGTGTGCTTTCTAAACATTTATCAATGAAATCTATTTTGCCTTTATAATTATGTAATTCATATTCTTTTAGCAAAATCTTTTAGCATTCTTTCCCTTTATTGAGAATAAGATCCCACATTGGATAAAATAGGAAAGTGTTGTAAGTTTATAAGGTTGGAAGGGTTTCAATACTTATAAGTCATGGCTTTTAAGTAGACATGGGACCAACCCCTTATCAATCCACAATACCTTGTGTAACATGGTATCATAGCCAGTGGGCTTGCACCTTTACCTAACCTAAGATTTGGATAAAATAGAATAAGGCGGGTGTTGAGAATAGGATCCCACATTGGATAAAATATAAAAGGTTTGTGGGTTTATAAGTTTGGAAGGGTTCCACTACTTACAAGTCATGGCTTTTAAGTAGATATGGGTCCGACCCCTTATTGGTCCTATACATCCCACACATATTATCTTTACTATGTTTATTTTCTTGTTAACTAAGTTCTCATGGTTATTTGTCATGAAAAGTCGTTCAAATATTCTGTCCATTTTTTTATACTTTTAAAATTAAATTTCTTTTGTTAGATGGTTCCAAGGAATTTATTTTTGTCTCCTTTCAGTTTGAACTTTAGCTTGCTAGCATCAATCACTGCCTCTCATGCCCACACACCCCAACAAAATGGATCAACTGGGAGTAAACATCATCATATTATGGACATGAGACACACTCTCTTAATTTATTCTCATGCTCCATCAAAATTTTAGGATTTTGCCTTTGATACTTCTATCTATTTAATTAACCACCTTTCTACATGGTCATTAGGGTTTTGTTCTCCTTATGAGGTATTCCATCATACCCTTTCTGATTATAAATCTATGCATGTATTTGGGTGTCTCTATTTTCCCTACCTTTGTCCCTACCAATCTAAAAAACTTTAGCTTCAGCCTACTCCTTGTATTTTTCTTGGTTATCCCTCTAATTATTCTAGGTACTACTTTTTGGATCCTCATACTAATCGCATCTTCACATGTCGCACAATTCTTTTTAACAAAAGAGTATTTCCCTTCTTAGTAGACAATACGCCTCTCTCCACTTCCATGGAGTGCTGTGATGTTCCCCTCCAGGTCCCCCATCCTATCCTGACTTCGATTTTAGACTCGGGTATGTCACCTCACTCTTCTCCCACTACACATGTTGACCCTCCTTCTCCAACTATCTCTCCTGCTAGCCAAGACCTTGTTGTGGCTCCTCCACGTTTGGTCACTCACCCGCAATATGGCTCTCTACCCCCGTGGCATTTTTTTCATGCCCGACCCGGTTTGGTCGGATCCCCATGAGCAATCTGCCACTCCCTTTGGTCCATCAAGGGTTTCACCCTTTTCTAAACCACAAGGAGTAAGGTGTCCTTCTTTCCTATCTTTCCTAGAATAGCATTATACAAAATTGAATATCTTAAAATTGACATACTTGTCTTACAGGGAGATCTTTAAGTTTGGTTTTCCCTTGGTTACCTGAAAGGGGTAAAAAGGAAGGGGGTAAGTTCTACAACTCAGTGAACGGGTGTTGGGAGTTAGTTTTCATAATAAACTTAGTTTATCCAAATCATGACAAGGTTATAATTTCCATTTTAAAAGGGTTTTTCCTCAAACTTTGGGTTACAAAACCTTTACCTTGCCAATGGTGACATTTTCTTTCAAAAGAGTTTCCTCAATTTCAATTTCTTTTCCAAGGTTTACCATTCATTTTTCCAAGGATTCTCAAATCCTTTCCAAGGTTTTCAAAACTTTTTCCCATTTCCATATTAGGTGTGTTTAGTTTTCTTAGCCCATCCCCTTGCCTCAGGAGCTGTTTAGCGAACAAACACACGCCCTTCATCAGGAAGGGTACACACATTCATAAGTACAGCATGTCCATTGTACCCACTTATGGATCAGGGCGTCTTTACCGTCCACCAAGATAGAAGCCCGTCCACTTCTACCCTGCGTGTGATGGATGTTCTCGACATCCGACCCTCAAACCCGAATGCCACTCCATGTCTGTATGAGGACAGAGACCTCATCCCGACCCCACCCTAGTCTCATTTGCAAGAAGCTACATCGAGCTTCCCGACTGAATAGCATAACGAATTGCCCTTGTAAACCCCACCCTTTTGAGTTAAGAAAAACTGGGAAAAGAACTGGTGAAACTGAGTAAGAAAACCAAACTAGTTCAAAAACCCGTTTATTGGAGAACATGCAAATTAGAGAAATTCAACTCCCTTGTGACCCAAAGAGATTTATAAACCTTGGAACAAAGTGGGAGAGAAAAATTAAACCGGTTCAGGTGAACTGGTTTGGACTAGTTTGAACCACAATTGAACGAGATCCTAAATTCATTTTCCTAGGTGGCTTAAATAATTCAAATTTGAGATTTTAGGCCACCATTGAATAGAAAATGAATTTAGAAAATTTTAGATTTGAAAAACTCGATCGAATGAGGGGTGAATCGGCTAGTTTAAGTTTTGAAGCCGGTTCAGACCGGTCCGGTTTGATTCAGAACAGTGTCATCTTCTTCCTTCAGATGACAACACTATTCACTCGCCGGAAAATCGAAGCAGCACAAGTGAAGAAGAAGTGTCTCCATTCAATACGTTTCCGACCATCAATGTCTGTCATAAAGGTGCCTAACGAATGATCAATGAGTCCCCGAGCTTCGTATATAAAGAGCCACTCTCCATTCATCCTCTTTACATCCGAAAAGCTTACTCTCTCTCAGCTGCTTAGTTTTTTGGTGAATCTCGAACTAGAGCTCCGATATAGGGTCATTTTTTAGCCAAAGGAGGCAAGGTCAGGTTCTTTAGAATTGGTGAGAAGCTAGCTACATGCCTGTAGTCTCCGTTTGCTCCGAGGATCGCCAGAGAAGCGTCGACGTGTTGGAATAGTGAAGCAACTCTGGCGGACCGAAGCTGCCCTTGTTTTGGCCGAGATCAAATCGGCCATTTTGAGCCCTCCTCAACCCAAACCAAGCCCTCCCAACACTTTGTCAACCCTCCCACAACCGAATTAGGACTGAAAGGTAAGCCAATTCGACTCGCCTTTGTAATTTTTGATTGGTGCAAGAGAGAGAACCGACAGAATTTTGATGATGTAATTCTAACTCAATTCGGAGTCAATTAATGTGACTCTTGATTCTAGGTGAGAGCTATCTGCTTAGATCAAAAGCTCAGACCGTCGTGCCCCCGACAGTAATCTTTCGAAGCTTTCTCTCTCTACAGTCCATTTTCTGGCGAAGTTCCATTTGAGCTCATTTCGGCGTTAAAACTTGCGATTCAAAGTGCTATGGAATCGTATGAACATGTAGAAACTCAATTTCAACAATTAGAAGTGTTTGATTGGTCAATTTGATAAAATCAAATTCGGTAGTGTTAAAGAGTTGAAATTAGGGGAAAATTGGGGATTTTCAAAAATTCGAGGGACCAAGATGCAATTTTATAAAATTGAGGGTCAATTAGGCATGATAAAAATGTTAGATGGCCAATTGAGGAACTTTAGAATTTTTGGGGTGAAATTTACCATTTTTTAAAGGAAGGGCAAAATGGTAATTTTGGAAAAATTGTGGGACCAAATTGGAAATTTGGGAAACTAAACCCCTTTTTGTGAAATGAAATAAATTGATGTCCTATGATAAATTTTAAAAGTTTTAGGACTCAATTTGAGGAAAAATCGGGATTAGGGACTTAAAGTTAAAGAGAAATACCTTTAGGGACCTAATTGCAAATAAATGAAAGTTTAGTTTTCTCATTCATTTGGAATGAATGAAGGCTATTAGGCCGAAGGATAATGAACCGAGATGTTCATATCGTATAGGAATATGAAGTACCAGGAACGCCAGTAAAGACAAGCTTGCGTGAATACAAAGAACTGGTCTAGTGAAATTCACTGAATTAACGGGTGAGTGGGATTTTATATTATACACAGTTCGGGATGATAAGTACCTTAAAATGAAAACCCACTACCAAGTGGTATTTTAAACATCACAACTTAGAGGAGTGATGTGAAAATTATACAGAAAAACTACTTACCGGTTGTAAGTAGATCATACCTGGTTGGTATGATAAAACTTCCTCGAAGGAAGTTGAAAACCCGTTCATCGGTTATGAGCGGAGATGTCCTTATACGCGGTCGATATACTGTACAATTGAAAACCTATTTTTGTCGGAAGTGCTCTCCCCTAACTGTGTGCCAATGCTTAAATTATTTAGGAGACCTTCTTGACAGGAGCTCGAATAGCTCTTATAGGTCGGGGGCCTTGATTTTGGAACTTGTAGGCTAATATGCTCGATTTTGAAAATCTCGTACAGTGGGTCCAAGGCTAATTGGCACAAGCAGGAGCTCGTAAAGAAACATGAGTTATATGCTATAAAACTTTAAATAAAAGAATTGTTTGGCCATGGTACCAAGATAAAACCGATATACTCAATCAACTAGGGCAGTGCGACATGACAGGTCGACGGATCAATCAAGACAAACAACTACGAGTTGAGTTGAGGGTCGGGGCCATTGGACCAGTGGCACCATAGATTATATGGCATGATAAGAAAATACTTATTGTGCATGCAATATGATTACGAGACCATCAAGATGCCCAAGAGGGGTAGTGATGTATTCTAAGGTCACTAGATGACCTGGTGGGTATAAGGGCAGTTCGTCGTACCAGGTGACCGTGTGAAATTTGGAGTAGCACCAAGCACATGAGATCGGGGTGGGGACGGGATCAGGTCTCTGTCCTCATACAAAGACAAAGAATTGACTTCGGGATTGAGGGTTGGATGTTGCAAACATCCATTCATTCTCAGGGTAGAAGTGGACATACTTCTATCTGGATGGCCGATAAAGTCGCTTCGAAGCCACAAGTAGGTTCAGTGGACGGGCTGGCCTGCGAATGTGTGTTTGACCTTCATGATGAAGGATGTGTGTTAGGTGATGACACACCTTGATTAATAAGGAAATGGTGGTAAAAACCGAATTTGATATGAAAGGATTTTTGAAAGAAAGGAGTCTAACACACTTCAATACAAGTCTTTTTCCTAAGAGTTAAAAGTTTTAAAAAAAACCCATTCACTGAGTAGTCGTACTCGTTCCCTCCCTTATATCTCGTTCAGGAAATTTTGGAATTCATACCCTTAAATACCATCAACTAAAACGCCTATGAGACAAGTATGATAAATTTTAAATGTTATACAGTTTTAATTTATGTTATTCTAGGAAAAAGTGCAGGTTTAAAGGACGCCTTACTCTTTATGGTTTATAATAAGGGGAAACCCTTTAATAAATCAGGAGAGTGGTGGGTTGCTCACGGGGATCTGGCCAAACCTGGTCGGGGCGTGACAACCCTTATCTCCACCATGTCGTCTAGTAGCCCTTAGGACCTATCACTACCCCTCTTAGGCATCTTGACAGTCATGTACCACAAGTACATACACAAATAATAGTTTTCACATATAGCCAATATCTTTGATGCCAATGGTCCAACAGCCTCAACCCTCAACTCGACCTGCAGCTGTTTATCTAGGCCGGTCCATCGACTTGGTGCTAACGCACTGCCACCAACCCATCGAGTATTGTCGGTTCTGACTCGGTACCATGACGAAATCACATAAAAAATTCATTAGAAATTTCATGGCTTTCCGTTACTCAAATTTTTTTTACGAGCTCTTGCTCGTGCCCATTGGCCTTGGGCCCATTATACGTGATTTTCCAAAACTAGGCATTTAGCCCCATAAGTTCAAAAACTGAGGCCTCTAGCCTATATGAGCTATTCTAGCTCCTGTCAAGAATGTCTCCCAAATAGTTTAAGCAATGACACATAGTTAGGGGAGAAAACTTCTCACAAAAATGCATCGAGTCAGGCTTCCAAAATTCCTTTTTAATCCTCAATTTACTCAAAATTGTATAAGGGCCTCAAGTTTTCCAATTTGGTCCCCAACTTTTCAAAAATTACAATTTTGCCCCTACTTCCAAAAATGACAATTTGACCCCAATTATTCCAAACATTGACCAATTGGTCCCTCAACATCTTTCTCATGGCTAATTGACCTTCAATTTTGGGAAATTACAAAGAGGTCCCTCAATTTTTTAAAATTCCTAATTTTTCCCACCAAATTTCTCCCCTTCAAATTGGCCATTCAATCAGGGTTAATTATTTCAATTGAAGGTATGGATTAGTTTTTACACTTTCATATGATTCAATTGAGCTTTAAATCACATCATTTGGATCCGAATTGAGCTCAAATGGAGGTTCACCAAAAAACTGCTCGTAGAGAGAGAGAGGCTTCAAAAGCATACCGTTGGAGGTGCGGTGGTCCGAGCTCTCGATCAGGGAAGGTAGCTCTTTTCCTGAGGTTCTTCTAGGATTAAGAATTGTTATAATTGATATCAAATCGAAGAAGAATTTTGTCAATAAACTTTAGCACTTTCTCTCTCTAACTCTAATCTGCAACGACTGAGGTGGGCCGAATTGGCTTACCTTTCAACTCTATTGAGATCATATGAGATTGTGAGGGTGTTGGGGAGGCTTGATTTGGCTGGAGGAGGGCTGCATTTGGCCGAATTCAACTCGACCAAAACAGGGCAGCTTCGATCCGTCGGAGCTGCTTCACTATTTGATTCCACCAATGCTTCTCCAGCAGTCCTCAAGTCGAAAGGAAGATGTTATCATGTAGTTGACATCCCCTGGTGTCACGCCACGACCCGATTTGGTCATATCCCCGTGATCAACCCGCCACTCTCCCAATTTATTAAGGTTCCCCTTCTAATAAATTGATAGGAGTAAGGTGTCCTTTAACATGTACCTTTCATGGAATAACATTAATCAAAACTGCATAAAATTTAAACTTTTCATACCTGTCTCACCGGTGTGTTAACTTGTAGTCTTTGGATAGGCTTTCCCTGGGTTACCTGAAAGGGGTATAAGGGAGGGGTTGAGTTCAACGACTTAGTGAATGGGGGGTTTAAAGTATGAATTTCATAAAATAGTTTGAATTGGAGTGTGCCAGACTCCTTATTTCCTTTAAAAACATTTCTTTCTCAAATCTTGGTTTTCATAGCCATTTCTCATCACAATGGTGTGTTTATCAACCAATACATGCCCTTCATCATGAAGGGAACACACATTCGTAGGGCAACACATCCACTACACCCACTTGTGGCGTCGGAGCGACTTTATCGACCACCTAGATAGAAGCATATCCACTTCTACCCTAAAAATGAGTGGATGTTCATGACATCCGCCCCTTAATCCCATAAACAAAAATTCATGTCTGTATGAGGATAGAGACCTCACCCTAATCTCATGTGCATGAAGCTATGTCGAGCTTCCAAGATTGCTAGTATGAAAAATTGCCCTTATCTCTACCAAGACGTCTAGTAGCCCTAGGACGCATCACTACCCCTCTTAGGCATCTTGAAGGTCATGTACCTTAGTGCATACACAAAACAATAGTTTCCACATAAGCCATTTATTCTGTGGTGCCACTGGTTCGACGGCCCCGACCCTCAACTCGACTTGTAGCTGTTTGTCTCGATTGTTCCGTCGACCTGTCATGTCGCATTGCCACTAATCCATTGAGTATGTCGGTCCTATCTTGGTACCATGGCCAAACAAATCATTCATTTAAATTTTTCATGGCTTCACTCATGTTTGTTTACGAGCTCCTGCTCATGCCAACTAGCCTTAGGCTCATTATATAAGATTTTCAAAATCGGCCATATTAGCCTCCAAATTCCAAAACCGAGGCCTCCCACCTATCTGAGCTATTCAAGCTTCCATCAAGAAGTTCTCCCAAAAAGTTTAAGTAGTGGCACATAGTTAGGAGAGAGTACTCCTGACAAAATAACCTTTTTACCTATCCATCACACCAATCAGGTGTGAGAACATCTCCGCTTATAATCGATAAGCGGGTTTTCTACATTCTTTGAGGAAGTTCATTATACCAACCAGTTATGATCTACTTACAATTAATAAGTACTTTTTCTGCGTACTTTCCACATCACTCCTCTCAAGTGTGATGGTTAAAACACTACTTAGTAGTGGACTTTCATTTCCAAGGTGATTATCATCCCAATCAGGTATGATATAAAAATTCCACTCACCCGATCGTGTAGTGAATTTCGCTTATTTGGCGGTTTGCCTTCACGTGAGCTTGTACTTGCTGGCATTCCCGATACTTTGTATTCCTAAATGATATAAACATCCTTGTTCATTATCCTTTGGCCTATTAGCCTTCATTCACCATGAATGAATAAAATACTTTTTGTTCCCTAAACTTTTCGATTTATTGCAATTAGGTCCCTAAACTTTTTTGTTCTTTAACTTTATGTCCCTAATGCCAATTTTCCCCAAAATTGAGTCCCAAAACCTATAAATCTCAACTTAGGACCTCAATCTATTCAAAATCACAAAAATGATTTCAAGTTTCCCAAATTTCCAATTTCCTCCCCAGCTTTTTCCAAAATTACCATTTTGCCCCTACTTTACTAAAATGGTAAGTTTTCCCCAAAATTTCTAAAATTTGCGCAATTGGTCCTTCAACATCTTTATCATGCCCAATTGGCCCTCAGTTTTATGAAATTGCACTTTAGTCCCTCGAATTTTTGAAATCCTCAAAATTTTTCGAAATTTCAACCTTCTAACTCAGCCAAATTTGATTTCATCAAATTGACCAATAAAATGTGTTTAATTGTTGAAATTGAAGTTAGATTGGAGTTCCTACACCTTTATACGATTCAATTGAACTTTGAATCACACGATTTGACACCAGATCGAGCTCAAATGGAGCTTCTCCAGAAAACTGAACATAGAGAGAGTAAGCTTCGAAAGATTACCGTCGGGGGCGCGACGATTCAAACTTTCGATTTAGGCAGATAGCTCTTGTCTTAAGGTTCCTCCTAGGATCAAGAATCACATCAATTGAAGTCGAATTGAGGGAGAATTTGGTCAGTGAAGTTTTACCGGTTCTCTCTCTAGCACTGATCGAAAATTATAGAGGGGAGCCAAATTAGCTTACCTTTCTACTCTAATTCAGTTGTACGAGGGCTATGGATGGGTTGGGAGGGCTTGGTTTAGCCTGAGAAGGGCTCGAATTGGCCAATTTTAGCTCGGCCGAAATAAGGTAACTTTGATCTGCTAGAGCTACTTAACTGTTTTATCACGCAGGCATTTCTTCGTCAACCTTCAGAGCAAATGGAGGCTCTAGGCGTCTAGCTGACTTCTCCCTAAATCCAAAGAACCCAACCATGCCTTCTTTGGCTCAGAAAAATGCCCAAGTCAGAGCTTTGGTTCGAGCTTTACCGAAAAATGGAGCAGTTGGGAGAGAGTGGAGTTTTCAGGTGTGAGGATGATGAATGAGGAAGGGCTCTTTATATAAGAAGCTCGGGTACTTCTTGGCCATCCGATTGACGCCTTTATGGAAGTCATTCATTACCTAAAACTCTCAGGCTATAGACTTTTCATCTTCGCCGACATTGCTTGATTTTCCGGTGAGTGAACATTGTTGTCGTATGAAGGAAGAAGATGACACTGTTCCGAACCGGACCGGACCAGTCTGAACCGAGTTCAACACATAAACTAACCTATTCAGGCCTGATTCAACCAAGTTTTTCAAAATTAAAAATTTATAAATTCATTATCTATCAAATGGTGACCTCAATTCTCCAATTTGAATTTTCTAAGCCACCTAGAAAAATTAATTTAGAAATCGGTTCAATAGTGGTTCAAACCGGTTCAATCTAGTTCAGGTTCAATTCACCTGAACCTGTTTGGTTTTTATCTCCAATTAATTCTAAAGTCCTTTTTCATGACTTTTGTAACTCTTTAGCTCACTCAGAATCCATAAATTTTCTAGTTTACCCTTTTTCTATCTATTAGAGTTCGTGAACCGGATCGATTTCTCACCTAGGTTGACTGGTTCTTTCCCTAGTTTTCTCATCCTAAAGGAGCAGGCTTTACAAGAGCACTTCTGACAAAAATAATCCTTCAGCCGTCCATCACACCAACCAGGTTTGAGGATATCTCCACTCATAATCGATGAACGAGTTTTCTACTTGTCCGTGTGAGGATAGAGACCTCATCCTGACCTCACCCTAGTCTCATGTGCATGAAGCTACATTGAGCTTCTAAGACTGCCGGTACAACAAACTGCCCATATCTCCACCAATACGTCCAGTAGCCTTAAGACGCATCACTAGCCCTCTTGGGCATCTTGAAGGTCTCATACCTCAGTGCATGCACAAAACAATAGTTTTCCATATAAGCCATTTAATCTGTGGTGCGACTAGTCCAATGGCCCCAACCCTCCACTCGACCTGCAGCTGTATGTCTCGACTGGTCCATCGACTTGTCATGTCGCACTACCGCCAGTCCATTGAGTCTGTTGGTCCTATCTTGGTACCATGGCCAAACAAATCATTCATTTAAAGTTTTCATATCTTAACTCATAATTGTTTACGAGCTCCTACTCGTGCCAACTAGCCTTGGGCCCACTGTACAAGAATTTCAAAATCGAGCATATTAGCCCCCAAGTTCCAAAACTGAGGCCTTCAACCTATCTGAACTATTCGAGCTCTAGTCAATAAGTTCTCTCAAAAAGTTTAAGCAGTGGCACAAAGTCAGGGGAGAGCACTTTCGACAAAAGTAATCTTTCAGTCGTCCATCACACCAACCGGGTGTGAGGACATCTCCGCTCATAATCGATGAACATGTTTTCTACTTTCTTCTAGAAAGTTCATCATACCAATCATGTATTATCTACTTACAACCGATAAGTAGTTTTTTGCATAATTTTCACATCACTCCATCTAGAGATGATGTTTAAAATTCCACTTAGTAGTGGGTTTTCATTTCCGAGGTGCTTATCATCCTAACCAGGTATGATATAAAAATCCCACTCACCTGATTGTGTGGGAATTCCTTTTATTTGGGCTCTTTGGCTCCATGCGAGTTTGTACTTGTTGGTGTTCTCGGTACTTCATGTTCCTACATGATATAAACATCATTGTTCATTATCCTTTGGCCTATTAGCCTTCATTCACCACGGATGAATAAATTACTCAAACATTTTGATTTATTGCAATTAGGTCCCTAAAGTTCTTTTTCTTTAACTTTAGGTCCCTAATGCCGACTTTCCCCCAAATTAAGTCTCAAAACTTCTAAATTTCACCTTAGGACCTCAATTTATTCAAAATCGCAGAACGGGGTTCAAGTTTCCTAAATTTCCAATTTGGTCCCTAACTTTTTCCAAAATTACCATTTTGCCCCTACTTTACAAAAATGGTAAGTTTTGCCCCAAAATTTTCAAAAATTACCTAATTGGTCCTCCAACATCCTTATCATGCCCAATTGGTCCTTAATTTTATGAAATTGCATTTTAGTCCCTTTAATTTTTGAAATCCCCAAAACTTCCCCAATTTTTCCCTCAATTTCTACCTTTTAACTGAGTCAAATATGATTTCATGAAATTGACCTATCAAATGAGTTTAATTTTTTAGATTGAAGTTAGATCGGAGTTCCCCGACCTTCATACGATTCAAATGCACTTTGAATCACACAATTTGACACTAGAATGAACTCAAACGAAGTTTCGCCGAAAAACTGAACGTAGAGAGAAAGATTCGAAAGCTTACCATCCGGGGCACGATGGTTCAAGCTTTCGATCTGGGTAGATAGCTCTCATCCTGGGGTCTTTCCTAGAATCAAGAATCACCTCAATTCATGTCAAACTGAGGGAGAATTTAATCAGTGAAAATTTGTTGGTTCTCTCTCCAGCACCGATTGGAATTTACAGAGGAGAGCTAAATTGGCTTACGTTTCCACACTAATTTGGCCGTAGGAGGGCTAAAGAGGTGTTGGGAGAGCTTGGTTTGGCCTAAGGAGGAATCGAATTGACTAATTTCAGCTCGATAGAAATAGGGCAACTTTGGTCTGCTAGAGCTACTTCATTGTTCGATCACACCGGCGCTTCTCCGGTGACCCTCAAAGCAATTGGAGACTACCTCCATGTAGCTGATTTCTCCTCGAGTCTAAGGAACTCGACCATGCATTCTTTGGTTTAGAAAAGACCCTATATCAGAGCTTTGGTTCAAGCTTCACTGGAAAACTAAGTAGCTAAGAGAGAGTGAGGTTTTTAGGTGTAGAGAGGATGAATGGAGAGTAGCTCTTTATATAGGGAGCTCGGGGACTCGTCGACCATCCGTTTGGCATCTTTATGACAGTCATTGATGGCCTAAAATGTAATAGATGGAAATGTTTCCTCTTCACCAGCACTGGTTCGATTTTCCGGTGAGTGAACATGTAAACCCCATCCTTTGATAATGAGAAAACCATGGAAAGAACCGGTCGGTTTTAAATTTTAAACTGAATCGGTTTACAAGATTAATTAATAAAAAAACAGGCAAATTGAGAATTTACATCTTCCATGTGACTCAAAATGGTTCATAAATCTTTGAAAAGAACCTTAAGGTGAAATGGGGAAGAAAAATCGGATCAGTTCACAAGAATCGGGCCCGAACTGGTTTATGAATCGAAACCAATAGAGAATGGGTCAACTAAGAAATTTGTGGACCCCTTGTACTCCAAAGAGGTTCATAAACCTTGGGAAGAAAAATTAGAACAAAGTGGGAGAGAAAAACCAGATCGGTTCAGGTGAACCGGACTCGAATCGGATAGAATCGGTTTAAATACCGAGTTGGTTTATGAACTGAAATCGATAAAGAGATGGTAAACCAGAAATTTTATAGACCGTAAGTGATCCAATGAGTCATAAAAGACATGGACCCTAGGTGACCTAAGGAGTCACAAAAGTCATGGAAATGGACTTGTGAAGGAATTGGAGATGAAAACCAAACCAGTTCAGGTGAACCGGATTCGAATCGGTATAGACCGGTTTGAACTACTATTGAACCAAATCATAAATTCATTTTTCTAGGTGGCATAAATAATTCAAATGAGAGATTTGAGGCTACCATTGGATAGAAAATGAATTTAGAAATTTTTAGATTTGAAAAATTCGGTTGAATGAGGGGTGAACCGGCCGGTTTAAGCATTGAACCTAGTTCAAACCGGTCCGGTCCAGTTCAGAACAGTGTCGTCTTCTTCCTTCAGATGGCATCACTGTCCACTCGCCAGAAAATAGAAGCAGTGCAAATGAAGAAGAAACATCTTCATTTAATACATTTTCGACCATCAATGCTTATCATAAAGGTGCCAAACGGACGACCGACGAGTCCCTGAGCTTCGTATATAAATAGCCCCTCTCCATTTATCCTCTCCACACCTAAAAAGCTCACTCTCTCTCAATTGCTTAGTTTTCTAGTGAAGCTCAAACCAAAGCTCTGATATAGGGTCATTTTTTAGCCAAAGAAGGCGAGGTCGAGTTCATTAGAACCAGGGAGAAGTCAACTACATGGTGGTGACATCCATTCGTTCTGAGAGTTGCTAGAGATGCACCGACGTGATCGAACAGTGAAGTAGCTCCAGTGGATCAAAGCTGCCCTATTTTAGTTGAGTTGAAATTGGCCAAATCAAGCCCTCCTCAAGCCAAACCAAGCCCTCCCAACACTTACTCAGCCCTCCCACGGCCGAATTAGGAAGGAAAGGTAAGCCAATTCGACTCCCCTCTGCAATTTCCGATTAGTGTTAGAGAGAGAGTAGACCGAATTTCAATGATGAAATTCTAATCCAATTTGACATCAATTAATATCATTCTTGATCCTAGGAAGAACCTTAGGAGGAGAACTACCTGCCTAGATAGAAAGCTCGGAGCGTCATACCCTCACTGGTGAGTAATCGAAGCTTTCTCTCTTTACAATCCATTTTTTGGCGAATCTCCATTTGAGCTCGTTTCGACATTAAAACTTGCGATTCCAATTGCTAAAGAATCGTATGAACATGTAGAAACTCAATTTCAACGCAATTTCAACAATTGGAAGCATTTGATCGGTTAATTTGATTAAATCAAATTTGGTTGTGTTAATAAGTTGGAATTGGGGGAAATTGGGAAATTTTGAAAATTCAAATTACTAAAATAAAATTTTCTAAAATTGAGAGTCAATTGGGCATGATAAAAATGTTAGAGGGTCAATTAAGGAACTTTAGAATTTTTGGGGTAAATTTTACCATTTTTGTAAAGGAATGGCAAAATGGTAATTTTGGAAAAGTTGGGGGACCAAATTGGAAATTTGGGAAATTAAACCTTTTTTGTGAATTTGAATAAATTGAGGCCCTAAGATAAAATTTAAAAGTTTCGGGACTCAAATTGGAGGAAAAACCCGACAATAGGGACTTAATGTTAAAGAAAAATAACTTTATGAACCTAATTGCAAATATATAGGAAGTTAGGTTTTCTCATTCATTTGAAACGAATGAGGGCTAATAGGCCAAATAATAATGATCAACTATGTTCATTTCGTGTAGGAGAATGAGACATTGGGAATGCCAACCAAAGTCTAGTTTGCTAGGGACGAAAATCGACTAAGTGGATTTTCACTGCACGATCAAGTGAGTAGGATCATACCCGATTGGGAATGATAAGTATATCGGAATGAAAACCCACTACTATGTGGTATTTTAAACATCACAACTTAGAAGAGTGATGTGAAAATCATACGGAAAAACTACTTACCAGTTGTAAGTAGATCATACCCGGTTGGTATGATAAAACTTCCTCAAAGGAAGTTGAAAGCTCATTCATCGATTATGAGCTGAGACGTCCTTATACCCAGCCGGTATAATGGACGATTGAATATATTTTGTTGGAAGTGCCCTCCCCTAACTGTGTGCCAATACTTAAACTATTTGGGAGACCTTCTTGATGGGAGCTCGAATAGCTCTTATAGGTCGGGGGCCTCGATTTTGAAACTTAGGGACGATTATGCCCGGTTTTAAAAATCTCGAACAGTGGGCCATAAGCCAGTGAGCATGAGCAGGAGCTCATAAACAAACATTAGATATGTGTCATAAAACTTTAATAAATTAATTTTTTGGTCATGGTACCAAGACAAGACCGACATACTCGATCAACTAGCAGCAATGTGACATGACCAGTCTTCGAACCAGTTAGGACAAACAGCTGTAGGTTGAGCTGAAGGTCAGGGTTGTTGGACTAATGGTACCACATATTACATGGCATGATAAGAAAATATTGTTTGTGCATGCACTATGAGTATGGGACTTTCAAGATGCCCATGAGGTGTAATGATGCGTCCTAAGGGCCCTAGACGACCCGGTGCGTACAAAGGTAGTTCGTCGTACCATGTGACCGTGCGAAATTTGGAGTAGCACTAAGCGCATGAGACCAAGGTGGGGATGGGATGAGGTCTTTGTCCTCATATGGACATGAAGAATCAATTTCAATATTGAGGATCGTACGTCACGTACATCCTCTCATTCTCAGAGTAGAAGTGGACGTGCTTCTATATAGGTGGTCGGTAAAGTCGCTCCGAAGACACAAGTGGGTTCAGTGGTCGTGGCCTGCAAATGTGTGTTAAAACTTCATGATGAAGGATATGTGTTGGATGATGAACACCGTGGTAAATAAGGAAATGATGGAAAATCGCGAGATTTGAAATTAAAAGGATTTTTGAAAGAAAGGAGTTTAGCACACTCTAAATACAAATGTTTTTTTTTAATTTATAAGCTTTGTAACCCATTCACTGGGTAGTCGTACTCACCCCCCTTTCTATCCATTTTTTAGGAAAAAAAATGACTAAGAATAATACTGAGCCTCATCCTCTGTAAACCCCGCCTTTTTGAGCTAAGAAAAATCGGAAAAAGAACTGGTCAAACCAAGTGAGAAAACTGAACCGGTTCACAAACCTGATCATTTGTGAACGGGAAATTTGGGAATTTACAACTCCTAGGTGATCCAAAGAGTTCATAATACCACGGGTCCCCAATTTTTTCAAAATTACCATTTTGGCCCTACTTTACAAAAATTATAAGTTTCACCCCAAAATTTTCAAAAATTGTCCAATTGTTCCTCTAACATTTTTATCATGCCCAATTGGTCCTCAATTTTATTAAATTGCACTTTATTCACTCAAATTTTCAAAATTCCCAAAATTTCCCCAATTTCAACCTTCCAACTCAACTAAATTTAATTTCTTAAAATTGACCGATCAAATGAGTTTAATGAAGTTAGATTGAAGTTCTTACATCTTCATACAATTCAATTGCACTTTGAATTGCACGATTTGACGCAAGAACGAGATCAAACGGAGCTTTGCTAAAAAACTCAACTTAGAAAAAGAAAGCTTTGAAAGATTATCGCAGGGGGCGCTACATTCCAAAATTTTGATTTGGACAGATAGCTCTTATCCTGGGGTTACTTCTAGGATCAAGACTTTTATCAATTGATGCTGAATTGAGTGAGAATTTGGTAAGTGAAATTTTATCGGTTATCTCTATAGCACTCATCAGAAATTATAGATAAGAGCCAAATTGGCTTAAATTTTCACTCTAATTCAGTTGTGGAAGGGTTGTAGAAGTGTTGGGAGGGCTTGGTTTAGCTTGAAAAGGGATCGAATTAGTTGATTTCAACTTGGTCGAAACAGAGTATCTTCAGTCCGCCGAAACTGCTTCACTGTTCTATCACACTAGCGTTTCTCCGACAACTCTCGAAGCAAATGGAGACTATAGGTGTGTAGTTGACTTCTCCCCGAATCCAAATAATTCGACCACGACTTCTTTGGCTTAGAAAAATACCCAACTCGGAGTTATGGTTCAAGATTCACCGAAAAATAGAGCAGTAGGAATAGAGTTGAGTTTTCAAGTGTGAGGAGTATTAATGAGGAGGGGCTCGTCCCATTGGCGCCTTAATTGCGGTCATTAATTACATAAAACTATATAACGGGAGAATTTAAAATCTGGGAAATTTGAACTACTTTTTATAATTTTGAATAAAATGAGGTTTTAAGATAAAATTTAGAAGTTTTGGCACTTATTTTTTGAGAAAATCGACATTAGTAACCTAAAGTTAAAGAAAAATAATTTTATTAACCTAATTACAAATAATATAAAATTTTAATATTTTATTTATGATAAATAAATGCTATTAAATCAAAGAAAATAAATAAAAATTTTCATATCAGTAACACAAACTACGGCAATCCCAGATAAGAAATCGCGTGAAAGTGAAAAATCGATATAAAGAAAATTTAGGGTATTAATGAGTTAGTGTAATTTTTATATCATAACTATTTATTATAATAAAATCTAATAAATAAAAACTCACTATTAACGGTAAATACAACCAAGTAAATACAAACAGGTTATACGAATGTTATCACAAATTAAATATATTACGTGAAAAATTGTTATTTTATGTTTTTATTGAATTACAGTACTTTAAGACGAATAAAAGGGAGTAATGCGTTATAGTGCTGCTATACAATGAGGTGGAGGTGATCCCGCCCTACAACCACGTTAAAAAATGAAGAAGGAAGCCCACTCAAACGCCAATATAAGGACCCCTTCCCTAGTCCCCCTTCTCACCACAGAACCCTTCCACATCTCATCTTTGGCAATGGAACCCGAGTCACAGCCTGCGCGGGAACCGGGCGGTCACGTTGCCATACTTTCCACACCTCGGATAGGTCATCTCATCCCCCTCATCGAGCTGACCAAGAAGCTCGTCCACAGCCACCACTTCACCGTCACCTTCATTATCCCCACGAAAAGCGGCTCTCCGTCAAAGGCCCAGGAGTTGGTCCTGGCCGTCCTGTCACCCTCCATCTCCTACATATTCCTTCCTCCGGTCTCCTTTGAAGACCTCCCTGAAGGGACTCGCGTTGAGACGATAATCTCCCTCATGGTCTCCCGCTCCCTGCCGGCATTCCGCGAGGCCATGGCCGCCATAGCTAGGAACCATCGTGTCGTCTCTTTGGTGGTGGACCTCTTCGGGACGGAGGCTTTCGAAGTAGCCAGAGAGTTCAACGCCTCCCGCTACATCTTCTTCTCCTCGAACGCTTCCCTCCTCTCCGTCTTTCTCCAAATGTCAGCCCTCGACAGGGGCGTCTCCTGCGAGTACAGGGACTTGCTGAAGACGGTGAAGATTCCGGGGTGTATACCATTTCTTAACGAGGAACTGCTCGCCCCCCTTCAGAGCCGCAGGAACGAGGGCTGCAGAGGGATCCTCCACCTCGCCAAGAGGTACACTTTGGCAGAAGGGATCATGGTGAATAGCTTCGAGGCCTTGGAGGGAGAGGCTGTGAGGGACCTGAGGGAGAAGCGGAGGGAGGGGATGCCGCTCGTTTACGTGGTGGGTCCGCTCGTGAAGATGAACCAGCCGGCCGCGGTGGCCGAGAGGGCGGAGTGCTTGAAGTGACTGGACAAACAACAACGTGGGTCCGTGCTGTACGTGTCTTTTGGGAGCGGTGGGACGCTGTCATCGGAGCAGATAACGGAGCTGGCGCTGGGGCTGGAGATGATTGAACAGAGGTTACTGTGGGTGGTCCGGCGGCCGAGCGACAAGGCGGAGAGCTTCGACTTCAAGGTACACGGCCAGGACGATGCTTTCTTCGACTTCCTCCCGGAAGGCTTCTTCGAGCGGACCAAGGGCAGGGGATTCATCCTCCCATCATGGGCGCCGCAGGCCCAGGTGCTGGCTTCCTGTCTCACTGCGGCTGGAACTCCATCCTCGAGAGCGTCGTCAACGGAGTGCCGATGATCGCGTGGCCGCTCTACGCGGAACAGAGAATGAACGCCGTGCTGCTGGTGGAGGGAATACGGGTGGCGCTGCGGCCGAAGGTCAGAGAGGACGGGGTGGTCGACAGGGAGGAGGTGGTGGCGGCGGTGAAGAGGCTGATGGAAGGGGAAGAAGGGAAGAATATGAGGAACCGAATGAGGGGCCTGAAAGAAGCGGCCTCTAAGGCGGTGAGCGAGGGTGGCCCTCAAGTGGAACACTTCATAAGAAGTGTTCATTTATTGGCATATTATTATTATTTAATAATCATATTTCTAAAGGCCAATGCGTGTGTTTCACTTTCACCTTATTATTAAATTCCATGATACCCTCAAACACATTTTTTTTGAGAGTATAGTCAGTCCATTCAATTAAGAATTAAAAAAAATGGTCATTACAACTATATTGGATCTTCCTCCACCTATGGTTGGTTATTTTATTCATGTAGTTAATTTTTTTTTGCATGCTAAAACCCATAGAATTATTGGAATTGTCATAATCTTTAAATCAATTATTAATCAATCTCTTTTCGTGGATTTAAATTACTAAATGAATATAGTATATTTAATTATCAAGATTTTTGTTCTAATTTGTGAATAATTCAAATTTAAAATCATATGTAATTATTACATGACAAATAAAATTTTTTAACTAAACCCAACTAATTTTTATCTTAATAAAATATATTCTTGCACTCAATTTATCAATATATAGCATATATTGATAAAAAATTTATTATCTCGTTACTTATTTGAAATCTTTTTTTGTTTTCAAAATTTTCTAATAATTCATATGCTATTTTAAAAGAATGTACAATATAAGCAATTTTTTTTCAAATTGAGTTGCCATTTAAGAAACAATAAGTAGTTGTTGGTTGAATCTCACACAACAATCATAATATGACATTTAGTGATTTGATTATGAATAATTTAGAATATGGGCACACAACTCAATTATTAGAATGAGACAAATAACATGGGTTGAGTGCACAAGGAAAACTTCCATTCATTTATTATCAAATATAAGATTGATTAGGAAGAAGTTGTAGTACTTGTTTTGAATTCTTCTTTGTTTTAGCCATATTCTCATTCAAATACTCCCTCTTAATTTTTAAAAGCCCATAAAGGAAAGATACCATTTATAAATTATCTGAATTATTATTTTTTATTCGATTTAGAGATTAAATTATATCTGTTCATAATGATAAATTCGAACAAAATAATAAATTCGTTATTTTTTTAAATAAAAATAACTTAAAATTAATTTTATAAATAATAAAATTTGAAAATAGAACGTTTAAAATTATAAGATAAGTTAAGGATATATATTAAAAATATAAATATTATATTATAAATCTAAATTATTGAAATTTTTAAAAATTTTAAATTTTAGACAAAAAATTTAATATCAATAGAGTTTAAAATTTTATTTTTATTTTAAATAAATAATAAAATTAACAAATATCAATTTTATTATTAATTTGATTGTATTTTTTAATTCAATTATTAACACAATATATTTTTCGATTATCAAATTTAATTGAATTTAAATAAAGTTAATCAAATCTAAGTACAATAATACCTAAATCCAAATCCAAATCCAAGAATTATCACCCTAATATCTGAATATTAAAATATTAATAAAATGATTAAAATGGAGTGAATTTAATTAGTAAATTGGAGAATTATTTTCAAAAAAAATATTTATATCTCTCGTACATATAACTTTAAATTATTCTCTATTTATATAACTCACAATTAAAAATTAAAAAAAAATACCCCAACAAATTTAGATAATTTTTTTATATTAGTTCAACAAAAATAACAAAAAATACAAAAAAATGTTAGCTAAAAATTAAATGAAACTGTTATGGTTAAGAAAATTTTAGTGAGAAAAAGTGAGTTTGTAATGATTGATTTTGGCTAAAATCATGGCACATCTTGTCGTTGGAGCTAAGCATTTTCTAGATATTAAGTGTATATGTAGGAGACAAAATGACTCACTCCAATGGGCTTTACTTTCTTCATTGGATCAAGGTGTATCGACCCCCACATGGCCGATGAAGTAAGTTACTCCAGTTAAATAGATCCAAAACCAGATCACATAGTTTTGCGTAGACAGGAGTTATAGGATAAGAAATAAATTTTAAGATGAATAAAATCGATAATTATGATAAGAATTTGGGTTAATTATATGATAATTTATAAATAAATATAATTTAAAAATATTATCAACACAATTTTATTTTATTTAGATATTATCAACTATACTAAAAATTTATCTTATTTGAATATTAAAAATATATATATATATATAATTAAATATTATCATCATACGAGGAGTATACATCTCTAGATCAGTTCCCTTCCCTGAAGATATTTAAGAGAATTGGAGTGGATAAAGGTGACAGAAAATGGTATGTGCTTATATTTCTCTAGAAGAAGTATCCCTTAGCCATCTTCCTAGGTTCAAGTGATGGAAGAGGATGGGGATGGATGGAAATAGGGGTGGAGACTAAACTATCCATTCTTCTTCTTCATCCCCTCCTCTAGAAAGGTTCAAGTCCATAGTTGATTGTAGAATGCTATGTTACATGTGAAATGATAATAAAGGGGTGTGGTTGCAAGTGGGAGGAATGAAATACAAAGATTTGAAGGAGGAGCTGTGGAAGAGGAATAGGAGGAGGATGAAGATGAGGAAGAGATGGTGGTTACCATTGAGGTTTGTGCCCTTATTATCTGTTTCTCTTCATACGCTGACGTCACTCTACTTGGTGAACTTGGAAGAGCTCGATTTGTCATCCGTCCATCGGGAGAAGGATAACAAAGCCATCCATGGAATTCCTAATTCTCAAAATAAGATGAGAGAGTTGGGACAAATTGGTATGGATAAAATGAAGACGGTGCCGTCGTGGATTTAATACCTCCTCTAAACTTAAAACTCTAGTATTAGAAGATTGCAAGAATATGAAAACTCCATCCGAGTGGTTTTCTGAGCTCACTTTGCTCAACAAGCTTCAAGTTTTTTAGTATGGAGAGCTTTCGAGAAGGTGGGAAAGGGATACGGGAGAGTTCTAACCTCAGCGCTCTTACATAGAGAATGTTGACATACAAATAGCATATGAAGAAGAAGCATTATACCAATCTAATTTTTTAGTTCAACACCCGAGAACATCTGTACTATGTAAGAGTATACCACTTCAATGTCGGCTTCCGAAAGAAAGATCGTGAGGCTAAATTTTATCGGCGTGAATGACAGTTTAGATTTGAAAACTATTTTCTCATAATAAAATTCTCTGACTGACTCTGTTTAAAATATTTGGGAGCTAATTTTGGGTTTAGGCTCGAGATGCCAATGGGCCCAAAACCAATGGATACAAACGTAGACCCATCCAGAATAAACATATACTATATAATCCTAAAAGACCTAAATAATGGGAACCTTGTGTGATACCCATCGAGCTAAGCTAAGTTGTCAAGTTTGTTGGGCCTAATTGCCGCTCTGCCAAAGCTAGGTCACCGAACCTATTGGGCCAGTATGCTGGTGGGCCGAAACCAAGCCGATAGATTGTTGTGCTAGAGGGCCAAAGATAAATGTTATAACTAAAAATATTGTTGATTGTGCATGAACCATGATGTTTGGGCCATCAGGACACTTAGCATGAGGTAGTAATGGAGCCCAAGGATTGCTGGACGACCTAGGGAGCATAAGAGCGGTTTCGTCGTTCAGTAGGTCGTGAAGCCAAAGAGCTTCCGACGCATGGAGACCGAGGTAGTAGGTGAAATGATGTCTCGTCCCACTAAGCGGATATAGTGAAGTAATTGGGGGGTTTGCTGTGTCGGACTATTCATGTGCACTTAAACACCGGATAGATGTAGTATCCCTCTATCAAGGTGGACGGTAAAAGCGATTCAGTCTACAAGTGACACAGTTGAGTACCGTTCTGTGAATGTGTAATTATTCATATGATAGGAGGGCGATTGTTGATTTGAGAATAGCCAAGAGTAAATTGTTAAATTATCAAACATTTGAAATTGCCAAATTGAGTAAGCATAAAAGAGTTTTCTCCTGCTCTTTGAGTTGTTGAACTCATCCACTTTCTCTAAACATTTTAAGGAAGTAACACAACTACACCAGCTTTTCCTCCATAGACCCCAAACTAGGTACACAACTTTAAAGGTTTCGGTTTTAAGTAATGTTGTACAGGGAAAACATGACAAATAATACACCTGACTCTCTCGACCTCCCTGAGGAGCCCCTCTTCGAGACTCGAGAGAGTGGCAGATTGTTCACCTAACATCGACCCAACCGGGTCGGGGTGTGACACTTGACCTCAGGACAAGGGAATGGATGTAGTTGGAAGTTCGAGGCCGACTATCCACTACTCAGGAAAGCCACATCGCCACTCTCATTGGCACTGACAAGATCATGATTTTCGGCTGGACCATTGATCGGTCCGGTCCGTTGATCGGTCCGTTCCGACCGGGTTTGGTGACCCGAATTTGAAAATCAATCAATTCATGCCAGATTAGACCGGTTTTCTAAAATTTATAAATTAATCTAAATTCATTTTCTATCTAATGGTGACATCAATTTCTCAAATTGACATTTTTAAGTCATCTAGAAAAATAAATTATTGAACCGGTTCACTATGGTTCAATCCAGTTCTATTTGGTTCAAGTCTAATTTACCTCGAACCAGTCCAGTTTTCCCATCTAATCCAATTCACTTAATGGTTTTTGTGAATATTTTGTCACTTGGGTTTTTTCCAATTTCCCATTCTAACACTTATTTACTATTTTCGTCTACTTAATTGACTCAGTTTTCTCAAAACCGCCGATTCTTTCCCCGATTTCCTTGTTCTAGGGGGGACGGGTTTCACACTACTACCTACAACCACGAGAAGGCACCGATACATCGGAAATCCGCCCAAAATCGACGAATTACATCATAAGGTTGAGTGAGATTTCCGATATTATACCCGATTGGGTTGATAAGCATGTTTTCAACTTGAAAATCATATTTCAAAAATAGCCTACTCTAACTGCGTGACATTGCTTAAAAATTTTTTGGAGTTATTTCTGAGTATAGTTAGAATTGTTCTAGTGGGCCCAATGCCAATGGAAACGGGTTTAAACCTGTAGATAAGTAGACAGATTTTATGAGCACGTGGAAAACTCACAATAATGGTAAATTATGCAGCATAGCTACCAAGCCAAGGCTAGGGTTGTCAAACTCGGCTCGTAGCTACCGAGTCAAAGTCGGGTCATCGAACTCATTGGGCTGGTAGTTACCAAGCCGAAACTAGGTCAACAAGCTCATAGGAGCTAGTAGTATCAAAGATAAAGGTATTAACTAAAAATATACAAAACCATTGAGGCGTCTGTTATGGAGTAGTGCTAGTTATAAGGGTTGCTGGACGACACAAGGAGTATAAGAGAAGTTTGTCGTCCAGTAAGTTAGGAAACTCAAGAAGTTTCTTGTGTATTGAAACTGAGTAAGTAAGGGGAGGTGTCGTCCTACTATAATGGGCACAATTACGATTCAGGTATTTGAGTGGTTGGTAAAGGTGCTCCAGACTACAAGTGGAGTAGTTGGAGATTGTTTTGCGAATTTATGATCTATTTTATTATAAATTGGGTTTGCTTGTGTGTGCTAAAATTTAACTAAGAAAAATGAAACTAATAAACTCTATTCTTATGATCTTTTCCTTATCTTATTAATTACTAACTGAGTTTTAAACTCACCCCTCACTCAAATAATTTTCAGGATAACATGAAGTGAATCGCTGAGAGAAGTATATCTCGTGGTAAGTCTAATACAACTATTATATTCCGACATGTTTTATAAATTATTTTAAAATATTTTGGATTTTGCATAAATCTTGTAAGGGTCAAAATAATTGGTACACCGTAATTAATAGTGGATTAATCACGTGAATACAATTAAACCAGGTTGGGACGTGATAAAAATAGTCAGTTAATATCTTATGTGACTTTCAAGACCTCAAACACGATGCAAAAAATTTTAGATAACAGTTACCAACCTGTTAATTAAATAATTATTTTAAATATTTGTGTATTTTAATATTTATTCTCATAAATTTTTAGAAAACTTATATAATATACTATTTTTTTTATTTTAACCTTTTTTTATAAATATTATAAAAATATTTTTATTATAATCTTGAAAGAATTTATCTAAATCAGGTAAGGGTAACATTGATTAGAATTTTTAACGTCTTATCTCATTGAATATTTATGGGTTTACCAAATCAAATGATAAACTCTATTCTCATTGTTTATTTACATTTACTTTTATTATTTAAATATTTTTTATTTTACTTCTTTTCACTTTTTTTGTAATATAAAGTATTTGTTTCTTTTTGGAGCGAACCACTCGTACTAGTTGTAGTATCGAATTATCGAAGAAATTTTAGCGGATAATTATACTTATACTCGAACTACTGTCCAGTTTAGTATAGTTGTATCGTCGTCCGGCCCAATCCATTATCCACGGAGAACTTGTATATTCGGCCATGAATGTCTCCACCCCACCCATCCAATTCCTGGTCGATCCTGTTGCTCATAGACTCCCTGTTGTTAGTCCGTATGAACATTTGGCCATTGAAGTCGTAATCTTCCACCTGTGTATCACGTAGCAAAGTATAATAATAATAATAAAGTGTTATACTTTGCGTGCGAGAATCATATGCTTTTCCTTTTTTAAAGGGAAAAGGATTGACGTGTTTTTGGGTGGGGGCAAAGCACATTGCTTTTCAATTATTAATATTTCAACGATGGCTATGGCTAGCTGTACTGTAGTAGTTAGGGATCACCGATATAATTCCTTTGCATCCTCTTCATCCAATTCACACTCATACATTATCACTCTCTTTCTCTCTTCGCAAAAGAAAAGAAACCATGGCCGAACTGATTCTGGGAAGCGTTGTAGAGTCTCTTACTGGGCACGTCCGCTCTTTCCTCTCCAATGAGATCGGCCAGACATATTCTGTCAAGCTCGAGCTCGAGAAATTCCAAAGCACCCTCTCGATCATCCGTGGGGTGCTTCAAGATGCTGAAAAGAGACAAGTGAATGACCAACCCCTAAAAGAATGGCTGAAGGAGCTGAAAGATCTGGCTTACGAGGCGGATGACCTGCTGGATGACTTCAACACCGAATTCATCCGCCGCAAGAGTGTTGTGGGAGGATGTAAGAAGGTCGTGAGTGAGGTCAGTATGTTTTTCTCCTCCTCCAACCAGCTCATTTACGCCAATAGGATGGCTCATCTAATTAAGGGTCTCAACGGAAAGATAGATGCTCATATTAAGAATAGTGAGAGCTTTAAGCTCAAAAGTATTAGCGAGAATCCGAGTCTCAAGGAGTTGCACCACAACAGGCCTCTAACTGTTTCATCTGATTATGAGCGATATGTGGTAGGGCGAGATTTGAAGAAAACCTTTCCATCCTCTCAATTGTGGGTTTTGGAGGTATGGGAAAAACGACACTGGCGAGGCTTGTTTTTAAGGACGAACAATTGAAAGACTATTTTGAGAAAAAACTTTGGGTTTGTGTCTCAACTAATTTCGTCGCGGAGAATATTTTAAGAAATATACTTCAAGAGTGTGTTGGAGAAAGCAGAAAAGATAAAATTGCTGATCTCCAAAAGAATGGATTACATGATAAGTTAAGAGCAGAGTTGGGTGAAAAGAAGTTCTTGCTTGTTTTAGATGATGTATGGAATGAGGATGGAATTAAATGGTTGGAACTCCAAAATCATCTTGCATATGGTACAAAGGGGAGTAAGATGTTGGTGACAACTCGCTCTTCCCTTGTGGCCAATACAATGGCTAAAACGTCACATAAACTGAGTGGCTTGTCCGAGGAAGAGTCATTGACCCTGTTGATGAAAATGGCAGGAAAGGAGGAAGATGAGTGGAAAAATAAGAATTTAGAAGGAATAGCAAAAGGAATTCTAAAAAAGTGTGGTGGTGTTCCATTAGCAATCATGACGATTGGGCGATTGTTATCAACCCGATTTAGTGAAAGAGAATGGTCTGATTTACTTGAAGAGGATTTTTCAAGAATAGAACAAAGTGATGGGGATATTATGCCAACACTTAAAATTGGTTATGATTTTCTGCCATCCCATTTGAAAGAGTGCTTTACCTACTGCTGCCTGTTTCCGAAAGACTATGAGCTAGACCCGAACGAGCTGGTTCGTCTTTGGATGGCACAAGGGTTTATTTCCCCCCATAATAATAAAACACTCCATGATGTCGGAAAAGAGTACTTCAAAGAGTTAGTTTGGAGATCCTTTTTCCAGGATATTGAAAAAGATGGTGCAGGAAACATTACAGGATGTAAAATGCATGATTTGATGCATGATTTGGTAAGGAAGGTTGCAGGAGGCAGTTACACCACAATCATCAACAGTTCATCTACAAGTAGTGAAGATATTCCAAAAGAAGTTCGTCATGTGTCAATGGTTGTTGATATGGGTGATAGGAGAAGGGGAAGCTATAACCTGAAATCTTTGGGGCCAAACCAACGAATAATAAGGTCTCTACTCTTTATAAATCATTATGATTGGCAGGAAAAGACCCTGAGTGGGGATATCTCATCATTTAGGAATCTGCGGGCACTAGGTCTCCATTCTCTTGGGATAAAGAATGTGCCTCGTTCCATACGTAAGTTGAGGCGCCTGAGGAGCCTAGATCTCTCTTGGAGTAGAGAGCTGACGTCTCTTCCAAATTCCATAGGCAAATTGTTGAATTTGGAGACGCTCATCCTTTATGGATGCGAGAAACTTGAAAGCTTACCGAGAGATGTTACAAAGTTGGTCAATTTAAGACACCTTAATACGGAAGGATGTGGTTCATTAACACATATGCCCAGGGGAATGGGAAATTTGATTAATCTGGAGGTGTTAAGGGGGTTTCGTGTGGAAGAGAGGGAGAAATGGAATGCGGCAAGGATGAACGAGTTGATCAAACTTACGGGATTGGAAGAATTGAGTATTGAATATTTGGGGGGAGTAAAGAAGGAGTTGGATAGTATGGCTCACTTCTGGATAGACAAAAACCGTCTTCAACGTCTGCATTTAAGTTGGGGATTCAATGGCAATCATCCAAGGGAGTACGCTGAAGAGGTTTTTGAGAGACTTAAACCCGATCTGGATCTTCTAAAATCTTTTCTATATCTAAAATCTTTTACTATAGATCATTACCCGGGTACAACACTTGCATCATGGATTGGGGAATTACATAATCTGGTTGAGATTGAGATTCAGAATTGTGATCATATCAAGAGCATACCACCTCTAGATCAGCTATCTTCGCTGGAGAGTATCAAGTTGAGTAATTGCAATAATATCGGGAGCATACCACCTCTAGATCAGCTATCTTCGCTGGAGAGTATAAAGTTGAGTTATTGCAATAATATCGGGAGCATACCACCTCTAGATCAGCTCCCTTCCCTCAAGAGTATCTCCTTGGATGGTTTACCATTGGAGTGGATAGAATTGGCAGAAAACAGTATCGGCTTGTATCCGTCTCTAGAAAGAGTATCCCTTGGCTACCTTTATATGTTCAAGGGATGGAAGAGGATGACGATGGATGTAAATAGGAGTAGAGACCAAACTATCCATTCTTCTTCTTCTCCATTCTTCATCCCCTCCTTCTCTAGAAAAGTTGACGTGAAAATATGTAATTGTAGAATGCTATGTTGCATGTGGAATGATAATAGACGGCTGCAACTGGCAGGAATGAAATACAAAGATTTGGAGGAGCTGTGGAGGAGGAATGTGGAGGAGGAGGTGGAGGTGGTTGAGTGCAGCCAAAAGGTATCTAGTAGTAGTCCAACTCCCACCCAAATGGGGTCATCGTTGAGGCTTCTGCCCTTATCATCTGTTCCTCTCCATATGCTGACGTCACTCGAATTGGTGGACTTGGATACAGAGCACCTGCCAATGGAGTTGTTTCAGTCCCTCTCGCGTCTCCAATATCTTAATATCCAAGAATGCTTACATATGAAGAGCATACCACCTCTGGATCAGTTATCTTCGCTGGAGAGTATCTCCTTGAGTTATTGCGATATTATCAGGAGCATACCACCTCTAGATCAGCTCCCTTCCCTCAAGAGTATCTCCTTGAAACGGTTACAAGAATTGGAGTGGATAGAAATGACAGAAAACAGTATCTGCTTGTATCCGTCTCTAGAAAGAGTATGTCTTGACGGACTTCCTATGTTCAAGGGATGGAAGAGGATGATGATGGATGTAAATAGGAGTGGAGACCACACTATCCATTCTTCTTCTCCATTCTTCATCCCCTCCTTCTCTAGGAAGGTTGACGTCAGAATAGATGATTGTGGAATGCTATGTTGCACGTGGAATGGTGATGGAGGGGTGTGGTTGCAAGTGGGAGGAATGAAATACAAAGATTTGGAGGAGGAGCTGTGGAGGAGGAATAGGAGGAATGTGGAGGAGGAGGAGGTGATGGTTACCCAAATGGGGTCATTGACGTTTGTGCCCTTATCATCTATTCCTCTCCATACGCTGGCGTCACTCTCCCTGCATCACTTGGAGGATACAGAGGAATTGCCATCGGAATTGTTTCGGTCCCTCTCGCGTCTCCAATCTTTTGAGATATTTTATTGCCATCGCTTGAAATCTCTTTCTTTGTCGGTGATCCTCCGGTACCTAGTCTCCCTTGAGTCTCTGGTAATTGCTCACTGCCATTGGCCACCCATTGATGTGGAGGAGGATAACAAAGCCATCCAGGGAATTGCTAATTCTCAAACTAAGATCAAGAAGTTGGTACTAGGTGGCATGGATAAAATGAAGACTCTGCCGCCGTGGATTCAATACCTCCCTAAACTTGAAACTCTAATATTAAAAGATTGCAAGAATATGGAAACTCTGCCCGTGTGGTTTTCTCAGCTCACTTCGCTCAAGAGTCTTGAAGTTATTCGATGTGGAGAGCTGTCGAGAAGGTGCCTAAGTGGAGAGTGCATGCCTCAGATCTCTCACATAGAGAATTATGGCTTTGAAGGAAAAGCAATGTGCTTTGCCCCCACCCAAAAACACGTCAATCCTTTTCCCTTTAAAAAAGGAAAAGCATATGATTCTCGCACGCAAAGTGTAACACTTTATTATTATTATTATTATACTTTGCGTTATGCTACGTGATACACAGGTGGAAGATTACGACTTCAATGGAAACAAATGCTTTATTATACTTTGCGTTATCGATAATTCGATACTACAACTGGTACGAGGGCTTCGCTACAAAAAGAAACAAATGTTTTATATTACAAAAAAAGTGAAAAAAAAGTAAAATAAAAGATATTGAAATAATAAAAGTAAATGTAAATAAACAATTATGAGAATAGAGTTTATCATTTGATATTTACAAAATCCTAATAGTTGTTACAGTGAGATTTGGTCAACCCATAAATATCAAATGAGATAAGACTTTACGTCAAAAATTCTAACGGGTGTTACTCTTAAATGATTTAGATAAATTCTTTCTAAGACTATAATAAAAATAATTTTATTTTTATAATATTTATAAAAACAAAGATTAAAATCGAAAAAAATAGTATATTAAATAAATTTTTTAAAAATATACTAGAATAAATATTAAAATATACAAATATTTAAAATAATTATTCAATTAATAGGTTGGTAACTGTTTTAGTACATAAAAGTCACTAATTACGGTGTACCAATTAATTTTACTTTTACAAGATTCATGCAAAATTCAGAATATTTTAAAATAATTTATAAAATATATCGAAATATAATAGTTGCATTAGACTTACCATGAGATATACTCCTCTCAATGCTCCACTTCATCTTATCCTGAAAATGATTTGAGTGAGTGATGAGTTTAAAACTTAGTTAGTAGGTAATAAGATAAGGAAAAGATCATGAGAATAGAGTTTATTAGTTTCATTTTTTAGTTAAATTTTAGCACACACAAGCAAACCTAATTTATCATAAAATAGATCATAGGTTTGCAAAATAATCTCCAACTACTACACTTGTATTCTAGAGCACCTTTACCAACCATTCTCAGACCTGAATCGTAATTGTGCTCATTATAGTGGGACGGGACCTCGCCCCCTACTTACTCGATCTCAATACACAAGAAACTCCTTGAGCTTCCTAACTTACTAGACGACAAACTTCTCTTATACTCCTTGTGTCGTCTAGCAACCCTTAAAATTAGTAGCACTACCCCATACTGGACGCCTCGATGGTTCTGTATATTTTTAGTTAATACCTTTATCTTTGGTGCTACTAGCTCCTATGAGCTTGCTAACCTAGTTTCGGCTTGGTAACTACCAGCCTAATGAGTTCGACGACCTAGTTTCGGCTTAGTAACTACCAGCCCAATGAGTTCAATGACCCCGACTTCGACTCGGTAGCTACGAGCCGAGTTTGACAACCCTAACTTTGGCTTGGTAGCTATTCTACATAATTTACCATTATTGTGAGTTTTCCACATGCTCATAAAATTCGTCTACTTATCTACATGTTTAAACTCGTTTCCATTAGCATTGGGCTCACTAGAACAACTCTAATTATACTCAGAAATAACTCCAAAAAATTTTTAAGCAATGTTACGCAGTCATAGGAGGCTATTTTTGAAAAATAGTTTTCAAGTTGAAAACATGCTTATTAACCCAATCGAGTATAATATCGGAAATCTCACTCACCCTTATGACGTAATTCGTCGGTTTTGGGCGGATTTTCGATGTATCGGTGCCTTCTCGTGGTTGTAGGTAGTAGTGTGAAACCCGTCCCCCCTAGAACAAGGAAATCGGGGAAAGAATCGGTGGTTTTGAGAAAACCAAGTCAATTAAGTAGACAAAAATAGTAAATAAGTGTTAAAATGGGAAATTGGAAAAAACCCAAGTGACAAAATATTCACAAAAACCATTAAGTAAATTGGATTGGATGGGAAAACTGGACTGGTTCGAGGTAAATTAGACTTGAACTAAACATAACCGGATTGAACCATAGTGAATCGGTTCAATAATTTATTTTTCTAGGTGACTTAAAAATGTCAATTTGAGAAATTGATGCCACCATTAGATAGAAAATGAATTTAGATTAATTTATAAATTTTTAAATTTTAGAAAACCGGTCGAATCTGGCCTGAATTGACTGATTTTCAAATTCCGGTCACCAAACCCGGTCGGAACGGACCGATCAATGGTCTAGCCGGTCAACGGACCAGACCAGTCAATGGTCCAGCCGAAAATCATGATCTTGTCACTGCCAATGAGAGTGGCGATGTGGCTTTCCCGAGTAGTGGACAGTCGGCCTCGAACTTCCGACTGCATCCATTCCCTTGTCCTGAGGTCAAGTGTCATGCCCCGACCCGGTTGGGTCGAGGTTAGGTGAATAATTTGCCACTCTCTCGAGTCTCGAAGAGGGGCTCCTCAGGGAGGTCGTGAGAGTCAGGCGTATTATCTGTCATATTTTCCATGTACATCATTACTTAAAACCGAAACCTTTAAAGTTGTGTATCTGGTTTGGGGTATATGGAGGAAAAGCTGGTGTAATTGCGTTACTTCCTTAAAATGTTTAGAGAAAGTGGATGAGTTCGACAACTCAAAAAGCGGGAGAAAACTCTTTTATGCATACTCAATTTGGCAATTTCAAATGTTTGATAATTTAACAATTTACTCTTATCTATTCTCAAATCAACAATCGTCCACCTATCATATGAATGATTACACATTCGCAGAACGGTACTCAACCGTGCCACTTGCGTACTGAAGCGCTTTTACCGTCCACCTTGATAGAGGGATACTACCTCTATCTGATGTTTGAGTGCACATCAATAGTCCGATACAGCAAACCTCCCAATTACTTCATCATGTCCGCTTAGTGGGACGAGACATCATTTTACCTACTACCTGGTCTCCATGCGTCAGAAGCTCTTCGGCTTCACAATCTACTGAATGACGAAACCGCTCTTATGCTCCCTAGGTCGTTCTAACTGAAAGCTAAACTGTCATTCTAACCGAAATGGACGTTATAGTGTTTCTCACTCACCCGATAATTTTAGCGGGGTCACGCTGATAGAGTCTGGTCTTGCGGTCTCTTTTCCGGAAGCCGACATTTAAGTGATATGCTCTTACATAGCACAGATGTTCTCGTTAGAGTGTTAAACTAAATAATCAGACTGGTATGATGCCTCTTCTTCATATGCTATTTGTATGTCAACATTCTCTATGTGAGAGACCTAAGGTCAGAACTCTCCCGTATCCCTTTCCCACCTTCTCGAAAGCTCTCCATATTCAAAAACTTGAAGCTTCTGGAGCAAAGTGAGCTTAGAAAACCACTCGGACAGAGTTTTCATATTCTTACAATCTTCTAATAATAGAGTTTTAAGTTTAGGGGAGGTATTGAATCCACGACCCCTCAATCTTCATTTTATCCATACCAATTTGTCCCAACTCCCTCATCTTATTTTGAGAATTAGGAATTCCATGGATGGCTTTGTTATCCTTCTCCCGATGGACGGATGACAAATCGAGCTCCTCCAAGTTCACCAAGTAGAGTGACATCAGCGTATGGAGAGGAACAGATTATAAGGGCACAAACGTCAATGACCCCATTTGGGTAACCACCATCTCTTCCTCATCCTCATCCTCCTCCACATTCCTCCTATTCCTCTTCCACAGCTCCTCCTTCAAATCTTTGTATTTCGTTCCTCCCACTTGCAACCACACCCCTTTATTATCATTCCACATGCACCATAGCATTCTACAATCAAATATTTGGACTTGAACCTTTCTAGAGGAGGGGATGAAGAATAAAGAAGAAGAAGAATGGATAGTTTGGTCTCCACTCCTATTTCCATCCATCCCCATCCTCTTCCATCCCTTGAACATAGGAAGATTGCTAAGGGATACTTCTTCTAGAGAGAGATACAAGCAGATACCGTTTTCTGTCACTTCTATCCACTCTAATTCTCTTAAATATCTCAACTCGATACTCTCCAGGTAAGGGAACTCATCTAGAGGTGGTATGCTCCTGATATTATTGCAATCATTAAAGGAGATACTCTCCAGCCAAGATAACTGATCAAGAGGTGGTATGCTCCTCGTATGATGACAATATTTAATTATATATATATTTTAATATTCAAATAAGGTAAATAAAATAAAATTGTGTTGATAATATTTTTAAATTATATTTATTTATAAATTATCATATGATTAATCCAAATTCTTATCATAATTATCGATTTTATTCATCTTAAAATTTATTTCTTATCCTATAACTCCTATCTACGCAAAACTATGTGATCTTGGTTTTGGAATTTATTTTTTTGCATTCAAATTGGAAGCTAGTTATACAATAAGTGCATATCTCTATACATCCATGTAGTAATGTGAATAACTAATAAGCAGTAAAAAACTAACACAAGTAAAAAATAAGGCTACTTCACCCAAGAGACAGTGTAAAAATTAAACGATTATTTTGACATGTAGCGACTGTAGTCAATTATAGTAGTATCTTATAAAACGAGATTGATGCTATAATTTTTGGTGTATAATTAGTTAGAGAAAAATGTGTGTTGGGTGATGACATACCGTGATTAAATAAGGAAATGGTGATAAAACCCGAGATTTTAAATGAAATATTTTTTGAAATAAACGAGTCTGGCACACTCTATTACAAATCTTTTTCATAAAAGTAAAAGTATTTAAAACCATTCACTGAGTAGTCATATTCACCCACTCCCTTATATCCCTTTCAGGAAATCCCGGAAAGCCTACCCTTAAAAACCATCAACTAAGATGCCTGTAAGACAAGTATGTAAAGTTTTAAATTTCATGCAGTTTTGATTATGCTATTGCAGGAAGTGGTGCAGGTTTAAAGGACGCCTTACTCTTTATAATTTATAATAAGGGGAAACCCTTTAATAAATTGGGAGAGTGGTGGGTTGATCATGGGGATTCGACTAAATAGGGTCGGGGCGTGACAACTTAAGTGGTATAAGATCCTGTTTCCTCGAATACATAATCAAGACTAGAAAATATAGTAATTAATAGGATTTATCATAAAATTTTTATATGGCTCCCATGGGAGAAACCAAGAAAACTTGGAATGGCTCTACTCAGCACCCTATCTTTGTAGAAAGACAACCCTAGAAGCTTCCCAAATGCCCGAGACCTGGCAGAAATCTTGAAACACTAAATGGGGAAGTATCCCGGAGAATGGTGCTAGGACCTATTGATGGCACAACTCTAAGTATGAAGGAGGATGTTTATTAAGAATTCCATAGCTTCTTAGTTATTTTGTGACCATTTCCTGTGATAGGGCTGAAAGCCTAATCTTTTGTATCCCCCTGTTAATAAAATACTCAAATTCTCAAAACTCTATCTCCTGATGATGCGATCTTGTTGGGAATATGGCCTACGTAAAATAAAACAAACCTACACTATCTTGGAAACTAAGGAAAAGTCACATCTCAATTATGGAAGATGAATTAGGGAATTAAGAAACCTAGGAGGACTCTTACCATGACCCTTTAGTAAAGGAGATTCAGCAAGAAAACTGACAAAGTGATTAGACTCAAGAACGCTAAAGCACCAAACCACTAGTAGGTGCATGGAAAGAAGGGGTGTTCCACACCTCATAGATTCAAGGCAATACCTCCTCAAAGGTCACAAAAGTCATGAATGATTGGAGACCAATACCATGGAGCATGTTACGTAAACGGTTCACAAAGAGGTCAGGAAATGACAAGGTGAATGCAAAAACTTCTTAAGAAGGTTAAACCGAGAAGGATACCTCATGAATAGGGATAAGGTACATGGGAAGCATACTTAGAACCCTCTCATAAGGGGCAAACATAGAAAAACATCCCCTAGAACTCTAGGGAATGACATGGTGAGAGTGAAGAAGAGAAGGAATACACTGTGAAAGGGAACTTTAGAGAGATGCATACAACCAAGTGCCTTGAAGGAATCATGGGTTGGTAGATGGACATAACGTGGAGTGCAAGGAGCCAACCCCTCATTAGAAACTACTTGAAGGAAGGATGTATCAGAGGCCAAGACTAACCTGCTTTGGAAAAGTGATATAATTTTTGGTACAACTTCCTTTGGAAAATATAGAGAAGTCAAAGTGGAGATTAAGAGCAACATAACAGAAGTAAGCAAACCATGACAACAAGATGGTCAAAGAGAATGAACAACACCCTAAGGAGGACTAGGAAGTAGTAAGGACTACAAGGTAAACAAAAGGGGATGGTATCAAAGGATGTCATTCAAGGATATATACATACGAAAATGAATGAAGAAGGAATTACGGGAGAAAGGGAAAGAATCTCACCAAGGAAGGAAACCCTAAGGAGGGATACATGTCCCAACTAAGAGGTAATGGGACCAAGTGATGAGGGATAAGGAGACGAACTTGCAAATGAAGTGCATGGTGAGGTGAAAGAACCAAGGGAAACATATTAGGAGAACCTAAGGAGTAAGTTAAACCCAAGGAACGAGTAGGTTGAAAGATAGCATCAATAGATGTCGTAACAAGTAAGAATGGGTATACTACCAATAATAAGAAAATAAAGGAAAGAACGTTTGAGAAACCTTGGAAAAGTAAGCTCCCTAAATAAGAAGTGGTTAAGGGGGGAATAACCACTAATATCAAGATGGATTATGGTCCACACTCGCATAATAGAGACTAAAGAGTGGATGGTTGGGCATAGGGTGGAGTATATGAAATAAGACCAATAATCAGAAGCTACTCAAATAAGGAATAAGAGATGGAATGGAAAATTTAAGACAATGGAGGTCTGAAAGCGGGCAAATGCCCCAATACAGAAAGAGTGTAAGGAGATGAAGAAAGGAAACCTTCAAGAAATAGTAATAAGGTTGAACATGTAACTCCTAAGGTGAAAGTCTCTACTTTGAAGGAAATAGTAGAGAATGAAATCGTAAAAAGGGAAACTCCCCAAACCAAGCAAATCGACATGTAGACCGAAAGGAATCAACTTGGTATAAAGAATTGTGAAATGATTAAGAACAAGTAAGAGTGGATTAAGGACAAAGTAAAAATCCTTGAGTAAAGGATGTCATTGGGAACAAGGATGGACCTAAGAGAGGATGAATCCCATCTTGTCGATATAGTATTGGAAAACCCAATCAATTGGAACCGAAAAGATCCAATAAAGAAGTTGGGGAAGGATGAGTAGGTAAGAGGAATCCATGCGGTTATGTGAGACATAACTTCAAAGGCATGATGGAGGAGAGGATATGGTAAAAAGGATAGTTGAGGAATGCTATCAAAAGAAAAGAGGGATGAAGTTATTCGATCCCTAAAAGGTCGAAAAGCTAAGAGAGACCCTTAAGGAGATGTTCTAAAAATCTAATGGACAGAGATAGGTCCTAGAAAATGCCATGCTGTAAGGGGCATGTAGGCCTAACAATCCCGAGGGGAATATTACTCAAAGTAAGGAAGAGTCGGCTAATAAGCATGACAAGGTTGAATATAGGAAAATTTTGGACCAAAGTTATAATAGACAACGAATGAAGGAAGGGTCAAAATAGGACCAAAAAGTGATAATAAAGAAAAACCGTGGAAACAAGTACGTGACACTTGAAAGAACATCGAGCTAAAGGTTTCAACTACCAAAAGGATAACTAGACATGAGAATGATTAGTTATCATGGAATTCCCAATCTTGAGTACAAAATCTCAAAGGGAATAATGTTGCTCTAAACAAAGAAAGAGATAAAATCTAAGAATATACCCTAAAGTAAGGTATGTCTAGTTATGATAAACTCCATGGAATGAGTAAATAAAATAAAGGAAAAGGAATTCCTTAAGTGAAGGTTGTAAAAAGGGCTAATTGGAAGGACGCGAGAAGAGTTTGCATGTTAAGCAAACACCAAAGGGACATCAAAGGAAATGATTCCTCATATAAGGCTGATAATTAAGTTTTGGGGACAAAACTCCTAAAAGGAGGGGAGAGTTGTAAACCCCGCCCTTTTGAGCTAAGGAAAAACTGGGAAAAGAACCGGTCAAACTGAGTGAGAAAATCGAACCAGTTCACAAACACGATCATTGTGAATGGGCAATTTGGTAATTTACAACTCCTGGGTGATCCAAAGGGTTTATAATACTATGAAAAAGAACCTTAGCATGAATTGGAAGAGAAAAACTAGACCGGTTTGGATGAACCAGATCCAACTGGATTGAACCGAGTTGGTTCATGAATCGGAACCGATAGAGAAAGGGCAAACAGAGAAATTGATGGATCCCTTGTGACCTGAAGAGATTTATAAACCTTGGGAAGGAACCTTAGAACAAAGTGGGAGAGAAAAACCGGATCAATTCGGGTGAAACGGACCTGAACCGGTTTAAGGACCAAGTTGATTTATGATCCAAAATCGATAAAGATATGGTAAACCAGGAAATTAATGTACCCTAAGTGACCCAAGGAGTCACAAAAGACATGGAAATGAACTTGTGAAGGAATTGAGATGAAAACCAAACCGGTTCAGTTGAATCGGATCCGAACTGGTTTGGATCGGTTTGAACCACTATTGAATCAGATCCTAAATTCATTTTTCTAGGTGGCTTAAATAATTCAAATTTGAGATTTGAGGCCACCATTGGATAGAAAATGAATTTAGAAATTTTTAGAATTGAAAAACTCGGTCAAATGAGGGGTGAATCGACCTGTTTAAGCTTAAAACTTGGTTCGGACCGGTCTGATCCGGTTTGGAACAGTGTCATCTTCTTCCTAAGATGGTAGCACTGTTCACTCACTGGAAAATTGAAGCAGCACCGACGAAAAAAAAACCGTTTACATTCGGTACGTTTTAGGTCTTCAATGCTTGTCATAAAGGTGCCAAATGGACACCGAACGGGTCCCCGAGCTCCCTATATAAGGATCCCCTCTCCATTCGTCCTCTCCACACCTGAAAACTCCATTCTCTCTCAACTGCGCTATTTTTTGGCGAAGGTCAAACCAGAGCTTTGATATGGGGTCTTTTCAATTCCAAACAAGGCAAGGTCATGTTCTTTAGAAACAGGGAGAAGTTAGCTACACGCCTGTAGTCTTCGTTTGCTCCGAGGGTTGCCGGAGAAATGCTGGCATGATGAAACAGTGAAGTAGCTTCGACGGACTGAAGCTACCTTATTTTGTCCGAGTTGAAATCAGCCATTTTGAGCCATCCTCAGGCCAAACCAAGCCTTCCCAACACTTCCTCAGCCCTCCAATGGTCGAATTAGGATTGAAAGGTAAGCCAATTCGGTTCCTCTCTGCAATTTCTGCCGGTGGTAAAGAGAGAACCGACATAATTTCAATGATGAAATTAAAACTCAATTCGGCATCAATTGATGCGATTCTTGATTCTAGGATGAACCTCAAGATGAGAGCTATCTACCCAAATCTAAAGCTCAGACCACCGTGCCTACACCCATGAGTAATCGAAGCTTTCTCTCTCTACAATCTGTTTTCTAGCGAAGCTCTGTTTGAGCTCGTTCCAACATTAAAAACTGTGATTAAAAGTTCTATGGAATCATATAAACATGGAGAAACTCAATTTCAACAATTAGAGGTGTTTGATCGGTCAATTTGATTAAAACAAATTTGACTGTGTTGAAGAGTTGGAAATGGGGGAAATTAGGGATTTTCGAAAATTCGAGGGACTGAAATGTAATTTCCTAAAATTGAGTGTCACTTGGGCATGATAAAAATGTTAGAGAGCCAATTGATAAATATATCAGAATGAAAACCCACTTCTATGTGGCATTTTAAACATCACAACTTGGAGTTGTGATGTGAAAAATATGCGGAAAATCTATTTACTGGTGTAAGTAGATCATACCTAGTTGGTATGATGAAACTTACTCGAGGGAAGTTGAAAACCCATTCATCGGTTATGAGCGGAGGTGTCCTTACACCCGGTAGGTATAATGGACAATTGAAAATATAATTTTGTTGGAAGTGCTCTCCCCTCACTGTGTGCCAATGCTTAATCTATTTGGGAGACCTTCTTGATGGGAGCTTGAATAGCTCTGATAGGCCGAGGGCCTCGGTTTTGGAACTTGGGGGCTAATATGCCCAATTTTGAAAATCTCGTATATTGGGCTTAAGGCCAATTGGCACGAGCAGGAGCTTGTAAACAAACATGAATTATATGACATAAAACTTTAAATAAAGGAGTTGTTTGGCCATGGTACTATGATAGGACCGACATACTCAGTCAACTAGCGGTAGTGTGACATTACAGGTCGACGGACCAGTCAAGACAAACAACTGCGGGTTGAGTTGAGAGTCGAGGCCATTGGACCAGTGGCACCACATATTACATGGCTTGATAAGAAAACATTGTTTGTGGATGCACTATGAGTACGAGACCATCAAGACGCCCAAGAGGGGTAGTGATGCGTCCTAAGGGCACTGGATGATCTGGTGAGTATAAGGGTAGTTTGTTGTACCAGGCGACCGTGCAAAATTTGGAGTAGCACTAAGTGCATGAGACCTAGGTGGAGACGGGATGTGTTCTCTGTCCTCATAACGGACACAAAGAATTTATTCTAGGAATGAGGATCAAGTGTCGCGAACATCCACTCATTCTCCTAGTAACATCACTCCGAAGACACAAGTGGGTTTAGTTGACATACTGACCTGAGAATGTGTGTTTAACCTTCATGATGAATGATGTGTGTTGGGTGATGACACACCGTGACTAAATAAGGAAATGGTGATAAAACCCGAGATTTTGAATAAAATTATTTTTGAAAGAAAGGAGTCTGGCACACTCCAATACAAATCTTTTTCATAAAAGTAAAAGTATTGAAAACCCATTCACTGAGTAGTCATACTCACCCCCTCCCTTATATCCCTTTCAGGAAATCCCAAAAATCCTACCCTTAAAAACCATAAACTAAGACACCTGTAAGACAGGTATGTAAAGTTTAAAATTTCATGTAGTTTTAGTTTTGCTATTCCAGGAAATGGTGCAGGTTTAAAGAACATCTTACTCTTTATGGTTTATAATATGGGGAAACCCTTTAATAAATCAGGAGAGTGACGGGTTGATCACAGGGATTCGACCAAACATGGTTGGGGCATGACAACTTAAGTGGTATCAGATCCTGTTTCCTCGAATACATAATCATTCAGAGCTTCGTTGGAAAATAGACTGTAGACAGAGAATGCTTCGATTTCTCACTGGTGAGGGCACGACAGTCTGAGCTTTCAATCTGGGCAGATAGCTCTCGTCCCGAGGTTCATTTTAGAATCAAGAATCACATCAATTGATGCTGAATTGAGTTAGAATTTTATCATTGGCATTCTGCCAGTTCTCTCTCTAGCACCAATCAGAAATTGCAGAGGGGGGCCAAATTGGCTTACCTTTCAGTCCTAATTTGGCCATGGGAGGGCTGAGGAAGTGTTGGGAGGGCTTCGTTTGGCTTGAGGAGGGCTTGAAATGGCCAATTTCAACTCGGCCGAAATAGGGCAACTTTGGTCTGCTGGAGCTACTTCACTGTTCCATCACGCTGGCGTTTTTCCAGTGACCCTCGGAGCAAACGGAGACTATAGGTGTGTAGCTGACTTTTCCCCGGTTCTAATGAACCCGAACTCACCTTCTTTGGCTCAGAAAAGACCCTATATCAGAGCTCTGGTTCAAGTTTCACTGAAACACTAAGCAACTGAGAGAGAGTGAGCTTTTTAGGTGTGGAGAGGATGAATGGGGAGGGAGTCTTTATATAGGAAGCTCTTGGACTCCTTGGCCGTTCGATTGGAGCCTTTATGACAGGCATTGATGGCTGGAAACGTATTGAATGGAGACATTTCCTCTTCGTAGGCACTGCTTCGATTTTCCGGCGAGTGAACAGTGCTGTCATCTAGAGGAAGAAGATGACACTGTTCCGAACCGGGTTCAAAGCTTTAACCAGCCGGTTCACCCCTCATTCGACCGAGTTTTTCAAATCTAAAAATTTCTAAATTTATCTAAATTCATTTTCTATCCAATGGTGGCCTCAAATTTGAAATTTGAATTGTTAAGCCACTTAGAAAAATGAATTTAGGATTCAGTTCAATAGTGGTTCAAACCGGTCCAAATCGGTTCGGCTCTGATTCACTCGAACTGGTTTGGTTTTCATCTCCAATTACTTCACAAGTCCATTTCCATGACTTTTGTGACTCCATAGGTCACCTAGGGTCCATAAATTTCCCAGTTTATCATCTCTCTATCGGTTCTGGTTCATAAACTGACTCGTTTCTTAAACCGATTTAATTCGGTTCACCCGAACCAGTTTGGTTTTTCTCTCCCACTTTGTTCTAAGGTTCCTTCACAAGGTTTATAAATCTCTTTGAGTCACAAGGGATCCATAAATTTCCCTGTTTTCCCTTTCTCATTCGGTTTTGGTTCAAGAACCGACCCAGTTCAATCCAATTGGATTCGGTTCATCTAAACCGGTCTAGTTTTTCTCTTCCAATTTGTCCTAAGGTTCTTTTCTAAGGTTTTATGAACCCTTTAGATCACCCGGGAGTTGTAAATTTCCAAATTGCCCGTTCCCAATTGATTCGGTACGTGCATCGGTTCGGTTTTCTTACTCGGTTTGACTGGTTCTTTTCCTGGTTTTCCTTAACTCAAAAGGCCGGGGTTTACAGCGTCAGAGGAAGAGCTTGGGAATATAAACCTAAAACATTGGATAAAGTTCTAGGAGAATACCATCCAAGGAAGGAAATGGCGAGGATTCGATAATGAGAAAGTCTGAATTACAAGTAATGGAGATCTACTAGGGAAGCGAGCGATGGCTAAATAGTGGGTGTATATTGGGTGAATATTTGGATAACACTGAAGGTAGTTGATGAACATTATCAAATGGCAATGAAAGACGGAGCCCGCGATCCCTACAGGATTAGAAATTTAAGAACAATTGTCAAGAGAACATTTTGAAAGTATACTGTGTGAAACATTTCTGAAGCATGTCATGCTACAACGCTAAGAACATGTAAGTCCAAGATTTTAAGAGGGGTATGACGCATGGAGAGGAGCATCCTTTATCAAAGTACAATAATGTTAAATGGAAGGCTTGGGTAGACCAAGAATATAAGAAAGAAAGGATGCCTCTAAACTAGGAAGCCATAAATGAACAAGATTGTGATTTTAAGTTTCCAAAGGAAGTATCTACGAATAAAAAGGATTATGTCAGTGGACGATCCATATAGAATGAACAAGACTTAAGAATGAATAAGGCAAGAAAAACAATAAGTGAACCATATTTTGGTCGCATGAAGTGAGTAATAGACGGGTAGAATCCCAATACGACAGTAAGATAAGGAAGCTATGAAAAGGTCTTAAGAGCGATCTCATGAATTTTAAATCGCAGAGTAACTTTAATGGAGAAGGACATCAATTAACCGACCCTCATATCCGAATAATACTATGTGTCCGAGATGTTGGACGAGACCTCTCCCTCTCCGACCTTGGTCTCGGTGTGCATGAAGCTCAACGAGCTTCTCGACATACTAGATGACAAACTTCCCTTTTACTCCCTAGGTCGTCTAGCAGCCCTTGGATCCATCACTACCCCATATCGGGCACCTCGATGGTTCCAAAGTCATAGCATGCACAATTAATAGCTTTAGTAGCTATTATCATCATCTTTGGTGCTACTGACCTAACGAGCCCGACAACTCAGCTTCAGCTCGGCGGCCACTAACCCAACGAGTCTGACGACCCGGCTTCGGCACAGTGGCTAGTTCACACAATTATCCATTTATGAAAACATTTCTTAGCATATAAGCTTACTTGTTTACGAGCTTAAGCCCGTGCCCATATTGGCCTTGTGCCCACTCAAGCATTTCTAGCTCTATTATTTCATGGTTCATGCTCTCTTCGGGATAGTCTCCCAAAATGTTTAGACTTGTTCAATTAGTCAAGGGAGAGCAGTCCTGGAAAATCATTTTCAATTCAGGAAAAACCCGTGCTTATTATCCAATCGGGTGTGATGCTAAGCCCACTCACTCGAGGTGGTGTGACTTGCTTTCGGTGATATCTTGCTTGGCTACTCACTCTTGTGCATGATCCTTGGAACTGCCCGTCCTACATGGTCCAAGCACTCATATCAGTACAATTGGTAAGAAGGACCTCATACTTGCTCATATTGGCAATTTGGTCCTTAATTCTATCGTAATTACAGTTAGGTCCCAAAAGTCTAGAGTTTTGCCCTTAGGTCCCTAAGGTTTCCATTTTCCCATTTAGTCCCTAATTTCCCTTTATTTCCATTCAAGTCTTTAAATTTTCATTAATTGCAATTCGATCCCCAATTTTTCAAAAATCCCCAATTTCGCCCAAATTTCCTCAATTTACTGCATTTTGACCCTCAAATATTGGATTCCTCAAATTGATCGCCCAAACTTGGGCAATTGCCCCTTATCATGCTGCTTATCCCACCCCCTCTCCCTATGATCAATTAGGCCTTTGAATCACTTCATTTGGTGTCGATTTGAGCTCAAACAGAGACTCATAAAAAAATGTCCTTAGAGACAGAAAGCTCAGTTTCCTTACAGGTGATGGGGTGATGGTCAAAGCTCTTGATGTGGATGCCTAGTGCTCTCCAAGAGGGTCTTTTGGCCAATTACTTGCCTGAGCACCACATATTTGATAAGAGAAGTTTGAGCATGTTAGCTTTTGTAACTTTAGAATTTCGTTGATATAGGGTGGAAGTAGCTTATCTCAAAGGTTGTAGAGGGTTAGGTATGCATTGAGGAGGGCTAGGGAGGGATCGGTTTAGCTGTTGGAGGTCGGAGGTGACTGGTGTGTAGCTCAAAGAGTTCCACTTCCTCTGAGTTGAAGGAGCAACGGTCCTATTTGAGCTCGTCGGAGCTTCGATGATGGTCCTTATGCCGAGCTGAGGTCCAAGTCAGCTAGAGGATTTCTTCCCAGTTCTGGGAGTCCAAGTGCAGCGTCGGAGGGTAAATAAAAAGCCCATGTCAAAGCTCTAGTTTACACTTCACTAGAAACATGGACACTATTTCTTTTTTGATCGATTATAGGATGAGCAGGACGTGTGGGGAGGAGTTCTTTATATAGGGAGCTCGACAACTGCTAGGGCTACTATCCGGCATAGGATTCAGTCCCCTCCTTGCTCGATGACGGTAAGACCGATGCTTTTTTTGAGTCGCTAGAGAACCCCTCTATGGAACTCATCCCCTCAGACCAAGGAAATAGGGAAGAGAACCGAAAATTTTGTTGAAAAATGGGTCAATTTAATCAATATAAAATAGTGAAGAAGGGTTAACGTGGGAAATTGGAAAATCCCAAATGACCAAAATTTCACAAAATTTGTGAGGAAGAACCAGGAAGTGGAATTAAGGAGACCCAAACCAGACTGAACTAGGAGGAACCATAGTGAAACAATTCAATAAATCAATTTTCTAGGTGGCTTAAAAATGTCAATTTGGGAAATTGAGGCCACCATTAAATAGAAAATGAATTTAGGTCGAGTCAGGCCCGAACTAGTCGATTTTCGAATTTGGGATAGCGAACCCGGTCAGACCGGTCAACAGTCAATGACACCCAGTCAATAGACACATAGACACGAGAGTAAATAATATAAAGGAAAAGGAATTCCTTAAGTGAAGGTTGTAAAAAGGGCTAATTGGAAGGATGCGAGAAGAGTTTGCATGTTAAGCAAACACCAAAGGGAAATCAAAGGAAATGATTCCTCATATAAGGCTGATAATTAAGTTTTGGGGACAAAACTCTTAAAAGGATGGGAGAGTTGTAAACCCCGTCCTTTTGAGCTAAGGAAAAACTAGGAAAAGAACCAGTTCACAAACACGATCATTGCAAATGAGCAATTTGGGAATTTACAACTTCTGGTTGATCCAAAGGGTTTATAATACTATGAAAAAGAACCTTAGCATGAATTGGAAGAGAAAAATCAGACCGGTTTGGATGAACCAGATCCAACTGGATTGAACCGGTTTATGAACTGAGTTGGTTCATGAACCGGAACCAATAGAGAAAGAGCAAACAGAGAAATTGATGGATCCCTTGTGACCTGAAGAGATTTATAAACCTTGGGAAAGAACCTTAGAACAAAGTGGGAGAGAAAAACCAGATCAATTCGGGTGAACCAGACCTGAACCGAATTGAACCGGTTTAAGGACCAAGTTGATTTATGATCCAAAATCGATAAAGATATGGTAAACTAGGAATTTTATGGACCCTAAGTGACCCAAGGAGTCACAAAATACATGGAAATGGACCTGTGAAGGAATTGAGATGAAAACCAAACCGATTTAGTCAAATCAGATCCGAACTGGTTTGGATCGGTTTGAACCATTGAATCGGATCCTAAATTCATTTTTCTAGTTGGCTTAAATAATTCAAATTTGAGATTTGAGGCCACCATTGGATAGAAAATTAATTTAGATGAATTTAGAAATTTTTAGAATTGAAAAGCTCGATCGAATGAGGGGTGAACCGACCGGTTTAAGCTTCAAACTTGGTTTGGAGCGGTCCGGTCCGATTCGGAAAAGTGTCATCTTCTTCCTCAGAATGACAACACTGTTCACTCGCTGGAAAATTGAAGTAGCGCTGATGATAAAAAAATGTTTACATTCGGTACGTTTTAGGTTTTCAATGCTTGTCATAAAGGTGCCAAATGGACACCCAACGGGTCCTCGAGCTGCCTATATAAGGATCCCCTCTCCATTCATCCTCTCCAAACCTAAAAACTCAATTCTCTCTCAACTGCACCATTTTTTGACGAAGGTAAAACTAGAGCTTTGATATGGGTCTTTTCAATTCCAAACAAGGTGAGATCAAGTTCTTTAGAAACAGGGAGAAGTCAGCTACACGCCTGTAGTCTTCGTTTGCTCCGAGGGTCGCCGGAGAAACACTGGCATGATGAAATAGTGAAGCTGCTTCGACGAACCATAGCTACCTTATTTTGTTCGAGTTGAAATCAGCCATTTTGAGCCATCCTCAGGCCAAACCAAGCCTTCCCAACACTTCCTCAGCCCTCTAATGATCGAATTAGGATTGAAAGGTAAGCCAATTCTGTTACTCTCTGCAATTTCCGGCCGGTGCTAAAGAGAGAACCGACATAATTTCAATGATGAAATTGAAACTCAATTCAGCATCAATTGATGCGATTCTTGATTCTAGGATGAACCTCAAGATGAGAGCTATCTACCCAAATCTAAAGCTCAGACCACCGTGCCCACACCGGTGAGTAATCGAAGCTTTCTCTCTCTACAATCTGTTTTCCAGTGAAGCTCTATTTGAGCTCGTTCTGTCATTAAAAACTGTGATTAAAAGTTCTATGGAATCGTATAAAAATGGAGAAACTCAATTTCAATAATTAGAGGTGTTTGATCGGTCAATTTGATGCAAACAAATTCGGCTGTGTTGAAGAGTTGGAAATGGACGAAATTGGGGATTTTCAAAAATTCGAGGGACCAAAATGTAATTTCCTAAAATTGAGTGTCACTTGGGCATGATAAAAATGTTAGAGGGCCAATTGATAAATATATCAGAATGAAAACCCACTTCTATGTGGCATTTTAAACATCATAACTTGGAGTTGTGATGTGAAAAACATGTAGAAAATCTACTTAGCGGTTGTAAGTAGATCATACCAAGTGGGTATGATGAAACTTCCTCGATGGAAGTTGAAAACCCGTTCATCGGTTATGAGCGGAGGTGTCCTTATACCCGGTAGGTCTAATGGAAAATTGAAAATATAATTTTGTTGGAAGTGCTCTCCTCTCACTGTGTGCCAATGCTTAATGTATTTGGGAGACCTTCTTGACGGGTGCTCGAATAGCTCTGATAGGCCGAGGGCCTCGATTTTGGAACTTGGAGGCTTCCACATGTCCATTCAATGGTAAGTGGGCGACTCGTCAACCTGCCACGTAGACACGAGCTGCCAATGAGAGGCTACCACGTGTAAGGTCAACCGATCGACGGCTGATGTGACGGATGAGTTTGACCTCCACGTTAGAAAAAGCAGCCAATCACAGCGTGCTATGTGGCACACTCACCATGTCATCATCTTCTACCTTAGTCCACTAACAGAGAAGAGAGAGAGGCCAGAAAAGCTGGAGTCTCCATAGACTAAAAAATCTCTCCAATCAAGTCGTCGGTGGTCTGGAGACTCTACGGAGAGATGTTTTAGTCTACTGAGACTCCAGCTTTTCTGGCCTCTCTCTCTTCTCTGTTAGTGGACTAAGGTTGAAGTTGATGGCATGGCGAGTGTGCCACATGGCATGCTGTGGCGAATCTCTCCGCATACAGTCTACGATCTGGAGAGAAATGAAGGGCTTACAGACTGTAAATTGGACAAGGTAAGATCTAAATTCCATATGCTCAAATTGGGGAAGAGAAAGATGGCCATTTTGCGAATTTTTGGGGCTTTAGTGCAATTTTAAAAAATTGGAGGATCAAATGAAAAATTGACAAAATTGAAGGTGTTTTCATGAAATTCACTCCCAATTGAGGGCCAATTGGGCAATTTGGGCAAAATAAAGGGCAAATTAGAAAATTTGAAAACTTGGGGACCAAATTGCATTGTTTGGAAAATTAAGGACTAAAGGGAAATTTTGGTAAATTAAGGGCCAATGGGTGAATTTAAAAGAGTTAAGGACTCAAGAAAGATGATTGGAAACTCCAGGGGCTTAATAGAGACTAAGTGGCAATCAAGGAGCTAAGTGCAATTAAGGCTAAATACAAGGCCCTATGTGCAAATATGAGAAAATATGTGATCTCTTAGTCAGCACATCTTGATATGAATATTCGTGCCATGTTAGAGCAGATTACTCGAGTGTTGACCCTTGGAAGCACACCGTGGAACCATACACCGTTAGAACAACCCCGCCGAGATCACCGCGTGAGTGGGAATTTCTATAACATCCATTTCGGTTGGAATGACGATTAGCTTTCAAAAATGATTTTTTCTCAGAATTAGCCTCCCCTGACTGAGTGACTCTGCTTAAAAGATTTGGAAGCTAATTCCAGGCTTAGGCTTAGTATACAAGTGGGTACAAGGCTAATGGGCACGAGTATGGACCCATCTAGAACTAGCATGTGATGAGTAATGCTGAAAGATCCAATTAACGAGAATTGTGTGTGATACTTGCCGAGCCAAGTCTGAGGTGTTGGGCTTGTTGGGCCAAACCACTGCTCGGTCGAAGCTGGGTTCGAACCTATTGGGCCAATACGCGTGGGCTGAAGCCAAGCCAATAGACCGTTGTGTTGGAGGGCCAAAGATAATGGTTACAACTTAAAAGACTCTTGATTGTGCATGTACTATGTGATTTGGGCCATCAAGACACCTGGCATGAGGTAGTGATGGATTCCAATGACTACTGGATGACCCAGTGTGCATAAGGGCGGTATGGCGTCGAGTAGGTCGAGAAGCTCGGGGAGCTTCCTGCGTAGTGAAACTGAGGCAGTAGGGGAAAGGAGGTCTCGTCCCACAAAGCGAACATGGTGATGTGATTAGGGTTTGAGGGTCGAACTATTAATGCCCACTCAAACCCAGGGTAGAGGCAGTTAACCTCTATAAAGGTCGACGGTAAAGGCACTTCGGTCCACAAGTGGAATGATCGGGGACTATTCTATGAATGTGTGATCCCTCCTATAATAGGAGGGTGGTTGATGCATGGCTCATTTGTGGAAAACAACAAATGGATAATTATTGGGCGAAGCAATGAATTAAATTAATTATTATACTAGTTTCCCTCATTGAGTATATGTATACTCATTCCCCTCCTCTCACCCTTTCAAGTCTAGGACAAAAACGGGTCGGGTTTGGGTTCGAGGGTGGCGGGTTGATCACGAGACCTCGACCAAACTGGGTCAGGGCATGACAACTTGAGTGGTATTAGAGCATAACTTTCCTTATAAGTTTCCTCCACCCACCTTAATCCTTGATTCCCGACAACCCTTGCAGAAAATATGAATGGAAATGCTCCCGAAGAATATATTTCAAGGATACATGCCATGGAGCAAAGGGTGGAAGCTCTAGAAGAACCTATCACATAGGATGCACCTCGAGAGAGAACCCCTCCCTACTCAATGGAGGAAGAAACTTCCCCACCCAAGGAACCAAATCAGACCCAGATCTAATAAGAGGCTAAGAGAAATTTCTGGGAGGCATACGCTAATTATGTGAGGGTTTTCTGCCAACTCCCCCTCGATACACATCAGTGCTTGTACCGTAGGCCCCATGCAACACCCCCACAATGCTGGTGTCTTAAATTAGTATGGGGTAGATATCGCGCCAGCGGTACAAGCCAAGAGGGCTCCTAGCTTATCAGCATCCACGTAGTTCGAGGAACCCAACATGAACCCATGCCGTCATTGTAAGAGATACTAAGAAGGTGAATGGCCACCTAGGTGGAGGAGACGCATTTGGACACCCGATGCTAAATCTCGCAACCCGCCTAGGTTTAACTATAGGTTAGTTAACTAGAATAGTTAGAGAAGGAGTAATAAATTCTTGAGATCGGCTATTATAATAAACTTTGACCGGGGTTTTCTGATCAAATAAATAAAATATTTCAATTATTCTCGTAAAAAGCCAAGCGTGAAGGAGGTGAATAACCCCAACATAGAAAAACCCGAGAAGGAACTAGACCATTCTTGACCTTACCCTCGGGAGCGGAGAAACCCTAGACACTGAAAGTAGGTACTTATAAAAACGGGGAATATAAAGGAGGCATGAGGTACCGAGGAACCCTAGGAGAACAGGACAAGTAATGAAGTCAGCCAAACACGAGGTGGACCAACCGCCCCACTACCCAACACTCGTACCAAATACCCCAAGCAGAGATGCCAAAACTAGAATAAGAAGACTGGAGAAAGGGTAAGAAGACCTTGAAAGAAACCCCCAAGGACAAGGAAAGTTCAAACCCAATAGAGTAAACCATAGTGAGCCCAAAAAGACAAGAAGGGGATCGTACGAAACAGGCTGGGATAGAGCATCGTAAGTGAGCCAATGATGTATTAAAAGATGAAGACCCCAAGAAGGAAGGCAATCAACCAAATTGAGGGTATGGTAGGTTCGACGGACCATATGGAGATCGAGGAGCCACAATAAGGATTAGGAAGGCAGCCTCATAAGCGGACATTGATACAAAAGGGAAAGACATTGGCCAAGGATAGCATTACGACGAAAGCCGGTCATGAAAGGGGAAGTTTTGGACTGGTGACACAAACCAAAAATGGAGGGCAGATCAAGGGCCACTCGGGAGGGTGAATCAAAGGAAGGCCTAACTGCCTTAGAGGAACCCCTGGTGAGTGACAGCAGGGATGATCGAGAATAGCAACATGACATTCTGTCAAATGGAGGAGTGAGAGGTGAGCCGGTGGCAAGGGGATGGGAAACTCCGACCCCAGGGATCAAAAAAAGTGACACAGCAAGGAGGATGGGTGGACAAGAGTCAAGCCTATAAAGTTGGTTGCGAGGCTACATAAGGAAACAATGAGGAGGAATTCGATACTTGCGGGAAACATAGGCCAAAAGGGTATCTTACTCGTAAGAAGGAAAACTAGGAGGATACCCTCTACTCGAACTAGAAATTTACAAGAGAACAGACACCTACAAGGTGAGGGAGAAGTGTCCAAGCTAAGGGTATATGTGATAAATAACTAGGCAGCCCCAAGTTAATGAAGAAACTCTACTAAGCTATAACGAAGGGTGGAGCCTAGAAATTCAAAAGAATTATGGGAGTACGTGTGATATATCCAAGAAAGCAAGAGCAGGTCTAGAACACTCCAAGCTAATAGGGATACATAGACCCTGAGCCCAAAGGGGAGTACAACCTAGGGGAGGAAGGATCATGATACAAGCATGACAAAATCAAGTGAGGGGTGGATAGACTCGATAAAATGAGAAGGGACAATGATCCAAAAAGAGTGACTAAGGATCAATGGGGTGGAGGACCCACCCCCAAGCCATCAGGGAATGAAACCTAGGACCGTATCCTGGAACAATTGGGAAACATTAGGAAACCCTCGCCAGTCCCATGAGAAAGGTAAGCGTTGAGAGAGAGGAGAAGTTCCTCGAGGATGTCTTTGATAGGACTTTAGCTGTCACGCCCCGACCCGGTTTGGTCGGATCCCCGTGATCAACCCGCCACTCTCCCGATTTACTAAAGGGTTTTCCCTTATATTATAAATCGTACAGAGTAAGGCGTTAACCTGCACCTTTTTCCAGGAATATCATAAATCAAAACTGTATAGTAATTTAAATTAGTTGTACCAATCTTGCAGGCGTTTAATTGCGCAAGTCCTTTAAGGTTCGGCTTTCCGGGACTTCTTGAAAGAGGTATAAGGGAGGGGGTGAGTACAACTACTCAGTGAGTGGGATTCAAATCTTTTAACTTTCAAGAAAAACATTTATATGGAGTGTGCCAAACTCCTTTGTTTTCAAAAAAAATCATTTCATTTAAAAATTCATCTTTTTCCATTATTTCTTAGTTATCGATGTGTCATCACCCAACACACATCCTTCATAATGAAGGTTACACACATTCGCAAGTCAGTATCACTACTGAACCCGCTAGTGGCTTCGGAGCGACTTTTCCTGCCACCCGGATAGAAGTACGACCACTTCTACCCTGGGAATGAGTGGATGTATGAAACATCCGACCCACAATCCCGAAATCACTTCTTCGTGTCCATATGAGGAAAGAGACCTCATCCTGTCCCCACCCCGGTCTCATGCGCTTAGTGCTACTCCAGATTTCGCACAGACACCTGGAACGACGAACTGCCCTTATAGCCACCAGGTCGTCCAGTGCCCTTAGGATGCATCACTACCCCTCATGGGCGTCTTGATGATCTCGTACTCATAGTGCATGCACAAACAATGTTTTCTTATATTGCCATGTAATATGTGGTGCCATTAGTCCAACGGCCCCGACTCTCAACTCAACCCACAGCTGTTTGTCTTGACTAGTCCGTCGACCTGTCATGTCGCACTGCCGCTAGTTGACTGAGCATGTCGGTCCTATCTTGGTACCATGGCCAAACAATTCACTTATTAAGTTTTATGGCACATATATCATGTTCGTTTACGATCTCCTGCTCGTGCCAACTGGCCTTGGGCCCACTGTACGATATTTTCAAAATCGGGCATTTCGCCCCCAAGTTCCAAAACCGAGGCCCTTGGCCTATCAGAGCTATTCGAGCTCCCGTCGAGAAGGTCTCCCAAATAGTTTAAGCATTGGCACACAGTCAGGGGAGAACACTTCCGACAAAAATAGGTTTTTACTATCCATCATACCGACTGGTATAAGGACATCTCCGTTCATAACCGATGAACGGGTTTTCAACTTCCTTCTAGGAAGTCTCATCATACCAACCGGGTATGATCTACTTACAACCCGCAAGTAGTTTTTCCGCATAACTTTCACATCACTTTCTTTAAGTAGTGATGATTAAAATACCACTAAATAGTGGGTTTTTATATCGAGGTACTTATCATCCCCAATCGGGTATGATGTTAGTAAACCCACTCACAACCGGTAAGTGGTTTTTAACTTTATAAGGTATGCTCATCATCCCAATCAGGTATGATGTTTGTAAACCCACTCACCCGTTAATGCCGTGAATTCCACTAGATCGGTTCTTGGTATTCACGCGAGCTTGTCCTTGCTGGCGTTCCCGGTACTTCGTGTTCCGGTGAAGGCACGGCGGTCCGAGCTTTCGATCTGGGCAGATAGGTCTCATCTTGAGGTTCATCCTTTCGGTCCTAATTCGGTCGTGGAAAGGCTGAGAAAGTGTTGGGAGGGCTTGAAATGGCCAATTTCAGCTTGGCCGAAATAGGGCAGCTTCGGTCCGCCGGAGTTGCTTCACTATTCCATCATGTCGGCGTTTCTCCAACGATACTCGAATTGATTGGAGTTTGCTATTAGATAGCTGTCTTCCCCCCGGTTCTAAAGAGCCCGACCTTTGTTCAAGTCGAAGCTCTCGTTCGAGCTTTACCGGGAAATGGAGCAGTAGAGAGAGAGAGAGAAGTGTTCAGGTGTGAGGAGAATGAAATGGGGATGAACTCTTTATATAGTTGTAAAACCCGTGTATTAAATGGGCGAGATTTATTACTGGTATTAATATTGCCATAAATTATTGGTATTAATTCCAATAATTTAATTTCGGTATTAATTCTAATAAATTAAATTTTAGTATTAATTCTAATAATTTAATTTCGGTATTAAATTATTTGTATTAATTCCAATAATTTAATTTAGGTATTAAATTATTGCTATTAATTATATATTAATTTATGATAAGGCGTACATACAAATTTTTGACCGAAATTTCGGGTTAAAAAAAATTTCATACTTCGTAGAAGGTCACCCATCCTCACATTACTCTCAAGTAGGCACGCTTAACTTTAAAGTTCTTATGGAATCTAGTTCACTTGAACCACTTTGGTTTTTATTTTCTAATTTGTCTTAAGTTTCTTTTCCAAGGTTTAATGAACCATTTGGATCACCCGAGAGTTGTAAATTCCCAACTTGCCCGTTCAGAAATAATCGGGTTTGTGAACCGGTTCTAAATCCTCACTTGGTTTGACCGGTTCTTTTCCTTGTTTTTCTTAGCTCAAAAGGGCGGGTTTTACAACTCTCCCCTCCTTTTAGGAGTTTTGTCCCCAAAACTTAGTTAACATCCTTGCATGAGCAATCATTTCCTTTGATGCCCCTTTAGTGTTTGCTTAAGATGCAAAATCTTCTCTTGTTCTTTTAATTATTCCTTTTTACATCCTTCACTTAAGGAATTTCTTTTTCTTTATATTATTTACTCCCTCCATGGAGATTATCATAACGAGACATACCTTACTTCATGGTATATTTTTAGATTTATATCTTCCCTTTGAGGTTCTGTACTCAAGATTAGAAATTCCAAGATACCTAACCATTCCCATGTCTAGTTAACCCCTTGGTCGTTGAAACCTTTAGCTCAATGTTCTTTCGGGTGTTACATACTAGTTGCCACAGTTTTCTTTATTCTCACTTTTTCATCTCATTTTGACCCTTTCTCCATTCGTTGTCTATTATAACTTCAGTCCAAATTTTTATATTAGACCTCGTCATGCTTATTAGCCGACTCTTCCTTACTTTGAGTCATATTCTCCTCTGGATTGTTGGGTTTACATACCCCTTACAACATGGCATTTTCTAGGACCTGTATTTGTCCGTTAGATTTCTAGAACATCTCCTTGAGGGTCTCTCTTAGCTTTTTTTTTTTGACCTTTCAGGGATCATATAACTTCATCCCTCTTTTCTTTTGATGGCATTCCTCAACTATCCTTTTTACCGTTATCCTCTCATCCATCATGCTTTTGAAGTTATGTCTCATATAACTGCATGGATTTCTCTTACCTACTCATCCTTTCAAAACGTTTTTATTTTGTCCTTTCAATTCCAATCGTTGGGTTTCCTGATGATTATTGACATACGAGGATTTTTTTTTCTTATGTCCTTTCTCTTCTTTAGTGACATCCCTTATTCAATGACTTCCTTTTTCCTTAATCCTTTTTTACTTGCTCATAAATCACTTCATGATTCTTCATTCTACAATAATTGCTTTTGATCTATGTGTCGATTACTTTGCTTGGGAAGGTTCACCCATCCAGTTTTGTTCATTATCTTTGGCTGTCCACCGTTACTAGTATTCCTCTTTCTACATGGTTCTCCTATTCTTTCCAAACAGGTCACAATGGACCATTACAATACTTCCTTTCTTGGAAAACATTTCCTAAATAAGGGTTGGTTCCATTTCCTCTTAATTGGGATACACATGTCTTTCCGATGCTTCCTTCCTTGGTAGGATTCTTTGTCTTTCCCCTGACATTCTTTTCTTACATTTGCTCTAGGGGATTTGTACCCTTAAATGACATCCCTTGATGTCGTCTTCTCCTATTTACCTTTACTCCTCAAATCTTTTAGGCATATCTTTTATGCTCTATTTGCATCCTTATTGGTACCCAGTACTTGTCTATTTCTTTAGGGAGCGTACAAATCTTCCTTGTTTCAGGATCATTGTGGGAGAGGCTTGCCTATTCCTTTCTTGGCTTGAGTTTAGTCGTTAATTGGCCCTTGGTCCTTTTTAGGATTTCTTGTATCCTTCTTTTCCCGAGTATTTGACCTTCCTGCCTCTCTCTTCTTTGTCGGAACTTACATTATGGCTTTCCCGAGTATTTGTTCGTTAACTGCTTTACCTCCACCATTTGTTTGGTCTAAGTTTCTTAGCAGTAGTTTCTCGAGTCCTCCTATCCTTAACATCCATCTCACCGACCTTTTTAAGGTGTAGTCCCTTCTACTTCCCGGTCTTCCTTAGGGTGTCATTTGTTCCCTCTGACTATCTTGTTGTAACGACTTGCTTTCTCTTGTCCTGTTGGTTCGAACTTCCTATTTGACATAGTTGCTTTTTCCAAGGTGATTTATTCCTGTAATCCCAATATGTCCTGTTTGTCAACAAATGTTCGTCTTGTCTTCTCTTGTGGATGCACTCCTTTCTTTGCTCCTAAATGGTTTGGATTTTCTTCTTAACGGGGGAATTCTCTTCAACTATCCTTTGTTCTGTTTGTGGTTTTATTGAGGTCCTACCTTTACCCCTTTTTCCTTCTTACCACTTTGCTAAGATTTTGAAGAGTTTCCTCTCATTTGTGGTTGCAAATGGAGTCACGTTTCTTGGGATGGTATCCTCTCGAATTTCCTATAGTTGTGTGGTATTTATTCTTGGAAAATATTGTCCTGACTCCTAGCGATGTGGGACAATTTTTTTCACTTCGTGTCCTATTCCCCTCTAGGTTAACTTGATTCCTGTCCTTTGTAGGGTTGGGCACTTCTCCATGCAGTGTCCCTATCATTCATGCTTGTAATTACATGAACATAAGTGGTTCCTCTTGGCGTTTTCTTAGAAATTGTTAATTTTAGTGCTCCTTCATCCTTAAGTCTGGATACCGTGAGAGTTTTTTTTTTTTTTTAGTCTTGAAGATCACATCATTTGAGGGACAGGGTTTTTAGGAATTTGGAGTACTTCATTAATAGAGTAGTACAGTATGTTGGGGATTTTATCCCTATTACTGAAAATGGTCACCAAATAACTAGGGAGCTACGAGATTCTTGATTAGCATCCTCCTATGTAAGGTTATATGCCTCATTTTATGGCTTCTCGCTTGGCTTCCTTTATACTTAGAGTTGTGACCTCAATAGGTCCTGTCACCATTCTCTAGGATACTTTCTCATTTGCTCTTTTGAGATTCCGGCCATGCTTTAGGCATTTGGGAAGCTTCTAGGGTTGTATTCCAACGAAGATAAGGTGTTGAGTAGAGCCATTCCTAGTTTTCTTGGTTCCTCTCCTGGGAGCCATCTGAAAATTTTAGGATAAATCCTATTAGTTACAATATTTTATAGTCTTGATTATGTATTCAAGGAAACAGGCTCTGATACCACTCTAGTTGTCACGCCCCGACCCGGTTTGGTCGGATCCCCGTGATCAACCCGCCACTCTCCCGATTTACTAAAGGGTTTTCCCTTATATTATAAATCGTACAGAGTAAGGCGTTAACCTGCACCTTTTTCCAGGAATATCATAAATCAAAACTGCATAGTAATTTAAATTAGTTGTACCAATCTTGCAGGCGTTTAATTGCGCAAGTCCTTTAAGGTTCGGCTTTCCGGGACTTCCTGAAAGAGGTATAAGGGAGGGGGTGAGTACAACTACTCAGTGAGTGGGATTCAAATCTTTTAACTTTCAAGAAAAACATTTATATGGAGTGTGCCAGACTCCTTTGTTTTCAAAAAAAATCATTTCATTTAAAAATTCATCTTTTTCCATTATTTCTTAGTTATCGATGTGTCATCACCCAACACACATCCTTCATAATGAAGGTTGCACACATTCGCAAGTCAGTATCACATCCTTCATAATGAACCCGCTAGTGGCTTCGGAGCGACTTTTCCTGCCACTCGGATAGAAGTACGACCACTTCTACCCTGGGAATGAGTGGATGTATGAAACATCCGACCCACAATCCCGAAATCACTTCTTCGTGTCCGTATGAGGACAGAGACCTCATCCTGTCCCCACCCCGGTCTCATGCGCTTAGTGCTACTCCAGATTTCGCACATACACCTGGAACGACGAACTGCCCTTATAGCCACCAGGTCGTCCAGTGCCCTTAGGATGCATCACTACCCCTCATGGGCGTCTTGATGATCCCGTACTCATAGTGCATGCACAAACAATATTTTCTTATATTGCCATGTAATATGTGGTGCCATTAGTCCAACGGCCCCGACTCTCAACTCAACCCGCAGCTGTTTGTCTTGACTAGTCCGTCGACCTGTCATGTCGCACTGCCGCTAGTTGACTGAGCATGTCGGTCCTATCTTGGTACCATGGCCAAACAATTCACTTATTAAGTTTTATGGCATATATATCATGTTCGTTTACGAGCTCCTGCTTGTGCCAACTGGCCTTGGGCCCACTGTACGAGATTTTCAAAATCGGGCATTTCGCCCCCAAGTTCCAAAACCGAGGCCCTTGGCCTATCAGAGCTATTCGAGCTCCCGTCGAGAAGGTCTCCCAAATAGTTTAAGCATTGGCACACAGTCAGGGGAGAACACTTCCGACAAAAATAGGTTTTTACTATCCATCATACCGACTAGTATAAGGACATCTCCGTTCATAACCGATGAACGGGTTTTCAACTTCCTTCCAGGAAGTCTCATCATACCAACCGGGTATGATCTACTTACAACCCGTAAGTAGTTTTTCCGCATAACTTTCACATCACTTTCTTTAAGTAGTGATGATTAAAATACCACTAAACAGTGGGTTTTTATATCGAGGTACTTATCATCCCCAATCGGGTATGATGTTAGTAAACCCACTCACAACCGGTAAGTGGTTTTTAACTTTATAAGGTGTGCTCATCATCCCAATCAGGTATGATGTTTGTAAACCCACTCACCCATTAATGCCGTGAATTCCACTAGACCGGTTCTTGGTATTCACGCGAGCTTGTCCTTGCTGGCGTTCCCGGTACTTCGTGTTCCGGTGAAGGCACGGCGGTCCGAGCTTTCGATCTGGGCAGATAGGTCTCATCTTGAGGTTCATCCTTTCGGTCCTAATTCGGTCGTGGAAAGGCTGAGAAAGTGTTGGGAGGGCTTGAAATGGCCAATTTCAGCTTGGCCGAAATAGGGCAGCTTCGGTCCGCCGGAGTTGCTTCACTATTCCATCATGTCGGCGTTTCTCCAACGATACTCGAATTGATTGGAGTTTGCTATTAGATAGCTGTCTTCCCCCCGGTTCTAAAGAGCCCGACCTTTGTTCAAGTCGAAGCTCTCGTTCGAGCTTTACCGGGAAATGGAGCAGTAGAGAGAGAGAGAGAAGTGTTCAGGTGTGAGGAGAATGAAATGGGGATGAACTCTTTATATAGTTGTAAAACCCGTGTATTAAATGGACGAGATTTATTACTGGTATTAATATTGCCATAAATTATTGGTATTAATTCCAATAATTTAATTTCGGTATTAATTCTAATAAATTAAATTTTAGTATTAATTCTAATAATTTAATTTCGGTATTAAATTATTTGTATTAATTCCAATAATTTAATTTAGGTATTAAATTATTGCTATTAATTATATATTAATTTATGATAAGGCGTACATACAAATTTTTGACCGAAATTTCGGGTTACAAAAAATTTCATACTTCCTAGAAGGTCACCCATCCTCACATTACTCTCAAGTAAGCACGCTTAACTTTAAAGTTCTTATGGAATCTAGTTCACTTGAACCACTTTGGTTTTTATTTTCTAATTTGTCTTAAGTTTCTTTTCCAAGGTTTAATGAACCATTTGGATCACCCGAGAGTTGTAAATTCCCAACTTGCCCGTTCAGAAATAATCGGGTTTGTGAACCGGTTCTAAATCCTCACTTGGTTTGACCGGTTCTTTTCCTGGTTTTCCTTAGCTCAAAAGGGCGGGTTTTACATTAGCGAGGAGGCAATCGTAGAGATAAACACCAAGCCTCACCATTTGAAACAAGAGAAAGGAAAAAACCCAGGGGAGTCCAGTTACTACGGATCCACAAGAGTAATGATCCCAAAGCCGGGAGAGAAGAGAGAAACAACAGAAGGGAAGGACCTCTCTCTAGTCGTAGAATGCCAGCGGACGTGAGAACAGACAGAGGAAGGAGAACCCTGATAGGCCAATGGGACCAGCAAGGGACGAGAAACTCGATAGTCGGAGATGGACAAACTCAATAAGGGGATAGGGTAGAACGAATAAATGTGGGAAACCCCGAACTCACACAAGGATTCTGACATCTACAATCATGGGACATCGGAGCATGGAAGGAACATACGAAATCAAAGCCTAAGGGTAAATAGAGTCAAGTAACTAAGTAACCTAGATAACGTAAAAGTAAGAACAAGGGGAGTACGCTCTAAGGAAAAGAGTGAAAGGGCGCAGTCCTGACCGCAAGACAAGTCGGGCTTCAAGCCTAGGGCAGAGCAATAGGACATAGGAGCCATATGCTAGGTACATATAGGTCCAACAACTGACAAAAAGGGAACTCGAGCATGAACGGATGAACTAGAGGATCGGGAAAGGGCAATAACACTGAGAAGGGCAAACACAAAAGCCAACGGGATGAAAAACCACGAAGTCCCAACAAATAAGGGAGTAGACAAACCTAGGTGCGATTAGACATGTTGGAACCCCAATTCCAAACAAAACCATCTGGAAGGAAAGTTCTTACCTTAAGCGGCAGGGAGTTTTGGACCTAAGGAACTCCATGAACACCGGGGGGTGGGGGTGAGGGGCGAGGATGAGTCAAACTGAATAAATCCAAAAGAGTAAGGGAATTGAGGCTAAAGAAGTAACCAAAATGGTAGGGTATCAACTTGTACCCTAAGAGGTCTGCACGGGAATCCCCTTCTGTGAGAAAAGAGGAACAATAGAGTTTTGAGGACAAAACTCCTAAAAGGAGGGAAGAGTTGTGGAACCCGTCCTCTCGGACCAAGGAAACCTAGAGGAGAACTGACACTACTATTGAAAACTAGGCTAATTTAATCAATAGAAAATAGTAAAGAAGGGTTAATGTGGGAAATTGAAAGATCCCAAGTGACCTAAAATTCACAACAATTATGAGAAAGAACCGGAAAGTGGAATTGAGAAGAGAACCGGACCCCAACTGGACTGAGCCGAGAGGAACCATAGTGAACTGGTTCAATAATTCATTTTTTCTAGTTGGCTTAAAAATATCAATTTTGGAAATTAAGGCCACCATTAGATAAAAAAATGAGTTTAGATGAATTTAAAAATTTTAAATTTTAGAAAATTGATCGAATCGGGTCCAAACTGGCTAATTTTCAAATCTGGGATAGCGAACTTGGTCAGACCGAACCGATCAACGAATCAGACTAGTCAATGAACCAGACCGATCAATGGCGCTCCGTCAGCAGCCACACAGAGACGAACAACCAATAAGAGTCTGCCACATGTCCGGGGAATTTCACAACTAATAAAAGACAAATAACTTTTATTTCGATGACACTCTGATCAAGGCTTTGACAACGGGCAATTTCACAACTAGAGAAGCTTCGAAGGGTTGCATTGGGACTGGGGAAGAGTGCTCTAGCTTGAGACACTCTCAAAGCAACTAGAGAACGACCAGAGAAGTGTAGAGACAATAGCATAGTGAAGCCACTTTGAAGCTCAAAACAATGAGCTCTTGATCGACCCAACCTCGACTGCCTCAACCCTTTAGCCACCGGCATTGGCCACCTTTGACTGCCTAAGACCCTCCACAACCCCTCACAAACCCTTGGTAAGCTCAATTTTGCCTCTAATCGTCAAAATTTTTTAGTTTCAGAACTGCACCCCCCAAAAATTCTCTCTTCAAATTCCCAAACGGTAGTGGTGAATTGCAGCTAGATTCAATCCTGGTAGGTTCCCCTCGAGGAGCACTAGTTGCCCCCACCTCAAGCTCATGCCACCACCCCTCCATCGGTAAGATAAGCAAGCTTTCTTTCTCTAATATATGTTTTTAACAAAGCTCCGATGGGGCTCAAATCTCAAACCAAATTTAGAAATTCGAAGTGTAGGACGATCGAGGAGAGCTAGAGGAGGTGAATTATAGCAAGAAATCAAGGGCTTACAGATCGTCAATTGTATTAGGTAAGATCCGAATGTCCATATGCTTAAATTGAGGAAGAAGAAGAGAGCCAATTTGGGGATTTTTGGGGTTTTGTGCAATTTTCAAAAATTGGAGGGTCGTATGGCAAATTGATGAAATTGAAGGTGTTTTCAAGAGATTCACTCCCAATTGAGGGCCAATTAGGCAATTTGGGCAAAATAGAGGACAAATTAGAAATTTTGAAAAGTTTAGGACTAAATTGCAGTTTTTGGAAAATTAAGGAATAAATGGCAATTTTGGTAAATTAAGGGCCAATGGGTGAATTTAAAAGAGATAAGGACCCAAGAAGAATGATTGGAAACTCTAGGGGCTTAATAGAGACTAAGGGACATTCAGGGACCTAAGTACAATTAAGGTAAAATACGAGGCCCTATGTACAAATACGAGAAAATATGCGATCTCTTAGTCAACACATCCTGATATGGATATTCGTGCCATGTAGGAGCAGTCTACTCTGGCGCCGGCCCCGGGAAGCACATCGCGGAACCATACACCGCTAGAACAACCCTGCCGAGATCACCGCGTGAGTGGGAATTTCTATAACATCCATTCCGGTTGGAATGACGGTTAGCTTTGAAAAATGATTTTTTCTCAGAATTAGCCTCACGTGACTGGGTGACTTTACTTAAAAGATTTGGGAGCTAATTTTGAGGCTTAGGCTCAATATACAAGTGGGCCCAAGGCCGATGGGCAAGGGTATGGACCTGTCCAGAACTAGCATGTGATGAGTAATGCTAAAAGATCCAATTAATGGGAATTGTGTGTGATACCCGTTGAGCCAAGTCTGAGTTGTTGAGCTTGTTGGGCCAAACTGCTGATCCGCCGAAGCTTAGTCGTCAAACCTACTGGGCCAATACGCGTGGGCTGAAGCCAAGCTAATAGACTCTTGCGCTAGAGGCCCAAAGATAATGGCTATAACTTAAATGAATCTTGATTGTGCATGCAATATGTGATTCGAGCCATTAGGACACCTGCCATGAGGTAGTGATAGATCCCAAGGACTGTTGGATGATCCAGGGTGCATAAGGGCAATATGGCATCGAGTAGGTCGAGAACCTTGAGGAGCTTCCTACGAATGGTGGGGGAAAGGAGGTCTCGTCCCACAAAGCGAACATAGTGAAATGATTAGGGTTTAAGAGTCAGACTATTAATGCTCACTCAAACCCACAGTAGAGGCAGTTAACCTCTATTAGGGTGGATAGTAAAGGTGCGCTAGTTCACAATTGGAACAATCGGGGACCGTTACTATGAATGAGTGATCCCTCCTATGATAGGAGGGCGGTTGATGCATGGCTAATATGTGGAAAACAACAAATGGATAATTAAAGGGAAAATTAATGAATTAAATTAATCGTTATAATAGTTTTCCTCACCGAGTATATGTATAGTCATTCCCCTCCTCTCACCCTTTCATGTCTATGACAAAGATGAAAAGTTCCAGGACAAGCTTAGGCCCTCAAGGTATGTTCCCTACCCCTAACTTATAGTTTGGGTTTGAATGTAGACACGTCTTTACCTTCCTTGAATCATCAGGATAGGAATACATGGATTGTAAACCTCATCCCTTAAAGACAAAGAAACCAGGAAAGAACTGGTCAACTCGAGTGAGTAAAGCGAACCGGTTCACAAACCTAATCATCAAGAGAACGGGCAATTTGGGAAATTATACAACTTCTGAGTGACCCAATGGGGTCATAAAAACCTTGAAAGAGGGCCTTAGGACAATAGGGGAGAGAAAATCAAACCGGTTAAGGTGAACCGTATTGGAAACGAATTGAACCGGCCATTTCCAAAGAGAAATCTGAGTCGGTTTATAATTTGGAACCGATAGAGAAAGGGCAAATTAGGAAATTATGGATCTCAAGTGACCTAAAGAGTAACAAAAGTCATGAAAAAGGACTTTATGATGAATTGGAGATGAAAACCAAACCGGTTTAGGTGAACTAGATCTGAACCGGTTTGAACCACTATTGAACTGGATGCTAAATTCATTTTTCTAGGTGGCTTAGAAAATTCAAATTGGAGAATTGAGGTCACCAATGCATAGAGAATGAATTTAGATGAATTAATAAATTTTTAATTTTGAAAAACTCAGTCGAATCGATCCTGAACCAACCAGTTTAAGCTTTGAACCCGGTTCGAATCTGTTCGGTCCAGTTCAGAACATCTTCTTCCTTCAGATGACAACACTGTTCACTTGCCGGTGAAGATGAAAAGTCTTAGGTGAGGGAGTTTTAAGCAATGAATGACCGCCATTAAGGTGTCAATCGGACAGCCAAGAAGTCCCCGAGCTTCCTATATAAAGAGCCCCTCCTCATTCATACTCCACACACCTAAAAACTCCACTCTCTCCCTTCTGCTCTGGTAAACCCCGTCCTTTGATAATGAGAAAACCGAGGAAAGAACCGGTCAGTTTTGAATTTTAAACTGAATAAGTCTACAAGCTCGATTATTAGGAAACAAGCAAATTGAGAATTTACAACTTCCATGTGACTAAAGATGGTTCATAAATCTTGGAAAAGAACCTTAGAATGAATTAGGGAAGAAAAAGTGGACCGGTTCAAGTGAAACGGGTCCGAACCGGATAAAAATTGGTTTATTAAATGAATTGACTCATGAATTGAAATCGATAGAGTGAGATTAGACCGGGAAATTTATGTATCCCAAGTGACCCAAAGAGTCCTAAAAGTCATGGAAATGGACTTGAGAAGGAATTGGAGATGAAAACCAAACCAGTTTAGGTGAACCGGATCTGAACCGGTTTGGACTAGTTTGAACTACTATTGAACCAAATTCTAAATTCATTTTTCTAGGTGGCTTAAATAATTCAAATTCGAGATTTAAAGCCACCATTGGATAGAAAATGAATTTATAAATTTTTAGATTTAAAAATTTGGTCAAATGAGGGGTGAACCAGCCGGTTTAAGCTTTGAACCTGGTTTGGACCGGTCCGGTCCATGTCAGAATAGTGTCGTCTTCTTCCTTCAGATGACAGCACTGTTCACTCGTCGGAAAATCGAAGTAGCGCTAATGAAGAAGATAGATCTCCATTCAATATCTTTCTGACCATCAATGCAAATCATAAAGGTGCCAAACGGACGGTCAACGAGTCCCCGAGCTCCCTATATAAAGAGCCTCTCTCCATTCATCCTCGTCACACCTGAAAAGCTCACTCTCTCTTGGTTTCTTAGTATTCCGATGAAGCTTGAACCAAAGCTCCGATATAGGGTCATTTTTTAGCCAAAAAAGGTGAGGCTGGGTTCATTAGAACTGGGGAGAAGTCAGCTACACGGTGGTGACATCCATTCGTTCTATGGATCTCGAGTGACCTAAAGAGTCACAAAAGTCATGAGAAAGGACTTTAGGATGAATTTGAGATGAAAGTCAAACCGGTTCAGGTGAATCAAACCTGAACCGGATTGAACCAATTTGAACTGGTTTGAACCACTATTGAATCGATTTCTAAATTCATTTTTCTAGGTGGCTTAGAAAATTCAAATTGGAGAATTGAGGCCACCATTTGATAGATAATGAATTTGGATGAATTTACAAATTTTTAATTTTTAAAAACTCAGTCGAATCGGGCCTGAACCGGTCGGTTTAAGCATTGAACCCGATATAGACCAATCCGATCCAGTTTGGAACAGTGTCATCTTCTTCCTTTAGATGATAACACTGTTCACTTGTTGGAAAACTGAGCAACACCGGCGAAGATGAAACGTCTCCGGCCAGCGAGTTTCAAGCAATGAATGACCGCTATTAAGGTGCCAATCGGATGGCCAAGAAGTTCCCGAGCTTCCTATATAAAGAGCCCTTCCTCATTCATCCTCCTCACACTTGAAAACTCCACTCTCTCCCAACTGCTCCATTTTTTCATGAAGCTCGAACCAGAACTCCAACTTAGGCATTTTTTAGAGCCAAAGAAGGTGAGGTCAGGTTCATTAGATTTGGGGATAAGTGAGTTACCCAACGGTAGTCTCCTTTTGCTCTGAGGGTCGTCGGAGAAACGTCGGCGTGATAGAATAGTGAAGCAGCTCTAGCGGATCGAAGTTGCCCTATTTTGGCCGAGCTGAAAATGGCCAATTCGAGCCCTTCTCAGGCCAAACCAAGCCCTCCCAACCCTCACACAACCCTTATACAGTTGAATTAGAGTGGAAAGGTAAGCCAATTTGACTCTCCTCTCTAAATTTTGATCGGTGCTGGAGAGAGAACTGCCAGATCTTTACTAACCAAATTCTTCCTCAATTTGACATGAATTGAGGTGATTCTTGATCCTAGGAGTAATCTCAAGAAAGAGCTATCTGTCTAGATTGAAAGCTCGGACCGCCGCACCCCAGACAATAAGCTTTCGAAGCTTTCTTTCTCTACGTTCAGTTTTTCGGCATCAATTCATGTGATTCGAAGTGCAATTGAATCATATAGATGTGTAGGAACTCAAATCCACCTTCAATTTCAAAAATTAACTTTGATTGATCGGTCAATTTGATGAAATCAAATCTAGTTAGGTTGGAATGTTAAAATTGGGGGAAATTTTGGGGATATCAAAAATTTGAGAGACTAAAGTGCAATTTCCATAAATTGAGGGCCAATTGGGCATGGAAATGATGTGGCAGAACCAATTGGTATATTTTGAAATTTTGGGGTCAATTTTACCATTTTTGTAAAGTAGGAGCAAAATGGTAATATTGGAAAAGTTGGGGACCAAATTGGAAATTTGGGAAACTTGAACCCCTTTTGTGATTTTGAATAAATTGAGGTTCCAAAGTGAATTTTAGAAGTTTCAGGACTCAATTTGGGAAAAAATTAGCATTTGGGACCTAAAGTTAAAGAAAAAGAACTTAAGGGGCCTAATTGTAAATAATTGAAAAGTTTTGGTATTTTTTTTATTTGTGATGAATGAAGGCTATTAGGCCAAAGGATAATGAATAATGATGTTCATATCATGTAGGAACACCAAGTACTGGGAACACCAGCCAAGAAAAGTTCGCGTGAAAAAAAAAACTGGTTAAGAGGAAATTTACTGCACTATCGGGTAAGTAGGATTTTTATATCATACCTGATTAGGATGATAAGCACATTGGACAATGAAAACCCACTACTAAGTGGAATTTTTAACATCACACCTGAAGGGAGTGATGTGAATATTACGCGAAAAAACTATTTACTGGTTGTAAGTAGATCATACTCGGTTGATATAATTAACTTCCTAGAAGGAAGTAGAAAAATCATTCATCGATTATAAGTGGAGATGTCCTCACACCTGGTTGGTGTGATGGATGGTTGAAACATTATTTTATCAGAAGTGCTCTCCCCTGACTGTGTGCCACTACTTAAACTTTTTGGGAGACCTTCTTGACGGGAGCTCGAATAGTTCAGATAAGTCGAAGGCCTTGATTTTTGAACTTGGGGGTACGAGCAGGAGCTAATATGCCCGATTTTGAAAATCTCATACAGTGGACCCAAGGCCAGTTAGTACAAGCAGGAGCTCGTAAACAAAAATGAGTTTAAGCCATGAAAATTTTAAATAAATAATGTCTTTAGCCATGGTACAATCAAGACCAACATACTCGATGGACAAGTGGCAGTGCGACAAGACAGGTTGACGAACTAGTCAAGACAACCAATTGTAGGTCGAGTTGAGAGTTGGGGCCATTGGACCAATGGCACCAAAGATTAAATGCTTATGAGGAAAATTGTTGTTTAGTGATGCACTAAGGTATGGGATCTTCAAGATGCCCAAGAGGAGTAGTGATATGTCATAGGGGCTACTGAACGACATTGTGAAGGTAAGGGTAAATTGTCATGCAGTTAGGGAAGCTCAACGTAGCTTCATGCGCAGGAGACCAGTGTGGGGTCGGGATGAGGTCTCTGTCCTCATATGGATATGGAGTTTTATTTACAGGATTAAGGGTCGGATATCACGTACATCCACTCATTCTCAAGGTAGAAGTGAACGGGCTTCTATCAAGGTGGTCGATAAAGTCGCTCTAACACTACAAGTGGGTGCAGTAGACATGCTGCCCTGCGAATGTGTGTTCCCTTCATGATGAAGGGCGTGTGTTGGTTGATAAACACACTGTTTGTGGTTAATGATGAGAAATGGCGATGAAAATTGAGATTTTGAGTATTAAATGTTTTAAAGAAAATAAGGAGTCTGGCAACCTCCAATTCAAACCATTTTATGAAAGTCAAATTTTAAAACACCCATTCACTGAGTCATTGAACTCACCCCCTCCCTTATACCCCTTTTTTCAGGTAACCAAGGGAAAGCCTACCCAAGGACCCCAAGTTAACCACACCTATAAGACAGGTAAGTTAAGTTAAAATTTCATTTAGTTTTGATTAATGTTATTCCAGGAAAGGTACATGTTTAAAGGACGCCTTACTCCTCACGGTTTAAAAGAAGGGGAAAGTCCTTAATAAACTGAGAGAGTGACGGGTTGATCATAGGGATCTAACCAAATCGGGTCAAGGCGTGACATTAAACTCGACAAATTTTATATTTATTAGCCTATGGAAAACCTTCATAAATGGATTAATTATATGATTTAGCTAACAAGTCGAAGCCTGGTCGTCGAACTCGTTGGTCTGGTAGCACCAAAGATAGCAGTCTTAATTAAAAAGACTTTTATTTGTGCATGCTGAGATAAAGAACCATTGAGGCATCCTGTATGGGGTAGTGTTGGTTCTAAAGGCTACTAGACGACGTGGAGAGAATAAGGGAAGCTTTGTCATCTAGTAAGTCAATAAGTTATGGGAGCTTCATGCGCATTAAGACCAAGGATGAAAGGGGAGAGGTCTTGTCCCACCATTGCAGACACAATGCTCGATTTAAGTTTGGGGGATGGGCAATGGAGCTCACCTAGACTTATGGTAGAAGTTGCAATCTCTTACCAGGGTGGTCGGTAAATTCTCTTCAGACCACAAGTGGAATAGTTGGGGACTGCTCTACTAATATATAATCCATTTGATGATAAATGGCGTGTGCTTGATTGTTAAAACCCATAAAAGTGAATAGTATAATAAGGATAACATTTTAAATAATTACCTTATTGTCCACTCACTGAGTTGTAGAACTCATTCTCCACACCCTTAAACCTTTTAGGAAAAATATGAAGAGGAACGCGAGTGAAGAGTACATCCCCTAGTAAGGCTTATGCCATAATTATATTTTGGTATGCCTTATGGAAAAAGTTTAATTTTGTAAATTATTTTAAAAATATTTTCAAGTTACGCCTGACTCCCACCAATACCACAATGGTTGCTAAATTATACTGAAAGGAATGGTGGGTTATTCATAGGGTTCTAACTAAATCGAGTTGGGGCATGACAGACAAGGCTACCCATTCGTCCATCCCTCGACCCCAATCTCTCCCATCCATGGTCATATCAAGAGGGTTTTTTGGTCCGAGCAACAATCTATCATCCTTATCTGCCAGCTTTCAAAGGTTGAAGATGAAATTATGTGGCGTGTGCAAGCTACCACAAGGCGCACTGTGATGGTTAGCTTTGCTGATGTAGCTTCCCACTCAGCGTCCCAATCATCCTTTGACTCGTTGACTAACCATGTGGCGATCTCCCATTGGTTGCTCATTCTAATGTGGTCTTGACCATATTCGACTAGTTGTTTGACTGTAACATGTAGCGTCGTCTGATTGGTTGATTTAAATAAGTCAGATTTCCCTCCTAATGCACTAAGCCACTACCATGTATTAGCCTCTGATTGGCTGGGACCATCCGACATGGCTTTGCCATGTATTGACCTCTGATTGGTCGACCGTTTCTTCGTTGTCCTAGTCGGCCACTAACGTGGCATCTTTGCCATGTGTCAGCTCCTCATTGGTCAGCCTGGCTGATGAGGCTTCTTCTCAATTAACTGAACTGATGACACATGTCGTTCTCCTATTGGTCGATCATTGGTGACGTGGATTTTCTTTTTTTGACTATTGACCAAGTACACATGTCATGCTCTGATTGGTCAGTGTTGATCGAGCGACTAACGGGGCACACTTCACCATGCGTCACACGTTGACTAGGTGTGACTTGGCAAGTGGTCCGTTAACTAGTTGGACCATTGACCGGTTCGGTTAGACCGAGTTTGGTGACCCGAAATAAAAAATCGGCTAGTTCAGGCCTAATCCGATTGCTTTTCTAAAATCTAAAAATTTCTAAAATTATTTTTTATCCAATGGTTACTTCAATTTACTAAATTGATGTTTCTAATCATATAGAAAAATGAATCTTTGAACCTGTTATTCACGGTACAATCCAGTTCACTGTGAACGATCCAGTTTTCACTTTCAATCTCATTTATGGTTCATTTCTATAATTTTTTTTGTATTTATTGACCACTTGAAAATTTTCAAATCCCTACTATGGCTTCTAAATATAATTTTGGTTTATTTTAACCTTGGTTTTCACTCAAAATTTTCCAGTTTTCATTTTCAGTTTTTTTCTTGTCATGAAGAACAGGGTTTACATGACACGTGACCCATCACGTGGTTAGTATGTTAACCCGATTCAGTTGGATTTAAACTAATGTGATCAAATTTTGGTTGGTTTGAGACTGGATCGATAAGTTCTCTAATTTATTTATTTTTTTTATAAATTTTTAAAAATATTTATTTTCACTTTGGAGCCTAAAATTACCATTTGCTTTTATTGGATCCATTTAAAAAATAATTATCAAAATCGAATTGAGTTCAATTTAGCTTATTCATCCTGGTTTTTTATCTAGTTATTGATAATTAATTTTCCATCAAGTGTTATTTTTCAAATTGATCTAACTTACCTTAATTGATACTAATTTTTTTATTCAAATCAATTCCTAATTTAATTTAAACTTTTAATTTTATTTTCCCGTTGTAAATATTTTTGAGCCATGGTTCCATATGATAAATGAGGACAAGACATTACAATTACTCTTAGTCAATGTTTGGGGCATCTTCTTGAGCAAGTAATAGAATACATATTTACATGGAGAAGGGAGTATATTTATATGTTTTCATTCTATATACATCATGGAAAACCCACTATGTAATAGAAGAGACACAAAGTCATTACCTCACGTAAACAAGCTAAATAATCGGACGAAGGTTATTTTTTAATAAAGGATTATGTTTTACTTTATATGATAAATGCATAACTTTGACACCAAAGGTAATTAAGAACTCTGAATAAAATTGATCATTCGGAGGGATGGAATTCATTAATAATAATATTTATAAACTTAAATTATCTTAATAATATGGTATTAGTAGAATTTCAATGTTTTTAATTTAATAACTCTTCATGCAAGAAAAACGTTTATATTTAATTATTATAATAAATATATCACTTGTAGTTGCATCATCAATTATATCAAAACAATATTAAGTTATTGTACTTTGTAATTGAAATTTGTAAATATTATTATTAATAAATTTCAACACTTAAAATAATTATTTTTTAAATATTTGAGTATAAATTATTTTTATAATAGAAATAATGATGTAAATTCAAGTAAAAATATTGTAAATTCATTATAACAATTAATTGAACACAAAATTAAAATCGAGGTTTTCTTCTGATAGGATCACTTGAGCTTGCACTTAGTTCAATCAAAATGTTCAAAACTAAAAAAAATAAAAAATATATTGCATGTGCTAATTAATGAGATAGAAAAAATCAAGTGGTAAACCAACACTAGTTCAACAAATGTTTATTTTTCAAAATAAACATTTAGATATATGTTTATTTTTAAAAAATTATATTAAATAATTGGCATCTCAATTATAATATAATTTGTGCCTAAATAAATTATTTAGTTAGGAAGTTGCGGTCATATGCATCTATACATTTTAGAGTCTTGTATGATTACAAAAAAAAATGTGATTTTTATGTTATTCTTTATCTATTGAAATAAATTTGAATTTATTAATTTTTTACTGTTAACGTTATAATAATGAGATTTATTATCAGAAATTTGTTATATTTTTTAGAAACTCTCTAATTTTTACCAATAATTATACCAATGTTTGTAAAGTTAATATTAAAATCTACCTAAAAATCAACAAAAATAGGTATCTCACATTAACTTTAACCATGACAATTAGCCTAAAAGTTAAATATTAGCATTTTCTTGAAATCCACAAAGTGTGGATGCAAAATTGTATTATTTCCACTACTCGAGTGTTATGTTCTAGTAGTGATGCCATAGGTCAATTGTACCATTGTAGCATACTATATTTATAATTTTGTATTTTGGATGGATCTTCCTATATAGAAACAACATAGGGTAAAGCAGCGTGGATAATCTAGTCTTATAAGGTTTATTTGATTAAGCTAGATTCATACCGAGACCTGCTTATGTGATTTGTAATGTTGAGTCCCACATAAGTTTTAGGTACATTTGTGAAAAATTACAAATTATCACATAAATATTTTTATACAATTATACCAATCAAGTGTGATACTAATATTTTAGGATAAATAAAAATATTTCATTTTAATAATGACATATATTTTGTGCAAAAAAAATAATGACGTGAATCATTAAATATTACATGCTTGAATAATTTTAAGGTTAAATTATATTATTATGATAAATATTTGAGGTAAATTTGTATCAAAACTTTAAAATCCTATATTTTACTTGAAAATATTTTGTAAAATAAACATTTTTAATTTTAACTTTTATTAAAAAGCACCGTAATAAATTTAAGAATTTGTAATATAAAAAATCACATTATATAAATCAGGCTCGTATATCTAGTCAATAGGATAAAATTATAACTACTATATAATAATAAATTTAATTAAAAAATAGTATTCAATAATCTAATATATCCACTGTAACATATATTTTAATTTATATATAAATATTTTATTTTACATAAATTATGTGTATATATATTTAAAATATATATATCATATATAATTTTTACTTAATAAAATTATAAAATATATATAATTAATTTTTTTATTTAATTTATTTAAAATAATAAATTAAATATCTTAAACAAATATAATACAAAATAACATATTTTTTGGATTATTAATAAAAATGATATATAATTAAATATTTATATATAGCTTATGATATTGTACCAATTATATATAAAAAATGATATAATACAAAATTTAAGTGATTTGTTTACCTAATTCATGTTTTTATATACATTTATACGATATAACAATTTATATATATTTATATATTTAATTTTTATTAAAAATTTAAAAATTATATAATATTTTATTATATTTGTACAAATTATTTAATTAATTATTTCAAATTTATTACAAAATTTGAATTATAAATAATTTTCATTTATAATTTTATTAAGTAAAAAAAAATATAATTTATATTTTTTAAAAATATATATAATATATATTTTTAAATTATATTTTTTGAAATATATATAATTTAAATAAAATAATTATAATATTATAAAATAATTATATATAAATTATAATATTATAATATATATTATATAAAATTATAATATTATAAAATAATTATATATAAATTATAATATTATAATATATATTATATAATTTTATTAATTAAAAATAATATATAATTAATATTTTTTAGATAAATTTATATATAAATTGTGTGTAAATTATGATAATATATATTATATTGTATTATAATTTATATATGATTTTGTACATTTTATATATAAATATTTAATTTAATCTAAATAATATACTTTTATTAATAATTGAAAATATAAATTTTGTAATATATTTTACTTATTAATTTAAAATACTTAAAGAAAAATTAAGTATTTTGTAATATATTTTACTTATTAATTATGTATTTTTAAAGTATATATTTTTTAAGTTAAATAAAATATTTATTTATAAATTAATGTAATATTAATTTAGTGTAAATATATATATTAATAGCTATATTAATTTATTACTAAAGTAAATTATATTTCCCAATCAAATTATTTATTATATATTAGTTAATATTTTTATTAATATCTAATATACTATATAAGAATATTTTTGTTTTAAAATTATTTATTTTATTTAGAATTATTTTTAAATTTATACGTAATGTAAACATAATTTTAAAAATATTATATAAATATATTTGTTAAATAAATATGTTTGCTTTAATTACCGTCAGGATAAATGAAAATGACTAACCGGGCAAGCATCCCTTCATCAGCCTTGGGATAACATAATTGATACTTGTAACTATCGGAAACCCTGGTTCCAGCACTGAGATCCACGATCGGCTTGAGCTGCCGAGACATGGCAACCCGAGCTAGCGATCTGCTTGGTCAAGTAGATCCCGCATACCAGCTTAACCAGGGCGCTCTTCTCCGTTATGCCGTCGCCAACGTGCCCGGCTTCCCGTTTTCACCGTCTACCTTTTCGTTCCGCCAGGTCCTGCACCTCCCGGTCTCAGCGAATTTCACGTATTTAGTGCTCCAGTTTTTTGTGTACGTTAGTTTCTGTCTGAAATTTACGTTTCTTAGTTTCGGCACGGGCAATCGAATCCTACCTACTTGATTGAAGTTGGATCGGGGAATTCTTTGAAGCAATATGTTCTGAGGAGAAAACCACCGGGAATCCTTCTGCAATCTGCTCATGCTGTAGAGAGGGAGTACCAGGTGATGCATCATCTACTGTTCCGTTCTCTTTTTCATTCGGTTACTTCATTCCCTTCTCGAACATACGGATATCAAATACCACCGTTGTGATTGACGCAGGTCAGATCAGCTGGCCTTTGATATTGTCATCCCTAATGTAATTTCAATTTCCTGGCAAGATCAATGATTCTAGTGTCAACCTTGGGGTTTAGTAACTCAATTCTCTATTCAGCAAACTTCCTCAAAATCTCCTTTTGTGGGAAGAAATTTTAAAAAGGGCTAAATAAAAGATCATTCTTCACCCATCAATAGGCATTTTGATGATCCTAAGACGTGGTTGAGGTTAAATTTCTTATTATTGTAAAATATAGTAACTAATGTCAGTTTACCTATTTTGTCTTATTGCTCTGCTTACTTTTACCTATTCATATCCTGTTGCATTATATAAGTATGGTCCTCTGGAATTTTACCACTTTTGTTGCAGAGCAACTGATATATATAGCCTTTTCGGTTTTAATTCTGCAGGTACTCAAAGCATTGGGTGAACATACTCAGATCCCTGTTCCTAAAGTTTTCTGCCTTTGTACTGATCCAAATGTGATTGGAACGACATTTTATATCATGGAGTATCTTGAAGGGCGGATATTTATAGACCCTTCATTGCCAGTATGCCCTTTTATGTATCATTTATAATCCATACCTTCAGTTGCTGTAAATGATTTTTGACTTTATCATGTACAAATTTTCTATATAGATAGGTCCACGGTAATTTCCTTGAGAAGTTCTTACAGATTCTTCGTCTAGGGCCTATCACCAAAGAAGAGAAGAGCAATATATGGGGCAACTGCACAAGTTCTAGCAACTTTACATTCTACAAATGTGGACTCAATTGGCCTTGGAAAGTATGGACGAAGAGATAACTATTGTAAAAGACAGGTATGTGCAACTATTCTTTAGGTCAAGTGGCATGACATGTACATAGCTGAATATATGTTATTTTGATGTATTAACTTTTTATTTTATAATTGTTTCTTTTAGATAGAGAGATGGACTAAACAATATATTGCATCGACTGGAGAGGGGAAACTCTCGAGAAATCCAAAGATGTTGGAGCTGATTGATTGGCTAAGGGAAAATATTCCAGCTGAAGATTCCTCAGGGGCAGCAGCTGGGATAGTTCATGGGGACTTCCGCATAGATAATGTTGTTTTCCATCCATCCGAGGTTTGTATAATAGTTTTAAGGATACAGATATGCTGATTACTGAAATATATAGCCATTTGTTTAATAATTTCTTGTGTTGACAGGATCGAGTGATTGGTATCCTTGACTGGGAATTATCTACCCTTGGAAACCAGATGTGTGATGTTGCCTACAGTTGTTTGGTACTTGTTCTATAACTTGGCCTTAAGTGACCTGAACTCCTTGGTTCAGTCATTAAATGTTTGATATGAATTTTTCTGCTTCCAATTTCATTCAATTTATACAAATTATAGGTATGTTTGAAGTGTTCTGTGATTTTAGGTGAACATTCATCCCAGAAACATCATGCCAATCATGACTTATTTTGACATTTTACCTTTTCTGTTTTGACTTTATGAAAGCCTTATAATGTGGATCTCGGGTTTGATAAACCATCCGTGGGTGAAGGCTTTGAGCATACTGGAATTGCAGAAGGAATTCCTTTGCAGGCAGAGTTTCTGGCAGAATACTGCTTGACATCTGTAAGTGTTTATCAGTTAAATGAATAACATTTTATGTGGATCTTTCCAAACTTTGAAAATTTCCTGGTTGATATGTGGTGCTGTAAATAAATGATACAATAGATAATATAAATCAAAAGCATCAAAATTTAGGTGTTCAGCTCATAATTGACCTCTCATTTAGAAAATTTTATAGCCCACATAATTCTTACCTTTGATAAATACTTGTTATTGGGATTCAATATTTCTTTGCTAAATAAGCATTGATCTTGTAAAAGCTGCCCCTTTATTGCCAAGCAGGTGACAAGTTTTATATGGGATTCTGCTCCGTGACATCTTCAAAGATGGATATACTGAAGGCAGTAATTTTTCATGCAGGGAAAACCATGGCCTGTTGATAACTGGAAGTTTTATATTGCCTTCTCTTTGTTTCGTGGGGCATCAATATTTGCAGGCATCTATACTAGATGGATAATGGTATATTCAGACATCAGTACATCTATGCTTTCTTTTGACTTCTAAGTAAATTAAGTAAGTCTTCATGGCATTGTGTGATTTGCAGGGAAATGCTTCAGGAGGTGAGGGTGCTAGGAAGTACGGTGAAAAGGCAACTGCACTTATAGACTTTACACGAGAATTTATTGACCGCAAATCTATCCTTCCGGAGCACCCTCCTGGTATCTGATCTTGTTTTCTTATTATTATCATATTAATCTCTGGATTCAATTTTCCCCCAGAATGTCCAAATGATAAATTCAAAACTTCCCTTTTGAAATCATTGACACATGAACTTTTTCAAACATGGTTCTCTCCATCTTCATGTATTATATATCTTATTGCATGCATAGTAGGAATGCCTTTTTTGTAAGTATATGTGTGTCTGCAATTTCCACCTCTATGGAAGTTGATGATACTTTTGACATGTTATTGTTGCTCTTTTGACGTGAGGGAAAGGACAGGAAATGCTACAGGAGACAATATTGTTATGGATGTATCCCTTTTTCTACCCCACTATAGTGGATCAGCCATATTTTTTTTTAGTGGAGAGGAATTTATATAGGACCAGAACAAGATTACAAATTACTTCTGTCTATTCACATGTATTGGAAAATTCTAAGATTTATATGTTTTGCATTCATAATCATCCTGAGAGGATTATAAAACTGTCCATATTATTAATATGTTATTTCATCACATTGATAACATGCCATATTTGCTTTGCACATGATCTGCATTTTCTGTATTCCTTTTCTCTTTCATCCTGACATCTGATTTTTTTTTCAATTTGATATTACCCTTCTTTTTTAACAGTGACAAGGTTACAATTTGGGAATTATGCTGGAGATGAAAGTCCAGCAGAGGGAAAATTTGTTCCTAACAGGAAGGTCCTTGAACTGAGAAACAAATTAATCAAGTTCATGGAGGATCATATATATCCAGTGGAAAATGAATTCTATAAACTTGCTCTATCTAGCTCTCGATGGACCATTCACCCAGAGGAAGAGAGACTGAAAGAATTAGCAAAGAAAGAGGGCTTGTGGAACCTGTGGATACCAGTATGTATAACTTTATGCCATCATTCCCAGATTGACATAGCACCTAAACTTGACAAGTCATGCATTAAAAGTTCGGTAAATATTAGGTGGGTGGTGGGGGGGTGGGGGTGGGTGGGGTGGTGGGGGGGGGGTGGGGGTGTGGTGGGTGTAAGACTAGGTGAAAGGCCACCAAAGTACCAATTAGTGTAAAACCTTTTATCAGCACAATCTTGACCTGCTTAATCAATTAAGTTGAACGTCTCTGTATGTTTAGCCATTCTCTTATGTGTTGCTTTCAGGCCACTTAATTAGTTGACATTTATTTTCTTAAGCTTCATCCAAATTGAAACATTCTCTTCACATAAAATTATGATTCAAAAGGTAGTTTCTACATTTGGCTGATTTGCTTTGTTCTTGTACACAGCATGACAGTTCTGTTAGAGCAAGGGAACTAATATTCAACAAGGGATGTAGTGCTGCATTAAGTGACCCATGCAATCACTTCTTGGGTGTGGGCCTCTCAAATCTTGAGTATGGATATCTTTGTGAGATCTTGGGCCGCTCCATATGGGCACCACAGATCTTCAACTGTGGTGCACCGGACACAGGGAATATGGAGGTATGAAATAGTGCTTCTTGATTACTACTTTGTTGGACTGTACATTGTCATCCTTAATATTTTTGAAATTTTGCTGTAAGTCATGGCATTCTGCAATGTTGTATTTTCTTGAATAGTTGAAAGCTCATACATGTTTATATTGTATGCTGAGTTAGTGATATTGATTTGAACTGAGAAAATAAGTTTCGTTCTATTCTAATTAATGACTGAATATTCCTATATTATTGCAGGTATTGTTGCGTTATGGAAATGAGGAGCAACTGCATGAATGGCTTGTTCCTTTGCTTGAAGGGAAGATCCGATCAGCCTTTGCTATGACAGAGCCACAAGTTGCATCCTCTGATGCAACCAATATAGAATGTTCCATCAAAAGGTTGGCATCATCATTTTTTGGATTAAAAATCCACGTAAGGTCATGAAATTTGAATGCTACAAGTTGCATCCTCTGATGCAACCAATATAGAATGTTCCATCAAAAGGTTGGTATCATCATTTTTTGGATTAAAAATCCACGTAAGGTCATGAAATTTGACTGATAGCTCAAATCAGGTTATCAACATTTATTTGATTCAATTTCAGTCATGAACTCTCATTCATGGCTCAATTCAAGTACACTATCCTATATTTAATGGGCTGTGAGGTTATTAGTTACCTAATTCATTAATAAAATATTCATCACATATGAAGGGCCATGCCTTAAATGTTGTTTAAATAACCCTAGGCTCCGCTAAATTCCGGAGTTCTTGAATTGATTTTTGTGAATATTCATGACTTAAATTGAGCCAAAATGAAAGTTAATTACTTGAAAATTGAATTGCATTCAAAGTAGCTGACCTTTTTTGGTTTTTAGCCTTTCTTTTGTAAGGGTTATAGCCTTTGTTATTCAATTACTTATCCCTTTTTCCAATTGTATGTGCTTTTTTTTTTTTTTCAAAATCAGAATAACTCGTGTCATAGTTATCAGAACCTGATCATATTTATGGTATGAATCATTTTTATGTTACATTCCAGGTTATAGGGCTGCGGCATTACATGCTGATTAAATGATTAATATAGTAAGAATAAGCATTCAACCCAAGAAACTGATTTGAGCCAGCTCTCCTGATCAATGAACTTGATGGCATTTGACATGTGATATATAATCTGATTGCTATGGATTATGTATTTCTTCTCTGAAATTTATTTTCACAAGTGCTCCTTTTACAGGGAAGGTAACTCATATGTCATCAATGGAAGGAAATGGTGGACTAGTGGGGCCATGGATCCAAGGTGCAAGCTTCTTATAGTAATGGTAATTTTCCTATGTAGCTAAGGCTCAGTTTTTTTTATGGTGATAAAATCCTATGGAAAACATGCCTTTTTTGTGTAACTTAGTAGAATTATGCCTATTCATGTCCAGGGGAAAACTGACATGACTGCTGCAAAGCACAAACAGCAATCCATGATTCTAGTGGATATTGACACCCCTGGAATCCAAGTAAAGAGACCGCTCCTGGTCTTTGGGTTTGATGATGCACCTCATGGACATGCAGAGATTTCATTTGAGAATGTTCGTGTACCTGCCAAAAATATTCTTCTTGGTGAAGGTCGTGGATTTGAGATAGCTCAGGTGGGATTGCTCTCACATCTTCTTTGTCCATTGCAAATCCTTCCTCTAAAGTTAAGAGCACAAAGCAATTGATCTGTATACTGGAGTGCATAAAAGAAGATGGTGTTATCTGAATCTATAAATATTAGAGTTGGCTATGCTCGGAGACTAGGTTCTGGAAACCTAAAGCTGTCTATTGTCACAAGTTGATCATCTGACTCACTTCTTGGACATTTTGTGGTTAACATTGTTTTTAAATTTGTTAGAACTTTCAAGTAAGCTGAAAAAGAATTGTTAGCTAAGTGTGTATCTGCCTTAAACTCTCCAGGGTAGACTGGGCCCAGGGAGGTTGCACCATTGCATGAGATTGATTGGTGCAGCCGAGCGGGGGATGCAGCTGATGGTTCAAAGGGCAATTCAGAGGAGAGTATTTGGAAAGCTGATTGCACAACAAGGTTCATTCCTCTCTGATATAGCCAAGGTACTTTTAAATGAATGGTCATGGCACAAATCTGACTTCTGCATCTAGGAATGCTATATGGGGGCAATCTGACTGAGCAAAAAGCGAGTTTATCTGATTCTTTATCACTTCATATCAATTAATCATAATGCATTACAGACCTCCAATTTGGTTTATTTGTTTATTTATTTGAAGTGTCGGATAGAGCTGGAGAGAACTAGGTTGCTGGTCCTGGAAGCAGCTGATCAGCTTGATCGTCTGGGGAACAGGGGGGCTCGCGGAACAATTGCCATGGCCAAGGTGACTGGAACCTTCACACTCTGGGATCATCTATATTGTTGTATGCCTATCTTCTAGATATTCTCTTGACTAGCCTTCAAACATTTAGATGGATTTTTTTTTCTATTAGCCATAGCATTCATTCAAGTAAGCTGCCAGGCAGTTAGACCCATACCAAGAGGATTGAACCCAAGATCTGACAGACATTTTTCGTGGAATTACACTTTTCTTTACACTGCCAAACCTCTAGTTGACAGTTTTGATGTTGAGCCAGCCAAATTCACGCTGAATGGCTAAAAGTCCTTTCATATATCCAATTTATCAGGATAACAATTGTTTTTCAACTGATGTAGGTTGCAGCTCCCAACATGGCACTTCAGGTCCTCGACATGGCAATGCAAGTTCATGGGGCTGCTGGCTTATCGTCAGACACTGTGCTCTCGCACCTATGGGCCACAGCAAGGACCCTCAGGATTGCGGATGGCCCTGACGAAGTCCACCTCGGCACCATTGCCAAGCTGGAGCTCCAGAGGGCTGCAAAGCTTTGACGAGTTTCAAACTGAGGTGATGAACAAGCCGGCCTTGTGTAATAAACTGTTGATGGTTGGAGAATAAAATTGGGCTGAAAACTTTGGAAAAATAACCATATGATAAAAATTGCTCGTGAAATAGTGCGAAGAAAGAAAACCTTCCTGAACTTTTCTCAAACGGGTCGTTTTGTCATTGGTTTTTTCCTCCAAAATTAAAGGGCGTTGTACCCGGGTGAATCTCGCGTTGAGGGGCCATTGAGAGTACGACCTTTATAGTACAAATTGGGCATAACAGTAGCAGCCGAGCTATGGCGAAAATAAGGCACCGTGTGAAGAGTTTATGTTGAGCGTAATTCTAAATTTTTATTCGGCATTATATTTTATAATAATTTATTGGAATTTTAATTTTGTCAAAAAATGATCTATTGCTTAACCTATTTTATTTACTTTTTTCATTTTTTTTTCATATTTTCAAGTTTTCTAATGGTTTTTTAATCTTTTTTATATAGTTGCATTCATTTAATTTTTTTACCATTAAAGTATACTAATTTCAAATTATAATTATAAATTTATTATTAATTTCAAGTTTAAAAAATTAATACATTTACAGAAAAAAATAAATTAAATTTTTATGTATGTTATTCTAATTTTATTCCTAAAATAACTGTTTATTTTATACCGAATACTTTTAACATCAGCGGTAATTTCAGTTTCAACTTGTATAAATGCGATCTTAGTAAACACAGTTATAAGTGGTGGAAAAATATATTGAATATGTAATACCCCCTCTGTCGCACACTCACTATACTAAATCAGTGATAATCGCAAAATTGTTAGGATACAAAAGTTGAAATATAAGATTTATATCAAACATTACTCGAAATTTTAAATTTTATAAATAAAATATAAATATTTGCAAGTTATATAAAAATATAATATAAACTAGTAATTAAGAGAATTGGTGAACTTATTTTCTATACTTATATCTAAGTATCTACTAGACCTGGTATCGTGTGCCTCTAGTTATATTTCCTTATTTTTCTCTTTTATAAAATTAGATTAATAAGAAAATAGGGAGTGCTCTAGTAAGTGATATGATTGATATCGAATATTATGTTAATGATCTGGCTCTTTATTAAAAAAATAATAAATAGAGTTTTTTTTTATATAAATAGTTTTATCATAATAAATCACACTATTTGAAAATTCAAATGTCGAACAAGAAGGGTCGTGATGTTTAGGCCAACATATCACTCAACAAATAACATATTATTGAGTACGATAAATACATAAAACACATTATTAAATAACTAACAGGGAACATAGGACGATAATTAGGGTAACACATTACTAAAATTTTTTTTGCACAATAGTAACACATAATGGACTAATAACATATAACTCTAGCGTATTTTGAAAAATAGTAATATTGGGTAGTATTTACCTTATTTTCATAAATCCCTACAAAATATTTCAATATCTTTTTTAGGTGACAAATGAGTCACGATATCAATATTTTGGTATATTGTATCGACCAAACATTATATATATCTAATTATATTATTTTTATTCTACCTAATTCATAAAAATGAATCAAATCATAATTATAAAATTTTATGGCAAATTATATTCACAATGAGAGTAGAATTTAACTCGAATTTCAAAAAATGAAATAATATAACAATTTTTTATATAATAACGAACATTACCTCGATTTTGAAAATAGAATACCCGTACCCATTCGCTCATCCTCGTCAACCACTATAGTGGAAAAATTTATTATAGTAAGAAACGGATTAACCACTGCTTCTGACAAACTCTTGTAAAACGTAATTAAATTTCAAAATTTTTGTTTTAAAGTTTAACGTGAAGGGCACAAACCAATTTATCAAATATACTAGAAATTATAACAATATAATAAAAAATAAATATTCTTAATTAGTAGGGGATGAGGCAAACTTGGGAGATGTGGACCTCCAGAGTTTCATTATCTACCTTACACCTTTTTAACTTAGTTGTAACATATTTAGGGGGTAAATTTACAATTCAGTTAATAGGACACTAATATCGAATCACTACATGGTTCAAGACTTAGATGTTTTTCGTAAACCATCTAACATGATTTTCTATCATATTACTCGTACTTAACACTTTCGAATGTTGTGGTCGTCATCCAACTCTTAGTTTATTCTACGGTCAGATATACTCGGCCTCCCCATTTAGTTTTTCCTTAACCAATTATATATTACTGTGACATGTATACACTAAGAACTCATGTCCCGTACACAAGTGGATGACATACACTTGTCTAGCACTTCTAAACTTTACAACCCATACCTCATTCAAGGCTACACAAGCCATACACACAATACACTACTCAAGCCCTACACACAACAGCTCCGAGTAGTGTACCGCCGCTTGGACAATACCAAACTAGAAAATTTGTGCATGAGAGTCACAAATATACTCTTACCATAACTGACACTATTCGAGTGTCATCTCGTAGTTGGGTGCCTCAGCACTCGGGGTTATGAAAGTCTCACCGCCACTCCCTCGCACAACAATGAGAAACTCAGGCCCGCACACAAATAGACTACTCATGCCCTATATTTATATCACTCCCGAAGTGTATCGCTGCTTGGACAATACCAAACCTGGAATTGGAGAGTAGGAGTCGCGCGATAACTCTACCATAACCGACACTAAGGAGTCGCGCGATAACTCTACCATAACCGACACTACTTTAGTATCGTCTCGCATCTAGGTGTCACTATAAACCCTGTTCTATCAAAATAAAAAGCCGGAAAGGAGAGCTAGAAAACCGAGGATTCAAAGAGAACCGAAATTGGTATAGAGAACCTAAAATAAAGATTTGAAAAATTCAAAGTGATCAATAAATACCCAAAAATCTTGAAAAGGAACCATGAATGGAATTGGATGAGCAAACCAGACCAGTTCAGAGTGAACCAACCTAAACCAAATTAAACCGGATTGTACCATGAAGAACCAATTCAAATATTAATTTTTCGAGGTGACTTAAAAACATCAATTTGGGAAACTAAAGTCACCATTGGATAGAAAATGAATTTATAAGAATTTAAAATTTTTTAAGTTTTAGAAAATAGGTCGAATTGGGCCTTAACTAATCGATTTTCGAATTCGGGTCACTAAACCCGATTTGACCGAACCGGTCAATGGACGCATGCCGGGTCAGCGCCCAGTCAGCACGTGCGACCAATCAGCGTGCAACACGTGGCGAAGCACGCACAATCAGCTACTTGGTCAATGCTTGGAAGCGTTGACCAATTAGAGCGTGATGCGTGTCCTCCGTTAACTATCAACTGAGGAGAAGCCCCGTCAGCCGAGTTGGTCAATGAGGAGCTGACACGTGGTAAAGAGGTCACATCAGTGGTCGACTAGAATATTAGAGAAACGGTCAATCAATCTAAAGTCAACACATGGTAGAGCTATGTCGGATGGTCCCATCCAATTAGAGGCTAATACGTGGTAGTGGCATAGTGTGTCAAGAGGAAAACATGACTTATTTAAATTAGCCAATGAAAGGATGCCATGTGTCATAGTCAATGGCTGGTCGAATATGGTTAGGGCCACGTTGGAATGAGCGAACAATGGGAGGTCGCGACATGGCCGATCAACGAGTCAAAGGATGACTCGAATGCTAAGTGGGAAGTCGCATCAAGAAGCCATCCAATCACAATGTGCCACATGGTAGCTCACATGTGCACGCATAGTGTCATCTTCAACATCTGAACTGAACGGATAAGGATAACGAGTTGGCTGCATCTACTTCGATGGCCGAAAAATCCTCCCAATATGTCTGTGAATGTGAGAGATTGGGGCTAATTGATGGACGAACGAATAGTTTTGTTAGTTACCAAACTCCCCATATAAAGAGCTCCCCATTCATCCTCCTAATCCCTGAAACGACTGAAGAAGAAGAAAAACTCCATTTCCTAGCGAGGCATAAACTAGAGATCTGACTTAGGCATTTTCCTCAACCTTCGAAGGTGAATTCAAGTTCCTTGGAATTGAGAAGAAGTCACATACCTTTCTACAATCTCTCTTCAGCTCGAGGATCACCAAAACGTGTATGAATACATCTCAAGGGATATGGTCTGGTCTGATCGTCGATGCAGGATATGGGTGATGCCCATGATCAACAATGGTGGGCTAAGATCTAGTACTATGTGAGTAGGCCCAAAGCCACGATTTTGAAAAGGAAGTGGGCCCAATATCACGCCCCAACCTGGTTTGGTTGGATATCCATGATCAACACCCCCTTGTTTTACTAAAATGGTATTAGTACCAAGATAGGCCACAAAAGGTAAATGTTTTCCATAACTAATTGACTATGCTCATTTGTCCATTCTTTAGGCTCTATTAAGTGAACATGGACCACAACCCGTCCTGATGTCAGCGGTCATTTTCCCTAATTGATTTCTTAATTGAGGGCTTACTTCTCCAAGATTCCTCATATATTCTTTCTTTTACTCTCTTATTATTGTAGTCCACCCACTCCTATTCGTTACGACATTCTTTGATGCTACCATGCTATTTATCCATTCCATTGCTTTAATTTACTTCTTAGGACCTCATGAGTACTTTTCCTTGGTACTCGATCTTTCCATATTAATCAACATTTCATTTGTGAGCTTATCGTTCTTTCCATTTTGGTTGGTTCCATTTCCTCTTAATTGGGATACACATGTCCTTAAGGGTTTCCTTCCATGGTAGGATTCTTTCCCTTTCTCTTGACATCCTTCCTAGGAGATTTCTACCCTCAAATGAGATCCCTTGATATCGTCTTCTCCTATTTACCTTTACTCCTCAAATCTTGCAGGCACATCTTTTATACTCTATCCGCATCCTCATTCATACCCAGTACCTGTCTATTTCTTTAGGGAGCGTAAAAGCTTCCTTGTTTCAAGATTTCTTGACCATTATGTAAGAGGCTTGCCAATTCTTTTCTTAGCTTGAGTTTAGTCATTAATTGGCCTTTGGTCCTTTTAAGGATTTCTTTCATCCTTCTTTTCTCGAGTATTTGGCCTTTCCTCCTCTCTCTTCTTTGTTAGAACTCAAATTATGTCTTTCCCGAGTATTAGTTAATTAACTGCATCGCCTCCAACATTCTGGTCTAAGTTTCTTAAGGCAGTTGTTTCTTGAGCCTTCCTATCCTTAACGTCCATCTCATTGACCTTGTAAACCCCGCCCTTTTGAGCTAACGAAAAATCGGGAAAAGAACCGGCCAAACCGAGTGAGAAAATCGAACCGGTTTAAAAACCTAATCATTTGTGAATAGGCAATTTGGGAATTTACAACTCTCACATGATCCAAATGGTTCATAATACGATGAAAAAGAACCTTAGGATGAATTGGAAACGAAAAACTAGACCGGTTTAGATGAACCGGATCCATCAGGATTGATATGGTTTATGAACCGAGTCGGTTCATGAACCAGAACCGATAGAGAAGAGGCAAATCAGATTAATTCGACTCCCTTGTACCCCAAACAAATTTATAAACCTTGGGAAGGAACCTTAGAACAAAGTGGGAGAGAAAAACTAGACCAGTTCGGGTGAACCGGACCTGAACTGGATTAAACCGGTTTAAGAATCGAGACGATTTATGAACCAGAATCAATAAACAGATGGTAAACTAGGAATTTTATGGACGCTATGTGATCCAAGGAGTCACAAAAGACATGGAAGCAGACTTGTGAAGAAATTGGGGATGAAAACCAAAACGGTACAGGTGAACTGTATTTGAACCGGTTTAGATCGGTCTGAACCACTATTGAACCGAATCCTAAATTTATCTTTCTAGGTGGCTTAAATAATATGAATTGGAGATTTGATGCTATATTGAATAGAAAATGAATTTAGATGAATTTAGAAATTTTTAGATTTAAAAAACTCGGTTGAATGAGGGGTGAACCGGCCGGTTTAAGATTCAAACTCGATTCGGTATGGTTCGGAATAGTGTCATCTTCTTCCTCAGGATGACAGCACTATTTACTCGCCGAAAAATTGAAGCAGTGTCGGCGAAGAAGAAATGCTTCCGTTAGGTACGTTTCAGTCTTCAATGCTTGTCATAAAGGTTCAAATGGACGGCCAACGAGTCCCCGAGCTCCCTATATGAAGAGACCCTCTCCATTCATCCTCTCCACACCTGAAAACTCCATTCTCTCTCAACTGCTCCATTTTCTGGAAAAGCTCGAACCAGAGCTCAGACATGGGGTCTTTTCTGAGTCAAACAAGGTGAGGTCAGGTTCTTTAGAACTGGGGAGAGTCAGCTACACACCTGTAGTCTTTGTTTGCTCCGAGGGTCACCGGAGAAACGCCGGCGTAATGAAACAGTGAAGCAGCTCCGGTGCACTAAAGCTGCCCTGTTTCGGCCGAGTTGAAATCGGCCATTTCAAGCCCTCCTCAAGCAAAACCAAGCCTTCTTAACACTTCCTCAGCCCTCCCACGACCGAATTAGGTCTGAAAGGTAAGCCAATTCGGCTCCCCTCTGCAATTTCCAGTCGGTGCTAGAAAGAGAATCGGTAGAATTTCAATGATGAAATTCTAACTCAATTCAACATCAATTGATGCGATTCTTGATTCTAGGATGAACCTAGGATGAGAGCTATCTGCCCATATCAAAAGCTCAGACCGTCGTGCTCTCACCGGTGAGTAATTGAAGCTTTCTCTCTCTACAGTCTATTTTCCGGCGAAGCTCCATTTGAGCTCATTCCGACATTAAAACTCGCAAGTCCAAGTTCTATGGAATTGTATGAACATGGTGAAACTCAATTTCAACTTCAATTTAAACAATTAAAGGTGATTGATCGGTCAATTTGATAAAATCATATTCGGCTGTGTTAAAGAGTTGGAATTGGGGGAAAATTATAGATTTTTGAAAATTCAAGGAACTGAAATGTAATTTTCTAAAATTGAGGGTTAATTGGGCATGATAAAAATGTTAGAGGGCCAATTGTGGAATTTTAGAATTTTTGGGGTGAAACTTACCATTTTTGTAAAGGAAGGGCAAAATGGTAATTTTGGAAAAGTTGGGGACCAAATTGGATTTTTGGGAAATTAATCCCCTTTTTGTGAAATGGAATAAATTGAAGTCCTATGATAAATTTTAAAAGTTTCAGGACTTAATTTGAGGAAAAACTAGCATTAGGGATTTAAAGTTAAAGAAAAATAAATTTAGAAACCTAAGTGCAAATAAATGAAAGTTTGACTTTCTCATTCATTTGGAATGAATGAAGGCTATTAGGACAAAGGATAATGAACCGAGATGTTCATATTATGTAGGAACACGAAGTACGGGGAATGCCAGCAAACAAAAGCTCGCATGAATTCAAAGAACTGGTCCAGCGGAATTCACGACATTAATGAGTGAGTGCGTTTACTAACGTCATACCCGGTTGGGATGATGAGCACATCGAAATAAAAACCCACTACTATGTGGTATTTTAAACATAACAACTTAGCGTAGTGATGTGAAAACCATGCGGAAAAACTATTTACCGGTTGTAAGTAGATCATAACCGGTTGGTATGATGAAACTTCCTCTAAGGAAGTTAAAAACCCGTTCATCAATTATGAACGGAGATGTCCTTATATCATGTCGGTATAATATACAGTGAAAACATATTTTTGTCGGAAGTGTTCTCCCCTGACAGTGTGCCAATGCTTAAACTATTTGAGAGACCTTCTTGACAGGAGCCTGGGTGATCCAAATGGTTCATAAAACCTTGGAAAAGAACCTTAGGACAAATTGAAAGAGAAAAACCAAACCAATTTAGATGAACCGGATCCAATTGGTTTGAACTAGTTTATGAACCAAGTTAGTTCATGAATTGGAACTGATAGAGAAAGGGCAAACTGAGAAATTTATGGATCCCAAGTGACCCAAAGATTCTCAAAAGACATGGAAATGGACTTGACAATGAATTGGAGATGAAAACCAAACTAGTTCAGGTGAACCTGATCTGAACCGGTATGAACCACTATTGAACCGGATTCTAAATTCATTTTTCTATGTGGTTTAAAAATTTTAAATTTGAGATTTGAGGCTACCATTGGATAGAAAATGAATTTAGAAATTTTTAGATTTCAAAAATTCAGTTGAATGGGGGGTGAACCGGCCGATTTAAACTTTGAATCAGGTTCGGACCAATCCGGTCTGGTTCGGAATAGTGTCATCTTCTTCCTTCAGATGACAGTAGTGTTCACTCGCTGGAAAATCAAAGCAGTGCCAGTAAAGAAGAAACATCTTCGTTCAATACATTTCTGGCCATCAATGCCTGCCATAAAGGTGCCAATCGGATGTCAAAGAAGTCCTCGAGCTTCCTATATAAAGATCCCCCCTCCATTAATTTTCTTCATACTTGAAAAGCCCAGTCTCTCCCAACTACTCCATTTTCCAATGAAACTCGAACTAGAGCTCCGATTTGGGGACATTTCTGAGCCAAAGAAGGCAAGGTTGGGTTCTTTAGAATAGGAGTGGTATCAACTACACGCCTGTAGTTTCCGTTTGCTTCGAGGGTCTCTAGAGAAACATTGGCGTGATGGAACAGTGAAGCAGCTTTGGAGGACCGAAGCTGCCTATTTCGGCTGAGCTGAAATCATCCATTTCGAGCCCTCCTCAGGCCAAACCAAGCCCTCCCATGGCCGAATTCGAATGGAAATGTATGCCAATTTGGCTCCCTTCTACAATTTTTGACTAATGCTAGAGAGAGAATCGGTATAATTTCGATGATGAAATTCTAACTCAATTCGACATCAATTGATGCGATTCTTGATTCTAGGATGAACCTCAAGATGAGAGCTATCTGCCCATATCGAAAGCTCAGATCGCCGTGCCCCTGATGGTAAGCTTTCGAAGCTTTCTCTCCCTACAGTCTGTTTTCCGGTGAAGCTCCGTTTGAGCTCGTTCCAACATTAAAACTTGCGATTCAAAGTTCTACTTAATCATATGAAGATGTAGTATCTCAATTTTAACTTCAATTTCAATAATTATATGTATTTGATCAGTCAATTAGATAAAATCAAATTCAGTTGTGCTAAGAAGTTGAAATTGGGGGAAAAATTGGGGATTTTCAAAAATTTGAAAGACCAAGATGCAATTTTATAAAATTGAGGGTCAATTGGGCATGATAAAAATGTTAGAGGGCCAATTGAGGAATTTTGGAATTTTTGGGGTTAAACTTACCATTTTTGTAAAGGAAGGGCAACATGGTAATTTTGGAAAAGTTTGGGGACCAAATTGGAAATTTGAGAAATTAAATCCCTTTTTTAAAATTTGAATAAATTGAGGTCCCAAGGTGAATTTTAAAAGTTTTAAGACTCAATTTGAGGAAAAATTGACATTAGGGACTTAAAGTTAAAGAAGAATAACTTTAGGGACCTAATTGCAAATAAATAAAATTTTGGTTTTCTCACTCATTTGGAAAGAATGAAGGCTATTAGGCTGAGGGATAATGAACCGAGATGTTCATATCTTGTAGGAATACAAGGTACTGGGAATGCCAGGAAGGACAAGCTAGCGTGAATACAAAGAACCGATCTAGTGGAATTCACTACATTAACATGTGAGTGGGATTTTATATCATACCCAGTTGGGAATGATAAGTACCTCAAAATAAAAAACCCACTATTTGTGGTATTTTAAACATCATAACATAGAGAAGTGATGTAAAAATCACGCGGAAAAACTACTTACCGGCTGTAATTAGATCATACCAGGTTGGTATGATGAAACTTTCTCGAAGGAAGTGGAAAAACCCCATTCATCGGTTATGAGCGGAGATGTTCTCATTGTCGTTTGGTATGATGGATAGTTGAAAACATATTTGGTCGGAAGTGCTCTCCCCTGATTGTGTGCAAATGCTTAAATGAATTGGGAGACCTTCTTGACGGGAGCTCGAATAGCTCTTATAGGCCGAGGGCCTCGGTTTTGGAACTTGGGGGCTATTATGCCCGGTTTTGAAAATCTCGAACAAGTGGGACATAGGCTAGTGGGCACGAGAAGGAGCTCGTAAACAAACATGAGATATGTGCCATAAAACTTTAATAAATGAATTGTTTGGCCATGGTACCAAGATAGTGTTGACATGCTCAATCAACTAGCGATAGTGTGACATGATAGGTCGATGGACTAGTTAAGACAAACAACTGTAGGTTGAGCTGAGGGTGGGGGTCGTTGGACTAGTGGCACCACATATTACATGGCATAATGTGAAAATACTGATTGTGCATGCATTGTGATTACAGGACCAGCAAGACACCCAAGAGAGGTAGTGATGCGTCTTAACGGCCCTAGACGACCTGGTAATTATAAGGGCAGTTCATCATACCAGGTGACCGTGTGAAATTTGGTGTTGCACCAAGCTCATGAGATCAGGGTGGGGACGGGATGAGGTCTCTGTCCTCATACGGGCACAGGGAATTGGTTTTGGGATTGAGGGTCGGATGTTGCGAACATCCACTCATTCTCAAGGTAGAAGTGGACATGCTTCTATCATGGTGGCCAATAAAATCGCTTCGACACCACAAGTGGGTTTAATGGACGTATTGGCCTGCGAATGTGTGTTTGACCTTCATGATGAAGGATATGTGTTGGGTGATGACACACCATGATTAATAAGAAATGGTGGTAAAAACTGAGATTTGAAATGAAAGGATTTTTGAAAGAAAGAAGTCTAGCACACTCCAATACAAATCTTTTTCCTAAAAGTTAAATTTTTTGAAAATCGATTCACTGATTCGTTGTACTCACGCCCCTCCCTTATATCCCTTTCAGGAAATTTCAAAAAGCCTACCCTTAAAGACCATCAAATAAGACACTTGTGAGATAGGTATGATAAATTTAAAATATTATGCAGTTTTGATTTATGTTATTCTAGGAAAAGGTGCGGGTTTAAATGACGCCTTACTCTTTACGGTTTATAATAAGGGGAAACCCTTTAAAAAATCAGGAGAGTGGCGGGTTGATCACGAGGATCCGACCAAACCGAGTCGGGGCGTGATAAGTTAGGTATGATAAATTTAGAATTTTATGCAGTTTTAATTTATGTTATTCCAGGAAAGGTGCAGGTTTAAAGGATGTCTTACTCTTTATGGTTTATAATAAGTAGAAACTCTTTAATAAACTGCGATAGTGGTGGGTTGATCACGCGGATCCGATCAAACTGGGTCAAGGTATGACACCCTTCTTTTAAACCATGAGAAGTAAGACGTCCTTTTAAACCTACACCTTTTTTGGAATAACATAAATCAAAACTGCATAAGATTTTAAACTTTTCATACCTACCTCACAGATGTGTTAACTTGTAGTATTCATACCTGCAAATTGAGCAGCACCAACGAAGCTGAAAAGTCTCCAGCCAGGGAGTTTCAGGCAATGAATGACCACCATTAAGGTGCTAATCGGATGGCCAAGAAGTCCCCGAGCTTCCAATATAAAGAGCCCTTCCTCATTCATCCTCTCCACACCTGAAAACTCCATTCTCTCTCAACTACTCCAATTTCTAATTAAGCTCAAACTAAGGCTCCAATATAAGGTCTTTTCTTAAATAAAGAAGGCATGGTCAGGTTATTTAGGACCAGGGAGAAGTCAGCTACCCGACAATAGTCTCCATTTTCTCCGAGGGTCGCCGGAGAGACACTGAAGTAATAGAATAGTGAAGCAGCTCCCGCGGACCAAAGTTGTCCTAATTTCGCCGAGCTGAAAACAGCCAATTCGAGCACTCCTCAAGCCAAACCAAGCCCTTCCAACACCTCAACAGCCCTCCTACAACTGAATTAGAGTTAAAATGTAAACCTCGCTCTTTGGACTTAAGGAAAGTGGGAAAGAACCAGTCAAACCAAGTGAGAAAATTGAACCGGTTCCCAAACCCGTTTATTTGGGGAATGGGCAAATTGGAGAAATTTCAACTTCCTTATGACCCAAAAAGATTTATAAACCTTGTGTGGGAAACTTAGAACAAACTGGGAGAGAAAAACTGGATAGGTTCGGGTGAACCGGACTAGAACCAGATTGAATCGGTTTAAGAATTGAGCCGATTTATAAACCGGAACCAATAGAGATAGGGCAAACCGGGAAATTTATGCACCCTAAGTGACCTAAGGAGTCATAAAATTCATGAAAAAGGACTTTAGGATGAATTGGAGATGAAAACCAAACCTGTTCAGGTGAACCGGATCTGAACCAGATTGAATCAATTTGGACTGGTTTGAACCACTATTGAACCGGATGCTAAATTCATTTTTCTAGGTGGCTTAAAAAATTTTAATTTGAGATTTGAGGCAAGAATTGGATAGAAAATGAATTTATATTAATTTAGAAATTTTTAGATTTGAAAAATTCAGTCGAATTGGTGGGTGAACCAATCGGTTTAAGCTTTGAACCTGGTTCGGATTGGTCCGGTCTGGTTCAAAATAGTGTTATCTTCTTCCTTCAGATGACATCACTATTCACTCGCTGGAAAACTGGAGCAGCGCTGGTGAAGGAGAAATGTTTCCATTCAGTATGTTTCGAGCCATCAATGTCTGACGGTCGACGAGTCCCCGAGCTCCCTATATAAAGAGCAAGTATGGATTTAGAAAGAGAAGAAATCTTAAGAGGGAAGGACACTAGTGCAAATGAAGAATGAAGTAAAAGATCAGATATTTTAATATGTCATTAAGTATCAGGAAATTTGAGGATTTGAAGGCAGAACTACCAAATAAAGAAATTTGGAAAAAAAATGAGAAGTACCGAAACCAATACTGTTATAGGGACATAAAGTTAAGACATCACGAAGAATGTCATGCAGTAAAGGGGCATGTAAATCCAACTAACTTAGAGAAATACAACTTAGGCAAGGAATGGTCTATGAGTAAGGCATAACGAAGTCAAGCATAAAGGTGATGACCAAGGAATGAGGAAGGAATCCATAAAGGATGAAAATATAATAAATGCCAGAATCCTTGGAAGAAAAATGACTGAAATTTATAGTTATGAAATTTTGGCTAAAAGAAGCTTGGGATGTGAAATGATGCCTTGGGAAAGAAGGACGTAACGAATGAAAATGATGATATATTTTTAAGGAAATACTCCAGGCTAATGTAAGTTCCACAGAATGAGGAATAACCGACAAAGTGGTAGGATGATTTGATGAGAATCTTAGATATGTGAGGAATAGAATGGACGAAAATAACCAAGAAGGTGGTAGGACAATAAAAAAGAAAACTTCATAATAATAAGAAGTTTAAGCCAACACGCAAACAATGTGAAATACGTTTTGGGGACAAAACTTCTAAAAGAAGGGGTATTAGCGTTTCTTAGGGTTTCATAATGTTTCTTAGCATTATCTAGCGTTTCTTGGGGTTTCTTAGTGTTTTTAGGGTTTCTTAGCATTACTTATCATTTCTTATATTTTCTTAGCATTTCTTAGGGTTTTATAGGATTTCTTAGAGTTTCTTAGTGTTTCTTAGAGTTTCTTAGCGTTTCTAAGCATTTCTTAGCATTTATTAGCATTTCTTTGCATTTCTTTGCATTTCCTAGCATTTCATACTATTTCTAAGGGTCTATTAGCATTTCTTAGGGTTTCATAGGGTTTCTTAGCGATTCTTAGCATTTTCTTAGCTTTTCTTGGGGTTTCTTAGTGTTTTCTAGGGGTTCTTAGCGTTACTTAGCATTTCTTCGCATTTCTTTGGGTTTCTCAGCACTTATTACAGTTTTATAGTGTTTCTTAGCATTTCTTAGGGTTTTATAGGGTTTCTTAGAGTTTCTTGGTGTTTCTTAGGGTTCCTTAAGGGTTCTTAGCGTTTCCTCAGATTACTTAGGGTTTCTTAGCTTTTCTTAGAGTTTTTTAGCGTTTACTAGGGTTATCTAATGTTTCTTACCATTTCTTATAGTTTATTAGTGTTTTATAGTGTTTCATAGCAATTCTTAGCATTTTTAGCATTTCTTGGGTTTCTTAATGTTTTTTAGTGCTTCATAGCGTTACTAAGTATTTCTTATAGTTTCTTAGCATTTCTTAGGGTTTCTTAACATTTATTAGTGTTTTATAGTGTTTCTTAGCATTTCTTCATGTTTTATAGGGTTTCTTAGAGTTTGTTAGCATTTCTTAGTGTTTCTTAGGGTTTCTTAGTGTTTTTTACTATTTCTTAGGCTTTAATAGCGTTTTTAGGTTTTCTTAGGGTTTCTTAGGTTTTTTTTAGGTTTTTTAGCGTTTCTTAGGGTTTCTTAAGGCTTATGGCTTCTTAGCATTTCTTAGGGAATTTTGGCATTTCTTAGCTTTTGGTAGGTTTTCTTAGCACTTTTTAGTGTTTTTTTAGCATTTCTTAGGGTTTCGTAAGGTTTCTTTGGGTTCCTTAAAGGGTTCTTAGCATTTCCTTGGGAATGCTAAATTCATTTTTCTTGGTGGCTTAAAAAATTTAAATTTGAGATTTGAGGCCACCATTGGATAGAAAATGAATTTAGATTTGAAAAATTCAGTCGAATTGAGGGTGAACTGGCCGGTTTAAACATTGAACCTATTTCGGACCAGCTCAGAACAATGTCGTCTTCATCCTTCATATGACAACACTGTTCACTTGTAGGAAAATTGAAGCAGCGCCAGTGAAAAAGAAACATTTCCATTCAGTACATTTCATGCCATCAATGTCTATCATAAACGTGCCAAACAGATGGCCGACGTGTCCCTGAGCTCCCTATATAAAAATCCCTTCTCCATTCATCCTCCACACCTGAAAACCTATATCTCTCTCTCAGCTACTTAGTTTTCCGGTGATGCTTGAACCAGAGCTCTAATTTAGGGTCATTTATGAGCCAAAGAAGACTTGGTCAGGTTCCTTAGATCTAAGGAGAATTCAGCTACACGATGGTAACATCCATTCACTCTAAGGGTCACCGGAGAAGCGCCACCGTGATCGAACAGTGAAGCAGCTCCAACAGTTCGAAGCTGCCCTATTTCAACCTAGCTGAAATTAGCTGATTCAAGCCCTCCTTAGACCAAACCAAGCTCTCCCAACACTTCCTCAGCCCTTCCACGATCGAATCTGGATGGGAAGGTAAGCCAATTCGGCTCCACTCTGCAATTTCCGATCGATTCTAGAGCGAGTACCAATAGAATTTAGATGATAGAATTCTAATCCAATTCGACATCAATTGATAAGATTCTTGATCCTAGGAGTAACCTGAGGAGAAGAGCTATCAGCCGTGATTGGAAACGCGCCCCCACCGGCGAGCAATTAAAGTTTTCTCTCTTTACGTTCTGTTTTCCGGTGAAACTCCGTTTGAGCTCATTCTGGCATCAAAATTTATGGTTCAAAGTGCTATGGAATTGTATAAAGATGTAGAAACTGAATTTCAACTTCAATTTCAACAATTAGAAGTGTTTAATCGGTCAATTTGATGAAATCAAATTCAACTATGTTACGTAGTTGAAATTGGGGGAAAGTTGAGGATTTTTGAAAATTTGCATGACCAAAATGCAATTTTTATAAAATTGAGGGTTAATTGGGCATGATAAGAATGTTAGAGGGCCAATTGAGCAATTTTAGAATTTTTGGGGTAAAACTTACTATTTTTATAAAGGAAGGGCAAAATGGTAAATTTGGAGGCCAAATTGGGAATTTGGGAAACTTAAACCCCTTTTTTATGAAATTGAGTAAATTGAGATCCAAGAGGAATTTTATAAGTTTCAGGACTCAATTTGGGAAAAAACTAGCAATTGGGGCCTAAAGTAAAGGAAAAATAATTTAGGGACTAATTTGTAAATATGGGAAAAGTTGTGAATTGAGTCATTTATACTAAATGAGGTGATCAAGCAAGATGATAATTAACAAGGATGTTCATTTCGTGTATTAACACGAGATATCGGGAACGCCAACTTGAGTTTAAGCTTGCAAGGCACAAAAACCAACTAAGTGGAAATTCACTACAAGAACGGGTGAATGGGCTTACTAACGTCATACCCGGTTGGGATGATGAGTAGGATTTTTATATCATATCCAGTGGGGATGATAAGTACGTTGGAAATGAAAACCCACTACTTAGTCTTATTTTAAACATCACAACTTAGACGAGTAGTGTGAAAATGACACGAAAAAACTACTTACTGGTTGTAAGTAGATCATACCCGATTGGTATGATTAAATGGATGATGAATGGGCTTAAAGTTAAAAACTACTAACTGGTTGTGAGTAGGATTTTTATATCATATCCAGTGGGGATGATAAGTACGTTGGAAATGAAAACCCACTACTTAGTCTTATTTTAAACATCACAACTTAGACGAGTAGTGTGAAAATGACACGAAAAAACTACTTACTGGTTGTAAGTAGATCATACCCGATTGGTATGATGAAACATCCTTGGAGGAAGTGGAAAATCCGTTCATCGGTTAAGAGTGGAGATATCCTCATACTCAGTTGGTATGATGGATAGTTAAAAATATATTTTTGTTAGAAGTACTCTCCCCGGACTGTGTGCCACTACTTAAACGATTTGGAAGATATTCTTGACAGGAGCTCGAATAGCTTTATTAGGCTGGAGGCCTCGGTTTTGGAACTTGGTGGCTATTTTGCCCAATTTTGAAAATCTCGAACAATGTGCCATAGGCCAGTTGGCACGAGTAGGAGCTCATAAACAAACATGAATTATATGCCATAAAAACTTGAATAATTGAATTGTTTGGTCATGGTACCAAGATAGGACCGACATACTTAGTTAACTAGCAAGATTGCGACATGGCAGGTCTCCGGACTAGTCAAGATAAATAGCTGAAAGTTGATTTGAGGGTCGGGGCCATTGGACCAAAGGCGCCACAAATTATATGGTATGATGTGAAAATACTGATTGTGCATGCTTTGTGATTACGGGACCTTCAAGACACCCCTGGGGGGGGGGGGGGGGGGGGGGGGAGGGGAGTGGGGAGGGGGGTGGGGAGGGTGGGTAGTGATGCGTACTAGGGCCCTAGATGACCTGGTGGATATAAGGGCAGCTAGTCATACCAGGTGACCTTGCGAAGCTCGACATAGCTTCAAGCACACGAGACAAGGGTGGGGACGAGATTAGGTCTATGTTCTCATATGGACATGAAGAATTGTTACAGGATTGAGGGTCGAATGTCGTGAACATCCACTCATTTAAGGTAGAAGTGGACGTACTTCTATCTAGCTAGCCGGTAAGGTCGCACCGACGTCACAAGTGGGTTAAGTGGACGTACTGGCCTGCGATTGTGTGATTAACCTTCATGATGAAGGTTGTTCTTTTGAAAACCAAGATTTTTAAAGTGGAGAAAATCTAAAGGATATTAAGGAGTCTGGCACACTCCAACTTGAATACCTTATTTTAACTCTATTTTTTTAAATACCCATTCACTGAGTTGTATAAACTTACCCCCTCTTTTTTATCCCTTTTTAGAAAAAGAGAAAATGACTAGGAATAACACCAAGCCTTATCGTCCGTCAAGTATGCTTAATTTCTCTTAACCTTGCATTTTATTTCATATATGTCTTTCTAGTGAACAAGGTCGAAAATACATTTAGCTTATCTGGAGTTAACGAAGGAGGAAACTCCTCTTAAATCGGGAGAGCGGCGGGTTGTTCATGGTGATCCAACCAAATAGGGTTGGGGCATGACAAGAAAGGTAAGCCAATTTGGCTCCCCTCTATAAATTCTGATCGATACTAGAGAGAGAACTGACATAACTTCGATGACTAAATTCTCATTCAATTCGGCATCAATTGATGCAATTCTTGATCCTAGGAGGAACCTCAAGACAAGAGCTATCTACCCAGATCGAAAGCTCGGACCGCTACTCCCTGACAGTAAGCTTTCTAACCTTTCTCTCTCTAAGTCCAATTTTTCGGCAAAGCTTTATTTGAGCACATTCTAGCATCAAATTGCACGATCCAAAGAACAATTGAATCATATGGAGTAGAAACTCCAATCTAACTTTAATTTCAACAATTAAACTCAGATCGGTCAATTTGATAAAATCAAATTCGGCTGAGTTAGAAGTTAAAAATTGGGTTAAAATTTAAGGATTTCAAAAATTCGAGGAATTAAAGTGTAATTTCATAAAATTGAGGGCCAATTGGGCATGGTAAAGATGTTTGAGGATCAATTGAGTAATTTTTGGAATTTTAGGGCAAAACTTACCATTTTTGTAAAGTAGGGGGCAAAATGGTAATTTTGGAAAAGTTGGGGACCAAATTGAAAATTTGGGAAACTTGAACCCTTTTACATAGTTTTGAATAAATTGAGGTACCAAGGTGAATTTTAGAAATTTTGGGTCTCAATTTGAGGGAAAAACGGCATTAGGACCTAAAGTTAAAGATAAAGAACTTAGGGACCTAATTGCAATAAATCAAAACGTTTTAGTATTTCATCCATACACGATGAATGAAGGCTATTAGGTCGAGGGATAATGAACAAGGATGTTCATATCATGTAGGAACATGAAATAATAGGAATGCTAGCAATGACAAGCTCGTGTGAAGACAAAGAATTGGTAGAGAGTAATTCACTACATTAACTCGTGAGTGGTATTTTATATCATATCCAGTTGAGATGATAAGCACCTAGAAAATGAAAACCAACTATTTAGAGGTATTTTAACCATCACACTTGATAGGAGTAATGTGGAAATCACACGGAAAAAATTACTTTTCGGTTGATATGATGAAACGTCCTAGAAGGAAGTGGAAAACCCTATTATAGGATATAAGCGGAGATGTCCTCATACTTGGTTCATGTGATGGACGACTGAAAAGTTTATTTTGTCGGAAATGCTCTCCCTTGACTGTGTGCCACTACTTATAAAAATTTTGGGAGACCTTTTTTATGGGAGCTCGAATAGCTCAGTTAGGCCAAAGGTGTCAGTTTTGGAACTTGGGGGCTAATTTGCTCGATTTTAAAAATCCCAAACTCTGGGCCCTAGGCCAGTTTGCACTAGTAGGAGCTCGTAAACAAACATGTTTATTAAGCCATGAAAAATTAATTAAATGAGATTTTAGCCATGGTACTGAGACAAGACCGACATACTCGATGTACTAATGGTAGTGCAACATGACAGGTCTATGGATCAGTCAAGACAAACAACTATAGGTCGAGTTGAGAGTTGGGGCCATTGGACCAATGGCACAACAAATTACATGGCTTATTTGAAAAATTGTGATTGTGCATGCGCTATGTTATGGGACCTTCAAGACACCCAAGAGGGGTAGTAAAGCATCCTAGGGCTCTAGACGACCTATTGGAGGTAAGGGCAGTAAGTCGTAACAGAAGTCTTGAGAAGCTCGACATAGCCTCATTGCAATTGAGACTAGGGTGGGGATGGGATGAGGTCTCTGTTCACATATGGACATGAAAATTTTTTAGTCTAAGGGTAGGACATTAGAGACGTTCACTCAAACTTCGGGTAGAAGTCAAAGACTTCTATCAGGGTGGATGGTAAAGATGCTCTAATTGATAAGTGGGTACAGTCGGCATAACTGCATCTTGTGAATATGTGTGATCCCTTCATGATGAAGGATGTGTGTGGTATGTTAAACACAATGAATATGGAAACGAGAAAGAGGTTATGAAAATCGTGGAAAGGATTTTAGAATCCTTGTAAATGAATTGGGAAACCTTAGAAAAAGGTTTTAATAAACCCAGATTTAAAGAAAGGCTTTTTTATGAAATAAGGAGTCTGGCACACTTCGATTAAAGAAATTAATTTTTTTGAAAACTCTCACCCCAACACCCATTCACTGAGTTGTCGAACTCACCCCCTTCCTTTACCCTTTTCAGGAAACCAAGGAAAAATCAACCTAAAAGATTTATTAGTAGCCAAACCTTAAGACAAATATGTAAAATTTATATTCAATTTTGATTAATGTTATTCTAAGAAATGTACATGTAAGAAGGATGCCTTACTCCCCATGTTTTAGAAGAGGGGAAAACCCTGAATAAACCGGGAGAGTGGCGGGTTGTTCACGGGGATTTGACCAAATTGGATCGGGGCGTGACAACTTGAGTGGTATCAAAGCATGTTTCCTCGAATACATTATCAAGACTAGAGAACAGTGTTCAAAATATTTAGATGGCTCCCAAGAAAGGAACTAAGAGAACTAGAGTTGCAGTCTTTAACATTGCCCAACCACCCCTTCTAGTAGAAACTCCCTGAGAAACCCAAACAATTCCACTTGGACCAAGCTCAGAACACATGAGGTTATATGAAGAGTTCAATCAAGTATTTGGGCAACCTAATCTCGTCCCTAAGGCAGGCACCTACTCTCAAGCTAAACCCGAGGAAGTACAAACTCATCCTCCTCCTGTTAATCATCCCCCTCCAGTTGATATTCCCAAGTATCTCAAGACTCTTCGTCAATTGGGTGTAAGCTTTTTCTCAGAGAGAAAGACGCGGGAGCTACCATGGACTGGCTAGGTAACATCAAGAAGTTGATGGGGATAGTTAGAATATCACCAAAGGATATGGTGATCCTGACAAAAGTTTTCTTGGAGGGTAGTGCCAAAATATGGTTGGACAATATCCATAGCCTGCATACTTCCACACCCCCCTAGGAGTAGTTTAAGGAGAGATACGTAGAGGAGTACCTAACCCCTCACCTAATTAATTTGAAGAAGTAGGATTTCCTTCGACTATGAAAAGGGCTTAACTCTATATCAGAATATGAGGCTAAGTTTAATGAGCTAAGGCCTTTTTCTTCATACTTAGCCGGACTAGTAGATATCTGCCAATGGTTTGTGGATGGTTTTAACATGGGTATAAGAGATTGGATGGGAGTACTAGGACACCCCATGGATTTGGCTGCCATCATCAGCATGGCCCATGAGTATTAATGTCTGGTACAGACAAGACGACGTCAGATAGAGCAAGCCGACCAGAAGGAAGAGGAAGGACAAAGTAACTAGAGAAGTCAAAAGGAGCCCTATAGACAAAAATGGGGTCTTTTAGGAGAAATAATGGTTACCATGCTAAAAGAGAGACAAGTACAACCCCATAAAGGAGAAATCCCTGTTGCCATAGGTGCCGAAAAAGTCATGAAGGGTCGTGTTGAGCCTGTTTAGAATGTGGACAACCCAGACACTTGTAAGCTAAATGCAAGGAGTGAGTAAGTAGGAAGGTGGCATCAAAGGATGCCCTGACAAGTGGACTACCCATAAAAAGGAAAGAAGGAAAAGCCTTCAAGAGGCATTTAAGAGGTTGAACCGGGACGAGAATCCTTAGGTAGAGGATACAAGTAGGAAGTGAGACTTCAAAAGAGGAAGTTCCAAAGCTAAGGAACCACTAGATGGATCCTAAGAGGCTTAAACCAACATAAAGAACCTCATAAAGAACCATGAGTGGTTAAGGGTAAGTCAGGATAGACAAGGTATTACCTAATTGGAAGAGCAAAGAAGCCAATTAGAGATTTACAACAAACCTAGAAAAGAAGGAAGCAACTAGTAGCAATAGGATGGTCAAGGAGAATAAACGAGACCCTAAGAATGACTTGGAAGTAGTGGAGACTACAATCTAAAGAAGGGTAATAGAGTGGGCAAGGTGAGGAGTATACGAAATAAGACCCGGCAATCGGGGATACCTCAGATACGAAAGTAAAGGTTGAACTAGGAAATTAAGGTCGGCAAATGATTAATGGTAGTTGAGAAATACTACCTGACGAAGAGAGATACGAAGCTATAGAATCCCCAAAAGGTTGGAAAGTTGGGAACAACCCTAAAGGAGGTGTTGTAGAAGTCTGATGGACAGAGATAGGTTCTAGACTATGTCATGTCATAAGGGACTTGTAAGCACCAACAGTCCTGAGTAAAATGTAACTCGAGTAAGAAAGAGTCAGTTAGTAAGCATAATAAGGTCTGACATAATTTTGACTGAAGTTGTAATCAATGAAGGATGAAGGATGGGTCAAATTAGGATGAAGGAACAATAACACCGAAACCTATGAAAACTAGTATGTAATGCTCAAAAGAACGCCAAGCTAAGGGTTTCAATGATGAAGAGAATAACTAGACAAAGGAACGATTGGGCACCTTGGAATTCCCAATACTGGAATCTTGAGTAAGAACCCCAAAGGGAAGAATCTTAGAGATGAGAACCTAGGGATATACATTTGGACTCATGGACAAGACATACTAGTTATGATAAAACTACATGGAAGGAGTAAACAATATAAAGGAAAAGAAATTCCTTAAGTGTGTGATTTAAAAGGGCTAAGTGAAAGAACAACCAAAGTTGGCATGTCAAGCAAATCTCAAGTTAACATTACGGGAAAATATTTTCGATGCAAGGGATGTTGATTTAGTTTTGGGTACAAAAATCATAAAAGGAGGGGAGAGTTGTAAACCTCGTCCCTTTAAAACAAGGAAACCGGGGAAAGAACTGGTCCACCCGAGTGAGAAAAATTGAACTAGTTCACAAACTAGATCATTAGAGAATGGGCAATTTGGGGAATTTACAACTCCCGAGTGACCCAAAGGGTTCATAAAACATTGGAAAAGGACCTTAGGACAATATGGGATAGAAAAACCAAACCGGTTAAGGAGAATTGGATCCGAGCTAGATTGAACATGTTTATAAACCTAGTTGATTCATGAACCAGAACCAATAAAGAAAGGGCAAACTAGGAAATTTATGGATCCCGCATGACCTAAGGAGACACAAAAGTTAGGAAAAAGGATTTTAGGATGAATCAGAGATGAAAACCAAACCGGTTCAGGTGAACTAGATTGAACCGATTTGGACCAGTTTGAACCACTATTGAATTGGATGCTAAATTCATTTTTGTAGGTGGGTTAGAAAATTCAAATTTGAGATTTGTGGCCACCATTGGATAGAGAATAAATTTAGAAGAATTTAGAAATTTTTAATTTTGAAAAACTTAGTTGATCGGGCCTGAACCGGCCGGTTTAAACTTTGAAGCCGGTTTGGACCGATCATGTCTAGTTCGGAACGATGTCGTCTTCTTCCTTCAGATGACATCACTGTTCACTCACCGAAAAATTGAGCTGCACCGGTGAAGCTGAAAAGTCTCCAGCGAGTGAGTTTCAGGCAATGAATGACCGCCATTAAGGCACCAATCGGACTGCCAAGAAGTCCTCGAGCTTCCTATATAAAGAGCCGTTCATCATTCAACTTCTCCACACCTAAAAACTCCATTCTCTCTCTGCTACTCCAATTTCTAGTGAAGCTCAAACCAAAGCTCTTATATAGGGTCTTTTCTAAACCAAAGAAGGTGTGGTCAAGTTCTTTAGAACCGAGGAGATGTCAGCTACCCAACGATAAATCTCCATTTGCTCTGAAGGTCATCGGACAGATGCTATCATAATAGAACAGTGAAGTAGCTTTGGCGGATCGAAGTTACCCTATTTTGGCGAAGTTGAAAATGGTCAATTTGAGCCCGACTCAGGCCAAACCAAGCCCTCTCAACACCTCAACAACCCTCCTACAACTGAATTAGAGTGGAAAGGTAAGCCAATTTGGCTTCCCTCTATAAATCCCGTTCGGTGCTAGAGAGAGAACTGACAAAAATTTGATAACTAAATTCTCATTCAATTCGATGTCAACTGTTCTTGATCATAGGAGGAACTTCAGGACTACTGCTATCTGCCCAGATCAAAAGCTCAGACTGCCATACCCCTGATGGTAAGCTTTTGAAGCTTTCTCTCTCTAGGTCTAGTTTTCTGGCGAAGCTTCATTTGAGCTCATTCCAACATCAAATCGCGCGATTCAAAGTGTCATTGAATCGTATGAAGGTGTAGGAACTCCAATCTAACTACAATTTCAATAATTAAACTTATTTGATTGGTAAATTTAACGAAATTAGAGTCGAATGTGTTAGAAGGTTGAAATTGGGGAAAATTTGAGGAAAATTTGGGGATTTAAAAAATCCGAGGGACTAAAATGCAATTTCATAAAATTGATTGCCAATTGGGCATGATAAAGATGTTTGAGGATCAATTGAGCAATTTTTGGAATTTTTGGGAGTAAACGTACCATTTTTGTAAAGTAGGGTCAAAATGGTAATTTTGGAAAAGTTTGGGACCAAATTGGAAATTTGGGAAACTTGAACCCCTTTATATGATTTTGAATAAATTGTGATCCTAAGGTGAATTTTAGAAATTTCAGGTCTCAATTTGAGGGGAAAATTACATTAGGGACCTAAAGTTTAAGAAAAAGAACTTTAGAAACCTAATTGCAATAAATTGAAAAGTTTAAGTATTTCATCAATGCACGATGAATGAAGGCTATTAGGCCAAGGGATAATGAACAAGGATGCTCATATCAGGTAGGAACATGAAGTATCTCGAACATCAGCAAGGATAAGCTCGCGTGAAGAGAAAGAATAAGTTAAGAGGAATTCACTACATTAACTACTTAGTGGGATTTTATATCATACCCGATTGAGATAATAAGGACCTCGGAAATGAAAACCCACTATTTAGTGGTATTTTAACAATCACACCTAATGGCACTGATGTGGAAATCACGTGGAAAAAACTACTTACAAGTTGTAAGTACATCATACCTAGTTGCTATGATAAAACTTCCTTGAAGGAAGTGGAAAACCCACTTATCAGTTATAGGATGAGATGTCCTCATACTCGGTTGGTGTGATGGACGACTGAAAAGTTTATTTTGTCGGAAGTTCTCTCCTTGACTGTGTGCCACTACTTCAAAAATGTTTTTGGGAGACCTTCTTGATGGGAGCTCGAATTGCTCAGTTAGACTAGAGGCCTTGGTTTTGGAACTTGGGGGCTAATATGCCCGATTTTGAAAATCTCGAACAGTGGGCCCTAGGCCAATTAGCATGAGCAGGAGCTTATAAGCAAACATGATTATTAAGCCATGAAAACTTACGTAAATGAGTTGTTTGTCCATGGTATCGAGACAGGACCGACATACTCAATGGACTAGCGGTAGTGTGACATGACAGGTCTACGGATCTGTCAAGGCAAACAACTGCAAGTCGAGTTGAAACTTAGGGTCGTTAGACTAGTGGCACCATAGATTACGTGGCTTTTGTGAAAAATAGTGATTGTTCATGCATTGTGTTATGGGACCTTCAAGACGTCCAAGAGGGGTAGTGATGCGTCCTAGGGCTCTTGACGACCTAGTAGGGATAACGACAATAAGTCGTACCAGAAGTCTTGAGAAGCTCGACGTAGCTTCATTGCACATGAGACTGGGGCGGGGATGGGATGAGGCCTTTGTTCACATATGGATGTGGAATCTTTTTAGTCTGAGGGTAGGACGTTAGAGACGTTCACTCAGACTTCGGGTAGACGTTAGAGACTTCTATCTAGGTGGATGGTAAAGGCGCTCCGATGTACAAGTGGCTGCAGTTGGCGTAACTGCATCTCGCGAATGTGTGTGATCCCTTAATGATGAAGGGCGTGTGTGATATGTTAAACACACTGAATATGGAAACGGGAAAGAGGTTATGAAAACCATGGAAAGGATTTGAGAATCCTTGTAAATGAATTGGAAAACCTTTGAAAAAGGTTTTGATAAACCAAAATTTGAAGAAAGGCATTTTTATAAAATAAGGAGTCTGGCACACTTCGATTAAATAAATTGACTTTTATGAAAACTCTCATCCCAGCACCCGTTCACTAAGTTGTTGAACTCATCCCCTCCCTTTACCCCTTTTTAGGAAACCAAGGGAAAATCAACATTAAATATTTATTGGTAGCCAAACCTTAAGGCATGTATGTGAACTTTATATTCAGTTTTGGTTAATGTTATTCCAGGAAAGGTACAGGTAAGATGTATGCCTTACTCCCTACAGTTTAGAAGAGGGAAAAACCCTGAATAAACCGGGAGAGTGGCGGGTTGTTCACGGGGATCTGACCAAACTAAGTCGGGGCATGACAACACATCACCACCCCTCTTGGGCGTCTTGAAGGTCTTGTAACTTAGTGCATCCACAAATCAACAATTTTCCACAAAAGCCATATAATCCGTGGTGCCACTGGTCCAATGACCTCGACCCTCAACACGACCTGCAACTGTTTTTGTCGACTAATCCATAGACCTTTCATGAAGCACTCCCTCCAGTCCATCAAGTATGCAGGTCCTGTCTTGGTACCATGACCAAACAATTCATTCATTTAAAGTTTTCATGGCTTAAACTCATGTTTGTTTATGAGCTTCTGTTCATGCTAACTAGCCTAGGGCCCACTGTATGAGATTTTCAAAATTGAGCATATTAGCACCCAAGTTTCAAAACTGAGACCTCTGACCTATCTGAGCTATTCGAGCTCCCGTCAAGATAGTCTCCCAAAAGTTTTAAGTAGTGGAACACATTTAGGGAAGAGCACTTCTGACAAAATAAACTTTTCATCTATCCATCATACCAACTGATTATGAGGGCATCAATGCTGATAATCGGGTTTTTTACTTCCTTCCATGAAGTTCATCATACCAACTGACTATGATATACTTACAATTGATAAGTAGTTTTTCTACGTAATTTCCACATCACTCTGCTCGGGTGTGATGGTTAAAATACCACTTAATAGGGAGTTTCATTTCCGAGTTGATTATCATCCCAATCGAGTATGATATTAAATCTGTCACGTCCCGACCCGGTTTGGTCGGATCCCCATGATCAACCCGCCACTCTCCCGGTTTATTAAAGGCTTTCCCCTTATCGTAAACCGTAATGAGTAAGGCGTCCTTTAACTCGCACCTTTTTCCTGGAATAGCATAATCAAAACTGTATGAAATTTAAAACTTTACATACCTGTCTTATAGGCATCTTAGTTGACGGTCTTTAAAGGGAGGCTTTCCGGGATTTCCTAAAAGGGATATAGGGGAGGGGGTGAGTACGATTACTTAGTGAATGGGTTTTTAAAAGCTTTTGACTTTTAAGAAAAACATTTATATGGAGTGTGCCAGACTCCTTTGTTTTAAAAAATCCCATCATTTAAAAATTTGGATTTTTTCATTATTTCTTAGTTACCACGGTGTGTCATCACCCAACACACATCCTTCATCATGAAGGTTACACACATTCGCAAGTCAGTATCACTACTGAACCCACTAGTGGCTTCAGAGCGACTTTTCCTACCACCCGGATAGAAGTACGACCACTTCTACCCTGGGAATGAGTGGATGTACGTGACATCCTACCCACAATCCCGAAATCACTTCTTCATGTTTGTATGAGGACAGAGACCTCATCTTGTCCCCACCCCGGTCTCATGCGCTTCGTGCTACTCCAGATTTCGCACAGACACCTGGAACGATGAACTGCCCTTATAGCCACCAGGTCGTCCAGTGCCCTTAGGACACATCACTACCCCTCATGGGCGTCTTGATGATCCCATACTCACAGTGCATGCACAAACAATGTTTTCTTATATTGCCATGTAATCTGTGGTGCCACTAGTCCAACGGCCTCGACTCTCAACTCAACCCGCAGCTGTTTGTCTTGACTAGTCCATCAACCTGTCATGTCGCACTGCTGCTAGTTGATTGAGCATGTCGGTCCTATCTTGTTACCATGGCCAAACAATTCACTTATTAAGTTTTTATGGCACATATATCATGTTCATTTACGAGCTCCTACTCGTGCCAACTGGCCTTGGGCCCACTGTACAAGATTTTCAAAATCGGGCATTTAGCCCCCAAGTTCCAAAATCGAGGCCCCCAGCCTATTAGAGCTATTCGAGCTCCTATCGAGAAGGTCTCCCAAATTGTTTAAGCATTGGGACACAGTCAGGGGAGAGCACTTCCGACAAAAATAGGTTTTTACTGTCCATCATACCAACCGGTATAAGGACATCTCCGTTCATAACCGATGAATAGGTTTTCAACTTCCTTCGAGGAAGTCTCATCATACCAACCGGGTATGATCTACTTACAACCCGTAAGTAGTTTTTTCGCATAACTTTCACATCACTTTCTCTAAGTAGTGATGATTAAAATACCACTAAACAATGAGTTTTTATATCGAGGCACTTATCATCCCCAATCGGGTATGATGTTAGTAAACCCACTCACCCGTTAATGCCGTGAATTCCACTAGACTGGTTCTTTGTATTCACGCGAGCTTGTCCTTGCTGGCGTTCCCGGTATTTAACGTTCCTACACGATATGAACAACCCTGTTCATTATTACTCGGCATAACAGCCTTCATTCATTAATGAATGAGAAAACCCAAACTTTTAGTTATTTGCAATTAGGTCCCTAATGTCGGTTTTTCCTCAAATTGAGTGCTGTAACTTTTAAAATTTATTGTGGGACCTCAATTTAATTTTCCAAATTTCCAATTTGGTTCCCCAATTTTTCCAAAATTACCATTTTGCCCTTCTTTCACAAAAATGGTAAGTTTTTCCCCAAAATTTCCAAAATTCCTCAATTAGTCCTCTAACATTATTTTCATGCCAATTAAACCTCAATTTCATAAAATTGTATTTTCGCCCCTTTGAATTTCGAAAATCCCCAAAATTTCCCCCAATTTCAACTCTTCAACACTACCGAATTTGATTTCATCAAATTAACCGATCAAACACTTCTAATTATTGAAATTGGAGTCGAGATTGAGTTCCTGTATGTTCATACGATTCTAAGAAACTTTGAATCGCAGATTTTAACGTATGAACGAGCTCAAATAGAGCTTTGCCAGAAAATAGAATGTAGAGAGAGAAAGCTTCGATTACTCACCGTTGTAGGCACGACAGTCCGAGCTATCGATCTGGGCAGATAGGTCTCGTCCTAAGGTTCATCCTAAAATCAAGTATTGTATCAATTGATGTAGAATTGGATTAGAATTTTGTCATTGAAATTCGGTCGACTCTCTCTCTATCACCGATCAAAAATTATAAAGGGTAGCCGAATTGGCTTACCTTTCGGTCCTAATTCGGCCATGGAAAGGCTGAGGAAGTGTTGGGAGGGCTTGGTTTGGCCTGAGGAGGGCTTGAAATGGCCGATTTCAGCTTGGCCGAAATAGGGCAGCTTCGGTCCGCCGGAGTTGCTTCACTATTCCATCATGTCGACGCTTCTCCAACGATTCTCGGATTGACTGGAGTTTGCTATCATATAGCTGTCTTCTCCCCGGTTCTAAAGAGCCCGACTTTTGTTCAAGTCGAAGCTCTAGTTAGAGCTTTATCGGGAAATGGAGCAGTAGAGAGAGAGAGAGAAATGTTAAGGTGTGAGGAGAATGAAATGGGAATGACCTCTTTAAACCCGTGTATTAAATGGATGAGATTTATTACTAGCATTAATATTGCCATAAATTATTGGTTAAGAGGTCACCCATCCTCACACTACTCTCAAGCAAGCATGCTTAACTTTGAAGTTCTTTTGGAATCTAGTTCACCTGAACCAATTTGATTTTTATTTTTTAGTTTGTATTAAGTTTCTTTTCCAATGTTTAATGAACCCTTTGGATCACCCAAAAGTTGTAAATTTCCATATTGCTTATTCCCAAATGTAAATCGGCTTGGTTTTCTTATTTGGTTTGACCGATTCTTTTCCCGGTTTTTCCTTAACTCAAATGTGTGGGGTTTACAAAATCTCACTCACCCGATTGTGTAGTGAATTTCCTCTTAACCGACTTGCTTCCTTCACACAAACTTGTCTTAGTTGGCATTCTCGGTACTTCATGTTCCTACACGATATGAACATCTTTGTTCATTATTCTTTGGCCTAATAGCCTTCATTCATCTTGAATGAATGAATGAAATAACCAAACATTTCATTTATTTACAATTAGGTCCTTAAAATTATTTTTCTTAAGCTTTAGGTCTCTAATATCGGTTTTCCCCCAAATTGAGTCCCAAAACTCTAAAATTCACCTTAGAACCTCAATTTATTCAAAATCACAAAAAAGGGTTCAAGTTTCCTAAATTTCCAATTTGGTCCCCAACGTTTCCAAAATTACTATTTTGCCCCTACTTTACAAAAATGGTAAGTTTCACCCCAAAATTAGCCAATTGGTCCTCTAACATCATTATCTTGCTCAATTGGTCCTCAATTTTATGAAATTGCACTTTAGTCCCTCGAATTTTTGAAATTCCCAAAACTTCTCCAATTTTCCCACAATTTCAACCTTCTAACATAGCCGAATTTGATTTCATAAAATTGACCAATCGAATGAGTTTAATTGTTGAAATTGAAGTTAAATTGGAGTTCCTACATCTTCATACAATTCAATTGCACATTGAATTGCACAATTTGACGTTGGAACAAGCTCAAACGGAGCTTCACTAGAAAACTAAATGTAGAGAGAGAAAGCTTTGAATGCTTACCGTCGGGGGTGTGGCAGTCCGAGCTTTCAAACTAGGCAGATAGCTCTCGTCCTGATGTTCCTCCTAGGATCATGAATTGCATTAATTGATGCCAAATTGAGTGAGAACTTAGTCATTGAAAATATGTCTATTCACTCTCTAGCACCGATTAGAATTTACAAAGGGGAGCCAAATTGGCTTACCATTTCATTCTAATTCGGCCGTAGGAGGGCTGAGGAGGTGTTGGGTGGGCTCAGTTTCGCCTGAGAAGTGCTCAAATTATCTAATTTCAACTAGACTGAAATAGGGTAGCTTCGGTCCACCGGAGCTGCTTCATTGTTATATCACAGGAGCGTTTCTCCATTGACCCTTAGAGCAAATGAAGAGTATAGGCGTGTAGCTGACTTCTCCCCGAATCCAAAGAACCTAACCATGCCTCTTTTGTCTCAAAAAAATGCCCACGTCGGAGCTCTAGTTCAAGTTTCACAGGAAAATACAGTAGTAAGGAGACAATGAATTTTTCAGGTGTGAGGAGGATGAATGAGGAGGGGCACTTTATATAGGAAGCTCGAGGACATTTTAGCCATCCGATCGGTGCCTTAATGGCAGTCATTCATTGCATGAAACTCCCTAGTCAAAGACTTTTCATCTTCACTTGTGCTGCTCGATTTTCTGGCAAGTGAATAGTGCTATCATCTGAAGGTAGAGGATGACAATGTTCCGAACCGGGTTCAAAGCTTAAACCTACCAATTCAGGCCTGATTCGACCAAGTTTATCAAAATTAAAAATTTCTAGATTCATCTAAATTCATTCTCTATCCAATGGTGGCCTCAAATCTCAAATTTGAGTTTTCTAAGCCACCTAGAAAAATGAATTTAGCATTCGGTTCAACAGTGGTTCAAACTAGGCTAAACCGGTTCCGATCCGGTTCACCTGAATTGGATTGGTTTTCATCTCCAATTCATTCTAAAGTCCCATTTCATGACTTTTGTGACTCTTTAGGTCAATTGGGATCCATAAATTTCCCGATTTCACTTTCTTTATCGGTTCTGGTTTGAAAACTAACTCGATTTTCTCTTTTGGAAATGACCGGTTCTTTCCTCGGTTTACTTATTATCAAAGGACGGGGTTTACATGACTTCTCCCAAAATGTAAAGGACCCAACCTCACCTTATTTGGCTAAAAAAAATACCCAAGTCAGAGCTCTGGTTCGAGTTTCATCGAAAAATGGAGCATTAGTGAGAGAGAGGAGTTTTCAGGTTTAAGGAGGATGAATGAGGAAGAGCTCTTTATATAGGAAGCTCAAGGACTTCTTGGCTGACTAATTGGCACCTTTATGGTAGTCATTCATTGCCTGAAACTCCTTGGCTAGAGACTTTTCATCTTCATTGGTCATCTGAAGGAAGAAGATGATACTATTCTAAAATGGATTGGACTGGTCCGAACGGGGTTCAATGCTTAAACCGACTAGTTCAGGCCCGATTCAACCAAGTTTTTAAAAATTAAAATTTTGTAAATTCATCAATATTTATTATCTATCCAATGGTGTCTTCAATTCTCCAATTGGATTTTTTAAGCCATCTAAAAAATGAATTTAGAAATCGGTTCAATAATTGTTCAAACCATTTCAATTCGGTTTAGGTTCGGTTCACTAGAACCGGTTTGGTTTTCTCCTCCAATTCATTCTATTGTCCTTTCTCATGACTTTTTTTATTCTTTAGGTCACTTAGAATCTATAAATTTCTAGTTTTCCTCTTTCTCTATCGGCTGCGGTTCATAAACCGACTTGGTTCTATCTTTGGAAATCATTGGTTCTTTTCTGGATTTTTCGTATTATCAAAGGAAGGGGTTTGCAACTCTCCCCTCCTTTTAGGGGTTTTGTCCCCAAAACTGTTACTTGTTAAATAATTGAGGGTAACCTTCCCTCATTACACTTTCGGTTTCCCATGTCTCTTCTTGCATGGGTCTATTTTGCCAAAGAACTTTGACCATAGGAATTCTCTTATTCCTCAAGTTCTTATCCCTCCAATTGAAAATTCATAACGGTTCTATTTGATAGGTCAAGTTCTGTTCCAGTTCTGGTGGAGGTCAATCCAACACATGGCTCAAATCAGGCTGGTACTTTTGAAGTACCAAAATACATCGTGTATTCTCTGTAGGTTTGGTGGTAGTTCCAATTTATAGGCCACTGGTCCTATCCTTTAGATGATGGGATAAGGATCGATATACCTCGGTTTCAACTTTCCACATTGTAGAAACATAAGTATTCCCCTCCATGGGGGTACCTTTAGAAATACTTGATCTCCCACATCAAGCTCCAGATCCTTCCTCTGATGGTCATCATAACTCTTTGGTCTGTCCTGAGCGGCCTTTAGGAAACTCCTAATTAACTTGATTTTCTTTGTGGCATCCTCAATTAGCTCTGCCCTTTCCTACTTCCTTTCCCCCACTTCTTCCCAAAATAAAGGGGAACGACATAGTCGTCCATAAAGGGCCTCATAAGGAGCCATTTGAATACTGACCTGATAGCTATTATTGTAAGCAAATTCCATTAGGTGCAAGTATTCTTCTGAACCTTTATCCATGGTGAGTCTACATGCCCTCAACTTATCCTTCAAGGTTTGAATTATCCGTTCAAACTGTTTATCAGTCTGAGGATGGAACATCGTACTCATGTGGAGCTTAGTTCCCAAGGCACATTGTAAACTTGTCCAGAACCTTTAAGTAAATCAGGGGTCTCTATCTGATACTATACTTACTATGACACCATGAAGTCTTACTATCTCCCTCATGTAAAAGATGACCACTTGTTCCACTATATTCGTCACTCTTATAGGAATGAAATGAGCGGATTTTGTCAATCTATCCACAGTCAAAGGTAGTCCTATGACAAAATCTATGGTAATGTGCTCCCATTTCCATTCAGAGATTGGTAAGGGTTGGAGCAGTCTTGATGGTTTATGATGCTCAACCTTTATCTTCTGATAGAACAAGCATCGGGCTACATATTTTGCAATGTCCCTCTTCATTCCTTTCCACCAATGTCCTTGTTTGAGGGTGTGATACATCTTATTATAGCCCAAATGCATCGCATACACCGAATCATGTGCCTCTTCCAAAATTTACCTCTTCAGCTCCTTATCTTGAGGCACACATACCCTACCTTTGTAGGTAAGCATTCCATCACCTCGCAAGTCATAGTCCAATTTCGTTTCTCTATTAACCAGGTCCAAATAAGATTGGAGTTCCTTATTAACCTTTTGTTGAGCCTTAATCTGCTCGGTTAGATTGGGTAACACCACCATATTAGCCAACAATCATTTCACCTACTTGTCCATCTTTAGGTCCACCTTCATTCTCCCTAGCTATTGCAACAAGGGTATGTAACTTGTCTTTATTTGTGCCACCTCAATTTGGTATTTACAACTTAAGGCATCTACCACCACATTTGCCTTTCCAGGTTGATATTCTATCACGAGATCATAGTCCTTCACCAATTCTTGCCATCTTCTTTGGTAGAGATTTAACTCTTTCTGAGTCAGGAAATACTTAAAACTCTTGTGATCAGTATATATCCTACACTTAACCCCGTAGAGGTAGCGTCGCAAAATTTTTAAGGTAAACACTATTGTAGCTAATTCTAGGTCGTGGGTTGGGAAGTTTCTCTCATGTATCTTAAGTTGTTGTGAGACATAGGCGATAACCTTTCCATGTTGCACTAGTACAAATCTGAGTCCTTGTTTGGATGCATCACTATAGACGGTACACTCTTCTGCACTTAGGTTAGGAAAGGAGAGTACTGGTGTGGTTGTTAATCGAGTCTTTGATTCCAAGAAAGAATTCTCACAGCTTTCATCCCATTTATACTCAACTCTCTTCTTTTTGAGCTGAATTAGAGGGGCTGCTATCTTAGAAAATTCTTGCACAAACCATCTGTAGTATCTTGCTAGACCTAAGAAACTTCTTATCTAGGTGCCTTCCAATTCAATATGGCTTCCGCCTTTGCTGGATCCACCTTGACTCCATCCTTGGACACTATATGTCCTAAGAATCCTACTACCTGCGGCTAGAATGAGCACTTGGAGTATTTTGCATATTAAGTGGTTTTCCCATAATATCCCCAAGGTTATTGCCAAATGTTGTTCATGCTCCGAACTAGTTCATGAAAATATGAGAATATCATCTATGAATACTATCATGAACCTGTCAAGTGTGGTTGCAACACTTGATTCATTAAATCCATGAAGGCTGCAGGGGCATTTGTTAATCTGAATGGCATCACTCTAAACTTGTAATGTCCATATCAAGATCAAAATGTCATCTTAGGAATGTCCTTCTCTCAAGTCTTGAGTTGGTGATAGCCTGAATGAAGGTCTATTTTGGAGAAGTAAGCTGCTCCTTTTAGTTGGTTGAATATGTCATCCATCTGTGGGAGTGGGTACCTGTTCTTGATGGTGGCCTGATTCAACTTCCTAGAATCTATAAATAGTCTCATGCTACCATCCTTTTCTTCACAAATAGGACTGGTGCACCCCATGGAGATTGGCTAGATGTATAAAATCCTTCTCCAATAGTTCATCTAGGTTCTCTTTCAATTCCTTCAATTCCACTGGAGCCATGCGATAAGGGGCTTGGGATATGGGGTTTGTTCCTGGGATAATTTCTATGGTGAATTCCACTTCAAAAAATACTTCTAGATAGTGTTTAACCACCAGAATGTCTTGGAGTCCCTTCTCTTCAGATTTTCATTGATGGCCATGGTCAGGAAAGTCGTACAACCTTTCTATATGATCTTTTGGATTTTCATATGGGACACCATCATTACTTCATCCTTCTTTCAATCTCCTTGGAATTTCAGTCTGTTTATCTTAGGAGTGTGGAAGGTCACCATCTTCTTTCTACAGTCAATCCTACTTTAATGGTTACTTAACCAATCCATCCCAAGGATCACTTCTACCTCCTTTAGGGGCAATGGAATCAAATCTACTTCGAGTTTGATAACTCCAATCTTTATCTCACATCCCTTTAATTGTTTGTTTCTATTTAACCCTTCTCATAAGGGCATGAGGATGTTGAAACTTTGTTATAAACAAGTGAGTTTCTTTTGTTTCATACTCTGATATGGAGTTAAGCCCTTACCGAAGTCAGAGGAAATCCTGCTTCTTCTCGTTAATAAAATGAGGAGCCAGGTACTCCTTCACGTACCTCTCCTCAAATTGCTCCCAGGTGGGGGTGGAGGTATGTAGGTTTCAGACATTGTGCCACCATCTTTTAGCACATCCCTTTAAGAAGAATTCTGTCAAGATCACCATGTTCTCTGGTGATATCCTGACTATCCCCATTAGTTTCTTGACATTTACAGGCCAATTCATGGCAACACTAGCATCTTTCTCTCTAAGGAAAGTCCTACACCCCAGTTGATAGAGAGTCTTCAGATTTTTGGGAATGTCAATTGGAGGGGGATGGCTAATCGGAGGGGGATGGGATTGTACTTCCTTTGTTGATCCTGAGAGTTGGTGCTTGCCTCAGGGACAAGGTTTGGCTGCCTAAGTACACGGGTGAACTCCTCGTACAAGCTCTGGTGTTCTGAGCTCAATATAGGTGGGGTTATCTATAAACCCCATCCTTTGACAATAAGAAAACCAAGAATAGAACCGGTCATTTACAAAGAGAAAATCGAGTCGGTTTATAAACCGTAACCGATAGAAAAAGCACAAACCTAGAAATTTATGGATCTCGAGTGACCTAATGAGTCACAAAGGTCATAAGAAAGGACTTAAGTATGAATTGGGGGTGAAAACTAAACTGGATCAGGTGAACCAGACCTAAACCAGATTGAACTAGTTTGAACCGTTTTGTCACGCCCCGAACTAGTTTGGTCAGATCCCCATTAACAACCCGCCTCTCTCTTGGTTCAAGAGGGGTTTCCCCCTTTTTTAATTCAAGAGGAGCCAGGCGTAATCCCAACTTTCTTCCATGCAACAATATATATCAAATAAAATACAAGCTTAAGAAAAATTAAGCATACCTCACAGAGGGTAAGGCTTGGGGTTATCTCTAGTCATTTCTTTATTTCCTAAAAGGGATAAAAAGGGTGGGTGAGTTTCTACAACTCAGTGAATGGGTATTTAAAAAAAATGAAGTTTCAATAAAATAGTTTTTAAATTGGAGTGTGTTAGACTTCATATTTCCTTTCAGACATTTCAAACTCAAAATCTTAGTTTAAAAATTGTTATTTCTCATTAACCACAATTAGTGTGTTTAACATTCAATACACGTCCTTCATCATGAAGGGATCACACATTTACAAGGCAGCACATCCACTGCATCCACTTCTACCCTAAGAATGAGTGGATGTACGAGACATCCAACCCTCAATCCTGTAAAGAAAAACTTTGTGTCCGTATGAGGAAAGAGACCTCATATCCCTACCCCACCCCGATCTCAAGCACGTAAAGCTACGTCGAGCTTCCCTGAGAGCTGGCACGAAAATCTACCCTTATCTCCACCATGTCGTCCAGTAGCCCCTAGGAAGCATCAGTACCCCTCTTGGGTGTCTTGAAGGTCCCATATATAAAGACATGCACAAAACGAATGTTTTCCTCATAAGCCATTTAACATTTGGTTCCACTAGTCCAACGGCCCTGACCCTCAACTCGACCTACAGCTATTTGTCTCGACTAGTCCGTCGACCTGTCATGTCGCACTGCCACCAGTCCATCAAGTATGTTGGTCCTGTCTTGGTACCATGGCCAAACATATCATTCATTTAAATTTTTCATGGCTTAAACTCATGTTTGTTTATGAGCTCCTGCTCATGCCAACTAGTCTTGGGCCCATTGTACGAGATTTTCAATAATCGGGCATATTAGCCCCCAAGTTCCAAAACCAAGGCCTCTGGCCTATCTAAGCATTTCGAGCTCCCATCAAGAAGTTCTCCCAAAATGTTTATGTAGTGGCACACAATCTTGGGACAACACTTCCAACAAAATAATCTTTTAGCCGTCCATCACACCAATCAGGTGTGAGGACATCTTCGCTCAAATTCGATGAATGGGTTTTCTACTTCCTTCTAGGAAGTTTATCATACTAATCGGGTATGATCTACTTATACTTGGTAAGCAGTTTTTTTGCGTAATTTCCAAATCATTCTTATTTAGGTGTGATGTTTAAAATTCCACTTAGTAGTGGGTTTTCATTTCCGAGGCTCTTATCATCCAAACTGGGTATGATATAAAATCCCACTCACCCATAAATGCTGTCAATTCTTCTTAATCGGCTTTAGTCTCCTCGTGAGCTTTATCTTAGATGGCGTTCCCGATACCTCATGTTCCTACATGGTATGAACATCCTTGTTCATTATCCTTTGGCTTGATAGCCATCATTCATTATGAATGAATAAAATACCCAACTTTTCAAATATTTGCAATTTGGTCCCTAAAGTTATTTTTCCTTTACTTTATGTCCCAAATGTCAATTTTCCAAAAAATTGAGACCCAAAACTTCAAAATTACATAAAGGGGTTATAGTTTCCCAAATTGTCAATGTAAATCCCGTCCTTTGATAATAAGAAAAACCATGGAAAGAACTGGTTATTTCCAAAGAGAAAACCGAGTTAGTTTATAAATAGGAACCTATAGAGAAAGGGCTAACCCGAAAATTATTGGATCCCGAGTGACTAAAGAGTCATGAAAGGGGACTTTAGGATGAATTGAAGATGAAAAATAAACCGGTTTGAACCACTATTGAACTAGATGCTAAATTCATTTTTCTAGGTGGCATTGAAAATTTAAATTGGAGAATTGAGGCCACCATTGGTTAGAGAATTAATTTAGAAATTTTGAATTTTGAAAAACTCGATCGAATTGTGCCTGAACCGACTATTTTAAGCTTTGAACCTGGTTCGGACCGGTCCAGTCTGATTTAAAACAGTGTCGTCTTCTTCCTTGAGATGGAAGCACTGTTCACTCACCAGAAAATCGAGCAGCGCCAATGAAGCTAAAAAATCTTCGGCTAGGAGTTTCAGGCAATGAATGAGTGCCATTAAGGTGCCAATTGGACGACCAAGAAGTCCTTGAGCTTCCTATATAAAGTGCCCCTCCTTATTCATTTTCCTCACACTTGAAAGCTCCATTCTCTCTCAACTTCTCCATTTTCTAGTGAAGCTCAAACCAGAGCTCCGACTTGGGTATTTTTCTAAGCTAAAGAAGGCATGGTCAGGTTCTTTGGATTCGGGGAGAAGTCAACAACATGCCAGTAGTCTCCATTTGCGCGAAGGGTAGCCGGAGAAGTGCCAGCGTGATCGAATAGTGAAGTATCTCCGGTGAACCAAAGTGCCTTGTCTCAGCCAAGCTGAAATCGGCCAATTCGAGCCCTTCTCAGGCCAAACCAAGCCCTCCCAACACCTCCACAACCCTCCTACAACTAAATTAGAGCTGAAAGGTAAGTCAATTTGGCTCATCTTAATAAATTTCGATTAGTGCTAGAGAGAGAATTGATAGAACTTCGATGATAAAATTCTCACTCAATTCAGCATCAATTGATACAATTCTTGATCCTAGGAGAAATCTCAGGACAAGAGTTATCTACTCAAATTGAAAGCTTGGACCGTCGTGCCCTCGAGGGTAAGCTTTCAAATCTTTCTATCTCTAAGTCAAGTCTTCTGGTGAAGCTCTTTTTGAGCTCTTTCTGTCATCAAATCGTGCGATTCAAACTGCAATTGAATTATATGAAGGTGTAGGAACTTCAATCTAACTTCAATTTCAACAATTAAACTCATTTAATTGGTCAATTTGATGAAATCAAATTTAGCTAAGTTAGAAAATTGAAGAAGTGCCGGCGAAGAAGAAACGCTTTCGTTTGGTACGTTTCAAGTCTTCAATGCCTGTCATAATGGTGCTAAATGGATGGCCTATGAGTCCCCGAGCTTCCAATATAAAGAGCCCCTCTCCATTCGTCCTCTCCACACTTGAAAAGCTCACTCTCTCTCTCAGTTCCTTAGTTTCCCAGTGAAGCTCAAACTAGAGCTCCGACATAGGGTCTTTTTTGAGCCAAACAAGGTGAGGTCGGCTTCTTTAGAACTGGGGAGAAGTCAGCTACACGTATGTAGTCTTTGTTTTCTCTGAGGATCATCGGAGAAACGCTGGCGTGCTTAAACACTAAAGCAGCTCCGGTGGATCGAAGCTGCCCTATTTCAGCCGAGTTGAAATCGGCCATTTTGAGCCCTCCTCAGGCCAAACCAAGCCCTCCCAATACTTCCCCAGCTCTTCCACTGCCAAATTAGGACCTAAAGGTTAGCCAATTCGGCTCCCCTTTACAATTTCTGATCGGTGTTAGAGTAAGAGTCAATTGAATTTCAATGATGAAATTCTAATCCAATTCGACATCAATTGATGTGATTATTGATTCTAGGATGAACCTCAAGACTAGAGCTATATGCCCAGATTGAAAGCTCAGACCGTTGTGCCCCTACCGGTGAGTAATCAAAGCTTTCTCTCTCTAGAGTCTGCTTTGGCGAAGCTCCATTTGAGCTCATTTTGGCGTTAAAATTTATGATTCAAAGTTCTATGGAATCGTATGAACATGGAGAAACTCAATTTCAACTTCAATTTCAACAATTAGAGGTGATTGATTGTTCAATTTGATGAAATCAAATTTGACTGTGTTAAAGAGTTGGAATTGGGGGAAATTGGGGATTTTCGAAAATTGGAGGGACAAAATGCAATTTCCTAAAATTGAGGGTCAATTGGGCATGATAAAAATGTTAGAGGGCCAATTGAGAAATTTTAGAATTTTTGGGGTAAAATGGTAATTTTGGAAAAGTTGGGGGACCAAATTGGAAATTTGGAAATTTAAACCCCTTTTTGTGAAACTGAATAAATTGAGGTCTTATCATAAATTTAAAATGTTTCAAGACTCAATTTGAGGAAAAACCAGCTTTAGGGACTTAAAGTTAAAGAGAAATAACTTTAGGGACCTAATTACAAATAAATGAAAGTTTGACTTTCTCATTCATTTGGAATGAATGAAGGCTATTAGGCCGAAGGATAATGAACCGAGATGTTCATATCGTGTTGGAACACGAAGTATCAGGAATGCCAACAAGGACAAGCTCGTGTGATTACAAAGAACCGGTCTAGTGGAATTCACTACATTAACGAGTGAGTGAATTTACTAACGTCATACCCGGTTGGGATGATGAGCACAACTTAAAGTTGAAGACCACTTACCAGTTGGGATTTTATATCATACTCGGTTGGGGCTAATAAGCACATCGAAATGAAAACCCACTACTATGTGTATTTTAAACATCACGACTTAGAGTAGTGATGTGAAAATCATGAGGAAAAACTACTTACCCGTAATAAGTAGATCATACCCGGTTGGTATGATGAAACTTCCTCGAAGGAAGTTGAAAACCCGTTCATTAGTTATGAATAGAGATGTCCTTATATCGGGTCGGTATAATGGACAGTGAAAACATATTTTTGTTGGAAGTTTTCTCCCCTAACTATGTGCCAATGCTTAAACAATTTGGGACACCTTCTCGACGGGAGTTCGAATAGCTCTTATAGGCCGGGGGCCTCGGTTTTGGAACTTGGGGCCAATATGCTTGATTTTGAGAATCTCGTATAGTGGGCCCAAGGCTAGTTGGCACGAGCAGGATCTCGTAAACAAACATGAATTATATGCCATAAAACTTTAAATAAAGGAATTGTTTGGCCATGGTACCAAGATAGGACTGGCATACTCAATCAACTAGCGGCAGTACGACATGACATTTCGACAAACAACTGCGGGTTGAGTTGAGAGTTGTGGCTGTTGGACCATTAGCACTATAGATTATATGGCATAATGAGAAAATATTGATTGTGCATGCACTATGAGTACGGGATCATCAAGACACCCATGAAGGGTAGTGATGCGTCCTAAGGGCCCTGGATGACCTAGTGAGTATAAGGGCAGTTCATCATTCCAAGTGACCGTGTGAAATTTGGAGTAGCACCAAGCACATGAGATCGGGGTAGGGACAAGATGAGGTCTCTGTCCTCATATGGAAATGAAGAATCAATTTCGAGATTGAGGGTCGGATGTCACGTACATCCGCCCATTCTTAGGGTAGAAGTAGTCGTACTTCTATCTAGGTGGCTGGTAAAATCGCTCCGAAGCCACAAGTGGGTTCTGTGGTCATGCTGACCTATGAATATGTGTAACCTTCATGATGAAGGATGTGTGTTGAGTGATGACACACCGTGGTTAAAAAAGAAATGGTGATAAACCCGAGATTTCAAATGAAATGGTTTTGAAAGAAAGGAGTTTGGCATCATACTCCAATAATAATTGTTTTCTTAAAAGTGTAAACATTTGAAAACTCATTCACTGAGTAGTCACACGCACCACCCGGAAATCCTGAAAAGCCTACCATTAAAGACCATCAACTAAGATGCCTCTGAGATAGGTATGGTGAAGTTAAAATGTTATGCAGTTTTGATTATGCTATTACAGGAAAAGGTACAGGTTTAAAGGACGCCTTACTCTTTACAGTTTATAAAAAGGGGAAACTCTTTAATAAACTAGGAGAGTGGCGGGTTGATCACAGGGATCCGACCAAATAGGGTCAGGGCGTGACAGCATTAGTTCATCCAGCTTCGGTAAGGGCTTAACTCCATATCGGAGTATGAGATGAAATTCAATGAGTAAAGACCCTTAGCTCCTAAACCAGCTGGGTCGGCAGACATATGCTCGAGGTTCATGGACGGTCTCAATATGGGCATTTGAGACCGTATGGGAGTAATAGGACACCCCACAAACCTGGTAGTAGTAATTAGTATGGCTCATGAGTGTGAGCGACTGGTGCATACCCGACACCGTCGGATGGAGCAGACGACTCGAAAGGAGGATAAGGGTCCAAACCGTCATGGAGGATGGAAGGAGCATAACGATTCAAAATGGGGAAATAGAATGTCATTTCAAAAGAGAAAGGACAAGCCACCACCTCCCCAAATAATAGTCCCCACCTTACCTCAAGGAAACCCTCGTTATCCAAGGTGTCAAAAAAACCATGAGGGAGCATGCTTTACCTACTTTGCATGTGGACAAGTGGGGCACTTGCAAAGGACTGTCCTACTCTCATAAAGAACACGCAGAGGAATACCCTTGGACTACCTTAGGAGAACCCCAGGGATCCTAGGCCAAACCCTACAGCACAAGTACCATATAGGGTATACAACCTCACCAGGAAGAGGCTAGAAGAGATCCTAGCACTGTAGTGGGTACATCCCAAAACCCTCCAAACTAGTTCAAGAGAATCGTGTAAACTGAAAAAAAAATTATTTAATAAAGAAAAGCTTTCCTCTAAAATACATGCTTCTTCAATTGGGATATATACAACTATGGGGACAATAAGAGTATGCCCTCTTCGACTTAGGAGTTGAGAGATCCTTCATCAAGGAAGAGTTGATTTCAAGTATACCCCTAGAACTCACTCCACTAGAACAAAGTCTCAATATCCTCACACCTTTAGGAGAAGGGTTAAACATGAATAAACAATTAAAGGATGTGAGATAAAGATTGGAGGAATTAAACTTGAATCTGACTTAGTTCCATTACCCTCGAAGGAGGTTGATGTAATCCTTGGAATGGATTGGTTAAGTAACCGTCAGGCTAGGATGGACTGTGGAAAGAAGACGGTGACCTTCCATACTCCCGAGATGAATGGATTAAAGTTCCAAGGAGATCGAAGGAAAAGCGAAGTACAGATGGTGTCCCATCTGAAAGCCCAAAATATGATACAAAAAGGATGTACGACTTTCCTGGCCTTGATTATCCATTTAGAGTCTGAAGAGAAGAGACTTGAAGACATTCCGATAGTTAGGCACTACCCAGACGTATTTCTAGAAAAGCTACCCGGACTACCTCCAAGTTGGCAAGTTGAGTTCACTATAGAAATAATCCTAGGAACAAACCCCATATCCCAAGCCCTATATCATATGGCCCCGATGGAACTGAAGGAATTGAAAGAGAAATTGGATGAATTATTGGAGAAGGATTTCATACATTCTAGCCAGTCTCTGTCGGATGCACCCATCTTATTCGTCAAGAAAAAGGATGGAAGTATTAGACTATGCATAGACTACAGGAAGTTGAACCAGGTCACCATCAAGAACCGATACCCACTTCTACGGATAGATGACCTCTTCGATCAATTAAAAGGAGCCGCTTAGTTCTTCAAAATAGACCTTTAGTCGGACTATCATCAACTCAGGATTCGCGAAGAGGATATTCCGAAAACGCCATTCCAATCCAGATATGGACATTACAAGTTCAAAGTAATGTCGTTCGGATTAACAAATGCCCCTGTAGCCTTCATGGATTTGATGAACCGTATGTTCCAAACACATTTGGACATGTTTGTGATTGTATTCATAGATGACATTCTTATATACTCATGAACTAGGTTGGAGCATGAAGAGCATTTGGCAATCACCTTAGAGATATTAAAGGAAAATCACTTCTATGCAAAATTCTCCAAGTGCGAGTTCTAGCGGTAGGAGGTAGGATTCTATGGATATATAATGTCTAAGGATGGAGTCAAAGTAGATCCAGCCAAGGTGGAAGTCATATCAGATTGGAAGGCTCCAAGGAATCCTATAGAAATAAGAAGTTTTTTAGGTCTGACGGGATACTATAGACGGTTCGTGCAATACTTTTCTAAGTTAGCAGCTCCTCTAACTCAACTCACCAGTGCATGCATCAGTATACCGTCTATACTGGTACTCTCTCTACCTGACTCTAATGAGGGAGAGTACACCATCTATAGTGATGCATCCGAACAAGGACTCAGATGTGTTTTAATGCAACAAGGGAAGGTTATCGCTTATGCCTCGTGACAACTTAAGGTACATGAAAGAAACTATCCAACTCATGATATGTAATTAGCTGCAATAGTGTTTGCCCTAAAAATTTGGCGACACTACCTTTACTGGGTTAAGTGTAGGATATACATAGATCACAAGAGTCATAAGTACTTCCTAACTCAGAAGGAGCCAAATCTTCGGTAGAGGAGATGGCTGAAAATGGTTAAGGACTATGACCTTGTGATAGAATATCACCCCGTAAAGGCAAATGTGGTAGTAAATGTTGTAAGTCGCAAGTATCAAACTGAGGTGACAAAAGTAAAGACAAGTTACATACCCCTATTGCAACAATTGGGAAGGATGGAGGTGGACCTAAAAATGGATAAGCGGGAAAGATGCCTTGTGGCTAACGTGGTAGTGAGGCCCAGTTTAACTGAACAGATCTAGGCTCAACAAAAAGTGGATAAGAAGCTCCAATCCGATCTGAATCCAGTCAATAGAGAAACGAAAGAAGATTACGACTTGCGTAGTGATAGAGTTTTGACCTACAAGGGTAGGGTATGTGTGCCTCAAGATAAGGAGCTGAAGAGACTAATCCTAAAAGAGGCATACGATTCAGTGTATGCAATGCATCCTAGCAGTACTAAGATGTACTGCACCCTCAAACAAGGATATTGGTGGAAAGGTATGAAAAGGGACATTGTGGAATACGTAGCTCGATGCCTGTCATGTCAACAGATAAAAGTAGAGCACATGAAACTGTTTGGACTACTGCAACTCTTACCAATTCCAAAATGAAAATGGGAGCACATCACCATAGACTTTGTCACAAGACTACTTGTGACAAGAAAGGGTTGAGATGCAATCTGGGTTATCATGGAAAGATTGACCAAATCAGCTCATTTTTTTCCTATAAGTGTGTCAAATACAGTGGAACAACTAGTCGTCTTATACATGATGGAGATAGTGAGACTCCATGGCGTTCCGGTGAGTATAGCATCAGATAGAGATCCAAGATTTACATCAAGGTTCTGGCCAAGTTTACAAAGTGCCATGGGAATCAAGCTCCACATGAGTATGATGTTTCATCCTTAGATAGATGGGTAGTCTGAGCGAACCATCCAAACCTTAGAGGACATGCTAAGAGTGTGTGCATATGCCATGAACAAAGGCTGTGAAGAATACTTGTAACTAATGAAATTTGCTTACAATAATAGCTATCAAGCTAGTATTTAGATGGCTCCTTATGAAGCCCTTTATGGACGACCATGCCGTACTACTCTATTTTGGGAAGAAGTGGGGGAAAGAAGGCTAGAAAGGGCAGAACTAATTAAGGATGCCACAAAGAAGATAAAACTAATCAGGAATCACCTTAAGACTGCATAGGACATGTAAAAGAGTTATGCAAATCATCGAAGGAAAGATCTGTTGTTTGAGGTGGGAGATCAAGTATCTCTCAAAGTGTCCCCATGGAGGGGAGTACTTAGATTTCAGCAAAAAGGAAAGTTGAAACCAAGGTATATTAGTTTATATCCCATCATTCATAGGACATGACCGGTGACTTATAAATTGGAACTACCTCCAATCCTACATAGAACACATGATGTATTACATATCTCTATGCTTCAGAAGTATCAGCCTAATTCTAGCCATGTATTGGACTGACCTCTACTAGAATTGGAAGAGAACCTGACCTATCAAATGGAATTGGTACAAATCATCGACGGAGGGATAAGAACTTCAAGAATAAGAGGATTCCTATAGTTAAGGTTCCGTGGAAGAACAGACTCGTGCATGAAGAGACATGGGAAATCGAAAGTGTCATGAGGGATAGTTACCCTCAATTATTTAGCATGTAACTATTTTGAGGACAAAACCCCTAATAGGAGGGGAGAGTTGTAAACCCTGTCCTTTGATAATAAGAAAAACTGGGGAAAGAACCGGTCATTTCCAAAGAGAAAACCGAGTAGGTTTACAAACCAGAACCAATAGAGAAAGGGGAAACTGGGAAATTTATGGATCTCGAGTGACCTAAAGAGTCACAAAAGTTATGAAAAAGGACTTTAGGATGAATTGGAGATGAAAAACAAACAGGTTTGGGTGAACCGGATCCGAACCGGTTTGGACCGATTGGAATCACTACTGAATAAGATGATAAATTCATTTTTCTAGTTGACTTAGAAAATTCAAATTAAAGAATTGAGGCAACAATTGGATAGAGAATAAATTTAGATGAATTTAGTAATTTCTAATTTTGATAAATTCTGTTGAATAGGGCCTGAACTGGCTGATTTAAGCTTTGAACCTTGTTTGGAATAGTGCTGTCCTCTTCCTTTAGATGATAGCACTATTCACTCGCCGGAAAATCAAGCACCACCGATGAAGATGAAAAGTTTTTGGTCGAGGAGTTTTTCCCATTAAGGCACCAATCGGACGGCCAAGATGTCCTTGAGCTTCCTATATAAAGAGCCCCTCCACATTCATCCTTCTTACACTTGAAAACTCCATTCTCTCTCAACTACTCCATTTTTCGGTGAAGATCGAACCAGAGCTCTAACTTGGGCATTTTTTTGAGCCAAAGAAGAAGTGAACTGGTTCTTTGGATCCAGGGAGAAGTCAGCTACATTTTGTAGTCTCCATTTGCTCCGAGGGACACCGGAGAAGCGCCGACGTGATCGAACAATGAAGCAACTCCGGCGGACCAAAGCTGCCTTGTTTTGGCCGAGCAAAAATCAGCCAATTCAATCCCTTCTTAGGACAAACCAAGCCCTCCCATCACCTCCACAATCCTCCTACACTGAATTAGAGCTGAAAGGTAAGCCAATATGGCTCCCCTCTGTAAATTCAGATCGGTGCTAGAGAGAGAATCGACTGAACTTCGATGACTAAATTCTCACTTAATTCAGAAATAATTGATGCAATTCTTGATTATAGGAGAAACCTCAGGACAAGAGCTATCAACCCATATTGAAAGCTTGGACCGCCACGCCCCCGATGGTAAGCTTTTGAAGCATTCTCTCTCTAAGTCCAGTTTTTCGGCGAAGCTCCATTTGAGCTCATTCCGACATCAAATCGGACGATTCAAAGTGTAATTTAATCGTATGAAGGTGTAGGAACTCCAATATAACATCAATTTCAATAATTAACTCATTTGATTGGTCAATTTTGATGAAATCAAATTCATCTGAGTTAGAAGGTAGAAATTGGAGGGGGAATTGGGGGAAACTTGGGGATTTGGAAAATTTGAGGGACTAAATTGCAATTTTATAAAATTGAGGGCTAATTTGGCATGATAAAGATGTTGGAGGACTAATTGGGCAAATTTTGGAATTTTTGGGGTAAAACTTACCACTTTTGTAAAGTAGGGGCAAAATGGTAATTTTGGAAAAGTTAGGCACAAAATTGGAAATATGGGAAACTTGAACCCCTTTTTGTGGTTTTGAAAAAATGGAGGTCCTAATGGGAATTTTAGAGTTTTGGGACTCAATTTAGGGGAAAACTGACATTATGGACTTAAAGAAAAAATAACTTTAGGGACCTAATTGCAAATAAATGAAAAGTTTAGTTTTCTCATTCATTTGGGATGAATGAAGGCTATTAGGCCAAAGGATATCGTGTAGGAACACGAAGTACTAGGAACACCACCTAAGACAAGTTCACGTGAAGGCAACATGCCGGCTAAGAAGAAATTCACTGCACTATCGGATGAGTGATATTTAATGTCATACTAGTTGCGATGATAACCACCTCGAAAATCAAAACACACTACTAAGTGGTATTTTAACCATCATACCTTGTAGGAGTGATGTGAAAATTACGTAGAAAAACTACTTAGCAATTGTAAGTAGATCATACTCGGTTGGTATGATAAACTTCCTGGAAGAAAGTAGAAAACCTGCTTATCGGTTATAAGCAGAGACGTCCTCATACCCGGTTGGTATGATTGACTAATGAAAAGATTATTTTATCGAAAGTGCTCTCCCCTTAATGTATGCCACTACTTAAAATTTTTGGAAGACCTTCTTGACGGGAGCTCAAATAGCTCAGATAGGCTAGAGGCCTCAATTTTAGAACTTGGGGGCTAATATGCCCCATTTTAAAAATCTCAAACAATGGGCCCTAGCCCAGTTGGCACAAGCAAGAGATCGTAAACAAACATGATTTTAAGCCATGAAAACTTAAATAAATGAGTTGTTTGGCCATGGTAATGAGACAGGAGCAACATACTTGATGAACTGGTGTCAGTGCGACATAACAGGTCTTCTGACTAGTCAAGACAAACAACTGCAGGTTGAGTTGAGGTTTGGAGCCATTAGACCAGTGGCACCACAAATTATATGAGTTATGTGGAAAATTATTGATTTGTGCTTGCACTGTATTACAGGACCTTCAAGACGCCCTTGAGAGATAGTGATGCGTCTTAGGGCTCTGGACGACCTAGTGAAGATAAGGGTAGTTAGTCGTACAAGAAGTCTTGAAAAGCTCAATGTAGCTTCATGCACATGAGACCGGGGTGGGGATGGGATGAGGCCTCTTTCCTCACATAGAAATGGAGTTTGGTTATGGGATTAAGGGTCGTACATCATGTAAATCCACTCATTCTCAAGAGTTTGGATGGAGTGAACCTTCCCAAGAAAAGTAATCGACACATAGATCGAAGCAATTATTGTAGAATGAAGAATCATGAAGTGATTTATTAGCAAGTAAAAGAGGATTAAGGAAAAAGGAAGTCATTGAATAAGGGATGTCACTAAAGAAGAGAAAGGACATAAGAAGTGAAAAAAAAAATCATCGTATGTCAATAATCATCAGGAAACCCAACAATTGGAATTGAAAGGACCCAATAAAAACGTTTGGAAAGGATGAGTAGGTAAGAGAAATCCATGTGGTTATGTGAGACATAACTTCAAAGGCATGATGGATGAGAGGATAATGGTAAAAAGGATAGTTGAGGAATGCCATCAAAAGAAAAGAGGGATGAAGTTATATGACCCTGAAAGGTCAAAAAAAAAAAAGCTAAGAGAGACCCTCAAGGAGATGTTCTAGAAATCTAATGGACAAAGACAGGTCCTAGAAAATACCATGCTGTAAGGGGTATGTAAGCCCAACAATCTTGAGGAGAATATGATTCAAAGTAAGGAAGAGTTGGCTAATAAGCATGACGAGGTCGAATATAAAAATTTGGACTGAAGTTATAATAGACAACGAATGGAGGAAGGGTCAAAATGAGATGAATAAGTGAGAATAAAGAAAACTGTGGCAACCAGTACATAATGCCCGAAAGAACATTAAGCTAAAGGTTTCAACGACCAAGAGGTTAACTAGACATGAGAATGTTTAGGTATCTTGGAATTTCCAATCTTGAGTATAGAAACTCAAAGGGAAGAATGTACTCTAAGCAAAGAAAGATATAAATCTAAGAATATACCCGGAAGTAAGGTATGTCTCGTTATGATAAACTCCATGGAGGGAGTAAATAATATAAAGGAAAAGAAATTCCTTAAGTGAAGGATGTAAAAAGGACTAATTAAAAGAATAAGAGAAGACTTTGCATGTTAAGCAAACACCAAAGGGGCATCAAAGGAAATGATTGCTCATGCAAGGATGTTAACTAAGTTTTGGGGACAAAACTCCTAAAAGGAGGAGAGAGTTGTAAACCCCGCACATTTGAGTTAAGGAAAACCGGGAAAAAAACTGGTCAAACCGAATAAGAAAACCAAACTGGTTTACATTTGGGAACAAGCAATATGAAAATTTACAACTTTCAGTTGATCCAAAAGATTTATTAAACATTGGAAAAGAAACTTAAGACAAATTAGAAAATAAAAACCAAATTGGTTCAGGTGAATTAGATTCAATAAGAACTTCAAAGTTAAGCGTGATTACTTGAGAGTAGTTTGAGGATGGGTGACCTCCTATGAAGTATGATTTTTTATAACCCAAAATTTTGATCAAAAATTTTTATGCGAACATACGGCTTCTCATAAATAACCATCAATTAATATATATTTAATTATTAAAATTAATACCAATAATTTAATACCTAAATTAAATTAATGGAATTAATACCGAAATTAAATTATTGGAATTAATACCAATAATTTATGGCAATATTAATACTACTAATAAATCTTGACCATTTAATACACGGATTTTACAACTATATAAAGAGGTCATCCCCATTTCATTCTCCTCACACCTGAACACTTCTCTCTCTCTCTCTCTACTACTCCATTTCCCGCTAAAGCTCGAACCAGAGCTTCGACTTGAACAAAGGTCGGGCTCTTTAGAACCGAGGAGAAGAGAACTATCTGATAGCAAACTCCAGTCAATCCGAGAATCGTTGGAGAAATGCCGACATGATGGAATAGTGAAGCAACTCCGGTGGACTAAAGCTGCCCTATTTCAGCCAAGCTGAAATCGGCCATTTCAAGCCCTCCTCAGGCCAAACCAAGCCCTCCCAACACTTCCTCAACCTTTCCACGACCGAATTAGGACCGAAAGGTAAGCAAATTCGGCACCCCTTTATAATTTTTTATCAGTGCTAGAGAGAGAGTCGACCAAATTTCAATGACGAAATTCTAATCCAATTCCGCACCAATTGATACAACACTTGATTTTAGGATGAACCTTAGGATGAGACCTATTTGCCCGGATCGAAAGCTCGGACTGTCATGCCTTCACTGGTGAGTAATCGAAGCTTTCTCTCTCTACAGTCTATTTTCTGGCAAAGCTCCATTTGAGCTCGTTCCGACGTTAAAATCTGTGATTCAAAGTTTCTTAGAATCGTATGAACATATAGGAACTCAATTTCAACTCCAATTTCAATAATTAGAAGTGTTTGATCGGTCAATTTGATGAAATCAAATTCGGTAGTGTTAAAGAGTTGAAATTGGGGGAAATTTTGGGGATTTTCGAAATTCAAAGGGGCCAAAATACAATTTTATGAAATTGAGGGTCAATTGGGCATGAAAATAATGTTGGAGGACCAATTGAGGAATTTTGGAAATTTTGGGGAAAAACTTACCATTTTTGTGAAAGAAGAGCAAAATGGTAATTTTTGAAAAATTGGGGAACCAAATTTCTAAATTTGGAAAATTAAACCCCTTTTTGGTGAAATTGAATAAATTAAGGTCCCACAATTAAACCCCTTTTTGGACTAGTGGCACCACAGATTACATGGCAATATAAGAAAACATTGTTTGTGCATGCACTGTGAGTACGGGATCATCAAGACGCCCATGAGGGGTAGTGATGCTTCCTAAGGGCACTGGACGACCTAGTGGCTATAAGGGCAGTTCGTCGTTCCAAGTGTCTGTGCAAAATCTAGAGTAGCACGAAGCGCATGAGACCGGGGTGGAGATAGGATGAGGTCTCTGTCCTCATACGGATATGAAGAGGTAATTTCGAGATTGTGGGTAGGATGTCACATAAATCCACTCATTCCTAGGGTAGAAGTGGTCGTACTTCTATCCGGGTGGCAGGAAAAGTTGCTGCGAAGCCACTAGCGGGTCCAGTAGTGATACTGACTTGCGAATGTGTATAACCTTCATGATGAAGGATGTGTGTTGGGTGATGACACACCGTGGTAACTAAGAAATAATGGAAAAATCCAAATTTTTATATGATGGGATTTTTGAAAACAAAGGAGTCTGGCACACTCCATATAAATGTTTTTCTTAAAAGTCAAAAGCTTTTAAAAACCCATTCATTGAGTGGTCGTACTCACCCCTTCCCTTATATCCCTTTCAGGAAATCCCGGAAAGCCTCCCCTTAAAGACCGTCAACTAAGATGCCTGTAAGATAGGTATGTAAAGTATTAAATTTCATACAGTTTTGATTATGCTATTCTAGGAAAAATGTGCAAGTTAAAGGACACCTTACACTTTACGGTTTACGATAAGGGGAAACCCTTTAATAAATCGGGAGAGTGGCAGGTTGATCACGGGGATCCGACCAAACCAGGTCGGGGCGTGACAATAACAATGTGTTTATCAACCAACATATGCACTTCATGATCAACGAAACACACATTCACAGGCCAGCCCATCCATTGTACCCACTTGTGGTGTTGGAGCGACTGTACCGGCCACCTAGATAGAAGCACATTCACTTCTACCCTAAGAATGAGTTGATGTACGTGACATCTGACCCTTGATCCCGTAATAAAACTCCGTATCTAGAAGAGGACAAAGACCTCATCCCGTCCCCACCCCGATCTCATGCACAATGAAGCTACATTGAGCTTCTCAAGACTTCTGGTACGACTAATCGCACTTATCTCCACCAGGTCGTCCAGAGCCCTAGGACGCATCACTACCCCTCTTGGGTGTCTTAAAGGTCCTGTAACACAATGCAAGCACAAATCAATAATTTTCCACATAAGCCATATATTATGTGGTTCCACTGGCCCAATAGCCCTAACTCTCAACTCGACCTGTAGCTATTTGTCTTGACTGGTTCATAGACCTGTCATGTCACACTACTGCCAGAACATCGAGTATGACAGTCCTGTCTCAGTACCATGGCCAAACAACTCATTTACTTCAGTTTTCCTGGCTTAAAATCATGTTTTTTTACAAGCTCCTACTCATGCAAACTGACCTAGGGTCCATTATTTGAGATTTTCAAAATCGGGCATCTTAGCCCCCAAGTTCCAAAACTGAGGCCTCCGACCTAACTAAGCTATTCAAGCTCCTGTCAAGATGGTCTCCCAAAAAGTTTAAGGAGTGGCACATAGTCAAGGGGGAGAACTTCTAACAAAAATAAACTTTTAGTCGTCCATCACACCAACCAGGTATGAGGACACCTCCGCTTTTAACCAATAAGTAGGTTTTCCACTTCCTTATAGGAAGTTTCATCATACCAACCGAGTATGAAGGTGTGGGAACTCCAATCTAACTTCAATTTTCAGCAATTAAACTCATTTAATCGGTCAATTTGATGAAATCATATTCGAATGAGTTAGAAGTTTCAAATTGGGGGAAAATTTTGTTGAAATTTAGGGATTTCAAAAATTTGATGGACTAAAGTTTAATTTCATAAAATTGAAGGCCAATTGGGAATGATAAAGATGTTGGAGGACCAATTGGGTAAATTTTGGAATTTTTGGGCAAACCTTACCATTTTTGTAAATTAGGGGAATAATGGTAATTTTGGAAACGTTGGGGGACCAAATTGGAAATTTGGGAAACTTGAACCCCTTTTGTGGTTTTGAATAAATTTAGGTTATAAGGTGAATTTTAGAGTTTAGGGAATCAATTTTGGGGAAAACCAGCATTAGGAACTTAAAGTTAAAGAAAAAAAATAACTTTAGAGGCCTAATTGCAAATACATGAAAAGTTTGGTTTTCTCATTCATTTGGGACGAATGAAGGCTATTTGGCCAAAAGATGATGAATAAGAATGACCATATCATGTTGGAACATGAAGTACCGAGAACTCCAGCTAAGACAAGTTCACAAGAAGGCAAGAAGTCGGCTAAGAGGAAATTCATTGCACTATTGGGTGCATGGGATTTTTATACCATACTTGGTTGGGATGATAAGCACCTTGGAAATGAAAACCCACTACTAAGTGGTATTTTAATCATCACACTTGAGAGGAGTGATGTGGAAATTACGCGAAAAAACTACTTACTGGTTGTAAGTAGATCATACCCTGTTGGTATGATGAAACTTCCTGTAAGGAAGTGAAAAACCCACTTATTGGTTAAAAGCAGAGGCGTCCTCATACCCGTTTGATGTGATGGACGACTAAAATTTTATTTTTGTTAGAAGTGCTCTCCCTTGACAATGTGCCACTGCTTAAACTTTTTGGGAGACCATCTTTACAGGAGCTCAAATAGCTTAATTAGGTCGAAGGCCTCGATTTTGGAACTTGGGGGCTAATATGCCCGATTTTGAAAATCTCAAACAATGGCCCTAGGTCAGTTTGCATTAGCAGAAGCTCATAAACAAATATATTTTAAGCCATAAAAACTTAAGTAAATGAGTTGTTTGGCCATGGTACTGAGACAGAACTGTCATACTCGATGTTCTGGCAGTAGTATGACATGATAGGTCTACGAACTAGTCAAGACAAATAGTTACAGGTCGAGTTGAGAGTCAGGGCTATTGGGCCAGTGGAACCACATAATATATGGCTTATGTGGAAAATTATTGATTTGTGCTTGCATTGTGTTACGGGACCTTTAAGACACCCAAGAGGGGTAGTGATGCGGTCCTAGGGCTCTGGACGACCTGGTGGAGATAAGTGCGATTAGTCGTACCAGAAGTCTTGAGAAGCTCAATGTAGCTTCATTGTGCATGAGACCGGGGTGGGGACGGGATGAGGTCTCTGTCTTCATATGGACACGGAGTTTTATTACGGGATCAAGGGTCAAATGTCACATACATCAACTCATTCTTAGGGTAGAAGTTGACGTGCTTCTACCTAGGTGGCCGGTACAGTCGCTCCAATGCCAGAAGTGGGTACAATGGACGAGCTGGCCTGCGAATGTGTGTTTCGTTCATGATGAAGTGCGTGTGTTGGTTGATAAACACACCGTTATGATGAGAAATGGTTATGAAAATTGAATTTGAGAATGAAACATTTTTAAAAGAAAAATAAAGAGTCTGGACACTCTCATTCTCTGATGGGCAGATAGCTCTTGTTCTGAATTGAGTGAGAATTTAGTCATCAAAGTTCTAACAATTCTCTCTCTAGCACCGATCAAAATTTATAGAGAGGAGCTAAATTGGCTTAACATTTAGCTCTAATTCAGCTGTAGGAGGATTGTAGAGATGTTGGGAGGGCATGCTTTGGCATGAGAAGGGCTCGATTTGGCTGATTTTAGCTCAACCGAAACAGGGCTAGTTCGGTTCGCCGGAGCTGCTTCACTGTTAGATCACGTTGGTGCTTCTCCAGCGACCCTCGAAGCAAATGGAGACTATAGGCATGTAGCTGACTTTTCCCCGAATCTAAAGAACCTGACCATGCCTTCTTTGGCTCAGAAAAATGCCCAAGTTAGAGCTCTTGTTCGAGCTTCACCGGAAAATTGAGCAGTTGAGAGAGAATGGAGTTTTAAGGTGTGAGGAGGATGAATGAGGAGGGGCTCTTTATATAGGAAGCTCGGGGACATCTTGGCCGTCCTATTGGCACCTTAATGGTGATCATTCATTTCCTGAAACTCCTTAGCTAGAGACTTTTCATCTTTATTGGCGTTTCTCAATTTTTCGGTGAGCGAACAGTGTTATCATCTGAAGGAAAAAGATGACACTATTATGAACCGGACCGGACTGGTCCAAACCGAGTTTAAAGCTTAAACCAGAGGGTTCAGGCCTAATTTGATCGACTTTTTCAAAATTAAAAATTTCTAAATTCATTTAAATTTATTATCTATTCAATGGTGGCCTCAATTCTCCAATCTAAATTTTCTAAACCACCTAAAAAATGAATTTAGCATTTGGTTCAATAGTGGTTCAAACCGTTCCAAACCGGTTTGGATCTGGTTTACCTGAACTGGTTTTGTTTTCATCTCCAATTCATCCTAAAATCCTTTTTCATGACTTTTGTGACCCTTTAGATCACTCAGTATCCATAAATTTCCCTATTTGCCCTTTCTCTATCGGTTGTGCTTCATGAACCGACCTGGTTCATAAACCGGTTCAATCCGACTCAAATCTGGTTCTCTTGAACCATCTGGTTTTCTCTCCCAAATTATCCTAAGGTCCTTTACCAAGGTTTTATGAACCCTTTGGATCACTTGGGAGTTGTAAATTTCCTAAATTGCACATTCTCTAATGATGAGGTTTGTGAACCGGTTCAGTGTTTCTGACTTGGTTTGACCGGTTTTTTTCCTGGTTTTCCTTAGCTCCGAAGAGCAGGGTTTACAACTCTCCCCACCTTTCAGGAGTTTTTTTAAACCCCGCACATTTGAGTTAAGGAAAACTGGGAAACGAACCGGTCAAACCGAATAAGAAAACAAAATCGATTTACATTTGGGAATAAGCAATATGAAAATTTACAACTTTTGGTTGATCCAAAGGATTTATTAAACATTGGAAAAGAAACTTAAGACAAACTAGAAAACAAAAACCAAATTGGTTCAGGTGAACTAGATTTTATAAGAACTTTAAAATTAAGCGTGCTTACCTTAGAGTAGTGTGACGGTGGGTGATTAATATATATATTTAATTATTGGAATTAATACAAATAATTTAATACCGAAATTAAATTATTGGAATTAATACCAAAATTAAATTATTGGAATTAATACCAAAATTAAATTATTGGAATTAATACCAAAATTAAATTATTGGAATTAATACCAATAATTTATGGCAATATTAATACTAGTAATAAATCTCACCCATTTAATACACGGGTTTTACGACTATATAAAGAGATCATTCCTATTTCATTCTCCACACACCTGAACACTTCTCTCTCTCTATCTCTCTCTACTGCTCCATTTCCCGGTAAAGCTCGAACCAGAGCTTCGACTTGAACAAAGGTCGGGCTCTTTAGAACTGGGGAGAAGACAACTATCTGATAGCAAACTCTAGTCAATCTAAGAATTGTTGGAGAAGCGCCGAGATGAAGGAATAGTGAAGCAACTCCGGCGGACCGAAGCTGCCCTATTTCGGCCATTTCAAGCCCTCCTCAGGCCAAACCAAGCCCTCCCAACACTTCCTTAGCCTTTCCACGGCCGAATTAGGACCGAAAGGTAAGCAAATTCGGCACCCCTTTATAATTTTTTATCAATGCTAGAGAGAGAGTCGATTTTAGGACGAGACCTATTTGCCCAGATCGAGAGCTCGGACTGTCATGCCTTCACCGGTGAGTAATCGAAGCTTTCTCTCTCTATAGTCTATTTTCCGGCAAAGCTCCGTTTGATCTCGTTCCGACGTTAAAATCTGCGATTCAAAGTTTCTTAGAATCGTATGAACATACAGGAACTCAATTTCAACTCCAATTTCAATAATTAGAAGTGTTTGATCGGTTAATTTGATGAAATCAAATTCGGTAGTGTTGAAGAGTTGAAATTGGGGGAAAATTTGGGGATTTTCGAAATTTAAAGGGGCGAAAATACAATTTTATGAAATTGAGGGTCAATTGGGCATGAAAATAATGTTGGAGGACCAATTGAAGAATTTTGGAAAATTTGGGGAAAAACTTACAATTTTTTTGAAAGAAGGGCAAAATGGTAATTTTGGAAAAGTTGGGGAGCCAAATTGGAAATTTGGAAAATTAAACCCCTTTTTGGTGAAATTGAATAAATTAAGGTCCCACAATTAATTTTAAAAGTTACGGGACTCAATTTGAGGAAAAACCGACACTATGGACTTAAAGTTAAAGAGAAATAACTTTAGGGACCTAATTGCAAATAACTAAAAGTTTGGGTTTTCTCATTCATTAATGAATGAAGGTTGTTATGCCGAGTAATAATGAACAAGGTTGTTCATATCGTGTAGGAACGTTAAATACCGAGAACGCCAACAAGGACAAGCTCGCGTGAATACAAAGAACCAGTCTAGTGGAATTCACGGCATTAACGGGTGAGTGGGTTTACTAACATCATACCCAGTTGGGATGATGAGCACCACTTAAAGATAAAAACCACTTACCGGTTGTGAGTGGAAATTTTATATCATACCCGGTAGGGGATAATAAGTACCTCGGTATAAAAACACACTATTTAGTGGTATTTTAATCATCACCACTTAGAGAAAGTGATGTGAAAATTATGCGAAAAAAACTACTTATCGGTTGTAAGTAGATCATACCCGGTTGGTATGATGAGACTTACTCGAAGGAAGTTGAAAACCCGTTCATCGGTTATGAATGGAGATGTCCTTATACCGATTGGTGTAATGGACAGTGAAAACCTATTTTGTCGGAAGTGTTCTCCCTTGACTGTGTGCCAATGCTTAAACAATTTGGGAGACCTTCTCGAGGGACCTCGAATAGGCTAGGGGCCTCGGCTTTGGAACTTGGGGGCTAAATGCCCGATTTTGACAATCTCGTACAGTGGGCCCAAGGCCAGTTGGCACGAGCAGGAGCTCGTAAACGAACATGATATATGTGCCATAAATCTTAATAAGTGAATTGTTTGGCCATGGTACCAAGATAGGACCGACATGCTCAGTCAACTAGCGGCAGTGCGACATGATAGGTCGACGGACTAGTCAAGACAAACAGCTGCGGGATTGTGGGTAGGATGTCACGTACATCCACTCATTCCCAGGGTAGAAGTGGTCGTACTTCTATCCGGGTGGCAGGAAAAGTCGCTCCGAAGCCACTAGCGGGTTCAGTAGTGATACTGACTTGCGAATGTGTGTAACGTTCATGATGAAGGATGTGTGTTGGGTGATGACACACCCTGATAACTAAGAAATAATGGAAAAATTCAAATTTTTAAATGATAGGATTTTTGAAAACAAAGGAGTCTGGCACACTCCATATAAATGTTTTTCTTAAAAGTCAAAAGCTTTTAAAAACCCATTCACTGAGTAGTCGTACTCACCCCCTCCCTTATATCCCTTTCAGGAAATCTCAGAAAGCCTCCCCTTAAAGACTGTCAACTAAGATGCCTGTAAGACAAGTATGTAAAGTTTTAAATTTCATACAGTTTTGATTATGCTATTCCAGGAAAAAGGTGCAAGTTAAAGGACGCCTTACTTTTTACGGTTTACAATAAGGAGAAACCCTTTAATAAACCGGGAGAGTGGCGGGTTGATCACGGGGATCCGACCAAACCGGGTCGGGGCGTGACAGTTTTGTCCCCAAAAACTAAATAGCAACCTTTGCATCAGGAATAAATTCCTTTAGTGTTATCTTTTGGTTTACTTGTCATGCTAACTCTTTGGTTGTTCTTTCAATTAGTCCTTTTTATTTCATTAACTTAAGGAATTTCTTTTTCCTTTCAATTGTTCACACACTCCATGAAGTTTATCATAATTAGTCATGTCTTACCCACTATCCCAGGGTACATCCTTAAGTTCACTTCCTCCTCTATTTTGGGTAGGATTCTTCCGTTTGAGGGTTCTTGCTCAAAATTTCAGGATTGAGAGTTCCAAGCTACCCAATCGTTTCCTTGTCTAGTTATTCTCTTGGTCATTCAAACCCCTATCTCCGTGTCCTATCGAGTGCTGCATACTTGCTTTCACTGGCTTCGGTGTTATCACCTTTTTATCTTAATTTCACACTTCCCTCATCCGATGTTTATTATAACTTCGGTCCAGATTTTTTACCTTATCATTTTTACTCACTGACTCTTCCTTACTCGAGTCACATTTTCCTCTAGACTATTGGGTTTACATGCCCCTTACCATCATGATATTTTCTAGAACCTATCTTTGTCCATTAGATTTTTAGAATACTTCCTCGAGGGTCATTCTAGTCTTTTCAACATTTAATTGTTGTATAACTTCGTCTGGTAATATATTATCGACTACCTTTACCATTATTCACTTATAATCAGTTTCATGACTCTTTGTCCTAAGTTATTCTCTTTCGGCCTATATGTCGATTACTTCATTTTGGGAAGTTCCCTTCTTAGGGATTTTGTTCCCTGGTATGTCCTTCATAGTAGAGGCTTCCACTTTGAGAGCTACATGCCTCACCTTCTTACCATATCTTGAAAGTTTCTTTCTTCCCTTCTTCACACTCATTTATATATTGCGTATTTGTCCACCTTTAATCCTCCATTGTCTTAAAATTCCCATTTCTTCCCTCTTTCCTTATCTGAGGGACTTTTGGTTATTGGTCTTATTTAGTGTACTCCACCTTATGCTTAGTCGTATTCACTTTAGGCTACATCAAGTGAGTGTGGACCATAACTAGTCTTGATGCCAGTGATCATTTCTTTTAGTCACTTCTTCACTAGAGGACTTATGTCTCCAAGATTTCATAAATGTACTCCATTCCCTTCTTCTGGGCAGTTCACCGCTTTCTTACTAGTACAACATCTTTGATGTTATCTTCCCACTTAACTATTCCTTGGGTCCTCCTAGTATGCTTCCCTAGTCCTTTCACCTTAGTATGCACTTCATTTGGAAGTTCATCTCCATATCCCTCTTCACTTAGTTCCATTACCTCCCAATTGGGATACATTTGCCTTTCTAAGGTTTCCTTGCTTGGTAGGACTCTTCCCTTTTTCTCCTGGAATTTCTTTTTCATTTACCATGTGGAATATCTACCCTTAAATTACATCCTTTGATGTCATCTTCACCTGTTTACCCTTTCTCTTGATATCGTGTGGGCACATCCTTTGTACACTATCCTCATCCCTAGTTGTACTTTAGTACACGTCTCTTTCCTTTAAGGAGAGTTTGAATCCTTCTTGTTTCAAGATTTCTTGATCATCATGTGACAGGCTTTCCTACCCCTCTCTTGGCTTGAGTTTAGTCGTTAATTTGGCCATTGGTCTTTTTAAGGATTTCTTTCATCATTCTTTTTCCCAATATTTGGACTTTCCACCTCCCTCTTCTTTGTTGGAGCTTAAATTATGACCTTCACGAGTATTGGTTCATTAACTACCTCATCCTTACCATTCCTTTGGTCTAATTATCTTAGGCCAATTTTTTCTTGAGTCTTATTGTACTTAATGTTAATCCTATTGCCCTTTTAGAGTGTAGTCCTTTCTACTTCTCAGTCTTCTTAGGGTGTCGTTATTCTCCTTGACTATCTTGTTGTTACGATTTGCTTCCTTCCACTATGTTGGCCTGAAACTCCTATTTGGCTTCACTTCTTTTTCCAGAGTGAGTCATACTTGCAATCCCAAGACATCCCATTAGTCAAATGCTCAGCTTGTCTTCTCTTGTGGAGGCATTCCCTTCTTTACTCCCAAATGGCTGGAAATTTCTTTTTAAGGGAGAATTCTCTTCACCTATCCTTTGTTCTTTTTATGGTTTTATCGAGGTCCTACCTTTAATCCTTTTTCCTCCCCGCCACTATTCTAGGATCATGAAAAGCTAACTCCTAGATGTGGTTAAAATTCTGAGTAGGCATCGTGTTTCTTGGGATGGTATCCTTTCGAATTCCTATAGCTGTGGGGGCGTTTTTCTTGGAAAGTGTTGTTCTCAATCCTAGTCGTGTGGGAGAGTCCTTCACTTCATGTCCCATTTCCTTTACACTTTGAAATAGGTCGTCACCCTAAGTAGTTGTAGCTCCAAGAATTCTCCTAAACTCCCTACCTTGACGGTTTTCTTGTTATGCTTTCTTTGCCCCATAATTCCCTTGATTCGTTCCTTTATTCGGGATGTAAATCTCCATGGTCTCCGTGATGTCTAGGGTAACACAAGTTTTTTTGGTTATTTTTCTTGGGGAATCTTCCTATAGATGAGGTGCAATGTCACATCATTTTTTAGAGATAGTTTTTAGGAACTTGGAATTCTTTACTAGTGGAGAAGTGGTACAATATGTTATGGTCTTAGCCCCAAAGTCGGCTTGTAGCCTTCACTCAAACTTGTCCTACCTGACATTCCCAGTACTTCGTGTTCCGACACGATATGAACATTCTTGTTCATCATCCTTTAGCATAATAGCCTTTATTCATCCTGAATGAATGAGAAAACCGAACATTTCATTTACTTGCAATTAGGTCCATAAAGTTATTTCTTTCAATAAATTTAAGTCCTTAATGCCAGTTTTCTGCCAAATTGAGTCCCAAAACTCTAAAATTCACCTTAGAACCTAAATTTATTCAAAACCACAAAAAGGGGTTCAAGTTTCCCAAATTTTCAATTTGGTCCCCCAACTTTTCCATAATTACCATTATGCCTCTACTTTACAAAAATGGTAAGTTTTGCCCCAAAATTTGCCCAATTTGTCCTCCAACATCTTTATCATGCGCAATTAGCCCTCAATTTTATGAAATTGCACTTTAGTCCCTCAAAATTTTGAAATCCCCAAATTTCTCGCAATTTCAACCTTCTAACATAGCTGAATTTGATTTCATCAAATTGACCTATCAAATGAGTTGAATTGTTGAAATTGATGTTAGATTGGAGTTTTTACACCATCATACGATTCAATTGCACTTTGAATCGCACGATTTGATGCCAGAATGAGTTCAAATGGAGCTTTGCCTGAAAACTGGACTTAGAGAGAGAAAGCTTCGAAAGCTTACTGTCGGGGGTGCGGCGGTCTGAGTTTTCAATGTGGGCAGATCGCTCTTGTCCAAATGTTACTACTAGGATCAAGAATTGCATCAATTGATGCCGAATTGAGTGAGAATTTAGTAATTGAAGTTCTATCAGTTCTCTTTCTATCACCGATAGAAATTTATAGAGTGGAGCCAAATTGGTTTACCTTTCTGCACTAATTCAACTGTAGGAGGACTGTGGAGGTGTTGGATGGGCTTGCTTTGGCCTGAGAAGGGCTCGAATTGGACGATTTAAGCTTGGCCAAAATAGGGCATCTTCAATCTGCCAGAGTTACTTCGCTGTTCAATCACATCGGTGCTTATTCGGCAACCCTCAGAGCAAATGGAGACTACAAGCATGTAGCTAACTTCTCCACAAATCCAAAGAACTCGACCATGCCTTCTTTGATTGAGAAAAATGCCCAAGTCAGACCTCTGGTTTGAGCTTCACTGGAAAATGGAGCAGTTGAGAGAGAATGGAGTTTTCAAGTGTGAGGTGGATGAATGAGGAGGGGCTCTTTATATTGGAAGCTCGGGAACTTCTCGGCCGTCCGACTAGCACCTTAAAGGCGGTCATTCATTGCTTGAAACTCCTTGGCCAGAGATTTTTCATCTTTGCCGACACTACTCGATTTTTCGGTGAATGAACAATGCTATCATCTGAAGGAAAAACATAACACTTTTCCAAACCGGGTTCAAAGCTTAAACCAGCCAGTTCAAGCCCAATTCAATCAAATTTTTCTAAATTCATTCTCTATTCAATGGTGGCCTTAATTATACAATTTGAATTTTCTAAGGCACCTAGAAAAATGAATTTAGCATCTGGTTCAATAGTGGTTCAAACCGGTCCAAACTAGTTTAATCTGGTTCGGATCCGATTCACCAAAACCGGTTTAGTTTTCATCTCCAATTCATCCTAAATTCCTTTTTCATGACTTTTGTGACTCTTTATGTCACTCGAGATCCATAAATTTCCCAGTTTGCCCTTTCTCTATCGGTTGCAATTCATGAACCGACTACGTTCATAAATCCTTTTAATTCAACTCGGATCTAGTTCTTTTGAACTGGTCTGGTTTTCTCTTCCAAATTGTCCTAAGGTCCTTTTCCAAGGTTTATGAACCCTTTGGGTCACTCAGAAGTTGTAAATTTCCCAAATTGCCCATTTTCTGATGATCGGGTTTGTGAACTAGATTAGTGTTTCTTGCTCGGTTTGATCGGTTTTTCTCGGTTTTCCTAAGCTCTAAAGAGCGGGGTTTACAGGGTAGCTTCGATTTGTTAGATCTGCTTTACTCTTACATCATGCCGACATTTCTTCAGCTATCCTCGAAGAAAATGGTGACTACAGTCGTGTAGCTGACTTTTCCTCGAATCTAAAGAACCCAACTATGCCTTCTCTGGCTCAGAATGTCGGGGCTCTAGTTCGAGCTTCACCGGAAAATGGAGCAGTGGGGTGAGTGTGGAGTTTTCAGGTGTGAGAAAGATGAATGAGGATGGGCTCTTTATATAGGAATCTCAGGAATTTTTTGGCCGTCCGATTGGCAACTTAATGGCAATCATTCATTGCCTGAAACTCCCTAGCCGTAGACTTTTCATCTATCCCGGTGCTACTCGATTTTTCGGTGAGTGAACAGTGTTGTCATCTAAAGGAAGAATACGACACTCTTCCAAACTGAACTAAATATGTCCGAACCAGGTTCAACACTTAAACTGGCCTGTTTAGGCACAATTCGACCAAGTTTTTCAAAATTTGAAAATTTTAAATTCATCTAAATTCATTATCTATCCAATGGTGGCCTCAATTCTCCAATTTGACTTTTCTAAACCACCGAGAAAAATGAATTTAGAAACCAGTTCAATAGTGGTTCATACCGGTTCAATCGAGTTCAGGTCTAGTTCACCTAAATCAGCTTGATTTTCACCTCCAATTCATTCTAATATCCTTTATCATGACTTTTGTGACTCCTTAGGTCACTCAGGATCCATAAATTTCACAGTTTATCCTTTCTCTATCAGTTTCAGTTTTCTCTTTGTAAATGACCAATTCTTTTCCCAATTTTCTTATTATCAAATGACGGCATTTACAACTCTTCCCTCCATTTAGGAGTTTTGTCCCCAAAACAGTTACTTGTTAAATGATTCAGGGTAGCCTTCTTTCATTACACTTTCAGTTTGCCATGTCTCTTCTTGCACGGGTTCTTTTTGCCATAGAACTATGACCATAGGAATCTTCTTATTCCTTAAGTTCTTGTCCCTCCGGTCGATGATTCATAGAGGATTCATTTAATAGGTCAAGTTCTCTTCCAGCTCCGATGGAGGTCGGTCCAATACATGGCTAGGATCAAGTTGGTACATCCGAAGCACAAAGATATGGAATACATCGTGTATCATTTGTATGTCTGGAGGTAATTCCAATTTATAGGCCACTGGTCCTATCCTTTGACTAATGGGATATAGACTGATATACCTCAGTTTCAACATTCCCCTTTGTTGAAACATAAGTATTCCCCTCCACGGGCACACCTTGAGAAATACTTGATTTCCCACATCAAACTTCAGATCTTTCCATTGATGATCCGCATAACTCGTTTGCTTGTCCTGAGCAGTCTTAAGGCGACTCCTAATTAACTTTAATTTCTTTGTAGTATCCTCAATTAACTTTGCCCTTCCCAAAATAGAGGGGTACGACATGGTCGTCCATAAAAGGCTTCATAAGGAGCCATCTGAATACTGCCTGATAATTATTATTGTAAGAAAATTTCATTAGGCACAAGTATTCCTCCCAACCTTTGTTCATGGTGAGCATGCATGTCCTCCATGGTCTGAATTGTTCACTCAGACTATCCATCGGTTTGAGGATGAAATGTTGTGCTCATGTAAAGATTGGTTCCATAGCACTTTGTAAACTCGACTAGAACCTTAAAGTGAATCGGGGGTCTCTATCTAATACTATACTCAGTGGGACACCATGGAGTCGTACTATTTCCCTCATGTGTAAGACGACCAGTTGTTCTACTATATTCATCACTCTTATAGGGAGGAAACGAGCAGATTTGTTCAACCTATCCACAATGACCTAAAATGCGTCTCGACCCTTCCATGTCACAGGTAGCCTTGTGACAAAGTCCATGGTAATGTGCTTCCATTTCCATTCTGGAATCAGTAAGGGTGTCAACAATCTTGATGGTCTCTAATAATCAGCCTTTATCAATTGACAGAACAAGCATCGAGCTACATATTTCATAATGACCCTCTTCATTCCCTTCCACCAATATCCTTGTTTGAGGGTGCGTTACATCTTGGTACTGCTTAGATGCATTGCATACACCAAATTGTGTGCTTCTTCCAGAATTAACCTATTTCACTCATTAACTTGAGGCACACCTACCCTACCTATCATGCCCCGACCCTATTTGGTCGGATCCCCGTGATCAACCCGCCGCTCTCTCGGTTTATTAAAGGGTTTCCCCTTATTATAGACCTTAAAGAGCAAGGTGTACTTTAAACCTGCACCTTTTCCAGGAATAACATAAGCAAAACTACATAAAAATTTAGATTTATCATACATGTATCACATGTATCTTAGTTGATGGTATTTAAGGGTAGGCTTTCCAAAATTTCCTAAAAGGGATATAAGGGAGGGGGTGAGTATGACTTCTCAGTGAATGGGTTTTTCATAAGTTTTTACTTTTAAGAAAAATATTTATTATAGGAGTGTGTCAGACTCCTTTCTTTCAAAAATCCCTTGATTTAAAAAAATTTGTGTTTTATCACCATTTCCTTATTTAACCACGGTGTGTCATCACCCAACACACATCCTTCATCATAAAGGTTACACACATTTGCAAGTCAGCACGATCACTAAACCCACTAGTGGTTTCGGAGCGACTTTACCGCCCACCCGGATAGAAGCACGACCACTTCTACCCTGGGAATGAGTGGATGTACGCGACATCCGATACTCAATCCTGAAATTGGTTCTTTTTGTCTGTATGAGAATAGAGACCTCATCCCATCCCCACCCCAGTCTCATGCACTTAGTGCTACAACAATTTCACATAGACACCTGAAACGACGAACTGCCCTTATACTCACCGGGTCGTCCAAGGCCCTTAGGACACATCACTACCCCTCATGGGCGTCTTGATGATCTTGTACTCATACTGCATGCACAAACAATATTTTCTTATTATGCCATGTAATCTATGGTGCCATTGGTCCAACGGCCCTGACTCTCAACTTAACCCGTAGTTGTTTGTCTAGACTGGTCTATCAACCTATCATGTCGCACTGCCGCTAGTTGACTGAGTATGTCAGTCCTATCTTGGTACCATGGCCAAACAATTCCTTCATTTAAAGTTTTATTGCATATAACTCATGTTTGTTTACAAGCTCCTGCTCGTGCCAACTAACCTTGGGCCCATTGTACAAGATTTTTCAAAATCGGGCATATTAGCCTTCAAGTTCCAAAACCGAGGCTCCTGGCCTATAAGAGCTATTCAAGCTACCATTAAGATGGTCTTCCAAATAGTTTAAGCATTGGCACACAGTAAGGGGAGAGCACTTCTAACAAAATATATTTTCAACTATCCATTATACCGACCGGGTATAAGGACATCTCCGCTCATAATCGATGAACGGGTTTTCAACTTCCTTCAAGGAAGTTTCATCATACCAACCGGGTATGATCTACTTACAACTGGTAAGTAGTTTTTCTGTATGGTTTTCACATCACTCTTAAAAGTTGTGATGTTCAAAATACCACGAAATAGTGGGTTTTCATTCTGAGATGCTTATCATTCCCAATCGAGTATGATATAAAAATCTGACTTATAACCGATAAGTGGTTTTTAACTTTAAGTTATGCTCAACATCCCAACCGGGTATGACGTTAGTAAACCCACTCACACGTTAATGTTGTGAATTCCACTTAGACCGGTTCTTTGTATTCACACAAACTTGTCCTTGCTGGCATTCCCGATACTTCGTATTTCTACACGATATGAACATCTCGGTTCATTATCCTTCGGCCTAATAGCCTTCATTCATTCCAAATGAATGAGAAAGTTAAACTTTCATTTATTAGCAATTAGGTCCCTAAAGTTATTTCTCTTAAACTTTAAGTCCCTAATGCTGGTTTTTCCTCAAATTGAGTCCCGAAACTTTTAAAATTTATCAAGGGACCTCAATTTATTCCATTTCACAAAAAGGGGATTAATTTCCCAAATTTCCAATTTCATCCCCTAACTTTTCCAAAAGTACCATTGTACCCTTCCTTTACAAAAATGATAAATTTCACCCAAGAAATTATAAAATACCTCAAATGGGCCCTCTAACATTTTTATCATGCCCAATTGACCCTCAATTTTATGAAATTGTATTTCGGTCATTCGAATGTTCGAAAATCCCAATTTTCCCCAATTTCAACTTCTTAACATAGCCACATTTGATTTCATCAAATTGACCAATCAAACATTTCCAATTGTTGAAATTGAAGTCGAAATTGAATTTCTACATGTTCATACGATTCTATAGAACTTTGAATCACGAGTTTTAACGCTAGAACGAGCTCAAACGGAGCTTCGCCATAAAATGAACTATAGACAGAGAATGCTTCGATTACTCACTGGTGATGGCACGACGGTCTGAGCTTTCGATCTAGACAGATAGCTTTCATCCTGAGGTTCATCCTAAAATCGAGAATCGCATCAATTGATGCTGAATTGAGTTAGAATTTCCTCATTGAAATTTTGTCGGTTCTCTCTCTAGCACCGGCCAAAAATTGCAGAGTGGAGCCAAATTGGCTTACCTTTTAGTCCTAATTTGGCCATGGGAGGGCTGTGGATGTGTTGGGAGGGCTATGTTTAGCCTGAGTATGGCTCGAAATGGCCAATTTCAGCTTGGCCGTAATAGGGCAGCTTCGGTCCGTCGGAGTTGCTTCACTATTCCATCATGTCAACGCTTCTCCAGTGATTCTCGGATTGACTAGAGTTGTCTATCAAATAGCAAACTTCCCCCCAATTCTAAAGAGCCCACCCTCTCCTTCCGAGGATAAGAAAAAATGTTCAAATCGAAGCTTTGGTTCGAGCTTCACCAGGAAATGAATCAATAGAGAGAGAGAGAGAGGTGTTCGGGTGTGAGTAGAATGAATGGGGATAACCTATTTATATAGGTGTAAAATCGTGTATTAAATGGGAGAGATTTATTACTAGTATTAATATTGGCATAAATTATTTGTATTAGTTCCAATAATTTAATTTAGGTATTAAATTATTGGTATTAATTCCAACAATTAAATATATATTAATTTATGGCCATTTAACATAAGGCATACGTTCGCATAAAAATTTTTTGACCGAAATTTTGGGTTACAAAAAAAATCATATTTCCTATGAGGTCACCAATCCTCACACTACTCTCAAGTAAGCACGCTTAACTTCAGAGTTCTTATTGGATCTCATTCACCTGAACCAATTTAGTTTCTCTTCTAATTTGTCTTAAGTTTCTTTTCCAAGGTTTAATGAACAAATTGGATCATCCGGAAGTTGTAAATTTCCAAATTGCTTATTCCCAAATGATCAGGATTGTAAACTGGCTCGATTTTCTTACTTGGTTTGTCCGGTTCTTTTTCTCGATTTTCCTTAACTCAAAAGTGTGGGGTTTACACTACCCTTGTAGGTTAGCATTCCATCTCTTCGCAGGTCATAATATGACTTCGTTTCTCTGTTAATCGGATCCATATAAGGTTGGAGTTCCTTATCAGCCTTTTGTTGAACCTTAATCTTCCCGGTTAGACTGGGCCTCACTACCACATTGGCCAACAAGCACCTCTCTTGCTTGTCCATCCTCAGGTCTACCCTCATCCTTCCCAGCTATTGCAACAAGGGTATGAAGCTGGTCTTTATTTGTGCCACCTCAGTTTGATATTTGTGACTTAAAGCATCTACCACCACATTCACCTTTCTGGGGTGATAATCTATCATAAGATTGAAATCCTTCACCAATTCCAACCATCTCCTCTAGCAAAGGTTTAACTATTCTAATCAGTGTATTTTCTACACTTAACACTGTAGAGGTAGTGTCACCAAAGCTTTGACTTGGTTATTTTTCTCAGCAAAAGAAGGCATGGTCAGGTTCTTTGGATTCAGGGAGAGGTCAGCTACATGCATATAGTCTCAATTTGCCCCGAGGGTCGCTGAAGAAGCGCCGACGTGATCGAATAGTGAAGTAGCTCCAGCGGACCGAAGATGCCCTATTTCAACCGAGCTAAAATCAGCCAATTTGAGCACTTCTTAGACCAAACCAAGCCCTCCCAACACCTCCACAGTTCTCCTACAGCTAATTGGGTTGAAAAGTAAGTCAATTTGGCTCCACTATGTAAATTCCTGTCGGTGCTAGAAAGAGAACTGGTAGAACTTCAATTACTAAATTTCTCACTCAATTCGGCATTAATTGATGTAATTCTTGATCCCAGGAGAAACCTTAGGAGAAGATCTATCTGCCCAAATTGAAAACTCGGACCGCCGTGCCCCCGACGGTAAGCTTTGGAAACTTTCTCTCTAAGTTTAGTTTTTCGACGAAGCTCTGTTTGAACTCATTTTGGCATCAAATCGGGCGATTTAAAGTGCAATTGAATTGTATATAGTTGTAGGAACTCGAATCTAACTTCAATTTCAACAATTCAACTCATTTGATCGATCAATTTTATGAAATCAAATTCGGTTAAGTTAGAAGTTTGAAATTGAGGGAAATTTGGGGATTTCAAAAAATTGAGGGACTAAAGTGCAATTCAACTCATTTGATCGATCAATTTGATGAAATCAAATTCGGTTAAGTTAGAAGTTTGAAATTGAGGGAAATTTGGGGATTTCAAAAAATTGAGGGACTAAAGTGCAATTTCATAAAATTGAGGGCCAATTGGGCATGATAAAGATGTTAGAGGACGAATTGGGCAAACATTGTGGCAAAACTTACCATTTTTGTAAAGTAGGGGCAAAATGGTAATTTTGGAAAGGTTGGGGGACCAAATGGAAAATTTGGGAAACATGAACCCCTTTTTGTGGTTTTGAATAAATTTAGGTTCTAAGGTGAATTTTAGAGTTTTAGGATTCAATTTGGGGGAAAACCGACATTAGGGACTTAAATTTAATGAAAAAAAATAATTTTAGGGGCCTAATTGCAAGTAAATGAAATGTTTGGTTTTCTCATTCATTCGGGATGAATGAAGGCTATTAGACTAAAGGATGATGAACAAGAATGTTCATATCGTGTAGGAACATGAAGTACTGTGGGCGCCAGGTAAGACAAATTTGCATGAAGGTAACATTTCGACTAAGAAGAAATTCACTACACTATCGGGTGAGTGGAATTTTTATATTATACCCGGTTGGGATGATAAGCACATCGGAAATGAAAACCCACTACTAAGTGGTATTTTAATCATCACACTTGAGAGGAGTGATGTGGAAATTATGCAGAAAAACTACTTATTGGTTGTAAGTAGATCATACCTAGTTGGTATGATGAAACTTCTTGGAAGTGGAAAACCCGCTCATCAGTTATAAGCGTAGGTGTCCTCATTCTCGATTGGTGTGATGGATGACTAAAAGTTTATTTTTGTTGGAAGTGCTCTCCACTAACTGTGTGCCATTGCTTAAATAATTTTGGAGACCTTCTTGACAAGAGCTCAAATATCTCACTTAGGTCAAAGGCCTTAGTTTTGGAACTTGGGGGCTAATATGCTCGATTTTGAAAATCTCGAACAGTGGGCCCTAGGCCAGTTGGCTCGATGAGGAGCTCATAAACAAAGATGATTTTAAGCCATGAACACTTAAGTGAATGAGTTGTTTGGCCATGGTATCGAGATAGGATCGACGTACTCGATGGACTAGCCGTAATGCGATATGATAGGTCTATGGACCAGTCGAGACAAAAACCTACAGGTCGAGTTGAGGGTCGTGGCCATTAGACAAGTAGCACCACATATTATATGGCTTATGTGGAAAATTATTGCTTTGTGCATACACTATGTTAGGGACCTTCAAGATATCCAAGAGGGGTAGTGATGCGTCCTATGGCTCTGGACGACCTGGTAGAGATAAGTGCAGTTAGTCGTACCATAAGTCTTGTGGAGCTTGACGTAGCTTCATTGTGCATGAGACTGGGGTGGGGACGAGATGAGGTCTCTGTCCTCATACGAACATAGAGTTTTGTTATGGGATTGAGGGTTAGATGTCACATACATCCACTCATTCTCAGGGTAGAAGTGGACATGATTCTATCTAGGTGGTCGGTAAAGTCGCTCTAACATCGCAAGTGGGTACAATCAATGAGCTGGCCTGTGAATGTGTGTTTCCTTAATTATGAAGGGCATTTCTTGGTTTATAAACATACTATTATGATGAGAAATGGTTATGAAAAGTGAATTTGAGAATGAAACATTTTTAAAACACAAATAAGGAGTCTGACACACTCCAATTTAAACTATTTTCTGAAAGTCATACCCTCAAACACCCATTCATTGAGTCGTTGAACTCACTCTCTCTCTTACATCCCTTTTAGGTAACCTCGGAAAGCTTACCCCAAAACCACCACCATCTAACACACCTGTAAGGCAAGTATGATAAGTTTCAAATTTTATGCAGTTTTGATATATGTTATTCTAGGAAAGGTGCAGGTTTAAAGGACGCCTTATTCCTCACGATTTATAAAGAAGGGGCAACCCTTAGTAAGCCGGGAGAGTGGCTTGTTGATCACAGTGATTCGACCAAACTGGGTAGGAGCATGACAACTTGAGTGGTATCAGAGCCTGTTTCCTCGAATACATTATCAAGACTATATAACATAGTAACTAAGAGAAAATTTTAAATTTTTTTCACATGGCTCCTAGGAGAGGAACAAAGAAAACTAAAATTGGTGTTAACAACTCCCAACACTCTGTCCCCATAGGGAGATCACCCTAAAATACTCGAGAAGTCCCAAAGAACAAAGAGACATTAGTGGGAAGTATCCACAAGGATGGTGCCAAGACTTGTTGAGGTCACAATCTTGAGTACGAAGGGGGACAAGCCTAAGTCTAGGAAAGCCATCAAGGGCTTATAACCTTACCAAGGAGGACGCTTGTCAAAAACCCTATAGCACCTCATCTATTTCGTAACCACTTTTTGTAATGGGGCTAACACCCTAACATATTGTACCACTTCTCCACTAATAAATAATTCCAAGTTCCTAAAAACTATATCTTTAAAAAATGATGTCACATTGCACCTCATCTATAGGAAGATTTCCCAAGAAAAATCACCAAACAAACTCGTGTTACCCTAGACATCATAGAGACCAAGGAGATTTCCATCCCAAATAAAGGAACGAATTATGGGGCAAAGAAAGCATGACAAGAAAACCATTAAGGTAGGGAGTTTAGGAGAACTCTTAGAGTAACAATTGGGCAGGGAGATGACCTATTTTGAAGTGTAAAAAGAAATAGAACATGAAGTGAAGGACTCTCCCACATGACAAGGATTTAGAACAATACCTTCCAAGAAAAATGCCTCCACATCTCTAGGAATCTGAAAGGATACCATCGCAAGAAACATGACTCATGCTCGGAATTTCAACCACATCTAGGAGTAAGCTCTTTAAGATCCTAGAATAGTGGCAGGGAGGAAAAATGACTGAAGGTAGGACCTCGATAAAACCATAAACAAAACAAAGGGTAGGTTGAGATAAGGGAAGATTGTTGTGCCTATAGTTAGGGAAGCTCGACGTAGCTTCATGTGCATGAGATCAAGGTGGGGTTGGCATGAGGTCTCTATCCTCATACAAACACAAAGTTACATTACGGGATTGAGGGTCAGATGTCGCGTACATCCACTTATTCTTAGGGTAGAAGTGTCAGGCTTCTATTTAGGTGGCTAGTAAAGTTGCTCCAACACCACAAGTGGGTGTAGTGGACATGTTCCTTTGCGAATGTGTGATCCCTTCATGATGAAGGACGTGTGTTGGTTGATAAACACACTGTTTGTGGTTAATGATGAGATATGGCTTTGAAAACCAAGATTTTGAGGATGAAATGTTTTAAAGAAAATAAGGACTCTAGCACACTCCGATTCAAACTAAAAGTCAAATTTTAAAACACCCATTCACTGAGTTGTTGAACTCACCCCTCCCTTATACCCCTTTTCAGGTAACTAAGGGAAAGCCTACCTAAAGACCTCAAGTTAACCACACCTGTAAGATAGGTATGCTAAGTTCAAAATTTCTTATAGTTTTGATTAATGTTATTATAAGAAAGGTATAGGTTTAAAGGACATCTTACTCCTCATAGTTTAAAAGAAGGGAAAAACCCTTAATAAACCGGGAGAGTGGCAGTATGATCACAGGGATCAAACCAAACCGAGTAGTGGCATAACAACTTGAGTGGTATCATAGTTTCTTTCCTTGAATACATTATCACGACTAGAGAATATTGTAAATAACAGGAATGATTTGAAAATTCTTAGAATGGCTCCCAAGAAAGGAACCAAGAGAACTAGAACCGTAATCTCCAACACTGCCCAACCACCCCTACCTGTGGAAACTCCTAGAGGAGCCCAGACAACCCCTCCTGGACTTAGCTCAGAACACTAGAGATTGTATAAGGAGTTTACCAGTGTATTTGGGCAACCTAACCTCATCTCTGAGGTAGGCACCAATTCTCGGGTTGAACCAGAGAAAGTGCAATCTCATTCTTCCCCTATTAGCCATTCCCCTCTAGTAGACATCCCCATAAATCTCTAGACTCTCCGTCAACTGGGGTGTAAGCCTTTCCTCGGAGAGAAAGATGCTGGTGCTGCCATGGATTGGCTGAAAAATATTAAGAAGCTGCTGAGAATCGTTAGGATACCACCAGAGGACATGGTGATCATGACAGAATTCTTCCTAGAAGGAAGTGCTAAACATTGGTGGGACAATGTTCGAAACTTGCATACCTCCACCCCCACTAGGGAGCAATTTGAGGAGAGGTACTCACAGAAGTACATGGCTCCACATTTGATTAATAAGAAGAAGTTAGAGTTCATCCGACTTCAGTAAGGGCTTAACTCAATATCGGAGTATAGAACAAAATTCAATGAGTTAAGACCCTTTGCTCTAAACCTTACTGGGCCAATAGATATATGCTAGTGATTCATGGATGGTCTCAATATGGACATACGAGACCTTATGGGAGTACTAGGATGCCCCATGAACCTAGTGGCAGTAATCAGTATGGCTCATGAGTGTGAGCGACTGCTGTAGACCCAACGCCGTCGGATGGAGCAAACGACCTGGAAAAAGGATAAGGGTCAAAATAGCCAGGGAGGACGGAAGGAGTATAATGGTCCAAAATGGAGAAATAGAATGGCATTTCAAAGGAGAAAGGACATGCCACCACCTCCCAGAGAGTAATCCCTACCTTGGCCTAAGGAAACCCTCGATGTCCAAGGTGTCAAAGGAACCACGAGGGAGCATGCTTGACCTGCTTTGCATGCAGACAAGTGGGGCACTTTGCAAAGGAATGTCCCACTCTCAAGGAGAACAACTAGAGGAATACACTTGGACCACATTAAGGAAACCCCAAGAAACCTAGACGAGATGCTACAGCATGAGTACCAACTAGGGTGTACTACCTCACCTAGGAAAAGGCTAAAAAAGGCCCTATCACTATAGTGGGTACAACCCAAAACCCTCCCAACTAGTTCAAGAGAATCTTATAATTGAAATTTTTATTCAATAAAGACAAACCTTTCCTCTAAAATTATACGTTTATTCAAATCAGGGTATGTGCAATTATGAGGACAATAAATCTATGCCCTCTTCGGCTTAGATGCTGAGAGATCCTTAGAACTTAATTCCAAGCTTACCCTTAGAACTTTCTCCTCTAGAACAAAGTCTCAACATCCTAACACCGTTAGGAGAAGGGCTAAATAGGAACAAGCAATTAAAAGGATGTGAGATAAAGATTGGTGGAATCAAACTCGAGGTAGATTTGATGCCATTGCCCCTAAAGGAGGAAGAAGTAAGCCTTGGTATGGATTGGTTAAGTAACCATCAGGCCAGGATGGACTGTGGAAAGAAGGCAATGACCTTCCACACTCTCGTGATAAGCAGATTAAAATTTCAAGGAGATAGAAAAATGGATGAAGTGTTGTTGGTGTCCCATATGAAAGCTCAAAAGATGATACAGAAAGGCTGCACGGCCTTCCTAGCCATGGGCATCAACAAGGAGTCTAAAGAGCAAAGAATCGAAGACATTCTGGTGGTTAAGCACTATCCAGAAGTATGTCCAAAAGAACTACATGAACTACCTCCAAGCCGGGAAGTAGAGTGCACCATCAAAATCATCCCGAGAATAAAACCCATACCCCAAGCCCCATATCACATGGCTCCGGTGGAACTGAAGGAATTGAAAGAGCAATTGAAGGAATTATTGGAGAAGGATTTTGTACGTCCTAGCCAGTCTCCGTGGGGTGCACCCGTTCTATTTATAAAGAAAAAGGATGGAAGCATGAGGCTGTGAATAGACTACAGGAAGTTCAACCAGGTCACCATCAAGAACAGATACCAACTTCCGTGGATTCATGATTTATTCGACCAATTAAAAGGAGTAGCTTACTTCTCCAAAATAGACCTTCAGTCAGGCTATCACCAACTTAGGTTCTAAGAGGAGGACATTTCCAAGACGACATTCCAATCCCGATACAGACATTACGAGTTTAGAGTGATGCCATTTCGATTGACAAATGCCCCTATAAATTTCATGGATTTAATGAACAAAGTGTTCCAACCACACTTGTACAGGTTCATGATTGTATTTGTAAATGACATTCTTTTATACTAACAAAGTAGGTTGGAGCATGAAGAACATTTGGCAATCACCCTGGAGATATTAAAGGAAAATCACTTATATGAAAAATTCTCCAAGTATTAGTTCTAGCTGCAGGAGGTAAGATTCTTAGGACATATAGTGTCCAAGGATGGAGTCAGAGAAGATCTAACAAAGGTGGAAGCCATATCAGATTGGAACGAACAATAGAATCCTTCAGAGATATAGACTTTCTTAGGTCTGGTAGGATACAAAAAACGGTTCTTGCAAGACTTTTCTAAGAAAGTTGCCGCACTGACTCGACTCACCAAGAAAGGAGTTGAATATAAGTGGGATGAAAGTTGTGAGAAGTCATTCTTAGAGTTGTAGACTCACTTGACAATTGCACCGATACTCTCCCTTCCTGACCCTAGTGCAGGTGAGTACACCAACTATAGTGATGCATCCAGACAGGGACTCAGATGTGTACTGTTGCAACAAGGGAAAGTTATCGATTATGCCTTGTGACAACTTACGGTACATGAGAGAAACTACCCAGCTCACGACCTGGGATTAGCTGCGATAGTGTTTGCCTTAAAGATTTGGTGACACTACCTCTACGGTGTTAAGTGTAGAAAATACACTAATCACAATAGTTAAACCTCTGCTAGAGGAGATGGTTGGAATTGGTGAAGGATTACGATCTTATGATAGAGTATCACTCCAGAAAGGCAAATGTGGTGGCAGATGCCTTAAGTCGCAAATATCAAACTGAGGCGGCACAAATAAAGACAAGTTTCATACCCTTGTTGCAATAGCTGGGAAGGATGAGGGTAGACCTGAGGATGGACAAGCAAGAGAGGTACTTGTTGGCCAATGTGGTAGTGAGGCCCAGTCTAACCGAGCAGATTAAGGTTCAACAAAAGGCTGGTAAGGAACTCCAACCTTATATGGATCCGATTAACAGAGAAACGAAGTCATATTACGACCTGCAAAGAGATGGAGTGCTAACCTGCAAGGGTAGTGTAAACCCCACACTTTTGAGTTAAGGAAAATCGGGAAAAAGAACCGGTCAAACCAAGTAAGAAAATCAAGCCAATTTACAATCCCGATCATTTGGGAACAAGCAATTTGGAAATTTACAACTTCCAGATGATCCAATGGGTTCATTAAACCTTGGAAAAGAAACTTAAGACAAATTAGAAGAGAAACCAAATTGGTTCAAGTGAATGAGATCCAATAAGAACTCTGAAGTTAAGCGTGCTTACTTGAGAGTAGTATGAGGATGCAGACTATAGTCGTGTAGCTGACTTCTCCTTGTTGGCTTCTATCATGCCAATGTTTCTTAGCCTATCCTCAGAGAAAATGGAGACAATAATCATGTAGCTGACTTCTCCTAGAATCTAAAGAACCTAACTATGCCTTCTTTGGCTAAGAAAGTTGGTGCTTTGGTTCGAGCTTCACCGAAAAATGGAGTAGTGGGGAGAGGGTAGAGCTTTTAGGTGTGAGGAGGATGAATGAGGAGGGGCTCTTTATATAGGAATCTCAGAGATTTCTAGGCTGTCCAATTTCTGCCTTAATGGCAGTCATTCATTACCTGAAACTCCCTAGCCATAGACTTTTCATCATCGTCGGTGCTGCTCAATTTTCCAGTGAGTGAACAGTGTTTTCATCTAAAGGACGAAGATGACACTATTATAAACTGGACCGAACATGTCCAAATCGGGTTCAACTCTTGAATTGGCTGGTTCAGGCGCCACCACATTCTCCTTTCTTGGTTGATACTCTATCACAAGGTCATAATCCTTCACCCATTCCAACCATCCCCTCTAGCGAAGGTTTAACTCTTTCAGAGTTAGGAAATACTTAATACTCTTGTGATCTGTGTATATTCTACACTTAACCCCGTAGAGGTAGTGTCGCCAAATCTTTAAGACAAACACTATCACAACTAATTCCAGGTCGTGAGTTGGGTAGTTTCTCTCATGTACCTTAAGTTGTCACGAGGCACAATCGATAACTTTCCCTTGTTGCAACAGTACACATTTGAGTCCCTGTCCAGATGCATCACTATAGTCAGTGTACTCTCCTGCACTAGGGTCGGGTAGGGAGAGTACTAGTGCAGTTGTCAAGTGAGTCTTCAACTCTAAGAAAGACTTCTCATAGCTTTCATCCCATTTATACTTAATTCCTCTCCTAGTGAGCCGAGTCAGTGGGGCAACAATCTTAGAAAAGTCTTGCACGTACCGTCTTTTATATCCTACCAAACCTAAGAAACTCCACATCTCTAAAGGAATCCTTGGTGCCTTCCAATCTGATATGGCTTACACCTTTGTTGGATCTACTTTGACTCCATCCATGGACACTATATGTCCTAAGAATCCTACCTCCTAAAGCCAAAACTTATATGTCACGCCCCGACCCAGTTTGGTCGGATCCCCGTGATCAACCCGCCACTCTCCCGATTTATTAAAGGGTTTCCCCTTATCGTAAACCGTAAAGAGTAAGGCGTCCTTTAACTTGCACCTTTTTCCTAGAATAGCATAATCAAAACTGTATAAAATTTAAAACTTTACATACTTTTCTTACAGGCTTCTTAGTTGACGGTCTTTAAGGGGAGGCTTTTCGGGATTTCCTGAAAGGGATATAAGGGAGGGGGTGAGTACGACTACTCAATGAATGGGTTTTTAAAAGCTTTTGACTTTTAAGAAAAATATTTATATGGAGTGTGCCAGACTCCTTTGTTTTCAAAAATCCCATCATTTAAAAATTTGGATTTTTCCATTATTTCTTAGTTACTACGGTGTGTCATCGCCCAACACACATCCTTCATCATGAAGGTTACACACATTCGCAAGTCAATATCACTACTGAACCCGCTAGTGGCTTCGGAGCGACTTTTCCTGCCACCCGGATAGAAGTACGATCACTTCTACCCTATGAATGAGTGGATGTACGTGACATCCTACCCACAATCCCGAAATCACTTCTTCATGTCTGTATGAGGACAAAGACCTCATCCTGTCCCCACCCCGGTCTCATGCGCTTCGTGCTACTCCAGATTTCGTACAGACACCTAGAACAACGAACTGCCCTTATAGCCACTAGGTCGTCCAGTGCCCTTAGGACGCATCACTACCCCTCATGGGCGTCTTGATGATCCCGTACTCACAGTGCATGCACAAACAATGTTTTCTTATATTTCCATGTAATCTGTGGTGCCACTAGTCCAACGGCCCCGACTCTCAACTCAACCCGCAGCTGTTTGTCTTAACTAGTCTGTCGACCAGTCATGTTGCACTGCCGCTAGTTGACTGAGCATGTCGGTCCTATCTTGGTACCATGGCCAAACAATTCACTTATTAAGTTTTATGGCACATATATCATGTTCATTTACGAGCTCTTGCTCGTGCCAACTGGCCTTGGGCCCACTGTACGAGATTTTCAAAATCGGGCATTTAGCCTCCTAGTTCCAAAATTGAGGCCCTCGGCCGATTAGAGCTATTTGAGCTCTCGTCAAGAAGGTCTCCCAAATTGTTTAAGCATTGGCACACAGTCAGGGGAGAGCACTTCCGACAAAAATAGGTTTTTACTGTCCATCATACCGACCGGTATAAGGACATCTCCGTCCATAACCGATGAACGGGTTTTTAACTTCCTTCGAGAAAGTCTTATCATACCAACCGGGTATGATCTACTTACAACCCGTAAGTAGTTTTTTTCACAAAACTTTCGCATCACTTTCTCTAAGTAGTGATGATTAAAATACCACTAAATAGTGGGTTTTTATATCAAGGCACTTATCACCCCCAACCGGGTATGATGTTAGTAAACCCAGTCACCCGTTAATGCTGTGAATTCCACTAGACTGGTTCTTTGTATTCACGCGAGCTTGTCCTTGCTAGCGTTCCCGGTATTTAATGTTCCTACACGATATGAACAACCTTGTTCATTATTACTCGGCATAATAGCCTTCATTCATTAATGAATGAGAAAACCCAAACTTTTAGTTATTTGCAATTAGGTCCCTAAAGTTATTTCTCTTTAACTTTAAGTCCCTAATGTCGGTTTTTCCTCAAATTGAGTCCCGTAACTTTTAAAATTTATCGTGGGACCTCAATTTATTCAATTTCACCAAAAAGGGGTTTAATTTTTCAAATTTCAAATTTGGTTCCCCAGTTTTTCCAAAATTACCATTTTACCCTTCTTTCACAAAAATGGTAAGTTTTTTCCCCAAATTTTCCAAAATTCCTCAATTGGTCCTCCAACATTATTTTCATGCCCAATTGACCCTCAATTTCATGAAATTGTATTTTCGCCCCTTTGAATTTCGAAAATCCCCAAATTTTCCCCCAATTTCAACTCTTCAACACTACCGAATTTGATTTCATTAAATTAACCAATCAAACACTTCTAATTATTGAAATTGGAGTTGAAATTGAGTTCCTGTATGTTCATACGATTCTTAGAAACTTTGAATCACATATTTTAACGTCGGAACGAGCTCAAACATAGCTTTGCCGGAAAACAGACTGTAGAGAGAGAAAGCTTCGATTACTCACCGGTGAAGGCACGACAGTCCGAGCTTTCGATCTGGGCAGATAGGTCTCGTCTTGAGGTTCATCCTTTCTGTTCTAATTTGGCCGTGGAAAGGCTGAGGAAGTGTTGGGAGGGCTTGGTTTGGCCTGAGGAGGGCTTGAAATGGCCGATTTCAGCTTGATCAAAATAGGGCAGCTTCGGTCCACCGGAGTTGCTTCACTATTCCATCATGTCGGTGCTTCTCCAATAATTCTCGGATTGACTGGAATTTGCTATCAGATAGCTGTTTTCTCCCCGGTTCTAAAGAGCCCGACCTTTGTTCAAGTCGAAGCTCTAGTTCGAGCTTTACCGGGAAATGGAGCAGTAGAGAGAGAGAAGTGTTCAGGTGTGAGGAGAATGAAATGGGGATGACCTCTTTATATAGTTGTAAAACCCGTGTATTAAATGGGTGAGATTTATTACTAGTATTAATATTGCCATAAATTATTGGTATGAATCCCAATAATTTAATTTCGGTATTAATACCAATAATTTAATTTCAGTATTAAATTATTTGTATTAATTCCAATAATTTAATTTAGGTATTAAATTATTGGTATTAATTTCAATAATTAAATATATATTAATTGATGGCTATTTATGATAAGTCGTACGTTCGCATAAAAATTTTTGACCAAAATTTCGGGTTACAAAAAATCATACTTCCCAGGAGATCACCCATCCTCACACTACTCTCAAGTAAGCACGCTTAATTTTGAAGTTCTTATGGAATCTAGTTCACCTAAACCAATTTGGTTTTTATTTTCTAGTTTGTTTTAAGTTTCTTTTCCAATGTTTAATAAATCCTTTGGATCAACTGAAAGTTGTAAGTTTTCATATTGCTTATTCCCAAATGTAAACCGGTTTGGTTTTCTTATTCGGTTTGACCAGTTCTTTTCCCGGTTTTCCTTAACTCAAATGTGCGGGGTTTACATTATACTTGGAGAATTTAGAATATGAGTGATTTTCCTTCAATATCTCTAGCGTGATTGTCAAATGTCCTTCATGCTCCAACCTAGTTTGTGAGTATATAATAATGTCATCTATTAATACTATCACGAACCTATCCAAGTGTGGTTGGAACACTCTGTTCATTAAATCCATGAAAGTTGCAAAGGCATTTGTCAATCCAAATGGCATCACTCTAAACTCGTAATATTTGTATCGGGATCGGAATGCCGTCTTGGAAATGTCCTCCTCTTGGATCCTAAGTTGGTGATAGCCCGACTGAAGGTCTATTTTGGAGAAGTAAGCTGCACCTTTTAAATGGTCGAATAAGTCATCAATCCATGGAAGTGGGTATCTATTCTTGATGGTGACCTGGTTCAACTTCCTGTAGTCTATGCAAAACCTCATGCTTCCATCCTTTTTCTTTACGAATAGGATGGTTGCACCCCACAGAGACTAGCTAGGACATATGAAATCCTTCTCCAATAATTCATCCAATTGCTCTTTCAATTCCTTCAGTTCTGCCGAAGCCATGTGATATGGGACTTGGGATAAGTGGTTTGTTCCCGGGATGATTTCGATGGTGAACTCTTAGTTCGTCTAGTTCTTCTAGACATACTTCTAGATAGTGCTTAACCATCGGAATGTCTTTGAGTCTCTGCTCATTAGACTCCTTGTTGATAGACCATGGCTTACAGGAGGAGAATGAGATTGCACTTTCTCTGGTTCAACTAGAGAATTGGTGCCTGCCTCAAAGATGAGATTAGATTGCCCAAATACACAGGTAAGCTCCTTGTACAACCTCTAGTGTTCTAAGCTAAGTCCAGGAGGGGTTGTTTGGGCTCCTCTGGGAGTTTTCACAGGTAGGGGTGGTTGGGCAATGTTAGAGACTGCAGCTCTAGTTCTCTTGGTTCCTTTCTTGGAAGCCATTCTGAAAATTTAAAAATCATTCGTATTAGTTACTATATCTGCTCTTCATGATAAGGTATTCAAGTAAACAAGCTCTAATACCACTCAAGTTGTCATGCCCCGACCCAGTTTGGTCAGATCCCTGTGATCAACCTACCACTCTCCCGGTTTATTAAGGATTTTCCCCTTCTTTTGAACTGTGAGGAGTAAGACGTCCTTTAAAATTGGACCTTTCGTAGAATATCATTAATCAAAACTACAAGAAATTTTAAACATAGCATACCTGTCTTACAGGTGTGGTTAACTTGAGGTCTTTGGGTAGGCTTTCCCTTGGTTACCTGAAAAGGGATATAAGGGTGGGGTGAGTTAAATGACTTAGTGAATGGGTGTTTTATAATTTGACTTTCAGTTTGAATTGGAGTGTGCTAGAGTCCTTATTTTCTTTAAAACATTTCATCCTCAAAATCTTAGTTTTCATAGCCATATCTCATCATTAACCACAAACGGTGTGTCTATCAACCAACACACGTCCTTCATCATGAAGGGATCACACATTTGCAGGGCAGTACGTCCATTGCACCCACTTGTGGCGTCAGACTTATTTTACTAGCCACCTAAATAGAAGTCTGTCCACTTCTACCCTTAAAATAAGTGGATGTACACAACATCTGACCCTCAATCCCGTAAAGAAACTTCATGTTCGTATGAGGATAGAGACCTCATCCCAATCCCACCCTAGTCTCATACGCATTAAGCTATGTCAAGCTTCCCTGACTACTGGCACGACAATCTGCCCTTATCTCCACCATGTCGTCCAGTAGGCCCTAGCAAGCATCACTACCCATCTTAGGTGTCTTGATGGTCCTGAACCTTAGTGCATGCACGAATCAATAGTTTTCCTCATAGGCCATTTAATCTTTGGTGCCACTGTTCCATTGACCCTGACCCTCAACTCGACCTGCAGCTACTTGTCTTGACTAGTCTGTTGACCTATCTTGTCGCACTATTGCCGGTCCATCGAGTCTCGAAACTTTAGGTCCCTAATGCCAATTTTTCCCCAAATTGACTCTCAAAACTTCAAAATTTACTTTGGGACCTCAATTTATTCAAAATTTCAAAAAAAAGGTTCAAGTTTCCCAAATTCCCAATTTGGTCCCCAACTTTTCCAAAATTACCATTTTGCCCCTACTTTACAAAAATGGTAAAATTGACCCCAATAATTCCAAAAATGGACCAATTAGTCCTCCAACATCTTTTCCATACCCAATTAGCCCTCAATTTTAGTACACATTAGTCTCTCAAATTTTTAAAATTCCAAAAATTTCCCCATTTTCCCCCAATTTCAATCGATTTGATTTCATCAAATTCACCGATCAATCGAGGTTCACTGTTGAAATTGAAGGTGAAATTGAGTTCCTACACATTCATACGGTTCAATTGCACTTTGAATCACATGAATTGACGCCAAAATGAGCCCAAATGGAGTTTCGCTGGAAAACTAGACTTAGATAGAGAAAGCTTCAAAAGCTTACCATCGGGGGCACGACGGTCTGATCTTTTGACCTAGCAGATAGTTCTTGTCTTGAGGTTCCTCATAGGATCATGAATCATATCAATTCATGTCGAATTGATGAAGAATTTGGATAGTGAAGTTTCACTAGTTCTCTCTCTAACACTGATCGAAATTTATAAAGGAGAGTCAAATTAGCTTACCTTTCCACTCTAATTCAGCTGTATAAGGGTTGTGGAAGTGTTGGGAGGGCTTGGTTTGGCCTAAAAAGGGATTGAATGGGCTATTTTTAGCTTGGTCGAAACAGGGCAGCTTTGATCCGCCATAGCTACTTCACTATTCTATCACGCCAATGATCCTCCAACAATCCTTAGAGCAAATGGAGGCTATAGTCGTGTAGCAGACTTCTCCCCAAATTCAAAGAACCTGACCACACCTTCTTTGGCTCAGAAAAATCCCCAAGTCGAAGCTCTGGTTCGAGCTTCAACGGAAAATGGAGCAATGGCTAGAGAGTGGAGTTTTTAGGTGTGAGAAAGATGAATGAGGATGGGTTCTTTATATAGGAAGCTCGGGGACTTATTGGTCATCTGATTGTCTCCTTAATGGCGGTCATTCATTGCTTGAAACTCCCTTGTGGAGACTTTTCATCTTCGTCGGCACTACTCGATTTTTCGGTGAGTGAACAGTGAGGTAATATGAAGGAAGAAGACGACACTATTCCGAACCGAACCGGACCAATCTGAACTGGTTTCAACGCTTAAATCTGTCGGTTTAGGCCCGATTTCACCAAGTTTTTCAAAATTAAAAATTTATAATTCATCTAAATTCACTATCTATCCTATGGTGCCCTCATATTCTCCAATTTGAATTTTCTAAGCCACCTAGAAAAATGAATTTAGAAATTGGTTCAATTGTGGTTCAAACCGGTTTAGATCTAGTTCACCTGAACCAGTTTGATTTTCACCTCCAATTCATCCTCAAGTCCTTTATCATAACTTTTGTAACTCTTTAGGTCTCTCGGGATCCATAAATTTCCTGGTTTTTCCTTTCTATATCGGTTTCGGTTTATAAACTAACTTGGTTTTCTCTTTGTAAATGAACGGTTCTTTTCTCAGTTTTCTTATTATCAAAGGATGGGGTTTACAAAAATCGTCTGGGAGAACAAAAGGAGCATAATAGTTCAAGATGGGGAAAGAAGGTGACATTTCAAAGGAGAAAGGACATGCCACCACCTCCCCAAAGAGTAATCCCCACCTTGCCCCAAGAAAACCCTTGATATCCTAGGTGCCAAAGGCACCATGAGGGAGGATGCTTGACTTGATTTGCATGCAAACAAGTGCAAACTTTGCAAAGGAATGCCCCACTATCAGGGAGAACAAGCAAAGGAATACACTTGGACCACCACAAGGGAAACCCAGGAATCCCAAACCAAACACTACAACTAGAGTACTAGTTAAAGTATACAACCTCTCCTAGGAAGAGGCTAGGAAAGACCCTAGTATAGTAGTGGGTACATTTCAAAACCCTCCTAATTAGCTTGAGAAAAATCTTGTAATTGAAATTTTTTATTCAATAAAGAAACCCTTCCTTTAAAAATATATGCTTCTTCAATCAAGATATGTGCAATTATGGGGACAACAGGTCTACGCCCTCTTCGACTCAGGAGCTGAGAGATCCATCATCAAAGAGGATTTAATTCCAAGTTTATCTCTAGAACTTACTACATTAGAACAAAGTCTCAACATCCTCACACCCTTAGTTGAAGGGTTAAATAGGAACAAGCAATTAAAAGGATGTGAGATAAAGATTGAAGGAATCAAACTTGAAGCGAATTTGATTCCATTGCCCTTGAAGGAGGTAGAAGTAATCCTTAGGATGGAATGGTTAAGTAACCATCAGGCTAGGATAGACTATGGAAAGAAGACAGTGACCTTCCACACTCCCGAGACAAATAGACTAAAGTTCCAAGGAGACCGAAGGAAAGGTGAAGTACAGATGGTGTCCCATATGAAAGCCCAAAAGATGATACAGAAAGGCTGTACGACTTTCCTGGCCATGGTCATCAATGAAGAAACTGAAGAAAAGAGACTTGAAGACATTCTGGTGGTTAAACACTATCCACAAGTATTTCCAAAAGAAATACTCGGAATACCTCCAAGTCAGCAAGTGGAATTCACCATAGAAATTATCCTAGGAGCAAACCCCATATCCCAAGCCCATTATCGCATGGCTCTAACGGAACTAAAGGAATTGATGGAGCAATTGGATGAACTACAGGAGAAGGATTTTATACATCTGTGCCAATCTCCATGGGGTGCACCCGTCCTATTCGTAAAGAAAAAGGATGGAAGCATGAGTCTGTGCATAGACTATAGGAAGTTGAATCAGGTCACAATCAAGAAAAGGTACCGACTTCCATGGATTGATGACCTATTCGGCCAACTAAAATGAGCAGCCTACTTCTCCAAGATAGACCTTTGGTTGGGCTACCACCAACTTAGGATCCGAAAGGAGGATATTCCTAAGATGTCATTTTGATCTCGATACGAACATTACAAGTTTAGAGTGATGCCATTTGGATTAACAAATGCCCCTGCAGCCTTCATGGATTTAATGAAATGTGTGCTCCAACCACACTTGGACCAATTCTTGATAGTATTCATAGATGATATTCTCATATACTCATGAACTAGGTTGGAGCACGAAGAACATTTGGCAATCACCTTGGAGATGTTGAAGGAGAGCCACTTATATGCAAAATTCTCCATGTGTGAGTTCTGGCTGTAGGAGGTAGGCTTCTTAGGACATATAGTGTCCAAGGACGAAGTCAAGGCTGATCCAGCATAGGTGAAAGCCATATATGACTGGAAGGCACCCATGAATCCTTCAAAGATAAGAAGTTTCTTAGGTCTAGTAGGATATTATAGATGGTTTCTGCAAGACTTTTCTAACATAGTAGCCCCTCTAACTCAGCTCATCAGGAAAGGAGTTGAGTATAAATGGGATGAAAGTTGTGAGAAGTCTTTCTTAGAGTTGAAGACTCGATTGACAATTGAGCTAGTACTCTCCCTTCCTGACCCAAGTGTGCGAGAGTACACCATCTGTAGTGATGCTTCCGGACAAGGACTCGGATGTGTACTAAAGCAACAAGGAAAAGTTATCGTATATGCCTCACGACAACTCAAGGTATATGAGAGAAACTACCCAACCCACAACCTTAAATTAGCTGTGACAGTGTTTGCCTTAAAATTTTGGCGACACTACCTCTACGGGGTTAAGTGTAGGATATATACTGATCACAAGAGTTTTAAGTATTTCATAACTCAGAAAGAGTTAAATCTCTGCCGAAGGACATGATTGGAATTGGTGATAGACTATGACTTTGTGATAGAGTATCACCCCAGAAAGGCAAATGTGATGGCAGATGCCTTAAGTCGCAAATATCAAATTGAGGCGGCACAAATAAAGATGAGTTACATACCTTTGTTGCAACAACTAGGGAAAATGGAGGTGGACCTAAGGATTGACAAGCAAGAGAAGTGCTTGTTGGAAAATGTAGTGGTGAGGCCCAGTCTTATTTGGATCCGATTAATAGATGAATGAAACTGAACTACGACATGAGAGGTGTTCAAGTTCTAACTTACAAGGTCAGGGTACGTGTGCCTCAAGATAAAGAGCAAACCGAGCTTCTTATATAAAGAGCTCCTCCTCATTCATCCTCCTCACACCTGAAAACTCCTCTTTCTCCCTACTGCTCCATTTTCTAGTGAAGCTCGAACCAAAGCTCCGACTTGGGTATTTTTCTAAGCCAAATAAGGTGAGGTCGGGTTCTTTAGATTTAGGGAGAATTCAGTTATCTAACGATAGTCTCCATTTGCTTTGAGGATCGTCGGAGAAACACCGGCATGATCGAATAGTGAACCAACTTCGGCGGACCGAACCTGCCGGACAAATTGAGCCCTTCTACAATTTTCGATTAGTGTTAGAGAGAGAAACAGTGAAAATTCATTGACCAAATTCTCCCTCAATTCGATATGAATTGTTGTAATTTTTTATCCTAGGAAGAACCTCAAGATGAGATCTATCTGCCCAGATCAAAAGCTCGGACCACTACAACCCCGACGGTAAACTTTCGAAGTATTCTCCCTCTAAGTCCAGTTTTCCGATAAAGCTCTGTTTAAGCCCAATTTGGGTCCAAATGACACAATTCAAAATTCCATTGAATCTTGTGAAAGTGTAGAAACTCAATTTTACCTCCAATTTCAATAATTAACCTTGATTGATTGGTTAATTTGATGAAATCAAATTTGGACAGTTTGAAAGGGGAAATTGGGGATTTCAAAAATTCAAGGGACTAAAGTGCAATGTGTCAAAATTGAGGGCCAATTGGAAATGGAAAAGATGTTGAAGACCAATTGGTCAATTTTTGGAATTATTGGGGTCAAATTTGCCATTTTTATAAAGTGGGGGCAAAGTGGTAATTTTTGAAAAGTTGCGGACCAAATTGGAAATTTGTGAAACTTGAACCCCATTTTGTAAATTTGAATAAATTAAAGTCCCAAAGTGAATTTTAGAAGTTTTGGGACTCAAATAGGGGAAACATTGGCATTAGGGACCTAAAGAAAAAGAAAAAGAACTTTACGGACCTAAATGTAAATAATTAAAAGTTTAGGCATATTATTCATTCCCGATGAATAAGGCTATTAGGCCAAAAAATAATAAACAGGTATGTTCATATCGTGTAGGAACATGAAGTAATGGAAATGCTAGTAAAAACAAGCTCACGTGGAGGCAAAGAGCCACATAAGAGGAACTCACTACATTATTAGGTGAGTGGGAATTTTCACATCATACCCGGTTGGGATGAAGAGTACATCAGAAATGAAAAGCCATTATTTTGTGGAATTTTTAACATCACACCTGGTTTGGGTAATGTGAGAATACACATAGAAAAACTACTTAACAGTTGTAAGTAGACATACCCAGTTAGTACGATGAACTTACTGAAAGGAAGTAGAAAACCCACTTATCAGTTATGAACAGAGATGTCCTCACAACCGGTTGGTGTGATGGACAGAGGAAAAGTGATTTTTGTCAAAAGTGCTCTCCCCTGACTATGTGCCACTACTTAAACATTTTGGGAGACTTTCTTGATGAGAGCTCGAATAGCTCGAATAGGTCTGAGGCCTCGGTTTTGGAACTTTGGGGGCTAAAATGCCCGATTTTGTAAATTGCGTACAGTGGGCACAAGGCCAGCTGGCATAAGTAGGAGCTTGTAAACAAACATGATGTTAAGCCTTGAAAACATTAATGAATGATTTGATTTGGCCATGGTACCAAGACAGGACCGACATACTTGATGGACTAGCGGTAGTGCGACAAGACAAGTCACCAGACTAGTCGAGACAAACAATTGTGTTGAGTTGAGGGTCGGAGCCATTGGACCAGTGGCACCAAAGATTAAATGGCTTATGAGGAACATTATTGTTTTGTGCATACACTGAGGTCTGGGACCATCAAGATGCCTAAGAGAGGTAGTCATGTGTCCTAGGGGCTACTGGATGACATGGTGGAGATAATGGTAGTTTGTCGTGCCAGCAGTCAAGGAAGCTCGATGTAGCATCATGTGCACGAGATCGGGGTGGGGTCGGGATGAGGTCTCTATCCTCACACAGACATGTAGTTTTCTTTCCGAGTTTGAGGGTCGAATGTCACATACATCCACTCATTCCCAAGGTAGAAGGGAATGAGCTTCTATCTAGGAGACCGGTAAAGTCGCTCTGATGCCACAAGTGGGTGCGGTGGCCAGGCTGCCCTACGAATGTATGATCCCTTCATGATGAAGGGCATGTGTTGGTTGCTAAACACACATTTTTGGTTAATGATGAGTAATGGTTTTCAAAACTGGGAACATGATCGGGGTGGGGTCGGGATGAGGTCTTTGTCCTCACACACACACGGAGGTTTCTTTTTGGGTTTGAGGGTCGGATGTCACATATATCCACTCATTCCCAAGGTAGAAGGGAATAAGCTTCTATCTAGGAGACCGGTAAAGTCGCTCTGATGCCACAAGTGGGTGCGGTGGCCAGGCTGCCCTACGAATGTATGATCCCTTCATGATGAAGGGCATGTGTTGGTTGCTAAACACACATTTTTGGTTAATGATGAGTAATGGTTTTCAAAACTGGGAACATGACCGGGGTGGGGTCGGGATGAGGTCTTTGTCCTCACACACACACGGAGGTTTCTTTTTGGGTTTGAGGGTCGGATGTCACATATATCCACTCATTCCCAAGGTAGAATGGAATAAGCTTCTATCTAGGAGACCGGTAAAGTCGCTCTGATGCCACAAGTGGGTGTAGTGGACAGGTTGCCCTGCGAATGTGTGATCCCTTCATGATGAAGGGCATGTGTTGGTTGCTAAACACACATTTTTGGTTAATGATGAGTAATGGTTTTCAAAACTGGGAACATGACCGGGGTGGGGTCGGGATGAGGTCTTTGTCCTCACACACACACGGAGTTTTGTTTTTGGGTTTGAGAGTCGGATGTCACATACATCCACTCATTCCCAAGGTAGAAGGGAATGAGCTTCTATCTAGGAGGCCGTAAAGTCGTTCTGTTACCACAAGTGGGTGCAGTGGACATGCTGCCCTGCGAATGTGTGATCCCTTCATGATGAAGGCATGTGTTGGTTGCTAAACACACATTTTTGGTTAATGATGAGTAATGGTTTTCAAAACTTGGAAATTGAGGAAGAAAGAATTTTAAAGGAAATAAGGAGTCTAACACAATGAATTCAAACTATTTTTCTAAAAATGATATTTCAAACACCCATTCACTAATTTATTGAACTCACCCCCCTCTCTTTACCCCTTTTCAGGAAACCAAGGGAAAAACTGACCTAAAGACCTTCAGCTAGGTAAACCTTCAAGACAGGTATGTAAGTTCAATTTTTATGCAGTTTTGATTAATGTTATTCCAGGAAAGGTACAAGTTTAAAGAATGTCTTCCTCCTCACAGTTTAAAGAATGGGAAAACCCTTAATAAACCAGGAGAGTGGTGGGATGCACACGGGGATTCGACCAAACTAGGTCGGGGCATGACAAATTGAGTGGTCTCATAGCCTATTTCCTCGAATACATTATCAAGACTAGATAACATAGTAACTAATAGGGATTATTTTAAAATTTTCAGAATAGCACCCAAGAAAGAAACAAAGAGAACTAGAGTTATAGTCTTCAACACTGCCCAACCACCCCTACCTGTGGAAACTCCCCAAGGAGCCCAAACAATGTCATGCCTTGACTAGGTTTGGTTGGATCCCCGTGAGCAACCCGCCACTCTCTTAGTTTATTAAGGGTTTTCCCTTCTTTAATCTATGAGGAGTAAGGCGTCCTTTAAACTTGTACCTTTCCTAGAATAATATTAATAAAAACTGCATGAAATTTTAACTTACATATAAGTCTTTCAGGTGTAGCTAACTGCAGGTCTTTATGTAGGTTTTCCCTTAGTTACCTGAAATGGGGTATAAAGGAGGGGGTGAGTTCAACAACTCGGTAAATGGGTGTTTAAAACTTGATTTTTAGAAAAATAGTTTGAATTGAAGTGTGCTAGACTCCTTATTTTCTTAAAATTATTTCGTCAATTTCTTAGTTTTCAAAACCATCATTTCTCATTAACCACAGTCGGTGTGTTTAAAAATCAATAATGCCCTTTATCATGAAGGGATCACACATTTGTAGGGCAACCCATCCACTTCACCCACTTATGGCATTCGAGCGACTTTGTCAGCCACAAAGATAGAAGCCTGTCCACTTCTAACCTGGCAATGAGTGGATGTACGTGACATCCGACCTTCAAACCCAAAAAGAAACTCCTTTTCCATATGAGTATAGAGACCTCATCCCGACCCCAGGGATATAAGGGAGGGGATGACTACAACGACTCAGTAAATGGGTTTTAAAATTTTACCTTTACTCTACCCTGAGAATGAGTGGATGTGTGCAACATCCGACCCTCAATCCTAAAATCAATTCTCCATATCCTATGAGAGCAGTGACCTCATCCAATCCCCACCCTGTTCTCAATCACTTGTTGCTACTCGAAATTTCGCATGGTCACCTGGTACGATGAACTGCCCTTATACCCACCAGGTCGTCCAGGGCCCTTAGGACACATCACTACCCCTCTTGGGCATCTTGATGGTCTCATAATCATAGTGCATGCACAATTACCCTAGGAATGAGTGGATGTACGTGACATCCGACCCACAATCCCAAAATCACTTCTTCGTGTTCGTATGAGGACAGAGACCTCATCTTGTGCCCATCCCGCTCTCATGCACTTGGTGCTACTCCAGATTTCGCACAGACACCTGGAACGACGAACTGCCCTTATAGCCACCAGGTCGTCCAGTGCCCTTAGGACGCATCACTACCCCTCATGGGCGTCTTGATGATCCCGTAATCACAGTACATGCACAAACAATGTTTTCTAATATTGCCATGTAATCTGTGGTGCCACTAGTCCAACGGCCCCGACTCTCAACTCAACCCGCAGCTGTTTGTCTTGACTAGTCCGTCAACCTGTCATGTCGCACTACCGCTAGTTGACTGAGCATGTTGGTCCTATCTTGGTACCATGGCCAAACAATTCACTTATTAAGTTTTATGGCACATATATCATGTTATTTTACAAGCTCCTACTTGTGCCAACTGGCCTTGGGCCCACTGTACGAGATTTTCAAAATCGGGCATTTAGCCACTAAGTTCCAAAACCGAGGCCCCTGGCCTATCAGAGCTATTCGAGCTCCCGTCGAGAAGGTCTCCCAAATTATTTAAGCATTGGCACACAGTCAGGAGAGAGCACTTCCAACAAAAATAGGTTTTTCCTGTCCATCATACCAACCGGTATAAGGACATCTCTGTTCATAACTGATGAACGGGTTTTCAACTTCCTTCGAGGAAGTCTCATCATACCAACCGAGTATGATCTACTTACAACTCGTAAGTAGTTTTTTTCGCATAACTTTCACATCACTTTCTCTAAGTAGTGATGATTAAAATACCACTAAATAGTGGGTTTTTATATCGAGGCACTTATCATCCCTAACCGAGTATGATGTTAGTAAACCCACTCACAACCGATAAGTGATTTTTAAATTATAAGGTGTGCTCATCATCCCAACCGGGTATGATGTTAGTAAACCCACTCACCTGTTAATGCCGTGAATTCCACTAAACTGGTTCTTTGTATTCACGCGAGCTTGTCCTTGCTGGCATTCCCGGTATTTAACGTTCCTGCACGATATGAACAACCTTGTTCATTATTACTCGGCATAACAGCCTTCATTCATTAATGAATGAGAAAACCCAAACTTTTAGTTATTTGTAATTAGATCCCTAAAGTTATTTCTCTTTAACTTTAAGTCCCTAATATCGGTTTTTCCTCAAATTGAGTCCCGTAACTTTTAAAATTTATCGTGGGACCTCAATTTATTCAATTTCACCAAAAAGGGGTTTAATTTTCCAAATTTCCAATTTGGTTCCCCAATTTTTCCAAAATTACCATTTTTCCCTTCTTTCACAAAAATGGTAAGTTTTTTCCCCAAAATTTCCAAAATTCCTCAATTGGTCCTCCAACATTATTTTCATGCCCAATTGACCCTCAATTTCATAAAATTGTATTTTGGCCCCTTTGAATTTTGAAAATCCCCAAATTTTCCCCCAATTTCAACTCTTCAACACTACTGAATTTGATTTCATCAAATTAACTGATCAAACACTTCTAATTATTGAAATTGGAGTTGAAATTGAGTTCCTGTATGTTCATACGATTCTAAGAAACTTTGAATCGCAGATTTTAACGTCGGAACGAGCTCAAACGGAGCTTTGCCGGAAAACAGACTGTAGAGAGAGAAAGCTTCGATTACTCACCGGTGAAGGCACAACAGTCCGAGCTTTCGATCTGGGCAGATAGGTCACGTCCTGAGGTTCATCCTAAAATCAAGTATTGTATCAATTGATGCGGAATTGGATTAGAATTTCATCATTGAAATTCGGTCGACTCTCTCTCTAGCACCGATCGAAAATTATAAAGGGGAGCCGAATTGGCTTACCTTTCGGTCCTGATTCGGCCGTGGAAAGGCTGAGTAAGTGTTGGGAGGGCTTGGTTTGGCCTGAGAAGGGCTTGAAATGGTCGATTTCAGCTTGGCCGAAATAGGGCAGCTTTGGTCCGCCGGAGTTGCTTCATTATTCCATCATGTTGGTGCTTCTCCAACGATTCTCGGATTGACTGGAGTTTGCTATCAGATAGTTGTCTTCTCCCCGGTTCTAAAGAGCCCGACCTTCGTTCAAGTCGAAGCTCTGGTTCGAGCTTTACCGGGAAATGGAGCAGTAGAGAGAGAGAGAGAAGTGTTCAGGTGTGAGGAGAATGAAATGGGGATGACCTCTTTATATAGTCGTAAAACCCGTGTATTAAATGGTCGAGATTTATTAATAGGCATAAAAATTTTTGACGGAAATTTCGGGTTACAAAAAATCATACTTCCCAAGAGGTCACCCATCCTCACACTACTCTCAGGTAAGCACGCTTAACTTTAAAGTTCTTAAGAAATCTAGTTCACCTGAACCAATTTGGTTTTTATTTTTTAGTTTGTCTTAAGTTTCTTTTCCAATGTTTAATAAATCTTTTGGATCAACCGAAAATTGTAAATTTTCATATTGCTTATTCCCAAATGTAAACTGGTTTGGTTTTCTTATTCGGTTTGACTGGTTCTTTTCCTGGTTTTCCTTAACTCAAATGTGCGGGGTTTACAACTCTCCCCTCCTTTTAGGAGTTTTGTCCCCAAAACTTAGTTAACATCCTTGCATGAGCAATCATTTCCTTTGATGCCTCTTTGGTGTTTGCTTAACATGCAAAGTCTTCTCTTGTTCTTTTAATTAGTCCTTTTTACATCCTTCACTTAAGGAATTTCTTTTCCTTTATATTATTTACTCCCTCCATGGAGTTTATCATAACGAGACATACCTTACTTCAGGGTATATTCTTAGATTTATATCTTTCTTTGCTTAGAGCACATTCTTCCCTTTGAGGTTCTTTTCTCAAGATTGGAAATTCCAAGATACCTAACCATTCCCATGTCTAGTTAACCACTTGGTCGTTAAAACCTTTAGCTCAATGTTCTTTCGAGCGTTACGTACTGGTTGCCACAATTTTCTTTATTCTCACTTTTTCATCTCATTTTGACCCTTCCTCCATTCGTTGTCTATTATAACTTCAGTCCAAATTTTTTATATTCGACCTCGTCATGCTTATTAGCCAACTCTTTCTTACTTTGAGTCATATTCTCCTCGGGATTGTTGGACTTACATACCCCTTACAGCATGGCATTTTCTAGGACCTGTCTTTGTCCATTAGATTTCTAGAACATCTCCTTGAGGGTCTCTCTTAGCTTCTTTTTTTTTTTACCTTTTAGGGATCATATAACTTCATCCCTCTTTTCTTTTGATGGCATTCCTCAACTATTTTTTTTACCGTTATCCTCTCATCCATCATGCCTTTGAAGTTATGTCTCACATAACTGCATGGATTTCTCTTACCTACTCATCCTTTCCAAACGTTTTTATTGGGTCCTTTCAATTCCAATCGTTGGGTTTCCTGATGATTATTGACATAAGAGGATTTTTTTCCCTTCTTATGTCCTTTCTCTTCTTTAGTGACATCCCTTATTCAATGACTTCTTTTTTCCTTAATCCTCTTTTACTTGCTCATAAATCACTTCATGATTCTTCATTCTACAATAATTGTTTTTGATCTATGTGTTGATTACTTTACTTGGAAAGGTTCACTCCATCCAGTTTTGTTTATTATCTTTGGCTGTCCGCCGTTACTAGTATTCCTCTTTCTACATGGTTCTCCTATTCTCTCCAAACATGTCATAATGGACCATTACAATACTTCCTTCCTTGGAAAACATTTCCTAAATAAGGGTTGGTTCCATTTCCTCTTAATTGGGATACACACGTCTTTTTGGGGCTTCCTTCCTTGGTAGGATTCTTTGCCTTTCCCCTGACATTCTTTTCTTACATTTGCTCTAGGGGATTTCTACCCTTAAATGACATCCCTTGATGTTGTCTTCTCCTATTTACCTTTACTCCTCAAATCTTTTAGGCACATCTTTTATGCTTTATTTGCATCCTTATTTGTACACAGTACTTGTCTATTTCTTTAGGGAGCGTACAAATCTTCCTTGTTTCAGGATCATTGTGGGAGAGGCTTGCCTATTCCTTTCTTGGCTTGAGTTTAGTCGTTAATTGGCACTTGGTCCTTTTAAGGATTTCTTGTATTCTTCTTTTCCCGAGTATTTGACCTTTCTGCCTCTCTCTTCTTTGTCGAAACTTACATTATGGCTTTCCCGAGTATTTGTTCGTTAACTACTTTGCCTCCACCATTTGTTTGGTCTAAGTTTCTTAGCAGCTGTTTCTCGAGTCCTCCTATCATTAACATCCATCTCACTGACCTTTTTAGGGTGTAGTCCCTTCTACTTCCCGGTCTTCCTTAGGTGTCACTTGTTCCCTGTAACTATCTTGTTGTAACGACTTGCTTTCTCTTGTCCTGTTGGTCCGAACTTCCTATTTGACATAGTTGCTTTTTCCAAGGTGATTTATTCCTGTAATCCCAATACATCCTATTTTTCATCAAATGTTCGCCTTGTCTTCTCTTGTGGATGCACTCCTTTCTTTGCTCCTAAATTTTTTGGATTTTCTTCTTAAAGGAGGAATTCTCTTCAGCTATCCTTTGTTCCATTTGTGGTTTTATTGATGTCCTACCTTTACCCCTTTTTCCTTCTTACCACTTTGCTAAGATTTTGAAGGGTTTCCTCTTATCTGTGGTTGCAAATGGAATCACGTTTCTTGGGATGGTATCCTTTCAGATTTCCTATAGTCGAACCCATTTATCTCTCCCTCTCTCACCCCAGTATCCCCCTCTCTATCTCACTATAGCTCCATCTACCCTTTCACCCTCCCACCCTCAATCTCTCCCCTATGAGATAATATAATGGGTCAATAACGGGTCGAGTCCCTTTCTTATGACTTATAATTAGTGTAAAACTTTCAACCTTATAAAGTCACAATACTTCTCTATCTTATCAAATGTGTAGTCATATTCTAAAATACCTTATAAACACTAAAACACTAAAAAAAACATTATTTCTCTCTTCCTCTCTCCCTCTATCTCTCCCCCTATGAGATAATATTATTGATCGATAAGGGGTCAGGCCCATTTCTTATGACTTGTAACTTGTGGAACACTTCCAACTGTACAAAGTCACAACAATTCTCTATTTTATCCAATGTGGGATCATATTCTAAAGAACCCTAAATAAACCTCTCAAAAACCATAAAAAAAACTATAAAAACACTAAAAAAAACCCTAAAAACCCCTCCAAAAAAAATCCTAAAACTCTAAAAAAAATAAAAGACAGACCTTTTCTCTCTCTCTTCTCCCCCTCCCTCTCTCCTCCTGTAAATCTCGCCCTTTTAAGTTAAGGAAAACAGAGAAAAAGAACCGATCAAATCGAGTGAGAAACACTAAACCGGTTCACAAACCTGACCAATTAAGAATGGGCAATTTGGAAATTTACTACTCCCGGGTGATCCAAAGGGTTCATAAAATCTTGGAAAAGAACCTTAGGACAAATTTGAAGAGAAAAACTAGAACAGTTCAAATGAACCGGATCTAATTGGATTGAACCAATTTATGAATCGAGTAGGTTCATGAACCAGAACCAATAGAGAAAGGGCAAATCGGGAAATTTATGAATCTCGAGTGATCTAAAGAGTCACAAAAGTCAAGAAAAAGGACTATATGATGAATTGGACATGAGAACCAAACCGGTTCAGGTGAACTAGATCAGAACCGGATTGAACCTGTTTGAACCACTATTAAACATACTCTAAATTCATTTTTCTAGGTGGCTTAAAAAGTTCAAAATTGATATTTGAGGTGACCATTGGATAGAAAACGAATTTAGATTAATTTAGAAATTTTTAGATTTTAAAATTTTGGTCGAATTGGAGGTGTACCGGCTGGTTTAAGCTTTGAACCCCGATCGGAACACTGTCATCTTCTTCCTTTAGATGACAGCATTGTTCACTCGCCAGAAAATCGTGCAACGCTGGCAAAGCTAAAAAGCCTCCGGCTAGGGAGTTTCATACAATGAATGACCACCATTAAGGTGCCAATCGAATGGCCAGGAAGTCCATGAGCTTCCTATATAAAGAGCCCCTCCTCGTTCAGCCTCTCCACATCTAAAAACTCCATTCTCTCTCAACTACTCCAATTTTCGGCAAAGCACGAACTAGAGCTCCGAATTAGGCATTTTTCTGAGCCAAACAAGGCAAGGTCGGGTTCTTTAGAACTAGGAAGAAGTCAGCTACAGCTAGTAGTCTCCATTTGCTCTGAGAGTCGTCGGAGAAATGCCGACATGAGAGAACAGTGATGCAGCTCCGGTGGACCGTAGTAGCCCTATTTTGGCTGAGCTGAAATTAGCCAATTCAAGCCCCTCTCAGGCAAAACCAAGCCCTCCCAACACCTCTACAGCCCTCCTACAGCTGAATTAGAGCTGAAAGGTAAGCTAATTTGGCTCTCCTTTGTAATTTCTAATTGGTGCTAGAGAGAACCAGCAGAATTTCAATGATAAAATTCTCACTCAATTCGGCATCAATTAATGCAATTCTTGAATCTATGATTAACTTCAGGATAAGAGCTATTTTCCCAGATGGAAAGCTTAGACACCGCATCTCGGACGGTAAGCTTTCGAAGCTTTCTCTCTCTAAGTCCAGTTTTCTGGCGGAGCTCCGTTTGAGCTCATTCCAGCACCAAATTATGCGATTCAAAGTGCAATTGAATGGTATGAAGGTGCAAGAACTCCAATTTAACTTCAATTTTAACAATTAAACTCATTTGATTGTTCAATTTGATGAAATCAAATTCGATAGAGTTAGAAGGTTAAAATTGGGGGAAATTTGTGAATTTCAAAAATTAGAGGGACTAAGGTGCAATTTCATAAAATTGAGGACCAACAAGGCATGATAAACATGTTTGAGGACCAATTGGGTAATTTTTGTAATTTTTTTAGCAAAACTTACCTTTTTTTGTAAAAGTAGGGGCAAAATGGTAATTTTGGAAAAGTTAGGGGAACCAAATTGGAAATTTGGGAAATTAAACCCCTTTTTGTGAATTTGAATGCATTGAGGTCCTAAGATAAATGTTAAAAGTTTTGGGACTAAATTTGAGGAAAAACTAGCATTATGGACTTAAAGTAAAAGAAAATTAACTTTTTGAACCTAATTCAATTAAAGGGAAAAGTTGGTTTTCTCATTCATTTGGATGAATAAGGGCTATTAGGCCAAATAATAATGAATAAGAATGTTCATATCGTGTAGGTACATGAAGTACCGAGAACTCTAGCTAAGACGAGTTCGAGTAAGGACAACATGTTGGCTAAGAGGAATTTCACTGCATGATCGGATGAGTAGGATTTTTATATCATACCCGTTTAGGATGATAAGTACCTCGAAAATGAAAATTCACTGCTAATTGGTATTTTAAACATTACATCTGAGAGGAGTGATGTGAAAATTACGCGAAAAAATAACCTATTGGATGTAAGTAGATCATACTCGGTTATTATGATGAAACTTTCTCAATAGATCTATTGGATGTTATGTCATGAACATCTACTCATTCTCAGGATAGAAGTGGATGTACTTCTATCTAGGTGGCCTGTAAAATTGCTCCGACGCCACAAGTGGGTTCAGTGGATGTGTTGGCCTACGATTGTGTGTTTGACCTTCATGATGAAGGATGTGTGTTGGGTGATTACACACCGTGATTAATAACAAATGTTGATAAAAATCAAAATTTGAAATGAAAGGTTTTCAAAAGAGAATAAGGAGTCTGGCACACTCCGAATCAAACATTATTCCTGAAAGATAAATTTTGAAAACCCATTCATTGAGTCGTTGTACTCACCCCTTGTTTATATCCCTTTTAGGTAACCCCAAAAACCTTACCCCAAAGGCCATCCACTAATACGCCCGTAAGATAAGTATGATAAATATAAAATTGTTTGTAGTTTTTATTTATATTATTCTAGGAAAGTTGCAAGTTTAAAGGACATCTTACTCTTAATAGTATATAAACAAGGGGCAACCATTGGTAAATCGAGAAAGTGGCGAGTTGATTATGGAAATTCGACCAAACCGGGTTGTGGTGTGACACTTCCCCTGTCGCTCTACCTCTACCTTTCTCTCTCTTCCCCTCTTCTCTCCCTCTATCTCCTCCTTTCTCCCTCTCTCTTCCTCTCTCTATCGACCTCTCTTTCTTACCCTCTCTCTATCTCTCCCCATCTCTTTACCTCACTCCCTCCTATGAGATAATATTTTTGATCGATAAGGGGTCGGACCTATTTCTTATAATTTGTACAAAGTAGTGGAACACTTACAACTTTATAAATCTGCAACATTTCTCTATTTTATCTAATATGGGTCGATAATGAGTCGGGCCCATTTCTCTCTCCCTCTCCCACACCACTCTCCCTCTCTCCTAGCTCTGATACCATATTGAATATTAGAAAATAAAATCCACTTATAGTAAATTAAATTAAGAATATATAGGGTATATTTGCACTATTTATAAATATAATCCTAACTTATTAATATTGCACAATATACAAAGTAAAAAAGCATCTCAATGGCACTGTTAAACATTACAAGACACGTTTAGTAGCCAAAGAATTTTCCCAAGAGTAGAGATTAGACTATGATGCTACATACATAAAAAGAGTTTTCCACAAAAAGATCTTGGTATTTTACGTAAATTCTTCGGCATTGAAGTTCACCAATATGATATCTTAAATATCACCAATATGTCTACTTGCAAGTCATTAGTTACTCTTATCGCTAGATAGTTGGATCTCTCTAATATCTCACTATCACCTTGATATATTATATCTTATTAATCAAGTATGTTAAATTATTCACAAACAAACTAATCTTTATTAGATTGTAGTCAAACGTGTTATTTACTATTTTTCTCGCACATCCATGGTTGGTCTACACATTACAAAGAATAAAAATCTATAACTATTATTTGGATAGGTAGTATTGATGATTATCGATCCGCTAGCGGTTGTATAATATTACTTGGTTAGAACTTAATCTCTTATAACTCTAGAAAGTAACAAATTATTGCTCATTTGAGTAATAAATTAAAATACAAGAGTTTAATAAATACTACGGTCGAACTCATATAAATAGCATCCTTACTTACTAATAGTTTTCACCGTGCCAAACGTCGGCATTAATTTGTAAATAATTTATTTGACTGTTTTTTATAATAGTAAAAATTAAATTGAAATATACTCTCACTTTATTCGTGAGTAGGTCATCTATTAAATATCTTTTTTATTTGTACAGAACAACAACTAGAACATATTTACTAAGGGTCTACCAAAATAAAAATGTTACAAGCTCCTCGGCCCACCCTAGTTGGCTTGCGCTTGCATGTGATTATTAATAAAAATAGCATTAAAGAGCAACATCCCAAGTAATATCATATGCTCCATCTCATGCACACCGTAAGAAAGAAGTTAGAGACTACATAGGCTGGAAGACCTCAACTTTAACAACTTCCATATTAAATAGCAAGTAGTAATAAATACAATTAGTTGTAATCAATCAATGGAAATGCAAATTCTTGTATTCATTACTATTTTTTTAAATCTTTTTCTCACAATTAAATCAATTCAAACACCTCAATCTATACAAAATTTACTCACTATTATAAACTTATTTGAAGTATTTAGATATCCCTATCTACTGTACCAAATTTATTCGGAGTTTTGGATGTTCTTATACACTGCTTGTATTTCTTATAGCAGTGTGCTTACTGAACTAATTTCTTAATTTAAAAGTTATAAATTATAAATAATAAAATTTTTAAATCTTTATATATTATTCACACTTTTATAATTTAACTAGTATAATATTTTATTTATTAATATATTTTCTTATTAAATAAATACTTTAAATATTTAATTTTAAACTCAATATCAACACCTATATATCTCGTAAACAATGAATGATTAAATTTGAAACAATTCTTTGAAAACTAGAACCGAAATTATAGAAAAAAAATAACGAATAAATGATCCACGTATAAAGAGGTAGATAACTGAAATAAGTTTTTATAGGATAAAAGGTATGATTATTTATTTTCTTTTAAAATATAAATACAATATAATTTCAAAAAAAATGTGCTAAGTGAGTGGAAGAAGAGTGGTGAATAGAAGGTACGATCTTCTAGAGATTCTATAATCCACGATAAAGAGAAGAAACGTACCCTCTGAAAAGCAGGGCGACGGAGACGATAGAACTCACCTCGAGTCTCGAGTCCCAGCCAACGCAGTTCTCTACTCTCGATAAAACAGACGAAGCAAGACTCCCGTCGATTGATTCGTCGCCTCCTGCGCACTTGATCGCCTCCTCCACACAAAGGTTTGCCGAGAGAATCCCGAGAGAAATCAATCTGTTGATATTCCCCGGAAGTGATCTACTCACGTAAATAACAAAGGAAGACAGATGAGTTGCAGAGCCTCGACACAATCTTCTAAGTTCAACCCTCCCCTATGCTTGGCATATATATATATATATATAAACGGATTTACGATTGAGGTGAAATTCCAATTTTACCTTATCTAATTTTCTAATTTTTTATTACTTTTTTTTAAATTAATTACTGCATTATTTAATTCTATTGGTGCAAATTTTTAATGCGATGGTTTGTTTAATCTAGCAAAAAAAATGCATATCTATAAAATCATACTTTGGCAGTAAAAAAGAATAAAATTATTCTTATTTAATAAATTGAAGTAAATGATGAGAGAGTACAGATACAGTATATATATATATATATATATTTAAAAATAATAATATTGTATAAATAAAAAATATATTCATTTTTTATTTAATACAAATTAAAATAAATAAATTCTAAAAAAGTATATCATAATATATATAATAAGTTCAATAACTAATCACGTGAATAAAATAAATTATATTTCATTAATTTTATAAAATAAATTAAAGATATCATAAGTAGTAATAAATTTACTTAATTTTGTGTTAAATTAAAGGATTAATTTAATAGTTTTATTCTTAAATGATTAATAGTGGAAAATTAACTCAAAATAATCACACTACATGATAATCGTGGACTCCGCATGATAAGGACATGAAAAGGTGATACCCCATAAGATATAATTTTTTTCACAAGAAAAATATCTCTTTTCTTTTTAAATGAATAGATAAAGAAGATTTAAATGCAATTACTAACCATGATTTTCTTATAGTTTGTTGAGTCAGTCCCCTCACCAAAAGTTGTTATTAGTGTCATTTCACACCATATTCATGTCCGTCTTTAAAGAATATTTTTCTTAGGTTCCATTCATAAAATAAAAGAATATAAATTGAAAAGGAGTAGAAAATGCTTTTAAATATTTTGTTAAAAAATAACAATTATATATTTAATAAAATAAATGAATAGACTAAGTATATAAATTTATAATAATTTTTTATATAAATTTAAAATAAATTTACCGCTTAATTCATTTATTTTAATAAAATATAAATTTAACAACACAAATACTTTATTATTATATCTAATAATCTCTCACGTGGGATTAGATTTGATGTTCCCATTTACAAAATATCAGAAAATTTATTTTAATCTTATATATAATTGGTGATATAATTTTTCATAGCAAATTTAAAATTGCATGTAATTATTTACATATTAAATTAAAAAAATATATTATAAAATAAAAATATATTATATTAGTTAAAATAAAAGTGTTATTATTATTATATAAAATTGTGAAATTTTTATTAATTATAAATTATAAATTATCAATTGATAAATTAATATAATAGTAATATAATTTATGTGTCCACTAAAATATGATTGTGGGAGTCGATAGGGATATCCAAATACATAATAAAAAAATAAAACAATTTTTGTATTAACTTAGTTTAAATGAGTTTGAGTGTAAGGTAAAGTAAGTGATATGTAAGAAATGTGAAGTGATTAGTTATAATAGTTAGAATACCGTCCAAATTAATTGTTTATTTGGTAGGAAAATTATTAACAATATAAATATTACTCACGTCTTACTAATTGAATTGAATAGTTTTAAAAATAATTTTATATTTATTTATTTATATATAAATAAATTTAATTATATTATTACAAATTATTTTATATAAGAATAATTTATATAATAATATTTAAATATAAATAATTTTAACAATAAGAATAATATATATAATAAAATATATTATATATACTACATGGTATATTTTATATATTATATATTTATAAAAAAATATTTTGTATCCTAATAAAATTTTATTTTAATTATAAAATAATAAATAAATAATAATCACTCTTTCGTAGATCTGAATTTGACACCATGGCCAAAAAATATTTTGTATTCTATTTTGGCACCATGGTCAAACAATTCAATTATTCAAGTTTTCATGACATATAATTCATGTTTGCTTATTAGCTTCTACTCGTGACACTGGCCTATGACACATTGTTCGAAATTTTCAAAATTAGGCATAATAGCCCTCAAGTTCAAAAAATGAGGCCTCCGGCCTAATAGATCTATTTGAGCTTCTGTCAATAAGGTCTCCCAAATTGTTTAAGTAGTGACACATAGTCAGGGGAGAACACTTCCGACAAAAATATATTTTCAACTATCCATCATACCAACCAAGTTTGAGGATATTTCCGCTAATAACCGATGAACGAGTTTTCCACTTCCTCCGAGGAAGTTTCATCGTACCAACCGTGTATGATCTACTTACAACCAGTAAATAGTTTTTCCATATCATTTTCACACCACTCCTCTAAGTGTGATGTTTAAAATACCACTAAGTAATGAGTTTTCATTTTTAGGTACTTATCATCCCAACCAAGTATGATATAAAAATCCCACTCACCGGATCGTGCAGTTAAATTCCTCTTAGCCGGCTTGTTGTCCTTACTCGAACGTGTCTTAGCTGGCATTCTCGGTACTTCTTGTTTCTACACGATATGAACATTCTTGTTCATTATTTTTTTTGTTCCTAATTGAACGAGAAAACTAATTTTTCCTTTATTTGTAATTAGGTCCTTAAGTTATTTTTTTTTACTTTAAGTCCCTAATGCCGATTTTTCCTCAAATTGAGTCCCAAAACTTTTAAAATTTATCTTATAACCTCAATTTATTCAAATTCACAAAAAGGGGCTTAATTTCCCAAATTTCCAATTTTGTCCTCCAACTTTTTCAAAATTACCATTTTGTCTATCCTTTATAAAAATGGTAAGTTTTACCCCAAAAATTCTTAAATTTCTCAATTGGCCCTCTAACATTCTTATTATGCCCAATTGACCCTCAATTTTATAAAATTATATTTTGGTCATTTAAATTTTTGAAAATCCCCAATTTAAACTTACTAACACAATCAAATTTGACTTCATCAATAGACCAATCTAACACTTCTAATTGTTGAAATTAAAGTTATATTGGAGTTTCTACACCTACATACGATTCAATTACACTTTGAATCACACAATTTGGTGCCGGAATGAGCTCAAACGGAGCTTCGCCGAAAAATTGGACTTAAAGAGAGAAAGCTTCGAAAGATTACCATCAGGTGTGCAGCAGTCTGAGATTTCGATCTAGGTAGATAGCTCTCGTCCTGAGGTTTATCCTAGGATTAAGAATTATATCAATTGATGTCGACTTGAGTTAGAATTTCATCATCGAAGTTATGCCTGTTCTTTCTCTAGCATCGGTCAGAAATTGCAGAGGGGAGCCATGTCACGCCCCGACCCGGTTTGGTTGGATCCCCGTGATCAACCCGCCACTCTCTCTTGATTTACTAAAGGGTTTCCCCTTATATTATAAATTGTAAAGAGTAAGGCGTTCTTTAGACCTGCACCTTTATCCAGGAATATCATAAATCAAAACTGCATAGTAATTTAAATTAATTGTACCTGTCTTGCAGGCATTTAATTGCGCAAGTCCTTTAAGGTTCGGCTTTCCGGGACTTCCTGAAAGGGGTATAAGGGAGGGGGTGAGTACAACTACTCAGTGAATGGGATTCAAATCTTTCGACTTTCAAGAAAAATTTTTATATGGAGTGTGCCAGACTCCTTTCTTTTCAAAAATTCCTTTATTTAAAAATTCGGGTTTTTCCATTATTTCTTAGTAATTGGTGTGTCATCACGCAACACACATCTTTCATCATGAAGGTTACACACATTTGCAAGTCAGCATCATTACTGAACCCGCTAGTGGCTTCGGAGCGACTTTTCCTGCCACCCGAATAGAAGTACGACCACTTCTACCCTGGGAATAAGTGGATGTACGTGACATCCAATCGACAATCCCAAAATCGCTTCTTCATGTCCATATGAGGACAAAGACCTCATCCTATCCCCACCCTGGTCTTATGCGCTTTGTGCTACTCCAAATTTCGCACAGACACTTGGAACGACGATTTGCACTTATACTCACCGGGTTGTCCAGGGCCCTTAGGACACATCACTACCCCTCATGGGCATATTGATGATACCATACTCATGGTGCATGCACAAACAAAGTTTTCTTAAATTACCATGTAATATGTGGTGCCATTTGTCCCAACGGTCCCGACCTTCAACTTAACCTGTAACTGTTTGTCTTGACTGGTCCGAAGACCTGTCATGTCGCACTACTACTAGTTGACTGAGTATGTCTGACCTGCCTTGGTACCATTACCAAATAATTCACTTATTAAGTTTTAATAGCATATATATATATATATATATATCATGTTCTTTTACGAGCTCCTGCCCGTGTCCATTGGCCTATGGCCCACTATTCAAAATTTTCAAAAACTGGGCATTTTAGCCCTCAATTTCCAAAACCGAGGCCCCCGGCCTATAAGAGCTATTCGAGCTTAGTCGGGTTCCGTCCTTAGCAAGTTGGACCTCAACTGACGTTTTCGATGTCTCGTTCTCCTACATGAGATGAACATAATTGTTCATTATTCTTTGGCCTAATAGCCCTCATTTGTTCCAAATCAATAAGAAAACCCAACTTTACATATATTTGCAATTAGGTCCTATTGCCAGATTTTTCCTAAATTCGAGTACTGAAACCTTAAAAATTTATCTTAGGACCTCAAATTATTTGATTTCACACAAAGGGGTTTAATTTCCCAAATTTCTAATTTGGTCCTTCAATTTTCCCAAAATTACCATTTTGCCCCTTCTTTAGAAAAATGGTAAATTTTTTCCCCAAAAATTCTAAAATTTATCAATTGGCCCTCTAATATTCTTATCATGACCAATTGACCCTAAATTTTAGAAAATTACATTTTGGTCCTTCAAATTTCCAAAAATCCCCAATTTGCCCAACTTTTTTTTTTTCCAATTTCAACTCTTCAACACTGCCAAATTTTATTTCATCAAATTGACCAATCAAACACCTCAAATTATTGAAATTGGAGTTGAAATTGAGTTGCTACATGTTCATACGATTCTAAGGAACTTTGAATCATAGATTTCAACGCTGGAACAATCTCAAACGGAGATTTGCCGGAAAACAGACTGTGGAGAGAAAAAGCTTTGATTTCTCACCGGTGAGGGCGTGGCGGTGGAGCTATTCAATCTGGGTAGGTAGCTCTCCTCCAGAGGTTCTTCTTAGGATCAAGAATGACATCAATTGATGTCGAATTAGATTAGAATTTCTTCATTGAAATTCAGTCGACTCTCTCTCTAACAACGATATGAAATTGTTAAGGGGAACCGAATTGGCTTACCTTTCGGTCCTAATTTGGCCGAGGAAGGATTGAGGAGGTGTTGGGAGGGCTTGGTTTGGTTGAAGAATGGCTCAAAATGGGGCTGCTTTAGTCCGCCGGAGCTGCTTCACTGTTCGATCATGCCGACGCTTCTCCAACGATTCTCAGATTGAATGGAGTTTGCTATTAGATAGTTGTCTTCTCCTCGATTCTAAAGAGCCCGACCTCTCCTTCCAAGGTTAAGAAAATGTTCAAGTCGAAGCTATAGTTCGAGCTTCACCGGGAAATGAAGTAGTAGAGAGAGAGAGAGAGAAGTGTTCAAGTGTGAGGAGAATGAATGGGGATGACCTCTTTATATAGGTGTAAAATCGTGTATTAATTGGGAGAGATTTATTAGTAATATTAATATTACCATAAATTATTGGTATTAATTACAATAATTTAATTTAAATATTAAATTATTTGTATTAATTCCAATAATTTAATTTAGGTATTAAATTATTGGTATTAATTACAATAATTAAATATATATTAATTTATGCCTATTTATGATAAGACATACTGGTATAAAAATTTTTGACCGAAATTTCGGGTTACAAAAAAAAATCATACTTCCTAAGTGGTCACCCATCCTCACAATACTCTCGAGCAAGCACGCTTAATTTCAAAGTTCTTATGGAATCTTGTTCCCCTAAACCAATTTAGTTTTTCTATTTTAATTTATCTTAAGTTTCTTTTCCAAGGTTTAATGAACCCTTTGGATCATCCGAAAGTTGTAAATTTCCAAATTGCTTGTTCCCAAATGATCGGGTTTGTAAACTAGCTTGGTTTTCTTACTCGGTTTGATCGGTTCTTTTCCCGGTTTTCCTTAACTCAAAAGTGTGGGTTTTACAACTCTACCCTCCTTTCAGGGGTTTTGTCCCCAAAACAGTTACACGTTAAATAACTCAGGATAACTATCCCTCATTAGAGACTCGATTTCCCATGTCTCTTCCTGCATGGGTTCATTTTGCCACAACACCTTGACCATAGGGATTTTCTTGTTCCTTAAATTCTTATCTATCCGATCAATGATTTGTACCGGCTCTGTCTGATAAGTTAGGTTCTCTTCCAATTCCATTAGAGGTCGATCCAGTATGTAAACCCCACACATTTGAGTTAAGGAAAATCAGGAAAAGAACCGGTCAAACCGAATAAGAAAACCAAACCGTTTTACATTTGGGAATAAGCAATATGAAAATTTACAACTTTCGATTGATCCAAAGGATTTATTAAACATTGGAAAAGAAACTTAAGACAAACTAGAAAACAAAAATCAAATTGGTTCAGGTGAACTAGATTACATAAGAACTTTAAAGTTAAGTGTGCTTACTACAGAGTAGTGTGAGGATAGGTAACCTTGTGGGAAGTATGATTTTTTTATAACCCAAAATTTTAGTAAAATTTTTTTTATACGAACCGCTTATCATAAATAGCCATCAATTAATATATATTTAATTATTGAAATTAATACCAATAATTTAATACCTAAATTAAATTATTGGAATTAATACAAATAATTTAATACCGAAATTAAATTATTAGAATTAATACCGAAATTAAATTATTGGAATTAATACCAATAATTTATGGCAATATTAATACTAGTAATAAATCTCGCCCATTTAATACACGGGTTTTACGACTATATAAAGAGTCATCCCCATTTCATTCTCTTCATACCTGAACACTTATCTCTCTCTCTCTCTACTACTCCATTTCCCGGTAAAGCTCGAACTAGAGCTTCGACTTGAACAAAGGTCGGGCTCTTTAGAACTGGGGAGAAGATAGCTATCTGATAGCAAACTCCAGTCAATCCGAGAATCGTTGGAGAAGCACCGAGATGATGGAATAGTGAAGCAACTCCGGCGGACCGAAGCTGCCCTATTTCGGCCAAGCTAAAATCGGCCATTTCAAGCCCTCCCAACACTTCCTCAGCCTTTCCACAGTCGAACTAGGCCCGAAAGGTAAGCCAATTCGACTCCCCTTTATAATTTTCGATCGGTGCTAGAGAGAGAGTCGACCGAATTTCAATGACAAAATTCTAATCCAATTCTTCATCAATTGATACAATACTTGATTTTAGGATGAACCTCAGGATGAGACCTATTTGCCTAGATCGAAAGCTCGGACTGTCGTGCCTTCACCGGTGAGTAATCGAAGCTTTCTCTCTCTACAGTCTATTTTCCGGCAAAGCTCCGTTTGAGCTCGTTCCGACGTTAAAATCTACGATTCAAAGTTTTTTAGAATCGTATGAACATACAGGAACTCAATTTCAACTTTAATTTCAATAATTAGAAGTGTTTGATCGGTTAATTTGATGAAATCAAATTCGGTAGTGTTGAAGAGTTGAAATTGGGGGAAAATTTGGGGATTTTCGAAATTCAAAGGGGCCAAAATACAATTTTATGAAATTGAGGGTCAATTGGGCATGAAAATAATGTTGGAGGACCAATTGAGGAATTTTGGAAATTTTGGGGAAAAACTTACCATTTTTGTGAAAGAAGGGCAAAATGGTAATTTTGGAAAAATTGTTGAACCAAATTGGAAATTTGGAAAATTAAACCCCTTTTTGGTGAAATTGAATAAATTGAGGTACCACAATTAATTTTAAAAGTTACGGGACTCAATTTGAGGAAAAACCGACATTAGGGACTTAAAGTTAAAGAGAAATAACTTTAGGGACCTAATTGCAAATAACTAGAAGTTTGGGTTTTCTCATTCATTAATGAATGAAAGCTGTTAAGTCGAGTAATAATGAACAAGGTTGTTCATATCGTGTAGGAACATTAAATACCGAGAACGCCAACAAGGACAAGCTCGTGTGAATACAAAGAACCAGTTTAGTGGAATTCACGGCATTAACGGGTGAGTGGGTTTACTAACATCATACCCGGGTGGGAATGATAAGTGCCTCGATATAAAAATCCACTATTTAGTGGTATTTTAATCATCACTACTTAGAGAAAGTGATGTGAAAGTTATGCAAAAAAAAACTACTTATGGGTTGTAAGTAGATCATACCCGGTTGGTATGATGAGACTTCCTCGAAGGAAGTTGAAAACCCGTTTATCGGTTATGAACGGAGATGTCCTTATACCGGTCGGTATGATGGACAGTAAAAAACTATTTTTGTCAGAAGTGCTCTCCCCTGACTATTTGCCAATGCTTAAACAATTTGGGAGACCTTCTTGATGGGAGCTCGAATAGCTCTAATAGGCCGGAGGCCTCGATTTTGGAACTTGGGGGCTAAATGCCCGATTTTGTAAATCTCGTACAGTGGGCCCAAGGCCAGTTGGCACAAGCAGGAGCTCATAAATGAACATGATATATGTGCCATAAAACTTATTAAGTGAATTGTTTGGCCATGGTACCAAGATAGGACCGACATGCTCAGTCAACTAGCGACAATGCAACTTGACAGGTCGACGGACTAGACAAGACAAATAGCTACGGGTTGAGTTGAGAGTCGGGGCCGTTGGATTAGTGGCACCACAGATTACATGGCAATATAAGAAAATATTGTTTGTGCATGCACTGTGAGTACGAGATCATCAAGACACCCATGAGGGGTAGTGATGCGTCCTAAGGGCACTGGACAACCTGGTGGCTATAAGGGCAGTTTGTCATTCCAGGTGTTTGTGCGAAATCTGGAGTAGCACGAAGTGCATGAGACCAGGGTGGGGACAGAATGAGGTCTCTGTCCTCATACGGACATGAAGAAGTGATTTTGGGATTGTGGGTAGGATGTCACGTACATCCACTCATTCCCAGGGTAGAAGTGGTCGTACTTTTATCCGGGTGGCAGGAAAAGTCGCTCCGAAGCCACTAGCGGGTTCAGTAGTGATACTGACTTACGAATGTGTGTAACCTTCATGATGAAGGATGTGTGTTGGGTGATGACACACCGTGGTAACTAAGAAATAATGGAAAAATCCAAATTTTTAAATGATAGGATTTTTGAAAACAAAAGAGTCTGGCACACTCCATATAAATGTTTTTCTTAAAAGTCAAAAGCTTTTAAAAACCCATTCACTGAGTAGTCGTACTCACCCCCTCCCTTATATCCCTTTCAGGAAATCCCGGAAAGCCTCCCCTTAAAGACCGTCAACTAAGATGCTTGTAAGTCAGGTATGTAAAGTTTTAAATTTCATACAGTTTTGATTATGCTATTTTAGGAAAAAGGTGCAAGTTAAAGGACGCCTTACTCTTTACGGTTTACAATAAGGGGAAACCCATTAATAAACTGGGAGAGTGGCGGGTTGATCATACGGATCCGACCAAACCGGCTCGGGGCGTGACACAGTACGTGACTAGGATCAGGCTAATATTTCTGATGTACTAAAATGTGGAATACGTCTTGTATTTTCTACAAATCAGGAGGCAGTTCTAATTTGTATGCTACTGGTCCTATCCTTTGAATAATGGGATATGAACCAATATATCTGGGTTTTAAGTTTCCTCTTTGCTGAAACCTCAGTATTCCTCTCCATGGAGATACTTTGAGGAATACCTGATCACCCACTTCGAACTCCAAATCCTTCCTTTGATTGTCTGCATAACTCTTCTGCCTATCTTGTGTAGTCTTAAGACGACTCCTTATTAATTTTATCTTCTCTATGGCATCCTCTATTATCTCAGTTTTCTCTAACTTCCTTTCGCCCACTTCTTCCCAAAACAAAGGGGTACGATAGGGTCGTCCATAAAGGGCTTCATAGGGAGCCATATGGATGCTGGCCTGATAACTATTATTATACGCAAATTCCATCAGGCATAAGTATTCCTCCCAGCTTTTATTCATGGTGAGTACACATGCCCTTAGCATGTCTTCCAAGGTTTGGATGGTTTGCTCAGACTGACCATCTGTCTGAGGATGAAATGTCGTACTCATGTGAAGTTTGGTTCCCATGGCATTTTGTAGACTCGGCCAAAACTTGGAAGTAAATCTCGGATCTCAATCCGATACTATACTCACCGGGACACCGTGGAGTCTTATTATTTCCTTCATGTATAGGATGGCCAACTGTTCTACTATGTCCGTCACTCTTATAGGAAGGAAATGAACTGATTTGGTCAATCTATCCAAAATTACCCAAATCACATATTGACCTTCTCTGGTCACCGGCAGGCCCGTGACAAAATCCATGGTGATGTGTTCCCATTTCCATTCTAGAATTGGTAAGGGTTGTAGTAGTCCTGATGGCGTCTGATGCTCTGCTTTTATCTATTGATGGGACAAGCATTGGGCTACATATTCCGCATTGTCTCTCTTCATACCCTTTCACTAGTATCCTTGTTTGAGGGTGCGGTACATTTTAGTACTGCCCAGATGCATAGCATACACTGAATCGTGTGCCTCTTCCAATATTAATCTCCGTAACTCCTTGTCTTGAGGCACACATACCCTACCCTTATAGGTCAGTACTCCGTCACCTCGCAAATCATAGTTCGGTTTCCTTTCTCTGTTAGTTGAATCCAAGTAGGACTGAAGTTCTTTATCAATCTTTTGTTGGGCCTTTATATCCTCAGTTAGACTGGGCCTTATCGCTACATTCGCCACCAATCATTTTTCCTGTCGGTCCATCCTCAGACTAACTTCCATTCATCCCAATTGTTGCAACAAAGGTAAGTAGCTTGTCTTGACTTGTGTTGCCTCAGTTTCAAACTTGCGACTTAAGGCATCTGCTACCACATTTACCTTTCCGAGGTGGTATTCTATCACAAGATCATAGTCCTTCACTAATTCTAGCCATCTCCTTTGATGAAGATTTAACTCCTTCTGAGTTAGGAAATACTTAAGGCTCTTGTGATTTGTGTATATCCTGCACTTAACCCCGTAAAGATAGTGTCACCATATCTTCAAGGCAAAAGCTATTGCAGCTAATTCCAAGTCGTGAGTCGGGTAATTTCTCTCATGTATCTTCAATTGTTGCGAGGCATACGCGATAACCTTCCCTTGTTGCATTAAAACACATCCCAGTCCTTGTCCCGAGGCATCACTATATACTGCGTACTCTCCTGCAGTAGGATCGGGTAAGGAGAGTACTGGTGCGGTCATCAGTCGAGTCTTTAACTCCTGAAAAGACTTTTCACAATCCTCATCCCATTTATACTCAACTCCCTTCTTGGTGAGTCGAGTTAGAGGAGTTGCTATTTTAAAAAAGTCTTGCACAAACCGCCTATAGTATCCTACCAATCCTAATAAACTTCTAATTTTTGTAGGATTCCTTGGAGCTTTCCATTCTGATATAGCTTCCACCTTGGCTGGATCCACCTTAACTCTATCCTTAGATACAATGTGCCCTAAGAATCATACTTCTTGCAACCAGAATTCACACTTGGAAAACTTTGCATATAATTGGTTTTTCTTCAAGATTTCCAATGTAATTGCTAGATGCTCTTTGTGTTCCGACCTTGTTCGTGAGTATATAAGGATATCATCTATGAATACTATCACGAACCTGTCCATATGAGGTTGGAACACGTGGTTCATCAGGTCCATGAAAGCTACAGGGGCATTTGTTAATCCGAATGGCATCACTCAAAATTCATAATGTCCTTATCTGGATCGAAACGCCGTCTTAGGGATGTCCTCTTCTCTAATCCTTAGTTGGTGGTAGCCTGATTGAAGATCTATTTTTGAGAAGTATGCTGCTCCTTTTAGCTGATCAAATAAATCATCTATCCTTGGGAGTGGGTATCGATTCTTGATGGTGACCTGATTCAGCTTGCTATAGTCAATACAAAGTCTCATACTCCCATCCTTTTTCTTCACGAACAAAACAGGAGCACCCCATGGAGACTAACTTGGACGTATGAAATCCTGTTCCAATAATTCGTCTAGTTGTTCCTTTAGTTCTTTCAGTTTTCCTGGAGCCATGCGATATGGGGCTTGGGATATGGGGTTGGTTCCTGGGGTTATTTCTATAGTAAAATCCACTTGGCGACTTGGAGGTAGTCCAGGTAGTTCTTCTGGAAAAGCTTCTGGATAATATCTGACTATCGGAATGTCTTCCATTTTCTTTTCTTCAAAATCCTCATTTACCACCATGGCCAGCACAATTGTACATTCTTTTTGAATCATCTTTTTAACCTTAAGGTGGGACACAAAATTTACTTCATTTTTTCTTTTATCTCCCTGGAACTTTAGTCCCTTAGTCTTGGAGGTATGGAAAGTTACTATCTTCCTTCTATAGTCCATCCTTGCCCGATGATTACTCAGCAAGTCCATCCCTAGGATTACTTCCACTTCTCTTAAAGGTAACAGAATCAAGTTAGGTTCAAGTTTGATTCCTCCAATTTTTATCTCATACCCCTTTAGTTGTTTATTTCTATTCAGACCTTCTCCTAAGGGTGTAAGTACGTTAAGGCTTTGTACAAGAGGAGTGAGCTCCAGGGGTATCTTAGAAACCAATTCTTCCTTGATAAATGATCGTTTTGCTCTAGAGTAAAAAAGAGCATAAACCGGTTGTCCCCACAGCTGTATATACCCCGCTACAGTGCTTGGGTCTCCTCTATCCTCCTCCTGAGTGAGGTTGTATACTCTAGCCGGTACTCTTGCCGTAGCTTCTGGTCTAGGGTTCCTGGAGTTCCCTTAAGGTGGTCCAAGAGTATTTTTCTATCTGTTCTCCCTAAGAGTAGGACAATCCTTCACAAAGTGTCCCGCTTGTCCGCAGGCGAAACATACATGACATTCTCCCTCATGATTCCTTTGACACTTCAGACAGCGAGGGTTCCCTTGGGGTAAGGTAGGGACTACTCTAGGAAGGGGTGGAGGCATGTTCCTTCTCCATTGCAATACCTCCCCTTTAGCTAGTATATTCTCTTCGTCCTCCTTGACAGTTTGAATCTTTATCCCCCTTTCTAGTCGTCTGCTCCATTTGATGACGTCGGGTCTGTACCAGTCGCTCATATTCATGAGCCATACTAATTATAGTTGCCAGGTCTGTGGGGCGTCCCAGTACTCTCATACGGTCTCGAATATCCAAGTTGAGACCGTCCACAAACATCTGGCATATGTCAGCTGGTCCGGCTAGGTCGGGAGCAAAGGGTCTTAACTCGTTAAATTTTGTTTCATACTCTGTTATGGAACTAAGCCCTTGCCAAAGTCGGATGAATTCTTGTTTCTTCTCATTTATTAGGTGGGGTGCTAGGTATTCTTCCGAGTATCTTTCCTCAAATTACTCCCAAGTGGGGGCGGCGGCATGTAGATTTCGGACATTGTCCCACCACCGTCTAGCGCTCCCTTCCAGGAAGAATTCCATCAGGATCACCTTGTCATCTGGCAGTATTCGGACAATTACCATGAACTTCTTGATATTGGCCAACCAGTCCATGGCGGTCCCAACATCCATTTCTCTGAGGAAAGGTTTACATCCTAGTTGTCGAAGAGTTTTGAGATTTCTAGGTATGTCTGTTGGAGTGGTTGGATTAGAAGGGGGAGGGTGGGATTGCACTTCCTCGGGCTCAGCCTATGAGTTGGTACCTACCTCAGGAGTAAGGTTAGGTTGGCCAAATACACGAGTGAACTCCTCGTATAATCTTTGATGCTCCTTGCTGAGTCCAGGAGAAGTTGTTTGGGCTACTCTGGGAGTTTCTACCGGTAGGGTTGGTTGGGCGGTGTCGGAGACAGTAGCCCTAGTTCTCTTGGTTCCTTTCTTCAGAGCCATTCTATCAAATTTAAAAATAACGCTATTAGTTACTATATTTTCTAGTCTTAACTATGTATTCGAGGAAATAGGCTCTGAAAACACTCTAGTTGCCATACCCCGATCCAGTTTGGTCGGATTCCCGTGATCAACGCACCACTCTCCCGATTTACTAAAGGCTTTCCCCTTATATTATAAATCGTAAAGAGTAAGGCGTTCTTTAGACCTGCAACTTTATCCAGAAATATCATAAATCAAAACTGCATAGTAATTTAAATTAATTGTACTTGTCTTGCAGGCATTTAATTGTGCAAGTCCTTTAAGGTTTGGCTTTCCGGGACTTCTTGAAAGGGGTATAAGCGAGGGGGTGAGTACAACTACTCATTGAATGGGACTCAAATCTTTCGACTTTCAAGAAAAATATTTATATGGAGTGTGTCAGACTCCTTTCTTTTCAAAAATTCCTTCATTTAAAAATTTGGGTTTTTCGATTATTTCCTAATTATCGATGTGTCATCACCCAATACACATCCTTCATCATGAAGGTTACACACATTCACAAGTCAGTATCACTACTGAACCTGCTAGTGGCTTCGGAGCGACTTTTCCTACCACCCGGATAGAAGTACGACCACTTCTACCTTGGGAATGAGTGGATGTACACGACATCCGACCCACAATCCCAAAATCGCTTCTTTGTGTCCATATGAGGACATAAACCTCACCATGTCCTCACCCCAGTCTCATACGCTTTGTGCTACTCCAAATTTCGCACAGACACCTGGAACGACGATCTACCCTTATACTCACCGGGTCGTCCAGGGCCCTTAGGACACATCACTACCCCTCATGGGCATCTTGATGATACCGTATTCATGGTGCATGCACAAACAAAGTTTTCTTAAATTACCATGTAATATGTGGTGCCATTTGTCCCAATGGTCTTGACCTTCAACTTAACCTATAGCTATTTGTCTTGACTGGTCCAAAGATCAGTCATGTCGCACTGCTACTAGTTGACTGAGTATGTCGGACCTGCCTTGGTACCATGACCAAACAATTCACTTATTAAGTTTTAATGGCAAACACACACACACACACACACACACACACACACACATATATCATGTTCTTTTACGAGCTCCTGCCCGTGTCCATTGGCCTATGGCCCACTGTTCGAATTTTTCAAAAATTGGGCATTTTAGCCCTCAATTTCCAAAACCGAGGCCCCCGGCCTATAAGAGCTATTCGAGCTCCCGTCAAGAAGGTCTCCCAAATAGTTTAAGCATTTGCACACAGTCGGGGGAGAACACTTCCGACAAAATAGGTTTTCACTGTCCATTATACCAATCGGTATAAGGACATCTCCGTTCATAACCGATGAACAGGTTTTCAACTTCCTTTGAGGAAGTCTCATCATACCAACTGGGTATGATCTACTTACAACCGGTAAGTAGTTTTTTTCACATGACTTTCACATCACTTTCTCTAAGTGGTGATGATTAAAATACCACTAAGTAGTGGATTTTTATACTGAGGCACTTATCATCCCCAACCGGGTATGATATATAATCCCAGTCACCCGATAGTGTAGTGAAATTCCACTTAGTCGGGTTCCGTCCTTAGCAACTTAGACCTCGACTGACGTTCTCGATGTCTCATTCTCCTACACGAGATGAACATAATTGTTCATTATTCCTTGGCCTAATAGCCCTTATTCGTTCCAAATGAATGAGAAAACCCAACTTTACATATATTTGCAATTAGGTCCCTAAAGTTAATTTTCTTTAACTTTAAGTTCCTATTGCCAAGTTTTTCCTAAATTCGAGTCCTGAAACCTTTAAAATTTATCTTAGGACCTCAAATTATTTGATTTCACACAAACGGGTTTAATTTCCCAAATTTCCAATTTGGTCCTTCAATTTTCCCAAAATTACCATTTTGCCCCTTCTTTAGAAAAATGGTAAATTTTTTCCCCAAAAATTCTAAAATTTATCAATTGGCCCTCTAATATTCTTATCATGACCAATTGACCCTAAATTTTAGAAAATTACATTTTGGTCCTTCAAATTTCTAAAAATCCCCAATTTGCCCAACATTTTTTTTCACAATTTCAACTCTTCAACACTGCCAAATTTGATTTCATCAAATTGACCAATCAAACACCTCAAATTGTTGAAATTGGAGTTGAAATTGAGTTCCTACATGTTCATACGATTCTAAGGAACTTTGAATCACAGATTTCAATGCTGGAACGAGCTCAAATGGAGATTCACCGGAAAACAGACTGTAGAGAGAAAAAGCTTTGATTTCTCACCGGTGAGGGCGCGGCAGTGGAGCTTTTCAATCTGGGCAGGTAGCTCTCCTCCAGAGGTTTTTTCTAGGATCAAGAATGACATCAATTGATGTTGAATTGGATTAGAATTTCTTCATTGAAAGTCAGTCGACTCTCTCTCTAATAACAATATGAAATTATAAGGGGGAACCAAATTGGCTTATCTTTCGATTCTAATTTGGCCGAGGAAGGACTATGGATTTGTTGGGAGGGCTTGATTTGGTTTTAGGAAGGCTCGAAATGGCCGATTTCAGCTTAGCCAAAATTGGGCAGCTTCATTCTGCCAAAAAGAAAATCATAATTCCCAAGAGGTCACCCATCCTCACACTACTCTCGAGTAAGCACACTTAACTTTAAAGTTCTTATGGAATCTTGTTCACCTAAACCAATATGTTTTTTCTATTTTAATTTGTCTTAAGTTCTTTTCCAAGGTTTAATGAACCCTTTGGATCATCTGAAAGCTGTAATTTTCCAAATTGCTTGTTCCCAAATGATCGGGTTTGTAAACTAGCTTGGTTTTTTTACTCGATTTGATTGGTTCTTTTCCTGATTTTCCTTGACTCAAAAGTGCGGGTTTTATAAGCCGAATTGACTTATCTTTTAGCTTTAATTTAGCTGTAGTAGGGCTATGGAGGTGTTGGGAAGGCTTGGTTTGGCATGAGAAGGGCTTGAATTGGTCGATTTCAGCTCGATCGAAATAGGGTAGCTTCGGTCCGCCGGAGCTGCTTCACTGTTCCATCACGTCGGCGCTTCTCAGGCGAACCTCGGAGCAAATGGAGTTTACAGGAGTGTGGCTGACTTGTATACCCCATCTTTTATAATGAGAAAACTGGGGAATGAACCGGTCAGTTTTGAATTCTAAACCGAATTAGTCTACAAGCTCGATTATTAGGAAATGGACAAATTGAGAATTTATAACTTCCATGTGACTCAAAATGGTTCATAAATCTTGGAAAAGAACCTTAGGATGAATTAGGGATGAAAAACTGGACCGATTCAAGTAAACCGGATAGAACCAGTTTATGAACAAAATTGACTCATAAACCGGGATCGATAAAGAGAGGGTAGATGGGAAATGTATGGATCCCAAGTGACCCAAAGAGTCCTAAAAGTCATGGAAATGGACTTGAGGAGAAATTGGAGATGAAAACCAAACTAGTTCAGGTGAACCGGATCTGAACTAGTTTGGACCAGTATGAACTACTATTGAACCAAATTCTAAATTTATTTTTTTAGGTGGCTTAAAGAATTCAAATTCAAGATTTAAAGCCACCATTGGATAGAAAATGAATTTAGATAAATTTAGAAATTTTTAGATTTGAAAATTTTTTGTCAAATGAGGGGTGAACTGGCCAGTTTAAGCTTTGAACTCGATTTGGACCGGTCTGGTCCGGTTCGGAATAGTGTCGTCTTCTTCCTTTTGATGACAACACTGTTCACTCGCCAGAAAATTGAAATAGTACTACGAAGAAGACTCTTTTCAATACATTTTTGGCCATCAATGCCTGTCATAAAGATGCCAAACGGACGGCTGACGAGTCCCCGAGCTCCCTATATTAAGAGCCCCTCTCCATTCATCCTCTCAACACCTGAAAAGTTCACTCTCTTTTAGTTGCTTAGTTTTCTAGAGAAGCTTGAACTAGAGCTCTGATATAGGGTCATTTCTAAGCCAAAGAAGGTGAGGTCCAGTTCATTAGAACTGGGAGAAATTAGCTACACGGTGGTGACATCCATTCGTTCCGAGAGTCACCAAAGAAGCGCCGACATGATCGAACAATGAAGCAGCTCCAATGGACCGAAGCTGCCCTGTTTCGGCGGAGTTGAAATTGGCCAATTCGAGCCCTCCTCAGGCCAAACCAAGCCTTTCTAACACTTCCTCAGCCCTCCCACGGCCGAATTAGGATGAAAAATTAAACCAATTCGGCTCCCCTCTGCAATTTCTGATCAGTGTTTGAGAGAGAGTCGACCGAATTTCAATGACGAAATTCTAATCCAATTTGACATCAATTGATGTTATTCTTGATTCTAGGAAGAAACTTAGGAGGAGAAATACCTGCCTAGATAGATCAATTAATCGAAACTTTCTCTCTCTACAGTTCATTTTCTAGCAAAGCTCCGTTCGAGCTTGTTTCGGCCTTAAAACTTGCGATTGAAATTGCTAAAGAATCGTATGAATATGTAGAAACTCAATTTCAACTTCAATTTCAATAATTGGAAATGTTTGTAAAAACTCGGTCAATATGATTAAATCAAATTTGGATGTGTTAAGAAGTTGGAGTTGGGGGAAAAATTGGGGAAATTAGAGGTTTTTTGAAAATTCGAAGGACTGAAATGCAATTCCCTAAAATTGATGGTCAATTGGGTATGATAAAAATGTTAGAGGGCCAATTGAGAAATTTTAGAATTTCGGGTAAAATTTATCATTTTTGTAAAAGAAGGGCAAAATGGTAATTTTGGAAAATTTTGGGGGACCAAATTGGAAATTTGGGAAATGGAACCCCTTTTGTAAAATTGAATAAATTGAGGTCCCAAGGGTAATTTTAAAATTTTGGACTCAATTTGAGAAAAAAACTAGCATTAGGGACTTAAAGTTAAAGAAAAATAACTTTAGGGGCCTAATTGCAAATAAATAAAGGTTTGGTTTTTCTTATTCATTTCGAATAAATGAAGGCTATTAGGCCGAGAGATAATGAACTAAGATGTTCATATCATGTAGGAACATGAAGTACTGGGAATGCCAGCAAGGCAAGCTCGCGTGAAAACAAGGGACCAGTCTAGTGGAATTCATTACATTGACGGGTGAGTGAGATTTTATATCATACCCGGTTGGGGATGATAATTATCTCGAAATGAAAACCCACTACCAAGTGGTATTTTAAACATCACAACTTAGAAGAGTGATGTGAAAATCATATGGAAAAACTACTTACCGGTTGTAAGTAGATCACACCTGGTTGGTATGATAAAACTTCCTCGAAGGAAGTTGAAAACTTGTTCATCAATCATGAGTGGAGATGTCCTTATTCTCGGTCGGTATAATAGACTATTGAAAACTCGTTCATCGATCATGAGTGGGCACGAGCAGGATCTCGTAAACAAACATGAGATATGTGCCATAAAACTTTAATAAATGAATTGTTTGGCCATGGTACCAAGATAGGATCGACATATTTAGTCAACTAGTGGTAGTGTGACATGACAGGTCTCCGGACCAGTCAAGGCAAACTGCTATATGTTGAGTTGAGAGTTGGGGTCATTGGACCAGTGGCACCACATATTATATGGCAAGATAAGAAAATACTATTTGTGTATGCACTATGATTACGGGATCATCAAGACACCCATGAGGGGTAGTGATGCATCCTAAAGGCCCTGGACGACCCAATGAGTATAAGGGTAGTTCATTGTACCAAGTGACCGTGCGAAATTTGGAGTAGCACTAAGCACATGAGACTGGGGTGAGGACGAGATGAGGTCTCTGTCCTCATACGGACATAGAGAATTAATTTTGGGATTGAGGGTCGGATGTCATGTACATCCACTCATTCTCATGGTAGAAGTGGACGTACTTCTATCTAGGTGGCCGGTAAAGTCGCTCCGAAGCCACAAGTGGGTTCAGTGGACGTGTTGGCCTGCGAATGTGGGTTTAACCTTCATGATGAAGGTTGTCTGTTGGGTGATGACTCACTGTGATTAAATAAAGAAATGGTGGTAAAAACTGAGATTTAAATGAAAGGTTTTTGAAAGAAAGGAGTTTGGCACACTCCAATACAACTCTTTTCCTCAAAGTTATTTTTTTGAAAACCCATTCATTGAGTAGTCGCACTCACCCCTCCTTCATATCCCTTTTTTAGGAAAAGGGAAAATGACTAGGAATAATATCGACCCGTACCCTCTGTCAGGTATGCTTAAATTTTCCTTAAGCTTGCATTCTATTGGATATATGTCTTTCTAGTGAACAAGGTCGAAATTACGCTTGGCTCATCTTGAGTTAAAGTCAGAGGAAACTCCTCTTGAACAGAGAGAGCGGCGGGTTATTCATAGGGATCCAACTAAACTGGCTTGGGGTGTGACAACTAGAGTGGTATCAGAGACAAGTTCCCTTGAAACATTATTAATATTATGCCCTGATATTAACCCAACTCTAAACTATCATGTAGGAAGGAATGTCCATAGGAAATTTACAGAAAAATCTAGTCCTTCCCCTATAATTGTGAAAAAGACATCCAACCCAAGGGAGGAAGCCGTTCAAAGGTTTCTAACGGGCAAAAAGAGGGTGCCCAAGGACATGGTAGAAGACTATCGAAAAATCGTTGGAGGCTTATTAGAACCAGAAGGTATCATATACCCTCCTCTTAGGCAAGAAGAACTAGAAACACCTCCTAGAAGTCGAACCCCTCCTCCTCCAATGCCACAACAACCGAAGAGGAATCCCACCAAGGAGGAAGCTTGAGATAACTATTGGGATGCATATGCCACCTTCATGATGGTCCACCAAGTACCTCCACCCTCAACCTAACTTCAACCCATCACAATGGGTGAAATAGACTTATGAGTGTGAGGAGGAAGTACCAAGGCAACATAGATTGGATGCCATACATGGAATTCATCCTATTAAGGAGCACGAAAAGACCCCAATCAGTTCCTCAGAGCCTTTTGATCAAGAGTCCCATAATCGTTCTAGGGTTAACTCTAGCTCTTTGACCCCAAGGGATTAGGGGTAGAGAATTCCTGTAATAAGCCAAATTTGGGCAAGAAGATATTTCCTAAATAAATGAAAGTGAAGTTTATTAAAACTCCTAAGTTACCTTGAGAAAAATTAAGTGTAAGATAATAAGAATTTAAATAAAAAGGGAACCCCCTTAAGAAAGAATGGGTTATGGGTAGTTAAACTCAACCCTTAAGACTTACCTTAGAAACACGATAAATTCATTTGATGGAGATCCTAGGAAAAGGAAAAGAGTTGGAGGAGCAACCATCCAAGAGTATGCAACTTTTGAGAGACCAAGAAGTTCTGAGAATTGAAGATACAGGAAGAAGTATAACATTCCAAAAAGGAACCATAAGAATAGAAGCGGATTGATAAGGAAAAGAAATTAAATATAGAGACCACCACGAAAAGATGGAGAGAAAGTACAACAATAGAAAGTCCTAGGTGTAACAAACTAAATAACTAAGATACAAATTCCTTAGAAATTTCAAAGAATAAAAGACATGTGGAAGGTAAAGTATAAGTCAAAGAGGGAAGAAAAACAAGAAGTAGATGATATGTACCAAGTCCTTAAGTTTAGGAGAAAGTTTCCAAAGGATAGGGCGATCAAACACCAGAAAGTACGAGTGGTTAGGTAAAAGTGTAGGGAGGTTGGGCATGATCTACTACAAGAGGGCCTAGAAAACTCAAAATAGGAGCTTCAAAAGAATCCTATATAATTAAATAACTTACTTGGACCCAATTATTTGGAGGAGTAAATGCAGTCTAATAAGAGATGAGGAATAGTGGAAGAATACCCCAACCAAGATAGAAAGAGAAATACTGGGAATATAAAGGTACGAAAGGTTTGGATATGATGAGGAGGAGAGACCCACCTCAAAGGAATAGGCAAATATTGAAGCAAGTGGAAATGAGGCAAGATCAACAGAAGGTACTCCTAGATACAAAGAGTAAGAATAAATTGGTGAAAATATCGGCAAAATATACTCCATAAATTTAAGAATTTCAATGGTAAGATCTAGAAGGAAATACAGAGGGCAAAGAGAATGAAAAGCTCATTAGAGAAAGAAATCTTGGAAAGACATTGGCGTACTAAGGAAAGAAAGTGAAATAAATGAAATAAGCAAGAGGATAATTCCTCAAGGATAAGATAATGGGAAGGAAAGAATCATGTACAAAGAGAAAGAAATTACCTGACTCATGACTGAGAATTTGTTGCAATAGTGTTGCCCTAAAGATATGGTGACACTACCTTTACGGGGTGAAGTACATGATGTACATAGATCACAAGAGCCTTAAGTACTTTCTAACTCAGAAGGAGTTAAATCACCATCAGAGGAGATGGCTGAAATTGGTGAAGGATTATGATCTTGAAATAGAATATCACCCCGTATAGGCTAATGTGGTAGCAGATGCCTTTAGTCGCAAGTATCAACCTGAGACGACACAAGTAAAGACAAGTTACCTACCTTGTTATGACAATGGAAAAGGATGGAGGTAGATCTGAGGGTAGACAAGTAGGAAATATGCTTGGTGGCTAATGTGGCGATAAGGCCCGGTCTAACTAAGCATATTAAGACTCAACAAAGGACCAATAAAGAATTCCAGCCTTATTTGGATTTGGTAAATGGAGAAAGAAACGAGACTACGACGTGCGAGGTGACAAAGTACTAACCTATAAGGGTAGGGTATGTGTGTGCCTCAAAATAAGGAGATGAAAAGATTAATTCTAGAAGAGGCACACAATTTGATGTATGCCAAGTTACACATGCCATGAGGACTAAGCTTCATATGAGCACGACATTTCACCCACAGACAGATGGTTAGTTGGGACGAACCATCCAAACCTTAGAAGACATGCTGAGAGCATGTGTACTCACCATGAATAAAAATTGGAAGGAATATGAGTATCTAATGGAATTTGCTTACAACAATAGTTATTAGGCTAGTATTTAGATGACTCCCTATGAAGCCCTTTATGGACGACCATGTTGTACCCCTCTATTTTGGGAAGAAGTGGGAGAAAGGAAAATAGAAAGGGTAGAATTAATTAAGGATGCCACCAAAAAGATAAAATTAATAAGGAGTCGTCTTAAGACCACTCATGACAGGCAAGAGAGTTATGCGGACAATTGAGGGAAAGATTTGGAGTTCGAGGTAGGAGATCAAGTGTTCCTCAAAGTATCCCCCTGGAGGGAAATACTTAGGTTCCAGCAAAGAGGAAAGTTAAAACCAAGGTATATCGGTTCATATCCCATCATTCAAAGGATAGGATTGATAGCTTATAAATTGGAACTACCTCCTGTCCTGCAGAGAATACATGATTTATTCCATATCTTAGTACTTCAAAGATATCAGCCTGATCCTAGTCATGTATTGGATTGAATTCTAATGGAACTAGAAGATAACCTGACCTATTAGATAGAGCTGGTACGAATCATCGACCGGAGAGATAAGAATTTGACGAACAAGAAAATTCCTTTGGTCAAGGTGTTGTGGTAGAACGGACCCGTGCAGGAAGAGATATGAGAAACCGAGTCTATGATGAGGGATAGTTACCCTCAATTATTTAACGTGTAACTATTTTGGAGACAAAACCCTTAAAAGGAGGGGAGAGTTGTAAACCCCATCCTTTGATAATGAGAAAACCGGGGAAAGAACCGGTTAGTTTTGAATTCTAAACTGAATCGGTCTACAAGCTCAATTATTATGAAATAGGCAAATTGAGAATTTAAAGCTTCCAGGTGGCTCAAAATGGTTCATAAATCTTGGAAAAGAACCTTAGGATGAATTGGAGAAGAAAATCTGGACCAGTTCAAGTTAACTAGGTACGAACCAGATAGAACCGGTTTATGAACTTAATCGACTCATGAACCGAGATTGATAGAGAGAGGGTAGACCGGGAAATGTATGGATCCCAAGTGACCCAAAGAGTCCTAAAAGTCATGGAAATGGACTTGAGGAGGAATTGGAGATGAAAACAAACCGGTTTAGGTGAACTGGATCCGAATTGATTTGGATCGGTTTGAACTACTATTGAACCAGATTCTAAATTCATTTTTCCAAGTGGCTTAAAGAATTCAAATTTGAGATTTGAAGCCACCATTGGATAGAAAATGAATTTAGAAATTTTTAGATTTGAAAAATTCGGTCAAATGAGGGGTGAACAGGCCGGTTTAAGCTTTGAACCCAGTTCGGACCGGTCCGGTCCGGTTCGGAACAATGTCGTCTTCTTCCTTTAGATTACATCATTGTTCTCTCATCAAAAAATTTAAGCAGCACCAACAAAGAATAAACGTTTCTGTTCAATACATTTCTAACCACCAATGAATGTCATAAAGATACTAAACGAATGACCAACGAGTCCCCGAGTTCCTTATACAAAGTGCCCCTCTCCATTCATCCTCTCTACACCTGAAAAGCTCACTCCCTCTTAGTATCTTAGTTTTTCGACGAAGCTCTAACGAGAGCTCCGATATAGGGTCATTTCTAAGCCAAAGAAAGCGAGGTCAGATTCATTGGAATTGGGGAGAAGTCAGCTATACAGTGGTGACATCCATTCGTTCCGAGAGCCACCGGAGAAGCGCTGACGTGATCGAATAGTGAAGCAGCTCTGGCGGACCGAAGCTGCCCTATTTCAGTCGAGTTGAAATCGGCTAATTTGTGCCCTTCTCAGGGCAAACCAAGCCCTCCCACGGCCGAATAAGGTCGGAAAGGAAAGCCGATTCGGCTCCCCTTGGCAATTTCCGATCAGTGTTAGAGAGAGATTCGGCCGAATTCCAATAACAAAATTCTAATCCAATTCGACATCAATTAAGGTCATTCTTGATCCTAGTAAGACCTCAGTAGGAGAACTACCTGCCCAGATAGAAATCTCGGACCGCCGTGTCCTCACCGGTGAGTAATCGAAGTTTTCTCTCTCTGTAGTTCATTTTCAGGCGAAGCTCCGTTAGAGCTCGTTCTGACGTTAAAAATTTTGATTCAAATTGCTAAAGAATTGTATGAACATATAGAAACTCAATTTCAACTTCAATTTCAACAATTGGAAACGTTTTATTGTTCAATTTGATGAAATCAAATTCGGTTGTGTTAAGAAGTTGGAATTGGGGGAAAATTGAGGAAAATTGGGGATTTTCAAAAATTTGAAGAATCAAAATGCAATTTCCTAAAATTGAGTGTCAATTGGGTATGATAAAAATGTTAAAGGGCCAATTAAGAAATTTTAGAATTTTTAGGGTAAAATTTACCCATGGTGGCTAAACTTTTAGGGTAAATTTACCAATGGTGGCTAAATTTTTAGGGTAAAATTTACCAATTAAGAAAATTGGAAAAATTGGGGGACCAAATTAGAAATTTGGGAAATTAAACCCATTTTTGTGAAATTGAATAAATTGAGGTCCCAAGGGGAATTTTAAAAGTTTGGGACTCAATTTGACGAAAAAACCGACATTAGGGACTTAAAGATAAGGGAAAATAACTTTAGGAACCTAATTGCAAATAAATAAAAGTTTAGTTTTTCTCATTCATTTGAAATAAATGAAGGCTATTTGGTCGAGAGATAATGAATTGAGATGTTTATATCATGTAGGAACATGAAATACCAGGAATGCTAGCAAGGACAAGTTCGCGCGAAAAGAAGGGACCGGTCTAGTGGAATTTACTACATTGACGGGTGAGTGGGATTTAATATCATACCCGGTTGGGGATGATAAGTACCTCGTAATGAAAACCCATTACAAAGTAGTGTTTTAAACATTACAACTTAGAAGAGTGATGTGAAAATCATGCGGAAAAACTACTTACCAATTGTAAGTAGATCATACCCGACTGGTATGATAAAACTTTCTCGAAGGAAGTTGAAAACCTGTTCATCGATTATGAGCAGGGATGTCCTTATACTCGGTCGGTATAATGGATTGTTGAAAATATATTTTTGTCGGAAGTGATCTCCCCTAACTATGTGCCAAGGCTTAAATGATTTGGGAGACCTTCTTGACAGGAGATCGAATAACTCTTATAGGTTGGGGGCCTCGATTTTGGAACTTGGGGGCTATTATGCCTGGTTTTAAAAATCTCAAACAAGTGGGCCATAGGTTAGTGGACACGAGCAGGAGCTCGTAAACAAACATGAGATATATGCCAGAAAACTTTAATAAATGAATTGTTTGGCCATAGTACCAAGATAGGACTGACATATTCAATCAACTAGTGACACTGTGACATGACAGGTCTCTGGACTAGTTAAGACAAACAACTACATGTTGAGTTGAGAGTCGAGGCTGTTAGACTAGTGGCACCACAAATTATATGGCATGATAAGAAAATACTGTTTGTGCATGCACTATGATTAAGGGATCATCAAGACGCCCATGAGGGGTAGTGATGCATCCTAAGGGCCTTGGACAACCCGATGAGTATAAGGGCAGTTCATTGTGCCAAGTGACCGTGCGAAATTTAGAGTAGAACTAAGTGCATGAGACCGAGGTGGGGACATGATGATGTCTTTGTCCTCATACGGACACAGAGAATTGATTTTGGGATTAAGGGTTAGATGTCACGTACATCCACTCATTCTTAGGGTAGAAGTGGACGTACTTCTATCTAGGTGGCCGATAAAGTCACTCCGAAGCCACAAGTGGGTTCAGTGGATATGCTGGTCTGCGAATGTGTGTTTAACCTTCATGATGAAGGTTGTGTGTTGGGTGATGACACACTGTGATTAAATAAGGAAATGGTGGTAAGACCTAAGATTTTAAATGAAAGGGTTTTTGAAAGAAAGGAGTCTGGCACACCCCAATACAACTCTTATCCTCAAAGTTATTTTTTTGAAATCCCATTCACTAAGTAGTCGTACTCACCCCCTCCTTGCTATCCCTTTCTCAGGAAAAGGGAAAATGACTTGGAATAATACTGAGCCCTACCCTCTATTAGGTATGCTTAAATTTTCCTTAAGCTTGCATTTTGTTAGATATATGTCTTTACATGGAACAAGGTCGAAATTATGCCTAGCTTATCTTGAGTTAAAGTTAGAGGAAACTCCTCTTGAACCGAGAGAGCGGTGGATTATTCATGGGGTTCTAACCAAACTGGGTTTGGGCATGACATGACTTCTCCTTGGTTCTAAAGAATCTGACCTCGCCATGTTTGGCTCAGAAAAGTACCCATGTTGGAGCTCTGGTTCGAGCAGGCGAAAAACTAAGCAACTATGAGAGAGTGAGATTTTCAGGTGTGGAGAGGATGAATGAGGAGGGATCTTCATATAGGAAGCTCGGGGACCTCTTGTCCGTCCGATTAGCGCATTAATGGCGGTCGTTCATTGCCTAAAACTCCCTGGCCGGAGACTTTTCAGCTTCATCGGTACTACATGATTTTCCGGCGAGTGAATAGTGCTGTCATCTGAATGAAGAAGACGACACTGGACTACACCGGATCGGACTAGTCAGAACCGGGTTCAAAGCTTAAACCGATCGGTTCACCCCTAATTCAACCAAAATTTCTAAATTCATCTAAATTCATTTTCTATCCAATGGTGGCCTCAAATCTCAAATTTGAAAATCTTAGGCTAACTAGAAAATAAATTTAGAATCCGATTCAATAGTGGTTCAAACCGGTCCAATCCAGTTCAGATCCGGTTCACATGAACCGGTTTGGTTTTCATCTCCAATTCATCCTAAAATCCTTTTTCATGACTTTTGTTACTTTTTAGGTCACTAGGGATCCATAAATTTTCTAGTTTGCCATTTCTTTATCGGTTCTGGTTCATTAACCGGCTCGGTTCATAAACGGTTCAATCCTGTTGGATCTAGTGTATCTTAACTGGTCTGGTTTTTCTCTTTCAATTTGTTATAAGATTCTTTTCCAAGGTTTTATGAATCCTTTGGGTTACTCAGAGTTAAAATTTCCTAAATTGCCCGTTCTTTGATGATCGGTTTGTAAATCAGTTCGATTTTTTCACTCTATTTGACCGGTTCTTTTTCTCAATTTTCCTTAACTCCAAAAAGCGGGGTTTACATGAATATTTAAAAAATAATAATCAACACAAATTTAAAATAATGATTCCCTACCCACACATTCTATTTTCTATTGTTTTTACCTTTGGACTTTCGAGTTACAAACTTCCAAAGTTTCCAATTTGATTCATTCTTCCTCTTTGCTCTCACACACAACAAACCAACGGTTCTCCTGCAACACTTGTTTCTTGAAGAGCAATTACATGATTGTTATCCTTCCATTTCAACTCATGAAGACTTCCCAAGCACGTGCAACTTCTGGAAAATATTAATTTCTCTTCAATGAACCATACTGCTTATTTTTGTGATATGGATCATATTTTTTATTTAAATATGTATAATTTATAGATTCAAATCTTTGAGTGGAGTGCCAATTGAGTCTCAAGTTTCACCTAGAGGCACTAGTAGGAGTAACCATAAATCCCAAGAAAATGTATATTGTGAAAGTAGCCGATGAATTAGATCAAATTTAAGAATAGGTTTTTTGAATATTACTTATTTGCACATATAATTAATGAAAATAAGTAAAAAAAATTAACTACAATAGAGTTCAGTAATTAAGTATAAAAATCAGTTCAAAACTCTCCAATTATTAGTTAGTGATTTATTAAGTATAGCTTACATTTGGAGCAATTTTTGTTCTACACATTATAGATATTTGATGTTAATATGATGGATAATTTAATGAACTAGGCTTATTAATGGAATGAATCATTACCATTTATTATTCATACTTATCTAATTTAAGGGTTTATTTTATTAAATAAGTATTGATTTTCTCTAAAATTAGTTTGATTCGAGTCTAAAGATGTTGACCTAAACCATACGGTGATCAGAACCATGTGGACGTGGACATGTCTCCAATTCAAGCAATCGTCTCACAAAATTTGGATTAAGTAGAATTAGATTATTAGGATGCCTAGTTACTATTGCCATAACTACTTCTCCGGGTGGTGGCTCCCCAGAGTGCAATCCATGGCCACAACCTCTTATACGATACAATGCAATATCCTCTTCAATCATGTTGAGGTAATCCTAACAAATGAGAGAATTTTAGCTCTCAGAATTGGGTTGGGGGGCGGGGACCTACTTTCATGGGCGACCAACTCATTTTAAGAGGCTCAACCACTAATCCTTCGAGAATCCATCCCAATGAGCTTCCAACTTTGGATCTGATTGACACGTGTAACAGGTTCATTCTCGTTGCACAATATTCACTCATCCGTCTTCATTTTATATTTATTTAAGGTTTTTCATTGTCGCACACATTGATCCCTTGAGAGTCCGATCCTCACCGGACTATCTCACCTAAATATTTATTTATAGGGTTTGCCCCTCTACTAATTATCCCTATACGCAATCCTTTTTGGGATCCTCGTGTGATTCTAGGGTTTGCCCCTCTACTAGTCATCCCTATATGCAATCTTTTTTGGGATTCTTGTGTGATTTTATAAGGATTGCTTCCGGGTACATTTAGTGAACCTCTATTTTATATCGATTTTAGATCTTTAGCCTTTAATTATCTGATGTCTTCACTTGTTCCCTCATGTTTATAATTTCTTAGACATGTCGAATAGTAGCGGCCTAGTACGTCTTAGGACTCATAGTATTTATTCTTATTATTATAATTTTAAAAAATTCTTAACATTTATTTTATTTAAATTAATTTTTTTATTTAAGGAAAAAAAGATTATAAAATTTTGAACGTATTTATATTTGGGGATGCTATTTGCATTTGTTTAATTGGATTAAAATGTTCTAATTTTTTTATTTTAAGTATTATGCTAATTAAATTGAAAATGTATGCATTGAAAAAGTTTGATATAATGAGCATTCGTATGATGAAACGATTAAACAATATGATAAAGATTAAAATAATAAAAATAATATAAAATAATAAAAGTATATAATACAACTAATATAAAAAAACTTAATAGGCATTGAATATAGCCTAATGAAATGTTATTAATATAAAAAATTATTTACTTATAAATACAAATATAATATATAAAATTAAATTTATAATATATTGTATTATTTAAAATATTATAAAATATCATTATCTTATTTAAACTACTATTATACAATGATTATAATCTTATTTAAAAAATAATACAATATTTCTTACAAGATTTTAATTTTATTTTTTATGAAAAACAAATCAACATTATTCTGATAATTATTATATAATATTTTGAACCCTGAGAGCATCTATTAGGAAGTTTTGTTGAATTTAAAGATTTTTTTAAATAAACAAAATTAATAAAGTAGATATATTTAAACTTATAAGATAAATTAACTTATTATAAAAAATTTGTTTAAATATAATATATATATATATATATATATTATTTCGTTATCACACAAATATATTACTCATTTTTTCGATTAACATGCAAATTCAATTACATTCTACATCAATATGATCTTAGGAAAATTATTAATAATAAAAAATATTTATTTAAATTATAATATATATTATAACATAATATTTTATACATATTATACAAAAATTTAATATTATATTTATAGAGTCGATTATAATATTAATACACAAAATCACATATGTTCACAATTATATAATTATTTTAAAAAGTTTATTCATTTAACTTTTATATGGATTGTCCATTTAATAAACATACTCTACCAACAATAAAAACGTTTAAATTGAATTAATTACTATAATTTAAAATGCATGAAAATAATAATCAACCCAAATTTAAAATAATGATTCTCATCCTTGTAAAAAAAGTCTTATATATACTATAAAAATAATAATAAATATTAAGCAGTTTAAATTAGATTAATAGTGTAACTAAAAATTGTTAAAAGTAATATTAATGAATTAAATTATAAGACATTTAATTAAGTTAGTTGATAATACTCTCAAATGATAACAAGTTTTTAATATTTAATATTGGGTTGAATGAAAAATATATTAAAATAAATTAAATATATTTATATTAAATTAATAAATTTTAATATGAAAAATATAAATATTTAAAACAATAAATTATTTAATAATAAATCTTTTTTGAATATTAAATATGCATTAAAATTGAGATTAAAGTGAATGCAATAGAAATATATTAAAAAAATATTATATAATTTAATGATACACAAAAAATATTATATATAAAAAAGAGATTTAGAGTAATATATGTTTAAAAGAGGGAGGAGAAAAATTTAGAATACATTTTTAGAGAAAGAGAAGAAGTATACTTAATAAGTTAAAATTTTAGATATAGAAAAGAATTGTGATTGATTATAAGGAGATTATTAATATAAAAATCTATTTTAATAGAAATTTTTTTAATATAGCCTATATTTTTTACATCTTTAAATATTTTTTTCATTTAAAAAAATTAAATAAAAAATGAACTAATATATACACTCTCTAAAGATTTTCAGAGTTATATTTTAATTTTTATTTAAATAATAAATCAATTTAAGTGAAATATTTAATTGTGAATTAATTTAAATATTTAAAGTCGTTATTATAATTTAAATAAATTATAGTCATTTTTTAATTAAAATATTTTATAAGAGCAAAAAAGAATTAGAAAGTTTTAAATGTGTTTATATTTGAGGATGTAAATTTATTTAATCTATTCAATTTAATTCAAGTTAAATATTCTAATATTTTTTAATTTATATATTACTTTTTTGAATTAATTAATTAATTAATTTTGTTATTTACAATAAGTATTATTTTTGTAATGAATATTATTTTTGTGCATGTATGAGAATAAAGTACTATTTTATGGCATTATTGGATATTAATTGACCAAAAAACTTTGGTAATATATGAATAATTAAAATTTAACTAAATTTATTATTTATTTAATTAATCTATATATAAAATTTAATAATAAATATATTATAATATTTATATATTGACAAAATTAAAAAACATAAAATGTTAATAATTTTGTAACACATATTATTATTGTTTGTGCATTCACTTGATGTTCACGACCATTAATACGTACAAGAGGGGTAGTGATGCGTTCTAAGGGCTAATGGACGACATGGTAGAGATAAGAATAGTTTGTTGTGCCAGCAGTCAGTGAAGCTCGATTTAGCTTCATGCGCATGAGACCAGGGTGGGGTCAGGATGAGTTATTTGCCCTCATACGGACACAGAGTTGATTTCAAGTTTGAGGGTCGAATATTGCGAATATCAACTCAAACCCTAGGTAGAAGTGGACGAGTTTCTATCTAGGTGACTGGTAAATTCGCTACGACGCCATAAGTGGGTGCAGTGGACGGGCTGTCCTATGAATATATGATTTCCTTCTTAATGAAAAGCGTGTGTTGTTTGCTAAACATACCTAATGAGAAAATGAGAAAAAGGTTAAGAAAGCTTGGAAATAATTTGAGAATCCTTAGAAAAAGAAATGGTAAAACCTTGGAATAAGTTTTAGAAAAGAAATTAAAATCCTTTTGAAAGGAATTGATACCCTTGGCAGGGTGAAGGTTTTGAAAACCAAATTTTGAGTAAAAACTTTGTAAACCCGTTCCCTTTAAAATAAGGAAACTGGGGAAAGAACTGGTCAACCTGAGTGAGAAAAATCGAACCGGTTCAAAAACTCGATCATCAAAGAACGGGTAAATAGGAGAATTTACAACTACCGAGTGACTCAAAAGGGTTCATAAACCTTAGAAAAAAACCCTAGGACAAATTGGGAGTGAAAAGCCAAACCAGTTCGGGTGAACCAGATCCGAACCAGTTTATGAACCGAGCTGATTTATGAACTAGAACCGATGGAGAAATGGAAAACCAAGAAAATTATGGATCTCGAGTAACCCAAAGAGTCACATAAGTCATGAAAAAGGACTTGAAGATGAATGGGGGATGAAAACAAAACCAGTTCAAGTGAACCATCTGAACCAGATTGAAATGGTTTGGACTGGTTTGAACCACTATTGAACCGGATGCTAAATTCATTTTTCTAGGTGGCTTAGAAAATTCAAATTTGAGATTTAAGGCCACTATTTTTTGAAAATGAATTTAGAAATTTTTAGATTTAAAAAATTTGGTCGAATAGGGGGTGAACTTGCCAGTTTAAGCTTTGAACCCGGTTTGGACCGATTCAGTCCGGTTCAGAATAGTGTCATCTTCTTCCTTCACATAACAACACTGTTCACTCGTCGGAAAATCGCGCAGCGTCGGTGGAGCTGAAAAGTCTTTGGCCAGGGAGTTTCAAGCAATGAATGCCTGCCATTAAGGTGCCAGTCAAATGGCCAAGAAATCCCCGAGCTTCCGATATAAAGAGCCCCTTCTTATTCATCCTCTCCACACTTGAAAACTCCATTCTCTCTCAGTTGCTCCAATTTTAGGCGAAGCTTGAACCAGAGCTCTGACTTGGGGCACTTTTTTGAGCTAAAAATGTGAGTTTGGGTTCATTAGATTTGAGGAGAAGTCAGCTACATGCTTGTAGTCTCCGTTTGCACCAAGGGTCGCTGGAGAAGCGCTATCATGATCAAACTGTGAAGTAGCTCCGTCGGACCGAAGCTGCCCTATTTCGGCTGAGCTAAAATCGGCCAATTCGAACTCTTCTTAGGCCAAACCAAGTCCTCCTAACACTTCCATTGTCCTCTGACATCTAAATTAAAGCTAAAAGGTAAGCCAATTCAGCTTCCCTCTATAATTTTTGACCGGTGCTAGAGAGAGAATCGACAGAACTTTGGTGATAAAATTCTTACTCAATTCGGCATCAGGAACATCGGTGAACATTTTTAACCGGTGCTAGGAGGAGCATCAGGACAAGAGCTACCTGCCTATGTTGAAAGCTCGGACCGCTACACCCCTGACAGTAAGCTTTCGAAGCTTTCTCTCTATAAGTACAGTTTTTTGGTGAAGCTCAGTTTGAGCTCATTTCGATACCAAATTGTGCAATTCAAAGTGCAATTGAGTCATATGAAGTTGTAGGAACTCTAATCTAACTTCAATTTCAACAATTAAACTCATTTGATCGGTCAATTTGATAAAATCAAATTCGGTAGAGTTAGAAGGTTGAAATTGGGGGAAATTTAGAAATTTCAAAAATTCGAGGGACTAAACTACAATTTCATAAAATCAAGCACCAATTGGGCATGATAAAGATGTTGGAGGACCAATTGAGCAATTTTGGAAGTTTGGGGGCAAAACTTACCATTTTTGTAAACTAGGGGCAAAATAGTAATTTTGAAAAAGTTGGGGGACCAAATTGGAAAATTAGGAAATTGAACCCCTTTTTTGAAATTGAATAAATTGAGGTCCCAAGCTGAATTTTTAAAAGTTTCGAGACTTAATTTGAGGAAAAACTGACATCATGGACTTTAAGTTAAAGAAAAATAACTTTAAGGACCTAATTGCAAATAAATGAAAAGTTTGATTTTCTCATTTATTTTGAATGAATGAAGGCTATTAGGCCGAGTGATAATGAACAAGGATGTTCATGTCGTGTAGGAACACAAAGTACATGGAACGCCAGCAAAGACAAGATGAGACCGGGGTGGGGACATGAGACCGGGGTGGGGACAAGATGAGGTCTCTATCCTCATATGGATACGGAGATTGTTATGGGATTGAGGGTCAGATGTTGCGAATATCCAATCATTCTCAGGGTAGAACTGGACGTGCTTCTATCTAGGTGGCTGATGAAGTCGCTCTAACGCCACAAGTGGGTTCAGTGGATGGGCTGGACTACTATTGTATGTTTTACCTTCTTGATGAAGGATGTGTGTTTGGTGATGACACACTGTAGTTAATAAGAAATGGTGAAAAAATTTGGAATTGAAAATGAAAGGTTTTTAAAAGAGAATAAGGAGTCCGACACACTCCGAATCAAACATTTTTCCTAAAAGTAAAATTTTGAAAATTCATTTATTGAGTCGTTGTACTCACCACCCTCCCTTATATCCCTTTTAGGTAACCCCAAAAAGCTCACCCCAAAGACCACCAGCTAACACGCCTGTAAGATAGGTAGATAAGTTTAGAATTTTGTGAGTTTTAATTTATGTTATTCCAGGAAAGGTGCAAGTTTAAAGGAAGCCTTACTCTTCATGGTTTATAATCAAGGGGCAACCCTTAGTAAACCAAGAGAGTGGCGGGTTGATCACGGGGATCCGACCAAACCGGGTCGGGGTGCGACAACTTAAGTGGTATTAGAGCCTGTTTTCTCAAATACATTATTAAGACTAGAGAACATAGTAACTAGTAGGGTTACTTTCAAAATTTTTTTATGGCTCCCAAGAAAGGAACCAAGAGAACTAGAGATGTAGTCTCCGAAACTGCCCAACCACACTTTCTAGTAGAAACTCCCCGAAAAACCCAAACAGTTCCACCTGGACCAAGCTCAGAACACCGGAGATTGTATGAAGAGTTCACTCAAGTATTTGGGTAACCTAACCTTGTCCCTGAGGCAGGCACTAACTCTCAGGCTGAACCAGAGGAAGTACAAACTCATCCTCGTTCTGTTAATCATCCCCCTTCATTAACTAGGGTGTAATCCTTTTCTTGGAGAGAAAGATGCGGGAGCCGCGATGGACTGGCTAGATAATATCAAGAAGTTGATGGGGATAGTCAGAATATCACGAGAGGATATGGTGATCCTGATAGAATTTTTCTTGGAGGGTAGTGCCAAAAGATGGTGGGACAATATTCGGAGCCTGCATACATTCACACCCTCTAGGGAGCAGTTTGAGGAGAGATACGCGGAGGAGTACCTGGCCCCTCACCTAATTAATGAGAAGAAGTAGGTTTTCCTCCAATAACAACAAGGGCTTAACTCTATATTGGAATATGAGACTAAGTTTAATGAGCTAAGGTCTTTTGCTGTAGACTTAACCGGACCAGCATATATCTGTCAATGGTTCGTGGACGGTCTCAACATGGATATAAGAGATAGGATGGGAGTACTAGGACACCCCACAGATTTGGCTGCCATCATCAGTATGGCCCATGAGTGTGAATGTTTGGTACAGACAAGACGTCATTGGATAGAACAAGCCGGTCGGAAAGGAAGAGGAAGGACAGAGCAACTAGATAGGTAAAAAGGAGCCTGATAGACAAAAATGGAGGACAAGAATGGGGTCCTTTAGGAGAAATGACGGTTACCATGCTCAAAGAGAGACAAGTACAACCCCACAAAGGAGAAACCCCTCTTGCCTTAGGTGCCGGAAAAGTCATGAAGGGTCATGTCGAGCCTGTTTCAAATGTGGATAACTCAGACACTTTGTAAGGAGTTGTCCAACCCTTCAAAGTAATACCCAATGAAGTGACCATCCGCCACCTCAAGAAAACCCAAGGGCACTAGACGGAGGACAATACATAGCCACTACGTCAAGGGTACCAACCCGAGTATACAACCTCAACCAAGAAGGAAGCACCGAATCAACCTAGTGCTATAGTTAGTACTTACCATAGCTCCCCTAGAACAATATAACCAAAAACCCTATAATTTATCATCATTATAATAAAAGTTCCATTTCTTATAAAACTTGTGATGGAATACGAGTAAAAGAAAATCCTACAGACGTACTCACCAAACCTTGAAGGTGAAGTAGGAAGGATGGCATCCGAGGATATCAAGAAAGTTAAAGCTGGATACCTTCAAGGAAAAATAAAAAAGAAGGGAAAGGATTCTCCTAAAGAAGGAAACCGTAAAGAAGCATACTAGGAAGACCCCAGAAGTAGTTAAGTAGGAAGGTGGCATCAAAGGATGTCGTGACAAGCGGGCTACCCATAAAAAGGAAAGAAGGAAAATCCTTGAAGAAGCATTAGAGAGGTTGAACCAGGACAGGAATCCTTAGGTAGAGGATACAAGTAGGAAGTGAGACCTCAAAAAGGGAAGTTCCAAAGCTAAGGAACCACCAGATGGATCCTAAGAGGCTTAAACCAATATGAAGAACCTCATAAAGAACCATGAGTGGTTAAGGGTATGTCAGGATAGGCAAGGTATTACCTAATTGGATGAGCAAAGAAGCCAATTAGAGATTTTTGACAAATCTAGAAAAGAAGGGACAACTAGTAGCAACATGATGATCAAGGAGAATAAACGAGACCCTAAGAAGGACTGAGAAGTAGTGGAGACAACAATCTAAAGAAGGGTAATAGAGTGAGCATGGTGAGGAGTCTACAAAATAAGACCCGACAATCAGGAATACCTTGGATAGGAAAGTAAAGGGTGAACTAGGAAATTAAGGTCGGCGAATGATGAAAGGTAGTCGAGAAATACTACCAGACGAAGAGAGGGACGAAGCTATACAATTCCTGAAAGGTTGGAAAGTTGGGAACAACCCTAAAGTAGGTGTTGTAGAAGTTTGATGGACAAAGATAGGTTCTGAACTATGTCATGTCATAAGGAACATACAAGCACCAACAACCCCGAGTAAAATGTGACTCGAGTAAGAAAGAGTGAGTCGGTAAGCATAACAAGGTCATACATAATTTTGTCCAAAACTGTAATCAATGACGGATGAAAGATGGGTAAAATTAGGATGAAGGAACAATAACACCGAAACCTGTAAAAATAAGTACGTAATGCTCGAAAGAACACCGAGCTAAGGGTTTAAACGATGAAAAGAATAACTAGACAAATGAATGATTGGACATCTTGGAACTCCCGATCTTGGAATGTAAATCGCGTCCTTTTGAGTTAAAGAAAAACCAGGAAATGAACCGGTAAAATCGAGTGAGAAACATTGAACTAGTTCACAAACCCGATCATTAGAGAATGGGAAATTTGGAAAATTTACAACTCCTGAGTATCCCAAAGGGTTCATTAAGTCATGGAAAAGAATCTTAGGACGAATTGGAAGAGAAAAACTAGACATATTTAGATGAACCGGAACGGATAGAGAAAGGACAAACTGGGAAATTTATGGATCCCAAGTGACCTAAAGAGTCACAAAAGTCAAGAAAAAGGACTTTATGATGAATTAGATATGAAAACCAAATCGGTTAAGGTGAATTAGATTGAACCGGTTTGAACCAATATTGAATCGGATGCTAAATTCATTTTTCTAGGTGCTTAGAAAATTCAAATTTGAGATTTGAGGCCACTATTGGATAGAAAAGGAATTTAGATGAATTTAAAAATTTGTAGATTTGATAAATTTGGTCGATTTGGGGGTGAATCGACCAGTTTCTGCTTTGAACCCGGTTTGGAACAGTATCGTCTTCTTCCTTCAGATGACAACATTATTCACTCGTCAAAAAATCACGAAGTGCCAATGAAGCTACAAAGTCTCCTGTCAGGGAGTTTTAGGCAATGAATGACAACCATTAAGGTGCTAATCGAACGACCAAGAAGTTCTTGAGCTTCTTATATAAAGAGCCTCTCCTCATTCATCCTCTCCACACCTGAAAACTCCATTCTCTCTCAAGTGCTCTAATTTTCGGTGAAGCTCAAACCAGATCTCCAACTTGGGCACTTTTCTGTGCCAAACAAGGTGAGGCCAGATTCTTTAGAACTGAGAAGAGGTAAGCTACATGCCTGTAGTCTCCATTTGCTCTAAGAGTTGCTGAAGAAGCGCCGACGTGAACGAACAGTGAAGTAGCTCCGGTGGACCAAAGCTGCCTTATTTTGACTGAGCTGAAATCGGCCAATTTGAGCCCTTCTCAGGCCAAACCAAGTCCTCCCAACACCTCCAAAGCCCTCCTAGATCTGAATAAGAGCTGAAAGATAAGCTAATTCGGCTCCACTCTATAAATTCCAATCGGTGCTAGAGAGAGAACCGACAGAACTTTGATGATAAAATTGTCACTCAATTTAGTATCAATTGATGCAATTATTGATCCTAGGATGAACCTGAGGATTAGAGCTATTTGTCTAAATTGAAAGCTCGGACTGTCGTGCCCTCGACGGTAAGCTTTTGAAGCTTTCTCTCTCTAAGTGCAGTTTTTCGGCGAAGCTCCGTCCAAGCTCATTCCGGCACCAAATCGTGAGATTCAAAGTGCAATTGAATTGTATGAAGGTGTAGGAACTCCAATGTAACTTCAATTTCAACAATTAAACTCCTTTGATTGGTTAATTTGATGAAATCAAATTCAGTAGAGTTAGAAGGTTGAAATTGGGGGAAAATTTGGGAAAAATTGGAAATTTCAAAAATTAGATGGACTAAAGTGTAAATTCATAAAATTGAGGACCAATTGGGCATGATAAAGATGTTGGAGGACCAATTGGGCAATTTTTGGGAATGTTTGTGGCAAAACTTACCATTTTTGTAAAGTAAGGGTAAAATGGTAATTTTGGAAAAGTTGGGGGACCAAATTGGAAATTGGGGAAATTAAAGCCCCTTTTGTGAATTTGAATAAATTGAGGTCCTAAGATAAATTTTAAAAGTTTTGGGACTCAATTTGAGGAAATTGGCATTAGGGACTTAAAGTTAAAGAAAAATAATTTTAGGGATCTAATTGCAAATAAATGAAAAGTTTAATTTTCTCATTCATTTGGGATAAATGAGGGCTGTTAGGCAAAAGAATAATGAACAAGAACATTCTTATCATGTAGGAACAAGCCGGCGAAGTACCAAGAATGCCAGCTAAGACGAGTTCGAGTAAGGATAACAAGCTGACTAAGAGGAATTTCACTACACTATCAGGTGAGTAGGATTTTTATATCATACTCGGTTGGGATAATAAGTACGTCGAAAATGAAAACCAACTACTAAGTAGTATTTTAAACATCACAACTTAGAGTAATGATGTAAAAATAACACAGAAAAACTATTTACTAGTTCTAAGTAGATCATACCCGATTGGTATGATGAAAACTTCCTCGGAGGAAGTGAAAAACCCATTCATCGGCTGTGAGCGGAGATGTCCTCATACTCGGTTGGTATGATGAACAGCTGAAAATATATTTTTGTTGGAAGTACTCTCCCCTGACAGTGTGCCAGTACTTAAATGATTTGGGAGACCTTCTTGATAGAAGCTCGAATAGCTTTGTTAGGCCAGAGGCCTCGGTTTTGGAACTTGAGGGCTATTATGCTTGATTTTGAAAATCTTGAACAGTGGGCCCTAGGCCAGTTGGCATGAGTAGGAGCTCGTAAATAAACATGAGTTATATGCCATGAAAATTTAAATAAATGAATTGTTTGGCCATCGTACCAAGACAGGACCAACATATTTAGTCAACTAGTGGCATTGCGATATGATAGGTCTCCAAACTAGTTAAGACAAACAGCTGTAAGTTGAGTTGAGGGTCAGGGCCGTTGGACCAGTGGTACCACATATTATATGGCATGATGTGAATATATTGATTGTGCATGCACTGTGTTTACAGGACCTTCAAGACGCACAAGAGGGGCAGTGATGTGTCCTAGGGCCTTGGACGTCCTGGTAGATATAAGGGTAGTTAGATGTACCAGGTGACCTTGCTAAGCTCGACGTAGCTTCAAGCGCACGAGACTGAGGTGGGGTCAGGATGAGGTCTATGTCCTCATACGGACACGGAGAATCGTTACGGGATTGAGGGTTAAATGTCACGAACATCCACTCATTCTTAAGGCAGAAGTGGACGTGCTTCTATCTAGATGGCCGGTAAAGTCTCTCCGACGCCACAAGTGGGTTCAATGGACGTACTAGCCTACGATTGTGTGTTTGACCTTCATGATGAAGGATGTGTGTTAGGTGATGACACACCATGATTAATAAGAAATGGTGATAAAAATAAAGATTTGAAATAAAAGGACTTTTTGAAAGGAAATAAGGAGTTTGGCACACTCAAAAACAAATATTTTTCCTAAAAATTAAATTTCAAAAACTCATTCACTGAGTCGTTGTACCCACCCTTCCCTCATATCCCTTTCAGGTAACCCCGAAATCCTACCCTAAAGATCACCAGTTAGTACGCCTGTGAGATAGGTATGATTAATTTAAAATTTATGCAGTTTCGATTTATGTTATTCCAAGAAAGGTGCAGGTTTAAAGGACGCCTTACTCTTCATGGTTTATAAACAAGGGGCAACCCTTAATAAACTGAGAGAGTGGCGGGTTGATCATAGGGATTCGACCAAACCAGGTTGGGGCATGACATGGAATCTTGAGTAAGAACTCCAAATGAAAGAATCTTGCCCTAAGTAAAGGGAGATGTGAACCTACCTTTGGACTCACGGGCAAGAAATACTAGTTATGATAAAACTCCATGGAAGGATTAAATAATATAAAGGAAAAGAAATTCCTTTAGTGCATGATTCAAAAGGGCTAAGTAAAAGAATAACTAAAGTTGGCATGTCAAGCAAATCCCAAGTTAGCCTTACGAGAAATTATTTCCAATGCAAAGGATGTTGATTTAGTATTGGGGACAAAACTTCTAAAAGGAGGGGAGAGTTGTAAACCCCGTCCCTTTAAAACAAGGAAATTGGGGAAAGAACCAGTCAACTTGAGTGAGAAAAATTGAACCGATTCACAAACTCGATCATTAGAGAATGGGCAAATTGGAGAATTTACAAGTCTCAAGTGACTCTAAAGGGTTTATAAACCTAAGAAAAGAACCTTAGGACAAATTGGGAGAGAAAAACCAGACTGGTTAGGGTGAACTGAATCCAAACTAGATTGAACCAATTTAAGAACCGAGCTATTTATGAATCAGAATTGATAGAGAAAGGGAAAACTAAGAAAATTATGGATCCCAAGTGACCCAAAGAGTCACATAGTCATGAAAAAGGACTTTAGGATGAATAGGGGATGAAAACCAAACCGGATTAAACCGGTTTGGACCGATTCAAACCACTATTGAACCGAATGCTAAATTCATTTTTCTAGGGGGCTTAGAAAATTCAAATTTGAGATTTGAGTTCACTATTGGATAGAAAATGAATTTATAAATTTTTAGATTAGTAAAAAACAGTCGAATTGGGGGTGAACCAGCCGATTTAATCTTTGAAACCAGTTCGGACCAGTCTGGTCCGATTTGGAACAATGTCGTCTTCTTCCTTGAGATGGCGGTATTGTTCACTCGTCGAAAAATCGTGCATCGCCGGTGAAGCTGAAAAGTCTTCGGCCAGGGAGTTTGAGGCATTGAATGACTACCATTATGGCACCAATCGGATGGCCAAGAAGTCCCCGAGCTTCCTATATAAAGAGCCCCTCCTCATTAATCCTCTTCACACATAAAAATTCCATTCTCTCTTACCTGCTAGAGAGAGAACCGACAGAACTTCGGTGATAAAATTCTCACTCAATTTGGAATCAATTAATGCAATTCTTGATCATAGGAGGAACCTTAGGACAAGAGCTACCTGCCTAGATTCAAAGCTCGGACCATCGTGCCCCCGACGATAAGCTTTCTCTCTCTAGGTCCAATTTCCGACGAAGCTCCATTTGAGCTCATTCTGGCACCAAATCATGTGATTCAAAGTGCAAATGAATCGTATGAAGGTGTAGGAACTCCAATCTAACTTCAATTTCAACAATTAAACTCATTTGATCGATCAATTTGTTGAAATCAAATTCGGTAGAGTTAGAAGGTTGAAATTGGGATGATGTAGAAATCACGCGGAAAAAAACTACTTACTGTTTGTAAGTAGATTATACCTAGTTGGTATGATGAAACTTTCTCGAAGGAAGTGGAAAACCCGTTCATCAGTTTTGAGCGAAGATGTCCTCATATTAGGTTGGTATGATGGATAGTTGAAAAGTATTTTGTCAAAAATGCTCTCCCCTGATGGTGAGCCACTGCTTAAACATTTTGGAAAACCTTCTTGACGGGAGCTCGAATAGCTCTGATAGTCCGGAGGCCACGATTTTGGAACTTGGGGGCTAATATGCCCGATTTTGAAAATCGTGAACAGTGGGCCCTAGGCCAGTTGGCACGAGCAAGAGCTCATAAAAAAACATGATTAATATGCCATGAAAACTTAAGTAATGATTTGTTTGGCCAAGGTACCAAGACAAGACCGACATACTCAATCAACCAGCGGTAGTGCGACATGATAGGTCTTCGGACTAGTTAAGACAAATAACTGCATGTCGAGTTGAGGGTTGGGGCCGTTTGACCAGTGGCACCACAGATTATATGGCATTATGTGAAAATTGTTGATTGTGCATGCATTGTAGTACGGGACCTTCAAGATGCCCAAGAGGTGTTGTGATGAGTCTAAGGGCTCTGGACGACCTGGTAGATATAAGGGCAGTTAGTCGTACCAGAAGTCTTGCGAAGCTTGGAGTAGCTTCAAGCGCATGAGACTAGGGTGGGGACAGGATGAGGTCTTTATCCTCATACGTACACGAAGATTGTTACGGGATTGTGGGTTGGATGTCGCGAACATCCACTCATTCTTAGGGTAGAAGTGGATGTTCTTTTATCTAGGTGGCCGGTAAAGTCACTCCCATGCCACAAGTGGGTTTAGTGGATGGGTTGGCCTGCAATTCTGTGTTTTACCTTCAAGATGAAGGATGTGTGTTGGGTGATGATACACCGCGGTTAATAAGAATTAGTGATAAAAACTAGAATTAAAAATGAAAGGTTTTTAAAAGAGAATAAAGAGTTTGACACACTTCGAATCAAACATTTTTCCTAAAAGTAAAATTTTGAAAACCCATTCATCGAGTCATTGTACTCACCCCCTCCCTTATATCCCTTTTAGGTAACCCGGAAAGCTCACCCCAAATACCACCAACTAACACGCTTGTAAGACATTTTTTATAAGTTTAGAATTTTTTTGCAGTTTAGAAAGGTGTAGGTTTATAGGATGTCTTACTTTTCATAGTATATAAACATGGGGCAACTCTTTGTAAATTGGGAGAGTAGTAGGTTGATCATGGGGATCTGACCAAATCGGGTCGAGGCATGACAAACCTTCTTCTCAAAGAAATGATAACTTTGGTGTGACTTTTTTTAAAACTCACTCCTAACACCCGCTAACTAAGTTATAGAACTCACTCCCTCGCTTTTACCCCTTTTAGGTAACCAGGGGAAAACCAAACTTAAAGACCCCCTTATATGGGAACTGTAAAGACAGGTATATCTATTTAAAAGATTTTTAGTTTTGAATAATGTTATTCTATGAAAGATAGGAAAAATGATGTCTTATTCTTTGCGGTTTAGAAAAGGGAAAAACTCTTGATGAACCAAAGGGAATGGCGGGTTGCGCAAGGGGATCTGACCAAACCGGATCGGGGCGTGACATAGGAAGAGGTGGGGGAAGATAGAGGGAGAGAGAGATGAGCTGAGATAGAGGTATAGTGAGAAAGGAGGAGAGAGAAGGAGAGAGAGGAGGAGAGAGTGGGAGAGAGAGGTAGAGAGAGGGCGAAGGGGTAGAGAGAGAAAGATGGAGGTAGAGCAAGAGGAGGAGGTGAGAGGAAGGAGAGAAGAGAGAGAGGGTTTTTTTAAGGGTTTTCGAGGGTTTTAAGTTTTTTTATTTTTAGGGTTATTAGGATATTTTTACGGTTTTTAGGCTCTTTTAGGGTTTTAAGGTTTTATAGTTTTAGGGGTTTTTTTTGGCATTTTTAGATTTTTAGAGTTTTTTGGGTTTTATGTTTTTAGGGGTTTTAGGTATTCTTATATTTTTTTAGGGTTTTAGTGTTTTCTTAAGATTTATAGAGTATTTAGGGTTTTGGATTTTTAGGTGTTTTTAAGGATTTTTAGGAGTTTTTAGCGTTTTAAAGGGTTTTTAGTTAATTTTAGGGTTGTTTAGAGATTTTACGGGTTATTATGGGTTTTAGAGTTTTTTAGGGGTTATTATGGGTTTTTAGAGTTTTTTTAGGGTTTTTTTTAAGTCTTTAGGGGTTCTTAAGGTTTTTATGGTTTTAGGTGTTTTTTAGGATTTTTAATATTTTTAGTGTTTTTATGGTTTTAGAGTTTTATTAGTGATTTTAGGGTTTTTTTTAGGTTTTTAGTATTTTAGGGGTTTTAAGGTTTTTTGGGTTTTATGGTTTTTAGGATTTATTTTAACGTTTTTAGGGTTTTTAGATTTTTTTTTATCTTTTTTAGGGTTTTTGGGTTTTTTTCGAAGTTTATAGGGGTTACAAGTTTTTTTTTAGTTTTTACAGATTTTTTGGGTTTTTAGGCTTTTTGTGATTTATTAGGGTTTTCATAATATGATTCCACATTTGATAAAATATAGAAGTGTTGTTACTTTATAAGGTAGGAAGTGTTTCACTAATTACAAGTTATAAAAAGTGGGTCACATCCCTTATTGACCCATAATATTATCTCAAAGGGGGAGAGATAGAGATGGAAAGAGGTAGATAGAGGGAGAGAGGGGTGAGAGAGGGAGAGAGAAATGGGTTCGACCTATTATCAACCCATGTTAGATAAAATATAAAAATGTTACGGATTTATAAGTTTGTAAGTGTTCCACTACTTAGTATAAGTCATAAGAAATGGGCACGACCCCTTATCTACTCATAATATTTTCTTAGAGGAGGGAGTGATGTAGAAAGAGGGTAAGAGAGAGGAATATAGAAAGAGATAGAGGGAGAAAGGGGAGAGAGAGATGGGGAGAAATAGAGGTAGAGGGAGAAAGGATGACAAAGAGCAAGAGAGAAGGGGTAGAGAGGTAGAAAGATATAGAAGAGGAAGAGAGAGAAAGTCGGCGATAGAGCGATAGGTGGACGAGGGAGGGAGGGAGGGGGAGAAAGAGTGAGGGTTTTTAAGGGTTTTTTTTTTTAATTTTAATGGTTTTTAAAAAGTTTTTTTGGGTTTTTAGGGGTTTTATGATTTTAGATTTTTTTATCGTTTTAATGATTCTTATGGTTTTTCTAGTTTTTTAAGGATCTTTAGGGTTTTTTTTAGCATTTTAGGGTTTTTATGGTATTTAGGGTTTTTAGGGCTATTAGGATTTTTAGGGTTTTCTAGGGTTTTTAGGGGTGATTTAGAGTTTAGGTTTTTTAGGGTTTTAGGTTTTTTTAAAGTTTTTTAGGGTTTTTTTTTATTTTAAGGAGTTATCAAGTTTTTTAGGATTTTTAGGGTTTTTTTTTGTTTTTAGTGGTTTTTAAGGTTTTTAAGGGGTTTTCAGGGGTTTATTTAGGTTTTTAAAGGTTTTTTAGGTTTTTGTGTTTTCTTTCAGTTTTTAGGGTATTTTAGAGTTTTTTTTGGGGATTTTAGGTTTTCTTTGTGTTTTTAATATTTTTATGATTTTTAAGGTTTTTTTAGGGTTTTTTTATTTTAGCATTTTTAGGATTTTAGGGATTTTAGGGTTGTTTAGGTTTTTTTAGTGTTTTAGATTTTTTTTTAGAGATTTTGTGGTTTTTAGGGTTATTTAAGAGCTTTAGTGTTTTAGGGGTTTTTTGGATTTTAGGGTTTTTTTTAGATTTTTTAGGGTTTAAGGACATTTAGGGTTTTTTGTATTTTTTTAAAGATTGCTTAAGTTTTTTGAAGAGGTTTTAGGGTTTTTATGACTTGTACTAATTAATGGAACACTTACAACCTTAAAAATCTAAAATATTTATCTATTTTATCTAATGTGGGCCAATAATGTGATAAACCCATTTCTTTCTCCCTATCTCTACCACTCTTGATTAGTCTCTACCTCTCTCTCCCCTTTCTCCCTCTCTCCTTCTATCTCCCTCCCCATGATATAATATTATAAACAAATAAGGGGTTGGGCCCATTTCTTATAATTAGTAAGTAATGGAATACATCCAACCTTATAAATTCAAAACACTTCTTTTTTTTATTTAATTTGTGATCATATTCTAAAAAATCCTTAAAAAAAGCTAAATTACCCTTTAAAACCCTAAAAATCCAAAAAAACATCTCTAAAAACCTTAAAAAAATCCCTAAAAAACCTTGAAAGCCCTTCAAAATCCCCAAAAACTTCTAAAAATTAAAATAATCCCAAAAAATCCTAAACCACCCTATAAAACACTTGAAAAATCCTAAAACTTCATAAAACACCTATAAAACCCTTAAAAACCTTATAAACCCCATAGAAATCCTAAAAAAAACCATAAAAAAACCATAAAAAACCCCTAAAAACACAAAGAAACCATAAAAATCCTAAAACCCCCTTAAAACCCAAAACAACATTAAAAAACATAAAAAAACAAATCCCTAAAAACCATACAAACCTTAAAACCCTAAAATCCCAAAAAACATTAAAAAACCCTAAAAACACTAAAAAACCTAAAACCTCTTAAACCCTAAATAAACCTTTAAAACCCTAGGAATCCTAAAAACCCTAAAAAAATCGTAAAAAATCTTTAAAAACCCTAAAAGCCCCTACAAACCCAAAAAAAACCCCTAAACATGCTCTAAAAACATTAAAAAAAACCCTAAAAACTATGAAAACGATAAAAAACCTAAAAACATAAACAACCCTAAAAAAGCCTAATAACTCTAAAAGAAACCCTAAAATTCCTAAAAAACCATAAAAAGGCTCTAAAACCCCCTAAATCCCCTAAAAGAACTAAAAAAATCCTTAAACCCCTAAAATCTCTAAACAACCCTAAAAACCCTACTAAAGATGTTTTTAAGGTTGTTTTTAGGATTTTTAGTATTTTTTTAGGTTTATAGGGTTTTTGAGAATATGATCCCACATTGGATAAAATAGAGAAGTGATGTGAATATATAAGGTTGAAAGTTTTTCACTACTTACAAGTCATAAGAAATGGGCTCGACCCCTTATCAGCCTATAATATTATCTCTCATGGGGAGAGATGGAGGGATAGTGGGTGAGAGTAAAAGAGAGAGAGAAGAAGAAGAGGTGATGGCCTAAAGAGAGGAAGAGAGAGACAAGGAGAGATAGAGGTAGAGGGGAAGGAGAGAGACATGTAGAAAGAGGGAGAAGGGGAAGAGAGAGAAATGCGCAAGTATAGCCAGATTGGGAGGGAAGAGGGCGAGGAGGAGAGAGAAGAATTTTTAAGGTTTTTAGGTTTTTTCATGGTTTTTAGACATTTTAGGGTTTTTAAAAATATGATCCCACATTAGAAAAAATAGAAAAGTGTTGTGAATTTATAAGGTTGGAAGTTTTCCACTACATACAAGTCATAAGATAATATATTTTAGGGTTTCTTTTAGCGGTTTCAAGAGTTTTTTTTGGGTTTTTTGGTTTTTAGGGTTTTTTTAGAGTTTGTAAGGGTTTTAGGGTTTTTAAAGATTGTTTAGGGGTTTTAGAGGGTTTTAGGGTTTTTAGTGTTTTTAGGATTTTTTTTATGGGATTTTAGGGTTTTTTTTAGGATATTAAGGGTTTTTAGGTGCTTTAAGGGTTTTTTAGGGGTTATTAGGATTTTTAGGGTTTTATTGAGGGTATTTTAGGGGTTTTTAGGATTTTTAAGGATTTTTTTATGGTTTTTTTACAATTATTTAGGTTCTAGGGTTTTTTAAGGTTTTTTTTAATACAATCGCACATTGGAAAATATAAAAAAATGTTGTAACTTTATAAGGTTAGAAATGTTACACTATTTAAAAGTCATAAGAAATGAGCCCCACCCTTTATCAACCCATATTAGATAAAATAGAGAAATATTGTGGATTTATAAGTGTGGGTGTGTTCCACAACTTAGTACAAGTCATAAGAAATGGGTCCAACCTCTTATGGATCTATAATATTATCTCACAATATGGAGTGAGGTAGAGAGATGGGAAGATATATATAGAGGGTAAGAGAGAGAGAGATCAGTTGAGGGAGAGTGGTAGAGTGAGAGATAGAATGAATGGTGTGGGGTAGAGAGAGGGAGAGAGATAAAAAGGGAGATAGAGGTAGAGGAAGAAAGGAGGAGAGAGAGGGAGAAGGGGAAGAGAGAGTAAGGTAGAGGTAGATCGAGAGAGGGAGAAGAAAGGGAGGAGGGGAAGAGAAAAATGATTTCTAGGGTTTTTTTTTGGGGTTTTACAAGGTTTTTAGTGTTTGTTTAGGGTTTTTAGGTGTTATTTGGGTTTTTAGGGATTTTTAGGATTTTTTAAGGTTTTTTAGAATATGATATCACATTGGATATAATTCAAATGTGTTGTCACTTTATAAGGTCAAAAGTGTTCCACTACTTACAAGTCATAAGAAATATGCCCCACTTGTTATTAGCCCATAATATTATCTTAGAGGAGGAGAGAAAGGGAGAGAGGGAGAGTGGTGTGGGAGAGGGAGAGAGAAATGGGTCCAGTCCATTATCGACCGACATTAGATAAAATAGAGAAATGTTACTGATTTATAAAGTTGTAAGTGTTCCACTACTTAGTATAAGTCAAACAAAACAAGTTCGACCCCTTATGGACACATAATATTATCTTATAGGAGGGAATGAGTTAAAGAGAGGGAAAGAGATAGAGAGAGGGTCAGAGAGAGAGATCCATAGAGGGAGAGAAGAAGAGAGAGTGTGAGAAAGGAGGAGAGAGAGTGGAGAGAGAGGTAAAGAGAGGGAGAAGGGGAAGAGAGAGAAAGGCGGAGGACTCGGCCTGACCCCTTATTGTCTAATAATATTATCTCACAAGTGGAGAGGCAGAGAGAGAAATGGGAGAGAGAGAGGTAGAGAGAGATGGATAGAGGGATAGTAGGATGAGAGAGGGAGAGAGAAATGGGCCCGATCCATTATCGACCCACATTAGATAAAATAGAGAAATGTTATGAATTTATATGGTTGTAAGTATTCCAATACTTAGTACAAGTTAAAAGAAATGGGTCGGACCCCTAATCGACCCATAATATTATCTCACATGGGGGAGTGAGTTAGAGAGAGAGAGAGAGAGGGAGAGATAGAGAGGAAGAGATTGGAAGAAAGGGGAGAGAGGAAGAGGTGGAGGTAGAGAGAGGGACAGAGAGAGATGAGGAGAGATAGAGGTATAGTAAGAAAGAAGGAGAGAGAAGGAGAGAGAGTGGGATATAGTGAGAGAGAGTTAGAAAGAGAAAGACGGAGGTAGAGCAAGAGGGGAAGGTAAATTTATCTTTCTTATTTTTTTTTAATAATCATTCCCCCTCACTTCCCCTACATCCAAACGATAGATTATTAAAAATTTTTAATACTTCCAAATCCATCACTTCACCTCCCCTCCAAACTTGAGAGTAGTAATGTAGAAATCATGCGGAAAAAACTATTTACTTCTAAATGAAACTTTGAATACTTCTAAGTGGTATTTTAATCATCACACCTAAGAGGAGTAATGTAGAAATCATGTGGAAAAAACTATTTACTAGTTATAAGTAGATCATACCCGGTTGGTATAATGAAACTTTCTCGAAGGAAGTGGAAAATCTGTTCATCGGTTATGAGCGGAGATGTCCTCTTACTCGGTTTGTATGATGGATAGTTGAAAAGTATTTTGTCGAAAGTGCTCTTCCCTAAGTGTGTAACTGCTTAAATATTTTGGGAGACCTTATTGATGGGAGCTCAAATAGCTTTGATAGGCCGGAGGCCTCGGTTTTGGAACTTGGGTGCTAATATGCCCGATTTTGAACATCTCGAAGTGTGGGCCCTAGGCCAGTTGGCACGAGTAGGAGCTCATAAAAAAACATGATTAATATGCCATGAAAAAAATTTAGAAATGAGTTGTTTGGACAAGGTGCCGAGATAGGACCGACATACTCAATCAACTAGCGGCAGTACGATATGACAGGTCTCCAGACTAATCAAACAAGTAGCTGTAGGTCGAGTTGAGGGTCGGGGCTGTTTGAACAATTGCGCCATAGATTATATGGCATTATGTGCAAACTATTGATTGTGCATGCACTGTGTTATGGGACCTTCAAGACACCTAAGAGGGGTAGTGATGCGTCTTAGGGCTCTTGATGACCTGGTGGATATAAGGGCAGTTAGTCGTACCAGAAGTCTTGCGAAGCTCGGAGTAGCTTCAAGGGCATGAGACTAGGGTAGGGAGAAGATGAGGTCTCTATCTTCAAATAGACATGGAGATTGTTATGGGATTGAGGGTTGGATGTTGTGAACATCCATTCATTATCAAGGTAGAAGTGGATGTGCTTCTATCTAGGTAGACAGTAAAGTCGCTCCGATACCACAATTGGGTTCAGTGTATGGACTGGCCTGCGATTGTGTGTTTTACCTTCATGATGAAGGATGTGTGTTGGGTGATGACACACCGTGGTTAATAAGAAATGGCGATAAAAACCAAAATTGAAAATGAAAGGTTTTTAAAAGAGAATAAGGAGTCTGGCACACTTCGAATCAAACATTTTTCCTAAAAGTAAAAATTTGAAAACCCATTCATTGAGTTATTGTATTCACCCCCTCCCTTATATCCCTTTCAGGTAACCCCAGAAAGCTCACCCCAAAGACCACTGGCTAACACGCCTGTAAGATAGGTATGATAAGTTTAGAATTTTGTGCAGTTTTGATTTATGTTATTCTAAGAAAGGTGCATGTTTAAAGGATGCCTTACTCTTCATGATTTATAAACAAGGGCAACCCTTAGTAAACTGGGAGAGTGGCAGGTTGATCATGGGGATCCGACCAAACTGGGTCTGGCCGTGACAACTTTAATGGTATCATAGCCTGTTTCCTCGAATACATTATCAAAACTAGAGAACATAGTAATTAATAGGGTTACTTTCAAAATTTTTAGATGGCTCCCAAGAAAGAATCTAAGAGAAGTAGAGTTGCAGTCTCCGACACTGCCCAACCACACTTTTTAGTAGAAACTCCTTGAGAAACCCAAACAGTTCTACCTGGACCAAGCTTAGAACATCGGAGGTTGTATGAAGAGTTCACTCAAGTATTTGGGCAACCTAACCTTGTCCCTAAGGCAGGCACCAACTTTCGGGCTAAACTAGAGGAAGTACAAACTCATCCTCCTCTTGTTAATCATCCCCCTCCAGTTGATATTCCCAAGTATCTCAAGACTCTTTGTAAACCCCACACTTTTGAGTTATGGAAAACTGGGAAAAGAACCGGTCAAACCGAATAAGAAAATTGAGCCGGTTTACATTTAGGAACAAGCAATATGGAAATTTACAACCTTCGGGTGATCCAAAGGGTTCATTAAACCTTGGAAAAGAAACTTAAGACAAATTAGAAAACAAAAACCAAATTAATTCAGGTGAATTATATGCCATAAGAACTTCAAAGTTAAGCATGCTTACCTGAGAGTAGTGTGAGGATGGGTGACCTCTTGGGAAGTATGAATTTTTTGTAACCCGAAATTTCGGTCAAAAATTTTTATGCGAACGTACAGCTTATCATAAATAGCCGTAAATTAATATATATTAAATTATTGGCATTAATACAAATAATTTAATACCAAAATTAAATTATTGGAATTAATACGAATAATTTATGGCAATATTAATACTAGTAATAAACCTCAGGCCAAACCAAGCCTTCCCAACACTTCCTTAGCCCTCCCACGGCCGAATTACGACTGAAAGGTAAACCAATTCAGGTCCCCTCTACAATTTTCGGTCGGTGCTAGAGAGAGAACCAATAGAACTCTAACTCAATTTAGCATTAATTGATGCGATTCTTGATTCTAGGATGAACCTCAAGATGAGAGCTATCTGCCTAGATCGAAAGCTCAGATTGTCGTGCCCTCACCGGTGAGAAATCGAAGCTTTCTCTCTCTATAGTCTATTTTTTAACGAAACTCCGTTTGAGCATGTTCGGGCGTTAAAATTTGTTATTCAAAGTTTCTTAGAATTGTATGATCATGCAGGAACTCAATTTCAACTCTCAACAATTAGAAGTGTTTGATCGGTCAATTTGATGAAATCAAATTCGGTAGTGTTGAAGAGTTGAAATTGGGAAAAAAATTGGGGATTTTCGAAATTCAAATGGCCAAAATGCAATTTTATGAAATTGAGGGTCAATTAAGCATGAAAATAATGTTGGAGGATCAATTGAAGAATTTTGAAATTTTTGGGGCAAAATTTACCATTTTTGTAAAGGAAGGGCAAAATGGTAATTTTGGAAAAATTAGGGGACCAAATTGGAAATTTGGGAAATTAAACCCCTTTTTGGTGCAATTGAATAAATTGAAGTCCCAAGATAAATTTTAAAAGTTATGGGACTCAATTTGAGGAAAAATCGAGATTTGGTACTTAAAGTTAAGGGGAAATAACTTTAGGGACCTAATTGCAAATAACTAAAAGTTTGGGTTTTCTCATTCATTGGAAATGAATGAAGGCTGTTATGTCGAGTAATAATGAACAAGGATGTTCATATCGTGTAGGAACACGAAATACTAGGAACGCTAGCATGGACGAGCTCGCATGAATACAAAGAACCGGTCAAGTGGAATTCACTGCGTTAACGGGTGAGTGGGTTTACTAACATCATACCCAGTTAGGATGATGAGCACAATTTAAAGATAAAAACCACATACCGGTTGTGAGTGGAAATTTTATATCATACTCGGTAGGGGATGATAAGTACCTCGGTATAAAAACCCACTGTTTAGTGGTATTTTAATCATCACCACTTAGAGAAAGTGATGTGAAAAATATGCGAAAAAACTACTTACCAGTTGTAAGTAGATCATACCGGGTTGGTATGATAAGACTTCCTCGAATGAAGTTGAAAACCTGTTCATTAGTTATGAACGGAGATGTCCTTATACCGGTTGGTATAATGGATAGTGAAAACCTATTTTGTCGGAAGTGTTCTCCCCTAACTGTGTGCTAATGCTTAAACTATTTGGGAGACCTTCTTGATTTGAGCTTGAATAGCTCTTGTAGGTCGGGGCCTCAATTTTGGAACTTGAGGGCTAGAATGCCCATTTTTTTTTGAAAATCTCGTATAGTGTGCCCAAGGCCAGTTGGCACGAGCAGGAGCTCGTAAACGAACATGATATATGTGCCATAAAACTTAATAAGTAAATTGTTTGGCCATGGTACCAAGATAGGACCGAGATGATCAGTCAACTAGCGTCAGTGCGACATGACAGGTTGATGGACTAGTCAAGACAAAGATCTGTGAGTTGAGTTGAGAGTCGGGGTTGTTGGACTAGTGGCACCACAGATTACATGGCAATATGAGAAAATATTGTTTGTGCATGCACTGTGAGTGCGAGATCATCAAGACGCCCATGAGGGATAGTGATGCGTCCTAAGGGCACTGGATGACCTGGTGGCTATAAGGATAGTTCGTTGTTCCAGGTGTCTGTGCGAAATCTAGAGTAGCACCAAGCGCATGAGACCAGGGTGGGGACAGGATGTGGTCTCTGTCCTTATACGGACATGAAGAAGTGATTTCGGGGTTGTGGGTCGGATGTCACGTACATCCACTCATTCCTAGGGTAGAAGTGGTTGTACTTCTATCCGGGTAGCAGGAAAAGTCACTCTGAAGCTGCTAGCAAGTTCAGTAGTGATACTGACTTGCGAATTTGTGTAACCTTCCTGATGAAGGATGTGTGTTGGGTGATGACACACCGTGGTAAATAAGAAATGGTAGAAAAACCTGAATTTTTAAATGAAATGATTTTTGAAAACAAAGGAGTCTAGCACACTCCATATAAATGTTTTTCTTAAAAGTCAAAAGCTTTTAAAAACCCATTCACTGAGTAGTCATACTCACCCCCTCCCTTATATCCCTTTCAAGAAATCTCAAAAAGCCTCCCCTTAAAGACCGTCAACTAAGATGCCTGTAAGACAGGTATGTAAAGTTTTAAATTTCATGTAGTTTTGATTATGCTATTCCAGGAAAAAGGTGCAGGTTAAAGGACGGCTTACTCTTTACGATTCATAATAAGGGGAAACCCTTTAATAAACTGGGAGAGTCTTGGGTTGATCACGGGGATCCGACCAAACTAGGTCCGGGTGTGACACTCTTCGTCAACTGGGGTGTAAGCCTTTTCTTAGAGAGAAAGATGTGGGAGCCGCAATGGACTGGCTGGCTAACATCAAGAAGCTGATGGGGTTAGTTAGAATATCACCAGAGGATATGGTGATCTTGATAGAATATTTCTTGGAGTGTTTTGCCAAAAGATGGTGGGATAATATTCGGAGCCTACATACCTCCACACTCTCCTAGGAGCAATTTGAGGAGAGATACGTGGAGGAGTACCTAACCCCTCACCTAATTAATGAAAAGAAGTAGTATTTCCTCCGACTACGACAAGGGCTTAACTCTATATCAGAATATGAGACTAAGTTTAATGAGCTAAGGTCTGTTGCTCCAGACTTAGCTGGACCAACATATATCTGCCAACGGTTCATGGACAGTCTCAACATGGATATAAGAGACATGATGGGAGTACTAGGACGCCCCACAGATTTGGCTGCTATCATCAGTATGGTTCATGAGTGTGAATGCCTGGTATAGACAAGACACTGTTAGATAGAACAAGCCGACCAGAAGGAAAAGGAAGGATAGAGCAACTAGAGAGGTAAAAAGGAGCCTGATAGTAAAAAATGGAGGACAAGAATGGGGTCCTTTAGGACAAAAGACGGTTACCATGCTCAAAGAGATACAAGTACAACCTCAGAAAGACCCCATATCGGAGCTCTGGTTTGAGCTTCCCTAGAAAATGGAGCAGTTGAGAGAGAATGGAGTTTTCAAGTGTGGAGAGGATGAATGGAGAGGGGCTCTTTATATAGGGAGCTCGGGGACCCGTTGGCCATCTGTTTGGCATCGTTATGATAGGCATTGAAGACCTAAAATGTATCGAATGGACGCATTACTTCTTCACCGGTGCTGCTTCAATTTTCCAGCGAGTAAACAGTGTTGTCATCCTAAGGAAGAAGATGACACTGATCCGAACCGGGTTCGAAGCTTAAACCGGCCGGTTCACCCCTCATTCGACTGAGTTTTTAAAATCTAAAAATTTTTAAATTCATCTAAATTCATTTTCTATCCAATGATGGCCTCAAATCTCCAATTTGAATTATTTAAGCCACCTAGAAAAATGAATTTAGGATCTGATTCAATAGTGGTTCAAACCGGTCCAAATCAGTTAAGATCCGGTTCACCTGAACCAATTTGGTTTTCATACCCAATTCCTTCACACGTCCATTTCCATGCCTTTTGTGACTCCTTGGGTTACTTAGGGTCCATAAAATTCTCGGTTTACCATCTCTTTATCGATTTCGGTTCATAAACCGGCTCGGTCCTTAAACCGGTTCAAGTCCGGTTCACCCGAACCGATCTGGTTTTTCTCTCCCACTTTGTTCTAAGGTTCCTTCCCAATGTTTATAATTTTCTTTGGAGCACAAGGGAGTTAAATTTCTTTGATTTGCCCGTTCTCTATCGATTCCGGTTCATGAACTGACTCGATTCATAAACCGGTTCAATCTAGTTGGATCTGGTTCATCTAAACCGGTTTGGTATTTCTCTTCCAATTCGGCCTAAGGTTATTTTCCATGGTATTATGAACACTTTGGATCACCCGGGAATTGTAAATTCCCAAATTGTCCATTCACAAATGATCGGGTTTGTGAACCGGTTCGGTTTCTCACTCGGTTTGACCGGATATTTTCCTTATTTTCCTTAGATCAAAAGTGCAGGGTTTACAACTCTCCCCTCCTTTTAGGAGTATTGTCCTCAAAATTTAATTAGTAACCTTGCATGAGCAACCATTTCCTCTGATGCCCATTTGGTGTTTGCTTAACATGCAACTTTTCTCTCGCCCTTTCCATTAGCCCATTTTACAACCTTCACCTAAGGAATTCCTTTTCCTTTATATTGTTTACTCACTCAATGGAGTTTTTCATAACTAGACATACCTTAAGGGTATGTTCTTAGATTTTATCTCTTTCTTTGCTTAGATCAACATTTTTCCCTTTGAGGTTTTGTACTCCAAATTGGGAGTTCCACGGTACCAAACCATTCTCATGTCTAGTTAACCTCTTGGTCGTTTAAACCCTTAGATCGATGTACTTTAGAGCATTACATACCTGTTTTCGTGGATTTCCTTGTCCTCACCTTTGTGTCCTATTTCGACTCTTCTTTCATTCGTCGCTCATTACAATTCAGTCCATTTTGTTTTTGGTTTGACATTGTCATTTTTACTAACTGACTCTTCCGTATCTTGAGTCATGTTTTCCTCGATGTTGTCGAGTTTACCTACACTTTACAGCATGACGTTTCCTAAAATCTTGTCTCTGTGTGCATTAGATTTTCAGGACACCTCCTTTAGGATTATTCCTAACTTTCCCAACTCTCAGGGATTGTATAACTTCATCCCTTTTTAAGGAGTCTTGCACACTCCAATTAAAAACTATATTATTTGAAACTCTTTTTTTTTCAAACACCCATTCACTGAGTTGTTCAAACTCACCCACCTTTTCTATCCCTTTTCAGGAGTAGAGAAATGAACAGAGATTACACCAGGATTTACCCTCTTTCAGTTATGCTTAAATTTCTTTTCAAGCTTGCATTTTTATTGATTTATGTTATGCTAGGGAATAGAGTTGTAATTTTGTAAGGCTCCCCTTGATTAAGGAATGGGGGAAACTCTTCTTGAACCTAGGGAGCGGTGAGTTGATCATGGAGACCTGACCAAACTGGGTTAGGACGTGACAATTTTTGCATTTTTAGGGATTTTTTTGGGATTTTATGGTTTTAAGGATTTTAAGGTTTTTAAAGGTCTTTAGGGTTTTTTATATTTTTAATTTTGTTTAGGGTTTTTAGGAGGTTTATTGTTTTTTTTGGGTTTTTAGGGTTTTATAAGGTGTTTTAGGGATTTTTAACTGTTTTATAGTGTGTTTTAGTGGTTTTCAGGTGTTTGATAGAGTGGTTAAGGATTTTTTTTTGTTTTTTGAGTTTTTAGTGTTTTTCAATTTTTTTAGGATTTTTATGGTTTTTACGGTTCTTAGGGGGTAGTTTAAGTTTTTTTTAGGAATTTTAGTGTTTTTAGTTTAAGGGTTTTTTTAATGTTTTTTTGAATTTTAGGGTATTTTTAAATTTTAAGGTTTTTTAGGATTTTAAGGATTTTTATGATTTATGTTTTAAAGTTTGTTTAGGGTTTTAGGATTTTTAAGGTTTTTTAGACATTTTAGGTTTTATGGTTTTACGAGTTTTTAGGTGTTTTTGGGTTTTTTAGGAGTTTTAGTGTTTTTAGGGTTTTTTAAGGTTTTAAATATTTTTCTCTATGTTTTTTAGGTTTTTTATGGGGTTTTTAGGTGTTTTAGGGTTTTATATGGTGTTTTAAGGATTTTTAACTATTTTATAGGGTATTTTAGAGGTTTTTAGGGTTTTTTTAAGTGATTGATAGGATGGTTTAAGATTTTTAGGATTTTGTTTGGTTATTTTAGATTTTAAGAATTTTTAGAGTTTTTAGGGTTTTTTAAGGTTTTTATAGTGTATTTTAGGGCGTTTTAGGGTTTTTCAAGTGTGTTTATAAGGTGGTTTAGGATTTTTAGGATTTTTTATGGTTTTTTGAGGTTTTAGAGTTTTTAGGGTTCTTTTGAATTTTTAGGGTTATTTTAAATTTTTTAGATATAAGGGGCAAAAACCCTAAAAACTTTTAAAAAATCCCTAAAAACCCTAAAAACACTTAAAAATCCCTAACCCCCCTCCCCAATAACCCTAAAAACTCTATAACTCCTAAAAACCTAAAATCCTAAAAAAAACTATAAAAACCATAAAAACCCTATGGAACCTTTAAAAAATACAAAAAAAACCCTAAATGTCCTTAAAATCCTAAAAAACTTAAAAAACCTTAAAATCCAAAAAAAACCCTAAAGCACTAAAAATCCTAAAAATACCCTAAAAACCTTTAAAAAAATCCTAAAAACCCATAAAAACAATAAAATCCCTAAAAAATCTAAAACCCTAAAAACCCAAAATGCACTAAAAATCCCCTTAATACTACAAATAAACCCTTGAAAACCCCTAACCCACCCACCCCCCACCACCCCTCCCCCCCCCCCCCCCCCCCCCAAAAAAAAAAAACCCTAAAAAACTTAGAAAAACCTAAACCCTAAATCATCCCTAACACCCATAAAAATCATTAAAAACGATAAAAACTCTAAAACCATAAAACCACTAAAAACCCACAAAAAACTTTTTAAAAACCCTTTAAAAATAAAAAAAACCCTTTAAAAATTAAAAAAACCCCTTTAAAACCTTCATTCTTTCCTCCCTCCTCCACCTTTCGCTCTACTACCGACTTTCTCTCTCTTTCCCTTCTCCATCTCTCTCTCTCCTATCTACCTCTCTCCTGCTCTCTCTCGTCCTTTCTCCCTCTACCTCATTCTCTCCCCATATCTCTCTCCCCTTTCTCCCTTTCTCCCTCTCTCACTAATTCTCTCCCTCTTTCGATCTCTCTCTCTTTCTCTCTCTTTCTCTCTCTTACCCTCTTTCTACGTCACTCCCTCCTCTGAGATAATATTATGGGTCAATAAGGGGTCGTGCTCATTTGTTATGACATGTACTAAGTAGTGGAACACTTACAAACTTATAAATCCACAACATTTCAATATTTTATCTAACATGGGCCGATAATGGGTTAGACCCATTTCTCTCTCCCTCTCTCACCCTTCTCTCCCTCTCTCCATCTCTATCTCTCTATCTCTCCTCCATTTGAGATAATATTATGGGTAATAAGGGATGTGACCCACTTCTTATAACTTGTAAGTAGTGGAATACTTCCTACCTTATAAAATTACAACACTTCTCTATTTTATCAAATGTGTGATCATATTATGAAAAACTCTAACGAAACTCTAATAAATCATAAAAAGCGTAAAAATCGGAAAAATCTGTGAAAACATAAAAAAACCCTAAAACCCTTGAAAATATAAAAAACCCTTATAACCCCCAAAACCCTAAAAAAATCTAAAAAAACCCTAAAAACCTAAAAAAAAAAACACCTAAACCCCTAAAAACAATAAAAACCTAAAAAACCCTAAAATCACTAATATCTAAAACCATAAAAAAAAACCCTAAAACCTTAAAACCCTAAAAAATCCTAATAACCCTAAAACAAAAAAAAAACCTTAAAAAAACCCCCCAAAACCCTAAAAAAAACCTTCTCTCTCTTCTCCCCTTTCTCTCACCTCCCCCTCTCGCTCCACCTTCATCTTTCTCTCTCTACCCCTTCTCCCTCTCTTTATCACTCTCTCCCACTCTCTCACCCTCTCTCTCCTTCTCTCTGCTCCTTTCTCCCTATACCTCAATCTCTCCTTGTCTCTCTCTCCCTCTCTCTACCCCCACCTCTTCCTCTCTCCCCTTGCTACCTCTCTCTCTCTCTCTCTCTCTCTCTAACTCACTCCCTCATGTGGGATAATATTTTGGGTCGATCAGGGGTCCGACCCACTTCTTATGACTTGTACTAAGTATTGGAACACTTAAAACCTTATAAATCAATAACATTTCTCAAATTTATCTAATGTGGGCTGATAATGGGTCGGGCACATTTCCTCTCCCTCTCTCACCCCACTATCCCTCTCTTCATCTCTCTCTACCTCTCTCTCCCATTTCTCCCTCTCTCCCTCAATCTCTCTGCCTGTAAGATAATATTATGGGCCAATAAGGGGTCGAGTTGGGTCCTCTACCTTTCTCTCTCTTCCCCTTCTCCCTCTCTCTCCCTCACTCTCCTCCTTTTTGACACTCTCTCTTCCCCTCTCCCTGTATGGATCTCTCTCTCTATCTCTTCCCCTCTCTTTACCTCACTCCATCATATGAGATAATATTATGGGTCGATAAGGGGTCGAACCCATTTCTTATGACTTGTACTAAGTAGTGGAACACTTACAAGTTTATAAATCAACAACATTTCTCTATTTTATCTATTGTGGCAGATAATGGTCCGGACCCATTTCTCTCTCCCTCTCTCCCTATCTCTCCTCCTTTGAGATAATATTATGGGTTAATAAGGGGTGTTGCAGATTTCTTATCACTTGTAGTGGAACACTTCTGACCATATAATGTCACAACACATCTAAATTATATCCAATGTAAGATCATATTCTAAAAAATCTTTAAAATCCCTAAAAACCCTTAAAACCCTTCAAAATCCTAAAAAATCATAAAAAGACCTTAAAAACCCCTAAGAACCCAAATAACACCTAACAACCCTAAAAAACACATAAAACCCTCTAAAACTCCCAAGAAAGCCCCTAAAAACTCTGAACAACCATATATCTCTTAGGGGTTTTTGTTTTGGGTATTTAGGATTTTTTTTAGAATTTTGTGGGTTTTATAGGCTATTTTATGGGGTTTTAGGGTTTTTCAAGTGTTTTATAGGGCTGTTTAGCGTTTTTTTAGATTTTTTGGGTTTATTTTTAATTTTTAGGTGTTTTGAAGATTTTTAGAGTTTTTAAGGATTTTTAAGGTTTTTTTAGGGTTTTTTATTTTTGTGGTTTTTAGGGATTTTTTTAATGGTTTTTAGAGTTTTTAGTGTTTTAAAGCTTTTTTACGGTTTTTAGAGATTGTTTTGGTTTTTTTAGAGATTTTTAGGGTTTGTAAGGGTTTTTTAGGGTTTTTGATAATATGATGTCACATTGAATAAAATAGTGAAGTGTTGTGAATTTATAAGGTTGGATATGTTACATTACTTACTAGTCATAGGAAATGGGCCCGACACCTTATTTGCCCATAATATTATATCATAGGGGGAGAGATAGAAGGAGAGTGGGAGAAAGGGGAAAGAGAGGTATAGACAGATCAAGAATAGTAGAGATAGGGAGAGAGAAATGGGTTCATCACATTATTGAAAGCCATTAGAAATGGGTTGGACCCTATATCGACCCATAATATTATCTCACAAGAAGAGAGAGAGAGAGAGAGGAAGAGCGATAGGGACAACGAGAAAGAGAAGAAGAGGTGAGGGGCTAGAGAGAGGGAGAGATAGAGAGAGATAGAAAGTGGGAGAAGGGAAAGAGAGATAAAGGCAAAGGTAGATTGAGAGGAGGAGGTGGTAGGGGAGAAGATAGAGAAGGTTTTTTTAGGGTTGTTACGATTTTAGGTTCGGAAGTATCCTACTACTTACAAGTCATAAGAAATGGGTCACCCCTCTTGTTGGCCCGTAATATTATCTCAAAGCGAGAGAGATAGAGGGATAGAAATGGGTCACGCCTCTTATTGGGTTTTTTAGGTTCTTTAGGACTATTAGGGGTTTTAGGGGTTATTAGGGTCTATTTAGGGTTTTTAGGTTTTTTTATAGTTTATAGGGTTTTTAGTGTTTTATAGTTTTTTCAGGGTTTTTATTATTTTTATGATTTGTAGGGGGTTTTAGGGCTTTTTAAGGTTTTAGGATTTTTAGTGTTTCTAGGATTTTAAGGTTTTTAGGAATTTTAGGGTTTTTATAAATTTTAGAGTTTTAGGTTTTTTTTAGTATTTTTTTTGTATTTTAGGGTTTTAAGGATTTTTTAAGGTTTTTATAGTTTTTTTATGTTTTAAAGTTTTTTTAGGGTTTTAGGATTTTTAAGGTTTTATGATTTTAGGAATTTTAGGGTTTTTAGGTTTTTTTAGTATTTTTAGGTTTTTAGGGTTTTATGGTTTTTACGGGTTTTTAGGTGTTTTTTAGGATTTTTAGTTTTTTACGATTTTTTTAGATTTGAGAAGTTTTTAGGGTTTTAATGATTATTAGGGTTTTTCTTAAGGTTTTTAGGGCATTTTTTATATATATTTTTAAGGTTGTTTAGGGTTTTTAGGGGGTTTATATTTTTTTTGGGTTTTTAGGATTTTTTTATATTTTTTGCGATTTTAGGATTTTTTTTGTTCTAGGGTTTATTAGTGTGTTATAAGAATTTTTAACTATTTTATAGTGTTTTAGGGATTTTTAGGGTTTTTCAAGTGTGTTTATAGGGTGGTTTAGGGTTTTTTAAGATTTTTTAGAATTTTTTTATTTTTAAGTGTTATTTTGAGTTTTTTAGATATAGAGGGCAAAAATCCTAAAAGCCTTTAAAAATCCCCAAAAATACTTAAAAAACCCTAAAAACTCAAAAAAAAAATCCTAAAATTCTAAAAGCCTAGAAATAGTAACAAACCCTAAAGCCCAAAAAAACCATAAAAATCCCTAAAAGTCTAAAAAACCCTATAAACACATAAATAACACTAAAAAGCCCTAAAAAACCATAAAATTCCTAAAAACCATAAAAAAAAACAAAGAAACAATAAAAATCACAAAAACTCTAAAATACCCTTAAAACACTAAAAAACCTAAAAAAAATCCCATAAAAACCCTAAATAAAACCTTGAAAACCCCTAAAAACCACTAAAAATAAAAAAAAAAACCTAAAACCCCCAAAAAGCTAAACCCTTAAAAACCATAAAAACTATAAAAATCATAAAAAAACTCTAAATCCCTAAAAAAAAAGCTGTAAAAACCCTAAAAAAACTTGAAAAACCATAAAAATCATTAAAATTGATAAAAAAAACTCTAAAACCATAAAACGCTAAAAACCCCAAAAACATTTTTAAAAACCATTAACAAATTTTAAAAAACTCTTAAAAACATTCACTCTTCCCCCCTCCCTCCCTCCACCTCTCGCTCTATCGCTGACTTTCTCTCTCTTCCCCTTCTCCATCCCCCCCTCACTCGCTCTCTCTCGTCCTTTCTCCCTCTTCCTCTATCTCTCTACCCTTTCTCCCTCTTTGTCTCTTGCTCTCTCCCTCTTTTAGTCTCTCTCTCTCTCTCTTCCTCTATCTACATCACTCCCTCCTCTAAGATAATATTATGGGTCGATAAGGGATCGTGCCCATTTCTTATGGCTTGTACTAATTAGTGGAACACTTACAAACTTATAAATCCACAACATTTCTATATTTTATCTAACATGGGTCAATAATGGGCTAGACCCATTTCTCTCTCCCTCTCTATCTCTCTATCTCTCCCCCTTTGAGATAATATTATGGGCCAATAAGGAGTGTGACACACTTCTTATACCTTGTAAGTAGTGGAACACTTCCTACCATATAAATTCACCACACTTCTCTATTTTATCAATTGTGGGATCATATTCTAAAAAAACCTAATAATAAATAATAAAAAGCCCAAAAACTTTTAAAACAAAAAAAAAACCCTAAAACCCTTAAAAATACTAAAATACCCTTGTAACCCCTAAAAACTTCAAAAAAACACAAAAATCCTATAAACCCTAAAAAACATAAAAAAAAGTCTTAAAAAACCCCTTAAAACTCTTAAAACTTTAAAAAAAACCTAAAAACACAAAAAATATGTAAAAACCCCTAAAAACCTAAAAAAAAACCCTAAAAGCATTAAAAATCCTTTAAAAACCCCTTAAAACCCCTAAAAAGCCATAAAAACCTTGAAAAGCCCTAAAACCCTAAAAAACTATAAAAACCCATAATAACTCCTAAAAAACTCTAAAAAAAACCCTCATAATCTCTAATAACTCTAAACAACCCTAAAATTACACAAAAAAAAAGCCCTTAAAACCATAAAAAAACTCTAATAACACCTAAAAACCCTAAAAATTCCTAAAAATCCTTAAAAATCCTAAAAAACCTTAAAATCCATAAACCCTAAACATTCTATAAAACTTAAAAAAAATACTAAAACCCTATAAACATAAAGAATACCTATGTCACGACCCGACCCGGTTTGGTCGGATCCCCGTGAACAACCTGCCACTCTCCCGGTTCATCCAAAGTTTTCCCCTCTTCTAAATTGTGAGGAGTAAGGCATCCTTTAAACTTGCACCTTTCGTGGAATAACATAAATCAAAACTGCACAAAATTTTAAACTTATCATACCTGTCTTACAGGTGCGTTAGCTGGTGGTCTTTGGGGTAAGCTTTAAGGGGTTACCTCAAAGGGGTATAAGGGAGGGGGAGTGAGTTCGACGACTTAGTGAATGGGTGTTCAGAGATTTATTTTTAGAAAAATAGTATGAATTTGGAGTGTGCCAGACTCCTTATTTTTCTTTTAAAACATTTCATTCTCAATTTTTGTTTTCCATAACCATTTCTCATCATAATTGTGTGTTTATTAACCAACACATGCCCTTCATCACAAAGAAACACACAATCACAGGCCAACTCATCCACTGAACCCACTTGTGGCATCGGAGCAACTTTACCAGCCACCTAGATAGAAGCACGCCTACTTCTACCCTAAGAATGAGTGGATGTTCGCGATATCCGACCCTCAATCTCGTAACAAAACTCCTAGTCAGTATGAGGACAGAGACCTCATCCTATCACCACCCGGGTCTCATGCGCTTGAAGCTAGTCAAGTTTTGCAAGACTTTTGGTATGACTAATTGCCCTTATATCCACCAAGTCGTCTAGAGCCCTAGGACGCATCACTATCCCTCTTGGGCATCTTGAAGGTCCCGTAACACAGTGCATGCACAATCAATAATTTTTCACATAATGCCATATAATCTGTGGTGCCACTGGTCCAACAGCCCCGACCCTTGACTCAAGCTGAAGCTGTTTGTCTTGACTAGTCCAAAGACCTATCATGTCGCACTACCACTAGTCCATCGAGTATGTTGGTCTTGTCTTAGTACCATGGTCAAACAACTCATTTACTTAAGTTTTCATGGCATATTAATCATGTTTGTTTACGAGCTCCTACTCGTGCCGACTGGCCTAGGGCCTACTGTTTGAGATTTTTAAAATCGGGTATATTAGCCCCAAGTTCCAAAACCGAGGCCTCTAGCCTATATGAGCTATTTGAGCTCTCGTCAAGTATGTCTAAAAAAATTTTTAAGCAGTGGCACATAGTCAAGGGAGAGCACTTTTGACAAAGTAAACTTTTCAATTGTCCATCATTTCAATCGAGCATGAGGACATCTCCGCTTATAACCGACAAGTGACAAAATAAACTATTCAATTATCCATCATACCAACCAAGCATTAGGACATCTCCGCTTATAACTGAGAAGCGGTTTTTCCACTTCCTTCTAGTAAGTTTCATCATACCAACTAGGTATGATCTACTTACAACTAGTAAGTAGTTTTTCAGCGAGATTTCCACATCACTCTTCTCAAATGTGATGATTGAAATACCACTTAGTAGTGGGTTTTCATTTTTGAGGTGCTTATCATCTCAACCGGGTATGATATTAAATTCCCACTCACTCGATAATGTAGTGAATATCTTCTTAGCCGACTTGTTGCTTTACTCGAACTTGTCTTAGCTGGCGTTCTTGATACTTCGTGTTCCTAAATGATATGAACACTCTTGTTCATTATCCTTTGGCCAAATAGCCCTCATTCATCCCAAATGAATGAGAAAACCAAACTTTTCCTTTATTTGTAATTAGGTCCCTAAAGTTATTTTTTCTTTAACTTTAAGTCCCAAATGTCGGTTTTTCCTCAAATTGATTCCTGAAACTTTTAAAATTCAACTTGGGACCTCAGTTTATTCAAATTCACAAAAAAGATTTTAATTTCCCAAATTTTCTATTTGGTTCCCAATTTTTCTAAAATTACTATTTTGCCCCTACTTTATAAAAATAGTAAGTTTTGCCCCAAAAATCCCAAAAATTGCCCAATTGGTCCTCAAACATCTTTATCATGCCCAATTGGCCCTCAATTTTATGAAATTGCACTTTAGTCCCTCAAAATTTTGAAATCCCCAAATTGCCCCCAATTTCAACCTTCTAACTCAGCCGAATTTGATTTCATCAAATTGACCAATCAAATGAGTTTAATTGTTGAAATTGAAGTTAGATTAGAGTTTCTACACCTTTATATGATTCAATTGCACTTTGAATTTGTGTGATTTGATGTCAGAATAAGCTCAAATGGAGCTTCGCCGAAAAACTTGACTTAGAGAGAGAAAGCTTCGAAAGCTTACCGTTAGAGGCGCGGCGGTCCGAGCTTTTGATCTGGGCAGATAGCTCTCATCCTAAGGTTCCTCCTAGGATCAAGAATTGCATCAATTGATGTCGAAATCAATGATAATTTAGTCATCAAAATTCTACCAGTTCTCTCTCTAGCACCAATCAAAATTTATAAAGGGGAGCTAAATTATCTTACCTTTTCACTCTAATTCAATTGTAGAAGGGTTGTGGAGGTGTTGGGAGGGCTTGGTTTGGCCTAAGGAGGGCTCAAATTGGTCATTTTCAGCTCTTCCAAAACAGGGCAGCTTCGGTCCACTGATGCTGCATCACTGTTCCATGATGCCGACGTCTCTCGGGCGACCCTCGGAGTAAATGGAGACTATTGTCGGGTAGCTGACTTCTCCCCCTTTCTAAAATACCCAACCATGTCTTCTTTGGCTCAGAAAAGACCCTATATCAAAGCTCTAGTTCAAGCTTCACCAAAAATTGGAGCAGTTGAGAGAGAATGGAGTTTTCAAGTTTGGAGAGGATGAATGAGGAGGGGCTTTTTATATAGGAAGCTCGGGGACTTCTTGTCCATCTGATTGGCACCTTAATGGTGATCATTCATTACCTAAAACTCCCCTAGCTAGAGACTTTTCAGCTTTGCTGGCGCTGTTCAATTTTCCAACAAGTGAACAGTGTTGTCATCTAAAGGAGGAAGACGATACTATTCCAAACTGAACCAGACTGGTTCGAACCAGGTTCAAAGCTTAAACCGGCCAGTTCAAGCCCAATTCGACCAAAATTTTCAAAATTAAAAATTTCTAAATTCCTTCTCTATCCAATAGTGTCATAAATTCTCCAATTTGAAAATTTAAGCCACCTAGAAAAATGAATTTAGCATCATGTTCAATAGTGGTCCAAACCGGTTCAATCTGGTTCACCTAAACCGGTTTGGTTTTCATCTCCAATTCATCCTAAAGTCGTTTTTCTTGAATTTTGTGACTCTTTAGGTCACTTGATATCCATAAATTTTCTGATTTGCCCTTTCTCTATTGTTTTCGGTTCATGAACTAACTCGGTTCATAAATAGTTCAATCTAATTGGATCTATTCACCTGAACTGGTCTAGTTTTTCTATTCCAATTTGTCCTAAGGTTCCTTTACAAGGTTTTATAAACCCTTTGGGTCACTCAGAAGTTGTAAATTTCCCAAGTTGCCCATCCTTAGGTAATTGGGTTTGTGAACCGGTTCGATTTTCTCACTCGGTTTGACCTGTTCTTTTCCTGGTTTTTCTTAACTTCAAAGGGTGGGGTTTACAACCTAAATCCCCTAAAAAGGGTGGGGTTTACATCTTAAATCCTCTAAAAAGGGTGGGGTTTACAACTTAAACCGATTCAATCTGGTTCACCTAAATCGGTTTGGTTTTCATCTCCAGTTCATCCTAAAGTCATTTTTCTTGACTTTTGTGACTCTTTAGGTCACTCGGGATCCATAAATTTTCTGGTTTGCCCTTTCTCTATTGGTTTCAGTTCATGAACTAACTCAGTTCATAAATAGTTCAATTTAGTTTGATTTGTTCACCTGAACTGGTCTAGTTTTTCTATTCTAATTTGTCTTAAGGTTCCTTTCCAAGGTTTTATGAACCCTTTGGGTCACTCAGGAGTTGTAAATTTCTCAAGTTTCCCATTCTTTGGTAATTGGGTTTGTGAACCGGTCCGATTTTCTCACTCGGTTTGACCTGTTCTTTTCTTGGTTTTCCTTAACTTCAAAGGGTGGGGTTTACAACCTAAATCCCCTAAAGAGGGTAGGGTTTACAACTTAAATCCCCTAAAAACCTAAAAATCCCTAAAAACATAAAAAAAAACCCCTTAAAACCATAAACCCTTAAAAAACATTTAAAACACCTAAAAACAATAAAACTCCTAAAACTTGAAAAAAAAACCCAAAAAACTCCTAAAAAACTCTAAAAACCTAAAAATGCCAAAAAAAACACCTAAAACCCTAAAATATCCTAATAACCCTAAAACCAAAAAAAAACCTTTAAGCCCCCTAAAACTCTAAAAAAAACCTTCTCTCTCTTCTCCCCTTCCTCTCACCTCCCCCTCTCACTCTACCTCCATCTTTCTCTCTCTACCTCTCTCTCTCACTCTCTCCTCTCTCTCCTTCTCTCTCATCCTTTCTCACTCTACCTCTATCTCTCATTGTCTCTCTCCTCCTCTCTCTACCCCACCTCTTCCTCTCTCCCCTTTCTCCCTCTCTCTTCCTCTTTATCTCTCCCTCTCTCGATCTCTCTCTAACTCACTCCCTTATGTCATATAATATTATGGGTTGATCAGGGGTCCGACCCATTACTTATGACTTATACTTAGTATTAGAACACTTAAAACATTATAAATCCATAATATTTCTCTATTTTATCTAATTTGGGCCAATAATGGGTCGGACCTATTAATCTCTCTTCCTCTCTCACCCCACTATCTCTCTCTCCATCTCTCTCTACCCCCTCTCCCATTTCTCCCTCTCTCCCTCTATCTCTCCACTTGTGAGATAATATTATGGGCCAATAAGGGGTCTAGTCAGGTCCTCTGCCTTTCTCTCTCTTCCCCTTCTCCCTCTCTCTACCTCTCTCCCCCTCTCTCTCCTCCTTTCTTACATGTATATTAGTGGATGGTCCTTGTGGTAGGCTTTCTAGGATTTCCTAAAAGGGATATAAGGGAGAGGGTGAGTACAATGACTCAGTGAATGGGTTTTCAAATTTTAACCTTTTAGGAATAATGTTTGATTTTGAGTTTGTCAGACTCTTTATTCTCTCTTAAAAATTTTTCTTTTCAAAATTTCCATTTCCATTTTCATCCCCATTTCTTATTTACCATAGTGTCATCACTCAACACACATCCTTCATCATGAAGTCAAACACACAATCGCATGCCAGTACATCCACTAAACCCACTTGTGGCATCAGAGCGACTTTACCAACCACCTAGATAGAAGCATGTCCATTTCTCCCCTGAGATTGAGTGGATGTTCACAACATCCAACCTCAATCTCGTAACAATTCTCCATGTTCGTAGGAGGATAGAGACCTCATCCCGGCCTCACCCTAGTCTCGTGCGCTTGAAGCTACATCAAGCTTCGCAAGGCTTTTGTTACGACAAACCGCCCTTATATCCACCAGGTCATCTAGGGCCCTTGGACACATCACTACCCCTCTTGGGCATCTTGAAGGTCCCGTAAACACAGTGTATGCACAATAAAAAATTTTCACATTATGCCATATAATCTATGGTGCCACTAGTCCAACGGCCCTCACCCTCAACTGAACTTGCATCTGTTTGTCTAGACTCATGTTGCACTACCGCTAGTTGACTGAGTATGTCAATCCCGTCATGGTACCATGGCCAAACAATTCGATTACTTAAGTTTTCAAGGCATATAAATAATGTTTGTTTATGAGCACTTGCTCGTGGCAACCAGCCTAGGGCCCACTATTTGAGATTTTCAAAATTGGGCATAACATCCCCCAAGTTCCAAAACTGAGGCCTCCGACCTAACAGACCTATACGAGCTCTCATCAAGATGGTTTCCCAAATCATTTAAATAGTGGCACACAGTCAGAGGAGAGCACATCTAACAAAAATATATTTACAACTGTCCATCATACCGACCGAGTATGAGGACATCTCAGCTCATAACCAATGAACGAGTTTTCCACTTCCTTCGAAAAAGTTTCATCATACCAATCATGTATGATCTACTTACAACTGGTAAGTAGTTTTTTTCCATGTGATTTTCACATCACTCCTATGAGGTGTGATGTTTAAAATACCACATAGTAGTAGGTTTTTATTTTTGAGGTGCTTATCATCCCAACCAAGTATGATATAAAAATCACACTCACGCGTTAATGTAGTGAATTCATCTCAACCAGTTCTTTATATTCACGTGAATATTGTCCTTGTTGGTGTTCCCGATACTTCGTGTTCCTTCATGATATGAACATCCGTGTTCATTATCCCTCGGCCTAATAGCCTTCATTCATTCGAAACGAATGAGAAAACCAAACTTTTCATTTATTTGCTTAGGTCCCTAAATTTATTTATTTTTAACTTTAAGTCCCAAATGCTAGTTTTTCCTCAAATTATGTCTTGAAACTTTTAAAATTCACCTTGGGACCTTAATTTATTCAGTTTCAAAAAAGGGGTTCAATTTTCCAAATTTCTAATTTGGTCCCCCAAGTTTTCCAAAATTACCATTTTGCCCCTACTTTACAAAAATGGTATGTTTTGCCCTAACAATTCCAAAAATTGCCCAATAGGTCCTTCAACATCTTTATCATGCCCAGTTGGTCCTTAATTTTATGAAATTGCATTTTAGTCCATCTAATTATTGAAATTCCCTATTTTTCCCAAATTTCAACCTTATGACTCTGTCGAATTTGATTTCATCAAATTGGCATATCAAATGGGTTTAATTGTTGAAATTGAAGTTAAATTGGAGTTCCTACACCTTTTCTAGGAAACTAGACTTAGAGAGAGAAAGCTTTGAAAGCTTACCATCAAGGGCGCGACAGTCTGAGCTTTCTATCTAGGCAGATAGCTCTCGTCCTAAGGTTCTTCCTAGGATCAAGAATTGCATCAATTGATGTCGAATTGAGTGAGAATTTAGCCATCGAAGTTCTATCAATTCTCTCTATCACTGAACAGAATTTATAGGGGAGAGCCAAATTGGCTTACCTTTCTGCTCTAATTTAGCTGTATGAGGGTTGTGGAGGTGTTGGGAGGGCTTGGTTTGGCTTGAGAAGGGCTCGAATTGGCCGATTTTAGCTCAACCAAAATAGGGCAGCTTTGGTCCATCGGAGTTGCTTCACAGTTCGATCACGCCGGTGCTTCTCCAGTGACTATCAGATCAAATAGAGACTACATGCATGTAGCTGACTTCTCCCCGGTTCTAAATAACCCGACCTCACCTTTTTTGGCTCAGAAAAATGCCCAAGTTGAAGCTCTGGTTCGAGCTTCGTCAGAAATTGGAGAAGTTGAGAGAGAATAGATTTTTTAGTTGTGGAGAGGATGAATGAGGAAGGGCTCTTTAAATTGGAAGCTCAGAGACGTCCTGGTCGTCCGATTAGTGCCTTAATGGTGATCATTCATTGCATGAAACTCCCTGGTCAGAGACTTTTCAGCTTCATAGGCGCTGCATGATTTTCCAGGGAGTGAAAAGTGATGTCATCTAAAGGAAGAAGACGACACTGTTCCGAACCGGGTTCAAAGCTCAAACCGGACTGTTCACCTCTAGTTCGACCGAATTTTTCAAATCTAAAAAATTGTAAATTCATTTTCTATCCAATGGTGGCCTCAAATCTCATATTTGAATTTTCTAGGCCCCCTAGAAAAATGAATTTAGCATCCAATTCAATAGTGGTTCAAACCAGTTCAGATTCGGTTCGGATCCGGTTCACCTAAACTGGTTTGGTTTTCATCTCCAATTCCTCCCAAAGTCTTTTTTCTTGACTTTTGTGACTCTTTAGGTCATTCAGGATCTAGAAATTTTTCAATTTACCCTTTCTCTATCGGTTCTGGTTCATGAACCGACTAGGTTCATAAACTAGTTTAATCTAGTTGGATATAGTTCATTTGAACCGGTCTAGTTTTTCTCTTCCAATTTATCCTAAGGTTCTTTTCTAAGACTTTATGAACCCTTTGGGTCACTCAGGAGTTGTAAATTTCCCAAATTGTCCATTCTCTAATGATTGGGTTTGTGAATCGGTTCGATTTTTCTCACTCGGTTTGACCGGTTCTTTCTCCTCCTTTTAGGAGTTTTGTCCCCAAAACTTAATTAGCAACCATTGCATGAGGAACCATTTCCTTTGATGTCCATTTGGTGTTTGCTTGACATGCAAACTCTTCTCTTGTTCTTTCAATTTACCCTTTTTACATCATTCACTTAAGAAATTTCTTTTCATTTATATTATTTACTCCCTCCATAGAGTTTATCATAACTAGACATACCCTACTTAAGGGTATATCCTTAGATTCACATCTTTCTTTGCTTAGTGCAATATTTTTTTTCTTTGAGATCCTGTACTCAGGATTGGGAGTTCCAAGATACCTAACCATTCTCATGTCTAGTTAACCTATTGATCGTTGAAACCCTTAGCTCGATGTTCTTTAGAGCATTACATTCTTGTTTTCACGGGTTTCCTTGTTATCACCTTTTTTTCCTATTTCAACTCTTCCTTCATCCGTTGTTCATTACAATTTCAATACAAATTTTATGTTTGACCTTGTCATGCTTACTAACTGACTCTTCCTTTTTTTTAGTCATGTTTTCCTCGGGACTGTTGGGTTTACATGCCCCTTACATCATGACATTTTCTAGATCTTGTCTCTATGTCCATTAGATTTCCCGAACACCTACTTCAGGATTGTTCCCAACTTTCCAACCTCTTAGGGATTGTATAATTTCATCCCTCTTTTCATTTGGTAGTATTCCTCGACTACCTTTAATCATTCATCAACCTTAATTTCTTAGTTCACCCTTTACTTTCCTATTCAAGGTATCCCCAATTGTTGGGTCTTATTTCATATACTCCTCATCACTCTATTACTCCTCTTTGGAGTGTAGTCTCCACTACTTCCCGGACCTTCTTGGGGTCTCGTTTATTCTTCTTGACCTTTCTGTTGCTACTAGTTGCTTCCTTCTTTTTTGGTTCGTCAGAAATCTCTAATTGGCTTCTTTGCTCTCCCAATCAGTTAATACTTTGGCTATCCCGACATACCCTTAACCACTTATGGTTCTTTATGTCGGTTTAAGCCTCTTAGGATCCATCTAGTGGTTCTTTAGCTTTGGAACTTCATTTTTTCAGGTGACTTTCTACTTGTATCCTCTACCCAAAGATTCTCGTCCTAGTTCAACCTCTCTAACTCTTCTTGGAGACTTTTCCTTCTTTCCTTTTTTTATGAGTAGTCCACATGTCATGGTGTCCTTTCATGCCATCTTCCTACTTACCTACTCCTTGGGTTTCGTTTACTCCTTGCATCTTCCTATTATGCTTCCTTAGGGTAACCTTCTTTAGGAGAATCCTTTCCCTTTTTTTCTCGGAATTTATTCATCCTTGAGGGTATCCAACTTTAACTTTCCTAATATCCTCAGATGTCATCCATCCTGCTTCACCTTTGAGGTTTGGTGGGTATGTCCATAGGATTTTCTTTTACTTATATTTCATCACAAGTTTTATAAGAAATGGAATTTTTATTATAATGTTGATGAATTACAGGGTTTTTGGTTATATTGGTCTAGGGGAGCTATGGTAATTACTAACTATAGTATTAGGTTCATCATATGCTTCCTTCTGGTTGAGGTTGTATACTCGGGTCGGTACTCTTGACATAGTGGCTATGTCTTGTCCTCCATCTAGTGCACTTGGGTTTCCTTGTGGTGGTGGATGATTACTTCGTTGGGTATTACTTCGAAGGGTTGGACAACTCTTTGTAAAGTGTCTGAATTGTCTACATTCAAAACAGTCTCGACACGACCCTTCATGACTTTTCCGGCACCTAAGGCAAGAGGGGTTTCTCCTTTGTGGGGATGTACTTGTCTCTCGTTGAGCATGGTAATTGTCATTTCTCTTAAAAGACCCCATTCTTATCCCCCATTTTTGTCTACCAAGCTCCTTTTGACCTCAATGGTTGCTCTATCCTTCCTCTTCCTTTCGGCCGACTTGTTCTATCTAACGGTGTCTTATCTATACCAGACGTTCACATTCATGGGACATGCTAATGATGGCAGCCAAATCCGTGGGGTATCCTTGTACTCCCATCCGGTCTCTTATATCCATGTTGAGACTGTCCACGAACCGTTGGCAGATATCTACCGGTCCAGCTAAGTCTGGAGCAATAGGAATTAGCTCATTAAACTTAGTCTCATATTCCGATATAGAGTTAAGCCCTTGTCGTAGTTAGAGAAAATCTTATTTCTTCTCATTAATTAGGTGAAGGGCTACGTACTCCACCGCGTATCTCTCCTCAAATTTCAGCCAGGAGGGTGTAGAAGTATGCATGCTCCAAACATTGTCCCACCATCTTTTGGCACTACCCTCCAAGAAAAATTTTGTCAAGATCACCATGTCATCTGGTGATATTCTCACTATCCCCATCAATTTCTTGATGTTAGCTAGCCAGTCCATGGTAGCTCCCGCATCCTTCTCACCGAGAAAAGGCTTACACCCTAGTTGATGGAGAGTCTTGAGATACTTGGGAATATCAACTTGAGGGGAATGATTAACAGGACAAGGATGACTTTGTACTTCCTCTAGTTCAGCCCAAGAGTTGGTGTCTGCCTTAGGGATGAGGTTAGGTTGCCCAAATACTTGAGTGAACTCTTCATACAACCTCCGGTGTTTTAGGCTTGGTACAAGTGAAACTGTTTAGGTTTCTCAGGGAATTTCTATTGGAAGGGGTGGTTGGACAGTGTCGGGGACTACAACTCTAGTTCTCTTGGTCACTTTCTTGGGAGCCGTCTGTAAAATTTTAAAATATCCCTATTAATTACTATGATTTTCTAGTCTTGATATTATATTCGAGGAAATAGGCTCTAATACCACTTAAGTTGTCACGCCCCGACCCGGTTTGGTCAGATCCCCGTGATCAACCCTTCACCTTCCTAGTTTACAAAGGGTTGCCCCTTGTTTATAAACTGTGAAGAGTAAGACATCCTTTAAATCTGCACCTTTCTTGGAATAACATAGATCATACCTGTGTTACATGCGTATTTGCTGGTAGTCTTTGGGGTAAGCTTTTCGGGGTTACCTAAAATGGATATAAGGGAGGGGGTGAGTACAACGACTCAGTGAATGGGTTTTTAAAATTTATCTTTTAGGAAAAATGTTTGATTCGGTGTGTGCCAGATTCCTTATTCTCTTTTAAAAATCTTTCAATTCAATTTCTGGTTTTTATCAGCATTTCTTATTCAGCACAGTGTGTCATCACCCAACACACATCTTTTAAAAATCTTTCAATTCAAATTCTAGTTTTTATCACCATTTCTTATTCAACACGGTGTGTCATCACCCAACACACATCCTCCACCATGAAGGTAATAACACACAATCGCATGCCAACCTGTCCACTGAACCCACTTGTGACATCAAAGCGACTTTACCGACTACCTAGATAGAAGTACGTCCACTTCTACCCTGAGAATGAGTGGATGTCTATGACATCCGACCCTCAATCTCGTAACAAATCTTCTTGTCTATATGAGGATAGAGACCTCATCCTGACCCGACCCCGGTCTCATGCAGATGAAGCTCCTCCGAGCTTTGCAAGTCTTCTAGTACGACAATCTACCCTTATATCCTCTGGGTCGTCCAGAGCCCTGGGACGCATCACTACGCCTCTTGGGCATCTTGAAAGTCCCGTAGACACATGCACGCACAATCAACATTTTTCACATGATGCCATATAATCTGTGGTGCCACTGGTCCAACAGCCCTAATCCTCAACTCGACCTGCCGCTATTTGTCTTTACTAGTCTAGAGACCTATCATGTCGCACTACCGCTAGTTGATTGAGTATGTCGGTCCTATCTTGGTACCATGGCCAACCAATTCAATTACTTCAGTTTTCATGGTATATAAATCATGTTTGTTTACAAGCTCTTGCTCATGCCAACTGGGCTAGGGCCAACTGTTCGTGATTTTCAAAATTGGGCATATTAGCCCCCATGTTCCAAAATCGAGGTCTCCGGCCTAATAGAGCTATTCAAGCTCCCATCGAGAAGGTCTCCCAAATTGTTTAAGTAGTGGCACTTAGTCTGGGGAGAGCACTTCAGAAAAAAATATATTTTTCAACGTTCCATCATACAAATCGAGTATGAGGACATATTCACTCATAATCGATGAATGGGTTTTCCACTTTCTTCGAGAAAGTTTTATCATACCAACTAGGTATGATCTACTTACAACTGATAAGTAGTTTTTCCGCGTGATTTTTCATATCACTCCTCTCAGATGTGATGATTAAAATACCACTTAATAGTGGGTTTTCATTTTCGAGGTGCTTATCATCCCAACCGGATATAATATTAAATTCTCACTCACTTGTTAATGTAGTGAATTCTGCTCGATCAGTTCTTTGTATTCACGTGAGCTTGTCCATGCTGGCGTTCCTGGTACTTTGTGTTCCTACATGATATGAATATCCTTGTTCATTATCCCATGACCTAATAGTCTTCATTCATTTCAAACGAATGAGAAAACTAAACTTTTCATTAATTTGCAACAAGATCCCTAAAGTTATTTTTCTTTAACATTAAGTCCCAAATGTCCGTTTTTCCTCAAATTGAGTCCCGAAACTTTTAAAATTCACCTTGGGACCTAAATTTTTTTCAAATTCACAAAAAGATGTTAAATTTCCCAAATTTCCAATTTGGTCCCCAACTTTTCCAAAATTACCATTTTGCCCATAGTTTACAAAAATTGTAAGTTTTGCAAAAAAAAATTCTAAAAATTGCCCAATTGGTCCTCTAACATCTTTATCATGCCCATTTGGCCCTCAATTTTATGAAATTGCACTTTAGTCCCTCAAATTTTTGAAATTCCCAATTTTTCGCCAATTTCAAACTTCTAACTCTACGAGATTTGATTTCATCAAATTGACCAATCAAATGAGTTTAATTATTGAAATTGAAGTTAGATTGGAGTTCCTACAACTTCGTACGATTCAATTGCTCTTTGAATTTCACGATTTGATGTTGGATTGAGCTCAAACAGAACTTCACCGGAAAATTGGACTTAGTGAGAAAAAGCTTCGAAAGCTTACTGTTGAGGGCACGAGGGTCCGAGCTTTCGATCTAGGTAGATAGATCTCATCCTAAGGTTCCTCCTAGGATAATGAATTTCATCAATTGATGCCGAATTGAGTGAAATTTTAGTCATTGAAGTTCTACCAATTCTCTCTCTAGCAACGATCAAAATTTACAAAGGGGAGCCAAATTGGCTTACCTTTCAGCTCTAATTCAGTTGTAGGAGGGTTGTGGAGGTGTTGGTAGGGCTTGGTTTGGCCTAAGAAGGGTTCGAATTGGCCGATTTTAGCTCGACCGAAATAAGGCAGCTTCAGTTCATAGGAGTTGTTTCATTGTTCAATCATGCCACCACTTCTCCAACGACCCTCAGAGCAAATGGAGACTAATGGAGTGTAGCTGACTTCTCTCTAGTTCTAGAGAACCAGGACCACACCTTCTTTGGCTCAAAAAAGTGCGCAAGCCAGAGCTCTAGTTTGAGCTTCACAAAAAATGTGAGCAATTGAGAGAGAATGGAGTTTTCAGGTGTGGAGAGGTTGAATGAGGAGGGGCTCTTTATATAGGAAGCTTTGGGACTTCTTGGTCATCCGATTCGTGCCTTAATGGTGGTCATTCATAGCCTAAAACTCCCTGGCCAGAGACTTTTCAACTTCGTCAGCACTGCACGATTTTCCGGTGAGTGAACAATGTTATCATCTAAAGGAAGAACATGACACTATTTTGAACCGGCCGGATTGGTCTGAACTGGGTTCAATGCTTAAACCGACTAGTTCACCTCCAATTCGACCGAATTTTTCAAATATAAAAATTTCTAAATTCATTTTTTATCCAATGGTGGCCTTAAATCTCAAATTTGAATTTTCTAAGCCACCTAGAAAAATGATTTTAGCTTCTAGTTCAATAGTGGTTCAAATTGGTCCAAGTTGGTTCAATCCTATTTGAATCCAGTTCACCTGAACTGGTTTGGTTTTCATCTCAAATTCCTTCTAAAGTCTTTTTTCTTGACTTTTGTGACTCTTTTGGTCACTCAAGATCCATAAATTTCCCAGTTTTCCCTTTCTCTATTGGTTACAGATCATGAACCAACTCAGTTCTTTTCCAAGACTTTGAGTTGTAAATTTTCCAAATTACCCGTTCCCGGATGATTGGGTTTGTGAACCAATTCAGTTTTTCTCACTTGGTTTGACCAATCCTTTTCCCGATTTTCCTTAACTCAAAAGTGAGGGGTTTACAATGGTCATCAACGAAAAGTCTAAAGAGAAGGGATTCGAAGACATTCCGTTGGTTAAACACTATCTTGAAGTATTTCTAGAAGAACTACCCGGACTACCTCCTAGTTGACAAGTGGAATTCACCATAGAAATTATCCCAGGAACATACCCCATATCCCAAGCCTCTTATCACATGGTTCTAGTGGAATTAAAAGAATTGAAAGAGCAACTGGACGAACTATTGGAGAAGGATTTCATACGTCCTAGCCAATCTCCATGGGGTGCACCAGTTCTACTTGTTAAGAAAAGGGATGGGAGCATGAGACTGTGCATAGATTATAGGAAGTTGAATTAGATCACCATCAAGAACAAGTACCCACTCCCACAGATCGATGACCTATTCAACCAACTAAAAGGAGCGACTTACTTCTCCAAAATAGATCTTCATTTGGGCCATGACCAACTTAGGATCTGAGAGGAGGACATTCCTAAGATAGCATTTTGGTCCCGATATGGACATTACAAGTTCAGAGTGATGCCATTCGGATTAACAAATGCCCCTACAGCCTTCATGGATTTAGAGTGTTCCAACCACATTTGGACAGGTTCGTGATTATGTTCATAGATGATATTCTCATATATTCACAAACTAGGTCGGAGCGCAAAGAATATTTGGCAATCACCTTGGGGATATTACGGGAAAACCACTTATATGCAAAATTCTCCAAGTGTGAGTTCTGGCTATAGGAGGTAGGATTCATAGGGCATATAGTGTCCAAGGATGGAGTTAAGGTGGATCTAGCAAAGGTGGAAGCCATATCCGATTGGAAGGCACCCAAGAATCCTTCAGAGATACAAAGTTTCTTAGGTTTGGAAGGATACTACAGACGGTTCATGTAAGACTTTTCTAAGATAGCAACCCCTCTAACTCGGCTCACTAGGAAAGGATTTGAGTATAAATGGGATGAAAGTTGTGAGAAGTCTTTCATGGAATTAAAGACTCGATTGACAACCGCACTAGTACTCTCCCTTCCTGACCAAAGTGCAAGAGAGTACACCGTCTATAGTGATGCATCCGGACAAGGACTCGGATGTGTATTGATGCAACAAGGAAAGGTTATCGCCTATGGCTCACAACAACTTAAGGTACATGAGAGAAACTACCCAACCCATGACCTAGAATTAGTTGCAATAGTGTTTACCTTAAATATTTGGTGACACTACCTCTACGGGGTTAAGTGTAGGATATACACTAATCACAAGAGTCTTAAGTATTTCCTAACTCAGAATGAGTTAAATCTCTACCAGAGAAGATGGTTGGAATTGGTGAAGGACTATGATCTTGTGATAGAATATCACCCCCGAAAGGCAAATGTGGTGGCACATGCCTTAAGTTGCAAATACCAAACTAAAGCGTCACAAATAAAAACAAGTTACATACCCTTGTTGCAATAGCTAGGGAGAATGAAGGTGGACCTGAAGATGGACAAGTAGGAGAAATGCTTGTTGGCTAATGTGGGGGTGAGACCTAGCCTAATCGAGCATATTAATTCTCAACAAAAGGCTAATAAGAAACTCCAATCTTATTTGGAGCTAGTTAACAGAGAAACGAAACCGGACTAAAACTTGCGAGGTGATGGAGTGTTAACCTACAAAGGTAGGTTATGTATGCCTTAAGATAAGGAGCTGAAGAGGTAAATTCTGGAAGAGGCACATGATTCGGTGTATGCGATGCATCTGGCCAATACTAAGATGTAACGCACCCTCAAACAAAGATATTGGTGGAAAGGAATGAAGAGGGACATTGCGGAATACGTAGCCCGATGCTTGTCCTATCAGCAGATAAAGGCTAAGCATCAGAAACCATCAAGACTGCTCCAACCCTTGCCAATCTCATAATGGAAATGGGAGCACATTACCATGGACTTTGTCATAGGACTACATGAGACTAGGAAGGGTCGAAACTTAATTTGGGTAATTCTGGATAGATTAACCAAATCTGCTCATTTCCTCCCTATAAAAGTGATGGATACAGTGGAACAACTAGTTATCTTATATATGTGAGAGATAGTAAAACTTCATGGCGTCCTAATAAGTATAGTATCAGATAGAGACCTCCGATTTACTTCAAGGTTCTGGCCAAGTTTACAAAATGCCTTGGGAACCAAGCTCCACATGAGTACGACGTTCCATCCTCAGACCGATGGACAGTCTGAACGAACAATTCAAACCTTGGAGGATATGCTGAGGGCATGCGGACTCACCATGGATAAAGGTTGGGAAGAATACATATGCCTAATGGAATTTGTATACAATAATAGCTATCAGGCCAACATTCAGATGGCTCCTTATTAGGCCCTTTATGGATGACCATGTCGTACCACTTTATTTTGGGAAGAACTGGTGGAAAGGAAGTTGGAAAGGGTAGAGCTAATCTAGGATGCTAAAGAGAAAATCAAGTTAATTAGGAGTCGCCTTAAGGCCACTCAGGATAGGCAAAAGTGTTATGCTGACCATCAGAGAAAGGATCTAGAGTTTGATGTGGGAGATCAAGTATTTATAAAGGTATCCCCATGGAGGGGAATACTTAGGTTTCAACAACGGAGAAGGTTGAAACTGAGGTATATCGGTCCTTATCCTGTCATCCAAAGGATAGGACTGGTGGCCTATAAATTGGAACTACCTCCAGACCTAAAGAGAATACACGATATATTCCATATTTCGGTACTTCGGAAGTACCAGCCTAGTCTAAGCCATGTGTTAGACTGGCCTCCATCAGAACTGGAAGAGAACTTGACATATCAAATAGAACCGGTACGAATCATTGACCAGAGGGATAAGAACTTAAGGAATAAGAGAATTCCTCTGGTCAAAGTTCTTTGACAAAACAAACTCGTGCAAGAAGAGGCATGGGAAACCGAAAGTGTAATGAGGGAAGGTTACCCTCAATTATTTAACATGAAACAATTTTGGGGATAAAACCCCTAAAAGGAGGGGATAGTTGTAAACCTCATCCTTTGATAATAAGAAAAACTAGGAAAGAACCAATCATTTCCAAAGATAGATCCGAGTCAGTTTAGGAACCATAGTCGATAGAGAAAGGGAAAATCGGGAAATTTATTGATCTCGAGTGACCTAAAGAGTCACAAAAGTCATGAAAAAGGACTTTAGGATGAATTGGAGGTGAAAACCAAACTTGTTCAGATGAACCGAACCAGAACCTGATTGAACCACTATTGAACTAGTTTCTAAATTCATTTTACTAGGTGGCTTAGAAAATTCAAATTGGAGAATTGAAGACACGATTGGATAGATAATGAATTAATAATTTTTAATTATGAAAAACTCGGTTGAATCGAGCATGAACCGGTTGGTTTAAGCATTGAACAGTCCTGTTCGGAACAGTGTCGTCTTCTTCCTTCAGATGATAACACTGTTCACTCGTTGGAAAATATAGCAGCACCAGTGAAGATGAAAAGTCTCCGGCTAGGGAGTTTCAGGCAATGAATGACTGCCATAAAGGCACCAATCAGATGACCAAGAAGTCCCCGAGCTTCCTATATAAAGAGCTCCTCCTCATTCATCCACCTCACACCTGAAAATTCCTCTCTTTCCCTACTGCTCCATTTTTCAGTGAAGCTTGAACTAGAGCTCCGACTTGGGTATTTTTCTGAGCTAAATAAGGCGAGGTTGGGTTCTTTAGATTTATGGAGAAGTAAACTACCTGACAACAGTCTCCATTTGCTCCGAAGATCATCAGAGAAACATCGGCAGGATCGAACAGTGAAACAGCTCTAATGGACCAAAGATGCCCTATTTCGGCCAAGCTGAGATGGCCAAATTGAGCCCTTCTCAGGCCAAACCAAGCTCTCCCAACACTCTCTCAACTCTCATACGACTGAATTAAAACTGAAAGTTAAGCCAATTCGGCTCCTCTCTGCAATTTCGGATCAGTGTTAGAGAGAGAAATAGTGAAACTTCACTAACCAAATTCTCCCTTAATTTGATATGAATTGTTGTAATTCTAGATCCTAGGAGGAACCTCAGGACGAGAGCAATCTGCTCAGACCAAAAGCTCGAACCGACGCACCCTCGATGATAAGCTTTCTCTCTCTAAGTACAATTTTCTAATAAAGCTTCATTTGAGCTCAATTCGGGTCAAAATGTCGCGATTCAAAGTTCCATTGAATCGTGTGGAAGTGTAAGAACTCAATTCTACCTCCAATTTCAATAATTAACCTTGAATGATCGGCCAATTTGATGAAATCAAATTCAGCTTGTTTGTAAGGTCCATTGGGGGAAATTTTGGGGGGAAATTAGGGATTTCAAAATTTTGAGGGACTAAAGTACAATTTCTCAAAATTGAGGGCCAATTGGCCTGGAAAAGATATTGGAGGACCAATTGGTTAATTTTTTGAATTATCAGGGTAAATTTTACCATTTTGTAAAGTAGGGACAAAATGGTAATTTTTGAAAAGTTGGGGACCAAATTGGAAATTTGGAAAACTTGAATCCCTTTTGTAAATTTGAATAAATTGAAGTCCCAAAGTGAATTTTAGAAGTTTTGGGACTCAAATTGGGAAAATTGGCATTAGGGACCTAAAGTTAATGAAAAAGAAATTTAGGGACCTAAATGTAAATAATTAAAAGTTTGGGTATATTATTCACTCACAATGAATGAAGGCTATTAGGCCAAAGGATAATGAACAAGGATGTTTATATCGTGTAGGAACACGAAGTAACGGAGGCAAAGAGCCATATAAGAGGAATTCACTACACTATCGGGTGAGTGAGAATTTTCACATTATACCCGGTTGGGATGATGAGTACCTCAGAAATGAAAACCCACTATTTTGTGGAATTTTTAACATCACACCTGGTTAGAGTGATGTGAGAAAACACGCGGAAAAACAACTTACCAATTGTAAGTAGATCATACCCGGTTGGTATGATGAACTTCCTCGAAGGAAGTACAAAACCTGCTTATTGGTTATGAGCGAAGAAGTCCTCACACCCGATTGGTGTCATGGATAGGTGAAAAGTGATTTTTGTAAGAAGTACTCTCCCTTGAATGTGTACCACTGCTTAAATATTTTGGGAGACCTTCTTGATGGGAGCTCGAATAGCTTAGATAGGTCGGAGGCCTCAATTTTGGAACTTGGGGGCTAAAATGCCAGATTTTGAAAATCTCGTATAGTGGGCCCAATGATAGTTGGCATGAGCAGGAGCTCGCAACACAAACATGATGTTAAGCCATGAAAACTTTAATGAATGATGTGATTTGGCCATGGTACCAAGACATGGCCAACATACTCGATGGACTGGTGATAGTGCGACAAGACAAGTCGATGGATCAATCGAGATAAATAGTTGCAGGTCGAGTTGAGGGTCGGGGCTGTTGGACCAATGGCACCAAAGATTAAATGGTTTATGAGGAAAATTATTGTTTTGTGCATGCACTAAGGTTCGGGACCATCAAGATGCCCATGAGTGGTAGTGATGCGTCCTAGGGGCTAATGGATGACGTGGTGGAGATAAGGGCAGTTTGTTGTGCCAACAATCAGGGAAGCTCAACATAGCTTCATGAGCACGAGACCAGGGTGGGTCGGGATGAGGTCTCTATCCTCATACGAACACAAAGTTTTCTTTTCAGGTTTGAGGGTCGAATGTCGTGTAAATTCACTCATTCCTAGGGTAGAAGTGGACGAGCTTCTATCTAGGTGGCTGGTAAAGTTGCTCCAATGCCACAAGTGGATGTAGCGGATGGGCTGCCCTACGAATGTGTGATCCCTTCATGATTAAGGGTGTGTCTTGGTTGCTAAACACACCATTTGTGGTTAATGATGAGTAATAGTTTTGAAAATTGAGAAATTGAGAAAGAAAGAATTTTAAAGGAAATAAGGATTGTGGCACACTCCAATTCAAACTATTTTTTTGAAAATCATATTTAAAACACCCATTCACTAAGTTGTCAAACTCACCACCATCCCTTTAGCCCTTTTCAGGAAACCAAGGGAAAATCTGACCTAAAGACCTTTAGCTAGCTAAACCTGCAGGATAGGTATGTAAGTTCAAATTTTATGTAGTTTTGATTAATGTTATTCTACGAAAGGTACAGGTTTAAAGGACGCCTTACTCCTCACGGTATAAAGAAAGAGAAATCCTTAATAAACTAGGAGAGTGGTAAGTTGCTAACGAGGACCTAACCAAACTGGGTCAGGGCATGACATAAAGTTTTTATGGTTTTTTGGCTTTTTTTAAAATTTTTTATAGTTTTTTTTAGGGGTTTTAGGGTTTTTTTTATGTTTTTAGAGTTTTTTAGTTTTTATTTTTTAGTGTTTTTTAATGTTTTTAGGGTTTTTAGGTTTTTTAGGGTTTTTAAGTTTTATAGATTTTATTGGATTTTGGGGGTTATTAGGATTTTTAGGGTTTTTTTAGAGTTTTTTTTATTGGTTTAAAGGTTTTTAAGAGTTTTTTAGTATTTTTTTTAGGTTTTTAGGGTTTTTAGGGTTTATGCTTTTTAGGGATTTTAAGGGTTTTTTTTTAAGTATTTTTAATGTTTTTAGGGTTTTATTACTGATTTTAGGGTTTTTTTAGGTTTTTTGGGGATTTTTTTGGTTTCTAGGATTTTATAGGTTTTTAGGGTTTTGGGGGGGTTACTAGGGGTTTTAAGGGTTTTAGGGTTTTTTAGTTTTTATGGTTTTCTAGGGTTTTAAAGGGTTTTTTTTAATGATTTTTATGGTTTTTTAGAATATGACCCCACATTTGATAAAATAGAGAAGTGTTGTATATTTATAAGGTCTGAAGTGTTCTACTACTTGCAAGTCATAAGAAATGGGTTACCCCTCTTATTGGCCCATAATATTATCTTAAAGGAGAAGAGATAGAAGGATAAAAATGGGTCACACCACTTATTGGGTTTTTTAGGATTACTATGGTTTTTAGGGTTTATATAGGGATTTATAGGTTTTTTCGGGTTTCTAGTGTTTTTTATAGTTTTTTTAGGATTTTTAGTGTTTTTATGATTTTTAAGGGTTTCTGGATTTTTTGGATTTTAGGGTTTTTAGGGTTTTAATGATTTTTAGGATTTTTAGGGTTTTTTTAGGTTTTTTAGGCTTTTTAGGTTTTAGAGTTTTTTTTTTAGGTTTTTTTATGTTTTTTGAGGTTGTTTAGGGTTTTTTATATTTTTTTTCTGTTTTTAGGGTTTTTTTTATATGTTTTTGGGGTTTTAGAGTTTTTTATACTTTTTCGGTGTTTTAGGATTTATTATGGTGTTTTTGGGATTTTTAACTGTTTTATAGAGTATTTTAGAGATTTTTAGGGTTTTTCAAGTGTTTGATAGAGTGGTTTAGGGTTTTTAAGGTTTTTTTTTGTTTTTGAATTTTGAGGATTTTTAAGATTTTTAGGCATGGTAAGCCGACACCAAGGAAGGAACCACCTATCATACGTGGTGGGATAACAACTTGAGGTAAGGCAACCATTAATTGCCTGAAGGGAGCCTCCACAAGAGAATGCAACCCCACATGTATGATGCCAAACATGACGTCTCGGGATGGCGAAGAGTGACCCACTCTAGAAAAGTGGAGGAGAAACTAGGTAGGGTTAAAGACGAACTTGGAGGTGGGGAATGACTAGTAACCATGGGATGACCAAGGAGGATAAAACTGTGCCCTATGGAGGACATGGAAGTAGTAACAACTATATACATGTTGAATGGCGGCAGGATAGGCATCAAGGATAAGTGAACTTGAGAGATAACAACCTCAAAGCCGCTAGACAAGGAGGGTAGTATGGATGAGGTAGTTAACAAACTGACCCTCGTGAGAGCCGCATAATTAAACTCAGTAAGGAAAGGAGGACCGATAAAGTCAATTGTCGGAAAAAGAAGGATAAAGGAAATCCTTAGAGCAACCAATGGCCGAAAAGAATTGATTGATATGGTAGGGACAACCAAACTCAAGCTACGAGAAGGATTGAGTGAGCCTTTCACAAGGAGGTCAAGAAATCTTGGAACAAAAAGGGTCTGAACTCCTCCCTAAGGAAGTAAACATGTAATGGAATACTAGTAGGATTAAGGATAGGGTACAAATGATGTGCCTGCAAAATTCCCAAATAAAGGATAAATAGGAAGGATGGCATCAAAGGATGCCACAAAGTTTCTCTAGGGTCTTATATCCTTAAGGACGTATAAAAGGGGTTAGTGGTTCCCGACTTTCCCCTGAGCTCAGTCCCTTGGTTGACCTCGGTTCATATGTGAAATCTCGTGTGTGGGTTCATGGATGGAGATCTCTGCTCTGAAGTACGAGAGTACCGGATGAAACCAACGAAAGGAACTTCTCGAGGTGAGTCTAAGGAATCAACTCTGAATTAGGAACCGTGAAATGGCCACAAGCAAGTAAGGATGGACTACGGAATGAAAATCCTTAGTATAATTTTTCGGTAAAAAAAATTAGAAGAAACTCCTGGGAAGTATGATTTTTTTTGTAACCCAAAATTTCGGTAAAAAAATTTTATGCGAACGTACGCCTTATCATAAATAGCCATAAATTAATATATATTTAATTATTGTAATGAATACCGATAATTTAATACTTAAATTAAATTATTGGAATTAATACAAGTAATTTAGTACGGAAATTAAATTATTGGAATTAATACCAATAATTTATTACAATATTAATACTAGTAATAAATCTCTCCCATTTAATACACGGTTTTACACCTATATAAAGAGGTCATCCCCATTCATTCTCCTCACACCTGAACACTTCTCTCTCTCTCTCTCTCTCTACTGCTCAATTTCCTAGTGAAGCTTAAACCAAAGCTTCGACTTGAACATTTTTCTTAACCTTGGAAGGAGAGGTCGAGCTCTTTAGAACTGAGCAGAAGTTAGTTATCTGATAGCAAACTCCAGTCAATACGAGAATCACTAGAGAAGTGCCAACATGATGGAAAAGTGAAGCAGCTCCGACGGACTGAAGCTGCCCTATTTCAGTTGAGTTGAAATTGGCCATTTCAAGCCCTCCTCAGGCCAAATCAAGCATCAATAACACTTCCTCGGCCCTCCCACGACCGAATTAGGATTGAAAGGTAAGCCAATTAGGCTCTCCTCTGTAATTTTCAGCCAATGCTAGAGAGAGAACCGACAAAATTTCAATAATGAAATTCTAACTCAATTCAGAATCAATTGATATGATTCTTGATTCTAGGATAAACCTCAAGATGAGAGCTATCTGCCCAGATCAAAAGTTCGGACTGTCGTGCCCTCACCGGTGAGAGATCGAAGCTTTCTCTCTCTAACGTCTGTTTTCCAGCGAAGCTTTGTTTGAGCTCGTTTCTGCATTAAAATCTGCGATTCAAAGTTTCTTAGAATCATATGAACATGCAGAAACTCAATTTCAACTCCAATTTCAATAATTAGAGGTATTTGATCGGTCAATTTGATGAAATCAAATTCGGTAGTGTTGAAGAGTTGAAATTGGGGGAAAAATTGGGGATTTTCGAAGATTTGAAGGACCAAAATGCAATTTCCTAAAATTGAGGGTCAATTAGGCCTGATAAAAATGTTTGAGGGCCAATTCAGAAACTTTATAATATTAGGGGTAAATTTACCATTTTTGTAAAGGAATGGCAAAATGGTAATTTTGGAAATGTTGGGGGACCAAATTGGAAATTTGGAAATTAAAATCCCTTTTTGTGAAATGGAATAAATTGAGGTCCTAAGATAGATTTTGAAAGTTTTAGGACTCAATTTGAGGAAAAACTAGCATTAGGAACTTAAAGTTTAACATAAATAACTTTAGAGATCCAATTGCAAATAAATGAATGTTGACTTTCTCATTCATTTGGAATGAATGAAGGCTATTAGGCTAAATGATAATGAACTGAGATGTTCATATCGTGTAGGAACATGAAATACCAGGAATGCCAGCAAGGACAAGCTCGCGTGAATACACAAAACCGGTCTAGTGGAATTCACAGTATTAACGGGTGAGTGGGTTTACTAACATCATACCCAGTTGGGATGATGAGCACAACTTAAAATTTAAAAACCACTTACCAGTTGTAAGTGAGATTATATATTATACCCGATTGGGAATGATAAGTGCCTCAGTATAAAAACCCACTGTTTAGTAGTATTTTAATCATCACCACTTAGAGAAAGTGATGTGAAAATTATGCAAATAAAACTAATTACCGGTTATAAGTAGATCATACCCAGTTGGTAAGATGAGACATCCTCGAAGGAAGTTGAAAACCCGTTCATCGGTTATGAACAGAGATGTCCTTATACCAGATGGTATAATGGACAGTGAAAACCTATTTTGTCGGAAGTGTTCTCCCCTGACTATGTGCCAATGCTTAAACTATTTGGGAGACCTTTTTGACGGGAGCTCGAATAGCTCTTATAGGTCAGAGCCTTTGTTTTGGAACTTGGGGGCTAAATGCCCGATTATGAAAATCTCGTACAGTAGGCCCAAGGCCAGTTGGCACGAGAAGGAGCTCATAAATGAACATAATATATGTGCCATAAAACTTAATAAGTGAATTGTTTGGCCATGGCACGAAAATAGGACCGACATGCTCAGTCAACTAGCGGTAGTGCGACATGACAGGTCGACAGACTAGTCAAGACAAACATCTACATTTTGACTTGAGAGTTGGGGCCATTGGACCAATGGAATCACATATTATATGTCATAATGAGAAAACATTGTTTGTGCAAGCACTATGAGTATGGGATCATCAAGACGCCCATGAGGGGTAGTCATGTGTCCTAAGGGCCCTGGACAACCCAGTGAGTATAAGGGCAGATCGTCGTTCCAGGTGTTAGTGCAAAATTTGGAGTAGCTCCAAGCGTATGAGACCGAGGTAGGGACAGGATGATGTCTCTGTCCTCGTATGGACACAAAGAAGCGATTTTGGGATTGAGGGTCGAATGTCACGTACATCCACCCATTCCCAGGGTAGAAGTGATTGTGCTTCTATTCAGGTGGCTGGTAAAGTCGCTCCAAAGCCACTAGTGGTTTCAGTAGTCGTACTGACCTGCAAATGTGTGTAACCTTCATGATGAAGGATGTGTGTTGGGTGATGACATACCGTGGTAAATAAGAAATGATGGAAAAACCCAAATTTTTAAATGAAGGGATTTTTGAAAAGAAAGGAGTTTGGCACACTTCATATAAATATTTTTCTTAAAAGTTAAAAGTAGACTTTTGAAAACCCATTCATTGAGTAGTCATACTCACCCCCTCCCTTATATCCCTTTTAAGAGATTTTGGAAAGCCTACACTTAAAGATCATCAACTAAGACGCCTATAAGACAGGTATGTAAAGTTTAAAATTTCATGCAGTTTTGATTATGCTATTCTAGGAAATGGCGCAGGTTTAAAGGACGCCTTACTCTTTACGGTTTATAATAAGGGGAAACCCTTTAATAAATTGGGAGAGTGGCAGGTTGATCACGGGGATCCGACCAAACCGGGTCGGGGCGTGATAGTCTCAATATAGACGTACGAGACCAGATGGGAGTACTAGGGTAACCCATAGATTTGGTCACCATCATTAGTATGGCCCATGATTATGAACATCTAGTATGAACGAGACATCGTAGAGTGGAAAAGGCCAACTGGAAGGATGAAAGGGGCTAGAGTAGCTGAAAGGATCAAGGTAGGTCGTGATGGAGGACAAGGGCAAAGTTCAATAAGAAGGAGGAAGGATATCAAGCCAAGGAAGCAAGTGTGACTCCCCAAGGAAGGAGTCCCTACTACCCAAGGTGCTAGAGGAAGCAAGTGCGGGCCAAGCATGTTTTTGGTGCAAGCAGCTCGGGCACTTCGCCAGGAGTTGCCCAACCCTTAGGGGCAACGTCCAAAGGAATACCCTTCAAGAACCAGCTAGAATCCAAAAGGCACACAATGGAGGAAGTGCAGCACCCCTAACATCAAGAGTCCCGACTAGGGTGTATAACCTCACCCAAGAGGAGGCCCGAAAGTACCCCAACGTAGTAGCTGGTACATCCCAAACCCTCCATTAAGACAAAAATGTAGTCCTAAATAATGTATTTCCTTTCAAATAAATAAAAGTTTGGTTCACTCAAGAAATCTAGTGATTTTCTTCCACCTAGGGCATGTAAAACTATTCGGGAGGAAAGCGTAAACTCTCTTTTACTCGGGGCCGAACTATCTTTTATCAAGGAAATCTTGGTCCTAGTCCTTCCTCTAGAACTTACATTGTCATGCCCCGACTTGGTTTGGTCAGATCCCCGTGATCAATCGCCACTCTCCCAGTTTATGAAAGGGTTTCCCCTTATTATAAACCGTAAAGAATAAGACGTCCTTTACCTAGCTCTTTTTCCTGGAATAACATAAATCAAAACTGCATTATAATTTAGATTTATCATACCTGTTTCATAGGTATCTTAGTTGATGGCCTTTAAGGGTAGGCTTTCCGAAATCTCCTAAAAGGGATATAAGGGAGGGGGTGAGTACGAGGGTTTTATCACCATTTCCTTATTTAATCACGGTGTGTCATCATTTAACACATGAAGGTTAAAGACACATTCGCAGGTCAGTACATCCACTGAACTCACTTGTGGCTTCAGAGCAACTTTACCGGCCACCTAGATAAAAGTACATCCACTTCTACCCTGAGAATGAGAATGAGTGGATGTTCATGACATCCGACCATCAATCCCAAAATCAATTCTCCGTGTCCGTATGAGGACAGAGACCTCATCTCGTCCCCATCTTGGTCTCATGCACTTAGTGCTACTCCAAATTTTGCACGGTCACCTGGTACGACAAACTACCCTTATACTCACCGAGTCATCTAGGGCCCTTAGGATGTATCACTACCCCTCATGAGCGTCTTGATGATCACATAATCATAGTGCATGCACAAACAATATTTTCTTATCATGCCATATAATCTGTGGTGCCACTGGTCCAATTGCCCCGACTCTCAACTCAACCTGCAGCTGTTTGTCTTGACTAATCCGGAGACCTGTCATGTTGTACTGCCACTAGTTGACTAAATATGTTGGTCCTGTATTGGTACCATGGCCAAACAATTCATTTATTAATGTTTTATAGAACATATCTCATGTTTGTTTACGAGCTCCTGCTCGTGCCCACTAGCCTACGGCCCACTTGTTCGAGATTTTCAAAATCGGGCATAATAGCCCCCAAGTTCCAAAACCGATGCCCCCGGCCTATAAGAGCTATTTGAGCTCCCGTCAAGAAGGTCTCCCAAATCATTTAAGCATTGGCACACAGTCAAGGGAGAGCACTTCTGACAAAAATATATTTTCAACTGTCCATTATACCGACCGGTTCTAAGGACATCTCCGCTCATAACTGATGAACAGGTTTTTAACTTCCTTCGAGGAAGTTTCATCATACCAATCAGGTATGATCTACTTACAATCGGTAAGTAGTTTTTTCGTATGGTTTTTACATCACTCTTCTAAGTTGTGATGTTTAAAATACCACATAATAGTGGGTTTTCATTCCGATATGCTTATCATCCCCAATCGGGTATGATATAAAATCCCACTCACAACCTGTAAGTGGTTTTTAACTTTAAGTTATGCTCATCATCCCAACCGGGAATGATGTTAGTAAACCCACTCACTAGTTAATGTATTGAATTCCACTAAACCTATTTTTTGTATTCACGTGAGCTTGTCCTTGCCGGCATTCCTGGTACTTCATGTTCCTACATGATATGAATATCTTGGTTCATTATCATTTGGCCTAATAGCCTTCATTCATTCCAAATGAATAAGTCAAACTTTCATTTATTTGCTATTAGGTCCCTAAAGTTTTTTCTCTTTAACTTTAAGTCCCTAATGCCGGTTTTTCCTCAAATTGAGTCCTGAACTTTTTTTTAAAATTTATCATAGGACCTCAATTTATTCCATTTCACAAAAAGGGGTTTAAATTTCCAAATTTCCAATTTGGTCTCCCAACTTTTCCAAAATTACCATTTTGCCTTTCCTTTACAAAAATGGTAAATTTTACCCCAAAAATTCTAAAATTTCTCAGTTGGCCCTCTAACATTTTTATCATGCCTAATTGACCCTCAATTTTAGGAAATTGCATTTCGATCCTTCAAATTTTTGAAAATCCCCAAGTTTCCCCAATTTTCCCCCAATTCCAACTTCTTAACACAATCGAATTTGATTTCATCAAATTGACTGATCAAACACTTCCAATTGTTGAAATTGAAGTTGAAATTGAGTTTCCTCATGTTCATATGATTCTTTAGCAATTTGAATCGCACGTTTTAACGCCGGAACGAGCTCAAACGGAGCTTTGCCGGAAAATGAACTGTAGAGAGAGAAAACTTCGATTACTCACCGATAAGGGCACGGTGGTCCGAGCTTTTGATCTAGGAAGATAGCTCTTGTCCTGAGATTCATCCTAGAATCAAGAATCATATCAATTGATGCCGAATTGAGTTACAATTTCATCATCAAAATTTTACCGGTTCTCTCTCTAGCACCGACCGGAAATTGTAGAGGAGAGCCGAATTTGCTTACCTTTCAGTCCTAATTCGGTCGTGGGAGGGCTAAGGAAGTGTTGGGAGGGCTTGGTTTGGCCTGAGGAGAGCTAAAAATGGCCGATTTGAACTGGGCGAAAATAGGGCAACTTTGGTCCGCTGGAGCTGCTTCTCTATTCCATCACGTTGGCGTTTCTCAGGCAACCCTCAGAGCAAACGGAGACTACAGGCATGTAGCTAACTTCTCCCTTGTTCTAAAAAACCTGACCTCACCTTCTTTGGCTTAGAAAAGACCCTATATCAGAGCTCTGGTTCGAGCTTCACTAGAAAACTAAGCAACTGAGTGAGAATGATCTTTTCAGGTGTTGATAGAATGAATGGAGTGGGACTCTTTATATAGGGAGCTCCAGGACCCATTGGCCGTCTGTTTGGCACCGTTATGACATGCATTGAAGACCTAAAACGTATCGAACAGAATCATTTCTTCTTCACTGGTGCTGCTTCAATTTTCCGGTGAGTGAATAGTGTTGTCATCATGAGGAAGAAGAAGACACTGTTCCGAACAGGACCGGACCGGTCCGAACCGAGTTTGAAAATTAAACCAACCGGTTCACCCCTCATTCGACCGAGTTTTTCAAATCTAAAAATTTCTAAATTCATCTAATTTCATTTTCTATCCAATTGTGTCCTCAAATCTCAAATTTGAATTATTTAAGCCACATAGAAAAATGAATTTAGGATCCAGTTTAATAGTTGTTCAAACCGGTCCAAACTGGTTCGGATCTGGTTCACCTGAAACAGTTTGGTTTTCATCCCCAATTCCTTCACAAGTCCATTTTCATGTCTTTTGTGACTCCTTGGGTCACTTAGGGTCCATAAAATTCCCTACTTACTATCTCTTTATTGATTCCGGTTCATAAACCGACTCGGTCCTTAAATCGGTTTAATCAGGTTCGAGTCCGGTTCACCTAAACCGATCTGGTTTTTCTCTCCCACTTTGTTCTAAAGTTCCTTCCCAAGGTTTATAAATTTCTTTGGGGTAAAAGGGAGTTGAATTTCTCTGAACCGGTTCATAAATCGGTTCAATCTAGTTGGATCTGGTTCATCTAAACCGGTCTGGTTTTTCTCTTCCAATTCATCCTAAGGTTCTTTTCCATGGTATTATGAACCTTTGGATCATCCGAGAATTGTAAATTCCCAAATTGTCCATTCACAAATTATCGAGTTTGTGAATTGGTTCGGTTTTTTCACTCGGTTTGCCGATTTTTTTCCCGGTTTTTCTTAGCTTAAAAGGGGGGGGGGGTTTACATACATCCCTCAAGCCAAACCTCAATATCCTCACTCTTTTAGGAGAAGAGAAAGCTCGAGAAAAACTCCTGGAGGAGTGCGAAGTCAAAATAATGGGAGTAACCTTGAAGGCGAACTTGATTCCATTATCCTTGAGAGAAGTAGAAGTAGTTTTGGGAATAGACTGGTTGAGCACTCATCAAGTGAAGGTGGATTGTTGGAACAAAAGAATAATATTCCATGCCCCAAGGACACTAGGGGTAGTATTTGAAGGAGACGTGAGGAGAGAGGGAGTACACTTAGTATTGTGCATAAAGGCATAAAGCATGATGCGAAAAGGGTGTAAGTTGTTCCTCGCCCTAATTGTGAAGGGAAGTTTAAAAATGAAGGGTCTAAAAAGTATCCCAGTAGTGAAACACTACCCTGACGCATTCCCTGAAGAATTACTAGGACAACCCCCAAATCGCCAACTCGAGTTCACTATAGAAGTGATACCAGCGACACACCCCATATCGCAAAACCCTAACGTATGGCAACTACGGAAATAAAAGAGCTGAAGGAACAATTAGACAAGATATTGAAAAAGGGCTTTATATGCCCTAGTCAATCTTTGTGGGGTGCACCGATCTTGTTTATGGAGAAAAAGGATGTGAGTATGAGGCTATGCATTAACTATAGGAAATTGAATCAGGTAACTATCAAGAATAAGTACCCCCTTCCGAGAATCAACAATATGTTTGACCAGCTGAAGGGAGCTGCCTACTTCTCCAAGATTGACCTACGACCTAGATATCAACAATTGAAGATTAGAGGAGAAGATATATAGAAGAACGTGTTCAAGTCACATTACATGCACTACGAGTTCAGAGTGATGCCATTCGAGTTGTTGAACGCCCCCGCAACCTTCTTGGACTTAATGAACCGAGTGTTCCAACCCTACTTGGATAGATTCATGTGTGTTCATAGATGACATCCTTATATACTCACGAACTGAGGCGGAGCACAAGGAGCATTAAGGGATCACCCTAGGTGTTCTACGAGAAAATAAGCTCTACACAAAATTCTCAAAATGTGAGTTCTAGCTGCAAGATGTGGGTTTATTAGGGCATATCGTTTCAAAGCATGGGGTTAAAGTGGACCTAGCCAAGATAGAAACGATATCCAATAGGGAAAGAACTGGTCAACCCGGATGAGAAAATCGAACTAGTTCACGAACCCCAACTGTTAGAGAAAGGGCAAACAAGAAATTTACAAATCCCGAGTGACCTAAAGAGTCATAAAATTCATGAAAAAGGACTTTAAAATTAATTGGAAGTGAAAACCAGACCGGTTTAGTTGAACCAGACCTGAACCGGATTGAACCGATTTGAACCACTATTGAAACAATTTCTAAATTCATTTTTCTAGGTGGCTTAGAAAATTCAAATTGGAGAATTGAAGCCACCATTAGATAGAGAATGAATTTAGATGAATTTACAAATTTTTAATTTTGACAAACTCGGTTGAATCGGGCCTGAATCGACCGCTTTAAGCGTTGAACCTGATCCAGAACAATGTCGTCTTCTTCTTTAAGACGACAACACTGTTCACTCGTCGAAAAATAAAGCAGCGCCAATGAAGATGAAAAGTCTCCAGCTAGGGAGTTTTAGGCAATGAATGACCACCATTATGGCACCAATCGGATGACCAAGAAGTCCCCGAGCTTCTTATATAAAGAGCCCCTCCTCATTCATCTTCCTCACACCTAAAAACTCCACTCTCTCCCTACTGCTCCATTTTCCAATGAAGCTCGAACCAGCGCTCCAACTTGGGTATTTTTCTGAGCCAAAGAAGGTGTGGTCAAGTTCTTTAGATTTGGGGAGAAGTCAGCTACACGAATATAGTTTCCATTTGCTCTAAGAATTGTCAAAGAAATGCCGACTTAATAGAATAGTGAAGCAGCTCGGGCGGACCAAAGCTACCTTATTTTGGTCAAGCTAAAATCGGCCAATTCAAGCCCTTCTCAAGCTAAACCAAGCCCTCCCAATACCTCCACAGTCCTCCTACAGCTAAATTAGAGCTAAAAGGTAAGCCAATTTGGCTCCCCTCTGTGAATTCTGATCGGTGCTAGAGAGGGAACTGACAGATCTTTACTGGCCAAATTCTCCATCAATTCGACATGAATTGATGCAATTCTTGATCCTAGGAGGAACCTCAAGACAAGAGCTGCTTGCCTAGATCGAAAGCTTGGACTGTCGCGCCTTCGACAGTAAGCTTTCGAAGCTTTCTCTCTCTACATCCAGATTTTCATGCAAAATTGATGAAATCAAATCCGATCATGTTGGAAGGTTAAAATTGGGGAAAAATTGGGGATTTCAAAAATTTGAGGGATAAAGTGCAATTTCCTAAAATTGAGGTCCAATTGGGCATGGAAAAGATGTTGGGGGACCAATTGGTCAAATTTGGAATTATTTGGGTCAATTTTACCAACTTTGTAAAGTAGGGGCAAAATGGTAATTTTGGAAAATTTGGGGACCAAATTGGGAATTTGGGAAACTTGAACCCTTTGTGTAATTTTGAATAAATTGAGGTTCCAAAGTAAATTTTTGAAGTTCCAGGACTCAATTTGGGGAGAATCAACATTAGGGACCTAAAGTTAAAGAAAAAGAACTTTAGGGTTATAATTGCAAATAATTAAAAAGTTTGGATATCTTATCCATTCGTGATAAATAAAGGCTATTATGCCAAAGGTGAACATGGGTGTTCATATCATGTAGGAACACAAAGTACCGGGAACACCAACCAAGACAAGCTCATGTGAAGCCAAAAAATCGAACAAGAGGAATTTACTTCATTAATGGGTGAATGGGATTTTTATATCATACCTGGTTGGGATGATAAGCATCTCGGAAATGAAAACCCACTGCTAAATGGAATTATAATAAACATCACACCTGAATGGAGTGATGTGGAAATTACACGTAAAAACTACTTATCAATTGTAAGTAGATCATACCTTATTGGTTTGATAAACTTCCTTGAAGGAAGTGGAAAACTCGTTCATCGATTTTGAGCGGAGATGTTCACACATCTGGTTAGTGTAATGGATGAATAAAAGATTATTTTTGTTGAAAGTGCTCTCCCCTGACTGTGTGTCAACGCTTAAACATTTTAGGAGATCTTCTTGATGGAAGCTCAAAGAGCTCAGATAGGCCGGAGGACTCAGTTTTGGAACTTGGGGGCTAATATGCTCGATTTTTTGAAAATATCGTTCAGGTGAATCGGTTTGAGCCAAAGAAGGCATGGTTGGGTTCTTTGGATTCGGGGAGAAGTTAGCTAAATGCATGTAGTCTCCATTTGCTCCAAGGGTTGTTGGAGAAGCGCCGATGTGATCGAATACTGAAGTAGCTCCGGCGGACCGAAGTTGCCCTATTACGGCTTAGTTGAAATCGACTAATTTGAGCCATTCTCAAGGCAAAACAAGCCATCCTAACACTTCCACAGTCCTCCTACAACTGAATTAGAGCTAAAAGGTCAGCCAATTTGGCTCCTCTTTATAAATTCCGATCAGTGCTAGAAAGAGAACCGGAAGAACTTCGATGACTAACTTCTCACTCAATTCAGCATCAATTTATGCAATTCTTGATCCTAGGAGGAGCCTTAGGACAAGAGCTATCTCCCAGATTGAAAGCTCGGACCGCTGTGCCCCCAACGGTAAGCTTTCTCTCTCTAAGTCAAGTTTTCTAGTGAAGCTCCATTTGAGCTCATTCTAGCATCAAATCGTGCGATTAAAAGTTCAATTGAATCATATGTAGGTGTAGGACTCCAATCTAACTTCAGTTTCAACAATTAAACTCGTTTAATCTGTCAATTTGATGAAATCAAATTCTCCTGAGTTAGAAGGTTGAAATTGGGGGAATAATTGGGGATTTAGAAAATTTGAGAGACTAAAGTGCAATTTCAAAAAATTAAGGGCCAATTGGGAATGATAAAGATGTTGGAGGACCAATTGGGAAATTTTTGTATTTTATGGGGCAAAACTTTCCATTTTTGTAAAGTAAGGGCAAAATGGTAATTTTAGAAAAGTTTGGGGACCAAATTGGAAATTTGGGAAACTTAAACCCTATTTTTGTGATTTTGAATAAATTGAGGTCCTAAGGTGAAATATAGAAGTTTTGGGACTTAATTTGTGGAAAATTTGGTATTAGGGACCTAAAGTTAAAGAAAAAGAACTTTAGGAACCTAATTGCAGTTAATCAAAAGTTTGTGTAGTTCATCCATTCACGATGAATAAAGGCTATTACGCCAAGAGATAATGAACAAAGATGTTCATATCGTGTAGGAACACAAAATACCGGGAACGCCAACAAGGATAAGCTCGCGTAAAGACAAAGAATCGGTCAAGAGGAGATCACTACATTATTGAGAGAGTGGGTTAATTTACACTTCATACATGGTTGGGATGATGAGCACCTTTTCTAAATTGGAAGCAACCGTGAGTGGGATATTTAATACCATACCTAGATGGGATGATAAGCACCTCAGAAATAAAAACCCACTAGTAAGTGGTATTTTAACCATCACACATGAGAGGAGTGATGTGGAAATCACGCGGAAAAAAACTACTTACCAGTTGTAAGTAGATCATACTCGGTTGGTATGATGAAACTTCATTGAAGGAAGTAGGAAACTGGCTTATTAGTTATAAGTGGAGATGTCCTCATACCTAGTTGGTGTGATGGATGGCTAATATTCATTTTGTCAGAAGTGCTCTCCCCTAACTGTGTGCCACTGCTTCAACATTTTGGGAATACTTCTTGACAGGAGCTCGAATAGCTCATATAGGTCGGAGGCCTCGGTTTTGGAACTTGACGGCTAAAATGCTCGATTTTGAAAATCTCATACAGTGGACTCAAGGCTAGTTGGCACGAGTAGGAGTTCATAAACAAACATGAGATTAAGCCATGAAAATTTTAATAAATGATGTGTTTGGCCATGGTACCAAGATAGGACCGACAAGGCTCGATGGGCTAGTGGCAATGTGACAATATTAGGTCGACAGACCAGTTAGATAAACAACTGCATGTCGAGTTGAGTGTGGGGCCATTAGATCATAGGCACCAAAGATAAATGGCTATGTGGGAAACTATTGTTTGTGCATGCACTTGAGGTTCGGTACAATTAAGACGCCCAAGATAGGTAGTGATGTGTCCTAAGGACTGCTGGACAACATGGTGGCAATAAGGGAAAGAGAAGCCACTGTGTTTGAGTTTCTCACCATACCAGTTAGTCATGGAGTTACTATGTTTGGAGTCCATGAAGTTACTATGTTTGGACTCCATGAAGCTACTGTGTTTGGGGCTTCCTGAAGCTACTATGTTTGAGTTTCATGCACAGAGACTAAGATATGGTCTTTGTCCTCATACGGACATGGAGTTTTGTTACAAGATTGAGGGTTGGATGTCGCGTACATCCACTCATTCTCAAGGTAGAAGTGGACGTGCTTCTATATAGGTGGTCGGTAAAGTCGCTCTGATGCCATAAGTGGGTACAGTGGTTGGGTTGGCTTATGAATGTGTGTTCCATTCATAATGAAGGGCATGTGTTGGTTAATAAACACACTGTTGTGATGAGAAATGGTTAGGCAAAACCAAGATTTCAAGGAGATCTTTTAAAGAAATTAAGGAGTCCGGCACACTCCAATTCAAACTTTTCTTTTTGAAAATCAAGTCTTAAACCCCCATTCACTGAGTTGTCAAACTCACCCCCTCCCTTATACCCCATTCAAGTAACTAAAGGAAAACCTACCCGAGGACTTCCAGTTAACTACACCTATAAGACAAGTATAGAAATTTTAAATTTCATGCAATTTTGATTAATATTGTTTTAGGAAAGGTATAAGTTTAAAGGACGTTTTACTCATCACGGTTTAAAGGAGGGAAAACTCTTATTAAACCAAAATAGTAGTGATTTGATCACGGGGATCTGACCAAACCAGGTCGGGGCGTGATAGGTAATGTCGCTCTAATGCCACATGTGGGTACAGTGGATGTGTAGTTCTGCAAATATGTGTCCCCTTCATAATGAAGGGTGTGTGTTGATTGATAAACACACCGTTTGTGGTTGATAATGAAATATGGCTGTGAAAACCAAGATTTTAAGGATTAAATGATTTTGAAAGAAAATAAGGAGTCAAGCACACTCCAATTCAAATTATTTTATGAAAGTCAAATTTGAAAAACACCCATTCACTAAGTCGTTGAACTCACCCCTTTCCCTTATACCCATTTTCAGGTAATGAAGGTATAGCCTACCCAAAGACCTCAAGTTAATTACACCTATAAGACATGTATGTTAAGTTTAAATTTTCTTACAGTTTTTATTAATGTTATTCCAGGAAAGGTACAGGTTTAAAGAATGCCTTACTGCTCACGGTTTAAAGAAGGGGAAAACTCTTTTTAAACTAGGAGAGTGGCGGGTTGCTCATGGGGATCCGACCAAACCAGGTCGAGGCGTGACAAAAGATGTGCCCACAAGGCTTCAAGAGTAAAGGTAAGTAGGAGAGGATGGCATCAAAAGATGTCATTTAAGGTTGGATGTCCTCAAGGGTGAATGAAAAGGGATGTTGGGAAACATATAGTGGGAAAACATCCACAAGAGTAACATGAGTGTTATTAATAATGTGATATGTGGATTTCAGTGAGAAATCGAAAAATATCCTTATAAATGATTTATCAAAATTTTGGAAAGTTGAAAAAATATACAAGAAACCTTATGAATTATACTCGGCAAAAGAGTCAAAGGAAACAGAAAGGAATATGTAATTTCCTTAACTTAAACCTTTACATATGAAACGCTATAAATACAAATACTTTCATTTGAAGTACCAAAATTTTGTATTAAATAAAACCCATGAAGGAAAATTTTATTGCAAGTAATAAGAAACCTGTTTGACTACCAATGATAACCGTAGGGATGTTGTGGAAAACTTTTAATAGCCTAACCCAATTGATGAGATGTAACAGATCTGGCGCATGAGTCTAAAATAAGAGGTTCTAGGAAAAGTGAGACAAAGGTTTAATAAACCAAATACTCATGCAATATGCATAGAGTACCTTGATTTGGATTAATGGACGCAACCAATGACAAATTTGAACGTGAGTGAAATCCTCAAATTCCAATGAAATTAGTTCCTAAAGTGGGAAATTCCTCAGGAGGGCATTAAAGGAAAGGCAGTCACATATGCCCGAGATAAAATTTTCTAAAAACAATAGACTAAAATGTACAAAACAAGTCCAATGAGATGAAAGTCTTCAAAAAAATAATGACTTATATAATAATAAGTCGTAATGGAGAAGAACAAAATGGTAATAAACAAATATCTTAATACCGAAGTATGTGAAGAAGGGAAAATCTTGAGTATGATATACCAACATGTCATGACATGAAGAAGGGCATGATGATGGATGATGGAGTAAATAAAAAAGTACATGGTATCATAGGCCTAATAAGTTGGTACAATCTTTGTGGAAAAAGGACCCTGAAATGAGAGGATATTGTCCAATGATGGATGCATGAACTGGTGGAGAAAATTTTGTTAAAGATTTTTAGAACCTTTGTTGGATTAGAAGGTGTTAGACGAACAACTAGTAAATATAAAGACCATGTGATCATAGAACATCAAATCTCTAATGAGAGATAGGTATTTGAAAATACTCAAAGTGATATTTCCTTTTGAATGATATATAAATAATGCTCGCTTAAGGAAAAAGTTTTATGTAAACACTAAGTGATCAATTAAGATCTAAAAATACCATTAACATGATGTGTAATTCAACCTTATAAGTAAGCCCCAATCAGAAATTTTAACCGATAAGAATGTATGGTTGAATACCAAATTTCCTTTGGATGAATTAGATAAGAGAACTTGAGTAAAATTGTCCACTGATAAAATAAATAGTCTTGAGAAAAGATAATATTCTCTTGAAAAGTTATTGTGGTAAAGTAAACAAATGTCTATGTAGAAAGTTTTTGAAAATGAAACCACATAAGTGCACAAAAAAGGGTAAGAAGTGGTACTAATGTTGCATGAGTTTTCGGGACAAAACTCCTAAAAAGGTAGAGAGTAGTTGTCACACCGTATTTTTATTAACCCAAAATTTTAGTCGTAAATTTTTCTGGTATGATATTATAAGTTTAAAATTCAATTGATATACTTGGAATAAATTTGATTTAAAGTAAAATGAAAAGCGTTGTTTTGACCAAAATAAATAACTCGATGGAATAGATAGGGTAAATATCCAGTAAATTCTTTTAGTTGAAAATAATGAGATAATTATGTGAATTTGATTTAGTATGAAACTCTTAGCACTTTCTAGTATTAGTCATACGCCCTTACCATAAATACCCATAAATTAATACATATATTCAATTATTAGAATTAATACTATGGGCCAATGCTTAAACTTTTTGGGAGACCTTATTGACGGGAGCTAGAACAACTCAGAGAGGACAGAGGCCTCGATTTTGGAACTTGTGGGGCTAAATTCCCGATTTTAGAAAATCACATACAGTTGGACCAAGGCCGGTTGGCACGAGCAGGAGCTCATAAAAAATCATGATATGTTAAAGCCATGAAAATTAATAATGAATGGATTATGTGATTTCGCCATGGTACCAAGTGAGGACCGACATACTCGATGGACAAGCGGTAGTGCGTTAGGGCCAGGTCGACAGACCGGCCTAGACAAATAGCTTTAGGTTGAGTTAAGGGTCGGGGCCATTAGACTAGTGACACCAAAGATAAATGACTCTATGGAAGATTATTGTTTATGCATGCACTTGAGGTTCGGGATGATTAAGATGCCCAAGAGGAATAGTAATGCATCCTAAGGGAAACTAGACGACATGGTGGAGATAAGGGCAGTTTGTCATGCCAGCAGTCAAGGAAGCTTGATGTAGCTTCATGCGCATGAGACTGGGATGGGGTCGGGATGAGGTCTCTGTCCTGATACAGGCATGGAGTTGATTTCGGGTTTGAGGGTCAGATGTCGCGAACATCCACTCTGACCTAGGGTGGAAGTGAATATGCTTCTATCTAGGTGGTCGGTAAAGTTGCTCCCACGCCACAAGTGGGTGTAGTGGATGAGCTGCCCTATGAATGTGTGATTCCCTTCCTGATGAAGGGCATGTGTTATTTTGCTAAACAAATCTAATGGGGAAATGAGAAAAAATTTAAGAAAACCTTGGAAAGGATTTGAGAATCCTTGGAAAAAGAAATGATAAAACCTTGGAATAAGGTTTGGAAAAGAAATTAAAATCCTTTTAAAAGGAAATGATACCCTTGGTAGGGTAAAGGTTTTGAAAACCAAACTTTGAGGAAAAACCTTCTTCTTAAAGAAATGATAACTTTGGTGTGGCTATTTTTAAAACTCATTCCCAACACCTGCTCACTGAGTTGTAGAACTCACCCCCTCTCTTTTACCCCTTTTAGGTAACCAAGGGAAAACCAAACTTAAAGACCTCCCTATATGAGAATTGTAAAGACAAGTATATCTATTTAAAATATTTTCAGTTTTGAATAATGTTTTTCCAGGAAAGACAAGAAAAAGGACGTCTTACTCCTTACGCTTTAGAAAATGGTGAAACCCTTCATGAACCAAAGGGAGTGGCAGGTTGTTCACGGAGATCCGACCAAACCAGGTCGGGGCGTGACATGGTCTCTATGGAATACCTTGAATTTGAACCTTTGCAGCATCTCAGCTTCACATTCATAGGCCCACTTTATCCATTGGGTGGGGTCTAAGTTGCACTGATCAGGTAGGGGTGCTTGAAAAACTTTCATGAAGATTGCGTGGGGATCCTAGTAGTTGTTCCAGGCCTCTCTTCAAATTAGGGTCCTTTCCAGTTTTCATGGGGCTGGAGGTGGTGCCGGGTTCCTTGGAGAAGGTATGTGTTCCTCCTGCCTTGGGGAGGGATATGTTATATTGGCTTGCTTTAATATCTCCCTAAGAAGCATTATATAGTCCTCGACCATGTCCTTCGGCATGTTCTTCTCAAATTCAACAAGCTTTTAAATGTCTATCTTACTGGATGTAGGAGCATTTCTCAAGGGTTCATGAGTGGGGTTGGTTCACACAGCGAACTTCCTAGGGAATCTTCTTCCTACAAGGTAATTAAGTTCTTATTAGTGTTAGGGCATGGTATTGATAATGCTTTCAAGGGAATACAACTTTGATACCACTCCAGTTGCCATGCCCTAACCCGGTTTGGTTGGATCCCCATGATCAACCTGCCGCTCCCATATTTCAAGAGAGGTTTCCCCTTCTTTTAGTCAAGAGGAGCCAGACAAAAATTAAAATCTTGTTCCCTAGAATAGCATATGTAAACCTCGTCCTTTAAAGATAAGAAAACCGAGAACATAACCGGTCAATTCAAAAGAGGAAACCATGCCGGTTCATGAACTTTAATCGATAGAGAAAGGGTAAAATGGGAAATCGACAAATTCCATGTGACTCAAAGAGTAATAATAATCATGGAAAAGAACCTTTGGACAAATAGGAAGAGAAAACTAGACCGGTTCAGGGTGAACCAAACATGAACTGGTTTGAACCATACATGAACTGGTTTCTAAATTCATTTTTCTTGGTGGCTTAAAATATTTAAATTTGGGAATTGAAGCCACCATTTGATAGAAAATAAATTTAGATGAATTTATAAAGTTTTAACTTTGAGAAAACCAGTCGAATCGGGCCTGAATCGGCCGATTTACACATTGAACCCTATCGGACCGGTATGGTACGGTTCATAACAGTGTCTTCTTCTTTCTCAGGATGACAACACTATTCATTAATGCAGAAAATAGATAACATCGGCGAAGCTAAAACCGCTCCGGTCAAGCTATTTTAGGGCTAGGATAAGCTCTACCAAAAAGGAAAGTTGTCAGGCAGAGGGTCCCCGAGCTCCCTATATAAAGAGCTTCTCTCCATTCATACTCCAGACACCTCAAATCTCCATTCTCTCTCAACTGCTCCATTTTTCGATGAATCTCGAACCAAAGCTCCAACATAGGCCTTTTTATCAGCCTTAGAAGGCAAGATAGGGTCCAATAGATTCTGGGGGAAGTCAGCTATGTGACAATAATCTCCTTTCAACCTGAGGACCGCTAGCAGAATCAAACAATGAAGTAGCTCCGAAGGACCAAAGCTGCCCTATTTTGGCCAAGCTGAATTCAGCCAAATTCAGCCCTCTTCTAGCCAAACCAAACCTCCCTGACACCCATACGGCCGCAACAGAGTTGAAAGATAAGCCAACTCGAAGTTAGAGAGACAAAGTGCTAAATTTTAATTGATGAAATTCTCTATCGATTTGATACCAATTATAGCAATTCTTGATCCTAGAAGGAACCTTAGGATGAGAGATACCTTCCTAGATAGAGAGCTCGGACCGCCGCACCTCTGACGGTAAGCTTTCTCTCTCTACGAACGATTTTCTGGTGAAGCTCCGTTTGAGCTCATTTTGGCCTCAATTCGTGCGATTTAAAGCTCAATCGAATCATATGGAAGTGTAAGAATTTATTTACACCTCCAATTGAAACCATTAACCCCGATTCAATGGTCAATTTGAAGAAATCAAATTCAGTCAATTTGAAGTGGAGAAATTGAGGGGAAAATTATGGGAAATTTTGGGGATTTTGAAAATTGAGGGACCTCTTTGTAATTTCCAAAAATTGAAGGCCAATTGGCCATGAGAAAGATTTTGATGGACCAATTGGTCAATTTTCGAAATATTTGGGGTCGAATTGCCATTTTTGGAAAGTAGGGGCAAATTGTAATTTTTGAAAAGTTGGGGAGAAAATTGGAAATTTGGAAAACTTGAGCCCTTTATACAATTTTGAGTAAATTGAGGACTCAAAGGGAATTTTGGAAGCCTTGGGACTCAATTTGGGGGAAATGTTGGCATTAGGGACCTAAAGTTAAGGAAAATGAACTTTAGGGAGTAAAATGTAATTTTTTAACAATTTTGAGTCTAGTCACTCATACGTGAGAAAACGATGGTTATTATGCCAAACTTAAATTGATAAAGATGCCCAAATCATGTAGGAACATGAGAGACCAGAACGCCAGCAAGGAAAAGATAGCGTGAAGTTAGAAACCGACTAGGGACGAATACATTATGATCATCGGGTGAGTGGGTTTAATTATACATCATACCCAGTTGGGATGGTGAGCACTTTAGGAATGAAAAACTACTTGTGAGTGGGATTTTAATATCATACCCGGTAGGGATGATGAGCAATTTAAGCTAAAAACCACTTACTGGTTGTAAGTGGGATTTTCTATCCCGATTGGGATGAAGAGTACCATCTCTAACTGATAAAACCTACTTCCCGGTCGTAAGTAGAGGTAATCATACATGGTTAGTATGATGAACTTCCTTAAGGAAAGGAGAAACCTGCTTAGTGGTTGTAAGTGATGATATCATCACACCCGGTTGGTGTGATGAAGTGAAAATATACTTTTTATCAGAAGTGTTCTCCCTTGATCGTGTGCTAATGCTTAAAAGATTTGGGAGACCTTCTTAACGAAGCTAGAATAGGTCAAATAGACCAGATGCCTTGGTTTTGGAACTCATGGGGGCTAAATGCCCTATTTTGGAAAACAGGTGCATTGTGCCCAAGTCTAGTGGGCATGAGCAGGAGCTCGTAAACAAACTTGTGTAAAGGAAAGCCATGAAAATTACTAATGAAATTATTGTGTGATTTTTCAATGGTATCGTGTCAGGACCAACAATAGTCGATGGACTTGCGGTAGTACATCAGGGCCAGGTCGACGGACCAGCCAAGACAAATAGCTCCAAGTTGGGTTGAGGGTCGGGGTCGTCGAACCATTAGCACCAAAGATAATGGCCATATGTGAAAAATTATTGTTTGTGCATGCACTTGTGGTACAAAACCATCAAGATGCCTAAGAGGGGTAGTGATGGGTCCTGAGGGCTACTGGACAACATGGTGGAGATAAGGGTAGTTTGTCATGCTAGTTAGTCAGAAAGTTCAGAGTAGCTTCTTGCACATGAGACCGGAGTGAGGTCGGGATGAGGTCTCTTTCCTTATATGAACACGAAGTGGCATTTGGGTCTGAGGATTGGATGTCGAGAACTTACACTTAGACCTAGGGTAGAAGTGGATGAACTTCTATATTGGTGGGCAGTAAAGATGCTCTGATCCACAAGTGGTTGTAGTGGACGGGTTGCACCTGTGAATGTGTGTACTCTTCCTGATGAAGGGCATGTGTTGTTTGCTAAACACACCTAATATGGTAATGGGAAAAAGGTTTTTGAAAATCGACTTTCAGAAAACATTCTTTTAAAGGAAATGATAACCCTGACATAATTTAAACGAAGCTATTTGCCTTCAAAATACACTCCCAACACCCACTCACTGAGTTGTAGAATTCATCCCTCCCTTTTACCCCTTTCAGGAGTAATGAGATTTAACAAAAGAAATTGTGAATGTCATGCCCCGACCTAATTTGGTCAGATCCCCGTGATCAACCCACCACTCCCTTGTTCCCTATAATAACATAAATCAATAAAAAATGTGAGCTTAAAATAACTTTTAAGCATACCTAACAGAGGGTAAAACTGGATATTTTCCTTATTCATTTTCTCTACTCCTGAAAAGGGATATAAGAGAGGGGTGAGTTTCTACAACTCAGTGAATGGGTGTTGGGAATAAGTTTTCATAAAAACAACTTTTAATCGGAGTGTGGTAGACTCCTTATTTCCTTTAAGAATCAAATTTCGGTTTTCATAACACTTTTCCTCATTTTCCAAATTAGATGTGTTTAACAGTCAACACACGTGCTTTATCAAGAAGGGATCACACATTCACAAGGTAGTCCATCCACTGCACCCACTTGTGGCGTCAAAGCGACTTTACTAGCCACCTATATAGAATCCCTCCACTTCCACCCTAGGTCTAAGTGGATGTTTGCGACATTTGACCCTCAAACTAGAAATCAACTCTGTGTCCGTATGAGGAAAGAGACCTCATCTCGATCCCACTCCAGCCTCATGCACATGAAGCTACGTTGGGCTTCCCTGACTACTAGCACGACAAACTACCCTTATCTCCAACATTTCATCCAGTAGCCGTTAAGACACATCACTACCGCTCTTGGGTGTCTTAATGATACCGAACCTCAAGTGCATGCACAAAAAATAGTTTTCCACAAAGCCATTTATTTTTGGTGCCACTAGTCTAACAGTCTCAACCCTCAACTCAACCTACATCTGTTTGTCTAGGCCGGTTCGTCAACCTGGCCCTAACGCACTTCTGCTAGTCCATCGAGTATGTCGGTCCTATCTTGGTACCATGGTGAAATCATATAATCAATTCATTAAGAATATTTATGGCTTTAATATATTATGTTTGTTTATGAGCTCCTACTCGTGCCAACTAGCCTTGGGCCCACTGTACATGATTTTCCAAAACCCGGGCATCTAGCCCCCCAAGTTCTAAAATCAAGGCCTTTGGCCTATCTGAACTGTTCTAGCTCTCGTCAAGGTCTTCCAAAATTTTTAAGCATTGGTACATAGTAAGCGGAGAACACTTCTAACAAAAATAATCTTTTAATTCATCACACCAAACGGGTGTGATGACATCTACACTTACAACCGACAAGCGGGTTTTCTCCTTCCTTCTAGGAAGTCCATCATACCAACCGGGTATGATGTGAATAAATCCACTCACCCGATAATTGAAGTGTACTCTTATCCAGTATGTTTTCTCTTCCACGCTAGCTTGTCCTTCCTAGTGTTCCGGTCCCTCGTGTTCCTACATGATTTGAACATCCTTATCTATTAATATTTGGTATAATAGCCTTCATTTTCTCACGTATGAACGACTAGGCTCAATTTCCTATAAATTGCACTTAAGTCCCTAAAGTTTATTTTCCTTGCCTTTAGGTCCCTAATGCTAACTTTTCCCAAATTAAGTCCCGAAACTTCCCAAAATTCACTTTGGGTCCTCAATTTACTCAAAATTGTTTAAGGGGCTCAAGTTTTCCAAATTTCCAATTTGGTTTCCAACTTTTCAAAAATTACCATTTTGCTCCTACTTTACAAAAATGGCAATTTGACCCTAATTACTTTCAAAAATTGACCAATTAGTCCTCCAACATCTTTTTTATGGCCAATTGGCCCTCAATTTTGGGAAATTGCAATTTTGTCCCTCAATTTTATGAAATCACTAAAATTTCCCTTTCAAACTTACCGAATTTGATTTCACAAATTGACCATTCAATCAGGGATAATTGCTTAAATTGGAGGTATAATCTAGTTCCTACACATCCATACAATTTAATTGAACTTTGAATAGCATGAATTGAGGCTGAAATGAGCTCAAACGGAGCTTCGCTAGAAAATTGTGTGTAGAGAGAGAAAGCTTCGAAAGCTTACTGTCGGAGGTGCGACGGTCCGATCTTTCTATCTAAGCAAGTAGCTCTCATCTTGAGGTTTCTCCTAGGATCAATAATTGCAACAATTCATATCAAATTGAGGGAGAATTTGATTGGTGAAGTTTTCAAAGTTTCTCTCTCTAACGCCGATCGGAAATGACAAAAGTGATCGAATTGGCTTACCTTTCAGCTCTATTATGATCATGTGAGGGTTGTAGGAGTGTTAGGAGGGCTCAGTTTGGCCTGAGGAGGATAGAATTTGGCCAATTTCAACTCGGTAGAAACAGGGCAGCTTTGGTTCGTTAGAGCTACTTCACTGTTTGATTCCGCCAGAGCTTCTTAGGCGATCCTCAGATCAAACGAAGATTAGGTAGTTGACTTCTCCTGAAATCTAAATAACATGACCTCACCTCCTAGGGCTCAAAAAAACCTCAATGTCAGAGTTCTGGTTCGAGCTTCACTAGAAAACTGGGTATTTGAGAGAGAATGGAGTTTTCAGGTGTGAGAAGGATGAATGGAGAGGAGCTCTTTATATAGAGAGCTCGGGGACTCTCTAGACGACTGTTTGTCACCTTAATGGCGCTCATTAATGACTTGAAATGCCCTGAACGAAAATATTTCATCTCTGTCAACGTTGTCCATTCTTCTAATGAATGAACAGTGTCATCATTTGAAGGAAGAAGATGACACTATTCTGAACTAGACCGAACCGGTTCGTACCGGGTTCAATGCTTAAACCTGCCGGTTCATGCTCGATTCTACCAAGTTTTTCAAAATTAAAATTTTCTAAATTCATTCTCTATCCAATGGTAGCTTCAATTCCCCAATATGAATAGTTTAAGCCACCTAGAAAAATAAATTTAGCAACCAGTTCAATGATGGTTCAAACTGGTCCAAACCGGTTCAATCCGATTCAGATTCGGTTCACTTGAACGGGTCTGGTTTTCTCTTCCAATGTGTCCCAAAGTCCCTTTCCATGGTTTTTATGACTATTTAGGTCACTTGGGATTTGCTAATTTCCCAATTTTCCCTTTCTCTAACAGTTGGGGTTCGTGAACTAGTTCGATTTTCTCACCTAGGTTGACCGGTTCTTTCCCTGGTTTCCTTATCTTTAAGGAATGGAGTTTACAACTCTCCACTCCTTTTAGGAGTTTTGTCCCCAAAACTTATTCAATATTTTTTACATTGGAAATAACTTTCCTTGATGTCAACTTGAAGTTTGTCTGACATGATCACACTTCAGTTATTTTCGTTTAGCCACTTTATATCACACACTTAAGGAATTTTCTTTCTTCTCCATTGCTTACTCATTTCATAGAGCTTATCCTAGCTAAGCATGTCTTACCTGCGAGTTCAAGGGTATAACCTTAGGTTCACATTTTACTTTGCTTAGGGCAAGTTTCTTCCCCTTCAGGTTCTTACTCAAAATTTCAGGATTGGGAGTTCCAAGATGCCCAATCGTTCCTATGTCTAGTTATTCTTTTTATCGTTGAAACCCTTCGCTCAATGTCCTTTTGAGCGTTACGTACTCGCTCAATGTCCTTCCCTTATTTGTTATTTATTATAACTTTTGTTTGAACTTAATGTTTGACCTTGTCCTGCTTAACTAACTAACTCTTCCTTACTTGAGTCATATTTTTCCTTGGGATTGTTGGACTTACCTATCCCTTATGGCATGATGTGTCCTAAAATGTTTTTGTCTATAGTTTTAGATCCTTTTCCTCGATAATTGTTTGTGCCTTTCTGACCGTTAGAAGTCATGTGGCTTTGTTCCCTTTTGTTACTTGGTAGTGTTCCCTTACTACCTTCTGCGTTATCCACTAGCCCCTTTACCATCTGACATCATGATTTTGTCAGTTTGTCCTTATTTACTCATCCATCACAATCTTCCATATTGATTTGCCCTAGGTTTCAATCATCAATTTTCCCGTCGACCCTTCGACACATTGAGATTCTTTCTTACTTATGTCCTTTATGTTAACATCTTTTACTCAAGGGTTTCTCTTCCCTCTATCCTTTGTTGCTTGCTTGTGACCATTCACCAACTTCTTATTTCGAGTTGACTTCTCTTGGGCCTATGCATAGCTTTCCTGTTTGGGGAGGTTTTTCCTTTTATGGTTCCCATTAATTGAGCGGAGACAATCACTAGTCTTGGTATCAATGATCATTCACTTTAATCACTTCTTAACTGGACGACTTACTTTTCCGAGGATTCTTAGAGGCACTTTCCTTTACCTCCTTTTTATATGTAATCCACCTCTTTCTTATTCGTACGACATCTTTTGATGCTATCTCCCTACTTACCCGTTACTTGGATTTACTTACTCCTTTTGTCCTCATTATTCCCTTGAACTTGATCTTTCCATCTCAATCAGCAGATCATTTATGATCTTATCTTCTTTTCCACTTCTATCGGTTCCATTTCTTCTTGGTTGAAACACGTATGTCCTCCCAATGTTTCCTTCCCTGGTAGGATTTTTATTCCTTTCTCTTGTAATTCTCTTCTCGTTTGTCTTTGAGAACATCTAACCTTAAATGATATCCTTTGATGCCATCCTCTCCTACTTACCTTCATTCTAAAAATCTTATGTGTACTTCTTTTATACCTCACTTGTTCTCAATACCTATCTATTTATTTTAGGGAGAACTCACATTCTCTTTGTTTTTAAAATCTATTAATTATCCTGTGAAAGGCTTACTTAACCTTCTCATGGCTTTTGATCGTTACTCCTGTCTTAGTTTTTGATCCTTTTCAGGCTTTCTTTCATTCTCATTTCCCAAGGTTTTAGCCTTTTCACCTCTCTCTTCTTTATTGGAGTTCTGACCTCTGTGAGGGTCAATTCGTTAATCGCTTCATTCCTACTATCCTCCTCGTTAATCACTTCATTCTCTCGAGTCCTCTTGTCCTTAATGTTCATCCTATTGCCCTATTTAGGGTGTAGTCGTTACTACTTCCCACTTCTTCTTAGGGTGTCGTTTATTATCGTCGACTATCTTGTTGTTACTTGTTGTTCCCTTTCACTAGGTTTGTTTGAAATCTCTATTTGGCTTCTTTGCTCTTCCAACGCAGGTCCCACTTGGCCATCCCAATACATCTTAAACCACATATGCCTTCTAATGGGGTTTCTTATTTCAATTCAAGTCTCTTATGGTTCATCTGTTGGTTCTTAGCTTTGGAATTTCTCTTCCATGGTCTCCACTCCTATCTTTATCCTTCTTTGAGGAGCTCCTGATTGTTATTAAGTTCCTAATAGTTATGTCATGCCCATCACTGACTCTTTCAGGGGGATTTGTATATTCCTCCGGGTTCTCATCCTATCATACTTCCTTTCCTCTTCTCTCTCTCCTTGTTTTATCCTAAAGTGGCTTAGCACCTTTCGTGCTCCTACTTCCCTACTTTCCTCTTGGCCAACTTCCATTCCACTAGTTTCCCTTGGGGTAGTCCAATTCCTCTTGGTTTCCTAACTTTTATATATAGGGGATCTTCCTTAACTCCTTATGGTCCTTATGCTTTTTCTACTCCTGCATCCTTCCAAACATCACACTTTCTTTTCCTTCATTCCCTTAGTCAGGGTATGTCATTCCTAGTGAACTCTAGGTAGACTCCATTCTCCTAGTTTTGTAGGGAACTTATTCGACTATCTTGTGGGTAAACTAGAGGTGACCCATAGTTTTCTTCCCCCCAGGTGATCTTTTCTCTATCTACAAACCTGATCATTATTGGTATACTTTTATGTCTGTTATTTCAGCTTATTATAGGAATTTTCTACTTCCTAGTTCATTGGAGTCATAGGCCCGGAGTTAGCCTCTGAACGGTTGTGGGATTCATTGTCTAAAGGTTATGAGGAATTGGTTGAAGTCCATCCATACTCCCTCTGGATTTCCCTTATGGGATGAACTTCATGTATGGCCTCAAGTCCATACCTTCTTAACACCTCTGTCTCGCACTTATACGTCCACTTCATCCATTGAGAAGGATTGAAACTAGATTGAGCAGGTGGGGGTACTTGGTGGACTTTCATGAAGGTGGCATAGGCATCCCAATAGTTCTCCTAGGCATCCTTCTTTGTGGGAGTCCTCTCTAGTGGTTGTGGGGCTGCTGGAGGTGTTGGGCTCCTTGGAGGAGGGTTAGGTTCTTCTTGCCTTGGAGAAGGATAGGTAATGCCTTCTGGCTCTAGTAGGGCTCCAACGAGTTTTCTATAATCCTCGACCACATCCTTTGGCACTCTCTTCTTGCCCTACATGAATCATTGAACAGCCGCCTCCATGGGGGTAGGCGTCTTTTGCACGATCAAGTGTGGAGGATTTGATTTCACAGAAAATTTTCTAGGAACTCTCCTTCCTATATGGTAATTAAGTTTTCACTAGTGTCAGGGCATAATATTGATAATGCTTCAAGGGAACTAGGCTCTGATACCACTCAAGTTATCATGCCCCGACCAGATTTGGTCGGATCCCCGTGATCAACCTGTCACTCCCTTGGTTTAAGAGAGGTTTCCCTCTTTCAAACTCAAGAGGAGTCAGGCGTAATTTAACCTTTTTCCTGAGAATAATATAAATCAATAAAAATGCAAGTTTAAAATAACTTTTAAGCATACCTGACAGAGGGTATAACCAAGTATTTTCCTTAGTCATTTTCTCTACTCCTAAAAAGGGATATAAAAGAGGGGTGAGTTTCTACAACTTAGTGAATGGGTGTTAGGAATGAGTTTTCATAAAAAAAAAAAACTTTTAATAGGAGTGTGCCAGACTCCTTATTTCCTTTAAGAATCAAATTTTAGTTTTCAAAACTTTTTTCCTCATTTTCCATATTAGGTGTGATTAACAGTCGACACACACCCATCATCATGAAGGGATCACACATTCGCATGATAGTTCGTCCACTACAGCAACTTGTGGTGTCAGAGCGTCTTTACCGACCACCTATATAGAAGCCCATCCACTTCTACCCTGGGTCTGAGAGGATGTTCGCAACATCCGACCCTCAAACCCAAAATTAACTTTGTGTCCATATCAGTAAAGAGACCTCATCTCGACCCCACCTCGGCCTCATGTGCATGAAGCTACATTGAGCTTCCCTGACTGCTGGCACAACAAACTGCCCTTATCTTCACCATTTCATCCAATAGCCCTTAGGACGCATCACTACCCCTCTTGGGCATCCTAATGATCCCGAACCTCAAGTGCATGCACAAACAATAGTTTTCCACAAAGCCATTTATCTTTGGTGCCACTGGTCTAACGGTCCTAACCCTCAACTCGACCTACATCTGTTTGTCTAGGCCGGTTCATCGACCTGGCCCTAACGCACTTCTGCTAGTCCATCGAGTATGTCGGTCCTGTCTTGGTACCATAGGAAAATTACATAATTAATTCATTAAGAATATTTATGTCTTTAATATATCATGTTTGTTTACGAGATCTTACTCTTGCCAATTGGCCTTGGGCCCACTTTACGTGATTTTCCAAAAATCGGGCATCTAGCCCCACAAGTTCCAAAATCGAGGCCTCTGGCCTATCTGAGCTGTTCTAGCTCTCGTCGAGAAAGTCTCCCAAAATTTTTAAGCATTGGCACACAGTCAAGGGAGAACACTTTTGAAAAAATAATATTTTAATTCATCGCACCAACCGAGTGTGATGACATCCCTGCGTACAACCAACAAGCGGGCTTTCTCCTTCCTTCTAGGAAGTATATCATACCAACCGAGTATGATGTGAATAAACCCACTCACCCGATAACTGAAGTGTACTATTCTCTAGTCGGTTTTCGCTTCCACGCTAGCTTGTCCTTGCTGGCATTCTGGTCACTCGTGTTCCTACATGATTTGGACATCCTTATCTATTAATATTTGGCATAACAACCTTCATTTTCTCATGTATGAACTACTAGGCTCAAAATTTCCAATAAATAACACTTAGGTCCCTAAAGTTCATTTTTCTTGACTTTAGATCACTAATGCTAACTTTTCCCAAAACTTCCCAAAATTCACTTGGGTCCTCAACTTATTCAAAATTGTTTAAGGGGCTCAAGTTTTCCAAATTTCTAATTTGGTCCCCAACTTTTCAAAAATTACCATTTTGCCCTCACTATACAAAAATGGCAATTTGACCTCAATTATTTTCAAAAATTGACCCATTGGTCCTCCAACATTCTTTTCATGGCCAATTGGCCCTCAATTTTGGTAAATTATAATTTGGTCCCTCAATTTTACGAAGTCCCCAAAATTTCCAAAAAATTTCCCCCAATTTCTCCCTTGTAAACTGGCCGAATTTGATTTCATCAAATTGACAATTCAATGGGAGTTAATTGCTTAAATTAGAGGTATAATTCAGTTCCTACACATCCATATGATTCAATTGAGCTTTGAATCGCATGAATTGAGGCCGAAACAAGCTTAATCAGAGCTTCGCCGGAAAACTATGTGTAGAGAGAGAAAGCTTCGAAGCTTATCGTCAGAGGTGCAGTGGTCTAAGCTTTCTATCTTGGCCTGTTGCTCTCATCCTAAGGTTCCTCCTAGGATCAAGAATCACAACAATTCATATCGAATTGAGTGAGAATTTGGTCAATGAATTTTTCACAGTTTCTCTCTCTAACGCCGATCGGAAATGATAGAGGTGGCTGAATTGGCTTATCTTTCAACTCTACTATGGTCGTGTGTGAGCAGTGAGAGTGTCAAGAGGGCTTGGTTTGGCCTGAGAAGGGTTGAATTTGGCCAATTTCAGCTTGACCAAAATAGGGCAGCTTCGATTCGTCGAGCTACTTCACTGTTTGATTATGCTGGCGCTTCTCCAGCGGTCCTTGGATCAAACGAAGATTACTGTCAGGTAGCTGACTTCTCCTGGAATCTAAAGAACCTAACCTCACCTTCTAAGGCTCAGAAAAACCTCAATGTTGGAGCTCTAGTTTGAGCTTCCCCGGAATACTGTGTAGTTTAGAGAGAATGGATTTTTCAGGTGTGAGGAGGATGAATGGATAGGAGCTCTTTATATAAGGAGCTCGGGGACTCTCTAGCCGACCGTTTGGCACTTTCATGGTGCTCATTCATGATCTGAAATGACCTGAATGGAAATGTTTCATCTTTGTCGGTGCTGTCCGTTCTTCTAGTGAATGAACAGTGTCGTCATCTGAAGGAAGAAGACGACACTATTCCGAACTGGACCAGACCGGTCCAAACCAGGTTCAATGCTTAAACCGATCGATTCATGCCTAATTCGACCGAGTTTTTCAAAATTAAAATTTTCTAAAATCATCTAAATTTATGCTCTATCCAATGATGGCTTCAATTCCCCAATTTGAATATTTTAAGCCACCTAGAAAAATGAATTTACCAACCAATTCAATGATGGTTCTAACCGGTTCAGATCCGGTTCACATGAACCGGCCTAGTTTTCTCTTCTAGTGTGTCCCAAAGTCACTTTCCATGGTTTTTATGACTCTTTAGGTCACTTGGAATTTTCAAATTTACCAATTTTCCCTTTCTCTAACTGTTGGAGTTCATGAACCGATTCGGTTTTCTCACCATGGTTGACCGGTTCTTTCCCCAGTTTCCTTATCAAGGACGGGGTTTACAGTAAAGATGTACCCTCTTTCAAGTATGCTTAAAATTTACTTTTAAGCTTGCATTTTGATTGATTTATGATATTTCAGGGAACAAGGTTTGAAATTACGCCTAGCTCCTCTTGATTAAAAGAAGGAGAAACCCTCTTAAACCAAGGGAGTGACGGGTTGATCATGGGGATCCAACCAAATAGGGTCGGGGCATGACAACTTGAGTGGTATCAAATCTAGGTTCCCTTGAAAGTATTATCAATACTATGCCCTGACACTAATGAAAATTTAATTACCCTATAGGAAGAAGAGTTCCTAGGAAATTCACAGTGCGAACCAAACCCACACACGAGATTATGAAAAGCTCTAGAGAGGCAGCCGTCCAAAGGTTCATAGAGGTTAAGAAGAGCGTATCTCAAGATATGGTCAGGGACTATAGGAAACTTCTTGGAGGATTATTAGAGCCAGAAGGCATAACATATCATCCTCCAAGGCAGGAAGAACGTACCTCTCCTCCAAGGAGTCCGCCAGCCCCGCAACAGCCAAAAAGGACTCCAACTAAGAAGGAGGCCTAGGATAACTATTGGGATGCCCACGCAACTTTTATGAAAGTTCACCAAATACCCCCACAAGCTCAATTCAACTTTTACCCTTCTCAATGGATAAGGTGGACCTATGAGTGCAAGGCTGAAGTGTTAAGGAGATATGGACTCGAGGTATTCCATGAAGTCCGTCCTATTAGGGAAGCTAAGCGTGAGTATGGATGGACATCAACTAGTTCATCAGAGCCCTCTGACCACGAATCCCAAAACCATTTGAAGGCTAACTCTCGGCCTATGGTCCAAGAGACTAGAAAGTGGTAAATTCCTGTAATAAGCCGAGTATGGCAAGAAACTACCTCTTTGAATGAATAAAGCTCATTTTTTCCTTAATTAAAAGTTAGTCTCCCTGATAACCATAAGTACAACTAACAGATTGGAGTAAACCAATCATGATCAAGTAATAAATGAAGAGAAGGCCACATAAGGAGGAAAACTACCCCTAAGATAGCCTAAATAGTTCTCCTACAAGAACTAGGAAACTATGAGTAACAAGGAAACAAGACAAAAGACTAGGAATGAAGTTTCAAAGAAGAACCAAGAGTCTACCTAGAAAGGGAGTCACCACAAGAGACATACCCTAACCAAGTATAGGAAGAAGGGAAAGAATGTGTTCCTAAGGGGTCCAGTACAAGGGAAGCAAATTCAAAGAATAGGATAAATCTGGGAAAAGGAAAGACAACATTAAAAGATGCAGGAAGAGTGGAGGAAAGCCTAAGGACAATAAGGGATTGAGAGATAGCCCTCATATAAGAGTTAGAAAACCAAGAGGAATTGGGTTGCCTCTAAGAAGAACTAGTTGAATGAATGATAACCAAGAGGAGAGGTAAGGTACAAGAACCCCCCTCAAAATGGGTGAATGTAGAAAACCCCCTCATGTAACTCTAGGATAGGACATGGTAAGAGTAGAGAGGAAAAGAAATGTGTTAGGAAAGAGAAATCTAGAGGAATAAATAGGACTAAGTTCCCTTTAAGGAACCATTGATGGGAGGTTAGACAAAACATAGAGTGCTAGAAACCCATCCACAATCAGTTACTCCTCGAAGGAAGGATAAGGAACAAAAATGGAATTAGAGGACGGAGAAGGATTAAGGGCAGATAACCATACCAATTTGCCTTCAATAAGGGTGTAAGAAAGGAAAGAAAGAAAAGCCTTCAAGAAGTATTAGGGAGGTGAACGTGAAAATCCCAGGACGTAAGTCCCTAAGAAAAAGGATAAAGGTAGGAAGTGAGACCATGGAAAGGAAACTCCTAAGCTACTTGCTGGCGTTCCCAATACCTCATGTTCCTACATGATATGAACATCTCGGTTCATTATCACTCAGCCTAATAGCCTTCATTCATTCCAAATGAATGAGAAAAACTAAACTTTTATTTATTTGTAATTAAATCCCTACAGTTATGTTGCTTTAACTTTAAGTCCTAAATGCTGATTTTTTTTCAAATTAAGACTCGAAACTATTAAAATTCCCCTTAGGGCCTCAATTTATTTCATTTCACAAAAAAAAGGGGTTTAATTTCCCAAATTTTCAATTTGGCCCCCCAACTTTTCCAAAATGACCATTTTGCCCTTCCTTTACAAAAATGGTAAGTTTCACCCCAAAAATTCTAAAATTCCTCAATTAGGCCTCTATCATTTTTATCATGCCCAATTGACCCTCAATTTTAGGAAATTGCATTTTGATCCTTTGAATTTTTGAAAATGCCCAAATTTTCCCCTAATTTCAACTTCTTAACACAACTGAATTCAATTTCATTAAATTGACCAATCAAACATTTCCAATTGTTGAAATTGAGTTTCTACATGTTCATACGATTATTTAGCAATTTGAATTGTAAGTTTTAACACCGGAACGAGCTCAAACGGAGCTTCACCGAAAAATGAACTATAGAGAGAGAATGCTTCGATTACTCACTAGTGAGGGCACGACGGAATGAGCTTTCTATCTAGGTAGATAGCTCTCGTCCTAAGGTTTATCCTAGAATCAAGAATCATATCAATTGATGCCGAATTGAGTTAGAATTTCATCATTGAAATTCTGTCGGTTCTCTCTCTAGCACCGGCCAAAAATTGTAGAGAGGAGCCGAATTGGCTTACCTTTCAGTCCTAATTCGGATGTGGGAGGGCTGAGGAAGTGTTGGGAGGGCTTAGTTTGGCCGAAATAGCTGATTTCAACTCGACTGAAATAGGGCAGCTTCGGTCCGCTGGAGCTGCTTTACTATTCCATCACGTCAGCGTTTCTTCGGTGACCCTCGGATCAAACAGAGACTACAGGTGTGTAGCTGACTTCTCCCCAGTTCTAAAGAATCTGACCTCGCCTTCTTTGGCTTAGAAAGGACCCTATATCGGAGCTTTGGTTCAAGCATCATCGAAAAACTAAGCAACAGAGAGAGAGTGAGCATTTTAGGTGTGAAGAGGATGAATGGGGAGGGGTCTTTATATAGGAAGCTCAGGGACTCCTTGGCAATCCAATTGGTGCCTTTATGACAGACATTGTTGGCTGAAAACATATTGAATGGAGAGGTTTCTTCTTCACTGGTGCTGATTCAATTTTTCGGTGAGTGAACAGTGATATCATCTGAAGGAAGAAGACGGAACTGTTCCGAACCGGACCGGACCGGTCCGAACTGGGTTCAAAGCTTAAACATGTTGGTTTACCCCTCATTTGACCAAGTTTTTCAAATCTAAAAATTTCTAAATTCATTTTCTATCCAATGGTGGCCTCAAATCTCAAATTTAAATTATTTAATCCACCTAGAAAAATGAATTTAGGATCCGGTTCAATAGTGGTTCAAACTAGTTCATATTTGATTCATTTGAACCAGTTTGGTTTTCATCTCCAATTCCTTTACAAGTCCATTTTCATGACTTTTGTGACTCCTTAGGTCAGTTAGGGTCCATAAATTTCTCGGTTTACCATCTCTCTATCAGTTTCGGTTCATAAACCGGCTCGATTCTTAAATCGGTTTAATCCGGTTTGGGTCTGGTTCACTCGAACCAATCTAATTTTTCTCTCCCAGTTTGTTTTAAGGTTCCTTCAACAGGTTTATAAATCTCTTTGGGTCACAAGGGATCCATAAATTTTTATGTTTGCCCTTTCTCTATCGGTTCTGGTTCATGAACCGACTCAGATCATAAACCGGTTCAATCCAATTGGATCTGATTCATCTAAACCGGTCTGGTTTTTCTCTTCCAATTTTTCCTAAGGTTCTTTTCCAAGATTTTATGAACCCTTTGGATCACCCGGGAGTTGTAAATTTCCAAATTGCTTGTTTCCAATTGATTAGGTACGTGAACCAGTTCAGTTTTCTTACTCGGTTTGACCGGTTATTTTCCTGGTTTTCCTTAACTCAAAAGTGCGGGGTTTACAATCAGCCAGTTCAGACCTGATTCAATCAGTTTTCCGAATTTAAAATTTTTTTAAATTCTTCTAAAAGCATTTACTATCTAGTGGTGGCCTCAATTTCCCAATTTGATATTTTTATGCCACTTAGAAAAATAATTCTTTGAACTGGTTCTATATTGTTTATCCTGGTTCAATCAAGCTCAGATCCAGTTTGACCTGAACTAGTCTAGTTCTCACACCCATTTTCCTTCTCCTAAGTTTGGGTCCTTATCGGCTACTTGGGGTTTTGTATTTTCCTATTTGACCTATACACATCCATTCCGAATAGGTCGAATCTCAGTTTTTATATGAAATTTTTCGATTCTCTAGCTCAATTTCCTTTTTATGTGCATAAGGGGTTTACATATGATGTGTAGGGAGATATCATACTCGATCGTGCAAGCGGAGCACAAAGACTCGGTAATCCATCCAACATGAACATGTACTCGAATAATAGTGAGTATTATTTCTACCATCGAGTTCGATTTGGTCGATAATGCATTATTACTCACATTTTAGAATGTGTGAATATTGCTTTCAAACCTCTTTTGAAAAGATTGAAAACTATAGTGAAATAGTTATGAAAATATTACTCTAAAGATAGGATCTAGTTTCATCCTCGGTCTAAGAAATGGGCTAAGCCCATGGTCGACGAAAATTGGTTAGATCATTGTTTACTGAAAGTGGGCCCAAGGCCATCATTTTCAAAAATAATTAGGCTCAATGCCATGTTTTGAAAACACTCATGAAGGTGAGCATAAGGTTGTGTTTTAAAATATGTGGGCTATAAGTGCAAAGGAAAGTGAATATCATTTTGTATTATTTGAAAACTTGGAAATGGGCATTGTCCCATAAATAAAAATAGTAGTGGGATAGTGAGCCAAGTCTTGGTAATAAATACTTAAAAAGATGTTTTGAGAAATGGTTCATGCACAGTAATTACTATCAAACTAGAAGTTGATCCCGTTATGTAAGGCTGATAGTACCAAAATAATGAGATAATGATTAAAACACCTTGTGTGTGTTTTAATGGACGGGGTCATAAGACGTCCAATATGGGGTAGTGATAATTCTGAGGAATGTTGGATGATAAGGGAAGAATAAGGGAGTAAATACTAGTCTAGTACGTCGAGGGATTTGGGAGTCATATATGCATCACACTTGGTGAAGGCGAAAGGTCTTGTTCCTCAATAACGGACGATACATTCGATATGTATAAAGGTTTGGTAAATTGTTCTCATACAAATGGTCTAACGTGGACAACTTAGTTTATTTAGATGTGTGGTTGGAGATGCATCCTTGAACCAAGGTGGTTGGAAAACTTGCTCTGAACCATAAGTGGAAAAGAGGGAAACTCTATTATGTGATGGTGTGATCCTTCCATGATAGACCAAATGTGATGAATGCTTGTCTAATGCAAGATGATTAATGTTCAAACCCCTAAGATTATTTCTTAATTAAAAGATTTCTAAAGAATCTATGCTTGCATCCCAATATATCTATTTTTAGAGTATGTAATGAATCGTGGACAAGACATCCTGATGTCAGTCAATCCTATTCATTGGGCCTTATAACTCACTCCTTCAATACCCCTTTCAGAAAACCAAAGCATCGAAGGGATGCAATGAGGTTATGGAAAGTCGTAATAATTTAAAAGTCACATCATTAATTCAATATTTAGTCCTGATATCATTCATTAAAAATGATTTCCATGTTTTCGAATGATTATTTGAAAATAGCTATTCTGATAGGTTTATATTTTGAGTTTTAAGTCACGTCGAGCTTACAATGATGAAGGTGCACATCATTGTTAAACTAGGAGGATGTGGTGGGTTGTTTGTAGGTCTGACCAAGAAACCAGATTGAGGTGTGATACATGACCAAGAGGCAGGTAGGATATTATCATGGACCTCAAGATGTGTTAATCTCCATATGAGAGAGTGACCCCATGGGGTGTTAGTTATGTGAGTACACATGACTCACACACTCATATAATCTATTGTATTTGACATAGCTTTTCGGGCATACGTTGGCCATGTATTGTTGTTGTGTGGAATATCATGTATTGATTGATCAATTAATTTTTTTTTAATTGGAAAGAGAGGGCTTAGCCTGGTTATAATTGATTGTTAAAGACCTAAGTTACAAGTTCTAATGGCTAGAAAAGTTATGAAGCAATATAATGTACAAAATTATATACAAATCTCCATGTATAAACTTTTAGTGAAGTCTGAGATTGTAAGTTATGTAGTGGTCCGATATCAATACCTTATTCACTAAGTTGTTAGTTCACACTTCTCCCCAAAACAATTATAGGTGAAAGAAAATATTTTGTGAGGCACATAACAAGGACATCACCTATAGAACGAGCGTGGCTTGAGGTACGGATCTTAAAGTACTGGTACGAATGTTCTAATTTATATGTTTATTACTTATTGTATTCCCAGTGTACTTGTATAAAGTTTTTGGCATGCTATTTATGAATGAAAATTTTAATTTTTTGTTGAAATGATTGTATGCATTTTATTCCAAGTCTTGGTTTCTCTAGTACTACATTGGTGAATGTCCTCACCATTGTAGCATCAAGTAGATCTGGTGGGTTGATATTGGACCCCCAGTCGACAATTGAGTTGAGGTGTAACACTTTTCATCCCTTGTTTGTGGAGAGAGTAACGAGTAGTGTATTTGTGGTATGTGTTTGTTTATTGTTTGGCCTAAATGGTACCATTACTCCCTTTTCACATATATCTGATCTTTTCATGGAAAAGTGATCCATGTATGTCGCTCGCCATGATGCTTAGCTTCATGTCGTGAGTTCACATCGTGATCTCTTCACATATTTGCAGCTTGATTCCCTAAAGGATATACCAAAACCACCAATGCATGTCTTGTATGAACATGTCAATTGTAAAATCCTCTAACAGATAATCTTTGCAACTGAGACAATCGTTACTCTATCTCTTGATTTAGTTTGTAATAAGTACATCTTCTAGCTCACACACACTAGTAAGTTCAATCATATTTACAATATGCTTAATGTTGTAGAGATGATTGAGTAACCTACCTTCTAGTTGGACCCAATTATTAATGTAGCTAACAAGAGATATGTATACCAATTGAAGGCACTGCTTTTCAAGGTTTGAATGAATCACTTTATTATCAAATCACTTTGTCACTATGTTATTGTAGGTTTCAACAAATTGGACAATATGTTGTCTAGGGTTGCATTTCCCATCGAATTGTTTGAACTTTAAAGACTAATAATTGATGCCATTCTAAGCATTTCAATCATGTGCGAGTATGGTTTCATATAGGAAGACAACCCGGAGGTACTTGCCTAGACCTGATCTCTGACCTCTTTGATGAAATCTTATAATTGTTTCATAGGGATCAAATAATTTGTAGTGACATGAATTGACTTCATTGCATCAACATTATTTTTACCTGCAACATCAACCCTCAACGCTTCTAGTGGGATGAGGTTTTCACATGATGTCCCAATAACTCTAGGCACCATTGACACTTTAGCCACGACTTCATATGGATGAGTGAGTGTTGTGAGTATATTCCCAACTTGTTTTGCATCCTCCATACTCTCAACTTTGTTCACCAAGTAGGCAATTTTAGAGCCTCTTTCTTATATGGTTTTCATGAGACCCTCGAGTGTCATAATCATGATGGAGTCATAACCATGATGGACATATGTTCTTCCAATGATGTGGTGTTTATCATCATAAAAGGCAACATGCTAGCGTTGCTCGAGCCTTCTACCTCTGCAAGCAACTCATAAGATGTAGGAGATTGTGAATATTCACAAGCACCAATTAGTTACATATCCTTAAGAATTGTGTATGCAAGAGTCCCACGATCTATGCTTAAGGATCAAGGCATTAACTCCTTGTCAAGGAGAATGGAGATATTAATAACATGATATCTTGTCGGTGTCGAAATGAAACTAGGGATAAATAACCCATAAACAAGATTTGTATTTATGATAATCGGATCATGAATCATTATGCCTCCAATCATTTCGCATCATTATGTCTCCAATCATTTTCCTTGTGTAACTCTTGCATGGGCGTTCAGATCAGCCTCTACCATAGTAGGAGTGGTGAGACTAGAGAGAGAAGTGGCTAAATAGGTGCTATGTGCATGAGTAGAGGCGTCACAAGCCTCATTCCTTTCCTTATCTTCAATAATGATGAGAGTTCTTGGAGCCATAGAATTCTTGTAGAGTGACTACAACAAATAAATGACGGGTAGAGAATGTTCCGCCAAGCATGGCATAAATTGTGCTCAAAATTTTATTGAGTGAGAATGCAAAAAATAAAATACAACAAAAATAAATTTTATTAATTCGGATGAAAATGAATACACTTTATGTTGTAATTTGAATATAATGGAATTTGTCATTTGATTCTCCTTATAGCTGAAATCAACTATTATGGAAGCAGTAGATCCGATCAAGACTAGGCAATGTCGAGGTTCGCATGAACTTGATCCAACGTCATGTGTGTACTATGAGTGAGGGCTCGATATCATTAATATCAATCAAAGTTGTATGGAAAGTTGTCGGGGTTCGTATGAACTTGATCTAACACTTAGTGGGATGCTCCGGGTGAGTGCTTCATGTCATTGATCTCTGTCGGAGTCAGGTGGCAGGTCGCCAAGAGGGGCTACTCAAGCTTTCACTAACGAACTATTAAATGGCTAGCAATCACCGAGGCGTAGTAGCTTGGTCCGGTGATTTTAGTTGAAACTCCTTATATTCGGACAGAACTTTGAGAGAGTTTAAATATGTTTTAAGTTTGATAAAGCTTTTCCAGAACTTATGTGTTCTCTCGATCTTCAATTTTTCGATTTGATGACACCTTTGAGCTTGTATGCACGTGAAGATTTGAGAGATTTTGAGTAATCTTTAATTTGGAAAAACTTCCTTAAATTTTATGTATTCTCCATATTTTTTGGTGTGGACAACTGTTTATATGATCGAGACAAACCAATGTCGGGATTCATATGAACTAAAACTAACATGATGTTAGCTACTCCAGGCGAGGGCTTGATGTCATTGATCTCGGTTGAACTTAGACGAGGAGTCGTGGCTTTTGGGCTTTCTCCAACTAATACTTTCTATTAATGGTAATCACCAGGTTTCACATGAACTTGATTGAGAGTCAGTGATGCTCTCTGTGAGGGCTTGATGCCATGATTCTAGTCAGAGTTGGATGAAGAATCATCGTGGCTTTTAGTTTTTTACCGATCAATCCTCAATCGAAACCTTTGAGCGTGTGTTTGGAGAACTCTTTTGAGAGAATTTTGAGTATTCTTGAATTTGGTGGTAAAACTTTCTCAAAGTTCATATATTCTTATAATTTTCATTTTTTCTTGAGTCTCATGTTCTCTATTCAATTTTTCTAAGGGTTCTCTAATATGAACTTGCCAATATAGTGATGAGATTATATATATCTGGAATACACACAAAAACTTTAATAATGCAAGTAATAAAAATTGAATATATCTTATTTTTGTTAAAAAAATAAGCTATGAATAAATTTAAATACCACATTTAAATACTATAAAAAAATTCATAGAAAATTCTATTGATAAATCTAACTAATTAAATATAATAAAAAAAATCTAATAAGTTAAAAAATATTCTTAATAGAGAAATAAGACAAAATACTCACCATTCTATTAAATCAGTGTTTTACCGACTATAAAATATGTTTTTTATAATCATATTTTATAATTTCTATTGCACGATAATTAAATATCCTAAAAATAAGAAAAAAATATTTTATATTTTATATGTACTAATAATTATCTAAATAATTGTCCATTTTAGACAAATATCTAAGAAATTTAAGGAATTTGGTAAATTATCTTTAAAATATCTAAGAAAATTAAATATTTAATATTATTTTTTAATATTCTCAAATATTTATTATTTTAATAAATCTACCATTTAAATTTAAATTTAAATTCTCTATTACTTTATTATATTTTTTTATACTCTTTATTTTAGCTTCCACATAAGCTTTTTTATCATATCTACAATCACCCTATACAATAATTTTTTGAATATTTTAGTCATCAAACAAGTAATTTCAACATTTTTCGATCTTAAATGATTATTAAACTTATTTTGTCAAAAAATATTATTTTTCATTATAAATTTAATTAATTTTACTTCTCAATTTACAATATTTTCAATTGAATTCACATGCGAATATCCTCTATTTATAAAGAAAAAATGATATCACAATAATTCTCATATTTGTCGATTAATATTAATTTTTATCAAAATTTTAAATTTAGTGAATAATTATGTATATATATTTATCCACTAAATATTTAGATAATATTTATTAAATACTATTGTTTGAAATAATATTTAATTAAGATAATAATTAATAACATAATTTATATTATATGCCATTATTTATTTACCCAATATAAATATTGTTAATTTGTTCCACTAATATAACTGAATAAATAATATATATATGATAATTTATAATTAATTACAAATTTTTTCTTACGTATTACACTTATTATTTATTTTTTGTAAATTGAATCAAATAAAATATTTATGTTATTATTCAAAATTTTAACCAATATAATAATATAAGTTTAGTATAATGGACCAATGCCATTCCATTACCTTAATAATTTTTGGTTGTTTTATCATGAGATTTCTATATAGTTGTATAATCATTATTTGTGTTTTAGTAAATCTCGGCATGAATCACAGTGTGTCATTTATGTGTTTAACAAAAATACGACATTTTTAAGAAATTCATAAAATGTGACATTTTTTTAAATAATTTTCCCTAATATTATATATAATGATTAAAGAGCCAAGCGTGTAGGACTGAATCTTTCCATTTCTTTGATTACGTCAAGAACCTAACTTCATCTATAATTTCCCCTTCTTTGATTGAGGATTATAGAAAGACTTAGATAAAGAGTCACAACCCTCAAAACGCATGGTTCACTTTTAATTAGCGCTTTTTGAAGTTATTGCTTTTCATATAAATCCATATTTTGAAGCATCGAATCTTTCTAGCTTTCCATGTGCTAGTTTCGGTTAAAGCTTTCTACTTCGTATTAGAGAAACAAAATCATTGTGACATCTCTTTTTTAGAATGCCAAGACATCTAATAATATCTAATTGAGATGGAAGACATATTTCCGATACAATTACACGAGTTTTAGATATTTAGTTAAAATATGTTTATTATTTAATTTAATATAAAATTTTAATGAATAATATTAATTTGTGATAATTTTTATTTTATATTATATGTTTTATAAAATAATAAATTATCTTACTAATTATTTTAAAATAATAAATCTATGATATATAAATACTTTATATGTCAAATAAAAAATTAAGTTAGAAGTATTCAAATAATATAAAAATTAGAGTATAAATAAAAAATTAACATATAAAGTTTTTGCCCAATAATATTTAAAGGTAGATGGTGCATTTTATTACCATACCACATGTTTTTGGACGGCTTGGATACATCCCAACTAACTCAATATTCTAATTTCTTATTGATTTTAAGTATATCAATTATCCTTCAAAACTACTAATATTGTTTATACTATAATATATGATATATTTGAGATTAATTCAAGTTTGATAATTAATAATTGTGGGAAGGTATAATTTTTAATTATAAATAAGCTGATCACTTTTTAATAAATAATATTTTTTAAAATTTAATTATAACCCGTGTCTTACACCGTATTTTATCTGATACTAAAAACTCGGTTAGTGTTATTCTTAAGTATTTAATAAAAAAAATAACTAAAATCTATTGTTAAACTCGGTTACACTCGTATATAGTTGTTTAGTGCGATTTAAAATTGCACTTATCTATTAAGAAAATAATAATAAATTATTTTATTAAAACCAGGTTGTTACACCGTATTTTATCTGATACTAAAAATTCGGTTAGTGTTATTCTTAAGTATTTAATAAAAAAGATAACTAGAGCCTATTGTTACTCTCAGTTACACTCGTATATAATGGTTTAGTGCGGTTTAAAATTGCACTTATCTATTAAGAAAATAATAATAAATTAGATAAAATAAAAAATATTATTAATTTATAAATTTAAAAATATTATACTAATTAAAAGTTATTATTTTTAAATATATATTAGCTAATAACTTATATACTATCTATACTTAAAAAGTGATAACTTGTGTGATGTATATTTATAAAATTTAGATTGGCATTACACTCATAGTTGGTTTACTTTTCTTAGTGGAATACTCGATGACGAGGAGGGAAAAGGACTCAAATAAATATGAAATGGACGGAGGCCTATAGTTCCTTCAGCATCACGTATTTCTCTATGATGTCATATATCCATTGACCTTTTATAGTCATGTCAAATTCATCCTTTTTAATTACCATTTACCTCCATATCATTACTATTATAATCATATTAAATTATTAATAATTTAGTTTGAATTTAACTAATAAATAATCTCTTATAATATAAAATTTTCATTCAGATGAAGATGTGAATAAACATTATTTATTAGGTTACAAGTGGTATAATTACACAAGATATTAGTTGATATATCAAATTTAGACTATCTAGGAATCTTTCAATAGCTGCATAATATTTTTTTTTGTATAAATATATTTTTATTTTTTAATAAAATTACATTTTTTATCCAATAAGATCATAGATTTTTTACTATACTAAATTAATGTCATAATATTTTTATATGACTCAAATAGCATTTTTTTGCTCCAAAACTTACAGCATTTTAACTATAATCATGCGCAACTATCTCACTAGTGTTTTATGGGTACGTGTATTTGGTTAGGTTCAGCTTTGGGATTAGGTTCAGCTTCGGGGTTAGGCTCGGCAGGTGGACACCCCCCAAGCAGAGTCGGATAAAGCACTACGCATTCCCCTTGTCCTGTCCTGCGTCAACACCAATCTTCTTCTTCTCCCTTCTCTTTTGCAGAGCCGAAAACAGGGATCTGTTTTTCAATGCCCGCGGCTGCCATCGATAACCAGGTGGGGTGACCCCTAACTCCCAATAACCAATACAGGATACCAATGGCGTGGACGAACTCACGCTTCTCCCACAATTCACAGACCATTTGTCGTGACTGTTTATTGTTTATTTCTCAGGGCCTTGAAGAACAGGGTGACAGCTGGCCGCCATGGCTGAAGCCTCTGCTCGGGGAGAGCTTCTTCATGCAGTGCAAGGAGCATGCCGACTCACACAGGAGCGAGTGCAACATGTACTGCTTGGACTGCATGGACGGCGCCCTCTGCCCCATCTGCCTCCTCACCAACCACAAAAACCACTGCTCAATTCAGGTTCGATCGAAATCCATCAAATCCCAACTCCATTTCGAAGGCTCCCTTGAATCCCGACGATGATGAAGACGATCGCATTTAGTCTGATCGAAAAAATAAAAGATGATGCATTTAGTTGACTTCATCTGCAGAAATTTAAACATCCAGTTTTTTTATATAATTTTTCCCACATTTTTTTATCTTACCATTTTAAATTGGCTAAAATATTAAATAAATACATATAATTCAATTTAGATATAATTTTTTAATTAATAAATATATATTTTACTAATACATCCTTTGAGAAAAAGAAGTGATCCATCATTTATAAATAAAATATTAATTATACCAAAATTAATATTGATAAACTCAATTTTTTTTATAAATGAGTGTATTTAAATAAAATTATCAATAAAAAATTGTATTTATATTAAATTAAACAAAATATTTATATTTAAATTAGGTGATCACGTAAATATAGTATTTAAATATTTTCAAATAACTTACTGTTTCAATTTAATGATCCAGATAAGGAGGTCATCCTACCATGATGTGATTAGGCTAACCGAGATTCAGAAGGTAATCGACGTCACTGGCGTCCAGACATACATCATCAATGGTGCGCGGGTCGTATTCTTGAATGAGCGGCCGCAGCCTCGGCCTGGGAAGACCATGGCCAACAACACCTGCGAGGTGTGTGATCGGAGTCTCCACGATTCATCTCGATTTTGCTCCCTTGGTTGCAAGGTATTCTTTTTCCTTGCAGTTTTATGATTTCTGCTAAAATAGAGGTTCAGGAAGACTTCAATGTCGGATTGAATTTGTCGCAACTATCAAGTTGTTGGCTCAACAAAGCTGACTTGTTCTTCCCAGCTTGCCCCACTGGAGACATTATAAGGTTGGTATGTGCCCGGCGCTGCTAGCTCCAGACATATATACAGATTTAATGGCTTCAATAAGTGCAAATTTAATATACTATAATAGCTCACGTTCATCGAGCGGCCGACATTTGCGCGAGCACAAATGACAAATTTCTTTATCTCTATCCAAATTTACAATAAAACTTGTCTTCATGAATTGCAGGTCGTGGGGACATCGAAGAACTTTGCAAGGAAAAAAGAGGAGAAGATCGAACCGATCAGGTCATGGGACTCGGGGGAATCGTACGGCGGCCACGGCAGGCTCAAGGCCAACCGCTACGGCTTCAGCCCGTCAACACCCCCTTCAGCAACGCCAGGTTACCGGATCGCGAAGCGGAGGAAGGGCATCCCTCACCGAGCCCCGATGGGCTGCCTAATGATAGAATAGGAGCACCACTCGTACGTATATTCTCCTTAGAGGTGCGTGAAACCGATCACATGGATGTACATAGAAGCATATAAGGTTAATTGCAGGATATAGGATCATAGAACTATACATAGAATTTCACACTTGTTTTCTTATTTCTTCTTTTGCTGGGCTTATGTGAAGAATATGTAGATATTGGCCTTAGGGTTGGATTTGGAGCCTTTACTTTGTAGTAAGTTAGTCATATCAAACTGAATTAATCATAATTTATCATAGTAATGCTTTATTTTCTTTTTTCACGCCTTAACTTGTGTTTTGGATACCGCGTAGGATGTCATGATCTTCTGTCTTTACAATGTGTAAAATCCACAAGCCATATCTAATTTTGCTATTTCATACACAGACAGGTACCGGCTCTCATTAAATAATGATGCTTGCTGTTTTTCTTTTCCCATGACCCGCAAACGGCCCACCTTTCTTAGAATAGTTTACAGAAGGGCGAGTGGAAAACAAAAGAGATGGCAAGGGTTTCACCAACAAGAAAATCCGATATGGAAAGCGATATGTACAAAATCCATGTTATTATCGAACGTGACATCTTTCATTTGAAACTTTTTGAGAATATAATTGTGACATCTTTTCGTTTGAAAGTTTTTCAAAATATATTTTCACATTTATATAAAAATGTGAAAATATGGAAAGCACAAGAGATGGCAAGGGTTTCACCAACAAGAAAATCCGATATGGAAAGCGATGTGTACAAAATCCATGTTATTATCGAACGTGACATCTTTCATTTGAAACTTTTTGAGAATATAATTGTGACATCTTTCGTTTCAAAGTTTTTCAAAATATATTTATATAAAAAGTGTTTTAAATATATATAATATTAATCTTATTATCAACTCAAAGTAGTGCAATATGTTATTATTTATTATATTTAGTCATTACTAGTGTATTCGATTTAATACTATAAATTCGAATTGTTATTTAAACAAAAAATTATTGTTCGTGAGATATAGTATAAATATTTGTTGAGTAAATATTTAAAATTATATAAGTTGAGTATAAGAATAAGAAAATATATTGAGTATAAGTAGAAAATTTATAAAGAGTTGCACACATTTATTAATATTGTGTATGGTATTTATATAGATATTTGTTCATAAATGACAAATAAATGCTTGACATCTAGTGCCATCATTATGATATCATGGTGAGTTCCTTGTGCTAGCATGACACGCATTGACCTTGGATAGACTTTTACGAGACTTTTACTCTCCGTAAGTTAAAGGAAATTTTACGTAAATTGAGCTTGATAAGTAAATATGGAAAACGAGGAGATACATACTCGTAGTGTGAGAATATCAGCCAACTAAGTATAAGTACCAACCGAACAAGAGAAATTAGATCAATTAGTGAATAAAATAATAGTTAATCTCAATACTTTTGGTAGCATATAAATTATCACACCACATGTGACCAAGAGTGAGACCAAGTTCATCAAGTAGAAATTTGACCCATATGAGTTTGATAGTGGCATTATCTAGGATCTTGTATTTAATCTCGATGCTATCGAACAAGTAATAGTGCGTTATTTCTTTGAGCTCTAATAAATAATATTATGAACGAGAAAAATAGTAAAATCACTGATATAGTGATGATAATTGGGATTACTCGTTCAATTAGCATCAGAGAAACAATGTAAAGTAGAGGGGGACTATCGCCATATGGAGATACCAAAATGAAGTCTGCCCTAAAGATAGCGTTGTATTCTCTTAACATCAACCCCGTGATGTTGGATGGACAATACATAAACTGATAAACTTAATGAACAATGAAGGCCAAGTTATAGTCAAATATTGCAGAGAGTCATTGATCTGCCGATAGGTAAGATTAGAGAGAGGGGTACCATCATGCAGAAAGAGGTGAGCTCCTAGAGCAACATGAGTGGAGATAAACTTACAAGTACTTATATTAGCTTTGTAGAGAAGATCACTCATATACTTTTTGTAAACTTGAGATTTTAATTGTAATTAAGAAAAAATTGAGAACTTGGTGAAAATAACAGTAAATTAGGAACTTAATAGGAAAATTTGAAACCTTATGAACCTAATTAAAGATAAATTAGGCATTAGGGACTTAAAGGAAAAAATATAAACTTTAGGGACCTAATTATGATTAAGGCATAATTAAGGACTTATGTACTAATATGTACAAGTGTGAGGCCCTCCATGTCAATTTTACTGATATGAATGCTCGAACCTATAGGAGGAGCTATTCAAAGGCTTGTGTAGAGGAGCACGTAGCCGGTAGAGATCCAGTTGGAAACGAGTCACGAGACACGTGGTGAGTGGGTTTTTAGCACCACGTCTGGTTGGGCTAATGAACACAATTTCTGAAATTTAAAACTATTTTTCCAGAAATGATTTTCCATGACTACTTGAATCAGCTTAAACTTTTTGGGAGACTTTTTTGAAAAGGGCATGAATCATGCAATATTAGAGTTAGACTTGCTCGAGTGGGCCTAAGGCCAATGGGCACAGACTTAGGCCTGTAAACAAGTTAAATTCTATATACATAAAAAAATTTTCATAATCAATTGATTGTTTGAATTAGCTACTGAGCTGAAGTTGAATCATTGAACTCGTTAGACTAGTAACACCAAAAATTGTTGATTCTGCATTCCGTATTACAAAACCATCGAGGTGCCTAGTATGGAGTAGTGGTGGTTCTAAGAGCTGCTTGACGACCCACAGAGTATAAGGGAAGCTTTGTTATCTAGTATGTCAAGAAGCTCAAATAGCTTCATGTACATTGAGACCGAGGTTGAAGGGGGAAATGCGTCCCACAATTGCGGACACAAAGTATGAAACTGAGTCTAGGGATCGAGCAATTGATGCCTACACAAACTTTGGTAGAAGTTGTGAACTTCTTCTAGGGTGGACGGTAAAGACGCTCCAGTCCACAAGTGGAACAATAGTGGATTGTTCTGCGAACGTGTGATCTCACTTTGATTATAAAGGGTAGTTGATTATATGTTAATTCAACTTGCAAATTAAATAAATTACCTAAATATTTAAGCACGTTGATTGCTTAACCCCTCACTAAGTTATGAAAACTCACCACCTCCCTTAACCCCTTTTCATGGAAGCTCTTACATCAAGAAGGTGGAAAGGCCGAAAAAGTTCTCGAGGTAAGAAAGATTTATCCGACCATTTTGATTGCTTTGTTTTGGAAAATTGATTTGTTATGGTATGCCTTTACTCTTCTTGTACTACCTTGGTAGGGATATCTGGGTAGTTCAAGAAAATGTGGTGGATTGTTCACGGGGTTCTGACCAAATCGGGTCGGGACGTGACATTAGGTCATGGAAGGCATTCCAAAAATTGTACCAAAACATTTTCATAAATATGGTTTGTTGTCACTCTTTTCAACTCATCACTCATAATTTAAATTCTAAAAATATGGGCCAAAGCCCCTTGTTCACAAAGCATGGTCGTAGCCACTATTTCAAAATATGGTTGATGCCCATCTTTCACAAATGTTAGGTCATAGCCTCGTTTTCTAAAATATGGGTTGAAGCCCATCTTTCACAAAACACAAGTCAAAGCCCCACCTTCTAAAATATGGATCAAAGCCCATCTTTCACAAACTATGGATCAAAGCCTCACTTTCTAAATTATGGGTTAAAACTCATCTTTCACAAATCAGAGGCCAAAGCCCTACTCTCTAAAATTTGCTTGGAAGCACTCCTTTCATAAATCACATTTGAATGCCTCCATACTAATTTTAGTTCAACAAAAAAATTATAAACATAGTACACCATACATATTTTAAAACATGTAGAAAGCATAACATCGGTCCAATCATACCTAACGCTAGAATCATAATCCCACTAACCTCGACTAGAGTCCAACTTCCTTGGTGAGCTTCATCTTGATTTTTGTTTTATCATAAGCTCAACAGTTAAGATTATAATAAAAAATTAATACTCAAATCAAGCATTTCAATTATGTTATATTGTTACTTCCCGATACCATTTCCTGATCCCCCATTTTTTGTCTTTCGGTCCCTAAGTCTGTTTGGCATTTCACTTAAGTTTCTACCATCAACATTCCTATTTTTAGGACTTCTAACTCTTCTAATAGCTCCATTGGGTCGCCAATTTTTCACTAATTTCATTCGGGTCCCCAACATACCACTCTTTTGCAAAATTACACCCCATTCAGGTTTCATCAATTCTTATCTTAAATCTTACAAAATTTTCACTACAATTTCTCCTATCATCTCCATAGGATCATTCCATGCTTTGAAAGGATTGATTTGACTTTATTTAACCCCTGGTCGTAGCTTCACCGAAAAATTGTGTGGTTTGTGCAATTTATCGAAATCTCAACGAAAATAGTGACTTCGACGGGGCCACTAGCCTAGAAATCTAGGGTACCTCTCGGTGACCTCCTTGGACTTGACCCTACCTTAATCAACCACCAAAGTTGTCTAAAACTCCGGTCGAACTACCCCATTGAAACTGAGCAAAAAATTCTAAGGAAAAGAATGAAAAGCTAAGGTCAAGGCGTAACTTAGATCCTACTCGACCACGAATGATGAAGAAGGACTTGATGGGGACCTCAGGGCACCTTTCTTAATCGATTTGGCCGTCAGAGGTCCCTGTAATTCACCAAAAGAGTGGGTGTTCTATTTTCTATGCAAAGGATGAGGCTACTATTTGGAAATGTCAATGATGGCTCGATTGGCGATGACTCGATCACCGATGAACTCCGATATGGGTTCTTTCATGTAGAGAAGGCTCCTAAGAATGTTTTGGACTAGGGTCAGACTTCCCTTGTGCCTTGGTTTACTCGAGCTCAAGCTCAAAAGTCTGTTAACCAAGATAACTAAGCAATCAAATTTCAGAAGGTAATTTCAATGAACAGAGGGGAAGAGTGCAAATGAATTTATAGACGAAGCTCCCTAAGGTCTCTATGAACTTATTCATTTGTGATATGGTCATTTGGTGGAGATCTACCATGGTGTTAGAGCTTCCAAGTGTGATTAGACAAACCCTAGGAGAATCACTTTTAAATTCCTCTATTTATGACATGTGTTCATTAGAGAAGATGACACTATGCATGCGTGCGTGTGCACACGCATGTGTGAACGCGTGATGCATCACAACATGGCACAAAGTGATTGACTATCATTTGCATACATGTGTTAGTGACTGTATTAAAATAATTTGATTGTATTTCTTCACTTTATGCACTCAACAATTGGTTGTGCTCGACTAGCTGTATCCGTACATATTATTATCTATTTAATTGTCTCCATGTAGCATTCTATGATTGGTTGTCCCCATCCGATGTGTTTAATTGTGGTTCATTGTGTACATCAACATGTGGCACACTTTGATTGGTTGTCCTTGTCCTATGTGTTTCGATTGTCATCCATAGTGTCCCTTCAACATGGGGCACACCCTGATTGGTCGTGCTTGATTACATGGCTCAACATCCGTTGACTATCCTACTTCTCCATGCAACGTCTGACGATTGACTGCTTGGCCGCTTAGCCACCTAGCAGACCATGATTGGTCACGAACTACAATGTGGTGGTCTAGTCCAGGACCTTGAATCTAGAGAAGGGTGTTAAAAATCGAATGTAAATTGACTCTAGAAGCATGCACGATAAAGATAGACATAATTACAAGTTAAATTGATTAAACTCTTTCCAAAATTGTGGATTGTTTTTTAGGAAGAAAAGCTTAATGCCTCCTAAGTGTTGAATACGTGGTGAGATGACACTCTTAGGAACATGGGTATGCCCACAAGTGAAAGCAAAGGGAATGTGTATGGTATGACAATAGGGGGACATTAGGGAAAAGAGGTGATAGTCCCAAAGTAACTTTGGAAATTTTTTATGAAGGAGGGTAATAAGGGTAGGGTGAGAGATATCATCCTTAATAAGAAAGATGATAAGATATCTAACAAAAGGCAAAGTGGAAATGAGGAGTGGAGTGTCGAAGTTTCGTTAGACAGGGATGGAAAAAGAGATGCCTAAGACATGTCTCGTGCAAATATTGTCACAGATGTAGGCATCAACCTAGAAAAGGAAACAAATCATTGAGGCACCGCATCAACTAGTGGTCAATAAGTGATGGTGAGACTTTAAAACACTAGGAAACTTAAGGCTCAAGTTACAAATATTGGAAATAATTTTTGAATTGATTTGCCCACAAAGGAGGGGAGGATCCTAAATATGTACATAAATTGTGTGGGGAAGAAGGTATTGTAATGCATATGGAGACAAACGGAAGATTTGACCACCCGGTGGGTAACGGAGTGAGATCTTATAGGGACGATAAAATGGTTTGACACACTAATGAAGAGGGAAAATAAATGATGATACTAGAAAGAGGAAAGAGACCATACCATAAAGGTTAGAGTGCAACGAATGTATGATACTTAGCATGAATATTACACAACGACCATTAGCTAATACACCAAGATGTAGAATGAAGTACCCTTACCAAAAAGAAGTGTGCTATCTATAGTTGAACAAAATTTTGGGTGATGTAGTGGAATATAGATTTAGCCAATTCTTAAGGAAAGGGGTAATAATAAGGTCTTAGGAAAGGGAAGGAGGGTCATCTTCATGGAAATGACATTAAGAGTCTAACAAAGACATGTAAGTAGTACACTAGCTTGGATAGGTGCGAGTAGTATCATGGAAAAAATGTTTAGATGTCATAACCATTTAGTATAGGTAAGGGAATTATTCATCAGATTACATGTTCAAATACACCTGAACAAAATGGTGTGGCAAAGGGGAAAAAATGTCATTTGTTGGAAGTTACTCGTTCTCTTTTCTTTAAGATGAATGTACAAAAGTATTTATGGAGTGAATTCGTACTGATGACAACATATTTGATTAATTGGATGCCCACATAAGTGTTGAGTTTTACATCACCTTGTGAAGTATTGATGGAAAAAATACATACATAGTCCATATTCATGTGTTTGGATGCATATGTTTTGTTAGAGATCATCAACTATCGGTAAGCAAGCTTCATAATTGTGCATTAAAATATATTTATGTTGGTTATTACAGTACTCAAAAGGGATATAAGTGTTGGAGTCCAAGTGAGAAAAGACTTATTGTGAGCATGGATATGACTTTTCGTGATAATGAACCATTCTATAAAGAATCAATGTAGTCTTCAATAGTATTACTAGAATTTTCAGTCATTTATATACGACAAAAAATGAATAAGTTGTCAATGATTAAAGTGTTAAAAATATTATTGTAGTAGTGACTCCATGTCCTAGAATTTGGAGGAGTAAAGATGAAAAGAAGAACGAGTCACAATTGAAGGTATATAGTAGGAGGAGGAAGGATTGCGCTAAGGGGGAGTAAGATGGGTCAGATGATGGTGAAACACAAGGAAAAGTATTTATACCATCACAATTCACTTCCCTAGATGTCCTGAGTATCCATCAATCCTTTGTAGTTTCTCAACATCACCAGAATGTAATGACTCTATATAAGAACAAATACTTATTTCACAATCCATGCCTCTAGATATCTCCGGTATTCATCAACCCTATGATGGTTCATCGATGTCATCAGATGGTAATGATTCTTTACTTATTGTCATTAGTAGAGAACATAGAGCTAATGCAAGGAAACCTCCAATTATGTATGGTTTTAAGAAAGATATATATAATTATGTCTTATATGCAACTGTTCCACTTGCATACAATACATTTATTGCATCACTAATAGTTAGTGTACATACCAAAGTATTGGTAATAGGCTAAAAAGGATTCAAAGTGGCTTGGAGCAATGCATGAGGAGATGAAAGCACTAGAGAAGAATAAAACGTGGGAACTTGCTAAACTACCAAATGAGAAAAAAGTTGTAGGATATAAGTGGGTATTCAATGTGAAACAAAATGTTGAAGGGGAAGTTGTTAGATACAAAGTAAGGTTGGTAGCAAAAAGTTATAGTCAAATATATGGAATAGACTATGATGAGACTTTTGCACTATTAGCTAAGATGAGCATCATCATAATGCTTATTTCATGTGTTGCTAACTTCAGGTGGACATTACATCAAATGGATGTAACGAATGCATTTTTGCATGAAGACCTACAAGAGTAAGTATACATGTAGATTCCACCTGAATTTGGTACGATGAAGACTGTGGGAAAGGTATGTAGGTTGAAGAAATCTCTGTATGGACTCAAATATCACTGAGAGCATGGTTTGGCCGATTTCAACGTGCAGTGGTCAAAATGGGTTACCGATAGTGTAACAGAGATAATATGATTTTCTATCGACACTCTAATAGTCAAATTGCTATTCCCATAGTATATGTGGATGACATTATCATAATAGGGGATGATCGTGCTGAGATATTGCAGCTGAAAAAATAATTAAGTAAATAATTTGAGGTGAAAGACTTGAGTACTCAAAAGTATTTTCTCGGTATTTAGATTGCAAGGTCTAGGAAAGGGATATTGCTTTCTCAAAGAAAGTATACATTGGATTTACTCATTGAGACAAGGATGTTAAGCTATTGAACAACTTCAACACCAATAGAACTAAATCATACGTTATGTGCTCAGTCAGGTGACCTGGTGGATAAAGAACAATACCAGAGTATTGTGGGATGATTGATCTATCTATGTCAAATAAGGTATGATATCACATATGCAATCAGTATTGTGAGCTGATATATGCACGATCCGAGGATAAACCATTGGGAGGCTACCATGATGATATTGAGATATTTAAAAGGGAGTATAAGTAAAAGAACTTTGGTTTAAGGCTTGGAGTCACACTAGAGTAGAAGGTTTTTGTGATTCAGATTGGGCTAGTTGTGTGAATGATACAAGATATACATTTGACTATTGTGTGTTTGTTGGAAGTAATCTTTTATGTTGGAGGACTATAGCTCTTACCTTGAGGTTCCTCCTATGATCAAGAATTGTATCAATTGATGCCGAATTGAGTGAGAATTTTATAATCAAAGTTCTGCTAGTTCTCTCTCTAGCATCTATTGAAAATTATAGATGGGTGCCAAATTAGCTTACCTTTCATCTCTAATTTAGTTGTAGGAGGACTGTGGAGGTGTTGGGAGTGCTTGGTTTGGACTTAGAAGGGCTCAAATTGGCTGATTTCAGCTTGGCCGAAACAAGGCAGCTTTTGTCCGTCGGAGCTACTTCACTGTTCGGTCACACCGGCACTTCTTTTGCGACCCTCGGAGTGAATGGATGCTACCATCGTGTAGCTGACTTCTCCTCGGCTCTAAGAAACCCGACCACACGTTCTTTGGCTTAGAAAAGACCTTATATCGAAGCTCTGGTTCGAGCTTCATAAAAAAACTAAGCAACTAAGAGAGAGTGAGGTTTTCAGGTGTGGAGAGGATGAATGGAGATGGGCTCTTTATGTAGGGAGCTCGGGGACTCGTTGGCCATCCGTTATGATAGTCATTGATGGCCTGAAACATACTAAACAAAAACATTTTCTCTTCACCATCGCTACTTCAATTTTCTGGCGAGTGAACAGTGTTGTCATCTGAACGAAGAAGACGACATTGTTCCAAACCGGACCGGACCGGTTAGAACAGGGTTCAAAGCTTAAACTGGCTAGTTTAGGCCCAATTTGACCAAGTTTTTTAAAATTAAAAATTTCCAAATTCATTATCTATCAAATGGTGGCCTCAATTCTCAAATTGGAATTTTCTAAGCCACCTAGAAAAATGAATTTACAATCCAGTTCAATAGTAGTTCAAGGCGATTCAATCCGATTCGGATCCGGTTTACCTAAACCGGCTTGGTTTTCATCCCCCATTCATCCTAAAGTCCTTTTTATGGATACCGAGTGACCTAAAGAGTCACAAACATCATGAAAAAAGACTTTAGGATGAATTGGAGATGAAAACCAAACTGGTTCAAGTGAATCGGATCCAAACCGGATTGAACCGGTTTGAATCTCTACTTAACCCGATGCTAAATTCATTTTTCTAAGTGGCTTAGAAAATTCAAAGTGAAGATTGAGGCCACTATTGGATAGAGAATGAATTTAGATAAATTTAGAAATTTTTAATTTTGAAAAACTTGGTCAAATTGGGTCTGAACCAGCCGGTTTAAGCTTTGAACCCAGTTTGGACCGGTCCGGTCCAATTTGGAACAGTGTTGTCTTCTTCCTTCAGATGACAACATTGTTCACTTGCCGAAAAATTGAGCTGTACCTGTGAAGATGAAAAGTCTCCGGATAGAGAGCTTCAGGCAATGGATGACAACCATTATGGCATTAATCGGACTGCCAAGAAGTCCCCGAGCTTCCTATATAAAGAGCCCCTCCTCATTCATCCTTCTCACACCTGAAAACTTGACTCTCTCCCTACCGCTCCATTTTTCAGTGAAGCACAAACCAAAGCTCTGACTTGGGCATTTTTCTAAGCCAAAGAAGGCGTGGTTAGTTTCTTTGGATTTGGGGAGAAGTCAGCTACCCACATGTAGAGATAGAATAGTGAAACAGCTCGGGCGGACCGAAGCTGCCCTATTTTGGCCGAGCTAAAAATGGCCAATTTGAGCCCTCCTCAGGCCAAACCAAGCTCTCGCAATACCTTCGAAACCCTCCTACAGCTGAATTAGAATGGAAAGGTAAGCTAATTTTGGCTCCCCTCTATAAATTTTGATTGGTGCTAGAGAGAGAACTGACATATTTGGCTCCCCTCTACAGCTCACTAAATTCTTCCTCAATTCGGTATCAATTGATGTGATTCTTGATCCTAGGAGGAACCTGAGGACCACAGCTATCTGTCCAAATCAAAAGCTCATATTGCCGCACCTCCAACGGTAACCTTTTCAAAGATTTCTCTATCTACGTTCAATTTTACGGCAAAGCTCCGTTTGAGCTCATTCTAACATCAAATCGTGCGATTCAAAGTGCAATTGAATCAATGAAGGTGTAGGAACTTCAATCTAACTTCAATTTCAACAATTAAACTCATTCGATAGGTCAATTTGATAAAATCAAATTCGGTTGAGTTAGGAGGTTGAAATTGGGAGAAAAATTAGGGATTTCAAAAATTTGAGGGACTAAAGTGAAATTTGATAAAATTGAGGGCCAATTGGTCATGATAAAGATGTTGGAGGACCAATTGGGCAATTTTAGTAATTTTTGGGGCAAAACTTACCAGTTTTGTAAAGTGTGGCAAAATGGTAATTTTGGAAAAGTTGGTGACCAAATTGGGAATTTGGAAAACTTGATCCCCTTTATGTAATTTTGAATAAATTGAGGTCTCAAAGTATAATTTTGAAGTTTCAGGACTCAATTTGGGGGAAAATTGGCATTTGGTTTCTAAAGTAAAGGAAAAAGAACTTTAGGGACCAAATTGTAAATATTTGAAAAATTGGGTATTTTATTCATTCATGGTGAATGAAGGCTAATAGGCCAAAGGATAGTAAACAAGGGTGTTCATATTGTGTAGGAACACAAAGTACCGGGAATGCTAGCAAGTACAAGCTCGTGTAGAGGTAGGTAAAGAGCCAAATAAGAGGAAATCATTGAATGATCGGGTGAGTGGGATTTTTATATCATACCCGATTAGGATGATAAGTATATCATAAATTAAAACCAACTACTAAGGGGTATTTTAACCATCAAAACTGAGAGGAGTGATATGGAAATTACGCGTAAAAATAACTTACCGGTTGTAAGTTGATCATACCTGATTGGTATGATGAAACTTAATAGAAGGAAGTAGAAAACCCGCTTATCAGTTATAAGTAGAGATGTCCACACATCTGGTTGGTGTGATTGACGACTAAAAGTTTATTTTTGTCAGAAGTGCTCTCCCATGACTGTGTGCCACTACTTAAACTTTTTTGGAGACCTTTTTGACGGGAGCTTGAATAGCTCAGATGGGCCGGAGGCCTCAGTTTTTGAACTTAGGGGCTAATATGCCCGATTTTGAAAATCTCGTAAAGTGGGCCCAAGGTTGGTTGGCACGAGCAGGAGCTCGTAAACAAATATAAGTTAAGCCATGAAAACTTTAAATGAATGATTTTTTTTTCCATGGTACCAAGACAAGACTGACATACTTGATGGACTGACGGTAATGCGACATGACAGGTCGACAGACTGGTCTAGACAAATAGATGCAAGTTAAGTTGAGGGTCGGGGCCGTTGGAACAGTGGCAACAAAGATTAAATGGCTTATGTGGAAAACTGTTATTTTGTGCATGCACTGAGTTACAGGACCTTTAAGATGCCTAAGATGGGTAGTGATGTGTCCTAGGGCTACTAGACGACATGCCAGAGATAAGGGCTGTTAGTCGTGCCAGCAGTCTTGGAAGCTCGACATAGCTTCATGCGCATGAGACTAGGGTGGGTTCAAGATGAGGTCTCCGTCCTCATATGGACATGGAGTTTTATTTACGGGATTGAGGGTTGGGATGAGGTCTCTCTCCTCATACGGACACGGAGTTTTATTTATGGGATTGAAGCTCGAACTAAAGGTATGTAAGTTAAATTTTTTATGCAGTTTTAATTGATGTTATTCCAAGAAAGGTATAGGTTTAAAGGACACCTTACTCCTCTCGGGTTAAAGAAGGGAAAAATCCTTAGTAAATTGGGAGAGTGGTAGGTTGTCCATGAGGATCCGACCAAACTGGGTTTGGGCGTGATATCCTCGATCTCCGGTGGTGGTTCATCTTGCACATGGCTGGGGTCGAGCTAGTACTTCCATAGCAGTGACATATGGAAGACATCATAAATCCTCTGTAGGTCTGAGGGCAACTCCAATCGGTATGCTACTAATCTGACCCTTTGAATTATGGTGTATGGACCAATGTATCTTGGTTTCAAAATCCTTCTTTGTTGAAACTTGAGTATCCTACTTTGTTGAAACTCGAATTCCAGGTCCTTTCTCCGGTGGTCGGCATATCTTTTCTGCCTATCCTCGACCATCTTGAGTTGGCTCCTTATTATTTGGATCTTCTCTGATGCATCCTCTATCAACTTGACTTTCTCAAGTTTTCTTTATCCTATCTCCTCCCAAAATAGGGGTGTGTGACAATGTAAACCCTATCCTTTGGAGTAAAGGAAAAATCTAGAAAGAACCGGTCAACACGAGTGAGAAAACTAAACAGGTTCATGAACCCCAACAACTAGAGAACAGGAAAATTAGGAAATTTACAACTTCTAGTGATCCAAAGAGTCATTAAAACCTTGGAAAGAGACTTTAGAACAATTTGGGAGAGAAAACCAGACCGGTTCAGGTGAACCATATCTAAACCAGTTTGAACCATCATTTAACTAGATGCTAAATTTATTTTTCTATGTGGCTTAAATTATTCATATTGGAGAATTGAAGCCATAATTAAATAGACAATGAATTTAGATAAATTTAGAAAATTTTAATTTTGAAAAACTCGGTTGAATCGGGTCTGAATCGACCAGTTTAAGCATTGAATACGGTTCGGAACAGTGTTGTCTTCTTCCTTCAGCGCTGGCAGAAAGAAAATGTTTTTGTTCAGTAGGTTTTAGGCCATCAATTAGTTTCATTAAGGTGCCAAACGGACGGTCGTAGAGCCCGAGCTCCCTATATAAAGATCTCCTCTCCATTCATCCTTCACACACCTGAAAACTTCACACTCTCTCAGCTACTCAATTTTCTGATGAAGCTCGAACCAGAGCTCCGACATAGGGGTTTTTCTGAGCCAAAGAAGGTGAGGTCGGGTTCCTTAGACTTAGGGAGAAGTCAACTACCCAACGAAGGCCACCATTCGAGCTGAGGATCACTGGAGAAGTGCCGGCATAATCAAACAATGAAGCAGCTCCGGCGGACCGAAGCTGCCCTGTTCTGGTTGAGCTAAAAGCGACTAAATTGAGTGCTCCTCAAGCCAAACCAAGCTCTCCAAACAGCCCCTCAGTCCTCATATGACTAAATTAGAGTGGAAATGTAAACCAATTTGGCTACCCTCTATAATATCCGATCAATGTTAGAGAGAGAATTAGCAAAATTTCACTGACTAAATTCTCCCTCAATTCTATATAAATTTATGTGATTCTTGATCGTAGGAGGAACTTCAGGATGAGAGCTCCCCACCTGATCAAATGCTCTGACCGCTACAACCCCAATGATAAGCTTTCAAAGCTTTCTCTCTCTAAGTCCAATTTTCCAGCGAAGCTTTGTTTGAGCTTGTTCCGGTGTCAATTTATAAGATTCAAAGGTCAATTGAATCGTATGGATGTATAGGAACACAATTATACCTTCAATTTCAAGAATTAATCTCAATTGATTGGTCAATTTGATAAAATCAAATTCGGTCAGTTCAAAAATGGGAAATTGGGAATTTCAAAAAAATTGAAGGACCAAATTGCAATTTTCCAAAATTGAGGGCCAATTGAACATGAAAGAGATGTTAGCAGACCAATTAGTAATTTTTTGGAATTTATTGGGGTTAAATTACCATTTTTGTAAAGTAGAGGGAAAATGGTAATTTTTGAAAAGTTGGTGACCAAATTGGAAATTTGGGAAACTTGAACCCTTTTTGGGATTTTGGATAAATTGAGGACCTAAAGTGTATTTTTGAAAGCTCGAGAATCAATTTGGGGGAAAGTTAGCATTTGAGACCAAAAGTTAAAGAAAAAGAACTTTAGGGACCTAAATGTAAATAATTAAAAAAGTTGGGCATTTTGTTCATTCGTGAGTAATGAAGGCTATTAGGCCAAATATTAATGAACATGGATGTTCAAATCGTGTAGAAACATGAAGGACCGAGAACACTAGCAAGGATAAGCTCATGTGGAGACAAAAAGCCGATTAAGAGAAAAATACAATACGAATATCGGGTGACTGAGATTTTTCACATCATACCCAGTTGGGATGATGATTATCTCAAAAAGGAAAAACCACTACGAATATCGGGTGACTGAGATTTTTCACATCATACCCAGTTTGGGAGACCTTTTTTACGAGAGCTCGAATAGCTCAGATAGGCTAGAGGTGTCGGTTTTGGAACTTGGGGGCTAAAATGCCTAATTTTGAAAATATCATAGTGGGCCCAAGGCCAGTTGGCCCGAGCAGGAGCTCATAAACAAACATGATGATAAGCCATGAAAATTTTAATGAATGAATGATGTGATTTGGCCATAGTACCAAGACATGATCGACATACTCGATAGATTGGCAGCATTGCGACAAGACCTGATCGACATATCGATCTAGAGAAATAGCTACAAGTCGAGTTAAGGGTCAAGGTCGTTGGACTAGTGGTAGCACAGATTAATGGCTTATGGAAAACTTTGTTTGTGCATGCACTGAGGTTTCGAGACCACCAAGATGCGCAAGAGGGGTAGTGATGCGTCCTAAGGGCTATTGGACGACATGGTGCAGATAAGGGTAGATTGTCATGCCAGAGATAACAGATGCTCAACGTAGCTTCATGCGTATGAGATTGGGGAGGGGTCGAGATGAGGTCTTTGTCCTCATATGTACACGGAGTCACTTTTCGGGTTTGAGGGTTAGATGTTGCGAACATCTACTCATTCCCAGGGTAGAAGTAGATAAGCTTCTAAATAGGTGGCCGGTAAAGTCGCACTGATGCCACAAGTGGGTGGCAGGAAAAGTCACTCCAAAGCCACTAGCGGGTTTAGTAGTGATACTGACTTGCGAATGTGTGTAACCTTCATGATGAAGGATGTGTGTTGGGTGATGACACACCGTGGTAACTAAGAAATAATGGAAAAATCCAAATTTTTAAATGATGGAATTTTTTAAAACAAAGGAGTCTGGCACACTCCATATAAATATTTTTCTTAAAAGTCAAAAGTTTTTAAAAACCCATTCACTGAGTAGTCGTACTCACCCACTCCCTTATATCACTTTTAGAAAATCCCGGAAAGCCTCCCCTTAAAGACCGTCAACTAAGATGCCTGTAAGACAAGTATGTAAAGTTTTAAATTTCATACAGTTTTGATTATGCTATTCTAGGAAAAAGGTGCAAGTTAAAGGACGCCTTACTCTTTACGGTTTATGATAAGGGGAAACCCTTTAATAAATCGGGAGAGTGGCGGGTTGATCATGGGGATCCAACCAAATTGGGTCGGGGTGTGACACTTGGTCCCATGGGTGGGGTTCCCCTAGATTCTTGAGCTTCTAAGCTAATTTCCTTGTGCGGGAAAGGATTCCTTCCTGGTCTTGGGGTGTCTAAGATAATGTGGGTTTGTTTGGTTTCTCTAGGAGCGATCATATTTGTATGATAGAGGTTTATCGTGGGTTAGGGTTCTAGGGCTTTTAGTTTTGAAACTTTGTTTAGAAAACCTTGCTCTGATACCACTTAATTTGTCATGCCCTGACTCGGTTTGGTCAGAGTACTTTGATTAACTCGCCACCCTTCCTCGTACTAATCTAGTATTTTTACCAAATAGTCCAAGGAAGGTAAAGGCATTGGAGTGCCTATTTTCCATAAGAAAGTTTACAAAACATAAAACTTACCTGATGGTAGTGCCCTCGGCTTTCTCTCCTAGACTTGGCTCATTGTAGCGAGGTATTTCTCTTAAAAAGTTAAATGGGAAGGGGTGAGTTTCTACAACACAATGAGTGGGGGCTGGAAAGTGGGTCTTCAAACAATTAGTCTTATCAAACGTTTTAGACTTTTAGTTTATTATAATATGAGTTCATTTCTTCTTAACATTTCCCCTTGCTCGGGAGGAGCCTCAGCAAACAATCACATGCCCTTTCTATCATAAAAAGGGTTTACATGTTCGCATAATATTCCTCAACCGTTTCACTTATGGTTCGGTGCATCTTTACCATCCACCCAGATAGAGGTGCACTGCCTCTACCCTGGGTTTAAGTGGACATCAATAACCCGACCCTCAAACCGTCATCATGTCCGCTTGGTGGGACAATACCTTATTTACCCTCTGACCATTGTCTCGAGAGCTCTTTTCCCCTTCGGCCTTGGTCTCAGTGCTTCATCATGTCCGCTTTATTGGATGAGACCTCATTTCCCCTCCGACCTTGGTCTCAATGCACAGGAAGCTATTGTAGCTTTATGACTGGTTGGAATGGTAGACCTGCCCTTATTGCATCTTGGTTGTCTAACAGCCCTTGGGACCCATCGACTACCTCCTCGAGCTTCTAGATGCTCTCAGATTCCTCATGCATGCATACAACAATTTTGATCCATTAACCATGCTATCTAGTACCAACGGTCCAATAGCCCTAACACTCAACCTAGCCTACAGATGTTTGCATTAACCGACCTGTTGACCTTGTCTAGGCACATTGCCACTAGCCCATCGAGCCTTGTTAATCCTATCTTGGCCCCATGGCAAATCACACAACAATTCTAGTTTTTCTAAGTGATGTGAACCTCTCCAATATATTGACGGTACCCTACACCAAATATGGAATATACCCTAAGACTTTAACGACGCAAGTAAAAAGAATGAAATATATATTGTTTGATTGAAAAACAAGATACAGATAGAAGTAAACGCCACACTAAACTTCTCTAAGAAGAGCTACTAGAAAACCTTAGTGATAAGTCTAATTGCTTGAATGCCACAAGTAAAAACATGATAATTACAAAATTTCTCTCAAAAGAGAAAGAAGATATAAACCTCACAATAACATTTAAATCAAAGATCTGTCCTTATAATGCTATGAAGTTAGCCTTTTATAGGCACCTATGAATATTAGCTATTCTATAAATAAGGAAATAAAATATTATGGTTGACATGCCAACCATATAGAGAATATTACTAATATATTTCTTGTTTCTTAATATTAAAGATGTCTAATATAATAAATATTTTAGACGTAACATTTTATCTTAGACAAATTTAGAAAATATATTGTTTCCTTATTTAATTTTTTAGATATATCTATAAAATATATTATTTTCTTATTTAATCTTCTAGAAGATTTATGATATTAATAAATCTCCCATTCATATTATATCATTTTTTAGTTCTCACATAATATTCTTCAATTGTGCTCCCAGCTAGGCTTCCTTCAATCGCTCTAATTAGCTAATGCATTTCTTCTATAATTCTTTTGGCCCTTGACCTTATCAATGGACCTTGCGAAATATTAAACCTATATTTAACCTCGTACATATAATATATTTTATTCATTAGTTTAATCACTACAATTGATATGTCTCTTCTAAAAATGAATTTAACCCAAATTCCTGGATCTAATATAACTTTCTTGAAACCCTTGTTGGTTAGATTTATATATTCTTGAGCCAATCGTTTTGTAACCAATGTGTTAAAACCATAATCAATATCAAATAATGAAAACCTAATTGTATAATTAATATAATGATTATATATAAACACAATATCATATAAATATTTAGTTAAAAATAAAACTATATTTTTCAATTTACTAAAAAAATCTTCCAAACGTAACTTAATAATTTATACTCATAAATAGATATATTAGTTCTATAAATATCATGTAATATAACAACTTCTCTAAATAATAAATCAACAACATTTGATGTATCATCAATTTTAAGAGATGTCATTTTTAAAAATTGCTTATCTATGAGACACATAATGTAAACCTCGCCCTTTTTAATTAAGGAAACACTTAGTAAAGAATCGGTCAAACTGGGTGAGAAACACATAACCGATTTAAAAACCGATCATCAAAGAACAAGCAATTTGGGAAATCCCAACTCCCAAGTGACCCAAAGTATTCATAAAACCTTGGAAAAGAACCTTAGGATAAATTGAAAAAGAAAAATAAGACCGATTCAGATGAACCGGATCGAACTAGATTGAATCGGTTTATGAACCGAGCTGGTTTATGAACTGGAACTGATAGAGAAAGGACAAACTAGGAACTTTATGGATCCCAAGTGACCTAAATAGTCACAAAAGTCATGAATAAGGACTTTAGGATGAATTGGAGATGAAAACCAAATCAGTTCAAGTGAATTGGATCCAAACCAGATTGAACAGGTTGGGACCGGTTTGAACCACTATTAAACCTAATACTAAATTCATTTTTCTAGGTGGCTTAGAAATTCAAATTTGATATTTGAGGCCACCATTGGATAGAAAATGAATTTAGATAAATTTAGAAATTTTTAATTTTGAAAAATTCGGTCAAATCGGGCTTGAACTAGCTGGTTTAAGCTTTGAGCCCGGTTTAGACTGATCCAGTTCGGTTCGGAATAGCGTTGTGTTCTTCCTTTAGATGACAACACTTTTCACTCACCGGAAAATTGAGCAGCACTGACGAAGCTGAAAATTCTCCTGCCATGGAGTTTCAGGAAATGAATAACCACCATTAAGGTGCCAATTGGATGGCAATTATGACCCCAAGATTCCTATATAAAGAGCCCCTCCTCATTCCTTCTCTCCACGCCTGAAAACTCCATTCTCGCCTAACTACTCTGAATTCTAGCAAAGCTCAAACCAGATCTCCGATATAGGGTCTTTTATGAGCCAAAGAAGGTATGGTTGAGTTCATTGGATTAAGGGAGAAGTCAGCTTCATGCCTGTAGTCTCCATTTGCTCTAAGGGTCGCCGGAGAAGTGCCAGCATGATCGAACAATGAAACAGCTCCGGCGGACTGAAGTTGCCCTTTTTTGGGCTAAGCTGAAATCGACCAATTTGAGCCTTTCGCAGGCCAAACCAAGCCCTACTACATCTGAATTAGAGCAAAAAGTTAATCCAATTAGGCTCCACTTTGTAAATTTTGATCGCGTTATATAGAGAACTTGTAGAACTTCGATGACTAAATTCTCATTCAATTCAACATCAATTGATGCAATTCTTAATCCTAGGAGAAACCTCAGGATGAGAGCTATTTGCCTAGATCAAAAGTTCGGACCACCGTGCCCCCAAAGCTCCGTTTGAGCTTGTTTTGACATCCAATCATGTGATTCAAAGTGCAATTGAATCGTATGAATGTGTGGGAACTCTAATCTAACTTCAATTTCAACAATTAAACTCATTTGATTGATCTATTTGATAAAATCAAATTCGACTCGATTAGAAGGTTGAAATTGGGGGCAAAATTGGGGAAATTTGGGAATTTCAAAAATTCAAGGGACGAAAGTGCAATTTCATAAAATTGAGGCAATTAGGTATGATAAAGATGTTGGAGGACTAATTGTGCAATTTTTGGGAAAAAACTTACCATTTTTGTAAAGTAGGAGCAAAATGGTAATTTTGGAAAAAATGAGGCCCAAATTGGAAATTTGGGAAATTAAACCCCTTTTTGTGAAATTGAATAAGTTGAGGTAACAAGGTGAATTTTAAAATTTTCGAGACTCAATTGAGGAAAAACCGGTATTAGGGACTTAAAGTTAAAGAAAAATAACTTTAGGGACCTAATTGCAAATAAAAGAAAAGTTTGATTTTCTCATTAATTTGGGATGAATGAGGGCTATTTGGCCAAAGGATAATGAAAATGAGTGTTCATATCATGTAGATACACGAAGTACTAAGAATGCCAGCTAATACAAGTTTGAGTAAAGACAACAAGCCGATTAAGAGGATATTCACTACACTATAGGGTGAGTGAGATTTAATATCATACCCGGTATGGATGATAAGTACCTCGAAAATGAAAACCCACTACTAAGTGGGACTTTAATTATCACATCTGAAAAGAGTGATATGGAAATTATGCGGAAAAACTAATTACTAATTGTAAGTAAATCATACCTGGTTGGTTTGATGAAACTTCCTAGAAGAAAGTGGAAAACCTACTAGTCTGTTATAAGCGAAGATGTCCTCATACTCAATCTGTATGTTGGACAGTTTAAAAGTTTATTTTGTCAGAAATGCTCTCCCCTGATTATGTGCCACTACTTAAAATTTTTGGGAGACTTTCTCGACAGGAGCTCGAACAACTCATATAGGTTGAAGGCCTCGGTTTTGGAACTTGGGGCTAGTATGTCCGATTTTGAAAATCTCGAATAGTAGGCCCTAGGCTAGATGGCACGAGCAGAAGCTCATAAACAAACATGATTAATATGCCATAAAAACTTAAGTAAATGAGTTGTTTGGCCATGGTACCGAGACAGTACCAACATACTCGATGGACTAGTGGCAGTGTGACATGACAGGTCTTCAGACTAGTCAAGACAAACAGTTGCAGGTCAAGTTGAGGGTCGAGGCCATCGGACTAGTGGCACCACATATTATATGGCATTATGTGAAAAATTGTTGATTGTGCATGCACTATGCTACGGGGCCTTCAAGATGCTCAAGAGGGGTTGTGATGTGTCCTAGGATAGGATGAGGTCTGGATGACCTATTGGATATAAAGGCAGTTATTCGTACCAGAAGTCTTGCGAAGCTCGACGTAGCTTCAAGTGCATGAGACCGAGGTGGGGATAGGATGAGGTCTTTGTCCTCATACAGACACAGAGTTTTATTACGGGATTGAGGGTCGGATGTCACGAACATCCACTCATTCTCAGGGTAGAAGTGGATGTACTTCTATCTAGGTTGCCGGTAAAGTCACTCTGATGCCACAAGTGGTTATAGTGGACGTGCTGGCATGTGATTGTTTGTTTTACCTTCATGATGAAGGATGAGTGTTGGGTGATGACACACCGTGATAATAAGAAATGGTTATAAATACCGAAATTGAGAATGAAATGTTTTTAAAAGAAAATAAGGTGTCTGACACACTCTAATTCAAACATTTTTCCTAAAAGTTAAAATTTAAAAACCCATTAATTGAGTTGTTGTACTCACCCCCTCTCTTATATCCCTTTCAGGTAACCCCAAAAAGCTTACCCAAAGACCACTAGCTAACACACCTGTAAGGCAAGTATGAAAAGTTTAAAATTTTATACTGTTTTGATTTATGTTATTCCACGAAAGGTACAAGTTTAAACGACGCCCTACTCCTCTCGGTTTAAAAAGAAGGTGCAACCCTTAGTAAGCTGGGAGAGTAGCGGGTTGATCATGGGGATACGACCAAATTGGGTTGGGGCGTGACACATAAAATATCACCCCCTTTTAATCTCAAGTAATTTATAAATTAATTCAATGAAGAAATCAATCCATGAAGATACTTTAGGAACTGAAATATGAATACACAAAATATGAAATTGTTGGCTAAACTTATCTTTTTTATATTTAATGTAGTGAAAACAAAATTTTCTCATGATTCTTTTCATATATGGACCAAAAATATATTCATGCAATATTGCAATAATCTTAACTATCCTATATTTTCCAATAAGTACAACCACGTATGATTTCTTAGCAAGTAACTCACACAAAGAAAATTGAGAGATAAATAATTTTTTTTTCTGAGAAATAAACCAATTTTGCAAGTGAAACTTTTCAAACATATACTTTTTATAGTTTCTAATTACTTAATCAAAATAAAGATTATTTGCATATAATTTCTTTATATAATCAAAACCAAAAACTTTACTATAAAGGATTGTAAACATAATGTACCTTCATGATAGTGCATCAACAACTATATATTTCATACATTGTATGTACTTGATAACATATGGAAAAGTTTTGATGAAAATCACACACCTGACTTTAACCTGTATTGCCCCCTCACTCCACTTTTCACTAAAATATATAATCATTTACAATGCCTATTTCTGATACTTCACAAATATTAATTTTGAACAATTTAGTTAAATTGGGCAATACAAGCAATTAGAATCTAGTTAGTTTATACCCTAAATATTTAAATATATTTTCTTGCACATCACACAATTTAAATGAAATATTCTTTTCTAAAAACATAGTAAGAGGTGTAGGACAACTAATAAAATTATAAATATAATGCGTATAAAAATAGGTTAATCTAAGGAAACTACTATTCTCACTTATGAAATAAGGTGTTGGCCAATCTTGAATTGTCTTAATTTCCTTTTGAATGACAATCCCTTCAAAACTTGCAACATATTTAGGAAATATAGTATTAATACAATCGCAGGCCAACACGTCTAATGAACCCACTTGTTGCGTCAGAGTGATTTTACCTGCCACCTAGATGGAAGCAAGTCCACTTCTACCCTGAGAATGAGTGGATGTACATGACATCTGACCCTCAATCTAGAAATCAATTCTCTGTGTCTGTATGAGGACAGAGACCTCATCCCAACCCTACCTCGGTCTTGTGCACATTGAAGCTACGTCGGGCTTCACAAGGTCACCTGGTCCGACGAACTACCCTTATACCTACCACGTCGTCTAGGGCACCACGACACATCACTACCCAACTTGGGAATCTAGAAGGTCTCGCACACACAGTGCATGCACAATTAATATTTTCACATTATGCGATATAATCTATGGTGCCACTAGTCCAACAGCCCCAACCCTCAACTCAACATGCAGCTGTTTGTCTTGACTGATCTGTCGACTTATCGTGTTACACTGCCACTAGTTGATTGAATATGTCGCTCCAGTCTTGGTACCATGGCCAAAAAAATCATTTATAAGTTTTTCGCATATAACTCATATTTGTTTACGAGCTCCTGCTCGTGCCAACAGGCCTATGACCCACTTTTCGAGATTTTAAAAATTGGGCATATTAGCCCCCAAGTTCCAAAACGGAGGCCTCCGGCCTATCAGAGCTATTCGAGCTCCCATCGAGAACATATACCAAATTGTTTAAGTAGTAGCACATAGTCAAGGGAGAGCACTTCCAATAAAATTATATTTTAAACTATCCTTCATACCAATCGAGTATGATGATATCTTTGCTCATAATCGATGAATGAGTTTTCCACTTCCTCCAAGGAAGTTTCATCATACCAACCGGGTATGATCTACTTACAATTAGTAAGTAGTTTGTCCATGTTATTTTCACATTACTCCTCTAAGTTGTGATGTTTATAATACCACTAAGTAGTGGATTTTTATTTTTGAGGTACTTATCATCTCAACCGGGTATGATATATAAATCCCACTCATCCATTAATGTAGTGAATTCCACTAGGCCGGTTCTTTGTATTCATGTGAGCTTGTCCTTGTTGGCATTCTCGGAACTTCATGTTCCTACACAATATAAACATCCTTTTTCATTATTCTTTGGCCTAATATCCCTCATTCATCCCAATTAAATGAGAAAACCTATTTTTTTCTTTATTTGCAATTAGATCCCTAATGTTATTTTTCTTTTACTTTTAGTCCCTAATGCTGGTTTTTCCTCAAATTGAGTCCCGAAACTTTTAAAATTTATCTTAGGACCTCAATTTATTCAAATTCACAAAAAAGGGGTTAAGTTTTCCAAATTTCCAATTTGGACCCCCAACTTTTCCAAAATTACCATATTGGGGTTAAGTTTTACCCAAAAATTCTAAAATTCCTCAATTGGTGCTCCAAAATTCTTATCATGCACAATTGACCCTCAATATTATAAAATTGCATTTTAGTCCTTCGAATTTTCAAAAATCCCTAATTTTCATCAATTTTTCCCCTAATTTCAACATCATAACATAGTCAAATTTGATTTTATCAAATTGACCGATCAAACACTTCTAATCATTGAAATTGAAGTTAGATTGGAGTTTCTACGCCTTCATACGATTCAATTGCACTTTGAATCGCATGATTTGTGGCTGGAATGAGCTAAAACATAGCTCCACTAAAAAACTAGACTAAGAGAGAGAAAGCTTTGAAAGCTTACCGTTGGGGGCGCAATAGTCCAAGCTTTCGGTCTAGGCAGATAGCTCTTATCCTAAGATTCACCCTAGCATCAAGAATTACATCAATTGATGCCAGATTGAGTAAGAATTTCATCATCGAGGTTCTGTCAGTTCTCTCTCTAGCATCGATCGAAAATTGTAGAGGGAGTCGAATTGGCTTAGCTTTTAGCTCTAATTCAGCTGTTGAAGGGCTGTGGAGTTGTTCGGAAGGCTTGGTTTTGCCTAAGGAGGTCTCGAATTGGCCAATTTTAACTCAGCCAAAATAGGGCAGCTATAGTCCGCCGGAGCTGCTTCACTGTTCCATCATGCCAGTGCTTCTCTGGCGACCTTCGGAGTAAATGGAAACTACATGCGAGTAGCTGACTCCTCCAAAGTTTTAAAGAACCCGACCTCGCCTTGTTTAGCTTGGAAAAGTACCTAAGTCAGAGCTCTAGTTCGAGCTTCATTGGAAAATGAACTAGTTGACAGAGAATGGAGCTTTTAGGTGTGGAGAGGATGAATGGGGTGGGGCTCTTTATATAGGAAGCTCGGAGACTTCTTGGCCGTTTGATTGGCACCTTAATGGTGGTCATTCATTTCTTGAAACTCCCTGGCCAAAGACTATTGATCTTCGCTGGCGCTGTGTAATTTTCTGGGGAGTGAACAGTGCTGTCATCTGAAGGAAGAAGACGACACTGTTTTGAATCGGACTGGACTAGTCCGAACTGGATTCAAAGCTTAAACTAGCTAGTTCACCCACAATTAGACTGAATTTTTCAAATCTAAAATTTTCTAAATTGATCTAAATTCTTTTTCTATCCAATGGTGGCCTCAAATCTCAAATTTGAATGTTTAAAGCCATCTAGAAAAATGAATTTATCATTTGGTTCAACAGTGGTTCAAACCTGTACAAACTGGTTAAATCTAATTCATATCCGGTTCACCTGAACCAGTTTGGTTTTAATCTCCAATTCATTCTCAAGTCCATTTCCATGACTTTTGAGACTCTATGAACCAACTAGGAATCCATAAATTTCTTGGTTTGCCCTTTCTCTATCGGTTTCAGTTCATGAACTGACTTGGTTCATAAACCAGTTCTATCCAATTGGATCTGGTTCATCTAAACTGGTCTGGTTTTTCTCTTCCAATTTATCCTAAGGTTCTTTTCCAAGGTTTTATGAACCCTTTGGATCACTCGGGAGTTATAAATTTCCAAATTTCCCATTCTCTAATGATCGGGTTTGTGAACCGATTCGGTGTTTCTCACTTGGTTTGACAGGTTCTTTTCCCAGTTTTCCTTAACTCAAAAGAGCGGGGTTTACAACTCTCCCCTCCTTTTAGGAGTTTTGTCCCCAAAATTAAATCAACATTTTTCACACCGAAACGAACTTCCCTTAATGTTAACTTGAACGTGTTAACCCTTCGGTCATCCTTTCACTTAGACCACTTTAAATTTCGTGCTTAAGGAATTTCTTTTCATTTATATGGTTTACTCCTTCCATGGAGTTTTATCATAACTGATATATCTTGCTTGTGAATCCAAAGGTATATTCCTAGGTAGACATATCCCTTTGCTTAGGGCAAGATTCTTCCTTTTGCGGTTCTTATTCAAGATTTCATGATTAGGTGTCATGCCCCAACCCGATTTGGTTGGATACCCGTGAAAAACCCGTTGCTCTCTCGATTCAAAAGGACTTTCCTCCAACTTTAACTTGAGACGAGCCAGGCGTAATTTTGACCTTGTTCCCTAGAATGACATATCAAATAAAATGCAAGCTTAAGGGAAATTTTAGCATGCCTGATAGAGGGTAAGGCTTGTTATTATTCTTAGTTATTTTCTCTTTTTCTAAAAAAGGGATAGAAAGGAGGGGGTGAGTCGACTACTCAGTGAATGGGTTTTCAAAAATTCACTTTGAGGAAAAGAATTGTATTGGAGTGTGCTAGACTCCTTTCTTTAAAAAATCCTTTCATTTAAAATCTAGAGTTTTATCACCATTTCCTTATTCATTCACGGTGTGTCATAACCCAACACACAACCTTCATCATGATGGTTAAACACGCATTTGTAGGCCAACACGTCCACTGAAACCACTTGTGGCTTTAGAGCGACTTTACCGGCCACCTAGATAGAAGTATGTCCACTTCTACCTTGAGAATGAGTGGATGTACATGGCATTTGACCCTCAAACCTGAAATCAATTCTCCATGTCTGTATGAGTACAGAGACCTCATCCTATACCTATCTCGATCTCATGCGCTTAGTGCTACTCCAAATTTTGTACGGTCACTTGGTACAACGAACTGTCCTTATACTCACTGGTTCGTCCAGGGCACTTAAGATGCATCACTACCCCTCATGGGCATCTTGATGATCTCATAATCATAGTGCATGCACAAACAGTATTTTCTTATCATTCCATACAATCTCTAGTGCCACTAGTCCAATGGCTGCGACCTTCAACTCAACCTGCAACCATTTGTCATGACTGGTCCAGAGACCTATCATGTCACACTTCCACTAGTTGACTGAATATGTGGGTCTTGTCTAGGTACCATGGCCAAACAATTCATTTATTAGAGTTTTATGGCACATATCTCATGTTTGTTTATGAGCTCCTGCTCGTGTCCACTAGCCTATGGCCGACTTGTTCGAGATTTTCCAAACTGGGCATAATAGCCCCTAAGTGCCGAAACCGAGGCCCCCAACCTATAAGAGCTATTCGAGCTCCTGTCAAGAAGGTATCCCAAATCATTTAAGCATTGGCACATAGTTAGGGGAGAGCACTGCTGACAAAATAAGTTTCAATTGTCCATGATACCAACTGGGTATAAGGATATCTCCGCTCATAACTGATGAATGGGTTTTCAACTTCCTTCGAGTAAGTTTTATCATACCAACCAGGTATGATCTACTTACAACCGGTAAGTAGATTTTTCGCATGATTTTCCCATCACTTCTATAAGTTGTGATGTTTAAAATACCACTTGGTAATGGGTTTTTATTTCGAGGTACTTATCATCCCCAACCAGGTATGATATAAAATCCCACTCATTCGTCAATGCAATGAATTGCACTAGACCGGTCCCTTGTATTCACGTGAGCTTGTCCTTGTTGGCGTTCCCTGTGCTTCGTGTTCCTACACGATATGAACATCTCCGTTCATTATCTCTCGCCTAATAGCCTTTATTCATTCCAAATGAATGAGAAAAATATAACTTTTATTTATTTGCAATTAGGTCCTAAAGTTATTTCTGTTTAACTTTAAGTCTCTAAATGCCAGTTTTTCCTCAAAGTGAGTTCTAAAACTTTTAAAATTTATCATAGGACCTCAATTTATTCTATTTCACAAAAATGGCTTTAATTTCCCAAATTTCCAATTTGGTCCCCAAACTTTTCCAAAATTACCATTTTGCCTTCCTTTACAGAAATGGTAAAATTTACCCCAAAAATTCTAAAATTGCTCAATTGGCCCTCTAACATTTTACGATGCCCAATTGACCCTCAATTTTAGGAAATTGCATTTCGGTCTTTCGAATTTTTGAAAATTCTCACTTTTCCCCAATTTCCCCCTAATTCCAACTTCTTAACATAATCAAATTTGATTTCATCAAATTGACCTATCAAACATTTCCAATTGTTGAAATTGAAGTTTAAATCGAGTTTCTACATGTTCATACGATTGTTTAGCAATTTGAATTGCAAGTTTTAACTCCAGAACGAGCTCAAACGGAGTTGTGCTAGAAAATGAATTGTAGAGAGAGAAAGCTTCGATTACTCACCGGTGAGGGCACGACGGTCCGAGCTTTCTATTTGGGTAGGTAGTTCTCCTCTTGAGGTTTTTCCTAGGATCAAGAATGACATCAATTGATGTCGAATTGGATTAGAATTTTTTCATAGAAATTCAGTCGACTCTCTCTCTAACACCGATCAGAAATTATAGAGAGTAGTCAAATTGGCTTACTTTATGTCCTAATTCGACTGTGAGAGGGCTTGGTTTGGCCTGAGGAGGGCTCGAATTGGTTGTTTTCAACTCGATTAAAATAGGGCAGCTTCGGTCCACTGGAGCTGCTTCACTGTTTGATCACACCGGCACTCCTCCGGCGACTCTTGGATCGAATTGATGGCACCACCATGTAGCTAACTTCTCCTCGGTTCTAATGAACTTGACCTCACTTCTTTGGCTAAAAAATGACCCTATATCAGAGCTCTGGTTTGAGCTTCACTGAAAAACTAAGCAACTAAGAGAGAGTGAGCTTTTCAAGTATGGAGAGGATGAATGGAGAGGGGCTCTTTATATAGGGATCTCGGGGACTCGTCGACCGTCCGTTTGAATGGAGACGATTCTTCTTCGCTGGTGCTGCTTCAATTTTCTGACGAGTGAATAGTGCTGTCATCTGAAGGAAGAAGACGACACTGTTTCGAACTGTACTAGACCGGTCCGAACCGGGTTCAAAGCTTAAACCAGCCAGTTCACCCCTCATTTGACCGAATTTTTCAAATCTAAAAATTTCTAAATTCATTTTCTATCTAATGGTGGCCTCACATCTTTAATTTGAATTTTTTAAGTCACCTAAAAAAATTAATTTAGGTTTGGTTCAATAGTAGTTCAAACCGGTCCAAACCGATTCGGATCTGGTTCACCTGAACCGGTTTGGTTTTCATCTCAAATTCCTTCTCAAGTCCATTTCCATGACTTTGAGGACTCTTTGGGTCACTTGGGATCCATAAATTTTCCGGTCTACTCTCTCTCTATTTATTCTAGTTCATGAGTCGATTTGGTTCATAAACCGGTTCTATCCAGTTTGGACCTAGTTCATTTGAATCAGTCCAGTTTTTCTTCCCCAATTCATCCTAAGGTTCTTTTCCAAGATTTATGAACCATTTTAGGTCACATGGAAGTTGTAAATTCTCAATTTTCCCATTTCCTATTAATCGAGTTTGTAGACCGATTCGGCTTAAAAATTTAAAACTGACCGGTTCTTTCCCCGGTTTTCTCATTATCAAAGGACAAGGTTTACATTAGGAGTTCCAAGATGCCCAATTGTTCCTTTGCCTAGTTATTCTTTTCATCATTGAAACCCTTAGCTTTGCATTCTTTTGAGCATTATATATGGGTTTCGGTGTTATTATCCCTTCGTCCTAATTTTACCCTTCCTTCATCCGTCATTAATTACAACTTTAGTCCATACTAAGTTTGACCTTATCATGCTCATTAACTGATTTTTCCTTACATGAGTGGCTTTTTTCCTCGGGACTGTTGTACTTACTTGTCTCCTACTACATGACATATTCCAAAATCTCTCTGTCCACTAGATTCTTATAACACTTCTTTTAAGGTTGTTTGCAACTTATAACCTTTCAGGGATCATATAACTTCATCCCTCATTTTATTTAGTAATATTCCTTGACTACCTTTACCTTTATCCAATCACCTTACACAACCGTGTTGATTTTCCTTACCCATTTGTCCTTTCCCAACTTTCTTATTGGGTCGTTCCGGTTCCAATCATTTTGTTTCCCAATGTTTTATTGACAAGCTGAGATTCTTCCTTTCTTAAGTCATTGGCATTCTTTATTCAAGGATTTTTCCTTTTTCCTTAGTCCACTTTTACTTACTCGTGATCATTTCATGATTCTTCATTCTAAATTAATCACTCTCGGTCTATGTGTCGATTCCTTTGCTTGGGAAGGTTCCCTTCTTCTAGTTTCATTCTCTACTATGTCCCTCATAATAGAGCTACATGCTCCAACCTTCTTATCATTTCTTGTAGAGTTCTTTCTTCCTTTCTTCACACCTTTATCTATGTTAGTGCATTTGGACTATGACTCGTCTTACCAATTCCTTACTTAAGATATTTTGGGTCCTTCTCTATCTACACTTTTGTTCCGTCCCTTATTCCTTACTAGAGATATTTTTGATTATCGGTTTTATTCCATGCATTCCACACAATGCTCAGTCGTTCACTCTTTAGGCTTCATATACGCGTGTGGACTATGACTTGTCTTACCAATTGTGGTAATTCCTTCTTAGCCACATCTTATTTGGAGGACTTACTTTTCCCTATGGTTGTTTTGCTTCTTTACTTTCCTTGGGACCATCTTTCTAGCAAGATCACATCATTGAGAGGTAGGAATTTAAGAATTTTGAGTACTATATTATTAGAGGAATACAAAAGGTGGGGGTTTTAGCCCTATTACAAAAAGTAGTCACAAAATAGATAGGAAGCTATGGTTTGCATCGCAAGTATCCTCCTTGGTGAGATTATATGTCCGTACTAGCATTCTTGGCTTTAGGCTTGGCTCCCTTTGTACACAGGACTGTGACCTTAATATGTCTTGGTACTGTACTCCTTGGTGGTACTGGATACTTTCCCAATTGGTCCTTTGGGGCTTCTATTATGTCTCGGGCATCAGGAAGCATCTAGGATTGTCTTCCTACAAGGACAAGGTATGGAGTAGAGATATTCCTAGTTTTCTTGGTTCCTCTCCTGGTAGCCATTTAAAATTTTAAGATCAATCCTATTAGTTACTATATTTTCTAGTCTTGATTATGTATTCGAGGAAACAGGCTTTGATACAACTCAAGTTGTCAAGCCCTGACCTAGTTTGGTCGGATCCCCATGATCAACCCGCCACTCTCCCGATTTATTTAAGGGTTTCCCCTTGTTATAAACCGTAAAGAGTAAGACGTCCTTTAACCTGCACCTTTCTTGGAATAACATAAATCAAAACTACATAAAAATTTTAAATTCATTATACCTGTCTTACATCGTGTTAGTTAGTGGTCCTTGAGGGTAACCTTTCCTGGATTTTTCCTGAAAAGGGATATAAGGGAGGGGGTGAGTACAACAACTCAGTGAATGGATTTTCTAAATCTGACTTTTTAGGAAAAAGATTTTGTTGGAGTGTGCTAGACTCCTTATTTCATTCCAAAATTCATTTTATTACAAATCTCTTTGTTTTATCACCATTTCTTATTAATCACAGTGTGTCATCACCCAACACACATCCTTCAACATGAAGGTCAATCACACAATTGTAGGTCATCACGTCCATTAAACCCATTTGTCGTGTTAGAGCGACTTTACTGGCCACCTAGATAGAAGCACATCCACTTCTACCCTGAGAATCAGAGGATGTACACGACATCTGATCCTCAATCATGAAATCAATCCTCCGTGTACATGTGAGGACAAAGACCTTATCCCAACCCCACCTCGGTCTTGTGCGCATTGAAGCTACGTTGAGCTTTGCAAGGTCACCTGGTCCGATGAACTACCCTTATACCCACCAGGTCGTCTAGGGCCCTAGGACACATCACTACACCTCTTAGGCATCTTGAAGGTCTCGTACACACAATGCATGCACAATCAGTATTTTCACATCATGGCATATAATTTGTGGTGCCACTGGCCCAATAGCCCCGACCTTAAACTCAACCTCCAGTTGTTTGTCTTGACTGGCCCGTCGACCTGTCATGTCGCACTACCACTATTTGATTGAATATGTCGATCATGTCTTGGTACCATGGCCAACCAATTCATTTATTTAAAGTTTTATAGAATATAACTCATATTTGTTTACGAGCTCCTGCTCGTGCCAACTGGCCTATGGCCCACTGTTCGAGATTTTCAAAACCAAGCATATTAGACCCCAAGTTCCAAAACTGAGGCCTTTGGCCTATCAGAGCTATTTGAACTCCCATCAAGAAGGTCTCCCAAATTGATTAAGAAGTGGCACACAGTCAAGGAAGATCACTTCTGATAAAATTATATTTTAAACTTTCCATCATACCAATCGAGTATGAGGATATCTCCACTCATAACCGATGAATAGGTTTTCCACTTCCTCCAAGAAAGTTTCATCATACCAACCGGGTATGATCTACTTACAATCAGTAAGTAGTTTTTCCATGTCATTTTCACTTCACTCCTATAAGTTGTGATGTTTAAAATACCACTAAGTAGTGGGTTTTCATTTCCGAGGTACTTATCATCCCAACGGGGTATGATATATAAATCCCACACACACATTAATGTAGTGAATTCCACTATACATGTTATTTGTATTCACATGAGCTTGACCCTACTAGCGTTCTCGATACTTCGTGTTCCTACATGATATAAACATCCTTGTTCATTATTCTTTGGCCTAATAGCCCTCATTCATCGCAATCGACTAAGAACATCAATTTTTTCTTTATATGCAATTAGGTGCCTAAAGTTATTTTTCTTTAACTTTAAGTCCCTAATGCTGGATTTTCCTCAAATTGAGTACTGAAACTTTTAAAATTTATCTTTGGACTCAATTTATTCACATTCACAAAAAGGGGTTAAGTTTTCCATTAGGAGCGCGATGGTCCAAGCTTTCAATCTAGGAAGATAGCTCTCGTCATGAGGTTTATCTTATGATCAATAATTGCATCAATTGATGCTGAATTGAGTTAGAGTTTCTTCATCGAAGTTCTGTTGGTTCCCTCTCTAACACCGGTCAAAAATTGCAGAGGGGAGCTGAAGTGGCTTACCTTTCAGCTCTAATTCAGCTGTAGGAGGGCTGTGGAGGTGTTGGGAAGGCTTGGTTTTGCTTGAGTAGCGTTCAAATTGGCCAATTTCAGCTTGGTTGAAACAGGACAGCTTCGGTCCGCTGGAGCTGCTTCACTGTTCCATCACGCTGGCGCTTCTCCGGTGACCCTTAGAACAAATGGAGACTACAGGTGTGTAGCTAACTTCTCTCTGGTTCTTATTTGGCTTAGAAAAGTACCTAAGTTAGAGCTCTAGTTTGAGCTTCACCGAAAAGTGGAGTAGTTGAGAGAGAATAGAGTTTTTTGGTGTGGAGAGGATGAATAGGAAGGGGCTTTTTATATAGGAAGCTTAGGGACTTCTTGGTCGTCCGATTGGTGCCTAAATAGAGGTCATTCATTTCCTGAAACTCCTTGGCCAAAGACTTTTTAGCTTCGCCGGCACTGTGCGATTTTTCAGTGAGTGAACAGTGCTATCATCTGAAGGAAGAAGATGACACTATTCCGAATGGGATTGGACTGGTACGAACCGGGTTCAAAGCTTAAACCGGTTGATTCAACCCCAATTTGACCGAATTTTTCAAATCTAAAAATTTCTAAATTCATTTTCTATCCAATGGTGGCCTCAAATCTTAAATTTGAATTTTTTAAGCCACCTAGAAAAATGAATTTAGCATTTGCTTCAATAGTGGTTCAAACTGGTTCAATCTAGTTTAAATTTGGTTCACCTGAACTGGTTTGGTTTTCATCTCCAATTCATTCTCAAGTCCATTTCCATGAATTTTGGGACTCTTTCTGTTACTCGGTATCCATAAATTTCCTGGTTTGCCCTTTCTCTATTGGTTCCGATTCATGAACCGACTCGGTTCATAAACCGTTTCAATCTTGTTGGATCCTTTTCATCTGAACCGGTCAGGTTTTTCTCTTCCAATTTATCCTATGGTTCTTTTCCAAGTTTTTATGAACCCTTTGGATCACCCAGAAGTTGTAAATTTCCAAATTGCCCGTTCTCTAACGATGGGGTTTGTGAACCGGTTTAGTGTTTCTCACTTAGTTTGACCGGTTCTTTTTCTAGTTTTGCTTAACTCAAAAGGGTAGGGTTTACATAAACCATGAGTTATCTTCTTAGAATTTCCATACTTGAATTCTTGCAAAAATGATATAATATTGCTCGACAAATATCTTGCATTGGGTTTAATATTTAAAAATATATCCTTGTACATAAGTACTATTAGGACATGTAAATTTATATTAACCTCACGTTTTCTTGTAAAAAAATTATCTTTGCTCTCTTTATTTTTAATTATGACATTTTTCCTTTTCTTTTTCAATTTTAGTTTTTGTCCCTTCTGTTTCAACTCATTTATTTCTCTTCTTTTTCAACTTTGACTTTTCTATCTTCTTTTTCAATTATGGCTTTTATCTCTTCTTGTTTTTATACTATTTTCTTTTCATTTGCCTTTTTTCCTTTTCAATTGAACCTCACGTATTTTTTGTAGATTCAATGATACAAGAGATATCGATTTATTATTCATCACAAATGTGTACCTATTTATTAATCTATCATGTGTAACTTAACAATCAAACTTCCAAGGTTGTCCCAATAGAATATGGCATGCATGCATTGGTACCACATCACATAATACCTCATCCTTATATTTCTCAATATTGAATGAAACCAACACTTGCTTGGTTACCTTGAGTTTATGTTGATCGTTCAATCTTTGAATTGGATAAGGCTTCGAATTTTTTAGTGTAGGTAATGGCAACTTCTCCACAAGCTCGGTGCTAGCCATATTAGTGCAGCTCCCCCCATCTATTATAACAGAACAAACTCAATTTTTCATAGAACAATGAGTATGAAATAAATTCTCATGTTGGTTGTCCATGATGTCATCAATCCATGGCCTTTCACTTGTAGTACATTGATTGATGGAATTATGCCTGGTGCTATCACAATTAACTTGGAGATCTTCAAATTCCTCGAGTTCTTGTGTATCAAAACACATAGATTGAAAGCCCTAAGGCTGTTATTCAATGGAAGTATGTTGATGCAAATGACATCTCACACCTTCCTCCAAGCGATCCATTCGTGTGTGAAGTGGCTCAAATCCAAACTTTACAAATTGTTTCATCATTACTTTCTAGTGTAGATTTTGAACGGGCTAAGGACAATTGTTTTCTTTCCATATGTTTTCTTGTTGTTGGTACTTGTAATCCTACCAATTGTTAGAAACAAAAGAACCTCGCAACTCTCCCTCACATTTTTCTCTCAAACACTCATATTTCACACTCAAATGGCTTTTCTTATAGAATTAAAACACTCTTAAATTTTTTCACTCATATGTCTTCTTTTAATTTTAATTAATCTCAAGAACAAATCATTTTCATGAAGCAGTTCAACTTGAGTAACAATCAAAACAAATCAACAAGATTTCAAAATTTTTTTTTTAAAGGATCTAATTGTAAGGTACGAGGATACTAAAAAAATATAGAAATAAGAATAAAATCTAATAAAGTAGAATGAAAAAGATACTGAATATAGACTTTTGTGCCTTTTCTCTTTTTTTTTTTTGCATTTTTTATGCCTTTTTATCATTCATTTTTTTCATTTTTTATTCTTTTAACTTTTTTGCACACCTTTTTTTGCACGAATTGTTTTTTACTTTTTAAAGTTCTTTTGTTGGTTTTTAATATATTTATTAATATCATAAATCTTTTAGAAGATTAAATAAGAAAATAATATGTTTTCTAGATATATCTAGAATATTAAATAAGAAACAATATATTTTCTAGATTTGTCTAAGATAATATGCTAAGTCTAAAATATTTATTATCTTAGACACCTCTAAATTAAGAAATAAGAAATATATTAGCAATATTCTCTATATGGTTGGCATGTCAACCATAATATTTTATTTCCTTATTTATAGAATTGCTAATATTCATAGGTCCTTATAAAATACTAACTTTAAAGCATTATAAGGATAGATTTTTGATTTCAATGTTATTGTGAGGTTAATTTCTTCTTTCTCTTTTGAGAGAACTTTTGAACTTATCATGTTTTTACTTATGGCGTTCAAGCAATCAGACTTATCATCATGGTGTTCTAGGAGCTCTTCTTAGAGGAGTTTAGTGTGGCATCTACTTCTATCTGTATCTTATTTTTCAATTGAATAAGGTATATTCCATTCTTTTTACTTGCGTCATGAAAGTATTGGTGTCTATTCCATATTTGGTATAGGGTGTTGTAAGTATATTAGTGGGGTTAGCATCAGTTGGTATCAGAGTACACGGTTGCACGACAAGTTTTATACTATCCTTTCGAATTTTGTTCTACTTCCTTTATATTCTACATATTCCTATTCACTATACAAAAACCAACAAAAAAATCTCTCTTTTTTCTTTTATCTACTTATATTTTCATTATCTCCTTTCTACTTCTAATCTTTATAAAAAAATCTCATCTTTTTTATCTACTTTATTTATATTAAACAAAGCAAAAAAATTGTTAAAAAAGCCAAAAAATTGTGTAAAAACTCCCATTCAAATTGTATCCTTCTTTAGTGCTCTTATTATACTCTTCAATTGTGCTCCCAGCTAGGCTTCCTGCAATCACTCCAATCAGCCAATGCATGTCTTTTGTAATTCTTTTGGCCCTTAACCTTGTGATTGGACCTTGCGAATTGGATGCACCCTTAGTTGAACTTACATTAATGAGAGTTTTCATGGTTCTTATAATTCATGTTTGACTACAGGTCCAACCTGTGCACCCTGTACTTATGTCTCTTAAAGTTTATAGCTTTACATTTTAGTCCCTGATCTTCATTAATCTCAGTTAAGTCCCTAAGACTTCCAAATTTTCTCACGTGTTCTTAACTTTTCCAAAATTACAAATGGGTCCTCGATTTTCCCAAAATAGCCAATCAGTCCCTAATTTCCCAAAAATTAACAATTTCTCCTTGGACTTTCAAAATTGTCAATTGGTCCCCCATTTCATCTAATAGCTCAATTAGGCCCTAATTGGAAGTAAATTTTATGAAAATGCCCTAATTTTTCTTAAATTGCAATTCAGACCCAATTTTCAAAAATCCCCAAATTGACCAATTTCACAAAAATTGCAATTTGGTTCCCAAATCACAATTTTGTTCAATTAACTGCCAAAACTTGGTTAATTGCCCTCATTCTTGATTTGAATCATCTTCTCTAAGTTTTTCTCATCATTTCATGCTTTGAACCACTCGATTTTGCTCGGAAATGAGCTCAAACAGAGCTTCACTTGAAAATTTAGTTTAGAAAGAGAAAGCTTTGATATATTACTAGTGAGGGTCCGGTGACCAGAGCTTTTGCTTTCTCTAAATTACTCTCATCCTAGGGATCCTCGTCAGATCAAACCACACTTCAATTGGTGGCATGAGTAGTGTGAATTTCTTAGTTTCAGTTTTCATAGAATTGTGCCATGAATAGTGTTTTTCGACGAAGCGGCGACGGGGTAGGGGGGCTTACCGTGCTCTTGGGGAAAGGTCGGGTCACCTCTAGGTGGCATTTAGGGGGCTTGGTTTGGCTAGAATTCGCTTGGGGATGACTCGAGTTGAGCTCGAGCAGCTTGGGCAACTAATAACGAAGGAGTGGCATTACTATTTGAACTTCCTCGTTCTTCTACAGTGGCCCTCGGGCTGAAAGGTGGGTGCATGCGGATAGAGGACTTCCTCCCAGTTCTAATGGTACTGAATGTAGTTTTCGAGGTGGAGAAAAGCCTCGATGTCAGAGATCTGGTTTGCTGCTCCCTGGAAAACTAAGTAGTTTGTCTTCTTCAATCGATTGTGGGATGTTGAGAATGAAAGGAGGGGTGCTCTTTATATAGGGAGCTTGACAACTGTTCTGGCTACTGGCTGACATGAGACTCGACCGTAGGTGACCTAATCGAAGAGATTTCCCAATCGTAGGAGACTCTAGCTTTTTTAGCCTCTCTCTCTTCTCTCTTCTCTCCATCAGTAGCTAGAGGTTGAAGACGATGACATGGTGGGCGTACAACATGGCACGTTGTGATTGGCCAATTTTTTTGAAGTTCAGGTCCAACTAAGCCACCTCGTCAGTCGTTGACTCGTTGACCACACATGTGGTAGCCTCTCATTGGCTGTCCGGGCTTGTGTGGTTGTTGATTGGGCATCATTGACCATTGACCAGTTTAGTCTGACCGTGTTTAGTGACCCAAATTTAAAATTTGACTAGTTTGGATCCGAATCGACCGATTTTATGAAATTTAAAAATTTCTAAATTGATTTTCTATCCAATGGTGGCCTCAATTTCCTAAATTGACTTTTTTAATCCACCTAGAAAAATAAATCATTGAACCTGTTCACTATGATTCATCTTGGTTTAGTCTGGTTAGGGTCTGATTCACCCCGAACCAGTCCAGTTCACTCATCAATTCCACTTCCCGATTCTTCCTCATGATTTTTATAAATTTTTGGTCACTTGGAGTTTTCCAATTTCCCATTTTAACCCTTCTTTATTATTTTTTGTTCCTTTTTCGGCTCGAGTTTCTCAAAACTGCCGGTTCTTTCCTCGATTTACTTGGTCCATGGGAATGGATATCACACCCTCTCCCTCTCTCTACCTCTCTCTCCAACTCTCTCCCCCTCTTTCTCCTTCTCTCTCCTCCTTTCTCCTAATACCTCTATCTCTCCTCGTGTCTCTCTCCCCTTTCTCCCTTTCTCTTCCACTCTCTCCCCCTCTCATGATCTCTCTCTCTAACTCACTCCCTCATATCATATTATATTATGGGTCGATCATGGGTCTGACCCATTTCTTATGACTTGTACTAAGTATTGGAACCTTATAAATACATAACATTTCTTTATTTTATCTAATGTGGGCTGATAATGAGTTGGACCCATTTCTCTCTCCCTCTCTCGCCCCACTATCCCTCTCTCCATCTCTCTCTACCTCTCTATCCCATTTCTCCCTCTCTCCATCTATCTCTCCACTTGTGAGATAATATTATGGGCTAATAAGGGGTTGAGTTGGGTTTTCTGCCTTTCTCTCTCTTCCCCTTCTCCCTCTCTCTACCTCACTCTCCTCCTTTCTCACACTCTCTCTTCCTCTCTCTCACTATGGATCTGTCTCTCTTACCCTCTCTCTATCTCTTCCCCTCTCTTTACCTCACTCCCTCGTATGAGATCATATTATGGGTCGATAAGGGGTCGGACCTATTTTGTATGACTTCTACTAAGTAGTAAAACACTTTCAACTTTATAAATCATCAACATTTCTCTATTTTATATAATGTGGGTCAATAATGGACCGGACCCATTTCTCTCTCCATATCTGACACCACTCTTTGTAATCCCGTCCCTTTAAAATAAGGAAACTGATGAAAGAACCAGTCAACCTGAGTGAGAAAAATTGAACCAGTTCATAAACCTGATCATTAGAGAATGGGCAATTTGGGTAATTTACAACTCACGAGTGACCCAATGGGTTCATAAAACCTTAGAAAAAGACCTTAGGACAATTTGAGAGAGAAAAACCAAACTGGTTCAGGAGAACCAGATCTGAGCCAGATTGAATCGGTTTATGAACCCAGTCGGTTCATGAATCAGAACCAATAGAGAATAGGCAAATCGGAAAATTTATGGATCTGGAGTGACCTAAGGAGTCACAAAAGTCATGAAAAAGAACTTTAGAATGAATTGGAGATGAAAACCAAACCGGTTCAACTGAACCAAATCTGAACCGGTTTGAACCACTATTGAATCAGATGATAAATTCATTTTTCTAGGTGACTTAGAAAATTTAAATTTGAGATTTGAGGCATATTGGATAGAGAATGAATTTAGATGAATTTAGAAATTTTTAATTTTGAAAAACTCAGTCAAATCGATTCTGAACTGGTCGGTTTAATCTTTGAACCCGGTTCGGACCAGTTTGATCTGATTCGAAACCGTGTCATCTTCTTCCTTCAGATGATAGCACTGTTTACTAACACGAAAATCGAGCAATGAATGGCAATGAAGTTGAAAAGTCTTCAGCCAAGGAGTTTTTGGCAATGAATGGCTGCCATTAAGGTGCCAATCAAATAGCCAAAAACTCCTTGTGCATTCTATATATGAGCTCATCCTCATTCATGTTCTCCACACCTGAAAACTCCATTCTCTCTCAACTGCTCCTATTTCCAATGAAGCTTAAACTAGAGCTCCAATATATTGTCTTTTCTAAGCCAAAGAAGGTGTGGTCGGGTTCTTTGGATTCAGGGAGAAGTCACCTACACGCCTATAGTCTCCATTTGCTCTAAGAGTTACTTGAGAAATGATGGCGTGAAGGAATAGTGAAGCAGCTCCGGCGGACCAAAGCTACCCTTTTTTGGCCGAGCTGAAATCAGCCATTTCGAGCCCTTCTCAAGCCAAACCAAGCCCTCCCAACACCTCCATAGTCCACATATAGCTGAATTAGAGCTGAAATGCAAGCCAATTTGGCTCCCCTCTATAATTTTCGACTGGTCCTAGTGAGAGAACCGGTAGAACTTTGATTATAAACTTCTCACTCAATTCAACATAAATTGATGCAATTCTAAATCTTAGGGGGAACCTCAGGACAAGAGCTATCTGCCCATATTGAAAGCTCGAACCGTTGCACCCCGACGGCAAGCTTTCGAAGCTTTCTCTCTCTAAGTCTAGTTTTTTGACGAAGCTCCATTTGAGCTCATTCTCACATCAAATCATGTGATTCAAAGTACAATTGAATCGTATGAAGTTTTAGGAACTCCAATTTCAATTTCAACAATTAAAGTCATTTTATTAGTCAACTTGATAAAATCATATTCGGTTGAGTTAGAAGGTTAAAATTGGGGGAACATTTTGGGGGTTTTGAAAATTTGAGAGACTAAAGTGCAATTTCATAAAATTGAGGGCCAATTAGGCATGATAAAGATGTCGGAGGACAAATTAGGCAATTTTGGGGTAAAACTTACAATTTTTTAAAGTAGGGTCAAAATGGTAATTTTGGAAAAGTTGGGGACCAAATTGAAAATTTGGGAAACTTGTAGTCGTTTATGTGATTTTGAATAAATTGAGGTCCCTAGGTGAATTTTAGAAATTTAGGGAATTAATTTGAGGAAAAAATGATATTAGGGACCTAAAGTTAAAGAAAAAGAACTTTAGGTTATAATTTCAATAAATCGAAAAGTTTGTGTATTTTATCCATGCACGATGAATGAAGGCAATTAGGCCAAGGGATAATGAAAAAGGAGGTTCATATCATGTAGGAACACGAAGTACTAGGAATGCCAACAAGGACAAGCACGCGTGAAGACAAAGAACTAATCGAGAGGAATTCACTGAATTAAAAGGGTGAGTGAGGTGTTTAATATCATACCCAATTTGGGATGATAAGCACCTCGGAAATGAAAACAAAGCTGCTAAGTGGTATTTTAACCATCACACCTAGTAGGAGTGATGTGAAAATCACGCGGAAAAACTACTTACCAGTTGTAAGTAGATCATACCCGACTGATATGACGAAACTTCCTAGAAGGAAGTGGAAAATCAGCAGGTCGATTATAAGTAGAGATGTCCTCATACCCGGTTGGTATGATTGACAGTTGAAAAGTTTATTTTGTCGAAAGTGTTGTCCCCTAACTGTGTGCTACTACTTAAACATTTTGGAAGACCTTCTTGATGGGAGTTCGAATAGCTCAGTTATGTCGGAGGCCTCGATTTTGGAACTTGGGATCTAATATGCCCGATTTTGAAATTCTCGAATAGTGGGGCCTAGGCTAGTTAGTACAAGTAGGAGCTCATACACAAACATGATTTTAAGACATAAAACTTAATTGAATGAATTGATTAGCCATGATACCAAGACAAGACCAACATACTCGATGAACTAGTGGTAGTGCGACATGACATGTCAACGGACAAGTCGACACAAACAATTATAGGTCGAATTGAGGGTCAAGGCCATTGGACCAGTGGCACCAAATATTAAATGGCTTTTGAGAAGAACTTTGTTTGTGCATACACTTGAGGTTCGGGACCATTAAGTGCCTAAGAGGGGTAGTGATGCGACCTTCTCTCTCTTCTTACCCTCCCTTCCTCCTCCCACTATCGATCTACCTCTAATTTTCTCTCTCTTCCCCTTCTCCCTCTCTCTAACTCTCTCTATAATGTTGAAATTTTTTCACTACTTAGAAGTCATAAAAAATGGGCCCGACCCCTTATCAACCTATAATATTATCTTAAATGGGGAGAGAAAGAGGGAGAGTGGGTGAGAGGAAGAGAGAGAGATGGAGAAATGGGAGAGAGGTAGAGAGAAAGAAGAAGAAGAAGAAGAGGTGAGGGTGTAGAGAGAGGAAGAGAGACAAGGAGAGAGAGGTAGAGGGAGAAGGGGAGAGAGAGAAAGAGAGAGAGAGATGTAGAAAGAGGGAGAAGGGGAAGAGAGAAATGCGCAAGTATAGCCAAATGGGGAGGAAAGCGGGTGGGGAGTAGAGAGAAGAATTTTTAGGGTTTTTCGGTTTTTTCAAGGTTTTTAGGAATTTTATGGTTTTTAAGAATTTGATCCTACATTGGATAAATAGAGAAGTGTTGTAAATATATAATATAATATTTTTTAGGGTTTTTATGGCTTTTTAGGGAATTTTAGGGTTTCTTTTAGCGATTTTAAGGGGTTTTAGGGTTTTAGGGTTTACGGATTTTTAGGGGTTCTAATGGTTTTTTACGGAGTTTTAGGGTTTTGTTAGAGTTATTTATGGTTTTTTAGGATTTATAGGGTTTTAGGGTTTTTATTGTTTTTAGGATTTTTTTTATGAGCCTTTAGGGTTTTTAGGATAAATAGGGTTTTTAGGTGTTGTAAGGGTTTTTTAGTGGTTATTAGGGTTTTTATGGTTTTATTAAGGGTATTTTAGGGGTTTTTAGGATTTTTAATGATTTTTATGGGTTTTTTTACGATTTTTTGTGTTCTAAGGTTTTTTTAATACGATCGCACATTGGATAATATAAAAAATTGTTATGACTTTATAAGGTTGGAAGTGTTCCACTATTTAAAAGTGATAAGAAATGAGCCCCAACCTTTATCGGCCCCATACTAGATAAAATGGAGAAATATTGTGGATTTATAAGTGTGGGTGTGTTCCACAACTTAGTACAAGTCATAAGAAATGGGTATGACCCCTTATCAACCTATAATATTATCTCACAATAGGGAGTGAGGTAGAGAGAGGGGGAGATATATAGAGAGGGTAAGAGTGAGGAAGAGAGAGAGATCGGTTGATGGGGAGAGGTAGAGTGATAGAGAGAAGGAGAGGTGTGAGGTAGAGAGAGGGAGAGAGAGGAGAGAGAGGGAGAAGGGGAAAAAAAGAGAAAGGTAGAGGTAAATTGAGAGGGGGAGAAGAGAGAGATGATTTTTTAGGGTTTTTTGGGGGTTGTTTTTGGGGGTTTTACAAGGTTTTTAGGGTTTTTTTAATGTGTTTTTACGGTTTTTTAGAATTTTGAAGGGTTTTAAGGCATTTTGAGGATTTTTAAGGTTTTTTAGAATAATGATCTCACATTAGATATATATCAGATGTGTTTTGACTTTATAAGGTTAGAAGTATTCCACTACTTACAAGTCATAAGAAATCTGTCCCACCCCTTATTAACCCATAATATTATCTCAGAGAAGGAGAGAGAGGAGTGTCATGCTCCAACCCGGTTTTGTTAGAACCCTGTGAGCAACTCGTCACTCGTTATAACTTGTACTAAGTAGTGGAACACTTACAAACATATAAATCCACAACATTTCTATATTTTATCTAGAGTGGGCCGATAATAGGCCAGACCCATTTCTCTCTCCCTCTCTCACCCTCTATCCCTCTCTCTACCTCTCTCCATCTCTATCTCCCTCTCTCTTTCCCTATGAGATAATATTTTGGGTTGATAAGGGGTGAGACCCATTTCTTATGACTTGTAAGTAGTGGAACAATTCTCAACTTATAAAGTCACAACACTTCTTTATTTTATTAAATATACGATCATATTCTAAAAAACCTTAAAAATCCTAGTAAATCATAAAAAGCCTAAAAACCTAAAAAAGAACTGTAAAAGCTAAAAAAACATAAAAAAACTAAAAAAATCCTCGTAACCCCGAAAAAACCCTAAAAACACCTAAAACCCCTAAAAACACTAGAAACCTTAAAAACCCATAAAATCACTAATAAAAATCTACAACCATAAAAATCCTAAAAACTTTAAAAATCTGAGAGAAAACCTTTTCAAACCCCTAAAACACTTAAAAGACCATAAAAAAACTCTAAAAAACCATAATAACCCACTAAAACACTAAACAACCCTAAAATTACATAAAACCCTAAAAATATTCCTAATAACCCCTAAAAACCCAAAACCACTAAAAACAGAAAAAATACTTAAAATCTGTAAAAACCTAAAAACCCTAAAAACATAAAAAAAAACCATAAAACCTTAAAAAAAAATACTAAAAACCATAAAACTCGAAAAAGCCATAAAAACTCTTAAAAAAATATAAAAACCTAAAAATGCCAAAAAAGCCCTAAAACCCTAAAAGAGACTAAAAATCCTAAAAAATCCTAAAAAATCCTAATAACCATAAAACCCAAAAAAACCTTAAAAACCCCTAAAACCCTAAAAAAACTTTTCTCTCTTCTCCCCTTCTTCTCACCTCCCTCTCCGTGTACCTCCTTCTTCCTCTCTCTACCCATTATCCCTCTCTCTACCTCTCTCTCCCACTCTGTCCCCCTCTCTCCTCCTTTCTCTTTATACATCTAGTCTCCTCGTCTCTCTCTCTTCCTCTCTCTAACCCCACCTCTTCCTCTCTCACCTTTTTCCCTCTCTCTTCCTCTCTCTAACCCCACCTCTTCCTCTCTCACCTTTTTCCCTCTCTCTACCTCTCACCCTCAACTGATCTCTCTCTCTCTTCCTCACTCTCTATTGTGAGATAATAGTATAGGTTGATAAGGGGTCGAACCCATTTCTTATGACTTGTACTAAGTTGTGGAACACACCCACACTTATTGTCATGGTCTGACTTGGTTTGGTCGGATGCTCATGAACAATTTGCCACTCTCTTGGTTTATTTAGGGTTTTTCCCTCTTCTAAACCGTGGGGAGTAAGGCGTCCTTCTTACCTGTACCATTCCTAGAATAATATTAATGAAAATTGAATATAATTTTACATACCTGCCTTAAGGTTTGGCTACCGATAAATCTTTAATATTGGTTTTCCCTTGGTTTCCTGAAAAGGAGTCAAGGAACGGGGTGAGTTCAACAACTTAGTGAATGGGTGTTGGGGTGAGAGTTTTCTTCACAAAAATCAATTTCTTTAATCAGAGTGTGCCAAACTCCTTATTTCATAAAAATTCTTTTCTTAAAATTTCGGTTTATCAAAACCTTTTTCTAAGGTTTCCCAATTCATTTCCAAGGATTCTCAAATCCTTTCCATGGTTTTCATAACCTCTTTCCCGTTTCCATATTCGGTGTGTTTAACATAACACACACGCCCTTCATCATGAACGGATCACACACGTTCATGGGATGCAGTTACGCTGACTGCACCCACATGTGGTTCGGATTGTCTTTATCATCCACCCTGATAGAAGTCTCTGACTTCTACACACATTTGAGTGAACATCTCTGACGTCCTACCCTCAGACTAAAAATACTCCATGTCCATATGAGGATAGAGAACTCATCCCGTCCTCACCCCGGTTTAATGCACAATGAAGCTACATCGAGCTTCTCAAGACTTCTAATATGAGTAACTGCCCTTATCTCCGCTAGGTCATCTAGAGCCCTAGGACGTATCACTACCCCTCTTGGGCGTCTTAAAAGTCTCGCAACATAGTGCATGCATAATCATAATGTTTCACTTAAGCCATGTAATTAGTGGTGCCACTAGTCTAACGACCCCAACTCTCTTCTCGACCTATAGCTATTTGTCTTGACTGATCAGTAGACCTATCATGTCGCACTGCCGCTAGTCCATCGAGTATGTCAGTCCTGTCTTGGTACCATGGCCAAACAACTCATTTACTTAAGTTTTCATGGCTCAATAATCATGATTTTTTTAGGAGCTCCTACTTGTGCCAACTGGCCCAGGGCCCACAGTTCGAGATTTTCAAAATCGAGCATATTAGCCCCCAAGTTCCAAAACCGAGGCCTCTAACCTAACTGAGCTATTCGACCTCTTGTCAACAAGGTTTCCCAAAATTTTTAAGTAGTGGCACATAGTCAGGGGTGAGCACTTTTGACAAAATAAAATTTTCAGTCATCCATCACACCAACCAAGAATGACGACATCTCTGCTTATAACCGATAAGTGGGTTTTCCACTTCCTTCCAAGAAGTTTCATCATACCAATCGGGTATGATCTACTTACAACTAGTAAGTAGTTTCATCATACCAATCGAGCTTCACCAAAAATTAGAGCAGTTGAGAGAGAATGGATTTTTCAGGTGTAGAGAGGATGACAGAGGAGGGGCTCTTTATATAGGAAGCTCGGGGAATTCCTGGCCATCGGAGTAGCGGCTTAATGGCGGTCATTCATTTCTTGACAGTCCCTAGTCGGTAACTTTTCAGCTTCATCGGTGCTGCTCTATTTTTTGGCGAGTGAACAGTGTTATCATTTGAAGGAAGAAGATGACACTATTCCGAACCGGACCAGACCGGTCCAAATCGGGTTCAAAGCTTATATCGACTGGTTCAAGCCTGATTCGCCTGAGTTTTTCAAAATTAAAATTTTTTAAAATTATCTAAATTCATTCTCTATCCAATGGTGGCCTGAAATCTCAAATTTGAATTTTCTAAGCCACATAGAAAAATGAATTTAACATTTGGTTCAATAGTGGTTCAAACCGGTCCAAACCGATTCAATCCGGTTTGGATCCGATTCTCCTGAACCGGTTTGGTTTCCATCTTTAATTCATCCTAAAGTCCTTTTTCTTGTCTTTTTTTACTATTTATGTTACTCCAAATCCATAAAATTCTTGGTTTGCCCTTTCTCTATCGATTCCATTTAATGAATCGACTCGGTTCATAAATCGGTTGAATCTAGCTCAGATTCGGTCTGGTTTTTCTCCCCCAAATTATCCTAAGGCCTTTTTCCATGGTTTTATGAAACCTTTATGTCACGCCTCGATCCGTTTTGGTCGGGTAGCTAACTTCTCCCCGGTTAAAAGAACCCGACCACGCCTTCTTTGGCTTAGAAAAGACCCTATATTGGAGCTTTGGTTTGAGTTTCACCAAAAATTAGAGCAGTTGAGAGAGAATGGATTTTTCAGGTGTGGAGAGGATGAATGAGTAGGGGCTCATTATATAGGAAGCTCGGGGACTTCCTGGCCACCCTAGTGGCGCCTTAATGGCGGCCATTCATTGTCCGACACTCTCTAGTCGGTGACTTTTTAGCTTCCTTGGTGCTGCTCTATTTTTCAGCGAGTGAACAGTGTTGTCATCTGAAGGAAGAAGATGATACTGTTCCGAATCGAAATAGACCGGTCCAAACCGGGTTCAAATATTAAATCAACTGATTCAACCCCAATTCCATTGAGTTTTTCCAAATTAAAAATTTCTAAAATCATCTAAATCCATTCTCTATCCAATGGTGGCCGCAAATCTCCCATTTGAATTTTCTAAGACACCAAGAAAAATGAATTTAGCATCTGCCTCAATAGTGGTTCAAACCGGTTCAATTTGGTTCGGATCCGGTTCTCCTAAACCAATTTGGTTTCCATCTTTAATTCATCCTAAAGTCCTTTTTCTTGAATTTTTTGACTCTTTAAGTCAATCCAAATCCATAAATTTCCTAGTTTAACATTTCTCTATCAATTTCGGTTTTCATGAATTGATTCAGTTCATAAACCGGTTCAATCTTGCTTAGATTCGGTTCTCCTGAACTGGTGTGGTTTTTCTCTCCCAAATTGTCCTAAGGCCTTTTTCCAAGGATTTATAAACCCTTTGTGTCATGCCCCGATCAGGTTTGGCCGGATCCCTGTGAGCTACCCGCCACTCTTCCCAGTTTACTAAGGGTTTTCGCCTCTTTTAAACCCGTGAGGAGTAAGGTGTCCTTCAAAGTTGTACCTTTCCTTGAATACATAAATCAAAACTGAATAAAAATTTAAACTTACATACCTATCTTATAGGTGTGACTAACAGGAGGTCTTTCAGTATGTTTCCCTTGGTTTCCTAAAAAGGGTTATATGGGAGGGGGTGAGTTTAATGACTCAGTGAATGGGCGTTAAAAGTTTCACTTTTAGGGAAAAATATTTAAATTGGAGTGTGCTAGACTCCTTATTTTAAAATTTCTCATTTTTAAGATCTTAGTTTGATCGTCATTACTCACTGCTCAACCATAACCGGTGTGTTTATCAACTAACACATGCCCTTCAACATGAAGGGAACACACATGATTAAAACTCTGTGTCCGTATGAGGATAGAGACCATATCTCGGTCTCATACACATGAAACATAATCATAGAAGCTTTCGGAAATCCCAAACACAACGGCTTCGTAGAGTCCAAATACAGAAACTCCATGGAGTACAAACACGGAACTTTGTAGAGTACAAACACAGAACTCCGTGGAGTACAAACACAGAACTCCGTGGAGTACAAACACAGAACTCCGTAGAGTACAAACACAAAACTCTATGGAGTACAAACACAGAACTCCATGATTAATTGGTATGATGAGAAACACAAATCCAATAGCTTCTCTTTTCCCTTAATGCCACCATGTCATCCAGCAGCTCTTAGGACACATTACTACCCCTCTTGGGCATCTTAATGGTCCTAAACCTCAAGTGCAGGCACAAACAAATTTTTCCTAAAAAGCCATTTAATCTTTGGTGCCACTGGTCCAACGACCCTGACCTCAACTTGACCTACAACTATTTGTCTCAACTGGTCTGTTGACCTATCATTTCACACCATTGCTAATCTATCGAGTATGTCGATCCTATCTTGATATCATGGCCAAAACAATTCATTAACTTAAGTTTTCATTGCTTAGAATCATGTTTGTTTACGAGCTCCTGCTCGTGCCAACTGGCCTAGGGCCCACTGTCCGAGATTTTCAAAATAGGGCATATTACCCCCAAGTTCCAAAACTGAGGCCTCCGGCCTAATAGAGCTATTCAAGCTCCCATCAAGAAGGTCTTCCAAAAAGTTTAAGCAGTGGCACACAATTAGAGCAGAGCACTTCCAACAAAATAAACTTTTCAACTATCCATCATACCAACCGAATATGAGGATATCTCCGCTCATAACCGATGAACGGGTTTTTCACTTCCTTCAAGCAAGTTTCATCATACCAATCAGGTATGATCTACTTACACTAGTAAGTAGTTTTTTCGCATGATTTTCATATCACTCCTCTCAGGTGTGATGTTTAAAATACCACTTAGTAGTGGGTTTTCGTTTCCAAGGTGCTTATCATCCCAACCGGGTATGATATAAAAATCCCACTCACTTGAATGTGTAGTGAAATTCCTCTTAGCCGGCTTGTTGCCCTTACTCGAACTCATCTTAGCTGGTGTTCTCGGTACTTCGTGTTCCTACAAGATGTGAACATTCTTGTTCATTGTTCATTCTTGTTCCTATAAGAGAAAACTATCTTTTCCCTTTAATTACAATTAGGTCCCTAAATTATTTTTCTTTAATTTTAAGTTTCTAATATTAGTTTTTTCCTCAAATTGAGTCCCAAAACTTTTAAAATTTATCTTAGGACTCAATTTATTCAAATTCACAAAAAAGGGTTTAATTTCCCAAATTTCCAATTTGGTCTCCCAACTTTTCCAAAATTACCATTTTGCCCTTCCATTACAAAAATGGTAAGTTTTACCCCAAAAATTCTAAAATTTCTCAATTTGCCCTCAAATATTCTTATCATACCCAATTGACCCTCAATTTTATAAAATTGTATCTTGGTCCTTCGAATTTTCAAAAAACCCCAAATTTTCCTCCAATTTCAACTTTCTAACACAGCCAAATTTGATTTCATCAAATTGACCGATGAAACACTTTTAATTGTTGAAATTGAAGTTAGATTGTTGTTCCTACACCATCATACAATTCAATTGCACTTTAAATCACGTGATTTTATGCCAGAATGAGCTCAAACAAAGCTCCGCCAAAAAACTAGACTTAGAGAGAGAAAGCTTTGAAAGCTTATCCTTAGGGGAGTGGCGATCTGAGCTTTAGATCTGGGTAGATAGCTCTCATTTTGAGGTTCAACCTAGGATCAAGAATTGCATCAATTGATGCTTAATTGAGTTAGAATTTAATGATCAAAATTTGCTAGTTCTCTCTCTAGCACAGGTCGGAAATTGCAAAAAGGAGTCGGATTGGCTTACCTTTCAGCTCCAATTCAGTTGTAGGAGGGTTGTGGAGGTGTTGGGAAGGCTTGGTTTAGCCTAAGGAGGGTTCGAGTTGGCCGATTTCAGCTCGACTGAAATAGGGTAGCTTCGGTCCGCCAGAGCTGCTTCACTATTCCCTCATTCGGCGCTTCTTCGGTGACCCTCGGAGCAAATGGACACTACATGCATGTAGCTAACTTCTCCATAGTTCTAAATAACCTGACCTCACCTTGTTTGTCTCAGAAAAATGCCCAAGTCAGAGCTCTAGTTCGAACTTCGCCAGAAATGGAAGCAGTTGAGAGAGAATGGGGTTTTCAGGTGTGGAGATGATGAATGAGGAAAGGCTCTTTATATAGGAAGCTCGAGGACATCTTGGCCGCTAGATTGGAGCCTTAATGGCGGTCATTCATTGCATGAAATTCATTGGCCGGAGTCTTTTCAACTTCACCGGCGCTGTGTGATTTTTCAGCAAGTGAACAGTGCAATCTTCTGAAGGAAGAAGACGACACTGTTCTGAACCGAATCGGACCAGTCTGAACCAAGTTCAACGCTTAAACTAGTCGGTTCACCCCTAATTTGACCGAATTTTTCAAATCTAAAAATTTTTAAATTCATTTTCTATCCAATGGCGACCTCAAATCACAAATTTGAGTTTTTTAATCCACCTAGAAAAATGAATTTAGCATATGGTTCAATAATGGTTCAAACTGGTCCAAACTGGTTCAATCCGGTTCAGATCCAGTTCACCTAAACCAGTTTGGTTTTCATCTCCAATTCCTTTTCATGTCCATTTCCATGACTTTTGGGACTCTTTAGGTCACTCGGGATCCATAAATTTCCTAATTTGCCCTTTCTCTATCGGTTTCGGTTCATGAACTAACTAGGTTCATAAATCGGTTCAATCTAGTTGGATCTGGTTCATCTAAACTGGTCTAGTTTTTCTCTTCCAATTTGTCCTATGTGTTTTTTCAAGGAACCCTTAGGATCACCCGGGAGTTGTAAATTTCCAAATTGCTCGTATATAATGATCAGGTTTCTGAACAAGTTTGGTGTTTTTCACTCGATTTGACCAGTTCTTTTCCTGATTTTCCTTAACTAAAAAGAGTGGGGTTTACAACTCTCCCCTCCTTTTAGGAGTTTTGCCCCTAAAACTTAATCTGCATATTTCACATATGGATTAATTTCTTTTAATGTCCACTTACTCCTCTACTTAGGACAAGATTTTTCCTCTTGAGTGTTCTTGCCCAGGATTTCAGGATAGGGAGTTCTAAAATACCCAACCATTCTTGTGTCTAATTATTCTCTTATTAGTTAAAACCCTTAGTTCGATGTTCTTTCAAGTGTTACGTACTTGTTTTCACAGTTTTCTTTGTTATGACCTTTTCATCATATTTTGACCCTTCATCCATTCGTTGTTTATTATAACTTCGGTGCAAATTTTCATATTCGACCTTGTCATGCTTACTAGCTGACTCTTCTTGTTTACTTTGAGTCATATTCTCCTTGGGACTACTGGGCTGACATGCCCCTTACAACATGGCTTTTTCTAGGACGTATTACTGTCCATTAGATTTCTAGAACATCTACTTGAGGGTCTCTCTTTGCTTTTCGACCTTTCAGGGATAGTATAACTTCATCCCTCTTTTCTTGTGATAGCATTTCTTGACTACGTTTTACTAGTATCCTCTCATCCATCATGCCCTTGAAGTCATGTCTCACATAACCATATCGATTTCTCTTACCTACTCATCCTTTCCCATCATCTTTATTGGGTCTTTTTGATTCCAATCATTGGGTTCTTGATGAGTTATTGACATACGAGGATTTTCCCTTCTTATGTCCTTTCTCTTCTTTAGTGGCATCCTTTATTCAAGGACTTTCTTTTTTTCTTAATCCACTCTTACTTGCTCGTGACTATTTCACGATTCATTATTTTGAGTTGATCTCTTTTTGCTCTATGTATTGATTGTTTTGTTTGGGGAGTTCCCTTCTTATGGTTTCATTCTCTACTATGTTCCTCAAATAGAGGTTTTAACCTTAAGAGTTACATGCTCAACCTTCTTACCATCCTTTGGAGATTTCTTCTTTCATTTCCTTACACATTCTTTTATGTTGATTCAATTGCCCACTTTAAATCCTTATTCGTCTTAAAATTTCCTTTCATTCCTTATATGAGGAATTTCTTATTATTGGTCATATTTCGTATACTCCACACTATGCTCACCTGTCCAATCATTAGGCTCCATTAAGTGAGCATGGACCATGATCCATCCTGATGTCAATGGTCGTTTTCCCTAATTTACTTCTAAATTGAGGGCTTACTTCTCCATGATTCCTCATATATTCTTTCTTTTATTTTCTTTGTATTGTAGTCCACCTACTCCTATTCGTTATGACATTCTTTGATGCTATCATGCTATTTATCTATTCCTTGGGTTTAATTTACTTCTTAGGCCCTCATGAGTACTTTTCTTTGGTACTTGATCTTTCCTTCTCAACCAACATTTCATTTGTGAGCTTATCGTTCTTTCCATTTCGGTTGGTTCCATTTTCTCTTAATTTGGATAAGTATGTCTTTCTGGGGTTTCCATACTTAGTAGGATTCTTTCCTTCTTGGATAAGTCATGTTTCTAGGGATGGCATCCTTCCAGATTCCTATAGCTATGGGGCACTATCTTTGGAAAGTATTGTTCTAAATCCTTGTGATGTGGGATATTTCTTCACTTCATGTCCTATTTCCCTTACAGCTTGCAATATGTCATTTCTCTTGTCCAGTTGTTACTTCAAGTGTTCTCCTAGACTCCTTAATTACCTTGATGGTTTTCTTGCTTTCTTTGCCTAATAATTCCCTTGATTTATTTCCTTTATTTGGGATGGGAGTCTTCGTGGTGTCTAGGGTAACACAGGTTTGTTTGTTTACCTTTCTTGGGCAATCTTCCTACAACTTCAGGCGTAAGGTCACATTATTTTTTAGAGACATAACTTTTTTGGTATCTTGGAGTTGTTTATCATTGGAGAGGTAGTACAATAGGTTGGGATCTTAGCCCTATTACAAAAAGTGCTTAAGAAATAGATGGAAAGTTACTGGGTTCTTGACAAGCGTCCTTCTTAGTAAGGTTATAAGCCATTGATGGCGTTCTTGGCTTTAGGCTTGGCTTCCTTCTTACTCAGGATTATGACCTCAACAGATCCTGGGACCATCCTTCTGGACACTTCCCACTAATGTCTCTTGGTTCTTTGCGACATCTCGGGTATTTTAGGGTGATCTCCCTATGGGGATAGAGTGTTAGGTGATGTCGGTATGCAAGTCCTAGTTTTCTTGGTTTCTCTCCTCGGAGCCATCTGAAAATTTTAAAATAATTCCTATTAGTTACTATCTTTTCTAGTCTTGATTATGTAATCGAGGAAACAAGCTCTAATACCACTCAAGTTGTCACGCCCTGACTCGGTTTGGTTGGATCCCCGTGAACAACCCGCCACTCTTCCGATTTACTAAGTGTTGCCCCTCATTTATAAACCGTGAAGAGTATGGCATCCTTTAACCTGTACCTTTCATGTAATAACATAAACCAAAACTATATAGAACTTTAAACTAATCATACCTATCTTTACAGGCGTATTAGTTGAATGTCCTTGGGGGTAGGCTTTCCGAGGTTACCTAAAAGGGATATAAGGGAAGGGGTGAGTACAACAACTCAGTGAATGTTCTTTTTTTAATTTAACTATTAGGAAAACTATTTGATTTGGAGTGTGTCAGACTCCTTATTCTCTTTTAAAAACCTTTTATTTCAAAGTTCCAATTTTCATCACCATTTCTTATTTACTATGGTGTGTCATCACTTAACACACATCCTTCATCATGAAGGTCAATCACACAATCGTAGGCTAGTACGTCCACTTAACCCACTTGTGGTATCGGAGCGACTTTACCAGCCACCTAGATAGAAGTACGTCCACTTCTACCTTGAGAATGAGTGGATGTTCGCGACATCTGACCCTCAATCCTAAAACAATTCTCCATGTTCATATGAGGATAGAGACCTCATCACGTCCCCACCCAAGTCTCATGCACTTGAAGTTATGTCGAGCTTCACAAGATCACCTGGTACGACTAATTGCCCTTATATCCACCAGGTCATCCAAGGCCCTAGGACGCATCCCTACCCCTCTTGGGCATCTTAAAGGTTCCGTAAAGACAGTGCTTGGACAATCAGTATTTTCACATCATGCCATATAATATGAGGTGCCACTAGTCCAATGGCCCTGACCCTAAACTCAACCTGTAGCTATTTGTCTTAACTAGTCTAGAGACCTATCATGTCTCACTACTACTAGTTGACTGAGTATGTTGGTCCTATCTTGGTACCATGGCCAAACAATTCAATTATTCATGGAATATATTTCATGTTTGTTTACAAGCTTCTGCTCGTGCCAATTAGGCTAGGGCCAACTATTCGAGATTTTTAAAATTGGGCATATTAGCCACCAAGTTCTAAAACTGAGGACTCCAACCTATCAGAGCTATTCGAGCTCCCATCAAGAAGGTCTCCCAAATCGTTTAAGCAGTGGCACACATTTAGGGGAGAGCACTTCCGACAAAAATATATTTTCAACTATCCAACATACCAATCAAGTATGAGGATATCTCCAGTCATAATCAATGAACGGGCTTTCCACTTCCTTTGAGGAAGTTTCATCATACCAACCAGGTATGATCTACTTACAACTAGTAAGTAGTTTTTCTGTGTTATTTTCACACCACTCCTCTAAGTTGTGATATTTAAAATGCCACTAAGTAGTGGATTTTCATTTCAAAGGTACTTATCATCCCAACCGGGTATGATATAAAAATCCCACTCACTCGATCGTGCAGTGAAATTGCTCTTAGCCGATTTGTTGTACTTACTCGAACTCATCTTAGCTAGCGTTCTCAGTACTTCATTTTCCTACATGATATGAATATTATTTTTTATTATTCTTCAGCCTAATAGCTCTCATTCATCCCAAATGATTGAGAAAACTAACTTTTCCCTTTAATTGCAATTAGATCCCTAAAGTTATTTTTCATTAACTTTAAGTCCCTAATGCCGATTTTTTCCTCAAATTGAGTCTCAGAACTTTTAAAATTTATCTTAGGATCTCATTTATTCAAATTCACAAAAGGGGTTTAATTTCCCAAATTTCCAATTTGGTTTCTAAAATTAACTTTTTGTCCTTCCTTCACAAAAATGGTAAGTTTTACCCCAAAAATTATAAATTTATCAATTGGCCCTCTAACATTCTTATCATACCCAATTGACCCTCAATTTTATAAAATTGCATTTTGGTCCATCGAATTTTCAAAAATCCCCTATTTCCCCTAATTTTTCCCCAAATTTCAACTTTCTAACATAGCCGAATTTGATTTCATCAAATTGATCAATCAAACACTACCAGTTGTTTAAATTGAAGTTAGATTGGAGTTCCAACACTTTCAGACGATTCAATTGCACTTTAAATCGCACGATTTATTGCTGGAATGAGCTTAAACGGAGCTCCGTCATAAAACTGGACTTAGAGAGAGAAAGCTTCGAAAGCTTACTATCGGGGGCGCGGTGGTCTGAGCTTTTGATATAGATAGATAGCTATAATCTTGAAGTTCATAATAGGATCAAGAATTGTATCAATTAATTTTAAATTGAGTTAGAATTTAATCATCAAAGTTTTGTCGGTTGTCTCTCTAGCACCGATCTGAAATTGTAGATGGGAGTCGAATTCGCATATCTTTAAGCTCTAATTTAGATGTAGGAGGGCTATGAAGGTGTTGGGAAGGCTTGGTTTAGCCTGAACAGGGCTTGAATTGGTCAATTTCAGCTCGTCCAAAATAGGGCAGCTTCGATCCGCCAGAGTTGCTTCATTTTCCATCACGCCAATGCTTCTCCGGTGACCATCGGAGAAAATGGAGACTACAGGCATGTAGCTGACTTGTTTCCGGTTGTAAAGAACCTGACATCAAACTTAGAAAAAAGCCCAAGTTGGAGCTCTAGTTCAAGCTTCACTGGAAATGGGAGCAGCTGATAAATAATGGAGTTTTTCAGGTGTGGAGATGATGAATGAGAAGGGGCTCTTTATATAGGAAGCTCGGGGACTTCTTGGCCATCCGATTGGAACCTTAATAGAAGTTATTCATTGCCTGAAACTCCCTGACTGGATACTTTTCAGCTTCACAAGTGTTGGGCAATTTTCCAGCGAGTGAATAGTGTTGTCATCTGAAGGAAGAAGATGACAATATTCCGAACTGGACCGGACCGATCTTAAACGAGTTCAAAGCTTAAACTGGCCGGTTCACCCCCAATTCGAATGAATTTTTCAAATCTAAAAATTTCTAAATTCATCTAAATTCATTTCCTATCCAATGACGACCTCAAATCACATATTCAAATTTTTTAATCTACCCAAAAAAATAAATTTAGCATTTGGTTCAATAGTGGTTCAAACCGGTTCGAATCCAGTTCACCTGAAATAGTTTGGTTTACATCTCCAATTCCTTCTCAAGTCCATTTCCATTACTTTTGGGACTCTTTGGGTCACTCGACATCCATAAATTTCCTAGTTTGCCCTTTCTCTATCGGTTTTGGTTCATGAACCGACTCAGTTCATAAGCCGGTTCAATACAGTTAGATCTGGTTCATTTGAACCGGTCTAGTTTTTCTCTTCCAATTTGTCCTACAGTTTTTTTCCAGGGTTTTATGAACCCTTTGGATCACTCGGGAGTTATAAATTTCCAAATTGCTCGTGCTTTAATAATTGGGTTTGTGAACCGATTCCCTGTTTCTCACTCGGTTTGACCAGTTCTTTTCCCGATTTTCCTTAACTCAAAAGAGTAGTGTTTACACAGAAGCTTTAAGAAATCCCAAATAGAGCAGCTTCACAGTGTCTAAACACAAAAACTTTGTGGAGTACAAATGCAAGCCCCGCCCTTTTGAGTTAAGGAAAACAGGGAAAAGAACAGGTCAAACTAAGAAAGAAAACTGAACTGATTCACGTACTCGATCAATTGGGAATAGGAAATTTGGAAATTTACAACTCCTGGGTGATCCAAGGGTTCATAAAACCATGGAAAAGAACCTTAGGACAAATTGGAAGAGAAAAACTAGACCGGTTTAGATGAATCGGATCCAATTGGATTGAACCGGTTTATGAACCGGGTCAGTTCATGAACTAGAACCGAATAAGATTGGAACATGTAGAAACTCAATATCAACTTCAATTTCAACAATTAGAAACATTTGATTGGTCAATTTGATGAAATTAAATTCGGTAGTGTTAAGGAGTTGAAATTGGGGATTTTTGAAAATTCAAAGGACCGAAATGCAATTTCCTAAAGTTTAGGGTCAATTGGGCATGATAAAAATGTTAGAGGGCCAAATGAGGAATTTTAGAATTTTTGGGGTAAAATTTACCATTTTTGTAAAGGAAGGGAAAAATGATAATTTTGGAAAAGTTGGGGGACCAAATTGGAAATTTGGAAAATTAAACTCCTTTTTGTGAAATAGAATAAATTGAGGTCCTATGATAAATTTTAAAAGTTGTGGGACTCAATTTGAGGAAAAACTGATATTAGCGACTTTAAGTTAAAGAGAAATAACTTTAGCGACCTAATTGAAAATAAATGAAAGTTTGACATTCTAATTCATTTGAAATGAATAAAGGCTATTAGGCCGAAGGATAATGAATCGAGATGTTCATATCATGTAGGAACATGAAGTATTGGGAACACCAGCAAGGACAAGCTCGTGTGAATATAAAGAATGGTTTAGCGGAATTCACTATATTAACAGGTGAGTGGGTTTACTAACGTCATACTCGGTTGGGAAGATGAGCACAACTTAAAGTTAAAAACCACTTGTTGGTTGTGAGTGGAATTTTATATTATACCCGGTTGGGTATGATAAGTACCTCGAAATGAAAACCCACTACCAAGTGGTATTTTAAACATCACAACTTAGAGGAGTGATGTGAAAATCATGCGAAAAAACTACTTACTGGTTGTGAGTAGATCATACCCGGTTGTTATGATGAAACTTCCCCAAAGGAAGTTGAAAACCCGTTCATCGGTTATTAGCGGAGATGTTCTTATACACAGTCGGTGTAATGGACTGTTGAAAAATAATTTTGTCGGAAGTGCTCCCCCGTGACTGTGTGCCAATGCTTAAACTATTTGAAAGACCTTCTTGATAGGAACTTGAATATCTCTTAAAGGCTGGGGGCCTCGATTTTGGAAATTGGAAGCTATTATGCCCGATTTTGAAAATCTAGAACAAGTGGGCCATAGGCCAATGAGCACAAGCAAGAGCTCATAATCAAACATGAGATATGTGCCATAAAACTTTAATAAATGAATTGTTTGGATATGGTACCAAGACAAGACCGACATATTCAGTCAACTAGCGGCAGTGCGACATGGCAGGTCTCTTGACCAATCAAGACAAACAGTTGTAGGTTGAGTTGAGAGTCGGAGCCGTTCGACCAGTGGTACCACATATTATATGTCATGTTAAGAAAATACTGATTGTGCATAAACTATGATTACGAGATCATCAAGATGCCCATGAGGGGTATTGATGCGTCCTAAGGGCCCTGAACGACCCGGTGAGTATAAGGGAAGTTCGTCGTACCATGCAAAATTTGTTGTAGCACTAAGCGCATGAGATCGACTTGGGGACAAGATGAAGTCTCCATCCTCATACGGACATAGAGAATTGATTTCGGGATTGAGGGTCAGATGTCACGTACATCCACTCATTCTCGAGGTAGAAGTGGACGTGCTTCTATCTAGGTGGCTGGTAAAGTTGCTCTGAAGCCACAAGTGGGTTTAGTGGTTGTGTTGGCCTGTGAGTGTGTGTTTGACCTTCATGGTGAAGGATGTGTGTTGGTTGATGATACATCGTGATTAATATGGAAATGGTGGTAAAAATCGAGATTTAAATTGAATGGATTTTTGAAAGAAATGAGTCCAGCACACTCCGATACAAATCTTTTTCATAAAAGTAAAAGTTTTGAAAAACTCATTCACTGAATAGTCGTACTCACCCCTCCCTTATATCTCTTTCAGGAAATTTCGAAAAGCCTACCCTTAAAGACCATCAACTAGGATACATGTGAGCAGGTATGATAAATTTAAAATATTATGCAGTTTTGATTTAGTTATTCTAGGAAAAGTTGCAGGTTTAAAGGATGCCTTACTCTTTACGGTTTATAATAAGGGGAGACACTTTAATATACTAGAAGAGTGGCGAGTTGATCACAAGGACCCAACCAAACCGGGTTGGGGCGTGACAACAAATAGATATATCCATATAGTACAAATACAGAACTCCGTGAAGTACAAACATAGAACTCGATGACTAACTGGTATTACAAGAAACACAAACCCAGTAGCTTCTCTTTTCCCTAATTGCCACCATGTCATCCAACAGCCCTTAGGACGCATCACTATCCCTCTTGGGCGTCTTAACAGTCCCATACCTGAAGTGTATGCACAAACAAAGTCCCAAAACTTTTAAATTTCACCTTGGGACCTCAATTTATTCAATTTCACAAAAATGGGTTCAATTTCCCAAATTTTCAATTTGGTCCCCCAACTTTTCCAAAATTACCATTTTCCCCTACTTTACAAAAATGGTAAGTTTTGCCCCAAAAATTCCAAAATTTCCCAATTGGTCCTCCAACATCTTTATTATTCCTAATTGGTCCACAATGTTTATGAAATTGCTCTTTAGTCCCTCGAATTTTCGAAATTCCCAAAATTTCCACCAATTTAAACCTTTTAACTCAGCTGAATTTGATTTAATCAAATTGACCGATCAAATGAGTTTAATTGTTGAAATTGAAGTTAGATTGAGTTCCTACACCTTCATACGATTCAATTACACTTTGAATCGTACGATTTGGTGTTGGAATGAGCTCAAACGAAGCTTTGTAGGAAAATTGAACCTAGAGAGAGAAAGCTTTGAAAGCTTACTGTCGGGGGTGCAATGGTTCGAGCTTTTGATCTGGGTAGATAGCTCTTGTCCTAAGGTTCCTCCTAGGATAAGGAATTGCATCAATTGATGTGGAATTGAGTGATAATTTTATCATTAATGTTCTGTCGATTCTCTCTCTAGCACCGGTCAGAAATTATAGAGGGTAGTCAAATTAGCTTACATTTTAGCTCTAATTCAGCTGTAGGAGGACTGTGGAGGTGTTGGGAGGGCTTGGTTTGGCCTGAGAAGGGCTCACATTGGACGATTTCAGCTCGACTGAAATAGGGTAGCTTCGGTCCGCCAGAGCTGCTTCATTATTCGATGACTCCGGTGCTTCTCCGACAACTCTCAGAGCAAATGAAGACTATATGTGTGTAGCTAACTTCTCCCTAGTTCTAAAGAACCTAACCTCACCTTGTTTGGCTCATAAAAGGGCCCAAGTTGGAGGTCTGGTTCGAGCTTGCCAGAAAATGGAGTAGTTGAGAGAGAATGTAGGTTTTAGCTGTGGAGAGGATGAATGAGGAGGGGCTCTTTATATAGGAATCTCGGGGACTTCTTGGTCATTCAATTGGCACCATAATGGCGGTCATTCACTGCATGAAACTCCCTGGCCAGAGATTTTTCAGCTTCACCATCACTACTCAATTTTTCGGCGAGTGAGAAGTGTTGTCATCTAAAGGAAGAAGATGACATTGTTACGAACTGGACTGGATCGGTTCGAACCAAGTTCAAAGTTTTAGGGTTAAAAGAAACCCTAAAAACCCTTAAATAACCTAAAAAGCCCTAAAAACACTAAAAATGTTATCTTATGACAGGTAAATAGTGGAAAACTTCCAACCTTATAAATTCACAACACTTCTCCATTTTATCCAATGTGGCATCATATTCTTAAAAACCCTAAAATGCCTAAAAACCATGAAAAAACCTAAAAATTCTTCTCTCTCCTCCCCACCTAGCTATACTTGCACATTTCTCTCACTTCCCCTTCTCCCTCTTTCTACATCTCTCTCTTTCTCCTTTTACCTCTACCTCTCTCTACACCCTAACCTCTTCTTCATCTTCTCTCTCTAACTCTCTCCCATTTCTCCCTCTCTCTCTCGCCATGTGAGATAATATTATTGGCCAATAAGGGGCCATTCCCATTTCTTATGACTTGTAGGTAGTAAAAAACATCCAATCTTATATATTCACAACACTTCTCTATTTTATCCAATGTGGGATCATATTCTCAAAAACCCTAGAAACCATAAAAAAAAAACCTTAAAAAACCCTAACACATCTTTAGGGTTTTTAGGGGTTTTAGGGTTGTTAAGATTTTTTAGGGGTTTTAGGGTTTGTCTTCTCTATTTTTTAGGTTTTATGTTTTTAGGGGTTTTAGGGTTTTTTTATGATGTTTATGGCTTTTAGAGTTTTTTAGAAGTTATATGATTTTTTGGGCTTTTAGGGTTGTTTATGTTTTTAGGGTTTTTTAATGTTTTTAGCCTATGTTTAGCAATTTTTTCAGTTTGTAGGGGATATTAGGGCTTTTAGGAGTTTTAAGGTTTTTTTAGGGTTTTTAGAGGTTATTAGGATTTTTAAGGGTTTATTTAGGGTTTTAATGGTTTTTAAGGGGTTTTATGTTTTTAGTGTGTTTTAGGGGTTTTTAGAGTTTTTATGGTTTTCACAGGTTTTTTTGTCTTTTTTGTGTGTTTTTCAAGGTTTTTAGGGTTTGTTTTATTTTTTTAAGTTCGTTTTTGGTTTTTAGGGCACTTTAGGATTTTTATGGTTTCTTTTAGTTTTTAGGGTTTTTATGGCTTTTGTTTTGGGTTTCTAGGGTTTTTAAGATTTTTTAAGGTTTTTTATGGTGTTTAAAGAGTTTTTTGTTTATAAGGGTTTTTTAGGTTATTTTATCGGGTTATAGGGTTTTTTAGGTGTTTTAGAGGTGGTTTAGGGTTTTTTAGGTGTTTTAGAAGGTGGTTTAGGGTTTTTTGGGATTTTCTTGGGTTTTTTAGGTGTTTTTTAGGGATTTTTTTAAGGTTTTTAGGGTTTTGAGTCCTTTTAAGCCTTTTTTAGGGTTTTTGGAGATTTTTAGGTATTTTTTGGGTTTGTAAGATTGTTTAGCAATTTTAAGGGTTTTTTAGGATTTTTGAGAATATTATTCTGCACTGGATAAATATAGAGAAGTGTTGTAAATTTATAAGGTTTGATATGTTCCACTAGTTACTATTTATAAGAAATGGGTCCAACCACTTATTTACCCATAATATTATATCATAGGGGGAGAGATAGAAGGAGAGAGGAAGAAAGGGGAGAGAGAGGTAAAGACATATCGTGAGTGGTAGAGATAGGGAGAGAGAAATGGGTTCATCACTTCATCAACCCACTTAGATAAAATAGAAAAATATTGTGGATTTTTAAGGTTTAAAATATTCTATTAACTATTTACAATCTGTAAATAGTTTTTCTGCATGATTTCTATATCACACCTATCAGGTGTGATGGTTAAAATACCACTAAATAGAGAGTTTTAATTTTTGAGGTGCTTATCATCCCAAACGGGTATGATATAAAATCCCACTCACCCGATAGTGTAGTGAATTTCTTCTTAGTCGGCTTGTTGCCTTTACACGAACTTGTCTTAGCTGGCGTTCCTCGTATTTTGTGTTCCTACACGATATGAACATCCTTTTCCATTATCTTTTGGCCTAATAGCCTTCATTTATTCCAAATGAATGAGAAAATTAAACTTTTCATTTATTTGCAATTAGGTCCTTGAAGTTATTTTTCTTTAACTTCAAGTCCCTAATGTCAGTTTTTACTCAAATTGAGTCCTGGAACTTTTAAAATTCACTTTGGAACCTAAATTTATTCAATTTCACAAAAAAGTGGTTAAATTTCGCAAATTTCAAATTTGGTCCCCAATTTTTAAAAAATTACCAATTTGCCCCTACTTTACAAAAATGGAAAGTTTTGCCCCAAAAATTCCTAAATTTGCCCAATTGGTCCTCCAACATCTTTATCATGCCCAATTGGCACTCAATTTTATGAAATTCCACTTTAGACCCTCAAATTTTTTCAATTCCCAAAATTTTCCCAATTTCAGCCTTCTAACTCAGTCGAATTTGATTTCATCAAATTGACCGATCAAATGAGTTTAATTGTTGAAATTGAAGTTAGATTGGAGTCCCTACACTTTCATACGATTCAATTGCACTATTAATCGCACAATTTGATGTCGAAATGAGCTCAAACGGCGCATCGCCGGAAAACTAGATTTAGAGAGAGAAAGCTTCGAAAGCTTGCCGTCGAGGTCGTAGTGGTCCGAGCTTTCAATCTCGACAGATAGCTCTTGTCCCAAGGTTCCTTCTATGATCAAGAATTGCATCAATATATTCTGAATTGAGTGAGAATTTGGTCATCAAAATTCTTTTGGTTCTCTCTCTAGCATTGGTCGGAAACATCATCCTCTTCGAAACCTTTCTGCTCTAATTCAGCTGTAGGTGGGTTATGGAGGTGTTTGGAGGGCTTGGTTTAGCCTGAGATGGGCTCAAATTAGCCAATTTCTTCTTGGCTAAAATAGGGCAGCATCGGTCTGTCAGAACTACTTCACTGTTCTATCATGCCAGTGTCTCTCCAGTGACCCTCAGAGGAAATGGCGACTACCGTTGGGTAGTTGACTTCTCCCTAGTTCTACAGAACTCGACAATGCCTTATTTGGCTTAGAAAAGACCCTATATCGGAGCTCTAGTTTGAGCTTCACCGGAAATTGAAGCAATTGAGAAATAATGGAGTTTTTAGGTGTGAAGAGGATGAATGAGGAGGGACTCTTTATATAAGAAGCTCGAGGACTTCTTGGCCATTCGATTGGCATCTTAATGGTGTCCATTCATTGCCTAAAACTCTCTAGCCAGTGACATTTTAGCTTTGCCAGCACTGCTCGACTTTCTGGCAAGTGAACAGTCATGTTAGCTAAAGGAAGAAGACGACACTATTCCGAACCGGACCATACTAGTCCAAACCGGGTTCAAAGCTTAAGTCGGGCGGTTCAGGCTCGATTCAACTGAGTATTTCAAAATTAAAAAACCACTAAATTCATTCTCTATCCAATGGTGCCCTCAAATCTCAAATTTGAATTTTTAAAGTCACCTACAAAAATGAATTTAGCATTCGTATCAATAGTGGTTCAAACCGGACCAAAATAGTTCAATCTGGTTCAGATCTGGTTATCCTAAACTGGTTTGGTTTCCATCTCCAATTCATCCTAAAGTCTTTTTCCTTGACTTTTGTGACTCTTTAGGGCACTTGGGATCCATAAATTTCTCGGTTTGCCCTTTCTCTATCGGTTCCAGTTCATGAATCGACTCGGTTCATAAACCGGTTCAATCTAGCTCTAATCAGGTTCTCCTGAGCCGATTTGGTTTTTCTCTTCCAAATTGTCCTAAGGTCTTTTTCCAAGGTTTTGTGAACCCTTTGGGTCACTCTAGATTTGTAAATTCCCTAAATAGTCCATTCTCTAATGATCGGATTTGTGAACCGGTTAGGTTTTTCTCACTCGGGTTGGCTGGTTCTTTCCTCGGTTTCCTTATTTTAAAGGGACGAGGTTTACTCTTATAAATCCACAATATTTCTCTATTTTATCTAATATGGTCCTATAAAGGATGGGGTTCATTTCTTATGATGTTTTAAGTAGTGGAACACTTCTAACCATATAAAGTCACAACAATTTTTTTATATTATCCATTTTGCGACCATATTCTAAAAAACCCTAAAAACCATAAAAAAATCCTAGAACCCTAAAAATTGTAAAACAAACATAAAAAATCCTAAAAACCCCAAAAAAACTTAAAACCCCTAAAATACCCTCAATAAAACCCTAAAAATCCCTTAAAATACCTAAAAACCCTAAAACCCTTAATATCCTAAAAACCCTAAAAGCCCATAAAAAACATAAAATCACTAAAAACACTAAAAACCTACAAATCATAAAAAAAAACCATAAAAACACTAAAAAAACACTAACAAAACCCTAAAAACCCTAAAACACTCTAAAAACCATTAGAATAACTAAAAACCCCTAAAAACCCTAAACAATCTTTAAAACCCCGTACAAATCCTAAAAAACCCTTACAAACTCTAAAAAATCCCAAAAAACTAAAAACCCTCAAAAACTTTAAAACCCCTAAAAAACCATATAACCCTTAAATAACCTAAAAAGCCCTAAAAATCCTAAAGAATAATATCTTATGACTTGTAAGTAGTGGAAAACTTCCAACCTAATAAATTCACAACACTTCTCTATTTTATCCAATGTGGCATCATATTTTTAAAAAGCCTAAAATGCCTAAAAACCATGAAAAAACCTAAACATTCTTCTCTCTCCTTCCCACATGGCTATACTTGCACATTTCTCTCTCTTCCCCTTCTCCCTCTACCTCTATCTCTTCTTGTCTCTCTCTTCCTCTCTCTACACCCTCATCTCTTCTTCATCTTCTCTCTCACTACCTAAATCCCAAAAACCTAAAAACCCCCAAAAACTTTAAAACCCCTAAAAAACCATATAACCCTTAAATAACCTAAAAAGCCCTAAAAACCCAAAAGAATAATATCTTATGACTTGTAAGTAGTAGAAAACTTCCAACCTAATAAATTCACAACACTTCTCTATTTTATCCAATGTGGCATCATATTCTTAAAAAGCCTAAAATTCCTAAAAACCATGAAAAAACCTAAACATTCTTCTCTCTCCTTCCCACATGGCTATACTTGCACATTTCTCTCTCTTCCCCTTCTCCCTCTACCTCTATCTCTTCTTGTCTCTCTCTTCCTCTCTCTACACCCTCATCTCTTCTTCATCTTCTCTCTCACTACCTAAATCCCAAAAACCTAAAAACCCCCCAAAACTTTAAAACCCCTAAAAAACCATATAACCCTTAAATAACCTAAAAAGCCCTAAAAACCCAAAAGAATAATATCTTATGACTTGTAAGTAGTAGAAAACTTCCAACCTAATAAATTCACAACACTTCTCTATTTTATCCAATGTGGCATCATATTCTTAAAAACCCTAAAATGCCTAAAAACCATGAAAAGACCTAAACATTCTTCTCTCTCCTCCCCACATGGTTATACTTGTACATTTCTCTCTCTTCCCCTTCTCCCTCTACCTCTATCTCTCCTTGTCTCTCTCTTCCTCTCTCTACACCCTCATCTCTTCTTCATCTTCTCTCTCACTACCTAAATCCCAAAAACCTAAAAACCCCCAAAAACTTTAAAACCCCTAAAAAACCATATAACCCTTAAATAACCTAAAAAACCCTAAAAACCCAAAAGAATAATATCTTATGACTTGTAAGTAGTAGAAAACTTCCAACCTAATAAATTCACAACACTTCTCTATTTTATCCAATGTGGCATCATATTCTTAAAAAGCCTAAAATTCCTAAAAACCATGAAAAAACCTAAACATTCTTCTCTCTCCTTCCCATATGGCTATACTTGCACATTTCTCTCTCTTCCCCTTCTCCCTCTACCTCTATCTCTTCTTGTCTCTCTCTTCCTCTCTCTACACCCTCATCTCTTCTTCATCTTCTCTCTCACTACCTAAATCCCAAAAACCTAAAAACCCCCAAAAACTTTAAAACCCCTAAAAAACCATATAACCCTTAAATAACCTAAAAAGCCCTAAAAACCCAAAAGAATAATATCTTATGACTTGTAAGTAGTGGAAAACTTCCAACCTAATAAATTCACAACACTTCTCTATTTTATCCAATGTGGCATCATATTCTTAAAAACCCTAAAATGCCTAAAAACCATGAAAAGACCTAAACATTCTTCTCTCTCCTCCCCACATGGTTATACTTGTACATTTCTCTCTCTTCCCCTTCTCCCTCTACCTCTATCTCTCCTTGTCTCTCTCTTCCTCTCTCTACACCCTCATCTCTTCTTCATCTTCTCTCTCACTACCTAAATCCCAAAAACCTAAAAACCCTCAAAAACTTTAAAACCCCTAAAAAACCATGTAACCCTTAAATAACCTAAAAAGCCCTAAAAACCTTAAAGAATAATATCTTATGACTTGTAAGTAGTGGAAAACTTCCAACCTAATAAATTCACAACACTTCTCTATTTTATCCAATGTGGCATCATATTCTTAAAAACCCTAAAATGCCTAAAAACCATGAAAAAACCTAAACATTATTCTCTCTCCTCCCTACATGGCTATACTTGTACATTTCTCTCTCTTCCCCTTCTCCCTCTACCTCTATCTCTCCTTGTCTCTCTCTACACCCTCATCTCTTCTTCATCTTCTCTCTCACTACCTCTCTCCCATTTCTCCCTCTCTCTTCCTCTCACCCACTCTCCCTTTATCTCTTCCCATGTGAGATGATAGTATAGGCCAATAAGAGGTCAGACCCATTTCGTATGACTTGTATGTAGTGAAAACCTTCCAACATTATATATTCACAACACTTCTCTATTTTATCCAATGTGGGATAAAATTATGAAAAACCCTAGAAACCAAAAAAACCTAAACAAACCCTAAAAAACTAAAAAAAATCCTAAAAACTTCTTTGGTAGGTTTTTTAGGTGTTTTTAGGGGTTTTAGGGTTGTTTATAGTTTTTAGGGGTTTAAGGGTTTTTTAGAGATTTTTAGAGTTTTTTAGGGTTTTATGTTTTAGGGGGGTTTTTTTTTTGTTTTTATGGCTTTTAGGGTTTTTTAGGAGTTTTAGGGTTTTTTGGGCTTTTAGGGTTTTAAGGCTTTTTAGGGTTGTTTACATTTTTATGGGTTTTAGGGTTTTTTTTAATGTTTTTAGAGTATGTTTATGGCACTCAATTTTATGAAATTCCACATTAGTCCCACAAATTTTTGAAAATTTTCCCTAATTTCAACCTTCTAACTCAACCGAATTTGATTTCATCAAATCGACCAATCAAAAGAGTTTAATTGTTAAAATTAAAGTTAGATTAGAGTTCCTACACCTTCATACGATTCAATTGGACTATGAATTACACAATTTGATGTCGGAATGAGCTCAAACGGAGCTTCGCCGGAAAACTGGATTTAGAGAGAGAAAGCTTCTAAAGCTTACCGTCGGGGTCGCGACGGTCCGAGCTTTCAATCTAGATAGATAGCTCTTGTCCTGAAGTTCTTCATAGGATCCAGAATTGCATCAATATATGCCAAATTGGCTTACCTTTCTACTCTAATTCAGTTGTAGAAGGGTTGTGGAGGTGTTGGGAGGGCTTGGTTTGGCTTGAGAAGGGCTCGAATTGGTCTATTTTAGCTTGGCCAAAATTGGGTAGCTTCGGTCCGCCAGAGCTGCTTCACTCTATCATGCCCGTGTCTCTCCTTCGACCCTTAGAGGAAATGGAGACTACCGTCGGGTAGCTGACTTTCCCTGATTCTCAAGAACCCGACCACGCCTTCTTTGGCTCAAAAAATACCCTATACCAGAGCTCTGGTTCGAGCTTCACCGAAAATTCTAGCAATTGAGAAAGAATGGAGTTTTCACGTGTGGAGAGAATGAATGAGGAGGGTCTCTTTATATAGGAAGCTTGGGGACTTCTTGTTAAACCTCGTCCTTTGATAATGAGAAAATCGGGAAAGAACCGGTCGGTTTTGAATTTTAAATTGAATCGGTCTACAAGCTCAGTCAATAGAAAATAGGCAAAATTGAGAATTTAGGACAAACCAAGTCCTCTCGACACCTCTTCAGCGCTTCCACAACCGAATTAGGACATAAAGGTAAGCAATTTGGCTACTCTTTGAAATTTCTGATCGGTGTTAGAGAGAGAGTCGGCCGAATTTCAATGACAAAATTTTAATCCAATTCGACCTCAATTGATGTCATTCTTGATCCTAGGAAGAACCTCTAGAGAAGAGCTACCTGCCCAGATAGAAAGCTTAGACCGTCGCGCACTCACCAGTGAGCAATCGAAGCTTTCTCTCTCTATAGTTTATTTTCTGGTGAAGCTTCATTTGAGCTCGTTCAGGTGTTAAAACTCGCGATTCAATGTTATATGGAATCGTATGAACATGGAGAAACTCAATTTCAACTTCAATTTCAACAATTAGATGTGTTTGATCAGTCAATTTGATGAAATCAAATTCGACTGTGTTAAATAGATGAAATTGGGAGAAAATCGGGGAAATTGGGGATTTTCAAAAAATTTGATGGACCAAAATGAAATTTTCTAAAATTGAGGGTCAATTGGGCATGATAAGAATATTAGAGGGGCAATTAAGAAATTTTAGAATTTTTGGGGTAAATTTTACCATTTTTGTAAAGGAAGGGCAAAATGGTAATTTTGGAAAAGTTGGGGCACCAAATTGGAAATTTGGGAAATTAAACAACTTTTTGTGAAATTGGATAAATTGAGGTCCCAAGGAGAATTTTATAAGTTTTAGGACTCAATTTGAGGGAAACCGACATTTAGGGACTTAAAGTTAAAGAAAAATAACTTTAGGGACCTAATTGAAATCAAATAACAGTTTAGTTTTTCTCATTCATTTGGAATGAATGAAGGCTATTAGGCCGAGAGATAATAAACTGAGATGTTCATATCGTGTAGGGACACGAAGCACCGGGAACGCCAACACCGGGACAAGCTCTTGTGAAATCAAGGAACCGGTCTAGTGGAATTCATGACATTTATGGGTGAGTAGGATTTTATGTCATACTCGGTTGGGGATGATAAGTACCTCGAAATAAGAACCTACTAATGAGTGGTATTTTAAATATCACAACTTAGAGGAGTGATGTGAAAATCATGCAAAAAACTACTTATCGATTGTAAGTAGATCATACCTAGTTGGTATGATGAAACTTCCTCGAAGGAAGTTGAAAACCCGTTCATCGTTTATGAGCAGAGATGTCCTTATACTCGATCGTTATAATGGATAGTTGAAAATATAATTCTGTCAAAAGTACTCTCGCTTGACTGTGTGCCAAGGCTTAAACTATTTGGGTGACCTTCTTGATGGGAGCTGGAATAGCTCTAATAGGTCGGGGGCCTTGGTTTTGAAACTTGGGGGCTATTATGCCCTGCTTTAAAAATCTCGAACAGTGGGTCATAGGCCAGTGTCCACGACTAGGAGCTCATAAACAAACATGAGATATGTGCCATAAAACTTTAATAAATGAATTGTTTGGTCATGGTACCAAGACTCGACCAATACACTCGGTTAACTAGCAGTAGTGAGACATGACTGGTCTCCGGTCCAGTTAAATCAAACAGCTGCAGGTTGAACTAAAGGTCGTGGCTTTTGGACTAATGGCACCATAGATTACATGGCATGATAAGAAAATATTATTTGTGAATGCACTATGATTTTGGGATCATCAAGACGCCCATGAGGGGTAGTGATGCATCCTAAGGGCCCTGGACGACACGGTAAATATAAGGGCGTGCAAAATTTGGAGTAGGACCACGCGCATGAGACCGGGGTGGGGACGGGATGAGGTCTCTGTCTTCATATGGACACGAAGAATTGATTTCGGGATTGAGGGTTAGATGTTGTGGACACCCACTCATTTTTAGGGTAGAAGTGGACGTACTTCTATCTAAGTGCCGGTAAAGTTACTACGAACCCACAAGTGGGTTCAGTGGTCATACTGGCCTGCGAATGAGTGTTGAACCTTCACGATGAAGGATGTGTGTTAGGTGATGACACGTCATAGTAATGATAGAAAAACTCGAGATTTGAAATTCAAAGGATTTTTGAAAGAAAGGAGTCTGGCACGCTCCAATACAACTTTTTTTTTTCCTAAAACTATATTTTCTTGAAAAACCCATTCATTGAGTAGTCATACTCACCCCCTCCCTTATATCCCTTTCAAGGAGTCCTCGAAAGCCTGTCCTTAAAGAACCACAAATTTAAATGTCTGCAAGACAGGTATGAGTAATTTCAAAATATTATGCAGTTTTGATTTTATGTCATTCTAGGAAAAATGTGCACATTCAAAGGACGTCTTACTCCTCCTAGGTTTAATAGAGGGGAAACCCTTAGTAAACTAGGAAGAGTGGCGGGTTGCTCATGGGGATCCGACCAAACTGGGTCGGGGCATGACAACTAGAGTGGTATCAGAGCCTATTTCCTCGAATACATAGTCAAGACTAGAAAATATAGTAACTAATAGAACTATTTTAAAATTTTACAGAAATGGTTCCAAAGAAAGGAACCAAGAGAACTAGGGCTGCCGTCTCCAACACTGCCTAGCCTCCCCTACCCATAGAAACTCCTAGAGCAGCCCAGACAACTCCTCCAAGACGAAATAGGGAGCATCAAAGATTGTATGAGGAGTTCACCCGTGTATTTGGCCAACCTAACCTCACTCCTGAGGTGGGCACCAACTCGCGAGTTGAACTAGAGGAAGTGTAATCCCACCCTCCCTATACTAATCCAACCGCTCCAACAGACATTCCAAGAAATCTCAAAACTCTTTGACCACTAGGATGTAAACCTTTCCTCAGAGAAAAGGATGCTGGAACCGCCATGAATTGGCTAGCCAATACCAAGAAGTTGATGGGAATTGTCCAGATACTATCGGAGGATAGGGTGATCTTGATGGAATTCTCTCTGGAAGGAAGCACTAGATGGTGGTGGGACAATGTTCGAAACCTACATACCACCTCTCCCACTTGGGTGCAATTTGAGGAAAGATACTCGGAGGAGTACCTGGCACACCACCTGATAAATGAGAAGAAACAAGAGTTCAACTGGCTTCGACAAGGGCTTAGCTCCATATCAAAATATGAAACAAAATTTAATGAGTTAAGACCCTTTGCTCTCGACCTAGTTGGGCCAGCTGACATATGCTAGAGGTTTATGGACAGTCTCAACATGGAAATTAGAGACCATATGGGAGTATTGGGATGCCCCATGGACCTAGTAGCAGTAATCAATATGGCTCACGAATGTGAGCGACCGGTATAGACCCGATGTCGACGAGTGGAGCAGACAACCAGAAAAGGGGATAAGGGTTCAAACCATTAAGGAGGTCGGAGAGAATATACCAGCCCAAGAGGAGCAAACAAAATGGTTTTCCAATGGAGAAAGGGCATGCCTCCACCTCCTAACAGAGTAATCCCTACCTTACCCCAAGGGAACCCTCGTTGCCCGAAGTGTCAAAGGAACCATGAGAAAGCATGCCATACTTGCTTCGCATGCGGACAAGTAGGACACTTCGTAAAGGATTGCCCTACCCTTAGAGAGAATAGACAGAAGAATACTCTTGGACCCCCTCAAGGGGACCCAGAAACCACAGACCAGAAGTTGCAACATGAGTACCGGCTAGAGTATACAACCTCACTCAGGAAGAGGCTAGAGGAGATCCTATGTAAACCCTACCCTTTTTAGTTAAGGAAAATCAGGAAAACCGAACCGGTTCATGTAGCCGATCAATTGGGAACGAACAATTTGGAAATTTACAACTCTCGGGGGATCCAAAGGGTTCATAAAACCATGGAAAAGAATCTTAGGACAAATTGGAAGAGAAAAACCAAACCAATTTAGATGAACCAGATCCAACCAGATAGAACCAGTTTATGAACCGAGTTGATTCATGAACCGAAACTGATAGAGAATGGGTAAACTGAGAAATTTATGGATCCCTTGTGATCCAAAAAGACTTTTAAAGCTTGGGAAGGAACATTAGAACAATGTGGGAGAGAAAAACCAGATCGGTTTGGGTGAACCGAACGTGAATTGGATTGAACCGTTTTAAGGACCGTGTTAGTTTATGAACCGAAATTGATAAAGAGATGGTAAACCAGGAATTTTATGGACCCTAAGTGACCTAAGGAGTTACAAAAGTCATGGAAATGGACTTGTGAAGGAATTGGGGATGAAAACCAAGTCGGTTCAAGTGGATCGGATCCGAACCGGTTCAGACCGGTTTGAACCACTGTTGAATTGGATCCTAAATTCATTTTTCTAGGTGGCTTAAATAATTCAAATTCGAGATTTGAGGCTATCATTGGATTGAAAATGAATTTAGAAATTTTTAGATTTGAAAAACTCGGTCGAATGAAGGTTGAACCGACCAGTTTAAACTTTGAACCTGGTTCGGACCGGTCCGGTCTGGTTCGGAATAGTGTCATCTTCATCCTCCAGATGACAACCCTATTCACTCGCCAGAAAATTGAAGCAGCACTGACGAAGAGGAAACATCTCTGTTCAATACATTTTCGACTATTAATGCCTGTCATAAAGGTGCCAATCGGATAAACAAGAAGTCTCTAAGCATCCTATAAAAAGACCCCCTCCCCATTCATCCTCTCCACATCGGAAAGGCTCACTCTATCTTAGTTGCTTAGTTTTTCGGTGAAGCTTGAACTAGAGCTCTGATATAGGGTCTTTTCTGGGCCAAAGAAGGTGAGGTCAGGTTCTTTAGAACTGGGGAGAAGTCAACTACACTCCTATAGTCTCTGTTTGCTCTGAAGGTTGCTGGAGAAATGCCAATGTGATGGAACAATGAAGCAACTCCGGTAGACCGAAGCTGCTTTGTTTCGATCGAATTGAAATCAACCATTTCGAGCCCTCCTCAGGCTAAACCAAGCCCTCCCAACACTTCATCAGCCCTCCCATGGCCGAATTAGGACTGAAAGGTAAGCCAATTCGGCTATCCTCAGCAATTTTCGGTCGGTGCTAGAGAGAGAACCGGCATAATTTCAATGATGAAATTCTAACTCAATTCGGCATCAATTGATGTGATTCTTGATTCTAGGATAAACCTTAGGACAAGAGCTATCTGCCTAAATCAAAAGCTCGGACCGTCATGCCCTCACCAGTGATTAATCAAAGCTTTCTCTCTCTATAGTCTATTTTCCAATGAAGCTCCGTTTGAGCTCGTTCCAGAGTTAAAACCCGCGATTCAAAGTTCTATTAAATCGTATGAGCATGGAGAAACTCAATTTTAACTTCAATTTCAACAATTAGAGGTGTTTGATTGGTCAATTTGATGGAACCAAATTCGGCTGTGTTAAAGAGTTGGCATTGGGGAAAATTTTGGGAGAAATTGTGGATTTTCAAAATTTTGAGGGACTGAAATGCAATTTCCTAAAAATTGAGGGTCAATTGGGTATGCTAAAAATGTTAGAGGGACAATTGAGAAATTTTAGAATTTTTAGGGTAAAATTTACCATTTTTGTAAAGGAAAGGCAAAATGGTAATTTTGGAAAAGTTGAGGGGACCAAATTGGAAATTTAAACCCCTTTTTGTGAAGTGGAATAAATTGAGGTCCCTTCATAAATTTTAAAAGTTTTGGGACTTGAAGTTTAAGAGAAATAACTTTAGTGACCTAATTGCAAATAAATGAAAGTTTGACTTTATCATTCATTTAGAATGAATGAAGGCTGTTAGGATGAAGGATAATGAACCGACATGTTTATATCATGTAGGAACACAAAGTACTAGGAACGCCAACAAGGACAATCTCCCATGAATACAAAGAACCAGTCTAGTGGAATTCACGGCATTAATGGGCGAGTGGGTTTACTAACGTCATATCCGGTTAGGATGATGAGCACAACTTAAAGCTAAAAACCCCTTACCGATTGTGAGTGAGATTTTTTATCCTGGTTGGGAATGATATGTATATCGGAATAAAAACCCACTACTATGTGGCATTTTAAATATCAGAAATTAGAAGAGTGATGTGAAAACCATACAGAAAAACTATTTACTGGCTGTAAGTCGGTCATACCCAGTTGGTATGATGAAACTTGCTCGTAGGAAGTTGAAAACCCGTTCATCGGTTATGAGCGGAGATGTCCTTATATCCGGTCGGTACAATGGACAGCTGAAAATATATTTTGTCAGAAGTGCTCTTATAGGTCGGGGCTTCGGTTTTGGATCTTGGGGGCTAATATGCCTGATTTTGAAAATCTCGTACAATGGGCCCAAGGCTAGTTGGTACGAGTAGGATCTCATAAATAAACATAAGTTATATGCTATAAAACTTTAAATAAATGAATTGTTTGGCCATGATGGTACCAAGATAGGACCGACATACTCGGTCAACTAGTGGTAGTGCGCATGACAGGTCGACGGACCAGTCAAAACAAACAATTGCGGGTTGAGATGAGAGTCCAGCCTGTTGGTCCAGTGGCACCATAGATTATATGGCGTAATGAGAAAATATTGATTGTGCATGCACTGTGAGTATGGGGCCATCAAGATGCCCAAGAGGGGTAGTGATGCGTCCTAAGAGCACTTGACAACCTGGTGAGTATAAGGGCAGTTCGTCGTACCAGGTGACCGTGCAAAATTTGGAGTATCACCAAACACATGAGACTGAGGTTGGGACGGAATGAGTTCTCTGTCCTCTTACAGACACGAAGAATCAATTTTAGGATTGATGGTTGGTTGTAACAAACATCCACTAATTCTTAGGGTAGAAGTGGACGTACTTCTATCTTGGTGGTCGGTAAAGTCGCTCCGAAGCCACAAGTGGGTTTAGTGGACGTACTGACCTGTGAATGTGTGCTTAAATTTCATGATGAAGGATGTGTGTTCGGCAATAACACACCGTGATTAAATAAGGAAATGGTGATAAAACCCAAGGTTTCAAATGAAATGGTTTTGAAAGAAAGGAGTCTGGCACACTCCAAAAATCTATCTTTTTCCTAAAGTTAAAAAGTTTTGAAAGTCCATTCACTGAGTAGTCGTACACATCCCCTCCCTTATATCCCTTTCAGGAAATTTCAGAAAGCCTACCCTTAAAGACCATGAACTAAGATGCTTATGAGATAGGTATGATAAATCTAAATTATTATGCAGTTTTGATTTATGTCATTCCAAGAAAAGGTGTAGGTTAAAAAAAGGAAGCCTTACTCTTTACGGTTTATAATAAGGGGAAACCCTTTAATAAATGGGGAGAGTGGCTGATTAATCATGAGGATCTGACCAAACAGGGTCAAGGCATGACAATTGGAGTGGTATTAGAGCCTACTTCCTTGAATACATAATCAAGATTGGAAAATATAATAACTAATAGGATTTATCCTAAATTTTTCAAATGGCTTCCAGGAGAGGAACCAAGAAAACTTGGAATGGCTCTACTCAACACCCTATCTTCGTAGAAAGACAACCCTAGAAGCTTCCCAAAAGCCTGAGGCCTGTCAGGAATCCCAAAAGACCAAATGGGGAAGTATCCTGGAGAATGGTGATATGACCTATTGATGGCACAACTCTAAGTATAAAGGAAGCCAAGCATGAAGCCATATAACTTTACAAAAAGGGTGCTTATCAAGAATCCCATAGCTCCCTAGTTATCTTGTGACCATTTTCTATAATAGGGCCAAAATATCCAACATACTATACTACTCTATTAATGAAGTACTCCCAAATCCTAAAAACCTTGTCTCCCAAAAGGATGTAATCTTGTTAGGAAGATGGCCCAAGAGAAATAACCATACAAGACTGCGATTCCCTAGACACCTCGGATATCAAGGATAAAGGAAATAAATCAAGGAGATTATTATGCAAAGAAGGCATGACAAGAAAACCATCATGGTAAGGAGTGTTGGAGAATTTTAGGGTAACTAAGCGTGGAACAACCTATTACAAATTACAAAGGAAATAGGACATGAAATTAAGAACTATCCCACACCACTAGGATTTAGAACAATACTTTCCAAGAATAAACACCCCATAACTATAGGAAATCCGAAAAGATACCATCCCAAGGAACACAACTCCCACTTTTTCAACCACAGACATAAGAAAACTTTTCAAGATCACAACAAAGTGGCAGGAAAGAAAAAGGGTTGAAGGTAGGACCTCGATGAAACCATAAATAAAACAAAAAGTAGCTAAAGTGAACTATCCCTTAAAGAAGAAATTTCCAATAATTTAGGAGAAAAAGGAGGGACTGCATCCACAAGAAAAGACAAGCCAAGCATTTTATGACAAATGGGACATCTTGGAATTTTAAGTACGACTTCCTTTGAAAAAAGTAGATAAGTTAAATTGGAGATTCAGAGCAACATAGAAGAAGTAAGCAAACCATGACAACAAAATAGTCAAAGAAAATAAATGGCAGCCTAAGGAAGACCGGATGGTAGAATGGAATACACCCTAAAAAGGTTAGTGAGATGGACGTTAAGGACGGGAGTACTCGAGAAATAATTGCCCAAAAAACATAGGCCAAAGGAATGGTGGAGGCAAGGCAATTAATGAACTAATACATGGAAAAATCATAATTTTAGTTCCAACAAAGAAGAGAGTGGTGAAAAGGCCAAATACTCAGGAAAAGAAGGATGAAAAAATCCTTAAAAGGACCAAAGGCCAATTAACGACTTAACCCAAGGCAAGAAGGGAATAGGCAAGCCTCTCACATAATGGTCAAGAAATCTTGAAACAAGAAAGAATTGTACGCTTCCTAAAGAAATAGACAAGTATTGGGTACAAATGAGGATGTGGATAGAGTATGAAAGATGTGCTTGCAAGATTTGATGAGTAAAGGTAAACAGAAGAAGACCACATCAAGGGATGTCATTTAAGGGTAGAAATCTCCTAGAGCAAATGTAAAAAGGAATGTCAGGAGAAATGGAAAGAATCCTACCAAGGAAGGAAGCTCTGAAAAGATATGTGTATCCCAATTAAGAGAAAATGAAACCAACCGAAATAGAAAGAGCGATAAGCTCACAAATGAAATGTTGATTGAGATGGAAAGATCGAGTACCAAGGAAAGGTACTCATGAGGTCCTAAGAAGTAAATTAAAACAAAGGAATTATTGATTGGCAGATGGACATAATGTGGAGTGCAAGGAACCATCACTTAATTGGGAAATGTTTCAAAAGAAGGAAGTATCTTGATGGCCTAGTGTGACCTGCTTGAAGAGAGCAGGAGAACCAAACAAAAATTTTAAGAGAACCAAGTGGAAAGAAGAAACGAGTAACAACGGGACGGTAAAAGAGAATAAAAAAACCCTAAGAAAGGATAAGATGTAGTAAAGACTACACTCTATGAAGGACAAAGGATGGGCAGGAAGAACGAGTGATACAGCTGCCTAGATGATTGGATCAGAAAAATGGAGAGAAGAAGACAGTAGAAGAACTTGTCTTCAAGAGAACCCTAGATTTAAACCACGACAAAGAAGGGAGAAGTGAAAAGGCCAAAATATTGGAAAAATGAAGGAAAATCCTTAAAGAAATTAATGGCCAAAATCGAATTTATAGTTTAAAGTCTTAAGACGGTTAAGCGAGTCTCATGAAGGGCGAACAAGAGATTTTGAAACAAGGAGGATGTGAACCCTCCTTAAATGGAAATAAGTTGAAAGGGTTAGTATCAAAAGATGTTGTGACAAGTATAAATGACTGGACAACCCATACTAAGGTAATAAAGGAAAGAATATTTGAGAAACGTTGGGAAAGTAAGTCCTCTAAATAAGATGTGGCTAAGGTGGAATAACCACAATTAGTAGGACGGATCATAGTCCATAGGCACATAGCCTAAAGAGTGGATGACTAAGCATAGTGTGGAATGCACAAAATAAAGCCAATAATCAGAATTATCCCATGTAAGGGATAAAAAAAAGTTGTGATGGAGAAGGATCCACAGCAAATAGATGCCCTAATATATATAGGGGTGAGAAGAAATGGAGAAATAAACCTTCAAGGAATGGTAAGAAGGTCTAGCATGTAGCTCCTAGAACCAAAGTCTCTCCCTTGAGGGACATAGTGGAGAATGAAACCGTAAAAAGGGAACTACTCGAACAAAATAATAGACAAATAGACCAAAAGGGGTCAAATGGGAATAATGAACTACGAGCAAGTAAGAGTGGATTAAGGCCAAGGAACATCATCTAGTAAGGGATATCATTGGGAACGAGGATGGACCTAAGAAAAGATGAACCCCAGCTTGTTGGTAAATTATTGGAAAATCCAATCAATTAGAACCGAAAAGACTGAATATGGAAGTTGAGAAAGGACGAGTGAGTAAGGAAAAACCGACACAGTTGTGTAAGTTGAGTTAATAACAGTGAAGGTAGTCGTGGGATACTACTAGAAGAAAAGAGGGATGAAGTTATACAATTCCTGAGAGTTGAAAAATTAGGAATAACCCTGAAGGAGATATTTTGGAGATATAATGGACATAAAGACAAGATCAAGAAAACACCATGCTGTAAGGGACAGGAAAACCCAACAATCACGAGGAAAACATGACTCAAAATAAGGAAGAGTCAGATAGTAAGCATGACAAAGTCAAACATAAAATTTGGACTGATTTGTAAGGAGCAACGGATGAAGAGAGAGTTAAAATGGGAGAAAAAGGTGATAAGGAAATCCATGAAAATAAGTATGTAATGCTCTAAAGGATGTCGAGCTAAGGGTTTCAACAACTAAGTGGTTAACAAGACATGGAAATGTTAATTATCTTGGAATTCCTAATCTTGAGTACAAAATCTTAAAGGAAAGAATGTTGTTCTAAGCAAAGAACGAGATAAATCTAAGAATATACCCTGAAGTAAGGTATGTCTAGTTATGATAAACACAATTGAGGGAGTAAATAATATAAAGGAAAAGAAATTCCTTAAGTGAAGGATGTAAAAAGGGCTAATTGAAAGAACAAGAGGAGAGTTGCATGTTAAGCGAACACCAAATGGACATAAAAGGAGATAATTCCTCATGCAAGTTGATAATTAAGTTTTGGGGACAAAACTCCTAAAAGGAGGGGAGAGTTATAAACCCCGCCCTTTTTAGTTAAGGAAAATAGGGAAAAGAAACGGTCAAACCGAGTAAGAAAACCGAACCGGTTCACATACCCAATCAATTGGGAATGAAAAATTTGGAAATTTACAACTCCTGGGGGATCCAAATGGTTCATAAAACATTGGAAAAGAACCTTTGGACAAATTGGAAGAGAAAAACCAGACCAGTTTAGATGAACTAAATCCAACCGGATAGAATCGATTTATGAACTGAGTTGATTTGTGAACCGGAACCGATAGAGAATGGGAAAAACAAGAAATTTATGGATCCCTTGTGATCCAAAGAGACTTATAAAGCTTGGGAAGGAACATTAGAACAATGTGGAAGAGAAAAACCAGATCGGTTTAGGTGAACCGGACCCGAACCGGATTGACCCGATTTAGGGACCGAGTTGGTTTATGAACCAAAATCGATAAAGAGATAGTAAACCGGGACTTTTATGGACCCTAAGTGACCTAAGGAGTTACAAAAGTCATGAAAATGGACTTGTGAAGAAATTGGGGATGTAAACCAAACTGGTTTAGGTGAACCGGTTCAGACCGGTTTAAACAACTATTGAACTGGATCCTAAATTCATTTTTCTAGGTGGCTTAAATAATTCAAATTTGAGATTTGAGGGCACCATTGGATAGAAAATGAAATTAGAAATTTTTAGATTTGAAAAATTCAGTCGAATGAAGGGTGAACCGACCGCTTTAAGCTTCAAACCCGGTTCGGACCGGTCCGGTCTGGTTTGGAGCAGTGACATCTTCATCCTCTAGATGATAACACTGTTCACTCGCTGAAAAACTGAAGCAGCACCGGAAAAGAGGAAACATCTCCATTCAATATGTTTCTGGCCATCAATGCCTATCATAAAGGTGCCAATCAGATGGCTAAGAAGTCCCCGAGCTTCCTATATAAAGATCCCCTCCACATTCATCATCTCTACACCTAAAAAGCTCACTCTCTCTCAATTGCTTAATTTTCCGGTGAAGCTCAAACCAGAGCTCTGATATAGGGTATTTTCTAGGCCAAAGAAGGTGAGTTTAGGTTTTTTAGAACTGAAGAGAAGTCAACTACATGCATATAGTCTCCGTTTGCTCTAAGGGTCGATGGAGAAACGCCGACGTGATGGAATAGTGAAGTAGCTCCGACAGACTTAAGCTGCCCTATTTTGGCTGAGTTGAAATCATCCATTTCAAGCCCTCCTCAGTCCAAACCAAGCCCTCCCAACACTTCCTCAGCCCTCCCACGGCCGAATTAGGACAGAAAGTTAATCCAATTCGGCTCCACACTGCAATTTTCAGCTGGTGCTAGAGAGAGAACCGACAGAATTTCAATGATGAAATTCTAACTGAATTCGAGATCAATTGATGTGATTCTTGATTCTAGGATGAAACTCAAAACAAGAGCTATCTGCGTAGATCGAAAGCTCAGACCGTCGTGCCATCACTAGTGAGTAATCTAACCTTTTTCTCTCTACAATTTGTTTTTCGGTGAATTTCCGTTTGAGCTCGTTCTGGCATTAAAACTCGTGATTCAAAGTTCTATGGAATCATATGAACATGGAGAAACTTAATTTTAACTTCAATTTCAACAATTAGAGGTGCTTGATCAGTCAATTTGATGAAATCAAATTCGGCTGTGTTAAAGAGTTGGAATTGGGGGAAGAATGGGGGAAAATAGGGATTTTTGAAAATTCGCGGAACTGAAAAGTAATTTCCTAAAAATTGAGGGTCAATCAGGCATGATAAAAATGTTAGAGGGCCAATTGAGAAATTTTAGAATTTTTGGGGTAAAATTTACCATTTTTGTAAAGGAATGGTAAAATTGTAATTTTGGAAAAGTTGGGGGACCAAATTGGAAATTTGGGACATTAAAACCCTTTTTGTGAAATGGAATAAATTGAGGTCAGAAGATAAATTTTAAAAGTTTCGGGACTCAATTTGAGGAAAAATCGGCATTAGGGACTTCAAGTTTAGGCAAAATAACTTTAGGGACCTAATTGCAAATAAATGAAAGTTTGACTTTCTCATTCATTTGGAATGAATGAAGGCTATTAGGCCGAAGGATAATGAACCGAGATGTTCATATCGTGTAGGAACATGAAGTACCAGGAACGCCATCAAGGACAAGCTCGAGTGAATACAAAGAACCGATCTAGTGTAATTCATAGCATTAACGGGTGAGTGGGTTTACTAACGTCATACCCGGTCGGGATGATGAACACAACTTAAAGTTAAAAACTAGTTACCGGTTGTGAGTGGGATTTTTATCATACCCGGTTGGGAATGATAAGTATATCTAAATGAAAATCCACTACTATCTGGCATTTTAAACATCACAAGTTAGAAGAGTGATATGAAAACCATACGAAAAAACTACTTACTGGTCGTTAGTAGATCATACTTGGTTGATATGATGAAACTTCCTCGAAGGAAGTTAAAAACCCGTTCATCGGTTATGAGCAGATATGTCCTTATACCTGATTAGTATAATGGACAGCTGGAAATATAATTTGTCAGAAGTGCTCTCCCCTAACTGTGTGCCAATGCTTAAACTATTTGGTAGACCTTTTTGACGAGAGCTCGAATAGCTCTTATAAGCTAGGGGCCTCGATTTTGGAACATGGGGACTAATATGCCCAATTTTGAAAATCTCGTACAGTTGGCCCAAGGCCAGTTGGCAAGAACAGGAGCTCGTAAACAAATATGAGTTATATGCCATAAGGCTTTAAATAAAGGAATTGTTTGGCCATCGTACTAAGATAGGACCGACATACTCAGTCAACTAGCGGTAGTGCGACATGACAGGTCGACGGACCAGTCAAGATAAACAACTGTGGGTTGAGTTGAGAGTCGGGGCCATTGGACTAGTGGCACCACATATTATATGGCATATTGAGAAAATATTAGTTGTACATGCACTGTGAGTACGGGACCATCAAGATGCCCAAGAGAGGTAGTGATGCGTCCTAAGAGCACAAGACGACCTGGTGAGTATAAGGGCAGTTCGTCGTACCAGGTGACCGTGTGAAATTTGGAGTAGCACCAAGCACATGAGACCGGGGTGGCGACAAGATGAGGTCTCTGTTCTCATACGGACATGAAGAATTGATTTCGAGATTGAGGGTCGGATATAGCAAACATCCACTCATTCTTAGGGTAGAAGTGGACGTACTTCTATTTGGGTGGCCGGTAAAGTCGCTCCAAAGCCACAAGTGGGTTTAGTGGACGTACTGACCTGCAAATGTGTGTTTAACCTTCATGATGAAGGATGTGTGTTGGGTGATGATACACCATGATTAAGGAAGGAAATGGTCATAAAACCCGAGATTTCAAATGAAATGGTTTTGAAAGAAAGGAGTCTGGCACACTCCAAATATCTATCTTTTTCCTAATGTTAAAAAGTTTTAAAAACCCATTAACTGAGTAGTCGTACTCAATCCCTCCCTTATATCCCTTTCAGGAAATTTCAAAATCCTACCCTTAAAGACCATTAACTAAGACGCCTGTGAGACAGGTATGATAAATCTAAATTATTATGCAATTTTGATTTATGTCATTTCAGGAAAAGGTGTAGGTTAAATGGAGCCTTACTCTTTACGATTTATAATAAGGGGAAACCCTTTAATAAACCGGGAGAGTGGTGGGTTGATAACAGGGATCCGACCAAATAGGGTCGGCGTGTGACACCCTAGCACTATAGCGACTACATCCTAAAACCCTACAAATTAATCCAAAGGAGTCATGTAAACTAAACGTCTTTTGAATTAATAAAGAAAATTCCTTCTAAACTATATGTTTCTTAAATCAGTTTATATATAGCTATGGAGACAACAAGTTTATGCTCTCTTTGACTCGGGAGCAGAGAGATCATTTATCAAGGAAGAGATGGTTTCTAAAGTACCCCTGAAACTCGCTCCCCTAGTTCAAAGCCTTAACATCCTTACACCCTTGGGAGAAGGTTTGAACAGGAATAAATAATTAAAGGGATTTGAGATAAGATTTGGAGGAATCAAACTTGCAGCTAACTTGATTCCATTACCCCTAATGGAGGTTGACATAATTTTGGGGAAGGACTGGCTGAGTAATCATCAAGCAAGGATGGACTGTAGAAGGAAGACATTAACTTTCCATACTCCCGAGACTAAGGGACTAAAGTTCCAAGGAGATAAAAAGGAAAGTAAAGTACAAGTAGTGTCTCTCCGGAAAGCTCAAAAGATGATATAGAAAGGATGTATAGTATTTCTAGCCATGGTTGTGAATGAAGATTCTAAAGAAAAGAAACTGGAAGACATTCCAGTAGACTGACATTATCCAGAGGTTTTTCCGAAAGAGTTACCCAAACTACCTCCAAGTCGCCAAGTGGAGTTCACTATAGAAATAACACCAGGAACAAACCCCATATCCCAAGCCCCATATCGCATGGCTCTAGCAGAGCTGAAAGAATTAAAGGAACAACTGGACGAACTATTGGAAAAGGATTTCATACATCCAAGTTAGTCTCCATGGGGTGCTCCTGTTTTGTTTGTAAAGGAAAAGGATGGAAGTGTGAGACTGTGTATAGACTATAGAAGGCTGAACGAGGTCACCATCAAAAATCGATACCCACTTCCAAGGATAGACGATTTGTTTGACCAAATAAAGGGAGCAGCTTACTTCTCCAAAATAGATCTTTGGTCGGGTTATCACCAACTTAGGATTCAAGAGGAGGACATCCCTAAGACGGCGTTCTGATCTAGGTATGGACATTATGTGTAAACCTCACCCTTTTGAGCTAAGGAAAACTGGGAAAAAAACTGGTCAAACCAAGTGAGGACACAGAACCGGTTCACAAACCCTATCATTTGTGAACGGGCAATTTGGGAATTTACAACTCTCGGATGATCTCAAGAGTTCATAATACCATGGAGAAGAACCTTTAGATGAATTGGAATAGAAATACCACACCAGTTTAGATGAACCAAATCCAACTGGATTGAACCGGTTCATGAACTGAGTTAGTTCATGAACCAGAACCGATAGAGAACAGGCAAATCAGAGAAATTCAACTCCCTTGTGCCCAAAAAAAAAATTATAAACCTTGGAAAGGAACCTTAGAACAAAGTGGGAGAGAAAAACTAGATCGGTTCAGGTGAACCAGACCCGAACCAGATTGAACCGGTTTAAGTACCAAGCCAGTTTATGAACCGAAATCGATAAAGAGATGGTAAACTGGGAATCTTATGGACCCTAAGTGACCCACGGAGTCACAAAAGACATGGAAATGGACTTGTGAAGGAATTGGGGATGAAAACCAAACTGGTTTAGGTGAATTGGATCCAAACTGATTCGGACTGGTTTGAACCACTAATGAACTAAATCCTAAATTCATTTTTCTAGGTGGCTTAAATAATTCAAATTGGAGATTTGAGGACACCATGAGATAGAGAATGAATTTAGATGAATTTAGAAATTTTTAGATTTGAAAAACTCGGTCGAATGAGGGATGAACCGGTCGGTTTATGCCTTGAACCCGGTTTGGACCGGTCCGGTCCGGTTCGGAACAATGTCATCTTCTTCCTCAGGATGACAGCACTGTTCACTCACCGGGAAACTAAAGAAACGCCTGTGAAGAAGAAATGCTTTTGTTTGAGCTATTTTAGGTCTTCAATATCAGTCATAACGGTGCCAAACGGATGGCCAACCGGTCCCCGAGCTCCCTATATAAAGAGCCCCTCCCCATTCATCCTCTCCACACCTGAAAACTCCATTCTCTCTCAACAACTCCATTTTTTGGTGAAGCTCGAACAAGAGCTCTGACATGTTGTCTTTTCTTAGCCAAACAAGGCGAGGTCGAGTTCTTTAGAACTGGGGAGAAGTCAGCTACACGTTTGTAGTCTCCGTTCAATCCGAGGGTCGTCGGCGAGACACCGACTTGATTAAATAGTAAAGCAGCTTCGGCGGACCAAAGCTGCCCTGCTTTGGTCAAGCTGAAATTGGCCATTTTGAGCCCTCCTCAGGCCAAACCAAGCCTTCCCAACACTTCCTCAACCCTCCCACAGTTGAATTAGGACTGAAAGGTAAGCCAATTCGGCTTCCCTCTACAATTTCCGGCCGGTGCTAGAGAGAGAGCCGGCAGAATTTCAATGATGAAATTCTAACTCAATTTGGCATCAATTGATGTGATTCTTGATTCTAGGATGAACCTTAGGATGAGAGCTATCTGCCCAAATTGGAAGCTCGAACCATCATGCCCTCACCGGTGAGTAATCGAAGCTTTCTCTCTCTATAGTTCGTTTTTCGGCGAAGCTCCATTTGAGCTCATTCCAGCGTCAAAACTTGCAATTCGAAGTGTTATTGAATCATAAGAGGATGGAGGAACTCAATTTTAACTTTAATTTCAACAATTGGAGGTGTTTAATTCGCCAATATTATGAAATCAAATTCGGATGTGCTAAGGAGTTGAAATTTGGGAAAATTTTGAGGATTTTTGAAATTCAAAGGACCAAAATACAATTTTATGAAATTGACTGTAAACCCCACACTTTTAAGTTATGGAAAAACCGGGAAAAGAACCGGTCAAACCAAGTAAGAAAACTAAGACGGTTTACAAACCCAATCATATGGGAACAAGCAGTTTGGAAATTTACAACTTCTGGGTGATCCAAAGGGTTCATTAAGCCTTGGAAAAGAAACTAAAGACAAAATAGAAGAGAAAAACCAAATTGGTTCAGGTGAACAATATCCCATAAGAACTTTGAAGGTAAGCCTACTTGCACTAGAGTAGTGTGATTTTTTTTGTAACCCAAAATTTCAGTCAATGTTTATGCGAATGTACGCATTATCATAAATAGTCATAAATTAATATATATTTAATTATTATAATTAATACCAATAATTTAATATCAAAATTAAATTATTGGAATTAATACAAATTATTTAATACTGAAATTAAGTTATTGGAATTAATACCAATAATTTATGGCAATATTAATACTAGTAATAAATCTCTCCCATTTAATACACGATTTTACACCTATATAAAGAGGTCATCCCCATTCATTCTCCTCACACCTGAATACTTCTCTCTCTCTCTACTACTCCATTTCCTAGTGAAGCTTGAACAAGAGCTTCAACTTGAACATTTTTCTTAACCTCGAAAGGAGAGGTCGAGCTCTTTAGTACCGGGGAAAAGACAGCTATCTCATAGCAAACTTCAGTCAATCCGAGAATCGTTGGAGAAGCGCCAGTATGATGGAACAGTGAAGCAGCTCCAGCAGACCAAAGCTCCCCCGTTTTGGTTCGACAAAAATTGGACCAAAGCTGCCCTTCCACAGCCGAATTAGGATCGAAAGGAAAGCCAATTCGACTCTCCTTTACAATTTCCAATTGGTGTTAGAGAGAGAATTGACCAAATTTCAATGACGAAATTCTAATCCAATTCAGCATCAATTGATGTGATTCTTGATTTTAGGATGAACCTTATGATGAGAGATATCCACCCAGATCGAAAGCTTGGACCGCCATGCCTTCACCGGTGAGTAATCAAAGCTTTCTCTCTCTAGAGTCTATTTTCTGGTGAAGCTCCGTTTGAGCTCGTTTCGACATTAAAACTAGCGATTCAAAGTTCTATGGAATCGTATGAACATTGAGTAACTCAATTTCAACTTCAATTTCAACAATTAGAGGTGTTTGATCGATCAATTTGATGAAATCAAATTCAGTTGTGTTAAAGAGTTGGAATTGGGGAGGAAAATTGGGGATTTTTTAAAATTCGAGGGACCGAAGTGCAATTTCCTAAAATTGAGGGTCAATTGGGCATGATAAAAATATTAGAGGGCCAATTGAGGAATTTTAGAATTTTTGGGGTGAAACATACCATTTTTGTTAAGGAAGGACAAAATGGTAATTTTGGAAAAGTTGGGGGACCAAATTGGAAATTTGGGAAATTAAAACTCTTTTTGTGAAATTGAATAAATTGTGGTTGAAGATAAATTTTAAAAGTTTTGGGACTTAATTTGAGGAAAAATCGGCATTTGGGGACTTAAAGTTAAAGAGAAATATCCTTAGGGATCTAATTGCAAATAACTAAAAAGTTTGGGTTTTCTCATTCATTGGAAATGAAAGAAGGTTGTTAAGTCGAAGTACCGGAAACTCCAGCATGGATGAGCTCACGTGAATACAAAGAACCGGTCTAGTGGAATTCACTGCGTTAGCGGGTGAGTGGGAATTTTATATCATACCCGATTGGGGATGATAAGTACCTCGATATGAAAACCCACTATTAAGTGGTATTTTAAAAATTACAACTTAAAGGAAGTGATGTGAAAATCATACGGAAAAACTACTTACTAGTTGTAAGTAGATCATACCCAGTTGGTATGATGAGACTTCCTTGAAGGAAGTTGAAAACCCGTTCATCGGTTATGAACGGAGGTGTCCTTATACCCGAGCAGTATAATGGATAGAGAAAACATATGTTTTGTCGAAAGTGCTCTCCCCTGACTGTGTGCCAATGCTTAAACAATTTGGCAGAACTTCTCGACGAGAGCTCAAATAGCTCTAATAGGTCAGGGGCTTCAGTTTTGGAACTTGAGCGCTAAATGCTCGATTTTGAAAATCTCGTACAGTGGGCCAAAGCTAGTTAGCACAAGCAAGAGCTCATAAATGAACATGATATATGTGCCATAAAATTCAATAAGTGAATTGTTTCGCCATGGTACCAAGATAGGACCAACATGCTCAGTCAACTAGCAGTAGTGCGACATGACAACTGTGGCTGAGTTGAGAGTCGGAGCCGTTGAACCAGTGGCACCATAGATTACATGACAATATGAGAAAATATTGTTTGTGCATACACTGTGAGTATGGGATTATCAAGATGCCCATGAGGGTTAGTGATGCGTCCTAAGGGCACTGGATGACCTGGTGGCTATAAGGGTAGTTTGTCGTTCCATCTGTCTGTGCGAAATTTAGAGTAGCACCAAGCGTATGAGACCGAGGTGGGGATAGGATGAGGTCTCTGTCCTCATATGGACATGAAGAAGCGATTTCAAGATTTAGGGTCGGACGTCGCGTACATTCACTCATTCCTAGGGTAGAAGTGGTTGTGCTTTTATCCGGGTGGTTGTTAAAGTCGCTCTGAAGCCACTAGTGGGTTCAGTAGTCATACTGACATGCAAATGTGTGTAACCTTTATGATGAAGGATGTGTGTTGGGTGATGACACACCGTGGTAATAAAGAAATGATGGAAAAACTCAAATTTTTAAATGAAGGGATTTTGAAAGGAAAAGAGTCTCGCACACTCCAATAATAATTATTTTCTTAAAAATCAAAAGCTTTTGAAAACTTGTTCACTGAGTAGTCATACTCACCCCCTCCCTTCTATCCCTTTCAGGAGATTTCAAAAATCCTACCCTTAAAGACTATCAACCAAGGCGCATGTGATATTGGTATAATAAACTTAAATTATTACGAAGTTTTTTTTATGTTATTCCTAGAAAAGGTGCAAGTTTAAAGGATGCCTTACTCTTTATGGTCTATAATAAGGGGAACCCTTTAATAAACTGGAATCACGAGGATCCGACCAAACTGAGTCGGGGCGTGACAACTAGAGTGGCATCAGAGCCTGTTTCCTCGAATACATAATCAAGACTAGAAAATATAGTAACTGATAGTGTTTATCTTAAAATTTTCAAATGGCTCCTAGGGGAGGAACCAAGAAAACTAGGGATGACTTTGCTCAACACCTTGTCCTCATAGGAAGCCAACCCTAGAAGCTTCCCAAATGCTTGAGGAAATAGGCAGGTATCGGTTATAAATGAGGATGCAGATAGAGTATAAGAGATGTGCCTGCAAAATTTGAGGAGTAAAGGCAAATAGGAGAAGATAACATCAAGGGTAGAATTCCCCCAGAGCAAATGTAAAAAGGAATGTTAGGAGAAAGGGAAAGAGTTCAACAAAGGAAGGAAACCCCTAAAAGAAATGTGTATCCCAATTAAGAGAGAATGGAACCAACTGAAATAGAAGGAATGATACGCTCACAAATGAAATGTTAATGGGTGGATGGACAAAATGTGGAGTGCAAGAAACCAACCCTTAATTAGGAAATGTTTCCAAGGAAGAAAGTATCGTAATGGCCCAGTGTGATCTGTTTGGAGAGAATAGGAGAACCATGTAGAAAGAAGAAATTGGTAGTAGAGGGTAGTCAAAGAGAATCAACAAAATCCTGAGAAAGGTTGAGATGTAGTAAAGACTACATTCTATGAAGAATAAAAGGATGGGCATGAAGGACAGGTGATATAGCTGCCTAAACAATTGGACCAGAGAAATAGAGAGAAAAAGACAGTTAAAGACTGGTATTCAAGAGAACCATGGATTTAAACCATGACAAAGAAGGGAGAAGTGAAAAGGCTAAAATGTTGAAAAAAATGGAGAAAGGAAATCCTTAAAGAAACCAATGACCAAGATCAGATTTACTATCAAATGGCCATGAGATGGTTAAGTGAGCCTCTAGAAGGACGATCAAGTGATTTTGATACTAGGAGGATGTGAGCTCTCCCTAAGGAAGATATAGACATGTACTGGAGTATGAGTGATAATGAGGATGGAGTATGAAAGACGTACCCATAGGATCTCAAGAGCAAAGGTAAACATGAAAGAATAGCATCAAGGGATGTCATTTAAAGTTAGGTGTCCTCCAGAAAAATGAAAAAGAAATTACGAGAGAAAGGGGTAAGAATCCTCCCAAATAAATAAATCTTGAGAGCATGACCTAATAAATAAGAAATGGAATCAGGTGATGAGAGGCAAGGAGACGAACTTGCAAATGAAGTGCATGGTGAGATGAAAGAACCAAGGGAAACATACTAGGATAACCTAAGGAGTAAGTGAAACCTAAGGAACGAGTAGGTAGAAAGATAGCATCAATAGATGCTGTAACAAGTAAGAATGGGTATACTCCCCATAATAAGAAAATAAAGGAAAGAATGTCCGAGAAACCTTGGGAAAGTAAGCTCCCTAAATAAGAAGTGGTTAAGGGGGGACAACCACTAATATCAAGATGGATTATGGTCCACACTTGCATTATAGAGCCTAAAGAGTGGATGGCTGGACATAGGGTGGATTACACGAAATAAGACCGATAATCGAAAACTACTCAAATAAGGAATAAGGGATGGAATGGAAAATTTAAGACAATGTAGGACTAAAAGCGGGCAAATGCCCCAATATAGAAAGGGTGTAAGGAGATGAAGAAAGGAAACCTTCAAGTAATGGTAAGAAGGTTGAACATGTAACTCCTAAGGTGAAAGTCTCTACTTTGAAGGAAATAGTAGAGAATGAAACCGTAAAAAGGGAAACTCCCCAAACCAAGCAAATCGACATGTAGACTGAAAGGAATCGACTCGGTATAAAAAATTGTGAAATAATTATGAACAAGTAAGAGTAGATTAAGGCCAAAGTAAAATCCTTCAGTAAAGGATGTCATTGGGAATGAGGATGGACCTAAGAAAGGATGAATCCCAGCTTGTCGATATAGTATTGGAAAGCCCAATAAATTGGAATTGAAATGATCTAATAAAGAAGTTGGGGAAGGATGAGTAGGTAAAAGGAATCCATGCAGTTACGTGAGACATAACTTCAAAGGCATGATGGAGGAGAGGATAATGGTAAAAAGGATAGTTGAGGAATGCTATCAAAAGAAAAGAGGGATGAAGTTATACGATCCCTGAAAGATCGAAAAGCTAAGAGAGACCCTCAAGGAGATGTTCTAAGAATTTAATGTACATAGATAGGTCCTAGAAAATACCATGTTGTAAGGGGCATGTAAGCCCAACAATCCCAAGAGGAATATGACTCAAAGTAAGGAAGAGTTGGCTAATAAGCATGATAAGGTCGAATATAAAAAAAATTTTGGACAGAAGTTATAATAGACAACGGATGAATGAAGGGTAAAAATAGGACAAAAAAATGATAATAAAGAAAAACCATAGAAACAAGTACATAACGCTCGAAAGAACATCACGCTAAAGGTTTCAACTACCAAAAGGATAACTAGACGTGAGAATGATTAGTTATCTTGGAGTTCCTAAATCTTGAGTACATAATCTCAAAGGGAATAATGTTGCTCTAAGCAAAGAAAGATATGAATTTAAGGATATACCCTGGAATATGGTATGATAAACTCCATGGAGGGAGTAAATAATATAAAGGAAAAAAAATCCCTTAAGTGAAGGAGGTAAAAAGGGCTAATTGAAAGAATAAAAGAAGAGTTTGCATGTTAAGCAAACAACAAATGGACATCAAAGAAAATGGTTCCTCATGCAAGGTTGCTAATTTAGTTTTGGGGACAAAACTCCTAAAAGAAGGGGAGAGTTGTAAACCCCGCACTTTTGAGTTAAGGAAAAACCGGGAAAAGAACTGGTCAAACCAAGTAAAAAAACTGAATCGGTTTACAAACCCGGTCATATGGAAACAAGCAATTTGGAAATTTACAACTTTTGGGTGATTCAAAGGGTTCACTAAACCTTGGAAAAGAAACTTAAGACAAAATAGAAGAAAAAAATGAAAATGGTTCAGGTGAACGATATCCCAAAATAACTTTGAAGTTAAGCGTTTTTGCACAAGAGTAGTGTAAGGATGGGTTCCCTCCTGGTAAGTATGATTTTTTTTGTAACCCAAAATTTCGGTCAATTTTTATGCGAAGTATGCCTTATCATAAATAGCAATAAATTAATATATATTTAATTATTGTAATTAATACCAATAATTTAATAACTAAATTAAATTATTTTAATTAATACAAATAATTTATGGCAATATTAATACTAGTAATAAATCATACCCATTTAAAACACGATTTTACACCTATATAAATAGGTTATCCCCATTTATTCTCCTCACACCTGAACACTTCTCTCTCTCTACTACTCCATTTCCTGGTGAAGCTCGAACCAGAGCTTCGACTTAAACATTTTTCTTAACCTCAGAAGGAGAGGTCGGGATCTTTTGAACTGGGGAAAAGACAGCTATCTAATAGAAAACTCCAATCAATTCAAGAAACGCCGACATGATGTAACAGTGAAGTAGCTCCGGCGGACCGAAGCTGCCATATTTCGGTCGAGCAGAAATTCACCATTTTGAGCCCTACTCTGGCCAAACCAAGCCCTCCCAACACTTCCTCAGCCCTTCTGCGGCCAAATTAGGATCAAAAGGTAAGCTAATTTGGCTCACCTTTATAATTTCCATTCTGTGTTAGAGAGAGAATCGACTAAATTTCAATGATGAAATTCTAATCCAATTCAGCATCAATTGATGCGATTCTTGATTCTAGGATGAACTCAGGATGAGAGCTACCTGCCCATATCGAAAGCTCGGACTGCCGTACCCTCACCAGTAAGCAATCGAAGCTTTCTCTCTCAATAGTTTGTTTTCTAGCGAAGCACTGTTTGAGCTCGTTTTAGCATTAAAACTCATGATTCAAAGTTCTATGGAATCGTATGAACATGGAGAAACTCAATTTCAACTTCAATTTCAACAATTAGAGGTGTTTGATTGATCAATTACATAAAATGAAATTCGAATGTGTTAAAAAGTTGGAATTGGAGGAAAAGTGGTGATTTTTGAAAATTCGAGGGACTGAAGCGCAATTTCCTAAAATTGAGGGTCAATTGGGCATGATAAAAATGTTAGAGGGGCAATTGAGGAATTTTAGAATTTTTGGGGTGAAACTTACCATTTTTGTAAAGGAAGGGCAAAATGGTAATTTTGGAAAAGTTGGGGCACCAAATTGGAAATTTAGGAAATTAAAACCATTTTTGTGAAATTGAATAAATTGAAGTCCCAAGATAAATTTTAAAAGTTTCAGGAATCAATTTGAGAAAAAACCGGCATTTGGGGACTTAAAGTTAATGAGAAAAAATTGTAGCGACCTAATTGCAAATAACTAAAATGTTTCGGTTTTCACAGTCATTGGAAATTAATGAAGGTTGTTAAGTCGAGTAATAGTGAACAAGGATGTTCATATCGTGTAGGAACACAAAGTACCAGGAACACAAGCATGGACGGGCTCACGTGAATACAAAAAACCAGTCTATTGGAATTCATTGTGTTAACGGGTGAGTGGGAATTTTATATCATACTTAGTTGGGGATGATAAGTACCTCGATATAAAAACCCACTTTTAATTGGTATTTTAAACATCACAACTTAAATGAGGTGATGTCAAACTCATGCGGAAAAACTATTTACCGGTTGTAAGTAGATCATACCCGGTTGGAATGATTAGACTTCCTCGAAGGAAGTTGAAAACCCATTCATCGGTTATGAACGAAGGTGTCCTTATACCCGGACAGTATAATGGATAGAGAAAATATATGTTTTGTTGGAAAGCTCTCCCCTGACTGTGTGCCAATGCTTAAACAATTTGGGAGACCTTCTCGACGGAAGCTCGGATAGCTCTGATAGGCCGAGGGCCTCAATTTTGGAACTTGGGGGCTAAATGCCCAATTTTGAAAATCTCATACAGTGGGCCCAAGGCTAGTTGGCACGAGCAAGAGCTCGTAAACGAACATGATATATGCCATAAAACTTAGTAAGTGAATTGTTTGGCCATGGTACCAAGATAGGACCAACATACTCAGTCAACTAGCGACAGTGCGACAAGACAGGTCCGTCGACCTATCAAGAAAAACAACTATGGGTTGAGTTGAGAATCGGGGTCGTTCGACCAGTGGCACCATAGATTACATGGCAATATGAGAAAACATTGTTTGTGCATGCACTGTGAGTACGAGATCATCAAGATGCCCATGAGGGGTAGTGATGCATCCTTAGGGCACTAGACGACCTGGTTGGCTATAAGGGCAGTTTGTCGTTCCAGGTGTCTGTGCGAAATTTGGAGTAGCACCAAGCGCATGAGACCGAGGTGGGGACAGGATGAGGTCTCTGTCCTCATACTGACATGAAGAACCGATTTCAGGATTGAGGGTCGGATGTCGTGTACATCCACTCGATCTTTTGGTAGAAGTGGTCGTGCTTCTATCCGGGTGGCCAATAAAGTCACTGCGAAGCCACTAGTGGGTTCGGTCGTGTTGATCTGCGAATGTGTGTAACATTCATGATGAAGGATGTGTGTTGGGTGATGACACACCGTGGTTAAAAAGAAATGGTGATAGACCGAGATTTGCAAATTAAATTGTTTTGAAAGAAAGGAGTATGGCACACTCCAAAACTATTGTTTTCCTAAAAGTTAAAGTTTGACTTTGAAAACCCATTCACTGAGTGTCGTACTCACCCCCTCCCTTATTTCCCTTTAAGAAAATCCCGGAAAGCCTACCCTTAAAGACCCTCAACTAAGATGCCTATAAGTCATGTATGTAAAGTTTGAAATTTCATGTAGTTTATTATGCTATTCTAGGAAAAGGTGCAGGTTAAAGGACGCCTTACTCTTTACGGTTTACAATAAGGGGAAACCCTTTAATAAACTGGGAGAGTGGTGGGTAGATCATGGGGATCTGACCAAATCGGGTCGGGGCGTAACAACTAAAGTGGTGTTAGAGCCTGTTTCCTCGAATACATAATCAAGACTAGAAAATATAGTAAATAATAGGATTTATCTTAAAATTTTCAGATGGCTTCCAGGAGAGGAACTAAGAAAACTAGGGATGACTCTACTCAGTACCCTATCCTCGTAAGAGGACAACCCTAGAAGCTTCCCAAATGCCTGAGGCATGGTAGAAATCTCCAAAGACCAAATGGAGAAGTATCTTGGAGAATATGCTAGGACCTATTGAGGGCACAAAGCTAAGTATAAAGGAAGGTAAGAGTGAAGCTACAAACGTTAATAAAGGGTGTATAACTTTACCTAGGTGTTTATCAGGAACCTTGTAGCTCCTTATTTTGTGACCACTTTCTATAATAGGGCTAATTGTACTCCTTGATTAATAAAGTACTCAAAATTCCTAAAAACTTTTCTATCAAAGGATATAATCTTGTTAGGAAGATAGTCCCAAAAGGAATACCAAAACAAAAGACACCATGAATATCAAGGAGATTATTATGCAAGGAAGGCATTATAAAAGAATCGTCATGGTAAGGAGTCTAGGAGAACTTTGGGGTAACTAAACAAGGGGCAACCTATTATATGGTACAAAGAAAATAGGACATGAAATAAAGTACCGTCCCACACCACTAGGATTTAGAATAATACTTCCCAAGGATACTTCCTTTGAAACAACCATAAAAACCCATCAAAATTAGGCCATCCTAAAAAAAAACACTTAAAACCCCTAAAAACCATAAAAACCTAGAAAACCCCTAAAAAGCCTAAAAAAAACCCTAAAAAACTCTAAAAAACCATAACAACCCCTAAAAACTCTAAACAACCATAAAATCACCTAAAACCCCTTTAAACAAAAAAAAAACCTTAAAACCCTAATAATCCCTAAAAACCCCTAAAACCCTAAAACCCGAAACATTCTATAAAACTTAAAAAAAAAACCCCTAAAATCCTAAAAAAAAACATAAAAAAATATCTAAAACCCCTAAAAACATTAAAAAAAAACTAGAAAACCATAATCCCTAAATCCCTAAAACCCTAAAAACAATAAAAACACCTAAAATCCAGAAAACTTCTAAAAACCCAAAAAAACTCTGAAAACCTAAAAATGCCAAAAACCCCTAAAAAACCCTAAAACCTTAAAAAACTCTGAAAACACTTCAAAGTCCCAAAAAATCCTCAATAACCCTAAAAATTCAAAAAATACAAAAAAAACCCTAAAAAACTCAATAAATCCTGAACCAACCTATAAAACACTTGAAAAACTAAGAACCTATAAAATAGCCTATAAAAACCTTAAAATACAATAAACAACAAATAAAACCCTAAAAACTCTTTAAAAAACCCTAAATGTCTTTAAAACCCTAAAATCCCAAAAAATCCTAAAGCACTAAAAATCTTTAAAAACCCTAAATACCCGTAAAAATCATAAAATCCCTAAAAACAAAAAACCTTTAAAAACCTAAACAACCCTAAAATACATAAAAATGCTAAAAAAACCCTAAAAAAACTCCCTAAAACCATAAAAACACTTAAAAAAAACCCAAAATAAACCCTTAAAACCCAAAAACTCTAAAAAAAACACTAAAAATATTAAAAACATTGAAAAAAAACACTTAAAACTCTAAATAAACCCTTGAAAAGTCCTTAAAAAAGCCTAAACCCACCAAAAAACCATAAAAAAACACTAAAAAAATCCTTAAAAAACCTAAAAAAAACCCTAATAATCTTTTAAAACCCTAAAACAACTTAAAAAACCTAAACCCTCAATCACCCCTAAAAACCCTAAAAACAAAAAAAAAACCCCTAAAATACTAAAAAGAACCCCTAAAACCCTACAAATCCTAAAAAAACTAAAATAAAAATCATTAAAAAGAATAAAAAAAACCTCTAAAACCATAAAAACCACTTAAAACCCCAAAAATAATTTTAAAAATCTTTAAAATATTTTAGAAAAACCCTTAAAAACCCTCACTCTTTCTCCTCATCCCTCCCTCCTCCACCTCTTACTCAACCACCAACTTTCTCTCTCTTCCCCTTATCCATCTCTCTACCTCTCTATGCCCCTCTCTCGATCTCTCTCGTCCTTTCTCCCTTTACCTTTATCTCTCCCCCATCTGTCTCTCCCCTTTCTCCCTCTCAGTCTTACTCTTTCCCTCTTTCTCTCTCTGTTACCCTCTCTCTACCTCACTCCCTCCTCTAAGATAATATTATGAGTCGATAAGGGGTCATGTCCATTTATTATGACATATACTAAGTAATGTAACACTTACAAACTTATAAATCCATAACATTTCTATAAATTATCTAACATTGGTCGGACTCATTTCTCTCTCCCTCTCTCACCCCTCTCTACTTCTCTCCATCTCTATCTCTCTCTCTCTTCCCCTATGAGATAATATTATGCGCTGATAAGGGATGAGGCCCATTTCTTATGACTTGTAAGTAATGGAACACTTCTCACCTTAAAAATTACAACACTTCTCAATTATATCAAACGTAGAATTATATTATGAAAAACACTAAAAAATGCTAAATCACCCCAAAAAATCCTAAAAAACCCTAAAACCATAAAAAAAAAAACTCTAAAATCCTACAAAGAACCCCTAAAAGTCCAATAAAACATTAAAAACCATAAAAATCATTAAAAATGATAAAAAAAACTCTAAAACCATAAAACCCCTAAAAACTCTAAAAACCTAAAAATGCCTAAAAAAACACTCTAGAAACACTTTAAAACCCCTAAAAATCGTCAATAACCCTACAAAACTAAAAAAATACTTTATAAATCATAACCTAACCTATAAAACACTTGAAAAAACTAAAACCCTCTAAAACACCCTATAAAAATAATAAAATACCATAAAACAACAAATAAAACCCTAGAAACTCTAAAAAAAAACCCTAAACCCTAAAAGCCTAAAAAACCAAAACAAATTTTAAAAACCCAAAAAAAAACCATAAAACCCCCTAAAAACCCGAAGCAACTTTAAAAAAACACAAAAAACCCTCAATGTCTATAAAATCACAAAAAACATGAAAAAAACTAAAAAAACCACTAAAAACCCTAAAAAAAACACCTAAAAACACTAAAAATCTAAAAAAAACCCCCTAAAAAACTCTAAAAAACCATAATAACCCCTAAACTCTAAACAACCCTAAAATTACCTAAAAAACCCATAAAACCCTAAGAACTCTCAAAGTTCCTAAAAATCTTTAAAAACCCTAAAAAACCATAAAAACCCAAAAACTCCTAAAAACCCAAAAACCCTCAACACTCTATAAAAATTTTAAAAAAATCTAAACCACTAAAAAATAACCTAAAACCCCTAAAAACCTAAAAATCATAAAAAAATTAAAAAAAAACCATAAAAACCATAAAACCCTAAAAAACAATAAAAACCATAAAACTCCGAAAACTCGAAAATACCCAAAAAACTCTTAAAAACTCCAAAAATCTAAAAATGCAAAAAAAAACCCCTAAAACCCTAAAAAATCCTAATAACCTTAAAACCCAAAAAAAACTTAAAAAACCTATAAAAACCAAAAAAAAACATTTTCTCTCTTCTCCCCTTCCTTTCACATGCCCCTCTCGCTCTACCTCTGTCTTTCTCTCTCTACACCTTCTCCCTCTCTCTACCTCTCTCTCCCCCTCTCTCTCTATACCTCTATCTCTCTTTGTCTCTCTTTATCCCTCGCTCCACCCCCACCTCTTCCTCTCTCCCCTTTCTCCCCCTAAAAACCAATAAAATCTTCTCTCCCCTCCCCACCCCCTTTCTACATATCTCTCTCTCTTCATCTTCTTCCTCAACCTTGATCTCTCTCTCTCTCTCTTGATCTTACTCTCTCTTACCCTCTCCCTTTCTACCTCTCTCTATATCTCTTCATCTCTCGCTACCTCTATCTCCCCTTTCTCCCCCTCTCCCTCAATCTCTCCTAGTGTGAGATAATATTATAGGTCGATAAGGGGTAGGGCCAATTTCTTATGACTTTGAACATTATTAAGTCACAACAATTCTCTATTTTATCCAATGTGTTATCGTATCTCAAAAACTCCAAAATAACTAAAATACACTAATATACCTTAAAAATCCTAAAAAAACTCTAAAAGCCCTAACAACCCTAAAAACTCTAAAAACCCCCTTAAAAAATTCAAAAATATCCTAAAGAACCTTCTTTTTCTTCCCACTCTCATCCTACCTCTACCTTTCTTTATCTTTCCTTTCTCCCTCTCTCTACCTCTCTCTCTCTTGACTCTCTTCCTCTCTCTCCTCCTTTCTCCCTCTCTCTACCTCTCTCTCTCTTGACTCTCTTCCTCTCTCTCCTCCTTTCTCCCTCTCTCTACCTCTCTCTCTCTTGACTCTCTTCCTCTCTCTCCTCCTTTCTCCCTCTAGATTTATGTCTCCCCATATCTCTCCCCATTATCCCTCTCTCTCTTCCTCTCTCTTACCCTTTCTTTAACCTTCCTTTTTATATTCCTCCCTTCTTTGACATAATATTATGGGTTAATAAGGGTTTTGCCCATTTCTTATAACTTATACTAAGTAGTGGAACACTTATAAACATATAAATGCATAACATTTCTATATTTTATCTAACATGGACCGATAATGGGCTTGACCCATTTCTATCTCTCTCTCTCTACCACTTTCCATCTCTATCCTCTAATCTCACCCCCTTTGAGATAATATTAAGGGCCAATAAGGTGTGTGACCCATTTCTTATGACTTGCAAGTAGTGAAACACTTCTAAATGTATAAAGTCACAACACTTCTCTATTTTATCAAATGTGGGATCATTAAAACCCTAAAAATCATAAATATGCTTCAAAATCCTAAAAAACCCTTAAAATCCTTAAAACCCTAATAAACCCTAAAACCCCTAGAAAACCTGAAAAAACACAAAAAAACCCTAAAAACCGGAAAAAACCCTAAAAACAAAAAAAATATAAAAAACCCTACTTACCCTAGAAACCCATAGAAAATCCTAAAAAACTATCTATCTCTTCTCCCTCTCTATCCCTTCTCCCTCGCTCGCTCTACCTCCGCCTATCTCTCTCATCCCATTCTCCCCTTCTCTCTCCCCCTCTTTCTCCTCCTTCCTCGCTCTACCTATATCTCTCCCTATCTCTCTCCCACTATTAATCTCTCTCTCTCTCTAACTCTCTCTATCTCCCCCCTCTCTCTACCTCACTCCCTATTCTAAGATAATACTATTGGTCAATAAGGGGTCGAGCCCATTTCTTATGAGTTGTACTAACTAGTGGAACACTTCCAATCTTATAAATCCATAATATTTTGGTATTTTAGGCAAACCCCATCCTTTGGAGTTAAGGAAAATCGAGAAAAGAACTGGTCAAATCAAGTGAGAAAACCAAACTGGTTCATGAAACCCAACCATCAGAGAATAGGTAAATTTGGAAATTTATAACTTGCAAGTGACCCAAAGAGTTATAAAAACCTTGGAAAAGACTTTGGGACAATTTGAGAGAGAAAACTAGATCGGTTCAGGTGAATAAGTTCTAAACCAAATTAAACCGATTTGGTCCGATTTGAACCATTATTGAACTAGATGCTAAATTCATTTTTCTATGTAGCTTAAAATATTGAAAATGGAGAATTGAAGTCACCATTGGATAGAGAATGAATTTAGATGAATTTAGAAATTTTTTATTTTAAAAAACTCAGTCGAATCAGGGTTGAATCAGCCGGTTTAAACATTTAACCTGGTTCGAATCGGTCTAGTCCTATTCGGAACAGTGTCGTCTTCTTTCTTTATATGATAGCATTGTTCACTCATCAAAAAAACATTCAATACCGGTGAAAAGGAAACATTTCTGTTCAGTATGTTTCAAGCCATCAATGAGCACCATTAAGGTGCCAAACGTACGGTCGGAGAGTCCTCAAGCTCCCTATATAAAGAGCCTGTCACGACCAGACCCGATTTGGTTGGATCCCCGTGAGCAACCCGCCACTCTTCCCAATTTACTAAGGATTTTCCACTCTTTTAAACCCATGAGGTGTAAGGCGTCCTTTAAACTTGTACCCTCCCAACAATACATAAATCAAAACCACATAAAAATTTTAACTTACATACCTATCTTGCAGGTGTGACTAACATGAGGTCTTTGGGTAGGTTTCCCTTAGTTATCTGAAAAGGGATATATGGGAGGGGGTGAGTTCAACGACTCAGTGAATGGGTGTTTAAAGTTTGACTTTTAGGGAAAAATATTTAAATTGGTTTGTGTCAAACTCCTAATTTTAAAACTTGTCATTTTCAAAATCTTAGTTTCATCTGAGGAGGGCTCAATTTGACCATTTTTAGCTCGGTCGAAACAAGGCAGCTTTGGTTTGTCAGAGTTGCTTTATTGTTTGATTTTGTCGGTGCTTCTCCGGCGATCCTCAGGTCGAATGGTGGCCACCATCGATTAGCTAACTTCTCTTCGAGTCTAAGGAACCCGACCTCGCCTTGTTTGGCTCAGAAAAACCCCTATTTCGGAGTTCTGGTTCGAGCTTCATTGGAAAACTGAGTAGCTGAGAGAGAGTGAAGTTTTCATGTGTTGGAGGATGAATGGAGAGGGGCTCTTTATATAGGGAGCTCGGGGACTCTCCGACCGTCCATTTGGCACCTTAATGGTGCTCATTGATGGCCTAAAACATACTGAATTGAAACATTTCCTTTTTGTCGGCACTGCTCATTTTTCTTGTGAGTGAACAGTGCTATTATCTAAAGGAAGAAGACAACACTGTTTCAAACCGGACTGTACCAGTCCGAACTAGGTTCAATGCTTAAACTAACCTATTCAATCTCGATTCAACCGAGTTTTTTAAAATTAAAAAATTCTAAATTCATCTAAAGTCATTCTCTATCCAATGGGTGCTTCAATTCTCTAATTTGAATATTTTAAGCCACATAGAAAAATGAATTTAGCATCTGGTTCAATGATGGTTCAAAATCAGTCCAAACTAGTTCAAACCGGTCCAAACTAGTTCAATATGGTTCAAATCTGATTCACTTGAACTGGTCTGGTTTTCTCTCCCAAATTGTCCCAAGGTCCTTTTCCAAGGTTTTTATGACTCTTTAGGTCACTTGAAAGTTGAAAATTTTCCAAATTTGCCTGTTTTATGACGGTTAGGTTTCGTGATCCAATTTGGTTTTCTCACTCGGTTTGACCAGTTTTTTTCCCGGTTTTCCTTAACTCCAAAGGACAGGGTTTATAACTCTCCCCTCCTTTTAGGAGTTTTGTCCCCAAAACTTATTCAACATCCTTTGCCTTGGAAATAACTTCCCTTGATGTCAACTTATAGTTTATTGACATACAACCATTTCAGTTATTTTCACTTAGCCCCTTTCTAACATGCACTTTAAGGGATTTCATTCCTTCCCATTGATTACTCTTACTCTCTCGTGATCACTTCATGATTATTACAAGAGTTAATCTCCTTCGGTCTTAATTGTTGATTGCTTGTTTATGATAGCTCCCTCATTTCAGTTTTGCTCTCTACCATGTCCCTTACCGTAGGGACGTTCACCTTAGGAACTACATGCTCAACCTTCTTATCATTTCTTTGAAGGTTTCATTCTTTCCTTTATTCATACCCCTTTTCTATATTAGGGTATTTTTTTTCCTTTTAAATATGTCTCTAACTAATATTTCAGTCTCTTCTCTTATTCTTTACTTGAGACATTTCCAATTATCGGTCTCATTCTGTGTACTCTACACCATGTCTAGTCGTCCTCTCTTTAGGCATTATCAATTTGAGCATTGGTCACTACCAGTCCTGATGTTAGTGATCCTTTACTTTAATGCATTCCTAACTAAAGGGTTAAATTTTCCAAAGGGACCCTAGGTGTGTTTTTCTTATGTTTCCTCTTTTACGACAGTCCGCCCATTTCTTACTTGCACGACAGCTTTTGATGTTGTTTTTCCTACTTATACAGTACTTGGACTTTGCTTACTCCTCAGGTTCTCTTGAGTACCTTTCCTTTGTACTTGATCTTTCTACCTCCATCAGTAGATCATTCATGATCTTATCTTCCTTCCCACTTTAGTTAGTTTCATTACTTCTTGTTTGGGACATGTATGTCCTTTCAAGACTTCCTTCCTTGATAGAATTTATGCTCCGCTAAAATCTCTTTAATATTTGCCATTGAAAATATCAATCCTTAAATGACCTCTTTTGATGTTATTTCTCCCACTTCCCATTGCTCTGGAAACCTTACGAGTACTTCTTGTGTATCTCATCCAATTCTTTTAGGTGGATTTCACATCTTCTTGGTTTTACGATCTCTTAATCGTCCTACAGGAGGCTTTGCTTAGCATTCTCATGGCTTTTGGTCATTACTCCCATCTCAAGCATTAATCTCTTTAAGGCTTTCCTTCATCCTCTTTTCCCAAATGATTTTAGCCTTTCCACCTCCTCCTTCTTAATTAGATTGTTGACCGTCATGAAGGTCCGTTCATTCACTGTCTCAATCTTATCATTCTTCCTGTCAAGTGATCATGAGGTCGTCGTCTCTCGAGTCTTCTTGTTCTTATTGTCCATCTCATTTCCCTTTCAGGGCATAGTCCTCACCACTTCCTTATCCATTTTAGCGTGTCGATTATTTCTTCTCTTTACTTTGTTGTTATAGGTTATTTCTTTCAACTAAGTTTGTCCGAAATCCCTATTTGGTTTTTTCTGCCTTTCTATAGTAGATCACACTTGGCCATCCTGGTATGTCCTTAATCTCTAATGCCTTCTAATGATGACCTTATTTTTGGTTATGACTTCTGATGGTTCATCTATCAGTTATTTATCTTGGGACTTTTCCTTCCATGGTCCCACTTCCTATCCTATTCTTTTTCTACAGATTTCTACTCTAGGAATTTCACATTTTACTCTCATAACGATATCTTGAAAGTTTTACCCATCTTCTTTTCTAACAATATTCAATCATCTTTATGGTTATTCACTCTTGATGCCTCCTTACCTTCCAAAATCATTCCTTTGAGGACCGTCTAGTTGTTGTTTAGTTCCTCATAATTTGTGTCTTACCTATAAAAAATTCCTTTAAGGGAACTTGTATTATTCATGTGGTTTTGTCCCTATCATACTTCTTTCCTTTCTCCTTGTCTTATCTCGTATTGACTTAACATCTTCAGTGCTCCCCTATCTTTCTTACTTTCTTCTTGGTCAACTTCTATTCCATTGGTTTCCCTTGGAATAGTCTAGTACTTCTTATTTTTTTTTTACTTTTATCCATAGAGTCTTTCCTTAACTCTTCCACTAATCCCGTACCCTTTCCTTGCACCACACTTCTTTTTCTTTTCCTTAGTTAGGGTAGGTCTTCCTTAGTGGACATTAGGTAGATTTTTCTAGAAGTTCTTTCCAAGTCTTATTATCTTATTTCCCATTCTCTAGATAGGGAAACTTACTTGGCTATTTTAAAGGTTTGGGTTAACTAGTAGTGACTCGTCATTTTTCCTTCCTTAGGCGATCTCTTCCCTTCTCATTACTCTGATCCTTATTGTCATATTCCCATTGTTAGTTGAATTCATCAAAGAGACCTAAACTTTATCAAGGAAAAAATGGATTTTTATTCATTCAAAAAATAGTTTCTTGCCATACTTGGCTTATTACAGTGATTTTCTACCCCTAGTCCTTTGGGGTCATAGGCCGAGAGTTAGACTTGGAATGATTGTGGGATTCATGATCAAATGGCTCTAAGGAACTGGTTGAAGTCCATCCATATTCCCTTATGGGATGAACTTCACATATGGCCTCCAGTTCGTACCATCTTAACACCACAGCCTCACACTCATATGTCCACCTCGTCCATTGAGAAAGATTGAAGCTGGACTGAGTAGGTGGGGGTACTTGATGGACTTTCCAATTTCTTAACACCACAACCTATAGTTGTCCCAAGCCTCTTTCTTAGTGGGATTTTCCTCTAGATGTCATGGGACTGGAGGAGGTGTTGGGATCCTAGAGGAAGGAATAGGTTTCTCTTGCCTTAGAGGAGGGTATGTAATGCCCTCTAGTTCTAGTAAGGCACCCACGACTTTTTGATAATCCTCCACCATACCTATGGGCACTATCATGCCTCGACCCGGTTTGGTCAAATCCCCATGAACAACCCGCCGCTCTCTTAGTTCAAGAGGGGTTTCCCCCTTCTTTTACTCAAGAGGAGCCATACGTAATTTCAACCTTGTTCCCTGGAATAACATAATTAAATAAATGCAAGCTTAAGAGAAATTAAGCATACCTGACAGAGGGTAAGGCTTGGTGTTGTCCCTAGTCATTACTCAATTTCCTAAAAGGTGATAAAAAGGGTGGGTGAGTTTCTACAACCCAGTGAATGGGTATTTAAAAAATTAAATTTCAATAAAATAAATTTTAAATTGGAGTGTGTCAGACTACCTAATTTATTTAAAATTTCTCATTTTCAAAATCTCAATTTTCATAGACATTTATGAATCCACAATCATAACCAACGTGTTTATCAACCAACACATGCCCCTTCATCATGAAGGGAACACACATTTGCAGGCCAGTACATCCACTGTATCCACTTGTAGCGTCGGAGTGACTTTACCGACTACCTAGATAGAAATACGTTCACTTCTACCCTAAGAATGAGTGGATGTATGCGGCATCCGACCCTCAATCCCGTAACAAAACTCCATTTCCGTTTGAGGACATAGACCTCATCCACTCATTCCCCCCCCCCCCCCCCCCCCCCGGTCTCATGCGTATGAAGCTATGTCAAGCTTCCAAGAATGCTAGCACAACTAACTGCCCTTATCTCCACCATGTAAACCCCGACCTTTTGAGTTAAGGAAAAACTGGGTAAAAGAACTAGACAAACTAAGTAAGAAAATTGAACTAGTTCACAAACCCAATCATTTGAGAATGGGCAATTTGGAAATTTACAACTCCCGAGTGATCCAGAGGGTTCATAAAACCTTGGAAATAACCTTAGGACAAATTGGAAGAGAAAAACCAGACTAGTTTAGAAGAACCGAATCCAACTGGATTGAACCGATTTATGAAACGAGTTGGTTAATGAACTGGAACGGATAAAAAAAGGGAAAACCAGGAAATTTATGGATCCCAAGTGACCCAAAGAGTCCCAAAATTCATGGAAATGGACTTGAGAATGAATTGGAGATGAAAACCAAACTGGTTTAGGTGAACTCGATTAGAACCGGATTGAACCAGTTTGGACCGGTTTGAACCACAATTGAACCGAATTATAAATTTAAATTTCTTGGTTTCTTAAAAAATTCAAATTTGATATTTGAGGCCACCATTGGATATAAAATGAATTTAGAAATTTTTGGATTTCAAAAATTCGGTTGAATGGGGGGGTGAACCGGCCAGTTTAAACTTTGAACCCGGTTCGGACCTGTCCAGTCCGGTTCAGAACATTGTCATCTTTTTTCCTTTAGATGACAGTACTGTTCACTCATTGGAAAATCATGCAGCGCCATTAGGGAGTTTCAGAAAATAAATCATGCAGCGCCATTAGAACATTGTCATCTTTTTTCCTTTAGATGACGGTATGAAGCTGAAAACTCTCCTGTTAGGGAGTTTCAGAAAATAAATGACCGCCATTAAGGTGCCAATTGAATAGCCAAGGACTCCCTGAGCTTCCTATATAAGGACCCCCTCTCCATTAATCTTCTCCACAACTGAAAATTTTGTTCTCTCTCAACTGCAACATTTTCCGGTGAAGCTCAAACCAGAGCTTTTACTTGGGCACTTTTCTAAGCCAAACAAGATGAGGTCGGGTTCTTTAGAATCGGGGAGAAGTCAGCTACACGCCTGTAGTCTCTGTTTGCTCCGAGGGTCGTCGGAGAAGCGCCAACGTGATGGAACAGTGAAGCAGCTCCGATGGACCAAAGCTGCCCTATTTTGGTCGAGCTGAAATTGGCCAATTCGAGCCCTTCTCAGGCCAAACCAAGCCCTCCCAACACTTCCTCAGCCCTTCCACAGCCGAATTAGGACTGAAAGATAAGCCAATTCGGCTCCCATCTGTAATTTCTATCCGGTGCTAGAGAGAGAATCAACATAATTTCAATGATGAAATTATAACTCAATTCGGCATCAATTGATGCAATTTATGATTCTAAGATGAACCTTAGGATGAGAGCTATCTGTGAAGATCAAAACCTCAGTCCGCCAAGCCCTCGACGGTGAGTAATTGAAACTTTCTCTCTCTATAGTCTATTTTCCGGCGAAGCTCCGTTTAAGCTCGTTCTGACGTCAAAACTTGCGATTCAAAGTACAATTGAATCGTATGAAGATGTAGAAACTCAATTTTAACTTCAATTTCAACGAGTATAAGTGTTTAATCTGTCAATTTGATGAAATCAAATTCGGTTGTGCTAGTAAGTTAAAATTGGGGGGAAAATTGGAGATTTTCAAAAATTCGAAGGACCAAGATGCAATTTTATAAAATTGAAGGTCAATTGGGCATGATAAGAATGTTAGAGGGACAATTGAGGAATTTTAGAATTTTGGGGGTGAAACTTACCATTTTTGTAAATGAAGGGCAAAATGGTAATTTTGGAAAACTTGGGGGGACCAAATTGGAAATTTGGAAAATTAAAACCCTTTTTGCAAATTTGAACAAATTGAGATGCTAAGATAAATTTTAAAAGTTTTGGGACTCAATTTGAGGAAAAAGCAGCATTAGGGACTTAAAGTTAAAGAAAAATAACTTTAGGAACCTAATTGCAAATAAATAGAAAGTTTGGTTTTCTCATTCATTTGAAATGAATGAAGGCTATTAGGCCGAGGGATAATGAACAAGGATGTTCATATCGTGTAGGAATACAAAGTACCGGGAATGCCCGCAAGGACATGCTCGTGTGAATACGAAGAACCAGTCGAGTGGAATTCACAACATTAACAAGTGAGTGGGCTTACTAACGTCATACCCGATTGGGATAATGAGCACAGTTTAAAGTTAAAAACCACTTATCGTTTGTGAGTGGAATTTTTTATCATACCCGGTTGGGGATGATAAGTACCTCGAAATAAAAACCTACTATTTAGTGGTATTTTAAACATCACGACTTAGAAGAGTGATGTGAAAATCATACGGACAAACTACTTAACATTTGTAAGTAGATCATACTCGGTTGGTATGATGAAATTTCCTCGAAGGAAGTTGAAAACCCATTCATCAATTATGAACGGAGATGTCCTTATACCCCATCAGTATAATGGATAATTTAAAACATATTTTGTTAGAAGTACTCTCACTTGACTATGTGCCACATCTTAAACTAATTGGGAGACCTTCTTGACGGAAGCTCAAATAGCTCTTATAGGTCAGGGGCCTCGATTTTGGAACTTGGAGGCTCATATGCCTGATTTTAAAAATCTCGAACAATGGGCCATAAGCCAATTGGAATGAGCAGGAGCTCATAAAACAAACCTGAGATATATGCGATAAAACTTTAAATAAATGAATTTTTTGGCCATGGTATCAAGACAGGACCAACATATTCAGTCAACAAGTGGCAGTGCGATATGACAGGTCTCTAGACTAGTCAAGACAAACAGCTGCAGATTGAGTTGTTGGTCGGGGTCGTTGGACTAGTGGCACCACATATTATAAGGTATGATGTGAAAATACTGATTGTGCATGCACTGTGTGTACAGGACCTTCAAGATGCCCAAGAGGGGTAGTGATGTGTCCTAGGGCCCTGGACGACCTAGTGGATATAAGGGCAATTTGTTATACCAGGTGACCTTGCGAAGCTCAACGTAGCATCAAGCGCACGAGACTGGGTTGGGGTTAGGATGAGGTCTTTGTCCTCATACGGACATGGAAAATTGATTTTGGGATTGAGGGTCAAATGTCGCGTACATCCGCTCACTCTCAGGGTAGAAGTGGATGTGCTTCTATTTAGGTGGTCGGTAAAGTCACTCCGATGCCACAAGTGAGTTCAATGGACGGGATAGCCTGCAATTGTGTGATTGATCTTTATGATGAAGGATGTGTGTTGGGTGATGACACACTGTGATTAATAAGAAATTGTGATAAAATAGAGATTTGAAATTAAAGAACTTTTTAAAGAAAATAAAAAGTCTGACACACTCCAATACAAATCTTTTTCCTAAAAGTTAAATTTCGAAAATCCATTCACTCAGTAGTTGTACTCACACCTCCCTTATATCCCTTTGAGGAAATCTCGGAAAGCCTACCCTTAAGGACCAGAAATTAATACACCTATGAGACAAGTATGATAAATTTAAAATCTTATGCAGTTTTTATTTATGTTATTCTAGGAAAAGGTGCAAGTTTAAAGGACGACTTACTCTTTATGGTTTATAATAAGGGGAAACCCTTTAATAAACTAGAAGAGTGGCAGGTTGATCACGGGGATCTGACCAAACCAGGTCGGGGCGTGACAACCATGTCATCTAGTGGCACTAAGATGCATCACTACCCCTTTTAGGCATCTTGAAGGTCCCGTAACTTAATGCATACACAAAACAAGAGTTTTTCATCATAAGCCACTTAATCTATGGTGCCACTAGTCCAACGGCCCCGACCCTTAACTCGACCTGCACCTGTTTGTCTCGACTAGTTTCTAGACTTGTCATGTCACACTACTGATAGTCCATCGAGTATGTTAGTCTTGTCTTGGTACCATGGCCAAACAAATCATTCATTTAAAGTTTTCATGGATTAAACTCATGTTTATTTATGAGCTCTTGCTCATGTCAACTAGCCTTATGCCCACAATACGAGATTTTCAAATTAGGCCCCAAGTTCCAAAACCGAGGCCTCCAGCCTATCAAAGCTATTCGACCTCCTGTCAAGAAGGTGTCCCAAAAAGTTTAAGTAGTGGCACATAGACAAGGGAGAGAACTTCCAAAAAAAATAAACTTTTAGCCATCCATCAGATCAATCGGGTATGAGGACATATCTCCTTATAACCGATACGCAGGTTTTCTACTTACTTATAGGAAGTTTCATCATACAAAACAGGTATGATCTACTTAGAATAGGTAAGTAGTTTTTTCGCGTAATTTCCGCATCACTCCTCTCAGGTGTAATGGTTAAAATACCACTTAATAGTGGGTTTTCATTTTCAAGGTGCTTGTCATCCCAATCGGATATGATATAAAATCCCACTCACCCGATCGTGCAGTAAATTACTCTTATTTGTCTCTTTGCCTCCACGTGGGCTTATACTTTCTGGCATTCCCAATACCTTGTGTTCCTACACGGTATGAACATTTTTGTTCATTATCCCTTGAATTGATAGCCTTCATTCATTATGAACGAATAGAATTTTCCAACTTTTTAAATATTTGCAATTTGGTCCCTAAAGTTCTTTTTCTTTTACTTTAAGTCCCAAATGTCGATTTTCACCCAAATTGATTCCCAAAATTCAAAATTATACATTGAGACCACAGTTTATTCAAAATTACATAAAGGGGTTCAAATTTCCCAAATTCCCAATTTGGTCCTCAATTTTTCCAAAGTTACCATTTTGCCCCTCCTTTACAAAAATGGTAAGTTTTATCCCAAAAAATGCCCAATTGGTCCTCCAACATCTTTATCATGCCTAATTGGCCATCAATTTTATGAAATTGCATTTTAGTCCCTCAAATTTTTGAAAACCCCAATTTTCCCCCAATTTGATTTTATCAATATGATCAACCAAATGAGTTCAATTGTTGAAATTGAAGTTAGATTGGAGTTTAAATCTTCATATGATTCAATTACACAATTTGACAGCGGAACGAGCTCAAATGGAGCATCGCCGAAAAACTGAATGTAGAGAGAGAGAGAGAGAGAGCTTCAAATACTTACTATCAGGGACGTGGCGGTCTAAGCTTTCAATTTGGCTAGATAGCTCTCATCCTGAGGTTCCTCCTAGGATCAAGAATTGCTTCAATTGATGTTGAATTAAAGGAGAATTTAGTCAGTGAAAATTAGCGGTTCTCTCTCTAGCACTGATCGGAATTTACAGAGTGGAGCCAAATTGTCTTACCTTTCGATACTAATTCGGCCGTAGGAAGGCTGAGAAGGTGTTGGGAGAGCTTGGTTTGGCATGAGGAGGGCTCAATTTGGCCAATTTTAGCTCGACAGAAATAGAGCAACTTCAGTCCACCCGAGCTGCTTCACTGTTCGATCACGCATGTGCTTCTCCGACATCTCTCGGAGCAATTGGAGACTACCACCATGTAGTTGACTTCTCCCTGAGTCTAAGGAACCTAACCACATCTTCTTTGTCCTAGAAAAGACCACCTCTGGTACAAGCATCACCGGAAAGCTAAGTAGCTGAGAGAGAGTGAGGTTTTTAGGTGTGAAGAGGATGAATGGAGAAGGGCTCATTATATAGGGAGCTCGAGGACTCGTCAGCCATCCGTTCGACACCTTTATGATAGTCGTTGAAGACTTGAAACGTACTGAACGGAAACATTTCCTCTTCACTGGTGCTGGTTCAACTTTCTGGCAAGTGAACAATGATGTCATCTGAACGAAGAAGATGACACTTTTTTGAACCAGACCGGACCGGTCCAAACCAGATTCAAAGCTTAATTTGGCTGGTTTAGGCCCCATTCGACCATGTTTTTAAAATTAAAAATTTCTAAATTTATCTAAATTCATTCTCTACCCAATGGTGGCCTCAATTACCCAATTTGAATTTTTAAGCCACCTAAAAAATGAATTTCTCATCTGATTTAATAGTGGCTCAAACTGGTTTAATCAGGTTCAGCTCTGATTCACCTGAACCAGTTTGGTTTTCATCTCCCATTCATCCTAAAGTTCTTTTACATGACTTTTGTAAATCACTTGAAATCCATAAATTTCTTGGTTTGCCCTTCCTCTATTGGTTCTGGTTCATAAACTGACTCGGTTCATAAACCGGTTCAATCTGGCTTAGATCCGGTTCACCTGAACTGGTCTGGATTTTCTCTCCCAATTTGTCCTAAGGTTTATGAACCCTTGGGTCACTTGGGAGTTGTAAATTTCCCAAATTGCCCGTTCTCTAATGATCGGGTTTGTGAACCGGTTCAGTTTTTCTCACTAGCTTTTACCAATTGTTTTCCTGGTTTTCCTTAATTCCAAAGGGAGGGGTTTACAACTCTCCCCTCACATCCTTCTGATGGTATTAGTTTCCTTTCTTAGTATGTTTTACACTTCTTTTCTCCCATAATTTCCTTCTAGTTTTATTATTACAAATATCCAACCTTGAATGACATTCCTTGGCATCATCTTCTCCCGTTTACCTTTACCCTTTGAGATCCTATGAGTACTTCTCATCTATTTCACCTCATTCTCACTTGCTCTAGCATTTGTTTATTCATTTGAGGTGAACCTGTAAACCCCACCCTTTTGAGCTAAGGAAAAATCGGGAAAAGAACCAATCAAACTAAGTTTGAAAACTGAACCGGTTAACAAACCCGATCATTTGTGAGCGGGCAATTTGAGAATTTACATCTCTCAGGTGATCCAAAGGGTTTATAATACTATGGAAAAGAATCTTAGGATGAATTGGAAGAGAAAAACCAGACCAGTTTGGTTGAATCGGATCCAACTAGATTGAACCGGTTTATGAACCAGAATCTATAAAGAGATTGTAAAGTGGGGATTTTATGGATCCTAAGGGACCCAAGGAGTGACAAAAGACATGGAAATGGACTTGTGAAGGAATTGGGGATGAAAACCAAACCAATTTAGGTGAACTAGATCTTAAATTCATTTTTTTAGGTGGATTAAATAATTCAAATTTGAGATTTGAGGCCACCATTTGATAGAAAATGAATTTAGATAAACTTAGAAATTTTTATATTTGAAAAACTCGGTCAAATGGGGGGTGAACAGACCGGTTTAAGCTTTGAACCTAGTTCGGACCGGTCCGGTCCAGTTCGGAACATTGTCATCTTCTTCCTCAGGATGACAGCACTGTTCACTCGCTGGAAAATCGAAGCAGCATCGGTGAAGAAGAAACGTTTCCATTCGGTACATTTTAGGCCATCAATGTCTATCATAAATGTGCCAAACCGATGGCCAATGGGTCCCCGAGCTCCCTATATAAAGAGCCCCTCCCCATTCATCCTTTCCACACCTGAAAAGCTCACTCTCTCTCAGTTGCTTAGTTTTCTGATGAAGCTCGAACCAGAGATCTGATATAGGGTCTTTTTTGAGCCAAAGAAGGTGAGGTCGAGTTGTTACACACCTGTAGTCTTTGTTTGCTCCGAGGGTCGCTGAAGAAACGTTGACATGATGAAATAGTGAAGCAGTTCCGGCTGACTGAAGCTGCCTTGTTTCGGCCGAGTTGAAATTGGCCATTTTGAGCCCTCCTCAGGCCAAACCAAGCCCTCCCAACACTTCCTCCACCCTTCCACGACCGAATTAGGACTGAAAGGTAAGACAATTCGACTCCCCTTTACAATTTCTAATCGGTGTTAAAGAGATAGTCAGCCGAATTTTAATGATGAAATTCTAATCTAATTCGGCATCAATTGATGTGATTCTTGATTCTTGGATGTACCTCAGGACAAGAGCTATCTGCCTAGATCGAAAGCTCGGACCGCAGTGCCCTCATTAGTGAGTGATCAAAGCTTTCTCTCTCTCTATAGTATATTTTACGGCGAAGATCCGTTTGAGCTCGTTCTGACATTAAAACTTGCGATTCAAAGTCCTATGGAATCGTATGAACATGGAGAAACTCAATTTCAATATCAATTTCAACAATTAGAGGTCTTTGATTGGTCAATTTGATAAAATCAAATTTTGCTATGTTAAAGAGTTGGAATTAGGGGAGAAATTGGGGATTTTTAAAAATTCGAGGGACCGAAATGCAATTTCCTAAAATTGAGGGTCAATTGGGCATGATAAAAATGATAGAGGGCCAATTGAGGAATTTTAGAATTTTTGGGGTGAAACTTACCATTTTTATAAAGGAAGGGTAAAATGGTAATTTTGGAAAAGTTAGGGGACCAAATTGGAAATTTGGGAAATTAATCCCCTTTTTTGTGAAATGGAATAAATTGAGGTCGTATAATAAATTTTTAATGTTTTGGGACTCAATTTGAGGAAAAACCGATAATAAGGACTTAAAGTTAAAGAGAAATAACTTTAGGGACCTAATTGGAAATAAATGAAAGATTGACTTTCTCGTTCATTTGGAATGAATGAAGGCTATTAGGCCAAAGGATAATGAACTGAGATATTAATATCGTGTAGGAACACAAAGTACCGAGAACACTAGCAAGGACAAGCTCGTGTGAATACAAAGAACAGGTCTAGTGGAATTCACGGCATTAACAGGTGAGTGGGTTTACTAACATCATACCCGGTTGGGATAATGAGCACAAATTAAAGTGAAAAACTACTTACTAGTTATAAGTAGATCATACCTAGTTGGTCTGATGAAACTTCCTCTAAGGAAATTGAAAACCCGTTCATCGGTTATGAGCAGAGATGTCCTTATACCCAGTTAGTATAATGTACAGTTGAAAATATATTTTGTTGGAAGTGCTCTCCCCTGACGGTGTGCCAATGCTTAAACTATTTGGGAGACCTTCTTAACGGGAGCTCAAATGGCTCTTATAGGCCGGGGGCCTTAGTTTTGGTACTTGTGGGCTAATATGCCGGATTTTGAAAATCTCATACAGTGGGCCTAAGGCTAGTTGGCATGAGCAGGAGCTCGTAAACAAACATGACTTATATGCGATAAAAATTTAAATAAAGGAATTGTTTGGCCATGGTACCAACATACTCAGTCAACTAGCAGAAGTGTGACATGACAGGTCGACTGACCAGTCAAGACAAACAACTATAGGTTGAGTTGAGAGTCGGGGCCGTTAGACTAGTGGCACCATAGATTATATTGCATAATGAGAAAATATTGATTGTGCATGCACTATGATTATGAGATCATCAAGATGCCTATGAGGGGTAGTGATGCATCCTAAGGGCCTTGGACAACCCGGTGAGTATAAGGGCAGTTTGTCGTACCAGGTGACCGTGCAAAATTTGGAGTAGACTAAGCGCATTAGACCGGGGTGGGGATGGGATGAGGTCTTTGTCCTCATACAAACATGAAGTATTGATTTTGGGATTGAGGGTTAGATGTCACAAACACTCATTCTTAGGGTAGAAGTAGACGTACTTCTATCTGGGTGGCCAGAAAAGTCGCTCCGAAGTCACAAGTGGGTTCAGTGGATTTACTGACCTACGAATGTGTATTTAACCTTAATGATGAAGGATGTGTGTTGGGTGATGATGCACCGTGACTAAATAAGGAAATGGTGATAAACCCAATATTTCAAATTAAATGGTTTTGAAAGAAAGGAGTCTGGCACACACCAAAATTTATCTTTTTCCTAAATATAAAAAGTTTTGAAAACTCATTTACTGAGTAGTCGTACTCACCCCCTCCCTTATATCCCTTTCAGGAGATTTCAGAAAGATTACCCTTAAAGACCATCAAATGAGATGCCTGTGAGACAAGTATGATAAATATAAATTATTCTACAATTTTGATTTATCTTATTCTAGGAAAAGCTGTAGGTTAAAGGATGTCTTACTCTTTACGGTTTATAATAAGGGGAAACCCTTTAATTAACTGGGAGAGTGGCGGGTTGTTCACGGGGATCCCACCAAATCAGGTTGTGGCATGACAGAACATCACATCTCTCTTATGTCAAAATCTTTCGTATCTTCATGTCCTTGGTATTCCTCCCTTTACCTCATTTAGGGTGCATTCCTTACTACTACCCAGTTCTTATTAGAGCTTCGTTTACTCCTTCAAATGATTTGGTCAATAGGAGTTATTTCCTTCAATCGAATCCATCTAAAATTCCTATTTGGGTTTCCATGTCTTCTTACAAGTAGATCATGCTTAACCTCCTCGACACTCACTTAGCCACTCATACCTCTTATTGAGGTCTTATTTTGGCTCCGATTTTGCGACATTTCCTCAATTGATTTTCTTAACCGGGAGCTTTCTCCTTCCATGATTCAACTTCCTATTCTCATCCTTCTTCTAATGTCTCCCGTTCTGGGATTCTTACATTTTATCTCCCTACCATTCCTTAGAAGTTCTCTCTTTTTAATCTTCACTTATACTTAAGGATCTTGTATGGTTCATTCACCCTAACTTTTCTTCCTTTTTGTTTCCATACCTCTGCTTTCCATAAGTCTCATTTATGGAGTTCCTAAGAAATTATGTCTTAGTTCTTTACAAGTAGGTGTTATGCCTGGGCTTTCTCGCTATTAGATTTTCTTCTTATTCGGCCCAAGTGGTCTTCACGTCCTTGGTGTTCCTACAACTTATTACCTTTCTCCCTGATCAGCTTCCATTCCTTTGGTTCCCTTTGTAATATTCTACTCCTCCTTGTTTTTCCTTACTCTTATTCTTTGAGCCTTTCCTTAACTCCTTGAACTCTCCATAAGTCCGTACTCTTTGATGTTTACTTCCCTTTGTTCCAACTTCTTTTTCCTTTTCTTAGTTAAGATCTCCCTTGGATGAACTCTTCCTTATTGTAAATAACCCATTTTTTCTTCCTTATTACATTAATCTTTATTATCACTCTTTTTGCTTTAAATTTTATCAAGGAACTCATAAGTTTTATCAAGATTTCACTTTAATTCATTCAAGAAATATTTTCTTTTCATACTTGGCTTATTACAGGAATTTTCTACCCCCTAATCCCTTGGGGTCATAGGCCGAGAGTTAACCCTAGAGCGGTTGTGAGATTCTTGACTAGACGGTTTTGAGGAACTAGTTAGGGTCCACTCGTATTCTCTTATAGGTTGAATCTCATGTATGGCCTTCAATCCATACTGCCTTAGTACCTTGACCTCACACTCATAGGTCTACTTCAGCCATTGGGAGGGATTGAAGCCAGGTTGAGTAGGTGGAGGTACTTGGTGGACCTTCATTAAGGTGGCATACGCATCCTAGGCCAGCTTCTTGGTTGGATTCCTCTCCAGTTGTTGTGGGGCTAGAGGAGGGGTTGGGCTTCTAGGAGGAGATATCGGTTCCTCTTGTCTTGGAGAAGGGTATGTGATGCCTTCTGGTTCCAATGAGGCTCCTACCAGATTCCTATAGTCTTCCACCATTTCTTTTGGTACTCTTTTCTCGCCTTTTAGAAATCTTTGTACGACTTCCTCCCTTGGGGTGGGTGTCTTTTTTAGGGTTATGGGTGGAGGACTGGATTTCACTACGAACTTCCAAGGGATTCTTCTTCCTACACGATAGTTAAAGTTTGATTAATGTCAGAACATAATATTGATAATGTTTCAAGGGAACTTAGCTCTCATACCACTCAAGTTTTCATGCCTCGACCCAGTTTGGTCGGATCCTCATGAACAATCCGCCGCTCTCTTGGTTCAAGAGGGGTTTCCCCCTTCTTTTACTTAAGAGGAGCCATGCGTAATTTCAACCTTGTTCCCTAGAATAACATATATCAAATAAATGCAAGCTTAAGAGAACTTAAGCATACCTGACAGATGGTAAAGCTTGGTGTTATCCCTAGTCATTTCTCTATTTCTTGAAAAGGGGTAAAAAGGGTGGGTGAGTTTCTACAAATTAGTGAATGGGTATTTTAAAAAAAACGTATTTTCAATAAAATAATTTTTAAATTGGAGTGTCACAGACAACTTAATTTCTTTAAAATTTCTCATTTTCAAAATCTCACTTTTCATAGACATTTCTCAATCCACAATCATAACTAGTGTGTTTATCAACCAACACATATTCCCTTCATCATGAAGGTAACACACATTTGCAGGCCAGCATGTCTATTGCACCCGCTTGTAGCGTCAAAGCGACTTCACCGACCACGTAGATAGAATCATGTCCACTTCTACGTTGAGAATGAGTGGATGTACGCGACATCCGACACACAATCCCATAACAAAACTCCATGTTCATATGAGGACAGAGTCCTCATCCCGACCCCACCCCAGTCTCATGCATACGAACCTACGTTGAGCTTCCAAGGATGTTGGCATGACTAACTGCCCTTAACCCTACCATGTCATCTAGTAGCCCTAGGAAGCATCACTACACCTCTTCGGCATCTTGAAGGTCCCATAACTCAATGAATGAACAAAACAACCATTTTTCAACATAATCCATTTAATCTATGGTGCCACTGGTTCGATGGCTCCAACCCTCAACTCGACCTACAGCTATTTGTCTCGACTGGTCCGTAGACCTATCATGCCACACTACCGCCCGTCCCTCGAGTATGTTGGTCCTGTCTTGGTACCATGGCCAAACAAATCATTCATTTGAATTTTTCATGGCTTAAACTCATGTTTGTTTGCCAATTGGCCTTGGGCCCACTATGCGAGATTTTCAAAATCGAGCATATTAGCCCCCAAGTTTCAAAACTAAGGCCGTCCATCACACCAGGAGAGAGCACTTCCAACAAAAATAAACTTTTAGCCGTCCATCACACCAACTGGGAATAAGGACATCTCCGCTTATAACCGATAAGTGGGTTTTCCACTTCCCTCCAGAAAGTTTAATCATACCAACCGGGTATGATCTACTTAGAACCGATAAGTAGTTTTTTCACATAATTTTCACATCACTCCTCTCAGGTGTGATGGTTAAAATACCACTTAGTAGTGGGTTTTCATTTCCGAGGTGCTTATCATCCCAACCAAATATGTTATAAAATCCCACTCACCCAATCGTACAGTGAATTCCTCTTATTTGGCTATTTGCCTCCATGCGAGCTTGTACTTGCTGGCATTTTTTATACCTCGTGTTCCTACATGGTATGAATATTTTTGTTCATTATCCCTTGGCTTGATAGCCTTCATTCATTATTAACAAATATAATTTTCCAACTTTTTAAATATTTGTAATTTGGTCCCTAAAGTTATTTTTCTTTTACTTTAGGTCCCAAATATCGATTTTCCCCCAAATTGATTCTCAGAAATTTAAAATTACACTTTGAGACCTTAATTTATTCAAAATTACATAAAGGCAATCAAATTTCCCAAATTCCCAATTTTGTCCTCAATTTTTCCAAAATTACCATTTTGCCACTCTTTTACAAAAATGGAAAGTTTTACCTGAAAATTTCCAAAAATTGCCCATTTGGTCCTCTAACATCTTTATCATGCTCAATTGGCCCTCAATTTTATGAAATTGCATTTTAGTCCCTCAAATTTTTGAAATCCCCAATTTTCCCCAATTGCTCCCCCAATTTCAACTCTCCAACATAGTCAAATTTTATTTCATCTAATTGACTAACCAAATGAGTTTAATTGTTGAAATTGAAGTTAGATTGGTGTTCCTACATCTTCATATGATTCAATTGCAATTTCAATCACATGATTTAACACCAGAACCAGCTCAAATGGAGCTTCACCATAAAAATGAACGTAAAGAGAGGAAGATTCGAATTGTTACCGTCGGGGGCACGACGGTCCAAGCTTTCAATCTGAGCAAATAGCTTTCATCTTGAGGTTCCTCCTAGGAACTAAAATTGCATTAATTGATGAAGAATTGAAGGAGAATTTAGTTAGTTAAAATCTATCGGTTCTCTCTCTAGTATGGATAGAAATTTATAGAGGGGAGCCAAATTGGCTTAACTTTCCACACTAATTTGGCCGTAGGAGGGTTGATGAGGTGTTGGAAGTGCTTGGTTTGGCTTGAGGAGAGCTTGAATTAGCCTATTTTAGCTCGATAGAAATGGGGCAGCTTCGGTCCACCGGAGCAGCTTCGCTGCTCAATCGTGCCGACGCTTCTCCGATAACTTTCGGAGCAATTGGAGACTACCACCGTGTGGCTGACTTCTCCCCGAGTCTAAGGAACTTGACCACACCTTCTTTGGCTCAGAAAAGACCCTATATCGGAGCTCTAGTTCAAGCTTTAATATAAAATTGTGTAGCTGAGAGAGAGTGAGGATTTTAGGTGTGAAGAGGATGAATGGAGAGGGGCTCTTTATATAGGGAGCTTGGACTCATCAGCCGTCCGTTTGACACCTTTATGACAATCATTGATGGCCTAAAACATACTGAATGGAAATGTTTCCTCTTCATTGACATTGGTTCAATTTTCTGGCGAGTGAACAGTGTTGTCATCTAAAGGAAGAAGAGGACACCGTTCTGAATCGGACCAAATCGGTATGAACCGGGTTCAAAGCTTAAACCAGCCGGTTCAGGCCCGATTTGACTGAGTTTTTCAAAGCGGCCTCCCTAGGGGTAAGCATCTTTTTCAAGGTCACATGTGGAGGATTGAATTTCATGGCGAACTTTCTAGGGATTCTCCTTCCTCCACGGTAATTAAGGTTTTATTAGTGTTAGGGTATAATAATGATAATGTTTCAAGGAAACTTGTCTCTGATACCACTAATGTTATCATAACCTGACCTGGTTTGGCCAGATCTCCATGATCAACCCACCGCTCCCTTGGTTCTAGAAGGGTTTCTCCCTTTCTTTAATCAAGAGGAGCCATGCGAAATTTCAACCTTGTTCCCTGGATTAGCATATACCAATAAAAATGCAAGCTTAAAAATAAAATACTTTTAAGCATAGCTGACAGAGGATGGATCTTGGTGTTAACTCTAGTCTTTTTCTCTACTCCTGAAAAGGGATAAAAAGGGAGGGGTGAGTTTCTACAACTTAGTGAATCGGTGTTTGAAAAAGTGTGAGTTTCAATAAAATAGTTTTTAGCTATAGTGTGCTAGACTCCTTATTTCCTTTAAGATCATTACTTCCTCCAATTCTCGATTTACAAAACCATTTTTTTTCATTATCCACAATCGATATATTTTAACAATCAACACACACCCTTCATCATGAAGGGATCACACATTCGCAGGTCAGCCCATCCACTACACCCACTTGTGGCGTCGTAGCGACTTTATCGGCCACCTAAATAGAAGCCCATCCACTTCTACCCTCGGAATGAGTGGATGCTCGTGACATCCAACCCTCAACCTCGAAAAGCAACTCTGTGTCCATATGAGGATATAGACCTCATGCTGTCCTCACCTCGATCTCATGCGAATGAAGATACATTGAGCTTCCTTGATTGCTAGCACGACAAACTGCCCTTATCTCCACCATGTCAACTAGTAGCCCCTAGGACACTTCACTACCCCGCTTGGGCATCTTGATAGTCCCAAACCTCAAGTGCATGCATAAAAAAATGTTCTTCCACAAAGCCATTAATATTTGGTGCCACTAGTCCAATGGCCCCAACCCTCAACTCGACCTGTAGCTGTTTATCTAGACCGGTTTGTCGACCTAGTCTTGTCGCACTGCCGCTACTCCATCGAGTATGTTGGTCCTATCTTGGAACCATGTTCAAATCACATAATTCATTCATTTATAATTTTCATGGCTTATCATCATGTTTGTTTATGAGCTCCTGTTCATGCCAACTAGCCTTGGGTCCACTGTACGTGATTTTTCCAAAACTGAGCATTTTAGGCCCTAAGTTCGAAAACCGAAGCCTCTAGCATATCTGAGCTATTCAATCTCTCATCAAGAAGATCTCCCAAACTTTTTAAGCATTGGCACACAGTTAGGGAATAACACTTCTAACAAAATCAATTTTCAACTCGTCCATCACATCAACCAGGTGTGATGACATCTCCACTTATAACCGGTAAGCAGGTTTTCTACTTCCTTCCAGGAAGTCCATCATACCAACCAGGTATGATCTACTTACAATCGGTAAGTAGTTTTTCCGTGTAGTTTTCACATCACTCCAACCAGGTGTGATGTTAAAATTCCACCTAAAAGTAGTTTTTCATTTCCGAAGTACTCATCATCCCAATTGGGTATGATGTGAATAAACCCACTCACTCGATAAGTGCAATGTATTCCTCTTAGTCGACTTTTTGCCTCCACGCGAGCTTATCCTTGCTGGTGTTCTAGTCCTTTTTGTTCCTACACGATTTGGACATCGTTGTTTATTAGCATTCGGCATAATAGCCTTCATTCCTCACCTATAAATAAAATGCCCAAACTTTTAATTATTTACATTTAGGTCCCTAATGTTCTTTTTCCTTAACTTTAGCTCCTTAATGCTATTTTTCCCCAAATTGAGTTCCGAAAAATTCTAAAATTCACTCTAGGTCCTTAATTTACTAAAAATCACTTAAGGGGTTTCCCAAATTTCCAATTTGGTCCCCAACTTTTAAAAAATTACCATTTTTACCCTACTTTACAAAAATGGCAATTTGACCCCAATAAATTTTTAAAAAATCAACTAATTGGTCCTCCAACATATTTTTCATGTCCAATTGGCCATCAAATTTGGGAAATTGCACTTTGGTTCCTCAATTTTTACGAAATCCCCAATTTCCCCAAAAATTTCCTCCTAATTCCCCCTTTCAAATTGACCAAATTCGATTTCATCAAATTGACCACTCAATCGGGTTTATTTGTTGAAATTGAAGGTAACATTGAGTTCCTACACATCCATACGATTCAATTGAGTTTTGAATTGAATGAATTGGGGCTGGAACAAGCTCAAACGGAATTGGAACGAGCTCAAACAGAGCTGGAACGAACTCAAATAGAACTTCGCCAAAAAATTGTGCGTAGAGAGAGAATGCTTACCGACGAAAGTTTGGCAGTCTGAGCTTTCAATCAAGGCAGATAGCTCTCATTCTGAGGTTTCTCCTATGATTAAGAATTATAACAATTCATATCGAATTGAGGGAGAATTTGGTTAGAGAAGTTTCATTGTTTCTCTCTCTAACACTAATAAAAAATTGCAGAAGGTAGCCGAATTGGCTTAACTTTTAGTTATAATTCGGTCACATGAGGGCTTAGGGAATGGAGTGTTGGGAGAGCTTGGTTTAGCCAGAGGAGGGCTCGATTTGGCCGTTTTCTACTCTACCGAAACATGGTAGCTTCGGTCCACCAGAGCTACTTCACTATTCAATTATGCCAGCGCTTCTCCATCGATCCTCAGATCGAATGGTGACCACCATCGGTTAGCTAACTTCTCCCCGAGTCTAAGGAACTTGACCTCGCCTTCTTTGGCATAGAAAAACCCCAATGTCAGAGCTCTGGTTCGAGCTTCATCGGAAAACTAAGTAGCTGAGAGAGAGTGAAGTTTTTAGGTGTGTGGAATATAAATGGAGAGGGGCTCTATAAACCCTGTCCCTTTAAAACATGGAAACCGGGGAAAGAACCGGTCAACCCATATGAGAAAAACTGAACTGATTCACAAACTCGATCATTAGGGAATAGGCAATTTAGGGAATTTACAACTCCTGAGTGACCCAAGGGTTCGTAAAACCTTGGAAAAGGATATTAGGATGATCTAAGAGAGAAAACTAGACCAGTTCAGGAGAATCGAATTTGAACCAGATTGAACCAATTTATAAATCGAGTTGGTTGATGAACCGAAACTGATAGAGAAAGGGAAAACTGGGAAATTTATGGATCCCAAGTGACCTAAGGTGTCACAAAAGTCATAAAAAGGACTTTATGATGAAAACCAAACTAGTTCAGGTGAACTGGATCTGAACTGGATTGAATCGGTTTAAACTACAATTGAACCGAATGCCAAATTCATTTTTCTAGGTGGCTTAAAAAATTCAAATATGAGATTTGACACCACCATTGGATAGAAAATAAATTTAGAAATTTTTAAATTTGAAAATTTTGGACAAATTGGGTGAACCGGTGGGTTTAAGATTTAAACCCGGTTCGGACCGGTCCAGTCCGGTTCGGAATAGTGTTATCTTCTTCCTTCAGATGACAGCACTATTCACTCGCTGAAAAATCACGCAGTGCCGTTGAAGCTAAAAAGTCTCCGGCCAGGGAGTTTTGAGGCAATGAATGTCTGCCATTAAGGTGTCAATCGGATGGCCAAGAAGTCCCTAAACTTCCCATATAAAGAGCCCCTCCTCATTCATACTCTCCACAGCTAAAAAACTCCATTCTCTCTCAACTGCTCCATTTTCTAGTGAAGCTCGAACTAGACCTCCGACTTGGGCACTTTTCCAAGCCAAACAAGGCAAGGTCATGTTCTTTAGAATAGGGGAGATATCTGCTACACGTTTGTAGTCTACATTTGCTCCTAGGGTCGCCGGAGAAGCATCTGCGTGATCAAATAGTGAAGCAGCTCCAGCGGACTAAAGCTGCCTTGCTTCGGCCAGGCTGAAATCAGCCAGTTCGAGCCCTTATAAGGCCAAACCAAGCCCACCCAACACCTCCACAGTCCTTCTACAGCTGAATTAGAAATGAAAGGTAAGCCAATTTGGCTCCCCTCTACAATTTCTAATTGGTGCTAGAGAGAGAACCGACAGAACTTTGATGATAAAATTCTCACTCAATTCGGCATCAATTGATGCCATTCTTGATACTAAGACGAACCTCAGGACAAGGGCTATCTGCCCAGATCAAAAGCTCCGACCGTCGTGCCCCCGACGATAAGCTTTCGAAGCTTTCTCTCTCTAAGTCTAGTTTTTCAGCGAAGCATCGTTTGAGCTCATTCACGCACCAAATTGTGTGATTCAAAGTATAATTGAATCATATGAAGGTTTAGGAACTCTAATCTAGCTTCAATTTCAACAATTAAGCTCATTAGATCGGTCAATTTGATGAAATCAAATTCGACAGAGTTAGAAGGTTGAAATTGAGGAAAATTGGGGAATTTTAAAAATTCGAAGGACTAAAGAGCATTTTCATAAAATTGATGACCAATTGGGCATAATAAAGATGTTGGAGGACCAATTGGGAAATCTTGGAATTTTTGGGACAAAACATACCATTTTTTGTAAAGTAAGGGCAAAATGATAATTTTGGAAAAGTTGGCGACTAAATTGGAAATTTGGGAAATTGAACCCCTCTTCGTGAAATTGAATAAATTGAGGTCTTAAGGTGAATTTTAAAAGTTTTGGGACTCAATTTGAGGAAAAATTGGCATTATGGACTTAAAGTTAAAGAAAAATAACTTTAGGGACCTAATTGCAAATAAATGAAAAGTTTGGTTTTCTCATTCATTTGGAGTGAATAAAGGCTATTAGGTCGGGGGATAATGAACAAGGATGTTCATATTATGTAGAAACATGAAGTACCAGGAACGCCAATAAGGACAAGCGCGCATGAATACAAAGAACCTGTCATGAGGAATTTACTACATTAACGGGTGAGTGGGATATTTTTATATCATACCCGGTTGGGATGATAAGCATCTCGGAAATATAAACCCACTGCAAAGGGGTATTTTAAACATCACACCCAAGAGGAGTGATGTAAAAATCATGCGGAAAAACTACTTACTGTTGTAATTAGATCATACCCGATTGGTATGATGAAACTTCCTCGATGGAAGGGGAAAACTAGTTCATCAGTTATGATCGGAGATGTCCTCACACTCGATTGGTATGATGGATAGTTGAAAAGTTTATTTTATCGAAAGTGCTCTCTCCTGACTGTGTGCCACTACTTAAACATTTTATGAGACCTTCTTGACAGGAGCTTAAATAGCTCTATTTGGTCGAAGGCCTTGGTTTTGGAACTTGGGGGCTAATATGCCCGATTTTAAAAATCTCGAATAGTGAGCCCTAGGCCAATGGCACGAACAAGAGCTCATAAACAAACATGATTCTAAGCCATGAAAAACTTGATTAAATGAATTGTTTGGCCATGGTACTAAGACAGGATCGATATACTCGATAGACTAGCAACAATGCGACATGACTGGTCAACAAACCAGTCGAGACAAACAGCTACATGTTGGGTTGAGGGTTGGGGCCGTTGCACTAGTGACACCAATGATTAAATGGCTTTTTAGGAAAACTTTCTTTGTGCATGCACTTGAGATTCAAGACCATTAAGTCATCCAAGAGGGGTAGCGATGCGTCATGAGGGCTACTAGATTACATGTTGGTGATAAGGAAAAGAGAAGCTACTAGGTTTGTGTTTCTCTTCATACTAGTTAGTCATAGAGTTCTGTATTTGTACTCCACAAAGTTTCTGTGTTTGGGACTTCCTGAAGCTTCTATGTTTGAGTTTCATGTGCACGAGACCAAGATATGGTCTCTATCCTCATACGGACACGGAGTTTTAATCATGTGCATTCCCTTCATGATGAAGGGCGTGTGTTAGTTGATAAACACACCGGTTATGGTTGAGGAGTGAGTAATGGCCAAACCAAGCTCTCCCAACACTCCTTTAGCCCTCATGTGACCGAATTAGAACTAAAAGGTAAGCCAATTTGGCTCCCCTCTACAATTTTCGATTAGTGTAAGAGAGAGAAACAGCGAAACTTCACTGACCAAATTCTTCCTCAATTCGATATAAATTATTGTAATTCTTGATCCAAGGAGAAACCTCAAGACGAGAGCTGCCTGCCTCGATCGAAAGCTCGGACTGTCACACCTTCACCAGTAAGCTTTCGAAGCATTCTCTCTCTAAGCCCAATTTTCTGGCGAAGCTCCATTTGTGCTCGTTCCAGCTCCAATTCATGCAATTCAAAGCTCAATTGAATCGTATGGATGTGTAGGAACTCCATGTCACCTTTAATTTCAAAAATTAAACTCGATTGAATGGTCAATTTGATGAAATCAAATTGGGCTAGTTTAGAAGGGGGCTTTGGGGGGAAATTGGGGATTTCGTATAAATTATGGGACCAAAGTGCAATTTCCCAAATTTGATGGGCAATTGGCCATGAAAAAGATGTTGGAGAACTAATTGGTCGATTTTTTTAAATTTATAGGGGTCAAATTGCCATTTTTGTAAAGTAGGGGCAAAATGGTAATTTTTTAAAAGTTGGGGACCAAATTGGAAATTTGGGAAACTTGAACTCCTTAAGTGATTTTGAGTAAATTTATGACCCAAAGTGAATTTTAGAAAGTTTTGGGACTCGATTTGGGGAAAATAGCATTAGGGACCTAAAATTAAGGAAAAGGAACTTTAGGGACCTAAATGCAAATAATTAAAATTTTGGGCATTTTGTTCATACGTGAGGAATGAAGGCTATTATGCCAAATGTTAATAAATAAGGTTGTCCAAATCGTGTAGGAACACGGAGGACTAGTATGCCAACAAGGATAAGCTCGCGTGGAGGCAAAAAGTTGACTAAGAGGAATACACTGCACTTATCAGGTGAGTCGGATTATTCACATCATACCTGGTTGGGATAATGTGTACTTCAGAAATGAAAAACCACTTCTATGTGGAATTTTAACATCACACCTAGTTGGAGTGATGTGAAAGATACGCGGAAAAACTACTTACCAGTTGTAAGTAAATCATACCTAGTTGGTATGATGCACTTCCTATAAGGAAGTAGAAAATTCGCTTACCAGTTGTAATGGAGATGTCATCACACTCGGTTGGTGTGATGCACAAGTGGAAAAGTGATTTTGTTAGAAGTGTTCTCCCCTAACTCTGTGCCAATGCTTAAAAATTTTGGGAGACATTCTTGACGAGAGCTCGAATAGCTCAAATAGGCTAGAGGCCTCGGTTTTGGAACTTGGGGGCTAAAATGCTCGGTTTTGGAAAAATCACATACAGTGGGCCCAAGGCTAGTTGGCACGAGTAGGAGCTCATAAACTAACATGATGATAAGCCATGAAAATTCTAAATGAATGAAATATGTCATTAGGCCATGGTTCCAAGACAGGACCGACATACTCGATGGACTAGCGGCAATGTGGTAAGGCTAGGTCAACGGACCGGTCTAGACAAACAGCTGCAGGTCGAGTTGAGGGTCGGGGCCTTTGGACCAGTGGCACCAAAGATTAATGGCTTTGTGGAAAAACTTTTGTTTGTGCATGCACTTGAGGTTTAGGACCATCAAGATGCCTAAGAGAGATAGTGATGCACCCTAGGGGCTACTGGATGACATGGTGGAGATAAGGGTAGTTTGCCGGGATGGGCTTCTATTTAGGTGGCCGATAAAGTTGCTTTGATGCCACAAGTGGGTGTAGTGGAATGGTTGCCTTGTGAATGTGTGATCCCTTCATGATGAAAGGTGTGCATTGATTGTTAAAACACATCGATTGTGGATAATGAAAAAAATGGTTTTGAAAATTGAGAATTTGAGAAAGTAATGATCTTAAAGGAAATAAAGAGTTTGGCACACTCCATCTAAAAACTATTTTATTGAAACTCACACTTTTTCAAACACCCATTCACTAAGTTGTAGAAACTCACCCCTCTCTTATTATCCCTTTTTAAGAGTAGAGAAAATAACTAGAGATAATATCAGGATCTATCCTCTATCAGGTATGCTTAAAAGTTTTCTTTTTAAGCCTATATATGTATTGGTATATGATAATCTAGGGAACAAGGTTGAAATTTTGTTCGGCTACTCTTGATTAAATAAAGGGGGAAACCCTTCTTGAACCAAGGGAGCGGTGGGTTGATCAAGAGGATCCGACCAAACCGGGTCGGGGCGTGACATTTTATCTAATGTGGGCAGATAATGGGTGGGGCTGATTTCTCTCTCCCTCTCTTCATATATCTCTACCCCTTTGAGATAATATTATGGGTCAATAAGGGGTGGAACCCCTTTCTTATGACTTATATTAAGTAGGGGAATACTTCTATACTTATAAATCCATAATAATTCTCTATTTTACCTAATGTGAATCGATAAGGAGTGGGGCCATTTCTTATGACTTATATGTAGTGGAACACTTCCAACTTTATAAAGTCACAACATTTTTTTTATATTATTCAATTTTGGATCATATTATAAAATATCATAAAAACCCAAAAAAATGCCTAAAAACTATTAAAAATTCCTTAAAAACCCCTAAAAATGTTTAAAAAAACCTTAAAACCCTAAAATACCCTCAATAAAACCCTATTAACCCCTAAAAACACCTAAAAATCATAAAACCCCTACTAAACTTTAAAAACCCTAAATATCGTAAAAAAACCCTAGAAACCCATAAAAATCCTATATATTTTTAAAAAACCCTTAAACCCTAAAAACCCTAAAACCTATAATAAACTTTAAAAAACTCTAAAAAACTCCTAAAAACCCATAAAATCCTATAAATATTAAAAAAAACTAAAAAACCCTAAAATCCATAAAACCCCCTAAAAACCCTAAAAGTCCTTAAAAAGCCTAAAAAATTTAACAAAATCCTAAAACACCCTAAAAACCATTAAAAATCCTAAAAAAACCCACAACAATCCTAAAACACTCTAAAAATATTAAAAACGCTAAAAAATTCCTAAAAATAATAAAAATAAATAAAAACCCTCCATCTCTCCTCCTCTCAGTCTACCTACGCTTTCTCTCTCTTTCCCTTCTCCCTCTTTCTTCCTATCTATCCCCATCTCTCTTCTCCTTTTTCCCTCTACCTCTATCTCTCCTCATCAATATCTCTCCCTCTCTCTACCCCCTCACCTCTTCTTCTCTCTACCCCCTCACCTCTTCTTCTCTCTCTCGCTTTACCTCGACCCTTTCTCCCTCTCTCTTCCTCTCTCCCTCTCTATCTCTCTCTATTCCTATCTCTTATGCTCTCTCTACCTCACTCACTCTTGTGTGATAATATTATGGGTCGATAAGGGGTCCAACCCATTTCTTAGGACTTGTAATAAGTAATGGAACACTTTCAACCTTAAAAATTTACAACATTTCTCTATTTTATCTAATGTGGGCTGATAATGGGACGAACACATTTCTCTCTACCTCTATCTACCTCTCTCTACGCTTTCTCCCTCTATCCCACTATTTCTCCCCCTATAATATCATATTATGGGCCAATAAGGGGTCAATCTCATTTCTTATTAGTAGTAAGTAGTGGAACACTTCTAACCGTATAAAATCACAACACTTCTCTATTTTATTCAATGTGTGAACATATTCTCAAAAACCCTAAAATCCCTCAAAAACCCCAAAAATCCTAAAACCCCTCAAAAGCCCTAACAACCTTAAAAAATCACTAAAATGCATAAAAAACCTCAAAACCCTAAAAAGTAAAAAAAAAAACCTAAAAACTCTAAACCACCCTCAAAACCCCTAAAACACCCCATAAAAACATTAAAAGAAACCCTAAAACACCCTATAAAACCCAAAAAACCATAAAATTCTAAAACCCCCTAAAAACCCTAAACAACATGAAAAAACATTAAAAAAAAACCCTAAAAATCCTTAAAACCCTAAAATCCCAAAAAACACCTAAACCACCCACCCCCCCACCCCAAAAAAAAACACTAAAAATCATAAAATAAACCCTAAAAAACCTCTAAAACCCACAAAAACTCGCAAAAACCCTATAAACCTAAAAACACTAAAAAAACAGAAAAAAAACTTAAAATCCCTAAACATCCTAAAACCCTTAAAAACCTTAATATCCCCTAAAAACCCTAGAACTCATAAAAACCCTCAAAACCCCTAAAAACTACTTAGAAACCCTAAAAACTGAAAAAAAAAATCCTAAAATTACTCTAAAAACATTTGAAAAAACCCTAAAAACCCAAAACAATATAAAAAAAAAACCTAAAACCCCAAATACCTAAACAACCCTAAAACACACTAAAAAACCATAAAAGCCCTAAAAAAACCCAAAACCCCTAGAAAAATCCCTAAAAACCATAAAATCCCTAAACAAACCTTAAAAACCCTAGAAAACCCTAAATACTTATAAAAACCCATAAAAACTCTAAATCCCTAAAATATTCTCTCTCTTCTCCCCACCCACCCTCATTCCCCTCTCACTCTACCTCCGACTTTCTCTCACTTATAAACTTATCAATCCACAGTATTTCTATATTTTATCTAACGTGGGATGATAACAGGCAGGACCCATTTTCTCTACCTCTCTCCATCTCTATCCCTCTATCTCCCCCCCCCCCCCCCCCCCCTTTGAATTAATATTATGGGCCAATGAAAGGTGTGACCCATTTCTTATGACTTGTAAATAGTGGAACACCTCCGACCTTATAAAATCACAATACTTCTCTATTTTATCAAATGTGAGATCATATTCTCAAAAATCGTAAAAAAAACCCAAAAAAACTCTACTAAATCATAACAAAACCTTAAAAACCCAAAAAAATTGTAAAAACTAAAAAAAACCACTAAAACACTTAAGAATCCAAAAAACACCATAAAAGCCCTAAAAAAACATTATAAACCTGAAAAATCGTAAAAAAAAACCTAAAAACTTAAAAAAAAAATCCCTAAAACCACTAGAATCCTAAAAAACCTAAAATCCCTAAAAACAATAAAAACATCTAAAACCCTTTAAAATACAAAAACACAAAAAAAAACCCTAAAATCACTAATAAAACCATAAAAAACCCTAAAACAACAAAAATCCTTAGAAAAAACCACTTAAAAGCCCAAAAAACCATTAAAAAAACTTTTAAAACACCTTAAAACAAAAAAAAACCCTAAAAATCCATAAAAATAAAAAAGCATAAAATCCATAAAAACTCTAAACAACAATAAAAAAACCCCTTAAAACCCTAATAACTCCTAAAAACCCTAAAAAAATCTAAAAAAAAATCCTAAAACAATGTAAAAACCCTAATAACCCCTAAAAAACATTAAAAAAACTCTATGAAACTTTAAAAAAAAAACTTAAAAAACCTAAAAACTTCTAAACCACTAAAAACCTAAAAAAAAAAAAACCATAAAACATAAAAAAATCCTAAAATACCTAAAAAATTATAAAACCCTAAAAACTAGAAAAAAAACCTTAAAAACCCCTAAAAAAACTCTAAAACCCTAAAAAAAGCCTAAAAACACCTAAAGAAACCCTAAAACCCCCTAAAATCCTTAAAAACCCTAAAAAAGCCTAAAAACCTAAAAAAATAAAAAATTTTCCTTTAAAAACCTTAAAAATCCCTAAAAAAACCTCCTCCCTCTCACATCCCCCTCTCACTCTACCTCAATCTTTCTCTCTCTACCCCTTTTCCCTCTCTCTCCCCCTCTCTCCTCCTTGCTCTCCCTATCTCTCCTCCTTTCTCCCTCTACCTCTATCTTTCGTCGTCTCTCTCTATCCCTCACAATTGTAAGTGTTCCACTACTTTGTACAAGTCATAAGAAATGGGTCTGACCCCTTATCAACCCAAAATATTTTCTCATACGAGGGAGTGAGGTAAAGAGAGGGGGAGAGATAGAGAGAGGGTAAGAGAGATTGGTCGATAGAGAGAGGAAGTTAGAGGGAAAAAGAAGGAGAGAGAGGGAGAGAGAGGGGAGTGAGGTGTAGAGAGGAAGAAGGGGAAGAAAGAGAAAGGAGGAGGTAGAGTAAGAGGGTGGGAGAGAGGGAGGGGGAGAAGAGAGAGAGAGAGAGAAGGTTTGTTTTTTTATTTTTTTAGAATTGTTTTTATGGTTTTTTTGGGGTTGGCATGTTTCTATGGTTTTTTATGGTTTTTTGTGTTTTTAGAGTTTTTTTTATCGTTTTTAGGGGTTTTTTTAGGTTTTTTTAATATGATCCCACATTTGATAAAATAGATAATTGTTGTGATTTTTTAGGTTGGAAGTCTTCCACAAGTTACAAGTCATAAGAAATGGGTTCGACTCATTATCAACCCACATTAGATTAAATAGAGAAATGTTGTGGATTTATAAGGTTGTAAGTGTTCCAATACTTACTACAACTCATAAGAAATGGGTCGGACCCCTTATCGACCCATAATATTATCTCACATGAGCGAGTGTGCTAGAGAGAGAGATCTAGAGAGGAGAGATAGAGAGGAAGAGGGAGGGAGAAAGGGAAGAGAAGAAGAGGTGATGGGGTAGAGAGAGGGAGATAGAGACGGGGAAAGATAGAGGAAAAGGGAGAAAGGAGGAGAGAGAGGGAGAGAAAGGAGGAGAGAGAGGAGAGAGAGGTAGAGAGGAGGAGAAGGGGTAGAGAGAGAAAGATAGAGGTAGAGTGAGAGGGGGAGGTGAGAGGGAGAGGAGAAGAGATAGAAGGTTTTCTAGGTTTCTTTTAAGAATTTTTAGAAAGTTTTAAGGTTTTTTTTAATGTTTTTAGGTTGTTCAGTGTTTTTTAGTGTTTTTAGGATTTTTTATGGTTTTTTTAAGTTTTTTAGGGTTTTAGAGGTTTTTGGGCCTTTTTAGGTTTTGTGTTTTTTAGGGGTTTTAGGGTTTGTTTATGTTTTTTTAGGGGTTTTTTTTTATTTTTTAGTGTTTCAAGGTTTTTAGGTATTTTAGAGTTTTTTTTAAGTTTTTAAGGTTTTTAAGTTTTATAGAGTTTTTTAAAGGTTTTTTTGGATTTTTAGTGATTATTAGGGTGTTTTGGGGGTTTTATGGTTATTTAGATTTTTAAAGGTTTTTAGGATTTTTAGTGTTTTCAGAGTTTTTATGGGTTTTATGGGTTTTATGGTTTTTTAGAGTTTTTTTTTAGGTTTTTAGGGTATTTTAGAGTATTTTAGGGTTTTTTAGGGTTTTCTAGTTTTAAGGGGTTTTTTTAGGTTTTTTCGATTTTTTGGATTTTTTTTGTTTTATTGTTTTTAGGTTTTTTGTGGTTTTGGGGGATTACTAGGGTTTTTAAGGGTTTAGAGCTTTTTGAGTTTTTACAGTTTGTAGGGTTTTAAAAGGTTTTTTTTTAATGATTTTTAGGGTCTTTTAGAATATGATCCCATATTTGATAAAATAGAGAAGTGTTGTGTTTTTATAAGGTTGAAAGTGTTCCACTACTTACAAGTCATAAGAAATGGGTCACACCTCTTATTGGCCCAAAATATTATCTCAAAGGGGGAGAGATAGAGGGATAGAGATGGAGAGAGGTGGAGAGAGGGAGAGAGAAATGGGTCTAACCAGTTATCGACCCACATTAGATAAAATATAGAAATGTTGCAGATTTATAAGTTTGTAAGTGTTCCACTACTTAGTACAAGTCAGAAGAAATGGGCGGAGAGAGAGGTAGAGAGAGGATACGAGAGGGGAAGAGATATGAAGAGATATGAAGAGATAGGAAGTGAGAGAGATAGAAAGATGGGGAGAGATAGAGGTAGAGGGAGAATGGCGGAGAGAGAGGTAGAGAGAGGGGAAAAGGGAAGATAGAGAAAGCTAGTGGTAGAGCCAGGGGTAGGGAGGAAAGGGAGAGAAGGTTGTTTAGGTTTTTTTAGAGTTTTAGGGGTTTTTACGATTTCTTATGGTTTTCTATGATTTTTAAAATTTTTAGTGTTACTAGGTGTTTTTTAGGGATTTTTGGTACTTTAGACTTTTTATAGTTTTTAAGAGTTTTAAAGCTTTTTGAGTTTTTACGGTTTTTGGAGTTTTGAAAGGTTTTTTTTATGTTTTTTAGTATTTTTAGGATTTTTATAATATTTTAGGGTCTCTAGTGGTTATTAGAGTTTTTTGGGTGTTTCAGAATTTTTTTTGGGGTTTTTTAGGATTACTAGGTTTTTTTAGCTGTTATTAGGGTTTATTTAGGGTTTTTAGTGTTTTTTATACTTTTTTAGGGCCTTTAGTGTTTTTATGATTTTTAGACTTTTAGGATTTTTAGAATTTTTATGGTTTTAGGCTTTTTAGGGATTTTAGCAATTTTTCTGAGTTTTTAGGGGTTTTGTGGTTTTTATGGGTTTTAGGGGTTTTGTTAGGGTTTTTAGAAATTTTAGTGATTTTTGGGTTTTTTTATTTTAGGGTTTTTTAGGCTTTTAAGGATTTTTTAAGGTTTTATGGTTTTTATGTTTTTAAGTTTATTTAGTGTTTTTAGGGTTTTAGGATTTTTAGCATTTTTTTTGGGATTTTAGGATTTTTTTTTGGATATTAGTTTTTTTAGGGTTTTAAGGATTTTTAGGGTTTTTTATGTTTTATGTTTGTTTAGGGTTTTTAGGGGTTTGTAGTTTTTTTTTTGTTTTTAGGGTTTTTTTATAGTTTTTTTGGGGTGTTATATGGTGTTTTAGGGATTTTTAACTGTTTTACAGGGTGTTTTTAGGAGTTTTTAAGGGTTTTCATGTCACGCCCCGACCCGGTTTGGTCGGATCCCCGTGATCAACCCGCCACTCTCCCGATTTACTAAAGGGTTTTCCCTTATATTATAAATCGTAAAAAGTAAGGCGTTAACCTGCACCTTTTTCCAGGAATATCATAAATCAAAACTGCATAGTAATTTAAATTAGTTGTACCAATCTTGCAGGCGTTTAATTGCGCAAGTCCTTTAAGGTTCGGCTTTCCGGGACTTCCTGAAAGAGGTATAAGGGAGGGGGTGAGTACAACTACTCAATGAGTGGATTCAAATCTTTTAACTTTCAAGAAAAACATTTATATGGAGTGTGCCAGACTCCTTTGTTTTCACAAAAAAATCATTTCATTTAAAAATTCATCTTTTTCCATTATTTCTTAGTTATCGATGTGTCATCACCCAACACACATCCTTCATAATGAAGGTTACACACATTCGCAAGTCAGTATCACTACTGAACCCGCTAGTGGCTTCGGAGCGACTTTTCCTGCCACCCGGATAGAAGTACGACCACTTCTACCCTAGGAATGAGTGGATGTACGAAACATCCGACCCACAATCCCGAAATCACTTCTTCGTGTCCGTATGAGGACAGAGACCTCATCCTGTCCCCACCCCGGTCTCATGCGCTTAGTGCTACTCCAGATTTCGCACAGACACCTGGAACGACGAACTGCCCTTATAGCCACCAGGTCGTCCAGTGCCCTTAGGATGCATCACTACCCCTCATGGGCGTCTTGATGATCCCGTACTCATAGTGCATGCACAAACAATGTTTTCTTTTATTGCCATGTAATATGTGGTGCCTTTAGTCCAACGGCCCCGACTCTCAACTCAACCCGCAGCTGTTTGTCTTGACTAGTCCGTCGACCTGTCATGTCGCACTGCCGCTAGTTGACTGAGCATGTCGGTCTATCTTGGTACCATGGCCAAACAATTCACTTATTAAGTTTTATGGCACATATATCATGTTCGTTTACGAGCTCCTGCTCGTGCCAACTGGCCTTGGGCCCACTGTACGAGATTTTCAAAATCGGGCATTTTGCCCCCAAGTTCCAAAACCGAGGCCCTTGGCCTATCAGAGCTATTCGAGCTCCCGTCGAGAAGGTCTCCCAAATAGTTTAAGCATTGGCACACAGTCAGGGGAGAACACTTCCGACAAAAATAGGTTTTTACTATTCATCATACCGACCGGTATAAGGACATCTCCGTTCATAACCGATGAACGGGTTTTCAACTTCCTTCCAGGAAGTCTCATCATACCAACCGGGTATGATCTACTTACAACCCGTAAGTAGTTTTTCCGCATAACTTTCACATCACTTTCTTTAAGTAGTGATGATTAAAATACCACTAAACAGTGGGTTTTTATATCGAGGTACTTATCATCCCCAACCGGGTATGATGTTAGTAAACCCACTCACAACCGGTAAGTGGTTTTTAACTTTATAAGGTGTGCTCATCATCCCAATCAAGTATGATGTTTGTAAACCCACTCACCCGTTAATGCCGTGAATTCCACCAGACCGGTTCTTGGTATTCACGTGAGCTTGTCCTTGCTGGCGTTCCCGGTACTTCGTGTTCCGGTGAAGGCACGGCGGTCCGAGCTTTCGATCTGGGCAGATAGGTCTCATCCTGAGGTTCATCCTTTCGGTCCTAATTCGGTCGTGGAAAGGCTGAGAAAGTGTTGGGAGGGCTTGAAATGGCCGGTTTCAGCTTGGCCGAAATAGGGCAGCTTCGGTCCGCCGGAGTTGCTTCACTATTCCATCATGTCGGCGTTTCTCCAACGATACTCGGATTGATTGGAGTTTGCTATCAGATAGCTGTCTTCCCCCCGGTTCTAAAGAGCCCGACCTTTGTTCAAGTCGAAGCTCTCGTTCGAGCTTTACCGGGAAATGGAGCAGTAGAGAGAGAGAGAGAAGTGTTCAGGTGTGAGGAGAATGAAATGGGGATGAACTCTTTATATAGTTGTAAAACCCGTGTATTAAATGGGCGAGATTTATTACTGGTATTAATATTGCCATAAATTATTGGTATTAATTCCAATAATTTAATTTCGGTATTAATTCTAATAAATTAAATTTCAGTATTAATTCTAATAATTTAATTTCGGTATTAAATTATTTGTATTTATTCCAATAATTTAATTTAGGTATTAAATTATTGCTATTAATTATATATTAATTTATGATAAGGCGTACATACAAATTTTTGACCGAAATTTCGGGTTACAAAAAAAATTCATACTTCCCAGGAGGACACCCATCCTCACATTACTCTCAAATAAGCACGCTTAACTTTAAAGTTCTTATGGAATCTAGTTCACTTGAACCACTTTGATTTTTATTTTCTAATTTGTCTTAAATTTCTTTTCCAAGGTTTAATGAACCCTTTGAATCACCCGAGAGTTGTAAATTCCCAACTTGCCCGTTCAGAAATAATCAGGTTTGTGAACCGGTTCTAAATCCTCACTTGGTTTGACCGGTTCTTTTCCTGGTTTTCCTTAGCTCAAAAGGGCGGGTTTTACATTTCAAGTGTTTGCTAGGGTGGTTTAGGGTTTTTTTCAATTTTTTAGGATTTTATAGTTTTTAGGGTTTTTATGGGTTTTTTTAGGGCTTTTGGAATTTTAGTTTTTTTAGGGTTTTATGGCTTTTTAGGTTTTTAAGGATTTTGAGGGTGTTTTTAAGTTTGTTTAGGGTTTTAGCATTTTTTGATTTTTAGGGTTTTTAGTATTTTTTAGGTTTTTTTAGGGTTTTTATGGTTTTATAGTTTTTACAGATTTTTAGGTGTTGTTTAGGGTTTTTTTTGGATTTTTAATGTTTTTAGGATTTTTTGGGGTTTTTGAGTTTTAAGGGTTTTTAGTATTTTCAAAATTTTTAGGGTTTTTAAAGGTTTTTAGGTTTTTTATGTTTTTAAGGTTGTTTAGGGTTTTTAGGAGATTTATGGTTTTATGGGTATTTTTATAGTTTTTTTTTGGTTTTATAGGGTGTTTCATGGATTTTTAACTGTGTTATAGGATTTTTATGGGTTTTAGGGTTTTTCAAGTGTTTGATAGGGTGGTTTAGGGTTTTTTTATTTTTAAATTTTTAGGGGTTTCAAGAATTTTTAAGAATTTTAGGGTTTTATTCGATGTTTTATAATTTTTTTAAGGTTTTTATAGGGTGTTTTAGGGGGTTTTTGTGTTTTTTTCAAGTGTGTTTATAGGGGTGGTTTAAGGTTTTTACGTTTTTTTGTAGGGTTGTTTTTTTAGTTTCTAGAGTTATTTTGAATTTTTTAGATATATAGGGCAAAAACCATAGAAACATTAAAAAAATCTCTAAAAATCCTAAAAATTGTCAATAACCCTAAAATCTCAAAAAAATACAAAAAACCCTAAAAAACTTTATAAATCCTAAATCAACCAATAAAACACTTGAAAAAACTAAAAACCCCTAAAACACCCTATAAAAACCTTAAAACCCCTAAAACACCAAATAATACTATAAAAAATCATAAAAACTCTAAAAAAAATCACTAAAATCTTAAAAGTAAAAAAAAACATAACAAATCCTAAAAACCCAAAAATCTCAAAAAACCCTAAAGCACTAAAAACCCTAAATACCTCTAAAAAATCATAAAATCCCTAAAAATCCTAAAAAATCTAAACAACCCTAAAATTCCTAAAACACTAAAAAAAACCCCTAAAACTATAAAAATACTAAAAACCTCCCTAACACCCCAAAAAAACTATAAGAAAACACTAAAATAATCACTCAAAATACTAAATAAATCCTTAAAAACCCTAAAAACTAGCAAGTAATAGAATTCGACAAAAAAAGAAGAGACGGATGAAGGTATAAGGGAGATAATGAGAATGCACAATGGCATAACGACGAGTAAGATCAAAGAAAGTCGGAAGACATGAGTTGACCTTGAGAGTAGGTTCTCTTTCCTAGCTAATAGAAGTTTTGAGCACAAAACTCTTAAATTTTGGGGATTCGTTGTAATACCGCAACTTTAAAAAGAGATGAATCAAGATGAATTGGGATTTAAGAACCAAACTGAGCAATGGAAATATGATTAGGCTAGAAAATGATGCGAAACAAAGATTTTGTAAAATTGTCTAAAACAATTGAGGTCAATCCCAAAGGATCCCCTCATAAGGAAATTGAGGAATTTGGGTTTCCCGAGTGTGCATTCGTAAAGTAAGTCGGGAACCCGAGAGAGAGAAATCAGATCAAATCATGGCAAGAATTTATTTCTTGAAACGAGACCTAAAAAGGACAAAATGATAAATTTAGGTCTCAAGGGTAAATAAATAATTTTAGAAGAAATTTTGGGAAGTTAGTTGCACGACCCAAGCCAGTCGACAATTAGATCGTAAAACCCAGTCTAGTGGCCCTTCCCTATAAATACCATGTTATATGGCAAAACCCTACCACTGCCACCACCCAAGGTCGTCTAAGCAGCCATGCGCTAGTAACGGCCATCGTAGGTGTCACGTCTCGTCCCGGTTTGGTCAGGTCCCCGTGAACAACCCGTTAATCTCTTGGTTCAAGAGGGGTTTCCCCCTTCTTTAATTCAAGAGGAGACAGGTGTAATCTCAACCATGTTCCCTGGAATAACATATATCAAATAAAATGCAAGCTTAAGAAGAATTAAGCATACCTAATAGAGGGTAAGGCTTGGTGTTATCCCTAGTAATCTTTTGATTTCTTGAAAAGGGATAAAAAGGGTGGTTGAGTATCTACAACTCAGTAAATGGATATTTTCAAAAACAAATGAAGTTTGGATAAAATAGTTTTTAAATTGGAGTGTGTCAGACTCCTTAATTTCTTTAAAATATCTTATTCTTGAAATCTCAATTTTTCATAGCCATTTCTCATCACAACATTGTGTTTATCAACCAACACATGCCCTTCATCATGAAGGGAACACACATTCTTAGGCCAGCACATCCACTATACCCACTTGTGGCATCGGAGCAACTTTACCAGCCACCTAGATAGAAGTACATTCCCTTCTACCCGGAGAATGAGTGGATGTACGTGACATCCGACCCTCAATCATGTAACAAAACTCCATGTCCGTATGAGGACAGAGACCTCATCTCGACCACACCCCGGTCTCATGCGCATGAAGCTACGTCGAGCTTCCAAGACTGTTGGCACGACTAGCTACCCTTATCTCTACCATGTCGTCTAGTGGCCCTATGACACATCACTACCCCTCTTGGGCATCTTGAAGGTCCCGTAACACGGTGCATGCACAAATCAATATTTTTCCACATAAGCCATATAATTTTGTGGTGCCATTGGTCCAACGGCCCCGACTCTCAACTCGACCTACAGTTGTTTGTCTCGACTGGTCCGTAGACATGTCATGTCGCACTGCCGCCAGTCCATCGAGTATGTCAATCCTGTCTCGGTACCATGGCAAAAAAATTCATTCACTTAAGTTTTCATGGCTTAAAATCATGTTTGTTTATGAGCTCCAACTCATGCCAACTGGCCTAAGGCCCACTATTCACGATTTTCAAAATCGGGCATATTAGCCTTCAAGTTCCAAAACCAAGCCTCTCGCCTATATGAGCTATTCAAGCTCCCATCAAGAAGGTCTCCCAAAATATTTAAGTAGTGGCACATAGTCAGAGGAGAGAACTTCCGACAAAATGAACTTTTAGCCATCTATCACACCAACTGGGTATGAGGACATCTTCGCTTATAATCGATAAGCGAGTTTTCTACTCATTCTAATAAGTTTTATCATACCAACCGGGTATGATCTACTTACAACCGTTAAGTAATTTTTCCACGTAATTTCCACATCACTCCTCACAAGTTTGATGGTTAAAATACCACTTAGAAGTAGGTTTTCATTTCCGAGTTGCTTATCATCCCAACTGGGTATGATATTAAATCCCACTTATCTGAATGTGCAGTGATCTCTTCTTAATCGGTTTTTGTCTCCTTGCGATCTTTATCTTAGCTGGCATTACCAATATCTCGTGTTCCTACACAGTATGAACATCCTTGTTCATTATCATTTGGCTTGATAGCCTTCATTCATTATAAATGACTAAAAATATCCAACTTTTCCAAATGTTTACAATTTGGTCTCTAAAATTCTTTTTCTTTTACTTTAGGACCCAAATGCTGGCTTTTCCCCAAATTGAATCCCGAAACTTTTAAAATTCACCTTAGGACCTCGATTTATTCAAATTCACAAAAAGGGGTTCAAGTTTACCAAATTCCCAATTTGGTCCTCAATTTTTCCAAAATTACCAATTTGCCCCTCATTTACAAAAATGGTAAATTTTACCAGAAAAATTTCTCAATTGGTCCTCCAACACCCTTATCATGCCCAATTGGCCCTCAATTTTATGAAATTGCATTTCAATCTCTCGAATTTTTTAAATTCCCAATTTTTCCCCAATTTCAACTTTCCAACACAGCCGAAATTGATTTCATCAAATTGACTGATCAAACAAGTTTAATTGTTGAAGTTGAGGTTAAATTGGAGTTCATACATCTACATACAATTCAATTGCACTTTGAATCACATGATTTGACATAGGAATGAGCTCAAACGGTGATTTTCTGAAAAATTGGACTTAGAGAGAGAAAGCTTTGAATGCTTACCGTCAGGGGCGCGACAGTCCGAGCTTTCGATCTGGACAGATAGCTCTCGTCTAGAGGTTCCTCCTAGAATCAAGAATTACATCAATTGATTATGAATTGAGTGAGAATTTAGTCATGGAAAATCTATCGGTTCTCTCTCTAGCACCTATCGAAATTTTCAGAGGGGAGCCAAATTGGCTTACCTTTCACTTCTAATAAGGGCATAGAAGGGTTGAGGAGGTGTTGGGATAGCTTAGTTTGGCTTGACGGCATGAAATGGAAAATTTCAGCCTGACTAAAATAGGGCAGCTTCGGTCCGCTAGAGCTACTTCACTATTCGATCACACCGGCTCTTCTTCAGCAACCCTCGGAGCAATCGGAGACTACCACTGTATAGTTGGCTTCTTCCCAATTCTAAGGAACCTAGCCACGCCTTCTTTGGCTTAGAAAAGACCCTATATTAGAGCTCTGGTTTGAGCTTCATTGGAAAATTGAGTAGGTGAGAGAGAGTGACATTTTCAAGTGTGGAGAGGATGAATGGAGAGGAGAACTTTATATTGGGAGCTCGGGGACTCATCGATCGTCTGTTTGGCACCTTTATGATAGTCATTGATGGCTTGAAACATACTAAACGGGAAAGTTTCCTCTTCGCCAGTGTTGGTTCAATTTTTTGGTCAGTGAACAGTGTTGTCATCTGAAGGAAGAAGACGACACTATTCCGAACTTGATTGGACCTGTCCGAACAGGGTTCAAAGCTTAAACCGTCTGGTTCACACCCGATTCAACCGAGTTTTTCAAAATAAAAAATTTCTAAATTCATTCTCTATCAAATTTTGGCCTCAATTCTCAAATTGAAATTTTCTAAGCCACCTAGAAAAAATGAATTTAGCATCTGATTCAATAGTGGTTCAAACTAGTCCAAACCAATTCGGATCCGGTTCACTTGAACCGGTTTGGTTTCCATCCCCCATTCATCCTAAAGTTCTTTTTCATGACTTTTGTGACTCGTTAGGTCACTTGGTATCCATAAATTTCTCAGTTTTCCCTCTCTCTATCGTTTTTGGTTCATAAACCGGCTCGATTCATAAATCAGTTCAATCCAGCTTTGATCTAATTCACCTGAACTGGTCTAGTTTTTCTATTTCAATTTGTTCTAAGGTTCTTTTCCAAGATTTTATGTACCCTTTGGGTCACTCATAAGTTGTAACTTTCCCAAATTGCTCATTCTTTGATGATTGGGTTTGTGAATCGGTTCGGTTTTCTCACTCGGTTTGACCAGTTCTTTCCCCGATTTTCCTTAACACCAGAGAACGGGGTTTACAACTCTCCCCTCCTTTTAAGAGGTTTTTCCCTAAAACTTATTTCACACTTTTTGTGAACTGGAATAAATTTTCATTGATATAAAATTGTTTTTCTATTTTATCGGCCTACAACCTTCTCGGTTGTTTCTGTTCATCCCTTACATCCCATACCTTAGATTTTCATTTCATTCACATCCCTTCCTCATTCCATGGAGCTTACTTTAGCTAAGCATATCTACCTAGAAGACTTAGAATCATATCCTTTAGTTTATATCCTTATTTTCCCCAAGGCACCATTTCTCCAATCCTAACTCCTTTACCTAAGATTTTAGGACTAGGAGTTCCAGTTATTTTCTTCCACAAGTTTTGGTGTTATCACCTTTTTATCCGAATCCTTTCCTCATTCTTTGGTTATTACTTCTTCGTTCCACATTTTAACGCTTGACTTCATCATGCCTTAATCATAGACTCTTTCTTACCAGAGTCATATTTTTCTCTAGGACAGTTGGCTTACATGCCCCTTACCGCATGACATTCTTCGAAATTTGACTTTGATTTTACATCCCTATAATCGTATTGATCATTCAACTTTCAAGTCCTTGAGCTTCCTGATAACTTAATGACATACTGAAACTCTTCCTTTCTTACTTCATTCCTCATTCCCGCTGGCGTTCTTCCTTTTTAAGGTCTCTTCTCTTTCTAAATCAATTTTTATTCACATCATGATCGTTTCTGTCACGCCCCAACCCGGTTTGGTCGGATCCCCGTGATCAACCCGCCACTCTCTCGATTTATTAAAGGGTTTCCCCTTATTGTAAACCGTAAAGAGTAAGGCATCCTTTCACCTGCACCTTTTTCCTAGGATAACATAATCAAAACGGCATGAAATTTAAAACTTTACATACCTGCCTTACAGGCATCTTAGTTGACGATCTTTAAGGGTAGGCTTTTCGAGATTTCCGGAAAGGGATATAAGGGAGGGGGTGAGTATGACTACTCAGTGAATGGGTTTTTTTTTAAATTTTGACTTTTAAGAAAATAATTATTATTGGAGTGTGTCTGACTCCTTTCTTTTTAAAAAATCCCTTCGTTTAAAAATTTGGGTTTCTCCGCCATTTTTTAGTTACCATGGTGTGTCATCACCTAACACACATTCTTCATCATGAAGGTTACACACATTCGCAAGTCAGTATCACTACTGAACCTGCTAGTGGCTTCGGAGTGACTTTTCCTACCACTCGGATAGAAGCACGACAACTTCTACCCTAGGAATGAGTGGATGTACGTGACATCCGACCCACAATCTTGAAATCACTTCTTCGCGTTCGTATGAGGACAGAGACCTCATCTCGTCCCCACCCAGGTCTCATGCGCTTGGTGCTACTCCAGATTTCGCACAGACACCTAGAACGACGAACTGCTCTTATAGCCACCATGTCGTCTAATGCCCTAAGGATGCATCACTACCCCCCTCATGGGCGTCTTGATGATCTCGTACTCACAGTGCATGCACAAACAATGTTTTCTCATATTGCCATAAAATTTGTGGTGCCACTGGTCCAACGGCCCCGACTCTCAACTCAACCCACAATTATTTGTCTTGACTGGTCCATTGACCTATCATGTCGCACTGTCGCTAGTTGACTGAGCATGTCGATCCTATCTTGGTACCATGGACAGACAATTCCCTTATTAAGTTTTATGGCACATATATCATGTTCATTTTCGAGCTTCTGCTCGTGCCAACTGGCCTTCGGCTCACTGTACGAGATTTTCAAAATTAGGCATTTAGCCCCTAAGTTCCAAAATCGAGGCACCCGGCCTATTAGAGCTATTCGAGCTCCCGTCGAGAAGGATTTCCAAATTGTTTAAGCATTGGCATACAGTCAGGGGAGAGCACTTCCGACAAAACATATGTTTTCTCTATCCATTATACCACCCGGTATAAGGACACCTCCGTTCATAACCGATGAACGAGTTTTCAACTTTCTTCAAGGAAGTCTCATCATACCAACCGGGTATGATCTACTTACAACCATTAAGTAGTTTTTTCGCATAATTTTCACATCACTTCCTCTTAGTAGTGATGTTTAAAATACCACTAAATAGTGGGTTGTCATACAGAGGTACTTATCATTCCCAACCGGGTATGATATAAAATTTCTAGTCACAACTAGTAAGTGGTTTTAAAATTTTAAGTTGTGCTCATCATTCCAACCGGCTATGATGTTAGTAAGCCCACTCACCCGTTAATGTAGTGAATTCCACTAGACCGGTTCTTTATATTCACGTGAGATCGTCCATGCTGGCATTCCCAGTACTTCATGTTCCTACACGATATGAACATCCTTGTTCACTATAACTTGACTTAACAACCTTAATTCATTTCCAATGAATGAGAAAACCCAAACTTTTTAGTTATTTGCAATTAGGTCCCTAAAGTTATTTCTCTTTAACTTTAAGTCCCCAAATGCTGATTTTTCCTCAAATTGAGTCCCAAAACTTTTAAAATTTATCTTGGGACATCAATTTATTCAATTTCACAAAAAGGGGTTTAATTTCTCAAATTTCTAATTTGGTCCCCCAACTTTTCCAAAATTACCATTTTGCCCTTCCTGTACAAAAATGGTAATTTTTGCCCCAAAAATTCCAAAATTCCTCAACTGATCCTCTAACATTATTTTCATGCCCAATTGACCCTCAATTTCATAAAATTGTATTTTGGTCCTTTGAATTTCGAAAATCCCTAATTTTTCACCAAATTTTCCCCAATTTCAACTCTTTAACACTGCCGAATTTGATTTCATCAAATTGACTGATCAAACACCTCTAATTGTTGAAATTGGAGTTGAAATTGAGTTCCTACATGTTCATACGATTCTAAGGAACTTTAAATCACTGAGTTTAACGCTAGAACGAGCTCAAATGGAGATTCATCGGAAAATAGACTATAGAGAGAGAAAACTTCGATTTCTCACCGGTGAGGGCACAACGGTCCGAGCTTTCAATCTGGACAGATAGCTCTCATCTTGAGGTTCATCCTAGAATCAAGAATTTCATCAATTGATGCCGAATTGAGTTAGAATTTCATTATTGAAATTCTGCTAGTTCTCTCTCTGGCACCGGCCAGAAATTGTAAAGGGGAGCTGAATTGGCTTACCTTTTCAGTCCTAATTTGATCATGAGAGGGCTGAGGAAGTGTTGGGAAGGCTTAGTTCGGCCTGAGGAGGGCTTGAAATGGCCAATTTCAACTCAGCCGAAATAGGGCAGCTTCGGTCCGCGTGGAGCTACTTCACTGTTTCATCATATCGGCGCTTCTCCAGTGATTCTTGGATTGACTAGAGTTTGCTATCAGATAGCTGACTTCCCCCCAGTTCTAAAGAGCCCGACCTCTCCTTCCGAGGTTAAGAAAAATGTTCAAGTCGAAGCTCTAGTTTAAGCTTCATCGGGAAATGGAGTAGTAGAGAGAGAGAGAAGTGTTCGGGTGTGAGGAGAATGAATGGGGATGACCTCTTAGGTGTAAAACCATGTATTGAATGGGAGAGATTTACTACTAGTATTAATATTGACATAAATTATTGGTATTAATTCCAGTAATTTAATTTTGGTATTAAATTATTTATATTAATTCTAATAATTTAATTTGGATATTAATTATAATAATTAAATATATATTAATTTATGGCTATTTATGATAAGGCGCACTTTGGCATAAAAATTTTTGACCGAAATTTCGGGTTACAAGAAAAATCAGCCGAAATAGGGCAGCTTCGGTCCGCGTGGAGCTACTTCACTGTTTCATCATATCGGCGCTTCTCCAGTGATTCTTGGATTGACTAGAGTTTGCTATCAGATAGCTGACTTCCCCCCAGTTCTAAAGAGCCCGACCTCTCCTTCCGAGGTTAAGAAAAATGTTCAAGTCGAAGCTCTAGTTTAAGCTTCATCGGGAAATGGAGTAGTAGAGAGAGAGAGAAGTGTTCGGGTGTGAGGAGATATTAATTTAATTTAATTTGGATATTAATTATAATAATTAAATATATATTAATTTATGGCTATTTATGATAAGGCGCACTTTGGCATAAAAATTTTTGACCGAAATTTCGGGTTACAAGAAAAATCATACTTCCCACAAGGTCACCCATCCTCACACTACTCTCGGGCAAGCACACTTAACTTCAAAGTTCATATGAAATTTCGTTCACCTAAACCAATTTGGTTTTTGTCTTCTAATTTGTCTTAAGTTTCTTTTCCAAGGTTTAATGAACCCTTTGGATCACTTGGAAGTTGTAATTTCCTAAATTGCCCATTCATAATTGACCAGGTTTGTGAACCAGTTTGATTTTCTCACTCAGTTTGACCGGTTCCCTTCCCAGCTTTCCTTAACTCAAAAGGGCAGGGTTTACAACTCTCCCCTCCTTTTAGGAGTTTTGTTCCCAAAACTTAGTTAACATTCTTGCATGAGCAATCATTTCCTTTGATGCCCCTTTGGTGTTTGCTTAAGATACAAACTTTTCTCTCGTCCTTGAAATTAGTCCCTTTTACAACCTTTACTTAAGAAATTCCTTTTCCTTAATATTATTTACTCCCTCCATGGAGTTTGTAATAACTATACATACCTTACCTCAGGGTATGTTCTTAGATTTTATCTCTCTCTTTGCTTAGAGCAACATTCTTCCCCTTGAGGTCCTGTACTCAAGATTGGAAATTCCAAGATAACTAACTATTTTCGTGTCTAGTTAACCGCTTGATCATTAAAACCCTTAGCCTGTCGTCCTATAGAACATTTCGTACTTATTTCCATGGATTTCTTTATCACCACCTTTCGTCCCATTTCGACTCTTCCTCCATTCGTTGTCTATTATAACTTCGGTCCAAATTGTTATATTTGACCTCGTCATGCTTATTAGCCGACTCTTCTTTACTTTGAGTCATATTCTCCTTGGGTTGTTGGGCTTACATGCCCTTACAGCATGGCATTTTGTAGGACCCGTCTCTGTCCATTTGATTTCTAGAACATCTCATGAAGTGTCTCTCTTAGCTTTTAGACCTTTCAGGGATTGTATAACTTCATTCCTCTTTTCTTTTGATAGTATTCCTCAACTATCCCTTTTTTTTACCATTATTAACTCCACTTACTCAATTGTGTTGGTTCTCCTTACCCACTCGTTCCTTTTTTACTTCCTTTTTTAGTATTTTCGGTTCCAATTAATTAAATTCCCAGATGTTTCACCGACATGCTGGGTTTCATCCTTTCGTAGATCCATCATCATTCCCAATGATATCCTCTACTCAAGGGCGGGATTTACAGTTTCACTATCCGTTATTCCGAATTAATTCCTTTATTACTCATATGGCATCTTTTGATGTCGTCTTCCTACTTACCCGTTACTTGGGTTTGACTTATCTCTTGGATCTTCATGATTACTTTCCTTTTGTACTTGATTTTTCCCTCTCCAGCAGCTTATTCTTGAGGAGCTTATTTTCTTTCCAATTCCATTGGTTCCATTTTCTCCTAATTGATACACCTATGTTTTTTCCAAGATTCCCTTCTCTGGGTAAGTTTCACACTCCTTTTCTCCCAGAATTCCCTTCTAGTTTTATCAATGTAAATATTCAATCGGAAATGTCCTTCTTTGTTGTCCTTCTTTGTTGTTATCTTCACCAGCTTACCTTTACTCTTGAGATCCTATGAGTACTTTTCATTTATCTTACCTCATTCTCACTTGCTCCAGCATTTGTTTATTCCTTTGAGGTGGACCTCGCATCCCTATTGTGTCAAAATCTTTTGTATCTTTGTGTTCTTGGTATTCCTCCCTTCGCCTCTTTTAGGGTGTATTTCTTACTACTCTCGAGTTCTTATTAGAGCTTCGTTTACTCCTCCAGACATTTTGGTCAACAGGTGTTATTTCCTTCAATCGGATCCGTCTAAAAATTCTTATTTGTGTTTCCATATCTTCTTGCAAGTAGACCATACTTAACCTCCCCAAACACTCACTTAGCCATTCGTACTTCTTACTAAAGTCCTGATTCGGCTCCAGTTTTGCAACATTTCTTTGGTTGATTTTCTTAACCTGAAGCTTTTTCCTTCCTCAATCCACTTCATATTCTCATCCTTCTTTAGGGGTCTTGACATCCTCAGTGTTCCCCCACCACTTACGTTCCTTTCTTCCTGATCAGCTTCCATTCCTTTGGTTCCCTTTGGAATATTCTACTCCTTATTTTTCCTTACTCTTATTCCTTAAGCCTTTTCCTAACTCCTTGAACTCCCCATAAGTCCATACTCCTTCATGTTCATTTCCCTTTGTTCCAATTTCTTCTTCTTTAGTTAAGATTTCTCTTGGATGAACTCTTCCTTATTGTACTTCTGAGGGAAAGTCTTATGGATTGAGGTTAACTATAAATAACCCATCTGTTCTTCCTTGGGTGATTTCCTACCTTTATACTTTAATCTTTATTATCACACTCTTTTTGCTTTGAATTTTATCAAGGAACTCAAAAGTTTTATCAATAATTTCACTTTCATTCCTTCAAGAAATATTTGCTTACCACACTTGGCTTATTACATGAATTTTCTACCCCTTAATCCCTTGGGGTCATAGGCCACGAGTTAACCCTAGAGTGATTGTAGGATTCTTGATCAGAAGGTTCCGAGGAATTAGTTGGGGTCCACTCGTATTCCCTTATAGGGCGAATCTCATGTATGGCCTCTAATTTGTATCGCCTTAATACCTCAACCTTGCACTCATAGGTCCACTTCACCCATTGGGAGGGATTGAAGCTAGGTTGAGTAGGTGGAGGTACTTGGTGGACCTTCATGAAGGTGGCATACGCATCCCGGTAATTATCCCAGGCCTTCTTCTTGGTAGGATTCCTTTCCGGTTGTTGTGGGACTAGAGGAGGGGTTGGGCTTCTAGGAGGAGATGCTGGTTCCTCTTGTATTGGAGGAGGGCATGTGATGCCCTCTAGTTCTAATAAGGCTCTTAACAGTTTCTAGTAGTCTTCCACCATGTCTTTGGGTACTCTTTTCTCGCCTTTTAGGAATCTTTGTACAGCTTCCTCCCTTGGCTGTGATACCACTCAAGTTGTCATGCCTCGACCCGGTTTGGTCAGGTACTCGTGAACAACCTGCCGCTCTCTTGGTTCAATGGGGATTTCCCCCTTCTTTAATTCAAAAGGAGTCAGACATAATCTCAACCTTGTTCCCTAGAATAACATATATCAAATAAATTGCAAGCTTAAGAAGAATTAAGCATACCTAACATACGGTAAGGCTTGGTGTTATCCCTAGTTATCTTTCTATTTCCTGAAAAGATTAAAAAAAATGGGTGAGTGAGTTTCTACAACTCAGTGAATGGGTATTTTCAAAAAAATGAAGTTTCAATAAAATAGTTTTTAAATTGGAGTGTGTCATACTCCTTAATTTTTTAAAAATATCTCATACTTGAAATCTCAATTTTTCATAATTATTTCTCATCACAATGATGTGTTTATTTAACCAACACATGCCCTTCATCATGAAGGGAACACACATTCGCAGGCCAGCATGTCCACTGTACCTACTTGTGGCATCGGAGCGACTTTACTAGCCACCTAGATAGAAGTATGTCCACTTCTAACTTGAGAATGAATGGATGTACGTGACATCTGACCCTCAATCCCGTAATAAAACTCCATATCCATATGAGGACAGAGACCTCATCCCAACCCCACCCCGGTCTCATACGCATGAAGCTACGTCAAGCTTCTAAGACTGCTGACACGATTAACTGCCCTTTTCTCCACCATATTGTCTAGTAGCCCTATGATACATCACTACCCCTCTTGGGAATCTTTAAGGTCCCATAACAATGTGCATGCACAAATCAATAATTTTCCACATAAGTCATATAATATGTGGTGTCACTAGACCAACAGCTCCGACCCTCAACTCGACCTGCAGCTATTAGTCATAACTAGTCCATAGACCTATCATGTCGGACTACCGCTAGTCCATCGAGTATGTCAATCTTGTCTCGGTACCGTGGCCAAACAATTTATTCACTTAAGTTTTCATGGCTTAAAATCATGTTTGTTTATGAGTTCCTGTTCATGCCAACTAGCCTAGGGCCCACTGTTCGAGATTTTCAAAATCGAGCATATTAGCCCTCAAGTTCCAAAACTGAGGCATCCAGCCTATATAAGCTATTCGAGCTCCCACTAAGAAGGTCTCCCAAAATGTTTAAGCAGTGGCACATAGTTAGGGGAGAGCACTTCTGACAAAATAAACCTTTAGCCATCCATCACATCAATCGGGTATGAGGACATCTCCGCTTATAACCAATAAGTGATTTTTCTACTTCCTTCCAAGAAGTTTCATTATACCAACCGGGTATGATCTACTTACAACTAGTAATTAGTTTTTACGCATAATTTCCACATCACTCCTAATATATGTGATGGTTAAAATACCACTTAGTAGTGGATTTTAATTTTTGAGGTGCTTATCATCCCAACCGAACATGATATTAAATCCCACTCACCTAATTACATAGTGATCTCTTCTTAACTGGTTTTCATCTCCTTGCGAGCTTTGTCTTAGCAGACATTCCAGATATCTCGTGTTCCTACACGGTATGAACATCCTTATTCATTATCATTTGGCTTGATAGCCTTCATTCATTATGAATGACTGAAAATATCTAACTTTTCAAATGTTTGCAATTTGGTACCTAAAGTTCCTTTTCTTTTACTTTAGGCCCCAAATGTTGGTTTTTCCCTAGATTGAGTCCCGACACTTATAAAATTCACATTAAGACCTCAATTTATTCAAATTCACAAAAAGGGGTTCAAGTTTCCCAAATTCTCAATTTGGTCCTCAATTTTTTCAAAATTACCTATTTGCCCCTCCTTTACAAAAATGGTAAGTTTTACCCCAAAATTCCAAAAATTGCTCAATTGGTCCTCCAATACACTTATCATGCCCAATTGGCCCTCAATTTTATGAAATTGCATTTTAGTCCCTCAAATTTTTGAAATTCCCAAATTTTCATCCAATTTCAATTTTTCAACACAGCCGAATTTGATTTCATCAAATTGACTGATCAAACGAGTTTAATTGTTGAAATTGAAGTTGAATTGGAGTTTGTACATCTTCATACAATTTAATTGCACTTTGAATCACACGATTTGACGTCGAAACGAGCACAAATAGAGCTTCGCCAAAAAACTAGACTTAGAGATAGAAAGCTTCGAATGCTTACCATCGGGGGCACAGCGGTCCGAGCTTTCGATTTAGGCACACAGCTCTTGTCCTAAGGTTACTCCTAGGATCAAGAATTGTATCAATTGATGTCGAATTGAGTGAGAATTTAGTCATGGAAAATCTGTTGGTTCTCTCTCTAGCACCGATCAAAATTTACAAAGGAGAGCCAAATTAACTTACCATTCAGTTCTAATTCGATCGTAGGAGGGCTGAGGAGGGGATGCTTGGTTTGGCTTGAGGAGGGCTCAAATTGGCTTATTTAGCCCGATAAAAACAGGGCAGTTTCAGTCCATCGGATCTGCTTCACTATTCAATCACGCCAGCACTTCTCTAGTGACCCTCGAAGCAATTGGAGACTACCACCTTGTAGTTGACTTCTCCCTAATTCTAAAGAACTTGACCACACCTTATTTGGCTAAAAAAAGACCCTATATTGGAGCTCTGGTTTGAGCTTCGCTAGAAAACTGAGTAGCTAAGAGAGAGTGAGGTTTTCAGGTGTGGAGAGGATGAATGGAGAGGGGCTTGAAAAAAGACCTTATAAGGAGTTTAGGGACTCGTCGGTCGTCCGTTTGGAAAATTTATGACAGTCATTGATGGCTTGAAATGTACTGAACAGAAATATTTTCTCTTCGTCGGTGCTGGTTCAATTTTTCTGTGAGTGAACAGTGCTGCCATCTAATTGAAGAAGACGACACTGTTTTGAACCGGACCGGACCGGTATGAACCGGGTTCAAAGCATAAACCTACCAGTTCAAGCCCGATTCAACTGAGTTTTTCAAATTTAAAAATTTTTAAATTCATTCTTTGTCAAATGGTGGCCTCAATTCTCAAATTGGAATTTTCTAAGCCACCTAGAAAAATGAATTTAGCATCCGGTTCAATAGTGGTTCAAACCGGTCCAAACATGTTCAATCTAGTTCGGTCCGGTTCACTTGAACTAGTTTGGTTTTCATCACCCTTTCATGCTAAAGTCCTTTTCATGACTTTTGTGACTCGTTAGGTCACTCGCTATACATAAATTTTTCGGTTTGCGCTCTCTCTATTGGTTCCGGTTCATAACCCGGCTCGATTTATAAACCGATTCAATCCGTCTTAGATCCAGTTCACCTGAACTGGTCTAGTTTTTCTCTTCCAATTTGTTCTAAGGTTCTTTTCCAAGATTTTATGAACCCTTTGAGTCACTTAGGAGTTGTAAATTTTCCAAATTATCCGTTCTCTAATGATCAGGTTTGTAAACTGATTCGATTTTCTCACTCGGTTTGACCGGTTCTTTCCTTGGTTTTCCTTAACTCTAGAGAGCGGGATTTACAGTCGACCTCTCATCGGTGCTGTCATGCTCCTCCCAAAGTCAATCCCTCATCAGAGCCCAAGTTATGACCACAAATGGGTTGTTTCCATCATGAATTGGCCCTCACATACACCCTCCATCACCTTCAACACCATTGATAGCATCCCCTAATGTTTCTAGCATTATATTTGAGACTTCACTAGCGTGCCCGACCCCACCAGGGCCTCTTTAGCCTCGGTTCCACCTCCATCAACACTCGAAGAACTCATATCAAGTTAGGCAACATCAACCCAGTTTTCCTCCAACCGGTAGCGGACAGATACAAAAGGAGCAGCCTTGAACAACCCTTCTTCAAGAATCTCTAGTCTTAGATTCAACAAGGACAACCCTCTACCACCTTGATCCATCATGGTTGATCCCTACCGCCATCTCAGATAGCTTACATTAGCCCTTTACAACCCTTGTCCAATCGCATTGACTTTAGATTCGGTAGTGTCAGGTTCGGGCAGCCCCTTCTACAATCTTTGCCACCCTCCTCCAGCCTCGACGAACACAAATCTGGGAAGATATACCTGAAATTCCACCATTGTCAATCAGATCTTAATTCTAGCACAACCACCTGACAGTCGACGTTGCCTCTGACGGCCTTTAGCATGCTCCCATTGTACTTGGGTTGATGGTTTAATTCTTCGATTAGATTTTTTGTTAGGCCTAAATTAATGGGCTTGTGTAATATTTTAAAAAGATATGGACTTAAATATTTTAATTTTAATGATGGGCTAAATTTGAAAATGATTTTTGCTTAATTGAGATTTTAAAAATGATTGGGCCTTAATTGAGATTATAAATATGTATTAGGCTCAATCTAGGTTTTGAAAATAAATTTGACTTGAGTAAGGAAAAATGGTGTGCCTGAAAATGAAATTTCGGTTAAAAATATAATTAGGCATTATATTCAAATTTAACCATAATTGGGCTAAAAATAATTTGGGTTAGACATATTAGGGTATAAATTAGTTAGATTTGATTAAGGTGAAGTATTAAGCTAGGTTACTTAAGCTTTAACTTATGGGTTGAGACTTACATGAATTTGGGCTTTTGTCGTTCGATTAAGTAATCAAGTGAGTGGGGCAAGCTAGAGGAGTAGGTCCAAACATAATGGAGTTGGACCTTCAAAGTGGATTAGGAGTTCACAGAATCAAACACGGGCTTTTAAGATAAGAGAATTTTATCTTTTGGATAATTTGACTTCATTGACATGGTATGATAATTTATGAAACTAGGTTTAGAAATTCAAGGCTTATTTGTATAGTCCTGACATAGGAGTTGGATGACCCTAACTAAGTTCATCATAGAGGAATGTAGTGTGAACCGATTCAACATTATACATGGATCACGCTTCTCGAGATAATTGAAAAACTCACTGAGTCGAACAAGTCCCAATCAAAACGATGAGTGGGATTTTCAATTTCAAGTCTAGTTGGATTGATGTAGTCAATACTTACAGATTTATAAAATATTTTTATACATTTTTAAGAAACGCTTATAAGAACTAGAAAAACTATATGAAGATTTTTATCAAAAGTCGGGAGATATCCCAAGAAGCTTTGAAAAATGGGTCGAGACACGAATATCCTAGAAAAGTTGAGGGTGAACCCAACGATTTGAAAAGGTGTAGTAAGAACCCACCCTTTAGAAATGGGAAAAGGCTCAATTTTTACAAGGATGGGGTTAAAGCCCAAATGTGTTTTAGAAACGGGATAAAGCCCAATTGTATATATAAAAGGGGTTAGGGCACAAAGTGTTTACGCGGAAGGGGTTAAAGCCTATTTTTTTTATTATAAGGGGCCAAGGCCCAATGGTTGAAAAATGGGCATATGACACAAGTTTTATGAAAGGAGCTAAAACCCATAGTTACGAAATGGCTTAGGCGAAATTTTATGAAAATGGCATATGACCAAATGTTTGTGAAATTAACTAATGCCTAACATTTATGAAAATGGGTTTAAAGGCCAAAGTTTAAAAAATAATAAAACTATATAAAAAAGGAGGCTAAGGTTCAAGTTGTTTTCATAATGGAAAAAAGGTCAAGGTCAAACTTAACACACATAGAAAAAAAATGGACTAAGACTCACAACTATTGTTAAAAGGAAACGAGGTTGAGTCTAGTATGTCTTATAAGTAAGTAGCGTATCATTGAAAGAACATGAGTAGCGGATCGATCAGTTAACAAATCAAACCCCCTAATAATTAATATTTAATATTCATGATTGAATGATTAAATCTCTTCAAGTAGCAGGGTTGATCATTTATCAAATTAAACCCACTAGAATCAATGACTAATTTACATATTGAATGATTGTATACTTGATTGAGTACTTATTATTTTTTTAATTGGGTAAATGAATTAGTGAGCCAATGTGACGTCTAGTACCAGAGGTGGTATTGGTATATAAAAGAACTTGAAGCGAAGATATAAGGGGGAGAGTAACAACTTTCAAATTTTTCTATAAATACATGGAAAGATGTAAGGTGGGGTCTAGGCGTACTTATAACCGATAAGGGTAAAATTGTCATAAATATGCGGATCTTCGATAATACTTTATTGACATCATTATGAGAGGGTTGATTATCTTAAGATGTGATTTTCGAGTGTAAAATGTGGTGCATATGCCCCTCATAGCCTTGAGCTCTCGTGTGTGAGATCTCAAGGGACACAACTATGTATGTGTTGATTCATATGTGTATATGACACAATTGTGCTTGTGTTTCTTAGTTTGTGTATATGCACAAACTTATAGTAGGAAACTTAGAGATGAAAAACTTAGAGACTTTTAAGGATTTTAGAAAATATGGCCCGACATACGTACAAACTTCGGTTTAAAAAAAATATTGGAAGGGGTTAGTGGAAATGAGTTTGTCGATGTGCAGGAATCAAGCGAATTGGGCTTGAGAAAGTAAAAAAGTACCAAGTAAAAGTAGAAACTAACTAAAAATTTATGATTTGATTTATGTAGAGTAATTCAATAGCAATCATATGGAATTGCGTCTCTCAAGGCAAAGCAAAAACTATCGTGACGAGTACGTTCTAACAATAACGGTGAGTGGAATTTTCGACTTTACATCCAATTAAATCATTATTGTCAATACTTAAGGCTTTATGAAAATTTATGGTATGTGTGCTTTCGACAAGCTTTTGAGAAATTCATAAAAAAAGTCATACTAAAGGTTTTATGAAAATACAAGAGATATCCAAGATTATTTGAGAAGATTTTGAAAACCTAATATTTATAAAAAGGCTAAGACATAACATTTATAAAAGGGGCTAAAGTTAATGATTATAATTAATTGAAACACAACTTTTAGAAAAAAACTAAAAGTACATATTAAAAAAAAAGAGGAATGACTCAATATTTCACAGGCAAATAAGATTCGCGCAATGTATTATAATTTTCATGGTCAAATTGAATAATGATGTCAATAGAGGGAATCGTCACTTAACAAGTCATATTTAATAATTAATTACTTATACAAATGACCTATTTGGTCAATTATTATTTGATATGCATACATCTATTGGTAGATGTTTTTAACGATAACTTAAAAGATGTCTATTAAAAAAATATAAATGGTAATTAAAAATGGAGCAATAGGGGGAGTGTAATTACATTTTCTAGTTTATCAGGACCATAGAGTTATAAGACATGGTTTATAAGTATGAATTAGATTTAGACAAAATGCAGACACCCATATGGTTGGTCATTAGCATTCACATGAGTAGGTCAATCAATTGAAAGAGTGTACGATGACTCACTACTTTGTGCAATAGTGTTAAATTATGTGGGGCACTAAGTAATTTGTGTAGTGGTGCTAAATTTCTCACTCCCATCTTGATATTTAATTTATCAACAGTTAATAATAAGCCAATAATTTGTCAATTTATCGACATTCAATTCAATGATAAGTCACTGATTCGTGAAATGGTATTAAATTATATAAAGCAATACTTTTTGTAATGGTAGTACATACCCCACTCTCCATCCTCAATCCTCATTAAGCATTAGGCTAGGGTGATGCACTTTGTGGTGAAATTTATGTTTGGAAAAATAATGATATTTGGGATATAGTATATTTGTATTTAAATAAAAGATCAATGAATTTTTAAAATTAAACTTAAAAGGATAGGATTTTAAAAAATAGAAAATTAGATTAATGAATTTTTTAAATTAAACTTAAAACTGATGGGATATTAAAAAATATAAAATTAGGTTAATCGTAATTAAGTTGTTATTTACACTTTCAATCATTTTTAAATGGTATTTATCACAACTTGATATTAGTAAAGCTCAATGTATATATGAGTTTACCACCTCCCTCCGTATATTGAATAGGAGAGAAAGCTCCCTAATAGAGTTATTTTTAAGTGTTCAATCTATGGATTAACACAAGTGTTAAGATAATGGAATAATAAATTTATAGAAATATTTATCAATAATGCTTTTAAACAATATCAATAGGATGTAAAGGAAAAATTATTCTTATTTTACAGCGTTAGAATTATATGCGGATGATATTGTTAATTTTTTGCACTTTTTTGAATGAGATGGATAACGCTTATAATTTTTTATATTCAAAATTTGAATTGAGAAATTTAGTAAAATCTAAATATTTTTTAGGAATTTAAATATTGAGAAATCAAAATGATATATATATATTACAAACGGAAGTTTTTTTTTATACTGGAAAAAGGGAAGTTCATCCCATTTTGCAGGGCTCTGACGATCTTCTCCACCTCCCTCGGTCACCCTTTTCCAACAGGCATCACCTCACGCACCACCTCCATCGAGCTCATCTCACCAGCTCCAGCTCCTTTCACTACCACCGTTAGTCTCTCCAGAAGCACCAGCTCCTACCCCTTCCCACACCTCGAATCTCATCACCTCCACCGAGTTCATTGTCGAACGACTAGCTCCAGGTTTGATCGACCACCGTCATTCACCTCAGCTCTGATCAGTCCCCTCCAGCTCAGTCGGATCAGCTTCACCGCCACCCACATCATCCATTCTCCAGTGCGCTCCAGTGGCCCTTGTTCCTTCTAGCTCCACGGTCTGCCACCTAACCAAGAACATTTTTTTAATATTTAATATTAAATTATCATTTGATAAACATTTAATTCAATATTAAATTAATATAATTTAATCAAATAATAAATGAATTATACATGAAATACTCTCTCTACAAATAAGACAGTATTTTAAAAATATTATAATAAATTGTAAAATTGAAATTCACGTCATCTTGTTTCCCCCGCAAAACGGAGTAAATTTCTTTCCCGCTTTAATGAACACCAAAACAAAAACAATTATGAACCTCCTTCCCAACCAGCGTCCGCCACGTGTTCTGTCCAACCTGTCCACCCCTATCAAAACAAATCTCCGGCAAAAAAAAGATACAGAATCCCACCTCTTCATCACAACAACGAAGCCTCCCCCAATAATCGGCATCGTGCATGCCCTATATTTGCCTGAATTCTCCCAAATTCTCTGCATATTCTATTTATTCTCGGTATTCTCCTTTCTTTCTAGGAGAGGTTTTCTTTGTTTTCCCGGCAAAGGAGAAAGCTTTGCAGGTGTGTTGGAGGTTGGTGTTGATCGGAGGAGGGGGAGAAGGGGAATTAAATAGATGAGCTTTCAGGATATGGAATCAGGCCGTGGCTTGGCGGCCAGGCGGGAGATGATCAACGGAAAGCAGGACGCCACCCAGGCAGTAGCCTCTGGGATATTTCAGATCAACACCGCCGTGAATACTTTCTATCGGCTCGTCAACACCCTTGGAACTCCCAAGGACAATCCTGAACTCCGTGAGAAGCTGTGAGTTTATCGACGCAATTGTTTACATTCAATTCTGTCTTGTGCCATTTACAAATTACAATAAATATTTATCGGCACACTTGGTGGAATTATCGGTTTCTCCCATCCTTCTTATATATGCATTTTGTTCTTTGATTCAATTTTATTTATATGGCTAATTTCTGTTTCTGTGCCGCAATAATCTGGGAGTCGTTCTTTTATATTGTCATTTACAGAATTGAATTGCGTATGCTTCGTTTTGTTGATCCCATCTATGCAACTTTACCATTCATAACGGATGAATTGGATTTTATTTGGTTAAAAGCAGGAATTTATTTTATCGAAAGGATTATTAGATTTTTGCTCGATGAATAATCATTATGTTTGATACGCAGACAAACAGCCGCTCAATAGTGGGGCCAGCACATATGAATAACAAATTAGTACCTTATTTTGAATTTCAATTGACACGTGAAGTGAGAATTGCTCTGATGCTTTTGATTGACAGTCGCAAAACAAGGCTTCACATTAGCCAGTTGGTGAAGGATACTTCAGATAAACTGAAGCAGGCTAGTGAAATTGATCATCACGCTGGAATTAGCGTAAGTTCACTGTAACCTGTACTGGGGTGTGATTATTCATTCCTAATGGCATCTGTCGGACTTGGAACTAAGATCACTGTGAAGTTTATTTATATCATGTGCCTTCTTCATGATTGGATGCTGTCTAGGTCAACATGCAACATATAGGTCAGATTTTCCTTCTTTCTGACCTGAGTATATCTGTTTACTTGCAGAAAAATAAGAAGATTACTGATGCCAAACTTGCAAAAGATTTCCAGGCTGTTCTCAAAGAGTTCCAGAAGGCTCAGCGTCTTGCAGCTGAAAGAGAAACAGCCTATTCCCTACCTCAGGCAGTTCTTCCTTCGAGGTAGTTGCTTGTTTTGTGCTTCATATTGATATACTAGAATTCTTCAACCAGCTTCTTATCAAAATCGTGCATCATGCTTGCTTCTCATTTTGAGACTTCTGGCTAGGAAGAGGTTGGAGATATTGAATTTCTGCCTTGTTTAATGAACTGTAAATATGTAGAACACCAGGTGGAACTTTACCTCTCACCTGATTTTTATCATTCTTTACAATTCTCACAAACTTGGCAACTTCACTTCTCTATACATCATTATATGTTTGTGTTTCTTCTGTGCAGTTACTCATCTAATGAACTCGATATAAGTTCGGACAAAACTCCAGAGCAACAGACTCTTCTTGTTGAATCTCGAAGGTTAGTGCTTTTAAATCTTTTTGTCAGTACTCTTAGATTTTAAATGCATATTGGAGAACCCCTTGGTTAATAATTAAATCATGTAATTGTTGCAATTGTGGTTTGAGTTCCACTCTATTGAATTGATATAGCATTTTGGTGCTTTTGATACCTGGGCCTTATAATAAGGCTAAAATCTCAAATAAGGTGCAAGCATTTGTGCATTGACTCAATTTAGGTGCAATTATTTTATTTGTCTCAGTTCAGAGACAGCTTTCATTAATGTATTAATTCAAAGTCACCCATTTTATAAAAATTGAGGTCTCAATAAAAGTTTGTCTGTGAATTGAGTTGTCAATGAAATATTTGTCTATGAATTGAACTATCAAGTGAAATGATTGTTTTCAAATAAAATGTTTGCACATATATTGAACCATTATACAATGGTTTGCACCTTATTTGAGATTTTAATCTTATAATAATTGATGAATTCATTAATATAATTGATACAACTAGTATAAGTTCTTAATCATCCATCTTTCAGACAGGAAGTCCTAGTCTTGGACAATGAGATTGTTTTCAATGAGGCCATAATTGAGGAAAGGGAACAGGGAATTCAAGAGATTCAGCAACAAATCGGTGAGGTGAATGATATTTTCAAGGATCTTGCAGTGTTGGTCCATGAGCAGGGAACTATGATTGGTAGGTTATCTTTTTTATACTTTTTCTTGTTCTCAAGTCTTTTGCTAGTTTCCCGAGCTCATCATAATCATGTTCCTTGGCCTTGTGATATAGATGATATTGGGACCCATATAGAGAACTCACATGCTGCAACTGCTCAAGCAAAGTCCAACCTGGTGAAAGCTGCAAAGACTCAACGATCAAATTCATCTCTGGTGATTCTAACCTTTCTCTGAACCTTTTACAGGCATGTCTGTGCTCTGGTGTTAGCTAGGGGATGCCTAATATTCTCTTCTTTATTACAGGCCTGCTTGCTTTTGGTGATATTCGGGATTGTTCTTCTCATTGTGATCATAGTGCTTGCAGCTTAATCAAAACAACCACAAATACCATCACATATATGGAAAACCAGGATACCCTTAAAGTAGAGTACAAAATCATGATGACCTTGTCATTCTCTGGAGACTGGTAATTCTTATATTGGGCTGCGTTAAAAGGATGGTGCACCCGAGGTTTTGAACCCTTGCATAACTTTGTTAATCATTTCCTTTACCTTGGGGGATTGGGCTTGGATGGTTGTTTGATGCTTTCCATTCTCCGGTTCATTCCATGTATAATTGACAACATTACATTGTTTCTTATTACGGATGTCTATTAAAATTGAGATGAGTTTCATAGCTGGTACAAACCCGGATTGTATGACCCCAAAAAAAAAAGAAATGGTTAAACTATTGGTAATAATTTATTGCTAGTATACATATACAAGGTCTCAAATACAACATTGATCTTAAAAGTAATTAAATTTCTTACTATAGCTGTCCGTCTTATTGATTATTTATTTGATTTTTTGGTTCGAGCGCAATTAAATGTAAAATTTTGGCAGTTTAAATAAAATTAAGGAATATTATATTGATTTATTTTCTAAATAATACTAATTAATTTTGATATGGTCGAGTAAAAAAACTATAATTAATTAATATTTTAAGGAAGTTGTAATTTTAAGAAAATAATTATAGTTTAATTCTTATTTTCTTTTTATAATAGTTGGACTTAGAGTTATTTAAGAACATTTTTAGAAATAAATAATAAATTTTATTATATTGTTCAAGTAATTTTCTCAATTATTATAAAATCGTTACATTGCAGAAACAATTTATAAAAAGTTATCTCACCAACCCCGTAGGACTTGGTGGCTCTTTTTTCTTAATATTATAATATATCGCATTAATATTTATTAATTTGTATTATATCAATAAAATGATATTATATACAAAAAATTGCTGATTTATATAAAAATAAAACATATTATTACTTTATATATATTTAAATTTGGTAATAAATAATAATTTTATTAAAACTTTTTAGATCAATTACTAATTTACTTCATAATATTAACTCAATATCTAATTGTTGGTAACGGGTCAAATGGGCTCTTATTTCTAATGGTAGTTTTAAATAAAACATATTTTATATTAAATTAGATCTATAAAATAACCATATTATAAAGTATCTGAAACTTAAAAGCGATAATTTATTTAGAAAAAAATTAGAGAAATATTTAAAAAAAGCTTCCACATATGGTAACAAATGATGGCCCTAGTAATAGTAACAAATCCTGTTAATTTTTAAGGGGCGCCTTTAAACATCACAGACCAGAATCATATAGTAAACTAGTTGTAATATTCATAGCAGGGGTATCATCTGGAAAACTAAAATTCATCTGGATCAAATCCTGATATAACAAAATAGTACTGAAATTCAACTTCAGAATTTCTTCAGTACCCTCCGCCTTTTGATTTGCTCAAGGCTTTCTGGGGTCCTGCTCCCCATTTTCCTTTTCTTTTCAGTTTGCTTGGCCAAAGAGCCTGATTCCCTTGCCTTCCGAGCTGCCACAGCAGGCCTTTTGTTTGTACGTTCTTTCCCTGCAGATCCTCTCCTTGTTCTTCCCTTCCCTGGCTGAACAGCCTCCATACTTTTCCTCCCCGGTTTCTTTAGAGCAGATGATGATTTCTTCCCATGCAATCCCTGGTATGATAGGTCAGATTTTCTGAGCCTCTTTTTAGTGTCAGGGGTATCCGAGTCCATAGCCTTCCTCTTTGAGTGGAGATCCCCTGATCCTGCTGGTGATGGATGACTTCTTGTAGATTGTGTATAATCAGGCTTTGCATGAAAGACCCTTAATTGACGATCTCTAAGCTTTAAGCCTCGCTTCTTTACTACCAAGTTTGCTGCTTCCTGCAATCACATTTTCACAAAGGAGCAATACTCATAACCACAGTAACCACAATTACAAGAGAGCTAAGAGGATAAAACTGCATTTTAAGATCAATAAACAACACCTAAACTTCAGAGTAGCAGACACCAAATCTGCCATTTTCCCATTGCCAGACATTGGTAACTGAATAGAACACTAAAATGTATAGCTGACATTGTTTTAAGGACTAAGAATCACGTACCATTGTTTTAAACAACACATAGGCAATACCCTTTCCCAAGCTTGAATGAGGATCCCTAATCACTCGCACTGCTTCAATGGTGGATTCCAAATTATTGATGCTTGCAAACATCCTATAGATTTCCTCATCCTGCAGCATTCAATAAGATAACCACTTCCATGAGAGAAGAAATAGGCAAAGAAAGAAAAAGAACAATATGCAGAGTTAACATGTCAAAATCACCTGAACATCAAATGGAAGGTTACCCACGAACACAGTCCTCTTGTTATCATAAACAGGAGCATGATCTCCTTTCAATTTCTTGCGAGGTGGACAAGCTCTGTCCACGCGTATATGCTTTCCCCCAACCTAAATAGGACGTCGCTTAGAATATAAAAACCATGATTTTACATTTGAAATCTCAATTGGGAAAACATTATACCATAGATATTCAGATCACTCACCACTGCCATGTTATGGGCAAAAGACGCCTTGGCAGATTCTTCTGATTTGAACACAATATATGCATGGATGCTGTATCAAAATATTATTGTTATCCAATAAATGAAGAAACAGAACGCAAAAGAGAATCCCATAAGAATTTTATACTGTTTTCCAAGAGCAACAGGGCCAACATTCAAGATGTAGATAAAAGATTTGAAGCAGGTACAAGAGTATGAATGAAGAGGGGGAGACATGGAATACACACCACACAAGTATGGTTTAGAACGGGATCAGACACGCATAAAATTCCCAAAAGTAGCATCTTAATTCATAAACACATAGATTGCAGATAAACTTAGTGTCAAACCTGTCTACAGCGTCATTAATTTTCTTCGTTATGATAGCGCCTCTCCTAGGTACTTTAGTCTGCAAAAGAAAATTGATTATCCCATTAGAACACACAAGTCACTATGAAAGAGTCAATTCAGCAAGAAGAGAACTTGTTAAAGCCTAACATCCAAGATTGGAACGGATCTAATCCTCAAAGACTCGATCTCTCCAAACTTGCTGAATTCCTTCAGCAATGCCTTCTTCTTCGTCTTCAATGGCAAGTTGCCAACAAATATGGTCCTCAACAGCTTATCTTCATCGTCAAATCCCTCCTCCTTCGTTACCATCATATCGGCAATATTGTCCGCCTTTTTTCTTTTCCCAGTTGCTTTTTTTCCTTCTCCATCCTTCATTACTCGTTCCTCTCCTTCTGCGACAGATGGTCCATATTTTATCGTCTCGTAAGCCCTCTCAAGCTCATCTCTTTTCCGCTTGTTCCTCTTCTTATTCTTCCCGTTTGATTTCCGATCCTCACTGCCAACACTGCGACCGATCTGCTCGTCGTTATTGAATGCTCCATCAGACTGAAGCCCTGATTGCGAGGGCTTCGCAATATCAACCTCAACGGCATCGGAATACGAGGGCACGGGCTCATCTCTTTCGCGAAGCTTCTTCAACGTCTTCTTCGATAGTGAATCCGCAGAGCTAGCGTCCTTCCGCTTCTCTTTCTTCGACTTCACCGTCTCCGAGACGTCTCCATCGACAGAATCTCTGTTAAACTTCCTCTTCTTTACCGCGACCATTGCTGAATCTCCGGAACCCTGCTTTGATTCATCGTGCTTTCTCTTGAATGGATTGTTGTCGGAGAAGATGGAGCACGCGAGGTCCTGCTCGGTGACGTCTCCGAACAGGGCCCCTAAAATATCAGGTTTAGCTGAATCATCTTTGCCCTTAGGGTTATCTGCGGCATATACTGCCTCTGGTTCCTTCTCTTTCTTCTGCTTTCCCATTATCCTGAACGCGGTTGGAGAGAAGGAATAGAAACAAAGAGATTTTAAACCCTAGAATTTCATAGAGGCATCCCACTGGATGACGAGGGAAGTAATTCAAAAAATAAACATGGCCGTTAGTTGGGCCAATTTAAAACATAAAGAATCAGCCCAAATGTTATCATATATAAATATATTCCCAAAAATAAAGGCCGTTAGTTAGTCCATTTATATCATTAACTCGTCCAAAAAATAACGTTATTAAATACATTTTCATATTTACTCACTTTGTCTATAAATTTGGTAATAATTTTCTCTCAACGGCATAAATTAAAAATCTCCATTTAATTATATGACATTTCATCTATTTTTAATAAAAAATATTCATTTTCTCATGTAGTGCAACTAATTATTATTGTATCTTAATATGTAAATTTACAATTTTTAGATTAATATTTATTTAAGTACATCATAAAATTTATGTATCATAAATAATTTAGGTCAATATCTCTTTTTCTCTTAGTCATAATAAAGTGTAAATTTTTTTATCTAATACTCCCTATTTAAGTATATGCACCAAGTTTTCTTTTCTCAATAATTACTTTCGTGTTATTTAGAAATTTAATATTATTATAAATAATATATTTTTTAAAATGTCAAATATCTATTATTTATAGAAGATAAGATAGATAAATTATTAAAATTTATGGCCAAGGAGACAATAAAAATATTATAGCTAGATTTAATGTAATAGTCCAAATTCATATATAATTAGTGTATTAACCAAAAATTTTATATTATATAGTGATACATTATTATATTCCAATCCGTTTTGATCGCATCCCCTTTATAAACTCGCTACTTCTTTTAATCTATAAAGTGTGTCACCATTTTCTAAACGGTGAGTATTAATGCATTTTTTTCTCTGTATTTCTTAGAATAACATTATACAAAACTAAATATATTAAAACAAATATACTTGTTTTACAGTTCTAATATAAGTAGGTATTTAAGTTTAATTTTTCCTTGGTTACCTGAAATAGGTAAAAGGGAGTGGGTGAGTTTTACAACTCAGTGAGTGGGTGTTGTTAGTGAGTTTTCAAATTATATTTTGTTTATCTAAACCATGCCAAGGTTATCAATTTATTTAAAAAGACTTTCTCAAATTTAATTTTTTTCAAAACCTTTTTCCAAGGATTTTCGAACTCAAATGTCGAAACCTTTTTCCATTTCCATATTAGGTGTGTTAGATTTCTTAGTCCATCCCCTTGCCTCGAGAGGTATTTAGCAAATAAACACACGTCGTTCATCAGTAAGGGTACACACATTCGCAATTGCAGCCCCTCCACTACACCCACTTGTGGATCAGAGTGTATTTACTATCCACTAAGATAGAATATCACACACTGACCTAGTTTGGCCGGAATTTTATGAACATCCCGCCACTCTCTCGAACCCCTTAGAGGGGCTCCTCAAGGGGATCAAGGGAGTCAGGCATATTACCTGTCATGTTTTCCCTGGATAACATTAAACAAAACTGAAACTCTTAAATCCGTGTACCTGATTTTTGGGTCTAGGGAGGAAAAGCTGGTGCATTTACATTCCTTCCTGAAAATGCTCAGAGGGAGGGGGTGAGTTCGACAACTCAATGAGTGGGAGAAAACTCTTTCATGAAGGCTCAATTTAGCAATTTCAATTATTTGATAATTTGACAATTTATTCTTGGGTTTCTCAAATCAACAATCACCCTCCTATTATAGGAGTGATCATACATTTGCAGAACGGTCCTCGACTGTGCCACTTGTGGACTAGAGTGCCTTTACCGTCCACCTTGATAGAGGGATACTACCTTTACTCGGGATTTGAGTGGACATCAATAGTCCGACACATCAAACCCCCAATTTCTTCGCCATGTCTACTCGGTGGGATGAGACCTCATTCCCCATATTGCCTCAGTCTCCATTCACAGGAAGCTACTTGACTTCACGACTTACTAGACGACGAAACTGCCCTTATGCTCCCTGGGCCGCCCAACAGTCCTTGGGTTCCATGTAAACCACGCCCCCTAAAGACAAGGAAACCATGGAAAGAATCGGTCATTTTCAAAGAGAAAACCAAATCGGTTTATAAACCGTAACCGATAGAGAAATGGCAAATCGGGAAATTTATAAATCCCGAGTGACCTAAAGAGTCACAAAAATTATGAGAAAGGACTTTAGGATGAATTGGAAGTGAAAACCAAATTGGTTCAGGTGAACCGAATCTGAACCAAATCAAACCAGTTTGAATTGGTTTGAAACACCATTGAACCGATTTCTAAATTCATTTTTCCAAGTGGCTTAGAAAATTTAAATTGGAGAATTGAAGCCACTATTGGATAAAGAATGAATTTAGATGAATTTAGAAATTTTTTATTTTAAAAACTTGGTCAAATCGGGCTTGAACTAGCATGTAAACCCCACACCTTAAAAGATAAGGAAACCAGAGAAAGAACTGGTCAACTCGGGCGAGAAAAATCAAACTAGTTCATGAATCCCAACCATTAGAGAAAGGGCAAACTGGGAAATTTATTGATCCCAAGTGACCTAATGAGTCACAAAAGTCATGAGAAAGGACTTTAGGATGAATTGGAGGTGAAAACCAAATTGGTTTAGGTGAACCAGACCTAAACCGGATTGAATCGGTTTGAACCACTATTGAACCAATTTCTAAATTCATTTTCTATGTGGCTTAGAAAATTTAAATTAGAGAAATGAGGCCACCATTTGATAGATAATGAATTTAGATTAATCTATAATTTTTTTAATTTTGAAAAACTCGGTCGAATCGGGTCTGAACTGGACGATTTAAGCATTGAACCCGGTTCAGATCGGTCCGATCAAATTCAAAACAATGTCGTCTTCTTCCTTTAGATGATAGCATTGTTCACTCGACGAAAAACTAAGTAGCGCCGATGAAGATGAAAAGTCTCCAACTAGAGAGTTTCAGGCAATGAATGATCACCATTAAGGTGCCAATCGGACGATGAAGAAGTCCTCGAGCCTCCTATATAAAGAGCCCCTCCTCATTCATCCTCCTCACACTTGAAAATTCCACTCTCTCCCCATTGCTTCATTTTCTGGTGAAGCTCGAACCAGAGCTCCAACATAGGGTCTTTTCTAAGCCAAAGAAGGCGTGGTCGGGTTCTTGAGAATTGGGGAGAAGTTAGCTATCCGATGGTAGTCTCCATTTGCTTCGAGGGTCGTCGGAGAAATACCAACATGATAGAACAATGAAGTAGCTCCGATGGACCGAAGTTGCCCTGTTTCGGTTGAGCCCTTCTCTGGCCAAACCAAGCTCTCCCAACACTTCGACAACCCTCATACGACTGAATTAGAGCTGAAAGGTAAGCTAATTTGGCTCCTCTCTGTAAATTTTGATCAGTGCTGAAAGGTGAATTTTAGAAATTTCAGAACTTAATTTGGGGGAAAACGACATTAGGGACCTAAAGTTAAAGAAAAAGAACTTCAGGGACGTAATTGCAAATAATTGGAAAGTTTGGGTATGTTATTCATTCATAATGAATGCAGGCCATCAAGCCAAAGGATAATGAGCAAGGATGTTTATATCATGTAGGAACACGAAGTATCAGGAACGCTAGCCAATACAAGCTCGTGTAGAGGCAAAAAGCTGATAAAGAGGAATTCAGTGCATTCATGGGTGAGTCAGATTTTTATATCATACCCAGTTGGAATGATAAGCACCTCAGTAAATGAAAACCCACTACTTAGTGTAATTTTAAACATCACACCTGAATGGAGTGATACAGAAATTACGCTGAAAAACTAATTGTCAGTTGTATATAGATCATACTCGGTTGGTATAATGAACTTCCTGTAAGGAAATAGAAAACCCATTCATCGATTATGAGCGGAGATGTCGTCACACCCAATTTGTGTGATGGATGGTTAAAAGATTATTTTTGTCGGAAGTGCTCTCCCCTGACTATTTGCCACTGCTTAAACTTTTTGGGAGACCTTTTTTATAGGAGCTAGAATAGCTCAGATAGGCCAGAGGCCTCGGTTTTTGAACTTGGGGCTAATATGCCTGATTTTGAAAATCTCGTACAATGGACCCAAGGCCAGTTGGCATGAGTAGGAGCTTGTAAATAAACATGAGTTTAAGCCATGAAAACTTTAAATGAATGATGTGTTTGACTATGGTACCAAGACAAGACCGACATACTCGATGGATTGGTGGCAGTGCGACGTGACAGGTCGATGGACTAGTCGAGATAAATAGCTGCAGGTCAAGTTGAGGGTTGGGACTATTGGACTAATGGCACCAAAGATTAAATGGCTTATGAGGAAAACTGTTGCTTTGTGCATGCATTGAGGTACATGACCTTCAAGATGCCCAAGAGGGGTAGTGATGCATCTTAGGGGCTATTGGATGACATGGTGTGTCACGCCTCAACCCTGTTTGGTCGAATCCCCGTGATCAACCCGCCATTCTCCCAATTTATTAAAGGGTTTCCTCTTATTATAACCGTAAAGAGTAAGGTATCCTTTAAACCTACACCTTTTCCTAGAATAGCATAATCAAAACTGCATAACATTTTAACTTCACCATACCTATCTCACAGGCGTCTTAGTTGATGGTCTTTAAGGGTAGGCTTTCCAGGATTTACTGAAAGGGATATAAGGGAGGGAGTGAGTACGACTACTTAGTGAATGGATTTTCAAAATTTTTTATATTTTAGGAAAAAAAAATTATATTAGAGTGTGCCAGACTTCTTTGTTTTAAAAAAATCATTTCATTCAAAATCTTGGGTTTTATCACCATTTCCTTATTTAATCACGGTGTGTCATCACCCAACACATATCCTTCATCATAAAGGTTAAACACACATTCATAGGTCAGTACGTCCATTGAACCCACTTGTGGCTTCGAAGCGACTTTACCGGCCACCCAGATAGATGTACGTCCACTTCTACCTTGAGAATGAGTGGATGTTCGCGACATCCGACCCTCAATCCCAAAATCAATTCTTCGTGTCCGTATGAGGACAGAGACCTCATCCCATCCCCACCCCGGTCTCATGTGCTTGGTGCTACTCGAAATTTTGCACAGTCACCTAGTACGACGAACTGCCCTTATATCCACTAGGTCGTCCAGTGCCCTTAGGATACATCACTACCCTTCTTGGGCATCTTGATGGTCCCGTAATCACAGTGTATGCACAATCAATATTTTTTCATTATGCCATATAATTTGTGGTGCCACAGGTCCAACGGTCCCAACTCTCAACTCAACCCGCAGTTGTTTGTCTTGACTGGTCCGTCGACCTGTCATATTGCATTGCCATTAGTTAACTGAGTATTTCGGTCCTATCTTGGTACCATGGCCAAACAATTTACTTATTAAAGTTTTTTGGCATATAATTCATATTTGTTTATGAGCTCTTGCTCATGGCAACTGGTCTTGGGCCCACTATATGAGATTTTCAAAATCGGGCATATTAGCCCCTAAGTTTCAAAATCAAGGCCCTAACCTATAAGAGCTATTCGAGCTCCTTTCAAGAAGGTCTCCTAAATAGTTTAAGCATTAGTACACAACCAGGGGAGAGTACTTCTGACAAAATATATTTTCAACTGTCCATTATACCGACTTGGTGTAAGGACATCTCCGCTCATAACCGATGAACAGGTTTTCAACTTCCTTTGAGGAAGTTTCATCATACCAACTGGGTATAATCTACTTACAACCGGTAAATAGTTTTTTCATATGGTTTTTACATCACTCTTCTAAGTTATGATGTTTAAAGTACCACATAATAGTGGGTTTTCATTCTGATATGCTTATCATTCCCAACCGGGTATGATATAAAAATCTCACTCACAACCGGTAAGTGGTTTTTAACTTTAAGTTATGCTCATCATCCCAATCGGGTATGACGTTAGTAAACCCACTCACCCGTTAATGCCGTGAATTCCACTAGACCGGTTCTTTGTATTCACGCAAGCTTTTTCTTGCTGGCGTTCTCGGTACTTTGTGTTCCTACACGATATGAACATCTCGTTCATTACCCTTTGGCCTAATAGCCTTCATTCATTCCAAATGAATGAGAAAGTCAAACTTTCATTTATTTGCAATTAGGTTCATAAAGTTATTTCTCTTTAACTTCAAGTCCCTAATGCCAGTTTTTCCTTAAATTGAGTCCCGAAACTTTTAAAATTTATCATAGGACCTCAATTTATTCCATTTCACAAAAAGGGGATTAATTTCCCAAATTTCCAATTTGGTCCCCCAACTTTTCCAAAATTACCATTTTGCCCTTCTTTACAAAAATGGTAAGTTTCACCCCAAAAGTTCTAAAATTCCTCAATTGGCCCTCTAACATTTTTTCATACCCAATTGACCCTCAATTTTAAGAAATTGTAATTCGGTCCCTTGAATTTTCGAAAATCCCCAATTTCCCCCAATTCTAACTTTTTAACACAACCGAATTTAATTTAATCAAATTGACCAATCAAACACCTCTAATTGTTGAAATTGAGTTTCTCCATGCTCATACGATTCCATAGAACTTTGAATCACGAGTTTTAACGCTGGAATGAGCTCAAACTGAGCTTCACCGGAAAACAGACTTTAGAGAGAGAAAGCTTTGATTACTCACCAATGAGGGCACGACGGTCTGAGCTTTCAATCTGGGCAGATAGCTCTCGTCCTGAGGTTCATCCTAGAATCAAGAATCACATTAATTGATGCCGAATTGGATTAGAATTTTGTCATTAAAATTTGGCCGACTCTGTCTCTAACACCGATCGAAAATTGTAAAGGGGAGCCGAATTGGCTTACCTTTCAGTCCTAATTCGGTCGTGGAAGGGCTGAGGAAGTGTTAGAAGGGCTTGGTTTGGCCTGAGGAGGGCTTGAAATGGTCGATTTCAACTTGGCCAAAATAGGGCAACTTCGGTCCATCAGAGCTACTTTACTGTTTCATCACGTCGGTGTTTCTCCGGCGACCCTCAGAGCAAACGGAGACTACAGGCGTGTAGCTGACTTCTCCCTGATTCTGAAAAACCCGACCTTGCCTTGTTTGGCTCAAAAAAGACCCTATATCAGAGCTCTAGTTCGAGCTTCACCAAAAAACTAAGCAATTGAGAGAGAGTGAGCTTTTCAGGTGTGGATAGGACGAATGGAGATGGGCTCTTTATATAGGGAGCTCGGGGACTCGTTGGCCGTCCATTTGGCATTGTTATGACAGGCATTGAAGACCTAAAACGTACCAAACAGAAGCGTTTCTTCTTCGATGGTGCTGCTTCAATTTTTTGGTGAGTAAACAGTGCTATCATCCTGAGGAAGAAGATGACATTGTTCCGAACCGGACTGGACCGGTACGAACCGAGTTCAAAGATTAAACTGGCCAGTTCACCCCTCATTCGATTGTGTTTTTCAAATATAAAAATTTCTAAATTCATTTTCTATCCAATGGTGGCCTCAAATCTCAAATTTGAATTATTTAAGCCATCTAGAAAAATGAATTTAGGATCCGGTTCAATAGTGGTTCAAACCGGTTCGGATCCGTTTCACCTGAACCGGTTTGGTTTTCATCCCCAATTCCTTCACAAGTCCATTTCCATGTCTTCTATGACTCCTTGGGTCACTTAGGGTCCATAAAATTCCCGGTTTACCATCTCTTTATTGATTCCATTTCATTAACTGACTCAGTCCTTAAATTAGTTCAATTCGGTTCGGGTCCGATTCAGCCAAACCGATTTGGTTTTTCTCTTCCACTTTGTTCTAAGGTTCCTTCCCAAGGTTTATAAATCTCTTTGGTTCACAAGGGATCCATAAATTTCCCTATTTGCCCTTTCTCTATTGGTTCCGATTCATGAACCGACTCGGTTTATAAATTGGTTCTATCCAATTGGATCTGATTCATCTAAACCGATATGATTTTTCTCTTCCGAGTTGTCCTAAGGTTCTTTTCCAAGGTTTTTATGAATACTTTGGATCACATGGGAGTTGTAAATTTCCAATTTGCCTATTTCCAATTTATCGGGTACATGAACTGGTTCGATTTTCTTACTCGGTTTGATCGATTCTTTTCCCGGTTTTCCTTAACTAAAAAGGGCGGGGTTTACATGGTGGAGATAAGGGCAGATTGTTGTACCAGTAGTCAAAGAAGCTCGACATAGCTTCATGCGCATGAGACCGAGGTGGGGTTAGGATGATGTCTTTATCCTCATACGGACATGGAGTTTTCTTTATGGGATTGAGGGTTAGATGTTGCGTACATCCACTCATTCTCAGGGTAGAAGTGGACGAGCTTCTATCTAGGTGGTCGGTAAAGTCCCTCAGACGCCACAAGTGGGTGCAGTGGACTTGTTGCCCTGCGAATGTGTGTTCCCTTCATGATGAAGGGCGTGTGTTGGTTGATAAACACACCGATTGTGGTTAATGATAAGAAATGGCTATGAAAACTGAGATTTTGCGGATGAAATATTTTAAGGAAAATAAGAAGTTTGGCACACTCCAATTCAAACTATTTTCTAAAAGTCAAATTTTAAAACACCCATTCACTAAGTCGTTGAACTCACCCCTCCCTTATACCCCTCTTTAGGTAACCAAGGGAAAGCCTACCCAGAGACCTCAAGTTAATTACATTATGAGACAGGTATGTTAAGTTTAAAATTTCATGCCGTTTTGATTAATGTTATTCTAGGAAAGGTACAGGTTTAAAGGACGCCTTACTCCTCATGATTTATAAACAAGGATCAACCCTTAGTAAATTAGGAGTGTGGCGGGTTGATCAGGGGATCTAACCAAACCGGGTCATGGTGTGACAACTTGAATGGTATTAGAGCCTCTTTTCTCGAATACATTATCAAGACTATATTACATACTAACTAAGAGAAAATTTTAAAATTTTTAGATGGCTCCTAGGAGAGGAACCAAGAAAACTAGGACTGTCATTACCAACACATCCAACATTCTATCCCTGTAAGAAGATCACCCTAAAATACCTGAGATATCCCAAAGAACCAAGAGACGTTAGTGGGAAGTATCCAGGAGGATGGTGCCAGGCCCTGTTGTGGTCACAATCCTAAGTACGAAGGGAGCCAAGCCTAAGGCCATGAACACCATCAAGGGCTTATAACCTTACCAAGGAGGATGCTTGTCAAGAACCCTATAGTCCCCCATCTATTTCATAAACACTTTTTGTAATGGGGCGAAGACCTCAACATATTGTACTACTTCTCCACTAATAAAGAACTTCAAGTACCTAAAACCATATCTCTCAAATGATGTGACCTTGCACCTCAACTGTAGGAAGATTGCCCAAGGAAAATAACCAAACAAACCACATTTCCCTAGACACCACAGAGACTAAGGAGATTCCCATCCCAAATAAAGGAATGAATCAAGGGAATTATTGAGCAAAGAAGGCACAACAAGAAAATCGTCAAGGTCATTAAGGAGTCTAGGAGAACTTCTAGAGTAACAACTAAACAAGGAAACAACCTATTACAAGGTGTAAGGGAAATAGGACATGAAGTGAAGAACTGTCCCACACCACAAGGATTTAAAACAATACTTTCCAAGAATAACACCCCCAAAGCAATAGGACATCCGAAAGGAATACCATCCCTATAAACATGACTCCTGCTCAAAATTTCAACCACATCTAGGAGGAAGCTCTTCAAGATCCTAGCATAGTGATAGGAAGGAAAAAGGATGAAGGTAGGACCTTGATAAAACTGCAAACAGAACAAAATGTAGCTAAAGAAAATTTTCCCTTAAGAAGAAATTTTTAGCCATTTAGGAGCAAAGAAAGGAGCACCTCTACAAGAGAAGACCAACCGAGCATGTGACGAAAAGGGGATGTCTTGGGAAGCAAATCGTAACAACAGGATATTTAAGGAGAATAAATGATGCCCTAAGGAAGACTGGGATGTAGAAAGGACTACACCCTAAAAAGGGAAGTAGGATGGACATTAAGGATAAGAAGACTCGAGAAACAACTGCCCTAAGATAATTAGACCAAAGGAATGGTAAGGCGAGGCAGTTAACGAGCTAATACTTGTGACGACCATAATTTAAGCTCCAATAAAGAAGAGAGAGGTGGAAAAGCCAAGTATTTGGAAAAAAGAAGGATTAAGGAAATCCTTAAAAAGACCAATGGCCAAATTAATTACCAAACTCAAGCCAAGAGAGGAATAGGCAAGCCTCTCATATGATCAAGAGATCTTGAAAAAAGGAGAATTTAAGCTCTCCTTAAAAGAAATAGACATGTACTGGGGTACAAGTGAGGATGAGGATAGAGTACAAAAGACGTGCACACATGATTTCAAGAGTAAGGGAAAACATGAGATGACGACATCAAAGGATGTCATTTAAGTTTAGATATTTCCTAGAGCAAATGAAAAAGAAATTTTGAGAGAAAAAGGAGAGAGTCCTACTAAGGAAGGAAACCCTAGAAAGGCATATGTATCCCAATTGAGAGGTAATGGAACCAAGTGAAAGGGATAAAGAGATAAATTTGCAAATGAAGTGCAAGATGAGGTGAAAGAACCAGGGATGTATATTAGGAGCACCTAAGGGATATGTTAAACCCAAGGAATGGGTAAATAGGAAGTTAGCATCAAAAGATGTTGTGACAAGTAAGAATGAGTGGACTACCCATAATAAGGAAATAAAGAAAAGAACGTCCAAGAAACATCGAGAAAGTAAGCCCTCCAAATAAGATGTGGGTAAGGAGGAATAACCACAAATAGTAAGACAGGTTGTAGTCTACATGCGTATAATGGAGCTTAAAGAATGGACGGTTGAGCATAGTGTGGATTACACGGGATAAGACTGATAATCAGAAGTATCTCAAGTAAGGAATAAGGGATGAAATAGAAGTTGTAGATAGAGAAGGTTCCATAGCGGACAAATGCCCTAACATAGAAAGGGGTGTGAAGAAAGTAAGAAATCTTTAAGGAATGGTAAGAAGGTTAAGTAGGTTGCTCTTAAGGTTAAAATCTCTACTTTGAGGGACCTGGTAGCGAATGAAACCATAAGAGGGGGAACTCTCCAAACAAAACAATCAACACATAGACCAAAAGGGATCAACCCGAACTAATGAATCGTGAAATGGTCACGAGCAAGTAAGAGTGGATTAAAGAAAAGGAAAGTCCTTGAATAAAGGATGCCACTAAAGAAGAGAAAGGACATAAGAAGCGAAGAATCCTCGCATGTCGGTAAGTCATTAGGAAACCCAATGATTGGAATCGGAAAGACCCAATAAAGAAGTTGGGAAAAGATGATTAGGTAAGATAAATCGATATGGTTATGTGAGACATGACGTCAAAGGCAAGATGGATGAGAGGATAACGGTAAATGTAGTCGAGGAATACTAGCAAATGAAAAGAGGTATAAAGTTATACGATCCCTAAAAGCTTGGAAAGCTAAGAACGACCCTCAAGGTGGTAATTTAGGAATCTAATGGATAGAGACAAGATCTAGAAAATGTTATGCTGTAAGGGGCATGTAAGCCCAACAATCCTGAGGAAAATATGACTCAAAGTAAGGAAGAGTTAGTTAGTAAGAATGATAAGGTCAAACATAAAATTTGGATTGAAGTTGTAATAAATAATGGATAAAGGAAGAGTCGATATAGGACAAAAAAGTGATAACAAAGAAGCCCGTGAAAACAAGTATGTAACGCTCGAAAGAACATTGAGCTAAGGGTTTCAACAGTCAAGAGAATAACTAGACACGAGAATGGTCAGGTATCTTGGAACTCCCAATCTTTAGTACAGGACCTTAAAGGGAAAAATGATGCTCTAAGCAAAGAAAGATATGAATCTAAGGATATACCCTTAAGTAAGGTATGTCTACTTATGATAAACTCCAAGGAGGGAGTAAATAATATAAAGGAAAAGAAATTCCTTAAGTGAATGATATAAAAAGGGCCAATTGAAAGAACAAGCAAAGAGTTTGCATGTCAAGCAAACACCAAGTTGATATCAAAGGAATTTGTTCCTCATGAAAAGGTTGCTAATTAAGTTTTGGAGGCAAAACTCCTAAAAGGAGGGGAGAGTTGTAAACCCCATCCCATAAAAGACAAGGAAAATGGGGAAAGAGCTGGTCAACCTAGGTGAGAAAAATTGAACCGATTCATGAACCCCAACCGTTAGAGAAAGAGTAAATATGGAAATTTATGGATAACGAGTGACCTAATAAGTCACAAAAATCATGAGAATGAACTTTAATATGAATTGGAGCTGAAAACTAAACTGGTTCAGGTGAACTAGACCTGAACCGGATTGAACTGGTTTGAACCACTATTGAATTGGTTTCTAAATTCATTGAACCGGATTGAACCAGTTTGAACTACTTAGAAAATTCAAATTGAAGAATTGAGGCCACCATTGTATAGATAATGAATTTAGATGAATTTCAAATTTTTAATTTTGAAAAACTCAGTCGAATCGGGCCTAAACTAGGCAATTTAAGCATTGAACCTGGTTTGGAACATTGTCGTCTTCTTCCTTCAGATAACAACACTGTTCACTTGTTGAAAAACTAAGCAGCATCGACGAAGATGAAAAGTCTCTGGCCAGGGAGTTTTAGGCAATGAATGACCGCCATTAATTTACCAATCGGATGGCCAAGAAGTCCTCGAGTTTTCTATATAAAGAGCCCCTCCTCATTCATCCTCCTCACACTTGAAAACTCCACTCTCTCCCCACTGCTCCATTTTCTGGTGAAGCTCGAACCAGAGCTCCAACATAGGGTCTTTTTTTAGCCAAAGAAGGCATGGTCAGGTTGTTTAGAATGAGGGGAGAAGTCAGCTACCCGAGGTAGTCTCCATTTGCTCCAAGGTTCGCCGGAGAAATGCCGGCATGATAGAACAATGAAACAGCTCTGGTGGACTAAAGTTGCCCTATTTCGGCCGAGCTGAAAACAGCCAATTTGAGCCCTTCTCAAGCTCTCCCAACACTTCCACAACCCTCATACGACTGAATTAGAGTCGAAAGATAAGCCATGGCTTCACTCTATAAATTCTTATCAATGCTAGAGAGAGAATCGACGGAAATTCATTGACCAAATTCTCCCTCAATTCGACATCAATTGATGCGATTCTTAATCCTAGGAGGAACCTTAGGATGAGAGCTATCTGCCCAGATTGAAAGCTCAGACTAGCACACCCCCGACAGTAAGCTTTTGAAGCTTTCTCTCTCTAAGTCTAGTTTCCGGCAAAACTCCGTTTAAGCTCATTCCGACATCAAATCATGAGATTCAAAGTGCAATTGAATCATATGGATGTGTAGGAACTCAAATCCACCTTCAATTTTAATAATTAACTTAGATTAATCGGTCAATTTGATGAAAACAAATCCGTTCAGTTGGAAGGTTGAAATTGGGGGAAATTGGGGAAAATTTGGGGATTTCAAAAATTTGAGGGACTAAGGTGCAATTTCCCAAAATTGAGGGCTAATTGGGTATGGAAAAGATGTTGGAAGACCAATTGGTAAATTTTTGGAAATTTTGGGGTGATATTTACCATTTTGTAAAGTAGGGAAAAAATGGTAATTTTTCAAAAGTTGGGGACCAAATTGGGAATTTGGGAAACTTGAACCCCCTTTGTGATTTAGAATAAATTGAGTTCCCAAGGTAAATTTTAGAATATTTGGGACTCAATTTGGCGGAAAAACGACATTAGTGAGCTAAAGTTAAGGAAAAAGAACTTTAGGGACCTAATTGGAAATAACTAAATGGTTTAGGTATGTTATTCATTCGTAATGAATGAAGGCAATCAAGCCAAAAGATAATGAACAAGGATGTTCATATCATGTAGGAACATGAAGTACCGGGAACGGTAGCCAAGATAAACTCGCGTAAGGGCAAAAAGCCAGTCGAGAGGAATTCACTGCATTCACGGGTTAATGGGATTTTTATATTATACCCAGTTGGTATGATAAGCAACTCGGAAATAAAAATCCACTACTAAGTGAAATTTTAAACATCACATCTGAATGGAGTGATTTGGAAATTACGCTAAAAAACTACTTAATGGTTGTAAGTAGATCATACCCGGTTGGTATGATGAACTTCATGGAAGGAAGGAGAAAACTCGTTCATCGATTATGAGCGGAGATGTCCTCACCCCTAGTTGGTGTGATGGATGGTTAAAAGATTATTTTTGTCTGAAGTGCTCTCCCTTGACTACGTGCCACTGCATAAACTTTTTGGGAGACTTTCTTGATAGAGCTAGAATAGCTCAAATAGGCCGGAGGCCTCGGTTTTGGAACTTGGGGCTAATATTCCCGATTTTGAAAATCTTGTACATTGGGCCCAAGGCTAGTTAGCACGAGGAGGAGCTCATAAAAAAACATGAGTTTAGGCCATGAAAACTTTAAATGAATGATGTGTTTGGCCATGGTACCAAGATAGGACCGACATACTCGATGGAGTAGTGGCAGTGAGACATGATAGGTTGACGGACCAGTCGAGACAAATAGCTGCAAGTCGAGTTGTGGGTTGGGACCGTTGGACCAATGGCACAAAGATTAAATGGCTTATGAGGAAAACTATTGTTTTGTGCATGCACTGAGGTACGAGACCTTCAAGATGCCCAAGAGGGGTAGTGATGCGTTATAGGGGCTACTGGACGACATGGTGGAGATAAGGACAGATTGTCGTGCCAACAGTTAGGGAAGCTCAACATAGCTTCATGCGCATGAGATGTGGGTGGGGTTGGGATGAGGTCTCTATCCTCATATGGACACTTATTTAAGGGATTGAGGGTTGGATGTTGCGTATATCTACTCATTCTTAGGGTAGAAGTGGAAGAGCTTCTATCTTGGTGGGTGGTAAAATTGCTCCGACGCCACAAGTGGGTGTAGTGGACGTGCTACCCTACAAATGTGTGTTTCCTTCATGTTGAAGGGTGTGTGTTGGTTGATAAACACACCGGTTGTGGTTAATGATGAGAAATGGCTATGAAAATTGAGATTTTGAGGATGAAATGTTTTAAGGAAAATAAGGAGTCTGACACACTCCAATTCAAACTATTTTCTAAATTTCAAATTTTAAAACACCTATTCACTTAGCTGTTGAACTCACCCCTCCCTTATACCCCTTTTTCAGGTAACCAAGGGAAAGCCTACCCAGCGACCTCAATTTAATTACGCCGGTGAGACAGGTATGTTAAGTTTAAAATTTCATGTAGTTTTGATTAATGTTATTCCTAGAAAGGTACAGGTTTAAAGGATGCCTTACTCCTCACGATTTAAAAGGGGGAAAACCCTTAATAAACCGAGAGAGTGGTGGGTTGATCAGAGGGATTTGACCAAACCGGTTCGAGGCATGACATGATCGATTTAAGCATTGAACCCGGTTCGAAACAATGTCATCTTCTTCCTTTGGATGGAAACACTGTTTACTCGCCGAAAAATTGAGTAGCGCCGACAAAGATGAAATGTCTCTATTCAAGGAGTTTTAGGCAATGAATGATCGCCATAAATTGCCAATCGGATGGCCAAGGATTCCCTAAGCATCCTATATAAAGAGCTCCTCCTCATTCATCCTCCTCATACCTGAAAACTCATCTCTCTATACTACTCTAATTTCTGGTGAAGCTCGAACCAAAGCTCCAACTTGGGCATTTTTCTGAGCCAAAGAAGACGATGTCGGGTTCTTAGACTCGGGGAGAAGTTAGCTACCCGATGGTGATCACCATTCGATCCAAGGATCGCTAGAGTAGCTCTGATGTAATCAAACAGTGAAGCAGCTCTAGTGGACCGAAGTTGCCCTATTTCGGCCAAGCCGAAAACGGCCAAATTGAGCCCTCCTTAGGCCAAACTAAGCTCTCCCAACACTTCCACCCCTCATACAACTGAATTAGAGCTGAAAAATAAGTCAATTTGGCTCACCTCTATAAATTCCAATCAGTGTAGTGTGAACCGATGAAACTTCACTGACCAAATTCTCCCTCAATTCGACATGAATTGTTGTAATTCTTGATCCTTGTAGGAACCTTAGGATGAGAGCTACCTGCCTCGATCGAAAGCTCAAACGGAAAGCTTTCGAAGCTTTCTCTCTCTAAGTCAAGTTTTCTGAGGAAGCTCCCTTTGATTTCAATTCAGATCCAAATGATGCAATTCAAAGCTCCCTTGAATCATGTGGAAGTGTAGGAACTCAATTTTACCTTTAATATCAATAATTAAACCCAATTGAATGATCAATTTGATGAAATTAAATTCGACCAGTTTGAAAGGGGAAATTGGGGGAAAATTTTAGGGAAATTTGGGAATTTCATAAAATTGAGAGACCAAAGTGTAATTTCCTAAAATTGAGGGCCATTTGGCCGTGAAAAAGATGTTGGATGACCAATTGGTTGATTTTTGGAATTATTGGGGGTAAAATTGCCATTTTTGTAAAGTAGTGTCAAATGGTAATTTTTGAAAAGTTGGGGACCATATTGGAAATTTGGGAAACTTGAACCCCTTTTTGTGATTTTGAATGAATTAAGATCCCAAAGTGAAATTTTGAAGTTATGACTCAATTTGGGTAAAAGTTTGAATTAGGGACCTAAAGTTAAGTAAAAAGAACTATTAGGACCTAAATGTAAATAATTGAAAATTTTTGGCATTTTGCTCATATGTGACGAATTAGGGCTATTATACCAAATGTTAATAAACAAGGATATAGAAATTGTGTAGGAGCACGAAGGATCAGAAACACTAGCAAGGATAAGCTCGTTTGGAGGCAAAAAGCCGACCAAGAGGAATAAACTGCACTTATTAGGTGAGTGAGAATTTTCATATCATACCCAATTGGGATGATGAGTACCTCCTAATGAAAAACCACTAGTATGTGGAATTTTAACATCACACTTGTATGGAGTGATGTGGAAACTACGCGGAAAAACTACTTACCGGTTGTAAGTAGATCATACCTTGTTGGTATGATGAACTTCCTAGAAGGAAGTGGAAAACTCGTTTACCGGTTGTAAGCGAAGATGTCATCAGACCCGGTTGGTGTGATCGACGAGTGAAAAGATATTTTATGAAAAGTGTTCTCCCCTGGCTGTGTGCCACTGCTTAAAGATTTTGGGAGACCTTCTTGACGAGAGCTCGAATAGCTCAAATAGGCTAGAGGCCTCGATTTTGGAACTTGGGGGCTAAAATACCCGATTTTTGAAAATCTCGTATAGTGGGCCCAAGGCGAGTTGGCACGAGCAGGAGCTCATAAACAAACATGATGTTAAACCATGGAAATTTTAATGAATGATATGATTTTTCTATGGTACCAAGACAGGATCAACATAATCGATGGACTGGCGGTGGTGTGACAAGACCAGGTCGACGGACTCGTCTAGACAAATAACTGTTGGTTGAGTTGAGGGTTGGGTCCGTTGGACCAATGACACCAAAGATTATTGGCATATATGAAAAACTTTGTTTGTGCATGCACTTGAAGTTCGAGACCATTAAGACACCCAAGAGGGGTTGTGATGCATCCTAAGGGCTATTAGATGACATGGTGGAGATAAGGGCAGTTTGTCGTGCCAACAGTCATGGAAGCTCGACGTAGCTTCATGCGCATGAGACCGGGGTGGGGTTGGGATGAGGTCTCTATCCTCATACGTACGTAGAGTTTCTTTTCAGATATGAGGGTCAGATGTCACGAACATTCACTCATTCCCAGGGTAGAAGTGGACTGGCTTCTATCTAGGTGGCTGGTAAAGTCACTTCGACCCCACAAGTGGATGCAGTGGACGGGCTGCCCTGCAAATGTGTGATCCCTTCATGATGAAGGGTGTATTTTGATTGTTAAACACACCGATTGTGAGGAAATTGGTGTTGAATAATCAAGAATTCAAGGAAAGAATGATTTAAAAGAAAATAAGGAGTCTAACACACTCCAATTCAAACTATTTTATAGAAACTCATGTTTCAAACACACTTTCACTAAATTGTCGAACTCACCCTGCCCTTTTACCCTTTTCAGGTAACATAGTGAAAAACCTACATACAAACATTCCACTAGCTAAACTTGTAAGGCAGATTTGTAAGTTTAATTTATTCTGTTTTGATTAATGTTATTCCAGAAAAGGTACAAATATAAATGATGCCTTACTCCTCATGGTTTAAAGAATTAGAAAACCCTTAATAAACTGGAAGAGTGGCGAGTTGTGCACAGGGATCCAACCAAATTGGGTCGTGACATGACAATTTGAGTAGTATCAGAGCCTGTTTCCTCGAATACATTATCAAGACTATATAACATAGTAACTAAGAGAAAATTTTAAAATGGCTCACAGGAGAGGAACCAAGAAAACTAGGACTGACATTACCAACACCACCCAACACTCTATCCCAGTAGGAAGATCACCCTAAAATACCAAAGAAGTCCCAAAGAACAAAAAGATGTTAGTGGGAAGTATCTAGAAGGACGGTGCTAGGACCTATTGAGATCATAATCTTGAGTACGAAGGGAGCCAAGCCTAAGGCTAGGAACGCCATCAAGGGCTTATAACCTTACCAAGGAGGACGCTTGTCAAGAACCCCATAGCTCCCCATCTATTTTGCAACCACTTTTTGTAATGAGGCTAAGACCCCAACATATTGTACTACTTCTCCACTAATAAAGAACTCCAAGTTCCTAAAAACTATATCTCTAAAAAATGATGTGACCTTGCACCTCAACTGTAGAAAGATTGGCCAAGAAAAGCAACCAAACAAACTCGCGTTACCCTAGACACCACAAAGACCAAGGAGACCCATCCCAAATAAAGGAATGAATCAAGGAAATTATTAGGCAAAGAAGGCATGGCAAGAAAACAGTCAAGGTAAGGAGTCTAGGAGTACTCTTGGAGTAACAATTGGGCAAGGAAAATACCTATTACAAGGTGTAAAGGAAATGGGACATGAAGTGAAGGACTGTCCCACACCACAAGGATTTAGAACAATACTTTCCAAGAAAAATGCCCCCACAGCTATAGGAACCTGAAAGGATACCATCCAAAGAAACACGACTGCTGTTTGTTATTTCAACCATAGTTAAGTGGAAGCTATTTAAGATCCTAGCATAGTGGTAGGAAGGAAAAAGGATGGAAGGTAGGACCTCAATAAACCACAAATAGAACAGTGGGTACCTGAAGAGAATTCCCCCTTAAGAAGAAATTTCCAGCAATTTGGGAGCAAAGAAGGGAGTGCCTCCACAAGAGAAGACAAGTTGAGCATTTGACGACGAATGGGATGTCTCAGGATTGCAAGTACAACTCACTTTGAAAAAAGCGATGAAGCCAAATAGGAGTTTCAGACCAACATATCGGAAAGAAGCTAGTTGTAACAACAAGATAGTCAAGGAGAATAAACGGCGCCCTCAGGAAAACCGGGAAGTAGAAAGGTCTACACTGTAAAAGGGTAGCAGGATGGACATTAAGGACAATAAGACTAGAGAAACAACTGCCCTAAGATAATTAGACCAAGGGAATGGTAATGACGAGGCAGTTAACAAACTAATACTCATGAATGTCATAATTTAAGCTCCAGCAAAGAAGGGAGAGGCGGAAAGGCCAAATATTGGGAAAAAGAAGGATGAAAGAAATCTTTAAAAAGACCGCTGGCAAAATTAATGACTAAACTCAAGCCAAGAGAGGGGTAGGCAAGCCTCTCACATGATGATCAAGAGATCTTGAAACCAGGAGGATTCGAGCTCTCCTTAAAGGAAATAGACATGTACTGAAGTACAAGTGGGGATGAGGATAGGGTACAAAAGATGTGCCCACAAGAATTCAAGAGCAAGGGTAAACAGGAGATGACGACATCAAAGGATGCCATTTAAGGGTAGATATTCCCTAGGGTAAATGAAAAAGGAATTCAAGGAGAAAAAGGGAAGAGTCCTACGAAGGAAGGAAACTCTGGAAAGGCAAATGTATCCCAATTGAGAGGTAATGGAAGCAAGTGAAGATGGATAAGGAGATGAACTTTAAAATGAAGCGCATGCTGAGATGAAAGAACCAGGGAAGCATACAAGGAGGACCCAAGGAATAAGTTAAACTCAAGGAACAGGTAAGTCAGAAGATAACATCAAAAGATGTTGTACGAGTAAGAAAGGGGTAGACTGCCCATAAATAGGGAATAGAGTAAAGTAAATCTAAAAAATCTTGGCGAGGTAAGTCCTCCAGTTAAGAAGTGACTAAAGTAAATGATCACTGACATCAAGACTAGTTCTGGTCTACACTAACTTGATGTAGCCTTAAGAGAGGATGACTAAGCACAAGGTGGAGTACACTAAATAAGACCAATAATTGGAAGTCACTTAGATAAGGAATGAGGGAAGAAATGGGAATTTTAAGACAATGGAGGATTAAAGGCAAGCAAATACCCAATATAGAAAGGAGTGTGAAGAAAGGAAGAAAGAAACTTTCAAGGAATGGTTAGAAGGTGGAGCATGTAGCTCCCAAAGTGGAAGCCTCTATTAAGGGACATAGTACAGAACAAAATTCGTATGAAGGGAACTTCCCCAAACAAAGTAAACAACATATAAACCGAAAGAGAATAACTTAGGATAAAGAATCATGAAAATGATCACGAGTGAGTAAGAATAGATTAAGAAAAAGCAAATTCCTTGAGGAAAGGATGCCACTAGAAATGAGGAAGTGCATAAAAAGGGAAGAATCCCTACGTGTCGGTAGGTCATGAGGAAAACTCCAATAATTGGAACCGGAAAGGCCCAATAAAGAAGTTGGGGAAGGACGAGCAGGTAAGTGAAATCGACACTATTATGTAAGACATGACATCAAAGGCAAGATGGATGACTGAATAATGATAAAGGTAGTCAAGAATATACTACTAGACGAAGTTATACAACCCTGAATGGTTGGAAAGATTAGAACATCCCTCAAGTAAGTATTCTAGAAATCTAATGGACAGAGACAGGTAGTAGAAAATGTCATGACTGTAAGGGGCATGTAAGCCCAACAGTCCCAAGGAAAAATGTGACTCAAGTAAGGAAGAGTCAGTTAGTAAGCATGATAAGGTCAAATATAAAATTTAGACCAAAGTTGTAATAAACAACGGATGAGGGAAGGGTTGAAATAAGATAAAAAGGTGATAACACCGAAACCTGTGAAAGCAAGTATGTAGCATTGGAGAGGACACATAGATAAGGATTTCAATAACCAAGAGAATAACTAGACAAGGGAATGATTGGGCAACTTGGAACTCCCAATCCTAAAATTCTGAGCAAAAACCCTCAGGAAGAATCTTGCCCTAAGTAGAGGAGGAAGTGAACTTAAGGATGTACCTTGTAGTAGAGGGTAAGACATGCCTAATTATGATAAACTCCATGGAATGAGTAAACAATGGAAAGGAAAAGAAATTCCTTAAGTGAATGATATAAAAAGGGCTAACTAAAAGAACAACCAAAGAGTTAGCATGTCAAGCAAACCCTAAGTTGACACCAAAGGAATTTATTCCTGATGCAAATGTTGCTAATTAAGTTTTGGGGACAAAACTTCTATAAAGAGGGGAGAGTTGTAAACCCCGTCCCTTAAAGACAAGGAAACTAGGGAAAGAACCGATCATTTCCAAAGAAAAAACTGAGTCGGTTTATAAACTATAACCGATAGGGAAAGGGAAAACCAAGAAATTTATAAATCCTGAGTGACCTAAAGAGTCACAAAAGTCATGAGAAATAACTTTAAGATGAATTGAAAGTGAAAACCAAACTGGTTCAGGTGAACCAAAACTAAACTAGATTGAACCGCTTTGAACCCCTATTGAACCGGTCTCTAAATTCATTTTTCTAGGTGGCTTAGAAAATTCAAATTGGAGAATTGAAGCCACCATTGGATAGAGAATGACTTTAGATGAATTTAGAAATTTTTAATTTTGAAAAACTCGGTCGAATCAGGCCTAAACCGGCTGGTTTAAGCATTGAATCCAGTTTGGACCAGTTCGATTTGAAATAGTGTTGTCTTCTTCCTTAAGATGACAACAATATTCACTCGCTAGAAAATCGAGCAACGCCGATGAAGATGAAAAGTCTCCAACCAGGAAGTTTCATGCAATGAATGAGCGCCATAAAGGCACCAATTGGATGACCAAGAAGTCCCCGAGCTTCCTATATAAAGAGCTCCTCCTCATTCATCCTCCTCACACCTAAAACTACTCTCTCTCCCTACTTCTCCACTTTCTGGTGAAGCTTGAACAAGAGCTATGACTTGGTCAGTTTTCAAAGCCAAAGAAGGCAAGGCTAGGTTCCTTAGACTCAAGGAGAAGTCAGCTACTCGATGGTGATCACCATTTAATCTGAGGATCGCTAGAGAAGCTCCGACGTAATCAAACAGTGAAGCAACTCTAGCAGACTGAATTTGCCCTAGTTGAGAATAGTCAAATTGAGCCATTCTTAGGCCAAATCAAGCTCTTCCAATACTTCCAGCCCTCATACGACTGAATTAGACTAAAAAGTAAGCCAATTTAGCTCCCCTCTATAAATTCCGATTAGTGTTAGAGAGTGAACCGATGAAACTTCACTGACCAAATTCTCCCTTAATTCGACATTAATTGTTGTAATTCTTAATCCTTGTAGGAACCTTAGGATGAGAACTACCTACCCCTATTGAAAGCTTTGACTGCCGCACCCATGACTATAAGCTTTCAAAGCTTTCTCTCTCTAAGTCAAGTTTTCCGACGAAGCTCCCTTTGAGTTCAATTCAGATCCAAATGACGCGATTGAAAGCTCCCTTGAATCTTGTGCAAGTGTAGGAACTCAATTTTACCTTCAATATTAAAATTAAACTCGATTGAATGGTATTGTGCAAAAGAAAAATCCCGATTGAATGGTCAATTTGATGAAATTAAATTCGACCAGTTTGAAAGGGGGAAATTGGGGGAAAATTTTAGGGAAATTTGGGAATTTCATAAAATTGAGGGACCAAAGTGCAGTTTCTCAAAATTTAGGGCCAATTGGCATGAAAAAGATGTTGGACGACCAATTGGTCAATGTTTGGAATTATTGGGGTTAAATTGCCATTTTTGTTAAGTAGGGGCAAAATGGTAATTTTTGAAAAGTTGTGGACAAAATTGGAAATTTGGGAAACTTGAATCCCTTTTTTTAATTTTTAATGAATTGAGGTCCCAAAGTGAATTTTTGAAGTTATAGGACTCAATTTGGGTAAAAGTTTGAATTAGGGACCTAAAGTTAAGGAAAAAGAACTATAGGGACGTAAATGTAAATAATTGAAAAGTTTGGGCATTTTGCTCATATGTGAGGAATTACGGATATTATGCCAAATGTTAATAAACAAGGATGTATACATCGTGTAGGAGCATAAAGGACCGGAAACGCCAACAAGGATAAGCTCGTGTGGAGGCAAAAAGCTGACCTAGAGGAATACACTGCACTTATCGGGTGAGTGAGAATTTTCACATCATACCCAGTTGGGATGATGAGTACCTCAAAATGAAAAACCACTACTATGTGGAATTTTAACATCACACCTAGATGGAGTGATGTGGAAACTATGTGGAAAAACTACTTAGCGGTTGTAAGTAGATCATACCCGATTGCTATGATAAAATTCCTAGAAGGAAGTGGAGCACCCGTTTACCAATTGTAAGCGAAGATGTCATCACATCTGGTTGGTGTGTTCGATGAGTGAAAATATATTTTGTCAGAAGTGTTCTCCCCTGACTGTGTGCCACTGCTTAAAGATTTTGGGAGACCTTCTTGACGAGAGCTCGAATAGCTCAGATAGGCCAGAGGCCTCTATTTTGGAACTTAGGGGCTAAAATGCTCGATTTTTGAAAATCTCATATAGGGGCTAGTTTGCACGAGTAGGAGCTCATAAACAAACATGATGTTAAGCCATGAAAATTTTAATAAATGATGTGATTAATGTTATTCTAGAAAAGGTACAAGTATAAAGGATGCCTTACTCCTCACGGTTTAAATAAGGGGAAAACCCTTTATAATCTAGAAGAGTGAGGGTTGCTTAAGGGGATCCGACCAAAATGGGTCGGGGTGTGACACTCCATCACTACCTCATGCCAGCTGTCCTAATGGCCTGAACATCCCGATTCATGCACAATCAACAATCTTTTAAATTATAGCCATTATCTTTGGCCCTCTAGCATAACGGTCTGTCGGCTTAGCTTTGGCCCACCATGCATACTGGCCTAATAGGTTTGAAGACCTGACTTTGGTAGAGCAGCGGTTAAGCCCAACAAGCTTGACAACTCAGCTTGGCTTGATGGGTATGATGTAAAGTTCCCATTATTCAGGTTTTTTCTCATCATATATCACATGTCTGTTCTAGATGGGTCCATGCCCATATCCACCGGCCTTGTGCCCACTAACATCTTGAGCCTAAGCCCAGAATTAGCTCCCAAATCTTTTAAGCAGAGTTACTCTATCATGGGATGCTAATGATAAGAAAACAGTTTTCAAATGTGATCCGTCATTCCAACTGGAATAGGCATCATAGCGGTTCCCACTCATCCGGTGATTTTGGCGGGGTCACACTAGCAGAGTTTGGACTCGCGATCTCTTTTCCAGAAGCCGACGCACGAATAATCTATCCCTACATGACACAAATGTCCTCATTAGGGGATTGAACTGAGGAATCACACTTCTTTACGTATTTGCATATAGGCCTTCATATTCTACCTTAATTGCACTTTAGTACCTAAGGTTTGTATATTTATCTTTACATCCTCATTTGCCCCTTTTTCATTAATTCAGCCCCCAGATTTTGCAATTATCCTTTCGGGTGCTTAATTTTATCAACATTGCCCTTGGGCTCCTCTATTTTATGAAATTTCCATTTAGCCCCAAACTTTCCCAAAATTACAATTTGACCCCAAATTCTCAAAATTTGTAAATTGGTCCTCCATTTGATCCCATTTTCCCTATTGATCCTCAATTGGAAGGGAATTGCATAAAAAGACCCTCAATTTTGTCAATTTGCTATTCAACCACCAATTTTCAAAAAATCCCTAATTTGCCCAAACTTGTCAAAAATTGCATTTTGGTCCTGATTCACAATTTCATTCAATTGACCCCTGAAACTTGGTTAATTGTCCTCATTCTTGATTTAAATCATCTCATCTATGCTTTTCTCATCATTTCAAGATTTAAATCGCTCGATTTGACTCGGAAATGAGCTCAAACGGAGCTTCACTGGAAAATACAGTCTAGAGAGAAAAAGCTTCGATATCTTACTGGTAAGGCTACCACTGTGTTGCTATTGTCATAGGGATCCTTCCTGGATCAAACCACACTTCAATTGATGACTTGAGTAGTGCAAATTTTAGTGTTAAAGCTTTTGTAGAATTCGGCCATGCATCGTGTTTTCCAACGAAGGGCGGTGAAGGGAGCTTTCCTTCTTAGCTCAGGGGAAGGTCGGGACACCTCCAGGTGGGTCATAGATGGTCTGACTTGGTTGCAATTAGCCAAGGGAAGTCTCAAAGTGGGTGATAGGGGGCTGGCTGGTTTCCGACCAAGGAGTGGCAGCACTGTTTGAGCTCCCTCGTTCCTCCTCGATGGCTCTTAAGCTTAATGAAAGGTGTGGTTAGGTAAAGGACTTCCTCATGAATCCAAAGACACCTAATGTGGCTTCAAAGGTTAAGAAAAGTCCCATTGTCTGAGCTCTAGTTCGTAGCTTGTCAGAAAATGTACTCTTCTACTTCTTTTGTGCTTGATTATGGGATGCTAAGAATGAATGAGGGGGTACTCTTTATATAGGGAGCTTAGCAACTGTTCAGGTTACCCGCCGGTGTAAGACTTAGCCTCCGACTCGGCCACCGGCGATCTGACCAGAGTGTTTTTTGATTCGCCAGAGACTCCAGCTTTTCCTATGACTCCATCTTAATCCCTCTTCTTTATCAGTGTCTGAAGGTTGAAGATGATGACATGGCAGTCGTGCCATGTGCTGCGTTGTGATTGGTCAATTTTTCTGATGTGGAGTGCTAGCTCGGCCATCGGGTCAGCCGTTGACTCGTTGATCGGACACGTTGCAGCCTCCCATTGGCTGCCTGTGTCTGCGTGGCAACTAACGTGGCGCTAGCTGGCCGTTGACTGATCCGGTCCGATCGGGTTCGCTATCAAAATTTTGAAAATCAACCGGTTCAGACCCGGTTCAACCGTTTTTCTCAAATTTAAAAATTTCTAAATTTATCTAAATTCATTTTCTATCTAATGGTGGTCTCAATTTTCCAATTTAACATTTTTAAGCCATCTAGAAAAATAAATTTGGGAACTAGTTCACTATGGTTCATGCCGGTTCAGTCTAGTTTGGGTCCAGTTCACCCCGAACTGGTTTGGTTCTCTCTTCAATTTCACTTCCCAATTCTTCCTTGAAATTTTTGTGAATTTTTAGTCACTTGGGATTTTCCAATTTCCCTTATTAGCTATTTTGCGTTCAATAAATGACTTGTTTCTTCATTTATAAACTTATACCTATCTTTTCTCGGTTTTCTTTGGTCCCAAAGGATGGGTTTTACAATTCTCCCCTCCTTTTAGGAGTTTTGTCCTCAAAACTGTTACATATACATCAATTGCAGATATTTATCCCTTATCGTTGACTCGAGCTCCCATGTCTCTTCCTCTACTTGGCCATTTTGCTAGAGTATCCTCACCATGGGAATATTCTTCTTCTAGAGCTTCTTCTCTTGCCGGTTGAGGATCTAGATGAGTTCTACTATGTAAGTTAGATCTTCCTTGATTTTCAGTGGTGGCTCATCTAGCACATGGCTGGAGTCAGGCTCATACTTTCGTAGTAGGGACACGTGGAAGATGCCATGGATCCTCTGTAGGTCTGGAGGCAATTCCAATTGGTATGCGACAATTCCAATTCCAATTGCTCGACTTTCTTGAGTTTTCTTTTTCTTACTTCCTCTCAAAATAAGGGCATGCGACAAGGTCATCCGTAAAGCACCTCGTAGGGTGCCATCTAAATGATGGTCTGGTAGCTGTTATTATACGCAAATTCCATGAGGCACAAGTGGTCATCCCAATTCCATTTCACCATCAGAACGCATGCTCGTAGCATGTCCTCCAAAGTATGGATAGTCTATTCAGATTGTCCATCTGTCTGAGGGTGAAAAGCGGTGCTCATGTGGAGTCAGGTCCCCAGTGCCACTTGCAGGCTAGGCTAGAATTGAGAGGTGAACCTCGGGTCTCGGTCTGATACTATGCTTATTGGGACTCCGTTGAGTCATACGATTCCCCCGACGTATAGGGCGACGAGCTTCTCTATCGGGTCTGTTACCCAGATGGGTAGGAAATTTGAGTTCTTGGTCAGTCGATCCATGATAACCCATATGGCATCCCGACCCCTTCTTGGTGCAGGCAGCCAATCACGAAATCCATGGTGATGTGCTCTCATTTCCACTCTAGAATCAAGAAAGGCTACAGTAGCCTAGAGGGTTTCTAATGTTCGGCCTTAATTTGCTGACATGATAGGCATTTGGGTACATACTCCACAATGTCCCTCTTTATTCCCTTACAACAATATCCTTGTTTTATGGTGCGATACATTTTTGTACTGCCCAGATGAATAGCGTACATCGAGTTGTGGGCTTCTTCCAATATTCCCCTTTTTAATTCCTGGTTGTTTGGCACCCAGACCCTTCCTTTGAAGGTCATTACCTCGTCGTTCCTAACTGCGATGTCTGGTGTTGTGCTGTCCTCATTCTGCTCCCAATGGGCATGGAGGTCCTCCTTCTTCCTTTTGTAGAGCCCGTATTTGGTCCACTAGGCTGGGTCATACTGCTAGGCTGTCTACTAGGGTAGCTTGGCCCTTATCCACGTGGAGGTCCACCCTCGCAACTGACTTAGTAAGGGTAGGTAGTTGGTACTGACTAAGGCCATTCCCATGTGGTATTTGCAGTTGAGTGCGTCTGCGTCTACGCTGGCCTTATTGGGGTGATACTCGATTGTCAGATCATAGTACTTTACTTGCTCTAGTCACCGTTTTTTATGTAGGTTGAGTTCCTTTTGGGTTATGAAGTATTTCAGGCTCTTATGATTAGTGTAGATGCAAAACTTTACCCCATACAAATATTGGCACCATATCTTGAGGGCGAACACTATTGCGGCCAGCTCTAGGTCATGGGTGGGGTAATTCTTATCATGGGGCTTTAACTGTCGTGAAGCATATGTGATAACCTTTCTTTGTTTCATCATGATGCATCCTAACCCTTGTCCAGATGCATCGCTATACACCGTGTATTCCCCAACATCCGCATCGGGTAAGGCCAGCACTAAAGCCATCGTGAGTTGAGTTTTGATCTCTTGGAAGGACTCTTCGCACTTGTAGTCCACTCCCTTCCTCGTGAGGTGAGTTAAGGGAGCTACTATTATGGAGAAATCCTCCATGAATTTTCGATAATACCCGATGAGGACGAGGAAGCTACGGATCTCAATTGGGTTGGTGAGGGCTTTCCAATTTGATATTGTCTCTATTTTGGCTGAATCCATCTTTACTCCTTCTTTAGACACTATATATCCTAGGAAGCCCACTTCTTGAAGCCAGAACTTGCACTTAGAGAATTTGGCGTACTATCGATTTTCTCTCAAGGTACTTAGGGTTATCTCTAGGTATGCTCGATGCTCCTCTTCAGTCCGAGAGTATATGAGGACATCGTCTATAAATACGATCACGAACTTGTCTAGAAATGGTTGGAACACTCAGTTCATCAGGTCCATGAAGGCCATAGGTGCATTGATTAGTCCGAAGGGCATTACCCTAAACTCGTAATGCCCATATCGTGATCGGAAAGCAGTTTTCTATATATCCTCTTCGCGAATCTTTAGTTGGTGATATCTTGACCGTAGGTTGATCTTGGAGAAGTAGGTAGCTCCTCTAAGTTAATCAAATAAGTCATCGATCCTAGGGAGAGGGTACTTATTGTTAATCATTACCTGGTTCAATTTCTGGTAATCAAGGCAAAGTCGCATAATTCTGTCTTTCTTCTTGACTAATAATACTAGTGCACTACACGGGGACTGACTTGTGCGTATGAATCCTTTCTCTAAAAGTTCGTCCAACTAGTCTTTCAACTCCTTGAATTTTGTGGGTGCCATATGGTAGGTTGCTTGGGATATAGGGTGAGTGCCTGACACTACCTCAACTATAAATTCTAGTTGGCGATCCGGGGGTAAGCCATGTAATTCTTCTAGGAAAACTTCCGGGTAACAGTTGACCACTGAAATCTCTTTTAGACCCTTCTCCAGCGAGTCATTGCAAGTGACCTTCATGAGGAATAGACCCTTCTCCAGCGAGTCATTGCAAGTGACCTTCATGAGGAATACCTTACATCCTTTTCGTAGTAAGTCCTGAGCTTCCATACATGACACTAGGTTTATTCCAGTCCTTCCCCTATCCCCTTCAAATACAGCATCTCCCTTTCCAGGGGCATGAAAGGTTATCCTCTTATTCCCATAATCTACTTGAGCTTGATGCGTGCTTAACCAATCCATCACCAAAATGACTTCTACTTCTCGTAGTGGAAGAGGGATCAAGTCGGCTTCTAAGGTGGTCCTTCCTATCCGTACTTCGTAGGCCTCAACGTACGTGTGCCTTTCTAGTGTTTCACCTAGATGGGTGAGGATGCGGAGGGGTGGCAGGAGAGGGGAGGTTTCCTTTGGAAGTTTCGGGACTAGGGTCTCCTTGATGAAAGATCGTTCAGCTCCTAAGTCAAAGAGGGTGTATCTCTCCTTTTTGAATACTTGGACGAATCCAAAGTGAGAAATTAACAAAAAATTTTAGGGAATGCATTTTATTAATTCCAAAAAGGGGATTATATAACTCTCGCTACAAACTCAACTTATGAGGAGGAGGGTTGGGATGTACCAGCCACCATGCTGGGGTCCTTTCGGGCTTTTCCTAGGTCAGATTGTAGACCTTGGTTGGAACTCTTGTGGGTGCTTCCCATCCCTCATTGGTTAGCCTTTGGTTTCTGGGTGGTGGCAGAGCGTTGCATGGGGCATTTTCACATGTCCTCGGACAACTCCTAACGTAGTGCCCAAACTGCCCGCACCCATAGCATGTTATACATGTTCCCTCATGGTTTCTCTAGCACTAGGGGCAATGGGAGCTTCTCTTCGGAGGGAGTGTGTCCATCTCCCTGTAGCTACGGTGGCCCTCCTACCTTCTTAGTGGTTTCCTCCATCGGGGCTAACCTTGTTCCTTGGGCCTCCTTGGCTGCCCTGTCCTCTATCCTCCCTACATCCCCTCATTTCCATTCGACAATACCTTATTCTGACCAATCACTCACATTCATACACCATGCCTATGATGGCAGCTAGGTCAGTGGGGCATCCCAAAACCCCCCATTCAGTCTCTTATATCCATATTGAGATCGTCAATAAACTTTTGGCAAAGATCAGCTAGTCCCGCTAGGTCAAGGGCGAAGGATCGCAGCTCGTTGAACTTTATCTCATATTCTAAGACAATGTGAGCTCCCTGACGAAGTTGGAGGAATTTCACCTTATTTTCGTTGATGAGGTGGGGAGCCAGGTACTCATCTGAGTACCTTCTTTCAACCTTTTCCCAAGTAGGTGGGGTCGGGAAGATGCTCTTGGTTTTGTCCCACCATCTCTTCATGCTAGACTCCATTAAGAATTCAACCAGTGTAACCATCTCCTCCGAGGGTATTCTGATGATACCAATAAACTTTTTGAGGCTCACCAACCAGTCCATGGTGGCCCCGACCTCCTTCTCCCCATTGAAGGGCTTGCACCCCAATTGTCGGAGCGTCTTCAAGTATCTAGGGATGTCGAAGAGGGGTGTAATAGGTGCGGAAGGGGGTTGGGACTAGATTTCTTCTGGTGGGTCTGGGACTCGAAGTCCAGATGGTGTATATCATTGAGGTGGGATTCCCCATACACCTTAGTGAATTCCTCATACAGTTGTTGGTGTTTGGAATTGATGCCCTATAGGCCTGAGGTAGCTCACGGAAATTTTCCTTCCGGGAGGGGATTTTCAGCGGAGTTAGTAGTTGTCGCCCTCATTCTCTTGACTCCTCTTTTGGGTGTCATAGTTGGGTTAAAAATTTTCCTTAATTAGTATTTATGTTATAAAGTCTTGATAATGTATATTAAAAAACATAGGCTTTGATACCACCAAAGTTGTCACACCTGCCCCCATTTGGCTAGGGTTTTATGAACAACCCACCACTCTCTCGAACCCCCATGAGGGATTCCTTAGGTGATCAAGGGAGACAGACATGTTACCTGTCATGTTTTTCCTGGATAACATTAAACAAAACAAAAACTCTTAAATACGTGTACCTAGTTTTTGGGTATGGGAGGAAAAGTTGGTGCAGTTGTGTTCCTTCCTGAAAATGTTTAGAGGGAGGGAGTGAATTTGACAACTCAGTGAGTGGGAGAAAACTATTTCATAAAGGTTCAATTTAATAATTTCAATTATTTGATAATTCTGTAGTTTCTTCTTGGGTTTCTTAAATCTACAACCGACCTCTTATCATAGAAGGGATCACACATTCACAGAACAATCCTCGACCGTGCCTCTTGTGGATCAGAGCACCTTTACGGTCTACCCTAATTGAGGGATACTACCTCTACCCGAGGCTTGAGTGGACATTAATAGCCCGACACATCAAACCCCAATTTCTTCACCATGTTCGCTCAGTGGGATGAGACCTCATTCCCCCTACTGCTTCGACCTACTAGACGACGAAATCGCCCTTATGCTCCCTAGGTCACCCAATAGTCCTTGGGCTCCATCACTACCTCATGTCAGATGTCCTAATGGCCGAACATCACAGTGCATGCACAATCAACAATATTTTAAATTATAGCCATTATCATTGGTCCTCTAGCACAATGGTCTGTTGGCTTAGCTTCGGCCCACTACGTGCTTTTATCTAGGTTGCCCGTAAAGTCGCTCCGATGCCACAAGTAGGTGCAGTGAACGGACTGCCTAGCGAATGTGTGATCCCTTCATGATAAAGGGTGTGTGTTGATTGTTAAACACACCTATTGTGGATAATGATGAATTATGGTTTTGAAAATTGAGAATTTAAGGAAGAAATAATCTTAAAGGAAACAGGGAGTTTGGCATACTCCAATTCAAAACTATTTTATTGAAAACTCTTTTTCAAACACTCATTCACTGAGTTGTAGAAACTCACCCACCCTTTTTGTCCCTTTTTAGGAATAGAGAAATAACTAGGGATAACACTAGGATTTGCCCTCTGTCAGGTATCTTAATTTCTTTTAAGCTTTCCTTTTTTTGATACATGAATTCTAGGGAACACAGTTGAAATTTTGCCTAGCTCCTCTTGATTAAAGAAAGGGGGAAACCATTCTTGAACCAAGGGAGTGGCAAGTTGATCATGGGGATTCGACCGTTCTTGAATAGTTCTTGTTTGTTAAATGCCTCACGTGATAAGGGGATGTGCTAAAAGAGCTAAACACACCTAATATTGTAATGGGAAAAAGTTTTGAAAACTGAACTGTGAGGAAATCCTTTTAAAAGGAAATCATAACCTTGGCATATTTTAGATAAAGAAAAGCTATATTGAAAAACTCACTACCAACACCCGCTCACTGAGTTGTAGAACTCACCCCTCCCTTTTAATCCTTTTTAGTAGTAAGGAGATATAATGAAAGAGAGTGCAAAGATGTATTGTAAACCCTGCCCTTTAAAGGTAAGAAAATCGGGGAAAGAACCGGTCAACCCGGGTAAGAAAATCGAGTTGGTTCACAAACCACAACCGATAAGGAAAGGGTAAAAAGGGAAATTTACAAATCCTGAGTGACCTAAAGAGTCATAAAAGTCACAGAAAAGGAATTTGGGATGAATTGGGAGAGAAAACCAGACCGATTTATGTGAATTCGACCTGAACTAGATTGAACCTATTTGAACCCTTTTAAACAACCATTGAACTGGTTTCTAAATTCATTTTTTCTAGCAAGCTTAAATTATTCAAATTGAGGAATTGAAGCCATCATTGGATAGAGAATGAATTTAGATGAATTTATAAGTTTTTAATTTTGAAAAACTCGATCGAATTGGGCATGAACCGACCGGTTTAATCATTAAACCCAGTTCGGACCACTATGGTCCGGTTCGGAATAGTGTCGTCTTCTTCCTTCGAATGACAACACTGTTCACTCATCAGAAAAGTGAGCAGCATTGGTAAAGATGAAAAGTCTCCGTTCAGGGTGATTCAAACCATGAATGATCACCATAAAGGCGCCAATCGGACAACCAAGGAGTTCCCGAGCTCCCTATATAAAGAACTCCTCCTCATTCATCCTCACACCTAAAAAATTCTCTCTCTCTCTCTGTCTACTGCTCCAATTTTTGGTGAAGCTCAAACCAGAGCGTCGACTTAGGCATTTTTCTAAGACAAAGAAGGCGAGGTTGGGTTCCTTAGACTTGGGGAGAAGTTAGCTACCTGACGGTGGTCACCATTCGATCCGAGGATCACCAGAGAAGTGTTGGCATAATAAAATAGTGAAGCAGCTCCGGCAGACCGAAGCTACCCTATTTCGGCCAAGCAGAAAATGGCCAAATTGAGCCATACTCAGGCCTAACCAAGCCCTGCCAACACTTTAACAACACTCATATGGTCGAATTAGAGCTAAAAGGTAAGCAAATTTGGCTCCACTCTGTAAATTCCAATCAACATTAGAGAGAGAAATGATGAAACTTCAGTAACCAAATTCACACTCAATTCAACATGAATTGTTGCAATTCTTGACCTGAGGAGGATCCTCAGGATAAGAGATACTTGCCCTGACCGAAAGCTCAGACCGTTGCCGCACTTACACGGTAAAATTTTGAAGATTTCTCTCTCTAAGTTCAATTTTACGACAACGCTCCTTTTAAGCTCAATTCGGACCCAAATAATGCAATTCAAAGCTCCATTGAATTGTGTGGAAGTGTAGAAACTGAACCATACCTTCAATTGGATCAATTAACCTCGGTTGAATAGCCAATTTGATGAAATCAAATTCGACCAATGTGAAAGGGGGGAAATTGGGGAAAATTTTGGGGATTTAATAAAATTGATGAACCAAATTGCAATTTCCTAAAATTGAGTGTCAATTGGCCATGAGAAGGATGTTGGAGGACCAATTGGTCAATTTTTGAAAATAATTATGGTCAAATTGCCATTTTTGTGATGTACGGGCAAAATGGTAATTTTTGAAAAGTTGGGGACCAAGTTGGAAATTTGGGAAACTTGAACCCCTTAAGTTATTTTGGGTTAATTGAGGTCCCGAAGTAAATTTTGGAATTTTTGGGAATCTATTTTGGGAAAATTTTGCATTAGGGACCTAAAGTCCATGAAAATGAACTTTAGGGACCTAAGTGCAAATAACTGAAAATTTTGAATTTAGTCATTTATACCCGAGGAATGAAGACTATTTTGTTGAGTATTAAAATATAAGATTGTCCAAATCATGTAGGGGCACGAAAGACCGGAATGCTAGTAAGAGAAGCTCGAGTCAACTTGGGAAAAACAACCGAACACGAACACATCACGGTTAACGGGTGAGTAGGATTATTCACATCATACCCGGTTGGGATGATGAGTAATTCGAAAATGAAAAACCACTTCTATGTGAAATTTTAACATCACACCTGGTTGGAGTGATGTGAGAACTACGCAGAAAAACTACTTACCGGTTGTAAGTAGATTATACCCGGTTGGTATGATGAACTTTGTGGAAGGAATTAGAAAACCTGTTTACCAGTTGTAAGCGGAGATGTCATCACACCCGATTGGTGTGATAGACGTGTTGACAAGTTATTTTGTCAGAAGTGTTCTCCTCTGATTGTGTTTCAATGCTTAAAAATTTGGGGAGACCTTCTTGACGAGAGCTCAAATAGCTTAGATAGGCCCGAGGCCTCGATTTTGGAACTTGGAGGCTAAAATGCCCAATTTTTTGGAAAATCACATACAATGGGCCCAAGGCTTGTTGGCTCAAGCAGGAGCTTGTAAACAAACATGATGATAAGCCATGAAAATTCTTAATCAATGATTTATGTGATTTGGATATGGTACCAAGATAGAACCGACATACTCAATGGACTAGTGGTAGTACGATAGGACTAGGTTAACGGTCCGGTCTAGACAAATAGCTGCAGGTCGAGTTGAGGGTCGGGACCATTGGACTAGTGGCACCATACATTAATGGCTTATGGAAAAACTTTGTTTGTGCATGCATTAAGGTTCGTGACCATCAAGACACCCAAGAAGGGTAGTGATGCGTTCTAAGGGCTACTGGACGACATGGTGGAGATAAGGGCAGATTGTCATGCCAGCAGTCAGGGAAGCTCAACGTAGCTTCATCTACATGAGGTCGAGATGGAGTAGGGATGAGGTCTCTATCCTCATACAAACACAGAGTTGCTTTTCGGGTTTGAGGGTCGGATGTCGCGAACATCCACTCATTCCTAGGGTAGAAGTGGATGGGCTTCTATCTAGGTGGCCGATAAAGTTGCTCTGATGCCACAAGTGGGTGTAGTGGACGAGCCGCCCTAGGAATGTGTGATCCCTTCATGATGAAGGGCATGTTGATTGTTAAACACACCAATTGTGGATAATGAGGAAAAATGGTTTTGAATAACCGAGAACTTAAGGGAAAGGATGTTTTTGAAAGAAATAAGGAGTCTGGCACACTCCAATTATAAATCTTTTGAATACTCTCTCTCCCAACTCTCATTCACTAAGTCATCGAACTCACCCCCTCCCTTTACCCCTTTTCAGGCAACCAAGGGAAAACCCACTTAAAGACCTACCCGTAGCTGAACCTGCAAGACAAATATGTAAGGTTAAATTTATTTAGTTTTGATTAATGTTATTCCAAGAAATATAGGAACAATGATGCCTTGCTCCTTGCGGTTTAAAAAAGGGTGAAGTCCTTCGTGAACCAAAGGGAGTGGCGGGTTGCTCATGGGGATCTAACTAAACCGGTCGGGGCGTGACGTGTATCCTCCGTCAGGTATGCTTAAAGTTCTTTTTAAGCTTTCATTAGATTGATTTATGTTATTCCAGGGAACATGGTTTGAATTTACACCTGATTCCTCTTGATTAATAGAAAGGGAAACCCCTCTTAAATCAAGGGAGTGTCGTGTTGATCACAGGGATCCGACCAAACTTGGTATGGGCCTAACAACCATCATTTTCTCACATATGGGCGAATAGCCCCAAATTTTGGTTTATTGCACTTAGATCCCTAAGGTTCATAACTTTTGACTTTAGGCCCCTAGTGTTAAAATTTTCTCAAATTAAGTCCTGAGGACTCTTCCAATATCCTCCTTGGGCACTTTATTTACTTTGAATTATGTAAGGGGCTCAAGTTTCCCAAATTTCCAATTTGGTCCCAAATTTTCTAAAAATTATGGTTTTGCCACTACTTTCCAAAAATAGCAATTTGGTCCCAAATATTCCAAAAATTGACCAATTGGCCCCCCTTCATCTTTCTAATTGCCAATTGGCCTTCAATTTTGAGAAATTGCATAGGGGTCCCTCAATTTTTCAAAATCCCCAATTTTCCCCAAAACATTACCCCAATTTCTCCCCTTCAAACCGACCAAATTTGATTTCTTCAAATTGGTTATTCAATCGTGGTTAATTGCTCTAATTGATGGTATGGATCAGTTTCTACACTTCCATATGATTCAATTGAGTTTTGAACCGCAACATTTGGTTTGGAATTGAGCTCAAACGGAGCTTTGCCGAAAAATGTTCATAGAGAGAGAAAGCTTCGAAAGATTACTGTTAGAGGTGCGGCGGTCTGAGCTCTCGATTGGAGGAGGTAGCTCTTGTTCTAAAGTTTCTTCTAGGATCAAGAAACTCTATAATTGAAGTCCAATTGAGGGTGAATTTAATCAGTGAAATTTGGCACTTTCTCTCTCTAACATCGATGTGCAACGATTGAGAAGAGACGAATTAGCTTACCTTTCAGCTCTCTTGAGGCCGTGTGAGGGTCGTGGAGGTGTTGGGTAGGCTTGGTTTGGCTGGAGGAGAGTTGAATTTGGCCAAATTCAGCTCAGCCAAAACAAGGCAGCTTCGGTCAGTTAGAACTACTTCACTATTTAATTTCACTAGTGCTTCTTCGGTGATCCTCGAGTTGAAAGGAGGTTGCTGTCAGGTAGCTGACTTTCCCTGGAGTCTATAGGACTTTTTCTTGCCTTCTATGGCTAAGAAAACGACCTAAGTCGAAGCTTTGGTTTGAGCATCACTGAAAAATGGTGCAGTTGAGAGAAAATGGCGATTTGAGGTGTGTGAAGGATAAATGGAGAAGAGCTCTTTATATAGGGAGCTCGGGGACCCTCTGCCTGATCACTTTCCATTTTGGTTGAGCTTATCCTTGCTCAAAAATGGCCTAATCAGAGCGGTTACACCTTTGTTGGAGAAGGAAGTTTTCTGTATTAATAAACAGTGCTGTAATCTTGAGGAAGAAGATGACATTGTTCCGAATCTGACCGGACTGGTTCGACCAGTTTCAATGGCGAAAATCAGCCAGTTTAGACCCTATTGGATCGATTTTCTCAAAATTAAATATTTATAAATTCATTTCTTATCCAATGGTGGCTTCAATTTCCCAATTTGATCAGTTTCAGCCATCACAAAAAATAAATTTAGAATCTGGTTCATTTATGGTTCAAACCGGTTTAATCTGGCTCAAGTTTAGTTCACCCTGAACCGGTCTAGTTTTCTCTTCCCATTTGTTCCAATTTTCTTTTCCATAATTTTTATGACTCTTTGAGTCACTTGGGATTTACCCATTTCCCATTTTGCCATTTTTTTACCATTTTGGGTTTGTTAATCTACTTAGTTTTCTCTTTTGAATCAACTGGTTTCTTTCCTAGTTTTCTTATCTTTAAAGGACAAGGTTTACATATATAATCACATCAAAAATTTATAATTTTATTTTTATCAAAATAATTTTATATGCATATAATTAAACAAATCATATAAAAATAAAATTAACCATTAACTGTGTATTATTCCCTTTATGAAAGAACCCACTATTAGCCTCGATAGAACTCCATCAACATGCTCTACACGGTTTTGGTCTTGGTCGATGGTGAATAGAGATTCTAGCGAGATCAAATATTAAATCAGAGTATTATGTGCTCTCCACTCCTAATCATCTCTCACAATAAAATGAAGGACTCTTGAGGACCCTAAGACATTCATCAACCTTCCTTGCGACCAATGGATAACTTGGTAAGTCGAATGACTTTCGATCATCATTATATTGAGTTTTATTCATTTAGTTTGGTTGAACTCCGTTGAACTCAATTTTCATGCACATATAGCCACCATTTTGGATGTCACCTTATCTAGTGAGAAGCACAAAAGGTTCAACTATCTATTCATATTCCCAACTCTAACTAACTTGTCGTCTCCATTAAGGTTTTTACTGTTCCCCCCTTTGTACAGTTATTTTAGAGAAGCTTAAAACTGAGCAAAAAATGGTCAATTCCGATCAAGTAAGGTCGACCAAATAATTGTGGAAATATGTAGAAGATGTTTATGATCATGTTAGTATGAATTCTAAGGTTTAAAATTGAGATATGAAGGAAAATAAAGATTAGGGGACCAAACTGTACATATGTAAAGTTTAGAGACCCAAATGGGATAAAATAAAAATTTAGGGACCTAAATTGTAACACCAAAATTTAATTACACCAAAAATCAAGGTTGAAATGGGAGGGTAGAGTGAATTGGGATTTGAAAAATTGAATTGAATTGGTAAATGAGTCCAATTGGAATCTTATAGAGTGAAAAGTAATTTAGATAAATTCCCAAGTACCTAGTTTTTATTGGATATAAGTGGTCATCCAACACCTTATTAGAACTATATTGAATTGGGATTGAACAATATTAGATAAAAAAATGGAATGATTTTTTTAGATCCTTGTCAAAGAAAAAAAGGAAATTCTTGGTCCTAGATTAAAGAAAAAAAGTTGAGAAATTTTTTGAAAAATAAATTAAGAAAACCAAACCGGATTGAATCGGTTTTGACGGTTTGAACCACTATTGAACCAGATGATAAATTTATTTTTCTAGGTGGCTTAGTAAATTCCAATAGGAGAATTGAGGCCACCATTGGATAGAGAATGAATTTAGATGAATTTAGAAATTTTTAATTTTGAAAAATTCAATCGAATCAGGCCATAACCGGCCGGTTTAAGCTTTGAGCCTGATTCGGACCGGTCCGGTCTAGTTTGGAACAGTGTCGTCTTCTTCCTTCAGATGACAACACTATTCACTTGCCAGAAAACTTAGCAGCACCGGCGAAGATAAAATGTAAACCCCACCCTTTTTTAATTAAGGAAAATTAGGAAAAGAACTGATCAAACCGAGTGAGAAAACCAAACCGGTTCACAAACCCGATTATCAAGAAACGGGCAATTTGGAAATTTACAACTCCCTAGTGATCCCAAGGATTCATAAATCCTTGGGAAAGAACCTTAGGACAAATTGGAAGAGAGAAACCAGACTGGTTCATCTGAACCGGATCCAACTAGATCAAACCGGTTTATAAACCGAGTTGTTTCATGAACCTAAATCGATAAAGGAAGGACAAACCTGGAAATTTATGTATCCCGAGTGACTCAATGAATCCCAAAAGTCATGGAAATTGACTTGAGAATGGATTGGAGATGAAAACCAAACTAGTTCACGTGAATCAGATCCGAACCGGATTGAACCGGTTTGGACCAATTTGAACCACTATTGAACCAGATTCTAAATTCATTTTTTTAGGTGGCTTAAAAAATTCAAATTTGAGATTTGAGGCCACCATTAGATAAAAAATTAATTTAGATGAATTTAAAAATTTTTATATTTGAAAAATCCAGTCGAATTGGGGGTGAACCGGCCAGTTTAAGCTTTGAATACTGTTCAGAATAGTGTCGTCTTCTTCCTTTAGATGACAACACTGTTCACTCGCCGAAAAATCGCACAGCGCTGGCAGAGCTAAAAAGTCTTTGGCGAGTTTCATGTAATGAATGACTACCATTAAGGCGCCAATCAGACGGCCAAGAAGTCCCCGGACTTCCTATATAAAGACCCTCTCCCCATTCATCCTCTCCAAACCTAAAAACTCCATTCTCTCTCAACATATGCATTTTCCAGTGAAGCTCGAACTAGAGCCCCGACTTGGGCACTTTTCTGAGTCAAACAAGGTGAGGTTGGATTCTTTAGAACTGGGGAGAAGTCAGCTACATGCCTATAATCTCCATTTGCTCCGAGGGTCGCCGGAGAAGCGTCAGCGAGATGGAACAATAAAGCAGCTTCGACGGACTAAAGCTGCCCTATTTCGACTGAGCTAAAATCAGCCATTTCGAGCCTTTATCAAGCCAAACCAAGCCCTCCCAATTCCTCCTCAGCCCTCCCATGGCTAAATTGGATCGGAAAGGTAAGTCAATTTGGCTCCCCCATGCAATTTTCGACCGATGCTAGAGAGAGAACCAATAGAATTTAGATGATGAAATTCTAACTCAATTTTGCATCAATTGTTGCAATTGTTGATTCTAGGATAAACCTCAAGATGAGAGCTATCTGCCCAGATCGAAAGCTCGGACCGTCGTGCCCTAGATAGTGAGTAATTGAAGCTTTCTCTCTCTATAGTCTATTTTCCGACGAAGCTTCGTTTGAGTTCATTCCAGCGTCAAAACTTATGGTTTAAAGTGCTATTGAATTGTATGAACATGTAGGAACTCATTTTTAATTTCAATTTCAACAATTAGAAGTGTTTAATTGGTTAATTTGATGAAATCAAATTCGACTGTGTTAGGAAGTTGAAATTGGGGATTTTTGAAAATTCGAAGGACCAAGATGCAATTTTATAAAATTGAGGGTCAATTAGGCATGATAAGAATGTTAGAGGGCCAATTGAGGAATTTTAGAATTTTTGGGGTGAAACTTACCATTTTTGTAAAGGAAGGGCAAAATGGTAATCTTGGAAAATTTGGGGACCAAATTGGAAATTTGGTAAAACTTGAACCCCTTTTTTATGAAATTGGGTAAATTGAAGTCCCAAGAGTATTTTAAGGTTTTCGGACTCAATTTGAGGAAAAACCGACATTAGGGACTTAAAGTTAAAGAAAATTAACTTAAGGGACCTAATTACAAATAAATGAATAGTTTGATTTTTCTCATTCATTTGGAATGAATGAAGTCTATTAGGCTGAGGGATAATGAACAAGGATGTTCACATCATGTAGGAACACGAAGTACCAGGAAAGCCAACAAGGACAAGTTCATGTGAATACAAAGAATCGGTCAGAGTGTAATTCATTGCATTAATGGGTGAGTGGGATTTTATATCATACCTGATTGGGGATGATAAGTACCTCGAAATGAAAACCCACTACTTAGGGGTATTTTAAACATCACAACTTAGATAAGTGATGTGAAAATGACATGGAAAAACTACTTAAGGGTTGTAAGTAGATCATACCCGGTTGGTAGAAGTGGACGTGATTCTATCTAGGTGGCCGGTAAAGTCGCTCTGACACCACAAGTGGGTTCAATGGACGTACTGGCCTGCAATTGTGTGATTGACCTTAATGATGAATGATGTGTGTTGGGTGATGACACAATGTGAATAATAAGAAATTGTGATCAAACAAGAAATTGGAAATGGAAGGATTTTTTTTAAAGGAAATAAGGAGTCTAGTACACTCCAAACAAATTTTTTTCCTAAAAGTCAAATTTTGAAAACCCATTCACTGAGTCATTGTACTCACCCCCTCCCTCATCCCTTTTTAGGAAATCTCGGAAAGCCTACCCTCAAGGACCACCAAATAATATGCCTATGAGACAGGTATGATAAATTTAAAAATCTATTTAGTTTTGATTTATGTTATTCCATGAAAGGTGCAAGTTAAAGGACGCCTTACTCTTTACGGGTTATAATAAGATGAAACCCTTAAATAAACCGTGAGAGTGACGGGTTGATCATGGGGATCTAACCAAACTGGATTGGGGCATGACGTGAAAAGTCTATGGCGAGGGAGTTTCATGTAATGAATGATTGCCATTAAGGTGCCAATCGAAAGGCCAAGAAGTCCCTAAGCTTCCTATATAAATAGCCCATTCTCATTCATCGTCCACATACCTAAAAACTCAACTCTCTCCCTATTGCTCCATTTTTTGGGTAAGCTCGAACCAGAGCTCTGACTTGGACATTTTTCTGAGCCGAAGAAGGCGTGGTCAAATTCTTTGGATTCGGGGATAAGTCAGCTATACGACTGTAGTCTCCATTTGTGCCAAGGGTCAACAGAGAAAAGCCGACATGATAGAGTAGTGAAGCAACTCCGGTGGACCGAAGCTGCCTTGTTTCGGCCGAGCTGAAATTGGCCAATTTGAGCCCTTCTCATGCCAAACCAAGCCTTCCCAACACCTCCACAACCCTCCTACAACTGAATTAGAGCAGAAAGGTAAGCCAATTTAGCTCCCCTCTATATTTTCTAATCAGTGCTAGAGAGAGAACCGACGAAAATTAACTGACCAAATTCTCCCTCAATTCGACATCAATTAATGAAATTCTTGATCCTAGGAGTAACCTCAGGACAAGAACTCTCTACCTATATTGAAAGCTCAGACCATTGCACCCCCGACGGTAAGCTTTTCAAGTTCTCTCTCTACGTTCAGTTTTTTGGAAAAGCTTCGTTTGAGCTCGTTCCAGCATTAAATTATGTGATTCAAAGTGCAATTGAATCATATGGAGGCGTAGGAAATCCAATCTAACTTCAATTTCAACAATTAAACTCATTTGATTGGTCAATTTGAGGAAATCAAATTCGGCTAAGTAGGAAGGTTAAAATTGGGGGAAAATTTTGGGAAATTTTGGGGATTTCAAAAATTTAAGGGACTAAAGTGCAATTTCATAAAATTGAGTGCCAAGTGGACATGGAAAAGATGTTGGATGACCAATTGGTCATTTTTTGGAATTTTTGGAGTGAAACTTACCATTTTTGTAAAGAGGGGAAAAATGGTAATTTTGGAAAAGTTGGGGACCAAATTGGGAATTTGAGAAACTTGAACCCCTTTTGTGATTTTGAATAAATTGTGGTCCTATGGTGAAATTTAGAAGTTTCAGGACTCAATTTGGGGAAAATCGACATTAGGGACCTAATGTTAAAGAAAAGAACTGTATAGACCTAATTACAATAAAAAAAAAGTTTGAGTATTTCATCCATTCACGATGAATGAATAAGGATAAGCCTTAAAGTGTTCTCGGTATTTCATCCTTAATGGCATTAAGGCTATTAGACTGGTTCCTTGTTCATTATACTGGGAATGCCATTAAGGATGAAATACTGGGAACACCATTAAGGATAAGCTCGCGTGAAGACAAAGAACTGGTCAAGAGGAGATCACTGCATTATCGGGTGAGTGGGATTTAATATCATACTCGGTTGGGATGATAAGCATTTTAGAATTGAAACCCACTATTAAGTGGTATTTTAACCATCACACCTGAGAGGAGTGAAGTGGAAATTAAGCAAAAAAAACTACTTACCAGTTGTAAGTAGATCATACCTGGTTGGTATGATAAACTTCTTGGAAGGAAGTAGAAAACTTGCTTATCGGTTATAAGTAGAGACGTCTTCATACCTGGTTGGTATGATGGACAGATGAAATGTTTATTTTGTTGGAAGTGCTCTCCCCTAACTATGTGCCACGACTTAAAACCTTTGGGAGACCTTCTTAACAGGAGCTTGAATAGCTCAGATAGGCCGGATGCCTCAGTTTTGGAACTTGGGACTAATATGCCTTATTTTGAAAATATCGTACAGTGGGCCCAAAGCCAGTTGGCACAAGCAGTAGCTTGTAAACAAACATGAATTAAGCCATGAAAATATTAAATGAATGATTTGTATGGCAATGGTACTAAGACAGGAGCGACATACTCGATGGACTAGCAACAATGCGACATGATAGGTCGATGGACTAGTCGAGACAAACATCTATAGGTCAAGTTGAGGGTTGGGGTCATTAGATCAGTGGCACCAAAGATTAAATGGCTTATGAGAAAATTTGTTGTTTTGTGCATGCAATGAGTTATAGGATCTTCAAGACACCCAAGAGGGGTAGTGATGCGTCCTAGGGCTACTTGACGACATGGTGGAAATAAGGGCAGTTAGTCATGCTAGCAGTCTTGGAAGCTCGACATAGCTTCATGCGCATGAGACCGAGGTGGTGACAGGATGAGGTCTCTATCCTCATACGGACCCTGAGTTTGGTTTAGGGGATTGAGGGTCGGATCTCGCACACATCCACTCATTCTTAGGGTAAAAGTGGACGTGCTTCTATCTAGGTGGTCAGTAAAGTCGCTCCAACACCACAAGTGGGTGCAGTGGACATGCTGCCCTGTGAATGTGTGTTCCTTTCATGATGAAGGGTGTGTGTTGGTTGATAAACACACCATTGTGATGAGAAATGACTATAAAAACCGAGATTTGAGACTGAAATATATTTTAAAAAATAAGGAGTTACAATTCAAACTATTCTTTTTGAAAATCAAGTCTTTAAACCCCATTCACTAAGTTGTCGAACTCACCCCCTCCCTTATACCCCTTTTAGGTAACCAAAGGAAAACCTACCCATGGACTTCCAGTTAACTACACTTATAAGATAGGTATGGAAAGTTTAAATTTCATATAGTTTTGATTAGTGTTATTCCAAGAAAGGTACAGGTTTAAAGTATGCCTTACTCCTCACGATTTAAAGAAGGGGAAACTCTTAATAAACCGGGAGAGTGATGAATTGATTACGGGGATCTGACCAAACCAGGTTGGGGCGTGACATGTCCTTTGTAGCATGACATGTTTCGAAACTAACTCTGTATATTATAATTCTAGAGCCTCTCCTTGATATCTGTTCACAACTTACTAGTCCTTTATGGATCATAGGATTTCATCCCTCCTTACCATCTGGTAGTGTTTCTACCTTGAATGTTATCCTAACATCCAATGTTGATAACTCCAACTTTTGGTTATTTTGCGCTACCCTCGTAATTCTTCCTATTTAGAAATTTGGACTTCCCAGTACCAAATTCTTTCACTTCCTTCCTTAGATGGTGTTCCCATACTATTATTCTTGCATTGTTAGAATGTTTCACCAATCATTTCCACTTCTTGCTTCTCTTCCATGCACCTAATTTTCCTATGTTAGATGTCATGCTTTTCATTACTGTTTGGGTTTTCCTTATTTACTAGTCCCTCTCTAACCTCTTTATTAGGCATTCTCGGTTCCACTATCAGGTTTCTAGATCACTTCTCGACTTACCTTGTAGATCTCCATCTCTGGTAATTCACACCATTTTAGTACCAAATCCTCATAATTGATGGCATCCTTACTTAATGATTTTTGTTTCTTAGTCCATCCTTACTCGTTCATGACCATTTCGCGGTTACTCTCCCTTCACTCTCATTTGATCCCTTACAGTATACTTATTGATTCCTTTGACTTACCTTGGAGAGTTCTATTTTGTTGGTCCCATTCTCCACTCTCATTATTCGAAGTAGAGACTTTCATTTTTGGAACTATGTGTTCCACCATCTTACCATTCTTTGAAGCTTTCCTTCTTTCATATCCTTACACCATTTTCATATTGGTGCATTCGCCCATCTTTAATCCTTCACTGACATTAAATTTCCATTTCGAACTTTATTTCCTATCAGAGGAATTTCCAATTATCGAGTCTTAAGCTCTTCTCATGTGAGCGTGAACCAGAACCAATCTTGAGGTCCATCATTATTCCTTTAATCATCTCTTGGTTGGAGTGCGTACTTCTCCAAGATTTCTTTACTTTAGGAAATCCTTTCCCTTATTCCTTTATTAAGGGTATGCCACCCATCCCCACTTGTTATGGCATCATTTGATGCTATCTTCCTGCTCACCCATTCCTTCGGTTTAATTTGCTCATTGGGCTCTCATCAGTACACTTCTCTTTTACTTGGTCCTTTACCTCAACCTTCATTCCATTTGCAAGCTTACCTTATTATTCCAATTTAATTGAATCAATCACTTCTTCATTGTGATAGATACCTCTCCAGGACTCCCTTCCTTCGTAGTCTTTTTCCCCACTTCCCGAAATTTCCCATTTCATTCATCCTTATGGGTATCAGACCCTAGAGAAACTTTATGATGTCCTTTGATGCCATCCTACATGTTGCCCTTTCTTTTTGAATATTGAAACATGCTTTGTACCCTATCCTTATTCCTACTTGTACCCCGTTACAAGTTTACTTTCTTAGGGAAGAGTTCAGATCCCTTTTGTTCTAAGATTTCTGGACTTCCTTGCGAGAGGCTTACTTAATCCTTCTCGTGGCTTGAGTTTGACCATCCTTAACATATCAGTTGATATTAATCCTTTTTGGTCATTGGTTGTTATAGGAATTTCCTTCATCCTTATTTTTTCGACGTTTGATCATCCCACTCCTTCTTTGCTCATATTTTTTTAAGGCACGAGATCGCATCATGATTTTCTGAGACATAAATGTTTAGGAACTTGATTGTTTTTTTATTCATTATCGAAATAGGAATACATTTAGGGCTTTATCTCCTCTTAAAGGGAGATTGTTAAAATGAATGGTCAGGAAGTACCCACTACTTTACTAGGATCTTGAAGAACTTCCTCCTAGGTGAGGTTGAAATCACTAGTTGGAGCCGTGGTTCTTGGGGGTGGCCTTAATGGACGATAAAAATTCGACCAAAATTCTCTTTAAAACACATACAACTTCCAACTCTTTTGACCCAACTTGTAGAAAGCCTAGCTCCACTGTCCGACCACCTTAGTGGGCGATCTTGGTGTCCTTAGAAAGCTAAGGAAGTCAGTTTTCCAATGCCACCTCTCCCAACCCTCAACTCTCAATCTATTAGTGCTCGCGTGATCGCACAATATTAGAGCTCCGACAGCCAGAAACAGAGTAGCTACTTTAAGTGATAATTTTGAGGACCTCGATGGCTCTAGACATCTAGGAACAATTCAGCAGACTACTAATAGCACCAACTTTCCTTAGCCATCGACCATACTTGATTTGATAACTATGGAAAGAGAATTAAATCATTCAATTTCCAATTTGAAAGTTAAGTGGGTGAGCTAACTAAAATGGACATTTCGGGTTCTAAATACCACCAATCAAGGTGATTCAAGTGGCCACAGAACGTGCTATCTTTGGTGAGTTCCTGACTTTGAACCACCTTTTATTCATTTTTTGATAAGTTTCTGATCAAGCTTAATTGAAGCAATTCTGGCCAAGTCTGGCCAAACAAGGTTATGACAGCCTAGAGGGAGGTTAGGGGGACCTTGACACTTAGTTTTTGGAGATAATTTGGTCATATGTCTAAGGTTAGGATTAGAATGCAAATAAGTGAAATTTAGGGGACCCAAATAATGAACGTTTTGTGGGGTCAAAGGCTAAATGAAGTTTTGGGACTGATTGAAATGTTTGGTGAAGTTGGGGGGGGGGGGGGGGGGGGAGGGGGGCAGCTTGGGTTGCCTATTGTGGAAGGTCTTGGAACCTATTTGCAATAAAGACAAAGTTAAGGACTAAAGTGCAAATAAGAGTATTTGCACGACCAAAATGTAACTTTTGGGCAGTACAAGGGCCTAAACATAATTTGAGAAAGTTTAGGGATCCAAATGGGAAGAATGGGGGTAAAGAAATCCTAAAACCTAAGTTATAAATAAGAGGGGGAAATGGTAATTTTGCCTATTTGGAAAGAAATCCAGCTTGGAATTGTTACAAAGCCTATTGGGGAATAATATGGAACTCAAGAAAACTTGAGGGACTAAAATAGAAGGTTTGGGAAGTCTAAAGGTCTCAGAAAGATAAGTGTAAAATGAGACCTAGGAAGGTCCTATGGTATTTTGAGAACCCACGTAAAGGACTTGTAAAAGTCTAGGTTCCAAAATAAAAAGTTGTTCGACGAGTGGGTCGAGTAAACCGAGCCTAAGGGGTGAAGTAATAATTTTCAAGGGAAATTTCGGTGTACAGTTTATATAGTTATTAGGGTACTTGAACTGAACACACATATTTACTTTGACTCCTATAAAGAAGTAAAATAACATTTGAGTGAGGATCACTGACTCAGAGACAGGAGGAAAGTATGTCAGAACAAACAAGTTTCGACAAAAATGGTGAGTGGGATTTTCGACTTCACATCTAATTGGACCAATGTGCATTTACTCACATTATATAAAATGTTGATGTGAATATACTGGAAAAAGTATTTTTGGAAAGCCTAGAAAAGCCGACACCAAGATGTCCATAGAGAATCAAAGACATAATCCGATTAGTTCGGAAGAATGAACCAAGAATCGATAATGATACGATCAAGTAGGATTTAAGAGTTAAAGAGGGTTGAGATCCCGACCCTTATGATGTAATGAGTAAAAAGGGAATACAAAACCTTTGTAACTATAGGAGGCGACCCATTGGGGTAAATGGATCCAGGACATGTCTTAGGAAAAGAGACATGATCCATATTAAAGAAATGAGCCTAGATTCATGTTATAGAAAGGACCATGTGTCCACAAGATGACCAAGGGAGCTAATGCTTGATGGGTCTAAGAAATCACAAACTTGGGGGACCGAGTGAAGGGCCTAGATAATGTAAAGGTTAAAGTCCTAAGACCGATAGTTGAAAAGAGGTCCAGTAAAGGGACCTAATAGCAATCCATGGGGAATCACGAGATGATCCCTAGAGAAGATTATGTATAGAGATAACTAGTAGAGGATCGGACCCTATGAATAACCAATGGTGATGCCCATATATGAAAATGAGTAGGGGTCGAGAGAGGCCCATATTAATGAACATGAAATGGAGGCGGTTAAGAGAACACCGTGCTCCGAGAATATTATATTAATCATATGCGTGAGACGATCCACTAAGGATCAAGATCCCAATGGTTCATTGCACATGACAATGATAAAATCCCTAATGAACAAGAAATGGAGACATTTGAGAGAACACTATACTTTAAGAATGAATACAACATACGTGTCATATACCTATTGTAAGATTGGGAAATCCCAACATGAAGACCGAGTTGAGTTGAACTAGAAAGTTGGATTGAACTAGGAGAGTAATATTAAATTAAGAAAAGAAATTGAATCGAACATAAGGGATCGATAGAGAGGCCAAGAGGGGTGAGAAAGTGTCCTGAGTAACCCGTAGGGGCATCTCTCGACACAAAGTCAAGGATTGGGAGAAAACTGGGAGAGAACTAGATTGAACTAGGTTTAAGCTGTGTGGAATCATAAACCACCCTGAATATTTAAGGAGTAAAAAAAAAATCCAAATTAAGTGGTTTTTTAGTCCATTCAATAGGAAATTGAATATAGAAATTTTAATTATTTTTATTTTTTCAAGAAACAGTAAGGAAATGGGTGAACCGGGCCAAAAACCATCGAACAAGTTGAGAAATTTGATGGAAACTAGTTCACTACATTGCAAACTAGGAAGTGTGTAACGTCGGGCACATGCAGATGTGTGTGTGTCGTCTTCCTCGCCTGACTCTTAGATCTAAATACCAGTTTTAACCCAACAACACACCGTTGACCACCGACTCCACCGCTTGGGGAAATTAATTCATTTCTAGTACCACAAACTATGAATTAATGAGAGAATGCTATGGATAGATAGCCACACAAGTCTAGATCACAACCATATAAATTGGGGTTGTTCCCTCATCGAAATTTACTTGGAATTCTCTCTCAACTATTGACTACTCCTAAATTCAATGACCTTGCTACTAGAGAGAAAAGCTGTAGTATTAGGAAATTACCAATTCACAAGCCATAAAGAAATGAATAGGGGAATGAGATTGAACCCATAGCAAAATGTCCCCTAAGTAACTCAATCGGACTAGAAAGGAAGAGAGGGGTCGATAGAGGGGCCAAAAGGGGTAAGTTGGTGCTTGGGAGACATTTGGGAGTGCCCTGTAACACAAAGATGATGATAGGGAGGAAACCAGAAGAAAATTGGTTCAGACCAAGTTCGGGTTAGAGGAGCCCCAAACCCCGCACACTAATTTTTGAGGGAGATAAACAAATACAAATGAGACAGTTCTTAAGACCATTCAATAGGAAATTGAATATAGAATTTTAAGGTATTTTTACTTTCTCTAGAATCAGTCAGAAAGTCGTGAACTAGGCAAAAAATCATAGAACCAATTGAGAAATTCACTATAAATCGATTCGCTAGAGTGTCAAACCGATTAGATTACTCAGAATACCCTGTTTTCACCTGATGACTCACCTAGACAACCTAAATTTACCACTTGGGAAAATTAATCCATTTTTGAGGCCTCAAACTATAAAATGAAGAAAGAAGCCTACGACTATATTGCAACAGAGGTCTAGATCATCTCCATATAAATTAGGGTTGCTCCCTCGTCAAAATTTGCTGAGAATATTCTCCTAACCACCGAATGCTCCCTTTTCTGGTGACTGGACTACAAGAGAAAAATTTTCCACCGTTCGAACATCTCCAACGATGTTCTTGGTACCTCTAGAAAGCGGGTGACCTCAGCTTTCAATTGCTATCCCTCTTGACCCTCAACTCTTCTCTATTGTTGTCGATGAGATCGCACATTTCCCGATCACCAATGACCCGAATGAGAGTAGCCATTTTAGGAGCTAATTCTGATGGCCACGACGACCCTCATGAGTAGAGAAAAATTAGGTGAATCCCTTGAGCCTCCAACTTTCCATAGCCTCCAAATTTGCCCAATTTGAGTTAGATTTAAGGATGAATTAAACTGTCCAAGTTTAAAATCATGGGTCTAGTGGCCGAGCTGACTAAAACATGAATAATAAGATATTTAGACCACCATTTAAGTCATTCAAATTGCTAGAGGTTCTTGGGAGAGCAGGTTTCTGACCCCACTGGCCTCGATGACCGAGGTGCCACCTCTGATGAGATCCTGACTCCGACCCGACTCTAACTTGTCTGGATGCAAGTTTTTGATCATGGTTGATCAGAGCTTCTCCGATTGATTAGAGCTCATCCAACCGACCCCAAGAAAACTAGGTTTACAATGGCCTAGAGAGAGGCTAGGGGGACCTCCCCACTTAATTTGGTAATTTTTGGAAATAGTTTAGATTTGGGTCAATGGTCGGGGGCCAAAATGAAAAGATTTGAATGTCAAGGACCCAAATGCATTTGAGGTTTTGATGGGGTCTTACTTATGGGAAAAATAAAGTTTTGGGGCTTGTAGGAAAGTTTGGTGAAGGTTGGGGATCGGGGTTTTTAAAGAGGAATGACTAGGGACCTATTTGCAATAAATGTAAAGTTAGGGTCCTAAGTGCAAAATCATGATTTTGCATGGCTAAATGGCAACCTTTGGAAAACCTAAGGACCCGAACGTGATTTAAAAGCGTTTGGGGACCTAAATGATGAGTTTGGGGGTTTGAGGAACCCCAAAGCCCAAGTTTGAAGGATGAAGGCTAAAAATGTTATTTTGCTAAAACTTAGGGGCTTTTGGTAATTTCAAGAAAGTATGGCTTGAAATATTTAAAATGGTTATCAAGGACATAAATGGGACCCAAGAGAACTTGGGGGACCCAAATGACATACTTAGAAAATTTTAAGGTCCAAAGAGGAAATATTTTAAAAGGAAAGGGGCAAAATGATGATTTTGCATAAGTGGACGACCGAATGCTAATTTATTAAAATAAAACCACTAGGTGGTCAGTGAAAGGAATGGTTCTTAATGAATTGCTCAATAGAATGAACCTAAGTATGAGCCAAGTAGGTTCCATGGAGAAGGCTCAGCCAAGAGGCGGGTCATCCGTTATTGAGCCGAGTAACTGGAACCTCGAGAAGAACCTAAACCGTAAGATCATAAATTGGAATATAATAGGCTAAGTGTTTCTGGTCAGAAGTTGGTCTGACCTTATTGTGCTACCCCGTGCAAATAAAACAAGAGTCATCAAGTGGGATCTAGAGCGGGATTTTTGGGATAACCCATGAGACGAACAGGTTCCGTGAATCAGGTGAGTGAGTGTGTTTTGACGGTGCATCTTATTGGACTGACCAAGTTTTGATCATTTCATACTTGTGTGATCTTATGTGTTAAGGTAGCAAGCTGAATCTTGAAAGCTCATATAAGAAGTGTGAACCGGTAATAGCATGTCCACTAAATCAAATATCATTTTAAAAGTGTGAGTAAGAACCGGGCACGAGGACTGATGTATGAAATAAATACCGATTTTGAGAAACTAAAGGAAACCCATTTTGGCGTAGAGCCATTGTTTGAATTGGAGAGAGGGTTGATGAGGGTTGGACTCCCACTGTGAAACCCGACCCTCGGACCAAGTAAATCGGGTAAAGAACCGATAGTTTTGAGAAAACCGAGCTGAAAAAGGAACAAAAAAATGACAAATAAGGGTTAAAATGGGAAATTGGAAAATTTCAAGTGACAAAAAATTCATAAAAATCATGAGGAAGAACCGGGAAGGGGAATTGATGATAGAACCAGACTAGTTCGGGGTGAACCGAACCTGAACTGGACCAAATTGGCATGAACTAGAGTGAACCGGTTCACAAATTCATTTTTCTATGTGGCTTAAAAATGTTATTTTGGGAAATTGAGACCACCATTAGATAGAAAATGATTTAGATTAATTTAGAAAATTTTAAATTTCAGAAAAATGGTCGAACTGGGTCCAAACCGGCCGATTTCGAAATTTGGACAGGGAACTCGGTCAGACGTGACTGGTCAATGGTTAACAAACTAGTCAATGGTCAATGACGCCCCGTCAGCAGCCACACAAGCACGGACAGCCAATGGGAGGCTGCCACGTGTCCGGTTAAGGTCAACGGATGAGCAGTCAGCATGTCACGCAGACACGTGTAACTAATGGGAGGCTACCACATGTCTGGTCAACGGGTCAACGACTGACATGGTGACAAAGATAGATCTCCACATCAGAAAAACTGACCAATCACAACGCGCCATGTGGCACTTCTACAACATCATCGTCTTCAACCTCTAGCCGTTGATAGAGAGAAGAGAGAAGAAAGAGTCGTCAAAAAGGCTTAAGTCTCTGGCGACTCGAAAAACTCTCTGGTCAGGTTGTCGATGGCCGAGTCGGAGGCTGAGTCTTACATCAGTGGGTAGTCTAAGCAGTTGTTGAGCTTCCTATATAAAGAGCACTCCTCCATTCGATCTAAGCATTCCACAATCGACCGAAGAAGATGAACTACTCAGTTTTTTGGTGAGCAGCAAACCAGAGCTTTGGCATCAGGGCTTTTCTCCACCTCTGAAGCTACATTTGGTACCATAATAACTAGGAGGAAGACCTCTACGCAGCAACACCCTCCATTCCACCCGAGAGCCACCATAGAAGAATGAGGAAGCTCAAATAGTAACACTGCTCCTCGACTGTTAGCAGCTCAAGCAGTCCCCACTCCAATTCTGGCCAAACCAAGCCTCCCAAACACCACCTAGAGGTGCCCGACCTTCCCCTGAGCTAGCATGGTAAGCCCCTCCGCCGCCCCTTCGCTAAAAAATACTATTCATGGTGCATTTCTGTAAGAACTGAAACAAAGAAATTCACACTACTCAGTCCACCAATTGAGGCGCGGTTAGATCCAGGGATGATCCCTGGGAGGAGAACAATCCAGAGAAAGCAAGAGCTCCAGTCGTCAGACCCTCATCGGTAAGATATCGAAGCTTTCTCTCTCTAAACTAAAATTTTCGGCGAAGCTCCTTTTGAGCTCATTTCTAAGCCAAATCGAGTAGTTTAAAGCTCAAAATGACGAGGGAGATAGAGAGAAGACAATTCAGATCACCAATTGAGACAATTAACCATGTTTTGGGGGTCAATTGAACAAAATTGTGATTCGGTGACCAAATTGCAATTTTTGAGAAATTGGACAATTTGAGGATTTTTGGGAAATTGTGGGCGGAATTATAATTTAAGGAAAATTGAGGCATTTTCATGAAATTAACTTTCAATTGAGACCCAATTAAAGCAATTGGATGAAATGGAGGGCCAAATGGGAATTTTTGAAAGTTCAAGGACCAATTTGTATTTTTTGAGAAGTTAAGGACCAATTGGCAATTTTGGGAAAATTGAAGATCAATTGGTAATTTCAGAAATTTTACTGACCATGAGAAATAATTGGAAGTAATGGCGACTTAATAGTGGTTAAATGACGATTTGGGACCCAAATGTAAGATTATAGACATTAAGGGACCTAAATGCAATTAAGGCATAATGTGAGGGCCTATGCGCAAATACCTGAAACTATGAGGTCCCTTATGTCGATTCTCCTTATAAGGGTACTTGAACCATGCAGGAGCTGATTGTTCTAGTACCAGCGCGAGGAAGCGCACCACAACTCGAGGACTCACCTAGAAGGCCACGTCACGACTACTAGGTGAGTGAGATTTTTAACATCATACCCAATTGGGGGTGATGAGAACGGTTTCTAAGTTTGAAAATCATTTTTTAGGATAGGTCTCCCTTGACAGTGTGAAACTTGTTAAATATTTTGGGAGACATTTCTGATGGGAGCCGAGATTTCTTCAACAGGCTTGAGGCCTTGAATTTAAAAATGATAGGGCCGAAGGCCTTTTTTTTGGAAAACTTGTGAAGTTGGCCTAAGGCCAATGTGCATGGGTTGGACCCGTAGACAAACACGAACTATAAGAACCATGAAAACTTCGAGAAAAACTGGAATTGTTTTGTAATTGTCCACGGGGCCAAAACATGACTAACAAAGCTTGATAGGCTAGTGGCAGTGCGCCTAGACCAGGTTGATGAACTAGTCAAGACAAACAGCTGCAGGCCAGGTCGAGTGTTGGGGTCATTGGACCGTTGGCACCAAAGAGCATGATTAATAAGTCAAAATTATTGTATGCATGCATGAGGAATTCAGGAGCATCTAGATGCCTAAGAGGGGTAGTTGATGAGTCCCAAGGGTTGTTGGATGACCTGGATGCAATAAGGGCGGGTCTATCGTGCAAGTTTATCATGAAGCTCTGGCTGTTTCCTGTGCACTGAGACCAAGGCCGGAGGGGAAATGAGGTCTCATCTCGCTAAAGGGACATGGTGAAGTAATCAGGGTTTGAAGTGTCAGACTATTGATGTTCACTCAAACTCAGGGTAGTGGCAATGCACCTCTATTCGGATCAACGAAATGAGAGTTTGAAGTGTTAAATAATTGATGTCTACTCAAACTTAGGGTAGAGGCAGTGCACCTCTATTCGAATGGACAATATGAGGGTTTTAAGTGTTAGACTATTGATGTCCACTCAAACTCATGTGGATGACAAAGATGCATCGAGCCACAAGTGGAACGATCGAGGACTATTCTACAAACATGTGATCCCTTTCTATGATAGAAAGGGCATGTGATTGTTTGCTGAGGCGTCTCCCGAGCAAGGGGAAATATTCAAGAAGAGATAAAATCATATTACAATAAATTAAAATTATAAAACTCTTTCGATAGACTGGTTGTTTTGAAAACTCACTTCCCAACCCCCACTCTCTGAGTTGTAGAAACTCACACCCTCCCATTAACATTTTTTCAGGGGAAACACCTCGCCACGATGAGCCTGGACTAGGAGAAGAAGCCAATGGTACTGCCATCATGTAACTTTTATGTCTTGTAAACTTTGTTATGGAAAAGAGGTACTCCAATGCCTCTTCCTTCCTCAGACTATTTAGTAGAAATACTAGATTAATACGAGGAAGGGTGGTGGGTTGATCACAAAACCCCGACCAAACTAGGTAGGGGAGTGACACCTAGTATGTATGCATTATTGTTGTAGTGACCAGGTCGGGGATCATGCAATGAGACTTGAGTCTGGGGCTGTTGGGCCAGTTGTTTAAAAAGGGAAGTAGATTCCTGTAAAGCCGAGCTCTTGGTGTTTGTGCATACATCCTTTAAGGGGAGTTAACTAGTGAGTATCCGAACTCCCATGTTTATCCATGTATGAGCATGTTGATTGTGGGGTGCATTCTTGTTTGCAAGATGATGGGGAGTCAGGCATATGTTGCGTTGAGCTCCCAGTAACACAATCCCTATAGCACCGTTATGAGTAATGGCCATAAATGCCACATTATGACTTGTAGTTATATGATTTGTTATTGTGAATACTAGTATCGGGAAACATGCGCAACATATGGATTCCTTCGTGGTTGTGTCATCGCTCACGGGGAAAATGGAAAGGAGACCAGGGAGTGCACAGTGAAATCTTCCATGTTTGTCGGGATACTCGGATTACATATGGATATCGTCCTAGTACACCTTTATGACAGGGAGATAGTGGAGATGAGTCGTATGTGTAGGGGCCATAGGCTGGAGAGAGGTGGTTATGCGACTATGACCCGAGTGCTAAGACACCAGCTATGAGATGACACGTGAAGGTGTCGGTTGCGGTGAAGGTTCGCTAACCTTGCACTCCAGTTCCATGTCCAGGGTCATCCCATGAGAGTGGTGCATTCTAGGGATGTTTTATGTGGGGCCTGAGTAGCCCAAATTGTTGTGTAGGCTTGAGTGCCACATTTGTGTGCATGAGCGGCTGCAAGGTTCCCCAGACCCCGGGTGCTAAGGCACCGAGTTATGAGACGACACATGTATGGTGCCGGTTGTGGGAATAGAGCCCTTGGGCCTCCCACACTCTAGCTTTTGGTCTAGGATAGCATGAGTGGCGATCCATTTTGGTCAGAATTGTGAATGTGTGTTTAGGGCAATGAGTTGTCTCTCCTTTGTGTTGATGCCTAAGTATCCAAGATGGGGCATGAGTCATGCGTAGCTTGGAAGTTCCGCCCAAGCATAGGTCATGTTGTGGTGCAGGACCATGTCCCAAGTTTGCATTCAATGAACTAAGGGCATGAATACCCAAAAAGGAGGAGACCAAGATAACATGGACGTAGAATAGAGATGAGCAGGAAGATTGAGACTCTATCTCAGAGGGGCAAAAATGAACCACAAGGCTTAGATTGGTGATGTGAGCATTAAAAGTAGATTTTAGCACTAGGTGCTTTATGGTAATTGTCTGGATCATAAGCCATGTAGTGGCATGACGACATTGTCCCACTCATTAAGCTGTGAGCTCACCCCCTCCCCCAAACTAATTTGCAAGTAAGCTTAAGTTACTCGAGGCGAGGTCAAAGTAGCATACTCCTGAAGCATCCTAATACCCAAGGTAACCTCATAACCTACACATGAAGTACAATTCTTATCATATTGCTAATGCTCCCGAGGTTTTTTATGGTAAACTGGTAAAGGGGATCATGTTGTATTCCCTTACATGAAAAGTTTAAAATTTCCACTATTTTCTCTAAAGTGGTTTGTGGGTCTAAGCCTGGATTCCATCGGTTTTACCTTGGTGAAGGATCCTGCCTTTATAACATTGAGGGGATTGAGGGGGGGGGGGGGGGACGGGTTCATGGGTCCTCGACCAAGGTAAATCGAGTCATGACAACCCTTTTGAAACAAAAATAGTTTTGGGAGGGATGGAACCCGAGGTTAGCAATGATAAGCATTCGTATATAAGATTAAGTTAACAAGTTCATGAATTAACTCTACCAATCCTTGTTGTAGACATGGCTATCACTCACACCACCAACCGGGTGCATAGAGGAAGAAGAAGGCACAAACACTGAGGGTAGTAAACCCCAGGTCTGAGCCGTTCCCGGTGAACTACAATGATTTGGAGAACATAGCTCTGGAGGATATAGATAGTTGAGCGTCAGGCCTCGTGGGATTGGGGTACTACGAGGACTAGTCCAACCGACCGCTCGTCATACTGGACACCAATAACCACAGATGGGCAAGCTTGTTCGAGAGCGTGGGTTGTTTCCATGGCAGGGGAGATGTGGTGAGAGCCAAGAATTGGCTTCACAACTTGAGAAAATGTATGGATGCCCTTCGGATGAATTACCTAGATCACTCATTGCTACGGGCTCCCCTCTGGTGAGGCCCAAGAATGGTGGAGGATGGTGCAACATGAATTCTAGATTGGCCATGCTGACATAAGGGAATGAGACAGTGGCACCCTATGCCACTAAGTTTATGTGACTCCATTGCTTCTGTAAACCCCATCCTTTAGTAATGAGAAAATTTGAGAAAGAACTGGTCAATGTGATCATTAAACCGAATTGCTCTGTAAACCCAACTAATTGGGGACGAGTGAATTCAAAAATTTCTAACTCCCATGTGACTCAAAAACAATTATAAACTTGTAAAAAGAACCCTAGGATGGTATGAAGAAGACAGGCCAAAGCAATTCAAGAGAACTGGGTCCGAACTGGATAGAATCGGTTTATGAACTAAGTTGCTTTATGAACTGGAACAGATAGAGAACGAGCAAAACAGAGAAATTCATCTCACTTGTGCCCCAAAGAAATTTATAAACCTTGGGAAGAAACCTTAGAACCAAGTGGGAGAGAAAAACTAGATCGGTTCAAGTGAATCGGACCCGAACCGAATCAAACTAGTTTAAGGACCAAGCCGGTTTATGAACCAGAATTGATAAAAAGATGGTAAACGAGGAATCTTATGGACTCTAAGTGACCCAAGGAGTCACAAAAGTCATGGAAATAGACTTGTGAAGAAATTGGAGGATGAAAACCAAACTGGTTCAGGTGAACCAGATCCAAACCGGTTCGGACCGGTTTGAACCACTAATGAACCGAACCCTAAATTCATTTTTCTACGTGGCTTAAATAATTAAAATTGGAGATTTGAGGCCACCATTGGATAGAGAATGAATTTAGAAATTTTTAGATTTGAAAAACTCGGTCGAATGAGGGGTGAACCGGCCAATTTAAGCTTGGAACCCGATTCGGACTGGTCCGATCCGGTTCGGAATAGTGTCATCTTCTTCCTCAGGATGACAGCACTGTTCACTCACTGGGAAATGGAAGAAATGCTGGCAAAGAAGAAATGCCTCTGTTGGGTACGTTTCAGGTCATCAATTCCTATCATAACGGTGCCAAACGGATGGCCAACGGGTCCCCAAGCTCCCTATATAAAGAGCCCCTCTCCATTTGTCCTCTCCACACCTAAAAAACTCTCTCTCTCTCTCTCTCAGTTGCTTAGTTTTCCTATGAAGCTTGAACAAGAGCTCTGATATAGGGTCAATTATAAGCCAAAGAAGGTGAGGTAGTGTTCATTAGAACCAGGGAGAAGTCAGCTACATGGTAGTAGCATCCGTTCGTCCTGAGAGTCACCAAAGAAGCGCCGGCGTGATCAAACAATGAAGCAGCTCCGACGGACTGAAGCTGCCCTGTTTCAGCCGAGTTGAAATCGGCCAATTTGAGCCCTCCTCAGGCCAAACCAACCTTTCCCGACATCATCTCAGCCCTTCCACGGCCGAATTAGGACTGAAAGGTAAGCCAATTCGGCTCCCCTTTATAATTTCATATCGTTGTTAGAGAGAGAGTCAGCCGAATTTTGATGAAGAAATTATAATCCAATTCCACATCAATTGAGGTCATTTTTTATCCTAGGAAGAACCTCTAGAGGAGAGCTACCTGCCCAGATAGAGAGCTCCGACCGCCGCGCCCTTACCGATGAGAAATTGAAGCTTTCTTTCGCTATAGTCTATTTTCTGGCGAAGCTCCATTTGAGCTCGTTCCGGCAATAAAATCTTTGATTCAAAGTTCCTTAGAATTGTATGAACATGTATAAACTCAATTCCAACTCCAATTTCAACAATTAGAGGTGTTTGATCGTTCAATTTGATGAAATCAAATTCAGTAGTGTTGAAGAGTTGAAATTGGGGGAAAATTTTGGGGAAATTTGAGGATTTTTGAAAATTCGAAGGACCAAAATGTAATTTTCTAAAATTGAGGGTCAATTGCTCATGATAAGAATATTAGAGGGCCAATTGAGAAATTTTAGAATTTTTGGGGTAAATTTTACCATTTTTCTAAAGAAGGGGCAAAATGGTAATTTTGGGAAACTATAAGGGCCTAAAGTAAAAGGAAAAATAACTTTAGGGGCCAATTTACAAATATTGGAAAAGATGTGAATCAAGTTATTCATACTGAATAAGGTGAACAAGTTAGATGATAATGAATAACGATGTTTATTTCATGTTGGAACACAAGACATCAAGAATGCTAGCTGAGGCTAAGCTTGCATGAGACGAAAACCTACTTAGTGGAATTTCACTACACAATCGAGTGAGTGAGATTTTTATATCATACCCGATTGGGATGATAAATACATCAGAAATGAAAATCCACTACTTATTGGTACATCACAACTTAGAGGAGTGGTGTGAAAATGACACGAAAAAACTAATTACTAGTTGTAAGTAGATCATACCCGGTTGGTATGATAAAACTTCCTCAGAGGAAGTGGAAAACCCGTTCATCGGTTATGATCAGGGATATCCTCATACTCGTTCGGTATGAAGGATAGTTGAAAATATATTTTTGTCTGAGGTGCTCTCCTCTGACTGTGTGTCACTACTTAAATGATTTGGGAGACCTTCTTCATAGGAGCTCGAATAGCTCTCTTAGGCCAGAGGCCTCGGTTTTTTAACTTAGTGGCTATTATGCCCAATTTTGAAAATCTCAAACAGTGGGCCATAGGCTAGTTGGCGCGAGCAGAAGTTGGCAAACAAACATGAATTATATGCCATGAAAACTTGAATAATTGAATTTTTTGTCCATGGTACCAAGACAGGACCGACATACTCAGTCAACTAGTGGTAGTGTGACATGACAAGTCTTCAGACTAGTTAAGACAAACAGCTACAGGTTGAGTTGAGGGTCAGGGACATTGGACCAGTGGCGCCACAAATTATATGGCATGATGTGTAAATACTAATTGTGCATGCACTATGATTACAAGACCTTCAAGATGCCCAAGAGGGGTAGTGATGCATCCTAGGGCCCTAGACGACTTGGTGGATATAAGGGCAGTTAGTCGTATTTGGTAACCTTGCGAAGCTCGACGTAGCTTCAAGCACACGAGACCGGGGTGGGGACGAGATGAGGTCTCTGTCCTCATACGGACATGGAGAATTGTTATAGAATTGAGGGTCGGGTGTCGCAAATATCCACTCATTCTCATGGTAGAAGTGGACTCACTTCTATCTAGGTGTCTAGTAAAGTCACTCCGACACCACAAGTGGTTTCAGTGGACATACTGGCCAGCGATTGTATGATTGACCTTCATAATGAAGGATGTGTTTTTGAAAACCGAGATTTTAAAGCGAAGAAAATTTAAAGGAATGAAGGAGTCGGGCACACTCCAACTTGACAAATATTTTTTTTATCGAAAACTCCATTTTTAAAATACCCATTCACTGAGTTGTAGAAACTCACCCCTCTTTCTATCCCTTTTCAAGAAAAGAAAAAATGACTAGGAATAACACCGAGCCTTACCCTCTGTCAAGTATGCTTAATTACTCTTAAGCTTGTATTTTATTTGATATATGTCCTTACAGGGAACAAGGTCGAAAATACGCCTGGCTCATCTCGAGTTAAAGAATGAGGAAACTCCTCTTGAATCGGGAAAGCAACAGGTTGTTCATGGGGATCCAACCAAACCAGGTTGGGGAGTGACAATCTTCCTACAGCTGCAATGCAAGATCATTTTTTTACAGACATGGTTTTAGGAATTTAGAGTTCTTCATTAACGGAGAAGGACTACAATACATTTGGGGTCGTAGCCCTATTACTAAAAAAGTGGTCATAAAGTAGATTGGGAGCTATTGGTTTCTTGATAAGTGTTTTCCCTATGTAGGGTTATAAGCCCTTGATGGCGTTCCTGGTCTTAGGCTTAGCTCCCTTCATACTCAGGGTTGTGACCTAAATAGGTTCTAGCACCCTCCTCCTGGATACTTCCCCCTAATGTCTCTTAGTTCTTTGGGTCTTCTTCTATACCTCGGGTATTGAAGGGCTTTTAGGGTGATCTTCCTACGGGGGAAGAGTGATGGGTGGTGTTGGTGATGCTAGTCCTAGTTTTCTTGGTTTCTCTCTTGGGAGTCATTTGAAAATTTTAGAATTTTCTCTTAGTTACTATGTTATATAGTCATGATAATGCATTTGAGGAAATAAACTCTAATACCACTCAAGTTGTCACGTCTCGACCCAGTTTGATCGGATACTCAGGAGCAACTCGCCACTCCCTTTGGTTCATTGAAGGTTTCACCCTTTTCTAAACCACGAGTAGTAAGGTGTCCTTTGACCTGTCTTTCCTATAGTAGCATTATACAAAACTGACTATTTTAAAATAGACATACCTGTCTTAATACTGTTCCAAATTAGAAGAATCTTTATGTATGGTGTTTCCTTGGTTAACTAAAAAGGGGTAAAAAGGGAGGGGTGAGTTCTAAAACTCAGTGAGTAGGTGTTAGAAGTGAGTTTTCAAAATAGCCTTTTCACAAGTGTTTATTTCCTCGCCAAGGTTATCATTTCCTTTTAAAAAAAAGATTTCCCCACTTATGGTTTTCAAAACCTTTACCCTGCTATATGTGACATTTTCTTTTAAAAAGGGTTTACTCAATTTCAATTTCTTTTCCAAAAACCCTTTTCCAAGGTTTACCATTCCATTTTCCAAGGATTTTCAAATCCTTTCCAAGGTTTTCAAAAATTTTTCCATTTCCATATTAGGTGTGTTTAGCTTTCTTAGCCCACCCCTTTGCCTCGGGAGGCGTTTAGTTAACAAACACATGCCCTTCATCAAGAAGGATATACACATTCGTAGGTGCAGCCTATCCACAACACTCACTTGTGCATCGAAGCGACTTTACCGTACACCAAGATAGAAGCCCATCCACTTCTACCTTGGGTCTGAGTGGATGTTCTCAACATCCGACCCTCAGACCCGAATGCCACTCCATGTCCGTTTGAGGACAGAGACATCATCCCGACCCCACCCCGGTCTCATGCGTAAGAAGCTACTCTGAGCTTCCTAATTGACTGGCATGACGAACTGCCCTTATCCTCACCATGTCGTCCAGTAGCCCTTAGGACCCATCACTACTCCTCTTGGGCGTCTTGATGGTCCTGTACCACAAGTGCATGCACAAACATCAATTTTTCATATATGGCCATTATCTTTGGTGTCAATGGTCCAACAGTCCCAACCCTCAACCCGACTTGTAGCTATTTGTTTAGGCCAGTCCGTCGACCTGGCCCTAACGAACTGCTGCCAGTCCATCGAGTATTGTCGGTCCTGACTTTGTACCATAGTGAAATCACATAAAAATTTCATTATAAAATTTCATGGCTTTCTTTACTCAAGTATGTTTATGAGCTCCTGCTCATGCCTACTGGCCTTGGGCTCACTACACGTGATTTTCCAAAACCGAGCATTTAGCCCCATAAGTTAAAAAATTTGAGGCCTCTGGCCTATCTGACCTATTCTAGCTCCCGTCAAGAAGGTCTCCCAAATCTTTTAAGCATTAGCACATTCAGGGGATAACACTTCTGAAAAAATATTATTTTCAGCCTCATCACACCAATCGGGCGTGATGATATCTTCGCTTATATTCGATAGGTGGGTTTCTCCATTTCTCAAGGAAGTTTATCAACCAACAGGGTATGATGATAGATAATCCTACTCACAACTGGTAAGTATGTTTTTAACTTTTAAACTTGCTCATCACCCTAACTTGGAATGACATTAAATATGCCCACTCACAAGTATTTTTTTTCGTTTCTAAAGTGTTCACCATCCCAACCGGGTATAATGTAATTAAGCCTACTCACCTGATGATCGTGACGTGTTCGTCCCTAGTCGGTTTCCAAGTTTACACTAGCTTTTCCTTGATTGCATTCTGGTTTCTCGTGTCCCTACATGATTTGGGCATTATTATCAATTAAGTTTTGGCATCATAGCCAACATGTTCTCACATATGGGTGACTAGGCCCCAACTTTTGATTTATTGCACTTAGATCCCTAAAGTTCACACCTTTTGACTTTAGGTCCCTAGTGTTAAAACTGCCTCAAATTAAGTCCCAAGGACTTCCAATATCCTCCTTAGGCCCTTAATTTACTTTAAATTGTGTAAGGGGCTCAAGTTTCCCAAATTTCCAATTTGGTACACAATTTTCTAAAAATTGCGATTTTACCTTTATTTTTCAAAAATAGTAATTTGGCCCCAAATGTTTCAAAAATTGACAATTGGTCCCCCAACACTTTTCACATGGCCAATTGGCCTTCAATTTTTTGGAAATTGCAAAGAGGTCCCTTAATTTTTTGAAATTCCCAATTTTCCCCAATTTCTCCCCTTCAAACTAACCAAATTTGATTTCTTCAAATTGGCCATTTAATCAAGGTTAAATTCTCCAATTAATGGTATGGATCAGTTCCTACACTTCCATATGATTCAATTGAGGTTTAAACTGCAACATTTGGGTCTGAATTGAGCTCAAATGAAGCTTCGCCGAAAAACTACTCATAGAGAGAGAAAGCTTCGAAAGCTTACTGTCGGAGGTGCGGTGGTCCGAGCTCTCGATCGGGAAAGATAGCTCTTGTCTAGATATTCCTTCTAGGATCAAGAATTTCTACAATTAAATTCAAATCGAGTGTGAATTTAGTTAGTGAATTTCGACACTTTCTCTCTCAAACCCTGATATGCAACGAATGAGGTGGGCTGAATTGGCTTACCTTTTAGCTCTGTTAAGGTGTTGTGGGGGTGTTGGAGAGGCTTGGTTTGGCCGGAGGAAGGATGAATTTGGCCAAATTCAGCTCAGCCAAAATAAAGCAGCTTCTATTCGTCGGAGCTACTTCACTATTTGATTCCATCGATGCTTCTCTAGCGGTCCTCGGGTCGAAAGGGAGATGTTATCAAGTAGCTGACTTCCCCCAAAGTCTGTTGAACCTGATCTTACCTTCTAAGGCTGAGAAAAATGCCTATATCAGAGCTCTGGTTTGAGCTTCACCGGAAAATGGAGCAGCTAAGAGAGAATGGAGATTTGAGGTGTGTGAAGGATGAATGGAGAGGAGCTCTTTATATAGAGAGCTTGGGGATCCTCTACCCGACTGTTTTCCATTTTGTTCAAGCTTATCCTCTCCCTGAAATGGCCTGAATGGAGCGGTTTCATCTTCGTCAGCATTGAACATTTTCTGCATTAATGAATAGTCTTATCATCTTGAGGAAGAAGATGACATTGTTTTGAGCCGAATCGGACCGGTTCATGCCCGATTCAACCGGTTTTCTCAAAATTAAAAATTTTTAAATTAATCTAAATTCATTTTCTATCTAATGGTGGCTTAAATTCTCCAACTTGAATATTTTAAGCCACCAAGAAAAATGAATTTAGAAATCAGTTCAAGTATGGTTCAAACCGGTTCAATTCGATTAGCGAACCAACCTTGTGCAAATCATGGATGTAAACCTGGCGAAGAGCAGAGAGGTAGAAAGGAAAATGAGGGGAAGAAGGAGGAAGGAAACCCTTAATGAACTAATGAATGAAAAACGAATACGGTGACCTCCTCAGGCGATGAGAAGGATTAGAATTAGCCTATCACAAGGAGAACAAAAAATCTCAAAAATGAATGGCACCCGAAGTTGCCCCGAAGAAGTAGACTGGTATAAAATACACAAGGACATACCCAAAAGATTTCAAGGAAGGATAAATAAGAAGAGCAACAATAGGAGGTGACATTAAAGCTACACTAAGATTAGATGATCATAAGGACAAGGAACGGAAGGAGTCTACTAAAGAAAAGACCACGGGGAAGTATATGTCCCTAATAAAGAGACGACAGACCCAACGGACTCAGGGAAAACAATTAATCCATGCCTAAAAGATTGATAGAAAACAATTAATCCATGCTAACCAATCATAGTGCACTACATGGCGGCTATCACGTGCGTACAATGTCATCTTCAACCTTGGAAAGTTGGTAGGATAAGGTTGATGGACTGGCCACATTTCCTTTGGTGACCTAAAAACCATCAAATCTGACTATGAATGGGCGAGATAGGGGTCAAGTCATGGATGAACTAATAGCCCTATCAGTTGTCGAGCTTCCTATATAAAGAGCTTCTTAACATTCATCCTCCTCATCCCTCAAACCACCGAAAAAGATGAAGTACTCCATTTTCAAATGAAGCACAAACCAGAGCTCTAACATGGGCCTTTTCATCAACTCCCAAAGGTAAATTTGGGTTCCCTAGAACTAGGAAAGGAGTCCTCTACCTTATTGCAACCTACATTTAGCTTGAGAACCAAGGGTGGAGCGTCAATGAGATTGTACATTTCCATCACTTTGGAGGTCTCAAAGTAGCAATGTCATGCCCCGACCCGGTTTGGTCGGAACCTCGTGATCAACCTGCCACTCTCCCGATTTATTTAAGGGTTTCCCCTTATTATAAACCATAAAGAGTAATGTGTCCTTTAAACATGTACCTTTCCTGGAATAACATAAATTAAAACTGCATAAAATTTTAAAATTTATCATACCTATCTCATAGACGTATTACTTGATGATTCTTAAGGGTAGGCTTTCTGAGATTTTCTGAAAGGGATATAAGGGAGGGGTGAGTACAACGACTCAGTGAATGGGTTTTTTTTCAAACATTTAAGTTTTAGGAAAATTATTGGTTTTGGAGTGTGCCACACTCCTTATTTTTCTTTAAAAACCTTTCATTTCAAACATCAGTTTTTATCACCATTACTTATTAATCATAGTGTGTCATCATCTAACAGACACCCTTCATCATGAAGATCAATCACACAATCGTAGGCCAATACGTTCACTAAAACTACTTGTGGTGTCGGAGCGACTTTACCGATCACCTAGAAAGAAGTGCGTCCACTTCTACCATGAGAATGAGTGGATGTTCGCGACATCCAACCCTCAATCCTGTAACAATTCTCTATGTTCGTATGAGGACAGAGACCTCATTTCGTCCCCACCCCGGTCTCATGCGCTTGAAGCTACGTCGAGCTTCGCAAGGTCACCAAGTATGACTAACTGCCCTTATATCCACCAAGTCGTCTAGGGACACATCACAACCCCTCTTGGGCGTCTTGAAGGTCCCATAAACACAATGCATGCACAATTAGTATTTTCACATCATGCCATATAATATGTGGTGTCATTAGCCCAATGGCCCCGACCTTCATCTCAACATACACCTGTTTGTCTTGACTAGTCTGGAGACCTGTCATGTCACACTACCGCTGGTTGATTGAGTATGTCGGTCATGTCTTGGTACCATGGCCAAACAATTTAATTATTCAAATTTTCATGGCATATAATTCATGTTTGTTTACAAGTTTCTGCTCGTATCGACTGGCCTATGGCCCACTAATCAAGATTTTCAAAATTGGGCATATTAGCCCCCAAGTTCCTCTGAGGAAGTTTCATCATAACAACCGAGTATGATATACTTACAACCGGTAAGTAGTTTTTTTTGTGTCATTTTTACATCACTCCTCTAAGTTGTGATGTTTAAAATACCACTAAGTAGTGGGTTTTCATTTCTGAGGTACTTATCATCCCAACCGGGTATGATATAAAAATTTCACTCACAATCGGTAGGTGATTTTTAACTTTAAGTTGTGCACATCATCCCAACCGAGTATTACGTTAGTAAGCCCACTCAAATGATAGTGTAGTGAAATTCTTCGTAGCCGTCTTGTTGTCCTTACTCAAACTCGTCTTAGTTGGCGTTCTTGGTACTTCATGTTCTTACATGATATGAATATTCTTGTTCATTATTCTTTGGCCTAATAGCACTCATTCATCTCAAATGAATGAGAAAACCAACTTTTCCTGTATTTGCAATTAGGTCCCTAAAGTTATTTTTCTTTAACTTTAAGTCTCTAATAACAGTTTTTCCTCAAATTGAGTCCCGAAACTTTTAAAATTTATATTGGGACCACAATTTATTCAAATTCTCAAAAAGGGGTTTAATTTCCCAAATTTCAAAATTGGTCCCCCAACTTTTCCAAAATTAGCATTTTGCCCCCTACTTTACAAAAATGGTAAGTTTTGCCCCAAAAATTGCCCAATTAGTCCTCCAACATCTTTATCAGGCCCAATTGGTCCTCAATTTTATGAATTTGCACTTTACTCCCTCTAATTTTTTAAATTCCCAAAATTTCCCTCATTTCCCCCCCAATTTCAACCTTCTAAATCTGTCAAATTTGATTTCATCAAATTGACCAATCAAATGAGTTAAATTTTTGAAATTAAAGTTACATTGGAGTTTCTAGACCTTCATACAATTCAATTGCACTTTGAATCTCATGATTTGGTGCCGAGATGAGCTTAAAAGGAGCTCCACCGGAAAATTGGACTTAGAGAGAGAAAGCTTTGAAAATTTACAGTCGAGGGCATGGCGGTCCAAGCTTTCGATTTTAGTAGATAGCTCTCGTCCTGAGGTTCATCCTAGAATCAAGAATTGCATCAAATAATGTTGAATTGAGTGAGAATTTTCTCATCAATGTTCTATCGGTTCTCTCTCTAGCACCGATCGGAATTTATAGAGGGGTGCCGAATTGGAATACCTTTCAGCTCTAATTCAACTATAGGAGGGTTTTGAAGGTGTTGGGAGGGCTTGGTTTGGCTTGAGAAGGACTCAAATTGGCCGATTTCAGCTCGGCTGAAATAGGGCAGCTTCAGTCCGCTAGAGTTACTTCACTATTTGATCATGTCGGTGCTTGTTTGGCGACCCTTGGAGCAAATGGAAACTTTAGGCGTGTAGCTTACTTCTCCCTGATTCTAAAGAACCCGAACTCACCTTGTTTGGCTCAGAAAAGTGTCCAAGTCGAAGCTCTAGTTCGAGCTTCGCCAGAAATTGGAGTAGCTGAGAGAAAATGGAGTTTTTAGGTATGGAGAGGATGAATGGAGAGGAGCTCTTTATATAGGAAGCTCGAGGACTTCTTGGTCATCTAATTGGCGCCTTAGTAGCGGTCATTCATTGCCTAAAACTTCTTGGCTAGAGACTTTTCAGCTTCATCGGTGCTGCATGATTTTTCGGCGAGTGAACAGTGTTGTCATCTGAAAGAAGAAGATGACATTGTTCCGAACCGTTCCAAACCAAGTTCAAAGCTTAAACCGACCGGTTCACCCCAAATTTGACCAAAATTTTCAAATCTAAAATTTTCTAAATTCATTTTCTATCCAATGGTAGCCTTAAATCTCAAATTTGAATTTTTTTAAGCCACCTAGAAAATGAATTTAGCATCCCATTCAATAGTAGTTCAAATCGGTTCAATTCACTTCGGATCTGGTTCACCTGAACCGGTTTGGTTTTCATCTCCAATTCATCTTAAAGTCCTTTTTCTTGACTTTTGTGACTATTTAGGTCACTCGGGATTCAAAAATTTTCCAATTTGCCCATTCTCTTTCAGTTCCGGTTCATGAATTGACTCGGTTCATAAACTAGTTCAATCTAATTGGATCTGGTTCATCTGAACCGGTTTGGTTTTTCTCTTCAAATTTATCCTAAGGTTCTTTTCCAAGATTTTATGAACTTTTTGGAACACTCGAGAGTTGTAAATTTTCAAATTGCCCGTTCACTAATGATCGGGCTTGTGAACCAGTTCGGTGTTTCTCACTCGATTTTCCTTAACTCAAATGGGCGGGGTTTACACTCACATATCTAGAGCTCCGACAACAACTCCTTTGCTGATAAGAAAACAAAGCTTTCTCGCTCTTGAAAAATTTTCTGGCAACACTCCATTTCAGCTCAATTTTGGGACAAATGAAGTCATTCAAATCACTCATTATGAGTTCATGGGTTCCATAATACTAGAACCAAAACATATTCCCCTTATTTGCTCCAAACAATTTCAATAACCCTAGGTAGCCATAATGTCCATCATCAGGCGTCTATGAGTTTCATTCTCATCTGCCACAAACACATAATAAAATATATTCATTCATATATTAGAGACTTGACTTGATGTTTGATTAATCGTGTAATGTCGTAATTATCAAAAATGTGATTTAAACCCAATCGGACAAGAAACCGATGTTAAATTAAGAACAAAAACCCAAACGAAGATTTGGAAATCAAACCAGATTGGAATTTGGTTCGGACCATATATTTAGACAATGGATAAGTTCATGGAATTATCATCAAATAAACCCCTTTATCGAAAATAAAAAATCAGAAAGGTCCGATTAAAAACCAATTCGAATTTAGATCGAACAAACATAAGGCAAAAAGCCCCAATTTTTAGGATGGGTTATATAAATAAGAAAATAGAAATTGTTGAGCCAAATTAATATGGAATTAGACACATAATTATTTTAAAACTAAATTGAGTCAAGAATCGATCAAATTAGAGGTGAATTAGCCAAAACTGATCAATCTAACTTGAATAGTAAAAAAAAACCCCAATTTTTAGAAAGGGCTAGAGAAATTTAAAAAATAGGAATTATAGAATCCAATTTATAGTAAATTGAACAATAAATTTTTAAAAAAAAATAATTGGGCCAAGAACCAATCAAATTAGAGGTGAATCGACTATAAAATGACCAAAATCGATCGATTTATTCATTGGAAATTGGTTTGCTACAGTATGAACCAGCCATGTATGTCGGGGACACGCACGTGCAACATGCGTGTGTTTGTCATCTCCACCTGACTTACTATCACGCCCCGTCCAGTTCGATAGCAACTTGCCACATCCACTTAATAGTACAATGGTGGGTACCATCACCCTTATAGAAATAAGTGAATAGAAAATTTAAAATATAAAAATTTCACATTATTTTAAAATTTACATTCAAAATAATATAATTTTTAAAATACATAGGAAAACCCAAAAAATAATAACACTCGTAAAAATTTACATCCTTCGTGTTGAAGTCTTAAGATGTGAATCTCAAGTTTGGGGATGGATGTAGTATCCTTAGTAGCAATTTGTGAAGTACTTGTACTACCTGAAAAATAATTTTGGAGGGGGTGAGCTCCCAACTCAGTGAATGGGTTCGCCGACCCTAAGTCACTTCATTGCTTGACTTTGATTCTCTATCCAAAATATCTTAAATAGAGAAATTTTATAAATTTAGTCATATATATATATATATCAAGTTATCAATATTTTTATTATATTCACCTAATTCAACATTTCAATTTATTCTTGAGTTTTAGCCTCAATCACGAGTTTAATATCAAATCTCAATTAAATCAACTTATGACAAGCAATCTCACAATATGTAAAAATAATTCCATAATAATTATGACTTTTATTTCCCTCGAGTTCTTGCACACGAGTGCTTGGGGCGATAAGCATATGTGCATTTGAGCAAATCACACTCTATGTACTATATATACATTTATTCTCATCGGAATGTCAAGACAGTGCACTCGAAACATCTTTTATCACTGTTCACCACTAAGGTATACTTATGACTCAACGGTACTCACTAAGGCATAATAAAAATAATCAAAATATTTCATATATCCTTAAATGATATAAGAATCATCGTATTACATACACTCACCTTATAACTCCATTTCATTCAACTCCGACCATCGAAAAAACCTCTCATATATATATATATATATGTCATGTCAATGTTGATTGCAACATAATATACAACATGAAGAAAATCATGATTATGCATATAACATGAAGAAATTAGCTTACTTTTATTTTGAAATTTATATTGCTCATTTGATCAACTAACAAAATTTGTTATACTCCTAATTATTTGATACATCACTCTACTTTATTCACGTAAAATTAATTTTTTACTTTATTTATATATACACACACGATATACATCCATATAGCTTTATTTATTTTTTCATGTTTTTCAAATAATTAAACATGACATTTATTTTATCTAAAAAATCTTGTAAATGGCAAATAATAATAAGCATTAATTAATTAGACTGACCAATTGTAAATTTACTTACCTTATATTAATAACTCGTTTCTTTCACCTTTTATTCTAATTTAGGTGGAAACCACGTTCCTGATACATATATTTAGTTATAACATCACAATTACCATTTTCCTCTTATATCCATAATTTCTATTAGGGTTTACCTAATTGGTTCTTATTTACGAATGAGTCGATCATCTTTATACTTTATAAATATTAATTTTTTTAAATTATATTTTTACTCTTAATTTTTATAAATTACTAAAAAAATTTATTTCTCTTTAAAATTATTAAATTTAAGAATTTAACTTTAAAAATTTCTCCATTTAATCGGTGCGATGTGTTTTAGTCACAATTTTATCCCCAATTCTTTAAAATTATCATTTAACCCCAAATCTTTACCCTATATATTATTTTACTCTTAAGCTTTACAAAAATTATATTTAAATATCTAACATTTCTAAAACTACTAATTCAGATCGTTATATTTTTTAACTTTCTTTCTCATGTTCTCAATAGTCCCTCTCACTTCTCCTCATGCCCCTTTTTAAATATTGTATTTTAGTCACTCAACTTTTTCTCTCACCATAATATTTCCATAATTTTAAAAAATATTCTTAATACGGTATTAAGCTTATCCTAAAGATCTAACGGATTTCTTCTGATCGACTATGATAAAAAAGTGTCATTTTTTGCTCTTCGCTAGAAAGTAACAATGTTGAAATTAGGGTTCTAACTCGCTGGGTGATAAAGATCGGCACTAGTATGACTAGAATGTTGACTTCCCATGAGTTTAAGACATTATCCTAATAGGTGATCAGAATTACCTACAATACTGATTTTACAAATGGATAGTAAAAACAAATAATTATAGAGCATTCATGGTAGAATGCAGTCACTACACTTATCCTTCATTCCGATGGCCATTAGTGTTGGATTGATAGAGCTAAGAGGAGTCTATAGGAGTTTTGGAGGATTTTAGGCCATCTAAGAACTAGGGCTATCAAAAAAATTCAGTCGGACCCAACCAGTTCCCACCAAGGCCAGAGGGCCCCGGATCCGGGTCCGGTTGCAGGTTTGTCCGGGTCTGATTAGATACACTTGTGACTCTCCGTGTGGAGGAGGAACTGTGCAGGAATCTAAATGAGGCATACATCCATCAAATACTAACTCGGAAGTCCTTTGTGACTTTGAGGTGAACTTCATACTGTGATTTATTTCATTATACACTTGGAAGTATTATGTGAAATGCTTTTTTGTATTAAAGTTGGGTAATGCAAACTTAGTATATTGTTTAGCAGCTTACATATTCACTGGTCAAAGAAGCTATCTGCTTCCATCTACCTCCTTTGTAAATTATTTTCTAAGACATACTTCCTTTGACAGCAGATATTCCATTGCTCTAAATGGACAAATATTTGACCAACTTGGTGAGGGAGTTGATAAGTCTGGTGGATACTACGTTGCAGGAATATGATGCAGTTGTAATTTTACCTCCCTTATTAGCAAGTAAATTATCAGTTCCTACATCCCAAGTACATACCAAGAACTTGGGGCCAATCAGCCTTTGAGGATTATAATGTCAAGAGGATTGGATTTTGCTCTTAGCGTTCACTCTCTTCCCTTAGATATTAGATCTAAGCTTGTAATCTTTTCAGAAAGGAAGAGAGTTGGAATAGATCCTTCCATTGCTGGAGTTGAAAGTGTTATTTCGAATAAAGTAAATTTAAATAATATCTTGGAATACTGTCAACTACAAAGATTCTACCAATGTAGTGGTGGATATGAGGGGAACATCAAACACCAAACACCGGTTTTAGTGGAGGTATTTCCATTTTGGGATGGAAGTGATATTAGTGGAAGTACGCAGTTAATAACCTTGAAGGGACTGAAAGCAAAAAGCTTGAAGCCCATAGTGGTTGGACAAAGAATAGTTCTGGTGGGTTACTTTTTGCTGTGTATGAGACCTCGTAGAACTTCCCATCAAATAATTTTTTTAATATACCATTTTTTGTGTTGAAATTTGATCACTGGAGATCATAGTATTTTAATCCGTCTATGAGTCCATGAAATAAATTGCTGATAGCTACAAAGATGAGTAGTAGGCTCTAGGATTAGATCACTGAGAATCTCTCCATTATCTAACTATTGTATTCTAGGCATTTGGTAAAATGATTTTCCAGTAATTATTCATCCAAAATGAGTTACATCTAGAAAAAGATTTTGCTGTTGATTTATTAGATTGTTTGTTCTTGGGCACCTTCAAGAATAGCTGCTAACTTTTGTGTCAATGGTACACATGCTCATGCCCAACAATTAACCTAGTGAAGACTTTAATATTATTAGGCAAAAGGTGTCACCGCCAAAAACAAGAACACATAAAAGATGCCTACGAGGTTACTTTATTGTCACTACACTCGAGAAAAATGAGGGCTCAAAACTCAAGCATTAACAGAGGCCACGTTGCTCCAGTAGAGAGATGTTTTGTTGCACTGTCTATGATTGTTCTTTTCCTTGGAGTTGTTAGGTCCCATGCTCCCCATCTGGTTTTTTCTGAGTCTTGCTACTTGGTCCAAGAACTAAGCCCTTTGCATGGTCTTTGGCAGATAATATTGCATTCTTAATATGCCAAGTGATTTTAGATACAGAACAATTGAACATTGGATGTCATTTTAAGTGGAAGAAAGAAAAAATTTTAGGATTTTTAAAATAAAAACAATCTAAAAGAATCAGTAATTCTATAAAATAAAGTACTAAGTGAATCCATAAATCGCGAAGTTGTTGCCACAATTCATGCTAGGATAAAGATAATAAAATCCAATTTATCGTATTTGTGTTGTCATATAAGTCATACAATCAGGTTAGCATTTCATTCTTTTAGGTGAAGCACCAACCCGCCCTCATCATTGAACAAAATGAAGTACAGACACATATAAGCAAGTGAATATAGAGTCCTTTCTAGTGTCAAAAACAAACTTGTCCATTATGATGGTCAATGTCTTAAACAAGCTTCAAGGTTGGAAAATTCTTCAATATGCTATTATAATAATCAGGCCATTCAACTATTCTAACTAATATGTCCATTATGATAACAATACTGTTCACTCGCCGAAAACTCGAATCAGCGCTGGCAAAGAAGAAATGCTTCCGTTTGGTATGGTTTAGGTCTTCAATGCCTGTTATAATGGTGACAAACTGACGAGTCCCTGAGCTCCCTATATAAAGAGCCCCTCTCCATTCATCCTCTCCACACTTAAAAACTCCATTTTCTCTCAACTGCTCCATTTTCCATTGAGGTTCGATATGGGCACTTTTCTGAGTCAAACAAGGTGAGGTTAGGTTCTTTAGAACCGAGGAGAAGTCAACTACACACCTGTAGTCTCCATTTGTTCCGAGGGTCACCGGAGAAACGTCGGCATGATAAAATAGTGAAGCAGCTCCGACGGACCGAAGCTGCCCTATTTTGGCCGAGTTGAAATCGATCATTTCTTGCCCTTCTCAAGCCAAATCAAGCACTCTCTAAAAATCATAAAAACACTAAAAACCCTAAAAAACTATTGAAAACACTAGAAATCATAAAAAACCTAAATAAACCCTAATAACCCTCTAAAAAATTTGTAATCCTAAAAAATCTAAAAAAAACCCAATATTATGGGTGTGACTCAATTATATCCCCACTATCTCTCACTCTTTGAGATAATATTATGGGCTAATAAAAGGTGTGACCCATTTCTTATGACTTGTAAGTAGTGGAACACTTCCGACCTTAAAAATATACAATACTTCTCTATTTTATCAAATGTGGGGTTATAATCTAAAATACCCTAAAAATCTTTTAAAAAAACTCCTTAAAAACACAAAAAACGTAAAAAAACTCAAAAAGCCCTAAAATCCTTAAAAACCCTAGTAACCCCCAAAAATCCTAAAAACCTAAAAAAACCTCTAAAAACAAAAAAATCGATAAAAAATTGAAAAAAAACTAAAAAACCCTAAATTCACTAATAAAACCCTAAAGCCATAAAAAAACCCATAAATCTTAAAAAACCAAAAAAACACTAAGAACCTAGAAAACACTAAAAAACCCTAAAAACCCTAAAAATACCTAAAACCCTAATAACCCCTAAAAACTCTAAGAAAACTAAAACCCTTAAAAAATCTAAATAATCCTAAAAACCCTAATAACCCCTAAAAATCCAAAAACAAAACATTTAAAAACTTTATAAAACTTAAAAACCTAAAACCCTTAAAAACCATAAAAACATTAAAAAAACCCTAAAATACCTAAAAACCCTAAAACACTAAAAAACAAAAAACCCCTAAAAACATTAAAAAAAACCATAAAATCCCCTATAAAACTCTAAAAACCTAAAAAAGCCTAAAAACTCCTAAAACCCTAAAAAACATAAAAAGCCTAAAAACCTTAAACAACACTAAACACCTTTAAAACCTTAAACAACACTAAACACCTTTAAAACCTTAAACAACACTAAACACCTTTAAAACCTTAAACAACACTAAACACCTTTAAAACCTTAAACAATATTAAAAACCTCTAAAAACACTAAAAAACTTAAAAAGCCTAAAAACCTTAAACAACACTAAACACCCTTAAAAAACCTTATACAATATTAAAAACCTCTAAAAACCCTAAAAAGCCTAAAAACCTTAAACAACACTAAACACCCTGAAAACCTTCTCTCTCTTCTCCCCTTGGTCTCACCTCCCCCTCTCACTCTGCATTTGTCTTTCTCTCTCTACCCCTTATGTCTCTCTCTCTCCCCCACTCTCTTCCTCTCTCTCCCTCTTCCTCTATCTCTTCTTGTCTCTCTCTCCCTCTCTCTACCCCCTCATCTCTTCATCTCTCCCCTTTCTCCCTCTCAATTCCTCTCTATCTCTCCTCACGGGATCTCTCTCTCTCTCTCTATCACACTCCCTCATGTGAGATAATATTATGGGTTGATAAGGGGTTCGACCCATTTCTTATGAGTTGAACTAAGTATTGGAACACTTGCAACCTTATAAATCCCCAACATTTCTCTATTTTATCTAATGTGAACCGATAATGAGCCAAACCCATTTGTCTCTCCCTCTCTCACCCCACTATCCCCCTCTCGATCTCACTATAGCTCTCTCTCCCCTTTCTCTCTATCACCCTCTATTTCTCTCTTGTGAGATAATATTATGGGTCAATAAGGGATCGACTTCATTTATTATGACTTGTAATTAGTGTAAGACATTCAACCTTATAAAGTTACAACACTTCTATATCATATCAAATGTGTGATCATATTCTAAAAAATCCTAAAAACCCTAAAACACAAAAACATTATTTCTATCTCCCTCTCTCCATCTATCTCTCCCCCTATGAGATAATATTATGGGTCGATAAGTGGTTGGGCCCATTTATTATGACTTGTAACTTGTGGAACACTTCCAACCTTACAAAGTCACAACAATTCTCTATTTTATCCAATGTGAGATCATGTTCTAAAAAACCCTAAAAAAACATTCAAAAACCATAAAAAAACTCTAAAAACAATAAAAAAAACCCTAGAAACTCCCTAAAACAAAAAAAACCATAAAAAACTCAAAAATACAAAAAACAAACCTTCTCTCTCTCTCTTCTCCCCTCTCGCTCTACCTCCGTCATTCTCTCTTAGCCCATTCTCTCTCTCTACCTCACTCCCCTCTCTCCTCCTTTATCCCTCTCTCTACTAACCTCTCTCTCATACCCTCTCTCTATCTCTCCTCCTCTCTTTACCTCACTCCGTCCTATGAGTTAATGTTTTTGGTCGATAAGGGGTCGAACCCATTTCTTATGACTTGTACAAAGTAGGGGAGCACTTACAACCTTATAAATCTGCAACATTTCTCTATTTTATCTAATGTGGGTCGATAATGGGTTGGTCCCATTTCTCTCTCGCTCTCCCTCACAACTCACCCTCGCTCTCCCCCTATGAGATAATATTATGGGCTAATAAGAGGGGAGGCCCATTTCTTATGACTTGTAAGTAGTAGAACACTTCCCACCTTATAAAATCACAACACATCTCTATTTTATCCAATCTGAGATCATATTCTAAATACCATAAAATATCCTAAAAACCCCTATAAACCCTAAAACCCCTTAAAATACTTAAAACCCTTAAAATTCCTTCAAAATCATAAAAAATCCTAAAAACTCTAAAACAAACCATAAAAATCCCCTAAATACCGTAAAACACTAAAAACTATAAAACCTTAAAAAAGCTAAAATACCCTAAATACTCTAAAAATACCTAAAACCCCAAAAAACCCTAAAAACCATCTCTCTCTTCTACCCCTCCCTCTCTTCTCCCCTTCTCGCTCTACCTCCACGTTTCTATCTCTTCCCCTTCTCCCTCTTTCCTTCTTTCTCTCTCTACCTCTATCTCTCCCTATCAATCTTTCTTTACCCCCTCACTTCTCTTTCTCTCTCCCTATATCAATCTCTCTCTTTCTCTCTATCTCTCCCCCTCTCTTTACCTCACTCTCTATTATGAGATAATATTATAGGTTGATAAGGGATCGGGCCAATTTTTTATGATTTGTACTAAGTAGTGAAACACTTCCAAACATATAAATTCACAATATTTCTCTATTTTATCAGATACGGGCCAATAAGGGGTGGGGCCTATTTCTTATGACTTTTAAGTTGTGGAACACTTCCAACCATATAAAGTCACAACAATTTTTTATATTATATAATGTAGGATCATATTAAAAAAAATCCTAAAAACACTAAAAAAACCCTAAAAACCCTAAAATCCCTAAAACACATAAAAACACCCCATAAAAACCCTAAAAACCACTAAAAACCCTAAAAAAACCTTCTCTATCTTCTCCCCTCCCTCTCTCCTCCTCCTCTCAATCTACCTCCGCCTTTCTCTCTCTTTCCCTTCTCCCTCTTTCTACCTCTCTCTCTCCCCCTCTCTCCTCCTTTTCCCTCTACATTTATCTCTCTCTATCTCTATCACTCCCTCTCTTTAGTCCCTCACCTCTTCTTCTCTTTCTTGTTCTACCTCCGCCCATTCTCCCTCTCCTTCTCTCTCTCCCTTCCTCTCTCTCTTCCTCTCTCTCTCTCTCTCTCTTTCTTATGTTCTCTCTACCTCACTCACTCCTCTAATATAATATTATGGATCGATAAGGTGTCTAACCCATTTCTTATGACATGTACTAATTAATGGAATAATTTCAACCTTAAAAATCCACAACATTTCTCTATTTTATCTAATGTGAGCTGATAATGTGATGAACCCATTTCTCTCTCCCAATCTCTACCACTTTTGATCTACCTCTACCTCTCTCTCACCTTTCTCCCTCCCTCCTTCTATCTCTCCCTCTAGGATATAATATTATGGGCAAATAAGGGGTCAGACCCATTTCTTATGACTAGTAAGTAGTGTAACACATCCAACCTTATAAATTCAAAACACTTCTTTATTTTATCTAATGTGAGATCATATTCTCAAAAACCCTAAAAACCGAAAAAAACCCTTACAAACCCGAAACATCCAAAAAAATTTATAAAAACCCTAAAAAAGCTTAAAAGCACTCAAAACCCTAAAAACCCTAAAAAAATTCCAAAAAAACAAAAAATGCTAAAAATAGATAAAAAAACATTAAAAACCATTTAAAATCCCTAAAAACTCTAAAAATCACAAAAAACTAAAAAAACTTAAACCACCCAATAAAAAACTTGAAAATGCTAAAATCCCATAAAATCGACTATAAAACCTTAAACCCCTATAAAACCCATAAAATCCTAAAAAAACATTAAAACCCAAAACAAAAACAATAAAAAAACCCCAAAACTTAAAGAAACCTTAAAAATCCTAAATCCCCCATAAAACCCAAAAAAAAGCCTTAGAAAACCCTTAAAACCCTAAAATACCTAAACACCTTAGAATCCCAAAAAACCTAAAACCCTAAAAAAACAAAAAAAACATAAAAAACCCGTGAAAACCATAAAAAACTAAAAACCCTAAAAAACCATAAAACCCCATAAAAACAATTAAAAACACTAAATAAACCCTTAAAAACCCCTAAAAACCTTGGAATCCTAAAAAATAAAAAAAACCCTAAAAATTCTTTAAAAAACCAAGAAGCATAATAACCCCTAAAAACCCCAAAAAAAACCCTAAACATACTTTAAAAAATATTAAAAAACCCTAAAAACTCTAAAAACAATAAAAATTTTAAACATAAACAACCCTTAAAAAGCCTAACAACCCTAAAACTAGTAAACCCCTCCCCCCACCCCCCACCCCCCCCCCCCCCCCCCCCCCCCCCCCCCCAAACCATAAACACAATAAAAAAAACCTAAAACCTCTAAACAACCCTAAAAACTCTACTAAATAGGTTTTTAGGGTTTTTTAGGTTCTTTATGGTTTCTAGGGTTTTTTAGAATATGATCCCACATTGGATAAAATAGAGAAGTGTTGTGAATATATAACGTAAGAAGTTTTTCACTACTTACAAGTCATAAGAAATCGACATGATCCCTTGTCCACTTATAATATTATCCCACATGGGCAGAGATAGAGGGACAGTGGGTGTGAGGAAGAGAGAGAGAGAGAGAAGAAGAAGAAGAAGAGGTGAGGGTGTAGAGAGAGGAAGAGAGAGATAAGGAGAGATAGAGATAGAGAGAGAGATGCACAAGTATAGCCAGATGGGGAGGAGAGAGAAGAATTTTTAGTTTTTTTTAGGTTTTTTCATGGTTTTTAGGCATTTTAGGGTTTTTAAGACTATGATCCTACATTGATAAAATAGAGAAGTGTTGTTAATTTATAAGGTTGGAAGTTTTCCACTACTTACAAGTCATAAGATAATATATTTAAGGGTTTTTAGGGTTTTTTATAGTTTGTAAGAGGATCTTAGGTTTTGGAAGGGAATTTTAGGGTTTTTAAAGATTGTTTAGGGTTTTTTTAGAGTTGTTTAGCGTTTTTTTAGGATTTATAGGGTTTTAGGCTTTTTAGTGTTTTTAGGACTTTTAGGGTTTTTTAAGAGTATTAAGGGTTTTTTGCATTTATTATGGTTTTTAGGATTTTTTTAGTGTTATTATGGTTTTTTAGGGTTTTATTGGGCATATTTTAGGGGTTTAAGAGTTTTTTTTTTAGGATTTTTAGGATTTTTTGGTTTTTTTTCATTTTTAGGGTTCTAGGGTTTTTTAGGTTTTAGGGTTTTTAGAATACGATCGCACATTGGATAATATAAAAAAATATTGTGACTTTATAAGGTTGCAAGTGTTCCACTACTTACAAGTCATAAGAAATGATCCCCACCCTTTATCGACCCATATTAGATAAAATAGAGAAATATTGTAGATTTATAACTATGTGTGTATTCCACAACTTAGTACAAGTCATAAGAAATGGGAACAATCCCTTATCAACCTATAATATTATCTCACAATAAGGAGTGAGGTAGAGAGAGGGGGAGATATATAGAGAGGGTAAGAGAGAGGAAGAGAGAGATTGTTTGAGGGAGAGAGGTAGAGTGAGAGATAGAAGGAGAGGTGAGGGGTAGAGAGAGAGAGATAGAAGTAGAGTGAGAAAGGAGGAGAGAGAGGGAGAAGGGGAAGAGAGAGAAAGGCAAAGGTAGATCAAGAGGGAGAGAAGAGAGGGAGGAAGGGAAGAGAAAGTTGGTTTTTAGGGGTTTTTTTTAGGGGGAGGGGGGTTACAGGTTTTTAAGTGTTTTTGAGGGTTTGTAGTTTTTTTAGGGTTTTTAGGAGTTATTAGGGTTTTTAGGGTTATTTATGATTTTTTTAGGATTTTGAAGGGTTTTAATGGTTCTTTAAGGTTTAAAGGGTTTTAGGTTTTTTAGGTATTTTTAGGTATTTTTTAAGGTTTTTTAGAATATGATCTCACATTGGATATTATTCAAATGTGTTGTGACTTTATAAGGTCAGAAGTGTTCCTTTACTTACAAGTCATAAGAAATCTGCCCCACCCCTTATTAGCCCATAATATTATCTCAGAGGAGAGAGAGGGAGAGAGAAATGGGTGTGGTCCATTATTGGCCACATCAAATAAAATAGAAAAATGTTATTGATTTATAAAGTTGTAAGTGTTCTACTACTTAGTACAAGGCATAAGAAATGGGTTTGAGCCATTATCGACCCATAATATTATCTCATAGGAGGGAGTGTGGTAAAGAGAGGGGAAGAGATAGAGGGAGCGTAAGAGAGAGAGATCCATTGAGGGAGAGAGGATGAGAGAGTGTCAAAAAGGAGGAGAGAGCGGGAGAGAGAGGTAAAGAGAGGGAGAAGGGGAAGAGATAGAAAGGCGGAGGACCTGACTCGACCCCTTAATGGCCCATAATATTATCTCACAAGTGAAGAGATAGAGGGAGAGAGGGAGAAATGGGAGATAGAGGTAGAGAGAGATGGAGACAGATAGTGGGGTGAGAGAGGGAGAGAGAAATGAGCCTAACCCATTATCGATCCACATTAGATAAAATAGAGAAATATTATGGATTTATAAGGTTGTAAGTGTTCCAATACTTAGTACATGTCATAAGAAATGGGTCGGACCCCTAATCGGCCCATAATATTATCTCACATGTGGGAGTGAGTTAGAGAGAGAGAGAGAGATCGAGCGAGGGAGAGAGAGGAAGAAAGAGGGAGAAAGGGGAGAGAGGAAGAGGTGGGGTAGAGAGAGATGAGGAAAGATAGAGGTATAGGGAGAAAGGAGGAGAGAGAATGCAAGAGGGGGAGAGAGTGGAAGAAAGAGGTAGAGAGAGGGATAATGAGTAGAGAGAGAAAGATGGAGGTAAAGCGAGATGGGGAGGTGAGAGGAAGGGAGAAGAGAAAGAAGATATTTTAGGGTTTTAGGCAGTTTTAAGGTTTTTTTTTTGGGTTATAGGGTTATTAGAATATATTAGGGTTTTTAGGCTCTTTTAGGGTTTTAAGGTTTTATGGGTTTTAGGGGTTTTTTTTTTATCAATTTTAGGTTTTTAGAGTTTTTTAGGAGTTTTTGGGTTTTTTTTAGTTTTAGAAGTTTCATGGTTTTTAGGTGTTTTAGTGTTTTTAAATGTTTTTAGGGGCTTTATGTATTTTTTTTATATGTTTTTTAGGGTTTTAGAGTTATTTTAAGTTTTATAGAGTGTTTAGGGTTTTTGGGTTTTAAGGTTTTTTTATGATTTTTAGGGACTTTTAGGAATTTTTAGGGGTTTTAGGTGTTATTAGAGTTTTTTAGGGTGTTTATGGGTTTTTAGGTAATTTTAGGGTTGTTTAGAGATTTTAGGGGTTATTATGGTTTTTTAGAGCTTTTTAGGGGTTTTAGGGGTTTTCAAGGTTTTTATGGTTTCTATGGGTTTTAGGGGTTTTTTTTCGGATTTTTAATGCTCTTAGGGGTTTTTTTTTTATGATTTTAGAGTTTTATCAGTGCTTTTAGGGTTTTTTTTTATATTTTTAGTGTTTTTAGGGGTTTTTTTTAGGTTTTTTTGTTCTTTAGGGTTTTTAATGTTTTTTGGGTTTTAGGATTTTTTTGATCTATTTAGGGGTTTTTTGAGGTTTTTAGGTGTTTTTTTTAGATTTTTTTTTTATGTTTTCTTAGGGTTTATAGGGTTTTGGGTTTTTTCGATGGTTTTTAGGGGTTACAAAGGTTTTTTATTTTAGTATTTTTAAGGGTTTTAGGGTTTTGTTTAGTTTTTATGGTTTTTTGGGTTTTTAGTCTTTTTATGATTTATTAGAGTTTTTTGGAATATGATCCCACATTTGATAAAATAGAGAAGTATTGTGATTTTATAAGGTAGGAAGTGTTCCACTACTTACAAGTTTTAAGAAGTGGGCCACACCCCTTATTGTCCCATAATATTATCTCAAAGGAGGAGAGATAGAGATGGAGAGAGGTAGAGAGGGAGAGAGGGGTGAGAGAGGGAGAGAGAAATGTGTTTGGCCCATTATCGACACATGTTAGATGAATTATAGAAATGTTACGGATTTATAAGTTTGAGAGTATTCCACTACTTAGTACAAGTCATAAGAAATGGCTATGACCCCTTTTTGACCCATAATATTATCTCAAATGAGGAAGTGAGGTAGAGAGTGGGTAAGGGAGAGAAAGAGAGAGAGAGATCGAAAGAGGAGAGAGAGATGGGGAGAGTTAGAGGTAGAGGGAGAAAGGACGAGAGAGAGGAGAGAGAGGGGGATAGACTGGTAGAGAGATGGAGAAGGGGAAGAGAGAGAAAGTTAGTGGTTGAATGAGAGGTGGAGGATGGAGGGAGAGGGAGAAAGAGTGGTGGTTTTTAAGGGGTTTTTTTAAAAAATTTTTTAAGGATTTTTAAAAAGTTTTTAAAGGTTTTATGGTTTTAGAGTTTTCTATCATTTTTAATTATTTTAAGGTTTTTTAGGATTTTATGGTTTTTAGGGGTTTTCTTAGGATATTAGGGTTTTGTTTGGGCTTTTAGGGTTTTTAGGGATGATTTAGGGTTTAGGTTTTTTGAGGTTTTAGGTATTTTTTTAAAGTTTTTAGGGTTTTAATGGGTTATTAGGGTTTCTAGGATTTTTAAGGATTTTCTAGGGCTTTCAGTGTTTTTTATAGAGTTTTAAGGTTTTATATAGGGTTTTAAGGGGTCTTTTTTAGTGTTTTTAGTGTTTTTTAGTGTTTTTATGGTTTTTAGGTTTTTTTTAATTTTTAGCATTTTTAGGGTTTGAGATTTGTTTAGGATTTTAGGGTTTTTGGTTTTTAGGGATTTTATGGGTTTTTATGGGTTTTTTTTAGGATTTTTAGTGCTTTAGGGTTTTTTGGTATTTGAGGGTTTTTCAAGGTTTTAAGAACATTTAGGGTTTTTTGTATTTTTTAAGGTTACTTGGAGTTTTGATCGGGTTTTCGGGTTTTTATGATTTTTTTTGGATTTTAGGGTTTGTTATGGTTTTTCGAGCTTTTAGGGGTTTATGGTTTTTTAGTGTTTTAGGGATTTTTTAAGGATTTTGTTTGGTGTTTTAGGGGTTTTTAAGGTTTTTATATGTGTTTTAGGGGTTTTTAGTTTTTTTTTCCAAGTGTTTTATAGGTTGGTTTAAGATTTATAGAAAAATTTAAGGTTTTTTTTTCGTGTTTTTATGTTTATTGATGGTTTTTAGGGATTTTTAAGTGTGTTAGGGTTTTTTAAGTATTTCTAGGATTTTTTTTAAAGGTTTTTAGGGTTTTTACCTTCTATATCTAAAAAACTTAAAATAACCCTAAAAACTCAAAAAAAAACCCTAAAAAAATCCTAAGCCACAACACTCTTGAAAAACCCTAAAACCCACTAAAACACCCTATGAAAACCTTAAAAACCCTAAAACACCTACTAAAATCCTAAAATTTCTCAAAAACCCTAGAAAATTAGAAAAAAACACTAAAACCCCTAAACCACCCAATCAAACATTTGAAAAACCCTAAAAGCCCCTAAAATACCCCATAAATAAGTTAAAGATTCCTAAAACACCCTATAAAACCATAAAACCCCCTAAAAACCCTAAACAACCTTAAAAACCAAAATTCTAAAAATCCTAAAACCCTAAAAACCCTAAACAAAATTAAAAACATAAAAAACCTTAAAAAACCATAAAAATTCTTAAAACACTAAAAATTCTTAAAAGCCTAAAAAAACCCTAAAATACCCAAAAAAATCCTAAAACCGTAAAAATACTAAAATTACTAAAAAACCTAAAAAAAACTCTAAAAACCTAAAAAAAAAACATAAAAACCCTAAAAACCTAAAACACTAAAAATTGAAAAAACAAAATAAAACCCTAAATCACCCTATCAAACAATTGAAAAATCTCTAAAACACCTTATAAAATAGTTAAAAATCCCTACAAAAAATCATAAACCTCCTAAAAACCTTAAACAACCTTAAAAACATTAAAAAAAACCTAAAAACCCTAAAACTTTTTAAAACCTAAAATTCCAAAAAACCATAAAACACTAAAACCCTAAAAATAATAAAGCCCTAAAAACACTAAAAATCCTAAAAAAAAACCATAAAAAACACCTAAAAACCAGTAAAAACCTTAAAAACCCTAAAACCTAAAAAGCCTAAGATACTTACAAAAACCCTACAATTCCTAAAAATCGTAAAACCCTAAAAATGATAATAATCCTAAAACCCTAAAAACTCTAAACAAACTTAAAAATATAAAAATACCATAAAAAATTTTATAAACCCTAAAAATCCTTAAAACACTAAAAATCCTTAAAAGCCTAAACAACCCAAAAATCCAAAAAAAAAACTCAAAAATCCAAAAAACCCTAAAATCCTAAAAACACTAAAATTCATAAAACCCTAAAAAAACCCCTAAAACACCCAATAAAGCAGTGAAAAATCCCTAAATACCCCATAAAACACAAAAAATCTAAAAAACTATAAAAACCATAAAAACACAAAAAAAACCATAAACCCCCTAAAACCCTAAACAAACTTATAAACATAAAAAAACCATAAAATCCTTAAAACTCTAAAATCCCTAAAACACTAAAACACTAAAACTCTAAAAAGCCTTACAATCCTAAAAAAAACCCTAAAAAACACCTAAAAACCCATAAAAACCTTAAAACCCTAAAACCTAAAAAGCCAAAAAAAAAACCCTAATATCCCTAAAAGCCTTAAAATGCTAAAAAAAACCTAAAACCCTAAAAACCCTAAACAAAATTAAAAATATAAAAAAAGCCATAAAAATCCTACCCTAAAAATCCTAAAAAAACCAAAAAAAAACTCTAAAAAAACCTTAAAATCCTAAAAACGTTAAAATTACTAAAAGCCCCTAAAACCCCTAAAAAACCCTAAAAAATCATAAAATCACTAAAACCCCTAAAAAAACTATTAAAAAAATACTAAAATTCGTAAAAAACCTAAATACCCCCAAAACATTAAAACCCCAAAAAATCTAAACACCCCTAAAAACTCCTAAAACCCCTAAAAATTCTAAAAATCATAAAACCCTTATGAAATCCTATAAACCCCTAAAAATCCTTAAAGACCCCAACACCTAAAAAAACTCTTCAAAGAACCTTATAAATCCTAAAACACTAAAAAAAAACATTATTTCTCTCTCTCCCTCTATCTCTTCCCCTATGTGATAATATTATGGCCGATAAGGGGTCGAATCCATTTCTTATGACTTTTTACTTGTGGAACACTTCCAACCATACAAAGTCACAACAATTCTCTATGTTATCCAATGTGGGATCATATTCTAAAAAACTCTAAAACCCTAAAAACAACTCCTCAAAAACCATAAAAAAATCTAAAAACACTAAAAACCCTAAAAAACCCTAGAAACCCCCAAAACAAAAACAAACCCCAAAAAACAATAAAAAAACTCTAAAACACAAAAAATAAACCTTCTCTCTCCCATTTTCAGTCCACATTTGATAAAATAGAGTAATGTTATAGATTTTTAAAGTTGAAAGTGTTCCATTACTTATTACAAGTTCTAAGAAATGGGTTGGACCCCTTATCGACCCATAATATTATCTCACATGAGTGAGTGAAGTAGAGAGAGAATAAGAGTAGGAAGAGAGAGAGATAGAGAGGGATAGAGGAAAAGAGAGGGAGAAAGGGTAGAGGTAGAGCGAGAAATTAATTAGACCTATTATCTACCCACATTTGATAAAATAAAGAAATATTATGGATTTATAAGTTACGAAGTGTTCCACTAGTTAGTACAAATTATAAGAAATGGGATCAACCCCTTATCAACCTATAATATTATCTCACAAGAGGGAGTGAGGAAGAGAGAGGGGGGAGATAGAGAGAGGGTAAGAGAGAGAAAGAGAGAGAGGGGTAGAGTGAGAGAGAGAAGGAGAGGTGAGGGGTAGAGAGAAGGAGAGAGATAGGGAGAGATATAGGTAGAGTGAGAAAGGAGGAGAGAGAAGGAGAGAGAGAGGGAGAATGGGAGGAGAGAGATAGGCAGAGGTAGCGTGAGAAGAGGGAGAAGAGAGAGATGGATTTTTTATGGTTTTTAGGTATTTATGGGGTTTTTATCTTTTTTTAGGGTTTTTAATGTTTTTACGATTTTTAGGGGTTTTTTCGGAACTTTTCAAGTTTTCTAGGGTTTTAAGTGTTTTTAGGGTGAATTAGGGTTTTAAGGGTTTTAATAGTTTTTAAGGTTTTTAGGGATTTTTAGGATTTTTTTAGGGTTTTAATGATCACACATTTGATAAAATAGAGAAGTGTTATGACTTTATAAGGTCGGAAGTGTTCCACTACTTACAAGTCATAAGAAATGGGTCACACCCCATATTGGCCCATAATATTATCTTTAGGTGGGGAGATAGAGAGATAGAGCTGGAGAGAGGTAGAGAGAGATAGAAATGTGTCCAGCCTATTATTAGTCCACGTTAGATAAAATATTGAAATGTTGTGCATTTATAAGTTTATAATTGTTCCATTACTTAGTACAAGTCATAAGAAATGGGCAAGATCCCTTAGCGATCCATGATATTATGTCAAAGGAGGGAGGGAGGTAGAGAGAGAGGGGGGAGTTAGAGAAAGGGTAAGTGAGAGGAAGAGAGAGAGATCAAAAGAGGGAGAGAGATGAGAAGAGATAAAGCTAGAGGGAGAAAGGAGGAGAGAGACAAGAGATAGAGATGTAGAGAGAGGGGGAAAGGGAAAAGAGAGAAAGGTAGAGATAGGGTGAGAGGGGGAGGAGACAGGGAGAAGGAGAAGAAAAAGAAGTTTTTTTTTAGAGTTTTTAAGGGATTTTAAAGAGTTTTTAGGGGTTTTTAAGGATTCTTAGGGTATTTTAGGGTTTTTGAGAATATGATTTTACATTGGATAAAATAGAGAATTGTTGTGACTTAATAATGTTTAAAGTGTTCCATTACTTACAAGTCATAATAAATGGGTCCTACCCTTTATCGACCAATAATATTATCTCACACTAGGAGAGATAGAGGGAAAGGGCGAGAAAGGGGAGATAGAGGTAGACAGAGATGGAGAGATGTAGTGAGAGGTAGAAAGAGAGAGGGAAAGAGAAAGTGAGATCGAGATAAGGAGAGAGGAAGAGAGAGAGGGAGATAGGGGAGTGGTATAGAGAGAGAGTAAAAGAAGAAGTGAGGGGTAGAGAGAGAGAGAAAAGGAGAGATAGAGGTAGAGGGAACATATGAAGAGAAAGTGAGAGAGAGGTAGAATGATAGAGAAGGGGAAGTGAGAGAAAGCTAAAGGTAGAGATAGATGGCGAGGTGAGGGGTGAGGAGGAGAGAGAGAAGATTTTATTGGTTTTTAGAGGGAGAAAAGGGAGACAGGAAGAGGTGGGGTAGAGAGAGAGACGAGGAGAGATAGTGTTATAGAGAGAAAGGAGAAAAGAGAATGAGAGAGAGGGGGAGAGAGTGGGAGAGAGATATAGAGATAGGGAGAAGGGTTAGAGAGAGAAAGACGAAGGTAGAGCGAGAGGGGGAGTTGAGCGGAAGGGGAGAAGAGAGAATGTTTTTTTAGGGTTTTAGTGGGTTTAAAGTTTTTTTTTTTGGGATTTAGGTTTTTTTAAGGTTTTTAGTCTCATTTAGGGTTTTTAGGGGTTTTTGGCATTTTTAGGTTTTTATTGTTTTTTAAGAGATTTTTGGGTTTTTTTTAGACATTTTAGGAGTTTTTATGGATTTTAGGTGTTTTTAGTGTTTATTAGGGTTTTGGGATTTTTTTAGGATTTTTTTTATGTTTTTAGGTTTATGGGGGTTTTAGGAATTTTTATGTGTTTTTTTAGGGTTTTAGGGTTTTTTAAGTTTTATTGAGTGTTTGAGGTTTTTGGGTTTTTAGGGGTTATTAGTGTTCTTAGGGTTTTTAGGGATTTTTAGGAATTTTTAGGGGTTATTAGGATTTTCACGGTTTTTAGGGTTTTTAAGGAGTTTTTAGGCCTTTTTAATGTTTTTAGGGTTTTTTTTATTATTTTAGAGTTTTATTAGTGATTTTAGGGTTTTTTTTAGGTTTTTAGTGTTTTTACATCTTTTATTAGTTTTTAAAAGTTTTTTGGATTTTAGGGGTTTTTATAATTTTTTTTTATGTTTTTTGGGTTACAAGGGGTTTTTTTTTAATATTTTTAAGGGTTTTAGGTTTTTTTTGAGTTTTTACGTATTTTTTTATTTTTAGGTTTTTATGATTTATTATGATTTTTTTAGGGTTTTTCAAAATATGATACCACATCTGATAAAATAGAGAAATATTGTGACTTTATAAGATTGGAAGTATTCCACTACTTATAATTTATATGAAGTGAGTCACACCTCTTATTGGCCCATAATATTATCTCAAAGGGGGAGAAATAGAGAGATATAAATGGGTCACACCCATAATATTGTACTTTTAGATTTTTTTAGGATTACTAATGTTTTTAAGGGGTTTTTTGGGTTTATTTAGGTTTTAAAAGGGTTTTTAGGTTTTTTTATTTTAGAATTTATAAAGTTTTTTAGGGTTTTTTTGTATTTTTTTGAGTTTTTAGGATTATTGAGGATTTTTAGGTATTTTTAACGGTTTTTAGAGATTTTTTAAAAGGTTTTTATGGTTTTTGCCCTCTATATCTAAAAAAAAGTCAAAATAACCCATTAAAATTTAAAAAATCCTAACAAACCAAAAAAAAAACCTAAAAGCTCTAAACCAAACACACCTGAAAAAACCTAAACCTCCTAAAACACCTTATAAAAACCTAAAAAAACCCTAAAAGACCAAATAAAACCATAAAAATTCGTCAAAACAACTAGAAACTCAACAAACAAGAAAACTCTGAAAATTCTAAACGACCCTATCAAACACTTGAAAAACCCTAAAAACCCCTAAAACATCCTGTAAAATCCTAAAACCCCAAAAAACTATAAAAAAACCTAAAAATCGAAAAAAACTATAAACCCATCTTAAAAGCATAAACAACTTTAAAAAATATTAAAAAACCCTAAAAATCTTTAAAAAAACCATAAAAATTATTAAAATCTTAAAACTGCTAAAATCTAAAAAAGCTCTAAAAACACTAAAAATACTATAAAAACACCTAAAGACCCGTAAAAACCACAAAACCCTAAAACCTAAAAAGCCTAAAAGACTTAAAAAAAACCCTAAAATCCCTAAAAACCCTAAAACACTAAGAACATTAAAAATCCTAAACTCCTAAAAACCCTTAACAAACTTAAAAACATAAAAAACCTTAAAAACGATAAAATTCCTTAAAACAAAAAAAAACCCTAAATCCCAAAAAACCCTAAAATCCAAAAAATCCTTCAAAACCCTAAAACACTAAAATTCCTAAAAATACTAAAAAACCATAAAACCCTAAAAAACATAAAAACCCTAAAATCCCTAGAAACCATAAAAGCCTAAAAACGTTAAAAATCCTAAAAACCTAAAAAACTCCTAAAAATCATAAAACACTAAAAATCCTAAAAAAAACTATGGAAAACACTAGAAATCTTAAAAAAACCCTAAAACCCCTAAAAAACCTAAATAAACCATAATAACCCCCTAAAAACATTAGTAATCCTAAAAAATCTAAAAAATCCAATATTATGGGTGTGACCCATTTCTATCCCTCCATCTCACCCCCTTTGAGATAATATTATAGGCTAATAAGAGGTGTGACCCATTTTTTATGACTTGAAAGTAGTGGAACACTTCTGATCTTATAAATATACAATATTTCTCTATTTTATTAAATATGGGATCATAATCTAAAAACCCTAAAAATTATTAAAAAAACCCTTAAAACCCAAAAAAACTTGTAAACACTCAAAAAGTGCTAAAACCCTTAAAAACCCTAGTAACCTCCAAAAATCCTAAAAAAAGATTAAAAAACATTAAAAAAACCCTAAAAATAAAAAAATCCTAAAAAAAACCCTTAAAACCCCTAAAAACCATAAATTCTAAAGAAACCCTAAAAACCTAAAAAAACTCTAGAAACCCTAAGGGGGTTTTAGGGTTTTTATGATTTTTTTTGTGTTTTTATGGTTTGTTTTTTTTTTTTTTGCTTTTAGGGTTTTATTTGGTGTTTTGGGGTTTTTAGTTTTTTTTCAAGTGTTTCATAGGTTGGTATAGGATTTATAGAGTTTTTTTTTAAAGTTTCTTAAATATTTTTTTTGAGTTTATATGGTTATTGACGGTTTTTAGGAATTTTTAAGTGTTTTTAGGGTTTTTTAAGAATTTTGGGGGAATTTTTTTTTATAGTTTTTAGGGTTTTTGCCCTCTATATCTAAAAAACTTAAAATAACACAAAAAAATAAAAAAAAACCCTAAACTACCTAAAACACCCTATAAAAATCATAAGAAACACTAAAACACCGAATAAAACCATAAAAAACCATAAACTTCCAAAAAAAATAAAAAAAATCCTAAAGACTCAAAAAATATTAAAAAAACCTAAAAATCCTAAACCGCCCAATCAAACACTTGAAAACCCATAAAAACACCTAAAACACCCTATAAAATAATTAAAAATCCTGAAAATACCTTATAAAACCCTAAAACCTCAAAAAAATTTAAAAAAACTAAAAAACTATAAACCCCTAAAATCCCTAAACAACCTTGAAAAGATAAAAAAAAAATCCTAAAAACCTTTAAAAACCCTAAAAATCCTTAAAAACCTTAAAATCCCAAAAAATCCTTGAAACTCGAAAATCCTAAAGACACTAAAAATCATAAAAAAAAATACTAAAAATACGTTAAACCTATAAAAACCATAAAACCCTAAAAACCCTAAAACCAAAATTCCTAAAAAAACTTAAAACACCCTAAAATCCCTAATAACCATAAAACCCTAAAAACACTAAAAATCCTAAAACCCAAAAAATCCTAAACAAACATAAAAATATGAAAAAACCTTAAAAACCCTAAAAATCCTTAAATGCTTAAAAGACCTAAAAATCCCAAAAAACTCTAAAATCCAAAAAACCCTAAAAAAAACCCCTTAAACATTTAAAACACTAAAATTCCTAAAAACTTTAAAAAAACATCTAAAAACATAAAAAAAAAACCATAAAAAGCCTAAAAACCTAAAAAATCTGAAAACCCAAAAAACTCCAAAAACAAAACCGTAAATCACCCTATCAAACACTTGAAAACCCCTAAAACACCCTATAAAATAGTAAAAATCCTTAAAACACCCTATAAAAAACCCTAAAACCCGCAAAAAAATTTTAAAACCCCCAAAAAAAATGATAAACCACCTAAAAACCTTAAATAAACTTTAAAACATAAAAAATCCTAAAAACCTTAAAAAACCATAAAAAAATATTAAAACCCTAAAAACACTAAATTCCTAAAAAATCCTAAAAACCCATTAAAACCATAACACCTAAAAACCCTAAAACCCTAAAACCCTAAAATCCCTAAAACCTTAAAAATGCTAAGAATCCTAAAATTAACCTATCAAACAAGTTTAATTGTTGAAATTGAAGTTAAATTGGAGTTCCCACATCTTCATACTATTCAATCATGCCATCGCTTCTTCGATGAACCTTAGAGCGAATTGAGACTACCACCATGTAGCTGACTCTAGTTCAAAAAGACCCTATACTGGAGCTCTAGTTCAAGCTTCACTACAAAACTGAGTAGCTGAGAGAGAGTGAGGTTTTCAGGTGTGGAGAGGATGAATGGAGATGGGCTATTTATATAGGGAGCTCGGGGACTCGTCAGCCGTCCGTTTGACACTTTTATGACAGTCATTCATGGCCTAAAACGTACTGAACAGAAATGTTTCCTCTTCGCAAGTGCTGGTTCAATTTTTTGATGAGTGAATAGTGTTGTCATTTGAAAGAAGAAGATGACACTATTTTGAACTAGATTGGACTGGTCTAATCCTGGTTCAAAGCTTAAACCGACTGGTTTAGGCCCGATTCGATCGAGTCTTTCAAAATTAAAAATTTCTAAATTCATCTAAATTTATTATCTATTAAAAGGTGGCATCAATTCTCAAATTGAAATTTTCTAAACCACCTAGAAAAATGAATTTAGCATCCAGTTCAATAGTGGTTCAAATCGGTCCAAACTAGTTCGGATCCAATTCACCTGATCTCTCTACTTACCACCGGTAAGTAGTTTTTCTACTAGTCTCACATCACTTCAACCGGGTGTTATGTTAAAATCCCACATAGAAGTGGTTTTCATTTAAGAAGTTCTCATCATCCCAACAGGGTATGATGTTAACAAACCCACTCACATGTGACTTTTCATTTATAAAGTACTCACCATACCAAGCATGTAAACCCCGCACTTTTGAGTTAATGAAAACAGGGAAAGAACCAGTCAACTCGAGTAAGAAAACCGAGCCAGTTTACAAACCAGATCATTTGGGAATAAGCAATTTGGAAATTTACAACTCTCAGGTGATCCAAAGGGTTCATTAAACCTTGGAAAAGAAATTTAAGACAAGTTAGAAGAGAAAAATCAAATTGGTTTAAGTGAACGAGAATCCATAATAACTTTAAAGTTAAGCGTGCTTGCTTGAGAATAGTGTGAGGATGGGTGACCTCATGGGAAGTATGACTATTTTGTAAACCGAAATTTCGGTCAAAACTTTTTATGCGAACGCCTTATAATAAATAGCCAAAAATTAATATATATTTAATTATTGTAATTAATACCAATAATTTAATACCTAAATTAAATTATTGAAATTAATACAAATAATTTAATACCAAAATTAAATTATTATAATAAATACCAATAATTTATGGCAATATTAATACTAGTAATAAATCTCTCCTATTTAATACACAATTTTACACCTATATAAAGAGGTCATCCCATTCATTCTCCTCACACTTGAACACTTCTCTCTCTCTCTCTACTGCTTCATTTCTCGGTGAAGCTCGAACTAGAGTTTCAACTCAACATTTTTCTTAACCTCGAAAGGAGAGGTCGAGCTCTTTAGAATCGAGGAGAAGATAGCTATATGATAGCAAACTCCAGTCAATCCTAGAATCGTTGGAGAAGTACCGGCATGATGGAATAGTGAAGTAGCTGTGGCGGACCGAAGCTGCCCTATTTCAGCCAAGCTAAAATCGGTCGTTTCAAGCCCTCCTCGGGCCAAACTAAGCCCTCCCAACACTTCCTCAGCCTTTCCACGGCCAAATTAGAACCGAAAGGTAAGCTAATTTGGCTCTCCTTTATAATTTTCAATCGATGCTAGAGAGAGGGTCAACCGAATTTCAATAACGAAATTCTAATCCAATTCTGCATCAATTGATGTGATTCTTGATTCTAGGATGAACCTCAGGACGAGAGCTATCTGCCTAGATCGAAAGGTCGGACCGTCGTGCCTTCACCGGTGAGTAATCGAAGCTTTCTCTCTCTATAGTTCATTTTTCGGCGAAGCTCCATTTGAGCTCGTTCCGACGTTAAATCTTGCGATTCACATTTCTAAATAATCGTATGAACATGTAGAAACTCAATTTTAACTTCAATTTCAACAATTAGAAATGTTTGATGGGTCAATTTGATAAAATCAAATTCGGTTGTGTTAAGAAGTTGGAATTGGGGGAAAAATTGGGGATTTTTTAAATTAAAAGGATCAAAATGAAATTTTATGAAATTGAGGGTCAATTGGGCATGATAAAGATGTTGAAGGACCAATTGAGGAAGTTTGAAATTTTTGGGGCAAAATTTACCGTTTTTGTAAAGGAAGGGCAAAATGGTAATTTTGGAAAAGTTGGGGGACCAAATTGGAAATTTTGGAAATTAAACCCTTTTTGTGAAATGGAATAAATTCAGGTCCTATGATAAATTTTAGAAGTTTCGGGATTCAATTTGAGGAAAAACTAGCATTTGGGACTTAAAGTTAAAGAGAAATAACTTTAGGGACCTAATTGCAAATAAATGAAAGTTTGACTTTCACATTCATTTGGGATGAATGAAGGCGATTAGGCCGAAGGATAATGAACCAAGATGTTCATATCATGTAGGAACATGAAGTATCAGGAACGCCAGCAAGGACAAGCTCGTGTGAATACCAACAACCGGTCTAGTGGTATTCACGGCATTAACGGGTGAGTGGGAATTTTATATGATACCCAGTTGGAGATGATGAGTACCTAGGTATAAAAACACACTGCTTAGTGGTATTTTTAATCATCACTACTAAGAGAAAGTGATGTGAAAGTTATGCGGAAAAACTACTTACGGGTTGTAAGTAGAGCATACTCGGTTGGTATGATGAGACTTCCTCGAAGGAAGTTGAAAACCCGTTTATCGGTTATGAACGGAGATGTCCTTATACCGATCGGTATGATGGACAGTAAAAACCAATTTTTGTCGGATGTGCTCTTCCCTAACTATGTGCCAATGCTTAAATAGTTTGGGAGACCTTCTCGACGGGAGCTAGAATAGCTCTGAAAGGCTTAGGGCCTCGGTTTTGGAACTTGGGGGCTAAATGCCCAATTTTGAAAATCTCGTACAATGGGCCCAAGGCTAGTTGGCATGAGCAAGTGCTTGTAAATGAACATGATATATGTGCCATAAAACTTAATAAGTGAATTGTTTGGCCATGGTACCAAAATAGGACCGACATGATCTATCAACTAGCAGTAGTGCGACATGACAGGTCGACGAACCAGTCAAGACAAACAACTGTGGGTTGAGCTGAGAGTCGGGGCTGTTGGACTAGTGGCACCACAGAATACATGGCAATATGATAAAACATTGTTTGTGCATGCACTGTGAATACGGGATCATCAAGACGCCCATGAGGGGTAGTGATGCATCCTAAGGGCACTAGACGACCTGGTGGCTATAAGGGAAGTTCGTCGTTCTAGGTGTCTATGCGAAATCTGGAGTAGCACCAAGCGCATGAGACTGGTGTGGAGACAAGATGAGGTCTCTGTCCTCATACGGACACAAAGAAGTGATTTTGGGATTGTGGGTCAGATGTCACGTACATCCACTCATTCCTAGGGTAGAAGTGGTTGTACTTCTATCCGGGTGGTAGGAAAAGTCGCTCTGAAGCCACTAGCGGGTTCAGTAGTGATGCTGACTTGCGAATATGTGTAACCTTCATGATGAAGGATGTGTGTTGGGTGATGACACATCGGTAACTAAGAAATGGCGGAAAAACCCAAATTTTTTTTAAATGAAGGGATTTTTGAAAAAAAAGGGAGTCTGGCACACTTCATAGAAATGTTTTTCTTAAAAGTCAAAAGCTTTTAAAAATCCATTCACTGAGTAGTCGTACTCACCCCCCTGCCTTATATCCCTTTCAGGAAATCTTGGAAAGCCTACCCTTAAAGAGCGTCAACTAAGATGCCTGTAAGATAGGTATGTAAAGTTTTAAATTTCATGCAGTTTTGATTATGCTATTCCAGGAAAAAGTGCAGGTTAAAGGACACCTTACTCTTTACGGTTTACAATAAGGGGAAATCCTTTAATAAACCAGGAGAGCGGCGAGTTGATCACGGGGATCCAACCAAATCGGGTCGGGGCGTGAAAACTAGATTGGTATTAGAGCCTGTTTCCTCGAATACATAATCAAGACTAGAAAATATAGTAACTAATAGGATTTATCTTAAAATTTTCAGATGGCTCCGAGGATTGGAACTAAGAAAACTTGGAATGGCTCTACTCAACACCCTACCTCCGTAGGGAGACAACCCTAGAAGCTTCCCAAATGCTTGAGATCGGGCTGAAATGTCAAAAGTCCAAATGTGGAAGTATCTTGGAGAATGGTACTAGGACCTATTGGTGGCACAACTCTGAGTATGGAGGAAGACGTTTATCAAGAATTTCATAGCTCCTTAGTTATTTTGCAACCATTTCCTGTGATAGGGCTGAAAGCCTAATCTTTTGTATCCCCCTGTTAATAAAATACTCAAATTCTCAAAACTCTCTCTGCTGATGATGCAATCGTGTTGGGAATATGGCCTAAGGAAAATAAAGCAAACCCATACTATCTTGGAAGCTAAGGAAAAGTTACATCTCGGTTATGGAAGATGAATTAGGGAATTAATAAACCTAGGAAGACTCTTACCATGACCCTTTAGCAAAGGAGATTCAGTAAGAAAATTGTTAAAGTGATCAGACTCAAAGAACGGTAGAGCACCAAACCAATAGTAACCCTGGAAATGCCCAACTCGAAGGAAAGAAGGGACCACAACAATCCATGTAAAGGAATAACCTATTACAAGTATGAACGATTGAGACATTACCTGAAGAAGTGCCCAACCCTACTAAAGACAAGTACCAAGATAAACTATTATAGGTGTAAGGAAAGAAGGGGTGTTTCACACCTCATAAATTAAGGGCAATAACTCCTCAAAGGCCACGAAGGACTAGAGGCCGAAACCATGGAGTTGGCTAAGTAAGCGATTCACCAAGAGGTCAAGAAATGATGAGGTAAATGCAATATTTAAATTTCTTCTTAAAAAGGTCAACCCGAGAAAGATAACTCAAGAGTAGGGATAAGGTACATGGGAAGTATATCTAGAACCCTCTCATAAGGGGCAAACACAGAGAAATGTCCTCTAGAAACTCTAGAGAAGGGCACAGTGAGAGTGAAGAAGAGAAGGAATACGTTGGAAAAGGGAACTCTGGAAGGATGCATACAACTAAGTACCTTGAAGGAATCATTGGATTGGCGGATGAACATAACGTGAAGTGCAAGGCACCAACCCACCGTTAGAAACTTCTTGATGGAAGGATGTATTGGAGGCCAATTATGACTTGCCTTGGAAGAGTAATAGAGCCAAATAATGGGATGTATTGGAATGAATCACCTTGGAAAAAGTAATGAAGCCAAATAGGGTCAAGGAGAATAAATGATACCCTAAGAAAGACCGGGAGGTAGAAAGGACTACACCCTAAAAAGGTTAGTGAGATAGATGTTAAGGACATGAGGACTTGAGAAACAACTGCCTTAAGAAACTTAGACCAAACAAATGGTGGAGGCAAAGTAGTTAATGAACAAATACTCGGGAAAACCATAATGTAAGTTCCGACAAAGAAGAGACAGGCGAAAAGGTCAAATACTTGGAAAAAGAAGGATGCAAGAAATCCTTAAAAGGACCAAAGGCCAATTAACAACTAAACTCAAGCCAAGAAAGGAATAGGCAAGCCTCTCCCATAATGATCCTAAAACAAGAAAGTATTGTAATGGTCCAATGTGACCTATTTGGAGAGAATAGGAGAACCATGTAGAAAGAGGAAAACTAGTAACAGCGGACAACCAAAGATAATGAATAAAACCCTAAGAAAAGGATGAGATGTAGTAAAGACTACACTCTATGATGGACAATAGGATGGGCATGAATACAGCTGCCCAGACGATAGGACCGAAAAAATAAAGAGAAAGAGACAGTTAAAGAACTGGTCATTGAGAGAACCATCGATTTAAACCACAACAAAGAAGGGAGAAGTGAAAAGGACAAAACATTGGGAAAGAAGAACGAAGTAAAATCCTTAAAGCAATCGATGGCCAAAACCGGGTTTATAGACTTAAGACGGTTAAGTGAGCCTCATGAAGGGCGAACAAGAGAATTTGAATTAAGGAGGATGTGAACCCTGCTTAAACGGAAATAATCTAACGAATTAGCACCAAAAGATGCTGTGACAAGTATGAATGAGTGGACAACCCATACTAAGGTAATAAGGGAAAGAATGTTTGAGAAACTTGTGAAAGTAAATCCCCCAAATAAGATGTGGCTAAGAAGGAATAACCACAATTGGTAAGACGGATCATAGTCCACACACGCATATGAAGCTTAAAGAGTGGACGACCAAGCATAGGGTGGAATGCACGAAATAAAACCAATAATCAGAAGTATCCCATCTAAGGAATAAGGGATAAAACAAAAGTTGTGGATAGAAAAGGATTCAAAGCAAACAGATGCCCTAACATAGATAAGGGTGCAAAGAAAGGGAGAAAGAACCATATAATAAATGATAAGGAGGTGGAGCATGTAACTCCTAAGATGAAAATATCTATTGTAAGAGACATAGTAGAGAACAAAACTGGAAGGAATGAACCTTCCTAAGCAAAGTAATCAACACATAGATTGAAAGCAATTATTGCAGAATGAAGAATCATGAAGTGATTTATGAGCAAGTAAAAGTGGATTAAGGAAAAAGGAAGTCATTGAATAAGGGATGTCAGTAAAGAAGAGAAAGGACATAAGAAGGGAAAAAAATCCTCGTTATGTCAATAATCATCAAGAAACCCAATGATTGGAATTGAAAGGACCCAATAAAAATATTTGGAAAGGATGAGTAGGTAAGAGAAATCCATGCGGTTATGTGAGACATAACTTGAAAGGCATGATGGATGAGAGGATAATAGTAAAAAGGATAGTTGAGGAATGCTATCAAAAGAAAAGAGGGATGAAGTTATATGATCCCTGAAAGGTAAAAAAAAAAAAGCTAAGAGAGACCCTCAAGGAGATGTTCTAGAAATCTAATGGACAAAGATAAGTCATAGAAAATGCCATGCTGTAAGGGGTATGTAAGCTTAACAATCCCGAGGAGAATATGACTCAAAGTAAGGAAGAGTCAGCTAATAAGCATGACGTGGTCGAATATAAAAATTTGGACCGAAGTTATAATAGACAACGAATGGAGGAAGGGTCAAAATAGGACAAAAAAGTGATAATAAAGAAAACCGTGGAAACAGGTACGTAACGCCCGAAGGAACATTGAGCTAAAGGTTTCAATGACCAATGGGTTAACTAGACACGAGAATGGTTAGGTTTCTTGGAATTCCCAATCTTGAGTACAGAACCTCAAAGGGGAGAATGTGCTCTAAGCAAAGAAAGATATAAATCTAAGAATATACCCTGAAGTAAGGTATGTCTCATTATGATAAACTCCAAGGAGAGAGTAAATAATATAAAGGAAAAGAATTGCTTAAGTGAATGATGTAAAAAGGACTAATTAAAAGAATAAGAGAAGAGTTTGCATGTTAAGCAAACAACAAATGGACATTAAAGAAAATGGTTCCTCATGCAAGGTTGCAAATTAAGTTTTGGGGACAAAACTCCTAAAAGAAGGGGAGAGTTGTAAACCCCGCACTTTTGAGTTAATGAAAATCGGGAAAGAACCGGTCAACCCGAGTAAGAAAACTGAGCTGGTTTACAAACCAGATCATTTGGGAATAAGTAATTTGGAAATTTACAACCTCTGGGTGATCCAAAGGGTTCATTAAACTTTGGAAAAGAAATTTAAGACAAGTTAGAAGAGAAAAACCAAATTGGTTTAGGTGAACGAGAATCCATAAGAACTTTAAAGTTAATCGTGCTTGCTTGATAGTAGTGTGAGGATGGGTGTCCTCATAGGAAGTATGACTATTTTGTAACCCGAAATTTCGGTTAAAACTTTTTATGCCTTATCATAAGTAGCCATAAATTAATATATATTTAATTATTGTAATTAATACCAATAATTTAATACCTAAATTAAATTATTCAAATTAATACAAATAATTTAATACCGAAATTAAATTATTATAATTAATACCAATAATTTATGGAAATATTAATACTAGTAATAAATTTCTACCATTTAATACACGATTTTACACCTATATAAAGAGTTCATCCCCATTCATTCTCCTCACACCTGAACACTTCTCTCTCTCTCTCTACTGCTCCATTTCCCAGTGAAGCTCGAGCCAGAGTTTCAACTTAAACATTTTTCTTAACCTTGAAAGGAGAGGTCAAGCTTTTTAGAATCGGGGAGAAGACAACCTCAATATGTTTTTGGCCATCTATGCTTGTCATAAATGTGCCAATCGGACGACCAAACTATAAACAAACTTAAAAACAAAAAAAAACCATAAAAACTCTAAAAACCTTTAAAAACCCTAAAAATCCTTAAAACCCTAAAATCCTCAAAACCCTAAAACCCTAAAAACACAAAAATTCCTAAAAACCCTAAAAAAACCCCTAAAACTCATAAAAACCACAAAACCCTAAAACCCTTTAAAAACCTTAAAAAACACTAAAATCAATAAAAACCCTAAAAACGCTGAAAATCCTAAAACCCTAAAAAAACCTAAAAATAATAAAAAACTAAATACTCTAAAAAAATATAAAAAAAACACTGAAAACCATAAAACCCTTAAAAACCCTAAATAAACCCTAATAACCCCTAAAAACCCTAGTAATCCTAAAAAACCTATAAAAAAAATCCTAAAACACCCAATAAAACCCTAATTACTGCTAAAAACCCTAAAAATAATTTTAAAACCTAAAAAAACCAAAAAGTGCAAAAAAAAACATAAAAAACCTAAAACCTCAAAAAACCTAAACAACACTAAAACACCTCTAAAAACCATAAAAATCATAAAATCAATAAAAAAACCCTAAAAAACCCTAAAAATTTTAAAAACTCATAGAAGACCGTAAACAACCTTTTCTCCCTTCTTCCCATCCCTCCCTCCTCCCCCCTCGCTCTACCTCTGGCTTTCTTTCTCTTTCCCTTCTCCCTCTCTCTACCTCTCTCTTCCTCTGTCACTCCCCGACCTGGTTTGGTCTGATCCCTGTGAGCAATCTACCATTCACTTTGGTCCATTAAGGGTTTCACCCTTTTCTAAACCACGAGGAGTAAGGCATCCTTTTATTTGTCTTTCCTAGAATTGCATTATACAAAACTGAGTATTTTAAAAAACACATACATCCAATATCACAAGTGCATGGACCCATCACTACCCCTCTTGGGCGTCTTGATGGTCTTGTATCACAAGTGCATGGACAAACAATAGTTTTCACATATGGCCATTATCTTTGGTGTCAATGGTCCAATGGCCCCGACCCTCAACCTGACCTATAGTTGTTTGTCTAAGTCGGTTCGTCGACCTAGCCCTAACGCACTACCACCAGTCAACTAAGTACTGTTGGTCCTAACTTGGTACCATGGCATAATCACACAACAATTTCATTAGAAATTTTCATGGCTTTCTTTACTCAAGTTTGTTTAGGAGCTCCTACATGAGCCCACTGGCCTTGGGCCCACTAAACATGATTTTCCAAAATCGGCCATTTAACCCCATGAGTTCAAAAAGTGAGGCCTTTAACCTATCCAAGCTATTCTACCTCCCGTCAAGAAGGTCTCCCAAATGTTTTAAGCATTGGCACATAATTAGGGGAGGACACTTCTAACAAAAAATTTATTTCCATCTTCATCACACCAACCGAATGTGATGATATCTCCACTTACAATCGTTAAGCCAGTTTCTCCTTTCCTCAAGGAAGTTCATCATACCAACCAGGTATAATTATCTCTACTTACGACCAGTAAGTAGATTTTAACAATTAAAGTTGGTTCTTCTCATCCCAACCGGGTATGAAGTTAGATAATCCCACCCACAAGTGGTTTTTCATTTATAAAGTGCTCACCATCCCAACTGGGTATGATGTATAATTAAGCCCACTCACCAGATTATTGTGGCATCTTTGTCCCCAATCAGTTTTCTAAGTTTACGCAAGCTTTCTCTTGTTGGTGTTCTGGTCACACGTGTCCCTACACGATTTGGTCATCCTTATCAATTAAGGTTTGGCATAGCAACCATCATTTTCTCACGTATGTGCGATTAGGTTCACAATTATTGATTAATTGCATTTAGGTCCCTCACGTTCATTTTCCTTAACTTTAGGTCATTAATGCCAAATTTTCCCCAAATTGAGTCCGAAGACTTCCAAAATTCCCTTTGAGTCCTCAATTTACTCAAAATTGTATAAGGGACTCAAGTTTTCCAAATTTCTAATTTGGTCTCCAACTTTTCAAAAATTACAATTTTGCCCCTACTTTTCAAAAATGGCAATTTGATCCCAAATATTACAAAAATTGACCAATTGGTCCCCTAACATCATTCTCATGGCTAATTGACCTACAATTTTGGGAAATTGCAAAGAGGTCCCTCAATTTTTTGAAATCCTCAAATTTTCCCAAAAATTTCCCCAATTTCTACCCTTCAAACTGATCGAAATAGATTTCTTCAAATTGGCCATATAATTAGGGTTAATTGCTCCAATTGAAGGTATGGATCTACTCCTACACTTCTATACAATTCAATTGACTTTGAACCACAGCATTTGTGTCCGAATTGAGCTCAAACAATTGAGCATTTGTGTCAGAAAACTGCTCGTAGAGAGAGAAAGCTTACCATCGGAGGTGAGGTGATCCGAGCTCTCGATCAGCTCAGACAAAGTAGGGCAACTTCGATCCGTCGAAGCTACTTCACTATTTGATTCCACTGGCACTTCTCCGATGGTCCGCTGTCTAAAGGTAGATCCTATTAGGTAGCTGACTTCCCCTGAAGTCTGTAGGACCTAACCTTGCCTTCTCAGGCTAAGAAAACTGCCCAAGTTGGAGCTTTGGTTTGAGCTTCACCGAAAAATGGAGCAGTTCAAAGAGAATGGAAATTTAAGATGTTTGGAGGATGAATGGAGAAGTGCTCTTTATATAGGGAGCTCGGGGACCCTCTGTCCGACTGTTTTCCATTATGGTCGAGCTTATCCTCGCCTTGAAATAGCTGAATCGAGCAATTTCATCTTCACTGGTGTTATACATTTTCTACATTAATGAATAGTGTTGTCATCCTATGGAAGAAGATGACATTGTTCCGAATCTAAATTTAATGAATTTTAATCGGACAAAACCCCTAAATTTAATGTTCCGAACCCCTACATTAATGAATAGTGTTGTCATCAATGGCATTTGATTCGACCGTTTTTTTCAAAACTAAAAATTTCTAAATTAATCTAAATTCATTCTCTATCTAATGGTGGCTTCAATTCTCCAATTTTAATATTTTAGGCCACTAAAAAAAATGAATTTAGAAACTGGTTCAATTGGGTTCAAGTCCGGTTCACCCTAAACTGGTCTAGTTTTCTCTTCCCATTTGTCCCAAGGTTCTTTTCCATGATCTTTATGACTCTTTGAGTCACTTGGGATTTGAAAATTTTCCCATTTTTCCATTTCTTTAGCAGTTATGGTTCGTGAATCGACTCAATTTTCTCTTTTCAAATGACCAGTTCTTTTCCTAGTTTTCTTATCTATAAACGGACGGGGTTTAAAATTCTCCCCTCCTTTTAGGGGTTTTGTCCCTAAAATAATTTACATCTCAAACAAATGAGGGTACCCATTTCTCATTACACTCTCAGTTTCTCATGTCTCTTCTTGCACTAGTCCGTTTTGCCAAAGAACCTTGACCATGGGAATCTTCTTATTCCTTCAGTTTTTCTCTCTCCGGTCGATGATTTGGACAAGTTCTATCTGATAGGTTAGGTTCTCTTCTAGTTCAGGTGAAGATTGGTCTAGAACATGACTGGAATCGGGTTGATACTTCTGGAGTACCGAGATATGGAATACATCATGTATTCTTTGTAAGTCTGAAGGTAGTTCTAATTTATATGCCATCGGACCTATCCTTTGGACTATGGTGTAGGGACCAATGTACCTTGGTTTCAACTTCCCCCGTTGTTGGAACCTAAGTATTCCCCTCTGTGGATACCTTGAGAAACACTTGGTCTCCCACACCAAATTCTAGATCCCTTCTCTGATGGTCTGCATAGCTCATTTGCTTGTCTTGAGTAGCCTTAAGTCGACTCCATATGATCTTAATCTTTTTTGTGGCGTCCTCTATTAGTTTGACCCTATCTAGGTTCCTCTATTAGTTTGACCCAAAATAAGGAGGCACGACATGGTCATTCGTAAAGGGCCTTATAAGGAGCCATTTGAATACTGTCCTGATAACTGTTATTATTGGCAAACTCCATCAGGCACAAGTATTCCTCCCAACCAATACTCATGGTGAGTACGCATGCCCGTAGCATGTCCTCTAGGGTTTGGATCATCCGCTCAGACTGTCCATCGGTTTGAGGATGAAATGTCATACTCATGTGAAGCTTGGTTCCCAAGGCACTTTGCAAACTAGGCCAGAATCCTTAGGTAAATCTAGGGTCTCTATCTGACACTATGCTTACCGGGATGCCATGGAGTCTCACAATCTCCCTTATATATAAGACTGACAATTGTTCCACCAAATTAGTCACTTTTATAGGTAAGAAATGGGCGGACTTGGTCAATCTATCCACAAGGACCCCAAATTGCATCTCATCCCTTTCTAGTCACAAGTAGTCTCGTGACAAAGTTCATAGTGATGTGTTCCCATTTCCATTCGGGGATTGGTAAAGGTTATATTTGTCCTAAAGTTTTCTGGTGCTCAACTTTAATCTACTGACAATACAAGCATTGACCTACATATTCCACAATATCTCTCTTCATCCCTTTCCACCAATAACCTTGTTTGAGGGTGCGGTACATCTTCGTACTACTTGGTTGCATCGCATAGATAGAGTCATGTGCCTCTTCCTAGATTAATCTCTTCAATTCCTTATCTTCAGGCACACACACTCTACCCTTATAAGTTAGCACTCCATCATCTCAAAGTTTTCTATCCGGGTTTGTCCCTTCATTGACTAGGTCCAAATAAGGTTGGAGTTCCTTATCCCCTTTTTGTTGGACGTTTATTTGCTCTATTAGGCTGGGTCTTACCACTACGTTAGCCAATAGACATTTCTCTCTCTTGTCTACTTTAAGGTCCACTTCCATTCTTCCCAACTACTGCAACAAGGGTAAGTAATTTGTCTTTATCTGCACTACCGTGGTTTGATACTTGTGACTTAGAGGATCTGCCACCACATTGGCCTTCCCAGGGTGATATTCTATCACAAGGTCGTAGTACTTTACCAACTCCAACCATCTCCTCTGCTGGAGGTTCAACTCCCTCTGAATTAGGAAGTACTTAAGACTCTTGTGATCGGTATATATCCCACACTTAACATTATATAGGTAGTGTTGCCAAATCTTGAGGGAAAATACTATTACGGCTAACTCTAAGTCGTGGGTAGGGTAGTTTCACTCATGTACCTTTAGTTGTTGTGAGGTGTAGGTGATAACCTTTCCTTGTTGCATTAATACACATTGGAGTCCCTATCTAGATGCGTCACTATAGAGGATGTACTCCTCTGCACTTGGGTCAGGCATAAAGAGTATGGGTAACATTGTTAAACGGATCTTCAACTCCAGGAATGATTTCTCACAACTTTCATCCCACTTATACTCCATTCCTTTCCTTGTGAGATGTGTCAAAGTGGCACCTATCTTAGAGAAATCCTACGCAAACTGTCTGTAGTATCCTACCAAGCCCAAGAAACAGTGTATCTCAAAGGGACTCTTGCGTGCCTTCCAATCAGATATGGCCTCAACCTTTGCCAGGTCCACCTTGACTCCATCTTTGGATACTATGTGCCCTAAGAACCCTACCTCCTACAACCAGAACTCACACCTGGAGAATTTTGCATATAAGCGATTATTTCGTAATGTCTCCAAAGTAATAGTTAGATGTTCTTCGTGCTCCAGCCTAGTTTGTGAGTATATAAGTATGACGTGTTTAAACACAATCACAAACTTGTCCAAGTGCGGCTGAAACACTTAGCTAATCAAATCCATGAAGTTTGTAGGGGCATTCGTCAAGCCAAAAGGCATCACCCTAAATTCATAATGTCCATAGTGAGACCGAAAGGCGGTCTTAGGGATATTTTCCTCTCCGATCCTGAGTTGGTGGTATCATGACCGAAGGTCTATCTAGGAGAAGTAGGATGCTTCTTTTAGTTGGTCAAATAGATCATTGATCCATGGAAGTGGATACTTATTCTTTACGGTGACATGGTTCAACATATGATAATCTATGCACAACCTCATACTCCCGTCCTTTTTCTTTAAGAATAGGACCGGTGCATTCCATGTAGACTGACCAGGGCATATGAAACCCTTCTACAATAGCTCATCTAGTTGCTCCTTTAACTCCATTGGAGCCATGTGATAAGGTGCTTGGGAGATGGGATGTGTTACGGGGATTACCTCTATGGTAAATTCAAATTGTCGGATTGGGGGTAACCTAGCTAACCACCGGCGCTTCTCTAGTGATCCTTAGATCGAAAGGAAGTTGTTGTCAAGTATGCTGACTTCCCCTATAGTCTATAGAACCTGACCTTGCCTTCCGAGGCTGAGAAAAATGCCTATATCAATGCTCTGGTCCGAGCTTCACTAGAAAATGGAGTAGTTGAGAGAGAATGGAGATTTGAGGTGTGTGAAGAATGAATGGAGAGGAGCTCTTTTTATAAGGAGCTTGGGGACCCTCTGCCCGACACCTTTCCTTTTTGGTTGAGTTTATCCTCGCCCTAAAACGGCATGATCGGAGCAATTTCATCTTAGTTGGTGTTATCCATTTTCTACATTAGTGAATAGTGTTGTCATCCTAAGGAAGAAGATGACACTATTCTGAACCGGATCGGACCGATCCGATCGTGTTCAATGCGTAAATTGGTCAGTTCATGCTCAATTTGACCGGTTTTCACAAAGTTAAAAATTTCTAAATTCATTCTCTATCAAATGGTGGCTTCAATTCCCAATTTGGTCCACTTCGCCCTAAATTAGTTTATTTTCTCTTCCCATTTGTCCCATGGTTCTTTTCCATGATTTTTATGACCCTTTGAGTCACTCAGAAATGTATGGCATTGAACCCATTTGAATCAAATCGGGCCTGAACCGGCCGATTTTTGGCATTGAACTCCGTCGGACTAGACCGGTCCGGTTCGGAACAGTGTCATCTTCTTCCATAGGATGACAACACTGTTCATTAATGCAGAAAACTTCCTTCTCCGACGAAGATATAACTGCTCCGATCAGGCCATTTTCGGGCGAGGATAAGCTAGACCAAAATGGAAAGTGGTTGCGCAGAGGGTCTGTGGGCTCCCTATATAAAGATATCATATCCATTCGTCTTTCGCACAACTAAAATCACCATTCTCTCTCAACTACTACATTTTTCGGTGAATCTCAACGAGAGCTCTAACTTGGGTAGTTTTCTTAGCCTTAGAAGCCAAGGTTGGATCCTACAGAATTCGGGGGAAGTCAACTACCTAACAGCAACCTCCTTTAACCTCGAGGACCATCGAAGAAGCGTTGGCGGAATCAAATAGTGAAGCAGCTTAAACGGACCGAAGCTGCCTTGTTTTGGTCGAGCTAAATTCGGCCAAATTCAGCCTCCTCCAGCCAAACCAAGCACCCCAACACCCCCACAGCCCTCACACGGCCTCAACAGAGCTAAAAGGTAAGCCAATTTGGCTCTCCTCCATTGTTGCAAATCGATGTTAGAGAGGGAAAGTGCTGAATTTCACTGATTAAATTCACCCTCAATTGGAGTTCAATTGTAGCGAATCTTGATCCTAGAAAGAACCTCAGAACAAGAGCTACCCTCTCTAATCGAGAGCTTAGACCGCCATACCTCCGACAGTAAACTTTCCAAACTTTCTCTATCTACAAACATTTTTCCAGCGAAGCTCTGTTTGAACTCAATTCGGACCAAAATGATACGGTTTAAAGCTCAATTAAATTGTATGGAAGTGTAGAAACTGATCCATACCATAAATTGGAGCAATTAACCTCGATTGAATGCCAATTTGAAAAAATAAAATTAACTCAGTTTGAAAGAGAGAAATTAGAGGAAACTTTTGGGGAAAATGTGGGATTTTCAAAAATTGAGGGACCTCTTTGCAATTTCTCAAAATTGAAGGCCAATTGGCAATGAAAAAGATGTTGGTGGACCAATTGGTCAATTTTTGAAATATTTGGGTCCAAATTGCTATTTTTGGAAAGTAGGGGAAAAATCGTAATTTTGAAAAATTTGGGGACCAAATTAGAAATTTGGAAAACTTAAGCCCCTTAGTTTTTAGTAAGCATCCTTCTTGGTTATAAGTCCCTTACGGTGTCCTTAGTATTAGGTAGGCTCACCTGCTACTCGTGGATGTGACCTCAATAGATGTTGGTACCACATCCCTTGGTGGCATTGGATGTTTCCCCATAATTTCTCTTGGGCCTTCGTGACTTTTACTACACCTTGGGTGGTATTCCTATGAGGACAAATTGTTGGGTAGTGCTGGCGACATCAATTCTTATTTTCTTGGTTCCTCTCTTGGGAGCCATATGAAAAATTTAAAATTTCTCTTAATCTTTATGATATAAAGTCTTGATAATGTATTCGAGAAAATAGTCTCTGATACCACTCAAGTTATCACGCCCCGACCTGATTTGGTCGGATCCCCGAGATCAACTCACCACTTCCTTTGGTTAGTGAAGGGTTTCACCCTTTTTTAAACCATGAGGAGTAAGATGTCCTTTTTTCTATTTCTCTTAGAAGAGTATTATACAAAATTCAATATCTTAAATAGACATACTTGTCTTACAGTTCCAATATATGGAAGCCTTTAAGTTTGGTTTTTCCTCGGTTACTTGAAAAGGGTAAAAGGGACGGGTGAGTTAACATTTTCTTTTCAAAAGGGTTTCCTCAAATTTCAAATTCTTTTCCAAAACCTTTTTCCAAGGATTATCAAATTTTGAAACCTTTTTCATTACCATATTAGGTGTGTTTAGCATTATTAGCCCATCACTTTGCCATGGGAGGCGTTTAGCAAACAACCACATGCCCTTCATCAGGAAGGGTACACACATTCGTAAGTGCAGCCCGTCCACTACACTCACTTGTAGATCAAAGCATCTTTGCCATCCACCAGTATAGATAGCCATCCACTTCTACCCTGGGTCTGAGTGGATGTCCTAGAAGTCTGACCCTTAGACCCGAATACCAGTTTGTATCCATATGAGGATGGTGACCTCATCCTGACCTCACCCCGGTCTCATGCGCAAGAAGCTACTCCAAGCTTCAAGACTGACTGACATGACGAATTGGCCTTATCTTCACCAAATCGTCCAATAGCCCTTAGGACCCATCACTACCCCCTAGGGCATCTTGATGGTTATGTACCATAAGTGCATGCATAAACAAGAGTTTTTCACATATAGCCATCATCTTTGGTGACAGTAGTCCAATGGCCCCAATGCTCAACCCAACCTGCACCTGTTTGTCTAGACCAGTCCGTCGACCTAGCCCTGACGCACTACTGCAAGTCCATCAAGCACTATCGATCCTAACTTGGTACCATGGTGAAATCACAAAATCCATTTCATTAGAAATTTTCATTGCTCTTTCTTAATCAAGTTTGTTCACCAGCTTCTTACTCGTACCCACTGGCCTTGGGCTCACTATACATGTTTTTTCAAAACTGGGCTTTTAGCCCCATGAGTTAAAAAATTGAGGCACTTAGCCTATCTGAGCTGTTCTAGCTCCCGTCAAGAAAGTCTTCCAAATGTTTTAAGCATTGTCACTCAATTAGAGGAGAACACTTATGACAAAAATTCATTTTTAACTCATCACACCAACAGGGTGTGATGATATCTTTCCTTACAACCGGTAGGCTGGTTTCTCCTTTTCTCAAGGAAAATCATCATACCAACCGGGTATGATTATCTCTACTTACAACCAGTAAGTAGGTTTCATCCGTTAAAGATAGTGCTCATCATCCCACCTAGGTATGCAGTTAGATAATCCCACTCACAAGTGATTTTTCAATTCTAATGTGCTCACCATCCCAACCGGGTATGATGTATAATTAAGCCCACTCAGGATGGCTTTCAACTTAGAAAGGATGCTCATCACCCCAACCGGGAATGACATTTAAAATGTCCCACTCACCTGATGACTATGACATGTTCGTCCCTAGTCAGTTTTCCAAGTCCATGCTAGCTTTTTCTTGCTTGCATTCCAGTCTCTCATGTCCCTACATGATTTGGGCATCCTTATCAATTATGGTTTGGCATAACAACCATCGTTTTCTCACGTATGAGTGACTAGTCTCAAAATTGTTGGTTTATTACACTTAGGTCCCTAAAGTTCATTTTCCTTAACTTTACGTACCTAATGCTAACTTTTCCCCAAATTGAGTCCCAAGCCATCCAAAATTCCCTTTAGGTCCTCAATTTACTCAAAATTGTGTAAGGGGCTCAAGTTTTCCAAATTTCTAATTTGGTCCCCAAATTTTTCAAAATTATAGTTTTGCCCCTACTTTCCAAAAATAGTAATTTGGACCCAAATATTACGAAAATAGACCAATTGGTCTCCCAACATCTTTCTCATTGCCAATTGGCTTTCAATTTTTAGAAATTGCAAAGAGGTCCCATGTCACACCTCAACCCGATTTGGTTGGATCCTCGTGAACAACCCGCCACTCTTTCTCACTTCAAGAGGAGTTTCCCCCTTGTTTTGGTCGAGAGGAGCCAAGCAAAATTTCAACCTTGTTCCCTATAGACATATATCAAATAAAATGTAAGTTTAAAGAAAAATTAAGCATACCTGATAAAGGGTAAGGCTCGGTGTTACTTCTAGTTATTTTCTCTTTTCTTGAAAAGCGGTAGAAAAGAGGGGTTTGTTAACCCTGCATTTTTGAGCTAAAGAAAATCGGGAAGGGAATCGGTCAAACCGAGTGAGAAAATAGAACCGGTTCACAAACTCGATCATTTGTGAAAGGGAAATTTGGGAATTTACAACTCTCATGTGGTCCAAAGATTCATAATACCATGGAAAAGAACCTTAGGATGAATTGGAAGAGAAATACCAGACCGATTTAGATGAACCGAATCCAACTAGATGAACCAGTTTATGAACCGAGTGGGTTCATGAACCGAAATTGATAGAGAAGGGAAAAATCAGAGAAATTCAACTCCCTTGTGCCCCAAAGAAATTTAACCTTGGAAAGGAACCTTAGAACAAAGTGGGTGAGAAAAACCAGATCGGTTTAGGTGAACCGGACCCGAACCGGATTGAACTGGTTTTAGGACCAAGCTAGTTTATGAACCAGAATTGATAAATAGATCGTAAACCGAAAATCTTATGGACCCTAAGTGACCCAAGGAGTCACAAAAGTCAGGGAAATGGACTTGTGAAGGAATTGGGGATGAAAACCAAACTGGTTCAGGTGAACTGGATCCAAACCAGTATAGACCGGTTTGAACCACTAATGAACTGAATCCTAAATTCATTTTTCTAGGTCGCTTAAATAATTCAAATTGGTGATTTGAGGCCACCATTGGATAGAGAAGGAATTTAGATGAATTTATACAATTTTATATTTGAAAAACTCGGTCGAATGAGGGGTGAACTGGCTGGTTTAAGCTTTGAACTCGGTTTGGACCGGTCTGGTCCGATTCAAAACAGTGTCATCTTCTTCCTCAAGATGGCAACACTGTTCACTCGTCGGGAAATTGAAGAAATGTCGACGAAGAAGAAACACTTCTGTTCGGGGCGTTTCAGGTCTTTAATGTCAGTTATAACGGTGCCAAACGGATGGCCAATGGGTCCCTGAGCTCCCTATATAAAGAGCCCCACCCCATTCATCCTCTCCACACCTAAAAACTCCATGCTCTCTCAACTGCTCTATTTTTTGGTAAAGCTCGAACTAGAGCTCTGACATGGGGTCATTTCTAAGTGGTGATGATTAAAATACCACTAAATAGTGGATTTTTATACCGAGGCACTTATCATCCCCAACCGGGTATGATATATAATCCCACTCACAACCGGTAAGTGATTTTTATCTTTAAGTTTTGCTCATCATCCCAACCGGGTATGATGTTAGTAAACCCACTCACCCATTAATGCAGTGAATTCCACTAGACCTATTCTTTGTATTCACGTGAGCTCATCCATGCTGGTGTTCCCGATATTTCACGTTCCTACACGATATGAACATTCTTATTCATTATTACTCGGCATAATACCTTCATTCATTTCCAATGAATGAGAAAACCCAATCATTTAGTTATTTGTAATTAGGTCCCTAAAGTTATTTCTCTTTATCTTTAAGTCCCTAATGTCGATTTTTCCTCAAATTGAGTTCCGTAACTTTTAAAATTTATCCCGAGACCTCAATTTATTCAATTTTAACAAAAAGGGGTTTAATTTCCCAAATTTCCAATTAGGTCCCCCAATTTTTCCAAAATTACCGTTTTGCCCTTCCTTTACAAAAAAGGTAAGTTTTGCCCCAAAAATTCCAAAATTCTCAATTCATCCTCCAACATTATTTTATTCCCAATTGATCCTCAATTTCATAAAATTGCATTTTGGTCGAAAATCCCCAATTTTCCCTAATTTCAACTCCTTAGCACAGCCGAATTTGGTTTCATTAAATTGACCAATCAAACACATCTAATTGTTGAAATTGAAGTTAAAATTGAGTTCCTCTATCTTCTTACGATTCAATAGCACTTTGAATCGTAAGTTTTGACATCGGAACAAGCTTAAATGGAGCTTCATTGGAAAACGGACTATAGAGGGAGAAAGCATCGATTACTCACCGGTGAGGGCACGGCGGTCCAAGCTTTCGATTTGGGCAGATAGCTCTCATCTTGAGGTCATCCTAGAATCAAGAATCACATCAATTGATACCGAATTGAGTTAGAATTTCATCATTGAAATTCTGTTAGTTCTCTCTCTAGCACCGACCGAAAATTGCAGAGAGGATCCGAATTGGCTTACCTTACAGTCCTAATTCGACCGTGGGAGGGTTTGAGGAAGTGTTGGGAGGGCTTGGTTTGGTATGAGGAGTGAGAGAGAGAGAGAGAAGTGTTGAGGTGTGAGGAGAAAAAATGGGGATGACCTCTTTATATAGGTGTAAAATCCTGTATTAAATGGGAGAGATTTACTAATAGTATTAATATTGCCATAAATTATTGGTATTAATTCCAATAATTTAATTTCGGTATTAAATTATTTGTATTAATTCCAATATTTTAATTTAGGTATTAAATTATTGGTATTAATTATAATAATTAAATATATATTAATTTATGGCTATTTATGATAAGGTGTATGTTCCCATAAAAATTTTTTTGACTGAAATTTCGGGTGGAGGTCACACATCCTCACATTACTCTCAAGTAAGCAAGCTTAAATTTAGAGTTCTTATGAGATCTCGTTCACCTAAAGCAATTTGGTTTTTCTCTTCTAATTTGTCTTAAGATTCTTTTCCAAGGTTTAATGAACCCTTTGGATCACCTGGGAGTTGTAAATTCGTAAATTGCCCATTCACAATTGATCAGGTTTGTGAACCTGTTCGGTTTTCTCACTTAGTTTGATTGGTTCCCTTCCCAGTTTTCCTTAGCTCAAAAGGGCGGGGTTTACACATTCACTGAGTAGTCGTACTCAGCCCTTCTTTCTATCCCTTTTTCAGGAAAAGGAGAAATGATTAAGAATAATACTGAGCCTTACCCTCTGTCAGGTATACTTAAATTTTCCTTAAGCTTGCATTTTATTGGATATATGTCTTCCAGGGAACAAGGTCGAAATTACACCTGGCTCATCTCAAGTTAAACTCAGAGGAAACTCCTCTTGTACCGAGAGGGTGGAAAGTTGTTCATGGGGATCCAACCAAACCGGCTTGGGGCGTGACAGTTTTCATAATAAAAATATCTTTAATCGGAGTGTGTCAGACTCCTTATTTCTTTCAAAAATATCCTTTTCCTTAAGTTCTTGATTATTCAAAACCATTTTCCTCATTATCCATAATTAGTGTATTTAACAATCAACACACACCCTTCATCATGAAGGCATCACACATTCACAGGGCAGCCCGTCCACTGCACCCACTTGTGGCGTCAGAGCTACTTTACTGGCCATCTAGATTTGCCTATCCACTTCTACCCTGGGAATGAGTGGATGATCGCAACATCCGACCCTCAAACCCGAAATCAACTCTGTGTCCATATGAGGATAGAGACCTCATCTTGACCCCTACCCTGGTCTCATGTGCATGAAGCTACGTCGAGCTTCCCTGACTGCTAGCAAGACAAACTGCCATTATCTCCACCATTTCATCTAGTAGCCCCTAGGACACATCGCTACCCCTCTTGGGTGTCTTGATGGTCCCGAACCTCAAGTGCATGCACAAACAAAGTTTTCTATAAAGCCATTTATCTTTGGTACCATTGGTTCAATGGCCCCGACCCTCAACTTGACCTGTAGCTGTTTATCTTGACCGGTCCGTCAACCTGGTGTTGTCGCACTACTGCTAGTCCATCGAGTATGTTGGTCCTGCCTTGGTACCATGACCAAATCACATCATTCATTCATTAAAAATTTTCATGGTTTATCATCATATTTGTTTACAAGCTCTAGCTCGTGCCAACTGGCCTTGGTCCCACTGTACATGATTTTTAAAAACGGGCATTTTAGCCCTTAAGTTCCAAAATTGAGGCATCCGACCAATCTGAGCTATTCCAGCTCTTGTGAAGAACATCTCCCAATGGTTTTAAGCATTGGTATACAGTCAAAGGAGAAAACTTCTGACAAAATAACTTTTCAACTCGTCTATCACACCAACCAGGTGTGATAACATCTCTACTTACAACCGGTAAGCGGGTTTTCTACTTCCATCCAGGAAGTTCATACGAATCGGGTATGATATACTTACAACTGGTAAGTAGTTTTTCTACGTAGTTCTCACGTAACTCTAACTAGGTGTGATGTTAAAATTCCACTTAGAAGTGGTTTTTCATTTCTGAGGTACTCATCATCCCAACTGGGTATGATGTGAATAATCCCACTCACCCAATATTCATAGTGTTTTACTTCTTAGTCAGCTTTTTGCCTCCGTGCGATCTTATCTTTGCTGGCGTTCCAGTCCGTCGTGTTGCTACACGATTTGGACATCTTTTTTTTTTGTTAACATTTGACATAAAAGCATTAATTCCTCACGTATGAACAAAATGCCTAAACTTTTTAATTATTTGCATTTAGGTCCCTAAAGTTCTTTTTCCTTAACTTTAGGTACTTATTGCTAATTTTTCTCCAAATTGAGTCCTAAAACTTTCTATAATTCACTTAGGGTTCTCAATTTACTAAAAACCACTTAAGGGGTTTAAGTTTCCCAAATTTTCAATTTGGTGCCTAACTTTTCAAAAATTACAATTTTCCCCTACTTTACAAAAATGGCAATTTAACTCCAATTATTTCCAAAAATCAACCAATTTGTCCTCCAACATTCTTTTTATGGCCTATTGGCCCTCAATTTTGGGAAATTGCACTATGGTTCCTCAATTTTATGAAATCCCCAATTTTCCCCCTTTCACACTGGTCGAATTTGATTTCATCAAATTGGCCATTCAATTAGGTCCAATTGAAGGTATGGATCACTACCTACACTTCCACATGATTCAATGGAGCTTTGAATCGCATCATTTGGGTTTGAATTGAGCTCAAACGGAGCTTTATTAGAAAACTGAACTCAGAGAGAGAAAGCTTACCGTCGAAGGTGCGGCGGTCTGAGCTTTCGATCGAGGTAGGTAGCTATCATCCTGAGGATTCTTTTAGGATCAATAATTGTAACAATTCAAGTTGAATTGAGTGTGAATTTGGTCATTGAAGTTTCGTCATTTTTCTCTCTAACTCTGATAAGAATTTACATAGAGAAGCCAAATTAGCTTACCTTTCAGCTCTAATTCGATCATATGAGTGATGTGAAAGTGTTGGAAGAGCTTGGTTTGGGTCTTTCTGGTTCCAATCATTTGGGTTTCCCAATGACTTACCGATATGCGAGGATTCTTCCCTTCTTATGTCCATCCTCTTCTCTAGTGGCATCCTTTATTCAAGGACTTTCCTTAATCCACTCTTACTCGCTCATGACCATTTCACGAGTCATTATTTCGAGTTGATACCTTTTTGGGTTTATGTGTCGATTGCTTTGTTTGGAGAGTTCCCTTCTTACAATTTCATTCTCTACTACATCTCTTAAAGTAGAGATTTTAACCTCAGGAGCTACCTGCTAAACCTTCTTACCATTCCTTGAAGGTTTCTTCCTTCCTTTCCTTACACCTCCTTCCATGTTGAGGCATTTTCCCACTTTGAATCCTTCCTCATCTTAAAATTCCATTTCATCCCTTAATCCTTATCTGAGTAACTTCTAATTATTGGTCTTATTTCGTGTACTCCACTCTATGCCCAGCCGCCCACTCTTTAGGCTCCATTATGCACGTGTGAAATATGACCCATCTTACTATTAGTAGTTTTTCCCCCTCACTTCTTATTTAGAGGGCTTACTTCCCCAATGTTTCTCAGACGTTCTTTCCTTTATTTCCTTATTATGGGTAGTCTACCTATTCTTACTTGTCACAGCATCTTTTGATGCTAACTTCCTACTTACCCCTTCCTTGGGTTTAACTTATTCCTTGGGTTCTCCTAGTATGCTTCCCTTGGTTCTTCCACCTCAGCATACATTTCATTTCCAAGTTCAACTCCTCATCCTTTGTCACTTGGTTCCATTACCTCTTAGTTGGAACATGTATCCCTCCCAAGGTTTTCCTTACTTGGAAGGATTCTTACCCTTATCTCCGGAAATTCATTTTTCATTCACCCATGAGAGCACACAATCTTTAAATGACATCCTTTGATGCCATTCTCTCCTGCCTACCTGACATCTTTTATACCCAATCCTCATGCTCACTTGTATTGTCATGCTCTGACCCTGTTTGGTAAGATCCCCGTCATCAACCCGCTGCTCTCTTGGTTCAAGAGGAGTTTCCTCCTTCTTTAACTCAAGTGGAGCCAGGCATACTTTCAACCTTGTTCCCTGGAGAAACATATCAAATAAAGTGCTATCTTTAAAGAAATCAAGCATACCTGACAGAGGGTAAGGTTTGGTGTTATCTCTAGTCATTTTCTCTATTTCCTGAATAGGGATAAAAAGAGGGTAAGTTTCTACAACTCACACAATGGGTATTGAAAAAAACTGAAGTTTTGATGAAAAATAGTTTTTAAAATGGAGTGTGCCAGACTCCTTAATTCCATTAAATTTTCCCATCTTCAAATTTTGGTTTTAAAAAAAAGTTATTTCTCATCACAACGGTGTGTTTGTCGACCAACACACCCTTCATCATGAAGGAACACACAATTGCAGGCCAGCCCGTCCACTGAACCAACTTGTGGCATTAGAGTGACTTTACCAGCCACCTAGATAGAAGCACATCAACTTATACTCTGAGAATGAGTGGATGTTCATGACATCTGACCCTCAATCCCGTAACAAATCTCCGTGTACGTATGAGTATAGAGATCTCATCTTGTCCCCTCCTCGGTCTCACGTGCTTGAAGCTACATCGGGCTTCGCAAGACTTCTGGTATGACTAACTACCCTTATATCCACCAGGTAGTCTAGAGCCTTGAGATGCATCACTATCCCTCTTGGACATATTGAAGGTCTCGTAACACAATGCATGCACAAATCAACAATTTTCACATGAGCCTTATGATTTGTGGTGCCACTAGTCTGACGGCCTCGACCCTTAACTCGACCTGCAGCTATTTGTCTTAACTAGTCTTAAGACCTATCATGTCACTGTGCCACTAGTGCATCGAGTATATCGATCCTGTTTCGGTATCATGGCCAAACAATTCATTTACTTTCGTTTTCATGGCACATTAATTATGTTTGTTTACGAGCTCCTACTTGTGCCAACTAGCCTAGCGTGTAGTGTTCGAGATTTTTAAAATCGGGCACATTAGCCCCCAAGTTCCATAACCGAGGCCTCCGGCCTATATGAGCTATTCGAGCTCCCATGAAGAAAAGTCTCCCAAAAATTTTAAGCAGTGGCACAGAGTTAAGGGAGAGCATTTCCGACAAAATAAACATTTCTATTGTCCATCATACCAATCGGGTATGAAGACGTCTTCGCTAGTGGGATTATCTAACTTCATACCTAGTTGGGATGATGAGCATTATCTTTAACAAATAAAACCTAGTAGTAAGTAGAGATAATCATACCCGGTTGGTATGATGATTTTCCTTGAGGAAAGGAGAAACTCACCTACCGGTTGTAAGCGGTGATATCATCACACCTGGTTGGTGTGATGAGTTAAAAATAAATTTTTGTCAGAAGTGTTGTAAACCCCGTCCCTTAAAGACAAGGAAACTAGGGAAAGAACCGGTCAACCCGGGTGAGAAAACCAACCCGGTTCACAAACCCCAACAATTAGAGGAAGGGCAAAACGGGAAATTTACAAATCCCAAGTGACCTAAAGAGTCATAAAAATCATGAAAAAGGACTTTGGGATGAAATGAAAGTGAAAACCAGACCAGTTCAGGTGAACCATATTTAACCGGTTTGAACCGATTTCTAAATTCATTTTTCTAGGTGACTGAGAAAATTCAAATTTGAGAAATTAAGCCACCATTGGATAGAGAATGAATTTATAAATTTTTAATATTAAAAAAACTTCTTCCTTCAGATGACAACACTGTTCACTCGTTGAAAAATCGAGCAGCGCCGATGATGATGAAAAGTCTCCTTTCAGGGAGTTTTAGGCAATGAATGACCACTATAATGGTGCCAATCGGACGGCCAAGGAGTCCCTGAGCTTCCTATATAAAGAGCTCCTCCTCATTCATCCTCCTCACACTTGAAAACATCTCTATCTCCTTATTGCTCCATTTTTAGGTGAAGCTCGAATTAGATCTCCAACATTAGGGGTTTTTTTTAGCCAAAGAACGTGAGGTCAGTTTCCGTAGATTCGGGGAGATGTCAGCTTCACGGCGATAGTCTCCATTTGCTCTGAGGCATGTCGAAGAAATGCTGGTGTGATCGAACAGTGAAGCAGCTTCGGTAGACCGAAGCTACCGTATTTTGGCCGAGCTAAAAATGACCAATTTGAGCCCCTCTCAGGCCAAACCAAGCTCTCCCAACACTTTCACAGCCCTCATATGACTGAATTAGAGTGGAAAGGTAAGCCAATTTGGCTCTTCTATGTAATTTCCAATTAGTATTAGAGAGAGAACCAATGAAACTTCACTGACCAAATTCTCCCTCAATTTAGCATGAATTAATGTAATTCTTGATCCTGGGAGGAACATCATGATGAGGACTATCAGCTCGGATAGAAAGCTCGGACCACCGCACCCCCGATAATCTTTCAAAGCTTTTTTTCTCTAATTCTAGTTTTCCGATTAAGCTCCGTTTGAGCACAATTCGGATCCAAATGCCATTATTCAAAGTTCCATTGGATCATGTGAAAGTATAGGAACTCAATTTTACCTTCAATTTCAACAATTAAACCTGATTGAATGGTCAATTTGATGAAATCAAATTTGGCTAGTTTGAAAGAGGAAAATTAATGGAAATTTTTGGGGAAATTTGAGAATTTTGTAAAGTTGAGGGAACAATGTGCAATTTTCCAAAATTGAGGTCCAATTGGCCATGAAAAATATGTTAGACGACCAATTGGTTGATTTTTGGAATTTTTGTGGTCAAATTACCATTTTTGTACAGTATGGGCAAAATGGTAATTTTTGAAAAGTTGGAGACCAAACTGGAAATTTGGAAAACTTGAACCCCTTTATTGGATTTTGGATAAATTGAGGACCAATGTGAAATTTTAACATCACACCTGGTTGGGGTGATGTGATAACTACACAGAAAAACTAAATGATTGTAAGTAGATCATAACCAGTTTGTATGATAAACTTCCTAGAAGGAAGTAGAAAACCAGCTTACCGATTATAAGTAGAGATGTCATCACAATCGGTTGGTGTTATGGACAAGAGAAAAGTTATTTTTTCGGAAGTGCTCTCCCTTGACTATGTGCCAATACTTAAAAATATTGGGAGACCTTCTTGACGAGAGCTCGAATAGCTCATAGAGTAGTGTTCCTCAAACTGTTCTCCGAGACAGTGGGACAATCCTTTGCAAAGTGTCTCACTTGCCTGCATGCAAAGTAGGTAAAGCATGCTCCCTCATGGTTTTTTTGATACTTTAGGAAGTAAGGGTTTCCTTGGGGTAAGGTGGGGACTGCTCTGAGGGAAGGTGGTGGCATGTCCCTTCTCCTTTGGAATGCCATTCTATTTCCCTATTTTGGACCGTTATGCTCCTTCCGTCCTCCCTAATGGTCTGGACCATTATCCTCCCTTCGTGTCATCTGCTCCATTCGATGATGTCGGGTCTGCACCAGTCACTCACACTCATGAGCCATACTAATTACGACTGCCAGGTCCATGGGGTGTCCCAATACTCTCATACGGTCTCGAATATCCATATTGAGACCATCCACAAACCTCTCGCATATGTCTGCCGGCCCTAGGTCACGAGCAAAGGGTCTTAACTTGTTGAATTTTGTCTCATACTCTGATATGGAGTTAAGCCCTTGCTGAAGGTGGATGAACTCTTGCTTCTTCTCATTTATCAGATGGGGCACCATGTAAACCCCGCACTTTTGAGTTAAGGAAAATCGGGAAAAGAACCGGTCAAACCGAATAAGAAAACCGAGCCAATTTACATTTAGGAACAAGCAATATGGAAATTTACAACTTTCGGGTGATATAAAGGGTTCATTAAACCTTGGAAAAAAACTTAAGACAAACTAGAAAACAAAAACCAAATTGGTTCAGATGAACTAAATTCCATAAAAACTTTAAAGTTAAGCGTGCTTGCTCGAGAGTAGTGTGAGGATGGGTGAGGATGGGTAACCTTAACACTTCTCTCTCTCTCTACTCCTCCATTTCCTGGTGAAGCTCGAACTAGAGTTTCAACTTAAATATTTTTCTTAACCTCGGAAGAAGAGGTCGAGCTCTTTAGAACCGGGGAGAAGATAGCTATCTGAAATCCGAGAATCGTTGGAGAAACGCTGGCATGATGGAATAGTGAAGTAGCTCCGGCGAACCGAAGTTGCCCTATTTCAGCCAAGCTGAAATCAGCCATTTCAAGCCCTTCTCAGGCCAAACCAAGCCCTTCCAACACTTGCTCAGCCTTTTCACGGCTGAATTAGGACCGAAAGGTAAAACAATTCAACCCTACTTTATAATTTTCAATCGGTGCTAGAGAGAGAGTCGACCGAATTTCAATGATGAAATTATTATCAAATTTCGCATCAATTGATGCGATTCTTGATTCTAGGATGAACCTCAAGATGAGAGCTATCTGCTTAGATCAAAAGCTTGGACCGTCGTGCCTTCACCTTTGAGTAATCAAAACATTCTCTCTCTATAGTTCATTTTCCAGCGAAGCTCCGTTTGTGCTCGTCCCGACATTAAAACTTGCGATTCACATTTCTAAAGAATCGTATGAACATGTAGAAACTCAATTTCAACTTCAATTTCAAAAATTAGAAAAGTTTGATGGGTCAATTTGATGAAATCAAATTTGGTTGTGATAAGAAGTTGGAATTGGGGAAAAATTGGGGATTTTCGAAATTCAAAGGACCAAAATGAAATTTTATGAAATTGAGTGTCAATTAGGCATGAAAATAATGTTGGAGGACCAATTGAGGAATTTTGAAAATTTTGGGGCAAAATTTACCATTTTTGTAAAGGAAGGGCAAAATGGTAATTTTGGAAAAGTGGGAGGACCAAATTGGAAATTTGAGAAATTAATCCCCTTTTAGTGAAATGGAATAAATTGAGGTCCTATGATAAATTTTAGAAGTTTCAGGACTCAATTTGAGGAAAAACTAGCATTAGGGACTTAAAGTTAAAGAGAAATATCTTTAGGGACCTAATTGCAAATAAATGAAAATTTGAGTTTCTCGTTCATTTAGAATGAATGAAGGCGATTAGGCCGAAGAATAATGAATTGAGATGTTCATATTGTGTAGGAACACGGAGTACCAGGAATGCCATCAAGGATAAGCTCACGTGAATACAAAGAACCAGTCTAGTGGAATTCACGGCATTAACGGGTGAGTGGGTTTACTAACATCATACCCGTTTGGGATGATGAGCACAACTTAAAGATAAAAACCACTTACTGGTTGTGAGTGGAAATTTTATATCATACCTAGTAGGGGATGATAAGTACCTCGGTATAAAAACCCACTATTTAGTGTTATTTTAATCATCACCACTTAGAGAAAGTGATGTGAAAATTATGTGAAAAAAAACTAATTACCGGTTGTAAGTAGATCATACCCGGTTGGTATGATGAGACTTCCTCGAAGGATGTTGAAAACCCGTTCATCGGTTATGAACGGTGTTGTCCTTATACCAGTTGGTATAATGAACAGTGAAAACCTATTTTGTTGGAAGTGTTCACCCCTGACTATGTGCTAATGCTTAAACTATTTGGGAGACCTTCTTGACGGGAGCTCGAATAGCTCTTATAGGCTGGGGGCCTCGATTTTGGAACTTGAGGGCTAGAATGCCCAGTTTTTTTTTGAAAATCTAGTACAGTGGGCCCAAGGCTAGTTGGCACGAGCAGTAGCTCGTAAACGAACATGATATATGTGCCATAAAACTTAATAAGTGAATTGTTTGGCCATGGTACCAAGATAGGACCGACATGCTCAATCAACTAGCAGCAATGCGACATGACAGGTCGATGGACTAGTCAAGACAAACAACTGCGGGTTGAGTTGAGAGTCGGGGCCGTTGGACTAGTGGCACCACATATTACGTGGCTTGATAAGAAAACATTTTTTGTGCATGCACTGTGAGTACAGGATCTTCAAGACGCCCATGAGGGGTAGTGATACGTCCAAAGGGCACTGGACGACCTGGTGGCTATAAGGGCAGTTCGTCGTTCTAGGTGTTTGTGCGAAATCTGGAGTAGCACCAAGCACATGAGACCGGGATGGGGACGGGATGAGGTCTTTGTCCTCATACGGACACGAAGAAGTGATTTCAGGATTGTGGGTCGGATGTCGTGTACATCCACTCATTCCCAGGGTAGAAGTGGTTGTACTTCTATCCGGGTGGTAGGAAAAGTCACTCCAAAGCCACTAGCGGGTTCAGTAGTAATACTGACTTGCGAATGTGTGTAACCTTCATGATGAAGGATGTGTGTTGGGTGATGACACACCGGTAACTAAGAAATAATGGAAAAACCCAAATTTTAAATGAAGGGATTTTTTAAAAGAAAGGAGTCTGGCACACTCCATATAAATATTTTTCTTTAAGGTTAAAAGTAGACCTTTAAAAGTAGTCGTACTCAGCCCCTCCCTTATATCCCTTTTAGTAAATCCCGGAAAGCCTACCCTGAAAGACAATCAACTAAGATGCCTGTAAGATAGGTATGTAAAGTTTAAAATTTCATGCAGTTTTGATTATGCTATTCTAGGAAATGGTGCAAGTTTAAAGGACGCCTTACTCTTTACGGATTATAATAAGGGGAAACCCTTTAATAAACCAGGAGAGTGGCGGGTTGTTCACGGGGATCTGACCAAACCGGGTCAGGGCATGACAACTAGAGTGGTATCAGAGCCTGTTTCCTCGAATACATAATCAAGACTAGAAAATATAGTAATTAATAGGATTTATCGTAAAATTTTCAGATGGCTCCTAGGAGAGGAACCAAGAAAACTTGGAATGGCTCTACGCAACACCCTACCTCCGTAGGGAGACAACCCTAGAAGCTTTCCAAATGCTTGAGACCGGGGTGAAATGTCAAAAGACCAAATGGGGAAGTGTCCTGGAGAATGGTGCTAGGACCTATTGGTGGCACAACTCTAAGTATGGAGGAAGACGTTTATCAAGAATTTCATAGCTCCTTAATTATTTTGCAACCATTTCCTGTGATAGGGCTGAAAGCCTAATCTTTTGTATTCCCCTGTTAATAAAATACTCAAATTCTCAAAACTCTCTCTCCTGATGATGCAATCTTGTTGGGAATATGGCCTAAGGAAAATAAAGCAAACCCACACTATCCTGGAAGCTAAGGAAAAGTTACATCCCAGTTATGGAAGATGAATCATGGAATTAAGAAATCTAGGAAGACTCTTACCATGACCCTTTAGCAAAGGAGATTTAGTAAGAAAACTGTCAAAATGATTAGATTCAAAGAACGGTAGAGCACCAAACCAACCCTGGAAATGCCCTACTCAAAGGAAAGAAGGGACCACAACAATCCATGTAAAGGAATAACCTATTACAAGTATGAACGATTGAGACATTACCTAAAGAAGTGCCCAACCCTATTAAGGACAAGTACCAAGATAAACTATTATAGGTGTAAGGAAAGAAGGGGTGCTTCACACCTCATAAATTCAAGGCAATAACTCCTCAAAGGCCACGAAGGACTAGAGACCGAAACCTGGAGCTAGCTAAGTAAGCAGTTCACCAAGAGGTCAAGAAATGACGAGGTAAAAGCAAAATTTAAATTTCTTCTTAAGAAGGTCAACCCGAGAAAGATACCTTAAGAGTAGGGATAAGGTACATGGGAAGTATATCTAGAACCCTCTCATAAGGGGCAAACACAGAGAAACGTCCTTTGGAAACTCTAGAGAATGGCACAATGAGAGTGAAGAAGAGAAGGAATACGCTGGGAAAGGAAACTGTAAAGGGATGCATAAACTAAGTACCTTGAAGGAATCATTGGATTGGTAGATGGACATAATGTGAAGTGCAAGGCACCAACCCACCGTTAGAAACTTCTTGATGAAAGGATGTATTGGAGGCCAATTATGACCTGCCTTATAAGAGTAATAGAGCCAAATAATGGGATGTATTGGAATGAATCACCTTGGAAAAAGTAATGAAGCCAAATAGGGTTAAGGAGAATAAATAACACCTTAAGAAAGGCCGGGAGGTAGAAAGGACTACACCCTAAAAAGGTCAGTGAGATGGATGTTAAGGATAGGAGGACTCGAGAAACAGCTCCTAAGAAACTTAGACCAAACAAATGGTGGAGGAAAAGTAATTAACGAACAAATACTCGGGAAAGCCATAATGTAAGTTCTGACAAAGAAGAGAGAGACGAAAAGGTCAAATACTCGGGAAAAGAAGGATGCAAGAAATCCTTAAAAGGACCAAAGGCCAATTAACGACTAAACTCAAGCCAAGAAAGGAAGAGGCAAGCCTCTCCCACAATGATCCTGAAACAAGGAAGATTTGTACGCTCCCTAAAGAAATAGATAGGTAATGGGTAGGAATAAGGATGCAAATAAAGCATAAAAGATGTGCCTACAAGATTTGAGGAGTAAAGGTAAATAGGAGAAGACAACATCAAGGGATGTCATTTAAGAGTAGAAATCCCCTAGAGCAAATGTAAAAAGGAATGTCCGGAGAAAGGGAAAGAATTCTACAAAGGAAGGAAGCCCCGAAAAGACATGTGTATCCCAATTGAGAGGAAATGGAACCAACCAAAATAGAAGGAACGATAAGCTCACAAATGAAATGTTGGTTGAGATGGAAAAGTCGAGTACCAAGGAAAAATGAGGTCCTAAGAAGGAAATTAAACTAAAGGAATTATTGATGGGTGGATGGACACAATGTGGAGTGAAAGGAATTAACCCTTAATTAGGAAATGTTTTCAAGGAAGGAAGTATCGTAATGGCCTAGGCTGGCCTGTTTGGAGGGAACAGGAGATCCAAGTAGAAAGAGGAAAACTAATAACGATGGACAGCCAAATCGAATAAAAAAAACCCTAAGAAGGAATGAGATGTAGTAAAGACTACACTTTATGATGGACATGAAGAACGAGTGATACAGCTACCCAGACGATTGGACCAGAAAAATAAAGAATTGTGAAATGGTTGCGAACAAATCAGAGGGGATTAAGGCCAAAGGAAAACCCTTGAGTAAAGGATATCATTGGGAATGATGATGGATCTAAGAAAGGATGAAACCCAGTATGTCGGTAAAACATCCGGGAATTTAATTAATTGGAATCGGAAATACTCAATAAGGAAGTCAAAAAGGAACGAGTGGGTGAGGAGAACCAACACAATTGAGTAAGTGGAGTTAATAATGGTAAAAAAAAAAAGGATAGTTGAGGAATACTATCAAAAGAAAAGAGTAATGAAGTTATACGATCCCTGAAAGGTCTAAAAGCTAAGAGAGACACTTCAGGAGATGTTCTAGAAATCAAATGGACAGAGACGGGTCCTAGCAAATGCCATGCTGTAAGGGCATGTAAGACCAACAACCCAAGGAGAATATGAGTCAAAGTAAGGAAGAGTCGGCAAATAAGCATGACGAGGTCAAATATAACAATTTGGACCGAAGTTATAATAGACAACGAATGGAGGAAGAGTCAAAATGGGATGAAAAGGTGGTGATAAAGAAATACCTAGAAATAAGTACGAAATGCTCTATAGGACGACGAGCTAAGGGTTTAATTGATCAAGCGGTTAACTAGACATAAAAATGGTTAGTTATCTTGGAATTCCCAATCTTGAGTATAGGACCTCAAGGGGAAGAATGTTGCTATAAGCAAAGAGAGAGATAAAATCTATGAACATACCTTGAGGTAAGGTATGTCTAGTTATGAAGAACTCCATGGAGGAAGTAAATAATATTAAGGAAAAGGAATTTCTTAAGCGAATATTGTAAAAGTGACTAGTTTCAAATATGAGAGAAAAGTTTGTATCTTAAGCAAACACCAAAGGGGTATCAAAGGAAATTATTGCTCATGTAAGGATGTTAACTAAGTTTTGGGGACAAAACTCTTAAAAGGAGGGGAAAGTTGTAAACCCCGCACTTTTGAGTTAAGGAAAACTGGGAAAAGAACCGGTCAAACTGAATAAGAAAACCGAGCCGGTTTATATTTAGGAATAAGCAATATGAAAATTTACAACTTCTGGATAATCCAAAGGGTTCATTAAACCTTGAAAAAGAAACTTAAGACAAATTAGAAAACAAAAACCAAATTGGTTCAGGTGAACTAGATTCCATAAGAACTTTAAAGTTAAGCGTGCTTGCCCGAAAGTAGTGTAAGGATGGGTGAGAGGAGGGTGACCTCCTAGGAAGTATGATTTTTTGTAACCAAAAATTTTGGTAAAAAATTTTTATGCGAACTTATCATAAATAGTCATAAATTAATATATACTTAATTATTGGAATTAATAAAAATAATTTAATACCGAAATTAAATTATTAGAATTAATACCAATAATTTATGGCAATATTAATACTAGTAATAAATCTCTCCCATTTAATACACGGTTTTACACCTATATAAAGAGGTCATCCTCATTCATTCTCCTCACACCTGAACACTTCTCTCTCTCTACTGCTCCATTTCTCGGTGAAGCTCGAACTAGAGTTTCTACTTAAATATTTTTCTTAACCTCGGAAGGAGAGGTCGAGCTCTTTAGAACCGAGGAGAAGACAGCTATCTGAAAGCAAACTCCAGTCAATCCGAGAATCGTTGGAGAAGTCAATCCGAGAATCGTTGGAGAAGCGCTGACATGATGGAATAGTGAAGTAGCTTCGGTGGACCGAAGTTGCCCTATTTCGGCCAAGCTAAAATTGGCCATTTCAAGCCCTCCTCAAGCCAAACCAAGCCCTCCCAGCACTTCCTCAGCCTTTCCATGGCCGAATTAGGACTGAAAGGTAAGCCAATTCGACTCTCCTTTATAATTTTCGATCGGTGCTAGAGAGAGAGTCGATCAAATTTTAATGATGAAATTCTAATCCAATTTTGCATCAATTGATGCGATTCTTGATTCAAGGATGAACCTCAAGACAAGAGCTATCTGCCCAGATCGAAAGCTTGGACCGTCGTACCTTCACCGGTGTGTAATCGAAACATTCTCTCTCTATAGTTCATCTTCCGGTGAAGCTCCGTTTGAGCTCGTCCCGGGGTTAAAACTTGCGTTTCACATTTCTAAAGAATCGTATTAACATGTAGAAACTCAATTTCAACAATTGGAAATGTTTGATGGGCCAATTTGATGAAATCAAATTCGGCTGTGTTAAGAAGTTGGAATTGGGAAAAAATTGGGAATTTTTGAAATTCAAAGGACCAAAATGAAATTTCATGAAATTGAGGGTCAATTGGGCATAAAAATAATGTTGGAGGACCAATTGAGGAATTTTGAAATTTTTGGGGCAAAATTTACCATTTTTATAAATGAAGGGCAAAATGGTAATTTTGGAAAAGTGGGAGAACCAAATTGGAAATTTGAGAAATTAATCCCCTTTTAGTTAAATGGAATAAATTGAGGTCCTATGATAAATTTTAGAAGTTTTAGGACTCAATTTGAGGAAAAACTAGCATTAGGGACTTAAAGTTAAAGAGAAATAACTTTAGGGACCTAATTGCAAATAAATGAAAGTTTGAGTTTCTCGTTCATTTGGAATGAATGAAGGCGATTAGGCCGAAGGATAATGAACCGAGATGTTGATAACGTGTAGGAACACGAAGTTCCAAGAACGCCAGCAAGGACAAGCTTGCGTGAATACAAAGAACCGATCTAGTGGAATTCACGACATTAACGGGTGAGTGGGTTTACTAACATCATAACCGTTTGGGATGATGAGCACAACTTAAAGATAAAAACCACTTACCGGTTGTGAGTCACCCCCTCCCTGAGTAGTCGTACTCACCCCCTCCCTTATATCCCTTTCAGGAAATCCCGAAAAGCCTACCCTTAAAGACAATCAACTAAGATGCCTGTAAGACATGTATGTAAAGTTTAAAATTTCATGCAGTTTTGATTATGCTATTCTAGGAAATGGTGCAGGTTTAAAGGACGCCTGACTCTTTACAGATTATAATAAGGGGAAACCCTTTAATAAACTGGGAGATTGGCGGGTTGTTTACGGGGATCCGACCAAACCAGGTCGGGGCGTGACACACCAAGTACTCCTCTAAGTTCCTCTCCTCAAACTATTCCCAAGTGGGGATTGTGGTATGTAGGTTTCAGACATTGTCTCACCATCGTTTGGCACTCCCCTCCAAGAAGAATTGTGTTAGGATCACCATATCCTTTAGTGGTATCCTAACAATTTCAATCAGCTTCTTTATGTTTTCCAACCAAGCCATGGCGACTTTACCATACTTTTCTCCGAGGAAAGGTTTACACTCTAATTTCCATAGAGTCTTGAGGTTTTTGGGAATGTCCATTGGAGTGGAATGGTTAATAAGGGGAGGATGGGATTGCACTTCCTCCGATTCAACTCGAGAATTGGTGCCTGCATCAAGGATGAGGTTAGGTTGCCCAAATACACGGGTGAACTCATCGTACAATCTTTGGTGCTCCCTGTTGAGTCCAGGAAGAGCTGTATGGGCTTCTCTAGGAGTTTCTATAGGTAGGGGTGGTTGAGCAGTGTTGGAGTCTGCCGTCCTGGTTCTATTGGTTCCTTTCTTTGGAGTTATTTTGTAAATTTTTAAATCAATCCTATTAGTTACTATATTTTCTAGTCTTGATTATGTATTTGAGGAAACAGACTCTGATACCACTCAAGTTGTCATGCCCCAACCGGTTTGGTCGGATCCCCATGATCAACCTGCCACTCTCCCGATTTACCAAGGGTTGCCCCTTATTTATAAACCATGAAGAGTAAGGCATCCTTTAAACCTGCACCTTTCCTAGAATAACATAAATCAAAACTGTACAAAATTTTAAATTTATCATAACTGCCATATAGGCATGTTAGCTGGTGGTCTTTGGGGTAAGCTTTTTGGGGTTACCTAAACGGGATATAAGGGAGGGGTGAGTACAACAACTCAGTAAATGAGCTTTCAAAATTTAATTTTTAAGAAAAATGTTTGATTCAGAGTTTGCCATACCCCATATTCTCTTTTAAAAACCTTTTATTTTCAATTCCGGATTTTATCACCATTCCTTATTACCACGGTGTGTCATCACCCAAAATACATCCTTCATCATGAGGGTAAAACACACAATCGTAGGCTAGCCCATCCACTGAACCCACTTGTGGTGTCAGAGCGACCTTACCGGTCACCTAGATAGAAGTATGTCCACTTCTACCCTGAGATTAAGTGGATGTTTGTGACATTTGACCCTCAATCCCATAAAAAATCTCTATCTATGTATGAGGATAGAGACCTCATCCTATCCCCACCTCAGTCACATGTGCTTGAAGCTACTCCGAGCTTCACAAGACTTCTGGTACAACAAACTGCCCTTATATCCACCAGATCGTCTAGAGCCATGAGATGCATCACTACCCCTATTAGGCATCTTGAAGGTCTCGTAACACAGTGCATGCACAATCAACAGTTTTCACATAATACCATACAATATGTGGTGCCACTAGTCCAATGGCCCCAACCTTCAACACGACCTGTAGCTATTTGTCTTTACTAGTCTGGAGATCTGTCATGTCACACTGCCGCTAGTTGACTAAGTTGTCAGTCCTATCTCGGTACCATGGCCAAAATATTCATTTACTTAAGTTTTCATGGCATATTGATCATGTTTGTTTACGAGCTCCTGCTCATGCCAACTAGCCTAGGGCCTACTATTTGAGTTTTTCAAAATTAGGAATATTAGCCCCCAAGTTCCAAACTGAGGCCTCCGGCCTAACAGAGCTATTCAAGCTCCTGTCAAAAAGGTCTCACAAAATGTTTAAGCAGTGGTACATAGTTAGGGGAGAGCACTTTCAACAAAAGACTTTTCAACTATCCATCATACCAATCGAGTATGAAGACATCTCCGCTCATAACTGATGAATAGGTTTTCCACTTCATTCGAGAAAGTTTCATCATACCAACAGGGTATGATCTACTTAAATTAGTAATTAGTTTCTCCGCTTGATTTTCACATCACTCCTCTCAAATACCACTTAGCAGTGGGTTTTCATTTCTAAGGTGCTTAGCATCCCAACCGTGTATGATATAAAAATCCCACTCAACCGTTAATGGAGTGAATTCCTCTCAACCTATTCTTTGTATTCACATCCTTGTTCATGATTCCTTGGTCTAATAGCCTTCATTCATTCCAAATAGATGAGAAAACCAAACTTTTCATTTATTTGCAATAAGGTCCCTAAAGTTATTTTTCTTTAACTTTAAGTCCCTAATGTCAATTTTTCCTCAAAAGGAATCCTGAAACTTTTAAAATTCACCTTAGGGCCTCAATTTATTCAATTTCACAATAAGGGTTTTAATTTCAAAAATTTCCAATTTGGTCCCCCAATTTTACCAAAATTACCATTTTGCCCCTAGTTTACAAAAATGGTAAGTTTTGCCCCAAAAATTCCAAAAATTGCCCAATTGGTCCTCCAACATTTTTATCATGCCTAGTTGGTGCTTAATTTTATGAAATTAAACTTTAGTTCCTCGAATTTTTGAAATTCCCAATTTTCCCCATATTTTCCCCCAATTTCAACCTTCTAACTCATCAAAACTTTTAACTTTTAGGAAAAAAACTTGTATTGGAGTGTGCCAGAGTCCTTTCTTTCAAAAATCCTTTCACATCAAATCTCAAATTTTACCACCATTTCCTTATTAATCACTGTGTGTCATCACCCAACACACATCCTTCATCATGAAGGTCAAACACACATTCGCAGGCTAGCCCATCCACTAAACCCACTTGTGTCATCGGAACAACTTTACCGGCCACCTAGATAGAAGTACGTCCACTTCTACCCTGAGAATGAGTGGATGTTCGTGATATCCGACCCTCAATCCTGAAATCAATTCTTCGTGTCCGTATGAGTTCAAAGACCTTATCCCGTCCCCACCCCGGTCTCATGCGCTTAGTGCTACTCCAAATTTCACACGGTCACCGGGTACGACGAACTGCCTGTATACATACTAGGTCGTCCAGTGCCCTTAGGATACATAACTACCCTTCTTGGGCTACTTGATGGTCTCCTAATCATAGTGCATGCACAATCAGTATTTTTCCTTACCATGCCATATAATATGTGATGCCACTGGTCCAATGGCCTCGACCCTCAACTCAACCCGCAGTTGTTTGTCTTAACTAGTCCGTCGACCTATCATGTCACACTACCGCTAGTTGACTAGTATGTCAGTCCTGTCTTGGTACCATGGCCAAACAATTCTATTATTTAAAGTTTTATCGCATATAACTCATGTTTGTTTACGAGCTCTTGCTTGTGCAAACTGGCCTTGGGCCCACTGTACGAGATTTTCAAAATTGGGCATATTAGGCCCCAAGTTCCAAAACCGAGGCCCCCGACCTATAAGATCTATTTGAGCTCCCGTCAATAAGATCTCCTAAATCATTTAAGCATTGGCACATAGTCAAGGGAGAGCACTTCCAACAAAAATATGTTTTCAATTGTCCATCATACCGATCGGGTATAAGGATATCTCCTGTCATAACCGATGAACGGGTTTTCAACTTCCTTCGAGGAAGTTTAATCACTCTTCTATGTTGTGATATTTAAAATACCACTAAGTATTGGGTTTTCATTTTGAGGTACTTATCATCCCGAACACGGTAAGATATAAAATCTCACTCACAACTGGTAAGTGGTTTTTAACTTTAAATTGTGCTCATCATGCCAACTGGGTATGACATTAGTAAGCCCATTCACCCGTTAATGTAGTGAATTTCACTAGATCGGTTCCTTGTATTCACGTGAGCTTATCCTTGTTGGCGTTCTAGGTATTTCATTTTCCTACATGATATGAACATCTCGGCTCATCATCTCTTGGCCTAATAGCCTTCATTCATTCCAAATTAATGAGAAAAATAAACTTTTATTTATTTGTAATTAGGTCCCTAAAGTTATTTTTCTTTAAGTCCCTAATCCTAGTTTTTCCTCAAATTGAGTCCCAAAACTTTTAAAATTTCCCTTGAGACCTTAATTTATTCAATTTCACAAAAAGGGGTTTAATTTCTCAAATTTCCAATTTGGTCCCCCAACTTTTCCAAAATTACCATTTTGCCCTTCCTTCAAAAAAATAGTAAAATTTACCCCAAAAATTCTAAGATTCCTCAATTGGCCCTCTAACATTTTTATCATGCTCAATTGACCCTCAATATTAGAAAATTACATTTTGGTCCTTCGAATTTTTGAAAATCCCCAATTTTACCCCAAATTCCAACTTCTTAACACAACCAAATTTGATTTTATCAAATTGACCAATCAAACACTTCCAATTGTTGAAATTGATGTTGGAATTGAGTTTCTACATATTCATACAATTCTCTAGCAATTTGAATCGCAAGTTTTAACGTCGGAACGAGTTCAAATGGAGCTTCATCGGAAAATGGACCGTAGAGAGAGAAAACTTCGATTGCTCACCGGTGAGGGTGCGACAGTCTAAGTTTTCTATATGGGCAAGTAGCTCTCCTCCTGAGGTTCATCGTAGAATCAGGAATTGTATCAATTGATGCTGAATTAAGTTAAAATTTCATTATCGAAATTCTGTCGATTCTCTCTCTAACACCGGTCGGAATTTGCAGAGGGGAGCTGAATCGGCTTACCTTTCTATTCTAATTCGGCTGTAGGAGGGCTGTGGATGTGATGGGAGGGCTTGATTTGGCCTGAGGAGGGCTCGAAATGGCCGATTTCAGCTCAGCCGAAATAGGGCAGCTTCGGTCTACCGGAGCTGCTTCATTATTCCATCATGCCGACACTTCTCCGGTGACCTTCTAAGCAAACGGAGACTACATGCGTGTAGCTGACTTCTCCCCAGTTCTAAAGAACCCGACCTCACCTTATTTGTTTCGAAAAAGTGTCCATGTCAGAGCTCTAGTTCAAGATTCACTGGAAAATGGAGCTGTTGAGAGATTTTGGAGTTTTCAGGCGTGGAGAGGATGAATGGGAAGGGGCTCTTTATATAGCGAGCTCGAGGACTCGTTGACCGTCCATTTGCCACCTTAATGATAGATATTGATGGCTTGAAATGTACTAAAAGGAAGTGTTTCTTCTTCATCAGCGTTGCTTCGATTTTCCAGCTAGTGAATAGTGTTGTCATCTGAAGGAAGAAGATGACACTGTTCCAAACCGAGTTCAAAGCTTAAACTGGCCAGTTCACCCCCTATTCGACCGAGTTTTTCAAATCTAAAATTTTCATAATTCATTTTCTATCCAATGGTGGCATTGAATCTCAAATTTGAATATTTTAATCCACCGAGAAAAATGAATTTAAGATCCAATTCAATAGTGGTTCAAACCGATCCAAACCGGTTCAATCCAGTTTGGATTTGGTTCACCTGAACCAGTTTGGTTTTTATCTCCAATTTATTCTCAAGTCCATTTCCATGACTTTTGAGACTATTTGAGTCGAGATCCATAAATTTCCCGGTTTGCCCTTTCTCTATCTGTTCCGGTTCATGAACCAACTCAGTTCATAAACCGGTTCATTCCAGTTGGATCTGGTTCATCTAAACTGGTCTGGTTTTTCTATTAAAATTTTTCCTAAGTTTTTTTTCCAAGGTTTTATGAACTATTTAGATCACTAGGGAGTTGTAAATTTCCAAAATTGCTCATTCCCAAATGATTAGGTTTTTGAACTGATTCGGTTTTATTACTTGGTTTGACAGGTTCTTTTCCCAGTTGTCCATAACTCAAAAGGGCGGTGTTTACAACTCACCCCTCCTTTTAGGAGTTTTGTCCCCAAAACTTAACCAATATATTCCACCTTGGGAATAATTTCCCTTAATGTCAACTTGGGTTTTCTTGACATGCTAACACTTCGATTGCTCACTCCTTCCATGGAGTTATAATGATGAGGCATGACTGGCTCATTAATCCAAATGTATATTCTTAGGTTCGCATCTCCCTTTATTTAGGGTAAGGTTCTTCCTTTTGGGGTTCTTACTCAAGATTTCAGGATTGGGAGTTCCAAGGTGCCCAATCGTTCCTTTGTTTAGTTATTCTCTTCACCGTTGAAACCCCTAGCTCAACGTTCTTTCGAGCATTACGTACATGTTTTCACAGGTTTCTGTGTTATTATTCTTTCATCCCAATTTGACCCATCCTTCGTCCGTCATTGATTACAACTTCGGTCAAATTATGTTTGACCTCGTTATGTTTACTAACTGACTCCTTACTCGAGTTACATTTTACTTGAGATTGTTGGTGCTTACCTTACGACATGACATAGTTCTGAACCTGTCTCTGTGCATCAGACTTCTACAATACCCCTTTTAGGGTTGTCTCCAACTTTCTAGCCTTCTAGGGACTGTATATGTCACGCCCCAACCCGGTTTGGTTGGATCCCCGTGAACAACCCATCGCTCTTTCTTGGTTCAAGATGAGTTTCCCCCTTCTTTTAGTCGAGAGGAGCCAAGTGAAATTCCAACCTTGTTCCCTAGAAGACATATATCAAATAAAATGCAAGCTTAAAGACAAATTTAAGCATACCTAACAAAGGGTAATGCTTGGAGTTACTTCTAGTCATTTTCTCTTTTCCTAAAAAGGGGTAGAAAAGAGGGGTGAGTTTCTACAACTCAGTGAATGGGTTTTCAAAGGTCAACTTTTATCTTTTAAGGAAAAAACTTTATTTGGAGTGTGCTAGACTTCTTTCTTTTCAAAAAACCATTCATTTAGAAATTTGGGTTTGTCCATTACTCTTAGTTACTGGTTAGTCATCACCTAACACACATTCGCAAGTCAATATCACTATTGAACCTGCTAGTGGCTTTGGAGCGACTTTTCCTGCCACCCGGATAGAAGTACGACCACTTCTACCGTGGGAATGAGTGGATGTACGCAACATCCGCCCCACAATCCCAAAATCACTTCTTTGTGTCCGTATGAGGACAAAGACCTCATCCTGTCCCCACCCCCGTCTCATGCGCTTGGTGCTACTCTAGATTTCGCACAGACAACTGGAACGACGAACTGCCCTTATAGCCACCAAGTTGTCCAGTGCCCTTAGGATGCATCACTACCCCTCATGGGCGTCTTGATGATCTCGTACTCATAGTGCATGCACAAGCAAATTTTTCTTAAATTTGCCATATAATATGTGGTGTCATTTGTCCAACGGTCCCGACCTTCAAGTCAACATGTAGTTTTTTGTCTCGACTGGTCTGGAGACCTGTCATGTCTCACTTCTACAAGTTGACTGATTATGTCAGACCTGCCTTGGTACCATAACCAAACAATTCACTTATTAAGTTTTAATGGCACATATATATCTATCATGTTCCTCTACGAGCTCCTGCTCGTGTCCATTGGCCTATGGCCCATTGTTCGAGTTTTTCAAAAACTAGCATTTTAGCCCTCAAGTTCCAAAACCGAGGCCCCCGACCTATAAGAGCTATTCAAGCTCTCGTCAAGATGGTTTCCCAAATAGTTTAAGCATTGGCACACGGTCAGGGGAGAACACTTCTAACAAAATAGGTTTTTACTATCCATTATACCGACCGGTATAAGGACATCTCCATTCATAACCGATGAACAAGTTTTGAACTTCCTTCGAGGAATTCTCATCATACCAACCGGGTATGATCTACTTACAACTTGTAAATAGTTTTTCCACAGAACTTTCACATCACTTTCTCTATGTAGTGATGATTAAAAATACCACTAAGCAGTGGGTTTTTATATTGAGGTGCTTATCATCCCCAACCGGGTATGATACATAATCCCACTCACCTAATAGTGCAGTGAAATTCCACTTAGTCAGGTTCCGTCCTTAGCAAGCTGGACCTCGACTGGCATTCCTGATGTCTTGTTCTCCTACATGAAATGAACATAATTGTTTATTATTCTTTGGTCTAATTGCTCTCATTCATTCCAAATGAATGAGAAAACCCAACTTTATATATATTTGCAATTAGGTCCCTAAAGTTATTTTTCTGTAACTTTAAGTCCCTATTGTCGGGTTTTTCCTAAATTCGAGTCTAGAAACTTTTAAATTTTATCTTAGGACCTCAAATTGTTTAATTTCACACAAAGGGGTTTAATTTCCCAAATTTCCAATTTCGTCCTTCAATTTTCCCAAAACTACCATTTTGCCCCTTCTTTAGAAAAATGGTAAAATTTGCCCCAAAAATTAAAAAATTTCTCAATTGGCCCTCTAATATTCTTATCATGACCAATTGACCCTCAATTTTAGAAAATTACATTTTGGTCCTTCGAATTTTCGAAAATCCCTAAATTTCCCCAATTTCAACTCTTCAACACTGTTGAATTTGATTTTATCAAATTGACCGATAAAAAACCTCTAATTATTGAATTTGGAGATGAAATTGAGTTCCTACATGTTCATACGATTCTAAGGAACTTTGAATCATAGATTTTTACGCCGGAACGAGCTCAAACGGAGCTTCGCTAAAAAATAGACGGTAGAGAGAGAAAGCTTCGATTTCTCACCGGTGAGGGTGCGGCGGTCGGAGCTCTCTATTTGGGCAGGTAGCTCTCCTCCAGAGGTTCTTCCTAGGAATAGGAATAACATCAATTGATGTCGAATTGGATTAGAATTTCTTCATCAAAATTCAGCTGACTCTCTCTCTAACAACGATCTGAAATTGTAAAGGGGAGCCGAATTGGCTTACCTTTCGGTTCTAATTCGGCCGTGGAAGGGATGAGATGGTGTCGGGAGAGCTTGGTTTGGCTTGAGGAGGGCTTGAATTGACCGATTTCAACTCGGTCGAAACATGGTAGCTTCGGTCCGCCGGAGCTGCTTCATTGTTTGATCATGCCAATGCTTCTCCGGCGACTCTCGGGACGAACGGATGCTACCACCGTGTAGCTAACTTCTCCCTAATTCTAATGAACCCAACCTCGCCTTCTTTGACTCAGAATTGACCCTATATCGGAGCTCTGGTTTGAGCTTCACCGGAAAACTAAGCAACTTAGAGAGAGAGAGAGCTTTTCAGGTGTGGAGAGGATGAATGGAGAGGGACTCTTTATATAGGGAGCTTGGGGACCCGTTGGCCGTCCATTTGGCACTGCTATGACAGGAATTGATGACTTGAAACTTACCAAACAGAGGCATTTCTTCTTCGCCGACATTTCTTTAGTTTCTCGAAGAGTAAACAGTACTGTCATCCTGAGGAAGAAGATGACACTGTTCCGAACCGGACCGGACCGGTCCGAACCGGGTTCCAAGATTAAACTGGCCAGTTCACCCCTCATTCGACTGAGTTTTCCAAATCTAAAAATTTTTAAATTCATCTAAATTCATTCTCTATCCAATGGTGGCCTCAAATCTCTAATTTGAATTATTTAAGCCACCTAGAAAAATGAATTTAAGATACAGTTCATTAGTGGTTCAAACTGGTCCGAACCGATTTGGATCCGGTTCACTTGAACCGGCTTGGTTTTCCTCCCCAATTTCTTCAGAAGTCTATTTCCATTTCTTTTGTGACTCCTTGGATCACTTAGGGTTTATAAGATTCTCGGTTTACCATCTCTTTATCAATTCCGGTTCAAAAACCTTCTTGGTCCTTAAACCGGTTCAATCCGATTTGGGTCCGGTTCACCCGAACCGATCTGGTTTTCCTCTCACATTTTGTTCTAAGGTTCCTTTCCAAGGTTTATATATTTCTTTGGGGCACAAGGGAGTTAAGTTTCTCTGTTTGCCCATTCTTTGTTCAATCCAATTGGATTCGGTTCTTCTAAACCGGTATGGTATTTCTCTTCCAATTCATCCTAAGGTTCTTTTCCATGGTATTATGAACTCTTTGGATCACCTGAGAGTTGTAAATTCCCAAACTGCCCATTCACAATGACCGAATTTGTGAACCGGTTCTGTATCCTCACTTGGTTTGACCGGTTCTTTTCCTAGTTTTCCTTAGCTCGAAAGGGCGGTTTTTACAGTATAATTTCGTCCCTCCTTTCATTGGGTAGTATTCATCAACTACCTTTATGGATATCCAATTATCCTTTGTATCTTGACAACATGTCTTACATAACCGTGTGAGTTTTCCTTACCCACTCATCCTTTCCCAACTTCTTTATTAGGTCTTTCTGGTGCCAATTATTTTGTTTACCAATAGTTTATCAACAAATTGGGATTCTTTCCTTCTTTAGTCCTTGGCATTCCTTATTCAAGGATTTTTCCTTGTTCCTTAATCCACTTTTACTTACTCGTAATCACTTCATAATTCTTCATTCTACAATAATCGCTTTTGATCTATGTGTCGATTCCTTTGCTTTGGAAGGTTCCCTCCTTCCGGTTTCGTTCTCTACTATATCCCTCACAATAGAGATTTCTATCTTAGGAGTTACATGCTCAACCTCCTTATCATTCATTGTAGGGTTCTTTCTCCCTTTCTTCATACCCCTATCTATGTTAGGGCATTTGCCCGTATTGGATCCTTCTTTATCCATAACTTCTGTTTCATCACGTATTCCTTACTAGAGATACTTTCGATTTTCGGTCTTATTCCGTACACTTCACACTGTGCTCAATCGTCCACTCTTAAGCTTCATATGCATATGTGGACTATGACCTGTCTTACCAATTGTGGTTATTTCTCCTTAACCACATCTTATTTGGAGTGTTCACTTTCCTAACGTTTCTCGGACATTCTTTCCTTCATTACCTTATTATGGATAGTTCACTCATTCTTACTTGTCACAGTATCTCTTGATGCTAACTTCCTACTTCCCATTTCTTGAGTTTAACTACTCCTTAGATTCTTTTAATATGATTCCTTGCATTTCTTTCATCTTAGCATGCATTTTATTTGCAAATTCATCTCGTTGCCTCTCGTCACCTAGTTTCATTTCTTCTTTATTAGGTCATGTATCCTTTCTCAAGATTTCTTTATTTGGGAGGATTCTTACCATTTTCTCCCATAATTTCTTTTTCATTCATCTTGAAGACACCTTACTTTAATTGATGTCCCTTGATGCTATTCTTTCATGTTTACCTTTACTCTTGAGATCCTACGGGTACATCTTTCGTACTCCATCCTCATTATCACTCGTACCCCAGTACATGTCTGTATCTTTCTAGGGAGAGCTCCCATCCACCTAGTGTCAAAATCACTTGATCATCCTTCGAGAGGCTCACTTAACCATCTCATGGACTTTTGATAGTAAATTTGGTCTTAGCCATTAATTTCTTTAAAAATTTCCTTTCTCCATTTTTTTTCAACATTTTAGCCTTTTCACTTCTCCCTTCTTTGTCATGGTTTAAATCCATGGTTCTCTCAATGACCAGTTCTTTAACTGTTTCTTTCTCTCTATTTTTCTAGTCCAATTGTCTAGGCAGCTGTATCACTCGTCCTTCATGCCCATCCTATTGTCCTTCATAGAGTGTAGTATTTACTACATCTCTGCCTTTCTTAAGGTTTTGTTTATTCTCTTTGGTTGTTCAATTGCTACTAGTTTCTTCTTTCTACTTGGTTCTCCTAGAATTATTATTTAATTCTCCTGCTCTCTCCAAATAGATCACACTGGGCCATCACGATACCTCCTTCCTTTGAAACGTTTCCTAATTAAGGGTTCGTTCGTTGCACTCCACATTATGTCCATCCGCCCATCAATGATTCCTTCAAAGGTACATAGTCGTATGCATCCCTCCAAAGTTTACTTTCATAGTGTATTTCTTCTCTCTTCACTCTTATTGTGTCATACCCAAACAGTTTCCATAGAACATTTTTTCACATTTACCCCTTATGAGAGGGTTCTAGGTATAATTTCTTACCTCCATTCTTGTGGTATCCTTCTCGGCTTGACGTTCTTAAGAAGAAGTTTTAAATTTGGTTTTTTTTACCTCGTCATTTCTTGACCTCTTTGTGAATAGCTTACTTAATCTGCTCCATGGTTTTGATCACCAATGCTTCCTATCTTTCATGACCTTTGAGGATGTATTGCCCTAAATCTATGAGGTGTGGAGCTATCCTTCTTTACCTATCCTATTCCCTTGCACTTATAACAGGTTTGGTACTTGTCCTTAGTAGGGTTGGGTACTTCTTCACGTAGTGTCCCTATTGTTCACACTTTTAATAGGTTATTCCCTTGCATGGACTGTTGTGGTTCCTCCTTAGCTTTGGGTATTGTGGGGCCATTCTGAGGGTTACCATCCTTGACTGTGATCACCTATAGGGTTTTCTTGTTAAGTATTCTTTGCCAAATGGTCACTCTAGGAGTCCTCCTATATTCCTTGATTCCCTTATTCTGCTTACTTAACTGGGATGGGATTCTTCCTAATTTTAATGGAGAAGGGGTTTTTTTGTTTACTATTCTTGGAACCATCTTCCTAGCAAGATCACTTCATCGAGAAATAGGATTTTAGGAATTTTGAGTACTTTATTAATCAAGGAGTACAGTATGTTGGGGGTTTTAGCCCTATTACAGAAATTGGTCACAAAATAAATAGTGAGCTATGGGGTTCTTGATAAGCATCCTCCTAGGTAAAGTTATACATCATTTGCTGGTCTTAATAGCTTCACGCTTAGCTTCCTTTATACTTGGAGTTGTGCCCTCAATAGGTCCTAGCACCATTCTCTAGGATACTTCCCCATTTGGTCTTTTGAGATTCCTACCATGCCTCAGGCATTTAGGAAGCTTCTAGGGTTGTCTTGCTACGAGGACAAGGTGTTGAGTAGAGTCATTCCTAGTTTTCTTGATTCCTCTCCTAGGAGCCATCTCAAAATTTTAGGATAAATCCAATTAGTTACTATATTTTCTAGTCTTGATTATGTATTTGAGGAAACGGGCTCTGATACCACTCTAGTTGTCACCCCCCTTCCCCCAACCCAGTTTGGTCGGATCCCCATGATCAACTCGTCACTCTGTTTATTAAAGGGTTTCCCCTTATTATAGACCAAACAGAGTAAGGTGTCCTTTAAACATGCACCTTTTCCTGGAATAACATAAATCAAAACTGAATAATATTTTAAATTTATAATACTTGTCTCACAAGAGTCTTAATTGATGGTCTTTAAGGGTATGCTTTCCAAAATTTCCTGAAAGGATATAAGGTAGGGGGTGAGAACAACGACCAGTGAATGGGTTTTCAAAAATTTTAACTTTTAGGAAAAAAACTTGTATTAGAGTGTGCTAGACTCCTTTCTTTCAAAAATCATTCCACATCAAATCTCGGTTTTTACCACCATTTCCTTATTAATCACGGTGTGTCATAACCCAACACGCATCCTTCATCATGGAGATCAAACATACATTCGTAGGCCAGCCCGTCCACTGAACCCACTTGTGGCGTTTGAGCGACTTTACCGATCATCTAGATAGAAGTACGTCCACATCTACCTTGAGAATGAGTGGATGTTCGCGACATTCGACGCTCAATCCTGAAATCAATTCTTCGTGTTCATGTGAGGGACAGAGACCTCATCCCTTCCCCACCTCGGTTTCATGTTCTTGGTGCTACTCCAAATTTCGCACTGTCACCTGGTATGATGAACTGCTCACCCACCAGGTCGTCTAGTGCCCTTAGGACACATCACTACCCCTCTTGGGCGTCTTGATGGTACCGTAATCACAGTGCATGCATAATCAGTATTTTTTCTTATCATGCCATATAATCTATGGTACCATTGGTCCAACAGCCCTGATCCTCAACTCAACCTGTTGTTGTTTGTCATGATTGGTCCGTCAACCTGTCATGTCGCACTGCCGCTAGTTAATTGAGTATGTCAGTCCTATCTTGGTACCATGGCCAAACAATTTCTTTATTTAAAGATTTATGGCATATAACTCATGTTTGTTTATGAGCTCCAATGCATGCCAACTAGCCTTGGGCTCACTGTACGAAATTTTCAAAATCAAGCATATTAGCCCCCAAGTTCCAAAACCGAGGCCCCCGGCCTATAAGACCTATTCGAGCTCCCATCAAGAACGTCTCCTAAATCATTTAAGCATTAGCACACAGTTAGGGGAGAGCACTTCTGACAAAAATATGTTTTCAACTGCCCATCATACTGACCGGGTATAAGGACATCTCCACTCATAACCGATGAATAGGTTTTCAACTTCCTTTAAGAAAGTTTCATCATACCAACCGGGTAATATCTACTTACAACCAGTAATTAGTTTTTTCTGCATGTTTTTAACATCACTCCTCTATGTTGTGATATTTAAAATACCACTAAGTAGTGGGTTTAAATTTCGAGGTACTTATCATCCCCAACCAGGTATGATGTAAAATCCCACTCACAACTGTTACGTGGTTTTTAACGTTAAGTTGTGCTAATCATCCCAACTAAGTATGACCTTAGTTTAGTAAGCCCACTCACCCGTTAATGTAGTGAATTCCACTAAATCGGTTCCTTGTATTCATGCAAGCTTGTCCTTACTGGCGTTCTCGGTATTTTGTGTTCCTACACGATATGAACATTTCGATTCATTATCTCTTAGCCTAATAGCCTTCATTCATTCCAAATGAATGAGAAAATCGAACATTTATTTATTTGCAATTAGGTCCCTAAAGTTATTTTTCTTTAACTTTAAGTCCCTAATGTTAGTTTTTCCTCAAATTGGGTTCCAAAACTTTAAAAACTCCCCTTGGGACCTCAATTTATTCAATTTTACAAAAAGGGGTTTAATTTCCCAAATTTCCAATTTGGTCCCCTAACTTTTCCAAAATTACCATTTTGCCCTTCCTTTACAAAAATGGCAAATTTTACCCCAAAAATTCTAAAATTCCTCAATTGGTCCTCTAACATTTTTATCATGCCCAATTGACCCTCAATTTTAGAAAATTGCATTTTGGTCCTTCAGATTTTTGAAAATCCCCAATTTTACCCCAATTCCAACTTCTTAACATAGTCGAATTTGATTTCATCAAATTGACCAATCAAACACTTCCAATTGTTGAAATTGAAGTTGAAATTGTGTTTCTACATGGTCATACGATTCTCTAGCAATTTGAATCGCAAGTTTTAATATCAGAACGAGCTCAAATGGAGCTTCGCTAGAAAACGAACTATAAAGAGAGAAAACTTCGATTGCTCACCGGTGAGGGCGTGATACTCTGAGCTTTCTATATGGGTAGGTAGCTCTCCTCGTGAGGTTCATGCTAGAATCAAGAATTGCAACAATTGATGCCAAATTGAGTTAGAATTTATCATCGAAATTCTGTTGGTTCTCTCTCTAACACCGGTCAGAATTTGCAGATGGGAGTCGAATCGACTTACCTTTTGGTTCTAATTCGGATGTAGGAGGGCTCTGGGGGGTGTTAGGAGGGCTTGGTTTGGCCTAAGGAGGGCTCAAAATGGCCGATTTTAGCTCGGCCGAAATAGAACTGCTTCAGTCCACTAGAGCTGCTTCATTGTTTCATCACACTGGCATTTCTCCAATGACCCTCAGAGCAAATGGAGACTACAGGCGTGTAGCTGACTTCTACTCGATTCTAAATAACCTGACCTCACCTTGTTTGGCTTAGAAAAGTGCTCATGTCGGAGCTCTATTTCGAGCATCACTGGAAAATGGAGCTGTTAAGAGAGAGTGGAGTTTTCAGGCGTGGAGAGGATGAATGGGGTGGGGTTCTTTATATATGGAGCTCGGAGACACATTGGCTATCCATTTGCTACCTTTATAACCAATATTGATGGCCGAAAACATACTGAACAAAAATGTTTCTTCTTCATCGACGTTCCTTTGATTTTCCAGTTAGTGAACAGTGCTGTCATCTGAAGGAAGAAGATGTCACTGTTCCGAACCGGACCGGACCGGTCCCAACTGGGTTCAAAGCTTAAACCGGCCGGTTCACCCCCCATTCGACCGAGTTTTCCAAATCTAAAAATTTCTAAATTCATCTAAATTCATTTTCTTTCCAATGGTGGCCTCAAATCTCAAATTTGAATTTTTTAAGCCACATAGAAAAATGAATTTAACATCTGATTTAATAGTGGTTCAAACCGGTCCAAACCAGTTCAATCTTATTTGGATCCGGTTCACCTGAACCGGTTTGATTTTCATCTCCAATTCATTCTCAAGTCCATTTCCATGACTTTTGGGACTCTTTCGGTCACTCAGGATCCATAAATTTCCCGGTTTGCCCTTTCTCTATCGGTTCTAGTTCATGAACTGACTTGGTTCATAAACCGATTCAATACAGTTGGATCCGGTTCATCTAAACCGGTCTAGTTTTTCTCTTCCAATTTGTCCTAAGGTTCTTTTCCAAGGTTTTATGAACCCTTTGGATCATCTAGGAGTTGTAAATTTCCAAAATTGGCCATTCCCAAATGATCCGGTTTGTGAACCGATGAGGTTTTCTTACTTGGTTTGACTGTTTCTTTTCCTAGTTGTCCTTAACTTAAAAGGGCGGGGTTTACACAGGTTCTCCTCCGCGTACCTCTCCTTAAACTGCTCCTACGTGGGTGTGGAGGTATGCAGGCTTCAGACATTGTCCCACCATCTTTTGGCACTGCCTTCCAAGAAGAATTCTGTTAGGATCACCATGTCTTCTAGTGATATCCTAACTATCCCCATCAGCTTCTTGATGTTAGCCAGCTAGTCCATGGTGGCTCCCGCATCCTTCTCTCAAGTAAAGGCTTACACCCTAGTGGATGGAGAGTTTTAAGATATTTAGGAATGTCAACTGTAGGGGGATGGTTAACAGGAGGAGGATGAGATTGTACTTCCTCTGGTTTAGCTCAAGAATTGGTGCCTGCCTTAGGTATGAGATTAGGTCATCCAAATACTTGAGTGAATTCCTTGTACAACCTCTGGTGTTCTAAGCTTAGTCCTGGTTGGGTTGTCTGGGCTCCTCGAGGAGTTTCCACATGGAGGGGTGGTTGGCCAGTGTTGGAGACTGCGGCTCTAGTTCTCTTGGTTTCACTCATGGAACCATATGAAAAGTTTAAAATTATCCCTATTAGTTACTATGTTCTCTAGTCTTGATATTGTATTCAACGAAATAGCCTCTGATACCACTCAAGTTGTCACGCCTCGACCCGGTTTGGTTGGATCCCCGTGAGCAACCTGCCACTCCCTTTTGTTCATGAAGGGCTTCGCACTTTACTAAAACAAAAGGAGCAGGGCATCCTTTTTTTTTATCTTTCCTATAATAACATTAATCAAAACTAGATAAATTTAACCTCACATACCTATCTTGCAAGTTCAGCTACATGTAGCTCTTTAAGTGGGTTTTCCCTTGGTTACCTGAAAAGGGGTAAAGGGAGGGCATGAGTTGACAACTCAATGAATAGGTGTTGGAAGAGAGTATTCAAAACATCTTTAATTGGAGTGTGTCAGACTCCTTATTTCTTTCAAAAATATTATTTCCTTATATTCTCGATTTTTCAAACGATTTTCCTCATTTTCACATCAGGTGTGTTTAACAATCAACACACTCCCTTCATCACGAAGGGAATCACACATTCGCAGGGCAGCCCGTCCACTACACCCACTTGTGGCGTCGGAGCAAATTTACCGACCACCTAGATAGAAGCCCATCCACTTCTAACTTGGGAATGAGTGGATGTTTGCGACATCTGACCCTCAAACTTGAAATAAACTCTGTGTTCGTATGAGGACAAAGACCTCATCCCAACTCCACCTCAATCTCATGCGTATGAAGCTACGTCGAGCATCCCTGACTGCTGGCATGACGAACTGCTCTTATATCCACTATGTTGTCCAGTAGCCCCTAGGACGCATCACTACCCCTCTTGGAAGTCTTGATAGTCACAAACCCTCAAGTGCATGCAAAAACAAAAGTTTTGCACAAAGCCGTTTATCTTTGGTGCCACTAATCCAATGGCCCCGACCCTCAACTCGACCTGAAGCTATTTGTCTAGGCTGGTCCGTCAACCTAGCCCTGACGCACTGCAACCAATCTATCAAGTATGTCGGTCATGTCTTTGTACCCTGGCAAAAACACATAATCCATTCATTAAGAATTTTCATGGCTTAAATTTATCATGTTTATTTACAAGCTCCTTTTCGTGCCAACTAGACTTGGGCCCACTGTACGTGATTTACCAAAACTGGGCATTTAGCCTCACAAGTTACAAAACTGAGGCCTTTGGTCTATCTGAGTTGCTCTAACTCTCGTCAAGAAGGTCTCCTAAAATTTTAAGCATTCGCACACAATTATGGGAGAACACTTCTAACAAAATTATCTTTCAATTCATCACACCAATCGGATGTGATTATATCTTTGCTTACAATTGCCAAGCAAGTTTTCTTCTTTCTTATAACAAGTCCATCATAATAACCAAGTATGATTTTCTCTACTTACAATCGGTGAGTAGTTTTCTGATCAGTTCTCACATCACTCCAACCGGGTGTGATGTTTGTAAACCCTGCACTTTTGAGTTAAGGAAAACTGAGAAAAGAACCGGTCAAACCAAGTGAGAAATACCAGACCGGTTCCCAAACCCAACCATTCAAGGGTTCATAAAACCTTGCAAAAGAACCTTAAGACAAATTGGAAGAGAAAAATCAAATTGGTTTAGGTGAACGAGATCCTATAAGAACCCTTAAGTTAAGTGTGCTTGCCCAAGAGTAGTGCGAGGATGGGTGACCTCCTCGGAAATATTAATGTTGACAATAATTTATGGCAAAATTAATACTAGTAATATATATTCCCCATTTAATACATAATTTTACACCTATATAAAGAGATCATCCCCATTCATTCTCCTCACACCTAAACACTGATCTCTCTCTCTACTACTACATTTCCCAGTGAAGCTCGAACCAGTGCTTCGACTTGAGCATTTTTCTTAACCTCGGAAGGACAGGTCAGACTCTTTAGAAATGGAGAGAAGTCAGCTATTTAATAGCAAACTCCAGTCAATTCGAAAATCGTCGGAGAAGCATCAGCATATGGAACAATGAAGCAGCTCCGGCAGACCGAAGCTGGCCTATTTCGGCCAAGCTAAAATCAGCCAATTCGAGCCATCCTTAGGGCAAACCAAGCTCTTCCAACACTTCCTCAGCCCTCCCACAGCCAAATTAGGACTAAAAGGTAAGCTAATTCGGCTCCCCTCTACAATTTTCGGCTAGTGTTAGAGAGAGAACTGACAAAATTTTGATGATGAAATTCTAACTCAATTCGGCATCAATTGATGTAATTCTTGATTCTAGGATGAACCTCAGGACGAGAGCTATCTACCCAGATCAAAAGTTTGGACCGCCATGCCCTCATTGGTGAGTAATCAAAGCTTTCTCTCTCTACAATTCATTTTCCCACGAAACACCATTTGAGCTCATCCTGATGTTAAAACTTGCGATTCAAATTGCTAGAGAATCATATGAACATGTAGAAACTCAATTACAACTTTAATTTCAACAATGGGAAGTGTTTGATCAGTAAATTTGATGAAATCAAATATAGTTGTGTTAAGAAGTTGGAATTGGGGAAAAATTGGGGAAAATTAGGGGTTTTCAAAAACTCGAAGGACCGAAATGCAATTTCCTAAAATTAAGGGTCAATTGGGCATGATAAAAATGTTAGAGGACCAATTGAGAAATTTTAGAATTTTTGGGTTAAAATTTACCATTTTTGTAAAGGAAGGGCAAAATGGTAATTTCGGAAAAGTTGGGAGACCAAATTGGAAATTTGGAAATTTAAACCCCTTTTGTGAAATGGAATAAATTGAGGTCCTTTGATATATTTTAAAAAGTTTCGGGACACAATTTGAGGAAAAACTAGCATTAGGGACTTAAAGTTCAAGAGAAATAACTTTAGGGACCTAATTGCAAATACATGAGAGTTTGACTTTCTCATTCATTTGGAATGAATGAAGGCTATTAGGCTGAAGGATAAAGAACCGAGAGGTTCATATTGTGTAGGAACACGAAGTACCAGGAACGCTAGCAAGGACAAGCTTGCATGAATACAAAGAACTAGTCTAGTGGAATTCACGACATTAACTGGTGAATGGGTTTACTAACGTCATACCCGGTTGGGATGATGAGCATAACTTAAAGTTAAAAACCCCTTAAAGGTTATGAGTGGGATTTTTATATCATACTCGGTTGGGAATGATAAGCATATGAGAATGAAAACCCACTATTATATGGTATTATAAACATCACAACTTAGAAGAGTTATGTGAAAACCATACAGAAAATCTACTTACCTATTGTAAGTAGATCATATCTGGTTGGTATGATGAAACTTCCTCGAATGAAGTTGAAAACCCGTTGATCGGTTATGAGTGGAGATGTCCTTATACCTAGTCGGTATAATGGACTGTTGAAAATATATTTTGTCGGAAGTGTTCTCCCCTAACTATGTGCTAATACTTAAACTATTTGGGAGACCTTCTTGATAGGAGCTTGAATAGCTCTTATAGGTCGGGGGCCTTGGTTTTGGAACTTGGGGGCTAATATGCCCAATTTTGAAAATCTCGTACAGTAGACCTAAGGCCAGTTGGCACAAGCAGGAGCTGGTAAACAAACATGAGTTATATGTCATAAAACTTTAAATAAAGGAATTGTTTGGCCATGGTACCAAGATAGGACCGACATACTCAGTCAACTAGCAGCAGTGCAACATGACAGGTCGACGAACTAGTCAAGAGAAACAACTGCAGGTTGAGTTGAGAGTCAGGGCCGTTGGACAAGTGGCACCACAGATTATATGGCATAATGAGAAAATATTGATTGTGCATGCACTATAATTATGGGATCATCAAGATGCCCATGAGGGGTAGTGATGCATCCTAAGGGCTTTGGATGACCTGGTGAGTATAAGGGCAGTTCATCGTACCAGATGACCGTGCGAAATTTGGAGTAGCACTAAGCGCATGAGACCGAGGTCAGGACAGAATAAGGTCTCTGTCCTCATACGAACATGAAGAATTGATTTCGGGATTAAGGGTTGGATGTCATGAACATTCACTCATTCTCAGGGTAGAAGTGGACGTACTTCTATTTGGGTGGCCGGTAAAGTCGCTCCGAAGCCACAAGTGGGTTCAGTGGACATACTGACCTACGAATGTGTATTTAACCTTCATGATGAAGGATGTGTGTTGGGTGATGACACATTGTGATTAAATAAAGAAATGGTGGTAAAAATCAAGATTTGAAATCAAAGGACATTTGAAAGAAAGAAGTCTAGCACACTCCAAAACAAATCTTTTTCCTAAAGTTAAGGGTTTTGAATAACTCATTCATTGAGTAGTCGTACTCACCCCCTCCCTTATACCCCTTTTAGGAAATTTCGGAAAGTCTACCCTTAAAGACCATCAACTAAGATGCCTGTGAGATAGGTATGATAAAATTTAAGTTATTATGTAGTTTTGATTTATGTTATTCCAGGAAAAGGTGCAGGTTTAAAGGATGTCTTACTCTTTACTGTTTATAATAAGGAGAAACTTTTTAATAAACTGGGAGAGTGGCGAGTTGCTCACAGGGATCCGACCAAACCAGGTCGGGGCGTGACAATGTTAAAATCCCACATATAAGTGGTTTTTCATTTCTAAGGTGCTCATCATCCCAACCGAGTATGAAGTGTAAATTAGCCCACACACCTTTTATCCAGAGATATGTTCATTCTAGAGGGATTCCCAGGTACCCATCCCTGATTAGTCTTATTGGTGTTTTTCTGCTCCGATACTTCCCCATTTTCCTTAAATTTGGTTGTTACATGGTGGATGTCGAGATTGATAATTTCATAGGTAGGGAGTATTAATCTTTTAGATCTAATGTGATCATGGCAAAGATGATGTTTGAGATGTGAACAAGGACTAGTGGACCAGGTAATAAATTGTTCTAAGCTCCTTATATAGTTGTAAAATTATTTGTTAAATGAGGAAGATTTATTACTACATTATAGGTATTTATGGATATTAATGTTGTCAGTTATTCTCATTAAATTGGGAAATTGATGGATATTTATGGGTATTAATTCTAATAATTGAATTTAGGTATTAATTTATGGGTATTAATTCTAATAATTGAATGTATGTATTAATTTATGGGTATTCATTCCAATAATTTCATATAGGTATTAATTTATGAGTATTTATGGTAGAGGCATATCACTAATACTATAAAGTGTTAATTATTTCATACCAAACCAAATTCACATAATTATCTCATTAATTTCACCTAAATAAATTTACTAGTTATTTACCCTATCCATTCCATCGAGTTATTTATTTCGGTCAAAACAACACTTTTCATTTTATTTTAAATCAAATTTATTACAATTATATCAATTGAATTTTAAACTTATAAGACAATTCCATAAAATTTTATGACTAGAATTTTGAGTTACTAAAAACACAGTGTAGCAACTACTCCCCACCTTTTTAAGAGTTTTGTCCGCAAAACTCTTGCAACATTAGTCTCTACTTCTTAACCTTTTTTTGCGCACTTATGTGGTTTCATTTTCAAAAACTTTCTACACAGACATTTGTTTACTTTACCACAATAACTTCTCAAGATAATGTTATCTTTTCTTGAGACTATTTATTTTATCAGTGGACAATTTTACTTGGTTTTCTTATCTAAATCATCCAAAGAAAATTGGGTATTCAGCCTTGCATTCTTATCGGTTAAAATTTTCGATTGGGGCTTCCTTATAAGGTTGAATTGCACACTAGGTTAATAGTATCTTCATATCTTAATCGATCACTTAGTGTTTAATAAAACTTTTGCCCTCTTAAGCGAGCATTGTTTATATACCATTCAAAAGGAAATATCACTTTTAAAGTATTTTCAAATACCTATCTCTTATTAGAGATTTGATGTTCTATGATCACATTGTTTTTATATTTACTAGTTGTTCATTTCCTTTGGGTGTTTGTCTAACACCTTCTAATCCAATGAAGGTTCTAAAAATCTTTAACAAATTTTTCACCACCGGTTCATGCATCCATCATTGGAGTATATCCTCCTATTTTAGGGTCATTTTTCCACAAAGATTGTACCAACTTATTGGGTCTACAATACCATGTACATTTTTATTTACTCCATCGTCCATCATCATGCTCTTCCTCATGTCATGATATGTTGGTATATCATTCTCAAGATTTTCCATTTTTCACATATTTTGGTATTGAGATATTTATTTATAACCATTTTGTTGTTCTCTATTACGACTTATTACTTTATAAGTCATTCTTTTTTTTGAAGACTTTCATCTCATTGGACTTGTTTTGTACATTTAAGTCTATTGCTTTAGAAATTTTTATCTCGAGCATATGTGATTGCCTTTCCTTTAATGCCCTCCCGAGGAATTTCCCACTTTAGGAACTAATTTCATTGGTATTTGAGTATTTCACTCTCGTTCGAATTTGTCATTGGTTGCATCCATTAATCCAAATCAAGGTACTCTATGCGTATTGCATGAGTGTTTGGTTAATTAAACCTTTGTCTCACATTTCCTAGAACCTCTTATTTTAGACTCATGTTCTAGATCCGTTACATCTCATCAACTAGATTAGGCTCTTATAAGTTTTCCATAACATCCCTACAGTTATCATTGGTAGTGAAACAAGTTTCTTATTACTTACAATACAATTTCCCTTCATGGGTTTCATTTAGTACAAAATATTGGTACTTCAAATGAAAGTACTTATATTTACGGCATTCCATATGTAAAGGTTTAAGGTAAGGAAATTACATATTCCTTTCTATTTCCTTCGGCTCCTTTGTTAAGTATCATTTATAAGGTTTCTTGTATATCTTTTCCACTTTTTTCAAACTTTTGATGAATCCTTTATATGAATATTTTTCGATTTCTCCCTGAAATCATACTTTCGATTTCAAACTTTTGATGAATCATATTCTTAATAACACTCATATTACTCTTGTGGATGTTTTTCCACTATAAGTTTCCTGACATCCCTTTTCATTCGCCCTTGAGGACATCCAACCTTAAATGACATCCTTTGATGCCATCCTCTCCTGCTTATCTTTACTCTTGAAGCCTTGTGGGCACATCTTTTGTAGCCCATCCACATTTCCACTTGTACCCCAGTACACGTCTATTTCTTTTAGGGAGAGCTCAAATTCTCATTGTTTCAAGATCTCTTGATCATCCTATGAGAAGCTTACTTAACCTTCTCATGGCTTGAGTTTGGTTGTTAATCCGATCTTGGCCATTTATATCTTTAAGGATTTCCTTCATCCTTATTTACCAAATGTTTGGCCTTTCCATCTCTCCCTTCTTTGTTGGAGTTTAAATTTATGATCTTCCCAAGGGTCAGTTAGTTAACTGCCTGGTCTCTACTATTCTCCTTCTATAATTATCTTGATATAGTTGTCTCTCGAGTATACATGTTCTTAATGTCTAACCTATTGCCCTTTAGGGTGTAGTCCTTATTACTTCCCAGTCCTTCTTAGGGCATAGTTTATTCTCCTTGACCATCCTGTTGTTACTAGTTGCTTCCTTCCACTAGGTTCGTCTGAAGTCTCTATTTGACTCCTCTACTTTTCCAAAGTCAGTTAAACTTGGCCATCATTAATCACTTATACCCCTTTATGAGATTCCTTATTTTAGGTTAAGCCTCTTATGATCCATTTGTCGGATCCTTAGCTTAGGAATTTCCCCCTTTTTTTTGTTTTATGGTCTCACTTCCTATCTTTATCCTTCTACCTAGTGACTTCCGTCCTATGAGTTTCACGTTCAACCTCCCTAACACTCCTTGAAGGCTTTTTCTTCTTTCCTTTCTTACACCCATCAGTCATCCACCCTTAATCCTTCACTATCCTCCAATTCTCATTTTGTTCCTTATCCTTCCTTCGAGGAGTTCCTGATTATGGGTTGGTTCCTTGCACTCCACATTATGACCAACCGCCCATCAATGGTCCCTTCAAGGGATACTTAGTCGTATACATCCCCCCATAGTTCCCTTTCCTAGCACATTTCTTCCCTCTTCACTCTTTCCATGTCCTACCCTAAAGTTTCTAGAGGACATTTTTCATGTTTGCCCTTTCTAAGGGGGTTCTAGGTGTACTTCCCATGTACCTTACCTCAATTCTTATGGTATCCCTCATTATTTTCACCTAAAGGAATTTACTAGTTATTTACCCTATCCATTCCATCGAGATATTTATTTCGGTCAAAATAAAACTTTTCATTTTATTTTAAATCAAATTTAATCCAATTATATCAATTGAATTTTAAACTTATAATACAATTCCAAAAAATTTTCTGACCGAAATTTTGGGTTACTAAAAACACGGCATGACAGCCACGTGGCATGCCCGCCACGTCATCGTCTTCAACCTCCTGTCACTGATAGAGAAGAGAGAGAGGTCGAAAAATCTAGAGTCTCCGATGACTCAAAAATCTCTCTGGTCAGGTCACCGGCAGCCGAGTTGTAGACCGAGTCTCACTCCTGTCGGTAGCCTAAACAGTTGTCAAGCTCCCTATATAAAGAGCACCCTCCCATTCGTCTTCCTCACTTCTCAAGCACTCTCTAAAGATAAACAGCATCTTTTCTGATGACACTCCAATTAAGGCTCTGATGGGCAATTTCAAAACCAAAGAAGCTCTGAAGGGTGGCATTAGGACCAAGGAAGAGTGCTCTAGCTCGAGACACCCTCAAAGCAACCAGAAAACGCAAGGGAAGTGTAGAGATGATAGCATAGTAAAGCCACTACGGAGCTCGAAATGGTGAGCTCGTGACTAACCCAACCTTGACTCCCTCAGCCCTTTCGTCGCTAGCATTGGCCACCTCTGACCGCCTAAGACCCTCTACAACCCCTCACAAACACCCAATAAGCTCAATTTTGCCTTTGCTCATCAGAATTTCTGAGTTTTAGAACTGCACCCCCCAAAACTTCTCCCTTTGAATACCTGCAAGGCAGTGACGAATTGCGTTCGAATTCAATCCTGGTAGGTTCTACTCGACGACCACTAGCTACACCCACCTCAAGTTCTGCCCACCACCCCTCCATCAGTGAGATAAGCAAGATTTCTTTCTCTACTAAAAGTTTTCTGACAAATCTCCAACAGGGCTCAAAACTCAACAAAATTTGGAAATTTGAAGTGTAAGACAATCAAGGGCAGTTGGAGGAGATGAATTGTAGAAACAAATGAAGAAATTAAGGACTCACAGGCTGTCAATTTAATGAGATAACATTTGGATGTTCATATGCTCAAATTGGGGAAGAAGAAGATGGCAAAATTGGGGATTTTGAAGTTTTTGTGCAATTTTCAAAAATTGAAGGGTGGAATGGAAAATTGACGAAATTGAGGGTGTTTTCATGAAATTCATTCCCAATTGAGGGTCAATTGGGCAATTTGGGTAAAATAAGGGGCAAATTAAAAATTTTCAAAAGTTGAGGGCCAAATTGTAATTTTTGGAAAGATAGGGACTAAATGGCAATTTTGAAAAGATTAAGAGTCAATGGGTTAATTTAAAAGAGTTAAGGACCCAATAAGGATGATTGAAAATCCCATGGCTTAATTGAGACTAAAGTGCAATTAGGGACCTAAATATGAGGCCCTATGTTCAAATACTAGGAAATATGTGACATCTCAATCGGCGTGCCCTGATATGAATATTCATGACGTGTAGGAGTAGACTACTTGAGCACTAGCTTCTGGAAGCACCCCACGAAGCCAGACCCAACTAGGACCCCGTCAAAATTACCGAGTGAGTGGGAAGGCTATATTGTCTATTTCGGTTGGAATGACGGTTCAATTTTGAAAAATAATTTTTCCCGGAATTAGACTCCCCTAACTGGGTGACTTTGCTTAAAATATTTGGGAGCTAATTTTGAGGCTTAGGCTCGGTATGTAAGTGGGCCCAAGGCCGATGAACACGGGTTTGGACTCATCTAGAACTAACATATGATGAGTAATGCTAAAAGATCCAATTAATAGGAAATTATGTGTGATACCCGCCGAGCCAAGTCTGAGTTGTTGGGCTTGTTGGGCCAAATCGCTGCTTCGCCAAAGCTAGGTCATCGAACCTATTAGGCCATTATGCATGGGCTGAAGCCAAGCCAATAGACTGTTATGCTAGAGGGCCAAAGATAATAGTTATAAATTAAAAGACTATTGATTATTGATGCACTGTGTGATTCGGGCCATCATGACATCTGGCATAAGGTAGTAATGGATTCCAAGAACTTCTGGATGACCCAGGATGCATAAGGGAGGTATGGCGTCCAATAGGTTGAGAAGCTTGGGGAGCTTTCTGCACACTAAGATCGAGGCAGTAGGGGAAAGGAGGCCTCGTCCCACAAAGTAGACATGATGAAGTGATCAGGGTTTGAGAGTAGTACTATTAATGTCCACTCAAACTCAGGGTAGAGACAGTTAATCTCTATCAGGGTGGACGGTAAAGGCACTTCGGTCCACAAGTGGAATAGTTTGGGGATAGTTCTACAAACGTATGATCCCTTCTATGATAGGAGGGCGATTGATGCATGGCTAATATGTGAAAAAATAACAAATGGATAATTAACATGCAAAATAATAAATTAATCGTTATAGTAGTTTCCCTCACTAAGTATATGTATTTATATACTCATTCCCCTCCTCTCACCCTTTCAAGTACAGGACAAGGATAGACAATTCCTGAACAAGCTCAGGCCCTCAAGGTATGTACCCTACCCCCAACTTATAGTAAGGGCTTGAACATAGGCATGCATTTACCTTCCTTGTATCATTAGGGTAGGGATACCTGAATGATGCATGGAAGGGTGGCGAGTTTATCATGAAACCTCAACCAAACCGGGTCGGGCGCGTGATAGGTAATTTATCTCATAAGATAGACATGTATTTATTCTCGGAGCATGGTCATTTCTCGACTGTCTCCATTTTATGTTCATTCGTGGTTATATTATTATCAAACACAATGATTTCCTTGGGAGCCTAGTCCTCATTCGATAGTTTCCCTCATATGACACATAGTATGTGGGACAAGCTCTTAGTTATCCATGGGGTCCAACCATTTACTAGCCAACCCCATATACAACTCTCTTTAGGGATCAACTCATGATTCCCCATGGACCACAATTTTGTCCTATATTTGGACCTCATTTCATTTATCAGTCTTAGATCTTAACCTTTTTACATTGTTTATATGGTACCTTCACTTGGTCCCCTAAGTTAACGATCTTTAGACCCGACGAGTATCACCTTCTCTAGTTCGACTGGTGGACCAATGTCCTTTATCAAATATGGCATGGTCTCATTTCATCGACCTGGACCTTGTCCCTTTTTTCAAGACAAGTCTTGAGTCCCATTTATCATAAGGTAGCATCCTATAGCTATGAATGCTTTATGTGTCATTTTTTTATGTAATGGTCAAAATCCCATCCCTTCTTAACCTTTAGTTCCTATACGATCGTATTACACTACTAGTTCTTGGTTTATTATTTTTAGAACAATTGGGTTGTGTATTTGAATTTTAGAAAATATTTGTTTTAAATTAATTTCTAGCAAATTTTTTATCAAATTCGACCAATTTTAGTTATTTTTTGATCGATTCACCTTGATTGATATTTTACCAAAATTATTTTTTATAAAAATATTTTGATAAATTTCATATTATTTCGGCTAAATATTTTTATTTTCTAATTTATTTAACTTGTTATAAAAAATTATTTAACTTTTCGTGTAGTTGTAATCGATCCCAATTTGAATTGATTTTCAATCTCATCGGAAGTGAAGCTATAATTAGGGGTTGCCCCAATCGTTCTTCATTCATCAGATTGCATTACAATTTATACACAAAATATTCTTGTCGGTATTAGTGGCACGATGGTACAATATGCAGGTAAATGTACAGACTGTCATCAGATGGTGTCCTATGCCATCAAGTCGTCCCTATGTGGTCCTGGTAGTCCATGTGTGGTCCCGTAGTGATCTTGTCAAGGGAAATTCCACAGAAGCTCAAGGTGGCCTCGGTGGTTGTGAGGAATCTGCAGGCCGAGGCACCGTCAGCTGACGTGGATGATGAGGTGGTCCATTGTGAGGTGGAGGCTGATGTGGTCCTGCTGATGAGTTATGTGGTCCTGCGGATGAGGTCTGGTTATTACATATATTAGCTCAGAAATGAGAAAAAGGAAAGAAATAGCTGTGCTGTATTGAAGACAGGACATCAACATTTAATCGACATATCTTCTCCACTGCCAGAGACATTGTATTATAGGTATAATTATCGAGGATCCGTAGTTCTAATGCTGAAATGTAAGGAATTCCTGAGCCTTTATTCACAAGACATACATATACATAGTCTCTTGAGATTGTGTAAACAACCTCATCAACTGTGTCATTCCATGCCACGGTTGTCCAATATTTGACATCGATGTATAGGCCAAATATAGGAGTCTGTGAGAGGCCATCGTGGTTCCCATAAAAGAAGGATGCCCTGATTAGATATCTATTGCTGCTGCCTTGGTTTGGCCGTAGAGTGTAACAATTACGCTTTCCATCAGGGAAGCTTCGCAAGGTCCTTAGTTGCAGACTAGTCTGGTTATTGTACTCGGGAGAAACCTTCCCTTTCTGTCCTGAATGGATGAATCCTTCATCTGTCTCGTAACTTATGCCGACATGGCTACCTGTTGCATTATCTGCTCCGCAGTCGATGTTAATGAAACCTGGAATTGCAAAAAGGAAAATTATTTAACAAATTCAGAAGAAACGAGTGTGGCTTAACACGACACGTCTCTTACGCTCTTCATAAATCATCTTGGCCTTAGTTACAAGAATGCTTCTTTCCCTTACAGATTTAAAAAAAAAAAAAGGATGTCACTTGCCCCTTAACAAGGTTAGGCCTACAACCATGAAGTATAACCAGATTAGCAAAGGCCACAACTATATGAGCTCTGGTCCCTTGCCGTAGGAAGGAATCATCATAGGATAAAGCACGATCCTCTACCTGGATTATCTTGTGCTTGAATTAGAGGGTCGAGACAGATACAAAGCAGTACTACTAACAATATCTTCATGCTCTCCCTGCAAAGAAGTGGCTGAATTCGGGGTTCTTTTATCTGTTTCAGTGGCTTGATGAAGGTGATGACCGGTCTTTTTGCAAGTTCGTAGTGGGCTCTTATAGAAGGTTTGCTTTGAATATGCCAATAGCGGACAATGTCAGACCTAATTATGAATGAAGTAATTGAGACAGATCAAATATGGCAAACCGTATTAATCATTAAATCCATTTGCTGCTCACTAACCTTGAACACCATATCATTATAATTTACATCAAGTTCTGTATTATCATATATACTATGCTATGGTGTATGTAAAACTATGGTCATATTAAATGTTGCTTAAAATGCGCAAGTTGATAGGCGCATGATGAATGCATTGCTACATCAAGCTGAAATTATCAATTCAATTGAACCAAATAAATCACATTATTATTGTATGTTTGCAGTATTAAAAACCAATAAGTTTAGTAGTAATGGATGAATGACTGTATGGTTGCCTATATGCATGATTAAGGACTTCGGAGTTGTTATTTAGGATTATTAAGTTATATCTCGATTTTTAAGATTTTTTTGTACCTATCCATATAATAAAGTAAATGCAATATAAGATTTTGTGATGGGCGGATAACATCATATGATCGGTTGAGATTGGATGCACATAAGTACCTAATTTACTTTTTAATCATATAAGTATGATTATATGTTTCACTGCCAAAAAAGACAATTTTCCCGTGCCCAATGAGTCATCCAACAGGATTTGGCTCTCTACCGTACTGCAGAGAATAGTGCTGAATTATGTTTTAGGGTTTTATGTTCTCCACGTGTGATACTTCCCTGATATAGTCGAATTGTTATCTCGATATTATCCCTAAAATCTGTAAACTCCATTTTAAAGATGAAAATCCATTATGCCTAATATAACATTATACGATAGATATATATATATATATATATATAAATTATAGTATCTTGTTACTAAATGTATTTTAGTCACTAAGTTATGAATTTATCCCTTCATTTAATCTATTTCACGTATTAGATATAACAAGGGTGGAATGTTATGCGAGTATGCTAACTATGTACGTATTTATTCATAATTATTTGTTATATATTTCAGTATAATTTTGTGTTTTTCTAAAAATTACTTTGTATTATGAGTATTATCTATGTCGAGTTGATGGTGAATATACTCACAATCATAAAATCAGGAGTGGTGGCAAGTTATTTACATGTTTAACAGGAAAAATTGGGTTGGGACACGACACAAATAAAAATTTTCTTTTATGTATTGAGTCCATTGATTGTGTGTACAAATTATACAATTGTTGGTATAGGTAAAGACAAAAATATCTATTGTGTAGAAAATGTATCAACTATGTAGGCAGAAGCTCGCACGTGCATGTATATTATCGTCTTCTTCCTTCAGATTTATGAACGGAATGAGAGAGACCATCGCCGTAACTTTGATGAGTCTTTACGCCCTTCGACAAGGCATTAAAACAGGGAAATGATGGTTGACCATTTGAGAATAGATAGAACTTTCAGTTCCCAAGCTCCCTATATAAATAGCTCATATACATTAGTTATCTCCACACATCCATAGTTCGAATAACAGAAACTACTCCAATTTTCGACCATCTATAAACTAGAGCTTTGACATTGATCCATTTTTCCACCTTCGAATGTGCAGTCAGGTTCTCTAGAATTCCGAGTAAGTACTCTACCTTCTTCCATACTCCTTTCAGCTCGAGGATTAACAAAGAAGTGTCAATGAGTCCATACAATACTGCTACTCTGTCGGTCTAGTTTGAGCATAACTTTTCAAGCTAAATTCAGGTCATCCTCGGACATCTTGAGACTAGGCCGACCCCCAACGGCTCTCTACAACCAAGTCTCATCCTCCTTGAGCCTTTGAGGTAAGCAATTGTCGCTACCATTTGTCGAAATAGTGAAATTACATAAAGAAAAATGTGCAAACTTTACTAATTGAATTCTCCCTACTCATGCTATCAATTGAGGTAAAATTTGATACTGAGAGGATGCTCTCAACAAGAGTTACCTTCTCATATCAAGAGCTTCGACAACGGTGCCCTTATCGGTAAAAAAAATCAAATATTTCTCTATCTAGAAATATTTTTCGATAAAAATTATTTTGAGCTAAATTCTAGGTCAAATTAGACAATTCAAATCATTGAATGATCGTAGAGAGGTAAGGAAAATAGTTAATAGTAAGCAATTATCCCAGTTTAATCAGTCACTTTGATGAATTGAGAATTCGGGGGCAAAAATGCAATTTTGAAGAAATTGAACAAATTGGGGATTTTTAGAAATTTGTGGATTTTTGTAAAATTAGCATAAATTGAAGGTCGATTTGTAAATAATTTTTAGGAATTTAATTGTAATTAAAAATAAATATAATGGTTTATTTATAATTTTAGATAATTTTATTTTAAATAAAATTATATGGAGATTAAATTACAAATAAAATAAATTTAGAAAATTATGGAAAATAATTGGGTATTTATTTGTCAATAAAATAAAATTAGTGACTTCTTTGTAAATGCAATAAAATATATTGATATAAGTGGAAATTTCATATAATTGATTAGTTCATTATCCGTAATAATTTAGATGTTAAAAAAAGGCTTTTTACCTACAACTACAAGACCATAGAGAGACATCGAAAATTAATCCAAGACAAGCAAGTCACCGATCTCGGGTAAGTGAGATTTCTGGCATCGAGTACAATTGGACCGATAACGTGTTACTACTCACAAATTGAAAAGTATTCTTGCTTAGAAAACTTATTTTTCAAGAAATATAATTCATTTACTATGTTAAACTGCTTAAACTATTTTGGGATATATTTTTTAATTAAGCATGAAGCATGTTAATAGGACTACACTTGAACGGTGTATGGATATACTTCAAGGGGGATGATCTAGTTCCAACCATCGATGTAGAAAATGGGTGAGGCTCATGGTCAACAGAAGGTTGGGAAATCTAATTCTGTGAAAGTGGGCCCAATGCCATAGTTTTGAAAAGTGAAATGTGCCCAAGGCCGTATTTTGAAAACTTGTAAAAGTGGGACCAAGGCCAATGAAAAATAGGTCAAATCCAGTAAATAAGTTTTGATTTAATAGCTTAATAAAATTATCATAATTTGATAATTATTTGCTAAAGCTAAGGAGCCAAAGTCGGGTTGGAGCTCATTGTGTTAGCAGCATAAATAAAAAGGTTTTCAAAATACACTTGTATGTGATTGTAACTGTTTGAAACTAAGGAGATACCTGCTACAGGGTAGTGTTGGTTCTAAGGGCTAATGTATAGAAAGATTAGTGCAAAGGAAGTTATACTTAATAGAGATAATATTAAAAATAATAATAGCAAATGAATAGATAGTATTTACAATGGAGAAAATGAAATGAGGTTACAATATCATTAATGTGTCGTATTTAATTTTATACCTATATATTGTACACAATCTATATTGAATGTATAAAATAAATTGTGATTATATATTTTTCTCTTTGTTAGTTCTTTAATGGTATTAGAGCTATTTTGAGAAAACTCTCAATAGTACAATCCTTGGGGGTTGGGCTTCGCCCGACACTAGAGCAACATTTTATTTGGTCAATTCGTCGCTTTCTGCATTATTTTACATCATAACTATACCCGATTAATCTGTACCATTCTACCACGCTGTTGCATTAAGATTTCCAGTATTAATTTTCGTGGAGTATTATTCACTAGATTTCTGACTTTACTAAGAGTTAGAAACATCACACCCTTCAAAAGCTAGTTGGTTTGTCTGGGGGGCACTATTTGTTGAGTGGTTCTCCTGCTGCTTATTTGTTTCTTTGACATTGGAATCAAGTTTGTCCTTTCCATCATCAACAAATTCATAGTCAAATTCTTTATTCTCTTGCCCAACTTCGTCTTTCTCCTCCTCTGAGTGCTCTTCAGAATTAGAATTCTTTATTTCACTCTTTTGGTGTTCCCCAATCTGCTTATTTTTAGATAATAATTTATGTTCTACTGCACTTGATGCACTGTCTATCACGCCCTAACCTAGTTTGGTCAGATCCTCGTGAACAACCCGCCACTCTCCCGGTTTATTAAAGGTATCCCCCTTCTCTAAACCATGAGAAGTAAGGTATCCTTTTTACATGTACCTTTCATGGAATAACATTAATCAAAACTGAATATATTAAATGTAAACACCGTCATTTGATAATAAGAAAATTGGAAAAAGAACCGGTTATTTCCAAAGAGAAAATCGAGCTGGTTTTTAAATTGAAACCGATAGAGAAAGGAAAAACTAAGAAATTTATGGATCCGGAGTGACCTAAAAAGTCACAAAAGTCATGATAAAGGACTTTAGGGTGAATTGGAGGTGAAAACCAAACCGGTTCAGGTCACCTAAACCGGTTTGAACCACTATTGAAATGAATTCTAAATTCATTTTTCTAGGTGGCTTAGAAAATCCAAATTAGAAAATTGAGGCCACCATTTGATAGAGAATAAATTTAGATGAATTTACAAATTTTTAATTTTGAAAAACTCGGTCGAATCAGGCATGAACAAACTGGTTTAAGCATTGAACCCGATTCGAAGCGGTTCAGTTCGAAACATTGTCGTCTACTTCCTTCAAATGATAACATTGTACACTCGCCAGAAAATCGAGTAGCACCGATGAAAATGAAAAGCCTTTGGCCAAGGTGTTTCAGGCCATGAATGACCAATATTAAGGCACCAATTATATGGCCAAGAAGTCCCTGAGCTTCCTATATAAATAGCCCCTCCTCATTCATCCTCCTCACACCTGAAAACTCCACTCTCTCCCTACTACTCCATTTTCTAGTGAAGCTCGAACTAGAGCTCCGACTTGGGCATTTTTCTATGCCAAAGAAGATGAGGTCAGGTTCTTTGGATTTGGGGAGAAGTCAGCTACACGAATGTAGTCTCCATTTGCTCTGAGGTGGCTAGAGAAACGACAATGTGATAGAACAGTGAATCAGCTCCGGTGGACCGTAGCTGCCCTGTTTTGGCCGAGCTGAAAACAACCAATTCGAGTCCTTCTCAAGCCAAACCAAGCCCTTCCAACACTTCCACAGCCCTCCTAAATCTGAATTAGAGTGGAAAAATAAGTCTATTTGACTCCCCTCTGTAAATTCCGATCGATGCTAGAGAGAGAACTAGCAGATATTTACTCACCAATTCTTTGTTTTGCACGGTCACTTGGTACGACGAACTGCCCTTATACTCACCAGGTCATCCAGTGCCCTTAGGACGCATCACTACCCCTCTTGGGTGTCTTGATGGTCTCGTACTCATAGTGCATGCATAATCAATATTTTCTCATTATGCCATATAATCTGTGGTGCCACTGGTCCAACGGCCCTGACTATCAACTCAACCCACAGTTGTTTGTCTTGACTGGTCCGTCGACCTGTCATGCCGCACTGCGACTAGTTGACTAAGTATGTCGGTCCTATCTTGGTATCATGGGCAAACAATTTCCTTTATTTAAAGTTTTATGGCCTATAACTCATGTTTATTTACGAGCTCCTGCTCGTGCCAATTGGCCTTAAGCCCACTGTACGAGATTTTCAAAATCGAGCATATTAGCCACCAAGTTCCAAAACCGAGGCCCCCGCCTTTAGGAGCTATTTGAGCTCTCGTTGAGAAGCTCTCCCAAATTTTTTAAGCATTGGCAGAGTCAGGGGAGAACACTTCCGACAAAAGTATGTTTTCACTGTCCATTATACCGACTTGATATAAGGACATCTCCGTTCATAACCAATGAATGGGTTTTCAACTTCCTTCGAGGAAGTTTAATCATATCAACTGGGTATGATCTACTTACAACCGGTAAGTAGTTTTTCTACATGGTTTTCACATCACTACTCTAAGTCGTCTTGTTTAAAATACCTCATAGTAATCATTTCAATGAGCTTATCATCCTCAATCGGGTATGACATAAAATCCCACTCACAATCGACAGGTGGTTTTTAACTTAAGTTGTGCTCATCATCCCAACCAGGTATGACATTAGTAAACCCACTCACCCGTTAATGCCGTGAATTCCACTAGATCGGTTCTTTGTATTCATGCAAGCTTGTCCTTGCTGGCATTCCTAGTACTTCATGTTCCTACACGATATGAACATCTCGGTTCATTATCCTTCGACATAATAGCCTTCATTCATTCCAAATGAATGAGAAAGTCAAACTTTCATTTATTTGCAATTAGGTCCCTCAAGTTATTTCTCTTTAACTTTAAGTCCCTAATGCCGGTTTTTCCTCAAATTGAGTCCCAAAACTTTTAAAATTTATCATATGACCTCAATTTATTCCATTTCACAAAAAGGGGATTAATTTCCAAAATTTTTAATTTGGTCCCCCAACTTTTCCAAAATTACCATTTTGCCCTTCCTTTAAAAAAATGGTAAGTTTCACCCCAAAAATTCTGAAATTCCTCAATTGGCCCTCTAACATTTTTATCAGGCCCAATTGACCCTCAATTTTAGGAAATTATATTTCGGTCCTTCGAATCTTTGAAAATCCCCAATTTTCCCCCAATTCCAACTTCTTAACATAGTCAAATTTGATTTCATCAAATTGACCTATTAAACATTTCCAATTGTTGAAATTGAAGTTAAAATTGCATTTCTACATGTTCATACGATTCTTTAGCAATGTGAATCGCAAGTTTTAATGTCGGGACAAGCTCAAATAGAGTTTCACCGAAAAATGAACTATATAGAGAGAGAAAGCTTCGATTACTCACCGGTGAAGACACGACAGTTCGAGCTTTTGATCTGGGCAGATAGCTCTCATCCTGAGGTTCATCCTAGTATCAAGAATCACATCAATTGATGTCGAATTGAGTTAGAATTTTATCATTGAAATTCTACCGATTCTCTCTCTAGCACAGGGCAAAAATTGTAGAGGGAAGCCGAATTGGCTTACCTTTTAGTCCTAATTTGGCTATGGGATGTCTAAGGAAGTGTTGGGAGGGCTTGGTTTGGCCTGAGGAGGGCTCGAAATGGCCGATTTCAGCCTTGCCAGCGCTTCACCAGTGAGGAGGGCTCGAAATAGGGCAGCTTTGATCTGCTAGAGCTGCTTCACTGTTCCATCATGTCGACGCTTCTAAAACGATTCTCGAATCGAGTGGAGTTTGCTATCAAATAGCTGACTTCTCCTCAGTTCTAAAGAGCCCGATCTCTCCTTCTAAGGTTAAGAAAAATAGTGTTCAGGTGTGAGGAGAATGAATGGGGATGACCTCTTTATATAAGTGTAAAATAGTGTATTAAATGGGAGAGATTTATTACTAGTATTAATATTGCCATAAATTATTGGTATTAATTCCAATAATTTAATTTAGGTATTAAATTATTGGTATTAATTACAATAATTAAATATATATTAATTTATGGCTATTTATGATGAGGCGTACCTTCGCATAGGCCAGCACGCTTAATTTTAAAGTTCTTATAGGATCTCATTCACCTGAACCAATTTGGTTTTTCACATCTATTTTGTCTTAAGTTTCTTTTCCAAGGTTTAAGGAACCCTTTGGATCACCCAGAAGTTGTAAATTTCTAAATTGCTTGTTCCCAAATGATCGGGTTTGTAAACCGGCTCAATTTTCTTACTCGGTTTGACTGATTCTTTTCCTAGTTTTCCTTAACTCAAAAGTGCATGGTTTACAGTGGAGATAAGGGTAGATTGTCATGCTAGCAGTTAGGGAAGCTCGACATAGCCTCATGCGCTTGAGACCGGGGTGGGGTCGGGATGAGGTCTTTGTCCTCATACGGACATGGAGTTTTCTTTACAGGATTGAGGGTCAGATATCGCGTACATCCACTCATTCTTAGGGTAGAAGTGGACGAACTTCTATCTAGGTGGCCAGTAAAGTTGCTCCGACATCACAAGTGGGTGCAGTGGACGTGCTACCCTTCTAATGTGGGTTACCTTCATGATGAAGGGCGTGTGTTGGTTGATAAACACACCGGTTGTGATTAATGAAGAGAAATGGCTATGAAAACCGAGATTTTGAGGATGAAATGTTTTAAAAAAAAATAAGGAGTCTGACACACTCCAATTTAATCTATTTTCTGAAAGTCATATTTTAAACACCCATTCACCGAGTTGTTGAACTCACCCCTTCCCTTGTGCCCCTTTCAAGTAACCTTGAAAAAAGCTCACCCAAAGACCTCAAGTTAACCACACATGTAAGACATGTATGATAAGTTTAATTTTCATACAGTTTTGATTTATGTTATTCAAGGAAAGGTATAGGTTTAAAGGAAGTCTTACTACTCATGATTTAAAAGAAGGGGAAAACCTTTTAAAACTGGGAGAGTGGCGGGTTAATCATGGGGATTTGACCAAACTGGGTTGGGAGCGTGACAACTTGAGTGGTATGAGAGCTTGTTTTCTCGAATACATTATCAAGACTAAAGAATATAGTAACTAATAAGAATGATTTTTTTAAAATTTTCAGAATGGCTCCCAAGAAAGGAATTAAGAGAACTAGAGTTGCAGTCTCCAACATTGCCCAACCACCCTTACCTATGGAAACTCCTTGAGAAGCCTAGACAACCCCTCTTGGACTTAGCTCGGAACACCAAAGGTTGTACAAGGAGTTCACTCGTGTATTTGGGCAACCTAACCTTGTCCCGAGAATTGGTGCCTGCATCAAGAATAGATACCTACTTCCGCGGATTGATGACCTGTTCGACCAATTAAAAGGAGCATCTTACTTCTCCAAAATAGACCTTTGGTCGGGCTATCATCAACTCAGGATCTGAGAGGAGGACATTCCCAAGATGGCATTCTGATCCCGATACAGACATTAGAAGTTCAGAGTGATGCCATTCGGATTAACGAATGCCTCTACAACCTTCATGCATTTGGTGAACCGTGTGTTCCAACCACACTTGGACAGGTTCGTGATAGTATTCATAGATGACATTCTTATATACTCACGAACCAGGTTGGAGCATGAAGAACATTTGGCAATCACCTTGGAGATATTGAAGGAAAATCACTTATATGCAAAATTCTCCAAGTGTGAAATTTGGCTATAGGAGGTAGGCTTTTTAGGACATATAGTGTCCAAGAACGGAGTCAAGGTAGACCCAACAAAGGTGGAAACCATATCTGACTAGAAGGCACCCAAGAATCCTTCAGAGATATGAAGTTTCTTAGGTCTGGCAGGATACTACAAATAGTTTGTGCAAGATTTCTCTAAGATAGCAGCACCTCTAACTCGGCTCACCAGGAAAGGAGTTTAGTATAAATGGGATGAAAGTTGTGAGAAGTCTTTCTTAGAGTTGAAGACTCGGATGACAACTGCACTGGTACTCTCCTTTCCTGACCCAAATGTGGGAGAGTACATCGTCTATAGTGATGCATCTGAATAAGGACTAGGATGTGTATTGATGCAACAAGGGAAGGTTATCGCTTATGCCTCATGACAACTTAAGGTACATGAAAGAAACTACCCAACCCATGATTTGGAATTAGCTGTAATAGTGTTTGCCTTAAAGATTTGGCGACACTACCTTTACGGGGTTAAGTGTAGGATATACATGGATCACAAGAGTTTTAAGTACTTCCTAACTCAGAATGAGTTAAATCTCCACCAAAGAAGATGGCTAGAAATGGCGAAGGACTACGACCTTGTGATAGAGTATCACCCCGGAAAGGCAAATGTGGTAGCAGATACCTTAAGTCACAAGTACCAAATGGAGATGACACAAGTAAAGATAAGTTGCATACCCTTGTTGCAACAATTGGGAAGGATGGAGGTGGAACTGAGGATAGACAAGTAGGAGAAGTGCTTGTTGGCCAATGTGGTGGTAAGGCCTGGTCTAACAGAGCAGATTAAGGCTCAATAAAAGGCTGATAAAGAACTCTAACCTTATTTGGACCCGGTTAGTAGAGAAACAAAACCAAACTACGTCCTGCGAGGAGATGTAGTGCTAACCTACAAGGGTAGGGTTTGTGTGCCTAAAGATAAGGAGTTGAAGAGGCTAATCTTGAAAGAGGCACATAATTCGGTATATGCGATGCATCCTGGTAGTACTAAGATGTATCGCACCCTCAAACAAGGATATTGGTGGAAAGGAATGAAGAGGGAGATTGCATAATATGTAGCTCGATGCTTGTCCTGTCAGCAAATTAAAGTCGAGCATCAAAAACCATTAGGACTGTTGCAACCCTTACCAATCACAAAATGGAAATGAGAGCACATCACTATGGACTTTATCATGGGATTACCTGTGACAAGAAAAGGACGAGATGCAATTTGGGTCATCGTGGACTGATTAACCAAGTCCGCCTATTTTCTACCAATAAGAGTAATGGATTTAGTCGAACAACTGGTCGTTTTATATATGAGGGAGATAGTAAGACTCCATGGTGTTTCGGTGAGTATAGTATCACATAGATACCGGAGATTCACTTCAAGGTTTTAGCCAAGTTTACAAAGTGCCATGGGAACCCAGCTCCACATGAGCATGACATTTCATCCTTAGACTGATGGACAGTCTGAGCAAACTCTTCAAACCTTGGAGGATATGCTAAGAGCGTGTGTACTCACCATAAACAGAGGTTGGGAGGAATACTTGTGCCTAATGGAATTTGCTTACAATAATAGCTATCAGGCCAGTATTCAAATGGCTCCTTATGAAGCCCTTTATGGACGACCATGTCGTACCCCTCTATTTTGGGAAGAAGTAGGGGAAAGGAAGCTGGAAAGGGCAGAGCTAATTTAGCATGCCATAGATAAAATAAAATTAATCAGGAATCACCTTAAGACTGCTTAGGATAGACAAAAGAGTTATGTGGATCATCGAAGGAAAGATCTTGAGTTTGATGTGGGATATCAAGTGTTTCTCAAGGTATCCCCATGTAGAGTAATACTTAGGTTTCAACAATAGAGAAAGTTGGCACCGAGGTATATCGGTCCATTTCCCATCATTCAAAGGATATGGCTGGTGACCTATTAATTTGAACTACCTTCAAACTTGCAGAGAATGCATGACGTATTCCATATCTCTATACTTCAGAAGTACCAGCTTGACCCTAGCCATGTATTGGACTAACCTCCACCAGAGTTGGAAGAGAACTTAACCTATCAGATAGAACCGGTACGAATCATCAACCAGAGGGATAAGAACTTAAGGAATAAGAGAATTCCTATGGTCAAAGTTCTGTGGCAAAACATACCTATGCAAGAAGAGACATGGGAAACAGAAAGTATAATGAGGGAAGATTACCATCAATTATTTAACATGTAAACTATTTTGGAGACAAAATCCCTAAAAGGAGGTGAGAGTTGTTAACTCCATCCTTTAATAATAAGAGAACCGGGAAAAGAACCAGTCATTTTCAAAAAGAAAATCGAACCTGTTTATAAACTGAAACTGATAGAGAAAGGACAAATCGAGAAATTTATGGATTCCGAGTGACCTAAAAGTCACAAAAGTCATGATAGATAACTTTAGGGTGAATTGGAGGTGAAAACCAAACTGGTTTAGGTGAACTAGACTTGAACCGGATTGAACCAGTTTCTAAATTTATTTTTCTAGGTGGCTTAGAAAATCCAAATTGGAGAATTGAGGCTGCCATTTGATAGAGAATGAATTTAGATAAATTTAAAAAATTTTAATTTTGAAAAACTTGATCGAATCAGGCCTGAACTGGCCAGATTAAGCATTGAACCCGGTTTAGACGGTCTGGTATAGTTTAGAACAATGTTTTCTTCTTCCTTCAAATGACAACACTGTTCACTCACTGGAAAATCGAGCAGCGCTAGCGAAGATGAAAAGTCTCTAGCCAGAGAGTTTCAAGTAATGAGTGACCACCATTAAGGTGCCAATTGGACGACCAAGATGTCCCCGAGCTTCCTATATAAAGAGCCCCTCCTCATTCATCTTCCACACACTTGAAAACTTCACTCTCTCCCTACTGCTCCATTTTTCGGTGAAGCTTGAACCAGAGCCCTCGTACAACCAACTCGAGTCCTTCTCAGGCCAAACCAAGCCCTCCCATCACTTCCACAGCCCTCGTACAGCTGAATTAGAGCGGAAAGGTAAGACAATTTGGCTCCCCTCTGTAAATTCCGATCGGTGCTATAGAGAGAATCGGAAGATCTTTACTGACCAAATGCTCCCTCAATTAGACATGAATTGAGGTGATTCTTAATCTTAGGAGGAACCTGAGGACAAGAGCTATCTGCCCAGATTGAAAGCTCGGACCATTATGCCCCCGATGGTAAGCTTTTGAAGCTTACTCTCTCTACGTTCAGTTTTTCGGCGAATCACCGTTTGAGCTCGTTCTGACATCAAATCGTGCGATTCAAAGTGTAATTGAATCGTGTGAAAGTGTAGGAACTCAAATCCACATTCAATTTCATTAATTAAATTTAATTGATAGGTCAATTTGATGAAATCAAATCCAGTCAAGTTGGAAGGTTGAAATTGAGGACAATTTGCGGATTTCAAAAATTCAAGAGACTAAAGTGCAATTTACTAAAATTGAGGGTCAATTGGGCATGTAAAAGATTTTGGAGGACCAATTTTCCCATTATTAGAATTTTTGGGGGTAAAAGTTACCATTTTTGTGATGTAGGGGCAAAATGGTAATTTTAGAAAAAAATGAGGACCAAATTGGGAACTTTCGGAACTCAATTTGGCAAAAATCGGCATTAGGGACCTAAAGTTAATGAAAAAGAACTTCAAGGACCTAATTGCAATTAATTGAAAAGTTTGAGTATTTCATCCATTCATGATGAATTAAGGCTATTAGGCCAAAAGATAATGAACAAGGATGTTCATATCATGTAAGAACATGAAGTACCAAGAACGCCAACAAGGACAGGCTCTCGTGAAGACAAAGAACTAGTTAAGAGGAAATCACTGCGTTATTGGGTGAGTGGGATTTTTATATCATACCCGGTTGGGATGATAAGCATCTTGAAAATGAAAACTCGCTACAATGTGGGATTTTAACATCACACCTAAATGGGGTGATGTGAGAAAACATATGGAAAAAAAACTACTTACAAGTTATAAGTAGATCATACCCAGTTGGTTTGATGAACTTCCTAGGAGAAAGTAGAAAACTCATTCATCGATTATGAGTGGTGATGTCCTCACACCCAGTTGGTGTGATGGACAGTTGAAATATTATTTTTTTTCGGAAGTTCTCTCCCTTGACTATGTGCCACTACTTAAACATTTTAGGAGATCTTCTTGACGGGAGCTTGAAATGCTTAGATAGGTCGGAGGCCTCGGTTTTGGAACTTGGGGAATAAAATGCCCGATTTTTTAAAATCTCATACAATGGGCCCAAAGTTGTTGACATGAGTAGGAGCTCATAAACAAACATGACTTTGAACCATGAAAACTTTGAATGAATGATGTGTTTGGTCATGGTACCAAGACAGGACCGGCATACTCGATGGACTAGCGTAGTGCGACATGACAGGTTGATGGACAAGTTGAGATAAATAGTTGCAAGTCAAGTTTAGGGTCGGGGCCGTTGGATCAATGGCACCAAAGATTAAATGGATTATGAGGAAAACTATTGTTTTGTGCTTCCACTAAGGTACAGGACCATCAAGATGACCAAGAGGGGTAGTGATGTGTCCTAGGGGCTACTGGACAATACGGTGGAGATAAGGGCAAATTGTCGTGCCAGCAGTCAGGGAAGCTCGATGTAGCTTCATGCACAAGAGACCAGGGTAGGGTCGGGATGAGGTCTCTCTCCTCATATGGACACAGAGTTTTCTTTATGGGATTGAGGGTCGGATGTTGCGTACATCCACTCATTCTCATGGTAGAAGTGGATGGGCTTCTATATAAGTGGTCGATAAAGTCGCTTCGACGCCACAAGTGGGTGTAGTGGACGTGCTGCCTTGCAAATGTGTGTTTCCTTCATGATGAAGGGCATGTGTTGGTTGATAAACACACCAATTGTGATCAATGATGAGAAATGGCTACGAAAATTGAGATTTTGAAGATGAAATGTTTTAAAAGAAAATAAGGAGTCTGACACACTCCAATTTAAACTATTTTATGAAAGTCATATTTTAAACACCCATTCACTAAGTCGTTGAACTCACCCCCTCCCTTATGCCCCTTTCAGGTAACCTAGGGAAAAGCTCACCCAAAGACCACAAGTTAACCACACCTTGAAGACATGTATGGTTTAAATTTAATACAGTTTTGATTTATGTTATTCTAGGAAAGGTACAGATTTAAAGGATGCTTTACTCCTCGTGGTTTAAAAGAAGGGGAAAACCCTTAACAAATTAGGAGAGTGGCAGGTTGATCACAGGGATCTGACCAAACTAGGTCGGGGTGTAACATTATCCTCACATACCTGTCTTAAGGTTCATCTATCGATAGATATTTAAGGTTGGCTTCCCTTGGTTTCCTAAAAAGGGGTAAAGGGAAGGGGTGAGTTCGACAACTTAGTTAATGGGTATTGGGTGCGAGTTTTCACAAAAATAACTTTAATCGGAGTGTGTCAAACTTTTTATTTCCTTTAAAAATATTCTTTTCTCAAATTTTGGTTTTCAAAACCTTTTTCCAAGGTTTACCAATTCTTTTTCGAGAATTCTCAAATCCATTCCAAGGTTTTTAAACCTCTTTCCCATTTCCATATTAGGTGTGTTTCAAAAACAACACATGCCATTCATCAGGAAGCGTTCACACACATTCGCGAGATGTAGTTACGTCAACTGCACCCACTTGTGGATCGGAGCGTGTTTACTATCCACCCAGATAGAAGTCTCTGACTTCTATCGGAAGTCTATATGAGGATGGAGACCTCATCCCCACCCCATCCAGATCTCATGCGCATGAAGCTACATCGTGCTTCCCTGATTGCTGGCATGACAATCTACCCTTATCTCCACCATGTCATCCAATAGCCCTTAGGACGCATTGCTACCCTTATTGGGCATCTTCATGATCCCAAACCTCAGTGCATGAACAAACAATAATTTTCCATATAAGCCATTAATCTTAGGTGCCACTGACCGCGGCCCTCAACTCGACCTGCAGTTGTTTGTCATGACTGGTCCATCGACCTGTCTACTTGCACTACCACTAGTCCATCGAGTATGTCGGTCATGTCTTGGTACCATGGCCAAATCACCATTCATAAAATTTTTTATGGCTTAACATCATGTTTATTTACGAACTCCTGCTTGTGCCAACTGGCCTTGGGCCCATGAGATTTTCAAAATCGGGCATTCTAGCCCCCAAGTTCCAAAACCGAGGCTTCTGGACTATCTGAGCTATTCGAGCTCCCGTCAAGAATATCTCCCAAAATGTTTAAGCAGTGGCACATAGTCAAGGGAGAGCACTTCTGACAAAAATAACTTTTCACCGGTCCATCACACTAATTGGGTGTGAGGACATCTCCGCTCATAACTGATAAGCGGGTTTTCTACTTCCATTTAGGAAGTTCATCATACCAACCAGGTATGATCTACTTACAACCGATAAGTAGTTTTTCCGCGTGTTTTCTCACATCACCCCAACCAGGTGTGATGTTAAAAGTCCAAATAATAGTGGGTTTTCATTTCCGAGGTACTCATCATCCCAACTGGGTATGATGTGAAAATTTCCACTCACCCGATCGTGGAGTGAATTCCTCTTAGGTGGCTCTTTGCCTCCATGCAAGCTTGTCTTTGCTGGCGTTCTCGGTACTCCGTGTTCCTACATGATATGAACATCCTTGTTCATTATCCTCTGACCTAATAGCCTTCATAACGAATAAATAAATAACCAAACTTTTTAATTATTTGCAATTAGTTCCCTAAAGTTCTTTTTCATTAACTTTAGGTCAATAATGCCAATTTTTCCACCAATCGAGTCCCAAAACTTGTAAATTTACTTTGGGACCTCAATTATTCAAAATCACAAAAAGGGGTTCAAGGTTCCCAAATTTCCAATTTGGTCTCCAAACTTTTGAAAAAAACACCATTTTGCCCCTACTTTACAAAAATGGTAAAAGTGACCCCAATAATTCTAAAAATCAACTAATTGGTCCACAAACATCTTTTCCATGCCCAATTGGCCCTCAATTTTTTGAAATTGCACTTTAGTCTCTCAAATTTTCAAAATTCCCAATTTCCCCCAAAATGTTTCCCCCAATTTCCCTCTTTCAACCAGGCCGAAATTGATTTCATCAAATTGACCTATCAATCATGATTAATTTTTGAAATTGAAGGTTCGATATGATTCAATGGAACTTTGAATCATGGTATTTGGATCCAAATTGAGCTCAAACAGAGTTTCGTAGGAAAATTGAACTTAGAGAGAGAAAGCTTACTGATGGGAGTGCGTCGGTCCGAGCTTTTGATCTGAGTATATAGCTCTCGTCCTGAGGTTACTTCTAGGATCAAGAATCACATCAATTCATGCCAAATTGAGGGAGAATTTGGTTTGTGAATTTTCGTTGGTTGTCTCTCTAACACTGATTGGAAATTATAGAGTAAAGCCAAATTGGTGTACCCTTAAGCTCTAATTCAGTCGTATGAGGGTGGTGGAAGTGTTGGGGGAGCTTGGTTTTGCTTGAGAAGGGCTCGAATTGGCCATTTTTACCTCAGTCGAAACCAGGCAGCTTCAGTCTGCTAGAGTTGCTTCACTGTTTGATTACGACGGTATTTCTCTTGCGATCCCCGGAGCAAATGAAGACTACCATTGGGTAGCTGATGTCTCTCCAAATCTAATGAGCCTGACCTCACCTTTTTTGGCTTAGAAAAATGCCTCAGTCAAAGCTCTGGTTTGAGCTTCACCGAAAAATGGAGCAGTAGGGTGAGAGAGGAGTTTTCAGGTGCGAGGAAGATGAATGAGGAGGAGCTCATTATATACGAAGCTTGGGGACTTCTTGGTCGTCTGATTGGCACCTTTATGGTAGCCATTCATTGCCTGAAACTCCCTGGCCAGAGACTTTTCATCTTCACCGACGCTGCTCAATTTTTCGGAGAGTGAACAATGGTGTCATCTAAAGGAAGAAGACGACACTGTTCTGAACTAGACCTGACCGGTCTGAACCGAGTTCACTGCATAAACCAGTCGGTTCGGGCCAAATTTGAAGCAATTTTTTTAAAATTAAAAATTTCTTAATTTATCTAAATTCAGAATCTATCCAATGGTGGCTTCAATTCTCCAATTTGAATTTTTTAAGCCACATAGAAAAATGAATTTAGAAACTAGTACAATAGTGGTTCAAATCGGTTCATGTCCGATTCACCTAAACTGGTCTATTTTTCACTTCCAATTCATCCCAAAGTCCTTTTTCATGACTTTTATGACTCTTTAGGTCAATTGGGATTTGTAAATTTCATGCTTTGCCCTTTTTCTAATGGTTGAGGTTGATGAACCAATTTGATTTTTTTACCCGGGTTGACCGATTCTTTCCCCAATTTCATTGTCTTTAAGGGACGGGGTTTACAACTCACCCTTCCTTTTAGGAGTTTTATCCCTAAAACTAAATCATCATTTTTTACTCCAGGATAAACTTACCTTAATGATAACTTAGACATGTTAACACTTTGGTTGTTCTTTCACTTAGACCACTTTAAATCACGTGCTTAAGGAATTTCTTTTCATTTACATTGTTTACTCCTTCCATGGAGTTTAACATAACTAGTATGTCTTGCATGTGAGTCCAAAGGTATATCCTTAGGTTTACATCCTCCTTTGCTTAGGGTCAGATTTTTCCCATTGAGGTTCTTACTCAAGATTTCAAGATTGGGAATTCCAAGATTCCCAATCGTTACTATGTCTAGTTATTCTCTTCATCATTGAAACCCTTAGCTCGGTGTTCTTTCGAGCATTATGTACTAGTTTTCACAGGTTTCGGTGTTATTACACATTTGTCCTATTTTGACCCTTCCTTCATCTGTCATTTATTACAACTTCGGTGAAAATTTTGTTTGGCCTTGTCATTCTTACCAACTGACTCTTCCTTACTTTAGTCACATTTTTCCTCAAGACTGTTGGGCTTACATGCCCCTTACAGCGTGACATATCTAGAACATGTCTTTGACCATTTTAAAATTTTAGAACACTTCCATAATGGTTGTTCTTAACTTTTCAACCTTTTAGGGATCATATAATTTCATCCCTCTATCATTTAATAGTATTCTTCAACTATTTTTACCGTTATCAAATCAACTTATATAACCGTGTCGATTTTCCTTACCCACTCGTTCTTTCCCAACTTTCTTATGAGTTTTAGTTCCAATTATTGGTTTTCCAAATGATTTACCGAAACACTGAGATTCTTCCTTTCTTGGGTCCTTCCTCATTCCTAGTGACATCCTTTACTCAAGGATTTTCTTTTGTCCTTAATCCACTCTTACTTGCTTGTGACCATTTCAGGATTCCTTTGTTTCAAGTTGATCTCTTTTTGGTCTCTGTGTTGATTATTTTGTTTGGGGAGTTCCCTTCTTACGGTTTCATTTTCTACTATATCCCTCAAAGTAGAGATTTTTCACCTTAAGAGCTACATGCTCAACCTTCTTACCATTCCTTGAAGATTTCTTCCTTCATTTCCTTACACCTTCTTCTATGTTGAGGCATTTGCCCATTTTAAATCCTTCCTCATCTTAAAATTTCATTTCATCCCTTATTCCTTATTTGAGGAGTTTTTTTTATTATTGGTCTTATTTCGTGTACTCCACACTATTCCCATCCGTCCATTCTTTAGGCTCCATTAAGTGAGTGTGGACCACGACCCGTCTTGGTGTCAGTGGTTGTTTCCCTAATTCACCTCTTAATTGAGGGCTTACTTCTCAAAGATTTTTCATACGTTCTTTCATTTATTCCCTTATTATTTTAATCTACCCATTCCTAATTGTTAAGGTATCTTTTGATGCTACCATTCTATTTACCCATTCCTTGGGTTTAATTTACTTATTGGGCCCTCAAGAGTATTTTTACTTAGTACTTAATCTTTCCATTTCAACCAGTATTTCTTTTGTGAGCTTATATTTCTTTCCACTTTGGTTGGTTCCTTTACCTCTTAGTTAGGATAAGTATGCCTTTTTGGGCCTTCCTTCCTTGGTAGGATTCTTTCCCTTTCTCCCAGAATTCCTTTTTCATTTGTCGTTTGAAAATATCTAATCATTAAATGACATCCTTTGATGTCGTCCTTCCCGTGTACCCTTCCTAAGAAATCTGGCAGCACGCCCTTGTACCATTTCCTTAATTCTACTTGTATCTCGCACAAGTTTTCTTCCTTGAGAAGGGTTCAAACACGGTTTGTTTCAAGACCTCCTTGTGCGAGGCTTACTTATTCCTCCTCATGGCTTAAGTATGGTCCCCATTCCATTTTCAAACATAATTTCCTTTAAGGATTTCCTTTATCCTTCTTTTCCAACATTTGGCCTTTCAACTTCTCTCTTCTTCTCTTGGGTTTAAATCCATAATTTCTACAAGGGTCAGTTCATTAACTATCTTGTCCCTACTACTTTCCTTATTTACTTATCTTGGGTTAGTTGCCCTTCGAGTTCACTTGTCCTTAGTGCCTATCCTATCGCCCTTTTTTAGTGTAGTCTTTACTACTTTTTGGTCCTTCCTAGGGCGTCTCCTCCCATAGTTACTAGTTACATTTGTTCGCTAGATTCTTCTTGGCTCCTTTGTTTTTCCATAATAGGTTACTCATTGTTATCCTGAGACATCCAATTTGTCTCTCAACATTCGGGGCTTGTCTTCTCTGGTGGAGGTGCTTCCTTCTTTGATCCTAGATGGCCTGTAGCACTTTTGTAAGGGAAGATTCCATTCATCTATATTATATTCTTTTTTGCGATTTCTCAAGATCCTACCTTCGGTCCTTCCTACCTTCCATGGCTTTGGATTTTTGGTAGTCGACATGTTTCTTGGGAGGTATTGCCCTAAATCCAGGGAGTTTCGGATAGTCCTCCATTACATGTCCTATCCCCCTACACGTTAACTTGATTCATATCCTTAGTAGGGTTGGGCACTTCTCCACACAGTATCTCTATCATTCATACTTGTAATTACGTGGACCTAACTGGTTCCTCCTAACATCTTTCTAAGTAATTACTGGTTTTGGTCCCTTTCCATCCTTGAGTTTGGATACCATGAGAGTTTTCATGTGGAGTCTTCTTTGCCAAAGGATCTCTCTTAGAGTCCTCCTAGATTTTTTGATTACCTAATTCAGTTTCTTAATTGGGATGGGATTCTCCTTAGTTTATATGGTAGTGCAAGTTTGTTTAGTTACTTTCCTTGTGGCCATCTTCCTAGCAAGATCACATCATTTGAGAGATAGGGTATTTAGGAATTTGGATTACTTCATTAATAGAGGAGTACAATTTGTTGGGGGTTTTAGCCCTATTATAAAAAGTCGTCACAGAATAAATAGGGTGCAAGTTTTCACAGAAAACAACTTTAATAGAAGTGCGCCAAACTCCTTATTTTCTTTTAAAATATTATTTTTTCAAGTTTTGGTTTTCAAAACCTTTTTCCAAGGTTTACCAATTCTTTTTCGAGGATTCTCAAATCCTTTCCAAGGTTTTCAAACCTCTTTCCCATTTCTATATTAGGTGTGTTCCACAAACAACACACGCCCTTCATCTGGAAGGATTCACAGACATTCACAAAATGCAGTTACACCGACTGCACCTACTTCTAGATCAAAGCGTCTTTACCATCTACCCTAATAGAACTCTTAACTTCTACCCGAAGTCTGAGAGAACATCTCCGGCACCCTACCCTCAGACCCAAAATACTTCATGTCCATATGAGGACTAAGACTTCATCCCAACCCCACACCGGTCTCATGCGCATGAAGCTACTTCGAGCTTCCTTGACTACTGGCATGACAATCTACCCTTATCTCCACCATGTCATCCAGTAGCCCTTAGGATGCATCACTAGGCCAATGGGAATGAGTGGAAACTCGTAAACGAACATGATATATGTGCCATAAAACTTAAATAAGTAAATTGTATGGTCATGGTACCAGGGCTGGTTTGACATTCTCAATCAATTGGCAGTAGTGCGACATGACCGGTCTCTGGACTAGTCGAGACAAACAGCTGCAGGTTGAGTTGAAAGTCGGGTCCGTTAGACTAATGACACCACATATTACATGGCATAATAAGAAAATATTGTTTGTGCATGCACTATAAATACATGATCATCAAGATGCCCATGAGGGGTAGTGATGCGTCCTAAGGGCCCTGGACGACTTGGTTAGTATAAGGGTGGTTTGTCGTTCCAGCTGACCGTGCGAAATTTGGAGTAGCACCAAGCGCATGAGACCGGGGTGGGGACGGGATGAGGTCTCTATCCTCATATGGACACGAAGAATCTATTTCGGGATAGAGGATTGGATGTCACGTACATCCTCTCATTCTCAAGATGGAAATGATCGTACTTCTATCTAGGTGGCCGGTAAAGTCACTTCGAAGCCACAAGTGGGTTCAGTGATCGTGCTAGCCTGTGAATGTGTGTAACCTTCATGATGAAGGATGTGTGTTGAGTGATGACACACTATGATAATTAAGAAATGGTAGAAAAACCTGAATTGTTAAATGAAGGGATTTTTGAAAAGTGAGGAGTCTGGCACACTCCAATATAAATGATTTTCTTAGAGGCTAAAAGTAGACTTTTGAAAAATCCATTCACTAAGTTGTAGGAACTCACCCCTCTTTTCTATCCCTTTTTAGGAAAAGAGAAAATAACTAGGACTAACACCAAGCCTTACCCTTTATAAGGTATGTTTAATTTTTCCTTAAGCTTGCATTTTATTTGATATATGTCTTCCAAGGAACAAGATTGAAATTTTGCCTGGCTCCTCTCGAGTAAAAGAAGGGGGAAACTCCTCTTGAGCCGAGAAAGAGCGGCGGGTTGTTCATGGGGATCCAACTAAACCGGGTTAGGGCATGACATATCGGTTATGAGCGGAGATGTCCTCACACCCAGTTGGTGTGATGGACAAGTGAAAAGTTATTTTTGTTAGAAATGCTCTCCCCTAAATGTGTGGCACTGCTTAAACATTTTGGGAGACCTTCTTGACGGGAGCTAGAATAGCTCAGATAGGCCAGAGGCCTCGATTTTTGAACTTGGGGGCTAGAATGCTTGATTTTGAAAATCTCGTACAGTGGGTCCAAGGCGAGTTGGCACGAGCAAGAGCTCATAAACAAACATGATGTTAAGCCATGAAAATTTTAAAGAATGATGTGATTTGGCCATGAAAATTTTAAAGTTATTTTTCTTCAACTTTAAGTCCCTATTGTCGGATTTTTCCTCAAATTGAGTCCCGAAACTTTTAAAATTTATATTGGGACCTCAATTTATTAATTTTCATGAAAAGGGGTTTAATTTTCCCAAATTTTCAATTTGGTCCCTCAATTTTCCCAAAAATTCTAAAATTTCTCAATTGGCCCTCTAATATTCTTATCATGACCAATTGACCCTCAATTTTAGAAAATTATATTTTGGTCCTTCGAATTTTCAAAAATCCCCAAATTTCCCTAAATTTTCCCCCAATTTCAACTCTTTAACACAGCCGAATTTGATTTCATCAAATTGACCAATCAAACACCTCTATTCATTGAACTTGAAGTTGAAATTAAGTTTCTACATGTTCATACGATTCTAAGGAACTTTGAATCGCAGGTTTTAACACCGGAACAAGCTCAAAACGGAGCTTCGCCGGAAAATGGACTATAGAGGGAGAAAGCTTCGATTTCTCACCGGTGAGGGCGTGGCGGTCTAAGCTTCCTATCTGGGCAAGTAGCTCTCCATTAGAGGTTATTCCTAAGATTAAGAATGACATCAATTGATGTCGAATTAGATTAGAATTTTGTCATTGAAATTTGGCTAACTCTCTCTCTAACATTGATCGAAAATTATAAAGGGGAGCCGAATTGGCTTACCTTTCGATCTTAATTCAGTCGTGGAAGGGTTGAGGAGGTGTCGAGAGAGCTTGGTTTGGCCTAAGGAGGGCTCAAATTGGCCGATTTCAACTTGGCTGAAACAAGGCAACTACGGCCCGCCGGAGCGGCTTCACTGTTCGATCACGCCGGCGACTCTTGGAACGAACGGGTGTCACCACCGTGTAGCTAACTTCCCCACGGTTCTAATGAATCTGACCTCACCTTATTTGGCTCAAAATTAACCCTATATCAGAGCTCTGGTTTGAGCTTCGCTAGAAAACTAAGCAAGTGAGAGAGAGTGAGCTTTTTAGGTGTAGAGAGGACGAATGGAGAAGGGCTCTTTTTATAGGGAGCTCGTGGACCCATTGACCGTCCGCTTGGCACCTTTATGAAAGGCATTGAAGACCTAAAATGTACCAAATGGAAATGTTCCTTTTTCACCGACGTTGCTCAATTTTTCGGCGAGTGAACAGTGCTGTCATCCTGAGGAAGAAGATGACACTGTTCCGAACTGGTCCGGACCGGGTTCAAAGCTTAAATCGGCCGGTTCACCCCTCATTCAATCGAGTTTTTTAAATTTAAAAATTTCTAAATTCATTTTCTATACAATGGTCGCCTCAAATCTCAAATTTGAATTATTTAAGCTACCTAGAAAATGAATTTAGGATCCAGTTCAATAGTGGTTCAAACCGGTCTGAACCGGTTTGGTTTTCATCCCCAATTCCTTCACAAGTCCATTTACATGTCTTTTGTGACTCCTTGGGTCACTTAGGGTCCATAAAATTCTCGGTTTACCATCTCTTAATCGATTCCAGTTCATAAATCGACTTGGTTCTTAAACCGATTTAAACCGGTTCGGGTCCGGTTCACCCGAACTGATCTGGTTTTTCTCTCCCACATTGTTCTAAGGTTCCTTCCCAAGGATTATGAACCTCTTTGAATCACAAGGGATCCATAAGAGTCTTGGTTTACCCATTCTCTATCAGTTCCGGTTCAATGAATCAACTCGGTTCATAAACCAATTCTATCCGATTCAGACCCGGTTCTCTTGAACTACTTCGATCTTTCTTCTTCATTCCATCCTGTGGTTCTTTTGCCCAAGATTATGAACATTTTTTAGTCAAATGGGAGTTAGGAAATTTCAAATTTGCTCATCCCCTAACAATCGGGTTTTTAGACTAATTCAGTTTAAAGATTCAAATTGACCGGTTCTTTCCCCAGTTTTCTCATTACTAAAGGACGGGGTTTACACATTAAGTGGGTTTCTACTTCCTTCTAGGAAGTTAATCATAACAATCGGGTATGATCTGCTTACAACCGGTAAGTTATTTTTTCGTGTGTTTTCTCACATCACCCCAACCAGGTGTGATGTTAAAATTCCACATAATAGTGGGGTTTTCATTTCCGTGATACTCATCATCCCAACCGGGTATGTTGTGAAAATTCCCACTCACCCGATCGTGCAGTGAATTCCTCTTAAGTGGCCCTTTCCCTCCACACGAGCTTGTCTTTGCTAACGTTTTCGGTACTTCGTGTTCCTACATAATATGGACATACTTGTTCATTATCCTTTGGGCTAATAACCTTCATTCATAAAAAATGAATAAATAACCAATCTTTTCAATTATTTATAATTAGGTCCCTGAAGTTCTTTTTCTTTAACTTTAGGTCCCTAATGCCAATTCTTCCCCAAATCGACTCCCAAAACTTCTAAAATTTACCATGGGGCCTCAATTATTCAAAATCACAAAAAGGTGTTCAAGTTTCCCAAATTTCTAATTTGGTCCCCAAACTTTTCAAAAATTACCATTTTGCCGCTACTTTACAAAAATGTTAAATTTGACCCCAATAATTCCAAAAATTGACCAATTGGTCCTCAAACATCTTTTCCATGCTCAATTGGCCCTCAATTTTTGGAAATAGCACTTTAGTCCCTCGAATTTTTGAAATCCTCAATTTCCCCAAAAACTTTCCCCCCAATTTCCTCCTTTCAACATGGTCGAATTTGATTTCATCAAATTGACCAATTAATCGAGGTTAATTGTTGAAATTAAAGGTAAAATTAAGTTCCTACACTTCCACGCGATTCAATGGAACTTTGAATCATGTCATTTGGATTTGAATTGAGCTCAAACGAAGCTTCGTGGGAAAATTGAACTTAGAGAGAGAAAGCTTCGAAAGCTTAATGTCGGGAGTGCAGCGGTTTGAGCTTTCAATCTGGGCAGATAGCTCTCATCCCGAGGTTCCTCCAAGTATCAAGAATTGCATCAATTCATGCTGAATTCAGGGAGAATTTGGTCATTGAAACTTCGATGGTTCTCTCTCTAACTTTGATCGGAAATTATATAGTGGAGCGAAATTGGATTACCATTCGACAAAAATTTAGTCGTATGTGGGTTGTGAAAGTGTTGAGGGAGCTTGGTTTTGCCTAAGAAGGGCTGAAATTGGCCATTTTTAGCTCGACTGAAATAGGGCAGCTTTGGTCCGATCGAGTTGCTTCACTGTTTGATCACGCCGGCGTTTCTCCAGCGACCCTCAGAGCAAATGGAGACTATCGTTGGGTAGCTGGATTCTCCCCAAGTCTAATGAATCTGACCTCATCTTCTTTTGCTCAAAAAAATGCCCTAGTTGGAGCTTTGGTTTGAGCTTCACCAAAAAATGGAGCAGTAGGGAGAGAGAGGAGTTTTTAGGTTTGAAGAAGATGAATGAGGATGAGCTCTTTATATAGTAAGCTCAAACTTCTTCGTCGTCCAATTGGCTCCTTTATGGCAGTCATTCATTGCCTGAAACTCCGTGGCCAAAGACTTTTCATCTTCATTGGTGCTACTCAATTTTCCGGTGAGTGAATAGTTGTCATGCCCCGACCCGGTTTGGTCGGATCCCCATGATCAACCCACCACTCTCCCGGTTTATTAAAGGGTTTCCCCTTATTATAAACCATAAAGACTAAGGCGTCCTTGAAACTTGCACCTTTTCCTAGAATAAGATAAAACAAAACTGTATAATATTTCAAAATTTATCCAACCTATCTCACAGGCGTCTGAGTTGATGGTCTTTAAGGGTAGGCTTTCTAGAATTTTCTGAAAGGGATATAAGAGAGGGGGTGAGTACAACAACTTAGTGAATGGGTTTTCAAAAATCCTTTCTTTCAAAAATCCTTTCATATCAAATCTCAGTTTTTACCACCATTTCCTTATTAATCACGGTGTGTCATCACCCAACACACATCCTTCATCATGAAGGTCAAACACACATTCGCAAGCCAGTATGTCCACTGAACCAACTTGTGGCATCGGAGTGACTTTACCGGCCACATAGATAGAAGTACACCCACTTCTACCCTAAGAATGAGTGGATGTTCGCAACATGCGACCCTCAATCCCAAAATCAATTCTTCGTGTTCATATGAGGATAGAGAACTCATCCCATCCCCACCCCAGTCTCATGTGCTTAGTGCTAGTCCAAATTTTGCACGGTCACCTGGTACGACAAACTACCCTTATACTCACCGGGTTGTCTAGGGCCCTTAGGATTCATCACTACCCTCATGGGCGTCTTGTTGATCCCATAATCATAGTGCATGCACAAACAGTATTTTCTTATCATGCCATATAATTTGTGGTGTCATTGGTCCAACGACCCCAACTCTCAACTCAATTTGTAGTTGTTTGTCTTGACTAATCCAGAGAACTATCATGTTACACTGCCACTAGTTTACTGAATATGTCGGTCCTATCTTGGTGCCATGGCCAAATAAAAAAATAATTAAAGTTTTATGGCACATATCTCATGTTTGTTTATGAGCTCTTACTCGTGCCCACTGGCCTATGGCCCACTTGTTAGAGATTTTCAAAACCGGGCATAATAGCCCCCAAGTTCCAAAACCGAGGCCCTTGGCCTATAAGAGCTATTCGAGCTCCCATCAAGAAGGTCTCCCAAATTGTTTAAGCATTGGCACATAGACAGGGGAGAACACTTTCAACAAAATATGTTTTCAGCTTTCCATTATACTGATCGGTATAAGGACATCTCATAACCGATGAACGAGTTTTCAACTTCCTTCGAGTAAGTTTCATCATACCAATCGGGTATGATCTACTTACAACCGATAAGTAGTTTTTTCGCATGATTTTCACATCACTCCTCTAAGTTGTGATGTTTAAAATACCACTTGGTAGTGGGTTTTCATTTCGATGTACTTATCATCCCCAACCGGGTATGATTAAAAAATTCCACTCACCTGTTAATGTAGTGAATTCCACTAGACCGGTTCTTTATATTCACGCGAGCTTGTCCTTGCTAGCATTCCTGGTACTTTGTGTTCCTACACGATATGAAAATCTCGGTTCATTATCCCTCAGCCTAATAGACTTCGTTCATTCCAAATGAATGAGAAAATCAAACTTTTATTTATTTGCAATTAGGTCCCTACAGTTATTTCTCTTTAACTTTAAGACCCTAATGTTGGTTTTTCCTCAAATTGAGTCTCGAAACTTTTAAAATTTTCTTAGGACCTCAATTTATTCAATTACACAAAAAGAGGTTTAATTTCCCAAATTTCCAATTTGGTCCTCCAACTTTTCCAAAATTACCATTTTGCCCTTCCTTTACAAAAATGGTAAATTTTGCCACAAAATTTTCAAAATTCCTCAATTGGTCCTCTAACATTATTATCATGCCCAAATGTCCCTCAATTTCATAAAATTATATTTTGGTCCTTCGAATTTCAAAAATTCCCAATTTCCCCAAAATTTCCCCCAATTTCATATACTTTTAATTGTTGAAATTGAAGTTGACCGATCAAATACTTCTAATTGTGGAAATTGAAGTTAAAATTTAGTTCCTCCATCTTCATTTGATTTAATAGCACTTTAAATTGCAAGTTTTGACGCTAGAAAGAGCTCAAACGGAGTTTCGTTGGAAAATAAACTATAGAGAGAGAAAGCTTCAAAAGCTTACCGTTGGGGGTACAACAGTCCTAGCTTCTGATATGGGCAAATAGCTCTCATTCTGAGGTTCATCTTAGAATCAAGAATTGCATCAATTCATGTTGAATGGAGTTAGAATTTCATCATCGAAATTCTGCCAGTTCTCTCTCTAACACCGGTCAGAAATTACAGAGGGGAGTCGAATTGGCTTACCTTTAAGTCCTAATTCGACCGTGGGAGGGCTGAGGAAGTGTTGGGAGGGCTTGGTTTGGCCTGAAGAGGGCTTGAAATGGCTGATTTCAGCTAAGCCGAAATAGGGCAGCTTCGGTCCACCGAAGCTACTTCACTGTTCCATCACTTCGGCACTTCTCCGCTGAGCCTCAGAGCAAACAAAGACTACAATCGTGTAGCTCACTTCTCCTTGGTTCTAAAGAACCCAATCTCACCTTGTTTGGCTCAGAAAAGTGCCCATGTTAGAGCTCTAGTTTGAGCTTCACCGAATGGAGAAGTTGAGAGAGAATGGAATTTTTAGTTGCGAAGATGATGAATGGGGAGGGGCTCTTTATATAGGAAGCTTAGGGACTCGTTGATCGTCCATTTGGAACATTTATGACCTAAAATGTACTGAATAGAAACGTTTCTTCTTTGTCGGTGCTGCTTCAATTTTCTAGTGAGTGAAAATTGTTGTCATCATCAGGAAGAAGGCGACACTGTTCCGAACCGGACCGGACTGATTCGAATAGGGTTCAAAGCTTTAATTGACTGGTTCACCAACCATTCGACCAAGTTTTTCAAATCTAAAAATTTTTAAATTCATTTTCTATTCAATGGTAGTCTCAAATCTCAAATTTGAAAATTTTAAGCCACCTAGAAAATTGAATTTAGTCATCCGGTTCAATAGTGGTTCAAACCGGTCCAAATCGGTTTAACCCGATTCAGATCCGATTCACCTGAACCAGTTTGGTTTTCATCTCCAATTCACCCTAAAGTCCTTTTTCATGACTTTTATGACTCCTTAGGTCACTTATGGTCCATAAAATTCCCGCTTTACCATCTCTCTATCGGTCCCAATTCATAAACTGGCCCGGTTCTTAAACCGATTTAATCCGGTCGAGTCCGGTCCACCAAAACCGGTTTGGTTTTTCTCTCCCACTTTGTTCTAAGGTTTCTTCCCAAGGGAGTTGAAATTTCTCTAATTTGCCTCTTCTCTATTGGTTTCGGTTCATGAACCGACTCAATTCATAAACCGGTTCAATCGAGTTGGATCCGGTTCATCTAAACTGGTCTGGTTTTTCTCTTCCAATTTATCCTAAGGTTCTTTTCCATGGTTTTATGAATCCTTTGATTCACCTGAGAGTTCTTTTCCCGATTTTCCTTAGCTCAAAAGGGCGGGGTTTACATCTCTCCCCTCCTTTTAGGAGTTTTGTCCCCAAAATTTAATTATCAACGTTGCATGAGGAATCATTTCCTTTGATGTCCCTTTGGTGTTTGCTTAACATGCAAACTCTTCTCTTGTCCTTCCAATTAGCCCTTTTTACAACCTTCACTTAAGGAATTCCTTTTCCTTTATATTATTTACTCCCTCCATGGACTTTATCATAACTAGACATATCTTACTTCAAGGTATATTCTTAGATTCATATCTTTCTTTGCTTAGAGCACATTCTTCCCTTTGAGGTTTTGTACTCAAGATTGGGAATTACAAGATACCTAACCATTCTTGTGTCTAGTTAACCCATTGGTCATTGAAACCTTTAGCTCAATGTTCCTTCGGGCGTTACGTACCTGTTTCCACGGTTTTCTTTATTATACTTTTTTGTCCTATTTTGACCCTTCCTCCATTCGTTGTCTATTATAACTTCAGTTCAAATTTTTATATTTGACCTTGTCATGATTATCAACTGACTCTTCTTTACTTTGAGTCATATTCTCCTCGGGATTGTTGAGCTTACATGCCCCTCACAGCATGGCATTTTCTAGGACTTGTCTCTGTCCTTTAGATTTTTAGAACATCTACTTGAGGGTCTCTCTTAGCTTTTTGACCTTTCAGGGATCGTATAACTTCATCCCTCTTTTCTTTAAATAGCATTCCTCAACTATCCTTTTTACCGTTATCCATCCATCATGCCTTTACAGTTATGTCTCATATAACCGCATGGATTTCTCTTACCTACTCCTCCTTTCCCAACCTCTTTATTGGGTCCTTTCGATTCCAATCATTGGGTTTCCTGATGATTATTGACATACAAGGATTTTTCCCTTCTTATGTCCTATCTCTCCTTTAGTGGCATCCTTTATTCAAGGACTTCCTTTTTTCTTAATCCACTCTTATTTGCTCGTGACCATTTCACGATTCATTATTTCGAGTTGATCTCTTTTTGGTCGATGTATTGATTGTTTTGTTTGAGGAATTCCCTTCTTATGATTTCATTCTCTACTATATTCCTCAAAGTAGAGGTTTTAACCTTAAGATTTACATGTTCAACCTTCTTACCACCCTTTGGAGATTCCTTCCTTTATTTCCTTACACCTTCTTCTATGTTGAGGCAATTTCCCACATTGAATCCTTATTCGTCTTAAAATTTCCTTTCATTCCTTATCTAAGGAATTTCTGATTGTTGGTATTATTTCATATACTTTAACAACTTAGAAAAAATTACCTTATTGTGGTAATCTTAGGGTGTTTCTCGAACTCTCCCTTTCCTTAACGTAGTTTTCCTAAAAAGGGTTTAAGGGAGGGGGTGAATTCTACAATTCAATGATTGGGTAGTAAAAGAGAATAATGGTAAGAGATTGTTCAAATTTCACATTTTATCTTCATACTCGTTCTTAGGTAATTAAACTTACTCATTTCCTTTTATCATTAAAAGAGATAATTTAAAATTTCTACTTTATGTATTTGGTTTGACAATCAAGCACACATAATTTATCATCAAAGGGATCATACGTTTGCAAAGTAGTTCTCGACTGTTCCACTTGTTGACCGGAACGACTTTATCGTCAACCCTTGGTAGGAGGATACACCTTCTACCATAAGTTTACATGAGCATCAATTGCCCAATCCCCATACTTAATTCAAAACTTTGTGTCCGCTATTGTGGGATAAGACTTCTTCCCCTTCATCCTCGGTCTCAATGCGCATGAAGCTCCAAAAGATTATTGACATTTTGTCATAACAAAGCTTCCATTATGCTCTTTGGGTCATTCGGTTGCCCTTAGAACCAACACTACCCCCACATTGGGCACCTCGATGGTTTCGTATCTCATCATGCACAAGCAATAGTCTTTTTAATTTAGACCTTTATCTTTGGTGCTACCAGCCCAACTAGTTTGATGACCTGGCTTCGACTCGGTAACTACCATCCCAACGAGTTCGACGACCCGGCTTCGACTCTATATTTATCAGCCTAACGAGTTCAACCCAACTTTTGCTCAGTAGCTATATCACACAAATAAGCCATTTATGAAAGTTTTCCATATGCTCATAACTATTAATATTCTCCCATTTCAACTCTGGAATGGGTAGCTGTTGAAGGAGCCCTATTGACTTTTATTTGCAAATAGGAGAGACACTGGGCCACGTACTCTGCAATCTATCTTTTCATACCCAACCACCAATAACCTTCCTTTAAGGTCCTGTACATTTTGGTGTTACTTGAATGCTTTGCGTATATGAAGTCATGCGCCTCTTCAAGTATTGCATTTTTTAGCTCGGTGTCTTTAAGGACCACCACCCGACCCTTATAGGCCAGTAGTCTGTCCTGAAGTAGAATTCTTTGGGAGTGTCCTCCATCATTCTGTCCATGTACTTCTTTAAATTGAGGTATGTCTTTTGTTTGATCCTTATTTGGTCCACTAGGGTGGGTCGAACCATTAGATTTTCCACCAAACATGCGGTCCCCTCCTTCGTGTTTAGTGATATGCGGAGCTGCTCCAAATTATATAGCATGAGTAGGTACACTAACCTCACGTGAGCTAGGCTCACCTTGTACTTTTGGCTTAGTGCGTCAACTACCACATTTCCTTCCTTGGATAATACTCTATGATTATGTCATATTCTTTTTTTAATTTCCATAATTGTTTCCCTAGGTTGAGCTCATTCTGTGTCAACAGGAATTTGAGGCTCCTATGATATGTAAAGATCCTTTTGCTTACCCCATACATGTAATTCCACCGTATCTTAAGGGCGAATAAGATGGCTGCCAACTCCAAGTCATGAGTTTTGTAGTTTACCTCACATTTCTTTATCTACCTTGATACATAGGAGATTACTTTCCATCACTGCATCAGCACACATCCCAATCCGTATCCTGACACGTCGATGTACATGGTGTATTCTCCCCATTCATATTCGGGACCACCAGTACCTGTGTAGAAATAAGTCACTTTTTAAGCTCTTGAAATGCTGCATCGCATTTGGGGCTCCACTTGTACTTGATGCCTTTGCATGTCAGCTGTGTCATTGAGGCTTCTATTATGGAGTAGTCCTCCACAAAGCTTTGGCAGTATCTGACCAATCCTATAAAACTCTTCACCTTAGTGGGGTTCTTGAGAGCCTTCTAGTTGGATACTACCTCTATTTTAGAGAGGTCCACTTGAATCCCCTTCCTCAATACCACATGCCCCGGGAACACCACTTCTCTTAGCCAAAATTCACACTTCGAGAATTTGACATACATCGGTTACTTCCGTAGCACTTACAACACTAGTCGGAGATGTATCTTGTGGTCTACTTCTGTCGGGGAGTACACCAGGATGCCGTCGATGAAGATAATCACTAACTGGTCAAGGTAGGGTTAGAAGATCCAGTTCATTAAGTACATGAATGCCATTGATGCATTTGTTAATGCAAAGGACATTGCCCTAAATTAATGTCTGTACCTTGTTCCGAAGACAATTTTTTGGATATCTTCCTCCTTGATCATCAACTAGTGGTACCCTGATCTAAAGTTGATCCTAGAAAACTGATACACTCCCATTAGTTGATCAAATAGGTCCTCGATCCTAGGGAGTGGATAACAATTTTTTATTGATGCATGATTTAGTCGATAGTAGTCAATACATAACCCCATGCTCCCATTCTTCTTCTTCACGAATAGGACGCAGGCACCACAATGAGAGTAATTGGGCTAGATAAACCCCTTATCCATTAGCTCCCCGAGTTGTTATTTCAACTCTTTGAGTTCTACTTGTCATGCTTTGACCCTATTTCCTAGGCTAGGGACCCTTGTATCCCCCGCCAATCTCCCCGATGTTACAAAGGTGAGTACCTTCACCAAGGTAACGCTAACGAGACCAATGCCTAGAGCTGTGGAACACTTGCTGAAAATGCATAAAAAATTTCAAACTTTTATTTCAAGTTCTTTGTGGGAGACCCTAAAAATGCTTTCTAAAAAATCATGTGAATAGTTGTTGCATGATACAGAAAATCAAACCTTCGTGCGCAGGGAGTGAGGTTACCTCAAGTAGGGGTGTGTCGCGGGTATGACCTTCCCTTTCCTATTGTGCTTCCTCAACTTATCTGCACATCTGCTTAGGGGAGGGGGTGAGCTCACATCTCAATGAGTGGGACACTAACATTGTGCCACTACAAGACTCACAACCTAAATCTTTCTTGTAACCCACCTAGCATGAAGTTTTATATCCTTTACTCATTTTGGCCCCTACGAGTTCCATGATTTATTTTCACCCCTCGAGACAAGAGTATCAAACCATCTAGTATGTAGTCTAAGCTATGGCCATGTCACGACCTAGGTCAACTCCTTGGGCTTGGTACACGTGCCAATACGCTATATCCTCCTAATACCACCATAGTGAGTACCATCACTATAGGAGTATCAACATAACCAAGGATCAAAATATTAAAACACATTATGTTTTGAAGTGGAAATTTAAAATTTTTACAAGATGCCTACTTTTCATAATTATAATTATTTAACCCTAGGAAAAGTAGTGACTTACTTAAGGGAAAATTCTTGTGCCCTTCCTCTTGAGGTTCTCTTCCTTGATTCCTGGCTCTACAGGAGCCACTTCCTGATGTGCGAGGTCTGACTCCCCTCATCCATTCTTCCCTAACACCTGGAAAAATGTATTGGAGGAGGGGGTGAGCCAATGCTCAGTGAGTGAGAGGATTGCTCATTGAGTCTTTCATGGCTCGATGTCGCTTCTATTCAAAACCACATCTTAACTTAAATAAACTATCATGGGGCCTGTGCCCCTTCCAATTCTAGAGGGTTCACCAACCTAGGTTGAGTTCATTTCATCCGTGTCTTCACTAGAGACGTGGTTTATGAGGACAACCCGCCCTCCAGCCTTGGTCCAACAGCCTTTGGGATCCATCACTACCTCATACTAGGTGTCATGATGGCCCCGTATCTCATAGTGCATGCACAATCAAGAATCTTTTCAATTATAGCCATTATCTTTGGCCTTCCAGCCCTCCAGCCTTGGTCCAACAGCCTTGGTCCAACAGCCTTTGGGATCCATCACTACCTCATACTAGGTGTCATGATGGCCCCGTATCTCATAGTGCATGCACAATCAAGAATCTTTTCAACGGTCTGTTGGCTTGGCTTTAGTCCACGCGTACTGGCCCAACTGGTTCAACGACCTAGCTTCGGCTGAGTAGCGGATTGACCCAACAAGCCCAATTACCTGACAGGTATCACACACAATTACCCGTTAGTTCGATTTTTTAGCATTAGTCATCACATGCTAATTGTAGACGGGTCCATACCCATGTCCATCGGCCTTGGGCCCACATGCATATTGAACCTAAGCCCCAGAATTAGCTCCCAAATATTTTAAGTAAATTCACTCAGTCAAGGAAGGCTAATTCTGAGAAAATTATTTTCAAGGCAAATCGTCATTCCAACCGGAACTGATGTTATAAGGTTTCCACTCACTCGGTAATTGTGACGGGTTGTCCCAACAAAACTTTATTTTGCGGTGTGCTTCCTAGAGCCAACGCTTGGACAGTTTGCTCCTATACGACACAAATATCCTTATCAGGATGATTTGACTATGAAGCCGCATATTTTCTAGTATTTGTGCGTAGGGCCTCATACTATACTTTAATTGTATTTAGGTCCTTAAAGTTTGTACTTTTACAGTTAGGTCCCTAATTGTCCCTTAGTTTCAATTAATCCTCTAGGATTTCCAATTATCCTTTTTGGGTCCTTAATTTTATCAAAATCACCAATTGTCCCTCAATTTTCCAAAATTGCCATTTAGTCCCTAATTTTCCAAAAAATGCAATTTGGTCCTAAACTCTTCAAAAGTGCTAATTGGCCCTCCATTTTGCCCAAATTGCACAATTGGGAGTGAATTTCACAAAAATACCCTCAATTTCATCAATTTGCCATTTGACTCTCAAGTTTTCGAAGAATTGCACAAAAGCCCCCTTTTTATTGGAAAATCCACAAATTACCAATATTTTCCCCAACAATAAGCTTTGAAAACATTCGCTCTCCAAGTCAAGTTTTCCGATGAAGCTCTGTTTGAGCTCGTTTCGACGTTAATTCATACAATTCAAAGTTCAATGGAATCATATGGATGTGTAGGAACTCACTTTTACCCTCAATTTTAACCTCAATTGATCGTTCAATTTGATGAAATCAAATTTGGCCAAGTTGAAAGAGGGAAATTGGGAGAAAATTTTGGCAGAAATTCAGGATTTCAAAAAATTGAGGGAGTGCAATATCCCAAAATTGAGAGCCAATTGGCCCTAAAAAATATATTGGAGGACTAATTGGTCAATGTTTTGAATTTTTAGGGGGCAAAATTGATATTTTTGTAAAGTAGGGGCAAAATGGTAATTTTTGAAAAGTTAGGGACCAAATTAGAAATTTGGGAAACTTGAACCCTTTTAGAGATTTTGGATAAATTGAGGACCCATAATAAAATTTTGAAAGTGTCAGGACTCAATTTAGGGGTAAATTGGCATTAGGGACCTAAAGTTAAAGGAAAAGAACTTTAGGGACCTAAATGCAAATGATTAAAAATTTTGGTTATTTTGTTCATTCCTAAGGAATGAAGACTATTAGGCCAAATGATAATGGACAAGGATGTTCAAATCATGTAGGAACATTAGGGACCGGGAACGCCAGCAAAAATAAGCTTGTGTGGAGGCAAAGAGCCCAATAAGAGGAATACACTGCACTATTAGGTGAGGGAATTTTCATATCATATCCAGTTGGAATGATGAGTATTTCGGAATACAAAACCACCACTAAGTAGATCTTTAACATCACACCTGGATGGGGTGATGTAGAAACTATGCGGAAAAACTACTTACCGGTTGTAAGTAGATCATAACCGTTTGGTATGATGAACTTCCTAGAAGGAAGTGGAAAACCGTTTATTGCGGAGATGTCATCACACCTAATTGGTGTGATCGGCGAGTAAAAACATATTTTGTTAGAAATGTTCTCCCTTGACTGTGTGCCACTAAAAGATTTTGGGAGTCCTTCTTGACGGGAGCTCAAATAGCTTATATAGGCTAGAGGCCTCCGTTTTGGAACTTGGGGGCTAAAATGCCCGATTTTTTGAAAATCTTGTACATTGGGCCCAAGGCTAGTTGGCACGAGAAGGAGCTTATAAACTAACATTATGTTAAGCCATGAACCCAACTTAAGCTTTGAACCCGGTTTGGACCAGTCCGGTCTGGTTCGGAACAGTGTCGTTGTCACGCCCCGACCTGGTTTGGTCGGATCCTCGTGATCAACCCACCACTCTCCCAATTTATTAAAGGATTTCCCCTTATTGTAAACCGTAAAGAGTAAGTCATCCTTTAACCTGCACCTTTTCCTGGAATAGCATAATCAAAACTGCATGAAATTAAAAACTTTACATACATATCTTACAAGCATCTTAGTTGACGGTCTTTAAGGGTAGGCTATCCGGGATTTCCTGAAAGGGATATAAGGGAGGGGGTGAGTATGACTACTTAGTGAATGGGCTTTTAAAATATTTTGACTTTTAAGAAAAACATTTCTATGGAGTGTGCCAGACTCCTCTATTTTTCAAAAATCCCTTCGGTTAAAACTTCGGGTTTTTCCACCATTTCTTAGCTACTTGTGTGTCATCACCCAACAAACATCCTTCATCATGAATGTTACACATATTCGACGAGTAAAAACATATTTTGTTAGAATCACATATTCGCAAGTCAGTATCAACTTCCTTCGAGAAAGTCTCATCATACCAACCGGGTATGATCTACTTACAATAGGTAAGTAGTTTTTCCGCATGATTTTCACATCACTTCCTCTAAGTAGTGATGTTTAAAATACCACTAAATAGTGGGTTTTCATACCGAGGTACTTATCATTCCCAACCGGGTATGATATAAAATTTCCACTAACAACCGGTAAAGTGGTTTTAAAATTTTAAGTTGTGCTCATCATCCCAACCAGGTATGATGTTAGTAAACCCACTCACCTATTAATGCCGTGAATTCCACTAGACCGGTTCTTTGTATTCACGCGAGCTTGTCCTTGCTGGCATTCCTGGTACTTCGTGTTCCTACACGATATGAACATCTCGGTTCATTATCCTTCGGCCTAATCGCCTTCATTCATTCCTATGAACCACTTTAAGTCCTTAATGCCAGTTTTTCCTCAAATTGAGTCCCGAAACTTCTAAAATTTATCATAGGACCTCAATTTATTCCATTTCACTAAAAGGGGATTAATTTCCAATTTGGTCCTCCAACTTATCCAAAATTACCATTTTCCCTTCCTTTACAAAAATGGTAAGTTTTGCCCCAAAAATTCTAAAATTTCTCAATTGGTCCTCCAACATTATTTTCATGCCCAATTGGCCCTCAATTTCATAAAATTTCATTTTGGTCCTTCGAATTTCAAAAATTCCCAAATTTCCCCCAATTTTAACTCTTCAACATTGCTGAATTTAATTTCATCAAATTGACCAATCAAACACCTCTAATTGTTAAAATTGAAGTTGAAATTGAGTTCAATCCTTCATGTCTTTAATCCTCTAACCTGTTCCATGGTATCTGTCTTCAATCCTTCATGTCTTTCGTGACTTTTCAGGAGCTATTTCCCTGAATCTATGAGGCGTGGAATACCCCTTCTTTCCTTACACCTATAATAGTTCATCTTGGTACTTGTCCTTTAATAGGGTTAGGCATTTCTTCAGGTAATGTCCCATCGTTATTCTCTTACATGGATTGTTGTAGTTCCTTCTTTCCTTCGAGTGGGGCTTTTCTAGGGTTTCTAGTGGGTTGGTGCTTTACCGTTCTTGAGTCTGATTACTTTGATAGTTTTCTTGCTGAATCTCCTTTGCTAAAGGGTCATGGTAAGAGTCCTCCTAGGTTTCTTAATTCCCTAATTTATCTTCCAAAACCGAGATGTGACTTTTCCTTAGTTTCTAGGATAGTGTGAGTTTGTTTTATTTTTCTTAGGCCATATTCCCAACAAGATCGCATCATAAGAAGATAGAGTTTTGAGAATTTGAGTATTTTATTAACAGGGGGATACAAAAGATTAGGCTTTCAGCCCTATCACAAGAATTGGTCACAAAATAACTAAGGATCTATGGAATTCTTGATAAACATCCTCCTTCATACTTAGAGTTGTGCCATTGATAGGTCCTAGCACCATTGTCCAGGATACTCCCCCATTTGGTCTTTCAAGATTCCTTCCAGGTCTCAGGCATTTGGGAAGCTTCTAGGGTTGTCTTTCTATGAAGATAGGGTGTTGAGTAGAGCCATTCCAAGTTTTCTTGGTTCTTCTCTTGAGAGCCATCTGAAAATTTTAGGATAAATCCTATTAGTTACTATATTTTCTAGTCTTGATTATGTATTCGAGGAAACAAGTTCTGATACCACTCTAGTTGTCACGCCACGACCCGATTTGATTGGATCCCCGTGATCAACCCGCCATTCTCCCGATTTATTAATGGGTTTCCCTTTATTATAAACCGTAAAGAGTAAGGCGTCCTATAAACCTACACCATTTCCTAGAATAGCATAATCAAAACTGTATGAAATTTTAAGCTTTACATACCTGTCTTACAAGCATCTTAGTTGATGATCTTTAAGGATAGGCTTTCCGGGATTTCTTGAAAGGGGTATAAGGGAGGGAGTGAGTACAACTACTCAGTTAATGGGTTTTCAAAATTTTGAACTTTTAAGAAAACATTTATTATTGGAGTGTGCGAGACTCCTTTCTTTAAAAAATCCCTTCATTCAAAATCTTGGGTTTTATCACCATTTCCTTATTTAATCACGGTGTGTCATCACCCAACACATATCCTTCTTCATGAAGGTTAAACACACATTCATAGGTTAGTACTTCCACTGAACCTACTTGTGGCTTCGAAGTGACTTTACCGACTACCCGGATAGAAGTACGTCCACTTTTACCCTAAGAATGAGTGAATGTTTGCGACATCCGACCCTCATTCCTAGAATAAATTCTTCATGTTCGTTATGAGGACAAAGACCTCATCCCGTCCCCACCCCAGTCTCATGCGCTTAGTGCTACTCCAAATTTCGCACGGTCACCTAGTACGACGAACTGCCGTTATACTCACCAGGTCGTCCAATGCCCTTAGAATGCATCACTACCCCACTTGGACATCTTAATGGTCTCATACTCACCGTGCATGCACAAACAATGTTTTCTCATTATGCCATATAATCTGTGTTGCCATTGTTTCAACGACCTCGACTCTCAACTCAACCCGCAGTTGTTTGTCTTGACTGGTCCGTCGACCAATCATGTTGCACTGCTGCTAGTTAACTGAGTATGTCGGTCCTATCTTGGTACCTTGGCCAAACAATTCCTTTATTTAAAGTTTTATGGCATATAATTCATGTTTGTTTATGAGCTCCTGCTTATGCCAACTAGCCTTGGGCCCATTGTACAAGATTTTTGAAAACCGAGCATATTAGCCCTAGAGTTCCAAAACTGAGGCCCACGGCCTATCAGAGCAAATTTCCCATTCCCAAATGATCAGGTTTGTGAACCGGTTCAATTTTCTTCCTCGGTTTGACCAGTTCTTTTCCTAGTTTTCCTTAACTCAAAAGGGTGGGGTTTACAACTCTCCCCACCTTTTAGGAGTTTTGTCCACAAAACATAACCAATATATTCCACATCGGGAATAATTTCCATAATGTCAACTTGGGTTTTCTTGACATGCTTACACTTCTATTGCTCTTTTGCTTAGTCCCCATAATCATTCAGTTAAGGAATTTCTTTTCATTTATCATGCCTACTCCATCCATGGAGATATAATAACGAGGCATGTCTGGCTCATTAATCCCAATGTATATTCTTAGGTTCGCATCTCCCTTTATTTAGGGTAAGGTTCTTCCTTTTGGGGTTCTTACTCAAGATTCCAGGATTGGGAGTTTCAAGGTGCCCAATTGTTTCTTTGTCTAGTTATTATCTTCATCGTTGAAAACCTTAGCTCGACGTTCTTTCGAGCATTAAGTACTTGTTTTCACATGTTTCTGTGTTATTATTTTTTTGTCCCAATTTGACACATCCTTCATTTGTCATTGATTACAACTTCGGTTAAATTTATGTTTGACCTTGTTATGTTTACTATCTAAGTCCTTCTTACTCGAGTTACATTTCACTCGGGCGTATTGGTGCTTATATGTCCCTTATGACATGACATAGCTCTAAACCTGTCTCTGTCTATCAGACTTCTTACAACACCTCTTTTAGGCTTGTTTCCGACTTTCCAACCTTCCAGGGACTGCATAATTTCTTCCCTCCTTTCATCGGGTAGTATTCCTCAGCTACCTTTACTATTATCCAATTATCATTCATATCTTGACAACATGTCTTACATAATTGTGTCGGTTTTCCTTACCCACTCGTCCATTCCCAACTTCTTTATTGGGTCATTATGGTTCCAATTATTTGGTTTCCCGATGTTTTACTGACATGCTAGGATTCATCATTTCTTAGGTCCATTCTCATTCCCAATGACATCCTTTACTCAAGGATTTTCTTTTGGCCTTAATCCACTCTTACTTGTTCGTCATCATTTCATGGTTCATTATTCCTATTTGACCCCTTTTAGTCTATAAGTTTGTTTGGGGAGTCCCCTTTCATTTCTTTTGACCTCAAGGTAGAGACACTCGTTCTAGAAGCTACATGATCAACCTCCTTACCATTCTTTGAAGGTTTCTTCCTTCGTTTCCTTACTTTTCCTTCTATACTATGGCATTTGCCCGCTCAGAATCCTTCCCCATCCATTTCATCCCTTATCCTTTATTTGATGAACTTATTAGTCTTATTTCATATACTTCATACTATACTCAGCCGTCCACTCTTTACCAATTGTGGTTATTCCTCGTTAATGACATCTTATTTGGAGTGCTTACTTTCCCAACATTTCTTGGACGTTCTTTCCTTCATTACCTTATTATGTATACTCCCCTTATCACGCCCCAACCCAGTTTGGTCGGATCCCCGTGATCAATCCGCCACTCTCCCGGTTTATTAAAGGGTTTCCCCTTATTATAAATCGTAAAGAGTAAGGCGTCCTTTAAACCTGCACCATTTCTTAGAATAGCATAATCAAAATTGCATGAAATTTTAAACTTTACATACCTGTCTTATAGGCATATCAGTTGATGGTCTTTAAGGGTAGGCTTTCCGGGATATAGGGGAGGGGTGAGTACAACTACTTAGTGAATAGGATTTAAAGCTTTTGACTTTTAAGAAAAAAAACATTTATATTGAGTGTGCCAGACTCCTTTCTTTTCAAAATCCCATCATTTAAAATTTTGGGTTTTTCTGTCATTTCTTAGTTACCAAGTGTGTCATCACCCAACACACATCCTTCATTATGAAGGTTACACACATTCGCAGGTCAGTACGACTACTAAACCCACTAGTGGCTTTGGAGCGACTTTACCGACCACTCGGATAGAAGTATGACCACTTCTACCTGGGAATGAGTGGATGTATGCGACATCCGACCCACAACCTCGAAAAATGCTTCTTCGTGTCCATATGAGGACAAAGACCTCATCATGTCCCCACCCTGGTCTCATGCGCTTGGTGCTATTCCAAATGTTGCACAGACACCTAGAACAACGATTTGCCCTTATACTCACCAGGTCGTTCAGGGCCCTTAGGACGCATCGCTATCCCTCATGGATGTCTTATGATCACGTACTCATAGTGCATGCACACACAATGTTTTCTTATCAAGCCATTTAATATGTGGTGCCACTAGTCCAACGGCCCCGACTCTCAACTCTCAACGGCCCCGACCTGTCATGTCGCATTGCCGCTAGTTGACTGAACATGTCATTTTTATCTTGGTACCATCACCAAACAATTGACTTATTATGTTTTATAGCAAATATATATTATGTTAGTTTATGAGCTCCTGCTCGTGCCAATTGGCCTTGGGCCCATTGTACGAGATTTTCAAAAACTGGGCATTCTAGCCCTCAAGTTTCAAAACCGAGGCCCCGGGCCTATATGAGCTATTCGAGCTCCCATCAAGAAGGTCTTCCAAATAGTTTAAGAATTGGCACACAGTCAGGGGAGAAACACTTCCGACAAAATAGGTTTTCATTGTCCATTATAACAACCGGTATAAGGACATCTCCGTTCATAATCGATGAACGGGTTTTCAACTTTCTTCGAGAAAGTCTCATCATATCAACCGAGTATGATCTACTTACAACCGGTAAGTAGTTTTTTCACATAATTTTCACATCACTTTCTCTAAGTGGTGATGATTAAAATACTACTAAACAGTGGATTTTTATACTGAGGCACTTATCATTCCCAACCGAGTATGATATTTAATCCCACTCACCCGATAGTGCAGTGAAATTTCACTTAGTCATGTTTCGTCCTTAGAGAGTTGGACCTCGACTGGCATTCCCAATGTCTCATTCTCCTACACGAAATGAACATAATTGTTCATTATTCTTTGGCCTAATAGCCCTCATTCGTTTCAAATGAATGAGAAAACCCTACTTTACATATATTTGTAATTCTGTCCCTAAAGTTATTTTTCTTTAACTTTAAGTCCCTATTGCCGAGTTTTTCCTAAATTTGAGTTCCGAAACTTTTAAAATTTATCTTAGGACCTCAAATTATTTAATTTCGCATAAAGGGGTTTAATTTCCCAAATTTCCAATTTTGTCCCCCAACTTTTCCAAAATTACCATTTTGCCCTTTACAAAAATGGTAAGTTTTGCCCCAAAAATTCCAAAATTCCTCAATTGGTCCTCCAACATTATTTTCATGCCCAATTGACCCTCAATTTCATAAAATTGCATTTTGGTCCTTTAAATTTAGAAAATCCCCAATTTTCCCCAAATTTCCCCAATTTTCCCCCAATTTCAACTCCTTAGCACAACCGAATTTGATTTCATCAAATTGACTGATCAAACACCACTAATTTTGAAATTGAAGTTAAAATTGAGTTCCTCCATCTTCTTACTATTCAATAGCACCTTGAATCGCAAGTTTTGATGCCGGAACGAGCTCAAACGGAGCTTCGCTGGAAAACGGACTGTAGAGAGAGAAAGCTTCGATTACTCACCGGTGAGATCACGGCGGTCCGAGCTTTCAATCTGGGCAGATAGCTCTCATCCTGAGGTTTATCCTAGAATCATGAATCGCATCAATTGATGCTTAATTGAGTTAGAATTTCACCATTGAAATTCTGTCAGTTCTCTCTCTAGCACCAACAGGAAATTGTAGAGGGGAGCTGAATTGGCTTACCTTTCTGTCCTAATTCGGCCGTGGGAGGGTTGAGAAAGTGTTGGGAAAGCTTGGTTTGGCCTAAGGAGGGTTTGAAATGGCTGATTTCAACTCGGTCGAAATAGGACAGCTTCGGTCCGCTGGAGCTGCATTACTGTTTCATCACGCCGGTGCTTCTTCAACGATTCTCGGATTGACTAGAGTTTGCTATCTGATAGTTGACTTCTCCCCGGTTCTAAAGAGTCCGACCTCTCCTTCTGAGGTTAAGAAAAATGTTCAAGTCAAAGCTGTGGTTCGAGTTTCATCGGGAAATGGAGTAGTAGAGAGAGAAAGAGGTACAATAATTAAATAAATATTAATTTGTGGCTATTTATGATAAGGTGTACCATCGCATAAAAAAAAATTTTGACCAAAATTTTGGGTTACAAAAAGATCATACTTCCCAAGAGGTCACCCATCCTCACACTACTCTCAGGGAAGCATGCTTAACTTTAAAGTTCTTATGGGATCTCACTCACCTAAACCAATTTGGTTTTTCTCTTCCAATTTATCTTAAGTTTCTTTTCAAAGGTTTAATGAATCGTTTTGATCATGTGAAAGCTGTAAATTTCCAAATTGCTTGTTGCCAAATGATTGGGTTTGTAAACTGGCTCATTTTTCTTACTTGGTTTGACCGATTCTTTTCCTGGTTTTCCTTAACCCAAAAAGGCAGGGTTTACACACCTCATTCTTACTTATCACAACATCTCTTGATGCTAACCCTTTTCTTGAGTTTAACTTACTCCTTAGATTCTCTTAACATGCTTCATTGGGTTTCTTTCACCGAAGCTGCCCTATTTCTGCCAAGTTGAAATTGGCAATTTTAAGTCCTCCTCAGGCCAAAGCAAGCCTTTCCAACACTTCCTCAGCCCTCCCATGGCCGAATTAGGAGTGAAAGATAAGCTAATTCGGCTCCACTTTGCAATTTTCGGTCGGTGTTAGAGAGAGAACCGACAAAATTTCAATGATGAAATTCTAACTCAATTCTACATCAATTGATGTGATTCTTGATTCTAGGATGAACCTTAGGATGAGAGCTATCTGCCCAGATTGAAAGCTTAGATCGTCGTGCCCTCATCAGTGAGTAAGCGAAACTTTCTCTCTCTACAGTCTATTTTCCAGCGAAGCTCCATTTGAGCTTGTTCCAGCATTAAAACTCATGATTCAACATTCTATGGAATCGTATGAACATGGAAGAACTCAATTTCAACTTCAATTTCAACAATTAGAGGTGTTTGATTGGTCAATTTGATTAAATCAAATTCGGCTATGTTAAAGAGTTGGAATTGGGGGAAATTTTGGGGAAAATTGGGGATTTTCAAAATTCAAAGGACCAAAATGCAATTTTATGAAATTGAGGGTCAATTAGGCATGAAAATAATGTTGGAGGACCAATTGAGGAATTTTGGAATTTTTGGGGCAAAATGGTAATTTTGGAAAAGTGGGAGGACCAAATTAGAAATTTGGGAAATTAATCCCCTTTTTGTGAAATGGAATAAATTGAGGTCCTATGATAAATTTTAGAAGTTTCGGGACTCAATTTGAGGAAAAACCGGCATTAGGGACTTAAAGTTAAAGAGAAATAACTTTAGGGATCTAATTACAAATAAATGAAAGTTTGACTTTCTTATTCATTTAGAATGAATGAAGGCGATTAGGCCGAAGGATAATGAACCGAGATGTTCATATCGTGTAGGAACATGAAGTACCGGGAATGCCAGCAAGGACAAGCTCACGTGAATACAAAGAACCAGTCTAGTGGAATTCATGACATTAACGGGTGAGTGGGTTTACTAACATCATACCCGGTTGGGATGATGAGCACAGCTTAAAGATAAAAACCACTTACCGGTTGTGAGTGGGATTATATATCATACCCAGTTGGGGATAATAAGTACCTCAGTATAAAATCCACTATTTAATTGTATTTTAATCATCATCACTTAGAGAAAGTGATGTGAAAATTTTGTAGAAAAACTACTTACCGGTTGTAAGTAGATCATACTCGGTTGGTATGATGAGACATGCTCGAAGGAAGTTCAAAACCCGTTCATCGATTATGAACGAAGATGTCCATATACTGGTCGGTATAATGGATAGTAAAAATTGATTTTGTCGGAAGTGTTCACCCTTGACTGTGTGCTAATGCTTAAACTATTTGAGAGACTTTCTTAACGGGAGCTCGAATAGCTCTTATAGGCTGGAGGCCTCAGTTTTGGAACTTGAGGGCTAAAATGCCCAGTTTTTTAAAAACTCGAACAGTGGGCCATTGGCTAATAGACACGAGCAGGAGCTCATAAACGAACATGATATATATGTGCCATTAAACCTTAATAAGTAAATTGTTTGGTCATGGTACCAAGGTAGGTCCGACATACTCAGACAACTAGTAGCAGTACGACATGACCGGTCTCTAGACAAGTCAAAACAAATAGTTATCAATTGAGTTGAAAGTCGGGACCGTTGGGATTGATGGCACCACATATTACATGGAAATTTAAGAAAACTTTGTTTGTGCATGCACTATGAGTACGGGATCATCAAGAAGCACATGAGGGGTAGTGATGTGTCCTAAGGGCCTTGGACGACCCAGTGAGTATAAGGGTAGATCGTCGTTCTAGGTGTCTATGCGAATTTAGAGTAGCACCATGCACATGAGACTGGGGTGGGGACAAGATGAGGTCTCTATCCTCATATGGGCACGAAGAAGCGATTTTGGGATTGAGGGTGGGATGTCGCGTACATCAACTCATTCCCAGGATAGAAGTGGTTGTGCTTCTATTCGGATGGCCGGTAAAGTCGCTTTGGGCCATATTCCAGGAGAGTGGCGGGTTGATCACGGGGATCCGACCAAACCGGGTTGGGGCGTGACAACTAGAGTGGATGTACGACCTATTTCCTTGAATACATAATCCATACTAGAAAATATAGTAACTAATAGGATTGATCTTAAAATTTTAAGATGGCTCCCAAGAGAAGAACCAAGAAAAGTAGGAATGACTCTATTCAATACCTTGTCTTCGTAAGAAGACAGCCCTAGAAGCTTCCCAATGCTTGAGGTATGGTAGAAGCCTCAAAAGCCAAAAGAGTTAGTATTCAAGAGGATGGTGCTAGGACCTATTGAGGTCACAGCTGAAAGTATGAAGGAAGCCAAGCATGAAGCCATAAAGGCCAGCAAGGTGCATATAACCTTACACAGAATGATGTTTATGAAGAATCCTGTATCTCCCTAGTTATTTTGTGATCATTTTCTATAGTAGGGCCAAAACACCCAACATATTGTATTCCTTTATTAATGAAGTACTCCAAATTCCTAAAAACCCTATCCCTCAAATGATGTGATCTTCATGGAAGATGGCCCCAAAGAAAGTGACCAAACAATCTTGTACTACCATAGAAACTAAGGAAAATCACATCCAAGTTAAGGAAATTGAATTAAGGAAACGAGAAATCTAGGAGGACTCTTAGAGTGATCAATTGACAAAGAAGACTCCACCAGAAAAACTCTCAAGGTACCCAGACTCAAGGACGAAGGAGCACTAAAACTAACAATTCCCTAGAAATATGCCAGGAGGAACCACTTATGTTCACGAAATTACAAGTATGAATAATAGGGACACTGTGTGGAGAAGTGCCCAACCCTACTAAGGACAGGAATCAAGTTAACCTATAGGGGAATAGGACACGAAATGAAAAGCTATCCCACACAACAAGGAGTTAGGACAATATTTTCCAAGAATAATGCCTCCACAGCTATAGGAAACCCGAAAGGTTACCATCCTTAGAAATACAACTCCTGCTCGAAACTTCAATTACATCCAAGAGTATGTTCTTCAATATTCTAGCATAATGGTAGGAAGAAAAAAAAGACGGACTAAAGGTAAGACCTCGATAAACCAAAAATAGAACAAAAAGAACTCTCCCTTGAAAGAAGAAAATTATAAATATTGGGAGCAAAGAAGGGAGAGTAACCACGAGAGAAGACAAGACGAACATTTGACGACAAATGGGATGTATTAGGATTACAAGAATGAATCACTTTGGAAAAAACAATGAAGCCAAATAGGAATTTCGGACCAACATGACAAAAGAAAGCAAGTTGTTACAACAAGATAGTCAAAAAGAATAAATGACACCCTAAGGAAGACCGGGGGGTAGAAAGGACTACACCCTAAAAAGGTAAGTGAGATGGACGTTAAGTACAGGAGGACTCAAGAAACAAGTGCCCTAAGAAACTTACACCAAAGGAATGGTGGAGGCGAGGCAGTTAACAAACTAATACATAGGAAAGCCATAATTTGAATTCCAACAAAGAAGAGAGAGGCAAAAATTCCAAATACTTGGGAAAAGAAGGATGAAAGAAATGCTTAAAAGGACCAAAGGCCAAATTAATGACTAAACTCAAGCCAAGAAAGGAATAGGCAAGCCTCTCACATAATGGTCAAGAAATCTTGAAACAAGGGAGATTTGAATGCTCCATAAAGAAATAGATAGGTACTGGTTACAAATGGGGATGCAGATAGACTATAAAAGATGTGCCTGCAAGATTTGAGGTGTCACAACCCGACCCGATTTGGTCGGATTCCCATGATCTACCAGTCAATCTCCCGGTTTATTAAAGGGTTTCCCCTTATTATAAACCATAAAGAATAAGGCATCCTTTAAAATGCACCTTTTCCTAGAGTAACATAAATCAAAATTGCATAATATTTTAAATTTATCATATCTATCTCACAGGCATCTTAGTTGATGGTCTTGAACGATAGGCTTTCCAAAATTTCCTGAAAGGGATATAAGGGAGGGGGTGAGTACAATGACTCAGAGAATGAGTTTTCAAAACTTTTAGCATTTAGGAAAAAGATTTGTATTGTAGTGTGCTAGACTCCTTTCTTTAAAAAATCCTTTCATTTCAAATCTTGGTTTTTACCACCATTTCTTATTAATCACAGTGTGTCATCACCCAACACACATCCATCATCATGAAGGTCAAACACACATTCGTAGGCTAGTACGTCCACTAAACCCACTTATGGTGTCAAAGCAACTTTATCGGCCACCTAGATAGAAGCACGTCCACTTCTACCATGAGAATGAATGGATGTTCGCGACATTCGCCCTCAATCCCGAAACCAATTCTCCGTGTCCATATGAGGACTGAGACCTCATCCCATCCCCACTCCGGTCTCAAGCGCTTGGTGCTACTCCAAATTTCGCATGGTCACCTGGTACGACGAACTGCCCTTATACTCACCAGGTTATCCAGGGCACTTAGGACGCATCACTACCCCTCTTGGGCATCTTGATGGTCCCGTAATCACAGTGCATGCACAATTAGTATTTTCACATTATGCCATATAATCTATGGTGCCACTAGTCCAACGGCTCTAACCCTCAACTCAACTTGTAGTTGTTTGTCTTGACTAGTCTATCGACCTATCATGTCGCACTACCGCCAGTTAACTGAGCATGTTAGCCCTGTCTTGATACCATGGCCAAACAATTCGTTTATTAAAGTTTTATGGCACATATCTCATGTTTGTTTATGAGATCCTGCTTGTGCCCACTGGCCTATGGTCCACTTGTTCGAGATTTTCAAAACTGGACATGATAACCCTCAAGTTCCAAAATCGAGGCCCCCGGCATATAAGGGCTATGCGAGCTGAAGTCAAGAAAGTCTCCCAACTCGTTTAAGCATTGGCACACAGTGAGGGGAGAGCACTTCCGATAAAATATGTTTTCAACTGTCCTTCTTACCAATAGAGTATGAGGACATCTCTGCTCCTAACCGATAAACGGGTTTTTCCACTTCCTTCGAGGAAGTTTCATCTTACCAACCAGGTATAATCTACTTACAATCGATAAGGAGTTTTTCGGCGTGATTTTCACATCACTTATCTAAGCTGTGATGTTTAAAATACCACTAAATAGTGGGATTCTCATTAGGAGGTACTTATCATTCCCAACCGAGTATGATATAAAATCCCACTCACTTGTTAATGTAGTGAATTCCACTAGACCAGTTCATTGTATTCACGCGAGCTTGTCCTTACTAGCGTTCCTGGTACCTCATATTCCTACACGATATAAACATCTTGGTTCATTATCCATCTGCCTAATAGCCTTCATTCATTCCAAATAAATGAGAAAACTAAACTTTTATTAATTTGCAATTAGGTGCCTAAAGTTATTTTTCTTTAACTTTAAGTTCCTAATGTCGGTTTTTCCTCAAATTGAGTCCCGAAACTTTTAAAATTCACCTTGGGACCTCAATTTATTCAAATTTACAAAATGGGGTTTAATTTCCCAAATTTCCAATTTGGTCTCCAAACTTTTCCAAAATGACCATTTTGCCCTTCCTTTACAAAAATGGTAAGTTTCACCCCAAAAATTCTAAAATTCCTCAATTGGCCCTCAAAAATTTTTATCATGCCCAATTGACCATCAATTTTATAAAATTGCATCTTGGTCCTTCGAATTTTTGAAAATCCCCAATTTCAACTCCTTAACACAAACGAATTTGATTTCATTAAATTGACTGATCAAACACATCTAATTGTTGAAATTGAAGTTAAAATTGAGATCCTACATCTTCATACGATTCAATAGCACTTTGAATCACAAGTTTTGACGTCGGAACGAGCTCAAATAGAGCTTTGCCAGAAAATAAACTATAGAGAGAAAAAGCTTCAAAAGCTTACCGTCAAGGCACCCCAGTCCGAGCTTTCGATCTGGGCAGATAGCTCGCATCCTGAGGTTCATCCTAGAATTAAGAATTGCATCAATTCATGCCAAATTGAGTTAGAATTTCATCATCAAAATTCTACTGGTTCTCTCTCTAGCACCGATCGAAATTTGTAGAGGGGAGCCAAATTGGCATACCTTTCCATTCTAATTCAGTCGTGGGAGGGCTGAGGAAGTGTTGGGAGGGCTTGGTTTGGCCGTCGGAGCTGCCTCATAGTTCCATCACGCCGGCGCTTTTCCGATGACCCTCGTAGCAAACAGAGACTACAGGCATGTCGCTGACTTCTCCTCGGTTCTAAAGAACCCAACCTCACCTTCTTTGGCTTAGAAATGACCCTATATTAGAGCTCTGGTTCGAGCTTCATTGGAAAATGGAGCAGTTGAGAGAGAGTGAGCTTTTCAGGTGTGAAGAGGATGAATGGGGAGGGGGTCTTCTTGGCCATCCGATTGGCACCTTTACGACATGCATTGATGGTTGGAAACGTATTGAACGGAGACGTTTCTTCTTCGTCGGACTGGACCGGTCTCACAAGCATTTATTATAAAATATAAAGAGTAGGGCATCCTTATTATAGATTGTAAAGAGTAAGGCATCCTTTAAACTTGTACCTTTTCCTAAAATAACATAAATCAAAACTGCATAATATTTTAAATTTATCATACTTGTCTCACAGGCGTCTTAGTTGATGGTCTTTAAGGGTAGGGTTGTGGGAATTTTCTGAAAGGGGTGTAAGGGAGGGGGTGAGTATGACTACTCAGGTAATAGCTTTTTCAAGACTTTTAACTTTTATGAAAAAGACATGTATTGGAGTGCGCCACACTCCTTTCTTTCAAAAATCCATTCATATCAAATCTCAGTTTTTACCACCATTTTCTTATTAATCACGGTGTGTATCACCCAACACACATCCTTCATCATCAAGGTCAAACAGACATTCACAGGCCAGCTCATCCATTGAACCCACTTGTGGCGTCGGAGTGACTTTATCGGCCACATAGATAGAAGCACGCCCACTTCTATCTTGAGAATGAGTGGATGTATGCATCATCCAACCTTCAATCCCGAAATAAATTCTACGTGTCCGTATGAGGACAGAGACCTCATCCCGTCCCCACCCCAGGTTCATGCGCTTGGTGCTACTCCAAATTTCACACGATCACCTGGAATGACAAATTGCTCTTATACCCACCAGGTCGTCCAGTGCCCTTAGGATGCATGACTACCCCTCTTGGGTGTCTTGATGATACCATAATCATAGTGCATGTACAATAAGTATTTTCTTATCTTGCCATATAATTTGTGGTGCCACTAGTCTAACGCCCCCGACCCTCAACTCAACCCGCAGTTGTTTGTCTTGACTGGTCCGTCGACTTGTCATATTGCACTGCCGCTAGTTAACTAAGTATGTTGGTCCTGTCTTGGTACCGTGGCTAAACAATTCCTTTATTTAAAGTTTTATGGTATATAACTCATGTTTGTTTATGAGCTTCTACTCATGCCAACTCGCCTTAGGGCCACTATACGAGATTTTGAAAATCGAGCATATTAGCCCCTAAGTTCCAAAATTGAGGCCCCTGGCCTATAAGAGATATTCGAGCTCCAGTCAAGAAGGTCTCCCAAATAGTTGAAGCATTGGCACACATTCAAGAGAGAGAACTTCCGAAAAAATATGTTTTCAACTATCCATCATACCGGCCAGGTATAAAGACATCTCCGCTCATAACCGATGAACGGGTTTTCAACTTCTTTCGAGGAAGTTTCATCATACCAACTAGGTATGATCTACTTACAACCACTAAGTAGTTTTTCCGTATTTTTTTCACATCACTACTCTAAGTTATGATGTTTAAAATACCACTTAGTAGTGGGTCTTCATTTCGAGGTACTTATCATCCCCAACCGGGTATGATATAAAATCCCACTCACTTGTTAATGTAGTGAATTCCACTAGACTGGTTCTTTGTATACACGCGAGCTTGTCCTTACTAGTGTTCCTAGTACTTAATGTTCCCACATGATATGAACATCTCGATTCATTATCCTTCGGCCCAATAGCATTCATTCATTCCAAATGAATGAGAAAACCAAACTTTTATTTATTTTCAATTAGGTCCCTAAAGTTATTTCTCTTTAACTTTAAGTCCCTAATGCCCATTTTTCCACAAATTGAGTCCCAAAACTTTTAAAATTTATCATAGGAACTCAATTTATTCCATTTCACAAAAAGAGTTTTAATTTCCCAAATTTCCAATTTGGTCCCCCCAACTTTTCCAAAATTACCATTTTGCCCTTTCTTTACAAAAATGGTAAGTTTTACCCCAAAAATTCCACAATTACACAATTGGTCCTCTAACATTATTATCATGCCCAATTGAACCTCAATTTCATAAAATTGCATTTTGGTCATTCAAATTTAAAAAATTCCCATTTTTCCCCAATTTCAACTCCTTAACACAGTTGAATTTGATTTCATCAAATTGACCGATCAAACCCTTCCAATTGTTTAAATTGAAGTTGAAATTGAGTTTCTACATGTTCATATGATTCAATAGCACTTTGAATCATATGTTTTAATGCTGAAACGGAGCTTCGCTGGAAAATAGATCGTAGAGAGAAAAAGCTTCGAAAGCTTACCGTCAGGGGCACAGTGGTATGAGCTTCCATTTTGGGCAGATAGCTCTCATCCTAATGTTCATCCTAGAATCAAGAATTACATCAGTTGATGAAAAAATTGAGTTAGAATTTCATCATTGAAATACTACCAGTTCTCTCTCTAGCACTTGTCGGAAATTGCAGATGGGAGTCGAATTAGCTTACCTTTCAGTCCTAATTCGGCCGTGGGAGGGCTAAGAAAGTGTTGGGAGGGCTTGGTTTGTCCAGAGGAGGGCTAGAAATGGCCAATTTCGGTTCGTTGGAGCTGCTTCACTATTCCATCATGTCAGCGCTTCTCTGGTGACCCTTAGAGCAAATAGAGACTATAGGCATGTAGCTGACTTCTCCTCGATTCTAAAGAACCTGACCTCGCCTTGTTTGGCTCAGAAAAGTGCCCATATCGGAGGTCTAGTTCAAGCTTCACTGAAAAATGGAACTATTGAGAGGGAGTAGAGTTTTCAGGTGTGGAGGGGATGAATGGAGAGGGGCACTTTATATAGTTAGCTCGGGGACTCGTCGACCATCTGTTTGGCACCCTTATGACAGACATTGATGGCCTGAAACGTATTGAACAGAGATATTTCTTCTTCGTTGGTGCTGCTTCAATTTTTCGGTGAGTGAACAGTGTTGTCATCTAAAGGAAGAAGATGACACTATTCCGAGCCGGACCGGACCGGTCCTTATCGGGTTCAAAACTTAAACTGGCTGGTTCACCCCTCATTTGACTGAGTTTTTCAAATCTAAAAATTTCTAAATTCATTTTCTACCCAATAGTGGTCTCAAATCTCAAATTTGATTTTTTTAAGCCACTTAGAAAAATGAATTTAGAATCCGGTTCAATAGTAGTTAAAACCAGTTCAATCTGGTTTGGATCCAGTTCACCTGAACCGGTTTAGTTTTCGTCTCCAATTCATTCTCAAGTCTATTTTCATGACTTTTGGGACTCTTTGGGTCACTCGGGATCCACAAATTTCCCGGTTTGCCCTTTTTTCTATCGATTCCGATTCATGAACCAACTCAGTTCATAAACCAGTTCAATCTAGTTGGATCCGGTTTATCTATGCCAATCTATTTTTTTTCTCTTCCAATTTGTCTTAAGGTTCTTTTACAAGGTTTTATGAACCCTTTAGATCACCCGAGAGTTGTAAATTCCCAAATTGCTCATTCCCAAATGATCGAGCTTGTGAAGTAGTTATGTTTTCTTACTCGGTTTGACCGGTTCTTTTCATGGTTTTTCCTTAACTCAAAAGGGCGGGGTTTACAACTCTCCGCTCCTTTTAGGAGTTTTGTCCCCAAAAATTAACCAATATATTCCACATCGGGAATAATTTCCCTTAATGTCAACTTGGGTTTTTCTTAACATGCTAACAGTTCGATTTCACTTTTGCTTAGTCCTCGTAATCATTTATCTAAGGAATTTCTTTTTGTTTATCATGCTTACTCCTTCCATGGAGATATAATAATAAGGCATGTGTGGCTCATTAATCTAAATGTATATTTTTAGGTTCACATCTCCCTTTACTTAGGGTAAGGTTCTCCCTTTTGGGGTTTTTACTCAAGATTTCAAGATTGGGAGTTCCAAGGCACCCAATTGTTTCTTTGTCTAGTTATTCTCTTTATCGTTGAAACCCCTAGCTCAACACTCTTTCAAGCATTACGTGCTTGTTTTCACAGGTTTTTGTGTTATTATTCTTTCATCCCAATTTGACCCATCTTTCATCCGTCATTGATTACAACTTCGGTCAAATTTATGTTTGACCTCGTTATATTTACTAACTGACTCCTTCTTACTCAAGTTACATTTTACTCGGGACTGTTGGTGTTTATATGTCTCTTACGACATTATATAGTTTTGAACCTGTCTTTATCCATCAGACTTCTACAAACACCTCTTTTAGGGTTGTTTCCAACTTTCCAGTCTCTCAGGGATTGTATAACTTCATTCCTCTTTTCTTTTGGTAGTATTCCTCGACTACCTTTACCGTTGTCCACATCAACTTACAAAATTGTGTCGTTTATCCTTACCCACTCATCCTTTTTCAACTTCGTTATTAAGTCTTTCCGGTTCCAATTATTTGATTTCTAAATGTTTTACTGACATGCTGGGATTCATCCTTTCTTAGGTTTATCCTCATTCCCAATGACATCCTTTACTCAAAGATTTTCCTTTGGCCTTAATCCACTCTTATATGTTCGTAATCATTTCATAGTTCATTATTCTCGTTTGACACTTTTTTAGTCTATTGTTTTGTTTGAAGAGTCCTCTTTTTACGATTCCATTCTCCAATATGTCCCCAAGGTAGAGACTTTCGTTCTTGGAGCTACATGCTCAACCTTCTTACCATTCTTTGAAGGTTTCTTCCTCCGTTTTCCTTACTTTTCCTTCTATACTATGGCATTTTCCTGCTTTGAATCTTTCCCCATCTTAAAATTCCATTTTGCCCCTTATTCTTTATTTGATGAACTTATTAGTCTTATTTCGTGTACTTCATACTATGCTCAGCCGTCCACTCTTTATGCTTCATTATACGCGTGTGGACTATATCCTGTCTTACCAATTGTGGTTATTCCTCCATAACCACATCTTATTTGGAGGCTTACTTTCCCATCGTTTCTCAGACGTTCTTTCCTTCATTACCTTATTATGGATAGTCCACTCATTCTTACTTGTCACAACATCTCTTAATATGCTTCCTTGGGTTTCTTTCACCTTAGCGTGCATTTTATTTGTGAATTTGTCTCCTCACCTCTCGCCACCTGGTTCCATTTCTTCTTTATTATGTCATGTATCATTTCTTAGTATTTCCTTATTTGGGAGGATTCTTACCCTTTTCTCTCGTATTTTCTTTTTCATACATCCTTGAAGACACCTAACTTTAAATGATGTCCCTTGATTGTATTTTTTTATGTTTACCTTTACTCTTGAGATCCTACGTATACGTTTTTTGTACTCCATCCTCATTCTCACTCATACCTCAGTACATGTCTAGAGCTCACATCCACCTAATTTCAAAATCTCTTGATCACCCTTCCAGAGGTTCTCTTAACCATCTCAAGACTTTTAATTATAAATCCGATTTTGGCCATTGATTTGTTTTAAGAATTTTCCTTCGTTCTTCTTTTCCAATGATTTGGCCTCTTCACTCCTCCCTTCTTTATCATTGTTTAAATCCATGGTTCTCTCGAAGACCAGTTTTTTAACTACCTCCTTCCCACTATTTTTCTGATCAAATCATCTAGGTAGCTATATCACTCATCCTTCATGCCCATCATTTTGTTCTTCATAGAGTGTAGTCTTTACTACATCTCAGCCTTTCTTAGGATTTTGTTTATTCTCTTTGACCATCTTGTTGCTACTAATTTCTACTTGGTTCTCTTGGAATTGTTATTTGGCTCTATTACTCATCTAAAGTAGGTCATACTTGGCCTCTGATACATCCTTCCTTCAAGAAGTTTCTAATGATAGATTGGTTCCTTACACTTAACGTTATGTCCATCCGCCAACCAATGATTCCTTCGAGGTACATAGTTGTATGCATCCCTCTAGAGTTCCCTTTCATAATGTATTCCTTCTCTTCTTCACTCTCACTGTGTCATTCCCTAGAGTTTCTAGAGGACATTTTTCTATGTTTGCCCCTTATGAGAGGGTTCTAGGTATACTTCCCATGTACCTTATCCCTATTCTTGTGGTATCCTTCTCGGTTTGACCTTCTTAAGAAGAAGTCTAAATTTGGCATTCACCTCGCCATTTCTTGACCTACTTGTTAACCGCTTACTTAACATGCTCCATGGTTTCAGTCTCTAGTCATTCATCTCTTTTCTGACCTTTGAGGAGTTATTGCCCTAAATCTATGAGGTGTGGAACACTCCTTCCTCTAATAGTTTATCTTGGTACTTGTCCTTAGTAAGGTTGGGCACTTCTTCATGTAATGTCCCCATCATTCATACTTGTAATAGGTTATTCCCTTGCATGGATTGTTGTTGTCATGCCCCGACCCGGTTTGGTCGGATCCCCGTGATCAACCCGCCATTCTCTCGGTTTATTAAAGGATTTCCCCTTATTGTAAACCGTAAAGAGTAAGGCGTCCTTTAACCTGCACCTTTAACTGGAATAGCATAATCAAAACTGCATAAAATTTAAAACTTTACATACCTGTCTTACAGGCATCTTAGTTAACGGTCTTTAAGGGGAGGCTTTTTGAGATTTTCTGAAAGGGATATAAGGGAGGGGGTGAGTACGACTACTCAGTGAATGGGTTTTTAAAAGATTTTGACTTTTAAGAAAAATATTTATATGGAGTGTGCCAGAATCCTTTGTTTTAAAAAATTCCTTCATTTAAAAATTCGGGTTTTCCACCATTTCTTATTTACCACGGTGTGTCATCATCCAATACACATCCTTCATCATAAAGGTTACACACATTCGCAAGTCAGTATCACTACTGAATCCGCTAGTGGCTTCGGAGCGACTTTTCCTGCCACCCGGATAGAATTACGACCACTTCTACCCTAGGAATGAGTGGATGTACGCGACATCCAACCCACAATCTCGAAATCACTTCTTCGTGTTCGTATGAGGACAAAGACCTCATCCTGTCCCCACCCTGGTCTCATGCGCTTGGTGCTACTCTAGATTTCGCACAGACACCTAGAACAACGAACTACCCTTATAGCCATAAGGTCGTCTAGTGCCTTTAGGATGATCACTACCCCTCATGGGCATCTTGATGATCCCGTACTCACAGTGCATGCACAAACAATGTTTTCTCATATTTCCATGTAATTTTGTGCCACTGGTCCAACGGCCCCAACCCTCAACTCATCCTGCAGTTGTTTATCTTGATTGGCCTGTCAACCTGTCATGTCTCACTACCGCTAGTTGACTGAGCATGTCGGTTCTATCTTGGTATCATGGCCAAAAAATTCACTTATTAAGTTTTATGGCACATATATCATGTTCATTTACGAGCTCCTGCTCGTGCCAACTAGCCTTGGGCCCACTGTATGAGATTTTCAAATTCGGGCATTTAGCCCCCAAGTTCCAAAACCGAGGCCCCCGGCCTATCAGAGCTATTCAAGCTCCCATCGAGAGGGTCTCCCAAATTGTTTAAGCATTGGTACACAGTCAGGGGAGAGCAATTCTAACAAAACATATGTTTTCTCTATCCATTATACTGCCCGGTATAAGGACACCTCCGTTCATAACCGATGAATGGGTTTTCAACTTTCTTCGAGGAAATCTCATCATACCAACCGGGTATGATCTACTTACAACCAGTAAATTATTTTTCCGCATGATTTTCACATCACTTCCTCTAAGTAGTGATGTTTAAAATACCATTAACTAGTGGGTTTTCATACCGAGGTACTTATCATTCCCAACCGAGTATGATATAAAATTTTCACTCACAATCGATAAGTGGTTTTAAAATTCTAAGTTGTGCTCATCATCCCAATCGAGTATGATGTTAGTAAGCCTACTCACCCGTTAATGACATGAATTCCACTTGACCGGTCCTTTGTATTCATGCGAGCTTGTCCTTGTTAGTGTTCCCGGTATTTCGCGTTCTTACACGATATGAACAACAACTTTGTTCATTATTACTCGACATAACAGCCTTGATTCATTTCCAATGAATGAGAAAACCCAAACTTTTAGTTATTTGCAATTAGATCCCTAAAGTTATCTCTCTTTAACTTTATGTCCCTAATGTCGGTTTTTCCTGAAATAGAGTCCCGTAACTTTTAAAATTTATACTAGGACCTTAATTTATTCAATTTCACCAAAAAGGGATTTAATTTCCCAAATTTCCAATTTGGTCCCCCAATTTTTCCAAAATTACCATTTTGCCCTTCTTTTACAAAAATGGTAAGTTTTCCCCCAAAAATTCCAAAATTCCTCAATTGGTCCTCCAACATTATGTTCATGCCCAATTGACCCTCAATTTCATAAAATTGCATTTTGGCCCTTTGAATTTCGAAAATCCCCAAATTTTCCCCCAATTTCAACTCTTCAACACTACCGAATTTGATTTCATCAGATTGACCAATCAAACACTTCTAATTATTGAAATTGGAGTTGAAATTGACTTCCTGCATGTTCATACGATTCTAAGAAACTTTGAATCACAGATTTTAACATCGGAACGCGCTCAAACGGAGCTTCGCCGGAAAACAGACTTTAGATAGAGAAAGCTTCGATTTCTCACCAGTGAGGGCATGGAGGTCCGTGCTTTTGATCTGGTCAGATAGCCCTCATCTTGAGAATCATCCTAGAATTAAGAATTGCATCAATTGATGTGAAATTGAATTAGAATTTCATCATTGAAATTATGTCGGTTCTCTCTCTAGCACCGGTCGAAAATTGTAGAGGGGAGTCGTATTGGCTTACCTTTCAGTCCTAATTCGGCCGTGGAAGGGCTGAGGAAGTGTTGGGAGGGCTTGGTTTGGTCTGAGGAGGGGTCAAAATGGTCAATTTCAGCTTTGCCGAAATAGGGCAACTTCAGTCTATCGGAGCTACTTCACTATTCCATCATATCGGCGTTTCTCTAGTGATTCTCGGATTGACTGGAGTTTGCTATCTGATAGTTGACTTCTCCTCATTTCTAAAGAGCCTGAGCTCTCCTTCCGAGGTTAAGAAAAATGTTCAAGTCGAAGCTCTGGTTTAAGCTTCACTAGGAAATGGAGCAGTAGAGAAAGAGAGAGAAGTGTTCGGGTGTGAGGAGAATGAATGGGGATGACCTCTTTATATAAGTGTAAAACCATGTATTAAATGGGAGAGATTTCTTACTAGTATTAATATTTCCATAAATTATTAGTATTAATTTCAAAATTTTAATTTTGGTATTAAATTATTTGTATTAATTCCAATAATTTAAATTGGGAAGTAAATTATTATTATTAATTTACACGAGAAGACAATTGCCCTTGTTAGGGTGTAGTCCTTTCTACTTCCCGGTCTTCCTTAGGTATGTTGGTCAAAGACTTTGATTTTTAACTTTTTTGCTTTTTCCAAAAGAGGTAGTACTTTAAAATTATATCACTTTTCCAAAGCAGGTTAGTCTTGGCCTCTGATACTTCCTTCCTTCAAGTAGTTTCTAATGAGGGGGTGGCTCTTTGCACATCTGCCAACCAATGATTCCATTTTACAACACATTCCTTCTCTTCTTCACTCTCACTGTGTCACTCCCTAGAGTTTTGGGGCATGTTTTTTTGTGTTTGCCCCTTATGAGAGGGTTCTAAGTATGCTTCTCATGTACCTTATCCCTATTCATGAGGTATCCTTCTCGGTTTGACCTTCTTAAGAAGTTTTTTGTATTCACCTCATCTTTTCTTGAACTCTTTTTGAATTGTTTATGTAACCCGCTCCATAGTATGAGTCTCCAATCCTTCATGTCCTTTAGTAGGGTTGGGCATCTCTTTAGGTAATGTCCCATCATCATTCCCTTACATGGATTGTTGTGGTTCTTCCTTTCCTTCGAGTGGAGCTTTTTCTAGGGTTACTATTGGTTTTGTGTTTTACCATTCTTGAGTCTAATCACTTTGACAGTTTTCTAGCTGAATCCTCCTAGGTTTTTTTATTCATCTTCCATCACTGGGATGCAACTCTTCCTTAGTTTCTAGGATAGTGTGGGTTTGTTTTATTTTCCTTAGGCCATATTCCTAGTAAGATCACATCCTCAGAAGATAGAGTTTTGGGGAATTTGAATCTTTTATTAACATGGGGATACAAAAGGTTGGGCTCTCAGCCCTATCACAGAAAATGGTCACAAATCAACTAGGGAGCTATGGAATTCTAGATAAGCATCCTCCTTTATACTTAGGGTTGTGCCATCAATAGGTCCTAGCACCATTCTCTAGGATGCTTCCCCATTTGGTCTTTCAAAATTTCTGCCAGGTGTCAGGCATTTGGGAAGCTTCTAGGGTTGTTTCCCTACGAAGGTAGGGTTTTGAGTAGAGCCCTTCCAAGTTTTCTTGGTTCCTCTCCTGGAAGCCATCTGAAAATTTTAGGATAAATCCTATTAGTTACTATATTTTCTAGTCTTGATTATGTGTTCGAGGAAACAAGCTCTGATACCACTCTAGTTGTCATGCCCTGACCCGGTTTGGTCGGATCCCCGTGATCAACCCACCACTCTTCCGGTTTATTAAAGGAAAAGAAGAACCACAACAATCCATGTAAGGGAATGATGATGGGACATTACCTAAAGAGATGTCTGTCTTACAGGCATCTTAGTTAATGGTCTTTAAGGGGAGGCCTTTCGAGATTTCCTGAAAGAGATATAAGGGAGGGGGTGAGTATGACTACTCAGTGAATGGGTTTTTAAAAGCTTTTGACTTTTAAGAAAAATATTTATATGGAGCGTGCCAGACTCCTTTGTTTTCAAAAATCCATTCATTTAAAAATTTGAGTTTTCCACCATGTCTTATTTACCATGGTGTGTCATCACCCAACACACATCCTTCATCATGAAGGTTACACACATTCGCAAGTCAGTATCACTACTGAACCCGCTAGTGGCTTCGGAGTGACTTTTCCTACCACACAGATAGAAGTACAACCACTTCTACCCTAGGAATGAGTGGATGTACGTGACATCTGACCCACAATCCTGAAATCACTTCTTCGTATCCGTATGAGGACAGAGACCTCATCCTGTCCCCACCCCAGTCTCATGAGCTTGGTGCTACTCTAGATTTTGCATAAACACCTAGAACGACGAACTGCCCTTACAGCCACTAGGTCGTCTAGTGCCCTTAGGACACATCACTACCCCTCATGGGCGTCTTGATGATCCTGTACCCACAGTGCATGCACAAACAATGTTTTCTCATATTACCATGTAATCTGTGGTGCCATTGATCAAATAGCCCCGACTCTTAACTCAACCTGCAGTTGTTTGTCTTGACTGGCCCATTGACCTGTCATATCGCACTGTCGCTAGTTGACTGAGCATGTTAGTCCTATCTTGGTATCATGGCCAAACAATTCACTTATAAAGTTTTATGGCACATATATCATGTTCATTTACGAGCTCCTGCTCGTGCCAACTAGCCTTGGGCCCACTGTACAAGATTTTCAAAATCGGGCATTTAGCCCCCAAGTTCCAAAACCGAGGCCCCCGGCCTATCAGAACTATTCGAGCTCCCATCGAGAAGGTCTCCCAAATTGTTTAAGCATTGGTACACAGTCAGGAGAGAGCACTTCCGATAAAACATATGTTTTTTCTATCCATTATACTACCCGGTATAAGGACACCTCCGTTCATAACCGATGAATGAGTTTTCAACTTCCTTTGTGGAAATCTCATCATACCAACCGGGTATGATCTACTTACAACCGGTAAATAGTTTTTCCGCATGATTTTCACATCACTTCCTCTAAGTAGTGATGTTTAAAATACCACTAACTAGAGGGTTTTCATACCGAGGTACTTATCATTCCCAACTGGGTATGATATAAAATTTTCACTCACAACCAGTAAGTGGTTTTAAAATTTTAAGTTGTGCTCATCATCCCAACTGGGTATGATGTTAGTAAACCCACTCACCCGTTAATGCCGTGAATTTAACTAGACTGGTTCTTTGTATTCACGCGAGCTTGTCCTTGCTAGTGTTCTCAGTATTTCGCGTTCCTACACGATATGAACAACAACCTTGTTCATTATTACTCGGCATAACAGCCTTCATTCATTTCCAATGAATGAGAAAACCCAAACTTTTAGTTATTTGCAATTAGGTCCCTAAAGTTATCTCTCTTTAACTTTAAGTCCCTAATGTCGGTTTTTCCTGAAATTGAGTCCCGTAATTTTCAAAATTTATCCTGGGACCTCAATTTATTCAATTTTACCAAAAAGGGGTTTAATTTCCCAAATTTTTCAAAATTTATCCCGTCGGTTCTCTCTCTAGCACCGGCAGGAAATTGTAGAGGGGAGTTGAATTGGCTTACCTTTTAGTCCTAATTCGGCCGTGGGAAGGCTGAGGATGTTAGGAGGGCTTGGTTTGGTCTAAGGAGGGCTCAAAATGGCCGATTTCAGCTTCAACGAAATAGGGCAGCTTCGGTCTGTCAGAGCTGCTTCACTGTTCCATCATGTCGGCTCTTCTCTAGTGATTCTCGGATTTACTGGAGTTTGCTATTTGATAGTTGACTTCTCCCCGGTTCTAAAGAGACTGACCTCTTTTTCCAAGGTTAAGAAAAATGTTCAAGTCGAAGCTCTGGTTTAAGCTTCACTAGGAAATGGAGCAGTACAAAGAGAGAGAAGTGTTCGGGTGTGAGGAGAATGAATGGGGATGACCTCTTTATTTAGGTGTTAAACCATATATTAAATGGGAGAGATTTATTACTTATATTAATATTGCCATAAATTAATGGTATTAATTTCAATAATTTAATTTTGGTATTAAATTATTTGTATTAATTACAATAATTTAATTTAGGTATTAAATTATTGGTATTAATTACAATAATTAAATATATATTAATTTATGGCTATTTATGATAAGCCGTGAATGTCACCCATCCTCATACTACTCTCGGGCAAGCACGCTTAACTTTAAAGTTTTTATGGAATCTAGTTCACCTGAACCAATTTGGTTTTTGTTTTCTAGTTTGTCTTAAGTTTCTTTTCCAAGGTTTAATGAACCCTTTGGATCACCTGAAAGTTGTAAATTTCCATATTGCTTGTTCCCAAATGTAAACCGGCTCGGTTTTCTTATTCGGTTTGACCGGTTCTTTTTCCGATTATCCTTAACTTAAAAGTGCATGGGTTTACAGTTATGGTTTCTTCTTTCCTTCTAGTATTGTGGGGCTTTTCTAGGGTTACTATTGGTTTGGTGCTTTGTCATCCTTGAGTTTGAACACTTTGACAGTTTTCTTTCTGAATCTCCTTTGCTAAAGGGTCATGGTAAGAGTCCTCCTAGGTTTCTTAATTCCCTAATTCATCTTCCATAACTAAAATGTAACTTTTCCTTAGTTTCTAGGATGGTGTGGGTTTGTTTGGTTATTTGCCTTAGGCCATCTTCCTAGCAAGATCACATCATTGGGAGTTAGAGATTTAAGAATTTGAGTACTTCATTAACAGGAGGATATAAAAGGTTGGGGTTTTAGCCTTATTACAAAAACATATTCACAGAATAGATAGGAGGTTACGGTTTTCTTGACAAGTATCCTCCTCGGTAAGATTATACTTCTGTACTAGTATTCCTGACTTTAAGCTTGACTCTCTTAGTACACAGGACTATGACCCTAACATGTCCTGGCACCATACTCCTTGGTGGTATCGGATATTTCCTCATTTGGTCCTTTGGAGCTTCTACTATATCTTGGGCATTAGGAAGCTTCTAAAGTTTTCTTCCAACGAGGACAGGGTATTGAGTAGAGTCATTCCAAGTTTTCTTAGTTCGTCTCCTAAGAGCCATCAGAAAATTTTAAGATAAATCTTATTAGTTACTATATTTTCAAGTCATGATGATGTATTTGGGGAATCAGGCTCTAACACCACTCTAGTTGTCACACCCCGACCTAGTTTGGTCGGATCCCCGTGATCAACCCGCCACTCTCCCAATTTATTTAAGGGTTTCCCCTTATTATAGATCATAAAGAGTAAGGCGTCCTTTAAACCTACACATTTTCCTGGAATAACATAAATAAAAACTACATAATATTTTAAATTTATCATACCTATCTCACGGGTGTCTTAGTTAATGGTCTTTAAGGGTAGGCTTTCTGGAATTTTCTAAAAGGGATGTAAGGGAGGTGTGAGTACAACTACTCAATGAATGGGTTTTTCAAAACTTTTAACTTTTAGGAAAAAGACTTGTATTGGAGTGTGATAGACTTCTTTCATTCAAAAATCCTTTCATATCAAATCTCAGTTTTTACCACCATTTTCTTATTAATCACGTTGTGTCATCACCCAACACACATCATTCACCAGGAAGGTCAAACAGACATTCATAGGTCAGCTCGTCCACTAAACCCACTTGTGGCGTCGGAGCAACTTTATTGGCCACCTAGATAGAAGCATGTCCACTTCTTCCTAGAGAATGAGTGGATGTATGTGGCATCTGAACTTAAATCACGAAATCAATTCTCCATGTCCGTACGATGACAGAGACCTCATCATGTCCCCACCTCGATCTCATGCACCTTGGTGCTACTCTAAATTTTGCAAGGTCACCTAGTACGATGAACTGCCCTTATACCCACTAGGTTGTCCAATGCCCTTAAGATGCATCACTACCCCTCTTGGTCATCTTGATGGTCCCATAATCATAGTGCATGCACAATAAGTATTTTTTTATCATGCCATATAATCTATGGTGCCACTGGTCCAACAGCCCTAACCTACAACTCAACCCGCAGTTGTTTGTTTTAATTGGTTCGTCGACCTGTCATGTCGCACTGCCGCTAGTTGAATGAGTATGTTGGTCTTGTCATGGTACCATGGCCAAACAATTCCTTTATTTAAAGTTTTATGGCATATAATGTTTTTTTACGAGCTGCTACTCGTTCCAACTAGCCTTGAGCCCACAGTATGAGATTTTCAAAATCCGGCATATTAGCCTCAAAGTTCCAAAACCGATGCCCTCGAGCTATAAGGGTTATTTGAGCTCCCGTCAAGAAGGTCTCCCAAATCATTTAAGCATTGGCACACAATCAAGGGAGAGCACTTCAAACAAAAATATGTTTTCAACTATCCATCATACGAACCAGGTATAAGGACATCTCTGCTCATAAATGATGAACGGGTTTTCAACTTCCTTTGAGTAAGTTTCATCATACCAACTAGGTATGATCTACTTACAACCGAAAAGTAGTTTTTCCGCATGTTTTTTACATCACTCCTCTAAGTTGTGATGTTTAAAATACCACTTAGTAGTGGGTTTTCATTTTGAGGTACTTATAATCCCCAATTGGGTATGATATAAAATCCAACTCACCTGTGAATTCCACTAGACCAGTTCTTTGTATTCACGCGAGTTTGTCCTTGCTGGCGTTCTAGGTACTTTGTGTTCCTACACGATATGAACATCTCAGTTCATTATCTTTCAGCCTAATAGCCTTCATTCATTCCAAATCTATGAGAAAACTAAACTTTTATTTATTTTCAATTAGGTCCCTAAAGTTATTTCTCTTTAACATCAAGTCCCTAATGCCCGTTTTTCCTCAAATTGAGTCTCGAAACTTTTAAAATTTATCATGGGACCTCAATTTATGCCATTTCACAAAAAGAGGTTTAATTTCCCAAATTTCCAATTTGGTCCCCCAACTTTTCCAAAATTACCATTTTTCCAATCCATTACAAAAATGGTAAGTTTTACCCGAAAAATTCCAAAATTCCTCAATTGGTCCTCTAACATTATTATCATGCCCAATTGACCCTCAATTTTATAAAATTTCATTTTGGTCCTTCAAATTTCAAAATTTCCTCAATTGGTCCTCTAACATTATTATCATGCCCAATTGACCCTCAATTTTTTAAAATTTCATTTTGGTCCTTCAAATTTCAAAATTTCCCAATTTTCCCCCTAATTTTAACTCCTTAACACAGTTGAATTTGATTTCATCAAATTGACCGATCAAACAATTCCAATTGTTGAAATTGAAGTTGAAATTGAGTTTCTACATGTTCATATGATTCCATAGCACTTTGAATTGTAAGTTTTTACACCATAACGAGCTCAAACGTAGCTTCGCCAAAAAACACACTATAGAGAGAGAAAGCTTTGAAAGATTACCGTCGGGGGAACAGCGGTCTGAGCTTTCAATCTGGGCAGAGAGCTCTCATGGTGAGGTTCATCCTAGAATCAAGAATTTCATCAATTGATGCCGAATTGAGTTGGAATTTCATCATCGAAATTCTGTCGGTTCTCTCTCTAACACTGGTCGAAAATTATAGAGATGGGCCAAATTGGCTTACCTTTCAGTCCTAATTCGGCCGTGGGAGGGCTGAGGAAGTGTTGGAAGGGCATGATTTGGCCTGAGGAGGGCACAAAATGGCCAATTTTAGCTCAGACGAAATAGGGAAGCTTCAGTCCGTCGGAGCTGCTTTACTGTTCCATCATGTCGGCACTTCTCTACCGACCCTTGAAGCAAACAGAGACTATAGGCGTGTAGTTGACTACTTCTTAGTTCTAAAGAATATGACCTCACCTTGTTTAGCTCAAAAAAATTGCCCATGTTAGAGCTCTGGTTTTGAGCTTCACCGTAAAATGGAGCTGTTGAGAGAGAATGGAGCTTTCAGGTGTGGAGAGGATGAATGGGGAGGGGCTCTTTATATAAGGAGCTCGAGGACTCATCAGTCGTTCGTTTGGCACCTTTATAACAGACATTGATGGCCTAAAATGTATTGAACGGAGATATTTCTTCTTCATCAGCACTACTTCGATTTTTCGGCGAGTGAACAGTGTTGTAATCTGAAGGAAGAAGACGAAACTATTCTGAACCGGACCAGACTGGTCTGAACTTGGTTCAAAGCTTAAACCGGCTGGTTCACCCCTCATTCGACAGAGTTTTTCAAATCTAAAATTTTCTAAATTCATCTAAATTCATTTTCTACCCAATGGTGTCTCAAATATGAAATTTGAATTTTTTAAGCCACCTAGAAAAATGAATTTAGAATCTGGTTTAATAGTGGTTCAAAACGGTCCAAACTGGTTCAATCTAGTTCACCTGAACCGGTTTGGTTTTCATCTCCAATTCATTCTCAAGTCCATTTTCATGAATTTTGGGACTGTTTGGGTCACTTGGGATCTACAAATTTCCTGGTTTCCCCCTTCTCTATAGGTTCCGATTCATAAACCAACTCGGTTCATAAATTGGTTCAATCTAGTTGGATCTGGTTCATCTAAACTGGTTTGTTTTTTCTCTTCCAATTTGTCCTAAGGTTCTTTTCCAAGGTTTTATGAACCCTTTGGATTACTCAAGAGTTGTATATTCCCAAATTGCCCATTCTGAAATGATTGGGTTTGTGAACCGGTTCAGTTTTCTTACTCGGTTAGACCGATCCTTTTCCTAATTTTTCCTTAACTCATAAGGACAGGGTTTAATCGCATGTTTGTTTATGAGCTCCTCATCATGCCAATTGGCCTATGGCCTACTGTACGAGATTTTTAAAATCAGGCATATTAGCCCCCAAGTTCCAAAACTGAGGCACCCATCCTATAAGAGCTACTCAAGCTCCTATCAATAAGGTCTCCCAAATCATTTATGCAGTGGTACATAGACATGGGAGAGCACCACTGACAAAATATTTTTTCAACTGTCCATCATATCGACCAGGTATAAGGACATCTCCACTCATAATCGATGAACAGCTTTTCCACTTCCTTCGAGGAAGTTTCATTATACCAACCAGGTATGATCTACTTACAACCAATAAGTAGTTTTTCTACGTGTTTTATTTTCACATCACACCTCTAAGTTATGATGTTTAAAATACCACTAAGTAGTGGGTTTTCAATTTGAGGTACTTATCATCCCCAATCGGGTATGATATAAAATCCTACTCACCCGTTAATACAGTGAATTCCACTCAACCTGTTCTTTGTGTTCACGCAATCTTGTCCTTGTCGGCTTTCCTAGTACTTCGTATTCCTACATGATATGAACATCCTTGTTCATTATCACTTAGCAATAGCCTTCATTCATTCCAAATGAATTAGAAAACCAAACTTTCTATTTATTTGTAATTAGATCCCTAAAGTTATTTTTCTTTAACTTTAGGTCCCTAATGTAGGGTTTTACTCAAATTGAGTCTTTAAACTTTTAAAATTCACAAAAGGGGTTTAATTTCCCAAATTTTCAATTTGGTTCTCCAATTTTTTTTCCAAAATTACCATTTTGCCCTTCATTTACAAAAATGGTAAGTTTTACTCCAAAAATTATAAAAATTCCTCAATTAGCCCTCTAACATTCTTATCATGCCCAATTGACCCTCAATTTCATAAAATTTCATCTTGGTCCATCGAATTTCAAAAATACCCAATTTTTCCCCAATTTCAACTTCCTAACATAGGAGGTTAAACACTTCTAATTATTGAAATTGAAGTTAAAATTGATTTCCGACCTCTTCATATGATTCAATAGCATTTTGTTTCGCAAGTTTTGATACTGGAACAAGCTTTAATGGAGCTTAGCCGAAAAATAGACTATAGAGGGAGAAAGCTTCAATTACTCACCGTCGGGGGCCTGACGGTCTGAGCTTTCGATTTGGGCAAATAGCTCTCATCCTAAGGTTTATCCTAGAATCAGGAATTACATCAATTGATGCCGAATTGAGTTAGAATTTCATCAAGGAAATTCTATCGGTTCTCTCTGTAGCATCGGTTGGAAATTATAGAGAGTGTCAAATTGGCTTACCTTTCAGTCTTAATTAGGTAGTAAGAGGGCTATGGAGTTGTTTGGAGGGCTTGGTTTGGCCTGAGAAGGGCTGAATTCGACCAATTTTAGCTTTGCCGAAACAGAGCAACTTCGATCTGCCGAAGCTATTTCACTGTTTGATTATGTCAGCGTTTCTACTCCCGGAGGTTGCTATCAGATGGCTTACTTACCCTAGAATCTAAAGAACTTGACCTCTCCTTCTGATGTTAAGAAAAATACCAAGTCAAAGCTCTAGTTCGAGCTACACCGGGAAATGAAGTAGTAGAGAGAGAGAGAAGTGTTCAGATGTGAGGAGAATGAATGGGGATGAGCTCTTTATATAGGTGTAAAATTGTGTATTAAAAATGGGGGAGATTTATTACTAGTATTAATGTTGTCATAAATTGATGGGTATTTATTAATATTAATTCCAAAGCATCCTAGCACTACTCTAATGCAAGCACGCTTAACTTCAATGTTCTGATGAAATCCAGTTCATTTGAACTGATCTGATTTTTCTCTTCTAATTTGTATTAAGGTTCTTTTCCAAGTTTTTATGAACCCTCAAATGATCGGGTTTGTTTACCGGTTTGGTATTTCTCACTCGGTTTGAACTGCTATTTTCTCAGTTTTTCTTAACTCAAAAAAGGTTTACAACTCTCCCCTCCTTTTATAACTTTTATCCTCAAAACTTAATCCGCATATTTCAAATCTGGGTTAATTTCCTTTAATGTTCACTTCCTCCTCTACTTAGGAAAAGATTTCTCCTCTTAAGTGTTCTTGCCCAGGATTTCAGGATTGGGAGTTCCAAAATACCCAACCATTCCCATGTCTAATTATTCTCTTGGTAGTTGAAACCCTTAACTCAATGTTCTTTCAAGCGTTACGTACTTGTTTTCATGATTTTCTTTGTTATCACCTTTTTGTCAATTTTGATCTTTAATTTGTTCATTATTTATTATAACTTTGGTCCAAATTTTTATATTTGACCTTGTCATGTTTACTGACTCTTCCTTACTATATTCTCCTCGAGATTACTAGGCTTACATGCCCCTTACAACATGGAATTTTCTAGGACGTGTCTCTATCCATTAGATTTCTAGAACATCACCTTAAGGGTCTCTCTTAGCTTTCCGACCTTTCAAAGATCGTATAACTTCACCCCTCTTTTCTTTTGATAGCATTCCTTAACTATCCTTTTACCGTTATTCTATCATCCTTCATGCCATTGAAATTATGTCCCGCATAACCGTATCGATTCCTCTTACCTACTCATCATTTCTCAACTTCTTTATTGGGTCTTTTCAATTCCAATCATTGGGCTTCCTGATGACTTATTGACATACCAGGATTTTTCCCTTCTTATGTTCTTTCTCTTCTTTTGTGGCATCCTTTATTCAAGGACTTTCCTTTTTCCTTAATCCACTCCTACTTGCTCATGACCATTTTACGATTCATTATTTCGAGTTGATCTCATTTTGGTCTATGTATTTATTGTTTTATTTGGGGGTTCCCTTCTTAAGGTTTCAATCTCTACTATATTCCTCAAAGTAGAGGTTTTAACCTTAAGAGTTACATGTTCAACCTTCTTACAATCCTTTGGAGATTCCTTCCTTCATTTTCTTACACCTTCTTCTATGTTGAGGCAATTTCCCACTTTAAATCCTTATTCATCTTAAAATTTTCTTTAATTCCTTATCTAAGGAATTTCTAATTGTTGGTCTTATTTCATATACTCTACACTATGCTCATCCGTTCATTCTTTAGGCTCCAATAAGTGAGCGTGGACTACGACCCGTCCTGATGTCAGTGGTTGTTTTCCCTAATTTATTTCTTAATTGAGGGCTTACTTCTCTAAGATTCCTCATATATTCTTTCTTTTATTCTCTTATTATTATAGTCCACCAACTCTTATTCATTACTACATTCTTTGATGCTACCATGCTATTTATCCATTCCTTTGGTTTAATTTACTTCTTAGGCCCTCATGAGTATTTTTCCTTGGTAGTTGATCTTTCCATCTCAGTCAGCATTTCATTTGTGAGATTATCATTCTTTCCATTTTGGTTAGTTCCATTTCCTCTTAATTGGGATACGTATGTCTTTCCGAGGCTTCCTTCCTTAGTAGGATTCTTTCCCTTTCTCCTGAATTTTTTTTATTTGCTCTAGGGAATTTCTACCCTTAAATGACACCCTTTGATGTTGTCTTCTCTTGTTTACCTTTACTCTTGAAATCTTGCGGGCACATCTTTTGTATTATATCCTCATCCTTACATGTACTTTGGTAAGTGTCTATTTCAAGATCTCTTGATCATGTGAGGGGCTTACCTACTCCTCTCTTGGCTTATGTTTGGTCATTAATTTGGCCATTGGTCTTTTTAAGGATTTTCCTTCATCCTTCTTTTCCCCAATATTTGGCCTTTCCACTTCTTCCTTCTTTGCTGGAGTTTAATCTATGACCCTCACGAGGTTTAGTGTGTTACCTGCCTCGCCTCTACTATTCACCTTGTATAATTCGCTTGAGGCAGTTTTCTCTCGAATCTTCTTATCCTTAATGACTCTTCTAGTGCCCTTTTTAGGGTGTATTCCTTACTACTTCCCGGTCCTCCTTAGGGCGCCATTCATTCTCTTTGACTATCTTATTTTTATGGTTTGCTTACTTTTACTATGTTGGTTAGAGACTCCAATTTTGACTTCTCTACTTTTTCCAAAAGAAGTTGTACTTGCAATCTCAAGACATCCCATTTGTCATCAAATGCTCAGCTTGTCTTCTCTTGTGGATGTACTCCTTTCTTTGCTCCTAAATTGTTGGAATTTTCTTCTTTAAGGGAGTATTCTTTTCAGCTACCTTTTGTTCTATTTGTGGTTTTATTGAGGTCCTACCTTTAGCCATTTTTCCTTCATGCCACTTCGCTAAGATCTTGAAGAGCTTCCTCATGTCCATGGTTGAAACTATGAGCTGGAGACGCGTTTCTTGGGATGGTATCCATTTGGATTTCCTATAACTATGAGAGCGTCTTTCTTGGAAAGTATTGTTCTAAATCCTAGTGGTGTGGGACAGTCCTTCATTTCATGTTCTATTTCCTTTGTACCTTATAATAGGTTGTTCATTGCTTAGTTACCCCAAGAGTTCTCCTAGACTCCTTATCATGACGATTTTCTTGTCATGCCTTCTTTACCTAATAATCTCCTTGATTCATTCCTTTATCCTTGATCTCTGTGGTGTCTAGGGAATCATAGTTTTCTTTGGTTACTTTTCTTGAGGCCATCTTCCTAACAAGATTACATCCATTGAGAGACAAGGTTTCTAGGAATTGGGAGTACTTCATTAATAGAAGAGTACAATATGTTGGGGGGTTTTTCCCTATTACAGAAAGTGGTCACAAAATAAATAGGGAGCTTTTGTACTTAGAGTTATGTCCTCAATAGGTCCTAGCACCATTCTCTTGGATACTTCCCCATTTGGTATTTTGAGATTCCTACAATGCTTCAGGCATTGGGAAGCTTCTAGGATTGTCTTCCTACGAGTACATGGTGTTGATTAGAGTCATTCGTAGTTTTCTTGGTTCCTCTCATGGGAGCCATCTGAAAATTTTAAGATCAATCCTATTAGTTACTATATTTTCTAGTATTGATTATGTATTCGAGGAAACAGGCTCTAATACCACTTAAGTTGTCATGCCTCGACCCAATTTGGTGGGATCCCCATGATCAACCCGCCACTCTCCTAGTTTATTAAAGAGTGTCCCCTTATTATAAACCGTAAAGAGTAAGGCATCCTTTAAACTTGCACCTTTCCTGGAATAACATAAATCAAAACTACATAAAATTCTAAATTTATCATACCTATCTCGTAGGTGTCTTAGTTGTTGGTCTTTAAGGATAAGCTTTTTGGAATTTCCTAAAAGAGATATAAGGGAGGCGGTGAGTACGACTACTCAGTGAATGAGTTTTCAAAATTTAACTTTTAGAAAAAAGATTTGTATTGGAGTGTGTCAGACTCCTTATTTTCTTTCAAAAATCCTTTCATTTCAATTCTCTATTTTTATCATGATTTCTTATTAATCATGGTGTGTCATCACCAAACACACATCCTTCATCATGAACATCAAAAACACACAATCGTAGGCCAGCCCGTCCACCGAACCCACTTGTGGCGACGGAGCAACTTTATCGACTAACTAGATAGAAGCACGTCCACTTCTACCTTTAGAATGAGTGGATGTATGCGACATCCAACACTCAATCCTGAAATCAATTCTCCATGTCCGTATGAGGACAGAGACCTCATCCCGAACCCACCCCAGTCCCATGTGCTTGAAGCTACGTCGAGCTTCACATGGTCACCTAGTCCGACGAACTGCCCTTATATCCACCAGATCGTCCAAGGCCCTAGGACACATCACTACCCTTCTTGGGCATCTTGAAGGTCCCATACTCACAGTGCATGCATAATCAGTATTTTTACATCATGCCATATAATCTATGGTGCCACTAGTCCAACTGCCCTGACCTTCAACTTAACATGTAGTTGTTTGGTTTGACTAGTCCAGAGACCTGTCATGTCTCACTACCACTAGTTGACTAAATATGTCAGTCCTGTCTTGGTACCATGGCCAAACAATTCATTTATTTAAAGTTTTATGGCATATATCTCATGTTTGTTTACGAGCTCCAGCTCGTGCCAATTGGCATAGGGCCCACTGTTCGAGATTTTTAAAATTGGGCATATTAGCCCACAAGTTCCAAAATTGAGGCCCCCGACCTATAAGAGCTACTCAAGCTCCCGTCAAGACGGTCTCCCAAATTGTTTAAGCAGTGGCACACAGTCAGGGGAGAGTACTTCTGACAAAATATGTTTTCAACTGTCCATCATATCGACCGAGTATATGGATATCTCCGCTCATAACAGATGAACGGGTTTTCCACTTCCTTCAAGAAAGTTTCATCATACCAACCGGGTATAATCTACATACAACTGATAAGTAGTTTTTGCGCGTGATTTTTTTTCACATCACTCCTCTAAGTTGTGATGTTTAAAGTACCACTAAGTAGTGGGTTTTCAATTCGAGGTACTTATCATCCCCAACTGAGTATGATATAAAATCCTACTCACCTATTAATGTAGTTAATTCCACTCGACCGGTTCTTTGTGTTCACGTGAGCTTGTCCTTGCTGGTGTTCCTGATACTTCGTGTTCTTACCTGATATGAACATCGTTGTTCATTATCCCTCAGCCAAATAGCCTTCATTCATTCCAAATGAATGAGAAAACCAAACTTTTTTTATTTGCAATTAGGTCCCTAAAGTTATTTTCTTTAAATTTAAGTCCCTAATGCTAGTTTTTCCTCAAATTGAGTCACGAAACTTTTAAAATTTACCGATGAATGAAGGCTATTAGGCCAAAGGATAATGAACAAGGATGTTTATATCGTGTAGGAACACGAAGTAACGTGAACGGCAGCAAAGACAAGCTCGTGTGGAGGAAAAGAGCCACATAAGAGGAATTCACTACACTATCGGGTGAGTGGGAATTTTCACATCATACCCAGTTGGGATGATTAGTACCTTAGAAATGAAAACCCATTATTCTGTGGAATTTTTAACATCACACCTAGTTAGAATGATGTGAGAAAACACTCAAAAAAACTACTTACCGATTGTAAGTAGATCATACCCGGTTGGTGTGATGGACATGTGAAAAGTGATTTTGTCAAAAGTGCTCTCCCTTAACTATGTGCCATTGCTTAAACATTTTGGGAGACCTTCTTGATGGGAGCTCAAATAGCTCAAAAATGTCGGAGGCCTTGATTTTGGAACTTGGGGGCTAAAATGTCCGATTTTGAAAATGTCGTCCAGTGGGCCCAAGGCCAGTTGGCATGAGTAGGAGCTCGTAAAAAAGCATGATGTTAAGCCATGAAAACTTTAATGAATGATGTGATTTGGCCATGGTACCAAGACATGACTGACATAGTTGATGGATTGGCGCCGATGAAACAAGATAGTTCGACAGATTAGTCGAGACAAACAGTTGCATGTCAAGTTGAGTGTTGGGGCCGTTGGACCAATGGCACCAAAAATTTAATGGCTTATGAGGAAAATTATTGTTTTGTGCATGCACTAAGGTTCATGACCATCAAGATGCCCAAGAGGGGTAGTGATGCATCCTAGGGGCTAATGGATGACATGGTGGAGATAAGGGCAATTTGTCGTGCTAGCAATCAGGGAAGCTCGACGTAGCTTCATGCACACGAGACCGAGTTGGGTTGGGATGATGTCTCTGTCCACATATAGACACAGAGTTTTCTTTTCGGGTTTGAGGGTTGGATGTTGTGTACATCCACTCATTCCCAAGGTAGAAGTGGGCGAGCTTCTATCTAGGTGGTTGATAAAGTCACTCTGACGCAACAAGTGGATGCAGTGGACGAGATGCCCAGTGAATGTGTGATCCCTTCATGATGAAGGGCGTGTGTTGGTTACTAAACACACCATTTGTGGTTAATGATGAGTAATGGTTTTGAAAACTGAGAAATTGAAGAAGAAAGAATTTTAAAGGAAATAAGTAATCTGGCACACTCCAATTCAAACTATTTTTCTGAAAATCATATTTCAAACAGTCATTCACTGAGTTGTCGAACTCACCACCCTCCATTTACCCCTTTTCAAGAAATAAATGGAAAAACTGACCTAAAGACCTTCAACTAGATAAACATGCAAGACAGGTTTATAAGTTCAAATTTTATTTAGTTTTGATTAAGGTTATTCCAAGAAAGGTATAGTTTTAAAGAACGCCTTACTTCTCACAATTTAAAGAAGGGGAAAACCCTTAAAAAACTGGGAGAGTGGTGGGTTGCTCACAGGGATCTGAACAAACTAGGTCGGGGCGTGACATAAGGTTTTTAGGGTTTTATGCTTTTTTTAGGCTTTTAGAGTTTTTTTAGGGGTTTTTGGGTTTTTTAGTTTTTTTAGTGTTTTAGGTTTTTTTATGTTTAAGGTTTTTTAAGTTTTATTGAGTTTTTTAAAGTTTTTGTTTTGGATTTTTGCGGTTCTTAATGTTTTTTTAGAGTTTTTTGGGCTTTATGGTTTTTTAGACTTTTTAGGGGTTTTTGAGAGTTTTTTTATTAGTTTAAAGGTTTTTTAAAGTTGTTTTAGGGTTTTTTAGGATTTATGGTTTTTAGGGGGTTTAAGGGGTTTTTTTAAGGATTTTTAATGTTTTTAGGGTTTTTTTTAAGTTTTGGGGTTTTATTAGTGATTTTACGAATTTTATAGGTTTTTTCAATTTTTTGGGGATTTTTTTGGTTTCTAGGGTTTTATAGGTTTTATAGGTTTTGTAGGTTTATAAGGGTTTTTAGGGGTTACTAGGGTTTTTAAGGGTTTTAGGGCTTTTTGAGTTTTTAAAGTTTTTTAAGGTAGCAAAAGGTTTTTTTTTATGATTTTTAAGGTTTTTTAGAATATGATCCCACATTTGATAAAATAGAGAAGTGTTGTGTATTTATAAGGTCGAAAGTTTTCCACTACATACAAGTCATAAGAAATGGATCACCCCTCTTATTAGCCAATAATATTATCTAAAAGGGGGAGAGACAGTGGGATTAATATGGTTTTTAGGGGTTATTAGTGTTTATGTTTTAAAGGGTTTTTAGGTTTTTTTACGGTTTTTTATAGTTTTTTTTAGGATTTTTAGTGTTTTTAGGGTTTTAAGTTTTTAGGGATTTTAGGATTTTTTTTTTAGGCTTTTTTAGGTTTTTAGGGTTTTAGTGTTTTTATGGCTTTTTAGGGTTTTTAGTGTTTTAGGGTTTTAAAGGTTTTTTTTTATTTTTAGGGTTTTAAATGTTTTTACGGTTTTTTTATATTTTTAAGCTTGTTTAGGGTTTTTAGCATTTTTAGATTTTTACGTTTTTAGGGTTTTCAGGTTTTTAAGATTTTTAGGGCTTTTTACATTCTTTTAGCCTTTTTAGGTTTTAGGGTTTTATGATTTTTCACGGGTTTTTAGGTTTTTTTTAGGATTTTTAGTGTTTTTAAGGCTTTTTAAATTTTTTAAGGTTGTTTGTTTAGGGTTTTTGGGAGTTTATGGTTTTTAAGGTTTTTTTATATTTTTTTGAGGGGTTTAGGGTTTTTTATATTTTTTTGGGTTTTATGATTTATTAGAATGTTTTGGGATTTTTAACAGTTTTATAGGGAATTTTAGGGTTTTTAAGTGTTTCATTGGGTAGTTTAGGGTTTTTGAAGTTTTTTTAGTTTTAATGGTTTTTGAGGATTTTAAGTTTTTTAGGGTTTTATTCAGTGATTTAAGGTTTTTTTAAAGATTTTTATAGGATGTTTTAGGGGGTTTTAAGGTTTTTTCAAATGTGTTTCAAATTTTTTTTTAGGTTTTTTGAGTTATTAGGATTATTTTGAGTTTATATAGATATAGTGTGCAAAAACCCTAAAAACTTTAAAAAATTCCTAAAAAATCTTAAAAATCCTAAAAATACTTTAAAATCTCTAAAAATACTCAATAATCCTAAAAATTCAAAAAATACAAAAAATTATGTAAATTTTAAAACAACATATAAAACACTTGAAAAAACTCTAAAACATCAAATATAACCCTAAAAAACTCTAAAAAAATCCTAAAACCGTAAATGCCCAAAAACCATAACAAACCATAAAAACCCCAAAAAAAACCATTAAAACCATAAAAAAACCTAAAACATCCAAAAGAAATCTAAGAAATATTTTAAAAAATACAAAAAACTGTAAATGTCCTTAAAACCCTAAAATATCTAAAAAACCCTAAATCCCAAAAACCCCTAAAAATACTAAAACTCTTAAATAACCCTAAAAATCCTAAAAGAAGTCCCAAAAAATCATTAAAAACTATAAAAACCCTAAAAAAAATAAAAACATAAAAAACTTAAACAACCCAAAAATTCCTAAAATCCTAAAAATAAAAAAAACATAAAAACTCTAAAATACTCTAAAACCCCTAAAAACACAAAACACCCTTGAAAAAACATAAATAAACCCTTGAAAACTCCTTAAAAACCATTAAAAACAAAAAAAAACCCTAAAAAATCCATAAAAATACCCTAATAATCCCTTAAAACCCAAAAAAAAACTTTAAAAACCTAAAATCCCAAAAAACCTAAACCCAAAATCACCCCTAAAACCCTAAAAGCCTAAAAAAATCCTAAATAACATAAAAAAACCTAAAATCCTAAAAAACCCTAAAAATTAAAAAAAACTAGAAAAACCATAAAAATCATTAAAAACGATAAAAAAATTCTAAAACTAAAAAACACCTAAAAACCCAAAAAACTTTTTAAGGACCCTCACTCTTTCTCCCCCTCCCTCCCTCCACCTCTCCCCTTCTCCATCTTTCTACCTCTCTATCCCTAAAAACACTAAAAACACCCTTGAAAAAACATAAATAAACCCTTGAAAACTCCTTAAAAAACCTTAAAAACCACTAAAAACAAAAAAAAAACCCTAAAAAATCCATAAAAAACATGAAAATACCCTAATAATCGCTTAAAATCCAAAAAAAAACTTTAAAAACCTAAACCCAAAATCACCCCTAAAACCCTAAAAGCCCTAAAAAAAATCCTAAATACCATAAAAAAAACCTAAAATCCTAAAAAACCCTAAAAATTAAAAAAAAAACTAGAAAAACCATAAAAATCATTAAAAACGATAAAAAAAATTCTAAAACCAAAAAATACCTAAAAACCCAAAAAACTTTTTAAGGACCCTCACTCTTTCTCCCCCTCCCTCCCTCCACCTCTCTATCCCCCTCTCCCTCTAGCTTTCCCTTACCTTCGTTCTACATCGCTCCCTCGTCTAAGATAATATTATGAGTCAATAAGGGATCGTGCTCATTTCTTATGACTTGTACTAAATAGTGGAATATTTGCAAACTTATAAATCCACAACATTTCTATATTTTTATCTAACATGGGTCGATAATGGGTTGGACCCAATTCTCCCTCTCTCACCCCTCTCTCCATCTCTCTCTCTATCTCTCCCCCTTTAAGATAATATTATGGGCCAATAAGGGGTGTGACCCACTTCTTATAACTTGTAATTAGTGGAACACACCCTACCTTATAAAGTCACAACACTTCTCTATTTTATCAAATGTGGGATCACATTCTGAAAAACCCTAATAAATCATAAAAAGTCTAAAACCCCAAAAAATCCATAAAAACTAGAAAGAAAACCTAAAACCCTTAAAAAAACACTTACAAAACCCTTGTAACCCATAAAAACTTCGAAAAAAACCCCTAAGAACCTAAAAAAACTCTAAAATCACTAGTAAAACTGAAAAACCATAAAAAAACCCTAAAACAATAAAAATCCTAAAAAACCCCCTTAAAACTCCTAAAAACCATAAAAACCTTGAAAACCTCTAAAACTCCTATAGACCAAAAAAACCCTAAAAAACTTTAAAAACCCTTTAAAAACTCTAAAAACCCATAATAACTCGTAAAAACTCTAAACAACCCTAAAATTACCTAAAAATCCCTTAAAACCCATAAAAACCCTTAAAGAATCTAATAACCCATAAAACACGTAAAAATTCCTAAAAATCCCTAAAATCCCTAAAAAAACTCTAAAAAACCCTAATAACCCCTAAAAATTCAAAAACCTAAAGCTCTATAAAACTTAAAAAAACACAAAAAACATAAAAAAAAAAACGTATAAACATAAAATACCCCTTAAAACCATAAAACACCAAAAACTCAAAAAAAACCCAAAAAAACTACAAAAAAAAAACCTAAACCTGTAAAACCTTAAAACCCTAATAGTGCCTAAAACTCCTAAAATATCCTAATTACACTAAAACAAAAAAACCCTTAAAACCCTAAAAAACTCACAGTGGCATCCAATTTAGAAAAGGTGTTCATCATCCTAACCGGGTATGAAGTGTAAATTAACCCACTCACCTTTTATCCAAAGATATGTTCATCTTGGAGGGATTCCTAGGTACCCGTCCTTAATTGGTCTTATTGGTGTTTCTCTACTCCGATACTTCCCCATTTTCCTCTAATTTGGTTGTTGCATGGTGGATGTCTAATGTGATCATGGCAAAGATGATGTTTGAGGTGTGAACAAGGACTAGTGGACCAAGTAGCACTCTTCTACAAGAATTGCTCTCTTAGCTCAGTTGGTGTCGCTCTAATAAAATGTTCTAAGCTCCTTATACAACTATAAAATTGTTTGTTAAATGGGAAAGATTTATTACTACGTTATGGGTATTTATGGGTATTAATGTTGTTAGTTATTCTCATTAAATTGGGAAATTAATGTGTCACGCCCCGACCCGGTTTGGTCGGATCCCCGTGATCAACCTGCCACTCTCCCGGTTTATTAAAGGATTTCCCCTTATCGTAAACTGTAAAGAGTAAGGCGTCCTTTAACTTGCACCTTTTTCCTAGAATAGCATAATCAAAACTGTATGAAATTTAGAACTTTACATACCTGTCTTACAGGCATCTTAGTTGACGGTCTTTAAGGGGAGGCTTTCCAGGATTTCCTAAAATGGATATAAGGGAGGGGGTGAGTACAACTACTCAGTGAATGGGTTTTTAAAAGCTTTTGACTTTTAAGAAAAACATTTATATGGAGTGTGCTAGACTCCTTTGTTTTCAAAAATCCCATCATTTAAAAATTTGGATTTTTCCATTATTTCATAGTTACCACAGTGTGTCATCACCCAACACACATCCTTCATCATGAAGGTTACACACATTCGCAAGTCAGTATCACTACTGAACCCGCTAGTGGCTTCGGAGCGACTTTTCCTAACCACTTGGATAGAAGTACGACCACTTCTACCCAGGGAATGAGTGGATGTACGTGACATCCTACCCACAATCTCAAAATCACTTCTTCATGTCCGTATGAGGATAGAGACCTCATCATGTCCCCACCCCGGTCTCATGCACTTCATGCTACTCCAGATTTTGCACAGACACCTGGAACGACGAACTACCCTTATAGCCATCAGGTCGTCCAGTGCCCTTAGGACGCATCACTACTCCTCATGGGCGTCTTGATGATCTCGTACTCACAGTGCATGCACAAACAATGTTTTCTTATATTGCCATGTAATATGTGGTGCCATTAGTCCAACAGCCCCGACTCTCAACTCAACCCGCAGCTGTTTGTCTTGACTAGTCCGACTGAGCATGTCGGTCCTATCTTGGTACCTTGGCCAAACAATTCACTTATTAAGTTTTATGGCACATATATCATGTTCGTTTACGAGCTCTTGCTCGTGCCAACTGGCCTTGGGCCCACTGTACGAGATTTTCAAAATCGGGCATTTAGCCCCCAAGTTCCAAAATCGAGGCCCCTGGCCTATCAGAGCTATTCGAACTCACGTCGAGAAGGTCTCCCAAATAGTTTAAGCATTGGCACACAGTCAGGGGAGAACACTTCTGACAAAATAGGTTTTCACTGTCCATTATACCAATCAGTATAATGACATCTCCGTTCATAACCGATGAACGGGTTTTCAACTTCCTTCGAGTAAGTCTCATCATACCAACCGGGTATGATTTACTTACAACCGGTAAGTAGTTTTTTTTTTTTTGCATAACTTTCACACCACTTTCTCTAAGTAGTGATGATTAAAATACCACTAAACAGTGGGTTTTTATATCGAGGCACTTATCATCCCTAACCGGGTATGATGTTAGTAAACCCACTGACCCGTTAATGCCGTGAATTCCACTAGACTAGTTCTTTGTATTCACGCGAGCTTGTCCTTGCTAGCGTTCCCGGTATTTAACGTTCCTACACGATATGAACAACCTTGTTCATTATTACTCAGCATAACAGCCTTCATTCATTAATGAATGAGAAAACCCAAACTTTTAGTTATTTGCAATTAGGTCCCTAAGGTTATTTCTCTTTAACTTTATGTCCCTAATGTCGATTTTTCCTCAAATTGAGTCCCGTAACTTTTAAAATTTATCGTGGGACCACAATTTATTCAATTTCACCAAAAAGGGGTTTAATTTTCCAAATTTCCAATTTGGTTCCCCAATTTTTCCAAAATTACCATTTTGCCCTTCTTTCACAAAAATGGTAAGTTTTTCCCCAAAATTTCTCAATTGGTCCTCCAACATTATTTTCATGCCCAATTGACCCTCAATTTCATAAAAATTGTATTTTGGCCCCTTTGAATTTTGAAAATCCCCAAATTTTCCCCCAATTTCAACTCTTCAACACTACCGAATTTGATTTCATCAAATTGACCGATCAAACACTTCTAATTATTGAGATTGGAGTTGAAATTAAGTTCCTATATGTTCATACAATTCTAAGAAACTTTGAATCGCGGATTTTAATGTCAGAACGAGCTCAAACGGAGCTTTGCCGGAAAACAAACTATAGAGAGAGAAAGCTTCGATTACTCATCGGTGAAGGCACGACAATCTGAGCTTTTGATCTGGGCAGATAGGTCTCATCCTGAGGTTCATCCTAAAATCAAGTATTGTATCAATTGGTGCAGAATTGGATTAGAATTTCGTCATTGAAATTCGGTCAACTCTCTCTTTAACACCAATAAAAATTATAAAGGGGATTCGAATTGGCTTACCTTTCGGTCCTAATTTGGCCGTGGAAAGGTTGAGGAAGTGTTGGGAGAGCTTGGTTTGGCCTAAGGAGGGCTTGAAATGGCCAATTTCAGCTTGGCCAAAATAGGGCAGCTTCGGTCCGCCGGAGTTGCTTCACTCTTCCATCACGTCGGCGCTTCTCCAACGATTCTCGAATTGACTGGAGTTTGCTATCAGATAGCTGTCTTTTCCCCGTTTCTAAAGAGCTCAACCTTTGTTCAAGTCGAAGCTCTGGTTCGAGCTTTACCGGGAAATGGAGCAGTAGAGAGAGAGAGAGAGAAGTGTTCAGGTGTGAGGAGAATGAAATGGGGATGACCTCTTTATATAGTTGTAAAACTCGTGTATTAAATGGCGAGATTTATTACTAGTATTAATATTGCCATAAATTATTGGTATTATAAAAAAAATCACACTTCACAGGAGGTCACCCATCCTCACACTACTCTCAACTTAACTTTGAAGTTCTTATAGAATCTAGTTCACCTGAACCAATTTGGTTTTTATTTTCTAGTTTGTCTTAAATTTCTTTTCCAATGTTTAACAAATCCTTTGGATCAACCGAAAGTTGTAAATTTTTATATTGCTTATTTCCAAATGTAAATCGGTTTGGTTTTTCTTATTCGGTTTGACTGGTTCTTTTCCCGGTTTTCCTTAACTCAAATGTGCGGGATTTACATAATGGGTATTAATTCCAATAATTCAATGTAGGTATTAATTTATGGGTATTTGTGAGTATTAATTCCAATAATGAATGTAGGTATTAATTTATGGGTATTTATTGTAGGGGCATAGGACTAATACTAACAAATGCTAATATTTTCGTACTAAACCAAATTCACATAATTATCTCATTTTTTTCACTTAAAGAAATTTACTAGCTATTTACCTTATCCATTCCTTTTCGATATGGTAGAATAAAATTGTAAATATATATGGTTGGATTTTCACTGGGCCTATGCTCTTTAGGACGCTTTTAATTCGACAATTGTTATTTTCTATGGTCCAACATTATATGAATCTATGTTTTATATCGGTATTCACTTAGTAGTATGTGGAGTGCAATTGTTATTTAAGTTTCTCATGTAGACTTGGGTTTCATTCCTTTTTGTATAATATAAAATTATGTGTGTATTTATTTGATAATGGTACAACCTCAACACTCGAATCCCTTTCTCCTTTATATTTGTTTGGAAATTAATTTTGTACAAGTATATATATATATACCCTTATATGTAAATATCTATTCAATATATATATATATACACATAATTAACAATTATATATATAATATTTAATTTCCGTTTAAATTCAACAGACTTAAATCGATTCCATCGATTTATTTATTTCGGTGAAAACAACACTTTTCATTTTATTTTAAATCAAATTTATTCTGATTATATCAATTGAATTTTAAACTTATAATACAATTCTAGAAAATTTTCCGAACAAAATTACGGGTTACTAAAAACACGGTGTGACATCCTCTCTCCCCTTTCTCCCTCTCTCTTCCTCTCTATCTTTCCGTCTCTCGATCTCACTCTCTCTACCTCACTCTCTATTGTGAGATAATATTATAGGTCGGGCCCATTTCTTATGACTTGTACTAAGTTGTATAACACACACACTTATAAATCCACAATATTTCTCTATTTTATCTAATATGGACCGATAAAGGGTGGAGCACATTTCTTATGACTTTTTATATTATCCAATGACTTGTACTAAGTTGTATAACACACACACACACTTATAAGTAGTGGAACACTTCTAACCTTATAAAGTTACAACAATTTTTTATATTATCCAATGAGTAATCGTTTTTTAAAAAACACTAAAAAACCTTTAAAAAAAACCCTAGAACCCTAAAAACCGTAAAAAAAACCATAGACAAATCCTAAAAAACCCTAAACCCCATAAAATAGCCTCTATAAAACCCTAATAACCCCTAAAAAAAACCCTTAAAACACCTAAAACCCCTAAAATCCATAATAAATGCTAAAAATCTTAATATCCTAAAAAACACTAAAAGCCCATAAAAAGTCCTAAAAACACTAAAAACCCTAAAACCCTATAAATCCTAAAAAAAACCCTAAAAAACTCTAACAAAACCCTAAAAACTCTAAAACGCCCTAAAAACTATTAGAACCCCTAAAAATCCCTAAAAACCCCTCAAAACCGTAAAAGCCCCTAAAAACACCTAAAACCCCCTAAAAACCCTAAACATTCTTTAAAATCCCTAAAAAAAACCCATACAAACTCTAAAAAAACCCTAAAACCCTTTAAAAAAACCCCTTAAAACGTCTAAAAGAAGCCTTAAAAACCCTAAAAATATATTATCATATGAATTGTAACTAGTGGAAAACTTTATATTTTATCCAATGTTGGATCATATTCTTAAAAACCCTAAAATGCCTAAAAACCATGAAAAAAACCTAAAAACACTAAAAAAACCTAAATATTCTTCTCTCTCCTCCCCACCCCCTTTCCTCCCCATTTGGCTATACTTGCGCATTTCTCTCTGCCCCTTCTCCCTCTTTCTACATCTCTCTCTCTCCTTCTCCCTCTACCTCTATCACTCCTTGTCTCTCGCTTTCTCTCTCTACACCCACATCTCTTCTTCTTCTCACCCTCTATCTACCTCTTTTCCATTTCTCCCTATCTCCCTTCCTCTCACCCACTCTTCCTCTCTCTCTCCTTGTGTGAGATAATATTATTGGTCGATAAGGGATCAGGCACATTTGTTATGACTTATAAGTAGTGAAAAACTTCCAACCGTATATAGTCACAACACTTCTTTATTTTATCCATTGTGGGATAATATTCCCAAAAACCCTAGAAACCATGAAAAACTTAAAAAAAAAACCTCTAAAAAACATAAGAAACAACCCTAAAAACATCTTTATTAGGGTTTTTAAGGGCTTTTAAGGTTTTTAGGCTCGTTTAGAATTTTTAGGGGCTCAAGGGTTTTTTTATAGTTTTTTTTAGAGTTTTTAGGTATTTTTACGGTTTTTTATGGAGTTTATGGTTTTTAGGGTTTTTTTAGGCATTTTAGGTTTTTTAGGGCTTTTTGGGTTTTTAAGCTTTTTTAGGGTTGTTTATGTTTTTATGTTTTTTTATTGTTTTTAGAGTTTTTAGGTTTTTTTAATGTTTTTTAGAGTATTTTTAGGGTTTTTTTGGGTTTGTAGGGGTTATTAGGGCCTTTATGGTTTTTAAGGATTTTTTAGGCTTTTTAGGATTCCTCGGGTTTTTAGGAGTTATTAGGGTTTTCAAGGGTTTATTTAGGGATTTGAATGTTTTTAAGGGTTTTTTTAGTGTTTTTAGGGAATTTTAGAGATATTAGGTTTTTTAATGTTTTTTTTAGGGTTTTTATGGTTTTCATGGGCTTTTTTATGTTTTTTGGGTTTTTTTGGATTTTATGTTTTTTGGGATTTTAGGGCTTTTTAGTATTATTATGGGTTTTATAGGCTATTTTATGAGGTTTTAGGTTTTTCAAGTGTTTTATAGGGTGGTATAGGGTTTTTTGGGTTTTTTTAGTTTTTATGGGTTTTGAGGGTTTTTTAGGGTTTTTAGGGATTTTAAGGTTTTTTAGTTATTTTTAGGGATTTTTTTGGATATTTAGGGTTTGTAAGGGTTTTTTAGAGGTTGTAAGTGTTTTTTTAGGGTTTTTGAGAATATTATCCCAAATTGGATAAAATAGAGAAGTGTTGTGAATTTATAAGGTTGGATGTGTTCCATTACTTACTAGTTATATGAAATGGGAGAGAGGGAGAAGGGGGCAAATAGAAGGAGAGAGGGAGAAAGGGGAGAGAGATAGAGACAGATCGAGAGTGGTAGAGATAGGGAAAGAGAAATGGGCACATCACATTATTGGCCCACGTTAGATAAAATAAAGAAATATTGTGGGTTTTTAAGGTTGAAAGTGTTCCATTAATTAGTACAAGTCATAAGAAATGGGTCGGACCCCTTCTCTACCCATAATATTATCTCACAGGAGTGAGTGAGGTAAAGGGAGAATGGACGGACGTAGAACGAGAAAGAGAACATGAGGTGAGGGGCTAGAGAGAGGTGGAGAGAGAGAGGTATAAAGAGGGAGAAGGGAAAGCGAGAGAAAGGCGAAGGTAGATTGAGAGGAGGAGGAGGGGAGAAGATCACTCCCCCATATGAGATAATATTATGGGTCGATTAGGGATCCGACCCATTTCTTATGACTTGTACTAAGTATTGGAATACTTACAACCATATAAATTCATAACATTTGTCTATTTTATCTAATGTGGGTCGATAATGGATCGTGACCATTTCTCTCTCCCTCTCTCACCCTACTATCCCTCTCTCCATCTCTCTCTACCTCTCTCTCCCATTTCTCCCTCTCTCCTTCTATCTCTTTGCTTGTGAGATAATATTATGGGCCAATAAGGGGTCGAGTTAGGTCCTCCGCCTTTCTCTCTCTTCCCCTTCTCCCTCTCTCTACCTCTCTCTCTACTCTCTCTCCCTCTCTCTCCTTCTTTCTCACACTCTCTCTTCCACTCTCCCTCTATGGATCTCTCTCTCTTACCCTCTCTCTATCTCTTCCCCTCTCTTTACCTCACTCCCTCCTATAAGATAATATTATCGTCGATAAGGGGTCAGACTCATTTTGTTTGACTTGTACTAAGTAGTGGAACACTTGCAACTTTATAAATTAGTAAAATTTCTCTATTTTATCTAGTGTTAGCCGATAATGGACCTGACACATTTCTCTCTTCCTCTCTCACACCACTCTCACTCTCTCCCTTTCTCTCCTCCTCTGAGATAATATTATGGGCTAATAAGGGGTGGGTCATATTTCTTATAACTTGTAAGTAGTGGAACACTTCTAACCTTATAAAGTAACAACACATTTGAATTATATCCAATGTGAGATCATATTCTAAAAAACCTTTAAAAATCCTAAAAATCATTAAAAACCCTAAAAAAACACTTAAAACCCTTGAAAACCCTAAAAAAACTGTAAAAAAACCTTAAAAAACCCTAAAAACCTAAATAACACCTAAAAACCCTAAAAAGTCACTACAAACCATAAAAAAAAACCTTTACAAACCTAAACAAACACTAAAAACCTTGTAAAACCCCCCCAAAAATCCCTAAAAACCCTTAAAACCATCTCTCTCTTCCCCTCCTCCCTCTCTTCTCCCCCTCTCTATCTACCTCCGCCTTTCTCTCTCTTCCTCTTCTTCCTCTCTCTCCCTCTCTCTCCCCTCCTTTCTTCCTCTACCTCTATCTCTCTTTATCTCTCTCTACCTCACACCTCTCCTTCTCTCTCTCTCACTCTACCTCTCTTCCTCAAACGATCTCTCTCTCTTACCTTCTATATATATATATATATATATCCCCCTCTCTCTACAACACTCCCTATTGTGAGATGATATTATAGGTCGATAAGGGTTGGGTCCTCCGCCTTTCTCTCTCTTCCCCTTCTACCTCTCTCTCCCTCTCTCACCTCTTTTCTCACACTCTCTCTGCCTATCTCCCTCTATGGATCTCTCTCTTACCCTCTCTCTATCTCTTCCCCTCTCTTTACCTCACTCCCTCCTATGAGATAATATTATGGATTGATAAGGGGTTGGACCCATTTTGTATGACTTGCACTATGTAGTGGAACACTTACAACTTTATAAATGTGCAACATTTCTCTATTAGATCTCATGTGGGCTGATAATGAACTGGGCCCATTTCTCCCTTCCTCTCTCAAACCATTCTTCCTCTCTCTCTGCCCCTACGATAATATTATGGGCTAATAAGGAGTGGGGCAAATTTCTTATAACTTGTAAGTAGTGGAACACTTATGACCTTATAAAGTCACAACACATCTAAATTAAAACTAATGTGAGATCATATTCTAAAAAACCTTAAAAAATCATAAAAATCCCTAAAAACCCTAAAACTCTTAAAATCCTAAAAAACCTTAAAAACCCTAAAACCTCAAGTAACACCTAAAAACCCTAAAAAATACTAAAAACTCTAAAAAAAAAAACCCATTAAAACCCTAACAACCTTATAAAACCCCAAAAAACCTCTAAAAACCTTAAAAAAAAACCATTTATCTTCCCCTCCTTCCTCTCTTCTCCCCCTCTCGATCTACTACCACCTTTCTCTCTCTTCCTCTTTTCCCTCTCTCCCTTTCTCTCCTCCTTTCTCCCTCTACCTCTATCTCTCTTTGTCTCTCCCTCTCTCTCTCCACCCCATACCTCTCCTCTTCTCTCTCTCTACCTCTCTCTCTCAACCTATCTCTCTCTCTTCCTCTCTCTTAACCTCTTTATATATCTCCCCCTCTCTCTACCTCACTCTTTATTAAGGGATAATATTGTAGGTCGATAACAGGTCAAGCCCATTTCTTATGACTTGTACTAAGTTGTAGAACACACGCACACTTATAAATCCACAATATCTCTCTATTTTATCTAATATGAGTCGATAAAGGGTGGGGCACATTTCTTATGACTTTTAAGTATTGGAACAATTCTAAAAACATTAAAAAAACCATAGAACCCTAAAAATCATAAAAAAGCCATAAACAAATCTTTAAAAATCCCAAAACAACCCTAAAAACTTTAAAATACCCTCAATAAAACCCTAATAACCCCTTAAAATACCTAAAAGCCCACAAAAAATCCTAGAAACACTAAAAACCCTAAAACCCTATAAATCCTAAAACAATCCTAAAAAACACTAGAAAAACTCTAACAAAACCCTAAAAACCCTAAAACTCCCTAAAAACCCTAAACATTCTTTAAAATCCCTAAAAATGCTTACAAACTCTAAAAAAATCCTCAAAAACCCTAAAACCCCTAAAAACCCTTAAAATCGCTAAAAGAAACCCTAAAAACCCTTAAAATCCCTAAAACCCCTAAACAAATATTATCTTATGACTTGTAAGTAGTGGAAAATTTCCAACCTTATAAATTAACAACACTTCTTTATTTTATCCAATGTTGGATCATATTCTTAAAAACCCTAAAATGCCTAAAAACCATGAAAAAAACCTAAAAACACTAAAAAAACCTAAATATTCTTCTCTCTCCTCCCCACCCCCTTTCCTCCCCATTTGGCTATACTTGCACATTTCTCTCTCTTCCCATTCTCCCTCTTTCTACATCTCTCTCTCCTTCTCCCTCTACATCTATCTCTCCTTGTCTCTCTCTTCCTCTCACTACACCCTCACCTCTTCATCTTCTCTCTCTATCTACCTCTTTTCCATTTTCCCCTCTCTCTCTTCCTCTCACCCACTCTTCCTCTATCTCTACACATGTGAGATAATATTATAGGCCGATTAGGGGTCAGACCCATTTCTTATGACTTGTTAGTAGTGAAAAACTTCCAACCTTAAATATTCACAACACTTCTCTAATTTATCCATTGTGGGATATTCTCAAAAACCCTAGAAACTATGAAAAATCAAAACAAACCCTAAAAAACCTTAAAAAATAACCCTTAAAACATCTTCAGTAGGGTTTTAAGGGCTTTATGGTTGTTAAGAGTTTTTAGGGGCTTAAGGGTTTTTTAGAGTTGTTTTAGGGTTTTTAGGCATTTTAGGGTTTTTTTAGGGCTTTTAGGGGTTTTTAGGCTTTTTTTAAGGTTGTTTATGTTTTTTTATTGTTTTTAGGGTTTTTAATGTCTTTTATAGTATGTTTAGGGGTTTTTCTTGGGTTTGTAGGGTTTATTAGGGCTTTTAGGATTTTTAAGGTCTTTTTTGGGTTTTTAGTATTCCCAGGGTTTTTAGGGGTTATTAGGGTTTTTAAGGGTTTATTTAGGGTTTTTAAGGAGTTTTACGGTCTTTTAGTGTTTTTAGGGGATTTTTGGGTTTTTATAGTTTTCATGTGTTTTTTTATGTTTTTTGGGGTTTTTAGGGTTTTAGGTTTTTTGGGATTTTAGGGTTTTTTAGGTTTTTAGGGTTTTAAGATTTTTAGGGTTTTTTTAATGTTTTTAAGTTGTTTTAGGTTTTAAGGGGGTTTTAGATTTTTTATGGTTTCTTTGTGTTTTTTATGGTTTTTGTTTTGGGTTTGAAGGATTTTTATGTGTTTTATAGGCTGTTTTATGGGGTTTTCAAGTGTTTTATGGTGTAGGGTCTTTTTTGGGTTTTTTGGGTTTTTGAGTTTTTGTGGGTTTTTATCGTTTTTTTAGGCTTTTTAGGGATTTTAAAAGGTTTTTTAGGTGCTTTTAGGGTTTTTTGGTTTTTTAGAGATTTTTTAAGGTTTTAGGGTTTTGAGTGCTTTTAAGCACTTTTTTTGGGGGGTTTAGAGATTTTTGTTTGGATTTTTAGGGCTTGTAAGGGTTTTTTAGCAGTTTTAAGGGTTTTTTTTAGGGTTTTTGAGAATATGATCCCACATTGGATAAAATAAAGAAGAATTGTTAATTTATAAGGTTGAAAGTTTTTTACTACTTATAAGTCATAAGAAATGGGCATGACCTTTTATTGGCCCTATAATATTATATCATAGAAGGAAAGATAGAAGAAGAGAGGAAGAAAGGGGAGAGAGAGGAAGAGACAAATCGAGAATGGTAGAGATAGGGAGAGAGAAATGGGATGGACCCCTTATTGACCCATAATATTATCTCACAAGAGTGAGTGTGGTAGAGAGAGAGAGAGAAGGAGAGAGGAAAAGTGAGAGGGAGAATGGGTCAAGGTAGAATGAGAAAGAGAAGATGAGGTGAGGGGCAAGAGAGAGGGAGAGATAGAGACAGAGAGAGATAGATGTAAAGGGGAAAAGGAGGAGATAGAGGGGGAGGGAGAAGGGAAAGAGAGAGAAAGGTAAAGGTATACCTAGAGGAGGAGGAGAGAAGATAGAGAAGGGTTTTTTTAATGGTTGTTGAGGTTTTTTAGGGTTTTTAGTGTTTTTTAGGGTTTTTAGCCTTTTTAGGGTGTTTTAGGGTTGTTAGGGGTTGTAGGGATTTTAGGGTGATTTAGGGGGAATTTTAGGCGTTTTTAGTATCTTTAAGGATTTTTTTATGGGTTTTCGAGATTTTAGGATTTTTAGGGTTTTAGGATTTTATTGTTTTTTTAATACGACCCCACATTGGATAATATAAAAAATTGTTGTGACTTTATATGGTTGGAAGTGTTCCACTACTTAAAAGTCATAAAAATGGGTCATATTCCTTATCAACCTATATTAGATAAAATAGAGAAATATTTTGGATTTATAAGTTTGGAAGTGTTCCACTACTTAGTACGAGTCATAAGGACTAGGCCTGACCCCTTATCAACCTATAATATTATCTCATAATAAGGAGTGAGGTAGAGAGTGGGGGAGAGATAGAGAGAGAAATCAATAGAGGGAGAGAGATAGAAGGAGAGGTGATGTTGTAGAGAGAGGGAAAGAGTGATAGGGAGAGGTAGAGGTAAGGGTTTTTTTTAGGGTTTTTAGGATTTTTATGGTTTTTTAGAATATGATCTCAAATTGGATAAAATAGAGATGTGTTATAATTTTATAAGGTGAGAAGTGTTCCACTACTTACAAGTCATAAGAAATGGGCCTCACATCTTATTTGCCCATAATATTATCTCCCAGGGGGAGAGAGAGGAAGAGTGGTGTGGGAGAGGGAGAGAGAAATGGGATCAACCCATTATCATATCACATTAGATAAAATAGAGAAATGTTGCGGATTTATAAGGTTCCAAGTGTTCCACTACTTTGTACAAGTCATAAGAAATGGGTCTGACCACTTATCGACCTAAAATATTATCTCATAGGAGGGAGTGAGGTAAAGAGAGGGAGAGAGATAAAGAGATGGTAAGAGAGAGAGGTCTATAGAGAGAGGAAGAGAGAGGGGAAATGAGGAGAGAAAGGGAGAGAGAGGGGAAGAGAGAGAAAGATAGAGGTAAAGTGAGAGAGAGGGAGAGAGGGAGGGAGAGAAGAGAGAGAGAAGGTTTGTTTTTTTGTCTTTTAGAGTTTTTTAGGGTTTCTTTGTTTTGGGAGGTTTCTAGGGTTTTTAGTGTTTTAAGTGTTTTTTACGATTTTTGAGGATTTTTTTAGGGTATTTACAGTTTTTTAGAATATGATCCCACATTGGATAAAATAGAGAATTGTTGTGACTTTGTAAGGTTGGAAGTGTTCAACAAGTTACAAGTCATAAGAAATGGGCCCGACGCCTTATCGACCCACAATATTATCTTATAGGGGGAGAGATAGAGGGAGAGAAAAATAATGTTTTTAAGTGTTTTAGGGTATATAGGGTTTTTTAGAATATGATCACACATTTGATAAGATAGAAAAGTGTTGTTACTTTATAAGGTTGAAAGTTTTACACTAATTACAAGTAATAAGAAATGGACTTGACCCCTTATTAACCCATAATATTATCTGACGGGGTAGAGAAGGAGAAAGTGGAGAGAGAGCTAAAGTGAGATCGAGAGGGGGATAGTGGGGTGAGAGAGGGAGAGAGAAATGAGTTCATCTCATTATTTGCCACATTAGATAAAATAGAGAAATGTTGTGGATTTATAGTCTTGTAAGTTTTCCAATACTTAGTACAACTCATAAGAAATGGGTCGGACCCCATATCGACCCATAATATTATCTCACATGAGAGAGTGTGGTAGAGAGAGATCTAGACAGGAAGAGAGAGGGAGAATGGGGAGAGAGGAAGAGGTGAGGGGGTAAAGAGAGGGAGAGAGAGACAATGAGAGATAGAGGAAGAAGAAGAAAGGGATTGAGAGTGGTGGAGATAGGGGAGAGAGAGGTCGAGAGAGGGAGAAGGTGTAGAGAGAGAAAGATAGAGGTAGAGCGAGAGGGGGAGGTGAGAGGGAGGGGAGAAGAGAGATAAGGTTTTCTAGGGTTCTTTTTAGGTTTTTTAGAGGTTTTTAAGGGGTTTTAAGGTTTTTTAGTCTTTTTTAAGGACTTTAAGGTTTTTAGGATTTAGGGGTTTTAGGTTTTTAGAGTTTTTCGGGGGGTTTTGGGTTTTTTTTTAATGTTTTTAGGGGTTTTCAATTTTTTTAGTGTTTTAGGGTTTTTTAGGGTTTTTAGATATTTATTAGTTTTTAATGTTTTTTTTTTAGATTTTTATGGGTTATTAGGGTTTTTTAGGGTTTTAGGGTTTTTTTGAGGTTTAAGGGTTATTTAGATTTTTTAAGGGTTTTTAGAATTTTTTTTATGGGTTTTATGGTTTTTTAGAGTTTTTAGGTTTTTTTAGATTTTTATGGTTATTTAGAGTTTTTTTATTCGTTTTAAGTTTTTTTTAGGTTTTTAGGGTTTTTAGAATTTTTTAGGATTTATTTTTTTAGGGGTTTTTTAATGTTTTTTGTATTTTTTATTGTTTTAGTGTTCTATTAGTGATTTTAGGAGTTTTTTTTTACGTTTTTTCAATTTTTTGGGGTGTTTTTTTGATTTGAGGGTTTTTAGATTTTTTAGTGCTTTTGAAGGCCCAGAATATTATCTAAAAAGGGGAGAGATAGAGTGATAAAAATGGGTCACATCTCTTATTGGATTTTTTTAGGGTTTTTAGTTTTACTAGGGTTTTAAGGGTTGTTAGCATTTTTAAGGGTTTTTATTTTTTTTTTACGATTTTTAGCATTTTTTATAGTTTTTTTTTAGGATTTTTATAGTTTTATGGTTTTGAAGGATTTTTAGGGTTTTTATGGTTTTTATTTTATGTTTTTAAGTTTGTTTAGGGTTTTAGGGTTTTAGGGCTTTAGGATTTTAGGAATTTTAGGTTTTTTAATCTTTTTAGGTTTTAGGAATTTTACTGGGTTTTTAGGTTTTTTTAGGATTTTTAGTATTTTTTGGGTTTTAGTGTTTTTTGAGATTTTACGATTTTTAAGGTTTTTAGGATTTTTTTATAGTTTTTTAAGGTTTTAGGGTTTTATAGGGTGTTTTAGGGATTTTTAACTGTTTTATAGGGTACTTTAGGGAATTTTAGGATTTTTCATGTGTTTGATAGTATGATTTAGTGTTTTTTTAGTTTTTAGGGTTTTGAGGATTTTTAGGATTTTTTAGAATTTTATTCGGTGTTTTAGTGTTTTTTAGATTTTTATTCGGTGTTTTAGAGTTTTTTTAAGTATATTTATAGGGTGGTTTAGGGTTTTTTGGGTTTTTTGTATTTTTTCGATATAGAGGGCAAAAACCCTAAAAAGCTCAAAAAATCCCTAAAAAACTCAGTAATCCTAAAAACTCAAAAAACATAAAAAAAACCCTAAAAACTCTATAAATGTTAAACCAACCTATAAAACACTTTGAAAAAACTAAAACCCCATAAAACACCCTATAAAAACATTAAACACCTTTAAAAACTTTAAAATACCAAATAAAACCATAAAAACTCTTAAAAAAAATCATAAAACCCCAAAGCCTAAAAACTATAACAAACCCTAAAACCCCCATAAAAATAAAACCTAAAATCCCCTAAAAAGCCGAAGCAACTTTAAAAAAAAATACAAAAAACCCTAAATATCATTAAAACCATAAAAAAAACCTAAAAAAATCCTAAAAATTCTAAATAACCCTAAAAAATCCCTAAAAACCTATAAAAACCATAAAAACCATAAAAAATCTAAAATCATAAAAACCCTAAATAACCCTCAAACCCTTAAAATCCTAAAATTGCTAAAAATAAAAAAAAAACCCTAAAAACCCACCATAAAAACAATAAAAAACCGAAAAAAAACCCTAAAAAATAAAAAAAAACTCTAAAATACCCTAAAAACACTAAAAAAACCTAAAAAAAACTCCACTTAAAAACCATAAATAAACCCTTTAAAACCCCTAAAAAATCCTTAAAAAATCTAAAAAAAACCCTAATAACACCTTTAAAAACCAAAAAAAACCCTAAAAACTTTGAAAAAAAACCTACAACCCCAACAAAAATCAAAACCCTAAATCACTCCTAAAAGCCCTAAAAAACCTAAAAACCCTAAAAAAAAACTCTAAAAATCTTTAAAAACCCTAAAACCATAAAAATCATTAAAAACAATAAAAACTTTAAACACCTAAAAACCCCAAAAAAACTTTTTAAAAACCATTAAAATACTTTCTCTCTCTTCCCCTTCTTCATCTTTCTAGCACTCTACCCCCTTTCTGGTCCCTTTCAACTTATAAATCTATAATATTTTTATATTTTATCTAACATGGGCTGATAAATGGGCTAGACCCATTTCTCTCTCCCTCTCTCACCCCTATCTCCCTCTCTCCATCCCTATCTCTCTATCTCTCCCCCTTTGAGATAATATTATGGGCCAATAAGGGGTGTGACCCACTTCTTATAATTTGTAAGTAATGGAACACTTCCTACCTTATAAAGTCACAACACTTCTCTATTTTATCAAATGTGGGATCATATTCAGAAAAAACCTAAAAAAACCCTAAAACCCTTAAAATACTAAATAGCCCTTGTAACGCCTAAAAACTTTAAAAAAAACCTAAAAACCAATAAGCCCTAGAAAAACATAAAAAAATCTAAAAAAACACCCCTAAAAACCTAAAAACTTAAAAAAAATCCTAAAAGCCATAAAACCCCTAAATCCCAAAAAAAAACCTTCAAAACCCTAAAAAAACCATAAAAACATTGAAAATCCTAAAAAAGCCCTTAAAAGCCATAAAAACCTTAAGAACAACTAAAAAACCTAAAAAAAACCCTAATAACTCTAAAAACCCATAATAACTCCTAAAAAACTCTAAAAGACCATAATAACCCCTAAAAACTCTAAACAACCCTAAAATTACTAAAACCCCTTAAAATCCATAAAAGTAGTAACCCCTAAAAACCCTAAAAATTCCTAAAAATCCCTAAAAAATCTAAAAAAACCCTAATAACACCTAAAAATCCAAAAACCCTAAACACTTTATAAAACTTAATAAAACACTAAAACCCTAAAAACATAAAAAAAAATACCTAAACACCCTAAAAACCTAAAAACCATAAAAACATAAAAAAAAACCTTAAAAGATCATAAAACCCTAAAAAACACCTAAAAACCATAAAAATCCTAAAGCTTGAAAAAACCCAAAAAACTCCTAAAAACTCTAAAAACCTAAAAATGCAAAAAAAAAACCCTAAAACCTTAAAACTCTAAAAACCCTAAAATATCCTAATAACCCTAAAACCCAAAAAAAACACTATGTTTGGATTGAGGGGTTTGGAGGGATTTGGAGGGGCTGAGTATCACCTCCAAACCCTCCATTTACACTACGACAAAAACCCTCCAAAAGTGGAGGGATTTGGAGGGATTGTGTCATTTATTGTTTAAATTACTTTAATACCCCCATTTATTATTTATATTATTTATTTATTTTTATATACTTTAAATAGATTTATATATTAATAATATTTTATATAAAATTATATAATATAAATATATAATACAAATATTATAAATAAAAAATTATTGTAAAAAATGTTTTTAATATAATTTAATAATATATAATAGCTAATGAATTTTTTAATTTAATTAAATGGGTAAATTTGTCTTTCTAACTTTTTCATTAATAATCCTTCCCCTAACTTCCCCTCCATCCAAATGATTAATTACTAAAAAATTTTAAAAACTCCAAATCCATCACTTCACTTCCCCTCCGAACACTTCACCTCCAAATTCTTCCGAACCCCTCAATCCAAACATAGCCTAAAAGAGCCTAAAATCCTAAAATATCCTAATAACCCTAAAACCCAAAGAAAAATCCTTAAAAAATCCCTTAAAACCCTAAAAATCCATCTCTCTATTCTCCTCTTCCTCTCACCTCCCCATCTCGCTCTACCTCCATCTTTCTCTCTCTAACCTTTTCCCTTTCTCTCCCACTCTCTCCCCCTCTCTCTCCTTCAATCTCCTCCTTTATCACAATACCTCTATCTCTTATCGTCTCTCCCTCCCTCTCTCTACCCCCACCTCTTCCTCTCTTTCCTTTCTCCCTCTCTTTTCCTCTCTATCTCTCTCTCTTTAACTCACTCCCCCATGTGAGATAATATTATTGGTCAATCAAGGGTTTGACCCATTTCTTATGACTTGTACTAAGTATTGTAATATTTACAACCTTATAAATTCATAACATTTCTCTATTTTGTCTAATGTGGGCCGATAATGGTTCTAAACCATTCCTCTCTCCCTCTCTCACCCTACTATCCCCCTCTCCATCTCTCTCTACCTCTCTCTCCCATTTCTCCCTCTCTCCCTCTATCTTGAGATAATATTATGGGCCAATAAGGGGTCGGGTCGGGTCCTCCGCCTTTCTCTCTCTTCCCCTTCTCCCTCTCTCTACCTCTCTCTCCCTCTCTCTCCTCCTTTCTCACACTTTCTCTTCCTCTCCCCCTCTATAGATCTCTCTCTCTTACCCTCTCTCTATCTCTTCCCCTCTCTTTTTCTCATTCCCTCCTATAAGATAATATTATGGGTCAAAAAGCGGTCGAAACCATTTTATTTGACTTGTACTATGTAGTGGAACACTTACAACTTTATAAATCAGTAACATTTCTCTATTTTATTGAATGTGGGTCGATAATGGACTGGACCCATTTCTCTCTCCCTTTCCCACACCACTCTCCCTCTCTCACTTTTCTCTCCTCCTCTAAGATAATATTATGGGCTAATAAGGGGTGGGACATATTTCTTATTACTTGTAGAGTGGAACACTTTTGACATTATAAAGTCACACACATCTGAATTATATCCAATGTGAGATCATATACTAAAAAACCTTTAAAAATCCTAAAAATCCATAAAAATCTTAAAACCCTTAAAACCTTAAAAAAAAAACCTTTAAAACCCTAAACAAATCGTAAAAAAAATCTTAAAAAACTCTAAAAAAACACTACAAACTTTAAAAACCCCTTAAAACCCTACACAAACATTGAAAACCTTGTAAAACAACCAAAAAACCCTAAAAACCATCTCTCTCTTCTCCTCCACCCTCTCAATCTACCTTTGCCTTTCTCTCTCTTCCCCTTCACCCTTTCTCTCCCTCTCTCTCCTTCTTTCTTCCTCTACCTTTATCTCTCTTTGTCTCTCTCTCCCTCTCTCTACCCCACACCTCTCCTTCTCTCTCTCACTCTACCTCTCTCCCTCAACTGATCTCTCTCTCTTACCCTCTATATATATCTCCCCCTCTCTCTACCTCACTCCTTATTGTTAGATAATATTATAGGTCGATAAGGGGTCAGGCACATTTCTTATGATTGTACTAAGTTGTGGAATACACCCACACTTATAAATCTACAATATTTCTATATTTTATCTAATAGGGGCTGATAAAGGGTTGGGCTCATTTCTTATGACTTGTAAGTAGTGGAACACTTCCAACCTTATAAAGTCACAACAATTTTTTTATGTTATCCAATGTGCGATCGTATTCTAAAAAACCCTAAAAACCTAAAAAAAACCATAGAACACAAACAATTTTAAAAAAACCATAAACAAATCCTTAAAAATCCGTAAAAATCCTAAAAAATCCCTAAAACCCCTATAAAAACCTCAATAAAACCCTAATAACCCCTAAAAAACACCTAAAAACCCTAAAACCCATAATAAATGCTAAAAACCCTTAATATCCTAAAAAACCCTAAAAGCCCATAAAAAAATCCTAAAAAAACTAAAAACCCTAAAACCCTATAAATCCTAAAAAAACCATAAAACCCTTAAAAAACTCTAACAAAATCCTATAAACCCTAAAACTCCCTAAAAAACCATTAAAACCCTGAAAAATCCCTAAAAACCCATAAAAATCCTAAAACCCTTAAACAATCTTTAAAAACCCTAAAAAAGCCTAAAAACCCACAAAATCCCTAAAAAATACTTATAACCGCTAAAAGAAACCTTAAAAACCCTAAAATACCCTAAAAAGCCCTAAAACCCCTAAAATATATTATTTTATGACTTGTAAGTAGTGTAGAAATTCCAACCTTATAAATTCACAACACTTCTCTATCTTTTCCAATGTGAGATCATATTATTAAAAACCCTAAAATGCCTAAAAACCATGAAAAAAAACCTAAAACTCCTTCTCTCTCCTCCCCACCCAGCTAGTTTCTCTCTTTGCCCCTTCTCCCTCTTTCTACACTCTCTCTTACTATACCTTTATCTCTCCTTATCTCTGTCTTCCTCTCTCTACAACCTCACCTCTTCTTTTTCTTCTTCTTCTCTCTTTTTACCTCTCTCCAATTTCTCCCTCTCTCTCTCTATTCCTCTCACCCACTATCCCTCTATCTCTCCCCATGTGAGATAATATTATATGTCGATAAGGGGTCAGCCCCATTTCCTATGACTTTTAAGTAGTGAAAAACTTCCAACCTTATATATTCACAACACTTCTTTATTTTATCCAATGTGGGATAATATTCTCAAAAACCCTAGAAACCATAAAACAACCCTAAAAACATCTTTAGTAGCGTTTTTAGGGTTGTTTAGACTTTTTAGGGGATTAAGGATTTTTTAGAGTTTTTTTTAGTTTTTAGGGGTTTTAGGGCTTTTTCTAGGGTTGTTTATTGTTTTTATGGTTTTTAGGCTTTTTAAGGTTTTTTTTAGGGTTTTTTAGAGTTTTTAAGGGTTTTTAATGTTTTTTAGAGTATGTTTATGGGTGTTTTGGGTTTGTAGGGGTTATTAGGGCTTTTGGGGGTTTTAAGAATTTTTTTGGATTTTTTTGGGTTTTTATCATTCCTAGGGTTTTAAGGGTTTATTTAGGGTTTTTAAGGGTTTTAAGGTTTTTTAGTGTTTTTAGGGATTTTAGGGTTTTTAAGGTTTTTTAGGGTTTTTATGGTTTTCACGGGTTTTTTTACGTTGTTTGTCATTTTTAGGGTTTTAGTTATTTTTAGGTTTTTTGGGATTTTAGTGTTTTTTAGGGTTTTAAGGTTTTTAGTGTTTTTTTGGTTTTTAATGTTGTTTTGGGGATTTAGGATTTTTATGGTTTCTTTGCGTTTTTAGGATTTTAGGATTTCTATGGGTTTTATAGGGTTTTTAAGGATTTTATAGGTTGTTTTATGGGGTTTTCAAGTGTTTTATAGGGGGATTTAGGATTTATTTTTAATTTTTAGGGTCTTTATGGTTTATAGGGATTTTAAAGGGCTTTTAAGGTTTCTTTAAGTGTTTTAGGATTTTTTTTAGTTTTTTAGGGATTTTTTTATTTTTTTTTTAGGTTTTTGAGTTCTTTTAAGCTTTTTTAGGGTTTTTAGAGATGTTTTTGGATTTTTTGGGTTTTTAAGGGTTTTTTTTAGAAGTTTTAAGGTTTTTTTTAGGGTTTTTGATAATATGATCTCATATTAGATAAAATAGAGAAGTATTGTGAATTTATAAAGTTAGATGTGTTCCATTACTTACTAGTTATAAGAAATGGGCCCAACCCCTTATTGGCCCATAATATTATATCATCGGGGGAGAGATAGAAGGAGAGAGGGAGAAAGGGGAGAGAGAGGTAGAGACAGATCGAGAGTTGTAGAGATAGGGAGAGAGAAATGGGTTCATCACATTTTCGACCCACATTAGATAAAACAGAGAAATGTTTTGAATTTTTAAGGTTGAAAGTGTTCCACTAGTTAGTACAAGTCATAAGAAATGGGTTGGACCCCTTATTAACCCACATAATATTATCTCACATGAGTGAGTGAGGTAGAGAAAGCATAAGAGATAGCTAGAGAGAGAGAGAGAGGAGGAGTGAGAGGGAGAATGAGCGGAGGTAGAATGAGAAGAAGAGGTGAGGGGCTAGAAAGAGAGAGAGATAGAGTGTCACATCGTATTTTTAGTAACCTGATATTTCGGTTGGAAATTTTTCCGGAATTGCATTGTAAGTTTAAAATTTAATTGATATAATTTGAACAAATTTGATTTAAAATAAAATAAAATATGTTGTTTTGACTAAAATAAATAACTCGATGTAATCGAGTTAAGTCTGTATAATTTAAGCAAAAATTTAATATTACATATATAATTATTAATTATATATATATAAATATATACATGTTGAAGAGATGTTTACATATAAGGGTATATATATATGCCTATACAAAATTAATTTCCAATCAAATATAAAGGAGAAAGGGATTTGAGAGTTGATTTTGTACCATTATCAAATAAATACACAATTTTATTAAGATGTTCAAAGTACCAATATAGTTATTTATACAAAAATGAATGAAACCCAAGTCTACATGAGTAATTTTAATAACAATTTTACTTCATCATACTTGTCACGCCCTGACCTGGTTTGGCCGGATCCCTGAGAATAACCCGCCACTCTCTCAGTTTATTAAAGGGTTTCCCCTTATTATAATTCATAAAGAGTAAGGCGTCCTTTAAACCTACACCATTTCCTAGAATAGCATAATCAAAATTGCATGAAATTTTAAACTTTACATGCCTGCCTTATAGGCATCTTAGTTGATTGTCTTTTAGGGTAGGCTTTTTGAGATTTCTTGAAAGGGATATAAGGGAGAGGGTGAGTACAACTACTCAGTGAATAGGTTTTTAAAGGACTACTTTTAACTTTTAAGAAAAACATTTATATGGAGTGTGCCAGACTCCTTTCTTTTCAAAAATCCCTTCATTTAAAAATTTGGGTTTTTCCATTATTTCTTAGTTATCAGTGTGTCATCACCCAACACACATCCTTCATCATGAAGGTTACACACATTCGCAAGTCAGTATCACTACTGAACCCGCTAGTGGCTTCGAAGCGACTTTTCCTACCACCCGGATAGAAGTACGACCACTTCTACCCTAGGAATGAGTGGATGTACGCGACATCTGACCCACAATCCTGAAATCACTTCTTCGTGTACGTATGAGGATAGAGACCTCATTCCGTCCCCACCCCGATCTCATGCGCTTGGTGCTACTCCAAATTTCACATAAACACCTGGAACGACAATCTACCCTTATACTCACTAGGTCGTCCAGGGCCCTTAGGACACATCACTACCCCTCATGGGCATCTTGATGATCCCGTACTTATAGTGCATGCACAAACAATATTTTCTTATCAAGCATGTAATATGTGGTGCCACTGGTCCAACGGCCCCGACTCTCAACTCAACCCTCACTTGTTTATCTTGACTAGTCCGTCAACCTATCATGTCGCACTGCCACTAGTTGACTGAGCATGTCGGTCCAATCTTGGTACCATGGCCAGACAATTCACTTATTAAGTTTTATGGCACATATATCATGTTCATTTACGAGCTCTTGCTCGTGCCAACTGGCCTTGGGCCCATTATACAAGATTTTCAAAAAACTAGGCATTCTAGCCCTCAAGTTCCAAAATCGAGGCCCTCGGCCTATAAGAGCTATTCGAGCTCCCGTCAAGAAGGTCTCCCAAATAGTTTAAGCATTGGCACACAGTCAAGGGAGAACATTTCTGACAAAATAGGTTTTCACTGTCCATTATAACAACCGATATAAGGATGTCTCCGTTCATAACCGATGAACAGGTTTTCAACTTCATTTGAAGAAGTCTCATCATACCAACCGGGTATGATCTACTTACAACTGGTAAGTAGTTTTTCCGCATAATTTTCACATCACTTTCTCTAAGTGGTGATGATTAAAATACGACTAAATAGTGGGTTTTTATACCGAGGTACTTATCATCCCCTATCGGGTATGATATAAAATTTCCACTCACAACTAGTAAGTGGTTTTTATCTTTAAGTTGTGCTCATCATCCCAACCGGGTATGATGTTAGTAAACCCACTCACCCGTTAACGCAGTGAATTCCACTTGACGGGTTCTTTGTATTCACGCGAGCTCGTCAATGCTGGCGTTCCGAGTATTTCGCGTTCCTACACGATATGAACATTCTTTTTCAGTGTTACTCGGCATAACAGCCTTCATTCATTTCCAATGAATGAGAAAACCCAAACTTTTAGTTATTTGTAATTAGGTCCCTAAAGTTATTTCTCTTTAACTTTAAGTCCCTAATGTCGGTTTTTCCTCAAATTGAGTCCCGTAACTTTTAAATTTTATCTTAGGACCTCAATTTATTCAATTTCACCAAAAAAAGGGGTTTAATTTCCCAAATTTCCAATTTGGTCCCCCAATTTTTCCAAAATTACAATTTTGCCCTTCCTTTACAAAAATGGTAAGTTTTGCCCCAAAAATTCCAAAATTCCCCAATTGATCCTCCAACATTATTTTCATGCCTAATTGACTCTCAATTTAATAAAATTGCATTTTGGCCCTTTGAATATAAAAAATCCCCAATTTTTCCCCCAATTTCATCTCTTCAACACTACCAAATTTGATTTCATCAAATTGACCGATCAAACACTTCCAATTATTGAAATTGGTGTTGAAATTGAATTTGTGTTCATACGATTCTAAGAAACTTTGAATCACAGATTTTAACGCCGGAACGAGCTTAAACCGAGCTTCGCTGGAAAATAGATTGTAGAGAGAGAAAGCTTCGATTTCTCACCAGTGAAGGCACGGCGGTCTGAGCTTTCAATCTAGTTAGATAGCTCTCATCTTAAGGTTCATCCTAGAATCAAGAATCACACTAATTGATGATGAATTGAGTTAGAATTTCATTATTGAAATTCTACAAGTTCTCTCTCTAACACCGACGGGAAATTGTAGAGTGGAGCCGAATTGGCTTACCTTTTAGTCCTGATTTGGCCATGGAAGGGTGGAGGAAGTGTTGGGAAGGTTTGGTTTGGCCTTAGTAGGGCTCGAAATGGCCAATTTCAACTTAGTCGAAACAGGGCAACTTCGATCCGCCGGAGCTGCTTCACTATTCCATCATGTCAGCACTTCTCTAGTGATTCTCGGATTGACTGGAGATTGCTATCAGGTAGCTGACTTCTCCCCTGTTCTAAAGAGCCTGACCTCTCCTTCCATGGTTAAGAAAAATTTTTAAGTCGAAGCTCTGGTTTAAGCTTCACCGGGAAATAGAGTAGTAGAGAGAGAAGTATTCAGGTGTGAGGAGAAAGGGTTTCTTAGCATTTTTGAAGGTTTTATAGATTTTTATTTGATTTCTTAATGTTTCTTAGTATTTCTTAGGGTTTCTTAGGGTTTATTAGGATTTCTTTGCCATTCTTAGCATTTTTAGCATTTTTTGGGTTTTTTAGTGTTTCTTAACATTACTTAGCGTTTCTTATAGTTTCTTTGCATTTCTTAGGGTTTCTTAGCATTTCTTAGGGTTTTTATTGGATTTCTTAGTGTTTCTTAGCATTTTATCAGTTTTTTAAGAGTTTCTTACTGTTTACTTGGGTTTCGTAGCGTTTTGTACTGTTTCAATGGTTCCCTAGGGGTTTATTAGCATTTCATGGGATTTCATAAGGCTTCTTAGTGATTCTTAGCATTTGTTTTAGTGTTTCTTGGGGTTTATAGTGTTTTTTAGAGTTTCTTATCATTACTTAGCATTTCTTGTAGTTTTATAGGGTTTCTTAGGGTTTCTTAGGGTTCCTTAAGTGTTCTTAGCGTTTATTAGCATTTACTAGGGTTTCCTAGCATTTCTTACCATTTCTTAGGGTTTCTTAGGATTTTATTAGGGTTTATTAGCGATTCTTAGCGTTTTTAGCATTTTTAGCATTTCTTTGGTTGTGTAATGTTTTTTAGGATTTCTTAGCATTTCTTATTGTTTCTTAGAATTTCATAAGGTTTTTAGTGTTTCTTAGCATTACTTAGCATTTCTTGTAGTTTCTTAATATTTATTAGCGTTTATTGGCATTTCTTAGGTTATCATAGGGTTTTTTAGCGATTCTTAGCATTTTTTTAGGGTTTCTTGGTTTTTTAGGGTTTCTTAGCGTTACTTAGTGTTTCTTATAGTTTCTTAGCATTTCTTCGGCTTTACTTGCGTTTCTTAGGATTTTATAGGGTTACTTGGCGTTTCTTAGCATTTTATATGGTTTCTTAGAGTTTATTAGCATTTCTTAGTATTTTTTAGGGTTTCTTAGCATTTTTTTAGTGTTTCATAGGGTTTATTAGCATTTCTTAGAATTTTATAGCATTTCTTAGCGTTTACTAGGGTTTCTTACCGTTTTTAGGGTTTCTTAGGATTTATTAGCATTTCTTAGCATTTATTAGCATTTCTTGGGTTTCTTAATGTTTTTTAGGGTTTCTTAGCGTTTCTTATACTTTCTTAGCATTTCTTAGGGTTTCTTAGTATTTCATAACATTTCTTACTGTTTTTTTTAGAGTTTCTTAAGAGTTTCTTTGCATTTCTTTGTGTTTCTTAGGATTTATATGGGTTTATTAGCGTTTCTTAGCGATTCTTGGGTTTTTTTAATGGTTTTTAGTGTTTCTTAGCGTTACTTACCATTTCTTATAGTTTCATAACATTTTTTAGTATTTCTTAGTGTTTAATAGTGTTTCTTAGTATTTATTAGTGTTTCTTAGCATTTTAAACATTTTTTAGCGTTTGTTGGGTTTCTTTATGTTTTTTTGGGTTCTTAGCGTTTCCTATAGTTTCATAGCATTTCTTAAGGTTTCTTAGCGTTGCTTAAGGTTTTATTGGGTTTTTTAAGATTTCTTAGCATTTCTTTATTTTATCTAATATGGGCCGATAAGAGGTGAGGCTCATTTTTATGACTTTTAAGTAGTGGAACACTTGCAACCATATAAAGTCACAACAATTTTTTATATTATCCAATGGGGATCATATTCTAAAAAACCCTAAAACCCTAAAACTCCTACAATCCCGAAAACCCATAAAAAATCCTTAAATTGTAAAAAACCTTAAAAATGCTTAAAAACCTCATAAACCACTAAAACACTCTAAAATCCCTAAAACCCCAAACAAACCTAAAACACCCTAAAAAACACTAAAAACCCTAATAAACACTCAAAAACCACTAAAAACCCTGAAAAATATCTTCTCCCCTCCTTCTCTCTTCTTTCTTCCGGTCTACATCTGCCTTTCTCTCTCATTCCCTTCTCCCTCTCTCTCTCCTCCTCTCTCGACCTCTCTCTCCTCCTTTTTCCCTCTACATCTATCTCTCTTTGTCTCTATCTCTCCCTCTCTCTAGCCCCTCACCTCATCTTCTCTTTCTCGTGTTCTACCTCCACCCATTCTCCCTTTCACTCTTCCTCTCTCTCCCTCCCCCCTCTCTCTCTCTTCATATCTCTTACACTCTCTCTACCTCACTCGCTCCTATGAGATAATATTATGGGTCAATAAGGGGTCCAACCCATTTCTTATGAATTGTACTAATTAATGGAACACTTTCAACCTTAAAAAATCCATAACATTTCCCAATTTTATCTAATGTGGGCCGATAATGTGATGAACCCATTTCTCTCTCCCTATCTCTACCACTCTCTCCCCTTTCTCCCTCTCTCCTTCTATCTCTCCCACTATTATATAATATTATGGACAAATAAGGAGTCGGACCCATTTCTTATAACTAGTAAGTAATGGAATACATCCAACCTTATAAATTAACAACACTTCTCTATTTTATCCAATGTAGGATCATATTCTCAAAAACTCTAAAAAAAAACCCTTAAAACCGCTAAAAAAACCCTTACAAACCCTAAATATCCAAAAAAAAATCTCTAAAAATAAAAAAAAATGCTTAAAATCACTCAAAACCCTAAAAACCCTAAAAACCTTAAAAACTCTTTAAAATCCCTCAAAACCCTAAAAAACTCACAAAACCCATAAAAGCTCAAAAAATCCAAAAAAAACCTACACCACCCGATAAAACTAATGTAAACCCCACCAATATACTAACGACACCCTACACCAAATATGGAATAGACCCCAAGACTTTCATGACGTAAGTAAAAAGAATGGAATATACCTTGTTTGGTTAAGAAACAAGGTATTGGTAGATGTAGATGCCACACCGAAATCCTCTAAGGAGAGCTCCTAAAAAACTCTGGTGATAACTCTGATTGCTTGAACGCCACAAGTAAAAACCTGATAAGTTCAAAAGTTCACTCAAAAGAGAAAGAAGACATAAACCTCAAAATAAAATTGAAATCAAAATATGTCCTTACAATGCTATGAAGCTAGCCTTTTATAGGCACTCGAAAATCTAAATAAGGAAATAAAATATTGTGGTTGACATGCCAACCATATAGAGAATATTGTTAATATATTTATTAGACATATCTAAAAAATATATTGTTTCCTAATTTAATCTTCTACATTATTTATGATATTAATAAATCCCCCATTCGAATTATAGCCTTCTTTATTGCTCTCATTATACTCTTCAGTTGTGCTCCTAGCTTGACCTCCTGTAATCGCTCAAATCTTCGGTGTTCGTGTCACCTACATCAAAGGACATTAAATCAGTGACATTGAAACTTGCGCTAACACCATACTCACTTGGTAACTCCAAATTATAAGCATTATTGTTGATGCACTCCAACACTCGTAATGGTCCATCTCCTCTTAGAAGAAGTTTTGACCACCTTTGTTTTGGAAATCATTCCTTCCTCTAATGAAGCCAAACCCAATCTCCGAGTTCAAATGTAATATTTTTACGACTCTTATTTGCTTGATTTTCATATGCTTTAGTCTGCCTTTCAATGTGCATCTTTGCCTTCTCATGCATTTGTCTCATGAACTCTGCCTTTTTCTTTCCATCAAAATTTACTAACTCACCAACTGGAAGTGGAGTTAAATCTAGAGGGGTTAATGGATTAAAACTATATACAATTTCACATGGTGAAAACTAAGTAGTAGAATGAACAGAATGATTATAAGTAAACTCAACATGTGGCAAACAATCTTCCCACGATTTCAAGTTCTTTTTTTATTATAAAACGTAATAAAGTACCTAATGTTCTATTAACTACTTCCATTTGACCATTAGTTTACGGGTGACAAGTTGTTGAAAATAAAAGTTTTGTTCCCAATTTACCCAATAAAGTTTTCCAGAAGTAACTCAAGAATTTAGAATCACGATAAAAAACAGTAGTTCTAGGCATACCATGCAATCTAACAACTTCTCTAAAGAATAAATTGGCAACATATGAGGCATCATCAGTTTTATGACAAGGAATAAAGTGTACAATTCCATAATATAATCAAACCCAAGCAATTTAGAATCAAGGATTGCAAGCATAGCGTACCTTCGGGATAGTGCATCGCAACTATATTTTCCTTACCTTGTTTGTCCTTGATCACATATGGGAATGTCTCAATGAACTCCACCCACCTAGTGTGATGCTTGTTCAACTTGTATTGCCTCTTGAGGTGCTTAAGAGATTCATGATCAGTGTGAATCACAAACTCTTTCGGCCATAGATAGTGCTACCATGTTTGTAGTGTCCGAAGTAGGGCATACATCTCCTTGTCATAGGTAAGATAGTTAAGGGTTGCTCCACTCAACTTTTCATTGAAATATGCAATTGGCCTTCCCTCCTACATCAATACACCTCCAATACCTACCTGTGATGAATCACACTCAATTTCAAATGTTTTAGAAAAATTAGGTAAGGCAAGCAATGGGGCACTTATTAATTTATCCTTTATCAATTGGAATGCATTTTGTTGCTCAACTCCCTAATTAAGTGCTACATTCTTCTTTACAACAACAATAAGAGGTGTAACCTAAGTACTAAAATTAGAAACATAACGTCTATAAAAACTAGTCAATCCATGAAAACTTCTTACCTAACTTACCGAATTATGTTTTGGCCAATCTTGGATTGCCTTAATCTTTTCCTCGTCAACTCCAATCCCTTCTAAACTTATAACATACCCAAGAAACACAAGTTTATCCAAACAAAAGACACATTCTTTTAAAATTGGAAAATAAATTATCTTTCCTTAAGGCTTCTAAAATAGTTGTTAAGTGTCTTACATGTTCATTCATGGTCTTGTTGTAGATTAGAATGTCATCAAAATATACAACTACAAACTTTCCAATAAAAGCACGCAAAACATGGTTCATTAATCTTATGAACATACTAGGTGTATTAGTCAATCCAAAGGGCATAACTAACTATTCATATAATCCTTGTTTTGTCTTAAATGCAGTTTTACATTTATCTCCTTCTTTCATTCTAATTTGATGATATCCACTTTTAAGATCTATTTTCGAAAATAAACAAGATCCATGCAACTTATCTAACATATCTTCCAAACGAGGAATAGGGTATCGATACTTTACCGTGATATTGTTAGCAGCTCGACAATCGACGCACATTCGCCACATTCTATCCTTCTTAGGGACAAGTAGCATAGACACAACACATGGGCTCATACTCTCTCAAACATACCATTTTTCCATTAGTTCCATAACTTGGCATTGAAGTTCCTTTGTTTCCTCAAGGTTACTTCTATATGCAGGTTAGTTCGGAATTGTCGCTCTAGGGATGAAATCAATTTGATGTTCAATTCCTCAAATTAGTGGTAAACCTAGTGGTATCTTGTAAACCCCACACATTTGAGTTAAGGAAAACCGGGAAAAGAACCGGTCAAACCGAATAAGAAAATAAAACCGGTTTACATTTGGGAATAAACAATATGAAAATTTACAACTTTTGGTTGATCCAAAAGATTTATTAAATATTGGAAAAGAAACTTAAGATAAATTAGAAAACAAAAACCAAATTGGTTCAGGTGAACTAGATTCCATAAGAACTTCAAAGTTAAGCGTGCTTATCATAAATAGCCATCAATTAATATATATTTAATTATTGAAATTAATACCAATAATTTAATACCTAAATTAAATTATTAGAATTAATACCAAAATTAAATTATTGGAATTAATACCAATAATTTATGGCAATATTAATACTAGTAATAAATCTCGCCCATTTAATACACGGGTTTTACGTCTATATAAAGAGGTCATCCCCATTTCATTCTCCTCACACCTGAACACTTCTCTCTCTCTCTCCACTGCTCCATTTCCCGGTAAAGCTCGAACCAGAGCTTCGACTTGAACAAAAGTCGAGCTCTTTAGAACCGGGGAGAAGACAGCTATCTGATAGCAAACTCCAGTCAATTTGAGAATCGTTGGACAAGCGCCGACATGATGGAATAGTGAAGCAACTCCGGCGGACCGTAGCTGCCCTATTTCGGCCAAGCTTGAATCGGCCATTTCAAGCCCTCCTTAGGCCAAACAAAGCCCTCCCAACACTTCCTCAGCCTTTCCACAGCCGAATTAGGACCGAAAGGTAAGCCAATTCGGTTCCCCTTTATAATTTTTGATCGGTGCTAGAGAGAGAATCGACCGAATTTCAATGACAAAATTCTAATCCAATTCCGCATCAATTGATACAATACTTGATTTTAGGATGAACCTTAGGACGAGACCTATCTGCCCATATAGAAAGCTCGGACTGTCGTGCCTTCACCGGTGAGTAATCGAAGCTTTCTCTCTCTATAGTCTGTTTTCCAGAAAAGCTCCGTTTGAGCTCGTTCCGACGTTAAAATTTGCGATTCAAAGTTTCTTAGAATCGTATGCACATATAGGAACTCAATTTTAACTCCAATTTCAATAATTAGAAGTGTTTGATCGGTTAATTTGATGAAATCAAATTCGGGAGTGTTGAAGAGTTGAAATTGGGGGAAAATTTGGGGATTTTTGAAATTCAAAGGGGCCAAAATACAATTTTATGAAATTGAGGGTCAATTGGGAATGAAAATAATGTTGGAGGACCAATTGAGGAATTTTGGAAAATTTGGGGAAAAACTTACCATTTTTGTGAAAGAAGGGCAAAATGGTAATTTTGGAAAAATTGGGGAACCAAATTGGAAATTTGAAAAAATTAAACCCCTTTTGGTGAAATTGAATAAATTGATGTCCCACGATAAATTTTAAAAGTTACGGGACTCAATTTGAGGAAAAACCGACATTAGGGACTTAAAGTTAAAGAGAAATAACTTTAGGGACCTAATTGCAAATAACTAAAAGTTTGGGTTTTCTCATTCATTAATGAATGAAGGTTGTTATGCCGAGTAATAATGAACAAGGTTGTTCATATCGTGTAGGAATGTTAAATACCGGGAATGCCAGCAAGGACAAGCACACGTGAATACAAAGAACCAGTCTAGTGAAAATCACGACATTAACGGGTGAGTGGGTTATTCACATCATACCCAGTTGGGATGATGAACACAGTTTAAAGTTAAAAACCACTTAGCGATTGTGAGTGGGTTTACTAACATCATACCTGGTTGGGATGATGAGAACAACTTAAAGATAAAAACCACTTACTGGTTGTGAGTGGGTTTACTAACATCATACCCGGTTGGGGATGATAAGTGCCTCGATATAAAAACCCACTGTTTAGTGGTATTTTAATCATCACTACTTAGAGAAAGTGATGTGAAAGTTATGCGAAAAAAACTAATTACGGGTTGTAAGTAGATCATACCCGGTTGGTATGATGAGACTTCCTTGAAGGAAGTTGAAAACCCGTTCATCGGTTATGAACGGAGATGTCCTTATACCGGTCGGTATGATGGACAGTAAAAACCTATTTTTGTCGGAAGTGCTCTCCCCTGACTGTGTGCCAATGCTTAAACAATTTGGGAGACCTTCTCGATGGGAGCTCAAATAGCTCTAATAGGTCGAGGGCCTCGATTTTGGAACTTGGGGGCTAAATGCCCGATTTTGTAAATCTCGTATAGTGGGCCCAAGGCCAGTTGGCACGAGCAGGAGCTCGTAAATGAACATGATATATGTGCCATAAAACTTAATAAGTGAATTGTTTGGCCATGGTACCAAGATAGGACCGACATGCTCAGTCAACTAGCGGTAGTGCGACATGACAGGTTGACAGACTAGTCAAGACAAACAGTTGCGGGTTGAGTTGAGAGTCGGGGCCGTTGGACTAGTGGCACCACAGATTACATGGCAATATAAGAAAACATTGTTTGTGCATGCACTGTGAGTACGGGATCATCAAGACGCCCATGAGGGGTAGTGATGCGTCCTAAGGGCACTGGACAACCTGGTGGCTATAAGGGCAGTTCGTCGTTCCAGGTCTCTGTGCGAAATTTGGAGTAGCACGAAGCGCATGAGACTGGGGTGGGGACAGGATGAGGTCTCTGTCCTCATACGGACATGAAGAAGTGATTTTGGGATTGTGGGTAGGATGTCACGTACATCCACTCGTTACCAGGGTAGAAGTGGTCGTACTTCTATCCGGGTGGCAGGAAAAGTCGCTCCGAAGCCACTAGCGGGTTCAGTAGTGATACTGACTTCCGAATGTGTGTAACCTTCATGATGAAGGATGTGTGTTGGGTGATGACACACCGTGGTAACTAAGAAATAATGGAAAAAAACACAAATTTTTAAATGATGGGATTTTTGAAAACAAAGGAGTCTGGCACACTCCATATAAATGTTTTTCTTAAAAGTCAAAAGCTTTTAAAAACCCATTTACTGAGTAGTCGTACTCACCCCCTCCCTTATATCCCTTTCAGGAAATCCTGGAAAGCCTCCCCTTAAAGACCGTCAACTAAGATGCCTGTAAGACAGGTATGTAAAGTTTTAAATTTCATATAGATTTGATTATGCTATTCCAGGAAAAAGGTGCAAGTTAAAGGACGCCTTACTCTTTATGGTTTACGATAAGGGGAAACCCTTTAATAAACCGAGAGAGTGGCGGGTTGATCACGGCGATCCGACCAAACCGGGTCGGGGCGTTACATATCTCTTCAGGAAAAACATCCATAAATTCTTGCAAAATAGTAATAATATTGCTTAGCAAAGATCCGACAAAGTCGTTAGTGCTAAAAAAGGCATCCCAATAGATAAGTACAATAAAAAATTGTTGTGTATGTATAGCTCCCTTAACCTCACTTTTTCTAGAAATAAAATTATTTTTACTCTCTTTTTTTTCAAATTCAGATTTTTCTCTCCTTTTTTTCAACTCTATATTCTTTTCTTCTTCCTTCTTTTCTTTCATCTTTTATTCTTCTTTCTTCTTTTCATTTGCCTTTTTCCTTTTTACTTGATCCTCTAAAACTTGCTTTGGAGTCAATGGTACAAGAGATATTGGCCTTCCGTTCATCACAAATGAGTACTTATTGGTGAATCCATCATGCTTAATTTGACGATCAAACTGCCAGGGTCATCTCAATAGAATATGGCAGGCTTGCATTGTTACCACATCGCATAGTATTTCATCCTGATATCTTCCAATGGAAAATGCAACCAACACCTGCTTGGTTACCTTGAATTCACCTTGATCGTTCAACCACTGAAGTCAATATGGCTTTGGATACTTTAATGTCGATAATGCCAATTTCTCCACAACATCAGTGCTAGCTATGTTAGTGCAACTTCCTCCATCTATAATAACATAACAAATCTTGTTGTTCACACAACAATGAGTATGAAATAAGTTCTCACACTGGTTGTTTTCTTCTTCTTGGGCATGAGCATTGAGACTTCGTCTTGCTACTAATAACTCTTCTTCTTCGGCATACTCTCTAGCATCCTCAAGTGGTGGCATATCAGAATCATTTTCTTCTTCTTCATCCTCAGTATTGATCTCCTCATCAACATTGATCACCATGGCCCACTTATTCGAGCATTGACTTGCTATGTGAGCCCTGCCTTGGCATCGAAAACACTTAATGTCACAATTTTTTGGAGTTGTGATATGAGTGTTACCTTGTTTTTTGGGTCACAACTTGCTTGGTTGTCCCCTTCGGAAAGTTGAGCTGAGATTGAGTTGATGACTTCTCAACTTGCCTAGGGGTTGGTTTCCATGTGTTTGAGTGACTATTGTTTAATCCCCTCCAATGTAAATTCCTCCTCTTCAGTTGTTGTTCGACTTTGATAGCTTGGTGCACCATATCTTGAAGCTCAACATGATATTGCATTTCCACCACATCAGTTATCTCATGGTTTAGGCCATGCAAGAATCTGGCCATTGTAGCCTCTCTATCTTCTTCCACATTAGCTCGAATCATAGTAATTTCCATCTCCTTGAAGTACTCATCGACAGTTTTGGTTCCTTGGGTAAGCCTTTGAAGTTTATTGAATAGCTCTCGATGGTAGTGGCTGGGAACAAATCATCATCGCATGATTGCTTTCATCTCATCCCAAGATTTCACAGGGTGTTCATGATTTCTTTTCATCTCCTTCACCAACTGATCCCACCATATTATAGCATAATTAGTAAATTTGACAGCAAAAAGTCGTACATTTTTCATCTTAGAGTAATTATGGCATTCAAAAACCATCTCCATCTTCCTTTCCCATTCAAAGTAGGCTTTTGGGTCAGTTTTTCCTTCAAAAGAGGGTATATTCAGTTTGATGTTGTTCAAGTTGTCATCAATTCGTGGTCGCTCTCTATGAGCATATCGATTGATGGAATCACATACGAGCCTATTGCGATTGCCTTGGATTTCATCAAACTCCTCGAGATCTTGGGGATCAAAATGCCTAGATTGAAAACTTCGAGGCCGTTGTTTAGTAGGGGTATGTTGACATGAACCCCTCACTCCTTCCTCCAATTGATCTATCTGCACGTGAAGTGGCTCTAATTCAATCTTCATCAACCATCTCATCTCACTTATTATAGCTTGCACTTGTAAGTTTGGAATGAGTTGTGGGGGCTCCTCTTCGTTAAGCCATGTGTTCCTACGAATGAAAAAAAACCTTGCAACACTCCTATTTCACTCTATTGGCTTTATTAAGGATTCAAACACTCTTGCCTTTTTCCCCTCGTATGTCTTCTTTTCAATTTTAATTGAACTTAAGAACAAATCATTTTTAGGAAGCAGTTCAACTTGAGAAACAATTAAGACAAATCAACAAAGTTTCAAAAAGCACTTCTAAAAAGGATTTAAGTGTAAGGTATGAGGATATTAAAAAAAATATAGGAAGAATAATAAAATCTAATAGAGTAGAAAGAATAAGATACTGAATATATAGTTTTGTGCTTTTTTTCCTTTTTTTTCCCCTTTTTATGCCTTTTTATAATTCTTTTTTTTGCCGTTTTTATTATTTTTTTTTACATTTTTTTTGTTTTTTGGCTTTTTTTAAACAATATTTTTGGCTTTTTTTTATTTTGTCTTTTTTGGCCTTTTCTATTATAAAGAAAGTAGATAAAAAAAATAAAAGATTTTTTTATAGAAAATAGAAGTAGAAAGAAGATAATAAAAATATAACTAGATAGGAGAAAAAAAGATTTTTTTTGTGATTTTTTATACTGAATAGAAATAGGTAAAAGATAATGAAAATATAACTCGATAGGGGAAAAAAGAGTTTTTTTGTGATTTTTTTATACGGAATAGAAATAGGTAGAAGATAAGAAAAGTAGAACGAAATTTGATAGGATAGTATGGAACTTGTCGTGCAACCATGTGCTTTAATACCAACTGATGTGAATCCCGCCAATATACTAAAAGCACCCTACATCAAATATGGAATAGACCCCAAGACTTTCACGACGCAAGTAAAAAGAATGAAATATACCTTGTTTGGTTAATAAACAAGGTACGGGTATATGTAGACGCCACACCCAAATACTCTAAGAAGAGCTCCTAGAAAACCCTGGTAATAAGTCTAATTGCTTGAACGCCACAAGTAAAAACCTGATAAGTTCAAAAGTTCTCTCAAAAGAGAAAAAAGACATAAACCTCAAAATAAAATTGAAATCAAAATATGTCCTTCCAATGCTATGAAGCTAGCCTTTTATAGGCAATTGAGAATCTAAATAAGGAAATAAAATATTGTGGTTGACATGCCAACCATATAGAGAATATTATTAATATATTTCTTAGACATATCAAAAAAATATATTGTTTCCTAATTTAATCTTCTAGAAGATTTATGATATTAATAAATCTCCATTCGAATTATAGCCTTCTTTAGTGCTCTCATTATACTCTTCAATTGTGCTCCTAGCTTTACCTCTTGTAATTGCCCCAATCAGACCTTGCATTTCTTCTTTAATTCTTTTGGCCCTTTACCTTGTGATTGGACCTTGCAAATTGGCAGCACCCTTAGTTGGACTCACATAAAAAAATACTTGAAAAACCCTAAAACCCCATAAAACAACCTATAAAACCCTTAAAACCCCTATAAAACAAATAAAAACCCTAAAAACACAAAACAAAAACCATAAAAAAAACCCTTAAAACTCAAAGAAACCATAAAAATCCTAAAACCCCCTTAAAACCAAAAAAAAACCTAAAAAAAACATTTAAAAAACCCTAAAAACCTTAAAACCCTAAAAAAAACCCAAAAAAACATAAAAAAAAAGCCCATGAAAACCATGAAAACCATGAAAACGCTAAAATCCCTAAAATCCCCTAAAAACACTAAGAAAACCTAAAACTCCTTAAAAACCCTTAAAACCATTAAAAACCCTAAATAAATCCTTAAAACCCTAATAACCCCTAAAAACTTTAAAAAAACCTAAAAAAATCCTCAAGGCTCTAATAACCCCTACAAACCCAAAAGACCCCTAAACATACTCTAAAAAACATTAAAAAAAACCCTAAAAACTCTAAAAACAATAAAGAAAACCTAAAAACATAAACAACCCTACAAAAGCCTAAAAACCCTAAAAACCCTAAAATGCCTAAAAAACCCTAAAAAAACTCGTAAACCCCTAAAAACTCTAAACAACATTAAAAACTATCAAAACCCCTACTAAAGATGTTTTTTTGGTTGTTTTTAGGGTTTTTTTAGGGTTTTCATGATTTCTATGGTTTTTGAGAATATGATCCCACAATGAATAAAATAGAGAAGTGTTATGAATGTATAAGGTTGAAAGTTTTTCACTACTTACAAGTCATAAGAAATGGGCCCGACCCCTTATATGCCTATAATATTATCTCACATGGGGAGAGAGAGGAAGAGTGGGTGAGATGAAGAGAGAGAGATAGGAGAAATGGAAAAGAGGTAGATAGAGAGAGAGGAAGATAGAGACAAGGAGGGAGAGAGTGATTTAGAAAGAGGGAGAAGGGGACGAGAGAGAAATGTGCAAGTATAGCTAGATGGGGAGGAAAGAGGGTGGCGAGGAGAGAGAAGAATTTTTAGGTTTTTTTAGTGATTTTAGGTTTTTTCATGGTTTTTAGGCATTTTAGGGTTTTTAAGAATATGATCCAACATAGGATAAAATAGAGAAGTGTTGTGAATTTATAAGGTTGGAAGTTTTCTACTACTTACAAGTCATAAGATAATAGTTTTTAGGGCTTTTTAGGGTTTTTAGGGTTTCTTTTAGCTGTTATAAGGGTTTTTTAGGGGTTTTAGGGTTTTTGAGGGTTTTTAGGGTTTTAGGGTTTTAGGGTTTTAGGGTTTTAGGGTTTTAGGGTTTTAGGGTTTTAGGGTTTTTAGGTATTTTTAAGGATTTTTAGGGGTTCTAATGGTTTTTTAGAGATTATTAGGGTTTGTATGGTTTTGTTAGAGCTTTTTATGGGTTTTTATGGTTTTTTTAGGATTTATAGGGTTTTAGGGTTTTTAGGATTTTTTTTGGGCTTTTAGGGTTTCTTTAGGATATTAAAGGTTTTGGGGTTTTTAGGTGTTTTAAGGGGTTTTTAGGGGTTATTAGGGTTTTTTAGGGTATTTTAGGGGTTTTAGGTTTTTTTTTAAATTTTAAAGAATTTGTTTATGGTTTTTTTTTCAATTTTTAGGGTTCTATGGCTTTTTAAGGTTTTTAGGATTTTTTAGAATAGGATTGCACATTGGATAATATAAAAAATTGTTGTAACTTTATAAGGTTAGAAGTTTTACACTACTTAAAAGTCATAAGAAATTTGCCCCACCCTTTATCAACCTATATTAGATAAAGTAGAGAAATATTGTGGATTTATAAGTGTGGGTGTGTTCCACAACTTAGTACATGTCATAAGAAATGGGATCGACCCCTTATCGACCTATAATATTATCTCACAATAGAGAGTGAGGTAGAGAGAGGGGGAGATATATAAAGAGGGTAAGAGAGAGGAAGATAGAGAGATCGGTTGAGGGAGAGAGGTAGAGTGAGAGAGAGAAGGAGAGGTGTGGGGTGGAGAAAGGGAGAGAGAGACAAAGAGAGATAGAGGTAGAAGGAGAAAGGAGGAGAGAGAGAGAGAGAGAAGGGGAAGAGATAAAAAGGTGGTGGTAGATCGAGAAGGGGAGAAGAGAGGGAGGAGGGGAAGAGAGATGGTTTTTTAGGGTTTTTAAGGTTTTTTTTTTGGAGGTTTTACATGGTTTTAAGGGTTTTAAGGGTTTTTTTAGTGTTATTAGGATTTTTTAAGGTTTTTTAGAATATGATCTCACATTAGATATAATTCAGATGTGTTGTGACTTTATAAGGTCATAAGTGCTTCACTACTTACAAGTTATAAGAAATCTGCCCCACCCCTTATTAGCCTATAATATTATCCTAGAGGAGGAGAGAGAGGGAGAGTGGTGTGGGAGAGGGAGAGAGAAATGGGTTCGGTCCATTATTGGCCCACATGAGATAAAATAGAGAAATGTTGCTGATTTATAAAGTTGTAAGTGTTCCACTACTTAGTACAAGTCATACAAAATGGGTTCAACCCCTTATCGACCCATAATATTATCTCATAGGAGGGATTGAGGTAAAGAAAGGGGAAGAGATAGAGAGAGGGTAAGAGAGAGATCCGTAGAGGGAGAGAGAGGGGAGAGAGAGGTAGAGAGAGGGAGAAGAGAAAGAGAGAGAAAGGCGGGGGACCCAACTCGACCCCTTATTAGGCCATAAAATTATCCCACAAGGAGAGATATGGAGGGAGAGAGGGAGAAATGGAGAGAGATGTAGAGAGAGATGGAGAGAGGGATAAAGAAATGGGTCTGACCCATTATCGTCCCATATTAGATAATATGGGGAAATTTTATGGATTTACAAGGTTGTAAGTGTTCCAATACTAAGTACAAGTCATAAGAAATGGTACAGACCCCTAATCAACCCATAATTTTATCTTCCATGAGGGAGTGAGTTAGAGAGAGAGATCAAGAGAGGGAGAGATTGAGAGGAAGAGAGAGGGAGAGAGGATGTCACACCGTATTTTTAGTAACCTGAAATTTTGGTCGAAATTTTTTTTAGAATTGTATTATAAGTTTAAAATTCAATTGATATAATTAGAATAAATTTGATTTAAAATAAAATGAAAAGTGTTGTTTTGACCAAAATAAGTAACTTGATGGAATTGATTTAAGTCCGTTGAATTTAAGCAGAAATTAAATATTATATATATTATTGTTAATTATGTATATATATATGTGTGTTAAATAGATATTTACATATAAGGGTATATATATATACCTGCACAAAATTAACTTCCAACCAAAAATAAAGGAGAATGGGATTCAAGAGTTGAGGTTGTTCCATTATCAAATAAATATACACATAATTTTATATTATACAAAAAGGAATGAAACCTAAGTCTACATGAGAAACTTAAATAATAATTCCACTCCATCACACTACTAAGTGAATGCCGATATAAAACATATATTCATATAATGTTGGACCATAGAAAATAACAATTGTGGAATTAAAAGAGTCCTAAAGAGCATAGGCCCTATGAAAATCCAACCATACATATTTACAATTTTATTCTACCTTATCAAAATGGAATGGATAGGGTAAATACCTAGTAAATTCCTTTAGGTGAAAATAATGAGATAATTATGTGAATTTGGTTTAGTACGAAACTATTAGCACTTGGTAGTATTAGTCCTACGTACCTACTATAAATACCCATAAATTAATACCTACATTCAATTATTGGAATTAATACTCATAAATACCCAATAATTGCCCAATTTAATGAGAATATAACAACATTAATACCCATAATGTAGTAATACATCTTTCCCATTTAAAAAATAATTTTATAGATATATATGGAGCATAGAACATTTTATCAAAGTAACAACAATTGAGCTAAGATAACAATTAGAGTAGAAGAGAGCTAACTGGTCCACTAGTCCTTGTTCACACCTAAAACATCATTTTTGCCATGACCACATTAGATCTACCAGATTAATACTCCCTACCTTTGAAATTCTCAATCTCGACATCCACCATGCAATAACCAAATTTAGGGAAAATGGGGAAGTATCAAAGTAGAGAAACACCAATAAGACCAATCAGGGATGAGTACCTAAGAATCACCCAGTTGGGATGAAGAGCACCTTTTCTAAATTAGAAGCCACCGTGAGTGGGCTTAATTATACATCATACCCGGTTGGGATGGTGGGCACTTTAGAAATGAAAAAACCACTTGTCAGTGGGTTTATTCACATCATACCCGGTTGAGATGATGAGCACCTCGGAAATAAAAAAACCACTTATATTTGGGATTTTAACATCACACCCGATTGGAGTGATGTGAGAACTAAGTAGAAAAACTACTTACTGATTGTAAGAAGAGAGATCATACTCAGTTGGTATGATGGGCTTCCTGGAAGGAAGGAGAAAACCCGCTTGTCAGTTGTAAGTAGAGATGTCATCACACCCGATTGGTATGATGAATGAAAAGATTGATTTGTCAGAAGTGTTCTCCCCTAACTGTGTGCCAATGCTTAAAATTTTTAGGAGACCTTTTTTACGAGAGCTAGAACAGCTGAGATAGGCCAAAGGCTTCTATTTTGGAACTTGTGGAGCTAAAATGCTCGATTTTGAAATATCACATATAGTAGGCCCAAGGTCAGTTAGCACAAGCAGGAGCTCGTAAACATATATGATATGTTAAAGCTATGAAAATTCTTAATGAATGGATTAAGACGCCCAAGAGTGGTAGTGCTGCGTCCTAAGGGTTACTGGATGGCATGGTACAGATAAGGGCAGTTTGTCATGTCAACAATCAAAGAAGCTCGATGTAGCTTCATGCGCATGGGACCAGGGTGGGGTCGAGATGAGGTATCTATCCTCATACGAACACAAAGTTGGTTTCGGATTTGAGGGTTGGATGTCACGAACATCAACTCAAACACTAGGTAGAAGCAGATGGGCTTCTATTTGGGTGGCCAGTAAAGTTGCTGCGATGCCACAAGTGGGTGTAGTGGACGAGCTGCCCTACGAATGTGTGATTCTCTTCTTGATGAAGGGTGTGTGTTGTTTGCTAAACATACCTAATGGGGAAATGAGAAAAAGGTTAAGAAAACCTTGGAAAGGATTTGAGAATCCTTGGAAAAAGAAATGGTAAAACTTGGAATAAGGTTTGGAAAAGAAATTAAAATCCTTTTGAAAGGAAATGACACCCTTGGCAGGGTGAAGGTTTTGAAAATCAAAATTTGAGGAAAAACATTCTTCTTAAAGAAATGATAACTTTGGTGTGGCTATTTTTAAAACTCACTCCCAACACCTGCTCACTAAGTTAGAGAACTCATCCCCTCCCTTTTACCCCTTTCAGGTAACCAAGGGAAAACAAAACTAAAGACCTCTCTATATGGAAACTGTAAAGACATGTATGTCTATTTAAAAGATTTTTAGTTTTGTATAATGTTATTCCATGAAAGACAAGAAAAAGGTCGCATTACTCCTTGCGGTTTAGAAAAGGGAAAAACCCTTCATGAACCAAAGAGAGTGGTGGGTTGCTCATGAGGATCCGACCAAACCGGGTCGGGGCGTGACTGAGTAAGAGGTGGGGGTAGAGAGAGGGAGAGAGAGACGAGGAGAGATAGAGGTATAGTGAGAAAGGAGGAGAGAGAATGAGAGAGGGGGATAAAGTGGGATATAGTGGGAGAGAGAGGTAGAGAGAGGTAGAGAGAGGGAGAATGGGTAGAAAGAGAATGATAGAGGTAGAGAGAGAAAGATAGAGGTAGAGCGAGAGGGGGAGGTGAGAGGAAGAGGAGAAGAGAGATATGATTTTTTAGGGTTTTAGGGGTTTTAAGGTTTTTTTTTTGTTTTAAGGTTATTAGGATATTTTAGGGTTTTTAGACTATTATAGAGTTTTAAGGTTTTACCATTTTAGGGGTTTTTTAGGCATTTTTAGGTTTCTAGAGTTTTTATGAGTTTTTTTTTGGGTTTTTTTTTAGTTTTAGGAGTTTTATGGTTTTTAGTTGATTTTAGGGTTTTATGGTTTTAGAGTTTTTTAGGTTTTTAGGGTTTTAGTGTTTTTTTAAGTTTTATAGAGTGTTTAGGGTTTTCGATATTTATGGGTTATTAGGGTTTTCTAGGATTTTTAAGGATTTCTAGGATTTTTAGGGGTAATTAGGGTTTTTATGGTTTTTAAGGGGTTTTTAGGTAATTTTAGGGTTGTTTAGAGTTTTTACAGGTTATTATGGGTTTTTAGAATTTTTTAGGGGTTATTATGGGTTTTTAGAGTTTTTAGGGTTTTTTAGGTCTTTAAAGGTTTTTAATGTTTATATGGTTTTTAGGGGTTTTAAGGGGGTTTCTAGGATTTTTAATGGTTTTTGGGTTTTTTAGGTTATTAGTGTTTTTTGGTGTTTTTTTGGGTTTTTTTAGGTTTTTTAGTGATTTTAAGGTTTTTTGGGTTTTAGGGGTTTTTAAGATTTTTTTTAAGTTTTAGGGTTTTTTTAGATTTGTTTTATTTTTTTGGGTTTTTGGGTTCTTTTTTAATGTTTTTAGGGGTTATAGAAGTTTTTTAGTATTTTTAAGGGGTTTTATGGTTTTTAGGCTTTTATGATTTATTAGGGTTTTTAGGGTATTTTATAATATGATCCCACATTTGATAAAATAGAGAATCGTTACGACTTTATAAGGTAGGAAGAGTTCCACTAATTACAAGTTATAAGAAGTGGGTCACACCCCTTATTGGCCCATAATATTATCTAAAAGGGGAAGAGATAGAGAGATGGAGAGAGGTGAGAGAGGGAGAGAGAAATGGGTTTGGCCCATTATCGGCCCATGTTAGATAAAATATAGAAATGTTGCGAACTTATAAGTTTGTAAGTGTTCCACTACTTAGTACAAGTCATAAGAAATGGGCATGACCTCTTATCGACTCATAATATTATCTTAGAGGAGGGAGTGATGTAGAAAGAGGGTGAGAGAGAGGGGAGGAAAGAGGAGAGAGAGATGGGGGATAGAGAGGTAGAAAGACGGAGAAGGGGAAGAGAGAGAAAGTCTGCGATAGAGCGAGAGGGAGGGTGAGGGAGAAAGAGTAAAGGTTTTTAAGGATTTTTTTAGATTTTTAAAGTTTTTTAAAAAGTTTTTTTGGGTTTTTAGGGTTTTAGAATTTTTTTTTATCCTTTTTAATGATTTTTATGGTTTTTCGAGTTTTTTTTAGGATCATTAGGGTTTTTTTAGGGCTTTTAGGGTTTTTAGGGATGATGTAGGGTTTATGTTTTTTGGTGTTTTAGGTTTTTGTTTAAGTTTTTTAAGGTTTTTCGATTTTAAGGGGTTATTAGGGTTTTTTTGGTTTTTAAGGATTTTTTAGGAATTTTTAGTAGTTTTTAAGGTCTTTTAAGGGGTTTTCAAGGGTTTATTTAGGGTTTTAAAAGAGATTTTCTAGTGTTTTTAGGGTTTTAAGCTATTTTAGAGTTTTTTTTTTTTTTTGGGGGGGGGGGGGGGGGGGGGGGGTTTAGGTTTTTTTATTTTTAGCGTTTTTAGGAATTTATGGATTTTAGGGTTGTTTAAGTTTTTTAGGGTTTTAGGTTTTTTTAGTGATTTTATGGTTTTTATGGGCTTTTAGGGTTAATTAAGAGTTTTAGTGTTTTAGGGGGTTTTTTTTATTTTGGGGTTTTTTAAAGATTTTTAGGCTTTTGAGGATATTTAGGTTTTTATATATTTTTTAAAGATTGCTTATGTTTTTTTTTTTTTGGAGGTTTTAGGGTTTATATGGTTTTTTTGGGTTTTTAGGGTTTTGGGGCATTTAGGGTTTAAGGATATTTTTTAGAGTTTTTAGGGTTGTATTTGATTTTTTAGGATTTTTTATGGTTTTATAGGGTGTTTTAAGGCTTTTTAGATTTTTTTTTTCAAGTGTTTTATAGGTTGTTTTAGGATTTATAGTGTTTTTAGGGTTTTTTTGTATTTTTTTTTTTAATTTTTAGGATTATTGAGGATTTTTAGAAAATTTTAAGTATTTTTAGGTTTTTTTTAAAGAGTTTTTAAGGATATTTTTAAAGGTTTTTAGAGTTTTTGCCCTCTATATCTAAAAAAAAACTCAAAATAACCATAAAAACTCAAAAACCCTAAAAAAATCCATTAAAAACCCTAAGCTACCCTATAAACACACTTGAAAAACCTTAAAATCCCATAAAACACCATATAAAAATATTTGAAAAAACCCTAAAACACTAAGAAACGCTAAAAAAACATTAAGAAACCCAAGAAACACAGAAAATGCTAAGAATCGCTAAGAAACCTAATGAAACCCTAAGAAATGCTAATAAATCCTAGAAAACCATTAGAAACGGTATGAAACGCTAGGAAACCCAAGTAAACGCTAAGAAACCCTATAAACCCTAAGAAATACTAGGAAACCCTATAAAACTCTAAGAAATGCTAATAAACTATAATAAATGCTAAGAAACCCTAAACAACATTAAAAAACCCAAGAAATGCTAAAAAATACTAAGAATTACTAAGAAATGTTAATAAACCCTTATAAATCCTAAGAAACCCTATAAAACACTAAGAAATGCTATGAAATCCTAAGAAACCTTATAAAAGCCTAAAAATGCTAAAAAATCCTAAGGAACCCTATAAAACCATAAGAAACCCTAAGAAATGCTAAGAAACTATAAGCAATGCTATGTAAAGCTAAGAAACCCTACAAAAAATTAAGAAACACTAAAAAATGCTAAGAAACGCTAATAAACCCTAATAACACTAAAAAATGCTAAGAAACGCTAATAAAGTCTAATAAACCCTAAGAAACGGTAAGAAACTCAAGAAAACCCTAGTAAACACTAAGAAATGCTAATAAACCCTCAGAAACACAAAAAAAATACTAAGAAACCCTAAGAAATACTAAGAAAAGCTAATAATCTCTAAGAAACCCTATAAAACACTAACAAACTCTAAGAAACCCTATAAAATCCTAAGAAACAGTAAAAATACTAAGAAATGTTAATAAACTCTAAGAAACCCTATAAGACCCTATAAAACGCTAAGAAACCCTATAAAATCCTAAGAAATGCTAAGAAACACTAAGTAACGCTAATAAACCCTAGAAAACACAAATAAACCCCAAGAAACGGTAAAATAATGCTAAGAATTGCTAAGAAACCCTATAAACCCCTAAGAAATACTAATAAACCCTAATAAACCCATAGAAACGATATGAAACGCTAGGAAATGCTAAGAAATGATAAGAAATGCTAAGAAACTCTAATAAAACCAATAAAACCCTAAGAAACCCTATAAACCCCTAAAAAATGCTAGGAAACCCTAATAAATGCTATATAATGCTAAGAAACCCTAAAAAACATTAAGAAACCCAAGAAACAATAAAACAATGCTAAGAATCGCTAAGAAACGCTAATAAATCCTATGAAACCCTAAGAAATGCTAAGAAACTATAAGAGACGCTAAAAAACCCTAAAAAAACATTAAGTAACCTAAGAAACGCTAAAAATTCTAAGAAACGCTAAAAGACCATAATAAATTTTGAGAAACCCTAAGAAACAGTAAGAAATGCTTGGAAACACTAGTAAACGCTAAGAACCCTAAGAAACTCTACAAAACCCTATAAAATCCTAAGAAACGCTAAGTAATACTATGAAATCCTAAAAAACACTAAGAAACCCCAAGAAATGCTAAAAAAATGCTAAGATTCGCTAGGAAAGCTTATGAAACCCTAAGAAACACTAATAAATCCTAGGAAACCTTTTGAAATGGTACAAAATGCTTGGAAACCCTAGTAAACGCTAATAAATTCTGAGAAATACTAATAAACGCTAATAAATTCTAAGAAACACTAAAACACTAAGAAACCCTAAGAAATACAAATAAACTTTAAGAAACCCTATAAAATGCTAAGAAACACTCTAAAATTCTTAGAAACAATAAAAAATGCTAAGAAACCCTACGAAATGCTAATAAACTCTAAGAAACCCTATAAAATGCTAAGAAATCGTATAATATTTTAAGAAATGCTAAGAAACGCTAAGTAACACTAAGAAACCATAAAAAACACAAATAAACCCTTAGAAACGCTAAAAATACTAAAAATTACTAAGAAATCCTATAAAACCCTAAGAAACACTAATAAATGCTAGTAAACCCTAGTAAACACTTAGGGTATGAAAAGCTAATAAACACTAGTAAATCCAAAGAAACACTAAGAAATGCTAAAAAAACTCTAAGAAATCCTATAAACTCCTAAGAAATCCTAAGAAACCCTATAAAACCCTAGGAAACACCAAGAAACCCAAGAAATGCTATGAAACACTAATAAACCATAATAAATCCTAAGAAACCCTAAGAAATGGTAATAACACTAGGAAACCCTAATAACCGCTAAGAAAAGCTAAGAAACACTAAAAACAATACAAATAAACCCTAGTAAACCCATAGAAACGGAATGAAACGCTAGGAAATGCTAAGAAATGATAAGAAATGCTAAGAAGCTCTAATAAAACCAATAAAACCCTAAGAAACACTAAGAAACCCTAAAAAATACTAGGAAACCTTAATAAATGCTAAGTAATGCTAAGAAACCCTAAAAAACATTAATAAACTCAAGAAACAATAAAACAATGCTAAGAATTGCTAAGAAACGCTAATAAACCCTAATAAATCCTATGAAACCCTAAGAAATGCTAAGAAACTATAAGCGACGCTAAGAAACCCTAAAAAAACATTAAGTAACCTAAGAAACTCTAAAAACCATAATAAATTTTGAGAAACCCTAAGAAATAGTAAGAAATGCAAGGAAACCCTAGTAAACGCTAAGAACCCCTAAGGAACCCTAAGAAATGCTAAGAAACTCTAAGAAACCCTACAAAACCCTATAAAATCCTAAGAAACACTAAGTAATGCTAAGAAACCCTAAAAAACACAAAGAAACCCCAAGAAATGCTAAAAAAATGCTAAGATTCACTAGGAAAGCCTATGAAATGCTAATAAACCCTAGGAAACCTTTTAAAACAGTACAAAATGCTAGGAAACCCTAGTAAACGCTAATAAATTCTACGAAATACTAATAAACTCTAAGAAACACTAAAAATGCTAAGAAACCCTAAGAAACACTAAGAAACTCTAGGAAACCCTATAAAACCCTATGAAACATTAAGAAACTGTAAGAAATGACAAGAAACTATAAGAAATGCTAACTAACGATAAGAAACCCTAAAAAAACATTAAAAAAATCCAAGAAACGCTAAAAAATGCTAAGAATCACTAAGAAACCCTATGAAACCCTAAGAAACGCTACTAAACCCTAAGAAATCCTAAGAAACGGTAAGAAACGCTAGAAAACACTAGTAAACACTAAGAAATGCTAAGAAACTCTAAGAAACCCTATAAAACCCTAATAAATGCTGAGAAATCCTAACAAATGCTAAGAAACTATAAGACATCCTAAGTAACGCTAAGAAACCCTAAAAAACACAAAGGAACCCCATGAAACACTAAAAAAATGCTAAGAAACATTATGAAACCCTAAGAAATGCTTATAAACCCTAGGAAACCATTAGAAACGGTACAAAACGTTAGGAAACCCTAATAAACGCTAAGAAATCCTAAGAAACACTTAGAACCCTTATGGAACTATAAAAAACTCAAAGAAATGCTAAGAAAGCCTAAGAAATGCGCCTTAAAAAACCCTAAGAAAACCAATAAAACCCTAAGAAATGCTAAGAAACCCTAAGAAACACCCTTAAAAAACCCTAAGAAAACCAATAAAACCCTAAGAAATGCTAAGAAACCCTAAGAAATTCTAAGAAGCCCTAAAAAGCACTAAGAAACACTAAAAAATGCTAAGAATCACTAAGAAACACTAAGAAAACCTATGAAACCCTAAGAAATGGTAAGAAACGCTAGAAAACCCTATTAGATGCTAAAAAATGCTAAGAAATGCTAAGAAATCCTAAGAAACCCAAAGAAATGCTAAGAACCCTTAAGGATCCCTAAGAAACCCAAGGAAATACTAAGAAAGCCTAAGAAATGCTTAGAAATCCTTAAAAACCATATAAAACCTTAAGAAATGCTAAAAGAAACATTAAGAAATGCTAAGAAGCCCCCAAGAAGCCCTAAGAAATGCAAAGAAACTATAAAATCCCCTTTCAAAATCCTAAGAAATCCTAAAAACTCTAAGAAATGCTAAGAAACCCAAAGAAATGCTAAGAAACACTAAAACACTCTAAGAAACCCAATATAACCCAAAGAAACGCTAAAAAATGTGAAGAATTGCTAAGAAACCCTAAAAACGCTAATAAACAATAAGAAACGCTAGGAAACCCTAGTAAACGCTAAGAACCCTTAAGGAACCCTAAGAAATCCTATAAAACCTTATAAAATCCTATGAAACTATAAGAAATGCTAAGTAACGCTAAGAAACCGTAAAAAAAACATTAAGAAACCAAAGAAACGCTAAAAAAATTCTAAGAAACGCTAATAAACCCTAATAAATCCTAAGAAACACTAAGAAATGATAAAAAAAAAAAACCCTAAGAAATACTAAGAAGCTACAAGAAATGCTAAGTAACGTTAAGAAACCCTAAAAAAACATTAAGCAGCCTAAGAAACGCTAAAAATTGCTAAGAAATGCTAAGAAACACTAATAAACCCTAATAAATCCTAAGAAACCATAGGAAATGATAAGAAATGCTAGGAAAACTTAGTAAACAATAAGAAATGCTCAGAACCCTCAAAGAACCCTAAGAAACACTAAGAAGCTCTAAGAAACCATATAAAATTTTACAAAATCCAAAGAAACTATAAGAAAAACTAGGTAACGCTAAGAAACCTTAAAACACACTAAGAAACCCCAAGAAACACTAAAAAAAAATGCTAAGAATGGCTAAGAAACCCCATGAAACCCAAAGAAACGCTAATAAACCCTAGAAAACCATTAGAAACTGTAGGAAACGCAAGGAAACTTTAGTAAATGCTAAGAAATTCTAAGAAATGCTAATAAACGCTAATAAACCCTAAGAAACACTAGAAATGCTAAGAAAACCAAAGAAGCACTAAGAAATGTTAATAAACTCTAAGAAACCCTATAAATTGCTAACAAACGCTATGAAACCCTATAAAATCCTTAGAAACAATAAAAAAAATGCTAAGAAACCCTACAAACTGCTAAGAAATGCTAAGAAACCATATAAAATCTTAAGAAATGCTAAGAAACGCTAAAAAAAACCCTAAAAAACACAAATAAACCCCAAGAAAAGCTAAAAAAATGCTAAGAACGGCTAAGAAACCCTATAAAACACTAAGAAATATTATAAAACCCTAAGAAACGCTAATAAATACCAATAAACCCTAGGAAACTATTATAAATGATATGAAACGCTAGGAAATGCAATGAAACGCTAAGAAATTCTAAGAAATGCTAAGAAGCACTAAGAAACACTAAGAAATTCTAATAAACCCAATAAAATCCTAAGAAACACTAAGAAACCCTAAGAAATCATATAAAACCCTAAGAAACGCTAAGAAACCCCAATAAATGCCAAGTAACACTAAGAAACACTAAAAAAACATAAAGAAACCCAAGAAATGCTAAAATAAGAATCGAAAAGAAACTCAAATAAACCCTAATAAATCCTAAGAAACACTCTGTCTATCTTGGGCCTTGGTGATATCCCCGATTACTATCTTAAGTGCACCCTTGGTACTTTGCTCCTCATTTCGTTCGTCGTCTCGTCAAGTTCTAGCCCTCTCCAATTTTCTAGACTTCTTTTACTGAAAATGTTATTATTCCTATCATAGGCCAGACTCCGAATCTTTATGTTTGGAATTTCTTGATCCTCGACTCATTTAGGGGGGAAAGCCTATCTATTTTCCTTAGATCTTATGGATTTAAGGCTAATTTATCCTATTGTAGGAGGTTTTAATTCTTTACTTATCCTTTAATTGAGCTTTATAATTTTGACATAAAGAACCCTTTATTTATTCAAGGAAATTTTTACCAAAATAGGCTTATTATATGTACTCTTCCCACTCTTCTCCTAACCACACATGTCCACCAATCGGGAATCCGCCTTTGGATCGTTCCAAGACTCCTTGTCCAATGGTTCCGAGGATGACAAGCTTATGTCTAATTAGTGTCCCTTGTATCCCTTATACAGGTTCAGACTAGGTTCCTTTGAGTGGGGTGGGCTTGTGTCTTCAGATGTCCTTCGAACTCTGACTTCATGAGTCACTTCGATCCTGAACCTCTCCAACACTACGACCTCATATTCATAGGCTTGTCACATCATGTTTACAGGTTTGAGGCGCACTCGGATGGATGGGATTTTGTGGAAGATCCTCATATAATTATCATATGCCTCCCAATAGTTCTTCTAGCCTTCCTCTTGTGATGGGGTTCTTTCCAACTCTTGGGGTTGTGGGGGAGGTGCTTGATCCTTCTTAGGAGGTGCATTTCCTGCTCGAGGTTTACCTCCTTCCTAGGGAGGGTTGAGCTTATTGAACATCTTCTTTAGCTACTCATGGAGGGCCTTTTGATCTGCGGCCATTTCCACGGGTTGAGCTCTTTTGAGCTCGAAGGTTCCCTTGCTACTCCATTTGCTCAGTGTAGCGATCCCTACTAGTCCAAAGGCTGGGTGAGTTCATCTGGAAAAAATTTTTGGGGCCATTATTCCTACAAGGTGGATAGTTTTTGTTTAGTTTTAGATTATAAAGTTTTGATATTGAATTTGAGGGAACTTGGCTCTGATACCACTAAACTTATCACACCCCAACCTAGTTTGGTCAGAACCCCGTGAGCAACTTGCCATTCTTGTTGGTCTCGAGGAGTCACCACTCCAAAGACCAACGAGGAGTCAAGCGTACCTTCCTTCATTTTTCTCTATAATAACATTATGCAAAACTAATAGCGTAAAAATACAATACTTTGGTTTAGAGGCTTGGTGGAGTGACTCTTTGAAGATCATCTTTTTTCCTAAAAAAGTTTAAAGGGAGGGGGTGAGTTTTACAACTCAGTGAGTGGGTGTTAAGGTGAGTTCTACAACCCAATGAGTGGGTGTTAGGTTGAGTTTTCAAAATAATGTTTATAACATCTATCTTTCTTGTTCACAAATTTTGTTGGTTTAACTCTTTCTTAGAAAACATTTCAATTCTTCCCTTTGCTCGGGATTGGTTTAGCATAAAATCACACCCCATTTATCAAAAAGGGTTCACACGGTCGTAGAGTAGTATCCGACTGCTCCACTTGTAGATTTGGAGTGCCTTTACCATTCACCCTGGTAGGAGGGGATACCTTCTATCAAAGTCTATGCGAGCATCAATTGCTCAATCCCTAGACTTGCCTTTCTCCGTGACTACTATAGTGGGATAAGACCTCCCACCCTCTGACCTCGGTCTCATTGTGCATGACGCTACTTTGAGCTTCGAGACTCACTAGATGATGGGACTGTCCTTATGCTCCATGGGTCATCTAGGAACCCTTAGAACCAATACTACCCCATGTCAGGCACCTCAATGGTTTCATACCTCAACATGCACATACAAAAGTCTTTTGAATTTTAGACCTTTATCTTTGGTGCAACCAGCCCAATGAGCTCGACAACTTGGCTTCCGATCCATAACTGTTGCCCAACAGGTTCAATTACCTAGCTTCAGCTCAACAACTACTAACCCAATTAGTCTAATGGCCGACTTTGGCATGATGGTGGTACACACAATTAACCGGTTATGAAAATATTTCATAGCTAATAAGCTTATTTTTCTACAGGCTTCAACCCTTACCCATTGGCCTTGGGCCCACTTCACGAAATTTTCAAAAATAGAGCCTTGGGCCCTATTTGTCTCATAACTGGGGCCTCAGGCCTACTAGAGCAATTCCAACTCTTATTAGAAATGTCTCCCAAAAGGTTTAAGCAGTTTTACGCAGTCAGGGGAGACCATTCCTAGAAAATGGATTTCAAATTCAAAAAGGTGTTTATCACCCCAACCGGGTATGATGTTTGAAATCCCACACACCGGGTAACTGTGATGTGTTCGTCTCAATTGGATTCTAATCACTGATGTGCTCCTCTACACAAGTACTCACACAACCAGTTCTTACATGGTTCAAGTATTCACATAAAGAACGTTTGGCATAAAAGACCACTTACTTACATGTATTCATATATAGGCCCTCTACACAACTACTTGAAGGAAGGAAGTGTCAAAGGCCAAGACTAATATGCTTTGGAAAAGTGATATAATTTTACCTCTTTTGGAAAAAGCAAAAAAGTTAAAACTCGAAGTCTCTACCCAACATACCTAAGGAAGACCGGGAAGTAGAAAGGACTACACCCTAAAAAGGTCAGTGAGATGATGTTAAGGACAGGAGTATTTGAGAAGACAACTGCCCTAAGAAGACCTACACCAAGGGACTGGTGGAGGCGGGGCAGTTAACCAACTAATACGCGGAAGAACCATGATGTAAGTTCCGACAAGGAAGAGAGGCAGAAAGGTCAAATACTCTGAAAGAGAAGGATGAAAGAAATCCCTAAAGGAACCAAAAGGCCAAATTAACAACCAAACTCAAGCCAAGAAAGAAATAGTCAAGCTTTTCACATAATGATCAAGAAATCTTGAAATAAGGAAGATTTATACGCTCCCTAAGGAAATAGACATGTATTGGGTATGAATGAGGATGCAGATAGAGTATAAAAGATGTCTTGCAAGACCTGAGGAGTAAAGGTAAACAAGAGAAGACAACATCAAGAGTAGAAATCCCCTAAGGCAAATGTAAAAAGGAATGTCCGGAGAAAGGGAAAGAATTCTACAAAGGAAGGAAGCCCTAAAAAGACGTGTATCCCAATTGAGAGGAAATGGAACCAACCAAAATAGAAGGAATGATAAGCTCACAAATGAAATGTTGGTTGAGATGGAAAAGTTGAGTACTAAGGAAAAATGAGGTCCTAAGAAGGAAATTAAACTAAAGGAATTATGGAGGGGCGGATGGACACAATGTGGAGTGAAAGGAACCAACCCTTAATTAAGAAATGTTTCCAAGGAAGGAAGTATCATAATGGCCCAGGCTAACCTGTTTGGAGGGAATAGAAGAACCAAGTAGAAAGAGGAAAACTAATAACGACAGACAGCCAAATAGAATAAACAAAACCCTAAGAAGGAATGAGATGTAGTAAAGACTACACTCTATGATGGATAATAGGATGGGCATGAAGAACGAGTGTACAGCTGCCCAATCGATTAGACCAGAAAAATAAAGAATTGTGAAATGGTTGCGAACAAATCAGAGGGGATTAAGGCCAAAGGAAAACCCTTGAGTAGAGGATATCATTGGGAATGATGATGGATCTAAGAAAGGACAAAACCTAGCATATCGGTAAAACATCTGGGAATTTAATTAATTGGAACAAGAAATACTCAATAAGGAAGTCGAAAAGGAATGAGTGGGTAAGGAGAACCAACACAATTAAGTAAGTGGAGTTAATAATGGTAAAAAAAAGGATAGTTGAGGAATACTATCAAAAGAAAAGAGAAATGAAGTTATACGATCCCTGAAAGGTCTAATAGCTAAGAGAGACATTTTAGGAGATATTCTAAAAATCAAATGGACAGAGACAGTTCCTAGAAAATGCCATGCTATAAGGGCATGTAAACCCAACAACCCGAGGAGAATATGACTCGAAGTAAGGAAGAGTCGGCTAATAAGCATGACGAGGTCAAATATAACAATTTGGACAAAATTTATAATAGACAACGAATGGAGGAAGAGTCGAAATAGGACGAAAAGGTGGTGATAAAGAAATCCACGAAAATAAGTACGAAATACTCTATAGGACAATGAGCTAAGTGTTTCAATGATCAAGCGTTTAACTAGACAAGAAAATGGTTAGTTATCTTGGAATTCCCAATCTTGAGTATAGGACCTAAAGGGGAAGAATGTTACTCTAAGCAAAAAGAGAGATAAAATCTAAGAACGTACCCTGAGGTAAGGTATGTCTAGTGATGACAAACTCCATGGAGTGAGTAAATAATATTAACGAAAATGAATTTCTTAAGTGAAGGTTGTAAAAGGGACTAATTTCAAGGACGAGAGAAAAGTTTATATCTTAAGCAAACACCAAAGGGGCATCAAAGGAAATGATTGCTCATGCAAGGATGTTAACTAAGTTTTGGGGACAAAACTCCTTAAAGGAGGGAAGAGTTGTAAAACTCGCCCTTTTGAGCTAAGGAAAACTAGGAAAAGAACCGGTCAAACCAAGTGAGAATTCAGAACCGGTTCACAAACCCGATTATTTCTGAACGGGCAAGTTGGGAATTTACAACTCTCGGGTGATCCAAAGGGTTAATTAAACCTTGAAAAAGAAAATTAAGACAAATTAGAAAAAAAATCAAAGTGGTTTAGGTGAACTAGATTTCATAAGAACTTTAAAGTTAAGCGTGCTTGCCCGAGAGTAGTTTGATGATGGGTGACCTCCTAGGAAGTATAAATTTTTTTGTAACCCGAAATTTCGGTCAAAAATTTGTATGTACGCCTTATCATAAATAACCATAAATTAATATATATTTAATTATTGTAATTAATACCAATAATTTAATACCTAAATTAAATTATTGTAATTAATACAAATAATTTAATACCGAAATTAAATTATTAGAATTAATACCAAAATTTAATTTATTGAAATTAATACCAAAATTAAATTATTGGAATTAATACCAATAATTTATGGCAATATTAATACTAGTAATAAATCTCGCCCATTTAATACACAAGTTTTACGCCTATATAAAGAGGTCATCCCCATTTCATTCTCCTCACACCTGAACACTTCTCTCTCTCTTTTACTACTACTTCATTTCCTAGTAAAGCTCGAACCAGAGCTTCGACTTGAACAAAGGTTAGACTCTTTAGAACTGGGGAGAAGGCAGCTATCTGATAGCAAACTCCAGTCAATTCGAGAATCGTTGAAGAAGCGCCAGCGTGATAGAATAGTGAAGCAGCTCCGGCGGACCGAAGCTGCCCTATTTCGGCCAAGCTGAAATCAGCCATTTCAAGCCCTGCTCAAGCCAATCCAAGCCCTCCCAACACTTCCTCAGCCTTTCCACGGCCGAATTAGAACCGAAAGGTAAGCCAATTCGGCTCCCCTTTATAATTTTCGATTGGTGCTAGAGAGAGAGTCGACCGACTTTCAATGACGAAATTCTAATCCAATTTCGCATCAATTGATGCGATTCTTGATTCTAGGATGAACCTCAGGATGAGAGCTATCTGTCCAGATCGAAAGCTTGAACCGTCATGCCTTCACCGATGAGTAATCGAAGCTTTCTCTCTCTATAGTTCATTTTCCGGTGAAGCTCCGTTTGAGCTTGTCCCGGCATTAAAAATTGCAAAATTCACATTTCTGAAGAATCGTATGAACATGTAGAAACTCAATTTCAACTTCAATTTCAACAATTAGAAATGTTTGATGGGTCAATTTGATGAAATCAAATTCGGTTGAGTTAAGAAGTTGGAATTGGGGGAAAATTGGGGATTTTCAAAATTCAAAGGACCAAAATGAAATTTTATGAAATTGAGGGTCAACTGGGCATGAAAATAATGTTGGGGCAAAATTTACCATTTTTGTAAAAGGAAGGGCAAAATGGTAATTTTGGAAAAGTTGGGGGACCAAACTGGAAATTTGGGAAATTAAACCCCTTTTTGTGAAATGGAATAAATTGAGGTCCTATGCTAAATTTTAGAAGTTTTAGGACTCAATTTGAGGAAAAACCAGCATTTGGGTCTTAGAGTTAAAGAGAAATAACTTTAGGGACCTAATTGCAAATAAATGAAAGTTTGACTTTCTCATTCATTTGAAATGAATGAAGGCAATTAGGCCAAAGGATAATGAACCAAGATGTTCATATCGTGTAGGAACGAGAAATATCGGGAACACCAGCAAGGACAAGCTCGTGTGAATACAAAGAACCAATCTAGTGGAATTCACGGCATTAACGGGTGAGTGGGTTTACTAACATCATACCCAGTTGGGATGATGAGCATAACTTAAAGATAAAAACCACTTACCTGTTGTGAGTGGAAATTTTATATCATACCCGGTAGGGGATGATAAGTACCTCGGTATAAAAACCCACTGTTTAGTGGTATTTTAATCATCACCACTTAGAGAAAGTGATATGAAAATTTTGCAAAAAAAACTACTTACCAGTTGTAAGTAGATCATACTCGGTTGGTATGATGAGACTTCCTCGAAGGAAGTTGAAAACCCGTTCATCGGTTATGAATGGAGATGTCCTTACACCGGTTGGTATAATGAACAGAGAAAACCTATTTTATCGGAAGTGTTCTCCCCTGACTGTGTGCCAATGCATAAACTATTTGGGAGACCTTCTCGATGGGAGCTCGAATAGCTCTGATAGGCCAGGGGCCTCGGTTTTGGAACTTGGGGGCTAAATGCCCAATTTTGAAAATCTCGTACAGTGGGCCCAAGGCTAGTTGGCACGAGCAGGAGCTCGCAAACGAACACGATATATGTGCCATAAAACTTAATAAGTGAATTGTTTGGCCATGGTACCAAGATAGGACCGACATGCTCAGTCAACTAGTGGCAGTGCGACATGACAGGTCAACGGACTAGTCAAGACAAACAGCTGCATGTTGAGTTGAGAGTCGGGGCCGTTGGACTAGTGGCACCACAGATTACATGGTAATATAAGAAAACATTGTTTGTTCTTGCACTATGAGTACGGGATCATCAAGACACCCATGAGGGGTAGTGATGCGTCCTAAGGGCATTGGACGACCTGGTGGCTATAAGGGCAGTTCGTCGTTCCAAGTGTTTGTGCGAAATTTGGAGTAGCACCAAGCGCATGAGACCGGGGTGGGGACAGGATGAGGTCTCTATCCTCATACGGATACGAAGAAGTGATTTCGGGATTGTGGGTCGGATGTCATGTACATCCACTCATTCCCATGGTAGAAGTGGTTGTACTTCTATCCGGGTGGCAGGAAAAGTCGTTTCGAAGCCACTAGCGGGTTCAGTAGTGATACTAACTTGCGAATGTGTGTAACCTTCATGATGAAGGATGCGTGTTGGGTGATGACACATCGGTAACTAAAAAATAATAGAAAAACCCAAATTTTTAAATGAAGGGATTTTTTTTTAAAAAGAAAGGAGTTTGGCACACTCCATATAAATGTTTTTCTTAAAAGTTAAAAGTAGACCTTTGAAAACCCATTCGTTGAGTAGTCGTACTCACCCCCTCCCTTATATCCCTTTCAAGAAATCCCGGAAAGCCCACCCTGAAAGACAATTAACTAAGATGCTTGTAAGACAGGTATGTAAAGTTTAAAATTTCATGCAGTTTTGATTATGCTATTCCAGGAAATGGTGCAGGTTTAAAGGACGCCTTACTCTTTATGGATTATAATAAGGGGAAACCCTTTAATAAACTGTGAGAGTGGCGGGTTGTTCATGGGGATCCGACCAAACCGGGTCGGGGCGTGACAATTACTCTCTCCCTTGGGATTTTTCCTAGATCAAATTGTACCTCAATTAGTGGCTTGAGTAGTGTAAATTTTGAATTTTTTTAAAGCAAAAACAAATGTAAACAGTGAATTCTGACGAAGGGCGTCAGAGGGGACTTACCAACATAGCTCAGGAAAGGTGGGGACTCTTCTAAGGGTGGTCTGGGGAGCTTGGTTTGGTCGAAACTAGCCCGAGAGTTGCTTGAATTGAGCTCGACCAACTCTATCTATGGACTGTCGAGGGAATGAAGGTATTATGTGAGCTCGTTGGCACTTCTCCAACAATCCTCGAGCTGAATGGAGTATACAATCATGTAGTTGGCTTCCTCGGGATTCCAAAGAACCCAAATTTTCCTTCGGAGGTGGAGAAAAGTGCCCAGGTCGGAGCTCTAGTTTGAGCATCGTCGGGAAATTAAGCACTTCTTCTTTTTTAGGTGTTTGAGGGATGAGAAGGATGAATGGGGAGAAGCTCTTTATATAGGGAGCTCGGGGACTGATAGGTCGATCCATTCATCAATAGCTCGGCCTCAATCTCGCTAATTCATGGTTGTGATGAGAGAATTTTTAGGTCGCCGAATTTCTAGCAGCCGAAATGTCGGCTTTATCCTCTCAAATGAAATGTTGAAGACGACACTCTAGCACGCGTGCGAGCTTGGTACGTGTAGACTTGCCACATGGCACTTTGTGATCATCTAGCTTTGCTAACGCAGCTTCCTACTCAGCAACCTAGTCAGCATTTGACTTGCTGACTGGACATGTGGCAGCCTCCCATTGGCCATTCATTCCAACATGGTTGAGTGGTACATGGTGTAAGACCCATCCTTTGAGACCAAGGAAAAACCGAAAGTGAACCAGTAAGATTTCATGTGAAGAATCAAGCCAATTAATGAATGGAAAATGGCAAAGAATGGTTAACGTGGGAAATTGGAAGATACCAAGTAACCAAAAATTCAAAAAATATTGTGAGGAAGAACTAGGAAATGGAATTGAAGAGAGAACCGGACCGGACTAAACCGGGATGAACCATAGTGAATTTATTCAATAATTCATATTTCTAGGTGGCTTAAAAATGTCAATTTGGGAAATTGAGGCCACCATTAGATAGAAAATGAATTTAGATAAATTTAGAAAATTTTAAATTTTAGAAAATCAGTCGAATCGAGTCTGAACCGGCCGATTTTCAGATTTGGGACAACAAACCCGGTCGGAACGAACTGGTCAACGGTCCAATAGTATGGGTGAACCAGTTCAATAATTCATTTTTCTAGGTGGCTTAAAAATGTCAATTTGGGAAATTGAGGCCACCATTAGATAGAAAATGAATTTAAATGAAATTTTAAATTTTTAAATTTTAGAAAATCTTTCAAATCGGGTCCGAACCAGCCAAATTTCAAATTCGGAATAGCGAACTCAATCGGATTGGATCGGTCAATGGTCAATAGCACCCCGTCAATAGCCATGTAGACACAGACAGCCAATGGCAGGCTGCCACGTGTTCATTCTACAGTCATCGGGCGACCCGTGAGCCTGCCACGTAGATACGAACAGCCATTGAGAGGTTACCTTGTGTCCGGTCAACTGATCAATGGCTGACGCAGTGGCCAAGCTGGACCTTTATGTTAGAAAAACCAGTCAATCATAGTGTGCCACATGGCATGCCCACCACATCATCATCTTCAACCTTTAGCCGCTGATAGAGAGAATAGAGAAGAGAGAGAGGCTAGAAAAGCTAGAGTCTCCAGTGACTCAAAAATCTCTCCGGTTAGGTCACTAGTGGTTGAGTCGGAGGTCGAGTCTGACGCTGGCTAGTAGTCTAAACAGTTGCCAAGCTCCCTATATAAAAAGCACCCCTCCATTCGTTCTTAGCATCCCACAATCGAGTGAAGATAAAGAATTGTGCAAATTTTTGGAGAGCAACAAACCAGAGCGTCGACGACGGGACTTTTCTCAACCTCTGAAGCAGAGAGGAAGTCCTCTACTTAGCCATACCCTCCGTTCAGCTTGAGAGCCATCGAAGAGGAATGAGGGAGCTTGAACAATACTGCCGCTCCTCGGCCAGAAAACTACCCAACCCCCTGCAGCCCACTTCAACCTTTCCCTCGAGCAATTGCGACCAAGCCAGGCCCCCTAAACTCCACCTGGAGGTGTTCTGACCTTTCCTCGAGCTAAGAAGTTAAGCTCCCTCCGCCGCCCTTCGCCGAAAAATACTATTCATGGCCAAATTCTACAAAAAAATTTAACACTAAAATTTGCATTGCTTAGGTCATCAATTGAGGCATGTTTTGATCCAAGGAGGATCCCCACGATGAGAGCAACGCAGTGGTAGCCAAAGCTCCAGTCACCAGACTCCCACTAGTAAGATATCGAAGCTTTCTCTCTCTAGACAGTATTTTCTAACGAAGCTCCGTTTGAGCTCATTTCCGAGCCAAATGAAGTGGTTCATGGCTTAAAATGATGAGGAAAACATAAAGAAGGTGATCCAAATCATGAATGGGGACAATTAACCACATTTTGATGATCAATTTGACGAGATTGAGATTCAGGGGCCAAGGTGCAAATTTTGAGAAATTTCGGAAACTTGGGGATTATTCAAAAATTAGGGGTCGAATGACAAATTGATGAAATTGAGAGAATTTTCATGAAATTCACTCCCAATTGAGGGCCAATTGGGCAATTCGGATAAAATGGAGGACTAATTTGTAAATTTTGAAAATTTTGTGGTTAAATTGTAATTTTGAGGAAATTAAGGACTAAATGGTAATTTTAGAAAATTGAGGGGCCAATGGGCGATTTCGCTAAAACTAAGGACCCAAGAAGGAGAATGGGAAATCCTGAGGGCTTAATTGAAACTGAGGGGTGAATAAGGACCTAAAGGAAAAATACAAACTTTAGGGACCAAATTAAAATTAAGGAAAAATGTGAGGGCCTATATGCAAATGCCCAAAAAGATACAGTCTCTTAGTCAAGCATCCTAAAATGGATATTCATGTCATGTAGGAGCAGACTACTCGAACATCGGCGTCCGGGAGCACACCACGGGGCCAGACTCCACCAGGACAACCCCGTAGAAATTTACCGGGTGAGTGGGAATTGCTATAACGTCCATTCCGGTTGGAATGACAGTTCATTTGAAAATGATTTTCTCAAAATTAGCCTCCTATGACTGGGTGACCCTTAAAATATTTGGGAGCTAATTCTGGGGCCTAGCCTCGGTATGCAAGTGGGCTCAAGGGCGATGGACATAGGTGTGTACCCATTTAGAAATAGCATGTGATGAGTAATGCTAAAAGATGCAATTAATAGGAAATTGTGTGATACCCACTGAGCCAAGTATGATTTGTTGGGCTTGTTGGGCCATACCGTTGCTCCACCGCAGCCAAGTCGTCGAACTTGTTGGGCCGGTACGTGTGGGCCGAAGCCAAGCCAATAGACCCTTATACTAGAGAGCCAAAGATAATGGCTATAAATTTAAAAGACTCTTGATTTGTGCATGCACTGTGAGATTCGAACCATCAGGATACCTAGCATGAGGTAGTGATGGATCCCAAGGACTGTTGGATGACCCATGGTGCATAAGGGCGGTATGGCCTCTAGTAGGTCAAGAAGCGTAGGGAGCTTCCTGCGTACTGAGACTGATGCAGTAGGGGAAAGGAGGTCTTGTCCCACAAGCAGATATGATGAAGTGATTAGAGTTTGAGGGTCAAACTATTGATGTCCACTCAAACTTAGGGTAGAGGCAGTACACCTCTATCAGGGTGGACGATAAAGGCACTCCGGTCCACAAGTGGAATGGTCAGGAACCGTTCTACAAACGTGTGATCCCTTCTATGATAAGAGGGTTGATGATGATCGTGTGCATAATCTGAGAAAGAGCTGCTTATGATATATTAAACATTTGAGAGTGCTAAATTATACATTTCTTAAAAGAATTCTCATATTCATTGAGTTGTTGAACTCACCCCCTCCCTCTAAATCTTTTTTCGGGAAGGAACATGACTACACTAGCTCCTTCTTCCCTAGAACCTATCCCAGGTATAAGGATTTAAAGTTGTAGTTTTGTTTAATGTTGTCTAGGGAAAACATGACAGGTACTACACCTGACTCTCTTTGACCTCCTAGAGGAATCCCTCTCCGAGGTCCGGGAGAGTGGCAGGTTGATCATAGGATCTCAACCAAACTAGGTCGGGGCATGACACGTGACATCCTCTGATTGGCTAATTTAAATGCATCATATTTCCCACTTGACACACAGTGTCACTGCCACATGTCAGCCTCTAATTGGTTGAGGTCATCCGACGTGGCACTACCACGTGTCGACCTTTGATTGGTCAATCATTTCTCCAACATCCTTATCATATGGTGATGTGACCTTTCCAACATTGGTTAGCCTTGTTGATGGGACCTTTCTGACATTGACCATTGACCGGAAACACGTGTCACTCCCCTATTGGTCAGTCTTAGCTAGCATGGATTCTCCTCTTCTAATCGTTGACCGAGCACACGTGTCGCCTTTTGATTCACTAGCACTTCCAAGCACTAACTGTACGCTGGCGGGGCGCGCTTCGCTACGCATCATACGCTGATTGGTCGTGCTTGCTGACTAGGCACTAACCTAGCAGTGGTCCATTGACTGATCCGGTCTGACTGGGTTCGGTGACCCAAAATTAAAAATCAGTTGGTTCAGGCCCGATTCAACCAGTTTTCTAAAAATTAAAAATTTTTAAGTTCTTCTGAATTTATTTTCTATCTAATGGTGGCTTCAATTTCACAATTTAATTTTTTAAACTACCTAGAAAAATTAATCTTTGAACCAGTTATTCATAGTTCAATCTAGTTTAGGTTCGGTTCACCCTAAATTGGTATGATTTTCACCTCCAATCCACTTAATGGTTCTTTTCGATGGTGTTTAAGTATTTCTTGAACACTTGAAAATTTCCAAATCCCAGTTTTGACCCTTCTTTGCCACTTCCAGTTCACCTAGATACTCGATTTTCTCTCAAAAATTTATGGTTCCATATGTCGAGAGGACGGGGTTTACAAAATATGTCGGGATAAACAAGTCCCCATTATAACGTTGAATGAGTTTATAGACAACGAATCTGATTCGACCGACCATTGTTCTTTACTATTTTACATAAAAGTGTGTATGTAGGTTTGGGTTAAAAAGCACTATGAAAATGTCATGAAGGGAGACTATGTGGATAAATAGTGTTTGGAGAGATAGAATATAAACCCACGTTTGAGATTACAAGTAAAGAAAGGGCTAAGTCCCACATGTTTTCATAATGGAAAAGATGCTAAGGTGCCATGTAATGGGCACTAAGAAAATTAGGCTAAGGCTATGACGGTTGTTAAAAGAAATGGGAGTTAAGTCTTGCATGTGTTACAAATAAGTGGTGTTTAAATGAAAGAACATGAGTACTGGGATCAGTCAGTTAGCAAACTAAATTTCCCAAAAATATATTATTGATATGCATTATTGAATGAATAAAGTTTTTTAAGAACACGAGTAACGGGGTCAGTCAATCAACAAATCGAACCCCCAGGAATCAATGGTTAAATGCTTGATTGAATGAGTGTATGTATCACTAAGTACTCATATTTGTTAGTTTGGATGGATGTGTTAGTACACCGATATAACACATTGTAATATAGGTGTTATCAGCGAATAAGAGAGACTGGAAGTGGAGGTATAAGAGGGAGAGTAATAACTTCCAAATATTTTCATAAACCCACAAGAATACATATGGCGAGGTCTAGATGTACTTATGATCAAGCATGGTTGACATGGACATAAGTATATAGGATATTCGATAACACATTATTGACATCACTATTAGGAGAATTTTCATCATATTATATGTATTGAGAGTGCAGAAAATAATGTACATATCCCTCATAGCCCTTAGTACTCATGTGTGAGATCTTAGGGAACACAGCTATGCATATGTTGCTTAGTTGTGTGTAGCTATGCATGTGTTTCTTAGCTTTAATATATGATGATGCTATGCATTTGTTGTTTAGCTAACGTAGGAAATGGGAATTGAGTTCCCCTATGAAAACCAATAAGTGTCCAGGACTAAAAGATGGAATTATCATTATAGAAAATTTTACATATAGTAAGTTGATAACCTTGAAAACCTATATGTTAAATAATTTGAGTATAGATCAAGTTAGAAAGTCATTTAGTGGCTTGATGTCAATAAACTTATCCACTAAGCTATGAGCTCACTTCCCTCTCCCTCCTACCCCTCTCTTCATCCCCTAAAATAAACTATTATAGAAGAAAGTATAGCCATGGAAGTACAGGTCTAGGAGGTCACTAGCGTAACTTGAGGTATAAGTCTCAAAGTGCACACACGAAGATTTTAATTTTTTGCTTGCTAGTTGCTATATTCAAAGGAATTTTGTATAAACTTTTGGACGCACTATTTTATGAAAGAAAAGTTTAAATACTGAAAAATACTACTAATTCGTTAAATATATCTACTACTATAGTATCGATTGACGAGTTGTTATTCGACCCCGACTCTGTAAATCGGGTCAGGGCATGACATAGTAAATTCTAATATAACTAAGTGTCATGCAACCTTAAGAGATGTTAGCCATATAGCAAGTCAACCTCTATCGTTGTTTTAAAAAGGTTATGTCACAAATGGTCGGACTAGATAGCAAGCCAACCTTTGAGTATATTGTGATTTATTTGATTAATTCATTTTGTTTGGGGGACGTGGAACAGAATCGATAGACGCATGTATGGAGGAGTATTCTCAAGTATTAAGGGATACATAGGGGCGAGATAATAAGGGCAAATATTCTCTTAGAAAATACGAATATGCATGTATTACTTAGTTGTGTGTAGCAATGCCTTTGTTGCTTAACTTTAGTATATGAGGACACTATACATGTGTTATTTAGCTAGTATACGAAATGAAAATTGAGTTTCCTTACAAAAACCAAGTGTTAAGGGTTAAAAGATTGAATTATCGTTATAGAAAATTTTATAGATATTAAACTAATAACCTTGAAAATTTATATATTAAATAATTTGAGTAAATATTAGGTGGTAAGCCATAAAATAGTTCGATTTCGGTAAACTAATTTACTAATTAGTTCGATTTCATTAAATTAATTTATTAAGTTATAAGCTTATAACACTTAAAAAAATTATTATAAGTAAAGGCGAAGCCATTAAAATATAAGTTTCACAAATTTCTAGTGCAACTTGAGATATAAGTCTCGTATTGCACACATTTTAATTTTATACATGTCAATTGCTATATTTAAAAAAAATTGTATAAACTTTTGGGACACTAATTTAGTAATTTGTATAAACTTTTCCTAATTTTCTTATACGATTCAATTTTAAATCTTGATTCAATTTTTATATTATCCCTTAAATTCGATTTTTTTATTTATTTAAATTTAAATATTATTTTAAAAAATTTCAGTATTACAATCAGGAGGATCCATTCTCACTTATACAAAACTCGTACATATAAAAAGAATTTAATAGAGAAAACAAATAGGATTATAATCCCAATCAATAAATGTTATTTTTAATACTAAGCAAGTTATTTCCACCTAGTCAAATATGTATAGTGACCGCCCTAACAATCAAATCTACACCAATCCTATTTATAATTTTTTAGGGTTCCAGTTTAATAACAATAAAATTTGGTCGTTGGAGTGGGTTTAATTATTCAAAAGAATATGAGCAAGTCCTATATGGAGGGTTCTTTCCCACTAATCTTTGGAGCCTTATTAACCATGAATAGACACTAAGTATATTATTTTAAAATTTTACTCCAAATGTTCAAATGAGGGCATTCCATACCCATTGACCCATTTTTCCACATCTGAAGGAATTTTTAATTCTCGGTATCAGATTAAATCATACATCCAATTTGGCTTGTGAAATCAAATTTCCATCTAATCTAACATTATAACCAACCAAACTCCACCTTACTTATTTGGTTGGATGATCAATTGTTACTACCATCAATATCAATATGTATGGCAACATATTGGATTACAATAACATTACTTTCTTTTCATTTTTAATCACTCCATTTTGGGTGCCACGTCAAACTCAGCCTTGCATGAAGGGATTTTGATTGATCAGGGCACTCACATAGACAATAGATTAATTGGTGGGGTCCCCTCTTTTTTTATGGTTTAAAAAAAAGTCAAATAAGTAGATCAGAAAATGCAAATGCCCGTTAAAGACAACCGTTAGGAATTTATAATTAAAAAAACTCTCTTTTTCGTTGCTATGCAGTTTTTCCCCCAAAAATATTTTATATATTTTTTTCTCCCTTTTTTTGCTCAGCATTTTTTTCTCCCCCTTTACTCCTTTCGAAATTTCGAAATTCAAAACCCCTCCAACGTTCATTTCTCTAGCAATCAACCTCATCCTTCCTTGCTTCCTTCTATTAAAACTCTCAACTAACTCTTCTTCATCTCCCAAAGGCACTCATCTACACCTGTTCCTCAAATGCGGCTCAACCCTCAGTTTCCACTGCTTCAGTGTCTGCCTCGGTGAGGTAACTTTGCTACTTTATTTCATTAAATTGCAATAAAACCACAGGTGCTTGCGCTCCAGAGTTATAACTCCCCTTTTTCGGAAAATATGTTGGGTGAAATTCTTGAGTTAGATGTTAATGCCGAATGTGGATGTGAAAATTTGCAGAAATAAGGATAGTTTCCTGTGGATAACTCTTTCCCTAGACTAGACTAGCAGAAGCGGCTTTTAAGCAATTCATTTCATCCATGCAACACAGGTGCTTGTAGAAGATAGTTGCATCCTTGAAAGTGAAAAATTTTAGATGGTAGGAAGAGAGGTGACGGCCGAATTTCAGCTGGCGAGAAGCACTCCCTCCATTCACCAGCTGAATCACGGCGGGGATGGCATTGATGGTGGTGGAGCCGTCGAGTTTGTGAGCTACACGGTGCACATACCGCCCACTCCGGATCATCAGCCACTCTACGACTCTGTTGAGCCCACAACAGCCGAGAGAGTCGAGGATCTCTATGTCTCCAATTCCCTCTTCACCGGCGGCCATAGCTGCCCCACCAGGGCCTTCTTCAAGGAAAAAGTGACCAACTCCATCTCTAGCCACCCCCAAATGGCCGGGGCAAAGGGTTCGTCCTGCTCAATCCTCGGCTGCGATGGCAAGGTCATGACTGATGAAAGAGGTGCAGAGATCGTCCCCTGTGAATGCGGCTATAAGATCTGTTGGGAATGCTATAGGGAGATATTAAGAGACGGGGATGCAATTTGTTTTGGCTGCAAGGCGCCATATGAGGGGCCTGATACAACCGAGGATCCTGACATGGGTCCCATGAAGCGGAGGCGCTCGTCGCTGGGGCTGTCGAAGAAGGAGAGGAGGCTGTCAATGATGAGGTCCAGGATGTCCTTGGATAGAGCAGGGGCGGATGACTTCGATCACAGGAACTGGCTTTTCGAGACCAAAGGGAGCTATGGATATGGAAGTGCTATGTGGCCTCAAGCTGATATGAATGGGAACTATGATGAGTTTGGGAATCCTCGGGTCCTTTATGAGAACAGGTGGAGGCCGATCACTCGTAAGGTGAATGTCTCCACCAAAATCCTCAGCCCCTACAGGTATACTTTCCTCTGTTTTTAGTTCTCCTTGCTTACTAAATGCTAGAACAATTTATACATGAGGATTGGTTCTGTTGTGGCCTTACCAGGCTATTGATCTTTGTCCGAGTGGTTGTTCTTGCACTGTTGCTGGCATGGAGGATCAGGCACCCAAACGAGGAGGCAATCTGGCTATGGGGCATGTCTGTAATCTGCGAGGTCTGGTTCGGCTTCTCATGGCTGCTAGACCAGCTCCCAAAGCTATGCCCTATAAACAGGACCACAGATCTTGAAGTCTTGAAGACGAAGTTCGAGACTGCGACGGGAAAATCTGATCTTCCTGGCATTGACATCTTTGTCTCCACAGCAGACCCAGAAAAGGAGCCACCACTGGTGACTGCAAACACAATACTGTCAATCTTGGCTGCTGATTACCCCGTTGAGAAGCTGTCCTGTTATGTTTCTGATGATGGAGGGTCCCTCCTAACCTTCGAGGCCATGGCAGAGGCTGCAAGTTTCGCGAACCTGTGGGTTCCCTTCTGTCGAAAGCACGACATTGAGCCGAGGAATCCCGAATCATACTTCAACTTGAAGAGGGATCCCTATAAGGATAAGGTGAGGACTGATTTTGTTAGGGATAGGAGACGGGTTAAGAGGGAATATGATGAGTTCAAGGTCCGGATTAATGGCCTTGGAGACTCAATTAGGAGGCGATCGGATGCTTATAATGCGGCGGAGGAAATCAAAGCTGCCAAGATGCAGAAGAAGAAGAACGGGGCGGTAGATGGTGGCAATGATAAGTTGAAGATCCAGAAGGCTACTTGGATGGCTGATGGTACCCACTGGCCAGGCACTTGGTCATGTCCTACAGCTGAGCATTCAAGGGGAGATCATGCAAGTATCATACAGGTATACTATTTCTCTCTGTTTGTTTCTTTCTGAATGACAAAATCATTCTGGTTAATTTGTTTGCTTACAAAATTATTTGTTTGTCATTCCAACATTTGGAATGGACTGAAGCAAAATCATTCTGGTTAATTTCCATATTCTGGTTAATTTCTTTACAAAATAATTCTTAATAATAGTTACTTTAATTTATTATTTAATGGTATCATTTCTTCATAAAAAAATTCAAAATCACATTTTAGTATGGCTTTCTTATTCCAGGTGATGTTGAAGCCTCCAAGTGACGAGCCTCTCCGCAGCAAAGAATTCGATGAGTCCTCGATCGATCTGACAGAAGTGGACATACGGCTCCCCATGCTGGTTTACATATCCCGCGAAAAACGGCCCGGCTATGACCACAACAAGAAGGCCGGGGCCATGAATGGTCTAGTCCGTGCCTCTGCCGTAATGTCCAATGGACCCTTCATTCTGAACCTCGACTGCGACCACTACGTCTACAACTCGCAGGCCCTGAAGGAAGGCATGTGCTTCATGATGGATCGGGGCGGGGACCGCATTTGTTACGTCCAGTTCCCGCAGCGGTTCGAGGGCATCGACCCGTCTGATCGCTATGCCAACCATAACACCGTCTTCTTCGACGTCAACATGCGTGCCCTCGACGGGGTTCAGGGGCCCGTTTATGTTGGAACCGGGTGCCTCTTCCGTAGGACCGCACTCTACGGATTCGACCCTCCTCGAGCGGTCAAGGGAGAGGGCACCCGTTCGGGGCTCCGGACCTGGTTCTTCTCGAGAAAGGCTGCGAAGGAGGAGGATGCAGGTGAAAATGCTAGCCTTCTTCCTAAGAAGTTCGGGAACTCGACACTCTTCGTCGACTCGATATGCATAGCGGAGTTTCAGGGCCGGCCGCTCACAGACCACCCGTCGATCAAGAACGGCCGACCGCCGGGGGCACTCACGATCCCCCGACAGCTGTTGGATGCATCCACTGTCGCAGAGGCCATCAGCGTAATTTCGTGCTGGTACGAGGACAAGACCGAGTGGGGCCTTCGGGTCGGCTGGATCTACGGATCGGTGACAGAGGATGTGGTTACCGGCTATCGGATGCATAACCGGGGCTGGCGATCAGTCTACTGTGTAACTAAGCGGGATGCCTTCCGTGGAACCGCCCCGATCAACCTGACGGACCGGCTACACCAGGTTCCATTCAAAACTGTTAATTAAGTACAATAATGTTTTATTATTTTTTAAATTATATGAACTAGTTTATTATAAATTGAACCGGTTCGGTTCTCTACAGGTTCTACGATGGGCGACAGGCTCGGTCGAGATATTCTTCTCTAGGAACAACGCCCTATTGGCCGGTCCGAGGCTGAAGCTACTGCAGAGGATAGCCTACCTGAATGTGGGGCTCTACCCCTTCACCTCCGTCTTCCTCATCGTCTACTGCTTCCTCCCAGCGCTATCCCTCTTCTCTGGGCAGTTCATTGTCCAGTCACTGGATGTGACTTTTCTGGGCTACCTGCTGGCCATAACCTTGACCCTCTGCATCCTAGCGATGCTCGAGATCAAGTGGTCGGGAATCGGGCTCGAGGAGTGGTGGCGGAACGAACAGTTCTGGGTCATCGGAGGCACCAGCGCCCATATTGCTGCTGTCCTGCAGGGTCTCCTCAAGGTCGTTGCAGGTATTGAGATCTCCTTCACCCTGACGTCGAAGTCGGCAGGGGACGACATTGACGATGAGTTCGCTGACCTCTACCTCTTCAAGTGGTCGTCGCTGATGATCCTCCCGATCACAATCATGCTCACGAACCTGATCGCCATGGCTGTAGCCATGTGCCGGACGGTGTACAGCGTAATACCGCAATGGAGCCGCCTCATCGGCGGCATGTTCTTCAGCTTCTGGGTGCTGGCCCACCTCTACCCTTTTGCTAAAGGGCTCATGGGGAAACGAGGGAGGACCCCGACCATCGTGTTCGTGTGGTCGGGGCTCATCGCCGTCACGATATCCCTCCTCTGGGTCTCCATTAAGCCGCCCTCAGGTGCGAACCAGATCGGGGGCTCGTTCCAGATATGGTGATAAAATTACTGTCTTTTATTTGTATTGGGTATGATAAAATCCATACCCTCATTTAGAGTCTGTGGTAATTCAATTTGGTTATCTGGGCAGTTGACTCTCCGTGATTATCAGGTGGATTTTGGTACTTTTCATTCAGAGTCTGCACTTTACTTTATTCTCACTGCCCTCCAAATTTTAGAGAGCTCTTTTTTACAATTATTTTAATAATATTACAATTTAGTACAAAATCTTAAAAAAATTAGTTCTTATACAAACGAAAAATCATGGCCCTTTTCCTTTCCACTTGATTTTTTTAATAATTATATTATATTATATATTATTCACAATTAAAATTTAATTTATCAAATTACGTAAATATATTTGTATGAAGGGAATTAGCGAATTAATATAAGAATAAATTAAATAAGATTTGTAAATTGCAAATACTTTTTTTTGTCCATTTCATTTTAAGCCGTTTCCAATTCGTCGAACACCTGAACCATATCCAACCACAATGACCCTGACTCTTCTCCTCCCTGCTTTCCTGCCATTTCTTTCGACTCCATCCACTTCTCGCCGCGGTGGTTTCCGGCGGAGGTTGCTTCCATGTATCGCTTGTGCTAAAGGAGCTCCGAGCCGGAATCCTGACGACTACCACGCCACTCTTAGAGCTCTCAACAGAAGAGGCCGCACCCCTCGTAAATCCCTCGGGCAGGTCTTCATCCTATTCACCACTTACAATGCGTTACTTTTAACAGGATATAACCCTTATCTGTCCAGCTATTATGCAGGAAGAATTCTGGATTGGAGGGTGTTATTCCCTCTGGTCCGAGAATTTGGATAGTAAATATATGTTGAGAGTGAATTTAAAAACGTGGATGTTGAGAGAAAGGTTAACTAAAACAGAGGGTATGGTGGTCGAGAGTTTCCTTACTTTTGTTTTGAGAATTTTGATGGCGCATCTAAATTTCACTGTTAGAATAAGTTAATTGTGCTAGATTGGAGCATTGTGAATTGCTTTTGACTGCCATTGGCTATTTTTTGCAGCATTATATGTTGAATAATGAAATTAATGAACAGCTCGTGGCTTCATCTAGTGTGGAAGAAGGGGACTTAGTTCTGGAAATTGGACCTGGAACTGGTTCGCTTACTAATGTCCTCATCAATGCTGGTGTCACTGTTCTTGCAATTGAGAAGGTTATATGTGCATTCTTTTTTAAGTTAGTACTTCTTTATCTTGAGAACCTTCTGCGTTCTCTGGGACACAATCCAGATAAGTGCATATATTCATGTTTGTAGCTGAAGCAGAATAACAACTTTGGTTAATGTGAGAGAAAAAAATACATTCCTGAAGTGATGAAGACTTTTAACAGACATGTGTGGTGCATTTCAGGACCCGCATATGGCTTCTCTTGTGAATGAAAGATTTGCAGGCAACGATAAACTAAAGGTAAGTGATGTAATTTTATGTCTCTTCACTAGTTATTTCAATCACCAAAATTTTCTCTCAAATGTTGTAGGTTTTGCAAGAGGACTTTGTGAAATGTCACATCAGATCCCATATATCATCACTGCTAGCAAGCATGAAGCCGAGCAGAAAATCTAGATATGCAAAAGTAATTATGCTTTTTGATTATCTAGTGTTCTGAACAAGAATATGGAAAATTTTGCTTCAGTCTTACAATTTGGTTCGTGCAATGCTGGTAATTAAAAATTTATAGTTAGTCAAACACCTAATGTTATTGGCCCATATGTGTTGCAAGATATTATCCATTGAAATGTATGGGAAAAGATACTGAAACCCCCAAGGAATGAAAGGGGTTTTACCAAAATGAGCAGTCGCCAGTTATTATTACCTTAGTCCTTATTTACACATGGGCCTAATAGCAAGACCCATTGTTAGACACTATGCATTGCTAACCTCACAAATACTGAATTCCAATTGATATGTTTCTTAATTCTCCCGATTCATTGGTCAGGTTTCTTTCTTTTGTAGGTTGTATCCAATATACCCTTCAATATAAGTACAGATGTTGTGAAACAGGTTCTTCCAATGGGTGACATCTTCTCTGAAGTTGTCCTCTTACTTCAGGTTATTGTTTGTCAAAAGAATCTAGAATTTAATCTCGTAATATATATGTCATTTGCTCAATATGTGTTTCCAAATGTTGAAGTTTTGGTTATCTTCCTCTCATAGTAAATGATCTTTCGTGTCATCTTTTTCATTTAAGTATATAACTGCTAGTCATGCATGAATGTGAGAAGTGGTATCCTAAAAATCTCAAGGTAGTATTTGAGGCTATTATATCATTTGTAAGTGTATGATGTTGATTTATGTCCATCAGAGAAAGGTTGATAACTAGAAGGTGGAGATATTCCACATCCATTTGTCCATCATGGAGAAGCTGCATGAATATGATGTATATATGATAAAATCTTTACTTAGATGGGCATTCAGAGACCTTAGTTCAATCATTCTCTGATTAACTTATGAAACTATTGAATGTTTTTCAGGAGGAGACAGCTAACCGCCTTTCTGTATTATCACCAGGCACCTCTGAGTACCGACCAATCAATGTCTTCGTAAATTTTTATTCGGGTATTTGTTGCATTGTATTTCCAAGTTTTATGGTTGTAAATTTCTCTTCTACTACCAACTTTTGGTACATCAGTTCTGCAAGGAGCTTCTATTTTGCGATATTATTAAGGTCATTGTTGTCAGAAAGAAGATGTCGAATTGGGTATATAAAATTCCTGATAATCCATGTGTCAAAGGAACTTTAAGAGCCTTCTTTTTTATATTGCCATTCATATTATTTTTCACCATACAAATTTTAATTTTAATTTTAATTTTTCATGCTTATTATCTGTTGTTTGACTTGCAGTTCCTGAATACATAGCTAATGTCCCTAGATCAAATTTCTTCCCTCAGCCAAAAGTGGGTACATCAACTCCCCTAGCATTTTACATTATCCAGTACTTCATTGTACTAGTTTATCAAAAACTCTGAACATGAATTAAGATTATGGGAATTGATCCTGGCTTGTGTTTCTGATGTGCCCCTAGCCAATAGCCAGTGTCCTGTCAATTTTACATGATGTATGACTGGTATATTGTTATGATCCACAGATACATTTCTAGATGAGTGGGTGTAATCTCATGGTTGACCTGCTGTGGCTCTTACACATATCAGCAGTTTAAGGACCTTTTAGATTTAGTTCCAACATTAAACTTAGTTGACTTATCTAGCATTGCTACATTGTTCCAAGTTTTTAGCTTAATCATCTCCACAAACCCTTACTAATTTGATGGCTCTTCTTATAAATGGTAAAACCTCATTTATCTCTAAACAATTCCATAGTATCCTGAAGGAGATCAGTTTATAGTGCATAAAAATAGCCTAGGATTTTTGGTTTTTCTCTATGTAGCATTTATTTCAATTTTGAACATTGTGTGGTGATATCATGTGGACTCTAAAGTAGCATTTTAAATTGCATTTCATTGAAGCCGTGGGTAATATTTCAGTTAAATTGTGTATCGGAGCTTATCCCAATTTCTTATGTTCGATCCACTAGGTTGATGCAGCTATTGTTAGGTTTAAGCTAAAACAAGCTGCTGAATATCCTCCTGTTATCTCAACTAAGAGCTTTTTCTCAATGGTACAATCTTGACCTATAATCTTATCTCCATCTTCTATCTCTCAGAATTTGTGTGATGTGTTAAATGTGATGCTTGTCAGTGCAGGTAAAATCTGCATTCAATGGGAAAAGGAAGATGCTGAGAAAATCACTCCAGCATCTGAACACGGCTGTCGACATTGAGAACGCACTTGTAGGCATTGGTCTTCCTTCTAATGTGAGTACATAATCATCATTGGGCATTCGTAACACAGACAGTTACATTAATTTTCTGATTTCCTTCTGCAATTTCGTTCTAAAATTAAGGTTGACATTTTGTGCAGTCGAGACCAGAGGACCTCACCATGGATGACTTTGTCCAGTTGCATAACATGATCACCCCAGGATAAAGGCATCATCATTCATGATATTCTAAAAACTGCCAACTTGAGAATGCAGAAAGCCTCCGGCGGAGCATAGCCTTAAGCTTCACATGGGCTGCCCAAATTTCTGCCAGCTAATCTACTCAAACAACGAATACATATTTAAAGTCAGAATGGGAAATTGACCCTCCTAGGACCCTTGCTGGATCTACTTTGGGTTCAGATTGACAAAGGCAGTGGAGAATGTTGCTTTGTGGAGAGGTCCGATTCATAGGGCACTTTCAGTTCGTAAACTCACTGTAAATGACACTGATGATCCTTCAGCATGTTTCTGAATTGAGCAGTAAACCAGAATTCTCTATGCATGTTTGTTTTCATAGTAGTCAGCATGTTTGAGTATCCATGGAAGGATGAGACAAGGAAAGAGGAATCTAACCCTTTTATCTAAGGGATGCCATTGGTTGACAGACCCCACATGGCAGCAGTGGAATCTCAACGGTTCAAAATTAGAAAGAACAAGAAAAGAGAGGGTAGCCTGATCAAGACAACAGCCAGGTACACCAAAGTAAGCTTATTCAAGACAGACAAACCATCGTCATCAGTTTGAGGGAAACAGGGCAGACCTCATAGCACACTTAAATCACACAGAATACAAGCTTGATCCAGTAAATTGATAGCAGGCCCCAACTCAGCAATGGCAGGGTCTTTGTCCTGCTGCTCATCACTCTATAGCGGTCCTTGCAGGTACAAGGATGTCTTTGTACTCACAAACATATGGTGCATCTGTACCATGATAAGGTCCAGTCCACCTTGCTTCGTCTATGTAGCTTGCGTCCCAGACCGAAGCATACAAGAACATGGGCTTATCGGGGAAAGATTCCCCATGCTTCCTCTCTTCTCTCCTCACAACCTTTCCATCGATGAGCCACTCCATGAATTCCTTGTCCCACTTAATCACATACTCATGGAACCCATCTGAGCCGTTGAACCCCAGATCATGAATCTGTTCTCTGTTCCCAGTCCCTGAAAATGTAAAAGAATAATCAGCCAAATGATACAATGCAGGCTCAAATATGTATGATCTAGTTACCACTCTAATCATGCTTGAAAATTTTCAAATCTAGTATGAATATTTCCTCTAAATCCTAAACACGCACATGGTTTGATGCATTGAACAAATCTAGCAGAAAAAAATCATGCTATTTAAAAAATTTATAAAAAATATATGTTTAAATACGTTAATAAACGATCATCATTCTTTGATCCTTCCTCCAAAAATATGAGCCAATCAGGCACCCATGACAGTTTGGATTCACATAAGTCAGATCTAAGCAAATGGGAAAGTCTAAAGGATTATGAGCAGATTCCAAACCGTATAATTGATTCAAACCTGTAGTGTAGTAGTTAGTTTGTACTGTGGTGAGGTCTTTGCCCAAGAACTCGAAGTCGATCTCATCCTGGGACTTGTCCCCCTCAAGGGAGGAAAGGTAAATGTTGAAGTTGAGGCCGCTGGTGTTGCCGCCGGGGCACTTAATCTTGGCACTGAACGTTCCGTACTGGAACCGGGTGGTGGTCCGCCAACGAGCGCCGCCGCGGTGATCGTACGTCAGGGCGATGGAATTGGTCTCTCTGCAGTGGTCGCAGGCCTCCGGGGTGTAGTCGATCGCGATCTCCTTCAGGGGCTGGGTCTCGTGGTAAAGGGCTGAGTCCGCCATTGCAGGGCTGCTTGTTTCGGTGAGTGACAGACCGACGACGTGAGTCAACGAGCAAGATGATAAGGTAAAACCGAAAGCACATGCCTCGGCATCAACTTTAAGCCATGAAGTTGAATAAGTTTAGGGGTCACATGAGCTGGTAATGGGCTCGAACCATTATCACGTCAATGAACGTGCAGGCCCAACTCAGTAGAAGAATAAGCCGAGGGTCTGGTCAATTGTTGTCCAAAATAAAGGATCTCATCAATTTTTACCTAAACACCACTAATTGGAGTGATCTATATAATTTGGCGATCCAAAGTTCTCTGTGTCAAATCTCTTCTACCCTCTTGTCTTATTTATCAATAAAAGAGTTTTTATCCAATTGATTAATTAAAATGATTTCACATTCATTTTTATTTAGTATATGTTATGGGTTCAAATTCTCATAAGATAAGGGACAAATCTCTCATTTTCAAATCTCTTCTACAAGCTTTTCTTATTTAATAATAAAAGTTTATTTACCCAAAATAATTAATTAAGATAATTTAGAATTGAATTTCCTTCATTATATATTTTATATTCAAATCTTTAGAATAAAAACTTGGAGAGTTATAGATGGCATATATAAGCCACATTTAATTACTTGAGATATTGTTTGGTGACACTTTTCTATAACTTTGAATAGAGCAAACTGGAAATACAACTACTCCATTGACCTCACTACTCATTGGTAACACAAACTTGAGCTCTCACAACTATTAATTACATTTCCTCTTTTCATAGGCTATTACAAATGCTATTTTTTATGAATATTTTGATTAAACACCCTAATTTTACTATTCTGACCAATTGGAAAAACACAACTAAACTCTGGCAAAAAATTACTAAATTGAGACTACCGAACCATTTTAAGAGCCATGAGAAATTGAATGTGTGGTTAGTTAAATTGATTTTCAAATAATAGGAATTAAAATACAAAATTTGAAAGTTTGGATGCCTAGTTTGCAAAAAAATGGAAAAATTAGAGGGGAATGTTTCAAATAAAAGTTTGAGGATTATGATGTACTTTTTGGAAATTATGAAGTCTAATATAAATTTTTCATAAGTTTGGAGGTTAAGGTGTGATTTTTGAATGTGTGAAGGGAAAATATTGAATTTTGAAATTATTAAGGGAAAATATGAAATTTTGAAATGTACAAAGAGTGAATAAGTATAATTTGAAAGTATAAAGGGTAAAGATGAAAGATTTTTGTAAGTTCAGGGAAAATAAGTAATTTTGAAAATATGAGTGGCAAAGATGTAAGTGTTTGATAATATGAATAGAAAATATGTAATTTTTAGAAAATTTAAAGGAAAGTAAGTAATTTTAAAAATATGATGAGTAAAAATATAAATTTTCAAAGTTAAAAGGGTAAGTATGTAAATTTTGAAAGTTGATGGTTAAATATGTGATTTTTTTTAAAAAGAATAGAAAAAATATATGTTTGAAAGAAAGGGGTGAAAGTGTAAAGCTGAGAAATCTTAATAATCTATTGGAATTACAGAATTGTGAGAATCGCAAACAAAGATATTAAGTCACAAATGAGCTAAGTCGTACGAACACGTAATACCCCTTTTCATGAATTTTTATGTGCGACGTGACAAAAGTTTGGACTTACAAAGTTTATGTGCAATATGGGTAGAGCCGGAATTGGTATACATGCCATGACTGATTTTTGTCACTTTCATAAAAATATTTGTCCCTACTTGGTGTAAGATATGAGGTAATACTCCCACCACTTAGACAGAGAGGTTAAATAGTACCATAATGTCTACTAGAGTAGGCAGTATAATGGAGAGATTCTTACCCTAGTGAATCACCTTAAAAAAATCCCTATATCATTGATCTATGATTGTTTGTTTTTGATAATCAGTTTGTGGTTAATGATTTTCTTTACATTTCTCCAAAATTAAAGAATATTGAATAAGACATACTTAATTTAATTAATTTTTATCAAACTTTCTACTAACAAAGTCTTTTCAAATAAACTAGTTTATTACTTAGTTTTAGTTAGATGGTATCAATTCCGATCAATAAAATCATTTTTACATAAATCAAGTTTATAGTTTGATTTCAGTTAGTTGATATCAATGATCAACTTTTGATCAAAAAAATTATTTTCGTATAAAAAATTGAGTTTATGGCTTTAATGCAAACATTAAAATTATTTAAAAAAAAATTAATTATTATATATTTAAAATTATTTTCCAAATGGAAAAATGATAGGAAAACTTATAATGTATGCTTATGCTTATGATTTAATCTGAATATCTTTAAGGAAAAAGACATTTATATCATATTTTAATAAGTACTAGGACCAAGACTTGATCTGTTATCAATCTTTAATCTCACAAAACTTTAAGATCATTCTCTCTCAATAACCCTATATTATATCAATGTAGAATGAAAAGTTGTTTCAAGTTAGAATGTAACCTCAATGCTAGTTGCATATTTGAGATATAAGTCTCGAAAAAAATCATTACTACATGTATCATTGTTATTTCTGAGATTTTTTATAGATTTGTAAACAGATATATCATATTTAGGGATGTATCCTATTTAAGAATGTTCAAAATTTTATGAAAATTGTGATATATATTTTTAATTTTTTTTTAATTGAAACTTGTACAATATTTGTACAATGATAATAAGAGCCCTATTATTGTAGTAAATGTAGTGGTATGATGGATTACTCGCATTCCTGCTCATGATTTAGTTTAGTGTGTGACACATCATATATTATTTTAAAAAATGGAGTATTAGTTCATTTCATTTAAACCTTAACCCATACTCTTAAACTTAGCTTTAACTCCTTTTCAAATAATTAGGTATTAACCCAATTTCTAAATAATGAATCTCAACTCAATTTTGTTAAATATTTAGTTTTAGTATTTTTTTTCTAATCATTGGTTTTTAGACTACATTTATTAAAATGTTAAACTAATTGGATGATCAAAATCTATTTGATTTAGATCGCTAAACATAATCAAACTAGTCAACGTTGGGCATACGTACGAGTCTCAACTTAATTTTGTTAAATATTTAGTCTTAGTATTTTTTTTCTAATCATTAGTTTTTAGACTACATTTATTAAAATGTTAAACTAATTGAATGACTAAAATCTATTTGAATTGGATTGCTAAACATAATCAAACTAGTCAACGTTGGAGTGAGGCATACGTGCGAGGAGACATAAATGTGACACATGTGATACAGGCTTACACACAGGATCATCCGCTTCTTTTACCTCTGTCATTACTCATAGTGAATAAGAGGGAGATATGCCCTATAGTGGTGAGAAGTTCTGATAAGAAAAAGTGAGGCATATGTGCGAGGAGACATAAATGTGACACATGTGATACATGCTTACACACAGGATCATCCGCTTCTTTTACCTCTGTCATTACTCATAGTGAATAAGAGGGAGATATGCCCTATGGTGGTAAGAAGTTCTGATAAGAAAAATCATACATAAGGAATGATTTTAGACAATTACAAGCTAGCCACTATGGTGATGGACAATCTCAGAGGACAATCTCAGATCTCTATGAGCTTTTTATAAAGGGTCAATCCTCTCCATTTCTCCTGACCACAATTTTTCTTAAAGTAAAAGTATCTTAATTTTTCATGCGAATCATAGCTGGGACAAAAGTATTTTTGGTAACTAAAAATAGTGATTTTTAGTTTTATAGATTCCTATCGAGTCACTCTATATTTCAAAAATCTTGTTCAAGCTCAATAATAATAGGAACTACGTCAATGTTATCAAATAGTAACGTCGCCAATTCATCCAAAATTGAGCAAATTCTACCCGAGCTAATTCCAACCTCTCAATCGGGCAATTTTCCTAAGGATTAATAAGGCATTTTCATATCTTCCTCACACAATCTTTGTAAGTCCCTCCATTGCCTGCCACCAAAAAATTTAAGTTTCTATTTGTTTTTAATGAATTTCGATTAACCATGATTTCATGCATTTTTGATGACCAATTGAGGTGGCACTTGATACTAGAAAATCTCCATGGAGTCAAGTTATCTTTCCATGACTTCACCTTTGGTCCACTCGCCCACATAAGTGAGATTTCGACACTTCCTCTACAATTTTTTGATGAGGCCCCAAATTCAACCATTTATAGACCAAATCGATCAGATCAAAGCTTAAAACGATTATAAAAAACTTATTTATAATTTTGAAAAATATAGGGATTCAAATGTAAATAATGAGAAACATGGAGACCAAAAAAGAATAAAGAAAAATTCTAAGGACTTAAATGAGAGGTTTAGAAAGATACGGGGACGATTTATAAAGAGAAAAAAGCTTAGAGAGCAAAATGTAAATAATAAAAAGTTTAGATACCCAATTGTAAATACTTAGAAGATGAATGTTATATTTGTAAATAAGGATACATTTGGGAAACATTTTTTGTTGAGGAAATTATGGGCCAATTGGTAGAGAATGATTCAGCAAAGGTCGAATTGCATAAAATGCTCCATAAAGGGCAAAACATATCCATTCATTTGACCTATAATATATGAATAAGAAATAATTAGGTATATGAATTATTTGTAAGTGGAAGAAATACGTGTTAGCGAGTGAAGATGCAAGACAAACACCCACCGGGATAAAGAAACCCCAGTATAGGAGAGTAAGATTTCTATTATTGTATTCACTTGGATCGGTAAATTTATTATTTACATTTTTAAAATCTCTGCAAATATGTGTGTGGTTATAAAAGACTACTGGATACTTATAAAAATGATAATTTACGTAAAAATGAGAAATAACCTAAACATTTAGAAAATGGTCAAGACAATAATCAATGTTTATAAATAAGGGCTACTACCGAATGCTTAAGAAAGATGACTACGACCCAATGTTTAAGAAAGATGATTACAACCAAATGTTTAATAACAATGGCTACGATTCAATGTTTATGAAAGAGTGCTATAACCCGATGTTTAAAAAAGAGGTCTATTGTAAACCCCGTATTCATATAATAAGAAAATCGGGCTAGAGAATCAGGAAATTTAGTGTAAGAACTGAGATTCGACCTAATTGGAATGTATGAGAACATGTCAAAAACAAGAAAATAGGAAACCTCAAGTGGCCGATAAGAATCCAAACATTATGAGAAGGAATTGTGAGTGAAAATAAGTGTGAGAACTAGACCGGTTCAGACCGAACCAGATTGAACCTAGATAAACTGTATAGAACTAGTTCAAAGAATTATTTTTCTAGATGGCATAAAAAACATCAAATTGAGAAAATGAGACCACCATTAAATAGAAAATGATTATAGAAGAATTAATAAAATTTTTAAATTTTGGAAAACCGGTCGGATCGGGCCTGAACCAATCGATTTTCGTATTTAGGTCATCGAACCCGGTCGGACCGGACCAGTCAACGGTCTAGCCGGTCAATAGACCATTGCTAGGTTAGAGCTCTATCACCAAGCATGACCAATCAAGGTGCAATGTGTGGAGAAGAGTGCCTCGTCAGCGCATATTAAGTGTTGACCAATTGGGAAGCGACACGTGTCCCTGGTCAACGGTCAATGCCGGAGAAGCCTAGTCAGCTGGACTGACCAATGGGGAGTAGACATGTGACAAAAGTGCTACGTTAGCATCCAATGGGGATGTCTAAGAAATGATCGACCAATCAGAAGTCGACATGTGGCAGAGCCACGTTGGATAGCACCAGAGCTCCCCTCGATGTCATTGGAACTGGGAAGAAGTCCTCCACCCAATGACAACCTTAGCTCAGCCTAAGAACCGCCACCAATGCTGTGATGAGCTCAAATAGGACCACTGCTCATTCGGCTAAGAGTAAGCCGAACTCTTTGAGCTGCACACCAGTCACCCCAAGCCTCCAACAGCTAAATCGACCCCTCCCCAGCACTCCTTAACACATACAAGACCCTCTACAACCTTTGAGGTAAGCCAATTTTGCCCTGTATCGCTGAAATTTTGAAGTTACAAAAGTTAACCGGCACAAACTTCTCTCATCAAATTTGCAATGCAATTGGCCGACAAGTTGATCCTAGGAAGACTCCTTGGGAGAGCACTAGTTGCCCACATCAAGAGCTCTGACCACCGCCCCTCACTGATTAGGAAACCGAGCTTTCTCTCTCTAAGGACTTTTTTCAATGAGGCTCTGTTTGAGCTCAAATCAACACCAAATGAGGTGATTGAAAGGCCAAATTGATCATGGAGAGATGGAGGGAGCGATTAGCAGCATGATAAGGGATAATTGCCAAAGTTTGGGGGATCAATTTGATGAATCCAAGATTCGAGGGTCAAAATGCAATAAATTGAGGGAATTTGGGTGAAATTGGGGTTTTGTTTGGAAAATTGGGGCCTGAATTGCAATTAATGAAAAAATGAGGACTTAAATGGAAATAAAGGGAACTTAAGGACCTAAAGGGAAAAATGAAAACATTAGGGACCTAATTGATGATAAATGGAACATTAGGGGCTTATGGGTAAAACTCTGAACTTTAGGGACCTAATTGTAATTTTAACATAATTAAGGACCAAATTGAAAATATTGGCAAGTATGAGGTCCTTCATGCCACTTGTACTGACATGAATGCTCAGACAATGTAGGATGGGAAGTGCCAAGGATCATGCACAAGAATGCATGGCTGACTGAGATATCTCCAAAAGCAAGTCACAACACCCCGGGTGAGTGGGTTTAGCATCACGCTTGATTAGACTGATGAGCACTAGTTTTTCGAATTAAAAATAATTTTCTGAATTGAAAATAGTTTTCTAGGTCTGCTCTCCCCTTGATTGAACAAGCTTAAAAATTTGGAAGACTGTCCTGAAGAGAGCATGAACCATGAAATAATAGAGCTAGAAATGCTCGACTGGGCCCAAAGCCAATGGACACGGGCCTGAGCCCGTAGACAAGTAAGCTTATTTGCTAAGAATCATTCTCATAAATGAATAATTATGTGAACCAGCCAATGTGTTGAAGCTGGGCTGTCAGACTCATTGGGTTAGTAGCTTCTGAGCCGAAGTCAGGTTGTCAAACTTGTTGGGCCAGCGGTTTTGGGACCGAAGCTGGGTTATTGGGCTCGTTGGGCTTATAGCACCAAAGATGATGATCATAATTACTAAAACTATTGATTGTGCTTGCTATGAATTCGGAACCATTGAGGTGCCTGGTATGGGATTGTAAACCCCGCCCTTTGGAGTTAAGGAAAACCAAGAAAAAAATCGGTCAAACAGAGTGAGAAAACCGAACCGGTTCACAAAATCCGATCACAGAGAACGGGCAAATTGGGAAATTGACAAATCTCGAGTGACCTAAAGGGTCATACCTTGGAAAGTGACCTTAGGACAATTTGGGAAATAAAACTAGATTGGTTTAGGTGAACCATATTTGAACCTGATTGAACCATTTTGAACAACTATTGAACTTGATGCTAAATTCATTTTTAGGTGGATTATAAAATTCAAATTGGAGAATTGAGGCCACCATTTGATAGAGAATGAATTTAGATGAATTTACAAATATTTAATTTTAAAAAACTTGCTTAAATCGAGCCTAAACCGACCGGTTTAAGTGTTGAACCTGGTTCGAACTGGTCCGATTTGGTTCGGAACAATGTCGTCTTCTTCCTTCAAATGAGAGCACTGTTCACTTGCTGAAAAATTGAGCAGCGTCGACAAGAGGAAAGGTTTCCGTTCAGTATGTTTCAGGCCATTAATGACTATCATTAAGGTGCCAGACGGACGACCGGAGAGTCCCCGAGCTCCCTATATAAAGAACTCCTCTCCATTCATCATCCACACACATGAAAACCTCACTCTCTCTTAGCTACTCAGTTTTTCGATGAAGCTCGAACTAGAGCTTTGACATAAGGTCTTTTTTGAGCAAAAAAAGGCGTGGTTGGTTTCCTTAGATTCGGGGAGATGTGAGGTACACGGTGGTAGTCTACAATTACTCCGAGGATCATTGGAGAAGCATCAACGTGATCGAATAGTAAAAAAACTACGACGGACCAAAGCTGTACTATTTCTTTCAAGCTGAAATCAGCCAATTTGAGCCCTTCTCAGACCAAACCAAGCTCTCCCAACACTTTCTCAGTCCTTCTATGACTGAATTAGAGCAGAAAGATAAGCCAATTTGGCTCCATTCTATGAATTCTGATCAGTGCTAGAGAGAGAACCGATATATCTTTACTTACCAAATTCTCCCTCAATTTGACATGAATTGAGGTGATTCTTGATTATAGGAGGAACCTCAAGATAAGAGCTATCTGCCCAGATAGAAAGCTCGGATCGCTGCGCCCCCGATGGTAAGCTTTCTCTCTCTACGTTCAATTTTTCGGTGAATCTCCGTTTGAGCTCATTCCGATGTCAATTCATGTGATTTAAAGTGCAATTAAATAGTATGGAGGTGTAGAAACTTAAATCTAACTTCAATTTCAACAATTAACCTCATTTTATTGTCAATTTGATAAAATCAAATCCGACCAAGTTGAAAGGTTAAAATTGGGGGAGGGGGGGGGAATTTGGTGATTTCAAAAATTCGAGGGACTAAAGTGCATTTTCCTAAAATTGTGGGCCAATTAGGCATGGTAAAGATGTTGGAGGACCAATTGGTCAATTTTTGGGGTGAAATTTACCATTTTTATAAAGTAGGGGCAAAACGGTAATTTTGGAGAAATTGGGGACCAAATTGGTAATTTAGGAAAACTTGAACCCCTTTATGTAATTTTGGATAAATTGAGGTCTCAAAGTAAAATTTTGAAGTTTTGGGACTCAATTTGGGAAAATTGTTAGGGACCTAAAGTTAAAGAAAAAGAACATTTGAGACCTAATTGCAATTAATTGAAAAATTGGGTATTTTATTCATTTGTGATGAATGAAGGCTATCAAGCCAAAGGATAATGAACAAGGATGTTCATATCATGTAGGAACGTGAAGTATCAGGAACGCCGGCTAAGACAAAGGTCACAACGAGATGAAAGCCGATTAAGAAGGGTTCACGTCATTCACGAGTGAGTGGGAATTTATATCATACTTGGTTGGGATGATAAGCATCTCAGAAATAAAAACCTGGTACAAATTTGGGATTCTAACATCACACCTGGATGGGGTGATGTGAGAAAACACATGGAAAAACTATTTACTGGTTATAAGTAGATCATACCTGATTGGCATGATGAACTTTCTAGAAGGAAGTAGAAAACCTGTTCATCGATTATGAGCGGAGATGTCCTTACACCCGGTTGGTGTGAGGGGCATCTAAAAGATTATTTTTGTCAGAAGTGCTCTCCCTTGACTTTGTGCCACTGCTTAAACTTTTTGGGAGACCTTCTTGATGGGAGCTCGAATAGCTCAAATAGGCAGGAGGCCTCGGTTTTGGAACTTGGGGCTAAAATGCCCGATTTTAAAAATCTCGTACAGTGGGTCCAAGACCAGTTGGCATGAGCAGGAGCTCGTAAACAAACATAAGTTTAAGCCATGAAAATTTTAAATGAATGATGTGTTTGGCCAAGGTACCAAGATAGAACCGACATACTCGATGGACCAGCGGTAGTGCGACAAGACAGGTCGACAGACCAGTGGCACGAAAGATTCAGGGCTGTTGGACTAGTGGCACTAAAGATTAAATGGCTTATGAGGAAAACTGTTGTTTTGTGCATGCAATGAGGTACGAGATCTTCAAGACACCCAAGAGGGGTAGTGATGCATCCTTGGGGCTACTGGACGACATGGTGGACATAAGGGTAGATTGTCGTGCCAACAGTCAGGAAGCTCGACGTAGCTTCATGCACATGAGATCGGGGTGGATTCGGGATGAGGTCTCTATCCTCATACGGACAAGGAGTTTCTTTACGGGATTGAGGGTTGGATGTCATGTACATCCACTCATTCTCAGGGTAGAAGTGGACGGGCTTCTATCTAGGTGGCCGGTAAAGTCGCTCCGACGCCTCAAGTTGGTGTAGTGAACGTGCTGCCCTACGAATGTGTGTTCTCTTCATGATAAAGGGTGTGTGTTGGTTGATAAACACACCGTTTGTTTAATGAGAAATGGCAATGAAAAATCATGATTTTAAGAATGAAATATCTTAAAGAAAATAAGGAGTCTGGCACATTCCAATTCAAACTATTTTATTGAAATTTATTTTTAAAATATCCATTGTAGAAACTCACCCAACCTTTTTATCCCTTTTTAGGAAATAGAGAAAATGACTAGGGATAACACCAGGCCTTACCCTTTGTTAGGTATGCTTAATTATTTTAAGTTACATTTTTATTGATATATGTTATTCTAGGGAACAAGGTTGAGATTACGGCTGGCTCCTCTTAAGTTAAAGAAGGGGGAAAACCTTCTCGAACTAGGAGAGCAGCGGGTTGTTCACAGGGATTTGACCAAACTGGGTCGGGGCGTGATAGGGATAGTGGTGGTCCTAAGGGCTGTTGGATGACCTAGAGTGTATAAGGGAAGTTTGTTGTCCAATATTTTGAGATGCTCAAGGAGCTTCATGCGCATTGAGATTGAGGTAAGAGGCGGAGAGGTCTCATCCCACATTGCGGACATAGATTATTATTCAGTTATGGGGGTTAGGTAATTGATACCCACTTAGACTCAGGGTAGAAGCCGTGGGTTTCTATCAGGGTGGATGGTAAACGCGCTCTGATCCACAAATAGAACAGTTGGAGAATATACTAAAAATGTAAACCCTGTCCCTTTATAGATAAGAAAACTTGGAAAAGAACTGATCGTTCCAAAAGAGAAAATCGAGCCGATTCATGAACCTTAACTGATAGAGGAAGAGCAAAATTGGAAATTTACATATATTGAGTGACCCAAAGAATCATAAAAACCATGAAAAGAAACCTTGGGATGAATTGGAAGAGAAAACTAGATCAGTTCAGGTGAACCAGACCTAAACTAGATTAAATTGGTTTGAACCATTATTGAACCGGTTGCTAAATTCATTTTTCTAGATGGATTAAAATATTCAAATTGAGGAATTGAAGCCATCATTGGATAGAGAATGAATTTATAAATTTTTAATTTTGAGAAAATCGGTCGAATCGGGCCTGAACTAGTCGGTTTAAGCATTGAACTCAGTCATACCGGTCTGGTCCGGTTCGGAACAGTGTCATCTTCTTCCTTCAGATGGTGACATTATTTATTTATTGCAGAAACGAACAGTGTCAATGAAGGAAAAATGCCTTCGTTCAGGGCATTTCAGGTTGAGGATAATCTTGACCAAGATGTGAAACGGTTGGGCAAAGAGTCCCCGAGCTGCCTATAAAAATGCCTCCGTTCAGGGTATTTTAGGTTGAAGATAATCTTGACCAAGATGTGAAACGGTCGAGCAAAGAGTCCCCGAGTTGCCTATATAAAGAGCTACTCTCCTTTCATCCTCACACCTAAAATCTTCATTCTCTCTCAGCTGCTCAATTTTCCAATGAAGATCAAACTAGAGCTCTGACTTGGGAAGTTTTCTTAGCCTGAGAAGGCGAGGTTAGATTCTTTAGACTCCGGGGGAAGCCAGCTACCTGACATCAACCTCCGTTCGATCCGATGACCGCTGGAGAAGCGCCAACAGAATCAAATAGTGAAGCAACTTTGAAGGACCGAAGCTACCCTGTTTCATCTGAGCTGAAATCGGCCAAATTCAACCATCTCCGGCCAAACGAAGCCCTACCAACATCCCCACAACCCACATATGACCTCAACTGAGCAGAAAGGTAAGCCAATTCAGCACTGCTCAATCATTGTAGGTCGGAGTTAGAGAGAGAAACTGTGAAATTTCACTAACAAAATTCTTCCGCAATTTCAGGTCAATTGTAGAAATTCTTGATCCTATAAGGTACCTCAGGAAGAAAGTTACCTTAGGAGGTAGAGATCTCGGACCGTCACACCTCCTAAGGTAAGCTTTTGAAGCTTTCTCTCTTTACACACAATTTTCCGATGAAGCTCTATTTGAGCTTGTTTTAGCCTCAATTCATGTGATTCAAAGCTAAATTGAATCATATGGAAGTATAGGAACTAATTTACACTTTGAATTGAAGAAATTAACCTCGATTGAATGTTCAATTTGAAGAAATCAAATTTGGTCAGTTTGAAAGGGTGAAATTGGGGGAAAATTTTGGGGAAAATTAGGGATTTCATAAAATTAAGGGACTTCTTTGTAATTTCCCAAAATTGAGGCCCAATTGGCAATGGAAAAGAAGTTGGTGGACCAATTGGTCAATTTTTGAAATAATTGGGTTCAAATTGCCATTTTTGGAAGGTAGGGGCAAAATGGTAGTTTTTGAAAAGTTGGGAACCAAATTGGAAATTCGGAAAAATTGAGCCCATTAAACAATTTTGAGGAAGTTGAGGATTGAAAGAGAATTTTTGGAAGTTTCGAGAATCAATTTAGAGAAAAGTTAGCATTAGGGACCTAAAGTCAAGGAAAATGAAGTTTAGTGACTTGAGTGTAATTAACTAACAAATTTGAGCCTAGTCGTTCATACGTGAGAAACGAAGGTTGTTTTGCCAAATTTTAATAAATAACGATGTCAAAATCGTGTAGGAACATGAGAGACTGGAACTTTAGCGAGGATAAGCTAGCGTGGAGATGAAAACCGATCTAGGCCAAACAAGTCATGATTATCAGGTGAGTGGGCTTATTTACATCATACTTAGTTGGGATGATGAGCACTTTGGAAACGAATGACCAGTTGTAAGTGGAATTTTAAAATCACACCTGGTTGGAGTGATATGCGAACTAAGCTAAAACCTACTTACTGATTGTAAGTAGAGAAAATTATACCTAGTTGGTATGATGGACTTCCTTGAAGGAAGGATAAACCGGCTTGCCGGTTGTAAGCGAAGGTATCATCACACCCGGTTGGTGGGATGAAGTGAAAATTATATTTTTGTTAGAAGTGTTCTCCCATGATTATGTGCCAATGCTTAAACTCTTTGGGATACCTTTTTAACGGGAGCTAGAACAACTCAGATAGACCAGAGGCCTCTATTTTTGAACTTGTGGGGCTAAATGCCCGATTTTGGAAAATCACCTACAGTGGGCCCAAGGCCAGTGGACACGAGCAAGTGCTAGTAAACCAACATGAGCTATGAAAGCCATGAAAATTCTTAATGAAATGGATGTATGATTTCACCATGGTACCAAGTCAGGACCAACAGTACTCGATGGACTAGCGGTAGTGTATCAGGGCCAGGTCGACGGACCGGCCTAGACAAACAACTACAGGTCGGGTTGAGGGTCGGGGCCGTTGGACTTGTGGAACCAATGATAAATGGCCAATTGTGAATATTATTGTTTTGTGCATGCACTTGAGGTACATGACCATCAAGATGCCCAAGAGGGGTAGTGATGCATCCTAAAGACTACTGGATGACATGGTGGAGATAAGGTCAGTTTGTCGTGCTAGTAGTCGTGAAGCTCGACGTTTCTTCTTGCGCATGAGACCGGGGTGGGGTCGGGATGAGGTCTCTATCCTCATACACATACATAGTAATATTCGGGGTCTGAGGGCCGAATGTCACAAACATCTGCTCATACCCAAGGTATAAGTGGACGAGCTTCTATCTTGGTGGCCGATAAAGACGCTCCGAGCCACAAGTGGGTGTAGTGGATGGGCTGCACCTGCGAATGTGTGTTCCCTTCCTGATGAATGGCGTGTGTTGTCTATTAAACACACCTAATGTGGAAATGAAGAAAAAGTGGTTTTGAAATTCAGAATTTGAGAAAAGATCATTCTTAACGAATATAAAGATTATGGCACACTTTGATTAAAGCTGTTGTTATGAAAACTCACTTCCAACACAACCATTCACTAAGTTGTAAACTTGTAGAACTCACCCCTCCCTTTACCCCTTTTCAAGTAACGAAGGGAAACCAACCTTAAAGACATTTATGTAGTCGAACCTTAAGACATGTATGTAAGATTTAATATATTCAATTTTGTATAATGCTATTCTAGGAAAAAACAGGAACAAGGATGCCTTATTCCTTGCGTTTTAGAAAAGGGTGAACCTCTTCATAAACCAAAGGGAGTGGTAGGTTGCTCATGGGGATCCGACCAAACCGGGTCGGAGCATGAAAACTTCAGTGGTTCAGAGCATGTTTCCTCGAATACATTATCAATACTATATAACATAGTAACTGATAGGAATGAATCTTAAAATTTTAAATGGCTCCCAAGAGAGGAACCAAGAGAACAAGAGCCGTAGTTTTTGACATTGCCCAACAACCCCTTCTTGTGGAAACTCCCCGAGGAGCCGAGATAGTCCCACTGGGGCTGAGCTCAGAACATAAGAGATTGTACAAGGAGTTCACCCATGTGTTTGGACGACCTAACCTTGCTCTTGAGGTGGATACCAACTCTCGAGCTGAGCTTGAGGAAGTGCAATCTCATCCCCCTCCTATTAACAATCCCCCACCAATTGACATTCCTAAATACCTCAAAACTCTCTATCAACTGTGGTGCAAGCCTTTCCTATGGGAGGAAGATGCTAGAGTCGCTATGGACTGGCTAGCAAACATCAAGAAGCTAATGGGGATAGTTAGGATTTCACCAGAGGACATGGTGATCCTGATAGAATTTTTCTTGTAAGCTAGTGCCAAAAGATGGTTGGATAATGTTAGGAGCTTGCATACCTCCACACCCACCTGGGAACAATTTGAGGAGAGGTATACAGAGGAGTACCTAGCTCCGCATCTGATTAATGAGAAGAAGCAGGTTTTCCTTCGACTTCAACAAGGGCTTAACTCTATTTCAGAGTACAAAACTAAATTCAATGAGTTAAGACCCTTTGCTCCTGATCTAGCCGGACCGACAGACATATGCCAACAATTTGTGGACGGTCTCAACATGGAGATACAAGACTAGATGGGAGTACTAGGACGCCCCGTGGATTTGGCAGTAGTGATCAGTATGGCTCACGAATGTAAGTGACTAGTACAAACTTGACATCTCCGGATGGAGCAGGCAAACTAGAAAGAGGATAAGGGCCAAGGCTGTCATGGAGGACGGAAGGAGCAAAATGGTATGAGATGGGGAAATAGGGTGGGTTTCCAAAAGAGAAAGGGCATACCACCACCCCTACGAAGAGTGATCCTCACCTTACCATAAGGGAACCCTCACTGTCCTAGATGCCAAGGGTACCACGAGGAAGCTTGCTTGTCCTGTTTCACATGTGGGTAGGAGGGGCACTTTGTAAAGGAATGCCCCACGCTTAGGGAGAACAAGCAATGGAACATGCTTGGACCACCCCAAGGGAACCCAAGGACTCTCAGGCAGGATGCCACAACCAGAGTACTAGCTAGGGTATAAAACCTCACCCAAGAAGAGGCTAGAAAAGACCCTAATACCGTAGCAGGTACTTTACAAAACCCTCCCAACTAAGATTGAGTTAAACCTGTAATTTAAATTTCATTCAATAAAGAAATTTTCTTCTAAAAAAATATGCATTTCTTCAATCAGGGTACGTACATTTATGGGGAAGAAAGGTTTATGGGAGCAAAAAGATCCTTCATCAAAGAAGATCTAATCTCGAGTTTTGTCCTAGAACTTACCTCTCTAGAATAAAGTCTCAACATCCTCACACCCTTAGGAGAAGGATTAAGTAGGGACAAACAGTTAAAGGGATGTGAGATCAAGATTAGAGGAATTAAATTGGAGGCAGATTTGATCCCATTACCTATAAGGGAGGTAGAAATAATATTGGGAATGGATTGGTTAAGCATCAAGCCAAGATGGATTGTGGGAAGAAAGTAATAACTTTCCACACTCCTGAAACACTTGGACTATGTTTCCAAGGAGACCAAAGGAAGGGAGAAATATAGATGGTGTCCTAAATAAGACCCCAAAAGATGATATAGAGAGGTTGTAAAGCTTTGCTGGCAATGATCACCAATGGGAAGTCCGAGGAGAAGGGACCATAATGCATTCTAGTAGTTGAACGCTAACCATAATCCCAAGAACACATCCCATATCCCAAGCTCCTTATCGCATGGCTCTAGTAGAGTTCACCATTTTCCGGTGAAGCTCGAACTAGAGCTCTAACTTGGGCAGTTTTCTCAACCTTAGAAGGTGAGTTCATGTTTCTTAGAATCTACAGTGAGTTAGCTATCTGATAGTAACCTCCGTTCGATCCAAGGACCGTCAGAGAAGCACCAACGAAATCAAATAGTGATGCAACTCTGACAGAACAAAGTTTCCCTATTTCGGCCGAGTTGAATTTGGCTAAATTCAGCCATCCTTCAGCCAAACCAAGCCCTCCCAACACTTCCACGACCCTCACACGACTGTAATAGAGCTGAAAGGTAAGTCAATTCACCTCCCTATGTCATTTACAGTCGCTGTTAGAGAGAGAAACTATAAAACTTCACTGAAAAAATTCTCCCTCAATTCAGGGTGAATTGTATCGATTCTTGATCCTAGGTGTAAACCCCACCCTTCTGAGTTAAGGAAAACCGAGTAAGAAAATTGAATCGATTCACATACCCGTTTATTGGGGAATGGGTAAATTAGTGAAATTTCAACTCCCTTGTGACCCAAAGAGATTTATAAACCTTGGGAAGGAACCTTAGAACAAAGTGGGAGAGAAAAACCAAACCAGTTCCGGTAAACCGGACCCGAACTGGATTAAATCGGTTTATGAACCGAAACCGATAGAGAGATGGTAAACCAGGAATTTTATGGACCCTAAGTAACCTAAGGAGTCATAAAAGTCGGAAAAAAGGATTTTAGGGTGAATTGGAGATGAAAACCAAACGGGTTCAGGTGAATCGAATCCAAACCGGATTGAATCAGTTTGGACCGGTTTGAACCACTATTGAACCATATTCTAGATTCATTTTTCTAGGTAGCTTAAATAATTCAAATTTGAGATTTGAGGCCACCATTGGATAGAAAATGAATTTAGATGGATTTAGAAATTTTTAGATTTGAAAAATAAGGTCGAATGAGGGGTGAACCAGCCAGTTCAAGCTTTGAACCCAGTTCAAACCGGTCCGGTCGGATTTAGAATAGTGTCGTCTTCTTCTCTTTTCAATACGTTTCCAGCCATCAATGTCTGTCATAAAGGTGCCAAACGGATGGCCGACGAGTCCTCGAGCTCCCTGTATAAAGAGCCCCTCTCCATTCATCCTCTCCACACCTAAAAAGCTCACATCTCTCGGCTGCTTAGTTTTTCAGTGAAGCTCAAACCAGAGCTCTAATATAGGGTCATTTTTAAGCCAAAGAAGGTGAGGTCAGGTTCTTTATAACTGGGGAGAAGTTAGCAACACACCTGTAGTCTCCGTTTGCTCCAGGGATCGACGGAGAAACGCTAGCGTGATGGAATAGAGAAGTAGCTCCGACAGACCGAAGCTGCCCTATTTTAGCCGAGCTAAAATTGGCCATTTCGAGCCCTCCTCAAGCTAAACCAAGCCCTCCCAACACTTCCACAGCCCTCCCACGGGCAAATTAGGATAAAAAGGTAGAACAATTTGGCTCCCTTCTGCAATTTTCGACCGGTGCTAGAGAATGATCCGACAGAATTTTGATTATGATATTCTAACTCAATTCAGCATCAATTGATACAATTCTTGATTCTAGGATGAACCTCAGGGCGAGAGTTATCTGCCCAGATTGAAAGCTCGGACCGTGTGCCCCCGATGGTAAGTTTTCGAAGATTTCTCTCTCTTTATTCCGTTTTCCGGTGATGCTCTGTTTGAGCTCGTTCTGACGTTAAAACTTATGATTTAAAGTGCTATGGAATCATTTAAACATGTAGAAACTCAATTTCAACTTCAATTTCAACAATTAGAAGGGTTTGATTAGTCAATTTGATAAAATCAAATTTGGCATTGTTAAGGTGTAGAAATTGGGGGAAAATTGGGGATTTTCAAAAATTTGAAGGACCGAAATGCAATTTCCTAAAATTGAGGGTCAATTGGGCATGATAAAAATGTTAGAGGGCTAATTGAGGAATTTTAGAATTTTTAGGGTAAAATTTACCATTTTAGTAAAGGAAGGGCAAAATGGTAATTTTGGAAAAGTTGGGGGCCAAATTGGAAATTTAGGAAATTAAACCCCTTTTTGTGAAATGGAATAAATTGAGGTCCTATGATAATTTTTAAAAGTTTCGGGACTCAATTTGAGGAAAAACTAGTATTTGAGAATTAAAGTTCAAGAGAAATAACTTTGGGGACCTAATTGAAAATAAATAAAAGTCTGGTTTTCTCATTTATTTGGAATAAATGAAGGCTATTAGGCTGAACGATAATGAACCAAGATGTTCATATTGTGTAGGAACACGAAGTACCAAGAGCGCTAGCAAGGACAAGCTCGCGTGAATATAAAGAACCGTTGTAGTGGAATTCACTACATTAACGGGTGAGTGGGATTTTATATCATACCCGGTTGGGGATGATATGTACCTCAAAATGAAAATTCACTACTAAGTGGTATTTTAAACATCACAACTTAGAGGAGTGATGTGAAAAACATGCTTAAAAACTACTTACCGGTTGTAAGTAGATCATATCCGGTTGGTATGATAAAACTTCCTCGAAGGAAGTTGAAAACACGTTCATCGGTTATGAATGAAGATGTCCTTATACCCGGTCGGTATGATGTATAGTTGAAAATATATTTTTGTCGAAAGTGGCCTCCCTTGATTGTGTGCCAATGCTTAAATGATTTGGAAGACCTTTTTGATGGGAGCTCGAATAGATCTTATAGGCTGGGGGCCTCAGTTTTGGAACTTGAGGGCTAATTTGCCTGATTTTGAAAATCTCGTACAATGACCCCAAGGCCAGTTGGCACGAGCAAAAGCTCATAAACAAACATGAGTTATATGCTATAAAACTTTAAATAAAGGAATTGTTTGGCCATAGTACCAAGAGAGGACCGACATACATAGTCAACTAGCAGCAATGCGACATGACAGGTCGACGGATCAGTCAAGACAAACAACTGCGGGTTGAGTTGAGGGTCGAGGCCATTAGACCAGTTGCACCATAGATTATATGGCATGATAACAAAACACTAATTGTGCATGCATTGTGATTACAAGATCATCAAGACTCTCGAGAGGGATAGTGATGCGTCCTAAGGGCATTGGACGACCTGGTGGGTATAAGGGTAGTTCGTCGTACTAGGTGTCCGTGCTAAATTTGCAGTATCACCAAGCGCATGAGATTGGAGTGGGGACGAGATGATGTCTCTGTCCTCATACGGACATAAAGAATTGATTTCAGGATTGAGGGTTGGATGTCACGTACATCCACTCATTCTCAGGGTAGAAGTGGATGTGCTTCTCTCTAGGTGGCCGGTAAAGTCGCTCCGATGCCACAAGTGGGTTCAATGGATGGGCTGGCCTGTGAATGTGTGTTTGACCTTCATGATGAAGTATGTGTGTTGGTGATAACGCACCATGATTAATAAGGAAATGGTGGTAAAAACTGAGATTTTATATGAATGGATTTTTGAAAGAAAGGAGTCTGACACACTCCAATACAAGCCTTTTTCCTAAATGTTAAAAGTTTTGAGAACCCATTCACTGAGTTGTTGTACTCACCCCCTCCCTTATATCCCTTTCAGGAAATTTGGGAAGCCTACCCTTAAAGACCATCAACTAAGACGCCTGTGAGACAGGTACGATAAATTTAAAATATTATACAGTTTTGATTTATGTTATTCCAGGAAAAGGTGCAAGTTGAAAGGACGCCTTTACAGTTTATAATAAGGGGAAACCCTTTAATAAACTGGGAGAGTGGAGTGTTGTTCATGGGGATCCGACCAAACCGGGTCGGGGCATGACACTAGAAGTAATCTCAGTACGAGAGCTACCTACCTAGATAGAGAGTTCGGACCGCCGCCTCTTCGATCGTAAGCTTTCGAATCTTTCTCTCTCTACGCTCAAGCTTTTAGTGAAGCTCCGTTTGAGCTCAATTCAGACCCAAATGATGTGGTGCAAGGCTCAAATAAATCATATGGAAGTGTAGGAACTGATCCATACCTTCAATTAGAGCAATTAACCCCTATTGAATGGTCAATTTGATGAAATCAATTTCGACTAGCTTGAATGGGGCAAATTGGGGAAAAATTTTGGGGAAATTTGGGGATTTCGTAAAACTGAGGGACCATTTTGTAATTTCCCAAAATTGAGTGCCAATTGGCCATGAAAAAGATGTTGGAGGACCAATTGGTCAATTTTTGGAACATTTGGGATCAAATCGTCATTTTTGGAAAGTATGGGCAAAATGGTAATTTTTTAAAAAGTTGGGGACCAAATTGGAAATTTGGGAAACTTGACCACCTTATATAATTTTTAGTAAAATGAGGACTCAAAGGGAATTTTGGAAACTTTGAGAGTCAAATTGGGCAAAGGTTTGCATTAGGGATCTAAAGCTAACGAAAAATAAATTTTAGGGACCTAAATACAATTTTTCAATAAATTGTGAGCCTAGGCTATTATGCTAAAACTTAAGTGAAAAGGCTGCCCAATTCGTGTAGGGACAAATGTGATCGGAATGCCAGCAAGAGAAGCTCACATTAACTTGGAAAACCAATCGAGGATGAACACGTCATGGTTAACGGGTGAGTGGGTTAATTCATATCATACCTGGTTGGGATGATGAGCACCTCAGAAATAAAAAACCACTTATATGTGGGATTTTAACATCACACCCGGTTGGAGTGTTGTGAGAACTAAGCGGAAAACTACTTACTGGTTGTTAGTAGAGAAAAATCATACCTAGTTGGTATGATGGACTTCCTGGAAGGAAGAAGAAAACCCGTTTGCCGGTTGTAAGCGGAAATATCATCACACCCGGTTGGTGTGATGAATTGAAATATGATTTTGTTAGAAGTGTTCTCCCCTGACTATGTGGCATTGCTTAAAAGTTTTGGGAGATCTTATTGATGAGAGCTAGAACAACTCAGATAGGCCAGAGGCCTCATGTTTGGCACTTGTGGGGCTAAATACCCGGTTTTGGAAAATCATGTATAGTGGGCCCAATGCCAGTTGGCACAAAAAGTAGCTCGTAAATAAACATGAGATATTTAAGCCATAATCTTAATGATTGGATTATGTGATTTCACCATGGTACTAAGATAGGACCGACATACTCGATGGACTGGCAGGAGTGCATTAGGGCCGGGTCGACAGACCGGCCTAGATAGACAACTGTATGTCGAGTTGAGGGTCGGATCCATTGGACTAGTGGCGCCAAAGATAAATGGCTTTGTGGAAAAATTATTGTTTGTGCATACACTTGAGGTTCATGACGAGGGGTAGTGATGCGTCCTATGGGATACTGGATGACATGGTGGAGATAAGGGCAATTTTCCATGCTAGTAGTTAGAAAGCTCGACGTAGCTTCTTAAGCATGAGGTCGTGGTGGGGTTGGGATGAGATCTCCATCCTCATATGAACATGAAGTATTTTTGGGTCTAAGGGTTGAACATCTGAGATGTTCACTGAGACTATGGGTAGAAGTCTAGGACTTCTATCAGCGTGGCTAGTAAAGGTGCTCCGATCCACAAGTGGGTGCAGTCGGCATAACTGCATCTCACGAATGTGTATACCCTTCCTGATAAAGAGTGTGTGTTGTTTGTGAAACACACCTACTATGGAAATGGGAAAGAGGTTTTGAAAACCTTGGAAAGGATTTGAGAATCCTTGTAAAAGAATTGGTAAACCTAGGAAAAAGGTTTTGGAAAATAGATTAAAAATTGAGGAAAAACTTTTTTTAAAAGAAAAGGTCACCCTTGATAGAGTAAAGGTTTTGAAAATTAGAATTTGAGAAAGGACATTTTTAAAGGAAATAAGGAGTTTGAAAGACTCCGATTAAAGTTATTTTGTTTATGAAAACTCACTTCCAACACCCATTCACTAAGTTGTAGAACTCACCCCTCCCTTTTTTCCCTTTTAGGTAACCAAGGGAAATCCAAAAACTTAAAGACCTTCTTGTAAGATAGGTATATCTATTTTAAGATATTTAGTTTTTTATAATGCTATTCTAGGAAAAACAGGAAAGAAGGATGCCTTACTCGTCGCGGTTTAAGAAGGGTGAAATGCTTTACGGACCAAAGGGAGTGGCAGGTTGCTCATGGGGATCCGACCAATCCGGGTCGAGTGTGATAGATGGTTACCCTCCGTTGTTTGACAATTAATTGTTTTGGGGAAAAACCCCTAAAGGAGGGGAGAGTTGTAAACCCAGTCACTTTATAGATAAGAAAACCAGGAGGAGAACCGGTCGTTCCAAAAGAGAAAACCGAGCAGGTTCATAAACCTTAACTAATAGAGAAAGAGAAAAATGAGAAATTTACAAATATTGAGTGACCCAAAGAGTCATAAAAACTATGGAAAAGAACCTTGGGACGAAGTGGAAGAGAAAACCAATCCAATTCAGGTGAACCAAACCAGAACCGAATTGAATCGATTTAAACCATCATTGAACTGATTGCTAAAATTATTTTTCTATGTGGCTTAAAATATTCAAATTGGGGAATTGAAGACACCATTGGATAGATAATAAATTTAGATGAATTTAGAAAATTTTTAATTTTGAGAAAATAGGTCAAATCGGGCATGAACCGACCGGTTTAAGCAATGAACCCGATCGGATCGGTCTGATTCGAAACAGTGTTGTTTTCTTCCTTTCGATGACAACACTGCTCATTCAATGCCAAAACTGACTGCATCGGTGAAGGAAAAATTTCTCGGTTCAGGGCATTTTTGGTCGAGGATAAGCTTGACCAAGATGTGAAAGGGTCGGGCAGAGAGTCCCCAAGCACCCTATATAAAGAGCTCCTCTCCATTCATCCTCCTCACACCTGAAATCTTCGTTTTCTCAGCCTCTGAAGGTGAGGTCGGGTTCTTTTGACTCTGGAGGAAGTCACGTACCCAATGGAGACCTCCGTTCGATCCAAGGACCGATGGAGAAGTGCTGATGGAATCAAATAGTGAAGTAGCTCCAAAGGACCGAAGCTGCCGTATTTTAGCTGAGCTCAAATCGACCAAATTCAGCCCTCTCTGGGCAAACCAAGCCCTCCCAACATCCTCACAGCCCTCATATTACCTCAACTGATCAGAAAGGTAAGCCAATTCAGCTCTGCTCAATCATTGTAGGTCGGAGTTAGAGAGAGAAACTACAAAATTTCACTAATGAAATTATCCCTCAATTCGAGGTCAATTGTAAAAATTATTGATCCTAGAAGGTACTTCATGAAGAGTGCTATCTTCCCCAATAGAGAGCTCGGACCACTGCACCTCCGATGATATGCTTTTGAAGCTTTCTCTATACGCACAGTTTTCTAGCTAAGCTCTGTTTGAGCTCGTTTCGGTCTCAATTCATGCGATTCAAAGCTCAATTGAATCATATGGAAGTGTAGGAACTGATTTACACTTTCAATTGAAGTAATTAACCTCGTTTGAATGGATAATTTGAAGAAATCAAATTCGGCCTGTTTGAAAGGGGAAAATTGAGAAAAATTTTGAGGAAAATTGAGGATTTCTTAAAATGGAGGGACTTCTTTGAAATTTCCCAAAATTGAGGGCTAATTGGCTTGAAAAAGATGTTGGAGGACCAATTGGTCAATTTTTAAAATAATTGGGGTCAAATTGCCATTTTTGGAAAGTAGGGGCAAAATGGTAGTTTTTGAAAAGTTGGGGATCAGATTGAAATTTAGAAAACTTGAGCCCTTAAACAATTTTGAGTAAATTGAGGACCCAAAGAGAATTTTTGTAAGTTAACATGAGGGACCTAAAGTCATGGAAGATGAAGTTTTGGGAACCAAGTACAATTAACTAACAAATTTAAGCCTAGTCGTTCATACGTGAGACACAAAGACTGTTTTGACAAATTTTAATAAAAAGGATGCCCAAATCATGTAGGAACATGAGTGTCACGTGCCAACCTAGTTTGATTGGATCCTCGTGAGCAACCCGCTGCTCCCTTGGTTCAAGAGGGGTTTCCCCCTTCTTTAATTCAAGAGTAGCCAAACAAAATCTCAACCTTGTTCCCTAGAATAACATATATCAATAATAATGCAAGCTTAAGAGAAATTAAGCATACTTGATAGAGGGTAAATCTTGGTGTTATCCCTAGTCATTCTCTATTTCTAAAAATGGATAAAAAGGGTGGGTGAGTTTCTACAACTTATTGAATGGGTGTTTTAAAAAAAATAAAGTTTCAATAAAATAATGATTTTTGAATTGGAGTGTGCCAAACTACTTATTCCCTTTAATTTTATTTCATTATCAAAATCTCGGGTTTCAAAACCATTACTCATTATTTACCAGAAATAGTGTGTTTAGCAACCAACATATGCCCTTCATCATGAAGGGATCACACATTCGCAGGGCAGCCCATCCACTACACCCACTTGTGGCATTGGAGCGACTTTACCGGCCTACTAGATAGAAGCCCATCCACTTCTACAATAGGATTGAGTGGATGTACGTGACATCCGATCCTCAAACACAAAAAGAAACTTCCTGTTCTAATGAGGACAAAGACCACATCCCATCCCCACTCTGTCTCATGCGCATGAAGCTATGTTGAGCTTCCTTGACTCCTGGCACGACAAACTGCCCTTATCTTTACATGTCGTCCATAAGCCCCTAGGATGCATCACTACCCCTCTTGGGCATCTTGATGGTCCTAAATGTTAGTGCATGCACAAAATAATAATTTTTCATATAAGCCATTTAATCTTTGGTGCCACTAGTCCAACGACCCCGACCCTTAACTTGACCTACAACTGTTTGTCTAGATTGGTCCGTTGACCTGTCTTGTCGCACTACCGCCAGTCCTTCGAGTATGTCTGTCCTATCTTGGTACCATGGCCAATTCACATCATTCATTTAAAATTTTCATGGCTTAATCTTATGTTTGTTTATGAGCTGCTACTCGTGCCAACTAACCTTGGGCCCACTGTATTAGATTTTCAAAATTGGGCATTTTAGCACCCAAGTTCCAAAACTGAGGCCTCCGTCCTATCTAAGCTATTCGAGCTCCTATCAAGAAGGTCTCCCAAAATGTTTAAGTAGTGGTACATAGTCAAAGCACTTCTGAGAAAAATAAATTTTCATTTGTCCATCACACCAACCAGGTGTGAGGACATCCCCGCTCATATCGATAAGTGGGTTTTCTACTTCCTTCTAGGAAGTTCATCATACTAATCGGGTATTATCTACTTACGACCATTAAGTAGTTTTTCTGCGTGTTTTCTCACATCACCCCATCTAGATATGATGTAAAAATGCCACTTAGTAGTGGTTTTTCATTCCGAGGTACTCATCATCCCAACAAGGTATGATGTGAAAATTCTCACTCACCCGATAATGCAATCAATTCCTCTTAACCAACTCTTTGCCTTCACGTGAGCTTGTCTTTGCTGGCGTTCCTCGTATTTCATGTTCCTACATGATATGAACATCTTAATTCATTATCGTTTGGCCTAATAGCCTTCATTCATCACAAATTAATAAAATGCCCAAACTTTTAGTTATTTGTATTTAGGTCCATAAAGTTCTTTTTCTTCAACTTTAGGTCCTTAATGCAAAATTTCCCCCAAATTAAGTCCCGTAACTTCTAAAATTTACTTTGGAACCTCAATTTATTCAAAATCACAAAAAGGGGTTAAAGTTCCCCAAATTCCTAATTTGGTCTCCAACTTTTCAAAAATTACCATTTTGCCACTTCTTTACAAAAATGATAAATTTCACCCCAAAAATTCTAAAAATTCACCAATTAGTCCTCCAACATCTTTTCCATGGTCAATTGGCCCTCATTTTTTGGAAATTGCACTTTAGTCCCTCGAAATTTTTAAATCCCCAATTTCCCCCAAATGTTTTCCCTAATTTCCCCATTTTAACCTGGCCGAATTTGATTTAATCAAATTGACCGATCAATCGACGTTAATTGTTGAAATTGAAGGTAGGATTGAGTTCAATATGATTTAATTACACTTTGAAGCGCATGAATTGATGGTGGGACGAGTTCAAATGGAGCTTCATCGGAAAACTCGACGTAGAGAGAGATGGCTTCGAAAGCTTACCGTTGGGGGTGCGACGGTCTGAAATTTCAATTTGGATAGATAGCTCTCATCTTGAGGTTACTCCTATAATCAAGAATTACCTCAATTCATGTCGAATTGGGGAGAATTCGATCAGTAAAATTTCGCTGATTCTCTCTCTAGCACTGATCGAAAATTATAGACGGTAGCCAAATTGGCTTACCTTTCCGCTCTAATTCAATTGTATGAGGGCTGGGGGAGTATTGGGAGAGCTTGGTTTGGCCTGAGAGGGCTCGAATCGGTTGATTTCAGTTCAACAAAAACATGGCAGCTTTGGTATGTCGGAGCTGCTTCACTGTTCGATCCTTGGAGAAATTAGAGACTATTATCGGGTAGCTGACTTTTCTCCGAGTCTAAAGAACTCGACCACACCTTCTTTGGTCTAGAAAAACCCCTATGTCAGAGCTCTAGTTCGAGCTTCTTTGGAAAACTGAGTAGCGAAGGGAAAGTGTGGTTTTTAGGTGTGTGGAGGATGAATGGAGAGGGGCTAGTTATATAGGGAGCTCGGGGACTCTCCGACCGTCCATTTGGCACCTTAATGATAATCATTGATGGCCTAAAATGTACTGAATGGAAATGTTCCCTCTTTGCTGGTGCTGTTCAATTTTCTGGCAAGTGAACAGTTCTATCATCTGAAGGAAGAAGACGACATAGTTCCAAACTAGACCAGACCGGTACGAACTGGGTTCAAAGATTAAACTAGTTGGTTCAGGCCCGATTTGATTGAGTTTTTCAAAATTAAAAATTTCTAAATTCATCTAAATGCATTCTCTATCCAATGGTGGCCCCAATTATCAAATTTAAATTGGTGCAATTGTTAGCCCAATTGTTAGCATCCAGTTCAATGATGGTTCAAATTGGTGCAAACTAGTTCAATATGGTTCGGATCCGGTTCACCTAAACCGGTCTGGTTTTCTTCCCCAAATTGTCCTAAAGTCCCTTTTCATGGTTTTTATGACTCTTTGGGTCACCTAAAAATTGTAAATTTCCTAACTTGCCCATTCTCTGGGGGTCATGGAACCAGTTCAGTTTTCTCACTCGGGTTGACTGGTTCTTTCCCAATTTTTTTTAACTCCAAAGGGTTGGGTTTACAATTCACCCCTCCTTTTAGGAGTTTTGTCCCCAAAACTTATTCCACCTCCTTTGTACTGGAATGAACTTCCATTGATATCACTTGTAGTTTATCGAAATACAACCTTCTCGATTGTTTCCGTTTATCCCTTATATAACATACACTTAAGATTTTCTTTTCCTTCCCATCACTTTCTCATTCCATGGAGCTTACTTTAGCTAAGCATATCTCACTAGAAGGTTTAAGGTCATATCCTTAAATTCACATCCTTCATTCCTTAAAGTACAATTTCTCCATACTGAGATTCTTTACTTAATATTTCAGGATTGGGAGTTCCAAAATGTCCAATCATTCATGTATCCAGTTATTCCCTTTCTTGTTGAAATCTTTAGTTTAGTGTCCATTCTAGCACTACGTACACGCATCCACAGGTGTCGGTGTTATCACCTCTTCATCCTATGTTGATCCTTCCCTCATTCGTTGGTTATTACAACTTCATTTCAAATTTAATGTTTGACCTTGTCGTGGTTAACTAACGAACTCTTCCTTACATGAGTCATATTTCCTTGGGACTATTGGTCTTACATGGCCCTCATTGCATGACATTTTATAGAACATGCCTTTGACCATTTAACATTTTTAAAATACTTTCCCAATGATTGTTCTCAACCTTCCTACCTTTAAGGGATTGTATAACTTCGTCCCTCTTTTCGTCCGATAGCATTTCTTGACTATCTTTACTGTTATCCAATCATCCATTTTACCTTTGACGTCGTATCCTATATAACCATATTGGTTTTCCTTACTTACTCGTCTCTTCCCAACTTCCTTATTGGGTCTCTCCAATTTCAAGTCTTTGAGTTTCCTGATAACTTACTAGCATGCTAAAAGTTACGTCATTTCTCATTTCTAGCGGTGTTCTTTCCTCAAGAACTTTTATTTTTCTTAATCCACTCTTAATTAATCATAATCATTGCATGATTCCTTATTCTGAGTTAGTTCCTTTTTTACTCACACAACATCTTTTTGCCGTTGTCTTCCTACTTACCAGTTATTTGGGTTTAACTTACCCCTTGGACTCCCACAATTACTTTTCCTTTGCACTTGACCCTTTGATCTCCAACAGCTTATCTTTGAGGAGCTTATCTTCTTTCCAATTCTATTGGTTCCATTACCTCATAATTGGAACATATATGTTTTTCCAAGGTTTCCTTCCTTGGTAAGTCTTATACACCTTTTCTCTTGGAATTCTCTTTTAGTTTTATCATTGCGAATATCTAACCTTAAATGACATTCCTTGATGCCATATTATCCTGTTTACCTTTTCACTTGAGACCCTACGAACTCTTCTTGTATACCTCATCTTCATTCTTACTTGCTCCCAGTACTCATCTATTCCTTTGATGTGGAGTTCACATCCCCATTGTTTCACAATCTCTCGTTCGTCCTGCAGAAAGCCTATTTAACCTTTTCATAGCTTTTGGGTTGTTACTTCGGTCTTAGCAATTAATCACTTTAAGACTTTCCTCTGCCCTCATTTCCCAAAGGTTTTGGCCTTTCCATCCTTTCCTTCTTTATTAGGATTGTGACTTTCACAAGGGTTTGTTTAAAATCTCGATCTGGTTTCCTTGCTCTCTTGCAAGTGGATCACACTTAACCTCTCCAGGCACTTACTTAGCCACTTATACCTTTTTAATGAAGTCCTTATTTCAGCTCCAGTTTTGTGATATTTCCTTTATTGATTACCTTAGCTTGGAATTATCGCCTTCCATGACCCCACTTCCTATTCTCATCCTTCTTTTAGGGTCTTCCATTTTGAAATTTTTACGTTCGGTCTCCCTATTGCTACTTGAAACTTCTTCTTTTATTCTTTTCTTATACTTACGGACCATTTATATGGTTATTCACTTTGGATTTATCCCTTCTGGTCCCATATCCTTGCTTTCGTAAGTCCCCTTATTTTCATGGGGTTCCTAAGAACTTGTATCCAGACTCTTTCTAAGAAGGTATTATTCCTAGGATTTTCTTCCTATCGTACTTCTTTCCTTTCTTCTTTTTTTTCCTTGTGCTATCTCATTCGACTTATCCTCTTTACTGCTCCCATTTCATTCTTTCTTTCTTCCTGATCAACTTTCATTCCTTTGGTTTTCCTTGGGATAGTCTAATCCCTCTTATTTCCTTACTTTTATTCTTTAAATCTTTTCTTAACTCCTAGACTCTCACCAGTCCCATGCTCTTTGATGCTTTTCTTCCCCTCCTCCAAACTTCTCTTTCCCTTTCTTAGTAAGGATTTTGTCTCCATTGAGTGAACTCTAGGAGTCTCTTCTTTGCCAAGTCTTACTGTCCCATTGAGGGAAATCTTACTTTAAAGGTTGAGATTAACTAGTAATGACCCATGTTTTTCCTTTCTTAGGTGACTTCTACCTTTACCTTGATCTTTTATTAGCATACTTTTATTGCTTGAATTCATCAAGGAGACTCATAAATTTTATCGAAAAAAATCAGAATTTCATTCATTCAAGAAGTATTTCTTGCCATACTTGGCTTATTAAAAATTTTCTACCCCCTAATGCCTTGGGGTCATAGACCGAGAGTAAGCCTTAGGACAGTTGTGGGAAACTGAAGGAGAATTTGGTCAATAAAGTTTCACCGGCTCTCTCTAGCACCGATCGGAAATTACAGAGGGGAGCTAAATTGGCTTACCTTTCCACTCTAATTCGATCATATGAGGGCTGAGGGAGTGTTGGAAGAGCTTGGTTTAGCCCGAGGAGGGCTCAACTCGACTGATTTCAGCTTGACAAAAATAGGGCAGCTTCGGTCTGATGGAGCTGCTTCATTGTTCGATCACGCCAGTGCTTCTCTGACGATCCTTAGAGAAATTGGAGACTACCGTCGGGTAGCTGACTTCTCCCAAGTTTAAAGAACCTGACCATGCCTTCTTTGGGTTCGAAAACCCCTATGTTGGAGCTCTGGTTTGAGCTTAATTGGAAAACTGAGTAGTTGAGAGAGAGTGAGGGTTTCATGTGTGTAGAGGAGGAATAGAGAGGGGTTCCTTATATAGGGAGCTCAGAGACTCTCTGGCCGTCCATTTGGTACCTTAATAATAGTCATTGATGGCCTGAAATATACTGAATGGAAACGTTTCTTCTTCACCGGCGCTGTTAGATTTTCCAGCAAGTAAACAGTGCTATCATATGAAGGAAGAAGATGACATTGTTCCAAGCCAGACCTGACCGGCCTGAACTGGGTTCAATGCTTAAATCGGTCGGTTAAAGCTTGATTCGACTCAGTTTTTCAAAATTAAAAATTTCTAAATTCATCTAAATTCATTCTCTATCTAATGGCGGCCTTAATTCTCAAATTTGAATTTTCTAAGCCACCTAGAAAAATAAATTTAGCATCCGGTTCAATGATGGCTCAAATCGGTCCAAATCTATTAAATCCCGTTCGGATCCAGTTCACATGAACCGGTTTGGTTTTCTTCCCCAAATTGTCCTAAAGTCCCTTTTCAAGGTTTTTATGACTCTTTGGGTTACCCAGGAGTTGTAAATTTCCCAATTTGCCCGTTCTCTAGGGTCGGGGTTTGTGAACCGGTTCGATTTTGTCACTCGGGTTGACCAGTTCTTTCCCAATTTTTCCTTAACTCCAAAGGGTAGGGTTTACAACGAGAGTCTAGAAACCCTCTTGCCAGTTGTAAGCAGAGATATCATCACACCCGGTTGGTGGGATGAAGTGAAAATGATATTTTTGTCTGAAGTGTTCTCTCCTGACTGTGTGCCAATGCTTAAACCTTTTGGAAGACCATCTTGATGAGAGCTAGAACAACTCAGATAGGCTAGCTACCTCGATTTTTGAACTTGTGGAGCTAAATGCCCAGTTTTGAAAAATTACGTGCAGTGGGCCCAAGGCTAGTGGGCATGCATGAGATAAGAAAGCCATGAAAATTCTTAATGAAATGGATGTATGATTTCACAAAGGTACCAAGTGAGGACCAACAGTACTCGATGGACTAGCAGCAATGTGTCAGGGCTAGGTCGACTGACCGGGCTGTTGGAGAAGTGGCACCAAAGATAAATGGCCAATTGTGAAAGTTATTGTTTTGTACATGCACATGAGGTACATGACCATCAAGACACCCAAGAGGGGTAGTGATGCATCCTAAGGGCTATTAGACGACATGGTGGAGATAAGGGTAGTTTGTCCTGTCAACAGTTGGGAAGCTCGACATAGCTTCTTATGCATGAGATTGGGGTGGGTTCGGGAGTAGGTCTCTGTCCTCACACATACATGGGGTGATATTCAGGTCTAAGAATCAGATGTCACGAACATCAACTCAGACTTTGGGTAGAAGTGGACGGAATTCTATCTTAGTGGCCGATAAATACGTTCTGAACCACAAGCCGGTGTAGTGGATGGGATACACCTGCGAATGTGTGTCCCCTTCCTGATGAAGGGCGTATGTTATTTGTTAAACACACCTAATGTGGAAATAAGGAAAAACAGGTTTTGAAAAACTAGAATTTGAGGAAAGATCATTCTTAGCTAAGATAAAGATTGTGGCATACTTTGATTAAAGTTGTTTTTATGAAAAACTCACTCCTAATACCCATTCACTGAGTTGTAGAATTCACTCCCCTCCCTTTACCCCTTTTCAGATAACAAAGGGAAACCAACCTTAAGGACCCTTCTGTAGCCGAACCTTAAGACATGTATGTAAGATTTAATATATGTTCAGTTTTGTATAATGCTACTCCCATAAAAATAGGAACAAGGACGCATTACTCCTCCTTGTTTAGAAAAGGGTGAACCTCTTCATAAACCAAAGGGAGTGGCGGGTTGCTCATGGGGATCCGACCAAATCGGGTCAAGGCGTGACAATGAATGTGTGATACCTTTTGATTATAAAAGTGCGTATGATTGTGTGTCAACCCAATTCCATGAACAACATGCAAGGATAATAAGAAAATGATAAGCACACTATAAGCAAAATTAAATGAGAAAGTCCAAACAAACCTACCTTTAAGATTACCCACTCACTGAGTTGAAAGACTCACCCCTCCCTTTAAATTTTTTTCAGGAAAGGGAGTCCCATTAAGAGATCATCCGCCAAACCCTTAAAACCAGGTACCTTTTATTTAAAATTCTATTAGAATCATAGTTTTGCATAATGTGATTCCAGGGAACAATGGTAGAAAGTACGTCCGACTCCTCGCAGTCTTGGGTAAAGGTGACTCCTCTATGCCAAAGGGAGTGGCAGGTTGCTCACAGGGTTCCGACCAAACTAGATCGGGGCGTGACAACTTTAGTTGTATCAGAGCCTGGTTCCCTCAAATTCATTATTAAGACTATATAACCTAAAACTAAAAGAAAACTCTCCAAAACCTCTACAGATGACTCCCAAAAGAGGAACCAAGAGAATTAGGGCGACAACTATAGATGCTACTAGAAACATAGTCCTATAAGGAGAGTCTAGAGGGGCTCAAACCACCCAACTAAGACTAAGCTCAGAACACCAGAGGTTGTATGAGGAGTTCACGTGGGTATTTGGGAGACCTAACATCACCCTCGAAGCTAACACCATCTCCCACGCCTGACCCAAGGAAGTACATTCCCACTTAACTTCCATCCTTACCTCTCCCCTAGTTGACATTCCAAAGTTTCTCAAAACACTCCGTTAACTAGGGTGTAAGCCCTTCCAAGGGAAGAAGGATGCTGGGGTAGCTAAGGACTGGTTGGCCAACATTAAGAAGTTCATGGGAATAATAAGGATGCATCCAAAGGAGATGTTGACCCTGGTTGAATTTTTCATGGAAGCCAATGCTAAGAGGTGGTGGGACAATGTAAGGAGCCTATCCACTACCATACCCATATGGAGGGAGTTTGAAAAAAGATATTCGGAGGAATACTTAGTCCCCCACTTGATTAATGAGAAGAAGCAAGAATTCTTCCGGCTCTAATAAGGATCAAGCACCATCTCGGAGTACGAGACTAAGTTCAATGAGCTAAGGCCCTTTGCTCTAGACTTGGTTGGACTGGTAGACATTTGCCAACAGTTTGTGGGCGGTCTCAACATGGACGTACAAGACAGGATGGGGGAACTGGGATGCCCCTATAGACTTGGCAACCATGAATGCGAGCGTCTAGTACAGATGAGATGCCGTTGGGTAGAGCAGGCCTACCAGAAGGAGGAAAGGGGCCAGAGAAGCTAGGGATGCCAAAAGGAGCAAGGCAGGCCGAGGTTGTACCGAATACCTTATTCTAGTCACGATACGAGCACTACGAGTTCAAAGTAATGCCCTTTGGATTGATGAACGCCTCAACAACCTTCTTGGACTTAATGAACCGGGTGTTTTAGCCTCACTTGGACAAGTTAGTGATAATATTCATAGATGATATCCTCATATACTCATGAACTAAGATGGAACGCGATGAACATTTGGAAATCACCCTAGACATCTTACAGGAGAATCAACTCTACGCAAAGTTCTCCAAGTGTGAATTATGGCTGCAAGAGGTGGGCTTCTTAGGACATATCATATCAAAGGACGAGGTTAAGGTGGGAGCAATATCCTAATGTAAGGCACCCACCAACCTGACAGAGATACGTAACTTCTTGGGACTCGTGGGATATTACCGGAAGTTCGTGGAAAATTTTTCAAGGATCACAACCTCACTAATCTGCCTCATGAGGAAGGGAGTAAAGTACAAGTGGGATGATAAGTGCATGAAGTCCTTCCAAGAGCTCAAGTCTCGTCTGACGATGGCTTTAGTGCTAGCCTTACCTGACCCCGATGCAGGGGGGTACACTATCTATAGCAACGCATCAGGACAGAGACTAGGGTGTATTCTAATGCAATAAGGGAGAGTCATTGCGTATGCCTCATTGCAGTTAAAGATGAATGAGAGAAACTACCCCACCCATGACTTAGAATTGGCAGCAAAAGTGTTCGCCCTCAAGATTTGGCAACACTACTTTTACAGGGTCAAGTGCAAGATATACTTGAACATAAGAGCCTGAAATACCTCCTGACTCAAAAGGAGCTCAACCTCTCACAAAGGATATGGCTGGAGTTGGTGAATATAAACCCCACACTTTTGAGTTAAGGAAAATCGGGAAAAGAACTGGTCAAACCGAGTAAGAAAACCGAGCCGGTTTACAAACCCGATCATTTGGGAACAAGCAATTTGGAAATTTACAACTTATGGGTGATCCAAAGGGTTCATTAAACCTTGGAAAAGGAACTTAAGAAAAATTAGAAGAGAAAAAAACCAAATTGGTTCAGGTGAATGAGATCCCATAAGAACTCTGAAGTTAAGCGTGCTTGCCCAAGAGTATCATAAATAACCAAAATTAATATATATTTAATTATTATAATTAATACCAATAATTTATGGCAATATTAATATTAGTAATAAATCTCTCTCATTTAATACACGATTTTACACCTATATAAAGAGGTCATCCCCATTAATTCTCCTCACACCTGAACACTTCTCTCTCTCTACTACTCTATTTCCAGGGTGAAGCTCGAACCAGAGCTTTGACTTGAGCATTTTTCTTAACCTCAGAAGGAGAGGTCGTGCTCTTTAGAATTGGGGAGAAGTCAGCTACACGCCTGTAGTCTCCGTTTGCTTCGAGGGTCATCGGAGAAACACCGGCGTGATGAAATAGTGAAGCAACTCCGGCAGACCGAAGCTGCCCTGTTTCGGCAGTGTTGAAATCGACCATTTTGAGCCCTCCTCAGGCAAACCAAGCCCTTCCAGCACTTCCTCAGCCCTTCCACAGCCGAATTAGGACCGAAAGGTAAGCCAATTCGGCTCCCCTTTACAATTTTCGATCGGTGTTAGAGAGAGAGTCGGCCGAATTTCAATGACAAAATTCTAATCCAATTCAGCATCAATTGATGTAATTCTTGATTCTATGTTGAACCTTAGTATGAGAACTATTCGCGCAGATCGAAAGCTCGGACCGCCGTGCCCTCACTAGTGAGTAATCGAAGCTTTCTTTCTCTACAGTTTATTTTTCGGTGAAGCTCCATTTGAGCTCATTTCGACGTTAAAACTCGTGATTCAAAGTTCTATGGAATCGTATGAACATGGAGAAACTCAATTTCAACAATTAGAGGTGTTTGATCGGTCAATTTGATGAAATCAAATTCAACTGTGTTAAAAAGTTGGAATTGGAGGAAAAATTGAGGGAAATTGGGCATTTTCAAAAATTTGAGGGACCAAAATGCAATTTCCTAAAATTGAGGATCAAGTGTGCATGATAAAAATGTTAGAGGGCCAATTGAGGAATTTTAGAAAATTTGGGGTGAAACTTACCATTTTTGTAAAGGAAGGGCAAAATGGTAATTTTGGAAAAGTTGGGGGACTAAATTGGAAATTTAGAAATTTAAACCCCTTTTTGTGAAATGAATAAATTGAGGTCCTATGATAAATTTTAAAAGTTTCAGGACTCAATTTGAGGAAAAACCGGCATTAGGGACTAAAAGTTAAAGATAAACCACTTTAGGGACCTAATTGCAAATAAATGAAAGTTTGACTTTCTTATTCATTTGGAATGAATGAAGGCCATTAGGCCAAAGGATATTGAATCGAGATGTTCATATCGTATAGGAACACAAAGTACCAGGAACGCCAGCAAGGACATGCTCGCATGAATACAAAGAACCGTTATAGGGGAATTCACGGCATTAACGGGTGAGTGGGTTTACTAACATCATACCTGGTTGGGATGATGAGCACAACTTAAAGTTAAAAACTACTTACCGGTTGTGAGTGAGATTTTATATCATACCCAGCTGGGAATGATAAATATATTGGAATGAAAACCCACTACTATGTGGCATTTTAAACATCACAACTTGGAGTAGTGATGTGAAAACATGTGAAAAAACTACTTATCGGTTGTAAAGAGATCATACCAGGTGACAATGCGAAATTTGGAATAGCACCAAGCGCATGAGACCAGGGTAGGGACGGGATGAGGTCTCTGTCCTCATACAGACACGAAGAATTTATTCCGGGATTGAGGGTCGGATGTCACGAACATCCACTCATTCTTAGGGTAGAAGTGGACGTATTTCTATCTGGGTGGCCGGTAAAGTCGCTCCGAAGCCACAAGTGAGTTTAGTGGACGTACTGATCTGTGAATGTGTGTTTAACCTTCATGATAAAGGATGTGTGTTGGATGATGACACACTATGATTAAATAAGGAAATGGTGATAAAACCTAAGATTTTGAATGAAATGATTTTTGAAAGAAAGAAGTCTGGCACACTCCAATACAATTCTTTTTCCTAAAATATAAAAGTTTTGAAAACCCATTCACTGAGTAGTCGTACTCACCCCCTCCCTTATATCCCCTTTTTAGGAAATTTCAAAAAGCCTACCCTTAAAGACCATCAACTAAGATGCATGTGAGACAGTATGACAAATTTAAAATATTATGCAGTTGTGATTTATGTTATTCTAGGAAAAGGTGTAGGTTTAAAGTATGCCTTACTCTTTACGGTTTATAATAAGGGGAAACCCTTTAATAAACTGGGAGAGTAGCGGGTTGATCACGGGGATCTGACCAAACCATGTCGAGGCGTGACAGTGAAAGACTACGACCTCATGATAGAATACCACCCCGACAGGGCTAACGCGGTGGTGGACGTGCTCAGCCACAAATACTAGACCAAGTTAGCCTAAATAAAGTTGAACTACATACCCTCGCAAGAACAATTGGGTGGACTAAAGGCAAATCTCCATTTGGATGGAGAAAGGAGATGTTGGATGGCTAATGTTGTCATAAGGCCTAATTTAGTGGAACAACTAAGGATCCGCCAGAAATGGGACAGAGAGCTCCAGCCACACCTGGACCAGACCACATAAAAAAGGACCCAAGACTTTGCCATTCGGGCAATGGACTGTTAACCTTCAAGGTGCGGGTCTACGTACCCATTGAAAAGAAATTGAGGAGTTCAATATTGGAGGAGGTGCACGACTTGGTATATGCCATGCACACCGTTAGCACAAAAATCTACCGCACCCTCAAACATGGCTATTGGTGGAAGGGGATTAAGAGGGACATTGCAGAGTACATGGCACGATGTCTGTCTTGTAAACAAATTATGGTGAAGCACTTAAAACCCTTTAGATTATTACAACCCCAACCAATCCTCAGAAGGAAGTGGGAACACATCACCATTGTGAAATCCGTCCTCTCAGACCAAGGAAAACTATGAAAAGAACCAGCGATTTTCATAAGAAAACCGAATTGTTAAGTGAACAAAAAATGGTAAAGAAGAGTTAAATCAGGAAGTTGGGAGATCCTATGTAGCCAATAAACCACAAACTAATATCTCATCGGGACAGCCACATCACTATTACCGGGGAGTGGGAAATCTACAACATTGTTCCAATTCGGACGATGACTTTGCCTCTAAATTGGTTTTCTTGGAAATAGCCTCCCCTGACTGGGTGACTCTACTTAAAATATTTGGTAGCAAATTTTGGGGCCTAGGCTCGACGATATAAGTGGATCTAAGGCCGATAGGCACGAATATGGGCCCGTTAAGAAGGAGCATATTACGAACTGCTAAAAGTCCTGATAATGGATAATTTTGTGTGATACCCATCGAGCCAAGGTTGGGATGTTAGGACAAATAGTTGCTAAGCCAAAGTTGGGTTGTCAAACCCGTTAGGCTAGTGTGCATGGGCTGAAGCCGAGCCAATAGACCCTTGGGCTGAATGGCCAAAGATAAGGACTATAAATGAATAACACTCTTGATTGTGCATGCATGTGATGCGGGACCATCGAGATGCCTGGTAAGGGGTAGTGGTGGTCCCAAGGACTATTGTACGACCCATGGAGCATAAGGGTGATCCATTGTCCAGTATGTCGAGAAGGTCTAGGAGCTTCCTGTGCACTGAGACTGAGGCAACATGGGGAAAGATGTCTTGTCCCATAAAGCGGACACAAAAATGAATGGGGTTTGAGGGTCGGACACATGAGGTCCACTCAAACTCAAGGTAGAGGTTGTTAACCTCTATCAGGGTGGATGGTAAAGGTGCTTCGGTCCACAAGTGGAATGGTCAAGGACTGTTCTGCAAACGTGTGATCCCTTCTATGATATAAAGGGTGGTTGATATGTGGATGCTATGCGAATGATGACTAATGAATTAAGAAACTAAATTAAAAGAAGCGATCATTTCCCTCACTGAGTATATATACTCACTCCCCTCTGCTCACCCTTTCAGGAATATTTAAAAGGATCGGAACAAGATAGAGACTTAAAGCTCCAAGTAAAGACTCGAACCCTCAAGGTACGTTCCCCATCCCAAACTTATATTAAGGGAATGAAGCTGGATACACCTTTACCTTCTTCGGACCATCAAGAAAGGAACATTAGGATGGTTTGGGGAAGGGTGACGAGTTGAATACAAGACCCCGATCAAACCGAACCGGGGTGTGACAACTTGAGTGTTATTAGAGCATAATATTCCTAATAAATCCCCATGAACCATAGTTTCTAACATCCAAAATTGTGTAGAGAATCATGGACGAGAACACAAATGGAGTGTACGTTTCCTCGATAAATGCTATGGAGCTGGAAGAGCCCATCTTGTGAAGAGAACCTCGGGGGAGGACCTCTCCCCGCTCATTGGAAGATGAGACCTCTCCACCCCGAGGCCCGGATTAGGCCCATATCAGAGAAGTGGCTAAAAGAAACTTTTGGGAAGCCTACACCAACTACGTGAGAGTCTTTCACCGACTTCCCCCGATACACAGTGGCACGTGTATGATAAACCATACGTAGTGTGCCTACGCATATGAGGCCACAGTCCTCAACAAGTATGGAGTCGAGTTTGTGCAGGAGGTATGAGTTAGGAGGGCTCCTAGCACGTTGTCTTCCTCAGAATTTGAAGAGCCCAGCATGAACCTGTGTCCTCGATGTAGGAGATACCATGGAGGCAACTGTCCACCTAAGAGAAGGGTTAGGCTCATCAGGATAGCTGACGTAGAATCTTGTAACCTACCTAGGCTAAACTCTCAGTCAGTTAACGATTTCCTCAAACTCAAATCCCAAAACCTTTTTCCCATTTTCATATTAGGCATGTTTAGCTCTCTTAGCCCATCCCCTTGCCTTGGGAGGCATTTAGCAAACAAACACATGCCCTTCATCCGTAAGGGTACACACATTCATAGGGCAGTCCCAAACTGCACCCACTTGGGGATTAGTGCGACTTTGATGTCCACCTAGATAGAAGTCCCGGACTTCTACCCTAAGTCTGAGTGGACATCCCAAATGTCCGACCCTCATACTCGAATTACACTTCGTGTCCATTTGAGGACGGAGACCTCAACCTGACCCCACCCCAGTCTCATGCGCAAGAAGCTCCCAAAGCTTCAGGACTAACTGCCATGACAAACTACCCTTATCACCACCATTTTGTCCAGCAGCCCTTGGAACCCATCACTACCCCTAGGGCATCTTGATGGTCTTGTACCTTAAGTGCATGCACAAAAAATAGTTTTTCATGATTGAGCCATTCTCTTTGGAGCAATTGGGAATGATGTTGGATAATCTCACTCACAACCGATGCATAGGTTTTTAGCTTTAAAAACATTCTCATCATCCAAACCAAGTATGAAGTGTAAAAGATCCCACTCACCCAGTGACTCTAACGTGCTCATCCCTAGCTAGTTCTCCAAGTTAGAGTCTGGCTCCCCTGTTAGCGTTCCGATCTCAAGAGTCCCTACAAATTTTGACCACTATTATACATTGGGGTTTTGCATAAAAGCTTCCCAGCTTTTCAGTATTGGCTACTAGGCTCACATTTCTAGTTTATTACACTTAGGTCCCTAAAGTTCATACTTTTTGACATTAGGTCATTAGTGTTAACTTTTCATCCAATTAAGTCCCGAGGACTTCCAATATTTTCCTTGGCTCCTTAATTTACTTAAAATTATGAAAGGGGCTTAGATTTTCCAAATTTCCAATTTGGTCCCCAACTTTTCAAAAATTACAGTTTTGCACCTACTTTCCAAAAATAGCAATTTGGCCCCAAATATTTCGAAAATTGACCAATTGGTCCCCCATCATCTTTCTCATTGCTAATTGGCATTCAATTTTGAGAAATTACATGGAGGTCCCTCAATTTTTCAAAATCCTCAATTTTACCCCTTTTTTCTAACTTAATTTTATTTCTTCAAATTGGTCATTCAATCATGGTTATTTCTTCAAATTGGTCATTCAATCATGGTTTTCCCATCCCATTCCCTTCATAATCCTTCCCCATGATTTTTGTGACATCTTGGTCACTTGGGATTTCAAATTTCCCATTTAAACCCCTCTTGGACATGTTCTTTCCCAGTTTTCCTTGACTCGTGGTGATAGGTTTTACAACTCTCCCCTCCTTTTTGGAGTTTTGTCCTCAAAACTAAGTTTTGCCTCTTTTTCATTAGAAATCTCCCTTGATGTCAACTTGGGTTTGTTTGACCTGCTCTCCTTTAATTGTTCCTTTACTTAATCCTTTTAATCCATGTATTAATAGAATTTCTCTTTCATTCCAATAATCACTCACTCGATGGAGGGTATACTGGTTCGGTGTGTCTTACCCACTATTCCACAAGTATGTCCCCTATTCCGCTTAGGGTAAGGTCTTTCCTCTTGAAGTTTACATTCATGTCTTGGAGTGGACTATTCCATGATCGTTCTTCACCTACAATCCTAGGTGGCCTTTTTATGGCGGTTCACGCATTTCTAATATCCTCGAAATTACTTGATTGTGCCTTCTTGTTACTCGATAGTGTCTCTAGACTACTCTCGGTGTTATCTAGTCGTCCATTCTTCTTGACATCATGCCCCCTTTTTAGATGCATTTGGTTCTCCTTTATTGGATTTCTCGGTTTTGACCTCCGTGTTTCTCCTCTAGCTCGGGGCTTACTGACTTATCTATGATCTTTCTCCCATTTATTTCCTTCCTTATTTCTAGTGGTATACTTGCACAAGGATTTCCTTCCTTTCAATACATGCTCAACCATTTATGCCCCTTCTTAGGTTTATTGGTTTGGGTTAAGCTTCTTAGGATTCTAATGTTGGTTCCTTAGTGGAGTCTTACTTCCTACTTTCTCCCTTAGGATTGCTAAGATATTTCCGTCTTGGGAATTTCAAGTTCCATCCCTCCAAATTTCACGAAGGTTTTTCCTTCTTCTCCTCCTTACCGCATGGTTGTCAACCCTTAATTCTTCATTGTCCTCAAAATTTTCTTTTTGTCCTTCATCCCCTATTCGAGGGATTAACAATTATTAGGTCTTCTTACTCCTATCCATTTTTCGGGTGTGGGTTAATTGTTTTCCTGAGTTCGTTGGATCCATCATCTCTTGTTATCGCTCTTCTTGTGTATCCATCCCTGAATCTTGCGGGTACGTCCTTGTACCCCTTTCTTAATCTTGCTTGCATTTCTTTTTGGGACGACTTCAGGTGCCACTCATTTCAAGACTTCTTGTCCTCCTTGTGTGAGGCTTATTTAATCCTTCTCATCACATGAGGGGGTCGCCATTTCATTTTTCAGTCATTTGTTTATTAAGGATCTCCTTCATCCTTCTTCCCATTGTTTGTCCTTTCCACCTCTCTCCTCTTCACCAGGTTTACATTCATGATCCTCACAAAGGTCACTTCATTAACTGCCTCGTTCTTACTACTCTTCTTGTTCAATCTATTGAGACCGTCATCTCTCGAATTCTCTTGTCCTTGATGACCATCTCTCGAATTGCATCTCTTGATGCCACCTTTCCCTTTCCCAGGTTTATCCTATTCTTTGACTCCACAAAAGTGTGCTTCCCCTACACTCGCCCCCTATGAGGATACTCTTTTCTTTTCCCATTCAGTTGAGTTTTTTTGCCTCTTTATTAGGTCATGTCCTTTCCTATGACTCCTTTTCTGGGTAGGCTCTTTGTTCTTCCCTAGAATCCTACTTCCTCGACTTGTTGCCTTGTTCCTCTAGGCTGGGAGTTCCTTGTTTCTGTGGGGACTATTCGGCTTTAGGTTGGGTTATCTTAGGGTTGTAAGTCAACATTAACTAGATGTGGCATGTAGTCTTGCTCCTTGGATGATCCCTCTCCACATACTACCTTGGGTCCTATTTGGTAAATTCCTATCTTTTAATGGTACTTGTTTTTAATACAGAGACTAACGCTTAAAATAGAAAATTTATTCGTCTTTATTCATTAAAGGAAATAGTTTCTTGGCATACTTGTCTTATTATAGAAAATTTATCACTACTTCATATTCTAGTTCCTTGGGGTCATAGGCTAGGAGTTCGCCTCTGAATTATTTCGGGATTCGTGGTATGAGGGCTCTAAAGGGCTGATAGATGTCCATCCATACTCTTATTAGACCTCTCTGCTAGGACAAACTGTCACACCATGTTTTTAGTAACCCGAAATTTCGATCGAAAAATTTTCTAGAATTGTATTATAAGTTTAAAATTCAATTGATATAATTGGAATAAATTTAATTTAAAATAAAATGAAAAGTGTTGTTTTGACCGAAATAAATAACTTATGAAATAGATAGGGTAAATACCTAGTAAATTCCTTTAGGTGAAAATAATGAGATAATTATGTAAATTTGAAAATAATACCCATAAATTAATACCTATATACAATTATTGGAATTAATACCCATAAATTAATACATAGAATTAATACCCATAAATACCCATCAATTTCTCAATTTAATGAGAATAATTGACAACATTAATACCCATAAATACCCATAATTTAGTTATAAATCTTCTCCATTTAACAAATAATTATATAACTATATAAGGAGTTTAGAATAATACACCAATTGAGCTAATAGAGCAATTCAAGTATAAGAGAGCTACCTGGTCCACTAGTCCTTGTTCACACCTCAAACATCATCTTTGACATGATCACATTAGATCTACCAGATTAGTACTCCCTACCTATGAAATTTTCAATCTCAACATCCACCATGTAAGAACCAAATTTAATGAAAATGGGGAAGTATCGGAGGAAAGAAACACTAATAAGACCAATTAGGGACACGTACCTAGGAATCCCTCCAAGATGAACATATCTTTGGAGATTGGGATAATGAGCACTTTAGAAATGAAAAACCACTTATATTGGGATTTTAACATCACACCAGGTTGGAGTGATGTGCTAATTAAGCTAAAACCTACTTATTAGTTGTAAGTAGAGTAAATCATACCCGATTGATATGATGGACTTCCTTGAAGGAAGTAGAAACCTACTTATCGATTGTAAGCAAAGATATCATCACACCCGGTTGGTATAATGAAGTGAGAATATGTTTTTGTTAGAAGTGTTCTCCCCTAACTATGTGCCAATACTTAAACATTTTGGGAGACCTTTTTGACGGGAGCTAGAACAACTCAGATAGGACAGATGCCTCAGTTTTGGAACTTATGAGTCTAAATGCCCAGTTTTGGAAAATCATGTACAATGGGCCCAAGGTCAGTTGGCACGAGCACGAGCTCATAAACAATCATGATATGTTAAGGCCATGAAAATTCTTAATGAATGGATTATGTGATTCTACCATGGTACCAAGTCATGGCTGACATAGTCGATGGACTAGCAGTAGTTCGTCAAGGCCAGGTTGATGGACCGACCTAGACAAATAGCTATAGGTAGAGTTGAAGGTTGGGGCCGTTGGACTAGTGGCACAAAAGATAAATGGCTTTGTGGAAAATTATTGTTTGTGTATGCACTTGAGGTTCAAGACCATTAAGATGCCCAGAAGGGGTAGTGATGCGTCCTTAGGTGTGTTTAGCAAAATAAGGGTAGTTTGTTGTGCCAGCAGTTAGTGAAGCTCGACGTAGCTTCATGCTTATGAGACTGGGGTGGGGTTGGGATGAGGTCTCTATCCTCACACAAACACAGTTAATTTCCAGTCTGAGGGTTAGATGCCACGAACATTCACTCAGACTCAGGGTAGAAGTGGATGGGCTTCTATCTAGATGGCCAATAAAGTTGCTCTGATGCCACAAGTGGGTGCAGTGGACAGGTTGTCCTACGAATGTGTGATTCCCTTTCTGATGAAGGGCATGTGTTATTTTGCTAAACACACCTAATGGGGAAATGAGAAAAAAGGTTAAGAAAACCTTGGAAAGTATTTGAGAATCATTGGAAAAAGAAATGGTAAAACCTTGGAAAATAAATTAAAATCCTTTTGAAAGGAAATGACACCCTTGCAGGGTAAAGGTTTTGAAAACCAAACTTTGAGGAAAAACCTTATTCTTAAAGAAATGATAACTTTGGTGTGGATATTTTTAAAACTCACTCCCAACACCCGCTCACTGAGCCGTATAACTCACCCCCTCCCTTTTACCTATTTTAGGTTACCAAGGAAAAACCAAACTTAAACACCTCCCTATATGAGAACTATAAAGACAGGTATGTCTGTTTAAATGATTTTCAGTTTTTTATAATGTTATTCTATGAAAGACAGGAAAATGATGCCTTACTACTTGTGGTTTAGAAAAGGGCAAAACCCTTCATGAACCAAAGGGAGTGGCGGGTTGCTCACGGGGATTCGACTAAACATGGTCGGGGCGTGACAATTTTAGTGGGATCAAAGCATGTTTAATTGAATACATTACCAACACGATATAATATAGTAATTAAGAAAAAGTTTTAAAATTTTCAGATGGCTCCCAAGAGAGGAACCAAGAAAACTAAAATTGATGTCGCCAACATTACCCAACAATCTGTGCCCGTAGGAAGACAACCCTAAAAGCTCTCCAATGCCTGAGGTGTAGTAGAAGTCACAAAGGACCAAGAAGCATTATGGGGAAGTACTCAATGCCACCAAGGAATGTGTTGCCAACACCTGTTGAGGTCACATCCAAGAGTAAGAGGAGAGCTAACATAACGCCAAGGACATCGTATAACCAAGAAGGAAGATTACTAAGAACCTAGTATAGTACTCAACAAGTTGAAACTACTTCTTGTAATAGGGATAACACCCAAAACGTATTGTACCCCTTATTAATAAAAATTCTAATTTTTCCAAAAAATTGTCCCTCAAACAAAGTCACTTTCTCATACCTCAACTATATGAGAAGGGGTCACAGAAGATTAGAAGGACCAGAGGAAATACAATGAAGCATAATATATATAAAAGGAAAAGAGAAGTAGGAGGAATGTCTTAAATGAGAAATGCAAGGATCAAGGAAGGACCAGTAACCAAAACCATGGAGTGGGTTAAGTAAGTTGTTCGCAAGGAAGTCAAGAAATAGTATGATAAAGAAAAAAAAATTCAAACTTCTTTTTAAGAAGGTCAAACAAGAGAGGAATACCATAATAATTGAGGTAAGGTATATGGGAAGTACACCTAGAACCCCCTTAGAAAGGGTAAACACGTAAAACATCCTTCGGCAACTTTAGGGTAGGACACAAAAATAGGGAAGAGGGAAGAAATGTGCTAGGAAAGGGAACTCTAGAGTGATGTATAGGACTAAGTGCCCCTTGAAGGGACCATTGATGGGTGGTTGGACATACTGTGAAGTGCAAGGAACCAACCCATAATCAGGAACTCCTCGAAGGAATGATAAGGAACTAAACGGGAATTGGAGGACAGTGAAAGATTAAGGGTGGATGACCAATGGGTGTAAGAAAGGAAAGAAGAAAAAGCCTTCAAGGAGTGTTAGGGAAGTTGAACATGAAACTCACAGTACGGAAGTCCCTAGGTAGAAGGATAAAGATAGGTAGTGAGACCATAAAAAAAAGGAAAATTTCCAAGCTAAGGAACCGACAGATTTATCATAAGAAGCTTAACTTGAAATAAGGAATCTCATAAAGGGACATAAGTGGTTAAGGATGTATCAGGATGGCCAAGTGTAACCGACTTTGGAAAAGCAGAGGAGTCAAATAGAGGCTTTAGACAAACCTAGCGGAAGGAAGCAACTAATAACAATGGGACGGTCAAGGAGAATAAATGACGCCCTAAGAAGGACCGAGAAGTAATAAGGACTACACCCTAAAGAGGAATAGGATGGACATTAAGAATAAGTAAACTCGAGAGACAACTGTGTTAAGATAATTAAACAAGGAGAATAGTAGGGACAATGTAGTTAACAAACTAACCCTCGGGAAGGTCATAAATTTAAACTCCAGCAAAGAAGGGAGAGATGGAGAGGCCAAACATTTGTTAAATAAGGATAAAGGAAATCCTTAAAGAGATCAATGGCCAAAACTGGATTAACGACCAAACTCAAGCCATGAAAAGGTTAAGTAAGCCTCTTGCAGGATGATCAAGAGATCTTGAAATAAGGAGAATTTGAGCTTTGCCTAAAAGAAATAGATGTGTACTAGGGTACAAGTGGGAGTGAGGATGAGGTACAAAAGATGTAAACCCCGTCGCTTATAGACAAGGAAGATGACTCCAACCAACCCAACGAAAATACACAGCTTCCTGGGACTAGCAGGATATTACCAGAAGTTTGTGGATGACTTTTCAAAGATTGCAACCTCGTTGACCCTCTCACGAGCATGGGAGTGGAGTACAGTGGGATGAGAAATGCGCGAGCTCCTTCCAAGAACTTAAGTCTCACTTAACGATAGCTCCAATACTGGCTCTACCTAACCCTAATGTAGAGGAATACACGGTGTATAGCGATGTGTTTGGACAAGGACTAGCATTCATTCTAATGCAACAAGGCATGGTCATAGCATACGCATCCTGACAACTGAAGATGCACAAGAGGAATTATCCCACCCATGACCTAGAATTAGCATCGATAGTGTTCGCCCTTAAGATTTGACGATACTACTTTTTTGGAGTTAAGTGTTGAATATACGCCGAAAATAAGAGTTTGAAATACTTATTGACCTAGAAAGAGCTAAATCTCCAACAAAGAAGATGGTTGGAATCGGTGAAAGATTATGGTTTAATGATAGAGAACCATCTCGGCAAGGGCAATGTCATGCCCCGACTCGGTTTGGTTGGATCCCTGTGAGCAACCCGCCACTTCCTTTAGTCCAAGAGGGTTTCACCCCCTTTTGAAACTGCGAGGAGTCAATTGTCCTTTTTGCCCTATTTTTCTAGGAATAACATTATACAAAACTCAATAAATTAAGAATTTACATACCTATATTAGGGTTCAACTGCGGGGGTGTGTTAGGTGTGTTTAGCTCTCTTAGCCCATCCCTTGCCTCAGGAGGCATTTAGCAAACAAACATACACCCTTCATCAAGAAGGGTACAAACATTTGCATGGCAATCCTAGACTGCACCCACTTGGGGATCATCACGACTTTGGTGTCCACCCAGATAGAAGTCCCAAACTTCTATCATGAGTCTGAGTGGACGTCCTAGATGATTGACCCTCATACCTGAATTCCACTTCATGTCCGTATGAGGACGGAGACCTCATCTTGACCCACTGTGGTCTCATATGCAAGAAACCCCCAAAGCTTTATGACTAACTGACATGATAGACTGCTCTTATCTCCACCATGTCGTCCAGTAGCCCTTGGAACCCATTACTACCCTGCTAGGGCATCTTGATGGTCCCGTACCATAAGTGCATGCACAAACAATAGTTTTTCATGATTAAACTTTTCTCTTTAGTGCCAATATTCCAACGGGCCTGACCCTCAACCCCACCTGCAGCTATTTGTCTAGGCCAGTCTGTTGACCTGGCCCTAACACACTGCCACTAGCCCATCGAGCATTGTCGGTTCTAACTCGATACCATGGCAAATCACACAATAATGTTCCATTTTAAATAGGAGTTTTCATAGCTCTTCCTAATCATGTTTGTTTATGGGCTCCAGCTAGTGCCCACTAGCCTTGGGCTGACTGCACATGTTTTTCCAAAACTAGGCCTTGAGCCCTATGAGTTCAAAAATCAAGGCCCCTGGCCTGTTAGAGCTACTCTAGCTCCCGTCAAGAAGGTCTCGCAAATTGTTTAAGTAGTTTTCACACATTCAGGGGAGAACACTTTTGACAAAAATCACTTTGGGAAGCTTCTATGGTTGTTTTCCTATGAGGACAAGGCGTCTCTTAAACTTACACCTTTTCCTAGAATAACATAAATCAAAATTGCATAATATTTTAAATTTATCATACCTCAGAGGGTTTCCACAGATAGGGCTGGTTGGGCAGTGTCGAACACTGTGACTCTAGTTCTCTTGGTTCCTTTCTTGGGAGCCATCTGGAAATATTAAAGTTAACCCTGTTAGTTACTATGTTATATAGTTTTGATAATGTATTCGAGGAAACAAGCTTTGGTACCACTCAAGTTGTCACGCCCCGACCCGGTTTGGTCGGATCCTCGTGAGCAACCCGCCACTCTTTAGGTTTATTAAGGGTTTTCCCTTCTTTTAATAGTTTATACATGTACCTTTCTTGGAATAACATTAATCAAAACTAAATAATTTAAACTTACATAGCTGTCTTATAAGTTTAGCTAGCGGAATGTCGGTAGGTAGTTTTTCCCTTAGTTACCTAAAAAGGGGTAAAGGGAGGGGATGAGTTCGACAACTCAATGAATGAGTGTTTGAAACATGAGTTTCTATAAAATAGTTTGAATTGGAGTGTGTCAGACTTCTTATTTTCTTTAAAATCATTCCTTCCTTGAATTCCCAGTTATTCAAAACCAATTTCCTCATTATCCACAATCGGTGTGTTTAACAATCAACACACACCCTTCATCATGAAGGGATCACACATTCGTAGGGCAGTCTGTCCACTGCACCCACTTGTGGCGTCGGAGTGACTTTATCGGCCACCTAGATAGAAGCTCGTCCACTTATACCTTGGGAATGAGTGGATGTTTATGACATCCGACCCGATCAGCAACTCTGTGTCCGTATGAGGACATAGACCTCATCCCGACCCCACCTCGGTCTCATGCGCCTAAAGCTATGTCGAGCTTCCTTGACTGCTAGCATGACAATATGCCTTTATCTCCTCCATGTCGTTCAGTAGCCCTTAGGACGCATCACTACCCCTCTTGGGTGTCTTAATGGTCCCGAACCTTAGTGCATGTAGAAACAAAGTTTTTCATAAGCCATTAATCTATGGTGCCACTAGTCCAATGGCCCCAACCCTCAACTCGACCTTCAACTGTTTGTCTAGACCAGTCCGTCGACCGGGTCTTGTCACACTACCGCCAGTACATCGAGTATGTCAGTCCTACCTTGGTACCATGTCCAAAACACATCATTCATTCATTAAAATTTTTCATGGTTTATCATCATATTTGTTTACGAGCTCCTGCTCGTGCCAACTGGCCTTGGGCCCACTATACGAGATTTTCAAAACCGTGCATTTTAGCCCCCAGGTTCCAAAACCAAGGCCTCTGGCCTATCAGAGCTATTCGAGCTCTCGTCAAGAAGGTCTCCCAAAATTTTTAAGCATTGGCACACAGTCAGGGGAGAGCACTTCTGACAAAATAACTTTTTCACTTGTCCATCACACCAACCAGGTGTGATGATATCTTTGCTTATAACCGGTAAACAGGTTTTCTTCTTTCTTCTAGTAAGTTCAACATACCAACCGGGTATGATCTACTTACAACCAGTAAGTAGTTTTTCTGCATAGTTCTCACATCATCCCAACCACGCGTGATGTTATAATTTCACATATTAGTGGTTTTTCATTTCCAAGGTACTCATCATCCCAACCGGGTATGATGTGAAAAATCCCACTCACTCGATAAGTGCAGTGTATTCCTCTTAATTGACTTTTTGCCTCCACGCGAGCTTATCCTTGCTGGCATTTCGGTCCTTCATGTTCCTACATGATTTGGACATTCTTGTTTATTATCTTTCGGCATAATATCCTTCATCCCTCAGGTATGAACAAAATGCCCCAAACTTTTCAATTATTTACATTTAGGTCCCTAAAGTTCTTTTCCCTTAACTTTAGGCATAGTGCAAACTTTTCCCCAAATTGAGTCCCAAAACTTCTTAAATTCACCTTGGGTCCTCAATTTATTCAAAATCACTTAATGGGTTCAATTTTAAAATATTTCCAATTTGGTCCCCAACTTTTTCAAAAATTACAATTTTGCCCCTACTTTACAAAAATGGCAATTTAACACCAATAAATTCCAAAAATGGACCAATTGGTCCTCCAACATCTTTTTCATGGCCAATTGGCCATCAATTTTGGGAAATTACAATTTGGTCCCTCAATTTTACAAAATTTTCAAATTTCTCCAAAATTTTCCCTAATTCCCCCCTTTCATACTGGCCAAATTTGATTTCATCAAATTAACCATTCAATCATGGTTATTTGATCCAATTGAAGGTATAGATCAATTTCTACACTTCCACATGATTCAATGTAGCTTTGAATCGCATCATTTGGGTCTGAATTGAGCTCAAATGGAGTTTTGTCGGAAAACTAAACTCAGAGAGAGAAAGCTTCAGAAGCTTACCGTCGGGGGTGCGGCGGTCCAAGCTTTTGATAGGGGTAGATAGCTCTTGTGCTAAGGTTTCTACTTGGATCAAGAAGCACATTAATGTGTGTCAAATTATGGGAGAATTTGGTCAGTGAAGTTTCACCGGTTCTCTCTCTAACATTGATAAAAAATTACATAGGGGAGCCAAATTGGCTCACCTTTCATCTCTAATTTTGTTGTATGAGGGCTATGGAAGTTTTGGGAGAGCTTGGTTTGGCCTGAAAAGGGCTCAATTTGATAATTTTCAGCTCAGTCGAAACATGGCAGCTTTGGTCCACCAGAGCTGCTTTGCTGTTTGATTACACCGACGCTTCTCCGGCAATCCTTAGATCGAATGGTGACCACGGTTGGGTAGCTAACTTCTCCCCGAGTCTAAGGAACCCGATCATAACTTCTTTGGCTCCAAAAAATGCCCAAGTTATAGCTCTAGTTTGAGGTTCACGAAAAAATGGAGCAGTAGGAAGAGAGAGGAGTTTTCAGGTGTGAGGGTGATGAATGAGGATGAGCTCTTTATATAGGAAGCTCGGGGACTCCTTCGTCGTCCGATTGGCACCTTAATGTGATCATTCATTGCTAAAACTCCCTGAATGGTGTTGCTTGATTTTCTGATGACACTGTTTCGAACTGGACCAAACTAGTTTGAACTAGGTTTAATGCTTAAACCGGCTGGTTCAAGCCCGATTCGATTGAGTTTTTCAAAATTAAAATTTTCTAAATTCATCTAAATTCATTCTCTAACCAATGATGGCTTCAATTATCCATTTTGAATTTTCTAAGTCACCTAGAAAAATAAATTTAGAAATTGGTTCAAACTAGTTCAATTCGATTCAGGTTCGATTCACCTAAACCAGTTTGGTTTTCTCTTCAAATTCATCCTAAAGCCCTTTTCCATGACATTTATGACTCTTTAGGTCACTTGGGATTTATAAATTTTTCAATTTGCCTTTTCTCTATCGGTTACAATTTTATAAACCAACTCGGTTTTCTCTTTGGAAATGACAAGTTCTTTTTCCAGTTTTTTTTCTTATTATCAAAGGACGAGGTTTACACGGGTTCTTCGGATATCTTTTCCTTTATTTTCTTATTATTGGTACTTCTCCCATTTCCATTGGTCACGACATCATTTGATGCCATCTTACTACTTACTTGTTCATTGGGTTTAACTTACTCCCTGTGTCCTCCTTGGTCTTTTCACCTGATCATGTACTTCATTTGCAAGCTTATCTTCTTATCCACTTCAATTGGTTCCATTACCTCCTAGTTACAATATGTGTGCCTCTCTAGGGCTTCCTTCCTTGGTAGGATTCTTCCCCTTTCTCTCGAAATTTCTTTTTCATTCATCATTGAGAGTATCTAACCTTAAATGACATCCTTTGATTCCATCCTCTCCTACATACCCTTACTTTTGAAATCTTGTGGGCACATCTTCTGTACCCTATCCTCATTCCCACTTGTATCTTAGTACAAGTCTATTTCTTTAGGGAGGAGTTCAAATTCTCCTTGTTTCACGGTCTCTTGATCACCTTATGAGAGGCTTACTTAATCTTTCTCATGGCTTGAGTTTGGTTGTTAATTCATTTTTTGCCATTGATTTCTTTAAGGATTTCCTCCATCCTTCTTTTCCATTGTTTGGCCTTTTTCACTTCTCCTTTCTTCGCATGGGTTTAAATCCATAATTCTTACCAGGGTCAGTTCGTTAACTGCCTTATCCCTACACTCTCCTTGTTTATTTTTCTTGGGATAGTTGTCCCTTGAGTTTACTCGTCCTTGGTGCCTATCATGTCGCCCTTTTTAGAGTGTAGTCTTTACTAATTTTTGGTCCTCCCTAGGGTGTCTCCTCCCATAGTTACTAGTTACATCTTTTTGCTAGGCTCGTCTTGGCTCCTCTACTTTTCCAAAGTAGGTTACACCTTGCTATCCCAAGACATCCTATTTTGTATTTCAACATTTGGAGCTTGTCTTCTCTAGTGGAGGTGCTTCCTTGTTTGCACCTAGATGGCTTGTAGCTCTCCTTAAGGGAAAATTCCCTTCGTCTATATTCTACTCCGTTTGCATTTTCTCAAGGTACTACCTTTGGTCTTTTTCCCGTGATCCTTCCATATGTGGTTAAGGCACACAATCACATCATCATTGAGGGACAAATTTTTTTTAGGAACTTAGAATTTTCTTTATTCATTATTGAAGTAGGAATACAATTTGGGGCTTTAACTCAGCTTAAGGGAGATTATTATAATGACGGGTCGGGAAGTACCCAGTATTATGCTAGGGTCTCGAAGAATTTCCTCCTAGGTGAGATGGGAATCCCTAATTGGAGTCGTGGTTCTTGTGGTGTAATGCCTTTGGACTTCTTTAGGTGACGAGGTGTCATTATTGGATGGTATCGCTCTAAATCCTTGTGGTGTGTGATAGTCCTTTGCTATATGTCCTATTCTTCTACATCTATAAAAGGTTCACTTGGGACTTGTCCTTAGTATTGGGCACCTTCTCATGTAATATCCCCATTGTACACACCTGTAACAGGTCATCTCCTTGCGTTGACCTTTGCAATTCTTCCAATACTTCAAGTGTTGGGGGGTATTTCTAGGAGATTACAGGTGGATCTGTGCTTCCTTGAGCCCAGACACCTTGACGGTTTTCTTGTCGAGTCTTTTTTACCCAGTAGTTACTACAAGAGCCCTCCTAGACTCCTTAGTCCCCTGGTTCATCTCCTTATTTGAGATGGGATTCCTCACGTTTTCTATGGTGTCTAAGGTGGCATGTGTTATTTCGACTACTCCCAAAGCTTTATGACTAACTGGCACGACGAACTGCCCTTATCTCCACCATGTCATCTAGTAGCCCTTGGAACCCATCACTACCTTCCTAGGGCATCTTGATGGTCTCGTATCATAAGTGCATGCACAAATAATAGTTTTTCATGATTAAGCCATTCTCTTTGGTGCTAACGGTTCAATGGCCCTGACACTCAACCCGACCTATAACTGTTTGCCTAGACCGGTCCATCAACCATACCCCTAACGCACTGTCGCCAGCCTATCGAGCATTGTCGATCCTGACTCGATACCATGGTGAATCACACAATAATGTTCCATTTTAAATACGAGTTTCATAGCTCTTCCTAATCATGTTTGTTTACGGGATCCAGTCTGTGCCCACTAGCCTTAGGCCGACTGCACGTGTTTTTCCAAAATTGGGCCTTGAGCCCTATGAGTTCAAAAACTGAGGCCTCTGGCCTATTAGAGTTGCTCTAGCTCCCATCAAGAAGGTCTCCCAAATTGTTTAAGTAGTTGTCACACAGTCAGGGGAGAACACTTATGACAAAAATCACTTTTAATTCATCACACCAACGAGGTATGATGATGGATCTATTTACAACTGGTATGCGAGTACTTTCCTTTACTTAAGGAAGCTCAACATACCAATCAGGTATAATGTTTAAATCATCCTACTTAGAACTGGTAAGTAGGTTTTTCTTTAATAAAAATGAGCTCATCATACCAACCGATATGTTGTATGAAAGTCCCATTCACAACTAGTAAGTGGTTTTTATTCTTAAACTTACTCATCATTCAAACTGAGTATGATGCTATTAAGCCCACTCACCCGTTGATTGTGATGTGTTCGTCCCCACTCAGTTTCCAATCCATGATAGCTCTCTCTTGCTTGCATTCCGGTCCCAAGTATCCCTACACTGCTTGGGTATCATCATTAGTAAGGGTTCGACATGATAGCCTTAGTTTTGTCACGTATGAGCGACTAGGCCCAATTCTTGGTTTATTGCACTTAAGTCCATAAAGTTCATTTTTCTTGACTTTAGGTCCCTAATGCTAACTTTTTCCCCAAATCGTGTCCTAAGGTTTCCAATATCCTCCTTGGATCGTCAATCTTCTTAAAATCATGTAAGGGGCTCAAGTTTTCCAAATTCCCAATTTGGTCCCCAATTTTTAAAAAATTATGGTTTTGCCCCTAATCTCGAAAAATAGCCAATTGACCCCAATTCTTCTGAAAATTGACCAATTGGTCCTCCAACATCGTTCTCATTGCCAATTGACCTTCAATTTTAATAAATTGCATGGAGGTCCCTCAATTTTGTGAAATTATCAATTTTCCCCTAATTTCACCCCCAATTTCTACCCCCTTTATTGACCAAATTTGATTTCTTTAAATTGGCCATTCAATTGGGGTTAATTGCTCCAGTTGATAGCATGGATTAGTTTCTACACTTCCATATGATCAAATGGAGCTTTGAATTGCAGAATTTGGGTCCAAAACGAGCTCAAATGGAGTTTCACCGGAAAACTATTCGTAGAGAGAGAAATATTCAAATGTTAACCATCGGAGGTGCAACGGTCTGAGCTCTTGATCTAGGGAGGTAGCTCACATTCTTAGGGTCCTCCTAGGATCAAGAATCGCTACAATTAAGGTGCATTTGAAGGGGAATTTCATTAGTGAAATTTGACATTTTCTCTCTCTAGCACCGATCTATAATGACGGAGGAGGGCCAAATTGGCTTATCTTTCTCCTCATTGGAGATCGTGTGAGGGCCATGGGGACTTTGGGGAGGCTTGGTTTGGCCTGAGTAGGTCTGAATTTAGCTAAATTTAGCTCAGCCAGAATGGGGCAGCTTCAAACCGATGGAGCTGCTTCACTATTTGATTCCACTGGCGCTTCTCCGATGATCCTTGGGTGGAAGGGAGGTTGCTGTGAGGAAGCTAACTTCCCCCAAAGTTTGTTGGACCCAACTTTACCTTCTAAGGCTGGGAAAAGTGCCCTAGTCAGAGCTTTGATTTTAGCTTCACTGAAAAATGACGCACTTCGAAGGCGGACAGGATTTTAGGTGTGTAAAGGATGTATGGAGAGGAGCTATTTATATAGGGAGCTCAAGGACCCTCTACCATACATGTTTCTATAATGGTCAAGCTTATCCTCTTCAGAAAATGCCCAAATCGAAGAGAATATTCCTTCGTCAGAGAAGGAAAGTTTTTCTACCATATGTACAGTGTTGTCATCCCAAGGAAGAAGACATTACTATTCTAAACTAGACCAAACAGGTCCAACCAAGTTCAATGGTGAAAATCGACCGGTTCAAGCCTAATTCGATTGATTTTCTTAAATCTAAAAGTTTCTAAATTTGTCTAAATTCATTTCCTATCCAATGATGGCTTTAATATCCCAATTTGATCTTTTTAAGCCACCAAGAATACTAAATTTAGAGACTAGTTCATGTATAGTTCAAACCGGTTCAATATGGTTCAGGTCCGGTTCATCTTTAACCGGTCCAATTTTCCCATCCATTTTACTTCATGGTTCTTCCACTCAACTTTTATGACTTTTTGGTCACTTGGGATTTTCCAATTTCCCATTTTAACCCTTCTTTACCATCTTTGGTTCATTTAGTGGATCGATTTTCCCATGAGAGTTGTCGGTTCTTTTCCCGATTTCCTTGGTCCGAGAGGGCAAGTTTCACATGCAATGTGGTGGCTGATGTGCTTAGTCGCAAGTATCAATCCGAATTGGCTCATATAAAGGCAACTTACTTGCCATTACTAGAATAGATGGGTAGCCTTAAAGTGTACCTCTATCTAGATGGAGAGAGAAGGTGCCTAATGGCTAACTTAGTTGTAAGGCCCAACTTGGTGGATCAAATGAGAACCCAACAACGATAGGATGAAGAGCTCCAACCCTACTTTAATCAAAACCCCGATGATAGGACCTGAGAGTTTGCCGTCAAGGGAGACAGGCTGTAGACATTCGAAGAGAGGGTCTGTGTACCAAACAAAAAGGAGTTGAGAAGGTCAATACTAGAGGAGGCATTCAAATATACGCCATGCACCATGGTAGTACGAATATGTATCGTACCCTAAAACAAGGATATTGATGGAAAGGTATGAAAAGAGACATTGTGGAGTATGTGGCGAGGTGTCTGTCTTACCAGCATATTAAGGCAAATCATTAAAAGCCCTTTGAACTATTGCAACCCCTACCCATTACAGAATGGAAGTGGGAAAATATGACCATGGACTTCATAATAGGGTTGCCAGTGACAAGGAGGGGACATGACGATATATGGGTCATGATGGATCAACTGACCAAGTCCGCACATTTTCTGCCAATAAAGGTGACCAACTCGATAGAACAGTTAGCCAATCTCTACGTTGGAGAGATAGTATGATTACATGGGGTCCCAATGATCATAGTATCAGACCAAGATCTAAGGTTCACCTTCTGGTCCTGGCCCAACTTATAAGATGCTCTGGGAACTAAACTTCACATAAGCACGACCTTCCATCCTCAGATGGATGGACAGTCTGAGCGGACCAACCAAACTATCATGCCCCGATCTAGTTTGGTCGGATCCCCATGAACAACATGCCACTCTCCCGGTTTATAAAAGGTTTTTCCCTTCTCTAAACTGCGAGGAGTAAGGCATCCTTTTCACTTGTATATTTCTTGGAATAACATTAATCAAAACTGAATATAAATTTTACATACTTGTCTTAAGGTTCGGCTACAGACAGATCTTTAATGTTGGTTTCCCTTGGTTTCCTAAAAAGCGGTAAACGAATGCGGTGAGTTCAACAACTTAGTGAATGGGTGTTGGGTGCAAGTTTTCATAAAAACAACTTTAATTGGATTGTGCCAAACTCCTTATTTCCTTTAAAAACATTCTTTCTTCAAATTATGGTTTTCAAAACCTTTTTCCAAGGTTTAACAATTCTTTTCCAAGGTTTAACAATTCTTTTCCAAGGTTTTCAATCCTCTTTCTTGTTTCCATATTAGGTGTGTTTCACAAACAACACACACACACTTCATTAGGAATGTTAACACACATTCGCGAGATGCAGTTATGCCGACTGCACCCACTTGTGGATCAAAGCGTCTTTACAATCCACCCTGATAGAAGTCCTTGACTTCTACCCAAAGTCTGAGTGAACGTCTTCGATGTCCTACCCTTAGACCCAAAATACTTTGTGTCCACATGAGGATGAAAACCTCATCCTAACCCCACCCCGATCTCATTTGCATGAAGCTACGTCGAGCTTCCCTAATTGTTGGCATGATAAACTGCCCTTAACTCCACCATGTCATCCAGTAGCCCTTAGGACGCATCACTACCCCCTTGGGAGTCTTAATGGTCCTGAACCTCAAGTGCATGCACAAACAAAGTTTTCCATAAAGCCATTTATCTTTGGTGCCACTGGTCCAACGACCCGACACTCAACTCGATCTACAGCTATTTGTCTAGACTGGTCCGTCGACTTGGTCTTGTCGCACTGTCACCAATCCATCGAGTTTGCTGGTCATGTCTTGGTACCATGGCCAAATCACATCATTCACTCATTAAAATGTTTATGGCTTATCATCATGTTTGTTTACGAGCTCATGCTCATGCCCACTGTATGTGATTTTCTAAAATCAGGCATTTTATCCCCCAAGTTCCAAAAATTGAGGCCTTTGGCCTATCTGAGGTATTCCAGCTCTTGTCAAGAAGGTGTCCCAAAAGTTTTAAGCATTGGCACATAGTAAGGGAAGAACACTTATGACAAAATAAAATTTTCCATCCATCACACCAACTGAGTGTGATGACATCTCCACTTACAACTGGTAAGCGGGTTTTCTACTTCCTTCCAATAAGTCCATCATACCAACCGGATTTGATCTACTTACAATCGATAAGTTGTTTTTCCGTGTAGTTCTCACATCACTCCAACCAGGTGTGATGTTAAAATTCCACATAGTAGTGGTTTTTCATTTTTGAGGTACTCATCATCCCAACCAGGTATGATGTGAATAAACCCACTCACTTGTTAACCGTGACGTGTTCGTCCTCGGTTGATTTTCTAAGTCAACACGAGCTTGTCTTATTGGTGTTCCGGTCCCTCATGCTCCTACATGATTTGAACATTCTTATCTATTAATATTTGGCATAACAACCTTCGTTTCTCACGTATGAACGACTAAGCCCAAAATTTTTAATTAATTACATTTTGGTCCCTAAAATTCTTTTTCCTTGACTTTAGGTCCTTAATACTAACTTTTTCACCAAATTGAGTACCGAAACTTCCAAAATTTACCTTGGGTCCTCAATTTACTCAAAATCACTTAAGGGGTTCTAGTTTCCCAAATTTCCAATTTGATCCCCAACATTTCAAAAATTACCATTTTTCCCATACTTTAAAAAATGGCAATTTGACGCCAATTATTTTCAAAAATCGACCAATTGGTCATCTAACATCTTTTTCATGGCCAATTGACCCTCAATTTTGGAAAATTGCAATTTTGTCCCTCAATTTTATGAAATCACCAAATTTCCCCAATTTCCCCCTTTTCAACCTAGCCGAATTTAATTTCATCAAATTAAACATTCAATTGGGGTTAGTTGCTCCAATTGAAGGTATGGATTAGTTCCTACACTTCCATACAATTCAATTGTGCTTTGAATCGAGTCATTTGGGTCCGAATTGAGCTCAAGTGGAGCTTTACCGAAAAACTAAACTTAGAGAGAGAAAGCTTCGAAAGCTTACCATCGGAGGTGCAGTGGTCCGATCTCTCTATCGGGAAAGATAGCTTTCTTCCTGAGGTATCTTCTAGGATAAAAAATCCCTACATTTGACCCCGAATTGAGGGAGAATTTCATTAGTGAAATTCTACAGTTTCTCTCTCTAACTCCAACCTACAACGACTGGGAAAGGCCGAATTGGTTCAACTTTCAACTCAATTGAGGTTGTCTAAGGGTTGTGGGGATGTTAAGAGAGCTTGGTTTGGCCAAAGGAGGGCTGAATTTGGCCGATTTCTGCTCGGCCATAACAGGAAAGCTTCGGTCCGCCGAAGCTGCTTCTCTGTTTGATTACACTGGCACTTCTCCATTCAATCCTCAGATTGAATGGAGGTTGCTATTAGATAGTTGACTTTTCCCGAAGTCTAAAGAGCCTGACCTCGCTTTCTGAGGTTGAGAAAAATGCCCAAGTCAGAGCTTCACTGAAAAATGAAGCAGTATAGAGAGAAATGAGTATTCAGGTGTCAAGAGAATGAATGGGTAGTAGCTCTTTAGCTGTAAAAATTATTTTTTAAATGAGGAAGATTTATTATTACATTATGGATATTTATTCTCATTAAATTGAGAAATTGATGGGTATTTATTGGTATTAATTCCAATAATTGAATGTAGGTTTTAATTTATGGGTATTTATTTAATAATGATATTAATTCCTCAACTCTCGAGCTTTCTCATTTATATTTTTTGGAAATTAATTTTGTATAGGTATATATATACCCTTATATGTAAACATCTCTTCAACATTTAAATATATATATATATATATAATTAACAATTGTGTATATAATATTTAATTTCCGCTTATATTCAATAGGAAAAATTTTCGACTAAAATTCTGTGTTACTAAAAACACAGTGTGACACAAATGCTAGAAAAAAATGCTCCAAGCATGCATCCTGGCGATGAATAAAAGCTCGGAGGATTACTTGTACCTTATGGAGTTTGCCTATAACAACAATTATCAGGTAAGTATACAAATGGCACCCTATGAGGCCATGTACAGGAGACCATGTTGGACACCCCTAATTTGGGAGGAGGTAGGGAAAAGGAGGCTAAAAAAGATTGAGCTCATAGAAGATGCGACTAAAAAATCAAAACGATACGAAGTTGGCTTAAGGCGGCCTAAGATAGGCAGAAGAGTTTTGCTAACTAAAGAAGAATGGACTTGAAATTCGAGGTGAGGGATCGAGTATTCCTCAAGGTATTATCATGGTGGGGAATACTCATATTTCAACAACGAGAGAAATTGAAACCAAGATACATCGATCCTTATACTATAATTCAAAGGGTAGGACAGGTGGCGTACACGCTCGAGTTACCCCTAGACCTATAGAGGACACACAATGTATTCTACGTATCGGCACTCTAGAAGTATGAGACTGACCCTAGTCATGTACTTGATCAACCATGTGAAACCCATCCTCTCAGACCAAGGAAAACAAAGGAAATGAACTGTCAATTTACATGAGAAAAACTGAGCCATTTAATGAACTAAAAATGATAATGAATGGTTAAAATGAGAAATTGGGAAATCCCAAATGACCAAGAAGTCATAAAAATCATGGGTAAGAACCATGAATTGAATTGGATGAGAAAACTAGATCGGTTTACGGTGAATTGGACTTGAACGGGAATGAACTGGGTTGAACCATGGTGAACCGATTCAATAATTCATTTTTCTATGTCGCTTAAAAAGATCAATTTGGGAAATTGAGGCCACCATTATATAGAAAATAAATTTAGAAATTTTTTATTTTTAGAAAACCGGTCGAATCGAGCCTGAACCGGCCGATTTTCATTTTCAAGTCACCGAACCTAGTCGGACCGGATCGGTCAACGGTCCAGCCGGTCAACAGACCACTAACGAGTCACACCTAGTCAACATGCATGACCAATCAGCGCACGACGCATGGTAAAGAGTGCCTCGTCAGCCTCTCATTCAGCACATGAGAGCGCTAACCAATTAGAGAGAGACATTTGTCTAGTCAACGGTAAATGGTCAGCGGATGCCCGGTCAACAAACATGTAGACACTTGTAGCCAATGGGAGGCTGCCACGTGTCCAGTCAACCTGTCAACGGCTGACACGGAGGTTGAGTTGGATCTCCATGTTAGCTAAACTAACCAATCACGTGTTGCCACATGGAAGGTCCACATGTGCGAACAATGTCATCTTCCTCATCCATGCAATGACATTGTTCATTGAGGCAATATTTTTCTTTCCTTACTAGTGAGAGAATATTCGCTCTGATTTGGGCAATTTATGATCAGGATGATCTCGACTAGTATGGAAACTGGTAGAGTAGAGGGTCCCCAAGCTCCTTATATAAAGAGCTCCCCTTCTCTCATCCTCCATACACCTCAAATCTCCTCCTCCTCTTATGTGCTCAGTTTTTCGGTGAAGCTCAAGCTAGAGCTCTGACTTGGGCACTTTTCTCAACCTTAGAAGATGAATTTGGGTCCTATAGACTCCGGGGGAAGTCACCTACTAGATGACAACCTTCACCCAACCCGAGGATCGCCGACAAGTCCAAACAGTGAAACAGCTTTGCTGGTCCCAAAGCTGCCCTGTTTTGGTCGATATGAATTCAGCCAATTCAAACCTCCCACAGCCAAATCAAGTCCTCCCTTAGCTCCCATAGCCGTAACATGACCTTTCCAGAGGGAAAAGGTAAGCCAATTGACTCTTATTCATCGGACCAGTTCGGTTCTAGAGAGAGAAAATGCTGAATTTCATTGACCAAATTCCTAATGATCTCTACATCAATTATAATAATTCTTGATCCTAGAAGGACCCTAAGGATGAGAGCTATCTTTCTAGATCAAGAGCTTAGACCACTGCTGTAAACCCCGCACTTTTGAGTTAAGGAAAACCGGGAAAAAAATCGGTCAAACCGAATAAGAAAACTGAGCTGGTTTACATTTGGGAATAAGCAATATGGAAATTTACAACTCTCGAGTGATACAAAGGTTTCATTAAAAATTGGAAAAGAAACTTAAGATAAACTAAAAAATAAAAACTAAATTAGTTCAGGTGAACTAGATTCCATAAGAACTTTAAAGTTAAGTGTGCTTGCCCAAGTGTAGTGTGAGGATGGGTGACCTCCTGAGAATTATGATCTTTTTGTAAACTAAAATTTCGGTAAAAAATTTTTATGGGAACATACCACTTATCATAAATAGCCATAAATTAATATATATATATATAATTATTGTAATTAATACCAATAATTTAATATATAAATTAAATTATTGTAATTAATACAAATAATTTAATACCGAAATTAAATTATTGTAGTTAATACCAATAATATAATACATAAATTAAATTATTGTAGTTAATACAAATAATTTAATACCGAAATTAAATTATTGAAATTAATATAAATAATTTATGGCAATATTAATACTAGTAATAAATCTCTCCCATTTAATACACAAGTTTTACACCTATATAAAGAGGTTATCCCCATTCATTTTCCTCACACCTGAACACTTCTCTCTCTCTCTCTACTGCTCCATTTCCCGGTGAAGCTTAAACTAGAGCTTTGACTTCAACATTTTTCTTAACCTCGAAAGGAGAGGTCGGGCTCTTTAGAACCGGGAAGAAGACAGCTATCTGATAGCAAACTCCAGTCAATCCGAGAATCGTTGGAGAAGCACCGACATGATGGAATAGTGAAGCAGCTCCGGCGGACCGAAGCTGCCCTATTTCGGCCAAGCTGAAATCAGCCATTTCAAGCCCTCCTCAGGCCAAACCAAGCCCTCTCAACACTTCCTCAGCCTTTCCACAGCCGAATTAGGACTGAAATGTAAGCCAATTCAGCTCCCCTTCGCAATCTTCGATCGGTGCTAGAGATAGGGTCAATCGAATTTAATGACGAAATTCTAATCCAATTTTGCATCAATTGATGCGATTCTTGATTCTAGGATAAACCTTAAGATGAGAGCTATCTGTCCAGATCGAAAGCTCGGACCGCCATGCCTTCACCGGTGAGTAATCGAAGCTTTCTCTCTCTATAGTTCATTTTCCGGCGAAGCTCCGTTTGAGCTCGTCCCGGTGTTAAAACTTGCGATTCACATTTCTAAAGAATCGTATGAACATGTAGAAACTCAAATTCAACTTCTTTCAACAATTGGAAACGTTTGATTGGTCAATTTGAAAAAATTAAATTCGGCTATGTTAAGAAGTTGGAATTGGGGGAAAATTGGGGATTTTCGAAATTGAAAGGATCAAAATGAAATTTTATGAAATTGAGGGTCAATTGGGCATGAAAATAATGTTGGAGGACCAATTGAGGAATTTTGAAAATTTTGGGGCAAAATTTACCACTTTTGTAAAGGAAGGGCAAAATGGTAATTTTAGAAAAATTGGGGGACGAAATTGGAAATTTGGGAAATTAAACCCCTTTTGTGAAATGGAATAAGTTGAGGTCCTATGATAAATTTTAGAAGTTTTGAGACTCAATTTGAGGAAAAACCAGCATTTGGGACTTAAAGTTAAAGAGAAATAACTTTAGGGACCTAATTGCAAATAAATGAAAATTTGACTTTCTCATTCATTTTGAATGAATGAAGGCGATTAGGCCGAAGGATAATGAACCAAGATGTTCATATCATGTAGGAACACGAAGTACCGTGAACGCCAGCAAGGACAAGCTCGCGTGAATACCAAGAACCGGTCTAGTGGAATTCACGGCATTAACGGGTGAGTGGGTTTACTAACATCATACCCGATTGGGATGATGAGCACAACTTATAGATAAAAACCACTTACCGGTTGTGAGTGGAAATTTTATATCATACCCGGTAGGGGATGATAAGTACCTCGGTATAAAAACCCACTGTTTAGTGGTACTTTAATCATCACCACTTAGAGAAAGTGATGTGAAAATTATGCGAAAAAAACTACTTACCGGTTGTAAGTAGATCATACCCAATTTGTATGATGAGACTTCCTCGAAGGAAGTTGAAAACCCGTTCATCGGTTATGATCGGAGATGTCCTTATATCGGTTGGTATAATGGACAGTGAAAACCTATTTTGTCAGAAGTGTTCTCCCCTGACTGTGTGCTAATGCTCGAATAGCTCTTATACGCTGGGGGCCTCGATTTTGGAACTTGAGGGCTAGAATGCCTAGTTTTTTTTTTGAAAATCTCGTACAGTGGGCCCAAGGCCAGTTAGCACGAGCATGAGCTCATAAAAGAATATGATATATGTGCCATAAAACTTAATAAGTGAATTGTTTGGCCATGGTACTAAGATAGGACCGACATGCTCAGTCAACTAGCAGCAGTGCGACATGACAGGTCGACGGACTAGTCAAGACAAACAGCTACGGGTTGAGTTGAGAGTCGGGGCCGTTGGACTAATGGCACCACATATTACATGGCAATATAAGAAAACATTGTTTGTGCATGCAGTGTGAGTACGGGATCATCAAGACGCCCATGAGGATTAGTGATGCGTCCTAAGGGCACTGGACGACCTGGTGGCTATAAGGGCAGTTCGTCGTTCTAGGTGTCTGTGCGAAATCTGGAGTAGCACTAAGCGCATGAGACCGGGGTGGGGACAAGATGAGGTCTCTATCCTCATACAGACATGAAGAAGTGATTTTGGGATTGTGGGTTAGATGTCGTGTACATCCACTCATTCCCAGGGTAGAAGTGGTCGTACTTCTATCCGAGTGGCAGGAAAAGTCACTCTGAAGCCACTAGCGGGTTCAGTAGTGATACTGACTTGCGAATGTGTGTAACCTTCATGATGAAGGATGTGTGTTTGGTGATGACACACCGATAACAAAGAAATAATGGAAAACCCAAATTTTTAAATGAATGGATTTTTGAAAAGAAAGGAGTCTGGCACACTCCATATAAATGTTTCTCTTAAAAGTTAAAAGTAGACCTTTAAAAACCCATTCACTAAGTAGTCGTACTCACCCCCTCCCTTATATCCCTTTCAGGAAATCCCGAAAAGCCTACCCTTAAAGACTATCAACTAAGATGCCTATAAGACAGGTATGTAAAGTTTTAAATTTCATGAAGTTTTGATTATGCTATTCCAAGAATAAGGTGCAGGTTAAAGGACGCCTTACTCTTTACAGTTTACAATAAGGGGAAACCCTTTAATAAATCAGGAGAGTGGCGGGTTGATCATGGGGATCCGACCAAACTGGGTCGGGGCGTGACAACTACACCTCCGACAGTAAGCTTTCGAAGCATTCTCTCTCTATGTCCAATTTTCCAGCAAAGCTCTGTATGAGATCATTTTGGACCCAAATCCACAATTCAAAGCTCAATTGGACTATATGAAAGTGAAGGAACCGATTGACTCCATGAATTAGAGCAATTAACCCCCTTTGAAAGGCCAATTTGAAGAAATCATTGGCAAAGGAGAAGGAGAAGCACCTTAGTGAAATTGGGGGAAACTTTGGGAAAACATTGGGGATTTCAAAAAATTGAAGCACCTTAGTGCAATTTTTCCAAAATTGAGGGTCAATTAGTAAAGGAGAAGGTATTGGAGGATCAATTGACCATTTTTGAAAAAATTGGAACTAATTGGCCATTTTTGGAAAGTTGGTGCCAATTGCTAATTTTTGAAAATTGAGGGACCTATTGGAAATTTTAGAAAAGATTGAGTTCCGATTTCCAATTCTAAGGAAATTAAGGACCCAAGGAGGACATTGGAAATCCTAGGGACTTAATGGAAGAAACGTTAACATTTGGGACCTAAAGTCAATAGTATGAACTTTAGGGACCTAAGTGCAATAAAACCAAAGATTAGGGCCTCGTTGCTAATATATGAGAACAAGTTGGCTTTCATGTCGAACCCTTCCTTATAAGGATACTCAAACCATGTAGGGACACTTTGGACCAGAACATGAGCAAAGGGGATCATGACATAGACTTGGAAAGCCGACTGGGGACGAACATGTCATAGGTGATGAGCACATTTTAAAGTAAAAAATCACTTATCTGTTGTGAGTGGGCCTATTTATACATCATACCCGGTTGATATGATAAGTGCCTTTTTGGAACTTAAAAACTATTTTTTCAAAAATTATCTCTCCTAAACATGTGCCAATGCTTAAAATATTAGGAAGACTTTTCTGACGAGACCTAGAACAACTCCAACATGCCGAGGGCCTCAATTTTTAACTCATAGGGCTCAAAGCCTAGTTTTTGAAAAACTCGTGAAGTGGGCCCAAGGGTAGTGGGCTCAGGCTGGAGCCCGTAGACAAACATGATTAAAAGAGCCATGAAAACTCTCATTAAACTAGAAACTCTGTGTGACTCTCCTCATACGGACATGAAGAGGTGATTTCGGGATTGTGGGTCGGATGTCACGTACATCCACTCATTCCCAGGGTAGAAGTGGTCGTACTTCTATTCGGCTGGCAGGAAAAGTCGCTCCGAAGCCACTAGCGGGTTCAGTAGTGATACTGACTTGCGAATGTGTGTAACCTTCATGATGAAGAATGTGTGTTGGGTGATGACACACCGTGGTAACTAAGAAATAATGGAAAAACTCAAATTTTTAAATGAAGGGATTTTTGAAAACAAAGGAGTCTGGCACACTCCATATAAATATTTTTCTTAAAAGTCAAATGTTTTTAAAAACCCATTCACTAAGTAGTTGTACTCATCCCCTCCCTTATATCCCTTTCAGGAAATCCCGAAAAGCCTCCCCTTAAAGACCGTCAACTAAGATGCCTATAAGACAGGTATGTAAAGTTTTAAATTTCATGCAGTTTTGATTATGCTATTCCAGGAAAAAGGTGCAGGTTAAAGGACGCCTTACTCTTTACGGTTTACGATAAGGGGAAACCCTTTAATAAACTGGGAGAGTGGCGGGTTGATCATGTTGATTCGACCAAACCGGGACGGGGCGTGACATCAATGGTCCAGCTGATCAAGGGACCGCCAACAGGTCAATGCCAAGTCAGTGCCAAGTCAGCAAGCATGACCAATCAGTGGGCAATGCATGGGGTGACATGTGTCCTCAGACAACGGTAAGAATAGGAAAATCTAGCCCAGTCAACCATACTGACCAATAGGAAGCGAACACATGGAAAATGTGTCACGTTAGCATCTGATTGGCATATTGGAGAAATGATTGACCAATCAGAGGTTAACACATGGTAGAGCCATGTCGGATGACCTCAACCAACCAAAGGCTTACATGTGGCAATGGCACTGTGCGTCAAAAGGGAAATCTAACGTATTTAAATTAGCCAATCAAAAGAAGCCACATGTCATGGTCAAACAACTGACCGAATAAGGTTTGTTGCTATGTTGGAATGAGTGGCTAATGGGAGACTACCACATGTCCAATTAGCGAGACAAAGGCTAACTAGGATGTTAAGTAGGAAGTCGCATCAACAAAGCCAACCAATCATAGTGTGCCATGTGGCAAGTTAGCACGTGTGGCACATTATCAAGTTCCTCCTTGGGAAATTTGGCAGAAAGAGATAAGAATGAGAGCTTGGTCTTCGACGACATGGAAAGCTCTCCGATCTAACCGTCAATGAGCAAGGCTAGAAATGAGTCCTATGCCGGCCAGTAGCCTTGTCAGTTGTCGAGCTTCCTATATAAAGAGCACCCCTCCCCTCGTCTTCCTCATCCCACAAATGAGCAAAGAAGAAAAGGTGCTCCATTTTTCGGCAAGACATAAACTAGAGCACTAACATCAGCACTTTCCTCAATCTCTGAAGTTGCTTTTGATGTCTCTGGAACTGAGAGGAATTTCTCCACCTAGCTGCACCCTCCGTTCTACCCGAGGACAACCGGAGGAGCGTCGGCAAACCTGCAAAGTACAACTACTCCAATCGAACAGAAGTGGCGAAGTTCTATTGAGCCAAATTCCATCCACCCTAGATGTAAACCCCGTCCTTTCATTATAAAAAACCAGAATCAAGAATCAGATAATTTTTGAAGAAAAAACGAGGTTGAAACGGACAAAAAATGGTAAATATGAGTCAAAATAAGGAATAAAAAAAATCTTAAGTAGGCAATAAATACCCAAAAATCATGGGAACGAACCATGGATGAAATTAGGTGTGAGAGTTGGACCGGTTCATGGTGAACCAGACATAAACCAGATTAAATCAGGATGAACCATATAGAACCGACTCATAGATTCATTTTTCTAGGTGGCTTAAATAGATCAATTTGGGAAATTAAACCCACTCTTGGATAGAAAATGAATTTATATTAACTTATAAAATTTTAAATTCAAGAAAACTTGTGGAATCAGGTCAGAACCAACCAATTTTCTAATTTGAGTACCGAACTCAGTCTAACTAGACTAGTCAATGGTCTAGCTAGTCTTGGACTGCCTGCCAGGTCAGCACCCAGTCAACAGGAGTGACCAATCTATGTGTGACACATGGTGAAGCGTGCCATGTTAGTTGCTCGGTCCGCCTGGAAGTACTGGCCAATAAGGAAATGACACGTGTACTCGGTCAACGGTTAGAGGAGGAAAAATACACGTCAACAATGACTGGCCAATAGTAGAATAACCCATGTCCCTAGTCAGTAGTGAAAGGCCCTCTTAGTCGAACCGACCAATGGGAAGCGGACACGTGGCAAAGGTGCCACAACATCATCCGACTTAGTTACATGAGAAACGTTTGACTAATCAAGGGTCGACATGTGGTGAAGCCACATTAGATAGCATCGACCAACTAGAGCCTAACACGTATCACTCGCAATGGTTGACAGAAATACGGTTATCAACCATGTTGGAAGGAGTGGCCAATGGAAGGTCGCCACATGTCGGGTCATTGAGTTGACTAGGATGCTAAGTAGGAAGATGCGTCAGTAAAGCTAGCCAATCATAATGCGCCATGTGGCAAACCCACATGTGCAAAGCTTGCATGTGCATCACAATGTCATTGTCTACCTCTAAAAGCTGGCAAAGAGGAAGAAGAGGCAAGCTCTTTGGTCTCCAATGACCAAAGAATGCTCTAGTATGATTGTCGCTAGCTGAGTTAAGGCTTGAGTCTTGGGCAGACAGTTCACTGATCAGTTGTTGAGCTCTCTATTTGAAGAGCTCCTCCTCACTCAACCTACTCATCCTGTATACGATCAGAAAAGGGAGAGTACTTAGTTTTTCGGTGAGGAGTAAACCAGAGCTCCAACATCTGTAGTTTCCTTAGCCTTCAACTTCAAAATTGGACTCCATGGAATTGAGAAGAAGTTCTCCACCCGACGACAACCTTAACTTGGCTTGAGGACCACTACCAGAGCTCCAACGAGCTCAAATAGTACCACTATTCCCCTGGTCATGAGGAAGCCGAAATACTCCAAGTCTTCCTCCGATCGCCCTCGATCTTCTACGGCAAGGTTGACCCCTCCCCAGCCCTCCTCGACCAATCTTCGACTCCATACAACCTCCAAGATAAGCTAATTCTACTCTAGATTGTAAGAATTTTAAAGTTGTAGAAGCGAGAACCCCCAAACTTCTCTCATCTAATTTAGTGTGCTCTGATAGGCAATTGGACCACAATTGGATCCTAGAAGGACCCCTTGGGATAGCACTTGCTGCCCACATTGAGAGCTTTGACCATCGCCCCCTCACCATTAAGGAAACTAAGCTTTCTCTCTTTAGAAAACGTTTCCGATGAAGCTTTGTTTAAGCTTGAAAATGTAACAATTGAAGTCATTCAAAAGCCAGAATGATCGTAGAGAGATGGGGGAGTGATTCGTAGCATGATAAGGGCAATAAAAAGTTTAATAGATCAATTTGATGAAATGAGAATTTAGGGGGCAAAAGTGCAATTTGGGAAAAAATTGGGCGAATTGGGGATTTGGTATAATAGCCTTCATTCCTCGTGTATGAACGAAAATGCCCAAAATTTTCAGTTCATTACATTTTGATCCCTAAAGACCTTTTCCCTTGCCTTTAGGTCCATAATGCAAACTTTTCCTAAAATTGAGTCCCAAAACTTCCAAAAATTCACTTTGGTTCCTCAATTTAGTGAAAATTATTTAAGGGGCTCAAGTTTTTCAAATTTTCTATTTGGTCCCTAACTTTTCAAAAATTACCATTTTGCCCCAACTTTACAAAATGGCAATTTAACCCCTATTATTTTAAAAAATTGACCAAATGGTCTTCCAACATCCTTTTCATGGCCAATTAACCCTCAATTTTGGGAAATTTCAATTTGGTCCTTCAATTTTATGAAATTCCCAATTTTCCTCTTTCAAATTGGCCAAATTTGATTTCATCAAATTGACCATTCATTTGTGGTTAATTATTGAAATTAAAGGTATAATTGAGTTCCTACACATCCATACGATTCAATTGAGCTTTGAATCGCATAAATTGAGGCTGAAACGAGCTCAAATGGAGCTTTGCCGGAAAAGTGTCCGTAGAGAGAGAAGGCTTCAAATGCTTACTGTTGGAGGTGTGATAGTTCGTGCTTTCGATCGGGGCAGGTAGCTCTCGTCTTGATGTTCCTCCTAGGATTAAGAATTGCAACAATTCATGTCGAATTGAGTGAGAATTTGATCAGTGAACTTTTCACATTTTCTCTCTCTAATGTCGATAAAAAATGACAAAATGGGGTTGAATGAGCTTAACTTTCAGCTTTATTACGGTCATGTGAGGGCTGTGGGAGTGTTGAGAGGGCTTGGTTTAGTCTGAGTAGGGTTGAATTTGGCTAATTTCAACTTGGCCAAAACAAGGCAGCTTCGATAAGTCCCCTCCACTGCCCTTCGCTAGAAAATACTGTTCATAGTGCATTTCTACAAAATTTTAAATTGAGAAATCCGTACTACTCAGGCCACCAATTTTGGCATGATTTGATCGGGGAAGGATCCCCAAGAAGAGAGTAATTCAGAGAAAGCAAGAGCTTCGGTTGTCGGACCCTCACCGGTAAGATATCAAAGCTTTCTCTCTAAAGACTAAGTTTTCCGGCAAAACTTTGTTTGAGCTCATTTCTAAGCCAAATGAAGTGCTTCAAAGCTTGAAATGACAAGGGAGACATAGGGAAGATAATTTAGATCATGAATTGGGACAATTGACTAAGTTTTGGTGATCAATTGAACGGAATAATGTTTCGGGGACCAAATTACAATTTTTGAAAAATTGGGCAATTTTGGGAATTTTTTGGGAAATTAGGAGCCACAAATTGTAATTTAAGTAAATATGGAGATTTTCATGAAATTAACTCCCAATTGAGATCCAATTGGTAAATTGGATGAAATGGAGGGCCAATTGGCAATTTTTAGAGATTTAAGGACTAATTGGGAATCTTTCGAAATTTAAGGACCAATTCACAATTGTGAAAAAAATTGAGGGCTAATTGTTGATTTTGGAAAAACTAAGGACCCAGGAGGGATAATTGGAAATCCTAGGGACTTAATTGAAATTAAAGGATGATTAGGGACCTAAATGTAAAGTTATAAACTTTAGGGACCTAAATGCAATTAAGGCATAATGTGAGGACCTATGCGTAAATACACCAAAGTATGCGACCTGTTATGCCAATTCTTCTGTTATGGATACTTGTACCATGTACGAGATGATTATCCAAGTACACCACAAACTGAGGTCTAACCGGGACGACCATGTCATTGTTATCGGGTGGGAGGGAAATCTACAACATTAGTTCCGATTAGGACGATGGCTTTGCCTCTAAAATTGGTTTTCTCGGAATTAGTCTCCCCTGACTAATTGACTATTCTTAAAATATTTGGGAGCTAATTCTAGGGCTTAGGCTTGATGATATAAGTTATGCCCCGACCCAGTTTGGTCGGATCCCCGTGATCAAACCGCCGCTCCCTTGGTTTAAGAGGGGTTTCTCATTTCTTTAATCAAGAGGAGCCATGCGTAATTTAACCTTGTTCCCTGAAATAACATAAATCAATAAAAATTTGAGATTAAAATAACTTTAAGCATATTTGACAAAGGGTAGACCCGAGTGTTTTCCTTAGTCATTTTCTCTATTTCTAAAAAAGGATATAAAAAATGGGTGAGTTTTTACAACTTCGAGAATGGGTGTTGGGAGTGACTTTTCATTAAAAAAACAACTTTTAATCAGAGTGTGTCAGACTCCTTATTTTCTTTAAGAATATTCTTTCCTTAAATTCTGGTTTTCAAAACCCTTTTTTTCTCATTTTCCACACTAGGTGTCTTTAACAGTCAACACACACCCTTCATCAAGAAGTGATCACACATTCACAGGGTAGCCTGTCCACTGCACCCACTTGTGGCTTGGAGCGACTTTACCGACCACCAAGATAGAAGCCCGTCCACTTCTACCCTGGGTTTGAGTGGATGTTCGCGACATCCAACCCTCAAACCTGAAAATAACTCTATGTCTGTATGAGGACATAGACCTCATCCTGACCCCACCCTAGTCTCATGCGCATGAAGCTACGTCAAGTTTCCCTAACTCCACCAAGTCATCCAATAGCCCTTAGGACGCATCCATTCATTAAGAATTTTCATGTCTTTAATATATCATGTTTGTTTACGAGCTTCTAATCGTGCCAACTAGCATTGGGCCAACTTCATGTGATTTTCCAAAACCGGGCATTTAGCCCCCCACAAGTTCCAAAATCAAGGCCTCTAGCCTATCTGAGCTATTCTAGCTCTCATCAAGAAGGTCTCCCAAAATGTCTAAGCATTGGCACACAATCAGGGGAGGACACTTTCAATTCATCGCACCAACCGGGTATGATGATATCTCCGCTTACAACCGGCAAGCGGATTTTCTTCTTCCTTCGAGTAATTCCTTCATACCAACCAGGTATGATTTTCTCTACTTACAACTGGTAAGTAGTTTTATGCTTATTTCTCACATCACTCCAACTGGGTGTGATGTTAAAATCCCACATAAAAGTGGTTTTTCATCTCGGAGGTGCTCATCATCACAACTGGGTATGATGTGAATAAACCCACTCACCCGATAAATCCTGGTGTATTCTTCTTCAGTCTGCTTTTGCCTCCACGCTAGCTTATCCTTGTTGGCTTCTGTCTCTCATTTTCCTAAATGATTTGGGTACTCTTTTCCATTAGAGTTTAGCATAAAAGCCTTTGTTTCTCACATATGAGCGACTAGGTTCAAAAGTTATTAGTTAATTGTACTTAGGTTCCTAAAGTTCATTTTCCTTAACTTTAGGTCCCTAGTGCTAACATTTCCCCAAATTGAGTCCTGAAACTTCCAAAAATTCACTTTGGGTCCTCAATTTACTAAAAATTGTTCAAGGGGCTCATGTTTTCCAAATTCCAAATTTGGTCCCCAACTTTTCAAAATTTACCATTTTTCCTCTACTTTCCAAAATTGGCAATTTGACCCCAATTATTTTCAAAAATCGACCAATTGGTCCTCCAACATCCTTTTCATGGTCAATTGGCCCTCAATTTTACGAAATCCTCAAATTTCCCCAAAAATTTTCCCTAATTTCCCCTTTCAAATTGATCGAATTTGATTTCATTAAATTGACTATTCAATCGGGGTTAATTGCTTCAATTAGAGGTATAATTTAGTTCATACCCAAATGATTCAATTGAACTTTGAATAGCATGAAGTGAGGTCGAAACAGGCTCAAACGGAGCTTTGCCAAAAAACTATGCGTGGAGAGAGAAAGCTTTGAAAGCTTACCATCGGAGGTGCGGCGGTTCAAGCTTTCTATCTGGGCAAGTAACTCTCGCCCTAAGGTTCCTCCTAGGATCAAGAATCGATACAATTCATATTGAATTGAGGGAGATTTTGGTTAGTGTTCAATACTTAAACCGTCATTCATATTGAATTGAGGATCAAGAATCGATACAATGTCAACTTGGGCATGCTAACACTTTGGTTGTTCTTTCACTTGGCCCACTTTAAATCACGCGCTTAAGGAATTTCTTTTCCTTTACATTGTTTACTCCCTCCATGGAGTTTATCATAATTAGTATGTCTTGCCCGCCAGTCCAAAGGTATATCCCTTGGTTCACATCTTCCTTTGCTTAGGGCAAGATTCTTCCTCTTGAAGGTTCTTGCTTAGTATTTCAAGATTGGGAGTTCTAAGATGCCCAATCATTTCTGTGTCTTCTCATTCTCTTTATCATTGAAATGCTTAGCTCGGTGTCCTTTCGAGTGCTACGTACTTGCTTTCATAGGTTTCGATGTCATCATCTTTTTGTCCAATTTTTACCCTTCCTTCATTCGTTGTTTATTATAACTTCGGTCCAAATTTAATGTTTGACCTTGTCATGATTAACTAACTAACTCTTCCTTACTTGAGTCATATTTTTTTCTAGGACTGTTGAACTGTCATGTCCCTTATAGCATGACATACTTTAGAACATGTCCTTGACCATTTAAAATTTTTGAACACTTCCATAATAGTTGTTCTCAACCTTCCAACCTTTCAAGGATAGTATAACTTCGTCCCTCTTTTCGTCTGGTAGTATTTCTTAACTACCTTTATTGTTATCCAATCGTCCATCTTGCCTATGACATCATATCTTACATAACTGTATCGGTTTTTCTTACCTACTCATCTTTTCCCAACTTCTCTATTGGGTCTTTCCAGTTCTAATTATTGGGTTTCCTGATGACTTACCGACACGATGGAATTCTTCCCTTCTTATGTTCTCTCTCATTTCCAATGGCGTCCTTTCCTCAAGGGCTTTCCCTTTTCTTAATCCACTCTTACTCTTTCGTGGTCATTTCATGATTTTTTATTTCGAGATAATCCCTTTTGGTCTATGTGTTGATTCCTTTGTTTGGGGAAGTACCCTTCTTACGATTTTGTTCTCTACTATGTCTCTCATAGTAGAGACTTCTACCTTAGGAGCTACATGCTCAACCTTCTTATCACTCCTTGAAGGGTTATTTCTTCCTTTCTTCACAACCCTTTCTATATTAGGGTATTTTCCTACTTTGAATTCTTCTCTATCTAAAATTTCCATTTCATCCCTTATTCCTTACTTGAGACACTTCCGATTATCGGTCTTATAACATGTACTCCACACTATGCCCAGTCGTCCTCTCTTTAGGCTCCATCAATTGAGCATAAACCTCCACTAGTCTTGATGTTAATGATCATTTACTTTAATCACTTCTTAACTGAAGGGTTTACTTTTCCATGGGTTCTTAGATGTACTTTCTTCTATTTTCTTTTTATGGGCAGTCTACCCCTTTCTTACTCATACGTCATCTTTTGATGTTGTCTTCCTACTTACCCGTTACTTGGGTTTAACTTACTCCTTGAACCCTCAAGAGTACTTTTCCTTTGTACTTGATCTTTCTATCTCAACCAACATATCATTTATGATCTTATCTTCTTTTCCCCTTTCATTGGTTCCATTACTTCTTAGTTGGGACATGTATGTCTTTCCAAAGTCTCCTTCCTTGGTAGGATTTATACTCCTTTCTCCCAAAATTCTCTTCTCTTTTGTTATTGAGAACATCTAAGCTTAAATGATATCCTTTGATGCCATCCTCTCCTAATTGCCTTTACTCTTGAAACCTTACGTGAACTTCTTTTATACCTCATCTTCATTCTCGCTTGTTCCCAGTACCTATCTATTTCTTTTAGGTGGAGTTCACATCCTCTTTGTTTCAAGATCTCTTGATCATCTTGCAGAAGGCTTGCTTAACCTTCTTATGGCTTTTGGTCGTTACTCCTGTCTTAGACATTGATCTCTTTAAGGATTTCCGTCATCCTTATTTTCCAAATGCTTTTGGCATTTCCACCTCTCCCTTCTTTACTGGAGTTTTGACCTTCATAAGGGCCAGTTCGTTAACTGCCTCGATCCTATTATCCTCCTAGTTTAATTATTTTGAGATAGTTGTCTCTCAAGTCTTCTTGTCCTTAATATCCATCCCATTGCCCTATTTAGGGTGTAGTCCTTACTACTTCCCGACCCTTCTTAAGATGTCGTTTATTCTCCTTAACTATCTTGTTGTTATTAGTTATTTCCTTCAGCTAGGTTTGTCTGAAATCCCTATTTGGCTTCTTTGCTCTTCTAGAGCAGGTAACACCTGGCCATCTAGGTACGTCCTTAACCGCATATGCCCTTTAACGAGGTTTCTTATTTCGGTACAAGCCTCTTATGGATCATCTGTCAGTTACTTAGCTTGGGAAATTTTCTTTCATGGTCTCAACTCCTATATTTATCCTTCTTCGAGAAGTTTCTCATTGTCAGGGAGTTCCTAATAGTCGTGTCCTACCTATCATTAACACTTTCAAGGGTACTAGTATATTCCTCCAGGTTCTCTTCTTATCATACTTCTTTTCTTCTCCCCTCTCTCTTTGTCTTATCCTAAAGTGGATTAGCACCTTCTATGCTCCTAATTCTTTCTTACTTTCCTCTTGATCTGCTTCCACTCCACCGATTTCCCTTGGGGCAGCCCAACTCTTCTTGGTTTCCTAACTCTTATATATAGGGGCTCTTCTTAACTCCTGATGGTCCTTATGCTTTTACTACTCCTGCACCCTTTGATGCTTATTTCCTTTATACTGGACTTCACACTCTTCTTCTTCCTTTCCTTAGTTGGAGTATGTCCTTCCTGATCAACTTTAGGTATATTCCTCTAGAACTTCTTTCACAGTCTTGTTGCCTTTTTGTAGGGAACTTATTTGGCTATCTTTAAGGTTTGGGTTAACTAGAGGTGACCCGTAGTTTTATTCCTTAGGTATACTCTCATTTTTGTTAGTTGTACTTGTCATTATTAAGGAAATTAAATTTTAATCAAGGAAAAACCGAACTTTCATTCATTCCAAGAGATTTACTATTTCCTAGTCCCTTGGGGTCATAGGTTGGGAGTTTGCCTCTGAACGGTTGTAGGATTCACGGTTTGAAGGTTTTGAGGAACTGGTTGAAGTCCATCCATATTCCCTTTGAATTTCCCATATGGGATGAACTTCATGAATGGCCTCAAGTCCGTACCTTCTCAACACCTCTGCCTCGCACTCATATGTCCACTTCATCCATTGAGAAGGATTGAAGTTGGATTGAGCAGGTGGGGGTGCTTGGTGGACTTTCATGAAGGTGGCGTGGGCATCCCAATAGTTGTCCCAAGCCTCCTTCTTAGTAGGAGTCCTCCCCGGTTGTTGTGGGGCTGAAGGATGTGTTGTTCTCCTTGGAGGAGGGTTAGGTTCTTCCTGCCTTGGAGTAGGATATGTGATGCCTTTTAGCTCTAGTAGGGCTCCTAAGAGTTTCCTTGGGCCTACTAGACCTTCTCGACAGGAGCTCGAATAGCTCTAATAGGCCAAGGGCCTCGGTTTTTGAACTTGGGGGCTAAATGCCCGATTTTGAAAATCTCTTACAGTGGGCCCAAGGCCAGTTGGCACGAGTAGGAGCTCGTAAACGAACATGATATATGTGCCATAAAACTTAATAAGTGAATTGTTTGGCCATGGTACCAAGATAGGACCGACATGCTCAGTCAACTAGCGGCAGTGCGACATGACAGGTCGACGGACTAGTCAAGACAAACAACTGCAGGTTGGGTTGAGAGTCGGGGACATTGGACTAGTGGCACCACAGAATACATGGCAATATAAGAAAACATTGTTTGTGCATGCACTATGAGTACGGGATCATCAAGATGCTCATGAGGGGTAGTGATGCGTCCTAAGGGCACTGGACGACCTGGTGGCTATAAGGGCAGTTCGTTGTTCTAGTTGTCTGTGCGAAATCTGGAGTAGCACCAAGTGCATGAGACTGGGGTGGGGACAGGATGAGGTATCTGTCCTCATACGTACACAAAGAAGTGATTTCGGGATTGTGGGTCGGATGTCGCGTGCATCCACTCATTCCTAGGGTAGAAGTGGTCGTACTTCTATCCAGGTGGCAGGAAAAGTTGCTCCGAAGCCACTGGCGGGTTCAGTAGTGATACTGACTTGCGAATGTGTGTAACCTTCATGATGAAGGATGTGTGTTGGGTGATGACACACCGTGGTAACTAAGAAATAATGGAAAAACCCGAATTTTTAAATAAAGGGATTTTTGAAAACAAAGAAGTCTGGCAAACTCCATATAAGTTTTTTTCTTAAAAGTCAAAAGCTTTTAAAAACCCATTTACTGAGTAATCGTCCTCACCTCCTCCCTTATATCCCTTTCAGGAAATCCCGGAAATCCTCCCCTTTAAAGACCGTCAACTAAGATGCATGTAAAACAGGTATGTAAAGTTTTAAATTTCATGCAGTTTTGATTATGCTATTCCAGGAAAAAGGTGCAGGTTAAAGGACGCCTTACTCTTTACGGTTTACAATAAGGGGAAACCCTTTAATAAACCGGGAGGGTGGCAGGTTGATCACGAGGATCTGACCAAACCGGGTCGGGGCGCGATAACTAGAGTGGTATTAGAGCCTGTTTCCTCAAATACATAATCAAGACTATAAAATATTGTAACTAATATGATTTATCCTAAAATTTTTAGATGGCTCCTAGGAGAGGAACCAATAAAACTAGGAATGGCTCTACTCGAAACCTTTTCTTCGTAGGAAGACAACCCTAGAAGCTTCCCAAATGCCTAAAGCATGGCAGGAATCTCAAAAGAGCAAATGAGGAAGTATCCTAAGGAATGGTGACAGGACCTATTGAGGTCACAACTCTAAGTATAAAGGAAGCCAAGCGTGAAGCCATAGAAGGGGGCATACAACCTTATATAGTAGGATGCTTATCAAGAATCTCATAGCTCCATAGTTATTTGGTGACCATTTTCTATAATAATGCCAAAAAAAAACCCCAACATAATGTATTACTCTATTAATAAAGTACTCCAAATTCCTAAAAACCCTATCCCTCAAATGATGTGATCTTCAAGGAAGACTCAAAAAAAAAAAAAACTTTCACTGTATCTAGACTTAAGGACGAAGGAGCACCAAAACTAACAACTCCCAAGAAAACGCTAGGAGGAACTACTTTTGTTCATGTAATTACAAGCATGAATGATAGGGAAACTGCGTGGAGAAGTGCCCAACACTACAAAGGACAGGAATCAAGTTAACCTAGAGGGGAATAGGACACGAAGTGAAAAACTATCCCACATCACCAGGAGTCAGGACAATATTTTCCAAGAATAAATGCCCCACAACTATAGGAAATTCGAAAGGATACCATCCCAAGAAATATGACTCCATTTGCAACCACATATAAGAGAAAACTCTTCAAAATCTTAGTAAAGTGGTAAGAAGGAAAAAGGGGTAAAGGTTGGACCTCAATAAAACCACATACGGAACAAAGGATAGCTAAAGAGAATTCCCCCTTTAAGAAGAAAATCCAAACAATTTAGGAGCAAAGAAAGGAGTACATCTACAACAGAAGACAAGATGAACACTTGATGACAAACGGGACGTATTGGGATTACAGGAATAAATCACCTTGGAAAAAGCAACTATGCCAAATAGGAAGTTCGGACCAACAAAACAAGAGAAAGCAAGTTGTTACAATAAGATAGTTAGAGGGAACAAATGACACCCTAAGGAAGACCTCGAAGTAGAAGGGGCTACACCATAAAAAGGTTAGTGAGATGGACATTAAGGACAAGAGTACTTGAGAAAAAATTGCCCTAAGAAACTTAGACCAAAGGAATGGTGGAGGCGAGACAGTTAACAAACTAATACATGGGAAAACCATAATTTGAGTTCCAACAAAGAAGAGAGGGGCGAAAAGGCTAAATACTCGGGAAAAGAAGGATGAAAGAAATCCTTAACAGAACCAAAGGCCAAATTAACCAAGAAAAAAAATAGGCAAGCCTCTCACATAATTATTAAGAAATCTTGAAACAAGGAAGATTTGAACGCTCCATAAAGAAATAAACTATGAAAGTAAACTTTAGAGGGATGCATACGACTAACTATCGTTGAAGGAATTTTGATGGGTGGATGGACATAATGTGGAGTGCAAGGAACCAACCCTTAATTGGGAAATGTTTCAAAGGAAGGAAGTATCGTGATGGCCCAGTGTGACCTACTTGGAGAGAGCAGGAGAACCAAACAATAATTTTAGGATGAACAAGAGATTTTGAAACAAGAAGGATGTGAACCCTCCTTAAATGGAAATAAGTTAATGGGTTAGCATCAAAAAGATGTTGTGACAAGTATGAATGAGTGGACAACCCATACTAAGGTAATAAAGTAAAGAATGTTCGAGAAAAATTGGGAAAGTAAGTCCTCCAAATAAGATGTGGCTAAGGAGGAATAACCGCAATTGGTAAGACGGGTCATAGTCCACACGCGCATATGAAGCTTAAAGAGTGGAAGACCGAGCATAGGGTGGAATGCACAGAATAAAACCAATAATCGGAAGTATCCCATCTAAGGAATAAGGGATAAACAAAAGTTGTGGATAGAGAAGGATCCAAAGCAAACATATGTCCTAACATAGATAAGGGTGCGAAGAAAGGGAGAAAGAACCATACAATGAATGATAAGGAGGTTAAGCATGTAACTCCAAAGATGGAAATCTCTATTTTAAGGGACATAGTAGAGAACAAAACTAGAAGGAGGGAACCTTAACAAGCAAAGTAATCGACACATAGATTAAAAGAAATTATTGTAAAATGAAGAATCATTAAGTGATTATGAGTAAGTAAAAGTGGATTAAGGAAAAAGGAAAATCCCTTGAATAAGGAATGCCAAGGATTTAAGAAGGAAAGTATCCTAGTTTGTTGGTAAACTATTGGGAAACCAAATAATTGGCACCAAAAAAACCCAATAAAGAAGTTGGGAAAGGACGAGTGGGTAAGGAAAACTGACACGGTTATGTAAGACATGTTGTCAAGATACGAATGATAATTCGATAACTGTAAAGGTAGTTGAGGAATACTACCCAATTAAAGGAGGGATGAAATTATATAGTCCCTGGAAGGCTGGAAAGTTGGAAACAACCCTAAAAGAGGTATTGTAGGAGTCTGATCGACTGAGACATGTTCAGAACTATGTCATGTAAATAAGGGACATATAAGCACCAACAATCCCGAGAAAAATGTAACTCGACTAAGAAGGAGTCAGTTGGTAAACATAACAAGTTCAAACATAAATTTGACCAAAGTTGTAATCAATGACGGATGAAGGATGGGTCAAATTGGGACGAAAGAATAATAACACAAAAAACCTGTGAACACAAGTATGTAATGCTTGAAAGAACGTCGAGCCAGGGGTTTCAACGATGAAGAGAATAACTAGAAAAAGGAAAGATTGGGCACCTTGGAACTCCCAATCCTGAAATCTTGAGTAAAATTCCCAAAAGGAAGAACCTTCTCCTAAATAAAGGGAGATGCGAACCTAAGAATATACATTAGGATTAATGAGCCATACACGCCTCATTATTTTAACTCCATGGAAGGAGTAAGCATGATAAATGAAAAGAAATTCCTTAGATGAATGATTATGGGGACTAAGCGAAAGAGTAATCGAAGTGTTAGCATGTCAAGAAAACCCGAGTTAACATTAAGGGAAATTATTCCAGATGTGGAATATATTGGTTAAGTTTTGGGGACAAAACTCCTAAAAGGAGGGGAGAGTTGTAAACCCCGCACTTTTGAGTTAAGGAAAATTAGGAAAAGAACTGGTCAAACCAAGTAAGAAAACCAAGACAATTTACAAACCCGATCATTTGGGAACAAGCAATTTGGAAATTTACAACTTCCGAGTTTATTAAACCTTGGAAAAGAAACTTAACACAAATTAGAACAGAAAAACCAAATTGGTTCAAGTGAACAAGAGTCCATAAGAACTCTAAAGTTAAGCATGTCTGCCCGAGAGTATTGTGAGGATGGGTGACTTCCTAGGAAGTATGATTTTTTGTAACACGAAATTTCAGTCAAAAATTTTTATGCGAAGATACAACTTATCATAAATAGCCATAAATTAATATATATTTAATTATTGTAATTAATAACAATAATTTAATACCGAAATTAAATTATTGGAATTAATACAAATAATTTAATAGCGAAATTAAATTATTGGAATTAATACCAATAATTTATGGCAATATTAATACTAGTAATAAATCTCTCCCATTTTAATATACGGTTTTACACCTATATAAAGAGGTTATCCCCATTCTCCTCACACCTGAACACTTCTCTCTCTCTCTCTAATGCTCCATTTCCCGGTGAAGCTCGAACTAGAGTTTCGACTTGAACAAAGGTCGGGCTCTTTAGAACCGGGGAGAAGACAGTTATCTAATAGCAAACTCCAGTCAATCCGAGAATCGTTGGAGAAGCGCCGACATGATAGAATAGTGAAGCAGCTCCGGCGGACCGAAGCTCCCCTATTTCGGCCAAGCTGAAATCGCCTATTTCAAGCCCTCCTCAGGCCAAACCAAGCCCTCCCAACACTTACTCAGCCATTCCACGGCCGAATTAGGATCAAAAGGTAAGCCAATTCGGCACCCCTTTATAATTTTCGATCGGTGCTAGAGAAAGAGTCGACCGAATTTCAATGACAAAATTCTAATCCAATTCTGCATCAATTGATGTGATTCTTGATTCTATGATGAACCTCAGGATGAGAGCTATCTGTCCAGATCGAAAGCTCGAACCGTTGTGCCTTCACATTTCTGAAGAATCGTATGAACATGTAGAAAATCAATTTAGACATCAATTTCAACAATTGGAAATGTTTGATGGGTCAATTTGATGAAATCAAATTTGGCTGTGTTAAGAAGTTGGAATTGGGGATTTTAGAAATTCAAAGAACCAAAATGAAATTTTATGAAATTGAGGGTCAATTGGGCATGAAAATAATGTTGGAGGACCAATTGAGGAATTTTGAAATTTTTGGGGCAAAATTTACCATTTTTGTAAAGGAGGGGTAAAATGGTAATTTTGGAAAAGTTGGAGGACCAAATTGGAAATTTGGGAAATTAAACCCCTTTTTGTGAAATGGAATAAATTGAGGTCCTATGATAAATTTTAGAAGTTTCGGGACTCAATTTGAGGAATAACTGGCATTTAGGACTTAAAGTTAAAGAGAAATAACTTTAGGGACCTAATTGCAAATAAATGAAAGCTTAACTTTCTCATTCATTTGGAATGAATGAAGGCGATTAGGCCGAAGGATAATGAACCAAGATATTCATGTCATGTAGGAGCGCAAAATACCGTGAACGCTAGCAAGGATAAGCTCGCATGAATACAAATAACCAGTCTAGTGGAATTCACGGCATTAACGGGTGAGTGGGTTTACTAACATCATACCCGGTTGGGATGATGAGCACAACTTAAAGATAAAAAAACCACTTACCAGTTGTGAGGCGAAATTTTATATCATACCCGGTAAGGGATGATAAGTACCTCGGTATAAAAATCCACTGTTTAGTGGTATTTTAATCATCACCACTTAGAGAAAGTGATGTGAAAATTATGCGAAAAAAACTACTTACTGGTTGTAAGTAGATCATACTCGGTTGGTATGATGAGACTTTCTCAAAGGAAGTTGAAAATCCATTCATCGGTTATTAACGGAGATGTCCTTATACCAGTTGGTATAATGGACAGTGAAAACCTATTTTGTCGGAAGTGTTCTCCCCTAACTGTGTGCCAATGCTAAAACAATTTGGAAGACATCCTCGACAGGAGCTCGAATAGCTCTAATAGGCCAAGGGCCTCAGTTTTGGAACTTGGGGGCTAAATGCCCTATTTTGAAAATCTTGTACAGTGGGCCCAAGGCTAGTTGGCATGAGCAGAAGCTCGAAAATGAATATGATATATGTGCCATAAAACTTAATAAGTGAATTGTTTGGCCATGGTACCAAGATAGGATCGACATGCTCAGTCAACTAGAGGCAGTGCGACATGACAGGTCGATGGACCAGTCAAGACAAACAACTGCGAGTTGGGTTGAGAGTCGGGGACATTAGACTAATGGCACCACAGATTACATGGAAATATAAAAAACATTGTTTGTGCATGCACTATGAGTACGGGATCATCAAGACGCCCATTAGAGGTAGTGATGCATCCTAAGGGCACTGGACGACCTGGTGGCTATAAGGGCAGTTCGTCGTTCCAACTGTCTGTGTGAAATCTGGAGTAGCACCAAGCGCATGAGACCGGGGTGGGGACAGGATGAGGTCTCTGTCTTCAGACGGACACGAAGAAGTGATTTCGGGATTGTGGGTTGGATGTCACGTACATCCACTCATTCTCAGGGTAGAAGTGGTCGTACTTCTATCCGGGTGGCAGGAAAAGTCATTCCGAAGCCACTAGCGGGTTTAGTAGTGATACTGACTTGCGAATGTGTGTAACCTTCATGATAAAGGATGTGTGTTGGGTGATGACACACCGTGGTAACTAAGAAATAATGGAAAAACCTTAATTTTTAAATGAAGGGATTTTTGAAAACAAAGGATTCTGGCACACTCCATATAAATATTTTTCTTAAAAGTTAAAAGCTTTTAAAAACCTATTCACTAAGTTGTCGTACTCACCCCCTCCCTTATATCCCTTTCAAGAAATCCCAGAAAGCCTCCCCTTAATGATCGTCAACTAAGATGTCTGTAAGATAGGTATGTAAAGTTTTAAATTTCAAGCAGTTTTGATTATGCTATTCCAGGAAAGAGGTGCAGGTTAAAGGATGCTTTACTCTTTACGGTTTACAATAAGGGGAAACCCTTTAATAAACCGGGAGAGTGGCGGGTTGATCACGGGGATCCGACCAAACCGATTCGGGGCGTGACACCACTGGTCCAATGGCCCCGAGCCTCAACTCATCCTACTGTTGTTTGTCTTGTCTAGTCCGAAGACCTGTCATGTCGCACTACTGCTAATTGACTGAGTATGTCGGTCCTATCTTGGTACCATGGCCAAAAAATTCAATTATTCAAGTTTTCATGGCATATATTTCATGTTTTTTTACGAGCTACTACTTATGCCAACTGCCCTATGGCCCATTGTTTGTGATTTTCAAAATTGGTCATAGTAGCCCCCAAGTTCCAAAACTAAGGCCTCCAGCCTAATAGAGCTATTCGAGCTCCCGTCAAGAAGGTCTCCCAAATCATTTAAGCAGTGGCACTCAATCAGAGGAGAGCACTTCTGACAAAAATATATTTTCAATAATCCATCATACCAACTGAGTATGAGGATATCTCCGCTCATTACCGATGAACAAGTTTTTCACTTCCTCCGAGTAAGTTTTATCATACCAACCGGGCATGATTTACTTACAACAAGTAAGTAGTTTTTCCGTGTCATTTTCACACCACTCGTCAAAGTTTTGATTTTTAAAATACCACTAAATAGTAGCTTTTCATTTCTGAGGTACTTATCATCCCAACCGGGTATGATATAAAAATCCCACTCACCTGATCGTGTAGTGAAATTCCACTATGTAGGTTTTCGTCCCTTGCGAGCTTAACCTCAGCTGGCATCCCCAATGTCTTGTGTTCCTACACAAAATGAACATTGTTGTTCATTATCATCTGACTTGTCACCTCATTCAGTATAAATGACTTAATTCACAATTGTTTTCCAATATTTGTAAATTGATCCCTAAAGTTTTTTTTCCTTTTTTACTTTAAGCCCCAAGTGTTGGTTTTTCCCCAAATTGAGTCCCGAAACTTTTAAAATTCCTCTTGGGATCTCAATTTACTCAATTTTATAAAAAAAAAGGGGTTCAAGTTTCCCAAATTCCTAATTTGGCCCCTAATTTTTCCAAAATTACCATTTTGCCCTTACTTTACAAAAATGATAAGTTTTGCCCCAAAAATTCTGAAATTTCTCAATTGGCCCTCTAACATTATTATCATGCCCAATTGACCCTCAATTTTATAAAATTGCATTTTGGTCCTTCGAATTTTCAAAAATTCCCAATTTCCTAAAATTTTTCCCCAATTTCAACTCCCTAACACAACCAAATTTGATTTCATCAAATTTTCCAATCAAACACTTATAATTGTTGAAATTGAAGTTGAAATTGAGATTCTACATCTTCATACGATTCCATAGCACTTTGAATAGTAAGTTTTAATGATGTAACGAGCTCAAACAGAGCTTCGCCGAAAAATAGACCGCATAGAGAGAAAGCTTCAATTGCTCACAGTGTAACTGACCTCTCCCTAATTCCAAGAAACCCAAACTCACCTTCTTTGGTTTAGAAATGACCTTATATCGAAGCTATAGTTCGAGTTTCACCGGAAAACTAAGTAGTTGAGAAAGAGTGAGCTATTCAGGTGTGTAGAGGATGAATGGAGAGGGGCTCTTTATATAGGGAGCTCAAGTTTTCCAAAATTCCCTTTAAGTCCACAATTTACTCAAAATTATATAAGGGGCTCAAGTTTTCCAAATTTCCAATTTGGTCCCCAACTTTTTAAAATTTACAATTTTGCTCCTATTTTCCAAAAATGGCAATTTGACCCCAAATGATCCAAAGATTGACCTGTTGGTCTTCCAACATCTTTCTCATGGCCAATTGCCTTCAAATTTTGGAAATTACAAAGAGGTCCCTCAATTTTTTGAAATTCCTAATTTTCCCCAAAATTTTCCCCAATTTCTCCACTTCAAATTGACCGAATTTGATTTCTTCAAATTGGCCATTCAATCGGGGTTAATTGTTTCAATTGGATGTATAAATCAGTTTCTACACTTCCATACGATTCAATTCAGCTTTGAACCAAATGATTTGTGTCCAAAATGAGCTCAAACGGAGCTTCATAGGAAAAATCATTCGTAGAGAGAGAAAGCTTCGAAAGATTACCGACGGAGGTGCGGCAGTCCGAGCTCTCTATTTGGGGAGGTAGCTCTCATCCTAAGGTTCCTTCTACGATCAATGATTGCTACAATTGATATCCAATCGAGGGAGAATTTCATCGGTAAAGTTTAGCACTTTCTCTCTCTAACTTCGACCGACAATGATAGAAGAGGGACGAATTGGCTTACTTTTCAGCTCTGTTGAGATTGTGTGAGGGTCGTGGGGCTGTCGGGGAGGCTTGGTTTGGCTAGGAGAGTGCTTAATTTGGCTGAATTCAGCTCAGCCAAAATAAGGTAGCTTCGGTCCTTTGGAGCCGCTTTACTGTTTGATTCCACCGATACTTTTCCATTGGTCCTTGGGTTGAAAAGAGGTCGTTGTTATATTGTTGACTTCCCTTGGAGTCTATAGGACCCAACCTTGCCTTTCAAGGTTGAGAAAAAGGCTTATATCGGAGCTCTAGTTCAAGCTATACCGAAAAATGGAGCAATTGAGAGAGAATGGAGATTTGAGGTATGTGGATGATGAATGGACCGAAGCTCTTTATATAGGGACCAATTGGCAATGAGAAAGATGTTGGGGGACCAATTGGTCAATTTTCGAAACATTTGGGGCCAAATTGCTTTTTTTTGGAAAGTAGGGGCAAAATCGTAATTTTAGAAAAATTTGGGACAAAATTAGAAATTTAGGAAACATGATCCCCTTACACAATTTTAATTAAATTAAGGGCCTAAGGAGGATATTGGAAGTCCTCGGGACTTAATTTGAGGAAAATTTAACACTAGGCACCTAAAGTCAAAAGGTATAAACTTTAGGGACCTAAGTGTAATAAATAAAAAATTTGGGCATAAACGCCCATACGTGAGAAAACGAAGGCTATTATATTGAACACTCATTATGATGATACTCAAATCATGTAGGGACACATGTGACCAAAATGCTAGCAAGACAAAGCTCGTGTGGACTTGTAAGCCAACTTGGGACAAACACGTCATAGTCACTAGGTTAGTGGGACACAATAAATGTAAAACCCGTGCTTTTATAATAAGAAAACTAGGAAAAGAACTGGTAATTTGCAAAAAGAAAATTGAGTCAGTTAATAAATCTTAATCGATAGAGAAGGGGCAATTTGGGAAATTTACAAATCCTGAGTGGCTCAAATAGATATAAAAACCATGGAATGGGACTTTGGGATGAATTAGAAGAGAAAACCAACCCGATTCAGGTGAACCAGACCTAAACAGGATTGAACCAATTGGAACCCTCTTTGAACCTATTTCTAAATTCATTTTGTAAGTGGCCTAAAATATTTAAATTGGGGAAATGAAGCCACCATTAGATAGAGAATGAATTTAGAAATTTTTATTTTTTAAAAACTCGGTCGAATCGGGCTTGAACCGGATGGTTTAAGCTTGGAACCCAGTTCATACGGGTCCGGTCCAGTTCGGAACAAGGTCATCTTCTTCCTCTAGATGACAAAACTGTTCATTCGCCGAAAGAATGGTCAGTACTGGCAAAGATGAATCATTTCTAGGGGAAGTCAGCTATCTGATAACACCCTCCATTCAATCCAAGGACCGCTGGAGAAATGCCAGCGGAATCAAATAGTGAAACAGCTCTGACGGACCGAGGTTGCCTTGTTTTGGCCAAGCTGAAATCGGCCGAATTCAGCACTCCTCAAGCCAAACCAAGCTCTCCCAACATCCTCATAGCCCTTAGACGACCTCAACTAAGCTGAAGGGTAAGTCAATTATGCCCTACTCAATTGTTGCAGGTCGGAGTTAGAGATAGAAACTATAAAATATTACTAATTAAATTCTCCTTCAATTTGGGGTCAATTGTAGGAATACTTGATCCTATAAGATACCTCAGGAATAGAGCTATCTTCTCTGATAGAGAGATCGAACTATCGCCCCTCTAACGGTAAGCTTTCGAAGCTTTCTCTCTCTACGCTTAGTTTTTTGGCGAAGCTCAGTTTGAGCACAATTCGGACCCAAATGACACGGTTCAAAGCTCAATTGAATCGTATGGAATGTAGAAACTGATCCATACCTTCAATTGGATATTAAACTTGAATGAATGGTCAATTTGATGAAATCATATTCGACCAATATGAAAGGGGAAAATTAAAAAAAATTGGGAATTTCGTAAAATTGAGGGACTAAATTGTAATTTCCCAAAATTGAGGGCCAATTGGCCATCAAAAATGATATTAGAGGACCAATTGGTTGGTTTTTGGAATTAATTGGGGTCAAATTGCCATTTTTGTAAATTAGGGGCAAAATGGTAATTTATGAAAAGTTGGGGACCAAATTGGAAATTTGGAAAACTTGAGCCACTTAAACAATTTTGAGTAAATTGAGGACCCAAAGTGAATTTTTGGATGTTTTGGGACTCAATTTGGGGAGAAGTTAACCTTAGGGACCTAAAGTCAATGAAAATGAACTTTAGGGACCTAAGTGCAATTAATTGGAAATTTTGAGCTTAGTCGTTCATATGTGAGGAACAAAGGTTGTTATGTCAAATATTAATAGATAAGGATATCCAAATCATGTAGGAGCACGAGGGACTGGAACTCCAACAAAAGAAGATCACGTCAACTTGGAAAACCAACCGAGGACAAATACATCACAATTAACGGATGAGTAGGCTTACTAACGTCATACCCGGTTGGGATGATTAGCATAGTTTAAAGTTAAAAACCACTTATCGGTTTTGAGTGGGTTTTATTCACATCATTCCTGGTTGGGATGATCAGCACCTCAAAAATGAAAAACCACTTCCATGTGGAATTTTAACATCACACTCGATTGGAGTGATGTGAGAACTACATAGAAAAACTACTTATCGGTTGTAAGTAGAGAGATCATACCTAGTTGGTATGATAGACTTCCAAGAAGGAAGGAGAAAACCCGATTGCCGGTTGTAAGCGGTGAGGTCATCACACCTAGTTGGTGTGATGAGTTGAAAGGTTATTTTGTTATAAGTGTTCTCCTCTAACTGTGTGCCAATTTTTAAGTTTTTTGGAAAACCTTCTTGACGAGAGCTGGAATAGCTTAAATAGGCCAGAGGCCTCGATTTTGGAACTTTTGGGCTAAAATGCCCAATTTTAGAAAAATCACGTGCAGTGGGCCTCAGGCCAGTTGACACGAGCAGGAGCTTGTAAACAAACATATGAAATGAAAGCAATGAAAACTTTTAATGAAATGGATATGTGTTTCCGCCATGGTACCAAGACATGACCGACACACTCGATGAACTGGCAGCAGTGCATCAGGGCCCGGTTGACAGACCGGTCTAGACAAACAACTGCAGGTCGAGTTGAGGGTCGAGGTCATTGGATCAGTGGCACCAAAGATAAATGGCTTTGTGGAAAATAATTGTTTGTGCATGCACTTTAGGTTCGGGACCATCAAGACGCCCAAGAGGGGTAGTGATGCTTCCTAGGAGCAACTAGACGACATAGTGGAGATAAGGGCAGTTTGTCGTACCAGTAGTCAAGGAAGCTCGACGTAGCTTCATGCACATGAGGCCGAGGTGGGGTCAGGATGAGGTCTCTATCCTCACATGGACACAGAGTTGATATTGGGTTTGAGGTTCGGATGTCATGAACATTCACTCAAACCCAGAGTACAATTGGACAGGCTTCTATCTTGGTGGCCGGTAAAGTCGCTCTGATGCCACAAGTGGGTGCAGTAGACGGACTGCCCTGCGAATGTGTGATCCCTTCTTGATGAAGGGCATGTGTTGACTGTTAAACAAACCTAATGTGGATAATGAGGAAAAGAATTTTGAAAACCGAAATTTGAGGAAGAAATGTTCTTAAAGGAAACTAAGGAGTCTAGCACACTCCAAGCAAAAACTGTTTTTATGAAAACTCATTCCCAACATCCATTCACTGAGTTGTCAAACTCACACCCTCCCTTTACCTCTTTTCAAGTAATTAAGGGAAAACAAACCTTAAGACTTCCCTGTAGTTGAACCTGCAAGACAAGTATGTGAGATTTTTAATATATTCAGTTTTGATTAATGTTATTCCAAGAAAGATACAATTGAAAGGATGTCATACTCCTCAAGGTTGAGAAGGAAAATCTCTTCATAAACCATGAGAGTGGCGGGTTGCTCACATGGATCTGAACAAACTAGGTCAGGGCATGACAATAAATGTCATTCTCAGTTGGGGTGATGAGCATCTTTTCTAAATTGAAAGCCACCGTGAGTGGGCTTAATTATACATCATACCCGGTTGGGATGGTGAGTACTTTATAAATGAAAAACCACTTATGAGTGGGATTATTTCACATCATACCCGGTTGATATGATGAGTTTCCTTAACGAAAGGAGACCCCGTCTACCAGTTATAAGTGGTGATATCATCACACTTGGTTGGTGTGATGAGTTAAAAATAAATTTTTGTCAGAAGTTTTCTCCCCTAACTGTGTGCTAATGCTAAAAACATTCGGGAGACCTTCTTGATAGGAGCTAAAACTGCTCTCATAGGCCAGGGGCCTCGGTTTTTTAACTCATGGGGCTAAATGCCCAGTTTTGGAAAAACATGATCAGTGGGCCCAAGGCTAGTGGGTACGAGCTGAAGCTCGTAAACAAACTTGATTAAGAAGAACCATGAAAATTTCTAATGAAATTAGTTGTGTGACTTCACTATGGTATCGAGTCAAGACCGACAATGCTCGATGGACTGGCCATAGTGCGTTAGGGCTAGGTCAACGGACCGACCTAGACAAACAGCTGCAGGTCAGGTTGAGTGTCAGGGTTGTTGGACCGTTGGCAACAAAGATGATGGCAATATGTGAAAAACTCTTGTTTGTGCATGCACTTGTGGTACGAGACCATCAAGATGCACTTGTGGACACAAAGTATTTTGGGTCTAAGGGTCGAATGTCTCGGACATTCACTCAAACTCCAGGTAGAAGTCAAGGACTTCTATCAGGGTAAATGGTAAAGACGCTCCAATCCACAAGTGGGTGCAGTCATCGTAACCGCATCTTGTGATTGTGTGTACCCTTCCTAATGAAGGGCGTGTGTTGTTTTTCTAAATGCCTCTCGAGGCAAGGGGATGGGCTAAGAGAGCTAAACACACCTAATATTAAAATGGGAAAATGGTTTCGAGATATGAGAATCCCTGGAAAAAGGAACGGTAGACCTTGGAAAAAGGTTTTGGAAAAGAAATTGAATTTGAGGAAACCCTTTTTTAAAAAAAAATGTTCCCCTTGGCAAGGAAAATTAAAGATGATTTGAAAGCTCACTATCAACACCCACGCATTGAGTTGTAGAACTCACCCCCTCCCTTTTACCCCTTTTTGGTAACCGAGGAAAAACCAAACTTAAAGACCCCTTGTATTGGACTGTAAGACATGTATGTTTGTTTTAATATATTCAGTTTTGTATAATGCTATTCCAGGAATGACAGAAAAAAGGATACATTATTTCTCACGGTTTAGAAAAGGGTGAAACCCTTCATGGACCAAAGGGAGTGGCGGGTTGCTCACGGGGATCCAACCAAACCGGGTCCGGGCATGACAACTTGAGTGATATCAAAGTCAGGTTCCTCGAATGCATTATCAAGACTATATAACATAGTAACTAAGAGAAATAAGTTTTAAAATTTATAGATGGCTCCCAAGAGAGGAACTAAGAGAACTAGAACCACAATCACTAACACTGCCCAAAACCCCATCCCTGTAGAAACTCCCAGAAAAGCCCCAACGGGTCCACCTGGACTAAGCTCGGAACATCATAGGTTGTATGAAGACTTCACTCGAGTGTTTGGAAGGCCCAACCTCACTCTCGAGGTGGATATCAACTCACGAGTTGAGCCCGAGGAAGTACAATCCCATCCCACTTCTATCAACATCCCTCCTCTAATTGATATCCCCAAATACCTCAAGACCCTTCGTCAATTAGAATGTAAGTCGTTCCCATGAAAGAAGGATGTTGGAGTAGTTATGGACTGACTGGCCAACAATATGAAACTCATGGAAATAATCAGGATCTCACGAGAAGAAATGGTGATCCTAGTAGAATTCTTCCTGGAAGCTAGCGTGAAAAGGTGGTGGGTCAACGTTAGGAGCCTACACACCACCACACCCACCTGGGAGAGATTCAATGAGAGGTATTTAGAGCAATACTTAGCTCCACATCTGATCAATGAGAAGAAGCAAGAATTCTTCTGACTCTAACAAGGATCCCACACTATCTCAGAGTATGAGACTATATTTATTGAGCTAAGACCTTTTGCTCCAAATTTAGCCGAACCGGTAGATATCTGCCAATGGTTCATGGACGGTCTCAACATGGACATATGAGACCGGATGGGAGTACTAGGATGTCCCATGAATTTGGCTGATGTCATCAGCATGGCCCATGAATGTGAGCGTCTGGTACAGACAAGATGCCACCAGATAGAATAGGTCGGCTGGAAAGAGGAAGGAGGCTAGAACAGCCAGAGAGGTCAAAAGGAGCCAGGTGGGTAGTGATGGGGGACAAAAATGGGGTTCCTTAGGAGAAATGAAGGTTATCATGCCCAAAGGAAGGCAAGTACAACCCCACAAAGGAAAAGACCCTATTGCCCCAGGTGTCGAAAAAGCCATGAAGGGTCATGTCGAGCATGCTTTGAATGCGGATAGCTCAAACACTTTGCAAAGAGCTGCCCAGCTCTTCGAGGCAATACACAATGGAGTACCCATCAAGGGAACCCAAGGGAATTAGATGGGAGGAGGGGGCAAGACATAGCCACTACATTGATGGTACCGACCAAAGTATACAACCTCACCTAGGAGGAAGCACGGAAGGATCCTAGTACCACAGCTAGTACTTACCAAAATTTCCCTGGACAATATAGCCAAAACCATGCAATACGTTATCATATAATAAATGAAATTTCTATTCCCTACAAAAAAAAATAAACTCATGATGAGATATAAGTAGGAGAAAAATCCAAAGGACGTATCCACCAAATTTCCAAAGAAAGGGAAACGGGAAGGATGGCTTCCAAGAATGTCATGAAGTAGATTTAAGGTTAGATGCCCTTAAGGGAGAATGAAAAAGGAATTCTAAGAGAGAAGGGGAAGAATCCTCCCAAGGAAGGAAACCTCGTGGAGGCATACATGTCCCAACTAAGAGGTAATGGAACCAAGTGATGAGGGATGAGGAGATGAATTTGCAAATGAAGTGCATGCTGAGGTGAAAGAACCAAGGGAAGCATACTAGGAGGACCCAAGGAGTAAGTTAAAGCCAAGGAATGGGTAAGTAGGAAGATAGCATCAAAACATGTTGTGACAAGTAAGAATGGGCGGACTACCCATAATAAGAAAAAAAGGAAAGAATGTCCGAGAAACCTTGGAGAAGTAAGCCCTCCAATTAAGAAGTGATTAAGGGGAATAACCACTATCATCAAGATTAGTTGTGGTCAACACTCGCTTAATGGAGCCTAAAAAGTGGTCGGTTAGGCATAATGTGGGGTACACAATATAAGACTCAATGATCGGAAATTCCTCAGAAAGGAAGTAAAAGGGCGAACTGGGAAATTAAGGTCGGTTAAGGATTAAAGATTGGTGAAAGCTCAAATTCAAAAGGGTGTAAAAATGTGAAGGAAGGAAACCTTCAAGGATTGGTAAGAAGGTCGAACATGTAGCTTCTAAGGTGGAAGTCTCTACTTTAAAGGATATAGTAGAGAATGAAACCATCAAAAGGGAACTACCCAAACAAAGTAATCGACACATAGACCGAAAGTGATCAACTTAGAATAAGGAACCGTAAAATGGTCATGAGTGAGTAAGGAAGGAATGAAGAAGGGAATCCTTGAGTAAAGGATGCCATTGGAAGATGCGTAAGGACATAAGGAAGGAAAAATCCCAAACATGTCCGTAAGTCAAGAAGTAATTGGAAAACCAATAAGGAAGTCGGTAAAGGACAAATAGATAAGGAAAATTGACACCATTATGAAAGACATGATGCCAAAGGTAAAAGGATGATTGGATAACGGTGAAGGTTGTCGAGGAATACTACTAGATGAAAAGAAAGGATGAAATGATACGATCCCCAAAAGGTTGGAAAGTCGAGAACAACCATCAAGGAAATGTTCTAGAATTATAATGGAGAAAGATAAGTTCTAGAACATGTCATGTTGTAAGGGACATGTAGGTCCAATAGTCCCAAGAAAATGTGACTCAAGTAAGAAAGAGTCAGTCAATTAAGTATGACAAGGTCAAACATAAAACTTGGAGTGGAGTTGTAATAAACAAAAGATGGAGGAAAGATCAAAATAAGGTAAAAAGATCACATCAAAACCCATAGGGTTAAGGATGAAGAGTCTAAAAGGATGTTGAGCTAAAGAGCATCAACGACCAAGAAAATAAATGGAAACGAGGAAGATCGGACGTTTATGGAACATCTAACCCAATGACATGGATAAGAACTCTTAAGAAGAAGAGCCTTACCCTAAACAGAGTAAGAAATGGACCTAAGGATGTACCTTTGGACCAATGGGTAAGACATGCCTAATGATGATAAACTCCATGGAGTGAGTAAACAATTGAAAGGAAAATAATTTCTTAGGCATGTGGTTTAAAGGGGTGAGGTGAAGGAACCACCAAAGTGGCAACATATCAAGCAAACCCCAAGAGGACATCAAGAAAAAATTACTCCTAATGCAAAGGATTGCTGACTTAGTTTTGGGGACAAAACATCTAAAAGGAGGGGAGAGTTGTAAATACCATCCTTTAAAGATAGAAAACCGAGAAAAGAACCGATCAATTCAAAAGAGAAAATTGAGCCGATTAACAAACCCAAACCGGTAAAGAAAGGGTGAAAAGGGAAATTGGAAAATCCCAAGGGACTCAAAGAATCATAAACATCATGGAAAAGAACCTTGAAATAAATGGGAAGAGAAAACCATACCAATTCAGGGTGAAACGGACCTGAATTGGTTTGAACCATACTTGAACTGGTTTCTAAATTCATTTTCTTTGTGGCTTAAAATGTTCAAATTGGAAATTGAAGCCACCATTAGATAGAGAATGAATTTAGATTAATTTAGAAATTTTTTAATTTTGAGAAAACTGGTCAAATCAGGCCTGAACCGGCCGATTTTTACAATTGAAACCATTCGGACAGGTTTGGAACAGTGTTGTCTTCTTCATCAAGATGACAGTATTGTTCATTAATGTAGAAAACTTCCTTCTCCAACAAAGGAATATTTGCTATGATCAAGGCATTTTTGGGCAAGGATAAGCTCGACCAAAATGGAAAATGATCAGGCAGAGGGACCCCGAGCTCCCTATATAAAGAGCTTCTCTCCATTCATCATCTACACACCTCAAATAGCCATTCTCTCTCAACTCATCCATTTTCCAGTGAAGCTCAAACCAGAGCTCCAACTTGGGCAGTTTTCTTACCCTCAGAAGGCAAGGTCGGGTTCTACAGACTCCAAGGGAAGTCAACTACCTGATAACACCTCCTTTCAACCTAAGGACCGTCAGAGAAGCATTGGTGGAATCAAACAGTGAAGCTGCTCCGACACACCGAAGCTACCCTGTTTTGGCCGAGCTGAATTCAACCTAATTTTGCCCTCCTCTAGCCAATCCAAGCCTCCTTAACACCTCCACGGCTCTCACACGGCCTCAATAGAGCTGAAAAGTAAGCTAATTCGGCCTTCCTCCGTAGTTGCAGATTAGTGTTAGAGAGAGAAAGTGTCGAATTTCACTAAATAAAATTCACCCTCAATTGGACTACAATTGTAGTGATTCTTGATCCTAGAAGAAACATTAAGACAAGAGCAACCTCGATCGAGAGCTCGGACCGCCGCACCTTTGACGGTAAGCTTTCTCTCTCTACAAATAATTTTTTGACGAATCTCCATTTGAGCTCATTTTATACTCAAATGCTGCAATTCAAAGCTTCATTAAATCATATGGAAGTGTAGGAATTGATCAATACCATCAATTGGAGCAATTAACGCTGATTGAATGGCCAATTTAAAGAAATCAAATTCAGTCAGTTTGAAGGGGAGAAATTGGGGGGAAATTTTGGGGAAAATTGGAGATTTTGAAAAATTGAGAGACCTTCATGCAATTTATAAAAATTGAGGACCAAATGGCAAGGAAAAAGATGTTGGGGGACCAATTAGTCAATTTTTGAAACATTTAGGGTCAAATTACTATTTTTGGAAAGTAGAGGCAAAACCATAATTTTTGGAAAATTAGGGATCAAATTGGAAATTTAGGAAACTGTAGCCCCATGCAAATTTAAAGTAAATTAAGGGACCAAGGAGGATATTGGAAGTCATCAGGACTTAATTTAAGGAAAATTTAACACTAGGGACCTAAAGTCAAAAGATAGGAACTTTAGGGACCTAAGTGCAATAAATCAAAATTTTGGGCCTAGACTCCCATACGTGAGAAAATGAAGGATATTATGCTAAACACTTATTGATAATGATACCCTAATCGTGTAGGGACATGTGTGACCGAAACGCCAGCAAGAGAAAGCTCACGTGGACTTCTAAGCCCACTAGGGACGAACGCTTTACACTCACTAGGTGAGTGGGACACTTTAAATACCATTCCCAGTTGGGGTGATGAGCATCTTTTCTAAATTGAAAGCCACTATGAGTGCTCTTAATAATACACCATACCCGGTTGGGATGGTGAGTACTTTATAAATGAAAATCCTCTTATAAGTGGGATTATTTCACATCATACCCAGTTGGTATGATGAGTTTCCTTAAGGAAAGGAGAAACCCGCCTACCGGTTGTAAGCAAAGATATCATCACACCTAGTAGATGTGATGAGTTAAAAATGAATTTTTGTCAGAAGTGTTCTCACTTGACTATGTGCCAATGCTTAAAACATTTGGGAAACCTTCTTGACGGGAACTAAAACTGCTCAAATAGGCCAGGGGCATCATTTTTTTTAACTCATGGGGCTAAATGCCCAGTTTTGGAAAAACACGTATAGTGGGCCCGAGGCCAATGGGCACGAGCAGAAGCTCATAAAAAAACTTGATTAAGAAGAGCCATGAAAAATTCTAATGAAATTGGTTGTGTGACTTCGCCACGATACCGAGTCAGGACCGAGAGTGCTCGATGGACTGGCAATAGTGTATTAGGGCCAAGTCGACGGACCGACCTAGACAAATAGCTGCAGGTCGGGTTGAGTATTAGGGTTGTTGGACCGTTGGCACCAAAGATGATGGCTATATGTGAAAAACTGTTGTTTCTACATTCACTTGTGGTACAAGACCATTAAGATGCCCTGGAGTAGTGATGGGTCCTAAGGGCTACTGGACGACATGGTGAAGATAAGGGCAGTTCACCGTGCAAGTCAGTCATGAAGCTCTATAAGCCTTTTGCTCATGAGACCGAGGTGGAGTTAGGATGAGGTCTCTGTCCTCATACAGACATGAAGTATTTAGGTTCTGAGTGTCAAATTTCTGGGATGTTCACTTAGATTTTAGGTAGTAGTTAGAGACCTCTATTAGAGTGGATGGTAAAGATGCTCCGAACCACAAGTGGGTGCAGTCGTCGTAACTACATCTTGCGAATGTTTACCATTCCTAATGAAGGGCATGTGTTATTTTGCTAAACGCCTCCTGAGGCAAGGGGATAGGCTAAGAGAGCTAAACACACCTAATATGGAAATGGGAAAATGGTTTCGAGATTTGAGAATCCTTGGTAAAAGTAATGGTTGAACTTGGAAAAAGGTTTTGGAAAAGAAATTAAATTTGAGGAAACCCTTTTTAAAAGAAAATGTTACCCATGGCAGGGTGAATTAAAGTTGTTTTGAAAGCTCACTCTCAACACCCTCTCACTGAGTTGTATAACTCACCCCTCCCTTTTACTCCTTTCAAGAAACCGAAGAATAACGAAACTTAAAGACCTCCTTGTATTGGAACTGTAAGATAGGTATATATGTTTTAAGATATTTAGTTGTGTATAATGCAATTCCAAGAAAGACAGGAAAATGAGCGCCTTACTCCTTACGATTTAGAAAAGAGTGAAACCCTTCATGGTATAAAGGGAGTATTGGATTGCTCACGAGGATCTGTTGGGCCGAGGTTGGGATGTTGGACTTGTTGGGCCGAATAGCTACTAAGCCAAAGCCAGGTTGTCGAACCTGTTGGGCTGGTGCGCATGGGTCGATGCCAAGCCAACAAACCCTTGAGCTAGAGGGCCAGAGATAATGGCTATAAATGAATAAGAATCTTGATTGTTCATTCATGTGATGCGGGACTATCGAAATGCCTGGTATGGGGTAGTGGTGGTCCCAAGGGCTGTTGAACGACCTAGGGAGCATAAGGGTGGTCTATCATCCAGTATGTCGAGAAGCTTTGGGAGCTTCCTATGCACTAAGATCGAGGCGGCAAAGGGAAAGAGGTCTCATCCCACAAAGTAGACATGAAGTGTGAAACATGTACCCTCGAATAAAGGAAAATCAGGAAAGAACCAGTCAATTTAATGAGAAAATCGAACCACTTAAGGAACTGAGGATGACAAAGAGGGGTTAAAATGGGAAATTGGAAAATCCCAAGTGACCAAAAAGTCATAAAAATCATGGAGAAGAACCATGAAGTAAATTGGATGGGAAAACCGGACCGGTTCATGGTGAACAGGACTTGAACTTGATTGAACCATAATGAACCAGATTGGAAAAATTATTTTTCTAGCTGGCATGGAAATCTCACATTGGAAAATTGATGCCATCATCAAATATAAAATGAATTTAGACTAATTTATAAATTTTTAATTTTGAGAAAATCGATCGAATCAGGCTTGAACCGGCCGATTTTCATCACCGAACCCGGTCAGACCGATCCGGTACATTCTAAAATAGTGTAATCTTCTTCCTTAGGATGACAACACTATTCATATGGCAGAAAAACCTTCTTTTCTGGTGAGGGAATATTCCCTCCCATTTGAGCATTTTTTGAAGAGGATAAGCTCGACTTATATGGAAACTAGTAGGGTTGAGGGTCCCTAAGCTCCCTATATAAAGAGCTTCCCTCCATTCATCCTCCACACACCTTAAATCCTGTCCTCCTAAGTGCTCAATTTTTTGGAAAATCTCAAACCAAAGCTCCGACTTGGGCACTTTTCTTAGCCTTAGAAGCCAAACTCGGGTCCTATAGACTCTAGGGGAAGTCAGCTACCAGACAGCAACCTCTCTTTGACCTAAGGATCATGGGAGAAGTGTCGGTGGGATAGAATAGTGAAGTAGTTTCATCGGTTTGAAGCTGCCTTATTTTGATCGACCTGAATTCTACCAATTTAGAACTCCTATAGCCAAACAAAGCCTTCCCATAGTCCCCATGGCCATCACACGACCTCCACACAAGCGAAAAGGTAAGCCAATTCGGCCCTCCTCTATTGTTGCAGGTAGGTTCTAAAGAGAGAGAAAGTGTTGAAATTCACTAAGCAAATTCTCAATGATCCTAACATCAATTATAGAAATTCTTAACCCTAGAAGAACCCTAAGGACGAGAGCTACCTTCCTAGATAGAGAGCTCAGACCGTCGCGCTCCCGCTGGTAATCTTTCGAAGCTTTCTCTCTCTACGTACAGATTTTCAATGAAGCTCCGTTTGAGCTCGTTTCGGACCCAAATGCTACAATTCGAAGCTCAATTTAATCGTACAGAAGTGTAAGAACCGATCCATACCATCAATTGGAGCAATTAACCACATTTGAACGGCCAATTTGAAGAAATCAAATTCGGTTAGTAGAGAGGGGTGAAAATTGGGGGAAATTGGAAATTTCAAAAAATTAAAGGACCTAAATGCTATTTCTCAAAATTGAAGGTCTATTGGTTGTAAGAAAGATGTTAGAGGACCAATTGGTCAATTTTTTGAAAGAATTGGGACCAATTGGCCATTTTTGGAACTAGGGAAAAATGGTAATTTTATAAAAGTTGGGGGGACCAATTTGAAATTTGGAAACTTTGAGCCCCATGTACTATTTTGAGAAAATTAAGGACCCAAGAGGGATATTGGAAGCCCTAGGGTCTTGATTTAAAATGAATGATCATTTGGGGACCTAAAGTCAAAGATTTTGGACTTTAGGGACCTAATCACAATAATATAAATATAAGGGACCAAATGTAAATACTAAGAAACAGAGGGGCTATTCATGCCAATCCATTCTTTATAAGGATATTCAAACCATGTAGGAATGAATTAAGATAAGGATGTAAGCAAATGAGCTCAAGTAGGACTTGGGAAAACTGACTGGGGACAAACGCTTCACAATCATCGGGTGAGTGGGACAATTTAAATGTCATACCCGGTTGCGGTGATGAGCACTTTTATTAACTGAAAACCTACATACTAGTTATAAGTAGGACTTTTATACATCATGCACGGTGGGGATGATGGGCACTTTTAAAGAAAGGAAAAACATGCTTACCAGTTGTGAGCAGACTTGCCTCTTTCGTCACCCCTAGATGGTGTGATGAGTAACCTAAGATAAAAAGAGATTTTTGTTAGATGTGTTCTCCCCTGACTCTGTGTCATTGCTTAAACTATTTGGTAGACCTTCTTGACATGAGTTAGAATAGCTCTAATAGGCCAGAAGAAGATTTTGAACTCATAGTGCTTAAGGCCTAGTTTTTGAAAAATGCGTGAAGTGGGGCCAAGGCTAGTGGGCACGGGCTGAAGCCCGTAAACAAGCATGAATAGGAAGAGCCATGAATACTCTCATTAAAAGTGAAAATAATTGTGTGATTCACCACAGTACCAAATTAGGACCGACAAGGCTCGATGGGCTAGGGGCAGTACATCAGGGCTAGGTCGATGGACCAGCCATGCAAATAGCTGCAGGCCGGGTCAAGTGTTGGGGCTATTGGACCCTCAGCATCAAAGAGAATGTCTAAATATATAAAAACTATTGTTTGTGCATGCACTTTGATTCGGGACCATCAAGATGCCCAAGGGGGTAGCGATGGGTTCCATGGTTTGATGGACGACATGGTGGCAATAAGAGAATTAGAAGCTACTATGTTTAGACTTCTTGTCTTGCCAGATAGTCATGAAGCTACTGTGTTTAGGCTTCATGTGCATAAGATCGGGGTGAGGTCAGGATGAGGTCTCCATCCTCATACAGACACAAAGAAATTTTTGGTCTGAGGGCGTGGCACCTAGGGCGTCACTCAGACTCCGAGTAGAAGTTAAGAACTTCTATCAGGATGGATGGTAAAGACGCACCGATCCACAAGTGGGTGTAGTTGTCATAACTGTATCTTGCGAATGCTTGAACCCTTTATGAGAAAGGGCATGTGGTTGTTTGTTAAACACCACCCGAGCAAGGGGAAGTGTTAGCTTGGACCCTTTATGATAAAGAAATTTATGGGAATAATAAGGACACCTCTAGAGGAGATGGTAACCCTAGCAGAATTTTTCTTGGAGGACAACACCAAAAGGTGGTGGGACAATGTAAGGAGTTTATTCACCACCGTACCCACTTGGGAACAATTCGAGGAAAGGTATTCGGAGGAATACTTGGCCCCCCACCTGATCAATGAGAAGAAGCAAGAATTCTTCGGGCTCCGAAAAGGATCCAACACCATTATGGAGTATGGGACTAGATTTAATGAACTAAGGCCTTTTGCTCCAAATTTAGCCGAACCAACATATCTGCCAACGGTTCGTGGATGATCTCAATATGGACGTACGAGATTAGATGGGAGTAATAGGATGCCCCACAGATTTGGCTGCCATCATCAGCATGGCCCATGAATGTGAGCATCTGGTATAGACGAGATGCCGTCGGAAGGAGGAAGGATGCTAGAACAGCCGGAGAGATCAAAAGGAGCCTGGTGGGCAAAGATGGGGGACAAAAATGGGGTTCCCTAGGAGAATGGAAGGTTATCATGCCCAAAGGTAGGCAAGTATAGCCCCACAAAGGAGAAGCCCCTATTACCCCCAGGTGCTAGAAAGCCATGAAGGGTCATGTCGAACATGCTTCGAATGCAAATAACTCGTTCACTTTGTGTGGAGTTGTCCAACCCTTCGGGGCAATACACAATGAAGTACCCTCCGACCACCTCAAGGAAACCCAAGGGCACTAGAGGAGGGGCAAGACATAGCCACTACATCGAGGGTACCAACTAGAGTATACAACCTCATAGAGGAGGATACACGGAAGGATCCTAGTACCATAGCTAGTACTTACAAAAACCTCCTAGAAAAATATAGCCCAAACCATGTAATTCAACAACATTATAATAAATGAAAGTTCTATTCTCTACGGAAATAAACTTATGATGAGTAGGAGAAAATCCAAATGATGTACCCACCAAATTTCCAAAGAAAGGGAAACTGGAACGATGACATCAAAGGACATCCTAAGGTTACTTTTGGAAAGGAGGAAGCTTATCAAGGAAGGAATGGAAAAAAGGGGAAAATCCTTGAGTAAAGGACGCCATTGGATATGAGGAAGGACATAAGGGAGGAAAAATCCCAACATGTCGGTATGTCATGAAGTGATCGGGAAACCCAATGGAAGGAACCGAGGAAAAAAACCAATAAGGAAGTTGGTAAGGGATAATGGGATAATGCCAAAGGTAGTTGGGGAACACTACCAGGTAACAAGAATAAACAAAGCCACATAACTCCTAAACGGTTGGAAAGGCATGAACTGTTATTGAGAAAATGTTCTAAAACTATAATGGACAAAGACAATTCTAGAACATGTCATGATGTAAGGGACATTTAGGTTCAACAATCCCAGGAAAATGTGACTCAAGTAAGAAAGAGTACGCTAGTTAAGCATAATGAGGTCAAACATAAAAATTTGGACTGAACTTGTAAACAAAGGATGGAGGAATGACCAACATAGGACGAAAAGGGGATAACGTTGAAACCAATGAAAACAAGTACGAAACACTCAAAGGACACTAAGCTAAGGGTTTCAAAAATCAAGAGAATAACAAGACATGGGGGTAAGACAAACCAAAGGGACTAAGTCCAAAGGAGTAAATGGACGATCGAAAGGGAATAAAAGTCCTCAAGTATGTAGCATGCGGGACTAAGCGAAAGGGGTAACCAAAGCAGTAGCATGTCAAAGAAAACCCAAGTTGACATCAAGAAAAATAATTCCCGATGTAAAGGATACATAATCAAGTTTTGGGGACAAAACTCCTAAAAGGACGGGAGAGTTGTGAAACCCGTAACCTCAGATCAAGGAAAATTGGGAAAGAACCGGTCAATTTAATGAGAAAACCGAACCACTTAAGGAACCGAGGATGATAAAGAGGGGATAAAATGGGAAATTGGAAAATTCCAAGTGACCAAAAAGTCATGAAAATCATGGAGAAGAACCATCAAGTAAATTGGATGGGAAAACTAGACTGGTTAATGGTTAACTGGACCTGAACCGGATTGAACCATAATAAACCAGATTGGAAATTTTATTTCTCTAGGTGGCTTGGAAATCTTAAATTGAAAAATTGAGGCCACAACAAAAAGAAAATAAATTTAGACTTATTTAGAAATTTTTAATTTTGAGAAAACCAGACAAATCGAGCCTGAATTAGTGAATTTTTGTCACCGAACCTAGTTGGACCAGTCGTTCATATGGCAGAAAAACCTTCCTTTTCTAGTGAGGGAATATTACCTCTGATTTGGCCATTTTCTAAAGAGTATAAGCTCAAACAATACGGAAACTGGTAGGGCGGAGGGTCCTTGAGCTCCCTATATAAAGAGCTCCCCTCCATTCATCTTTAGTACACCTCAAATCCTCTCCTCCTCCTAAGTGCTCAGTTTACCAGTGAAGCTCAAACTAGAGCTCCAACTTGGGCACTTTTCTGAGCCTTAGAAGGAAAACTCGAGTCCTACAGACTCTAGGGGAAGTCAGCTACCTAACAACAACCTCCCTTTGACTGAAGGATCATCGGAGAAGTGTCAACGGGATCGAATAGTGATGCAGCTGCGTCGGTTCACATTTGCCCTATTTTGGCTGACATACATTCAGCCAATTCAAACCTCCTACAGCCAAACCAAGACTTCCCATAGTCCCCATAGCCATCACATGACCTCCACAAAGGCGAAAGGTAAGCCAATTCTGCCCTCCTCCATCATTGCAAATCGGTTCTAGAGAGAGAATGTGTTGAATTTCACTAACCAAATTCACACTAATCCTGACATCAATTGTAGCAATTCTTTATCCTAGAAGGACCCTAAGACAAGACCTACCTTCCTAGTTTGAGAGCCTAGACTATCGTGCTCTCGTCGATAAGCTTTCTCTCTCTACGTACAATTTTTCGGCGAAGCTCCGTTTGAGCTTGTTTCGGACTCAAATGCTGCAATTCAAAGCTCAATTGAATTGTATGGAAGTGTAGGAACCAATCCATACCATCAATTGGAGCAACTAACCCTGTTTGAATGGCCAATTTGAAGAAATCAAATTTGATCAGTAGAGATAGCTGAAAATTGGGGGAAATTTTGGGGGAAATTGGGAATTTCGAAATATTGAAGGACCTAAATGCAATTTCTCAAAATTGAAGGTCAATTGGTAGTAAGATGTTAGAGGACCAATTGGTCAATTTTTGAAAGAATTTGGACCAATTGGCAATTTTTGGAACATAGGGGCAAATGGTAATTTTATAAAAGTTGGGGGACCAATTTAGAAATTTGGGAAATTTAAGCCCCATGTACCATTTTGAGAAAATTAAGGATCCAAGAGGGATATTAGAAGCCTAGTGGGCTTGATTAAAAATAAATGAGCATTTGGGGACCTAAAGTCAAAGATTTTGGACTTTAGGTACCTAATCTTAATAAGACAAAAATAAGGGCCCAAATGTAAATACCTAGAAATAGAGGGGCTATTCATGCCAAGCCATTCCTTATAAGGATATTCAAACCATGTATGAACTAATTCAGATAAGGACGTGAGCAAAGGAGCTCAAGCAGGACTTAGGAAAACTGACTAGGAATAAATGTGTTAAAGTCATTGGATGAGTGGGACAATTTAAACGACAAACCCGTTTGGGATGATGAGCACCTTTATTAATTGAAAATTTACTTACCGGTTGTAAGTATGACTTTTATACATCATGCCCGGTGGGAATGATGGGCACTTTTAAAGAAAGGAAAAATCTGTTTACCGGTTGTGAGCAGACTTGCCTCTATCATCACACTCGGTTGGTGTGATGAGTACCCTAACATAAAAAGAGATTTTTGTCAGAAGTGTTCTCCCCTGACTGTGTGTCATTGCTTAAACTATTTGGAAGACCTTCTTGAAAAGAGCAAGAATACCTCTAACAGGCTAGAAGGCCTCAATTTTAAACACATAGGGCTCAAGGCCCAATTTTTGAAAAATGCATGAAGTGGGCACAAGGCCAGTGGGCACATGCTAAAGCTCGTAAACAAACCTGAATAGGAAGAGCCATGAAAACTCTAATTAAAAGTGGAAATAATTGAGTGATTCATCATGGTACCAAGTTAGGACTGACAAGGCTCAATGGCCTAGCAACAGTGCACCATGGCTAGATTGACGGACCAGCCAGGCAAACAATTACAGGTGGGGTCGAGTGTCGGGGTCGTTGGACCGTCGGCACCAAATAGAATGGCTAAATATATAAAAACTATTGTTTGTGCATGCACTTTGATTTGGGTCCATCAAGATGCCTAAGGGGATGGTGATGGGTTCCAAGGATTGCTGAACGACATGGTGGCGATAAGGGAAGGAGAAGCTACTATGTTTGGGCTTTTCATCGTACCAGTTAGTCATGGAGCTAATATGTTTGGGCTTCCTGAAGATACTGTGTTTGACTTCATGCACATGAGGTTGGGGTGGGGTTAGGATGAGGTCTTCATCCACATATGGACACAAAAAATATTTTGGGTCTGAGGGCCTAGCACCTAAGGCGTCACTCAGACTCCAAGTAGAAGTCTGGGACTTCTAATAGGGTGGATGGTAAAGACGCGCCAATCCACAAGTTGATGCAGTTGTCGTAACTGCATCTCACGAATGCTTGAACCCTTTATGAGAAAGGGCATGTGTTTGTTTGTTAAACACCTCCCAAGCAAGGGGAAGTGTTATCTTGGACCCTTTATGGTAAAGGGGCAGATAAATAGTTATTGAAAACCAAATCCCGATCAAGGGGAAAATGTGTGAACCCTTCTGATAAAGGGGCACGTATGGTTGTACGTGAAACCCTTCTCGAGCAAGGGGAATTGTTAAAAAGATTTGAACTCACATAACAGTCAAGGAATTTAAAAAGATGAAATGTGTTGATAAATTTTATTTTTAAATCTCACTCCCAATACCCGTTCACTGAATTGTAGAAACTCACCCCCTCCCTTTAACCCTTTTTAGGAAAGGAGAATACCCACAAGGAAATCTAGAGAACAAGCCTTAAGGCGGGTATGTAAAGATTTTTAGCTGTTGAGTTTTGTATAATGCTATTCCATGAAACAAGGTCTGAATTTATGCCTGACTCCTCGCGATTTAGAAAGAACAGAAATCCTTCTTTGACCAAAGGGAGTGGTAGGTTTCTCACAGGGTTCTGACCAAACTAAGTTAGGGCGTAACATGAAGAATGAATGGGGTTTGAAGGTCAGACACATGAGGTCCACTCAAACTCGGTGTAAAAGCTATTAACCTCTTTTAGGATGGACGGTAAAGGCGCTCCAGTCCACAAGTGGAACAGTCGAGGACTATTTTGCGAATGTGTGATCCCTTTCTATGATAGAAAGTGCTGTTGATAAGTGGATGCTATGCGAACGATGGCTAATGAATTAAGCAACTAATTAAAGGAAGCGATCATTGTAGAAAATTTCCCTCACTGAGTATATATACTCACTCTCCTCCTCTCACCCTTTTAGGAATTTTTGAAAGAATATGGATGAGAGAGATGTAAAGCTCTAAGTAAAGGCTCGGACATTTAAGGTACGTTCCCCATCCCAAACTTGCAGTAAGGGAATGAACGTAGGGACACCTTTACCTTTCTCAAACCATCAAGATAGAAATACTAGGATGATTCAAGGAAGAGTGGTGGGTTGATCACAGGACTCTGACCGAACCGGGTTGGGGTGTTACACCAAGCGTGTTTTGGGTGCGGATAGCATGGGCACTTAGCTAGGAGTTGCCCAACCCTTAGGTGTAACACCCAAAGGAATACCCCTCAACCACCACTCAGAACCGAGAGGGCACCCAACAGAGGAAGGGAGGCACCCACAACATCAATAGTCCCGGCTGTGGTGTACAACCTCACTCTGGAAGAGGCCTAAAAGGACCCCAGAGTAGTAGGTGGTACATCCCAACCAATCCCTTAAGACAAGAGTGTATCCCCTGAATAATTTATTTTATTTTCCAAATAAACAAAAATTTCTTTCACTCATGAAATCTGGTAAATTTTCACCCAGAACATGTACGATTATTTGGGAGAGAAGTGTATACTCTCTTTGACTCGGGGGCTGAACAATCCTTCGTCAAGGAAACTCTGGTCCTAGTCCTTCCTGGGAAACTTATGTACCTTGAACCAAACCTCAATATCCTCACCCCGTTAGGGGAGGAGTTAGCTCGGAAAGAACTCTTGAAAGAGTGTGAAGTCAAGATAATGGGAGTAGCCCTAGAGGTAGACTTGATTCCATTACTTTTGAGGGAAGTGGAACTAATTTTGGGAATGGATTGATTGAGCACTCATCAAGCGAAAGTGGATTGCAGGAACAAAAGAATAACATTCCACACTCCAAGGACGTAAGGGGAAGTATTTGAAGGAGACAAGTGGAGAGCGGGAGTACACCTAGTATCGTGCATAAAGGCACAGAACATACTATGAAAGGGGTGTAAATATATTATCACCTTAATCATGAATAGGGGTTCGGAGAAGAAAGAACCGGAAAGTATCATTTTAGTGAATTGCTACCCGGATGTATTTGTTGAAGAATTACTAGGACTACCCCTGGATCGCCAACTAGAGTTCACTATAGAAGTAGTGCCTGGGACACACCCCATATCGCAAACCCCTTACTGTATGGCACCCGTATAACAAAAAGAGCTAAAGGAATAGTTAGACGAACTACTAGAAAAGGGCTTTACACACTCTAGCCAATCTCTATGGGGTGTGTCGGTCTTCTTTGTGAAGAAAAAGGATAGGAGTATGAGGCTATGCATCGACTATAGGAAATTGAATCATGTGACTATCAATAATAAGTACACACTTCTAAAGATCGATGATCTATTTGACCAATTGAAAGGAGTCATCTAATTCTCCAAGATTGACCTACAGTCTAAATATCACCCATTGAAGATCCGGGAAGAAGATATACAGAAGACCGCATTCCAGTCACATTATGGGCACTACGAGTTCAAAGTGATGCCCTTCGGGTTGATAAATGCACCCACGGACTTTATGGACTTAAGAACTGAGTGTTCCACCCTTACTTGGACAAGTTCGTGATAGTGTTTATAGACGACATCCTCATATACTCATGAACCAAGGAAGAACACGAGGAACATTTGGGGATCACCTTAGGCGTCCTAGAGAAAACCAGCTCTAGACAAAATTCTCAAAATGTGAGTTCTGGCTGCAAGAAGTGGGTTTCTTAGGGCATATCATTTCAAATGATAGGGTTAAAGTGGAACCAGCTAAGATAGAAATGATATCCAACTGGAAGACTCCCACCAACCCAATGGAAATATGCAGCTTCCTAGGACTAGCAGGATATTACCAAAAATTCGTGGAAGATTTTTCTAAGATCACCGCCCTGCTGACCCGTCTCACAAGGAAGGGAGTTATGTACAAATGGGATGATAAGTGCGTGAACTCCTTCCAAGAACTTAAGTCTCACTTAATGACATCTTCCTTTAGGAGTTAGTGCACTTCTCATCCCATTTGTACTCAACTCCCTTTCTCGTGAGACGGGTTAGCGGGGCGGCAATCTTAGAAAAATCTTCCACGAATTTCCAGTAATATCTTGCTAGTCCCAGGAAGTTCCGTATTTTTGTTGGGTTGGTGGGAGTCTTCCAGTTGGATATCATTTCTATCTTAGTTGGGTTCACTTTAACCCCATCCTTTAAAATAATATACCTAATAAACCCACTTCTTGCAGCCAGAGCTCACATTTTGAGAATTTTGTAGGTTTTCTCGTAGGACACCTAAGGTGATCCCTAAATGTTCCTCGTGCTCTGCCTCGGTTTGTGAGTATATGAGAATGTCGTCTATTAATACTATCACGAACTTGTCCAAGTAAGGCTGGAACACTCGGTTCATTAAGTCCATAAAAGTTGCAGGTGCATTTTTCAACCCAAAGGGCATCACTTTGAACTCGTAGTGCCCGTAGAGGTAGTATCAAATTAGGGAAGGACCCAAGAACCCCACTGAGGTGAGAAATTTTATGGATTTGGTTGGATACTACCGAAGAACTAAGAAGGACTTCTCCATTATAGTAGTCCCAATGATGCAACTAACACGAAAATGCGTCAAGTATGAGTGGAGCCTAAATGTGAGGCAGCATTTCAAGAGATTAAAAGGCGCTCACATTGGCCCTTGTACTAGCTCTCCCAAATATGAACGGGGGAAATACATTGTGTATAGTGATGCGCCAAGACACGGCTGGGATGCATGCTCATGCAGTGAGGAAAAGTGATCTCTTATACATCAAGACAACTAAAGAAGCATGAAGTAAACTATGCAAGTCATGATCTGGAGTTGGCAGCCATCGTATTCGCACTCAAAATATGGCGACACTACCTATATGGGGTAACATGTCAAATCTACATAGATCGTAAGAGCCTTAAATACCTATTGACATAAAAAGAGCTTAACCAGAGGCAGAGGAGATGGCTAGAACTAATAAGAGACTATGACATGAACATAGATTAGCACTCAGGGAAGGAAAAATGTGGTAGTTGACGCCCTAAGCCAAAAGCACGAGTTGAGCCTTGCTCATGTGAGGTTAGTATACCTACTTGTGCTAGACCAACTGATGCAGTGTCATATCTCTAAATATGGAGGAAGAAACCCTGGGTTTGGTGGAGAATCTAACAATTTGACCCACCCTAATGGACCAAATTAGGGCTAAATGAAAGATGGATCACAACGTAAAGAAGTACATGGACAGGATGATGGAGGACACCCACATTGACTTCTTCTTCTAAGCAGACGAACTACTAGTCTTTAAGGGCCGAGTGGTGGTCCCCAGCGGCACCGAACTCAAGCATGCTATAATTGAGGAGGCCCACAACTTCGTGTACATAATACATTCGGGCAGCACCAAAATGTACAGGACCTTAAGGGGATGTTACTGGTGGCCGAGTATGAAAAGAGAGATCGTAGAGTGTGTGGCATGGTGTCTCTTCTATCAACAAATCATAGTTGAGCATCAAAAGTTGGCAAGGCTCCTCCAACTGCTCCCCATTCCATAGTGGAAATAGGAGGACACTTCCATGGACTTCGTGATGGGGTTACCCCTATCAGTCTGAGGACATGACTCTATATGGGTCATAGGGGACCGACTCACCAAGGTCGCCCACTTCATGCCCATGAACCTGATATACCCGATGAGAAAGGCTAGCCAGGTTGTATCTCATAGAGATCATATGCCAGCAAGAGGTCCCAGAATATATAGTCTCGGATAGGGATTTGAGGTTCATGTCTAGATTCTAGCCAAGTCTGTAAAATTCACTCAAAATGAAGATTCATATGAGCATGACATTCAATCCCTTGACTGATGGGTAGACATAGAGGACGATCCAAGCTCTAGAGGATATACTTAGGGCATATCTCATGAACTTTGGGATAAAGTAGGAAAACACAAGTTGGAGCAAGTCAAATGGATCAAGGATGTAACAGATAAGATCTAGACGATATGCTACCCGCACAAAGCAACTTAGGACCGGCGGAAGGGTTATGCCGATGACCGATGTCGGGAGCTGAGTTTGGAGGTAAGGGACCAGGTATTCTTGAAGATGTGTCCCCAAGGAAGGGGGTCATCAGATTTCAAAATTGGGGGAAAGCAAGACCCGAGGTTTATTGGTTCCGGCCCAATTGCTAAGAAGATTGGATCGGTGGTGAATAAGCTTTGCTTCTTGCCAGAACTGGATCGAATCCACGATGTCTTCCACATGTTCGTACTAAAGAAGTACGAACCAAGTCCCAATCACATGATATACTACCCTCCTCTAGAGTTGGAAGAAACTCTATCCTACCTAGTGGAACCTATGCATCTACTCAACCCCTAGGAGAAGAGTCATCAACCTAAGAAGACTCCAATTGTTAAGGTCCTTTGACAAAATAAGCAGATGGAGGAGGAGACATTAGAACCTGAGGCAAGGATGAGGAAAAGGTATTTCAGGTTGTTCTGACTCTCCCTTCGCCTGGGAATGTAACGAGAAAATGTAAACCCTGTACCTTAAAGACAAGGAATTTGGGGAAAGAACCGGTCAACCTGGGTTAGAAAACTGAATCGGTTCACGAACCCCAACCACTAGAGAAAGGGCAAAACCGAGAAATTTACAAATCTCGAGTGACCTAAAGAGTCATAAAATTCATGGGAAAGGACTTTGGGATGAATTGGAAGTGAAAACTAGACCGATTCAGGTGAACCAGATTGAACCGGTTTGAACCACTATTGAATTAGTTTCTAAATTCATTTTTCTAGGCAGTTTAAAAAATTCAAAGTAGAGAATTGAAGCCACCATTGGATAGAGAATAAATTTAGATGAATTTAAAAATTTTTAATTTTGAAAAACATGGTCGAATCGGGCCTAAATTGGCTGGTGTAAGCATTGAACCCGGTTCATACCGGTCCTCTCAGATCCAGTTCAGAACAATGTCGTCTTCTTCCCTCATATGACAACACTGTTCACTCACTAGAAAAGCCAACAGCACCAACGAAGATGAAAAGTCTCCATTCATGGCATTTTTGGCAATGAATGATCGCCATAATGGTGCCACTTGGATGGCCGAGGGGTCCTCGAGCTTCCTATATAAAGAGCTCATCGTCATTCATCCTCTTCACACCTAAAAACTCCTCTCACTCCCTATTGCTCCATTTTCCAGTGAAGCTCAAACTAGAGCTCTAACTTGGGCATTTTCCTGAGCCAAAGATGATGAGGTTGGGTTCTTTAGACTCGGGAGAAGTCAACTACTAGACAGTGGTCACCACTCGATCCGAGGATCGCTAGTGAAGCACTAGCGTAATCAAACGAAGAAGCAACTTCGACAGACTGAAGTTGCCCTGTTTCAGCCGAGCCAAATATGGCCAAATTAAGCCCTCCTCAGACCAAACCAAGCTCTCCTAACACTTCCATAGGCATCATACGATCGAATTAGAGCGGAAAGGTAAGCCAATTTAGCTACCCTCTGTAATTTCCAATTAGTGTTAGAGAGAGAATCGACGAAACTTCGCTGACCAAATTCTCCCTCAATTTGACATGGATTGATATAATTATTGATACTAGGAGGATCCTCATGATGAGAGCTAACTGCCCTGATCAAAAGTTGGGACCACCGCAACCTCGACGGTAAGCTTTCGAAGCATTATCTCTCTAAGTTCAATTTTCTGACGAAGCTCCATTTGAGCTCAATTCAGACCCAAATGATGCAATTCAAAGCTCCATTGAATCATGTGGAAGTGTAGGAACTGATCCATACCTTCAATTGGATCAATAAACCCCGATTGAATGGTCAATTTGATTAAATCAAATTCGGCTAGTTTGAAAGGGGGAAATTGAGGATTTCATAAAATTGAAAGACCAAAGTGCAATTTCCTAAAATTGAGGGCCAATTGGCCATGAAAAAGATGTTGGAGGACCAATTGGTCGATTTTTGGAATTTATTAGGGTCAAATTGCCATTTTTGTAAAGTATGGGCAAAATGGTAATTTTGAAAAGTTGGTGACCAAATTGGAAATTTGGGAAACTTGAACCCCTTTTGTAATTTTGAATAAATTGAGGTCCCAAAGTGACTTTTAGAAGTTTCAGGACTTAATTTGGGGAAAAATTAGCATTAGGGACCTAAAGTTAAAGAAAGAGAACTTTAGGGACCTAAATGCAAATAATGAAAAGTTTGGCCATTTTGTTCATGCATTAGGAACGAAGGCTATTATGCCAAGTGTCAATAAAAAAAGATGTCCAAAATTGGGTAGGAACACAAAGGATCAGAACACCAACAAGGATAAGCTTGCGTGGAGGCAAAAAGGTCGATCAAGAGTAATACACTGCACTTATCGGATAAGTGGGATTTTTCACATCATACCCGGTTGGGATGATGAGTACCTCGAAAATGAAAAACCACTACTATGTGGAATTTTGACATCACACCTGGTTGGGGTGATGTCAAAACATGCAGAAAAACTACTTATCGGTTGTAAGTAGATCAAACCGAGTTGGTATGATGAACTTTCTACAAGGAAGTAGAAAACCCGCTTACCAGTTATAAGCGGAGATGTCATCACACCCGGTTGGTGTGATGGATGAGTTGAAAATTATTTTGTTAGAACTGTTCTCCCCTAACTATGTGTCAATGCTTAAAAATTTTGGGAGACCTTCTTGACAAGAGCTCGAATAGCTTATAAAGGTCAGAGGCCTCGATTTGAGAACTTGGGGGCTAAAATGCCCAGTTTTGGAAAATCACGTACAGTGGGCTCAAGGCCAGTTGGCACGAGCAGGAGCTCATAAACAAACATGAAGATAAGCCATGAAAATTCTTAATAAATGATTTATATTATTGGCCATGGTACTAAGACATGACCGACATACTCGATGGATAGCGGCAGTGCGACAGGACTAGTTTGACGGATCGGTGTAGAAAAATAGCTACAGGTTGAGTTGAGGACTGGGGTCGTTGGACCAATGGCACCAAAGATTAATGGCTTTATGAAAAACTTTGTTTGTGCATGCACTTGAGGTTCAGGTCCATCAAGATGCCCAAGAGGGGTAGTGATGCATCCTAGGGGCTACTGGACGACATGGTGGAGGTAAGGGCAGTTTGTCGTGCTAGTAGTCAAGGAAGCTCGGCGTAGCTTCATGCACATGAGACGGTATTGGGATGAGGTCTCTGTCCTCATACAAACACGGAGTTACTTTTCGGGTTTGAGGGTCAGATGTCACGAACATTCACTCATTCCCAAGGTAGAAGTGCACGAGCTTCTATCTAGGTGGCTAGTAAAATCACTCTGACGCCACAAGTGGGTGCAGTGGATGGGCTGCCCTGCGAATGTGTGATCCCTTCATGATGAAGGGCGTGTGTTGATTGTTAAACACACCAATTGTGGATAATGAGGAAATTGGTTTTGAGTAACAGGGAATTTTAGGAAAGAAATGATTTTAAAGGAAATAAGGAGTCTGGCACACTCCAATTCAAACTATTTTATAGAAAAATAATTTTTTTCAAATACCCATTCACTAAGTTGTCGAACTCAATCCCTCACTTTACCCCTTTTCAAGTAACCGGGGGAAAAACCTACTTAAAGACTTTCCACTAGCTAAACCTGCAAGACAAGTATGTAAGCTTAAATTTATTCAGTTTTGAATAATGTTGTTCCAGGAAAGGTACAAGTATAAAGGACACCTTACTCCTCATGATTTAAAGAAGGGGAAAACCCTTAATAAACTGGGAGAGTGGCGGGTTGCTCACGAGGATCTGACCAAACCAGGTCAGAGCGTGACAACTCGAGTGGTATTAGAGTCTATTTCCTCGAATACATTATCAAGACTATATAACATAATTATTTAATTGAAACTACCTACCTTATAAGAAGATGGCCCCAAGAAAAGTAGCTAAACAAACCCACGCTACCTTAGCCACCACGGAAATGAGGGAGAATCTCATCCCAAATGAGGAATTGAACCAGGAGTATAGGAGGACTATTTGAGTAACACCGGGTCAAAGGGAACTAGACAAGAAAACTTTCAAGGTGTTCGGGCTCGAGGACGTCGAGGCACTGAACTACCAACAATCCCTTAAAAAGGCCCTGCAATGCTCAAAGAGTAGGAGGAATTACAAAAGTCCACGCAAGGAGAGGACCTGTTATAGATGTGGGCAATAGGAACACTACATGAGAAAGTGCCCAAAATTACGGAGGACAGGACCTGAGAGAACCTATTATGAGTGTAGAAGGGTAGGACACATAGAAAAGGATTCCCACACCACAAGGAATCAAAGTGATTCCTTCTAATAAGGACACCTCCACCTCTACGGACACTCGAAGGGATAACACTACAAGAACCACAATTCCAGCTAGGGATCCCAATTTCTCTCAGGAAGAAATCCTTCTAGACCCTAGCATAGTAATGAGTACTTCCCAAACCATCATTATAACAATCTCCCTCAAGAGATGTTAAAACCCCAAAACTATATTCTTACTTCAATGAATAAGATTCTAAGTTCCTGAAAATTTCTCTGTCCCTCAAAAATATGATTGTATGCCTCAATTACATGAGGAAGGATCATTGGAAGAAGATCAAGGGTAGGACCTTAAGAAAACCCAAACATAGCATAATATAGATAAAGGGAATTTCCCCTTAAGGAGCACTACAAGCCACCTAGGAGAAAAGAAGGAAACACCTCCTTCATAGAAGACAAGCCCGAACAATGAAAGACAACTAGGATGTCTCAAGATAGCAAGGTGTGACCTACTTTGAAAAAATAGAGGAGCCAAGTAGGGTTGTAGACTAACTTAGCGAAAAGGTGTAACTAGAAACTTTGAGAGAAAACGCCTTAGGAAGAACTGGAAAATAGTAAGGATTACACCCTCAAAAGGACGACGGGATAGGAATCAAGGATGAGTAAAATCGAAGGAAAACTATTCTGAGACAACTAAATTAGGAGAATATTGGGGATGAGACAGTTAATGAACTGACCCTCAAGAAGGTCATAAATCTAAACCTCAATGAGGAAGGGGGAGGTGGAAAGTCCAAAATAGTGGAAAGTAAGGATGAAGGAAATTCTTGAACAAATAAATGGCCGAAAATGAAATGATGACCACACCCAAGCCATAAGGAGGATTTAGTAAGTCTTGCACAAAGAGGACTTGGAGCAAATAGTGCATGAACCTTTCCCAAGGAAGGAGACCCTAGGAATGCATACATGTCCCAACTAAGAAGGAATGGACCAAGTGACAAAGGATGACAAGATGAAGTGCATGCCGAGGTGAAAGAGCCAAGGGAAGTATACTAGGAGGACCCAAGGAGAAAGTTAAACCCAAGGAATGGGTAAGTAGGAAATAGCATCAAAGGATGTAATGACAAGTAAGAATGGGTGGGCTACCCATAATATGGAAATAAAGGAAAAAAACATCTAAAAAACCTTGGAGAAGTAAGCCCTCCAATTCGGAAGTGGTTAAGGGGAAAACAACAAATGACACCAAGACTGGTCATGGCCCACACTCGCTTAATAAAGCCCAAGGAGTGGACGGCTGGACATGAAACAAAGTGCTAGGAACCAACGTATCAGCAGGAGTTTCTCGAAGAGAGGATAAGGAACAAAAAGGAGATGGAAGACAAGGAAGGATAAATTGTGGACAACAATACCGAGCTCAGAAGTGTGTAAGAAAGAAAAGAAGGAAAAGCCTCCAAGGAGCTCTAGGGAGGTTGAACAAAGATGGGAGTCCTTAGGTAGAAGGATAAAAGTAGGAAGTGAGACCTTAAAAAGGGAAGTTCCGAAGCTATGGAACCATCAGATGAATCATAAGAGACTTAAATCCAACATAAGGAGCCTCATAAGGAACCATAAGTGGATGAGAGTATATCGGGGTGGTCAAGGAGAATAAATGAGAGCCTAAGAAGGACCAAAAGGTAATAGAGACTACACTCTAAAGAAGGGTAATATGATGGGCATAGTGTCGAGTACACGAAATAAGATTCGACGATCAGAGATACCTTGGGTAGGAAAGTAAAGGGTGAATTGGGAAATTATGGTCGGCGAATGATTAAAGGTGGGCAAAAGCCTTAATTCAAAAAGGGTGTAAGAATGCGAAGGAATGCTAAGAAGGTTGAGCATGTAGCTCTTAAGGTTAAAAATCTCTAATTTGAGGGATATAGTGGAGAATGAAACCGTAAGAAGGAAACTACCCAAACAAAACAATCAACACATAGACCAAAAGGGATCAACTTGAAATAATGAATCGTGAAATGGTCACGAGCGAGTAAGAGTAGATTAAGGAAAAAGAAAGTCCTTGAATGAAGGACGTTGCTAAAGAAGAAGAAATACATAAGAAGGGAAGAATCCTAGCATGTAGGTAAGTCATTGGGAAACACAATGATTTGAAATTGGAAAGGCCCAATAAAGAAGTTGGGAAAGGACGAGTAGGTAAGAGAAATCATCACGATTATGTGAGACAAGATGTCAAAGGCAAGATGGATGAGGGGATAACAGTAAAGGTAGTCGAGGAATACTACCAAACGAAAAGAGGGATGAAGTTATATGATCCCTGAAAGGTCGGAAAGATTAGAACGACCCTCAAGAAAGTATTCTAGAAAGCTAATGGATAGAGACAGATTCTATCAATGTCATAACTATAAGGGGCATGTAAGCCCAACAGTCCTAAGAAAAATGTAACTTGAGTCAGGAATAATCAGTTAGTAAGCATGATAAGGTCGAATATAAAATTTAGACCGAAGTTGTAATAAACAACGGATGAGGGAAGGGTCAAAATAAGACAAAAAAATGATAACACCGAAACCCATGAAAGCAAGTATGTAGCACTTCAGAGGACATAGAGATAATGGTTTCAATGACCAAGAGAATAACTAGACAAGGGAATAATTGGGCAACTTGGAACTCTCAATCCTGAAATTCTAAGCAAGAACCAACAAGAGGAAGAATCTTACCCTAAGTAGAGGAGAAAGTGAACTTAAGGATGTACCTTGGAGTAGTGGGTAACACATGCCTAATTATAATAAACTCCATGGAGTGAGTAAACAATGTAAAGGAAAAGAAATTCCTTAAGTGTATGATATAAAAAGGGCTAACTGAAATAACAAACAAAGAGTTAGCATGTCAAGCAAACCCCAAGTTGACATCAAAGGAAATTATTCCTAATGCAAAGGTTGCTAATTAAGTTTTGGGGACAAAACTCCTAAAAGAAAGGGAGAGTTGTAAACTCCATCCCTTAAAAACAAGGAAATCGGGGAAAGAACCAACCAACCCAATTGAGAAAATTGAACTGGTTCACAAACCCCAACCATTAGAGAAAGGGCAAAACGGGAAATTTATTACTCCCAAGTGACCTAAACAGTCATAAAAGTCATGGAAAAGGATTTTGGGATGAATTGGAAGTGAAAACTAAACTGGTTCAAGTGAACCAGACCTGAACCGGATTGAATCGGTTTGAACCACTATTGAACCGGTTTCTAAATTCATTTTTCTATGTGGCTTAAAAAATTCAAATTGGAGAATTGGAGCCACCATTGGATAGAGAATGAATTTAGAAATTTTTAATTTGGAAAAACTCTGATGAATTGGGGCTGAACCGGTCAGTTTAAGCATTGAACTTGATTCGGACCGGTCCAGTCCGGTTCGAAACAATGACATCTTCTTCCTTCAGATGGCAGCACTGTTCACTTGTCGGAAAAGCTAACAGATCGGCGAAGATGAAAATGCTCCATTCAAGGCATTTTCGGCCATGAATGATCACCATAAAGGTGCCAATTGGACGACCAAGGAGTCCCCGAGCTTCCTATATAAAGAGCTCCTCCTCATTTAATCTCTTCACACCTGAAAGCTCCTCTCTCTCCCTACTGCTCCATTTTCTGATAAAGCTCGAACCAAAGCTCTGACTTGGGCATTTTTCTAAACCAAAGAAGGAGAGGTCGAATTCCTTAGACTCCGGGAGAAGTCAGCTACCCGACGGTGGTCACCATTCAATTCGAGGATCACCGGATAAGCGCTGGCGTAATGAAATAGTGAACTAGCTCTAGCGGACCGAAGCTGCCCTATTTCGGATAAGCCAAAAATGGCCAAATTTAGCCCTCCTCATGCCAAACCAAGCTCTCCTAACACTTCCACAGCTCTCATACGACCGAATTAGAGCGAAAAGGTAAGCCAATTTGGCTCTCCTCCGTAATTTTCTATCAGTGTTAGAGAGAGAACCGGTAAAACTTCACTGACCAAATTCTCCCTCAAATTGACATGTATTGATATAATTTTTTATCTTAGGAGGATCCTCAAGATTAGAGCTACCTGCCCAAATCAAAAGCTCGAACCGTCGCACCCCCAACGGTAAGCTTTCTCTCTATAAGTTCAGTTTTCCAATTAAGCTCCGTTTAAGCTCAATTCTGACACAAATAACGCGATTCAAAGCTCTATTGAATCATGTGGAAGTGTAGGAACTGATCCATACCTTCAATTGGATCAATAAACCCTGATTGAATAGTCAATTTGATTAAATCAAATTCGACTAGTTTGAAAGGGGGGAAATTGGGGGTTTTGTAAAATTGAAGTACCAAAGTGCAATTTCCTAAAATTGAGGGTCAATTGGCAATGAAAAAGATGTTGGAGGACCAATTGGTCGATTTTTGGAATTTATTGGGGGTCGAATTGCCATTTTTGTAAAGTAGGGGCAAAATTCTAATTTTTTAAAAGTTGGGGACCAAATTGGAAATTTGGGAAACTTGAACCCCTTTTGTGATTTTGAATAAATTGAGGTCCCAAAGTGAATTTTGGAAGTTTTGAGACTCAATTTGGGGAAAAATTAGCATTAGGGACCTAAAGATAAAGAAAAAAAACTTTAAGGAACTAAATGCAAATAATGAAAAGTTTGGGCATTTTGTTCATACGTGAGGAACGAAGGCTATTATGCCAAATGTCAATAAAAAAGGATGTCCAAAATCATGTAGAAATATGAAAGACCTAAATGCCAACAAGGATAAGCTCGTACGGAGGCAAAATAGTCGATCAAGAAGAATACACTGTACTTATCAGGTGAGTGGGATTTTTCACATCATACCCGGCTGGGATGATGTCTATCTCGAAAATGAAAAACCACTACTATGTGGAATTTTAATATCACCCCTGGTTGGGGTGATGTGAGAACATGCGGAAAAACTACTTACCAATTGTAAGTAGATCATACCCAATTTGTATGATGAACTTCCTATAAGGAAGTAGAAAAGCCGCTTAGTGGTTATAAGCGGAGATGTTATCGCACCCGGTTGGTGTGATGGATGAGTTGAAAATTATTTGTTAGAAGTGTTCTCCCCTTATTGTGTGCCAATGCTTAAAAATTTTGGGAGAACTTCTTTACGAGAGTTTGAATAGCTCATATAGGCCAGAGGTCTCGATTTTGGAACTTTGGAGCTAAAATGCCTGGTTTTGGAAAATCACATACAATGGGCCCAAGGCCAGTTGACGTGTGCAAGAGCTCGTAAACAAATATGATGATAAGCCATGAAAATTCTTAATGAATGATTTATGTGATTGGCCATGGTACTAAGACAAGACCGACATACTCGATGGACTGGCAATAGTGTGACAGGACCAGGTCGATGGACCGGTCTAGACAAACACCTACAAGTTGAGTTGAGGGTCGGGGCCGTTGGACCAGTGGCACTAAAGATTAATGGCTTTATGGAAAACTTTGTTTGTGCATGCACTTGAGGTTTGGGACTATCAAGATGCCCAAGAGGGGTAGTGATGCATCCTAGGGGCTACTGGATGACATGGTGGAGATAAGAGCAGTTTGTCGTGCTAGCAGTTAGGGAAGCACATGAGACCATGGTGGGGTCGGGATGAGGTCTATATCCTCATACGAACATGAAGTTGCTTTTTGGGTTTGAGGGTCGGATATTGCGAACATTCACTCATTCCCAGGGTAGAAGTGGACGGGCTTCGATCTACGTGGCCAGTAAAGTGCTCCGATGCCACAAGTGGGTGCAGTGGACGGGTTGCCCGACGAATGTGTGATCCCTTCATGATGAAGGGCGTGTGTTGATTGTTAAACACACCGATTGTGGATAATGAGAAAATTTGTTTTGAGTAACCAGGAATTTTAGGAAAGAAATGATTTTAAAGGAAATAAAGAGTATGGCACACTCCAATTCAAACTATTTTATATAAACTCATTTTTCAAATACTTATTCACTAAGTTGTCGAACTCACTCCCTCCCTCCCTTAAGCACTTTTAGGTAACCAAGGGAAAAACCTACTTAAAGGCCTTATGCTAGCTAAACCTGCAAGACAGGTATGTAAGTTTAAATTTATTCAGTTTTGATTAATGTTGTTCCAGGAAAGGTATAGGTATAAAGGACGTCTTACTCCTCACAGTTTAAAGAAGGGGAAAACCCTTAATAAATGGGGAGAGTGGCGGGTTGCTCACAGGGATCCGACCAAACAGGGTTGAGGTGTGATAGAAAATATGTAAAGTATAATGAAAAATATAAGTACAGCAAGTTTTGAGAACAAAACTCTTAAAAAAGAGGGGATGGTTGTAAGATCGGGAAATCCCAGCTCAATAATCAGGCGAAGTTTAACCGAAAAGTGGGATTGAATTGAGAGGCATAACTTAATCCATGAAGTGAAATCAAACCCGAAGGAAGGGGTCGATGGAGAGGTCATGAGGGGTGAAGAGGCGGTCATGAGAAACCCTTAGGAGTGTCTCGGAACACAAAGTAAAGGATTGGGAGAAAACCGGTTTGGATCAAGTTTGGACTGAGAGAGTCACGATCGAATTTGGATCGAGTTTGTAGAATATTTTGGAATTTTTATATTTTCCCAAAAACTGGTTGGAAAAAAGGTTTACCCAGGCTAGAAACCATTGAACCAGCCAAGAAATTCGTAGAAAATCAGTTCACCATTATACAGATTAGTCAGCATGTAGCACCGGGCACACGCATGCGCATGTCATCTTCCTCGCCCAAACAGATGAGCCGAATTCCCCTATTTTACCTGACAATGCACAACATACAAACTGACTCCACCACTTGGGAAAATTAATTCATTGATAGCTTTACAAGCTATGGATTAATGAAAGAAGGCTATGGATAGATAGCCATGCTAGTCTAAATAATAGCCACATAAATATGGGTCATTCCTTCATCGAATTTTGCTCAGAATTATCTCTAAAACTTACACAACTACCAGAGAAGAGAGCATAGCTCCTCTGTCTAACAACCTCCAACAACTATCCTAGTACCCCTAGAAAACTGAGGACCTTGGCTTTCCATTATCACCTATCTTGACCCTTAACACCATCTCTATAGTTTTCGATTAGATTGCACAGTATGTGATATTTGGTGACCTAAAACATGGTAGTTGTTTTATAGGCCAATTTCGACAGCCTCAACGGCACTCTTGAGCTGATAAAAAATTGGTGAGTCCTTTGTATCACTAACTTTCTATAGCCTCTTGCCTTGCCCAATTTGAGTAAGAATTGCTTAAGAATTAAATCGTTTAAGTCTCAAATCGCGAGTCAAGTGGCCAAGCTGACTAAAATGCTAATTGCGTGAGCTATAAAGCACCAATTGAGGTGATTCAAGTAGTCACAGAATCCTAGAGGAGTCAGCTTTCAAACCACACTAGCCCCAATGGCTAACGTGCCATCTTTAGTGATTTTTGCAAGCAAGTTTTTAATCAAGCCCAATCGGAGCAATTTTTATTCACTCCGACCAAACCAAAATGCAAAGATTTGAAAGTTAGGGGACATAATATGACAGAGCTTTCTGTGGGATCTTTCTAAAGGGCAAGATAAAGTTTTGTGGCTGATTGGAAAGTTTCGTGAAGGTTGGGGATCGCGTTTGCCTATTGTAGAAGGTCTAGGGACCTATTTGCAATAAAGGTAAAGTAAGGGACTAAAGTGTAAATATGAGTATTTGTGTGACCAAAAGGCAACGTTTGTGCAGTACAAGAACTTAAACTTAATTAAAGAATGTTTAGGGACATAAATGAGAAACATGGGGGTCAAATAGATCTCGAAGCCTAAGTTCTCGAGAAGAGGGGTAAAATGGTAATTTTGCCAAAACTTAGGGGTCATTCGACAATTAATAAGAAATAGAGCTTGGAATCATTCCAATGCCTATTTGGGACTAGAATGGAACTCAAGGAGACTTGAGGGACCCAATTGAAATAGTTTGAAAAGTCTAAGTTCCAAAAAGAGGAAGTTCTAAAGTTCGAGGGAAAATGGTAATTTTGCCCAAGGACCAAATGGTAAATTGGGAAAAATAGAATCACTAGTGGTAAGTAAATGAAATATGGTCACTTCAATAAGTGCTAAGTGAAAGGAGAATGAGCTTAAGCTCGAGAGATTAACCTTAGAGAATGTTAGACCAAGGGTTGGGTTATCAACTAGTTGAGTCGGGGAATCGGGACTCAAAAGGGCTAAACCATAAAATCGTAGGAAGAGTACAGTAGGTTGAGTTTCTAATGGTCAGAAGTGAAACTAACCCTATTATTTCTAAACCTTGCATAAAATGCAAGAGGCACTCTAGTGGAATCTAGAGCAGATTCCAAAAAATTTGCGGAATAAATAAGTTCCATGAAAAGTGGTGAGTGGGTGTTGACAGCGAGTCCGATTGAACCAATAAGAGAATAAGAAAATATGCTTAAATTGATTGAGTGAAAATAAGTAGAAAGCTAGCCTTGAACTCATATAAGAAGAACAAATGAATAAGTGTATTCCCATTAAAGCAAATTCGATTTTAAAGGCTAAAGTAAGAATAGGTCATGAGACTAGGGCATGAGGTGCAATTATAGTTTTGAGGGACTTGGAATTTGTTGGGCCTTGAGCCATTTTTTTTTTATTTTGGGAGATGGTCGATAATAGGTCAGGCTCCCAATAGGTATGCTGATTGAACAGTTGGGACACGAGGTAGGCAGTTAGACCCAAGTATAGGGTGATATGCCCAACTATGTGACATGGAGAGATGGTCGGGTGACCAGCCAAGCTCACAATATTTATTAAACTGTTTAGGAAGTCAATCAAATGAAGGATCGGACTCCATGGTGTATCCATGTTGATGCGCATGTTGATTTGATGCATAATTGTATGTGTATGTGATTTGGGGAGCTCGGAAAGAGACACAACTAGCTCTCGGTAAAGAGATGTTGTAAGAACCATTACATGATTTGGTCATAAGTGCTATGAGTATGACCATGGGTCATGTTATTTTTTGTTATTAATACAAGTATAGGAGAGTGGAGGTGACGGATGGACACCTAAGCAGTTGAGTTTTTGCCTAAAGAAAAATGGAAAGGCAATCGATGAGTGTTTGTGTAATCGCCCATGTTTCTCAGGATATCCAGATAATGTACAAGTATTGTCCTAGTACACTATTGTGACGAGACGATAGTGGAATTAATTCGCATGTATAAGGGGTATGCGCTCGCGAGTAGCAGTAATGCAGTCATGACCTCGGGTGCTTAGACACCTAGCTATGAGATGACACTCAAGGAGCTGTCGTTGTGGTAGAGTATCATACATGTGGCGGTACACTCCGAGAGTGATATATATTTGCTACTCGAGTAACCCATTGTGTGCGGGCCTAAGTAGCCCATTTTGTGTGAACGAGTTGCGATATGCGGCCATGAGCCTGGGTGCTGAGACACCCAGCTGCAAGATGACACTCGAGGAGTGTCGAATGTGATAAAGTTCTCACTTGATTCCCACACTCCAATTTTCCTTGGACTGGTATAGCCCATGCATCGGTACACTCTAGGGCATGTTGTTATGTTTAGAGCCTGAGTAGGTCGTTGTGTTTATGGCCTGAGTTTCTCACTATTTAGGGCCTGAGTAGCCCAGGATGGGGCACGGGTCATGAGTAGCCCAGAAGTGTCAGCCGATTATAGGTCATCCCTTGTGTGTGGAGCATGAGTTCTCAGTATATGCATGTTATTGTGATGTATTGCTGGTTATGTAAAACTAAAGGAGGAGACTAAGGATAACTCGGTCGTAATATAAACTATGAGTTGGATGACTCGAGATAGGTGTCTCCAAGGACAGAGTAAACCACGGAACACATACTGTGTAGTACGAGTAATGTGATAGAAGATCATACTAGATAGTTTACGAAAAATATTTGGATTTTAAGTCATGTAGTGGCATAACATTAGTGTCCCACTCACAGAGTTGTGGGCTCATTTCCCTCCCTTAAACATATAGCAGATTGAATTGAGGTGGCACGATGCAGTGAAGGGAAGGACCTTCCCGAAGGGCACATTCACCTAAGGTAACCTCGTACCCTAAAGTATTTAAGTTTTTATCTTGTTGCTACTATTCCTAAGATATTGGTATAAACCGTTTTGTGAGCTCCCACGAGAAACTTTGAAAGAAAAGTTTTAAATTTACATTGCATTTCATAAGTATTTTTCTATTATAAGTCTTAGTTCCATCAGTTTTACCTTGGCGAAGGATTCCGCCACTATAAAATCAAGGGAATTAGGGAGTTACATAGGTCCCCAACTATCATAATTGGGCCAAGGCATGACAATTATCTATTTGGAATCATGATTCTAGCATCAGGTCCACTTATCCATTTTCGACCAGTTCGCCCTACTCGTGAGATCTAATCTCATTCTTATATTTAGAAGACAAAATCTTGATCTCTACCTCTATTGACATTTGTGGTTCTTAATATTATTCATGCAACTTCATGCTTATCCTTTTTGTTTTCTACTTGTAAAATCTATCATGCTCTCCTAATATTATTAACTTAAGAAATACTTTTATGAAATTGTGATCGATCTAATGGGACTCATCATATATAAACTACATCAGAGTATTTAAATATGTGTTTGTTCCAATTTAGTTCCAATATAATTCTCTAATTGTTGCTTTATGCATATCATGATTCTCAATCATGCTAACTACAATGAGAATTTTCTTGACTTTGTTGAGAGTCAAATAATGATCTATTTAGGTTAGTTCAGGGGACATATAACTCATATGTTGGTATTCTCATGAGGTATAATATCGTTCTGTTAAGCATGCCTCTTTTTCAAATGTTTACTGATGAACTATTTTTCCTTCTATATGGATTTGTATATGCTTTTTGAGTTTTATAACTGCTGTTTGGTTTTCCACGGAAATTTATGTATGAATTTATTTGTCTTTCAGATTCGGAAATAAGAATATGTTCCACTAGAGCACACAAGTTACTATAAATTATTAGGAAAACTAATTTACGATGGTAGTAAAAGTAGAATGGACATGGTTCATACGTCATCCAAAGAGAAGGTTGCTGACCCAGTCTTGATCCACTCCCTCGTATTAGATATTACATTTAGTATTTTTTTTATGAATTGTACGTTGGATTGGAATTGTTATTTAAATTAATTATTTTAATTTAAATTTTATTTATTATACAAATTTATAGGCGGATGAATTCTTATTTATACATGATTTAATTTAGTAATTATTTATTATTTTTAGATTTAATGTATGGTTCCCCACTTATTTAGTTTTCTTATTGTTTGACCATAATTATATATTATTTATGTACTTGAACCTTTTAATACAATTATTTATGTATTTATTTGATAATACAATTACATTATATTTCTATCTCCCCAATTCCTTTTTATTTAAATTAGCATAATATTTAAACTTATATATACATATTCTATCCATATATTAAATATATATTATCCATATATTTATTCATGAAATATTTATCTATTTTTACACATTAATAGGGAATCACGTTACGAACTCTGCCCTTTATTAGAGTATTGGATTGCATAGCTTGATATTTAGGGTATTCAGTAGCATTACTAGATATTTTCAATCAATACAAGGAAAGCACATAGTTAATCAAGTAATACATTTACTATTTTATTAGCATCTATTTTATCTCTTATAGCTAGAGATGTACATGGTTTGTTTATAGACAATTGACCCCATAATGCTGCTTTGCCTTGATTAAAGATATTGTTGTTTTAGTGCAAAAAGAAAAGAAGGGCGATAGGGATGGAATCAGTGGACTTGATCCCGCCATTCATTTACATAGCGACAGAAATTCGACCAGACAGGACAGTCTTGTGTAACACAAGCAAAATCTGTGAAGCTAAAGTTGGTATCTGAGACACTTCCAGCCCGGGCAGCGTATAGAGACAGTTGGTTGAAAGTGAAATACAGTAAAATTCATCTTCCTTCTGCTTCAAACTCAATGGTTTTCAATCTCAGATGGGATAAACACTATAAAACCAAGGCTGCTAACTCTGCTGGCCCCTTTTTAAGACTCCAGGCGAGGAGAGTGTATTGTTCTGGGATCAACATGCCCAAAGAGGAAGTACTGCTGATATTTGACTTGTCTCAGATTAATCTTTTTCTTTCTGACTAATGAGCCTTGTTGTTCCAGTCAGCCAATAAATAATCTCTGTCAAGAAAGTTTTCCATTGTCAGTTTGCTTGTTCATCTTCATCTTTCTTGTTCTCCTGGTGGGTACCTTCATTAGTTGATCCCACTGCCAACTTCCCATCATCAGAAGCAACATCTGGAGCTGAAATCACCTTCCCCTCACCCAATGATTGTGACTCTGGAGGAGAAAAAGAGTCGGCACCTCCCTCATTTGACAGTAATGATGATTCAATGGAATGAGAAAGTCCAGAAGAACTGGCTGCATTTGATTCTTCAACATAACTGCCATGATTATGTGATTCTACTTTATCATGGGTTATTACTGCAGTAGATTGATCAGCAGTATGGCCTTGGTCAACTAGATCCATATTATCCAGCCACTCAACTGACTCAATTGGCTTTTCACTTTCACTTTGCCCAACAGTCTCTTCCACTGAGCCTTCTACTGTTTCAGGAACTGATAAAGACACCTCAGGGTCCACAGCATTCCCATACCCTTCTCCATCACTGCCCCAGCTTGTGTTTGGGTTGTCTATGTCAGGCAATGAATGTGTCAATGAGACAGTTGGTTGCTGCTTGTCTTCAGCTTTGTTGTCCTCAAATGCAAACCAGTTGGAGTTTGTAAAAAGTGATTCTCTGCACACCAAAGATGGAGATGTTGAGCAAGAACCTCAATAACACACCTTCAATCAATAAACAAGGATATAAAAGTAAATTGGAGATACTGTATAAACTAGTAGATTGGGCTTAGACATCAGTGTGTTCTCTTGGCCCATGAAAAGAATAACTTGCATCCATATATCCTTGAGAAAATAGTTAAAATTGCTATTAGGTCACAAAAGGAGAACTCTCAGAGACTGAAAGTATATGATAAAAGGAAAACAAGAATAAATCAATTATTCACTGATCTTCCTTACAAGGAACACATTTGCCTGTTCTAACCCATAGTAATCCTTGAGCGCTGTGGCTTTGGGTCATTATAAGGCTTTGGTGTTTGTGAGCCCTTTACTTTTACTTGGGTGGAACAAGGTATATTTTCTATTATTATGAGAAGATGAGATTATTAGTATAAGAAAGATGAAAAGGAATAAAGATGAGCAGTGTTACACTTCATGGTCATCTCCAAGTTGTAAAGAAGAAATAACAACTTCAGCAGATTCATCATCAAAGTATACATCCTGCCATGAATCCAGCAGATGGAACTTAATACTCATTAATACAAAATCAGACATAACATAAGACTCTTTATTAAATTGAAATAGGAGCATTTGGCTAGCATCAGGTGGGAAGCAACCAATAAAAGTACTATAGATATCCTGGAGCTCTGGGAGTACAAATTGAACCAAAATGTCTATGTCCATTAAAAAATATATGAGAAAGTAAGCTAAACAGCTATATAAATAATTACAGAAGATAGATACTATATGCAGTATAACTGAGCACAAAGTCCAAATATGTATCTGATAAGGTTCTAAGAGTGGTGAAAATAAGATAAATATAAATAAGTCCATATAGCATAATTATCCCTGACAATCAAATTTAAAATTGTTTCAACAGCCGAACAGAGTATTTACAGGCATTAGGGTAACCTCTTTATGAAAGAGCAGGAATTGTTCTTGATAGGTTTCTTCCCATGATATAAACCAAGAGGGGCATTTCCCTTCAAATTATCACTTTAATTGAAAATTTGGTTAATTTTGTTTTTTAATTTGAGATAAGAGAAAAGAAAGGCATCATATCATAATGCTAGTTGTTCAGTTAGGACATGCTCCTTAGAAGCAACTTCCTATTGGAGAGGCTTTGCTATGCAGGAGTCTTTCACAAATTTTATGGATAGGTGCATGATTGAAAGAAGTCAGGACTAAACTACCTCATCATCCCTGTCCAATGAGCCATGAGCCTGCATGAAATTTGGACAATCATCAAAGCTTATAGTCAATGAGAACAATCTTCCATGCAAATGGAAAAGGGAAACCACAATAACAGCATCAAATTATAAGTCATATGTAAGTCAATTCTCATCATAGCTTGTGATGCTTCAACTTTATAAGCAAAAACCAACCCAGAGGATAACAAGTTATTGACAGACTCACAAATAAAGAGCACACAATTTCTAATTTCAAGTGTTTTGATAAACATTCCAAATACAAAGCCAAACCAAAATAATTTGCATATTGGAGATGAATTAGCAATATATAGTTACACACAATCACTAATTTCAATATATTTGGTAGTTGCAAACATGTTTAATGTTACAAATTAGTCCTAAGTACTCTCTCTCCACAATTGATATCCTGTTTAACAGAGAAACCAAATCCAAACAATGATCTGAGCAAGTGTATACCGACCTCATCAATATCCTCATTGTTGTATATGCCATATCGAAATGCCTGGCTCAAATTATTTGCTAGAGTTGCCACATCATAATCTCTATCTTGATAATCATTATCATCACTATCTCTGGTTTGATCGTGAAGAGTAGTTGGACGCCTGTTGCGGTAAAATAGAAAAAAACTTTAGAGAAAAAAGTGAACGCATTGGTTGATCAAACAGGCACAAGTATACTTAAGATAACCTACCCACAGGTCCATTGATATACATTTTCTACTGCATTACGTTTTGAGAGTGCATTTGCTTGCCACTGGTTCCACTCATTATGTTCCTACCAAATTATATTAAAGCAAAGAAAGTGAATAAATTAAAGTTCCCAATAGGGCATCACTAATATGCAAATAATTTAATGAGAAAACATCTACGCAATTTGAAGAAATCAAGTTGAAGGACAGGCAATTAATTAACTTTGCAACATGTTTGTCCATCGAATGACATATATGTTCATATATTATAAACTACGAGAAGGATAAAGGTCATCTATTATAATTTAAAATAAAAAGCATGTTGATGATTGAAGCCACTGATTCTTCAAACCTGCAAATATGTGTGAATTTCAGTATTGCTGCTCCCTATCTGGTTAAGCTTGTTAGATATACGTGTCAAGTGCCCAATATTTCCTATCCTAGGTGGTTGTCTTCCTTCAGTGGGAACAGTCGGCTGTGTTCATTCAACAACAATCAGGTAGCATTTAAGAAAAAACCAGAGGCAAAATAAGATGATTGAAATAAGTTAGAAATCACCATGTCTGGAAAAGCTGTCAACATGCAGTTCTTCTCTGCTTCAAGTATTTTCCCAATAAGATCACAATCATGGAGAACATGCTTAATGAGAGAAGAATTTTTGCTCTCCAGGCATGATAACAATATGCTGTCCACATGATGATGTAAAAAGTTGTTGTATGGATAACTACAATCACAAATACAATTGATAAATAAAATTCCTCATCAATTTCCATGGTATAGCATTGAAAATTCACTAAGACTTACTTGAAGAACATGCACAATATTCTTTGAATTGCTCCAAGATTAATCAATTCCTTCTCAGCAGCTTCACCACCAACGGTGAGAAAAACCAAAACAAACTCCACAATCTGACAAGTAAAGTTCCAAGAAATAAGCCAAAAACGGTATACAAGGGAAAAGAGAGAATTTTATGGTGAAAAAGTCGCATAATTTTATTACAATCCAAAGAAGCATATTCTACTTCTTCAGTCCAAGGTAAGAAACAGTACATAAATGCAAAGATACATTATGAGTTCTACACATTAAAAATGAATCAGTTGTTCAGAAGTTGTTTTTTGTAAAAAAAAAATTTACAGTACTCTAATTCTCCAAAATGTGTTCATAAAGTCCCTAAAAATGAATTAATCCTTAGTTCTTCCTTTCAGACAATCATGACCAAGTGAAAGAACATACCTTCAAGCGGTGCTTTCCAAGAGGTGGATGTAACTTGCCATATGTCGTAAGTAAAATATTCTCAGTCGAAGAAAATTCCAGGAGCTTTAGTAGGTCACCTGTAAAGTGCAAAGACAAGGTTCCACAACTTGTCTACAAAAATGCTTGAAAATTTTGAAATCAAAGTTCCAATCCTTTAACAATCATATTTTTCTTTGTGAAAGCTTGATTTTCTATGCTGAAACAATCAGCAACAGCATCCCATAAACTTACCTAATCTCGGTATCATGCCATCAACTGTCCCAGAATTAACTGCTACTGTTGACCCAGGAGTTAATTGGTGGTTGTACATATGGTATGGCCCTGCAAGCGACCGTTTAGGGTCCAAAAGGCAGATGCATACTGACAACAAATTCACCAGAACTGATTTTGGCCTGGAGTCTTCAAGTGCATGTGAAAATAATCTTCCAATAAAACTGGAAAAAAAATAAATACAAAGAGTCAGAGACTAGGTACAATAAACCGCATGGAATTGTATTAATAAATTGCCTGAAGCTGAACAGGATCCTGCCATGTTGGTTTTTTGTGCATTATCAGGCTCCAAAACCAAGATCACCAGAACTGAAATTAAGAAGCCATTTTACTATTTTGTGTTTAATTTTCTTGCCTTGAGAAAAGAGAAGATATCCCATGCACAATTTAGCATTAAATTTCTTCATTTGTGAAAGAGTTCACATTCAATGTATAAAGGGTAAGGGATCACTAAGAGAAACCCGCATTGGATTCAAGAAAAAATCGAACTTTCTGAATTTACAGAGACTGAGGAATGAAACAAAAAATAAGAGCACCTAGAGCTGGAGAGCTTCACAGCAAGACCAGGGGAAGCATATATTGCAACTGCACAGAGTGTTTCAGCAGAGTTTAAATGCACTTTGGGGCAGTCCTGCAAAGTAATTTTAAAAGAAAGAAAGAAATAAGTGATTAGAAAAAGATAAGAATACCTACAGAAAATAATATATTAACCCAATTAAAATGCTTGGTTACAAATTGGAACAGTCTTTTGACAAGGGAAAAGATAATTAATATAAATAAAATCAGAAAAAATGAGATAATGAAATAAATTTGGCATCATAGTAGAAAGATAAAATGGACTAGCAACAAATTTATGATAAGAATAAGACTCGTGCATTTCTAAGATAAGTAATTCAAAATCACTCACCTTTCAAGTACTATTGTTATAATTCATCATCACTAACATCATTCGCTAGCATCAGGTACAGCACAAGAAATCTATAATCATGAAAATATTTTCCCTTTCCAATATCAAAAATTATTTTGTCCAAAGCAGGAAGAACTTCTCAACCCAAAAATCTCCAAATATCAGAATTCCTCTTGAATTATGGAGTTCTCTAGACTTCACTTGTAAGATCCAGCTTTTTGAATACCCTCGGAAGATCTTTATTATCTTTTCTCACCCAAAATATTTCAAATTCAGTTACTAAACTTTGCCCAATCCTAACATGATGGCACTACAGAAAGATGATACTACTTTCTAAAGATAGATAAGTTGCTTAGTTGCAAAGGGAAAATCTACAGGCATATGAGAAGGGTAGAACAATTAATATAAGTTCACGTCTTGAGGAGCATTTAATTAATTAGCTTTTGTTTCATTTTCAATACAGAATTAGAAATTGAAACAAGGTGACACTAAATCAGAAACATAAACAGCAAAATTAAGTTTTTGTTTGGTTTGCATTGGAAACAGAATCTAGTTCTCCTTTTCCATTTCTTGCTGAAGATTTATATATGTACATTTAAAAATATCACCATAAGAGTCGTCAATAGCATAGTATAAAAATCATTTACGCAAGAATCGTATTATAATATTTTACACAGGCACTTGCCATCATCTAATATAATATGAGTGGGCCAATAAATTTGTCCTGCATGTTTCAACAGACCAATAGTTCAGTCCTGAATATTTTTTTGAAGATCCAGCATTCCAACAAACTAGTCAATATTGCCAAACACGTGTTAGTACATCATGTGTTGGACCTTTTAGGTGAGTTCCTTTAGCCTGGAAAATCGGAAAACTTAGGCCATGGAGCCAATGAAACAATATGTTGGCAAAAGGATAAAATATTACAACACTGTAATGGAAAAATGTACTCGTCGAAAAGAACATACTACAGAGCAAATCATGACCAGAATTAGGGAACTATTTTGTAAGTTTTCTATTTTATATAATCACTATATCAATATTTATCAATTAATATAACAAGATAGGAATTATCGCTATAAAAAGTAGATACTCCATTCATAGGAATTGAAAGTTCCCCATTTCAGGATATGGGAACAGAATTTTCCCATATCAAACACCACAAATGATATCTATGATTGAGATTGAATTTCCAGTACAAAATTTTACACCAGAACAACATAACAAAGACTGGCCACAAATAATTCTTTGAAGATGTGAGTAAGTGCACTCAAAGAGAAGTATTCTACAAATATGGACCATGAAGCAACTCCAAAATAAAAGGAAAAATAAAGGAGCAACGAGAACAGAATACTGCACACCAGAAATGGCAACTCTATTCTTCCAGTAACTAAAGAAATACTCCAAAAGCTGGATCCCATCAAGTTAACTCTCCCTTGTGTCATTTTAAACTTCTAAATATACTAATGTACAAACTAAAAAATCTTAACACAAAATGCAAATAAAATTAACAACTAGTCAGGACCTAACTTACTGAAGAGCTGAACTTGCTCATGATCATCTCCAAAACATCACTGTCCTCAATCCTGTGCACTGCTTCTACATAGCTAGCATACATATGTTCATCCACAGCCAACAGATGTATTAACACCTATGAGGGAAAAAATGCTTACTGTAAGGATATTAATTAGCTATCTATGGAGGGAAAATGAACAATCTCATTTTGCAAACAGTTAACCAAGATATCAAATTGAAGGTGCCGTGTTATGAGTTCAAATGTAAGCTTTTCCTTGATAAACTACTTTTAAAAAGGTAGTCCAGATGGGTGCACAATAAATTCTAGAACAACATTGATTCCATTAAAGGCAGTTTGCTGATAGATGTAGAATTAACACAGCCTTCCATATTCAGTTGCAACCATTGTTGAATGGGCAATCCCAGAAACAACTTTCAAAGAATAGGCAAATCTCTCAAAATGAAAGAGTACAGACTATTTTTATTCCAAAACTTGAATGAGCAAATTCGGATCCTATAAATCAGCATAAGAATTGTCTAAACGCAATTCATGCAGCAAGCAGATGGTTTTTCATATCTCAAAGGGTAGGCAAATTCTTAAAACTACAAGAGCACAATCTGATTGCATTCCAGCTGCAGATGTCCAAGTAAAATGAAACAAATCCTTAAATTACTAAAGAAGAGATGATTTACTTATGCCAACCATGACAAAAAATGGAATATATCAATTCTATGGTGAATAATAGAAAATCATACTGGGTAATACTGTCTTTTTTTCTAAAAAGAAAGTGCTTATCAAACATTGCATGTATCTAAGAAGTCCTTGCTTATGGATTATTCTCATTTTCAAGCTAGTATAAGACAGGTTACAACAAAAATTTCCCAATCGATATCTAAGGAATGATACAATGATTACTGTCGCATAGTGCAAAATAATAGAATCAATGTTACAGCAATTATGTATTAAAAAGAAACATCACTTTGGTAAACAAACATTGGAGAATAAATATGCGGCATTTAAATGAGATCATGGAAAGGAATACAAAGCTGTGTTAGCACCAACCTCCATGATTGATGTAATCCCAATAAGCTCAACTAAATGCTTGATAATTTCTTGATGAGCCTGGTTGCGATAAGAGAAAGTAGATTCACATGTACTATTTCATTACCCATAGCTAAGAAAATGCTTCTATTGAAAAACTACATAAAATATTGAACAGTGTTAATGAAAAAGAGAGATCTAAATACATCTGGCACATTGATAGAAATTTATCTGGAAACATGTACTGTCTTACACTGTACATTAACTGGTATTCTGTAAATGTAAGATTACATATAATAGAAAACATTTTACTTACTCGAATATACTGCATGAGAAGGAATGGCTTTCGGAGCAATAGGCATATTACAACCTTTCAATAACAATAAATAATGCATTAGCTATATATGATCTTCACATAAATTTCAGCATATAAAAGAGATCTTCAATGGATAATCCAGGATGAGGAAACAAGAGGCTGAAAAAATTGTGATTAATTTAGGGCCAAACACACTTAAGAGATTACAAATATTATGAAGTACCTTGCTAAAGTAACCAGCCAGCAATGGCCCATGGGAATGTTTTGGCTCCAAAAAGGAAAACAGCAAGTTCATCAACTGTAACAAGGTTAAGCACTTTTTTTTCAATTGAACTTGCAACCCACCCAAGTAGATATTTAAATAATTAATGGCACTTGGCTTACCTCCTCATCCTCTACCAATGTTTTCAGTATGATGTCAATTTCACAGGTAAATATCTCACTAGAAATGAAAGGAAACCTATAACATAATGACGTAATTAGCAAGAAAAGAGCCCCCATTTGATTAAACTTACAAAATATAGGTTCAATAACAGTTAGCACTCACTTAAGAGACCTCCTTGAATCTGCATCCTCAGGTGCTTCTTCCACAATGTATTGAAGAAGTTTTTCAAGTTGTACTTTTTCCCGCAAGCTGAGATAGACAAATAAAAGTTAAGGGATACGTAATCGGAATGTAAACGTAAAGTCACATCATAAAACAATGAACCAGAAAAGAACTGCCGATAGAAAATAAACATAATAATGTTAATAATTCAAAATTTTAGAGGTTGAGCTACCATAAAAGATATATTCAGCTCAAAATTTTTCACGAGATTCATAATTAAAATTTCAACTGCAATTGAAGTGTAGACTCAATATATTGAGTTGAAGTGTTTGGTATTTAATTCCATTGCAACTATTACATGGAAAAATACATTAGCATAAGCTCTTCTATGGATTTGCTCCGGGTTGATAATATGAATCAAATTCTGATAACTTTATCAGGTCCCTTGTTATTTTATTTTTTTTATCCAAGATTAAGGATTTGATTTGCAGATACTGGGAAAGCCTTCTTTTTCATCAATGCAGGGATGCTATATTTAAGTTTGATTCTTGAACCTTTTTTCTCTTATTTTACCTCTTACATACAGATATTGTGGTTTTGATTTTGACAACAAATAAAGAACATATGCACTTTCAACACTGGACTGTTCAAAGCAAGATTTCTAAAACAAGTTGATGCATCCTCCATCATTTGCAAAAAAACAATATAATACAGTCCTCTATAAATCACTGCTATATAATAACACTAGCATGGTGTAGAGTATTATTTTTAAGGGAAGTCAAATCCCCAAATAATCTAGGCACTAGCCCATGTATAAATTCAGGAAATACTATCACCTATCCCAAAAGAAACCTAGCAAGTCATTGATGAAGACTTGTAAAAGAAAGATGATATAAATCAACTGATTTAGGTATTGACCCAATTCAGGTAATACACTCAGAATGCTCTTCATGATAAAATATCAAACAGAGTAATAAATTGATAAAATTACATAAGACAAATGCTAAGAATGCCTGAAATTTATCAACACTAAATAAATAAATCTTACAAATTAATCAGACGCCCATTGAGAGCTTTACACTCCTGAATTATTTCATCCTCGTCTAGAAGCTCCTCCAACGTGAAATTTTCCTTATCCAATATTGTTTCCACCTGCAAATTAAACCACATAAAATAGCATAGCATCAACCAAACTAACATTTATGAGCAATATATGTTTCACAGAGAAACATAATTGGGATGTTGGACCCCATAGAATCCTGTCTTGCATGGTGCAAATAGGATCATCTCATATGAATTAAGCAAATGGTTTGCATGATAAGGATCATCAAACAGGTACCAAACTTTGAGAGTTATGCTTCATGAAGTACCCACACGGTGGCAGGTAAATATGATTACAAAATAAGAAGCAGATCATTATTGAGCCATCATGCTCACTCAGATTTGTCTTTTTTTACAGTAATATAGAATATTGTATTTTTTCTAGTAACATGAGATACAATACAAAAGCACGGATACTGTCTTTTTTTCTAGTAATCTTCAAATCAACCCACATTTCCAAAGCATCAGTCTAACTCCAGCATTTTAAATACATCAAATAATCCTATGAAGCGATCCAAAAAGGCCATAGCCTCTTCCCAACCGTTAGGATATTTTTTTAAGGATAACATTTGAATACTCTCATTAGAAACAAACCAAGGTATTCTATCTGCCTATGTAATTTTCACAAAACTTAAATATAAAAATATAATTACAATTTAGAAATACAAGCAAGTATGATGTCAAGTATCATGAAAACTGGCCAGGATGATTCAGAAACTAAAACTAACTTAAGCCATAATCTATGAGATTTATTGCCTCCAGTTTATTTAGAGATATTTCTTTCAGACATCTGAGAAGTTATGTTTCTTTTAATGCAATCTGCATATTAAGATTCCAGATTCACAAGAGAAAACCATCATTCAGTAATCAGTTTGACTTACTGAGCTTTCATAGATGTAGTCTAATTGATTAGATGGGAAAACATATTTAATATATTAATATGCCTTTAACCTTATTTTTACATTCCCAGTCTCACAATTCAATTCATAAATCCTATTTTTTGTTATTATTAACAAATTCCTGGTGTAAATGTGATAGGATCAATTGTCCATCAATATTTATCGTTAGAGATACTTCTATTCTCAGAAACTATGCTTCCCTGGAGTAAAGAAGTTCAGAAGAATTCTCTTCTCAGTACATATCTCTCAAACCATGCAAACTGAGTAGTATCAATACCAAAATTGCGCAGAATACAAGAAATGGAAACTGATGCAATTTCCTTTAGACCCGGTTCCCTCTTAGAATATCATAATCAATGAATTTAGCGCGTACATAATATGGGAGAGCAATCCACATCTCAGTTACTTCGATTCCGACACTTTATTCCATCATAATGATGACTGAATCATCAGTACCGGGGAAGTCTGAAAAGAAAATCTAGAACAATACGGAGCAGTGAGGAAGCAATACTGGAAGACTCACGGGAGATGCAGTGGACAGCCCGGTCATTCGCCAGAACATCTTCACTTGTATGTGGAAATGGCGCCCCGATTCTAAATCGCGTCGCGAGCTACTAAACCCTAGAAGGAATCAGTGTACGGCCGGAAATTAGATCCATGGCTTACACCGGTGACCTGGAAGGAGAATTCCGGTGAAGCAATATAGAACAAGGCAGAGGAGAGAAGGTGGGAGAATGCGATACTGTATTACATTTCCGTCCAATACCATAATTTCTCTCATTTTATTATTTCGTTGTAAATTACGTACTGGAACTGCAAGAAAGAAAGATAAAATTTTATTTATTTTTCTTCCGCGCTTTGGATTTATATATTTTTTCTCATTTTAACCCTACCATTACAATTTTAATTAAAATATGAGCCATTTAGGCGAGTTTTGTTTTTTCTACTATAACTGAAGCTAATGGACATATAGGCTTGAGAAAAACATCATCAAACATGCCTTCTAAAACTCTGTAGTCCCTTTTTACAAATAACAGCCTTATATCCCATATTATGCTATATAAATATAATAATAAGTGTTACTCAATTTTGTGAAAAGCATTTGATTCATGCCTAACCACAAAAATTTTGGATTGGAATCACAATCAAATACCTGCATGCGGGAAGTGAAGAGAATTTGATCCAAAGAGCCAAGGATTCTTTAGTAAAGTGGTGTCTCTTATTCATATATTTTTTACATGCATTTCCTTTCTATTTATAAAATTCTTGCTTAACTTTTAGTGTGTTAAAAAATTAATCAAATAACTGAAATTTAGAATAATATCTCGTTTAATTTTACACAATATTACAGTATATCTAACTAATACGAGAGTAAATTTTCTCAAAACTCCCTATCAAAATAAATTATAAATATTTTTGTTATTTTTCGATTAATTTAAAATTGTACTAGCATAATAATTTGTTAAATTTTCTCTAAACTACAATTGTTAATATTATATTATATTAAGTGTATAACTCTTATATTAAAAGTTTCATAAATTATATAAAAAATTATCAATTAAATATTTTTTTGTTATATCTATATTTAGAAGTCTTTGTTAATCTTTATATATTTTATATTCAAATAACAACTTTTACTCCAATATATCTTTTTTCATTTGTATTATTTTTTACTCTTGTATTTTTTTTGTATCATCTCCTTTTACTCAAATATTTTGGAGGAGGTGTTCAATTCTTAGTGAGTGAACTAAAATAGTCTCTATTAACTCAATGTCAATCTAATTTAAAATATAAAATAATTTAAATATAATTACAACATTTACAAATTAACTTAATGCACAAATTAATTTTCTTCATTTCTTTAAAATATTTATTTCTTAAAATTCTATTTTTGAAATTGCTTACGAAATGATTTGAACTTTCACCATAAAATTTTTTATTCATATAATATATGACCCAACAATAAATTTTGTGGTCATGTAATGGATCCATCAACCATACTTTTGGTTCATCTTATTGGGAGATTTAGTCTCCCCTTATCATGATTTGTTTCCAAGTAAACCTTATGATTTCATTTAAATTCTAATCACGCGATCAATGGACATCTTGATACATTCTGCTCATACACAATTAATGATACAAGGGAAACATCTAGTGAGGGTTCAAATTCCCATGTTTAACAATATGTTTAGCATGATAATTATTGTCACGTCCTTACTCGGTTTGATCGAGATCTCGTGGTCAACCCGCCACCCTTTCCTACATCATCCGGACATTACTACCCTAATGATATAAGGAAAGTAAATGCATGTCTACGTTCAAACCCTTACTATAAGTTGAGGGTAGGGAACGTATCTTGAGGGTCCGAGCTTGTTTTAGAACTTTCCGTCTTTACCCTAGACCTGAAAGGGTAACAGGAGGGGGATGAGTATACAATATTCAGTGAGGGAAACTACTATAACGATTACTTAAATTCATTTCTTTGCCCATTTATTTTTCATTTATTGTTTTCACACATTAGCCATGCATAAAGTGCCCTCCTATCATAGGAGGGATCATACATTAGTAGAACGATCCTCAACAATACCACTTGTGTACTGGAGCATCTTTACCGTCTACCCTGATAGAGATGCAGTGCCTCTACCCTGGGTTTGAGTGGACATCAATAGTCCGACCCTCAAACCCTAATCACTTTATCATGTCTACTTTGTGGGATAAGACCTCCTTTCCCCTAGTACCTCGGTCTTAGTATGTAGGAAGCTCTTTGAGCTTTTCGACCTATTGGACGCCATACCGCTCTTATACACCATGGGTTCTCCAACAGTCCTTGGGATCCATCACTAACTCATGCCAGGTGTCCTGATGGCCTGAATCACATAGTGCATGCACAATCAAGAGTCTTATAAGTTATAACCATTATCTTTGGCTCTCCAGCACAATGGTCTGTTGGCTTGGCTTTGGCCCACGCATACTAGCCCAATAGGTTCAACGATCTAGCTTCAGTAGAGCGGTTTGGCCCAACAAGCCCAACAACTCAGACTTGGCTCAATGGGTATTACACACAATTTCCCATTAATTTGGATCTTTTAGCATTACTCATTACATGCTAGTTCTAGATAGGTCCATACCTGTGTCCATCAACCTTGGGCCCACTTGCATACTAAGACTAAGTCTAGAATTAGCTCCCAAATATTTTAAGCAGAGTCACCTAGTCAGGGGAGGTTAATTTCGAGAAAATCATTTTCAAATTAACCGTCATTCCAACCGGAATGGACGTTATAACAATTCCCACTCACCCAATGATCTCGATGGAGTATGGCTTCCTCGGTGTGCTTATGAGGGCTGGCACTCGAGTAGTTTGCTCCTACATGGTATGAATATCCATATTAGGATGTGTTGACTAAGAGGTCGCATATTTTTCTCGTATTTGCACATAGGTCCTCTTATTTTTCCTTAATTACACTTAGGTCCCTAATTACCCCTTAGTCTCTGTTAAGACCTTAGAGTTTCCAATCATCTTTCTTGGGTCCTTGACTCTTTTAATTTCACCCATTGGCCCTTAATTTACCAAAATTGCCCTTTAGTCCTTAATTTTTCAAAAATTACAATTTGGTCTCCAACTTTTCAAAATTTCCAATTTCCCCTCTATTTTGCCCAATTAGCCCTCAATTGGGAATGAATTTCATGAAAACCCTTTCAATTTCATCAAATTTCCATTTGGCCCTCAATTTTTTAAAATTTGCACAAAAGCCCCAAAAATCCCCAATTTGAGCATATGGGCATTCGGATCTTACCTTGTCCAATTGACGACCTGTAAGTCCTTAATTTCTTCGTTTCTTGCTTCAATTCGTCTCCTACAGCTCCTCTTGATCGTCCTACACTTCAAATTTTCGAATTTAGTTGAGTTTTAAGCCTTGTCGAAGCTTTGTCGGCAAATCTAAAGTAGAGAGAGAAAGCTTGCTTATCTTACTGATGGAGGAGCGGTGGCTGGAGCTTGAGGTGGGGGCAGCTAGTGCTTGTCAAGAGAAACCTACTAAGATTGAATCTCGGTGCAATTTGTCACTACCCTGTGGGAATTTGAAGAGAGAAGTTTTGGGGGTGCAACTTTGAAGCTCAGAAATTCTGATGAGTAGAGGCAAAATTGAGCTTACTAGGGGTTTGTAATGGGTTGTGAAGGGCTTTAGGTGGTCAGTGATAGCCAATGCTGGCGGCAAAAGGACTGAGGGAGTCGGGGTTGGATCGGTCTCGCTCGCTGTTTTGAGCTCCGGGGTAGCTTCATTGTGCTATAGTCTCTACACTTCTTTGGTTGTCCTCTGGTTACTTTGAGAGTGTCTCAAGCTAGCCCACTCTTTCCCAGTTCTAATGCCACCCTTTGGAGCTTCTTTGGTTGCGAAATTGCCCGTCGTCGGAGCCTTGATCAGAGGGTCATCGGAAAAGGAGCTGTTTGTATTCAGAGAGTGCCTGAGAGGTGAGGAGGATGAATGGGAGGATGCTCTTTATATAGGGAGCTCAACAACTGTTTAGGCTACTGACCTATGTGAGACTTGGCTACTGGCGACTTGACCGGAGATTTTTTCGAGTCGTCGGAGACTCTAGCCTTTTTGGCCTCTCTCTCTCTCTTCTCTGTCAACGGCTGGAGGTTGAAGATGATGATGTGGCAACATGCCACATGGCACGTTGTGATAGGCCAATTTTTCTGGCATGGAAGTCCAACTCAGCCATTGCGTCAGCTGTTGACTGGACATGTGGCAACCTCTAATTGGCTGCTCGTGTCTGCGTGACAGGCTAACGGGTCGCCTACTGACTATTGACCAGACACATGGTAGCCTCCCATTAGTTGTTTGTGTCAGCGTGGCTGCTGATGGGGCACCGTTGACCGGTCCAATCCGACCGGATTCGCTATCTTGGATTCGAAAATTAGTCGGTTCGGATCCAATTCGACCAGTTTTCTAAAATTTTAAAATTTATCTAAATTTATTTTCTATCTAATGGTGGTCTCAATTTCCCAAATTGACATTTTTAAGCCACCTAGAAAAATGAATTATTGAATCAATTCACTATGGTTCATCCCGGTTCGGGTCCGATTATCTCTTCAATTCTAGTTCCTGGTTCTTCCTCACAATTTTTGTGAATTTTCGTCACATGGGATCTGCCAATTTCTCCTGTTAACCATTTTTTTTACTATTTTCTATTGATTAAATTGGCTCAATTTTTTACTATAATGTCAGTTCTCCTTCGGGTTTCCTTGGTCCGAAGAGATGGGTTCCACAATTGTGGTGTGCATTTTGTGTGCAAAATGATGGGGAGTCGGACATGTGTCTTGTCAAGCTCTTGGTAACATAGTGCAAGTAGCACCGTTACGAGGAATGGCCATGAGTGTCACGTTATGACTTGTAGTCATATAAATTGTTATTTTGAATATCAATAAAGGAGAATAGGGTCGACATATGGATGCCTTCGTGGTTGTGTCATCACTCACGAGGAAAATGGAATGGAGATTGGGGAGTGCATAGTGTTATCTTCTATGATTCCTATGACATTTAGAATGTCACGCCTCGGCCCAGTTTGGCCAGGGTTTGATGAATAACCCGCCACACTTTCGAGCCTCAAGGAGGGGCTCCTCGGGGATCAAGAGAGTCAGGTGTATTACCTGTCATGCTGTCCCTGGATAACATTTAACAAAACTGAAACTTTTTAAATAGGTGTACCTGGTTTTGGGTCTGGGAGGAAAAGCTGGCGCAATTGCGTTCCTTCCTAAAAATGTTTAGAGGGAAGGGGTGAGTTCGACAACTCAATGAGTAGGAGAAAATATTTCATGAAGGCTTAATTTAGCAATTTCAATTATTTAATAATTTGGCAATTTCTTCTTGGGTTTCTCAAATCAACAACTGCCCTCCTATCATAGGAGGGATCACACATTCGCAGAATCGTCATCGACCGTGGCACTTGTGGACCAGAGTGCCTTTACCGTTCACCCTGATAGAGGGATACTACCTTTACCTAGGGTTTGAGTGAACATCAATAGTCCGACCCATCAAACCTCCACTTTCTTTGCCATGTCCACTCAGTGGGACGAGACCTCATTTCCCCTACTGCCTCGGTCTCCATGCGTAGGAAGCTCTTCGGCTTCACGACCTACTGAACGATAAAACCGCCCTTATGCACCTTAGGTTGTCCAATAGTCCTTGGGCTCCATCACTACCTCATGCCAAGTGTTCTAATGGCCCGAACATCATGGTGCATGCATAATCAACAAGCTTTTTGAATTATAGCCATTATCTTTGGCCCCCTCGCACAACGGTTTATCAGCTTGGTTTCGACCCACCATGCGTACTAGCCCAACATGTTCGATGACCTAGCTTCGGCAGAGTAGCGGTTTGATCCAACAACCTTGACAACTCAGCTTGGCTCAATGGGTATCACACAAGGTTCCCATTATTCAGGTCTTTTAGTCTCATATATCACATGTTTGTTTTGGACGGGTCCATGCCCGTATCCACCGGCCTTGGGCCCATTAGCATCCTAAGCCTAAGCCTAAAATTAGCTTCCAAATGTTTTAAGTAGAGTCACTCAGTCAGGGGATGCTAATTCTGAGAAAACAGTTTTCAAAACTAAACCATCATTCCAATCAGAATGGACGTCACAGCGGTTACCACTCGCTCGGTGATTTTAGCGGGGTCACGCCGACGAAGTCTGGCCTTGCAATCTCTCTTCTAGAAGCCAGCACTCAAGTAGTCTTGTCATGCCCTGACCTGGTTTGGTCAGATCCCCATGATCAACTCGCCACTCTCCCGGTTTATTAAGGGTTTTCCCCTTCTTTAATCCATGAGGTGTAAGGCGTCTTTTAAACCTGTACCTTTCTTAGAATAACATTACTCAAAACTGTATGAAATTTAAACTTAACATACCTATCTTACAAGTATAGTTAATTGGAGGTCTTTGAGTAGGTTTTCCCTTGGTTACCTGAAAGGAGGTATAAGGGAGGGGGTGAGTTCAACAACTCAGTGAATGGGTGTTTTAAAACTTGACTTTTAGAAAATAGTTTGAATTGGAGTGTGCTAGACTCCTTATTTTCTTTAAGACATTTCATCCTCAAAATCTCAGTTTTCAAAGCCATTTCTCATCATTGACCACAAACAATGTGTTTATCAAACAACACATGCCCTTCATCATGAAGGGAACACACATTCAAAGGGCAGCACGTCCACTACACCCACTTGTGGCATCGAAACGACTTTACCAGCCACCTAGATAGAAGCCCATCCACTTCTACCCTAAGAATAAGTAGATGTACATGACACCCGACCCTCAATCTTGTAAAGAAACTCTGTGTCCGTATAAGGATAGAGACCTCATCCTGACCCCACCCCGATCTCATGGGCATGAAGCTACGTCGAGCTTCCCTGACTGTTGGTACGACAAATTGCCCTTATCTCCACCATGTCGTCCAATAGCTCCTATGACGCATCACTACCCCTCTTGGGCATCTTGATGGTCCCGAACCTTAATGCATGCACAAAACAACAGTTTTCCTCATAAGCCATTTAATCTTTGGTGCCATCGGTCCAACGACCCTGACCCTCAACTCAATCTGGAGTTGTTTGTCTCGTCTGGTCTGTTGACCTATCTTGTAGCACTACCGCTAGTCCATCGAGTATGTCGGTCTTGTATTGGTACCATGCCAAACATATCATTCATTTAAATTTTTCATGGCTTAAACTCATGTTGGTTTACGAGCTCCTACTCTTGCCAACTAGCCTTAGGCCTATTGTACGAGATTTTCAAAATTGGTCATATTACCAATTTGAGCTATTCGAGCTCCCGTCAAGAAGGTCTCCCAAAAATTTTAAGTAGTGGCACATAGTTAGGGGAGAGCACTTCCGATAAAATATTCTTTTTATCTGTCCATCACACCAATCGAGTATGAGGACATCTCTGCTTATAACCGATAAGCGGGTTTTCTATTTCCTTCCAGAAAGTTTATCATACCAACCGGATATGATCTACTTACAATTGATAAGTAGTTTTTCCATGTAATTTCCACATCACTCTATTAAGGTGTAATGTTTAAAATTTCATTTAGTAGTGAGTTTTCATTATTGAGGTGCTTATCATATCAACTAGGTATAATGTAAAAATCCCACTCACCTATGAATGTAGTGAATTCTTCTCAAGTGACTTTTTGCCTCTAAGTGAGCTTGTGTTGGCTGACGTTCCTGGTACTTCGTGTTCCTACACGATATAAACTTTCTTGTTCATTATCATTTGGCTTTATGGCCTTCATTTATCACGAACGAATAACATATCCAAACTTTTCAATTATTCGCAATTAGGTCCCTAAAGTTCTTTTTTTAACTTTAGGTCCCTAATGCCGATTTTCCCCCAAATTGAGTCTTGAAACTTCTAAAATTCACCCTAGAACCTCAATTTATTCAAAATCATAAAAAGGGGTTCAAGTTTCCCAAATTCCCAATTTGGTCCCCAATTTTCCAAAATTACCATTTTCCCCTACTTTACAAAAATGGTAAATTTCACCCCAATAATTCCAAAAATTGACAAATTGGTCGTCCAACATCTTTTTCATACTCAATTGGCCCTCAATTTTGAAAATTAGTCACTCGAATTTTTGAAATCCCCAATTTTCCCCTAATTTCAACCTTTCAACCTGACCGAATTTGATTTCATCAAATTAATCGATCAATCAAAGTTAATTGTTGAAATTGAAGGTGGATTTAGTTCCTACACATCCATACGATTCAATTGCACTTTGAATCGCATGAATTGATGAGGGAAAGAGCTCAAACGGAGCTTCGCCGGAAAATTGGACTTAGAGAGAGAAAGCTTAAAAGCTTACCGTTAGGGGTGCGACGGTCCGAGCTTTCGACCCAGACAAGTAGCTCTCGTCCTAAGGTTCCTCCTAGGATTAAGAATCACATCAATTGATTCAAAATTGAGGGAGAATTTGGTCAGTGAAGTTTCGTCTGTTCTCTCTCTAGCACTAATCAGAAATTATAGAGGGGAGCCAAATTGGCTTCCCTTTCAGCTCTAATTCAGTTGTATGAGGGCTGTGCAAGTGTTGGGAGAGCTTGGTTTGGCTTGAGAATAGTTCAAATTCTCCACTTTTAGCTCGACTGAAGTAGGGTAGCTTCGGTCCGCCGGAGCTGCTTCAATGTTCTATCATGCCAGAGCTTCTCCGATGATCCTCGGAAGAAATGGAGACTACCGTCAGGTAGCTGACTTCTCCTTGAATCTAAACAACCAGATCTCACCTTCTTTGGCTTAGAAAAATGCCCAAGTCAGAGCTCTGGTTCAAGTTTCACCAAAAAATGGAGCAGTAGGGAGAGAGTGGAGTTTTCAGGTGTGATGTGTATGAAGGAGAATGGGCTCTTTATATAGGAAGCTCAGGGACTACTTGGTCATCCAATTAGTGCCTTAATGGCGGTCATTCATTGCTTGAAACTCACTGGTCTGAGACTTTTCATATTCGCCGGCGTTGCTCAATTTTTCGGCGAGTGAATAGTGTTGATATTTGAAGAAAGAAGACGACACTATTCCAAATTGGACTGTACCAGTCCAAACTGGGTTCAATGCTTAACCAGTTCAAGTCTGATTCGACCAAGTTTTTTAAAAATTAAACATTTGTAAATTCATCTAAATTCATTTTTTATCAAATGGTGGCCTCAATTCTCCAATTTGAATTTTCTAAGCCACCTATAAAAATGAATTTAACATCTAGTTTAATAGTGGTTCAAACCGGTTCAATTCGGTTCGGATTCGGTTCACTTGAACCGGTCTAGTTTTCTTCCCCAAATTGTCCTAAAGTCCCCCTCTAGGGTTTTTATGACTCTTTGGATTGCTTGAGAGATGTAAATTTCTTGATTTGCCCGTTCTCTAGTGGTCGGAGTTCGTGAACCGGTTCGGTTCTCTCTCTTGGGTTGATCAGTTCTTTCTTTGGTTTTCTTACTTTAAAGGGGCGGGGTTTCCAACTCTCCCCTCCTTTTAGGAGTTTTGTACCCAAAACTTAATCAATATATTCTACATTGGGAATAATTTCCCTTAATGTCAACTTAGGTTTTCTTGACATGTTAACTCTTTGATTATTCTTTCACTTGGCCCTTATAAATCATTAATTTAAGGAATTTCTTTTCATTTACATTGATTACTCCTTCCATGGAGTTTATCATAACGAGGTATGTCTTGCCCATTAATCCAAATGTATATCCTTAGGTCAACTTCTTCCTCTACTTAGGGCAAGATTTTTTCTCTTGGTCGTTGAGACCCTTAGCTCGGTGTTCTTTTGAGCATTACTTACTTGTTTTCACGGGTTTCTATGTTATCACCTTTTGTCTTGATTTGATCCTTCCTTCATCCATTATTTATTACATCTTTGGTCCAAATTCGATGTTGACCTTATTATGGTTAACTAATTGGCTGTTACTTTGTTGAGTCATGTAAACCCCGCTCTTCTAAGTAAAGAAAAATTGGGAAAAAAACTAGTCAAACCGAGTGAGAAATACCGAACCGGTTCACAAACCTGATCATTAGAGAATGGGAAATTTGGAAATTTACAACTCCCAGGTGATCCAAAGGGTTCATAAAACCTTGGAAAAAGAACCTTAGGATAAATTGGAAGAGAAAAACCAGACCGGTTCAAATGAATTGAATCCCACTAGATAGAACCGGTTTATAAACTGAGTCGGTTCATGAGCTGAAACCAATAAATAAAGGGAAAATCAGGAAATTTATGGATTCTGAGTGACCCAAAGAGTCCCAAAAGTCATGGAAATGGACTTGAGAAAGAATTGGAGATGAAAACCAAACTAGTCTAGGTGAACCAGATCCGAATCGGTTTGGACCAATTTGAACCACTATTTAACCAGATGCTAAATTCATTTTTATAGGTGGCTAAAAAATTCAAATTTGAGATTTGAGGCCACCATTAGATAGAAAATGAATTTAGACATTTTTAGATTTGAAATATTCGGTCGAATTGGCGGTGAACCGACCGGTTTAAGCTTTGAACCTAAGTCAGACCAGTCGGATCTGGTTTGGAACAGTGTTGTCTTCTTCCTTTAGATGACATCACTGTTCACTCACCGAAAAATCGTGTTATGCCGATGAAGCTGGAAAGTCTTCGACCAGGAAGTTTCAGGCAATGAATGACTACCATTAAGGCACCAATTGGACGGCTAAGAAGTCCCCGAGCTTCCTATATAAAGAGACCCTCCTTATTCATCCTCTCCACACCTGAAAACTCCATTCTCTCTCAACTGCTCCCATTTTCGGCGAAGCTCGAACTAGAGCTACGACTTGGGTACTTTTCTAAGCCAAACAAGGCGAGGTTGGGTTCTTTAGAACTGGGGAGAAGTCAGCTACACGCCTGTAGTCTCCATTTGCTCCGAGAGTCAACGAAGAAACACTGGCATGATCGAAGCTACATTGTTTCAGCCGAGCTGAAATCGACAAATTTGAGCCTTACTCAAGCCAAAACAAGCTCTCCCAACACCTCCTCAGCCCTCCCACGGTCGAATTAGGACTGAAAGGTAAGCCAATTCGTCTCCCCTATGCAATTTTCGACTGGTGCTAAAGAGAGAAGTGACAAAATTTCAATGAAGGAATTTTAATCCAATTTGACATCAATTGATGCAATTCTTGATCCTAGGAGAAACCTCAGAACACAAGCTATCTGCCTAGATCAAAAGCTCGGACCGCCGCGTCCCCGACGGTGAGTAATTGTAGCTTTCTCTCTCTATATTTTATTTTTCGGTGAAGCTCCGTTTTAGCTCGTTTTGACGTCAAAACTTACGATTCAAAGTGCTATAGAATCATATGAAGATGTAGAAACTCAATTTCAACTTCAATTTCAACAATTAGAAGTGTTTGATCAGCCAATTTGATAAAATCAAATTCGACTGTGTTAGGGAGTTGAAATTGGGCGAAATTGGGGAAAATTGAAGATTTTTGAAAATTTGAAGGACCAAAATGCAATTTTATAAAATTGAAGGTCAATTGGGCATGATAAGAATGATAGAGGGCCAATCAAGCAATTTTAGAATTTTTGGGGGCGAAACTTACCATTTTTGTAAAGGAAGGGCAAAATGGTAATTTTTGAAAATTTGGGGGCCAAATTGTGAATTTGGGAAATTTGAACCCCTTTTTATGAAATTAAGTAAATTGAGGTCCCAAGAGAAATTTTAAAAGTTTGGGGAGTCAATTTGGGAAATTGGGGCCTAAAGTAAAAAGAAAAATAACTTTACGGTCCAATTTACAAATATTGGAAAAGTGGTGAATTTAGTCATTTATATTGAATGAGGTAATCAAACCAGATGATAATGAATAACGATGTTTATTTCGTGTAGGAACACGACACATTGAGAACACCATTTGAGGTTAAGCTCGCAAGGGACAAAAATTGACTAAATAGAATTTCACTGCACGATGAGGTGAGTGGGATTTTTATATCATACCCGGTTGGGATGATAAGTACCTCAGAAATGAAAATCCACTAGTTAGTGGTATTTTAAACATCACAACTTAGAGGAGTGATGTGAAAATGACACGGAAGAACTACTTACTAGTTGTAAGTAGATCATACCCGGTTGGTATAATGAAACTTCCTTGGAGGAAGTGGAAAACCCGTTCATCGGTTATGAACGGAGATGTCCACATACTCGATTGGTATGATGGACAGTTGAAAATACATTTTTGTCGGAACTGCTCTCCCATGATTGTATGCCATTGCTTAAACGATTTGGGAGACCTTCTTGACAGGAGCTCAAATAGCTCTGTTAGGGCGGAGGACTCGATTTTTGGAACTTGGGGGCTAATATGCCCAATTTTGAAAATCTCGAACAGTGAGCAATAGGCCAGTTGGCACAAGCAGAAGCTCGTAAACAAACATGAGTTATATGCCATAAAACTTTAAATAAATGAATTCTTTGGCCATGGTACCAAGATAGGACCGACATATTCAATCAACTAGTGGCAGTGCGACATGAGAGGTCTCCAGACTAGTTAAGACAAACAGCTACAGGTTGAGTTGAAGGTCAGGGCCGTTGGACCAGTGGCACAACAAATTATATGGCATGATGTGAAAATACTGATTGTGCATGCACTGTGTTTACGGGACCTTTATAACACCCAAGATGGATAGTGATGTGTCCTAGGGCCCTGGATGACTTAGTGGATATAAGGGTAATTTGTCGTACCAGGTGACCTTGCGAAGCTCAACGTAGCTTCAAGCGCATGAGACCGGGGTGGGGACCGGATGAGGTCTTTGTCCTCATACGGACACGGAGAATTGTTACGGGATTGAGGGTTAGATGTCGTGAACATCCACTCATTCTCAAGGTAGAAGTGGACGTACTTCTATCTAGGTGGCTGGTAAAGTCGCCCTAATGCTACAAGTGGGTTTAGTGGACGTACTAGTCTACGATTGTGTGATTGACCTTCATGATGAAGGATGTGTGTTGGGTGATTACACACTATGGTTAATAAGAAATGGTGATAAAAACCTAAATTTAAAATGAGAGGTTTTTAAAAGAAAATAAGGAGTCTAGCACACTCCAAATCAAACATTTTTCCTAAAAATTAAAATTTGAAAACCCATTCACTAAGTCGTTGTACTCACCCCTCCCTTATATCCCTTTCAAGTAACCTCGGAAAGACTACCCTAAAGACCACCAGTTAGTATACTTGTGAGACAGGTATGATTAATTTAAATTTTATGCAATGTTGATTTATGTTATTTTAAGAAAGGTGCAGGTTTAAAGGATGCCTTACTATTCACGGTTTATAAACAAGGGGCAACCCTTAATAAACCGTGAGAGTGGCGGGTTGATCACAGGGATTCGACCAAACCGGGTTGGGGCGTGACATGTCATATCCTTCCCTGGGCTATTGGGCTTGCGTGTCCCTTACAGCACGACAATCATCCAGAATCAATCTTTGATCATTTAAAATTTTAGAACGCTTCCTTACTGGGTGTTCCCAACCTTCCAACCTTTCAGGGATTGTGTAACTCCATCCCTCTTTTCATCGGGTAGTATCCATCGACTACCTTTACCATTATCCAATCATCCTTCATGCCTTGACAAAATATATTACACAACCATATCGACTTTCCTTACCACTCGTCCTTTCCCAACTTCTTTATTGGGTCTTTCTGGTGCCAATAATTGGATTTCCTAATGACTTTCCAACACGCTGGGATTCTTCCCTTCTTATGTTTTCCTTCATTTGTGGGGACGTCCTTTACTCAAGGATTTTCCTTTCCCCTAAACCCACTCTTACTTGCTTTTGACCGTTTCACTATTCTGTTGTTTAGGGAGTTCTCCTTTAACGATTTTTCATTCTCTACTATGTCCTTCAAAGTACAGATTTTTCCCTTTAGACGCTATATGTTTGAATTTCTTACTACTCCTTGAAGGTTTCCTTCCTTCGCACTCTTACACCCTTTTGGGTTAGGGCTTTTGCCCACCTTTAATCATTTGTCGATCACAATTTCCCAATTCACCTTTTACTTTCCTACGCAAGGTATCTCCAATCTTCGAGATTTATTTCTTGCACTCACTCTATACCCACTCTATTACCCTTCTTTAGAGTGTAGTCTCCACTACTTCTCGATCCTTCTTAGGGTCTTGCTTATTCTCCTTGACCATCCTATTGCTACTAGTTGCTTCCTTCTAGTAGGTTCGTTGAAAATCCCTAATTGGCTTCCTTGCTCTTCCAAAACAGGTAACATTTGGCCGTCCCGATATAACTTCATCCACTTATGGTTCTTTATGTGGTTCCTTATGTTGTGTTAAGCCTCTTAGGTTCCATTTGGCGGTTCCTTAGCTTTGGAACTTCCCTTTTTAAGGTCTCACTTCCTACTTTTATCCTACTACTTAGGGACTCCCATCTTGGTTCAACCTCCTTAACGCTCCTTGAAGGATTTTCCTTCTTTTCTTTCTTACACCTTTCTGAGATCAGCATTGTTGCCTGTTCTTTATCTTTCAATGTCCTCCATTTCCTTTTTGTTCCTTATCCTCTTTTCGAGGAACTCTTGCTAATAGATTGACTCCTAGCACTCTATTTTATGTCTAGCCGAACACTCCTTGGGCTCCATTAAGAGAGTGTGGCCCACGACCAATCTTGATGTCATTAGTTGTTTTCCCCTTAACCACTTCCGAATTGAAGGGCCTACTTCTCTAAGGTTTTTTGGATGTTCTTTCCTTTATTTCCTTGTTATGGGTAGCCCACCCATTCTTACTTGTAACTGCGTCCTCTGATGCTATTTCCTACTTACCCGTTCCTTGGGTTTAACTTTCTCCTTGGGTCCTCCTAGTATGCTTCCTTGATTCTTTCATTTCAGCATGCACTTCGTCCCCTTATCCTTTGTCACTTGGTCCATTACTTCTTAGTTGGGACTTGTAGACCTTCCTAGGGTCTCCTTTCTTGGGAAAGGATCATGCACTATTTGCTCCAAGACCTCTTGGTGCGAGGCTTACTAGATTCTCCTTATGGCTTGAGTGTAGTCATTATTTCATTTTCGTCCATTTATTTCTTCAAGGTTTTCCTTCATCCTTCTTTTCCATTGTTCTAGCCTTTACACCTCCCCTTTCCTCGCTGGAGTTTAGATTTATGACCTTTTCGAGGGTCAATTCATTGACTGTCTCATCCCCTACTATTCTCCTAGTTCACTTGTCTCGGAACGGTTGTCCTTCGATTTTTACTCATCCTTGATGCCTATCCCATCTACTTTTGATGGTGTAATTCTTACTATTTTCTGGTTCTTCCTAGGGCATCTTTTCCCAAAGATTTTAGTTACATCTTTTCACTAGGTTATTCTACAACCCTACTTGGCTACTCTATTTTTTTTCCAAAGTAGGTCACACCTTGCTATCTCGAGACATCCTAGTTGTCTTTCATCGTTCAGATTTATTTTTTATGGAGGAGGTATTTGCTTCTTTGCTCCTAGGTGGCTTGTAGTGCTCCTTAAGAAAAAATTCCATTTATCTACATTCTGCTATATTTGAGTTTTCTTAGGGTACTGCCCTTGATCTTCCTCATGTGATCCTTCCTCATGTAATTGAGGTATACCATTGTATTACCGTGGAACAGAGAAAATTTCAAGAAGTCAGTATTTTATTCATTGAAGTAAAAATATAGTTTTGAGGGTTTAGCATCTCTTGAAGGAGATTATTATCATGACGGTTTGGGAAATATTCATTACTAAGCTATGGTCTAGCAGGACTTCTTCCTAGGTGATATTAGGTTCCCTAGTTGCAATTGTGGTTCTTGTAATGTTATCCCTTCGGGCTTCTATAGGGGTGGAGGTGTCCCTATTGGAAGCTATCGCTTGGATTCCTTGTAGTGTGGGACAATTCTTTGCTATGTGTCCCACCCTCCTACACTTATAACAGATTCTCTCAGGTATTATCCTCTGAAATGTCGGGCATCTTCTAATATAGTGTCCCCATTGCTCACATCTATAACAGGTTATCTCCTTGCATGGACCTTTGGGGTTCCTCATATACTTTGAGCATTGTAGGGCCTTTTTAAGGGATTGCTGATGGTTTGATTTCGTCCCATCCTTGAGCTCGAACACCTTGGAGGCTTTCTTGTCGAGTCCTCTTTGACCCGTGGTTACTCCAAGGGTCCTTCTATTCTCCTAGTTCATTTCCTCCCTTGGGTTGGGGTTCTACCTAGCTTCCAGGATGGCTAAGGTAGTGTGGGTTTGTTTGGCTACTTTTCTTGGGGCCATCTAAAAATTTTAAAATCGTTAATATCAGTTACTATGTTATCTAGTCTTAATAATGTATTTGAGTAAACAGGCTCTGATACCACTCAAGTTGTCACGCCTCGACCCGATTTGGTCAGATCCCCATGATCAACCCACCGCTCTCCTAGTTTATTAAGGGTTTTCCCCTTCTTTAATCCATGAGGAATAAGGCGTCTTTTAAACCTGTACCTTTCCTGGAATAACATTAATAAAAACTGCATGAAATTTAAACTTAACATACCTATCATAGAGGTGAAGTTAACTGGAGGTTTTTAAGTAGGTTTTCCCCTGGTTACCTGAAAAGGGGTATAAGGGAGGGGGTGAGTTCAATGACTCAATGAATGGGTGTTTTAAAACTTGAATTTTAGAAAATAGTTTGAATTGGAGTGTGCTCGACTCCTTATTTTCTTTAAGACATTGCATCCTTAAAATCTCGATTTTTATAGTCATTTTTCATCATTAACCACAAACGGAGTGTTTATCAAACAATAAATGCCCTTCATCATGAAGGGAACACACATTCGCAGGACAGCACGTCTACTGCACCCACTTGTGGCATCAGAGCGACTTTATCAATGACCTAGATAGAAGCCCATCCACTTCTACTCGTAGAATGAGTGGATGTATGTGACATTCGACCCTCAATCCTGTAAAGTAACTATGTGTCCGTATGAGGATAGAGACCTCATCCTGACCCCACCCGAGTCTCATGCGTATGAAACTACGTCGAGTTTTCCTGACAAATAGTACGACAAACCGCCCTTATCTTCACCATGTCATCCAATAGCCCCTAGGATACATCACTACCCCTCTTGGGTGGATGGTCCTGAACCTCAGTGCATGCACAAAATAACAGTTTTCTTCATAAGACATTTAATCTTTGGTATCACTGGTCCAACGACCCTGACCCTCAACTCGACCTACAGCTGTTTGTCTCTAATAGTCCGTCAACCTATCTTGTCGCACTGCCACTAGTACACCGAGTATGTCGGTCATGTCTTGGTACCATGGCCAAATATATCATTCATCCAGGGCCCTTAGGACGCATCACTACCCCTCTTGGGCATCTTGATGGTCCCATAATCACAGTGAATGCACAATTAATATTTTCTTATCATACCATATAATTTGTGGTGCCACTAGTCCAACGGCCCCGACCTTCAACTCAACCTACAGTTATTTGTCTTGACTGGTCCGAGACCTATCATGTCGCACTACCACTAGTTGACTGAATATGTCAGTATTGTCTTGATACCATGGCCCAACAATTCATTTATTAAAGTTTTATGGCACATATCTCATGTTTGTTTACGAGCTCCTGCTCGTGCCCACTTGTTCGAGATTTTCAAAATCGGGCATAATAGCCTCCAAGTTCCAAAACCGAGGCCCTAACCTATAAGAGCTATTCGAGCTCCTGTCAAGAAGGTCTCCCAAATTGTTTAAGCATTGGCATACAGTCAGGGGAGAGCACTTCCGACAAAATATGTTTTCAACTGTCTATCATACCAACCAAGTATGTGGACATGTTTGCTCATAACCGATAAATAGGTTTTCCAATTCCTTCGAGGAAGTTTCATCATATCAAACGGGTATGATCTACTTACAACCAGTAAGTAGTTTTTTTCCGCGTGATTTTCAAATCATTTCTCTAAATTATGATGTTTAAAATACCACTAAATAATGGGTTTTTCATTTCGAGGTACTTATCATACCCAACCGAGTATGATATAAAATTTCACTCACCCGTTAATATAGTGAATTCCACTCGAGCAATTCTTTGTGTTCATGCAAGCCTGTGTTGCTGACATTCTCGGTACTTCATATTCCTAGACGATATGAATATCTTTGTTCATTATTCCTTGGCCTAATAGCCTTCATTCATTCCAAATAAATGAGAAAACCAAACTTTTTATTTATTTATAATTAGGTCCCTAAAGTTATTTTTCTTTAACTTTAAGTCCCTAATGCCGACTTTTCCTCAATTTGAATCTCGAAACTTTTAAAATTTATCTTAGAACCTCAATTTATTCACATTCACAAAAAGGGGTTTAATTTTCCAAATTTCCAATTTGGTTCCCCAATTTTTGCAAAATTACTATTTTGCCCTTCCTTTACAAAAATGGTAAGTTTCACCCTAAAAATTCTAAAATTTCTCAATTGTCCCTCTAACATTCTTATCATGCCCAATTGACCCTTAATTTTATAAAATCACATCTTGGTCCTTTGAATTTTTGAAAATCCCCAATTTTTCCCCCAATTTCAACTTACCAACACAGCCGAATTTGATTTTATCAAATTGATCGATCAAACACTTTCAATTATTGAAATTGAAGTTGAAATTGAGTTTCTACATATTCATATGATTCTCTAGCACTTTAAATCGCAAGTTTTAACGCTGGAACAAGCTCAAACGGAGTTTCGCCGGAAAATAGACGGTAGAGAGAGAAAGTTTCAAATGCTCACCGGTGAGGGCGCGGTGGTCTGAGCTTTCTATCTGGACAAATAGTTCTCCTCCTGAGGTTTTTCCTAGGATCAAGAATAACATCAATTGATGTCGAATTGGAATAGAATTTTGTCATTGAATTTTGGCCAACTCTCTCTCTAACACGGATTGAAAATTGTAGAGAGTATCCGAATTGGCTTTCCTTTTAATCCTAATTCGGCCATGGGAGGGCTGAGGAAGTGTTGGAAGGGCTTAGTTTTGCCTAAGGAGGGCTCAAATTGGCCGATTTCAGCTCGGTCGAAATAGGGCAGCTTCGGTCCACCGAAGCTACTTCACTGTTCGATCATGCTGGCGCTTCTCCAGCGACTCTCAAAACGAGTAGATGTCACCACCGGGTAGTTGACTTCTCCCCGGTTCTAAGGAACACGACCTCACCTTCTTTGGCTTAGAACTGACCCTATATCGGAGCTTTGGTTCGAGCTTCACCGAAAAACTAACCAGCTGAGAGAGAGTGAGCTTTTCAGGTATAGAGAGAATGAATGGGGAGGGGCTCTTTATATAGGAAGCCCGTGGACTTCTTGGCTCTTCGATTGTTGCCTTAATGGCAGACATTCATTATCTGAAACTCCATGGCTGGAGACTTTTTAGCTTCGCCGGCGCTACGCGATTTTCCGGCGAGTGAACAATGATGTCATCTGAAGGAAGAAGACGACACTGTTCTGAGCTAGACTGGATCGGTCCGAACTGGGTTCAAAGCCTAAACCAGTCGGTTCATCCCCATTTGACTGAATTTGTCAAATCTAAATATTTCAAAATTCATTTTCTATCCAATGGGGCCTCAAATCTCAAATTTGAATTCTTTAAGCCACCTAAAAAAATGAATTTAGAATCTGGTTCAATAGTGGTTCAAACCGGTTCAAACAATTTCAATCTGGTTCGGATCCGCTTCGCTTGAACCGGTTTGGTTTTTATCTTCACTTCCTTCTCAAGTCCATTTCCATGTTTTTCGGGACTCTTTGGGTCACTCAGGATTCATAACTTCCCTGGTTTACCCCTTTCTCTATTGGTTTCGGTTCTTGAGTCGACCTTGTTCATAAATCGGTTCTATCTGGTTCAGACCCGGTTCACTTGAACCGGTTCGGTTTTTCTTCCCCATGTTGTCCTAAGGTTCTTTTCCAATATTTATGAATCATTTTGAGTCACATGGGAGTTGTAAATTCTCAAATTTGCCCATTTCCTAATAATCGGGCTTGTAGACCGATTCTATTTTAAAATTTGAAATTGACCGGTTCTTTCCTCGGTTTTCTCACTATCAAAGGATGAAGATTACACTTTACTCGTGCCAACTGGCCTTGGGCCCATTGTACGAGATTTTCAAAATTTGGCATATTAGCCCCCAAGTTCCAAAACCGAGGCCTTTGACCTATTTGAGCTATTCAAGCTCCCGTCAAGAAGGTCTCCCAAAAAGTTTAAGTAGTGGCACATAGTCAAGGGAGAGCACTTCTGACAAAATATTCTTTTCATCTGTCCATCACACCAACCGGGTGTGAAGACATCTCCACTTATAACCGATAAGCGGGTTTTCTACTTCCTTCAAGGAAGTTCATCATACTAACTAGGTATGATCTACTTACAACTAGTAAGTATTTTTTCCATATAATTTTCACATCACTCTATTCAAGTGTGATGTTTAAAATTCCACCTAGTAGTGGGTTTTCATTATCGAGGTGCTCATTATCCCAGCCGAGTATGATGTAAAAATCCCACTCACCCGTGAATGTAGTGAATTCCTTTCAATCAGCTTTTTGCCTCTACACGAGCTTGTCTTAGCTAGCGTTCTTGGTACTTCGCGTTCGTACATGATATGAATATCCTTGTTCATTATCCTTTGGCATGATTGCTTTCTTCATCATAAATGAATAACATACCCAAACTTTTCAATTATTTGCAATTAGGTCCCTAAAGTTCTTTTTCTTTAACTTTAGGTCCCTAATGCCAATTTTCCCCAAATTGAGTCCCAAAACTTCTAAAAATCACCTTGGCACCTCAATTTATTCAAAATCACAAAAAGGAGTTCAAGTTTCCCAAATTCCCAATTTGGTCCCTAAGTTTTCCAAAAATTACCATTTTGCCACTACTTTACAAAAATGGTCAATTTCAACCCAATAATTCCAAAAATTGACCAATTGGTCGTCCAACATCTTTTGCATGCCCAATTGGCCCTCAATTTTAGAAAATTGCACTTTAGTCCCTCGAATTTTTGAAATCCCCAATTTCAACCTTTCAACCTAACCGGATTTGATTTCATAAAATTGACGATCAATCGAAGTTAATTGTTGAAATTGAAGGTGGATTTGAGTTTCTACACTTCTATACGATTCAATTGCACTTTGAATTACATGAATTGATGCTAGAATGAGCTCAAACGGAGCTTCGCCGAAACACTAGACTTAGAGAGAGAAAGCTTCAAAAGCTTACCGTCGGGGTGCGGCAGTCCGAGCTTTCATTCTGAACAGATAGCTCTCATTTTGAGGTTCGTTCTAGGATCAAGAATTGTATCAATTGATGCCGAATTGAGGGAGAATTTAGTTAGTGAAATTTCGTTTGTTCTCTCTCTAGCACTGATAAAAAATTACAGAGGGGAGCCAAATTGACTTACCTTTCAACTCTAATTTTGTTGTATGAGGGCCATGGAAGTGTTGTGGAAGCTTGGTTTGGCCTGTGAAGGGCTCGAATTGGCCGTTTTTAGTCGGCCAAAATAGGGTACCTTCGGTCTGCCGTAGTTTCCTCGGTGATAGTCGGAGCAAATGGAGACTACCGTTGGGTAGCTAACTTCTCCCCGAATCTAAAGAACCTGACCTCGCCTTCTTTGGCTCAGAAAAATGCCCAAGTTGGAGCTTTGGTTCGAGCATTACCAGAAAATGGAGCAATAGGGAAAGAGTGGAGTTTTCAGGTGTGAAGAGGATGAATGAGGAGGGGCTTTTTATATAGGAAGCTCGGGGACTTCTTGGCTGTCCGATTGGTGACTTAATGGCGGTCATTCATTGTCTAAAACTCCCTAGCCGGAGACTTTTCATCTTCGTCGGTGCTACTTAATTGGGCGAGTGAACATTGCTATCATCTGAAGGAAGAAGACATCACTATTCTGAACCGGGTTCAACGCTTAAACCGACCGGTTCATGCCTGATTCGATCGAGTTTTTCAAAATTAAAAATTTGTAAATTTATCTAAATTCATTCTCTATCAAATGATGGCTTGAAAGAAAACCAATATAGTTTTCTTTTCCAAATTGTCCTAAAGTCCCTTTTTAGGGTTTTTATCACTCTTTGGGACGCTTGGGAGTTGTAAATTTCTAAATTTACTCGTTCTCCTATGGTCGGAGTTCGGGAACCGGTTCGGTTCTCTCTCTTGGGTTGACCGGTTCTTTCTCCGATTTTCTTACCATGAAGAGGCGAGGTTTACAAGTCTGCTCCTACATGGTACGGATGTTCTTGTTAGGGTATTACATTCAGGAATCACACTTCTTCACATATTTACATATAGGACTTCATATTTCTCCTTAATTGCACTTTAGTCCCTAAGGTTCTTGCATTGATCTTTATGTCCTTAATTTCCCCTTTTTCATTAATTCGACCTCCATATTTTCCAACCATCCTTTCTGGCCCTTAATTTTAGCAACATTTCCCTTGGGCCCCTCAATTTTATAAAAGTGCCATTTAACCCCAAACTTCTCCAAATTCTCAATTTGACCCCAAATTCTCAATTTTTTGCATATTAGACCTCCATTTGATCCAACTTGCCCAATTGATCCCCAATTGGAAGGGAATTGTATAAAAAGACCCTCAATTATAACAATTTGCCATATGGTCCTCAGTTTTTGAAGAATCCCTAATTTGCCCAAACTTTTCAAAATTTGCATTTTGGTCCTTAATCACAATTTTGTTTAATTGACCCCTCCAAATTTGGTTAATTGTCCTCATTCTTGATTTAAATCATCTTATTTGTTTTTTCTCATCATTTCAAGCTTTGAATTGCTCGATTTAGCTCAGAAATGAGCTCAGACGGAGCTCTTCCAAAAAATGCATTTTAGAGAGAAAAAGCTTCAATAACTAACAGGTGAAGGTCCGGTAATCAGAGCTTTGGCCACCACTGTGTTGCTCTTGTCGCGGGGATCCTTGCTGGATCAAACCACACTTCAATTTATGACCTAAGTAGTGCAAATTTTAGTGTTAAAGTTTTTTTAGAATTCAGCCGTGCTAAGTATTTTTCGGCGAAGTGCGGAGGAGGGGGCTTACCTTTTTAGCTCAGGGGAAGGTCAGGACACCTCCAAGTGAGGAGTAGGGGGTCTAGCTTGGCCATAATTGGCTAGAGGAGGGCTCGAAGTGGGTGGCAGGTGACTGGCTATTTTTCGGCCGAGGAGTGGCAGCACTATTTGAGTTTTCTCATTCCTCCTCAGTGGCTCTCAAGCTGAATGGAAGGTGTGGTTGGGTAGAGGCCTTCCTCGTGATTCCAAAGACACCCAATGTGGCTTCAGAGGTTGAGAAAAGTCCCATTGTCAGAGCTCTGGTTCGTAGCTTGCCGAAAAACTCACTCTTCTTCTTTGCTTGATTGTAGGATGCCGAGAACGAATGAGGGGTGCTCTTTATATAGGGAGCTCAAGAACTATTTAGGCTACCCACCGGCGTAAGACTCGGCCTCCGACTCGGCCGCCGGAGAACTAACCGGAGCATTTTTTGAGTTGTGGGAGACTCCAGCTTTTTCGGCAACTCCCTCTCTCTCTCTCTCTCTCTCTCTCTTCTTTATCAGTGTTTGAAGGTTGAAGACGATGACATGGCAGTCGTGCTACATGGCACGCTATGATTGGTGAGTTTTTATGATGCGGAGTGCCAGCTCAGCTGCCGCGTCAGCCGTTGACCGGACACATGGCGGCCTCTCATTAGCTACTCGTGTTTGCGTGGCAAGCTAACATGGTGCCAACTATCTATTGACCGGACACATGACAGCCTCCCATTGGCTGACCGTGTCTACATAGCAGCTGACGTAGCGTTAGTTGGCTGTTGACCGTTGATCGTTGACCAGTCCGTTAACCGTTGACTGGTCTGTTAACCATTGATCGGTCCGTTCGGATTGTTGACCAGTCTGGTCCCATCGGGTTTGCTGTTCAAAATTTGAAAATCGATTGGTTTGGACTCGGTTCGATCAATTTTCTCAAATTTAAAAATTTTCTAAATTTATCTAAATACATTTTCTATCTAATGGTGAACTCAATTTTCCAATTTAAAAATTTTAAGCCACCTAGAAAAATGAATTTGTGAACCAGTTCACTATGGTTCATGCTGGTTGGGGTCCCTCCTCAATTTCGCTTCCCAATTCTTCCTTGAAATTTATTTGAATTTTTGATCAATTGGGATTTTCCAATTTCTCTTGTTAGCTATTTTTCATTCATTTAAATGTCTCATTTCTTCATGTATCAACCTATACTTGTTCTTTTCCCAATTTTCTTTGGTCCCAAAGGACGGATTTTACAACTCTCTCGTCCTTTTAAAAGTTTTGTTCTCAAAACTATTACATATTAAATAATTGCGGATATTTATCCCTTATTGTTGACTCGACCTCCCATGTCTCTTCCTCTACTTGGCCGTTTTACCAGAGTATCCTCGCCATGAGAATATTCTTATTCCAGAGGTTCTTCTCATGTCAGTCGAGGATTCGAATGGGTTCTACTTCGTAAGTCAGACCTTCCTGGATTTCCAGTGGTGGCTCATCTAGTATGTGGCTGAGATCGAGCTTGTACTTTTGTAGTAGGGACACATGGAAGACGTTATGGATTCTCTGTAGGTTTGGAGGCAACTCCAATTGGTAGGCTACAGGTCCGACCCTATGAATGATGGTGTATGAGCCAATGTACCTAGGTTTCAACTTCACTTTTTATTGAAACATGAGTATCCCTTTCCAAGGTGACACCTTTAGGAATACTCTGTCCCTAACCTCAAACTTTTCTGCCTATCTTGGGCTGCCTTAAGTCGGCTCCTTATGATCTAGATCTTTTTTGATGTGTCCTCTATCAACTCTACCTTTTCTAGTTTTCTTTCTCCTGCTTACACCCAAAATAAGGGCATGCGACAAGGTCGTCCGTAAAGTGCCTCGTAGGGTGTCATCTGAATGCTAGCCTGGTAGTTGTTGTTATACACAAATTCCATGAGGCACAGGTAGTCCTCCCAATTTCATTTCATCATTAGAACACATGCTCGTAGCATATCCTCCAAAGTCTGGATAGTCCGTTCAGACTGCCCATCTATCTGAGGGTGAAAAGCGGTGCTCATGTGGAATCGGGTCCCTAGTGCCACTTGCTAGCTGGCCAAAATAGAGAGGTGAACCTTGGGTCTTGGTCCGATACTATGCTTATCGGGACTCCATGGAGTCATACAATTTCTCCCACATAAGGGCGGCGAGCTTCTCTATCGGGTTTATCACCCGGATAGGTAGGAAAAGTGAGGACTTGGTCAATTGAACAACGATAATCCATATGACATCCCGACGCCTTCTTGTTACAGATAGTCCGATCACAAAATCCATGGTGATGTGCTTCCATTTCCATTATGGGATCGGGAGAGGCTAACAGGATAGGCATATTCCCACGTACTCTACAATGTCCCTCTTCATTCCCTTCCACCAATATCCCTGTTTTAGGGTGCAATACATTTCCGTACTGCTCGGATGCATATCGTACATCGAGTCATGGGCTTCTTCCAGTATTCTCCTTTTTAATTCCCGATTATTTGGTACCAAGACCTTCCCTTTGAAGGTCATTACCCCATTGCCCCTAACTGCGATGTTTGGCACTGAGTTGTTCTCGTCTTGCTCCAAATGAGGATAGAGTTCCTCATCTTCCTTTTGTAAGTCCTGTATTTGGTCTACTAGGTCGGGTCATACTACTAGGCTGGCTGCTAGGTTACCTTGGCCCTTGTCCACATGGAGGTCCACCCTTAAATTTCACAACTAGCTTAGTAAGGGCAGATAGTTGGTACTCACGGAGGCCACTCCCATGTGGTACTTGCTACTAAGTGCGTCGACCACCATGTTGGCCTTACCAGGTGGTACTCGATTGTAAGATCGTCATCATTCACTAGCTCTAGCCACCTTCTCTATCACAGGTTAAGCTCTTTCTGGGTTAGGAAGTATTTCAGACTCATATGATCGGTGTAGATACGACACTTTACTCCGTGCAAATAATGGCGCCATATTTTGAGGGTGAACACTATTGCGGCCAGTTTGAGGTCGTGGGTGGTATAATTCTTCTCGTGGGCTTCAGCTGTCGTGATGCATAGGCAATAACTTTTCCCTATTGCATCAGGACACATCCTAGTCAGTGTCTGGATGCATTGCTATACACCGTGTATTCCCTAGTGTTCGCGTTGGGTAAGGCCAGTACCAGAGCCATCGTTATTCGAGATTTGAGCTCTTGGAAGGACTCTTCACACTTGGTGTCCCACTTGTAGTCCACTCCCTTCCTTGTGAGGCAAGTTAAGGGAGTTGCTATTTTGGAGAAATCCTCCACAAATTTCCGGTAGAATTCGATGAGGCCGAGGAAGCTATGAATCTCGGTTGGGTTGGTGGGGGCTTTCCAATTTGATATGGTCTCTATTTTGGTCAGATCCACCTTTACTCCTTCTTTGGACACTATATGTCACTCCCCGACATGGTTTGGTCAGAGTCCGTGATCAACCTGCCACCCTTCCTAGTATCATTCGAGTGTATCTACCCTAATGAGACACGGAAGGTGAAGGCGTGTTTATGTTCAAACCCTTACTTTAAGTTGGGGGTAAGAAGTGTACATTGAGTGCCTAAGCACGTCCGGAACTTCTTGTCAGGGTGATGTCCTAAAAAGGGGTGAGAGAGGGGGTGAGTAAAACACTCAGTGAGGGAAACTACTATAACATTTCTCCACCATGTCCGCTCAATGGGACAAGACCTCATTCCCCCTACTACCTTGGTCTCCATACATAGAAAGCTCATCAGCTTCACGACCTATAGAATGACAAAACCACCCTTATGCCCCCTAGGTCATCTAGCAATCCTTGGGCTCCATCACTACCTCGTGCTAGGTGTCTTGATGGCTCGAACATCATGATGCATGCATAATCAACAAGCTTTTTGAATTATAGCCATTATCTTTGGCCCTCTCACACAACAGTCTATCAGCTTAGTTTCGGCCCACCACATGTATTGGCCCAACAGGTTCGATGACCTGGCTTTGGTAGAGCTGCAGTTCAGCCCAACAAGCTTGACAACTCTGCTTGGCTCAATAAGTATCACATAAGGTTCCCATTATTTATGTCTTTTAGCCTCATATATCACATGTCTATTTTGGGCGGGTCCATGCACGTATCCACTGGCCTTGGCCCCACTAGCATCTCGAACCTAAGCCTGTAATTAACTCCCAAATATTTTAAGCAGAGTCACTCAGTTAGGGGATGCTATTTTTGAGAAAACAATTTTCGAAGCTAAACTGTCATTCCAACCAAAATGGATGTTATAGCAGTTTCCACTCACCCGGTGTTCTCGGCGGGGTCATGCAGGCAAAATCTCTCTCCTCGGTGTGCTTCTAGGGCCGACGCTCGAGTAATATGTTATTGTAGGGTGCGAGTGTTCGTATTAGGACATGGTGACGAATGTTCCTATACTTTCTCATATCTATACCCAAGGCCCCATACTTTAATAAAATTGCACATGGGTCCCAGATTTCTTTTTAATCTCTATTGGGTCCCCTCAGTTGCCAATTATTATTTTTGGGTCCTTAACTCTTTACATTTCCCTAATTGGCCCGTAATTTACCAAATTTGCCTTAATTTTCTAAAAATTACAATTTGGTCCCCCAACTTTTTAAAATTTCCAATTTGCCCCAAATTTGTCTAATTTTCCCAATTGACCCTCAATTAGGTGAATTTCATGAAAACACCCTCAATTTTGTGAAATTGTCGTTCAACCCTCCAATTTTGTGAAATTCCCAAATCACCCTTCATCTTCTTCCCCAATTCAAGCATGTGGCACTTCGAATCTTACCTCATCCAATTGGCGGCTTGTAAGTCCTTATTTTCTTCGATTCTTGCCTCTAATCGCCTCCTACAACTCCCCTCGATCTTCCTACACTTCTAATTTCTAAATTTGGCTGAGTTTTATGCCTTTTCGAAGCTTCACCGAAAAATTCACATTAGAGAGAGAAAGCTTGTGTTTCTTACCGACGGAGAGGCGGTTGTCAGAGCTTGAGGTGGGGGTATCTATAGCTAGTCGAGGGAGATCTAGCAGTATCGAGTTATGCTGCAATTCACTTCTACCCTATGGGAATTCGAAGAGAGAAGTAATGGTTTGTGTAGTTCTAAAATTTGGGAATTCCAATGGGGGGAGGTGAAATTGAGCTTATCGGGGCCTGTAAAGGTATTGTGGAGGATCTTTGGCAGTCAGTGGTGGCCAATGTGGGTGGTGGAAGGGCAGGAAGGGGCTTATTACAAAAATTAGAAATTTTTGCTGCCTTTTTCATGGGTGGCAAAATTTTGAGCCTTGTTCCCATCGGTGTTACCTTGGTGAATGTACCCGCCTCTATTAAGTTGGGGAGATTGGTGGGGTTTCACAGGTCCCCGACCAAGGGAAATCAGGTCGGGGCATGACACAAGGGAAATCTACCATTAGTATAAAATATTCTTATCACGCCCCGACCCGGTTTGGATGGATCCCCGTGATCAACCCGCCACCCTCCCAGTTTACTAATTTATTTTTCTAGGTGACTTAAATAATTCAAATTTGAGATTTGAGGCCACCATTGGATAGAAAATGAATTTAGATAAAGGGTGAGGGGTGAACCGGCCGGTTTAAGCTTTGAACCCGGTTCGGAACAGTGTCATCTTCTTCCTCAGGATGACAACATTGTTCACTCGTCGGAAAATCGAAGCAGTGCCGGCGAAGAAGAAATATTTTCGTTTGGTACGTTTCAAGCCATCAATGTCTGTCATAAAGGTGTCGGACGACCAACGGGTCCCCGAGCTCCGTATATAAAGAGCCCCTCTCCATTCGTCCTCTCCATACCTAAAAAGCTCACTCTCTCTCAGTTGCTTAGTTTTCTGACGAAGCTCAAACCAAAGCTCCGATATAGGGTCTTTTCTAAACCAAAGAAGGTGAGGTCGGGTTCTTTAGAACTGGGGAGAAGTTAGCTACACGCTTGTAGTCTCTGTTTGCTCCAAGGGTTGTCAGAGAAACGCCAGCGTGATGGAACAGTGAATTAGCTCTAGCGGACCGAAGCTGCCCTGTTTTGGCTGAGTTGAAATTGGCCATTTCAAGCCCTACTCAGGCCAAACCAAGCCCTCCCACGCCGAATTAGGACTGAAAGGTAAGCCAATTCGGCTCCCCTTTGCAATTTTCGGTCGGTGCTAAAGAGAGAACTGGCAGAATTTTGATGATGAAATTCTAACTCAATTTAACATCAATTGATTCAATTCTTGATTCTAGGATTAATCTCAGGACAAGAGCTATCAACCCAAATAAAAGCAAGGACCGTTGTGCCCTGCCCTCATTGGTTAGTAATTGAAACTTTCTTTCTCTATAGTCTGTTTTCCAGTGAAGCTCCGTTTGAGCTCGTTCCGACGTTAAAACTCATGATTCAAAGTTATATGGAATCGTATAAACATGGAAAAACTCAATTTCAACAATTAGAGGTGTTTGATTGGGGGGAAATTGGGGGTTTTTGAAAATTCAAGGGACCAAAATGCAATTTCCTAAAATTGAGGGTCAATTGGGCATGATAAAAATGTTAGAGGGCTAATTGAGAAATTTTAGAATTTTTGGGGTAAAATTTACCATTTTTGTAAAAGTAAGGGCAAAATGGTAATTTTGGAAAAGTTGGGGGACCAAATTGGAAATTTAGAAATTTAAACCCCTTTTTGTGAAATGGAATAAATTGAGGTCCTATGATAAATTTTTAAAGTTTCAGGACTAAATTTGAGGAAAAATCAGCATTAGGGAATTAAAGTTTTAGAAAAATAACTTTAGAGACCTAATTGCAAATAAATGAAAGTTGACTTTCTCATTCATTTTGAATGAATGAAGGCTATTAGGCCGAAGGATAATCAACCGAGATGTTCATATCGTGTAGGAACATGAAGTACTGGGAACGCCAACAAGGACAAGCTCGCATGAATACAAAGAACTTGTCTAGTGGAATTCAAGGCATTAACGGTTGAGTAGGTTTACTAACATCATACTCGATTGGGATGATGAGCACAACTTAAAGTTAAAAACCACTTACGGGTTATGAGTGAGATTTTATATCATACTAGGTTGGGAATGATAAGCATATCGGAACGAAAACCCACTATTATGTGGTATTTTAAACATCACAACTTAGAAGAGTGATGTGAAAACCATATGGAAAAACTACTTACCAGTTGTAAGTAGATCATACCCGGTTGGTATGATGAAACTTCCTCGAAGGAAGTTGAAAACCCGTTCATGGTTATGAACGAAGATATCCTTATACCTGGTCAGTATAATTGACAATTGAAAATATATTTTGTCAGAAGTGCTATCCCCTGACTATGTGCCAATGTTTAAACTATTTGGGAGACCTTCTTGACGGGAGCTCGAATAGCTCTTATAGGCCGGGGGGCCTCAGTTTTAGTACTTGGGGTCTAATATGCCCGATTTTGAAAATCTCGTACAGTGGGCCCAAGGCCAGTTGACATGAGCAGGAGCTCGTAAACAAACATGAATTTTATGCCATAAAACTTGAAATAAAGGAATTGTTTTGCCATGGTACCAAGATAGGACCGACATACTCAATCAACTAGCGGCAGTGTGACATGACAGGTCGACGAACCAGTCAAGACAAATAACTGTGAGTTGAGTTGAGAGTTGGGGCCGTTGAACCAATGGCACCACAGATTATATGGCATAATGAGAAAATATTGATTGTGCATGCATTGTGAGTACGGGACCATCAAGACACCCAAGAGGGGTAGTAATGCGTCCTAAGTGCACTGGATGACCTGGTGAGTATAAGGGCAGTTCGTCATACTAGGTGACCGTGCGAAATTTGGAGTAGTACCAAGCGCATGAGACCAAGGTGGGGACGGGATGAGGTCTCTGTCCTCATACGGTCACAAAGAATTTATTCCGGGATTGAGGGTAAGATGTCGCGAACATCCATTCATTCTTAGGGTATAAGTGGATGTACTTCTATATGGGTGGCCGGTAAAGTCGCTTCAAAGCCACAAGTGGGTTCAGTGGACGTACTGATCTATGAATGTGTGTTTAACCTTCATGATGAAGGATGTGTGTTGGGTGATGACACACCATGATTAAATAAGGAAATGGTGATAAAACCCGAGATTTTGAATGAAATGATTTTTGAAAGAAAGGAGTCTAGCACACTCCAATACAAATCTTTTTCATAAAAGTAAAAGTATTGAAAACATATTCACTGAGTAGTCGTACTCACCCCCTCCCTTATATCCCTTTTAGGAAATCTTGGAAAGCCTACCCTTAAAGACCATCAACTAAAACGCCTGTGAGACAGGTATGGTGAAGTTAAAATGTTATGCAGTTTTAATTATGTTATTCCAGGAAAAGGTGCAGGTTTAAAGGATACTTTACTTTTTATGGTTTATAATAAGGGGAAACCCTTTAATAAACTAGGAGAGTGGTGGGTTGATCACGGGGATCTGACCAAATAGGGTTGGGGCATGACAGGATATCTAAGATAAAAGCATATTCCTCTTATTACCTCACCTCCTAAATATCACTTAACACCTAACACTACCCCTCTGTACAAGGTTGACTTGCTACATGCCAAGATCATAATACAAGCAATAAAAAATTATCATAATATAGTTGTCATAGAGGTTGACTTGCTACATGCCCAACCCCTCTATTGCACAAAAATTATACACTAGCATATTGATTGACATGCTATCTAACCAACCTATCTAAGCCCAAATTATGATTGTTAAGTCATGGAAGGCATCTCAAAATCATACCAAAATCATGTACCTGCTCCTTCTTTCCAACTCCTGACTCATGAACTAATTTCCAAATTGTGGTCCAAAGCCCCTAGTTGATAAAACATGAGATGTAGTCCCTCTTTTAAAAATATGGCAAAAGCCTTTCTTTTATTTACAAAACACTAAGTCATTGCCCTACTTTCTAAAAATATGAGCTAGTTCTATTTCCCATAAAATATGAACCGTAATCCCATTTCTGAAATAGGAGATGAAATCCATGTATCATAAAAATACAAGTCATAGCCCATGTTCCAAAAATATGAGTTGAACCCCATGTTTCACAAAATATGGATCATAGCAATAAATTCAAAAATATGAGCTAAAGCATAGGTTTCATAAAAATACAGTCAAGTGCCTCCATGTTAACCTCAGTTCAAGAAAGTAGATATAAAAACACAATACAAGAAATTCAAAAGCAAGTAGCTAGCATAATGTCGGTCTAATAAGACCTAACGCCATAATCATAATCTCACTCACCTAGCTCACCTATAAATTCCTTGGTGATTCTTGCATTGATTTGCATTTATTATACGTGCAACTATTAATATTTTAATATAAAATCAATACTCAAAGCAAGCATTTCAGCTATGTTATATCAAAATTTTCCGATACCATTTCTTGACCCCCTCTTTCTCACCTTTTGGTCCGCAAGTTTCTTTAGCGTTTCACTTAGGTCCCTAGCATGATAATTCATATTCTTAGTACCTCTAATTCTTCTAATAACTCATTTGGATCATTAAATCTTTCATTAATTGTAGTTAGGTTCCCCAACTTACTAGTCTAATGCATAAATACCACCATTCAGATTTCACCAGTTACCATCCTAAATCCTTCGCCTCTACAAATTCTCTTATCATCTTCCACATCTTCCTAGGATCATTACAAGCTTTAAATGGACTGATTTGACCTCGTTTAGCCCCTAATAAGAGCTTTCCTAGAAAATTTCTCTCTTTGCACAATTTGTTGGAATCTTGTCAACGACGACGAGTTGTTAGGGCCACGAGCCGAGAATGCTAGGAGACCTCCCAGGTGATCTCCTTAGAATTAGACCTACCCTAATAAGTCACCAAAGTTGCCTAAAGCTCCAACTAAGGTACACACTTAAAAATGAGTAGGAAATCTAAGAAAAAGAGCAAAAGACTAAGGCTAATGGCTTACCTCAAATCTAGCTCAACCACGAATGATGATAAGAGAGATGCTAGGGACTTTGGGGCACCTTCACTAATTGATTTGACTATTGAAGGAGGTTGGAATTCAATAACAGATTTGATGCTCTATTTTTAGCATTGGAAGCATAGTTTGGCCACGATGACAGTGCTTCCAACACTAGTGGACTTTGGTGAGGACTTATTTGTAAATCCCACCCTTTGATAATAGGAAAACTGGGGGGAAAGAACCGGTCATTTTCAAATTGAAAATCGAGTCAGTCTACAAACCCGAACCGATAGAGAAAGGGTAAACCGGGAAAGTTATGGATCCCGAGTGACCCAAAGATTCCCAAAAGTCATGGAAATGGACTTAAGAATGAATTGGAGATGAAAACAAACTAGTTTAGGTGAACTTAATCCAAACCAGATTAAACCGTTTTGGACCGATCTGAACCACTATTGAACCGAATTTTAAATTCATTTTTCTAGGTGGCTAAAAAAATTCAAATTTGAGATTTGAAGCCACCATAGGATAGAAAATGAATTTAGAAATTTTTAGATTTAAAAAATTTGGTCGAATTGGGGGTGAACCAACCAGTTTAAGCTTTGAACATGGTTCGAACCAGTTTGGTCCATTTCGGAACACTCGTCTTCTTCCTTCAGATGACAGCACTGTTCATTTGCCCGAAAATCACGCAGCGTTGGCGAAGCCGAAAAGTCTCCGGCCACGGAGTTTCATGCAATGAATGACTGCCATTAAGGCGGCGATCGGATGACAAGAAGTCCCCAAGGTTCTTATATAAAGAGCCCCTCCACATTCATCCTCTCCACACCTGAAAACTCCATTCTCTCTTAGCTACTTAGTTTTCCAGTGAAGCTCGAACTAGAGCTTCGATATAGGGTCTTTTCTAAGCCAAAGAAGGCGTGGTTGGGTTCTTTAGAACTGGGGAGATGTCAACTACACGCATGTAGTCTCCATTTCTATTTTCACTTTATCTCACCAACCGGGTTAGATGATATCTTTGCTTACAATCGACTATGAGAGTCACCAGAGAAACACTGACGTGATCGAACAATGAAGCAGCAACTGTAGACCGAAGTTGCCCTATTTCGGCCGAGCTGAAATCAGCCAATTCGAGCCCTACTCAGGCCAAACAAAGCTCTCCCAACACCTCCTCGGCCCTTCCACGGCCGAATGAGGACTGATAGGTAAGCCAATTTGTCTTACCTCTGCAATTTTCGATCGGTGCTAGAGAGAGAACCGGTAAAATTTCGATGAAGGAATTCTAATCCAATTCTACATCAATTGACGCAATTCTTGATCCTAATGAGAACCTCAGGACACAAGCTATCTGCCCAGATCGAAAACTCGAACTACAGCGCCCCCGACAGTGAGCAATTGAAGCTTTCTCTCTCTATGTTATATTTTTTGGTGAAGCTCCGTTTGAGTTCGTTCTAACGTCAAAACTTACGATTCAAAGTGCTATTGAATCGTATAAAGATGTAGAAACTCAATTTTAACTTTAATTTCAACAATTAGAAGTGTTTGATCATTCAATTTGATGAAATCAAATTCGGCTGTGTTAGAAAGTTGAAATTTGATGAAAAATTGAGAAAATTGGGGATTTTTGAAAACTCGAGGGACCAAAATGCAATTTTGTAAAATTGAAGGTTAATTAGGGATGATAAGAGTATTAGAGGACCAACTGAGCAAATTTCAGAATTTTTGGGGTAAAACTTACCATTTTTATAAAGGAAGGGAAAATGGTAATTTTGGAAAATTTGAGGGCCAAATTTGGGAATTTGGGAAACTTGAACCCCTTTTTATGAAATTGAGTAAATTAAGGTCCTAAGAGGAATTTTAAATATTTGGGGAAAAACTGGAAATTGGGCTTAAAGTAAAAGGAAAAAATAACTTTAGGGGCCAATTTGCAAATATTGGAAAAGTTGTGAATTATGTTATTCATATTGAATGAGGTGACCAAATCAGATGATAATGAACAGTGATGTTCATTTCATGTAGGAACACAAGAGATTGGGAACGCCACCTGAGTTTAAGCTCGCAAGTGACGAAAACCTACTTAGTGGGATTTCACTGCACGATCGGGTGAGTGAGATTTTTATATTATACCCGATTAGGATGATAAGAACCTCGAAAATGAAATTCCACTATTTAGTGGTATTTTAAATATCACAACTTAGAGGAGTGGTGTGAAAATGACACAGAAAAACTATTTACTAGTTGTAAGTAGATCATAACCACTTGGTATGATGAAACTTCCTTGGAGGAAGTGGAAAACCCGTTCAGTGGTTATGAGCAGAGATATCCTTATACTCAGTTAGTATGATAGATAGTTGAAAATATATTTTTGTCGGAAGTGCTCTCCCCTGACTGTGTACCATTGCTTAAACGATTTGGAAGATCTTCTTGATGGGAGCTCGAATAGCTCTATTAGGCCGGAGGCCTCGGTTTTGGAACTTGGGGGCTATTATACCAAATTTTGAAAATCTCGAACAATGGGCCATAGGCCAGTTGGCACGAGCAGGAGCTCGTAAACAAACATGTATTATATGCCATGAAAACTTGAATAATTGAATTGTTTGGACATGGTAACAAGACAGGACCGACATACTTAGTCAACTAGCGGTAGTGTGACATGACAGGTCTCCGGACTAGTTAAGATAAACAGCTGCATGTTGATTTGAGGGTTGAGGCCGTTGGGCCAGTGGCAACATAGATTATATGGCATGATGTGAAAATACTGATTGTGCATGCACTATGTTTTATGGGACTTTCAAAACGCCCAAGAGGGGTAGTGATGTGTCGTAGGGCATTGGACAACCTAGTGGATATAAGGGCAGTTAGTCATACCAAGTGACCTTGCGAAGCTCGACACAGCTTCAAGCGCACGAGACTGGGGTGGGGATGGGATGAGGTCTCTGTCCTCATATGAACACGGAGAATTGTTACGGGATTGAGGGTTGGGTGTCATGAACATCCACTCATTCTCAAGGTAGAAGTAGGCGTACTTCTATCTAAGTGGCCGGTAAAGTCGCTCCGACGCCACAAGTGGGTTCAGTGGACGTACTGGCCTGTGATTGTGCAATTGTCCTTCATGATGAATGATGTGTGTTGGGTGATAACACACTATGATTAATAAGATATGGTGATAAAAATTGAAGTTTGAAATGAAAGGTTTTTAAAGGAAAATAAGGAGTCTAGCCCACTCCAAAACCAACATTTTTCCTAAGACTTAAAATTTTGAAAACACATTCACTGAGTTGATGTACTCACCCTCTCCCTTATCTCCCTTTTAGGAAATCCCAAAAAGACTATCCCAAATGACCTTTAACTAATACGCCTATGAGACATGTATGAATTGTTTAAAATTTTATGCAGTTTTGATTTATGTATTCCAGGAAAGGTACAAGTTTAAAGGACGTCTTACTCTTCACGGTTTATAAATAAGGGGAATCTGGTTCAATAGTGGTTCAAATCGGTCCAAACCTGTTCGGATGCGGTTCACCTGAACCGGTTTGGTTTTCATCCCCAATTCCTTCACAAGTCCATTTTCATGTCTTTTATGACTCCTTGGGTCACTTAGGATCCATAAAATTCCTGGTTTACCATCTCTTTATCGATTCCAATTCATATATCGACTCGGTCCGTAAACCGGTTCGGGTCCGTTTCACCCAAACTGATTTGGTTTTTCTCTCCCACTTTGTCCTAAGGTTCCTTCCCAAGGTTTATAAATCACTTCGGGTCACAAGGGATCCATAAATTTCCCTATTTGCCCTTTCTCTATCGGTTCCGGTTCATGAACCGACTCTGTTCATAAACCAATTCAATTCAATTGGATCCGGTTCATCTAAACCGGTCTGATTTTTCTCTTCCAATTTGTCATAGGGTTCTTTTCCAAGGTTTTTATGAATCCTTTGGATCACACGGGAGTTGTAAATTTTTAATTTTCTCGTTCCCAATTGATCGGGTACGTAAACTAGTTCGGTCTTCTTACTCAGTTTGACTGGTTCTTTTCTCAGTTTTCCTTGACTCAAAAGGGCGGGGTTTACATATCCAGTACATGGGAGTCATATGACGATGTCCAAACATTGACTAGGTGGTGGTGGTCATAGTATTCCTAAGGGTACGGTGGTCCAGACCTTAGAGTATACTAGAGGGCACTCTTTCTGACGTTGTTCAATGAAGGATAGTGAAGAGCTGCTTGACACACCACTAGGCACCGACAAAAAGGGGTGTGACCCCACTGCTATTTTGTGACCCTAATACGCAATATTGTGATGACAGTCACAATATAGTTTGTAAACTAATGCATGATTCATTATTATACTATGGTGTATGCATATGTGGTTGGGGACTTGTTCTCCCGATAAGTGTTTCAGAGAAAAACTATACAAGTTTTAAATAAGAAAACTTTAAAAAAAATTATACTCCATCCTAGCATCTTAGTAGGGGTTGTGTTCGAGGACATGGTACCCTAATGCTATTGCCCCACTCAGATAGACTCATAGCTCACCCCTCCCTAATCTCCTTTTAGGTACCATATGACTTGAGCTATAAGATCCTAACGTAGTCTCGATATAGATCTCGAGATAAGCCACATCGACAATAACTATAAGAGTCTCTAGAAGTAGATCAATTTTAGTTATGGGTTATTTTATTCATGATATTTTGTCCACGAAGTTTGTTGAAGAAATTTATGTTGATGGTCTAATATTAGTGCCCCACTCACTAAGACTTATAGTTCAGCCCTCTCCATAATCCCCTTTTAGGTACCATATGACTTTAGCTATAAGATCTTAACACAGTCTCAGTACAGATATCGAGATAAACCACATCGACAATAATTATAAGAGTCTCTAGAACTAAATGATTTTTTAGTTATTGGTTATTTTATTCATGATGTTTTGTATTTGAAGTTTGTTGAAAAAATTTATGTTGAAAATTTTACGAAATAATGTTTTATTTTGTGATTATGAACCTTACGACATGTTGGTATTATAGTAGTGTGGACCTCACTATTGTAAGGTTGGGAGTGTTTAGCAGTTGTGATAATTGTCCGACCTAAAACTTTGGGTCGAATTATTATACTAACATCCAATCTTTTATATAAAAGAGGCTAGAATTCAAAATATTTATAAAAAAGGGATTAAAGCTCAAAATTTTTAATTATTTTATAAGAAAAGGAGTTATAACCCGTACTCATCAAATATTTTCATCTTGACCCAAGATCTAATCCATGTATAGTTGTGTTTGGAGAGAATAAATACTGTTAAGTTATATATATATATATATATATATATATATATATATATATTTATTTATGGTGGGAAAACAACCACTAAAATATACAAATAATTGAGGTATTGTCTTTACATCCATTTGAGGGAATATAATTTTATAATATTAAATGAATGCATATGTGTAACGCTCATACCCTATAGTTCCGATTTCTATGGTGTGAGACATCGTGAGGAAATTATTGATTTATGATAATAGATTAGCATGTATTTCATAGCTTGTATGTGCATGATGAGGCATGATATTTAATTTGTATGTCGACTTAGCATATATATATATATATATATGATGGCGGGGTTTGGCCGTAAAATTTATGATAATAATTTGTTAATGAGCTATTTTTATTTTGAGAAAATGTTGGTCAATTATTTTTTATAAATATTCAATTGTGAGAATTTTTAGTAATAAATAATAGTTTTGTAGAGAAAATAGCAAAAGAATATTTATAAACTTTGTATGAGTAGTATTCTTACTAATTAAGCATTGTTTATATTCTTCCCTAAAATATTTCAGGGATTAAAGAAGATAAAAAGAAGTGAGAACTATTATGAGAGTCGTATTGTATCTCTAATATAATTCGAGATTGAGTTGGACAGTATTTATAGGAAGTCTTTACCTTCAGTATTTTATGTTTCCCTAAAATTTTAATTTTAGATATATTTTATAAATTTTATTTATTTTGAATGAAATGTTCAAATTTATATGAAAATTGTGATGTTTTACGTTTTTTGTTTTGTGGAATAACGGTTCTATAATACTGAAAACACTTATTATTTTAGTATAGAGTCCACATTAAATTATTATTATATCCTTACCCATAAATTTGGACAAGGCATATATAATATATGAATTCTCAAGAAGGCAACTCATTACCCTCCCTCAATGAAGAATTATGGCACATCAGTTTTAGTTATTTTGGATAATAGTAGTAATACCATGAGACTTGGTACGTTTACCTTGCTTACTCAATATAAGCATGATGTGTACTCAGTATAAATCTACATTATCCATGATTATGAATTTTGTGTGGTGAAATTATTTGAATGCTATAGCTGTGAATGTGAATTTTGTTGTTATTTGTTTTCTTGCGTATTTTCCTTTATTTAATAATTTGGAAATAGTTGAGCATACGATAACTTATTCCTGGTGAAGCACACCAATATAATTTGATTGGTGTGATTTCCGTATTAACGAGTGATACACATGTACATTCCCTTAGAAGTTATAGTCCCCCACTTGTGATAAATATAATTTTACAAAGGAACCTAGACTCATGGCATGGAGGATAGCATTCACGTGTAGGACAATCTAGAAAGAGAAAAAACAAATGGATCTTCTATTGTGAGGTCGATTGGGAGGAGGGCAATAGACCATTCACATGAGATGGCAATAGAATATGACATCGCCACTCAAGTCCAACGCCCAACAAGGAGACCTCACTCACCAAGCAAGATACCATTAAAGAAATGGGACGGAGCTAAGGCCAAGTGAAAAATAATAGGAATGGAGCTTTCCATCACTTTTTAGGCAAAAGTCAGAGGATAGTGCTTGCAAGAGATAGAAGATGAATTTTCTTAGCGGGCATGGGGACCGAGATGTGTTGTACAACAGCTCTGGAAGTTAGTTGAGGCTCAAGTTATAGTTCTCGGTTTGGAATTGGCCATACAATTGAGATATCAAGACTTTATTCTTGAGACCAACTTCAAATGGTTGCGACTACCATGGGTAGCATTCCTCATGTCCTATATTCTATTGGAAGATTTTTTTTTAAATAAATGGAAAACAAATTTATATGTTCAAGCAATATTAGTAAATCGGGTAACAAATATGAGCTAGCTATACAAATGATCCTTACTCAATTAGTATGTTTACTATTATAACTAATTGATTAGGTAAATTTTTATTGGTTGATCAAGTTAACAGTTTACATAGGAAGATTAACAATGTTAGGGAGAATGATACTCCTTAATTATCTATGAATGAGTATGTTAATTGAGCAAAAAACTACCAAAGATATTTAGTATATTCAGTGTCATGAGGCACGCTATGTTTAGGCCAATTTGAAATTTTAACATTTGAAAATCAAATTCCAAATACTGTAATTTTTAATTTGTTCTTTTGCATTATGCAAAAAAAAAAGCTCCTTTGAGCTGAGTCTAATGGTTCTTGAAATGTGTTGATACTATTTTAATATCGATTTGAAAGAAAATTATTTTGTACAAAGTCGCGTGATTTTTCCTATGGAATATTTTCCGTAAAGTAAAATATGTTAATATTCTTATTTATTTTGGGGCATTTAATTTTTTAATATCTTGATAAGTATATTAAAATATAACTCGGTACACAAGACATGAAGTGCCTAGTGCAACCTAGAGAGGAAGGGATAGCCGCTTAGGCTATGGCTTCAGATTCTTGATCCGGTCCGTGTGACATGCACTAAATTTAATGCCTCTGAAATAGCCAACTTGGAATGATATAATAGAAACATCAGTGTTCTTACAGTACATGAAGAGAAAAACCACAGCATAACTACAGTGCTCTACTGCTTTTATATTACATTTTAATACAATGAAAGTGGTTTAAAGGAACCACTAATTAGAGGCCACTGTGATTGCAATTTCCTATACATAATATACTGAGAAATGGAAAGCCTCGTCTGATGAATCAAAGCTAGCATAAACAGCAAATAAGTCCTTTTTAATTTCAATGCTTCTGAAGAGGCAGCATTCAGTGGTTACCATATCATCTCCACTGGGCTGAGGAAATTTGAGATAAAAGCACTTTTCTTCAGCTCTTGTGCTACATGTTGACATCTTTTAAATCTTCATACCTGTGGGAATAAGAGTCTGAGCAGCAATCGTTGTGGAATAACAGTATAAAGAGATCAGCAGAGATTCTTAAGAAACTGAAATTTGGGCCTAGGCTAGAATTTATAGGGTGACAATTGACCAGTCCGCCAAGTTCAACACAAGATAGGGATGCCTTCTCTATTAAAGACTAAGGAATCACCATTACTTTAGAGAAGCCAGTCAGCTTTGGCCATAGTCTACCCCCAAATGCCAAATAGTGTTATAGTTTTAACATTTGTAGAGATGCTGTCAAATGCTTATAGGTAATTAATTATGTTCCATTTCAATGGATTCTTATGACAGGATAGGCTTCTGGCCCAGCTATAAGAAAAGCCTATCAAGAAAAAGATAGGCATGCAGTCCTGGCAGAACTGGCCAGTCTAGTCCAGCATCTACTTTTTCAGCAAATAAGCATGGATGAAACCAAAAATTACCTTCTAGAGATTTCAAAAAAGGAACCTAAAGTAAAAATAGAATAAAAATTCAGATGTGCTGGCAGTTGATCTGATCAGTTGTTCAGTGGAAGCTTACCCATATTTGTGGGAACTTCAGGAATATAAAAGAAAGGGAATACAGGAAGCTTGAGACCATCAACCCAGTGATCAAATTTCTTGTGAGGCGCTTGTCATCCTTACTTGGCAGAAATACATTCTTCAGTGTGTTTGTGAGTTCAAAGAGCCGATATGAAATCTGCAATCAGAAGATAGACAAGTTAATTGCATTTTTTATAATTTGTTTAATGAAGTTTTTCTTATATATTACCGCAACATATATTGAAGTAGTCAGCATGAAGTTCAGCATTGGATAGTCAGGAATGAATGACAGCAGCAGTTTTGGCTGTCCGTCTGGGATCCCTGATCTGCTCATAAAGAAACACAAGTTAAAACTAAAATTTATGTTTCTAATATCATATCAATAATATCATATACCCATAATATATACAAGTCAGGACCACAAGAAGCTCTTTTTATTAGTAACTATATCTAAGCTTCATCCACAAAAAAAAAAAAGAAAAAAAATGTGGAAGCTTTAGCAGCTATTGAGAAGAACATTTTATAAACAATCAATCATATACATAAGGAATCCAGAAACTCATATACCTTAACCAGATGTGGATCTGTGAAATATATGTCTCAAGTGTGATCTTCCCAAGCCATCTGTCATGGAAATACAGACTTTCTCAATTTTCAAGATATATCAGAAATAATTTCACCATTTACAGGCTAGGTGCAAGGAATTTTCACACAACCTACAAGTAAATAGAAAAACAAATCCAGAAATGACACTTACGCGAAAAGAGTCAAGGAGTAGCTCCGCATACTCTGGGTGACATTTCTCAAGCAAATGTAAACGCTGATGAAAACAATGTAGTATGAATGATAGTTGAAATATTAAAGTTTATGGTATATCTTTGGAGATAAGTGATGTGGTACTTACGTAATTGGAATCCATGAAGTGTAAGGATGGTACTTATTGTATGTAATCTTATCCAGCTTGTAAATGTGCTCATACCAAAAATATCCTAACTGAAAGATCCAACAGAAAGAAACTTTCTTCAACATTATATAAGTTTAATTATCTACACAAAGGACTAATGATAGTAGTGATACCGATACTGATACAAAGATGACAACTGATTTGATTGATATTCTGCGCATAGTTTCAACTTCCTCCAGTTTCTCCATCAACCTCTCAACCTGCAAACATGAAATGCAAGTTTTAGTAACTGTGTAAGGAGGATAAAATCGGAAATATATTAGTTTCCAATATCCACATCTTAAGGAAATGCAAAAGAAATTGTAGAAGATGCATCAGGTTGAAGTTTAACTTACAGTTGGATGATAGTATGCATAGATCATTCCAATAATCCATATATAGCGGTCAAGGCCTGATCGGAAATGCCACTCATGTAATAGAGGATATTGAGGTTTCGAGGGATCAGGATCAGCATATCCTGAAAGATAAAGATTTAGTAAAATTTACTTATGAAACCTTTTTTTTTGCATAAAAGTTGTAGAGAAGTTAAATTTGATATGGAGAATTCAAGAGTCACTAACCAAGAAGAAATGTGAATGGGCTCCAGACCACATCAAAGACTCCAGGAACTTCCCAAATTAAAATAACAACCACAAAGCAAACAATGATTTTCATAGAAATTGCTATTCCAACCTCATTGTATTTGTTCAAGATACCAAGTGCTCCATAAACCATGAGAGTAAAAAGAGTGTGCATTGGGCAGATATAATAGAGCATGTAGTTATTGTTGAGGACAATGCAGCAAAATAGAACCAAGAAATTCAACCGCCACATCATCTGTTCCATAATAGGCTAACTGATCAGGGAAGCAAACTTAACAAGGAAGAAGATGATAAAGAAAAGTAATTTTCCATAGGTCAAATACCTGGGCAAATCTGGCAAGACTAAAATCTTTGCGAATATAGTAGTATGAGAAATTCCCAAATCCAGTCATCCAAACATATGCAGCAATAAAAACCCGTATTGCATTATATATCTCCATTGCGGCAAAATAGTGGTACATCAAAAACAAAACCTGCCAAAGAAATAAAATAGTCACAGAATCAAGTCATTCAGCCTCCACATGGAAAATCAAAGCATATAATCATCCAGAAACATCATCCTTTCAAAGTAATTGGGCCACGTAAACAAGCAGGTAATCTCAACATGTATCATAGAGAAGTACTAAATAAAATAATGACACACAACTAGGATAGGGTTCATTAAAGACATTGACTGTTGGCCAGGATTTTACTTAATAATAAGTTCTTATTAACTCTTTCACCAATCATTGTGGAAGAAGGATCCATCCAAGGACAATATTCATAATGACTCGAGTGAAAACCAGTAAGCTTTTCAAATTAAGTACAATTACCACCCACAATTCACATACACTACAATATTATCTCAAGATCATAAATCTAGAGATCTTTAGAAAAGTTTATTTAGCCAGCACTGACATTAAGATATTTCCTTAACTCCACTTTTCCCATGAGGCATTACTGACTATAAGTAATTGTCTTTTAGACCATGTCATTAGGTAATCATCCACAGACAGAAAACCTTCTTGAGAACCAGAGTACAGGAAGACTCTACTAAAAGGGTGTAAGTTAGAAACTTGTGCTTAACATGAAAAGAACTAACCTGCATCCATCCTTTCCACTCCTCTGTCTGATGTCTATTCAGATAAAGTATGGATTTGCCAGAAAATGGTGACTTATCATTGTGCACCTTAAAAGATGTTATCGCTGAAACTATAATGAGGAGAAAATAGAGGAACAAGAAAAGATCGCGATTATAACTCTGCATAGAACAATAAAGATGTATGGACTGAATCAGATCCCTGTCAGGATGTATAAATAAAATGAAACCACACCTAAATAATGGAGATATTAGATTGTTTTATTTCAATCAGAAAAATCATGTACAGGTGTCCTGAAGATTTCTAAATTTTAGGATTACAAGGATTCTTCCTATAAACTCCAAAGAATGTAACCTTACATCTCTATACCTCAATATTAATAAAAGGCAACCAATCTAAATGATTTTTTATGGATCAACTCTTTGCAAAGAAATATTAATAGTGGAGTTTTATGGATGTTATGATTTCACTTTCAGATCTTCAAAATGCACTGCCTTCACATGAAGTTATCATATGGAATCACAAAAAAAAAAAGGATTAAGAAAAAATTAAGCATATAAGAGAACCTTCTTTGAAGAACCAAAAAAATCTGTACGGTCACATAAGAAATAGTATGCAAGAAGTACACCAATTTCTGATCTGCAAAAGAAAAGAGAAGTGAATGTCAAAGAAAGCTACTGTAAGACACAAAGCAGTGTGTTTATTGACTAGGATGAATGGTGAAATGTACTTACATGGCCCGAAGAACAAGGCGATTTTCAATCAAAAAAGACTCATCCATGGTTAGAAATCTGCAAAAGAGAGTTGTTAATCCATAGCAGATCAAATGTTCAATAAGTATTCTATAATATTTCACCACAAGAACTCAATGCTTAACCTGAAGATAGGAGAAGTGGCAGATGGACTCTGAGCTCGAGGAGAAGCTGACTCAAGACCTCCACCCTCCAACAGAAGGGCTCTATCATCCTCTTTGACTGTGGTATCTCCAAGGTCAACCAGATTAACATCTGAATTCCTACTACACAGGAAATCAGAATTTTGCATGAGGAATCAGAGTGAAACATTATTATAATTTGATACCTTCTATTCCTACAGAATAGCTGCCAAAAGCCTGACGCCATCCATTTATCTAATATAAATCAAGTTTGTAATTCACTAAACCCCACAAATCTATTTACTGTGGGTGAGATTTAACTAACTGTGCCATTTTTCCTAGAGTCATCAAAAGGAATGAAAAGGCCAGAAAACATTTATGCTGCATTTAACTTATGTCAACAAGAATCATGCAAAAGATATTATAAAATTTGTCTGGAAAATAAAAAGGAAGGAATTATTTTCTGCTCAGCCTGAAACATTTCAATATGGAACAAACAAAATGCCTTTATAGAAGTCACTGAATTTCTAAATTCTGCACAGCCAATTATTCAAGTTTCTCAGAGTTTCGAACTTACACTTTGGATGGGACTAAATTCTTCCTGCGCTCAAGAAATTCAGAGTAGATCCAAGTCGTAAAAACAGTGATTATTCCAATCAGAAAGGACACCTGCATCAACGAATACAATTGGAAACTCTACGTAAGAGAAGGCTGAGAATCAAACGAAGCATGCACAATGCCTTCGAATGCAACCAACAAATACGCTCCCCAAGGCTATTTAAGCAAGTACTCGACCGACACCAACACCGACAGAGATTTATAACAGCGGGAACTGCAGAAACTCGTTAAACCGGCTGCAAGTCATATACCTGTCCCGGAGTGATGGGGCCGGTGATCATCATATTGATTGCTGGATCAATCCACGTAACCTCAACTCCGACCGGCAAAATGCAGCTCAACCGACGAGCATATCCCGGCGCTGGATCTGAGCGTGAATCTAGCTCAACTGAGAATAAGGAGATCGAGATCGGTGTAGAAATTAGCGGTGTGAACAAGATGTACGCGTATTCACCGGTGATCCTTCAAGCCTTATAAATGACGGAGAAGCAGAGATGAGAGTGAGAGTAGAGTCAGCTAATTAATGAGCATATTATTTTTTTTTTGCTCATCCAGCAGCATAAAATTAAGGTTATATAATTTATAAAATGGTAAAAGTTATATTTTTATAAATTATATTTTTCAATTGAATTAAAAAAATTGTAAAAATATAATCTTTGGTCCAAATCTGGAATAACTGTAAAAAAAATCTTTTTTGTGCCGATTTCGAAGGGTAAAGAAAGCTAATAAAAAATTAAAAATTTAGGAAATAAATTATAATTTTGGAAAAATTATAAACTAAAATATAAATAAATAGAAATAAAATAACTTAAATAAAATAAAAATGATTTAAAATTCTAATTAATTTGGGACTTAAATATAGTTTAAAAACCTAAAAAAAGTTTAGTAAATTAAATATAAATATTATAAAATTTAGGGAGTTAAATACAAATATGGAAAAGTTTGTATAAATTTATAAATTTGATAAAGTTATAGGTTAGTATTAAAATAAGATATAGCAAGGATCAAGTAAAGTGAATCGAATTATAAAATACGATAAAAATTAAACAATGATATTAAAGTTATTAATAGAACTTAATTTAAAATACTCGAGTAAAAGTATAACCCGATATATATAATACTTGTAGGTCCAATTGTACAAGTTAAAATGTGAAACGAGTATTTAGTGTAATAAATGATCCCAAGTTGATATTAGTAATATTTCTAACGTCGAGGACAATTAGACTCGTTTAGAAGCATATATGCTACTTAAACAAATTTTCACTGACTTCTTACCATTGTCATCAAATACTGTCCTAATCAACCATTTTTCTCATAAGGCAATATTTCCTTTTAATAATAAGTGTGTTAATTTAATTAGTAGTGTAAATTCACCCTTTAATATTTTGTATTATTAACACAAGTGAATTATCCTTTTATAGACTTAATGAGATATTTTTTCTAATTTTTCATCTAAATATATATGGTATATCATCATACTCTAATATTAGACCGAATCAATTTTCAACCTAAATACTACCTCATACTTATTTAGTATAAATTTCATACTCATTGATTGTTGACTTGAATTTCACATCTCTTTTTTTTTCCTTAATATTTCCTATCAAAGAGTTCTATTATTTTCATCCATATTCATAATAGATTTATTATTCCATTCATCTTTTTAGCCGCTTGATTAGCGTTTCACACTATCCGTTTGAATTTGGTATTTTCATACAAATCTTATAATTTATTTTGAGTTTAGTATCATTTGCCAATATTCATCCCTATCAAAATTCACGACCAAAATTTCATTTCTAAGATGTTAATTAAATGACTTATTTCCAATGCAATTAATCAAAATTCTCCTTCTATTCTAACCGTTTTCCTTCTTTAAACTCTTTTCATTCTTCCCCTTTAGAGTAATAAGATACTCGTTTTCTATTAAATTGGTTCATTAACTATAAAAATACTTATTTTTATGTCTCACAGTAAATACCTAATTTTTTATGAAAAATTATCACTACGCAGGAGTAGCCATCATATAATAAAAGAAGATTTCTTTTATAGCATCCTATGACATTTGGCAACTCCTAAAAAAAGTTATGTATTATAATCACATATCATCTATGGTTAACAATTCATTCTTTAGAATTTTGCGGAACCAACATCATAATGCAAGGTTAAATGCATTATGATATTGGTCAGAATCACAATCATCTATTAGCTTGCATAACATTTCATAACTTTGTTTGAGGTCTTAACAGGTTAGAATGTTTTTTCATTTGACCATGACCAATTCTCCATAATAATTTCATGGTTTAAAGTAAAAAATAATTAACATGTCCATTTCTCACCTTTACGTGTGTTACCACAATTTCATTTCCTTTATATTTTTCAATTTATGTTCCAATTCCTCATAATTTTAAAATATTTCAGGCATTATACCAATTGGCTTTTATTTCCCGGGTGGATTCAAAATCCTTTAAGAAGATCATTTGAATATATAATTTAAAATTTCGTTCACAATTTATTCTAAATTGTGAATATTCTCTCTTGGCTCCATGGGATGATGCTTTTCCATAATCCTTAAAGACCACGTCATTCCATTGTAATATATAAGACTTTGTCCAATATTAACTATACTCTCACTTATCCATTCTCAATACAATTATAGTGGTTATATAAGGTTTGGAGGTTTGCATGAAATGCTTTTATCCTCGCTTATATCTCATAAATCTAAAATGTTTGACTCCATATTTTACCTTTGTCAATTCACTTACCATTTAAGACCCAACATTTAAGAAAAGTGGGCTAAGTTACAACATTTAATAAAATAATTTAAGAAAAGTGGGCTAAGTTACAACATTTAATAAAATAATTTAGTTATAACATTTAATAAATAAAGGTTGATGCGAATGTTTAAAATTGAATGACTAAGGCTCAACATTTAAGAAATGAACAAGGCCCAATGTTTAAGAAAGATGCGTGCCCACCTTTTAAAAAAGAATGATTATGATCCAACATTTAAAAAAGAAGGGCTAAAGCCTAATATTTAAAAAATAATTACTAATGCCCAACATTTGAGAATTATAAGTTTTTTTTGCTCAATGAGAAGTACAAGCTAAAACCCAACATTTAAGAAAGAATGAATAATATTCAACATTTAAGAAAGATGGATTAAGACCCAATGATTAAAAAATATGTGTTAACACTAGATACTTTGTTAAAAGAAGGGTTGAGACATGATGTTAAAATGATATAACATGTTAGATTTAGTTTAACATCGATTTGATGTATTTTTGTATGGCTAGGGAACAAGTCAATATTTGTTATATGTATGTTTGTGTGTTTAACTAAAAACAGGCCAACACTTACTTTTGTTTGAGGTGTATGCATGATCAAGACCACATACACCCAACAGAGGTTGCAACTTCTGTGTATATCTATACTTACTAGGATTTCTTGAAGGAATACGACTTAGATCCAGTGCCAACAGGAGTACTGCTCCCCATAACTGCTCTAGTAGTGGGAGTACCAGAGGTAGCACCACCTCTAGCGAAAGTGCTAGCTCCTTGACGGGAACTCTAGGGGCTCGATGTTCCCTAAAACCTTAAGGCCCTACAACAATTAGGGTGCGATGTTTTCAGAGGCGAGAAAAATGTTGTCACAACCATGTACTAGCTATGGACAATAAAAAAGTTCATGGCCATAGTTAAGGTCCTTGAAGCTAACAAGGTGACCATGGTAAAGTTTTTCCCAAAGGAAAGTACCCACAGCAGGTGGGTCAACCTTTATGCTACGATACCGGTGCCTCTAGGATGAGAGGTTTTTGAAAAATGGTTTCATGAGGAGTACCTGTTTGCCTACTTCATGAGCAAGAAGAAGTAGGAGTTTCTAAAACTTTGTCGGGGCCAAGGAATAGTGTAAACCCATTCCTTTAAAGATAAGAAAACTGGAAAAAAAAATCGGTCAATTCAAAAGAGAAAACTGAGTCGGTTAACAAACCCAAACCTGTAAAGAAAGGGTAAAATGAGAAATTGGAAACTCCCAAATGACTCAAAGAGTCATAAAAATCATGGAAAACAATTTTGGAATAAATTGGAAGAGAAAAACGGATCGGTTTAGGATGAACCGAACCTGGACCGAATTTAACCAGTTTGGACCATACATGAACCCTAATGTTAAATTTTCCTCAAATTAAGTCCCAAGGACTTCCAATATCCTCCTTGGGTCCTTAATTTACTTTAGATTGTGTAAGGGGCTCAAGTTTCCCAAATTTCCAATTTGGTCCCCAATTTTCCAAAAATTATGATTTTTCCCCTACTTTCCAAAAATAGCAATTTGGCCCCAAATATTTCAAAAATTGAACAATTAGTCCTCCAACATCTTTCTCATGCTTAATTTGCCTTTAATTTTGGGAAATTGCATAGAGGTTCCTCAATTTTTTGAAATCCCCAAAATTTCCCAAAAATGTTTCCCATTTTCTCCTCTACAAACTGACTAAATTTGATTTATTCAAATTGTCCATTCAATTGGGGTTAATTGCTCCAATTAATGGTATGGATTAGTTCTTACACTTCTATATGATTCAATTGAGCTTTGAACCGCAACGTTTGGGTCTGAAATGAGCTCAAACGAAGCTTTGCCGAAAAACTGTTTGTAGAGAGAGAAAGCTTCGAAAGCTTACCATCGGAGGTGCGACAGTCTGAGCTCTCGATCTAGGGAGGTAGCTCTTGTCCTGAGGTTCCTTCTAGGATTAAGAATCACTACAATTGAAGTCTAATTGAGGGTGAATTTAATTAGTGAAATTCAACACTTTCTCTCTCTAACACTATTCGACAATGTTGGAGGAAGGCCAAATTGGCTTACCTTTCAGCTTTGTTGAGGCCGTGTGAGGGCTGTGGGGGTGTTAGGGAGGCTTGGTTTGGCGAGAGGGGGTTTGAATTTGGTCAAATTCAGCTCAGCCAAAACAAGGTAGCTTTGGTCTCTTGGAGCTGCTTCACTGTTTGATTCCACCGGCGCTTCTCCGATAGTCCTCGGGTCGAAAGAAGGTTGCTGTTAGGTAGTTGACTTCCCCTAGAGTCTGTAGGACCCAGCTTGCTTTCTGAGGCTAAGAAAAATGCTTGAATCGAATCTCTGGTTTGAGCTTCACCAGAAAATAGAGCAGTTGAGAGGGAATGGTGATTTGAGGTGTGTGAAGGATGAATGGGGAGGAGTTCGAGGACCCTATGCCTAATGACTTTCCATTTTGGTCAAGATTATCCTCACCCGAAAATGCCTTGATCGGAGTAATTATTCCTTCACCAGAGAAGGAAAGTGTAAACCATACTCTTTGGAGTTAAGGAAAACTAGGAAAAGAACCGGTAAAATCGAGAGAGAAAACTGAACTCGTTTACAAATCCGATTATCAGGAAATGGGCAAATAGGAGAATTTACAACTCCCAATTGACTTAAAATGGTTCATAAACCTTGGAAAAGAACCTTAGGACAAATTGGGAGAGAAAAACTAGACCAGTTCAGGTGAACTGGATTCGAATCAGATTGAGCCGATTTATGAACCGAGCTAGTTTATGAATCATAACTGATAGAGAGAGGGTAAACCGGGAAATTTATAGATCCCAAGTGACCTAAAGAGTCGCATAAGCCATGAAAAAAGGACTTTAGGATGAATGGGGGATGAAAACCAAACCGATTTAGGTGAACCGGATTCGAACCGGATTGAACTGGTTTGGACCAGTTTGAACCACTATTTAACCGGATGCTAAATTCATTTTTCTAGGTATGTAGGAAGCTCGAGGACTTCTTGGTCATCCGATTGGCGTCTTAATGGCTGTCATTCATTGCATGAAACTCCCTGGCCGGAGACTTTTCAGCTTTGCCGGTGCTGCACGATTTTTCGGCTAGTGAACAATGTTGTCATCCGAAGGAAGAAGATGACACTGTTCCGAACCGAACCGGATCGATTCTAATCGGGTTCAAAGCTTAAACCTGCCGGTTCACCCCCAATTCGATCAAATTTTTCAAATTTAAAAATTTCTAAATTCATTTTCTATCCAATGGTGGCCTCAAATCTCAAATTTGAATTCATCATCTCCACACCTGAGAACTCCATTCTCTCTCAACTACTCCATTTTCTGGTGAAGCTCAAACCAGAGCTCTGACTTGGGCACTTTTCTAAGCCAAACAAGGTGAGGTTGGATTCTTTAGAACTAGGGAGAAATCAGCTACATGCTTGTAGTCTCCGTTTGCTCCGAGGGTCGCTAGAGAAGCACTAGCGTGATCGAACAGTGAAATAGCTCCAACAGATCGAAGTTGTCCTGTTTTGGTTGAGCTAAAATCGGCTAATTCGAGCCCTTCTCAGGCCAAACCAAGCCCTCCCAACACCTCTACAGCCCTCATACAACTTAATTAGAGCTTAAAGGTAAGCTAATTTGGCTTCCTTCTATAAATTCCGACCGGTGCTAAAGAGAGAACCGATAGAACTTTGATGATAAAATTCTCACTCAATTTGGCATCAATTGATGCAATTCTTAATTCTAGGATGAACCTCAAGATGAGAGCTATCTGCCTAGATTGAAAGCTCAGATTGCCATGCCCCCGACAGTAAGCTTTCGAAGCTCTCTCTCTAAGTCTAGTTTTCGGAGCTCCGTTTGAGGCCATTCCGACACCAAATCATGTTATTCAAAGTGCATTTGAATCATATGAAGGTGTAGGAACTCCAATGTAACTTCAATTTCAATAATTAAACTCATCTGATTGGTCAATCTGATGAAATCAAATTTAGCAGAGCTAGAATGTTGAAATTGGGGAAAAATTAGGGGAAATTTGGGAATTTCAAAAATTGGAGGGACTAAAATGTAATTTCATAAAATTGAAGACCAATTGGGCATGATAAAGAAGTTGGAGGACCAGTTGGGCAATTTTTGGAAATTTTAGGGCAAAACTTACCATTTTTGTAAAGTAGGGGCATAATGGTAATTTTGGAAAAATTGGGGGACCAAATTAGAAATTTGGAAAATTAAACCCCTTTTTCTTAATTTGAATAAATTGAGGTCCTAAGATGAATTTTAAAAGTTTCGGGACTCAATTAGAAAAAAAACTGACATTTGAGGACTTAAAGTTAAAGAAAAATAACATTAGGGACCTAATTATAAATAAAGTAGAAGTTGGGTTTCTTATTCATTTGGGATGAATGAGGGCTATTAGGCCAAATAATAATGAACAAAAATGTTCATTTCATGTAGGAATACGAAGAAACATGAACATCAGCTAAGACAAGTTCGAGTAAGTACAATAAGCTGACTATGAGGAATTTCACTGCACAATTAGGTGAGTGGGATTTTTATATCATACCCGGTTGGGATGATAAGTAACTAAAAAATGATAACCCACTATCAAGTGGTATTTTAAACATTACAATTTAGAGTAGTGATGTGAAAATGATGCGGAAAAACTATTTATCGGTTGTAAGTAGATCATACCTAGTTGGTATGATGAAAATTACTCGGAGTAAGTGGAAAACCCATTCATTGGTTATGAGCGGAGATGTTCTCATACTCGGTTGGTATGATGGATAGTTAAAAATATATTTTTGTCAGAAGTGCTCTCCCCTAACTATGTGCCAATGCTTAAACCATTTGGGAGACCTTCTTGATGGGAGCTCGAATAGCTTTGTTAGGCCTGGAGGCCTCGGTTTTGGAACTTGGAGGCTATTACGGGGAGGAGCTCATAAAAAAACATGAATTATATGCCATGGAAACTTGAATAATTGAATTGTTAGGCCATGGTACCAAGACAAGACCAACATACTCAGTCAACTAGCAGTAGTGCAACATGACAGGTCTCCGAACTAGTCAAGATAAACAGCTGCAGGTTGAGTTGAGGGTCGGGGCTGTTGGACCAGTAGCCCCACATATTATATGGCATGATGTGAAAATACTAATTGTGCATGCATTGTGTTTACGGGACCTTCAAAATGCCCAAGAGGGGTAGTGATGTGTCTTAGGGCCCTGGACGACCTAGTGGATATAAGGGCAATTAGTCGTACTAGGAGGCCTTGTGAAGCTCGACGTAGCTTCAAGCGCACGAGACTAGGGTGGTGTTAGGATGAGGTCTCTGTCCTCATACGAACACGGAGAATTGTTACGGGATTGAGGGTCAGATGTCGCGAACATCCACTAATTCTCAGGGTAGAAGTGGACTTGCTTCTATATAGGTGGCCGGTAAAGTCGCTTCAATGCCACAAGTGGGTTTAGTGGACATACTGGCTTGCGATTGTTTGTTTGACCTTCATAATGAAGGATGTGTGTTGGGTGATGACACACCGTGTTTAATAAGGAATGGTGATAAAAATTGGAATTTGAAATGAAAAGGTTTTTGAAAAAGAATAAGGAGTTTGGCATACTCTGAATCAAACATTTTTCCTGAAAAGATAAATTTTGCAAACCCATTCACTGAGTCGTTGTACTCACCTCTCCCTTATATCCCTTTCAGGTAAACCTAAAAAGCCTACCCTAAAGAGCACCAGCTAATACACCTGTAAGACGAGTGAGTTCAGTTTAAAATTTTATGCAGTTTTGATTTATGTTATTCTAGGAAAGGTGCAGGTCTAAAGAACGCCTTACTCATCACAGTTTATAAACAAGGGGCAGCCCTTAGTAAACTGGGAGAGTGGCGGGTTGATCACGGGGATCCAACCAAACTAGGTCGGGGCGTGACAACTTTGGTGGTATCAAAGCATGTTTCCTCGAATACATAATCAAGACTATAAAATATAGTAACTAATAGGATTGATCTTAAAATTTTCAGATGGCTCCCAAGAGAGTAACCAAGAAAACTAAGAATGATTCTACTCAACACTCTGTCCTTGTAGGAAGACAACCCTAGAAGCTTCCTAATGCCCGATACATAGTAAAAGCCCCAAATGACTAAATGGGGAAGTATCCAATACCACCAAGGAGTACGGTGCCAAGACATGTTAGGGTCACAGTCCTGTGTATAAAGGGAGCCAAGCCTAAAGCCAGAGATACTAGTACAAACGTATAATCTTACCAAGGAGGGTACTTACCAAGAAAACCGTAGCTTCCTATCTATTCTGTGACTACTTTTTGTAATAGGGCTAAAACCCTAACCTTTTGCATTTCTCTATTAATGAAGTGCTCAAAATTCTTAAATTCCTATCTCTCAATGATGTGATCTTGCTAGGAAGATGGCCCTAAGGAAAGTAATCAAACAAACCCACACTACCATAAAAACTAGGGAAATTTTCCATTTCAGTTAAGGAAATTGAATCAGGGAATTAAGAAACCTAGAAGGACTATTAGAATGATCCTTAGCAAGGGAGACTCAGCAAGGAAACTATCAAGGTGTTCAAACTCAAGGATAGCGAAGCACCAAACCACCAACAACCCTAAAAAGACCCGGAAATGCTTGAAGTCAAGGAGGAACAAAATCGGTCCACGCAAGAAATAATATAATATGGTATAAGGGAATAGGACAGGTAGTCAAGGACTGCTCCATACCTCATGGACCGAGGGCAATGCCACTTAAGGACCACGCTGACTATTGAAGTCCAAGGTCACGAAATACCTGTAGGACCGAAGGTAAAAAAAAACTATGGAGCAAGTTAAGCAAGCTATTCACTAGGAGGACAAGAAATGGCAAGGTAAAGGAAGGAAATTCGAACTTCTTCTTAAGAAGGTCAACCATAGAGGAATACCATAAGAATAGAGGTAAGGTATATGGGAGGTACGCCTAGAACCCCCCCTTAGAAAGAGGCAAATACGAAAAATGTCCTTTGGAAATTTCAAGGTAGGATACAGTAAGAATGAAGAAGAGAAGAAAGGAGTTACAAAAAGGAACTTTGGAGGGATGCATACAATTAAGTACCCTCTTTAATGGATCATTGGTTGGCGGATGGACATAACGTGGAGTGCAAGGAATCAACCCATTGTTAGAAACTTCTTGAAGGAAGGATGTATCAGAGGCCAAGTAAATTAGTTGAAAGAATTAACTAGTGACAATAGGATGGGCATGAAAGACAAGTGATACAACTAGTTAGACAGTTGTACAAGAAAAATAGTAGGAACGAGGTAGTTAATGAATTGACCTTCGAGAGAACCACGAATTTAAACCACGAGAAGGAAGGGAGAAGTGCAAAGGCCAAACATTTGGAAAAGAAGGATGGAGGAAATCCTGAAAGAGATCAATAGCCAAGACCAAATTGACAATGAAACACAAGGCCATGAGAAGATTTAGTAAGCCTTGCACAAAGAGGTCTTGAGCAAGTAAGAAAACTTACTCAGGATACAAGCAGAATTAAGAGAATGGTACAAGGACATACCAATAGATTTCCAAAAAAAGTGTGCATGGGAAGAACGACATCAAATGATGTCATTTAATGATTTGATACTTTAAAAGAATGAATGAAAAAGGAATTTTGAGAGAAAGGGAAAGAATCCTACTAAGGAAGGAAGTCTCCGAAAGGCATACATATCCTGACTAAGAGGAAAAGGGAACCAACCGAAATGGAAAGAAAGATAAGCTCACAAATGAAATGCTGGTTGAGATAGAAAGATTAAGTACCAATGAAAAGTACTTATAAAGGCATAAGAAGTAAATTAAGCCCAAGGAATAGGTACGTCGGAAGATATCATCAAAAGATAATATATGAGTAAGAAAGAGGAGGACTGCCCATAAAAAGGAGAATATAATAAAATACATCTAAGAAATCTTGGAGAGGTAAGTTCTCCAGTTAAGAAGTGATTAGAGTTAATGACCACTGATATCAAGGCCAATTGTGGTCCACACCCAAATGATTAGAACTAGAAAGACCCAATAAGAAAGTTGGGAAAAGGCGAGTGGGTAAGGAAAACCAACCCGATTATATAAGTTGATTGGATAACGGTAAAGGTAGTAAAGAAGTACTACTAAACAAAAGAGGAATCAAGTTATACGATCCGTAAAAAGTTATAAGCTGCAAACAACTCTCAAGGAGGTGTTCTAAAAATCTAATGGAAATAGAGATAAGATCTAGAAAATGTCATGCTGTAAAGGGCACGTAAGCCCAACAATCCCGAGGAAAACATGACTCAAAAGAAAGAAGAGTCAGTTAGTAAGCATGACAAGGTCAAACATAAAATTTGGACTGAAATTGAAATGAACAACGGATGAAGGAAGAGTCGAAATAGGACGAAAAAGGTGATAACAAGGAAACCTGTGAAAACAAGTATGTGACACTCTAAAGAACATTGAGCTAAGGGTTTCAACGACCAAGAGGTTAGTTAGACACGAAATGGTAAGGTATCTTGGAACCCCCAATCCTGAGTACAGGACCTCAAGGGAAAAAATTGTTGTTCTAAGCATAGAAAGATGTGAATCTATGGATATACCCTTGAGTAAGGTATGTCTAGTTATGTTAAAATCCATGGGGGGAGTAAATAATATAAAGGAAAAGAAATTCCTTAAGTGAATGATATAAAAAGGGCTAATTGAAAGAACAAGAGAAGCTTTGCATATTAAGCAAACACCAAGTGAACATCAAAGGAAATTGTTCCTCGTGCAAAGATTGCTAATTAAGTTTTGGGTACAAAACTCCTAAAAGGAGGGGAGAGTTGTAAACCCCGCTCTTTGGAGTTAAGGAAAACTAGGAAAAGAACTAGTCAAAGTGAGTGAGGAAACTGAATTGGTTCACAAACCCGATCATCAGGAAACAGGCAAATTGGAGAATTTACAACTCCCAAGTGACTCAAAATGGTTCATAAACCTTGGAAAAGAACCTTAGGACAAATTGGGAGAGAAAAACTAGGCTTGTTCGGGTGAATCGGATCCGAACCGGATTGAACCATTTTATGAACTAAGCTAGTTTATGAACTAGAACCGGTAGAGAGATGGTAAACTAGGAAATTTATGGATTCCAAGTGACCTAAAGAGTCACATAAGCCATGGGATTTTATATCATACCCGGTTGGGGATGATAAGTGCCTCAAAATGAAAACCCACTACCAAGTTATATTTTAAACATCACAACTTAGAGGAGTGATGTGAAAATCATGCGGAAAAACTACTTACCAGTTGTAAGTAGATCATACCCGGTTGGTATGATGAAACTTCCTCGAAGGAAGTTGAAAACTTGTTCATCAGTTATGAGCGGAGATGTCCTTATACCCGGTCGGTATAATTGATAGCTGAAAACATACTTTTGTCGGAAGTACTCTCCTCTGACTGTGTGCCAATGCTTAAATGATTTGGGAGACCTTCTTGACGGGAGCTCGAATAGAACTTATAGGTCGGGGGCCTCGGTTTTGGAACTTGGGGCTATTATGCCCGGTTTTGAAAATCTTGAACAAGTGGGCCATAGGCCAGTGGGCACGAGCAAGAGCTTGTAAAGAAACATGACATATGTGCCATAAAACGTTAACAAATGAATTGTTTGGCCATGGTACCATGACAAGACCAACATATTCAGTCAACTAGTGGCAGTGTGATTTGACCAGTCTCCGTACCAGTCAAGACAAACAGCTGCAGGTTGAGTTGAAGGTTGGGGCCATTGGACCAGTGGCACCACAGATTATATGGCATGAAAAGAAAATACTGTTTGTGCATGCACTATGATTACGAGATCATCAAGACACCCATGAGGGGTAGTGATGCCTCCTAAGGGCCTTGGACGACTTGGTGAGTATAAGGGAGCATCAAAGATTGTATGAGGAATTCACCCATGTATTTGGACAACCTAACCTCACTCTTGAGGTGGGCACCAACTTGTGGGTTGAACTAGAGGAAGTACAATCCCACCCTCCCCCTGTTAATCCAACTGCTCCAACGGACATTCCTAGAAATATCAAAACCCTCCAACAACTAGGATGTAAACCTTTCCTCAGAGAAAAGGATGCTGGAACCGCCATGGATTGTTTGGCCAATATCAAGAAGTTGATGGGAATTGTTTGGATACCATCAGAGGATAGGGTGATCCTGATGGAATTCTTCTTGGAAGGAACTGCTAGACGGTGGTGGGACAATGTCCGAAACCTACATACCACCACCTCCACTTGGGAACAATTTGAGGAGAGGTATTCGGAGGAGTACCTAGCACCCCACCTAATTATTGAGAAGAAGTAAGAGTTCATCCGGCTTCGGCAAGGGCTTAACTCCATATCAGAGTATGAAACAAAATTCAACAAGTTAAGACCCTTTGCTCCCGACCTAGCTGGGCTAGTTAACATATGCCGAAGGTTTATGGACGGTCTCAACATGGACATTAGAGACCGTATGGGAGTACTAGGACACCCTACAGACCTGGCAGCTGTAATCAGTATGACTCACGAATGTGAATGACTAGTATAAACCCGACGCCTCGAGTGGAGTAGACAACTAGAAAGGGGGATAAGGATCCAAACCGTCAAGGAGGATGGAAAGAATATATCGGCCCGGAGGAAACAAAAATGGTATTCCAACGGAGAAGGGGCATGCCACCACCTCCTCCTAGAATAGTCCCTACTTTACCCCAAGGAAACCCTCGTTACCCGAAGTGCCAAAGAAACCATGAGGGAGCATGCCATACCTGTTTTGCATGCAGACAAGTGGGACACTTCGTAAAGGATTGTCGCATCCTTAGGGAGAACAGACAGAGGAATACTCTTGGACCACCTCAAGGGAATCCCAGAAACCTCATACTAGAAGCTACAGTAAGAGTACCAACTAGAGTATACAACCTCACTCAGGAGGAGGCTAGAGGAGACCCTAGCACTGTAGCGGGTACATCCCAGAACCCTACAAATTAGTCCAAGGAAGTCATGTAAATTAAAAACTTCTGATTTAATAAAAGAGAATTCCTTCTAAACCATACATTTCTTAAATCAAGGTATATACAGCTATGGGGACAACAAGTCTATGCCCTCTTTGACTCCGGAGCAGAGAGATCATTTATCAAGGGAGAGTTGGTTTCGAAAGTACCCCTGGAGCTCACTCCACTAGTACAAAGCCTTAACATCCTTACTCCTTTAGGAGAAGATTTAAACAGGAATAAATAATTAAAGGGATGTGAGATAAGAATTGGAGGAATCAAACTTAAAGCTAACTTGATCCCATTACCCCTAAAGGAGGTGGAAGTAATTCTAGGAATGGACTGGCTGAGTAATCATCAAGCAAGAATGGATTTTAGAAGGAAGACGGTAACTTTCCACACTTCCAAAATGAAAGGGCTAAAGTTCCAAGGAGATATAAGAAAAGGTGAAGTACAATTGGTGTCCCATCTAAAAGCTTAAAGGATGATACAGAAAGGATATACAACCTTTCTGGCCATGGTTGTAGGTGAGAAGTCTGAAGAAAAGGATATGGAAGACATTCCGATAGTCATACATTATCTAGAGGTTTTTCCAAAAGAGCTACCTGAACTACCTCCATGTCGACAGGTGGAGTTCACTATAGAAATAACCCCAGGAACAAACCCCATATCCGAGGCCCTATATCGCATGGCTCCAATAGAGCTGAAGGAATTAAAGGAACAACTGGATGAATTATTGGAAAAGAATTTCATACATCCAAGTCAGTCTTCATGGGGTGCTCCTATTTTATTTGTAAAGAAAAAGGATGGAAGCATGAGACTGTGTATCGACTATAGAAAGTTGAACCAAGTCACCATCAAGAATCGATACCCACTCCCAATGATAGACGATTTGTTTGACCAATTAAAGGGAGGAGCTTACTTCTCTAAAATAGACCTTCGGTCAGGCTATCATCAACTCGGGATTAGAGAAGAGGACATCCCTAAGATGTCATTTAGATCTAGATATGGACACTATGAGTTTAGGGTGACGCCGTTTGGATTGACAAATGCCCCTACAGCCTTCATGGACTTAATGAACCGCTTGTTCCAACCTCATTTGGACAGGTTCGTGATAGTATTCATAGATGACATCCTTATATACTCACGAACCAGGATGGAACATGAAGAGCATTTGGCAACCACATTGGAAATATTGAAGGAAAACCAGTTATATGGAAAAATTTCCAAGTGTGAGTTCTGGCCTCAAGAGGTAGGATTCTTAGGGCACATCCTATCTAAGGACGGAGTTAAAGTGGATCCAACTAAGGTGGAAGCCTTATCAAATTGGGAAGCTCCAAGGAATCCTATAGAAATATGAAGTTCCTTAGGATTAGCAGGATAATATAGACGGTTTGTGCAAGACTTTTCTAAAATAGCAACTCTGCTAACTCGACTCACCAGGAAGGGAGTTGAATATAAATGGGATGAGTGTTGTGAGAAGTCTTTTCAAGAGTTAAAGACTCGACTAATAACCGCACTAGTACTCTCCTTACTTGATCCTAATGCAAGAGAGTACACAATCTATAGTGATGCCTCTAGACAAGGGCTTGGTTGTGTCCTAATGCAATAAGGGAAGGTTATCACTTATGCCTCATGAAAACAGAAGGTACATGAGAGAAATTACCCGACTCATGATTTGGAATTAGCTGCAATAGTGTTTAACCTAAAGATATGGTGACACTACCTTTACGGGGTTAAGTGCAAGATATACACAGATCACAATAGCCTTATTTGGATCGATAAAGAACTCTAGTCTTATTTGGATCTAGTAAACAGAGAAAGAAAACTAGACTACGATGTGTGAGGTGACAAAATACTAACATATAAGGGTAGGGTATGTGTGCCTCAATATAAGGTGTTGAAAAGATTAATTCTAGAAGAGGCACACGATTCGATATATGCTATGCATCCGGGCAGTACTAAGATGTATTGCACCATCAAACAAGGATACTGGTGGAAGGGTATAAAGAGGGACATTGCGAAATATGTAGCTCGATGTTTGTCTTGTCAATAGATAAAGGCAGAACATCAGAAACCGTCAGGACTACTATGACCCTTACTAGTTTCGGAGTGGAAATGGGAGCACATCACCATGGACTTCGTCACGAGCTTACCGGTGACCAAAAGGGGTCGAGATGTAATTTGGGTCATAGTGGATAGATTGACCAAATTAGCATATTTCCTTCCTATAGAATTGACGGACATGGTAGAACAACTGGCTGTCATATACATGAAGGAAATCATAAGACTCCATGGTGTCCCAATGAGTATAGTATCAGATAGAGATCCGAGATTTACCTGTAGGTTTTGGCCAAGTTTAAAAAATTCCATGGGAACTAAGCTATATATGAGCACATCATTTCACCTGCAGACAGATGGTCAGTCAGAGCAAACCATCTAAACCTTAGAAGACATGTTGAGAGCGTGCGTACTTACCATGAATAAAAACTGGGAGGAGTACTTGTGTCTGATGGAATTTGCTTACAACAATAGTTATCAGGCTAGTATTTAGACGACTCCCTATGAAGCCCTTTATGGACGACCATGCTGTACCCCTCTATTTTGGGAAGAAGTGGGAGAAAGGAAAATAGAAAGGGCAAAACTTATTGAGGATGCAACCGAGAAGATTAAATTAATAAGGAGTCATCTTAAGACCACTTAGGATAGGCAAAAGAGTTATGTGAACAATCGAAGGAAAGATTTGGAGTTTGAGATAGGAGATTAAGTGTTTCTCAAAGTGTTCTCCTGGAGGGGAATACTTAGGTTCCAGCAAAGAGGGAAGTTGAAACCATGATATATCGGTCCATATCCCATCATTCATAGGATAGGATCGACAGCTTTTAAATTGGAACTACCTCCTGACCTGTAGAGAATACATGATGTATTTCATATCTCAGTGCTTCGAAAATATCAGCATGATCCTAGTCATGTATTGGACCGACCTCCAATGGAGCTAGAAGATAACCTAACCTATCAAACAGAGCCGGTACGAATCATCGATCGGAGAGACAAGAATTTGAGGAACCAAAAAATCCCTATGGTCAAGGTATTGTGGCAGAACGGACCTGTGCAGGAAGAGACATGGGAAATTGAGTGTATGATGAGGGATAGTTACCCTCAATTATTTAACGTGTAACTGTTTTGTGGACAAAACCCCTAAAAGGATGGGAGAGTTGTAAACCTCATCCTTTGATAATGAGAAAACCGGGGAAAGAACCGGTCAGTTTTGAATTTTAAAACCAAATCGGTCTACAAGCTTGATCATTAGGAAACATGCAAATTAAGAATTTTCAACTTCCATGTGACTCAAAATAGTTCATAAATATTGGAAAATAACCTTAGGACAAATTGGGGAAGAAAAATTGGACTGGTTCAAGTGAATCGGGTCTGAAACGGATAGAACCGGTTTATGAACCGAATCGATTGATGAACTAGAATCGATAGAGAGAGGGTAGATCGGGAAATTTATGGATCCCAAGTGAACCAAAGAGTCCTCAAAGCCATGAAAATGGACTTGAGAAGGAATTGGAGATGAAAACCAAACCGGTTCAGGTGAACTAGATCCGAACTGGTTTGGACTGGTTTGAACTACTATTGAACCAGATTCTAAATTAATTTTTCTAGGTGGCTTAAGAAATTCAAATTCAAGATTTGAATCAACAATTGGATAGAAAATGATTTATAAATTTTTAGATTTGAAAAATTCAGTCAAATGAGGGGTGAACCGGCCGGTTTAAGCTTTGAACCCAATTCATACCGGTCTGGTCTGGTTCGAAACAGTGTTGTCTTCTTCCTTCAGATGACAGCACTGTTTACTCGCTAGAAAATCGAAGCAGCACCGACAAAGAAGAAATGTCTCTGTTCAATATGTTTCAGGCCATCAATATCTCTCATAAAGGTGCCAAATGGATGGCCGACGAGTCCTCGAGCTCTCTATGTAAAGAGCCCCTTTCCATTCATCCTTTCCACACCTGAAAAGCTCACTCTCTCTCAGTTGCTTAGTTTTCTAGTGAAACACAAACTAGAGCTCTGATATAGGGTCAGTTCTAAGCCAATGAAGGCAAGGTCAAGTTCCTTAGAATCGGGGAGAAGTCAGCTACACGGTGGTAAAATCCATTCGTTTCGAGAGTCTCCAGAGAAGTGCCGGCGTGATTGAACAGTAAAGTTGCTTCGGCTGACTGAAGCTGCCCTGTTTCGGCCGAGTTGAAATCGGCCAATTCGAGCCCTTCTCAAGCCAAACCAAACCCTCCCAACACTTCCTCATCCCTCCCATGGCCAAATTAGGATGGAAAGGTAAGCCAATTCGACTCCCATTTACAATTTCCCATCGGTGTTAGAGAGAGAGTCGACCGAAGTTCAATGACAAAATTCTAATCAAATTCAACATCAATTGATGTCATTCTTTATCCTAGGAAGAACCTAAGGAGAAGAACTACCTGCCCAGATAGAAAGCTCAGACTGCCGCGCCCTCACCGGTGAGTAATCAAAGCTTTCCCTCTCTATAATCCATTTTCCGGCGAATCCCCGTATGAGCTCATTCTAACGTTAAAACTTGCGATTCAAATTGGTAGAGAATCGGTTGAACATGTAGAATCTCAATTTCAACAATTGGAAGTGTTTGATTGGTCAATTTGATGAAATCAAATTTGACTGTGTTAAGAAGTTGGAATTGGGGGAAAATAGGGGAAATTGGGGACTTTTGAAAAATCGAAGGACTGAAATGAAATTTCCTAAAATTTAGTGTCAATTGGGCATGATAAAAATGTTAGAGGGCCAATTGAGAAATTTTAGAATTTTTGTAAAAGAAGGGCAAAATGGTAATTTTGGAAAAGTTGAGGGACGAAATTAGAAATTTGGGAAATTTAAACCCCTTTTTGTGAAATTGAATAAATTGAGGCCCCAAGGGGAATTTTAAAAGTTTTAGGACTCAATTTGAGGAAAAACTAGCATTGGAGACATAACGATAAAGAAAAATAACTTTAGGGACCTAATTGCAAATAAATAAAAGTTTGACTTTTCTCATTCATTTGAAATGAATGAAGGCTATTAGACCGAGAGATAATTAACCGATAGGTTCATATCATGTAGGAATGCGAAGTACCAGGAATGCCAGCAAGGACAAGCTCACATGAATATAAGGTACCATGACATGACGAATTGTTTGGCCATGGTAACAAGACAGGACGAACATATTTAGTCAACTAGTGGCAATGTGATATGAACGGTCTCTGAACCAGTCAAGACAAACAGCTACAGGTTGACTTGAAGGTTGGGGCCGTTGGACAAGTGACACCACAAATTATATGGCATGATAAGAAAATACTGTTTGTGCATGCACTATGATTACGGGATCATCAAAATGCCTATGGGGGGTAGTGATGTGTCCTAAGGGCCCTGGACGACCTAGTGAGTATAAGGGCAATTTGTCGTACCAGGTGACTGTGCGAAATTTGGAGTTGCACCAAACACATGAGACTAGGGGGGGGTTGACGAGATGAGGTCTTTGTCCTCATCTGGATACAGAGAATTGATTTTGGGATTGAGGGTAGGATGTCACGTACATCCACTCATTCTTAAGGTAGAAGTGGACATACTTCTATCTAGGTGGCTAGTAAAGTCGCTCTAATGCCACAAGTGGGTTTAGTGGACGTGCTGGCCTACGAATGTGTGTTTGACCTTTATGATGAAGTATGTGTGTTGGGTGATGACTCACCGTGGTTAAATAAGGAAATGGTGATCAAACCCGAGATTGAAAATGAAAGGATTTTCTTGAAAGAAAGGAGTTTGGCACACTCCAATATAATTCTTTTCCTTAAAGTTAATTTTTTTAAAACCCATTCACTGAGTAGTCATACTCACCCCTCCCTTATATCCCTTTCAGGAAATTTTGGAAAGCTTGCCCTTAAAAACCATTAACCTAGATGCCTGCGAGACAGGTATGATAAATTTAAAATATTATGTAGTTTTGATTTATGTTATTACAGGAAACATGCAGGTTTAAAGGTTGTCTTACTCTTTATGATTTATAACAAGGGGAACCCTTTAATAAACCGAGAGAGTGGCGGGTTGATCACAGGGATCCGACCAAACCGGGTTGTGGCGTGACAAAACAATTCATTTATTTAAGTTTTCATGGCTTAAAATCATGTTTGTTTATGAGCTCTTGCTCATTTCAAATAACCTAGGGCCCACTATTCAAGATTTTCAAAATTAGGTATATTAGTCCCCAAGTTCAAAAACCGATGACTCCGACCTAACTGAGCTATTCGAGCTCTCGTCAAGAAGGTCTCCCAAAAAGTTTTTATATCATACCAACCGGGTATGATAGAAATTGGGTATATTAAGTAGTGGCACACAGTCAGGTGAGAGCACTTCCGACAAACTAAACTTTACATTTGTCTATCATACCAACCGGGTATGAAGACGTCTCTACTTACAACCGGTAAGTAGTTTTTCTACGTAATTTCCATATCACTCCTACCGGGTGTGATGGTTAAAATACCACTTAGTAGTGGGTTCTCATTTTCGAGGTGCTTATCACCCGAAACAGGTATAATATTAAATGTCCCACTCACTCGATCGTGCAGTGAAGTTCCTATTAGCCGGCTTGTTGTCCTTACTCGACCTTGTCTTAGTTGGCGTTTTTGGTATTTCATGTTCCTACACGTTATGAACATTCTTGTTCATTATTTTTTGCCCTAATAGCCCTCATTCATCCCAAATAAATGAGAAAACCAACTTTTCCTTTATTTGCAATTAGGTTAGTAAAGTTATTTTTCTTTAACTTTAAGACTTAATGCTAGTTTTTCCTCAAATTGAGTCTCGAATTTTCCAATTTGGTCCCCCAAATTTTTCAAAATTACCATTTTGCCCATTCTTTACAAAAATGGTATTTATCATGCCTAATTAATCCTTAATTTTATGAAATTGCACTTTAGTCCCTCTAATTTTAAAAAATCCCAATATTCCTCCAATTACAACCTTCTAACTCTACTAAATTTGATTTCATTAAATTGACTAATCAAATGAGTTTAATTGTTGAAATTGAAGTTAAATTGGAGTTCCTACACCTTATACGATTTAATTGCACGTTGAATCACATGATTCGGTGCTAGAATGAGCTCAAACGGAGCTTTGCCGGAAAATTGGACTTAAGGAGAGAAAGCTTCGAAAGCTTACCATCGGGGGTGCAGCGGTCTGAGCATTTGATCTGAGAAGATAGCTTGTGTTCTAATATTCCTCTTACAATAAAGAATTCCATCAATTGATGCCGAATTGATAAGAATTTCATCATCGAAGTTCTACCGGTTCTCTCTCTAGCACTAGTTGGAAATTACAGAGGGGTGCCAAATTGGCTTACCTTTCAACTCTAATTCAGCTGTAGGAGGGCTGTTGAGGTATTGGGAGGGCTTGGTTTTGCATGAGAAGGGCTCAAATTGGCCGATTTCAGCTCGACCGAAACAAGGCAGCTTTGGTTCATTGGAGCTACTTCACTATTCGATCACACCGACACTTCTCCGGTGACCCTCGATTTAAATGGAGACTACATGCATGTAGCTGACTTCTCCTCAGTTCTAAAGACCTAACCACGCCTTTATTGGCTTAAAAAAGACACTATATCAGAGCTCTGGTTCAAGCTTCACCAGAAATTGGAGCAGTTGAGAGAGAATGGAGTTTTTAGTTGTGGAGAGGATGAATGAGGAGGGGCTCTTTATATAGGAAGCTCGAAGACTTCTTGGTCGTCCGATTGGTGCCTTAATGGTGGTCATTCATTGCTTGAAACTCCTTGACTGGTGACTTTTGAGCTTTGTCGGCGCTGTGCGATTTTTCGGCAAGTGAACAGTGCTGTCGTCTGAAGGAAGAAGACAACACTGTTCCGAACCGAGTTCAGAGCTTAAACTAGCCGGTTCACCTTCAATTCAACCGAATTTTTCAAATCTCAAAAAATTTCTGAATTCACTTTCTATCCAATGATGGCCTCAAATCTCAAATTTGAGTTTTCTAAGCCACCTAGAAAAATAAATTTAGCATCCAGTTTAATAGTGGTTCAAACTGATTCAATCTGGTTCGGATCCTTTTCACTTGAACCCACTTGGTTTTCATCCCCCATTCATCCTAAAGTCCTTTTTCATGACTTATGTGACTATTTGGGTCACTCAAGATCCATAATTTTCCCGGTTTGCCCTTTATCTATCGGTTCCGGTTCATAGACTGGCTTGGTTCATATACCGGTTGAATCCAATTGGATCTGGTTCATCTGAACCGGTCTGATTTTTCTCTTCCAATTTGTCCTAAGTTTCTTTTCTAAGGTTTTATGAAACCTTTGGGTCACTCGAGAGTTGTAAATTTCCCAAATTCCCCATTCTCTGATGATCAGGTTTGTGAATTGGTTTGATGTTTCTCACTCGGTTGGATCGGTTCTTTTCCCGGTTTTCCTTAACTCAAAAGGGCGGGGTTTACAACTCTCCCCTCATTTTAGGAGTTTTGTCCCCAAAACTAAATCAACATTTTTCACTATGGGATAAACTTCCCTTAATGTTAACTTAAACATGTTAACACTTCGGTCATTCTTCCACTTAGACCGCTTTAAATTATGCGCTGAAGGAAGTTCCTTTCCTTTACATTGTTTACTCCTTCCATGGTGTTTATCATAACTAGTATGTCTTGCCAGCAAGTTCAAAGGTATTTCCTTAGGTTCACTTCTTCCTTTGCTTAGGGAAAGATTTTTCCCCTTGAGGTTCTTACTCAAGATTTTCGGATTGGGAGTTCCAAGATGTCCAATCGTTACTATGTCTAGTTATTCTCTACATCGTTGAAACTCTTAGCTCAATGTTCTTTCGAGCATTGCATACTTGTTTTTCACGGTTTCGGTGTTATTACCCCTTTGTCCTATTTTGATCCTTCCTTCGTCCGTCATTTATTTCAATTTCGGTCAAAATTTGTTTGACCTTGTCATGCTTACCGACTGACTCTTCTTTACTTGAGTCACATTTTTCCTCGAAACTGTTGGGCTTCCATGCCCCTTACAATATGACATACTCTAGAAAATATCTTTGACCATTTAAAATTTTTAGAACAATTTCATAACAGTTATTCTTCCTTTCTTAAGTCCTTCCTCATTCCAAGGGACATCCTTTACTCACGGATTTTCCTTTGTCCTTAATCCACTGTTACTTGCTCGTGACCATTTTATGATTCATTATTTCAAGTTGATCCCTTTTTTGGTCTATGTGTTGATTGTTTTGTTTGGGGAGTTCCCTTCTTAGATTTTCATTCTCTACTATGTTCCTCAAAGTAGAGGTTTTAACCTTAAGAGTTACATGTTCAATTTTCTTACCATCCTTAAAATTCCATTTCATTCCTTATTTGAGGAATTTCTGATTATTGGTCTTATTTCGTGTACTCCATATTATGCCCATCTGTCCATTCTTTAGGCTCCATTAAGTGAGCATGGACCACGACCCATCCTAATGTTAGTGGTCATTTTCCCTTATTTACTTCTTAATTGAGGGCTTACTTCTCCAAGATTCCTAATACATTCTTTCTTTTATTCTCTTATTATTGTAGTGCACCCACTCCTACTTGTTACGACATCTTTTGATGCTACCATGCTATTTACCCGTTCCTTGGGTTTAATTTACTTCTTAGGCCCACATGAATATTTTTGCTTGGTACTTGATCTTTCCATCTCAACCAGCATTTTGTTTGTGAGCTTATCTTTCTTTCCATTTTAGTTGGTTCCATTTCCTCTTAATTGGGATACGTATGCCTTTCTGGGGCTTCCTTCCTTTGTAGGATTCTTACCCTTTCTCCCAAAATTCATTTTTCACTCGTTCCTTAGGAGGATCTAATCATTAAATGACATCCTTTGATGTCGTACTTCCAATGAACCCTTCTTGGGAAATCTAGCGGTACGTCCTTGTACCATTTCCTAAATTCTACTTATATCCCGCACAAGTTTTCTTACTTAGGAAAGGTTCAGATATGGTTTGTTCAAGACCGCTTTGTGCGATGTTTACTTAATCTTCTCCGGACATTGAGTTTGGTCGTCAATTTGGTCTTGGCTATTGATCTCTTCAAGGATCTCCTCCATCCTCCTTTTCCAAATGTTTGGCCTTTCCGTCTTTTCTTTCTTTACTAGATCTTAATCTATGACCCTCACGAGGGTTAGTTCGTTACTTTCATTGCCTCTACTATTCACCTTGTCTAATTATCTTGAAGCAGTTGTCTCTCGAGTCTTCTTGTCCTTAATGACCATTCCATTGCCATTTTTAGGGTATAGTCCTTACTACTTCTCGGTCCTCCTTAGGGCGTCGTTTATTCTCCTTGACTAACTTATTTTTTTCGGTTTTCTTTCTTCTGCTCTATTTGTCCGAAACTCCAATTTGACTTCTCTATTTTTTCCAAAGCAGGTCGCGCTTATCATCCCGAGATATCCCATTTGTCTTCAACTTGTCTTCTCTTGTGGAGGCACTTCCTTCCTTTCTCCTAGATGGCTGGAAATTTTCTTCAGCAACCTTTTGTTCTGTTTTGCGGTTTATCGAGGTCCTACCTTCAGTCCTTTTTCCTTCCTACCACTACACTAGGATCTTGAAGAGCTTCCTGCTAAATGTGGTTAAAATTTTGAGTATGAGTCCTATTTCTAGGGATGGTATCCTTCCATATTCCTATAGCTATGGGGGTGTTATTCTTGGAAAGTATTATTCTAAATCCTTGTGGTCTGGGACATTTCTTCACTTTATGTCCTATTTCCCTTACAACTTTTAACATGTCGTTTTCTTACCTAGTTGTTACTCCAAGTGTTCTCCTAGTCTCCTTCATTACCTTGACGGTTTTCTTGTCATGCTTTATCCACCTATTAATTTCCTTGATTTATTCCTTTATTTGGGATGTGAGTCTCCTTGGTCTCCATAGTGTCTAAGGTAATGCGAGTTTGTTTGGTTACTTTTCCTTGGAGAAATCTTCCTACAACTGAGGCACAAGGTCACATCATTTTGAGAGATATAGTTTTAGAAACTTAAAGTTCTTTATTATTGGAGAGGTAGTACAATAGGTTAGGGTCTTAGCCCTATTACAAAAAAAGTGTTTACAAAATAGATGGGGAGCTACTAGGTTCTTGACAAGCGTTATCCTTAATAAAGTTATAAGCTCTTGATGGCATTCCTGGCCTTAGACTTGGCTTTCTTAATACTTAGGATTGTGACCTCAAAAAATCCTGGCACCGACCTTCTAGATACTTCCCACTTATGTCCCTTGGTTCTTTGGGATTTCTTAGGTATTTTAGAGGGGATCTCCCTATGGGAACAGAGTGTTGGGTGGTTTTGGTAATGCCAATCCTAGTTTTCTTGGTTGCTCTACTAGGAGCCATCTGAAAATGTTAAAATTTTCTCTTGTTACTATGTTATATAGTTTTTATAATGTATTCGAGGAAACATGCTCTAATACCACTCAAGTTGTCACGCCCTGACCCGGTTTGGTCGGATCCCCGTGAACAACCCGCCACTCTCCCGGTTTACTAAGGGTTGCCCCTTATTTATAAATCGTGAAGAGTAAGGCATCCTTTAAGCTTGCACATTTCCTAGAATAACATAAATAAAAACTGCATACAATTTTAAGCTGATCATACTTGTCTTTACAGGTGAATTAGTGGTTGGTCTTGGGGTAGGTTTTCCGGGGTTACCTGAAAGGGATATAAGGGAGGGGGTGAGTACGATGACTTAGTGAATGGTTTTTCAAAAATGATCTTTTAGGAAAAATGTTTGATTCAAAGTGTGCCAGACTCCTTATTCTATTTTAAAAACCTTTCATTTCAAATTTCCATTTTTTTATCACCATTTCTCATTAGCCACAGTGTGTCATCACCCAACACACATCCTTCATCATGAAGGTCAAACACACAATCGTAGGTCAGCCCATCCACTAAACCCACTTGTGGTGTTGGAGCGACTTTACTGACCAACTAGATAGAAGCACACCCACTTCTACCCTAAGAATAGGTGGATGTTTGCGACATCCGTCACTCAATCCCGTAACAGATCTCCATGTTTGTGTGAGGATAGTGACCACATCCTATCCCCACCCTGGTCTCATGTGCAATGAAGCTATGTCAAGCTTCTCAAGACTTCTGGTACAACTAACTGCCATTATCTCCACCAGGTCATCTAGAGCCCTAGGACATATCACTACCCCTCTTGGGCATCTTGAAGGATCCATAACACAGTGGATGAACAAATCAATAATTTTCCACATATGCCATATAATTAGTGGTGCCACTGGTCCAACGGCCCCGACCCTTAATTTGACCTGCAGCTGTTTGTCTCAACTAGTCCGTCGACCTATCATGTCGCACTGCCGCCAGTTCATCAGTATGTCGGTCCTGTCTTGGTACCATGGCCAAACAATTCATTCATTTTAAGTTTTCATGGCTTAAAATCATATTTGTTTACGAGCTCCTGCTCGTGCCAATTGGCCTAGGGCCCACTGTTTGAGATTTTGAAAATCAGGCATATTAGCCCCCAAGTTCCAAAATAGATGCTTCCGCCCTAACTGAGCTATTCGAGCTATTGTCAAGAAGGTCTCCTAAAAATTTTACGTAGTGGCACACAGTGAGGGGAGAGCACTTTCGACAAACTAAACTTTACATTTGTCTATTATACCAACTGGGTATGAAGATGTCTCCACTTATAGCCGATAAGCGGTCTTCTACTTCCTTCCAGGAAGTTATTCATACCAACTAGGGATGATCTACTTACAACCGATAGTTTTTCCGCGTAATTTTCTCATCACTCCTATTGGGTGTGATGGTTAAAATACCACTTAATAGTGGGTTTTCATTTCCGAGGTGCTCATCATCCCAACCGGGTATGATATTAAATATCCTACTCATCCGAGTGCAGTGAAATTCCTCTTAGCTGGCTTGTTATCCTTACTCGAACTTGTCTTAGTTGGCGTTCTCGGTACTTCGTGTTCCTACACAATATGAACATTCTTATTCATTATTCTTTGGCCTAATAGCCCTTATTCATCCCAAATGAATGAGAAAACCAACTTTTCCTTTATTTGCAATTAGGTTACTAAAGTTATTTTTCTTTAACTTTAAGTTCCTAATGCCGGTTTTTCCTCAAATTGAGTCCCAACACTTTTAAAATTTATCTTAGGACCTCAATTTATTCAAATTCACAAAAATGGGTTTAATTTCCCAAATTTCCAATTTGGTCCCCCATTTTTTTAAAATGACCATTTTGCCCCCCTTTTTTTTCTTACAAAAATGGTAAGTTTTGCCCCAAAAATTCCAAAAATTGACCAATTGATGCTCAATTTTATGAAATTGCACTTTAGTCCCTCTAATTTTCAACATTCCCAAATTTCCCCCAATTTCAACTTCTAACTCTGCCAAATATGATTTCATCAAATTTACCAATCAAATTAGTTTAACTATTAAAATTGAAGTTAAATTGGAGTTCCTACACCTTCATACGATTCAATTGCACTTTGAATCGCATTATTTGGTACCCAGTTGGATCCGGTTCATCTAGACTGGTCTAGTTTTTCTGTTCCAATTTGTCCTAACGTTCTTTTCCAAGGTTTTGTGAACCCTTTGGGTTACTTGGGAGTTGTAAATTTCCCAAATTGCCCATTATCTAATGATCGGATTTGTGAACTAGTTTGATGTTTCTCACTCGATTTGATCAGTTCTTTTCCCAGTTTTCCTTAACTCAAAAGGTCAGGGTTTACAACTTCTGACAAAAATAAACTTTTAGCCATCCATCACACCAATCGAGTGTGAGGACATCTCCGCTAATAATCGATGAACAAGTTTTCTACTTCCTTCTAGGAAGTTTATCATACCAATCGAGTATGATCTACTTACAACCGGTAAGTAGTTTTTTCATGTAATTTCCACATCACTCCTTTCAAGTGTGATGTTTAAAATTTCACTTACTAGTGGATTTTTATTTCAGTGGTGCTCATCATCTCAACCGGGTATGATGTAAAAATTCCACTCACCCGTAGATGCAGTGGTTTTGCTCTTGATCGGTTCTTTATATTCACACGAGCTTGTCCTTGCTTGCGTTCCCGGTACTTTGTGTTCCTACACAATATGAACATCCTTGTTCATTATCCCATGGCCTAATAGCCTTCATTCATGTTGAATGGATGAAATATTCAAACTTTTTGATTTATTGCAATTAGGTCCCTAAAGTTCTTTTTCTTTTAACTTGTCCCTAATGCCGATTTTCCCCCAAATTGAGTCCCGAAACTTCTAAAATTCATTTTAGGGCCTCAATTTATTCAAAATCGCAATAAGGGGTTCAAATTTCCCAATTTCCAATTTGGTCCCCAATTTTTCCAAAATTACCAATTTGCCCCTACTTTACAAAAATGGTAAGTTTTGCCCCAAATATTGCTAAATTGGTCCTCCAACATCATTATCATGCCCAATTGGCCCTCAATTTTATGAAATTTCACTTTAGTCCCTTGAATTTTCAAAATCCCCAATTTCCCTCCAATTTCAACCTTCTAACTCAATCGAATTTGATTTAATCAGATTGACTGATCAAATGAGTTTAATTGTTGAAATTGAAGTTAGATTGGAGTTCCTACACCTTCATACAATTCCATTGCACTTTAAATCGCACGATTTGATGCCGGAATGAGTTCAAACAGAACTTCGCTGGAAAACTAAACGTAGAGAGAGAAAGCTTCGAAAGCTTTCCATCGGAGGTGCGGTAGTCCGAGCTGTCTATCTTGGTAGATAGCTCCCATCTTGAGGGTCCTCCTAGGATCAAGAATTGCATCAATTGATGCCGAATTGGGGGAGAATTTAGTCATTGAAAATCTATCAGTTCTCTCTCTAGCACTGATCAGAATTCATAGGGGGGGAGCCAAATTGTCTTCCCTTTCCACTCTAATTCAGCTTTTGGAGGGCTGTGAAGGTGTTGAGAGAGATTGGTTTGGCCTGAGGAGGGCTCGAATTGGCCATTTTTAGCTTGGCCAAAATAGGTTAGCTACGGTCCATCGGAGTTGCTTCTCTGTTCTATCATGCCGACGTTTCTCTAGTGAACCTTGAAGCAAATGGAGACTACAAGCATGTAGCTGACTTCTCCCCGAATCCAAAGAACTCGACCATGCCTTCTTTGGCTTAGAAAAATTCCTAAGTTGGAGCTCGGGAAGGAGGATGAATGAGGAGGGTCTCTTTATATAGGATGCTCGGGGACTTCTTGGCCATTTGATTGGTGCCTTAATGGCAGTGATTGATGGCACGAAATGTACTGAACAGAAATGTTTCCTCTTTGCCAGCGTTGGTTCAATTTTCCAGCGAGTGAACAGTGTTGTCATCTGAAGGAAGAAGATGACAATGTTCCGAATCGGACTGGACCAGTTTGAACTAGGTTCAAAGCTTAAATCGACTGGTTTAGGTTCGATTCGACCAAATTTTTCAAAATTTAAAATTTCTAAATTTATCTAAATTCATTCTCTATCCAATGGTGGCCTCAATTCTCCAATTTGAATTTTCTAAACCACCTAGAAAAATGAATTTAGCATTCGATTCAATAGTAGTTCAAACCGGTTCAATCCGGTTCGGAACTGGTTCACCTGAATCGGTTTGCTTTTCATCTCCAATTCATCCTAAAGTCTTTTTTCATGACTTTTGGACTCTTTAGGTCACTCGGGATCCATAAGTTTCCCATTTTGCCCTTTCTCTATCGGTTCCGGTTCGTAAACCGACTTGGTTCATAAGCTGGTTCAATCTAGTTCGGATCTGGTTCACCTAAACTGGTTTGGTTTTCTCTCTCAAATTGTCCTAAGGTACTTTTCCAAGGTTTTTATGACCCTTTGGGTCACTTAGGAGTTGAAATTTCCCATTTTTCCCATTCTTTGGTAATTAGGTTTGCGAACTGGTTCAATTTTCTCACACAGTTTGACTGGTTCTTTTTCGGGTTTTTCTTAAATCCAAAGAGCGGGATTTACAGCTCAAATCCTCCTTATTTCAAGATCTCTTGATCATGTGAGAGGCTTGCCTACTCCCCATTAGTCTTTTTAAGGATTTCCTTCATCCTTCTTTTTCCAAATATTTGGCCTTTCCACCTCTCCCTTCTTTGTTAGAGCTTAAATTATGACCGTAACAAGTATCAGTTTGTTAACTGCCTCGTCCCTACCATTCCTTTGGTCAAATTATCTTAGGGCAGTTATTTTTCAAGTCTTCTTATACTTAATGTCCATCCTACTGCCCTTTTTAGGGTGTAGTCCTTTCTTCTTCCCGGTCTTCCGTAGGGCGTCATTTATTCTCCTTGACTATCCTGTTGTTACAACTTGCTTCCTTCTACTAGGTTGGTCCAAAAATTTTATTCGGCTTCATTACTTTTTCCAAAGTGAGTCGTACTTGCCATCCCATTTGTCGTCACATGCTCGACTGGTCTTCTCTTGTGGAGGCGCTTCTTTCCTTGCTCCTAAATGGCTTGAAATTTCTTCTTAAGGGAGAATTTTCTTCAGCTACACTTTGTTCTATTTGCGGTTTTATTGAGATTCTACCTTTAGTCCTTTTTCCTTCTTGCCACAGTGCTAGGATCTTGAAGAGCTTCTTCCTAGATGTGGTTGAAATTCTGAGCAGGAGTCGTGTTTTGAGGGATGGTAGCCTTTCGGATTTCATATAGCTATAGAGGCATTATTCTTGGAAAGTATTGTTCTAAATACATGTGGTGTGGGACAGTCCTTCACTTAATGTCCCATTTCCCTTACACATTGTAAAAGATAGTTTCCTTTCTTAGTAGTTACTCTAAGAGTTCTCCGAAACTCCTTAATTACCTTGATGCTTTTCTTATTGTGCCTTCTTTGCCCAATAATTCCCTTGATTCATTCCATTATTTGGGATGGGAATCTCCTTGGTCTCCATGGTGTCTAGGGAAATGCGGGTTTGTTTGGTTATTTTCCTTGGGCAATCTTCCTACAGCTGAGGCGCAAGGTCACATCGTTTGAGAGATATGGTTTTAGAAACTTAGAGATCTTTATTAGTGCAGAAGTAGTACAATATGTTGGGATCTTAGCCCCATTACAAAAAGTGTAAACCCCGCCCTTTTGAGCTGAGGAAAACTGGGAAAAGAATCGGTCAAACTGAGTGAGAAAATCGAACCGCTTCACAAACCCGATTATCAGGAAATGGGCAATTTCGAAATTTACAACTCTCGGGGTGAATCAAAGGGTTCATAAAACCATGGAAAAGAACCTTAGGATAAATTGGAAGAGAAAAACCAGACCGTTTTAGATGAACGGATCCAACTGGATTGAACTGGTTTATGAACAGAGTCAGTTCATGGACCGAAACCGATAGAGAATAGACAAATTAGAGAAATTTCAACTCCCTTGTGACCCAAAGAGATTTATAAACCTTGGGAAGGAACCTTAGAATAAAGTGGGAGAGAAAAGCCAAACCGTTTCAAGTGAACCAGCCCCAAACCAGATTAAACAGGTTTAAGAACCGAGCTAGTTTATGAACTAGAACTAATAGAGAGATGGTAAAGCAGGAATTTTATGGACCCTAAGTGACCTAAGGAGTCATAAAAAAGGACTTTAGGGTGAATTGGAGATGAAAACCAAACGGGTTCAGGTGAACCGGATCCGAATCAGGTTGAACCAGTTTGGATTGGTTTCAATCACTATTGAACCAGATACTAAATTCATTTTTCTAGTGGCTTAAAAATTTAAAATTTGATATTTAAGACCACCATTGGATAGAAAATGAATTTAGAAATTTTTAGATTTGAAAAACTCGATTGAATGGGGGGGGGGGTGAACTGACTGGTTTAAGCTTTAAACCCAGTTTGGATCGGTTTGGTCCAGTTCGAAACAGTGTCGTCTTCTTCCTTTAGATGACAGTACTGTTCACTCGCCAAAAAATCGAAGCAGCACTGGCAAAGAAGAAACGTTTCCGTTCAGTACATTTCAAGCCATCAATGTCTGTCATAAAGGTGCCAAACGAACGACCAATGAGTCCCGAGCTCCCTATATAAAGTCCCCCTCCCCATTCATCCTCTCCACACCTGAAAAGCTCACTCTTTCTCCGTTGCTTAGTTTTTTGGCAAAGCTCAAAGCAGAGCTCTGATATAGGGTCTTTTCTGAGCCAACGAAGGTGAGATAAGGTTCTTTAGAACTGGGGAGAAGTTAGCTACACACCTGTTGTCTTCGTTTGCACCGAGGGTCATCGAAGAAGTGCCGGCATGATGGAACATTGAAGCAGCTCCGACGAACCAAAGCTGCCTTGTTTTGACCGAGTTGAAATCGAGCATTTCGAGACCTTCTCAGGCCAAAACAAGACTTCCCAATACTTCCTCAGCCCCCTCAACCCCACAATCGAATTAAGACTGAAAGGTAAGCCAATTCGGCTCCTCTCTACAATTTTTGGCCAGGGTTAGAGAGAGAATCGATAGAATTTTAATGATGAAATTATAACTCAATATGGCATCAATTGATGCGATTCTTGATTCTAGGATGAACTTTAGGACAAGAGCTATATGCCCATATCGAAAGCTCGATCCGTTGTGCCCTCACCGGTGAGTAATCAAAGCTTTCTCTCTCTACCGTTCATTTTCTGGTGAAGCTTCGTTTGAGCTCATCCCAACGTTAAAAATTGTCATTCAAATTGCTAAAGAATCATATAAACCTGTAGAATCTCAATTTCAACAATTGGGAATGTTTGATTGGTCAATTTGATGAAATCAAATTCGGCTATGTTAAAACGTTGGAATTGGGGAAAAATGTGGAAAATTGGGAATTTTCAAAATTCGAATGACCAAAATGTAATTTTATGAAATTGAGGGTCAATTGGGCATGATAATAATGTTAGAGGACCAATTGAAGAATTTTGGAATGTTTGGGGCAAAACTTACCATTTTTGTAAAGGAAGGGCAAAATGGTAATTTTGTAAAAGTTGGGGGACCAAATTGGAAATTTGGGAAATTAAATCCCTTTAGTGAAATTAAATAAATTGAGGTCCTAAGATAAAATTTAAAAGTTTCGAGACTCAATATTAGGAAAAATCGGCATTAGGGACTAAAAGTTAAAGAGAAATAACTTTATGGACCTAATTGCAAATAGATAAAAGTTTGGTTTCCTATTCATTTGGAAAGAATGAAGGCTAGTTGGTCGAGGGATAATGAACCGAGGTGTTCATATCATGTAGGGACATAGAGTACTAGGATCGCCAACAGGGACAAGCTTGCGTGAAATACAAAGAATCGGTCTAGTGGAATTCACTACATTAACGGGTGAGTGGGCTTACTAACGTTATACCTAGTTGGGATGATGAGCATAGTTTAAAGTTAAAAACCACTTACCGGTTGTGAGTGAGATTTTATATTATAACCGGTCGGGGATGATAAGTACCTCAAAATGAAAACCACTATCAAGTGGTATTTTAAACATCACAACTTAGAGGAGTGATGTGAAAATCATGCGGAAAAACTACTTACCGGTTGTAAGTAGATCATTCCCCGTTGGTATGATGAAACTTCCTCGAATGAAGTTGAAAACTCGTTCATCAGTTATGAGCGGAGATGTCCTTATACCCCGTTGGTATAATGGACAGTTGAAAATATAATTTTGTTGGAAGTGCTCTCCCTGACTATGTGCCAATGCTTAAATTATTTGGGAGACCTTGTGGGGAGCTCGAATAGCTGTTATAGGTCGGGGGCCTCGATTTTGAAAATTGGGGGCTATTATGCCCGATTTTGAAAATCTCAAACAAGTGGTCCTTAGGCCAGTGGGCAAGAGCAAGAGCTCGTAAACAAACATGAGATATGTACCATAAAACTTGAATAAATGAATTGTTTGGCCATGGTACCAAGACATGACTGACATATTCAGTCAACTAGTGGCAGTACGACATGACAGGTCTTCGGACTAGTTAAGACAAACAGATGCAGGTTCAGTTGAGAGTCAGGGCCATTAGATCATTCTCAAAACAGATTATATGGCATGATAAGAAAATATTGTTTTTTCATGAACTATGATTACGGGATCATCAAGATGCCCATGAGTGGTAGTGATACATCCTAAGGGCCCTGGACGACCTAGTGAGTATAAGGGCAGTTCATCGTACCAGGTGATTGTGCAAAATTTGGAGTAGCACTAAGTGCATGAGATCGGGGTGGGGACGGGATGAGGTCTCTGTCCTCATACGGACATGGAGAATAGATTTCGGGATTGAGGGTTAGATGTCGCGTACATCCACTCATTCTCAGGGTAGAAGTGGACGTTCTTCTATCTAGGTGGCCGGTAAAGTCGCTCCGAAGCCACAAGTGGGTTCAGTGGTCGTGTTGGCTTGCGAATATGTGTTTGACCTTCTTGATGAAGGATGTGTGTTGAGTGATGACATACCGTAATTAATATGAAAATTGTGGTAAAAACCGAGATTTGAATTGAAAGGATTTTTGAAAGAAAGGAGTCAGGCACACTCCGATACAAATCTTTTTCATAAAAGTAAAAGTTTTGGCATACTCCCCTCACCCCTCCCTTATATCCCTTTCCGGAAATTTCAGAAAGCCTACCCTTAAAGACCGGCAACTAAGATGCATGTGAGACAGGTATGAAATTTTTTAAATATTATGCAGTTTTGATTTATGTTATTCTAGGAAAAGGTGCATGTTTAAAGGATGCCTTATTCTTTTTGGTTTATAATAAGGGGAAACCCTTTAATATACTGGGAGAGTGGCGGGTTCATCACGGGGATCCGACCAAACCAGGTCGGGGCATGACAAAAAGTGTTTATGAAATAGATGGGGAGCTACAGGGTTCTTGACAAGCGTCCTCCTTGGTAAGGTTATAAGCCCTTGATGGCATTCCTGGCCTGGCACCATCCCTGTGGATACTTCCCACTAACGTCACTTGATTCTTTGGGACTTCTCTTGTAATTTAGGGTGATCTTCCTACAGAGTCATAATGTTGGTAACGCTAGTCCTAGTTTTCTTGGTTACTCTCTTGGAAGCCATATGAAATTTTTAAAATTTTCTCTTAGTTACTAAGTTATATAGTGTTGATAATGTATTTGAGGAAACAGGCTCTGATACCACTCAATTTGTCTTGCCCCGACCCAGATTGGTCAGATCCATGCGAGCAACCCGCCACTCTCCCAGTTTATTAAGGGTTTTCCCCTTCTTTAAACCGTGAGGAGTAAGGCGTCCTTTATACCTGTACCTTTCCTGGAATAACATTAATCAAAACTGAATCAATTTAAACTTACATACCTGTCTTGCAGGTTTAGCTAGCAGGAGGTCCTTAGGTAGGTTTTTCTCTCAGTTACTTGAAAAGGGGTAAAGGGAGGGGGGTGAGTTCGACAACTTAGTGAATGGGTGTTTGAAAAATGAGTTTCTATAAAATAGTTTTAATTGGAGTGTGTCAAACTCCTTATTTCCTTTAAAATCATTTCTTCCTTGAATTTTCTAGTTACTCAAAACCATAATTCCTCATTATCCACAATCGGTGTATTTAACTATCAACACATGCCCTTCATCATGAAGGGATCACACATTCGTAGGGCAACCTGTTGACTACACCCCCTTGTGGCATTGAAATGACTTTACCGGCCACCTAGATAGAAGCCCGTCCACTTCTATCATGGGAATGAGTGGATGTTCATGACATCTAACCCTCAAACCTAAAAATCAACTTTGTGTCCATATGAGGATAGAGACCTCAACCCGACCCCACCCCGGTCTCATGCACATGAAGCTACGTTGAGCTTCCCTGACTGTTGGCATGACAAACTACCCTTATCTCCACCATGTCATCTAGTAGCCCTTAGGACATCACTACCCCTCTTGGGCGTCTTAATGGCCCCAAACTTCAGTGAATGCACAAAATTGTTTTTCCATATGAGCCATTAATTTAAGGTGCCACTGGTTCAACAGCCTCGACGCTCAACTTGATCTACAACCATTTGTCTAGACCGGTTTGTCCACCTGGTCTTGTCGCACTACCACCAGTCCATCGAACATGTCGGTCTTCTTGGTACCATGGCCAAATCACATCATTCATTAAAATTTTAATGGCTTAACATCATGTTTTTTTACGAGCTACTGCTCGTGTCAATTGGCCTTGGGCCTACTGTACGAAATTTTAAAAACCATGCATTTTAGCCCCCAAGTTCCAAAACCGAGGCCTCTGGCCTAACTAAGCTATTCAAACTCCCGTAAAAAAGGTCTCCCAAAATATTTAAGTAGTGGCACACAGTTAGGGAAGAACAGTTATGAAAAAATATGTTTTCACTTGTCAATCACACCAACCGGGTGTGATGATATCTCTGCTTACAACCGGCAAACATGTTTTCCACTTGCTTCCAGAAAGATCATCATACCAACCGAGTATGATTTTCTTACAACCGTTAAGTAGTTTCTCCACGTAGTTTCCATATCACCCCATCCAGATGTGATGATAAAATTTCACTTAGAAGTGGTTTTTCATTCCTAGGTACTCATCATCTCAAACGGGTATGATGTGAAAATTCCCACTCACCTGAAAAGTGCAGTGTATTTTCCCCTAAAGCGGCTTTCTACCTCCACACTAGCTTATACTTGCTTGTGTTCCCCATCGTTCGTGTTCCTACACGATATGAACATCCTTGTTCATTAAAATTTGGCCTAAATAGACTTCATTACTCATGAATGAACAAAATGCCCAAACTTTTAATTATTTGCATTTTGGTCCCTAAAGTTCTTTTTCTTTTAGGTCCCTAAAGTTCTTTTTTTTAACTTTAGGTCCCTAATGCAAATTTTCCCCCAAATTGAGTCCTAAAATTTCACTTTAGGTCCTCAATTTATCCAAAACCCCAAAAAGGGTTCAATTTTCCCAAATATCCAATTTGGTCCCCAACTTTTCAAAAATTACCATGTCACGCCCCGACCCGGTTTGGTCGGATCCCCATGATCAACCCGCCACTCTCCCGGTTTATTAAAGGGTTTCCCCTTATTGTAAATTGTAAAGAGTAAGACGTCCTTTAACCTGCACCTTTTTCCTGGAATAGCATAATCAAAACAACATGAAATTTAAAATTTTACATACCTGTCTTATAGACATCTTAGTTGACTGCCTTTAAGAGGAGGCTTTCCGGGATTTCTTGAAAGGGATATAAGGGAGGGGGTGAGTACGACTACTCAGTGAATGGGTTTTTAAAAGCTTTTGACTATTAAGAAAAACATTTATATGGAGTGTGCCAGACTCCTTTGTTTTAAAAAAAATCCCTTCATTTAAAAATTTGGGTTTTTTCCATTATTTCTTAGTTACCACGGTATGTCATCATCCAACACACATCCTTCATCATGAAGGTTACACACATTTGCAAGTCAGTATCAGTACTGAACCCGCTAGTGGCTTCGGAGCGACTTTTCTTGCCACCCGGATAGAAGTACGACCACTTCTACCCTGGGAATGAGTGGATGTACGTGACATCCGACCCACAATCCCAAAATCACTTCTTCGTGTCCGTATGAGAATAGAGACCTCATCCTGTCCCCACCCCGGTCTCATGCGCTCGGTGCTACTCTAGATTTTGCACAGACATGGAACGACGAACTACCCTTATAGCCACCAGGTCGTCCAGTGCCCTTAGGACGCATCACTACCCCTCATGGGCGTCTTGATGATCCCGTACTCACAGTGCATGCACAAACAATGTTTTCTTATATTGCCATGTAATATGTGGTGCCACTAGTCCAACGGCCCCAACACTCAACTCTACCCGCAGCTGTTTGTCTTGACTAGTCCATCGACCTGTCATGTCGCACTGTCGCTAGTTGACTAAGCATGTCGGTCCTATCTTGGTACCATGGCCAGACAATTCACTTATTAAGTTTTATGGCAGATATATCATGTTCGTTTACGAGCTCCTGCTCGTGCCAACTGGCCTTGAGCCCACTCAAAATTGGGCATTTAGTCCCCAAGTTCCACAACCGAGGCCCCTAGCCTATCAGAGCTATTCGAGCTCCCGTCGAGAAGGTCTTCCAAATAGTTTAAGCATTGGCACACATTTAGGGGAGAACACTTCTGACAAAATAGGTTTTCACTATCCATTATACCAACCGGTATAAGGACATCTCCGTTCATAACCGATGAATGGGTTTCCAACTTCCTTCGAGGAAGTCTCATCATACCAACCGGGTATGATCTACTTACAACTAGTAAGTAGTTTTTTTCGCATAATTTTCACATCACTTTCTATAAGTGGTGATGATTAAAATACCACTAAACAATGGGTTTTTATACCGAGGTACTTATCATCTCCTACCGGGTATGATATAAAATTTCCACTCACAACAGGTAAGTGGTTTTTATCTTTAAGTTGTGCTCAACCAGGTATGATGTTAGTAAACACACTCAACCGTTAATGCCGTAAATTCCACTAGACCGGTTCTTGGTATTCACACGAGCTTGTCCTTGCTGGCGTTCCCGGTACTTCGTGTTCCTACACGTATGAACAACCTTGTTCATTATTACTCGGCATAACAGCCTTCATTCATTTCCAATAAATGAGAAAACCCAAACTTTTAGTTATTTGCAATTAGGTCCCAAAAATTATTTCTCTTTAAATTTTAGTCCATAATGTCGGTTTTTCCTCAAATTGAGTCTCGTAACTTTTAAAATTTATCTTGGGACCTCAATTTATTCAATTTCACCAAAAAGGGTTTAATTTCCCAAATTTCCAATTTGGTCCCCCAATTTTTCCAAAATTACCATTTTACCCTTCTTTTACAAAAATGGTAAGTTTTGCCCCAAAAATTCCAAAATTCCTCAATTGGTCCTCCAACATTATTTTCATGCCCAATTGACTCTCAATTTCATAAAATTGTATTTTGGCCTTTTGAATTTCGAAAATCCCCAAAATTTTCCTCAATTTCAACTCTTCAACACTACCGAATTTGATTTCATCAAATTGATCGATCAAACACTTCAAAGTATTGAAATTGGAGTTGAAATTGAGTTCCTGCATGTTCATACAATTCTAAGAAACTTTGAATCACAGATTTTATCGCCGAAACGAGCTCAAACGGCGCTTCGCCGGAAAATAGACTATAGAGAGAGAAAGCTTCGATTACTCACTGGTGAAGGCACGGTAGTCTGAGCTTTCGATCTGGGCAGATAGGTCTCGTCCTGAGGTTCATCCTAGAATCAAGAATTGCATCAATTGATGCTGAATTGGATTAGAATTTCGTCATTGAAATTTGGTCGACTCTCTCTCTAGCACCGATCGAAAATTGTAAAGGGGAGCTGAATTGGCATACCTTTCGGTCCTAATTCGGCCGTGGAAAGGTTGAGGAAGTGTTGGGAGGCTTGGTTTGGCTTGAGGAGGGCTTGAAATGGTTGATTTCAGCTTGGCCGAAATAGGGCAACTTCAGTCTGCCGGAGTTGCTTCATTATTCCATCATGTCGACGCTTCTCCAATGATTCTCGGATTGACTGGAGTTTGCTATCAGATAGCTGTCTTCTCCCCGGTTCTAAAGATACCGACCTTTGTTCAAGTCGAAGCTCTGGTTCAAGCTTTACTGGGAAATGGAGCAGTAGAGGGAGAGAGAAGTGTTAATGTGTGAGGAGAATGAAATGGGGATGAACTCTTTATATAGGCGTAAAACCCGTGTATTAAATGGGCGAGATTTATTACTAGTATTAATATTGCCATAAATTATTGGTATTAATTCCAATAATTTAATTTTGGTATTAATTCAAATAGTATTAAATGGGTGAGATTTATTACTAGTATTAATATTGCCATAAATTATTGGTATTTATTCCAATAATTTAATTTCGGTATTAAATTATTTGTATTAATTCCAATAATTTAATTTATATATTAATTACAATAATTAAATATATATTAATTTATGGGCAATTTATGATAAACCGTACGCATAAAAATTTTTGACAGAAATTTCAGTTTACAAAGGCAAGCACGCTTATGATAAACCGTACCCAAGAGGTCACCCATCCTCACACTACTCTTAGGCAAGCACGCTTAACTTTAAAGTTCTTATGGAATCTAGTTCATTTAAACCAATTTGATTTTTGTTTTCTTATTTTTCTTAAGTTTCTTTTCCAAGGTTTAATAAACCATTTGTATCACCCTGAAAGTTGTAAATTTTCATATTGCTTATTTACAAATGTATACAAGCTTGGTTTTCTTATTCGGTTTGACCGGTTCATTTCCCAGTTTTCCTTAACTCAAATGTGCGGGGTTTACATACCATTTACCCCTACTTTACAAAAATGTTAAATTTGACCCCAATAAATCCAAAAATTGACCAATTGGTCCTTTTCATGCCCAATTGGCCCTCAATTTTGGGAAATTGAACTTTGGTCCCTCAATTTTATGAAATTCCCAAATTTCCCCAAATGTTTCGCCCTTTAAAACTGGCTGAATTTGATTTCATCCAATTGACCATTCAATCGGGGTTATTTGATCCAATTGAAGGTATGGATCAATTCCTGCATTTCCACATGATTCATTGGAGCTTTGAATTGCGTCATTTGGATCCGAATTGAGCTCAAACAGAGCTTTGTTAGAAAACTAAACTTAGAGAGAGAAAGCTTCAAAATGTTACTATTGGGGGTGCGGCAGTTCGAGCTTTCAATCGGTGCAGGTAGCTCTTGTCCTCAGGTTCCTCACATAATCAAGACTTTCATTAATTCATGTTGAATTGAGAGAGAATTTGATTAGTGAAGTTTCGATGACACTTCTCCGACGATCATCAGATCAAATAGTGACCATTGTCGGGTAGCAGGCTTCTCCCCGAGTCTAAGGAACCTGACCTTGCCTTCTTTGGATTAGAAAAATGCCCAAGTCAGAGCTCTGGTTCGAGCTTCACCGGAAATTGGAGAAGTAGAGGGAGAGGAGTTTTCAGGTGTGAGGAGGATAAATGAGGAGGAGCTCTTTATATAGGAAGCTCAAGGACTCCTTGGCCATTCGATTGGCGCATTTTTGGTGATCATTCATTGCTTGAAAATCCCTGAACGGAAACTTTTCATCTTTGCCGATGTTGCTCGATTTTTCGGTGAGTGAACAGTGTTGTCATCTGAAGGAAGAAGACGACACTATTTCGAACCGGATTAGATCGGTCCGAACCGACTTCAATGCTTAAATCGGCCGGTTCATGCCCGATTCAACCGAGTTTTCCAAAATAAAAAATTTCTAAATTCATTATCTATCTAATGGTGGCTTCAATTCTCCAATTTAAATTTTCTAAGCCACCTAGAAAAATAAATTTAGAAACTAGTTCAATAGTGGTTCAAACTAGTTCAAACCTATTCAATCTGGTTCAGGTTTGGTTCACCAGAACTGGTATAGTTTTCACTTCCAATTCATTCCAAAGTCCTTTTCCATGAATTTTATGACTCTTTAGGTCTCTCGGGATTTGTAAATTTCCTGTTTTACCCTTTCTCTAACGGTTGGGGTTTGTAAACTAGTTCGGTGTTCTCACTCAGGTTGACTGGTTCTTTCCTAGGTTTCCTTGTCTTTAAGGGATGGGGTTTACATAGACCCTTCAGGATAAGAAAATCGGGGAAAGAACTAGCTAACCCAAGAGAGAGAACTCAACCGATTCAAGAACCCCAACCGTTAGAGAAAAGGGCAAATGGTGAAATTTACAAATCCCAAGTGACCCAAAGAGTCATAAAAACCATGGAAAGTGACTTTGGGACAAATTGGAAGATAAAACCAGTCCGGTTTAGGTGAATTGTATTTGAACCGGATTGATCGATTTGGACCAGTTTGAACCATCATTAAACCAATTTCTAAATTTATTTTTCTAGGTGGCTTAAAATATTCAAATTGGGGAATTGAAGCCACCATTGGATTGAGAATGAATTTAGAAACTTTTAATTTTAAAAAAATTCTGTCGAATCGGGCTTGAACCGGCCAGTTTAAGCATTGAACCTAATTCGGATTGGTACGGTCCGATTTAGAACAATATCGTCTTCTTCCTTTAGATGACAACACTGTTCACTCACTGTAAGAATGGACAACACCGAAAAAGTTGAATTGTCTCCGTACAGGGCATTCCGGGCTATGAATGATGGCCATAAATGTGTCAAATGGATGGCCAGAGAGTCTCTAAGCTCCCTATATAAAGAACTCCTCCCCATTCTTCCTCCCCACACCTGAAAACTCCACTCTCTCATAACTGCTCCATTTTGCGGTGAACCTAGAACCAGAGCTCTAACTTGGGGCAGTTTTCTCAACCTCAGAAGGCAAGATCAAGTTCTTTAGACTCCAGGAGAAGTCAACTATCTAATAGCACCCTCTGTTCGATCCAAGGACCGTCGGAGAAACACTGATAGAATCAAACAGTGAAGCAACTTCAGTTGACCGAAGCTACCTTGTTTCGGTCGAGCTGAAATCGGCTGAATTCAACCCTCCTCAGGCCAAACCTTTTGTAAAGTAGGGACAAAGTGATAATTTTTGAAAAGTTGGGGAGCAAATTGGAAATTTGGAAAACTTGAGCCCCTTAAACTCTTTTTAGTAAATTGAGGACCCAAAGTGAATTTTGGAAGTTTGAAGACTCAATTTGGGGAAAAGTTTGCATTAGGGAACTAAAGTTAAGGAAAATGAACTTTAGGGACCTAAGTGCAATTAGCTAGAAATTTTGAGTTTAGTCATTCATACGTGAGGAATGAAGGCTATTATGCCAAATATTAATAGATCCTGTCCAAATCGTGTAGAAGCACGAGGGACTAGAACACTAGCAAGAGAAGCTCGCGTCGACTTGGGAAAACCAATCAAGGACGAACACATCATAGTTAACGAGTGAGTGGGTTTATTCACATCATACCCGATTGGGATGATGAGCACTTTGGAAATGAAAAACCACTTCTATGTGGAATTTTAATATCACACCCAGTTGGAGTGATGTGAGAACTATGCAGAAAAATACTTACCGATTGTAAGCAGAGAGATCATACCCGGTTGGTTTGATGGACTTCTTGGAAGGAAGGAGAAAATCCACTTGCTAGTTGTAAGTAGAGATGTCATGACACCCAGTTGGTGTGATGAATGAAAAATTATTTTGTTGAAAGTGTTCTCTCTTGACTGTGTGTCAATTCTTAAAAATTTTGGGAGACCTTCTTGACAAGATCTAGAATAGCTCATATAGGCCAGAGACCTCAGTTTTGGAACTTGAGGTCTAAAATGCTCGGTTTTGGAGAATCACGTACAGTGGGCCCAAGGCCAGTTAGCACAAATAGGAGCTCATAAACAAACTTGTAATATTTATGCCATGAAAATTCTAAATGAATGGAATGTGTGATTTCGCCATGGTACTAAGACATGACTGACATACTCGATGGACTAGCAATAGTGCGTTAGGGCTAGGTTGACGGACCGATCTAGACAGACAACTACAAGTCACGTTGGGGATCGGGGTCGTTGGACTAATGGCATCAAAGATAAATGGCATTGTGGAAAAAAATTATTGTTTGTGAATGCCCTCTAGGTTCGGGATCATCAAGACACCCAAGAGGGGTAGTGATGCGTCCTAGGGGCTACTGAACGACATGGTGGAGATAAGGACAATTTGTCATGCCAGTAGTCCGGGAAGCTCGACGTAGCTTCATGCGTATGAGACCAGGGTGGGGTCGGGATGAGGTCTTTGTCCTCATATGGACACGGAGTTGATATTCGGGTTTGAGGGTCAGATGTCGCGAACATCCACTCATACCTAGGGTTGAAGTGGATGAGCTTCTATCTAGGTGGCCAGTAAAGTTACTCCGATGCCACAAGTGGCTGCAATGAATGAGCTACCTTTCAAATGTATGATTCCCTTCCTAATGAAGAGCGTGTGTTGATTGTTAAACACACCTGTTGTGGAAATGAGGAAAGTGGTTTGAAAACCCAGAATTTGAGAAAAAACATTTTAAGGAAAATAAGGAGTTTGGCACACTCCAATTAAAGATGTTTTGATTATTAAAACTCTCTCCAAACAGCTATTCACTAAGTTGTCAAACTCACCCCCTCTATTCACCCCTTTTCAGGTAACCCAGGGAAAACCCACATAAAGACTTTCTTGTAGCTGAACCTGAAAGACAGGTATGTAAGGTTTAATGTATTTAGTTTTGATTAATGTTATTCCAGGAAAGATACAATTAAAAAGAATGTCTTACTCCTCGTGGTTTAGAGAAGGGGAAAGCCCTTAATAAACTAGGAGAGTGACAGGTTGTTCACGAGGATCCGACCAAACCGGGTCGGGGAGTGACTAGTAGTGTCGCCAAATCTTGAGGGTGAACACTATTGCGGCTAACTCTAAGTCATAGGTAGAGTAGTTCCTCTCATGTACCTTTAGTTATCGCGATGTGTAGGCGATGACCTTTCCTTATTGCATTAATACACATCCGAGTCCTTATCCGGATGCATCACTATAGACTATATACACCCCTGCACTTGGGTCAGACAGAGTGAGTACAAGTGTCGTTGTTAAGAGGGTTTTCAACTCCACGAAGAATTTCTTGTAGTTTTCATCCTAGTTATACTCCACTCCTTTCCTTGTGAGACGATTCAGAGTGGCAGCTATCTTAGAGAAATCCTACACAAACCGTCGGTAGTACCCTGCCAATCCCAAGAAACTGTGTATCTTGGAAGGAGTTCTTGGGTGCCTTCCAATCGGCTATGGCCTCTACCTTTGATGGATCTACCTTGACTCAATCTTTGGACACTATATGCCATAAGAATCCTACCTCTTGCAACTAGAACTCACACTTGGAAAATTTTGCATACAAGCGATTATTTCATAGCATCTCCAAGGTGATAGCGAGATGTTCCTCGTGCTCCAGCTTGGTTCATGAGTATATGAGTATGTCATCTATAAATACAATCATGAACTTGTCCAAGTGAGGCTAGAACACTCACTTCATCAAATACATAAAGGTTGTAGGTGCATTTGATAGGCCAAAAGGCATCACCCTGAATTCATAGTGTCCGTATAGGGACCGAAAGGCGGTCTTAGGGATATCTTCCTCTCAGATCTTGAGTTGGTGTTATCCTGACCGAAGGTCTATCTTGGAGAAGTAGGCTACTCCTTTTAGTTGGTCGAATAGGTCATTGATCCATGGAAGCGGATACTTATTCTTTATAGTGACTTGGTTCAACTTTCAATAATCTATGCACAGACGCATACTCTCATCATTCTTCTTCACGAATAGTACTAGTGCATCCCATGGAGACTAACTAGGGTGTATGAAACACTTCTCCAATAGTTCATCCAACTACTCCTTTAATTCGACTAGAGCCATGCGATAGGGGGCTTGGGATATGGGTTGTGTTCCAAAGATTACCTCCATAGTAAATTCTAGTTGTCGGCTTGGGGGGTAATCCTGGTAATTCCTTAGGGAATATATGCAGGTAGTGTTCCACCACTAGGATGTTCTCTGGTCCCTTCTCCTCCATCTTCTCATTGATGACCATTGCGAGGAAAGCCTGGCAGCCCTTATGTCATGCCCCGACCCAGTTTGGTCGGAGTCCGTGATCAACCCGCCACCCTTCCCTGTATCATTCAGGTATATCTACACGAATGAGGCAAGAAAGGTGAAGGTGTGTTTACGTTCAAACCCTTACTATAAGTTGGTGGTAGGAAGCATACCTTGAGGGCCTGAATGCGCCCAGAACTTCCTATTTGGGTGATGTCCCAAAAAGGGGTGAGAGAGGGAGTGAGTACAACACTTAGTGAGGGAAACTACTATAACGTTTTACTTGAATTGATCTTTTCTATCTTTAAATTAATCCCTTTTATTATTTCACACAATCACATGATCAACAATCCCCCTCCTCTCATAGGAGGGATCACACATACGCAGGACAGTCCTCGACCACGCTATTTGTGGATCAGAGCGCCTTTACCGTCCAGCCTAATAGAAGGATACTACCTCTACCCAAAATTTGTGTAGATATCAATAGTTTGACATCAAACCCCCCAAATTGCTCCACCAAGTCCGCTCAATGGGACGAGACCTCATTCCCCCTTTTGCCTCGGTCTTCATGCGTAGGAAGCTCCTCGGCTTCATGACTTACTAAATGACAAAACTATCCTTATGCTCCTTAGGTTGTCCAGCAGTCCTTGGGCTCCATCACTACCTAATGCCAGGTGTCCTAATGGCTCGAACATTCCGGTGCATGCATAATCAACAAGTTGTTTGAATTATAGCCATTATCTTTGGTCCTCTCGCACAACAATTTGTCAGCTTGGCTTCGGCCCACCACGCGTAGTGGCCCAACAGGTTCGATGACCTAGCTTCGGTAGAGCAGCGGTTTGGCCCACCAAGCTCGACAACTTAGCTTGGCTTGATTGGTATCACACAAGGTTCCCATTATTCATGTCTTTTAGCTTCATATATCACATGTCTATTTTGGACGGGTCCATGCCCGTATCCACCGGCCTTGGGCCCACTAGCATCTCGAGCCTCAACCCGTAATTAGCTCTCAAATGTTTTAAGTAGAGTCACCCAATTAAGGGATGCTAATTATGAGAAAACAGTTTTCAAAGCTAAACCGTCATTCCAATCGAAATGGACGTTATAGTAGTTCCCACTCACCCGATGATCTCGGTAGGGGTCGTGCTGACGAAATTCTCTCTCCTCAGTGAGCTCCTAGGGTCGGCGTTCGAGTAATCCATTCTTGTAGGGTGTGAGTGTTTGTATTAGGATGTGGGGACGAATGGATCCTATACTTTCTCATATCCGCATCTATGGCCTCGTACTTTGTTTAAATTGCAATTGGGTCCCTGATTTCTCTTTAATCTCTATTGGGTCCCATGGGTACCCAATTATTCTTTTTGGGTCCTTAACTCTTTCAATTTCACTAATTGGCCCTTAATTTACCAAATTTGTCTTTTTGTACTTAATTTTCCAAAAATTATAGTTTAGTCCCCAAACTTTTCAAATTTTCCAATTTGCCCAATTGATCCTCAATTGGGGTGAATTTCATGAAAACACCCTCAATTTCGTGAAATTGTTGTTCAGCCCTCCAATTTTTGAAAATTACACAAAAGTCCCCCCAAATCCCTAAATTGCCCTTTATCTTCTTCCCCAATTCAAGCATGTGGAACTTCGTATCTTACCTCATCCAATTGCCATCCTGTAAGTCCTTATTTTCTTCAATTATTGCTTCTAATTGCCTCCTCCAGCTCCCCTCAATCATCCTGCACTTTGCATTTCTAAATTTGGCTGAGTTTTATGCCCTGTCAAAGCTTCGCTGTAAAATTCACAGTAGACAGAGAAAGCTTGCATTTTTTACCGATGGAGGGGTGGCAACCGGAACTTTAGATGGAGGCAACAAGAGCTAGTCGAGAGGGTCTAGCAGGATCAAATCCTATTGCAATTCGTTGCTGCTTCACGAGAATTTGAAGAGAGAAATTTTGGTTGGTGTAGCTCTCAATTTTGGAAATTCCAACGAGGGGAGGTGAAATTGAGCTTACCGAGGATTGTAAGGGTGTTGTGGAGGGTCTTAGGCGGTCAGTGGTGGCCAATGTGGGTGGTGGAAGGGTCGGATGGGGTGAGGTGGCATTGGGTAGGAGCTCGCTGCTTCAAGCTCCGAAGCAGCTTCATTGTGTGATTTTCTTCGCACCTCCCCGAGCACTCTCTGGTTGTTTTGAGAAGGTCTAGAGCTAGATGACTCTTCCCCAGTTCCAATACCACCCTTCGGAGCTCCTTTGGTGGAAGTTTTGCCTATCATTAGAGCTCTAGTTTGCAGCTCACCAGAAAACTCACTCTTCTTCTTCTTCGCTCGATTGTGGGATGATGAGAATGAATGAGGGGGTTCTCTTTATATAGGGAGGTCGGAAACTGTTCAGACTACTAACATGCGTAAGACTCGGCCATCAGAGATCTGACCAAAGCATCGGAGACTCCATCTTTTCCGGCGACTCCCTCCCTCTCTCTCTCTTCTCTATCAGCGTCTGAAAGTTTAAGATGATGACATGGCAGGCGTGCCTTGTGGTGCGCTATCATTAGTTTGTTTTTCTGATGTGGAGTGCCAGCTCAGTCGACGTGTCAGCCGTTGATCCGTTGACTGGACACGTGGCGGCCTCTCATTGGATACTTGTATGTGCGTGGCGTGCTGATGTGGTGCTGGCCATTGACCGGACATGTGGCAGCCCTCCATTGGCTGACTGTGTCTGTGTGGCAACTGACGTGGCACCAGCTGGCCATTGAACATTGACCAGTCTAGTCGGACCATTGACCGGTCCGATCCGATCGGGTTCGCTATCCAAAATTTGAAAATTGGTCGATTTAGACCTAGTTCGACTAGTTTTCTCAAATTTAAAAATTTATAAGTTCATCTAAATTCATTTTCTATCTAATGGTGGTCTCAATTTTCCAATTTGATATATTTGAGCCACCTAGAAAAATGAATTTGTGAATCAGTTCACTATGGTTCATGTTAGTTCAGTCCGGTTCGGGTCGAGTTCACCCCGAACCGTTTAGGTTCTCTCTTCAATTCCACTTCCTGGTTCTTCCTTGAAGTTTTTGTGAATTTTTTGTCACTTGGGATTTTCCAATTTCCCACGTCAGCAATTTTTCATTCATTAAATGGCTCGTTTATTCATTTATAAACCTATACTGGATCTTTTCCTCATTTTTCTTTGGTTCCAAGGACCGGGTTTTATAGCTCCCCCCTCCTTTTAGGAGTTTTCTCCTCAAAACTCTATCACATGATCCTTTTTCCCTGAAGAGGTACTTGTGCCGCTTCCTAAGGGTGTAAATCGATATCCTACTAATTTGAGTCACTCGCTTTGCCTCACTTCCTTTGCCTTATGGGGTTCGGTCTATTTGTCTCATCCCTTTTTCCCTGATGTTCACGGAGCCTTACCAGTTTAATACTTTTAATAATGTGGGTTCAGACTTGCGTCTCGGGTATTTCATCTGAGTTCGAGGTTTCTATACATCCCACCACACTTGGGTTCGTCCACTTCTTCGCTGGCTATTGTGTTTGACTTTTGCTGCGTTACTTCCCTTTCCATGGTTCTTTAGTACTTGAGTTCCCTCCTAGGTGGCTATCACGCCGAAACTCGATTTGGTCGGATCCCCGTGAGCAACCCATCACTCTCTCTGTTTATTAAGGGTTTTACCTATACCTTTCCTAGAATAACATTAATCAAAACTGAATAAATTTAAACTTGCAAATCTGTCTTACAAGTTTTTCTAGCAAAAGGTATTTAGGTAGGTTTTTCCCTCGGTTACCTAAAAAGGGTAAAGGGAGGGGGTCAGTTTGACAACTTAGTGAATGGGTGTTGGGAAAGAGTATACAAGACATATTAAATTGGAGTGTGCCAAACTCCTTATTTTCTTTTTAAAATACAAGACATTTTTAACTATTTTTGTATCCGTATGAGGACAGAGACCATATCCCGGTCTCATGCGCATGAAGCTCAAACACAGTAGCCTCATGGAGTTCAAACACAATAACTCCGTGGAGTCCAAATACAGTAACTCCATGACTAACTAGTATGACGAGAAACTCAAAAACAGTAGCTTCTCTTTCCCTTATCACCACCATGTCATCTAGTAGTCCTTAGGATCCATCACTACCCCTCTTGGGCATCTTGATGGTCCGGTTACTGAAGTGCATGCACAAACAATATTGTTCCAAATAGTCATTTATCTTTGGTGTCTATGGTCCAATGGTTCAGACACTCAACCTGGCCTACAGTTGTTTATCTGACTAGTCCGTTGACCTAGCCCTGACACACTACCACTAGCCCATAGAGCCTTGTCAGTCTTGACTTGGTACCATGGTGAATCACAGAGTAAATTCCACTTTTAATGAGAGTTTTCATGGCTTATCATCATGTTTGTACGAGTTTCTGCTCGTGCCAACTGGCCATGGGCCCACTATACAAGGTTTTCCAAAATTGGGCATTTTAGCCCCTAAGTTCCAAAATCGAGGCCTCTAGTCTATCTGACCTATTCCAGCTCTCATCAAGGTCTCCCAAAAGTTTTATTTGGCACACAATTAGGAGAGAATACTTCTGACAAAATAACTTTTCAACTCGTCCATCACACCAATTAGGTGTGATGACATCTCCGCTTACAACCGGTAAGCGGGTTTTCTACTTCTTTCTAGGAAGTTCATCATACCAACCAGGTATAATCTATTTACAATCAATAAGTAGTTTTTTCGTGTAGTTCTCACATCACTTCAATCAGGTGTGATGTTAAAATTCCACAAATAGTAATGGTTTTTCATTTTCGATGTGCTAATCATCCCAACCGGGTATGATGTGAATAATACCACTCACCTGATAATTGTAGTGTATTCCTCTTGATCTACTTTTTGCCTCCGTGCAAGCTTATCTTTGCTAACGTTCTGGTCCTTCATGTTCTTACACGATTTTGGACATCCTTTTTTAATTAACATTTGGCATAATTGCCTTCATTCCTCACATATGAACAAAATGCCTAAACTTTTAATTATTTACATTTAGGTTTCTAAAGTTCTTTAACTTTAACTTTAGGTCCTTAATGCTAATTTTTCCCCAAATTGAGTCTTGAAACTTCCAAAATTCACTGGGTCCTCAATTTATTCAAAATCACAAAAAGTGATTCAAGTTTCCCAAATTTCCAAGTTGGTCCCCAACTTTTCAAAAATTACCATTTTGCCCCTACTTTACAAAAATGGCAATTTGACACCAATAAATTTCAAAACAATCATCCAATTGGTCCCCCAACATCCTTTTCATGGCCAATTGGCCCTCAAGTTTGGGAAATTGCACTTTGGTCCCTCAATTTTTCAAAATCCCCAATTTCCCCCAAAAATTTCCTCAATTTCCCCCATTTCAAACAAGCCGAATTTGATTTTATCAAATTGACCATTCAATCAGGGTTTATTAATGCAATTGAAGATATGGATCAGTTCCTACACTTCCACATGATTCAATGGAGCTTTGAATCACATCATTTGGGTTCGAATTGAGCTCAAACGGAGTTTCGTCCGAAAATTGAACTTATATAGAGAAAGCTTCGAAAGCTTACCGTTGGAGGTGCAACGATCCGAGCTTTTGATCGAGGCATGTAGCTCTCATTCTAAGGATCCTCCTAGGATCAAGAATTACTACAATTCATGTTGAATTGATATAGAACTTGATCATTGAAGTTTCATCATTTCTCTCTCTAACACTGATCGGAATTTACAAAGGGGAGCCAAATTGATTTTTCTTTCAGCTCTAATTCAATCGTATGAGGGTTGTGGAAGTGTTGGAAGAGCTTGGTTTGGCCTAAGGAGGGCTCAATTTGGCCATTTTCAGCTCGGCTGAAATAGGGCAACTTCGGTCCGCCAGAGCTGCTTCACTATTTGATCACGCCGCTACGCCGGCGATCCTCGGAGCAAATGGAGACTATGGTTAGGTAGCTTACTTCTCCCTAAATATAATGAGATCGACCTCACCTTATTTGGCTCAGAAAAATGCCTAAGTCAGAGCTCTGGTTCAAGCTTTACCAGAAATTGCAGCAGTAGAGAGAAATGAGTTTTCAAGTGTGAGGAGGAGGAATGGAGAGGAGCTCTGGTTCAAGCTCGGGGACTCCTTGGTCATTCGATTGGTGCATTTGTGGCGATCATTCATGGCCTGAAACACCCTTGGCAAAGACTTTTCATCTTTGTTGGCGTTGCTCGCTTTTTCGGTGAGTGAACAGTGTTGTCATCTAAAAGAAGAAGACGACATTTTTCTGAACTAGACCAACCAGGTTCAATACTTAAACCGACTAGTTTAGGCTTAATTCGACCGAGTTTTTAAAAATAAAAAATTTCTAAATTCATCTAAATTCATTCTCTATCCAAAGCTGGCTACAATTCTCCAATTTGAATCTTTTAAGTCACCTAGAAAAATGAATTTAGAAACTAGTTCAATGTTGGTTTAAACCGATTCAATTTAGTTCAGGTTCAATTCACCTGAATCAATCTGGTTTTCACTTCCAATTCATCCCAAAGTCTTTTTCCATGACTTTTATGACTATTTAGGTCCCTTGGGATTTGTAAATTTTTCATTTTGCTCTTTCTCTAATGGTTGAGGTTCATGAAAAAAATTTGGTTTTCTCACCTAGGTTGACCAGTTCTTTCCCTGATTTCCTTGACTTTATGGGACGGGGTTTACAACACTCCCCTTCTTTTAGTAGTTTTGTCCACAAAACTTAATTAGCAACCTTTGCATCAGGAATGATTTCCTTTGGTGTCAACTTGGGTTTTATTTGACATTCTAACATTTTGGTCATTTTCACTTAGCCTCTTTCTAACATGCACTTTGAAAACATTTCTTTTCTTCTCCACTGCTTACTCATTCCATGGAGCTTATCCAAGCTAAGCATATCTTACTTGAGAGTTCAAGGGTATACTTTTCTGACATGCACTTTAAAAAAATTTCTTTTCCTCTCCACTGCTTGCTCATTCCATGGAGCTTATCCTAGCTAAGCATATCTTACTTGAGAGTTCAAGGGTATACCTTTAGATTCTCATCCTCCTTTGCTTATAGCAAGATTCTTCCCCTTGAAATTCTTTACTTAGGATTGGGAGTTCCAAGATATCCAATCATTCATGTGTCTAGTAATTTTCTTTATCATTGAACCCTTAGCTCAGTGTCACCTCGAACGCTACGTACTCGTTTTCATAAATTTTGATGTTAGTTCATTTTCATCCAGTTTTGACCCTTCTTATATCCTTCCTCATTCTCAGTGGCATCCTTTACCTAAGGACTTTCCTTTTCCTTCATACACTCTTACTCGCCCGTGACCATTTCGTGATTATTTCTACCAAGTTGATCCTTTTCAATCTACATCCTGATGGCTATGTTTGGGGAGTCCCCTTTTTATGGTTTCATTCTCTACTATGTCCTTCAAAGTAAAGATTTTCACCTTAGGAGCTATATTCTCAACCCTTCGTCCATTCCTTGAAGTTTTCTTTCCTTCCTTTCTTCATATCCCTTATCCTTTACTTGAGGCACATCCGATTATCGGTCTTATTCCTTATACTCCACAATAAGTCTAGTCATCCTCTCTTTAGGCTCCATCAATTGAGTGTGGACTAGAACCAGCATTGATATTAGTGGTTGCTCCATTTTAACTACTTTTTAATTGGAGCGCTTATTTCTCCAAGGTTTCTTGGACGTCCTTCCATTATTTCCTTATTATCGGTAGTCACCCCATTCTTACTTATCACGACATCTTTTGATGCTATCTTCCTACTTACTTGTTCCTTGGGTTTAACTTACTTCCTTGGGTCATCCTAGTATACCTCTCTTGATTCTCTCACCTCAACATGAACTTCCTTTGCAAGCTCATCTCCTTATCCCTCATCACTTGGTTTCACTACCTCTTAGTTGGGACATGTATGCTTCCCCAGGTTTTCCTTCCTTGGAAGTATTCTTCCCCCTTCTTTCCCAGAATTCTATGCGTCTTTGAGGGTAGCTAACCTCAAATTCACTTCATGACATCCTTAGATGCCATTCTTTTTCATTTCCTCCTTGAAATTTAGTGGGTACATCCTTTGTATTTTCACCTACTTGTATTACAAGTTTATTTTTTTGTTGGAAATATAACTTTTATTTATTATGATGGTAACGAATTATAGTCTTTGGCTATATTTGTTCAGGGGAATTCTAGTCAGTACTAACTATGGCACTAAGATCCTTTAGTGTTTTTTCTTGGGTGAGGTTGTATACTATGGTTGGGACCCTTGATGTAATGGCGATGTCTTGCCATCTATCTAGTGCCCTTGGGTTTCCTTGAGGTGTTCGGTGGGTACTTCATTGTGTATTGTCCCGAAGGATTGGGTAGTTCTTCACAAAGTGGCTAGACTGTCTACATTCAATGCATATTTGACATTGTCCTTCATGGTTTTTCTAGCACTTGGAACAATAGGGGCTTCTCATTTGTGGGGTTGTACTTACCTCCCTTTGGGTATGATAACCTTTCATTATCCTAGGGAGCCCCATTTTTTCCCCCATTTCTATCCACCTGGCTCCTTTTGTCTTCCTCGGCTGTCCTAGCCTCCTTCCTCTTTCCTACCATCTATTCTATTCAGCAGCGTCTCATTTGTAACAGATGCAAACATTCATGGGCCATACTGATAACAACAGCCAAATCTGCAGGGCATCCTAGTACTCCCATTCGGTTCTGTATGTCCATATTAAGACCGTCCATGAATTGTTGACAAACATTAGCAGGTCTGGCTAGGTCGGGGGCAAAGGGTCTTAACTCGTTAAACATAGTTTCATACTCCGAGATAGAGTTATGCCCTTGTTAGAGTCGGAGGAAGTCTTGCTTCTTCTCGTTGATTAGATTTAGAACTAGGTATTCCTCTGTATACCTTTTCTCAAATTTCTCTCATGTGGGGGTGGTGGCATGTAAGTTTCTAACATTATCCCACCACCTCTTTGCACTGGCTTCCAGGAAAAACTCAGCCAGGATTACCATATCCTCTAGTGAAATCCTAACTATCCCCATAAGTTTCTTGATGTTGGCTAGCCAATCCATAGTAGCCCCAGCATTCTTCTCTCCTAGGAATGGCTTAAATCCTAATTGGTTGAGGGTTTTGAGGTATTTGGGAATGTCCACTGGTGGAGGAACGTTAGTAGGAGGGGTGAGATTGTACTTCCTTAAGCTCAACTTGAGAGTTGGTGTCCACCTCAGGAGTGAGGTTAGGCCATCCAAATACTCGGGTGAACTCCTTGTACAATCTCTATTGTTCTAAGCTTAATCTAGGTGGGGTTGTTTGGGCTCCTCGGGCAGTTTCGATAGGGAGGGATGGTTGGGCAGTGCCGGAGACTGCATCTCTAGTTCTCTTGGTTTGTCTCTTGGGAGTCATTTGAAAATTTTAACATTATCCCTATTAGTCACTATGTTCTCTAATCCTGATAATGTATTCGAGGAAATAGGCTATGATACCACTCAAGTTGTCACACCCTGACCCGGTTTGGTCGGATCCCTATGAGCAACCCACCATTCTCATACTTTATCAAGGGTGTCCACCTTCTTTAAATAGTGAGAAGTAAGGCGACCTTTTTACCTATACCTTTCCTATAATAACATTAATCAAAACTGAATAAATTTAAACTTACATACATGTCTTGCAAGTTTAGCTAGCGGAAGGTATTTAGGTAGGTTTTTCCCTCGGTTACCTGAAAAAGAGTAAAGGTAGGGAGTGAGTTTGACAATTGAGTGAATGGGTGTTGGGAGAGAGTATACAAAACATATTAAATTAGAGTGTGCCAGACTCCTTATTTCTTTTAAAAATATTCTTTTCCTTTCATTCTCAGTTATTCAAAACAATTTCCTTATTTCGATATCTGGTGTGTTTAATAATCAACACACACCATTCATCATGAAGGGATCACACATTCGCATAGCATTCCATCCACTGCACCCACTTGTGACATTAGAGCAACTTTACCGGTCACCTAGATAGAAGTTCGTCCACTTCTACCCTGGGCATGAGTGGATATTCACAACATCCAACCCTCAAACCCGAAATCATCTCCGTGTCCATATGAGGACAGAGACTATATCCCAGTCTTGTGCGCATGAAGCTCAAACACAGTAGCTTCAAGAAGCCCCAAACACAGTAGCCTCATGGAGTTTAGACACAGTAACTCCGTGGAGTCCGAACACAGTAACTCCTTGACTAACTAGTACGACGAGAAACTCAAACACAGTAGCTTCTCTTTTCCTTATCACCACCATGTCATCCAGCAGCCCTTAGGACGCATCACTACCCCTCTTAGGCATCTTGATGGTCTTGTTACTCAAGTGCATGCACAAAACAATATTTTTCCAAATAGCCATTTATCTTTGGTGCCTACTGTCTAATGGTCGCAACACTCAACCCGACCAGTAGTTGTTTATTTGACTGGTTCATCGACCTAGCCCTAACGCACTACCGCTAGCCCATCGAGCCTTGTCAGTCCTGACTTGGTATCGTGGTGAATCACATAGTAAATTCCATGTTTAATGAGAGTTTTCATGGCTTATCATCATGTTTGTTTACAAGCTACTGCTCGTGCCAACTGGCCTTGGGCCCACGGTACGAGGTTTTCCAAAACGGGGCATTTTAGCCCCCAAGTTCCAAAACCGAAGCCTCTAGCCAATCTGAGCTATTCCAACTCTCATCAAGAAAGTCACTAAGTAGTTGTACTCACCCCCTCCCTTATATCCCTTTCAAGAAATCCCGGAAAGCCTACCCTCAAGGACCACTAACTAATATGCCTGTGAGATAGGTATGATAAAATTAAAATTTTATGCAGTTTTGATTTATGTTATTACAGGAAAGGTGCAGGTTTAAAATACGCCTTACTCTTTATGATTTATAACAAGGGGAAACCCTTAAATAAATTGGGAGAGTGGCAAGTTGTTCATGGGGATCTGACCAAACCGGGTCGGGGCATGATAACTTGAGTGGTATGAAAGCCTGTTTCCTCAAATACATAATTAAGACAAGAAAATATAGTAACTAATAGGATTGATCTTAAAATTTTTAGATGGCTCCGAGGAGAGGGACCAAGAAAACTAAGAATGACTCTACTCAACACCATGTCCTCATAGGAAGACAACCCTAGAAGCTTCCTAATACCCAAGGGATATTTGAAGCCCCAAAGGACCAAATGGGGATGTATCTAGTACCAGTAAGGAGTACCGTGCTAGGACATGTTAGGGTCACGGTCCTGTGTACAAAGGGAGCCAAGCCGAAATCCAGGAATGCCAGTACAGACGTATAATCTTACTAAGGAGGATACTTGCCATGAAAACCGTAGCTTCCTATCTATTATGTGACTACTTTTTGTAATAGGGCTAAAACTCCAACCTCTTGTATTCCTCTATTAATGAAGTACTCAAAATTTCTAATATCCTATCTCTTGATGATGTGATCTTGCTAGGAAGATGGTCATAATAATAGCAAACAAACAAACCCCCACCACCATATAAATTAGGAAGAATCCCATTCTAGTTAAGGAAGTTGAATCAAGGAATAAAGAAATATAGGAGGACTCCTAGAGTGACCATTTGGTAAAGAAGACATAACAAGAAAACTCTCAAGGTGTTCACACTCAAGGATGGCGAAGCATCAAACTACCAGTAACACTTAGAAAAGCCCCACAATACTTGAAGGAAAGAAGGAACCACAATGGTCCATGCAAAGGAAGAACCTATTAAAAGTGTGAACAATGGGGACACTATGTCATGCCCCAACCCGGTTTGGTTGGATCTCCATGAACAACTCGCTGCTCTCTCAATTCAAAAGGAGTTTCCTCCTTCTTTAACTTGAGATGAGCCAAGCATAATTTCAACCTTATTCCCTGGAAAGACATATATCGAATAAAATGCAAGCTTAAGGAAAATTTTTTAGTTCAGTAGTGGTTCAGTAGTGGTTCAAACCAGTTCAATCTAGTTTGTATCTAGTTCACCTGAACTGGTTCAGTTTTCATCTCCTACTCATTCTAAAGTCCTTTTTCATGACTTTTGGGACTCCTTAGGTCATTCAGAGTCCCTAAATCTCCCGGTTTGCCCCCTCTCTATGGGCTTCGGTTCATAAACCGACTTGGTTTCTTAAGCCAGTTCAATCCTGTTTGGGTACGATTCACCCAAACCGGTTTGGTTTCTCTCTCTCAATTTGTCCTAACTTTTCTTTCCAAGGTTTAGGAACCTCTTTGGGTCACTTGGGAGTTAAAATTCCTCCAACTTTCCCGTTCCCCAAAAATGGACTTATGAACCAGTTCGATTTTCTCACTTAGTAAGACAGTTTCTTTTCTTGGTTTTCCTTAACTCCAAGGAGCGGGGTTTACAACTCTCCCCTCCTTTTAGGAGTTTTGTCCCCAAAACTTATTTCACATTATTCGTGTGTTAGCTTAAACTTTTTATTGTAATAAAATTTTCTATTCTTTCATCCTACATTCTTCTCGGTTATTTTCGTTCATCTCTTTCATCATGTAATTAAGATTCTCATCTCATTCCCATCCTTTCCTCATTCTATGAGATTTACCTTAGCCTAGAGTATTTCCTTTGAACGTCTACGATCATTCTCTTTCGTTATGTCCTTCTTTCCCAAGGCACCATTTCACACTTGAGGCTCCTTTCACCCAAAATTTAAGAACTAGAATTCATGGTCATTTTTCTTACACGGATTCTGGCATTTATTGTCATTTCATCCTACATGGAGTCCTCCCTCGTTCTTTGGTTATTACCCTTTATGCTTGACTTTGTTATGTCTTACTCATAAACCATTCCTTGTGTAAGTCGTATTTCTCATAGTCAGTTGGGTTTACCCGTCCCTCTTATCGCATGATGTTCTTCATGACGTTTTAACTTAACGTCCCTATGACAGTATTGATTTCCGTACTTCTCATCTTTTCTAAATTTCTTTATTTGTTCATTCTGCCTTCAAACCCTTAAATTCCCCAATACTTGCAAACATATTAAAATTTTTGCTCTTTAATTCATTCTGCCTCCCCACAGGTGTCCTCCCCCCTTAAGATCTCTTCTCTTTCCCATTTGCATCTTGTCTTTATCAATGTTTCTTCCAGTATTATTCATTCTGAGTTTCGTTCCTTTTTTACTCATATGGAATCTATTGATGGCATCTTCCTTTCCATAATTCACTTGGGTTGATTTATCCCCTGCTTTCTTTACAATTTCCTTCTCTTTGTACATGATTCTTTCCTTTTCATTATCTTGTTCTTGAGGAGTTATTCTCTTGCTTATTCCATTAGTTTCACTTTCTTTCCTTGGTACACCAACGTCTTCCCAAGATTCCTTTCTTTGATGAGCCTCACATTCTCATTCCCTCCATATTTCCTTCTAGTTCTACCATTGAAATCCTTAAATTTCTAGAGTATCCTTTTTTTTCCGATATTTTAACCAACTTACTCTTACTCTTTGAACCCATTAGTACCTTTTGTTGATCTTACTTCATTTCCCCTCGCTTCAATATTCGTTTATTCCTTTGAGATGGATCTCTCATCCTCATCGCGCCCAAACCTTTCGTACCTTCATATCCTTAGTATTTCCCCTTTTGTCTTGGTTAGGGTGTATTCTTCCACTATTCCCTATCTCATATTAGACTTCGTTTACTCTTACAAATAATTTGGTGTAAATAAGTTATTTCCTTATATATGATTCTTCTAAAGTTCATATTTGAGTTTTCCATGCCTTCTTGAAGTAGATCATGCTCAGCCTCACAATACTCTCACTTAACCACTTGTACTTCTTATCGAGGACCTCATCGTGGCCTTAGTGTTGAAACCCTCCTTCGATCAACCTTTTTTTTTACTTGATACTTTCTTCTTCCCCGATCCAACTTCCAATCTTCTACCCTTCTTCTGGTGTCTTCCAATTTGGGATTTAGGTGTTCGATCGCCCTATCTTTTGGAAATTTTCTCCTAAACTTAAGGACCTAGTACAATTGATCTACTCTTGTTTTTCTTCTTTCTTTGACTCATGCTTTAAATTCCACATGACTCTTATCCTTTGGAATTTCTAAGCAATTTGTATCTTAGTTCTTTAATAGTAATTGGTTACACCTAGGACTTCCTATTGTTGTACTTTCTCTCCATCTTTCCATGGTAGACTCTATACTTAATTTCTTTTTCTTCTCGAACAACTTCTATTCTTGTGGTTCCTTTTGGGATGTTATACTTCCTCCTGGGTTTTGTTTCTTATCTTTAATTCTTAGAGTTTAGTTTTAACTTCTTGGTCTCTCAAAATTATGTACTCTTGGATGGTTGCTCCTCCAACTCCCTTTTTCCTTTTTTTAGGATCTCCATCAGATGAATTTCTCCTTATCGTGTTTCTAAGGGTTAAGTTTAACTATCCATAACCCATTCTTCCTTAGGGGGATTTCTTCCCTATTATGTAAACTTTTATTATCATACTTTTTAAATTTTCTTTAAAGAACTCACAGGTTTTAATAAATTTTTATCTTCATTTATTTAGGAAATATTTTCTTGCCATAATTTGGCTTATTACATGAACTCTCTACCCCTTAATCCTTTGGGGTCATAGGGCTAGAGATAACCCTAGCACGATTATGGGACTCTCAATCAGAAGGCTCTGAGGAACTGATTGGAGTCCATTCGTGCTTCTCAATAGGACGAATTTCATGTATGGCCTCCAATCCATACCACCTTAGTACTTCCGCCTCACACTCATAAGTCCACTTCACCCATTGAGACAGATTGAAGTTAGGTTGAGTGGGAGGAGGTACTTGGTGGACCTTCATGAAGGTGGCATTTGCATCCCAATATTTATCCCAAGCCTCCTTCTTGGTGGGATTCCTCTTTGGTTGTTGTGGCATTGGAGGAGGAGGGGTTGGACTTCTAGGAGGTAATGCGGGTTCTTCTTGTCTGGGACGAGTGTATATGATACCTTCTAGTTTTAATAAGGCTACGACTAGCTTCCAGTAGTCTTCCACCATGTCCTTGGGCACCATTTTTTTGCCCCTTAGAAACCTTTGAACCACTTCCTCCCTTAGGTTGGATGTCTGGAGACCAATCATGTTGCACTACCACTAGTTGACTGAATATGTCAATCCTGTCTTGGTACCATGGCCAAACAATTCATTTCCTTAAAGTTTTATGGCATATATCTCATGTTTGTTTACAAGCTCCTGCTCATGCCAATTGGCATATGGCCCACTGTTCGAGATTTTGAAAATCAGGCATATTAGCCCCCAAGTTTCAAAACCGAGGCCCCCGGCCTATAAGTGCCATTCGAGCTCCTGTTAAAAAGGTCTCCCAAATCGTTTAAGTAGTGGCACATAGTCAAGGGAGAGCACTTCCGACAAAAATATGTTTTCAGCTGTCCCTCATACCAACCGGGTATAATGACATCTTCGTTCATAATCGATGAACGAGTTTTTCACTTCCTTCGAGGAAGTTTCATCATACCAACCGGGTATGATCTACTTACAACCGATAAATAGTTTTTTCGCGTGATTTTCACATCACTCCTCTAAGTTGTGATGTTTAAAATACCACTAAGTAGTGGGTTTTCATTTTGAGGTACTTATCATCCCCAATCGGGTATGATATAAAATCCCACTCACAACCGATAAGTAGGTTTTTAGCTTAATTTGCTCATCACCCCAACCGAGTATGATATTAAATGTCCCATCATGGTGACTTCTAATTTAGAAAAGGTGCTTATAATCCTAACCGGGTATGAAGTGTAAATTAGCCCACTCACCCGATCGTGCATTGAAATTTCACTTAGTCGGTTTCCGTCCCTAGCAAGTTTAACTTCAGATGGCATTCCAGATGTCTCATTTTCATACACAAAATGAACAAAGTTGTTCATTATTCTTTGGCCTAATAGCCTTCATTCATTGGAAACTAAACTTTCTATATATCTACAATTAGGCCTCTAAAGTTATTTTTCTTTAACTTTGAGTCGTCAAATTAGTCCTGAAAATTTTAAAATTTATCTTAGGAGCTCAATTTATTCAAATTCATAGAAAGGAGTTTAATTTCCCAAATTTCCAATTTAGTCCCCTAATTTTTCTAAAATTACCATTTTGCCCTTCCTTTACAAAAATGGTAAGTTTCACCCCAAAAATTCTAAAGTTCCTGAATTGGCCCTCTAACATTCTTATCATGCCCAATTGATCCTCAATTTTATTAAATTGCATTTGGTCCTTCAAATTATTGAAAATCCCCAATTTCCCCCAATTTCAACTTACTAACACAGATTAATATGATTTTCTCAAATTGACCAATCAAACACCTAAAATTATTGAAATTGAAGTTGAAATTGAGTTTCTACATGTTCATACGATTCCATAAAACTTTGAATGGTATGTTTTAACATCGGAATGAGCTCAAATAGAGCTTCATCGAAAAATAGACTGTAGAGAGAGAAAGCTTCGATTGCTCACCGGTGAGGGCGTGACGATCTAAGCTTTCTATCTGGGCAAGTAGCTCTCCTCCTAAGGTTCCTCCTAGGATTAAGAATGACATCAATTGATGTCGAATTGGATTAGAATTATGTCATTGAAATTCGTCCAACTCTCTCTCTAACACTAATAGGAAATTGCATAGGGAAGTCGAATTGGCTTACCTTTCATTCCTAATCCGGCTGTGGGAGGGCTGAGGAAGTGTTGGGAGGGCTCGATTTGGCCTGAGTAGGACTCAAATTGGCCTATTTCAACTCGACCAAAATAGGGCAGCTTCAGTTCGTTGGAGCTACTTCACTGTTCGATCACGCAAGCGCATCTCTGATGACTCTCAGAACAAATGGATGTCACCACCATGTATCGGACTTCTCCCCGATTCTAAGGAACTCGACCTCACCTTCTTTGGCTCAGAAATGACCCTATATCGGAGCTCTGGTTCGAGCTTTACCAGAAAACTAAGCAGCTAAGAGAGAGTGAACTTTTCAAGTGTGAAGAGGATGAATGGAGAGGGGCTCTGTATATAGAGATCTTGGGAACTCGTCGGTTGTTTGTTTGGCACCTTTATGATAGACATTGATGGCCAGAAACATATTGAACGGAGACATTTCTTCTTCACAATCACTGCTTCAATTTTTCGGTGAGTGAACAGTGTTGTCATTTGAAGGAGGAAGACAACACTGTTCCAAATCAAATAGGACTGGTCCGAACCGGGTTTAATGCTTAAAATAGTCGGTTCATCTCAAATCTGATCGAATTTTTAAAATCTAAAAATTTCTAAATTCATCTAAATTCATTTTCTATCCAATGGTGGTCTAGAAAATTTCTAAATTCACCTAGAAAAATGAATTTAGCATTCGGTTCAATAGTGGTTCAAACCAGTCCAAACCGATTCAATCCGGTTCGGTTTTCCTATCCTACTCATCCTAAAGTCCTTTTTCATGACTTTTGGGACTCCTTAGGTCATTCAGGGTCCCTAAATTTTCCGGTTTGCCCCCTCTCTATGGGCTTCGGTTCATAAACAAGCTTGGTTTCTTAAGCCATTTCAATCCAGTTCGGTTATGGTCACCCAAACCGATTTAGTTTCTCTCTCTCGATTTGTCCTAACTTTCCTTTCCAAGGTTTAGGAACCTCTTTGGGTTACTTAGGAGTTAAAATTCCTCCAACTTGCCCATTCCCCAATAATGGACTTATGAACTGGTTTGGTTTTCTCACATAGCAAGACCAGTTCTTTTCTTGGTTTTTCTTAACTCTAAGGAGTGGGGTTTACACACTACGTGAAGAAGTACCCAACCCTACTAAGGACAAGTACCAAACCTATCATGAGTGTAAGGGAATAGGATAGGTAAAGAAGGACTGTCCACATCTTATAGATTTAGGGTAATACCTCCTCAAAGGTCATGAAATACATGAAGGACTAGTGACCAAAACCATGGAGCAAGTTAAGTAAGCAGTTCACAAAGAGGTCAAGAAATGACGTGGTAAAAACCAAATTTAAACTTCTTCATAAGAAGGTCAAGCCAAGAAGGATACCATAAGAAGGGAGGTAAGAAAGTATACCTAGAACCCCCTCATAAGGGACAAACATTGAAAAACGTCCTCCGGAAACTCTAGGGGTATGACACAGTAAGAGTGAAGAAGTGAAGAAATATGCTATGAAAGGAAACCTTGGAGAGATGCATACGACTAAGTACCCTTGAAGGAATCATTGATGGGCGGATGGACAAAATGTGGAGTGCAAGGAACCAACCCTTAATTAGGAAACTTTCCAAAGGAAAGAGGTATTGTGATGGCCCAGTGTGACCTGTTTGGAGAGAGCAGAAGAACCAAATAACAATTCCAGGAGAACCAAGTAGAAAGAAGAAACTAGTAGTAATGGGATGGTCAAAGAGAATAAACAAAACCCTAAGAAAGACTAGGAAGTAGTAAAGACTATACTCTTCGAAGGACAATGCGATGGGTATGAAGGGCGAGTGATACAACTACCCAGACAATTAGATAAGAAAAATAGTAAGAAGGAGACAGTTAAAGAACTGGACTTTGAGAGAACCATGGATTTAAACCACGGCAAAAAAGGGAGAAGTGAAAAAGGCCAAAACATTAGAAAAGAAGGACGAAGGAAAACCCTTAAAGAAATTAATGGCCAAAACTGGATTTATAATTTAAAAGTCTTGAGACAGTTAAGTGAGCCTCATGAAGGACGGTCAAGAGATTTTGAAACAAGGAGGATGTGAACCCTCTTTAAAAGGAAATAATTTAACGGGTAAATAGGAAGTTAGCATCAAAAGATGCTGTGACAAGTAAGAATGAGTGGACTACCCATACTAAGGTAATAAAGGAAAGAACGTTCGAGAAACATTGGGAAAGTAAGCCCTCCAAATAAGATGTGGCAAAGGAGGAATAACCACAATTGATAAGACAGGTCATAGTCTACACACACATATGAAGCCCAAAGAGGGGATGACTGGGAATAGTGTGAAATGCATGGAATAAAACCAATAATCAGAAGTATCTCAAGTAAGGAATAAGGGATGAAACAAAAGTTATGGATAGAGAAGGATCCAAAGTAGACAAATGCCCTAACAAAGATAGGGGTGCGAAGAAAGGGAGAAAGAACCCTACAAGGAATGATAAGAAGGTTGAGCATGTAACTCCTAAGATGGAAATCTCTATTGTGAGGAACATAGTAGAGAACGAAACTAGAAGAAGGTAACCTTCCCAAGCAAAGGAATCAACACATAGATCGAAAGTGATTATTGTAGAATGAAGAATTATGAAATGATTATGAGTAAGTAAAAGTGGATTAAGGAATAAGGAAAAATCTTTAGATAAAGAAAGCCAAGGACTTAAGAAGGAAGGAATCCCAGCTTGATGGTAAATTATTGGAAAAACCCAATCACTAGAACCGGAAAGACTCAATAAAGAAGTTGAGAAAGGATGAATGTGTAAGGAAAACTAACACAGTTGTGTAAGTTGACTTGATAATGATGAATGTAGTTATGGAATACTACCAGAATAAAAAAAGGCATGAAGTTGTACAATCCCTAAGAGGTTGGAAAAGTGGGAATAACTGTAACGGAGGTGTTCTGGAAATCTAATGGATATAGAGACAAGATCTAAGAAATGTCATATTGTAAGGGGGCATGTAAACCCAACAGTTCTGAGGAGAACATGACTCAAAATATGGAAGAGTCAGTTAGTAAGCATGGCAAGGTCAAACATAAAAATTTGGAGTGAAATTGTAATGAACAACAAACGAAGGAAGAGTCGAAATAGGATGAAAACAAATATGTAATGTTCTAAAGGACATTGAGCTAAGGGTTTCAACGACCAAGAGGTTAACTAGACATGGGAATGGTTACATATCTTGGAATGTGCAATACTTATTATAGGACCTTAAAGGGGAAAATGTGAACCTAAGGATATACCCTTAAGTAAGGTATATCTAGTTATGATAAACTCCATGAAGGGAGTAAATAATATAAAGGAAAAGAAACTCCTTAAGTGAAGGATGTAAAAAGGGCTAATTGAAAGAACAAGAGAAGAGTTTGCATGTTAAGCAAACAACAAATGGACATCAAAGGAAATGGTTCCTCATGCAAGGTTGCTAATTACGTTTTGGGGATAAAACTCCTAAAAGGGGGGTAGAGTTGTAAACCATGTCCATTTGAGTTAAGGGAAATCGAGAAATGAACCGGTCAAACCGAGTAAGAAAATCGAACCGATTCACAAACCCCGATCATTTAGGGACGGGCAATTAGGAAAATTTACAACTCCGAGGATCACCGAAGAAGCACCGACATAATCAAACAATGAAACAACTCCTGTAGATCGAAGCTACCCTATTTTGGCTGAGCTGAAATCGGGCAATTCAAGCCTTCTTCAGGCCAAACCAAGCCCTTCCAACACTTGCTCAGCCCTCCCATGACCGAATTAGGACTAAAAGGTAAGCCAATTCAGCTCCACTCTACCATTTCCGATCGATGCTTGACAAATAACCGATAGAATTTTGATGATAAAATTCTAACTCAATTCTACATCAAATGATGCAATTCTTGATTCTATGATGAACCTCAGGACGAGAGCTACCTGCCCAGATAGAAAGCTCAGACCGTCGTGCATTCACCAGTGAGCAATCGAAGCATTCTCTCTCTACAGTCTATTTTTTGGCAAAGCTCCATTTAAGCTCATTCCAACGTTAAAACTTACGATTTAAAGTTCTATGGAATAATATGAGCATGTAGAAACTCAATTTCAACTTCAATTTTAACAATTAAAAGTCTTTGATCGGTCAAATTGATGAAATCAAATTCGGTTGTGTTAGTGAGTTGAAATTGGGGTAAATTTTGGGGAAATTGGGGATTTTCTAAAAATTGAAGGACCAAAATGTAATTTTATAAAATTGAGGGTCAATTGGGCATGATGAGAATGTTAGAGGGCCAATTGAGAAATTTTAGAATTTTGGGGGTAAAACTTACCATTTTTGAAAACGAAGGGCAAAATGGTAATTTTGGAAAAGTTGGGGGACCAAATTGGGAATTTGGAAAACTTGAACCCCTTCTTATGAAATTGAGTAAATTGAGATCCCACGAATAATTTTAAAAGTTTTGGGACTCAATTTGACGAAAAACCGGTATTTTTGGACTTATAGTTAAAGAAAAATAACCTTAGTGACATAAATGCAAATAAAGGAAAATTTGGTTTTTCTCATTCATTTGGAACGAATGAGGGCTATTAGGCCAAAGCATAATGAACAACTGTGTTCATTTCGTGTAGGAAAATGAGACATCAGGAACGTCTGCTGAAGTTAAGCTTGCTAGGGACGGAAACTGACTAAGTGGAATTTCACTACATGATTAGGTGAGTGGTATTTTATATCATACTTAGTTGGGGATGATAAGTATCTCAAAATGAAAACCCACTACCTAGTAGTATTTTAAACATCACAATATAGAGGAGTGATGTGAAAATGACACAGAAAAACTACTTACAAGTCATGAGTAGATCATACCCGGTTGGTATGATGAAGCTTGCTCGGAGGAAGTGGAAAACTCGTTCATTGGTTATAAGCGGAGATATCCTAATACCCGGTTGGCATGAAGGATAGTTAAAAAATTTATTATTGTCGGAAGTGCTCTCCCTTGATTGTGTTCCACTACTTAAATGATTTGGAAGACCTTCTTGATAGGAGCTCGAATAACTCTTATAGGTCGGGGGCCTCGATTTTGGAACTTGTGCGCTAATATGCCCGATTTTGAAAATCTCGAACAATGGGCCATAGGCCAATTGGCACGACTAGGAGCTCTTAAACAAACATGAGATATATGCCATAAAACTTTAAGCAAATGAATTGTTTGGCCATGGTACCAAGACAGGACCAACAAATTCAATCAACTAGTGGTAGTGAGACATGATAGGTCTCTGGACTAATCAAGACAAACAGTTGCATGTTGAGTTGATGGTTGGGGCCATTGGACTAGTGGCACCATAGATTATAAGGAATGATGTGAAAATACTTATTGTGCATGCACTGTGTGTACGGGACTATGAAGACACCCAAGTATGGTAGTGATGTGTCCTAGGGCCCTGAATGACATGGTGGATATAAGAGCAGTTCGTCAGACCAGGTGACCTTGCGAAGCTCAATGTAGCTTCAAGTGCATGAGACTGGGGTGGGGTCGGGATGAGGTCTCTATCCTCATACGAACACGGAGAATTGATTATGGGATTGAGGGCCAGATGTCACATACATCCACTCATTCTCAAGGGATAAGTAGACATGCTTCTATCTAGGTGATCGGTAAAGTCACTCCGACACCGCAAGTGGGTTCAGTGGACGGGCTGGTCTGCAATTGTGTGATTGACCTTTATGATGAAGGATGTGTGTTGGGTTATAACACGCTGTGATTAATAAGAAATGGTGATAAAAATAGAGATTTGAAATAAAAGGATTTTTGAAAAAAATAAGGAGTCTAGCACACTTCAATACAAATTTTTTTTCCTAAAATGTTAAATTTTGAGAACCCATTCACTGAGTAGTCGTACTCATCCCCTCCCCTCTATCCCTTTCAGGAAATCTCGGAAAGCCTACCCTTAAAAACCATCAACTAAGATGCCTGTGAAACAGGTATGATAAATTAAAAATATTATTCAGTTTTGAATTATATTATTCTAGGAAAAGGTGTAGGTTTAAAGGATGCCTTACTATTTATGGTTTATAATGAGAGGAAATCCTTTAATAAACCGGAAGAGTGGCGGGCTGATCATAGGGATCCGACCAAATCGGGTCGGGGCGTGACAACTTGAGTGGTATTAGAGCCTGTTTCCTCGAATACATAATCAGGAATAAAAAATATAGTAACTAATAGGATTGATCTTAAAATTTTCAGATGGCTCCCAGGAGAGAAACCAAGAAAACTAGGAATGACTCTACTCAACACCCTATCCTCGTAGGAAGACAACCCTAGAAGCTTCCTTGTAAACTCCGTCCTTTGATAATGAGAAAACTGGAAAAATAATCGGTTACTTTCAAATTTTAAAACCAAATTGGTTTACAAGTTCGATTATTAGGAAACGGGCAAATTTGAGAATTTTCAACTCCCATGTGACTCAAATGGTCCATAAACTAGGGAAAAGAACTTTAGAACAAAATGGGGAAGAAAAACCGGATCGGTTCAAGAGAACCGGGTTCGAACCGGATAGAACCAGTTTATGAACTGACTAAATTCATGAACCGGAATCGGAACCGGGGAGAAGTCAGCTACACAGTGCTGACATCCGTTCGATCCAAGAGTCACCGAATAAGTGTCGATGTGATCGAACAGTGAAGCAGCTCCGGCGGACTGAAGCTGCCTTGTTTTAGCTGAGTTGAAATCGGCTCATTCAAGCCCTCCTCAGGCCAAACCAAGCCATTTCAACACTTCCACAGCCCTCCCACGAGATGTGAAAAAACTACTTACCGGTTATAAGTAGATCACACCCAGTTGGTAGGATTAAACTTTCTCGAGGGAAGTTGAAAACCCGTTCATCGGTTATGAGCTGAGATGTCCTTATACCTGGTTGGTATAATGGACAGTTGAAAATATAATTTTTTCGGAAGTGCTTTCCCTTGACGATGTGCCAATGCTTAAACTAATTGGGAGACCTTTTTTACGGGAGCTCGAATAGCACTTATAGGCCAAGGGCCTCAGTTTTGGAAATTGGGGTAGAGGAGTCATGTGAAAATCATGCGGAAAAGCTACTTATCACTTGTAAGTAGATCATACCCGGTTGGTATAATTAAACTTTCTCGAGGAAAGTTGGAAACCCGTTCATCGGTTATGAGCTGAGATGTCCTTACACCCGCTCGGTATAATGGATAATTGAAAATATAATTTTTTGGAAGTGCTTTCCCCTAACTGTGTGCCAATGCTTAAATTATTTGGGAGACCTTCTTGACGGGAGCTCGAATAGCACTTATAGGTCAGGGGCCTCAGTTTAGAAATTGGGGGCTATTATGCCTGGTTTTGAAAATCTCGAGCAAGTGGGCCATAGGCCAGTGGGCATGAGGAGGAGCTCGTAAACGAACATGAGATATGTGCCATAAAACTTTAATAAATGAATTGTTTGGCCATGGTACCAAGACAGGACCGACATATTTAGTCAACTAGCGGTAGTGCAACATGATAGGTCTTTGGACTAGTCAAGACAAATAGCAACAGGTTGAGTTGAGAGTTGGGGTCGTTGGACTAGTGGCACCACAGATTATATGGCATGATAAGAAAATACTGTTTGTGCATGCACTATGATTATGGGATCATCAAGACACCCGTGAGCGGTAGTGATGCATCCTAAGGGCCCTCAACGACCTAGTGAGCATAAGGGCAATTTGTCGTACCAGGTGACCATGCGAAATTTGTAGTAGCACTAAGCACATGAGACCGAGGTGGGGACGGAATGAGGTCTCTGTCCTCATATGGACATGAAGAATTGATTTCGGGATTAAGGGTCGGATGTCACGTACATCCACTCATTCTCATGATAGAAGTGGACATACTTCTATCTAGGTGGTCGGTAAATTCGCTCTGAAGAAATAAGTGGGTTCAGTGGTCGTGCTGACCTGCGAACGTGTGTTTAACCTTCATGATGAAGGTTGTGTGTTAGGTAATGACACACCGTGATTAAATAAGGAAATGGTGGTAAAACCCAAGATTTTAAATGAAATGATTTTTGAAAGAATGGCGTCTAGCACCCTCTAATACAAATCTTTTTCATAAAAGTAAATGTATTTGAAAACCCATTCACTGAGTAGTCATACTCACCCCCTCCTTTCTATCCCTTTTTCAAGTAAAAGAAAAATGAATAAGAATAATACTGAGCCTTACCCTCTATTAAGTATGTTTAAATTTCCTTAAGCTTGCATTTTATTGAATATATGTCTTCCAAGGAACAAGGTCAAAATTACGCCTGGCTCATCTCCAGTTAAAGTCGGAGGAAACACCTTTTGAATCGAGATAGCGGCGAGTTGTTCACGGGGATCCAACCAAACCGGGTTGGGGCATGACAACTAGAGTGGTATCAGAGCCAAGTTCCCTTGAAACATTATCAATATTATGCTCTAATATTAACCCAACTCTAAACTATCATGTAGGAAGGAAAGTCCCTAGGAAATTTGCGAAGAAATCTAGTCCTTCCCCTATAATCGTGAAAAAGTCATCCAACCCAAGGGAGGAAGTTGTTCAAAGGTTTCTAAAGGGTGAGAAGAGGGTACCTAAGGACATGGTAGAAGACTACCAGAATTTAGTTAGAGCCCTATTAGAACCAGAAGGTATCATATACCCTCCTCCCAAACAAGAAGAACCAGCAACACCTCCTAGAAGTCTAGCCCCTCCTCCTCCAATGCCACAACAACTAAAGAGGAGTCCCCCCCCCCCCAAGAAGGAGGCATGGGATAACTATTGGGATGCATATGCCACCTTTATGAAGGTCCACCAAGTACCTCCACCCACTTAACCTAACTTCAACCTGTCTCAATGGGTGAAGTGGACCTATGAGTGTGAAGAGAAAATACTAAGGCGGAATGGATTGAAGGCCATACATGGAATTTGCCCTATTAAGGAGCACGAAAAGTCCCCAATCAGTTCCTTAGAGCCTTCTGATCAAAGTCATATAATTGTTCTAGGGTTAACTCTAGCTCTATGATCCCAAGGGATTAGGGGGTAAAGAATTCCTGTAATAAGCCAAATTTTGGCAAGAAGATATTTCCTAAATAAATGAAAGTGAAGTTTATTAAAACTCCTAAGTTGCCTTGAGAAAAATTAAGTGTAAGATAATAAAAGTTTAAATAAAAAGGGAACCCCTTAAGGAAGAATGGGTTATAGGTAGTTAAACTCAACCCTTAAGACTTACCTTAGAAAACACAATAAATTCATCTGATGGAAATACCAAGAAAAGGAAAAGAGTTGGAGGAGCAACCAATTAAGAGTATGTGGCTTTTGAGAGACAAGAAGTTCTAAGAATTGAAGATACAAGAAGTATACCATCCCAAAAGAAACCACAAGAACAAAAGTGGATCGAGAAGGAAAAGAAATTAGGTATAGAGTCTACCACGGAAAGATGGAGAGAAAGTACAACAATAGAAAGTCCCAGGTGTAACAAACTAAAGAACTAAGATACAAATTTCTTAGAAATTGCAAAGGATAAGGGACAAGTGGAAAGTAAAGTATGAGTCAAAGAAGGAAGAAAAATGAGAAGTAGATGAATCATACCAGGTCCTTAAGTTTAGGAGAAAGTTTTCAAGGGATAGGGTAATCAAACACCAGAAAATATGTGCGGTTAGGTTTAAGTATAGGGAGGTTGGGCATTATCTACTACAAGAGGGCCTGGAAAACTCAAAATAGGAACTTCAAAACAATCCTATATAAGGAAATAACTTATTGGACCAAATTCTTTGGAGTAGTAATCATAGTCTAACTAGAGATGGGGAATGGTGGAAGAATACTACCCAACCAAGGCAAAAAGAGAAATACTGGGGATATAAGGGTACGAAAAGGTTTGGACACGATGAGGAGGAGAGACCCACCTTAAAGGAATAGGTGAAACCTGAAGCGAGTGGAAATGAGGCAAGATCAATAGAAGGTACTCCTGGGTTCAAAGAGCAAGAATAAGTTGGCGAAAATAACAGCAAAATATACTCTAGAAATTTAAAGATTTCAATAGTAGATCTAGAAGGAAATACGTAGGGAAAAGAGAATGAAAAGCTCATTAGAGAAAGAAATCTTGGAAAGACATTGGCGTACCAAGGAAAGAAAGTGAAATAAACAGAATAAGCAATAGGATAATTCCTCAAGAACAAGATATTGGGAATAAAGAATTAGGTAACAAGGAGGAAGAAATTACCCGACTCATGACTGAGAATTTGTTGCAATAGTGTTGCCCTAAAGATATGGCGACACTACCTTTACAGAGTTAAGTGTAGGATATACACAGATCAGATGAGCATTAAGTACTTCCTAACTTAGAAGTAGCTAAATATTAGTTAGATGAGATGGCTAGAATTGGTGAAGGATTGTGATCTTGCAATAGAATATCACCACGGAAAGGCTAATATGGTAGCAGATGCCTTAAGTCGCAAGTATCAAACTGAGACGACACAATTAAAGACAAGTTTCCTACCCTTGTTACAACATTTGGGAAGGATGGAGGTAGATCTGAGGGTAGACAAGCAGAAAATGCTTGGTGGCTAATGTGGCAGTAAGATCTAGTTTAACCGAGCATAATAAGGCTCAACAAAGGACCGATAAAGAACTCCAATCTTATTTGGACTTGGTAAATAGAGAAAGGAACCAGACTACGATGTGCGAGGTGATGGAGTACTAACCTAAAAGGGTAGGGTATGTGTGCCTCAATGTAAGGAGTTGAAAAGATTAAGTCTAGAAGAGGCACATGATTTGGTATATGCTATGCATCCGAGCAGTACTAAGATGTATCTCACCCTCAAACAAGGATACTAGTGGAAGGGCATGAAGAGGGACATTGCAAAATGTGCACATTGATGTTTGTCCTTTCAACAAATAAAAGCAGAGCATCAGAAACTGTTACTAATTCCGGAGTGAAAATGGGAGCACATCATCATGGACTTCGTCACAAGCTTATCGGTGACCAGAAAAGGTGAGATTCAATTTGGGTAGTTGTGGATAGATTGACCAAATCAGCACATTTCCTTCCTATAAAGGTGACAGACAAAGTAGAACAGCTTGCTGTTCTATACATGAAGGAAATTATGATACTTCATGGTGTCCCGGTGAGTATAGTAGTGGATAAATATTTGAGATTTACTTACAGGTTCTGGCCAAGTCTACAAAATGCCTTGGGGACAAAGCTTCATGTGAGCAAGGCATTCCACCCTCATACAAATGGTTAGTTTGAGCGGACCATCCAAACCTTGGAAGACATGCTAAGAGCATGCGAGATCACCATGAACAAAAGCTGGGAGGAATACTTGTGCCTAATGGAAATTGCTTACAATAATAGTCATTAGGCTAGTGTTCAGATGGCTCTCTATGGAAATGAAGTTAGAAAGGATAGAAATAATTGAGGATGCCACAGAGAAGATAAAATTAATAAAGAGTCATCTTAAGACTGCCCAGGACAGGCAAAAGACTTATGCGGATAATCGAAGTCTAGGGTTATAAAGTGGGAGATCAAGTATTCCTCAAGGTATCCCCATGGAGAGGAATACTAAGTTTCAGCAAAGAGGAAAGCTGAAACCAAGATATATCAGTCCATATCCCATCATTTAAAGGATAGGACTGGTAGCTTATAAATTAGAACTACTTCCTAATTTACAGAGACTACATGATGTATTCCACAACTTCGTTCTTCGAAAATATCAGCTTGACCCTAGTCACGTACTGGACAGACCTCCAATCGAACTTGAAAAGAACTTGACCTATCAGACAAAAGTGGTATGAATCATCGAACGAAGAGACAAGAATTTAAGGAACAAGAAAAAATCCCTATGGTCAAGGTTTTACGGCAGAATGGGCCATGCAGGAGGAGATATGGGAAGCCGAGTGTATGTTGAGGGATAGTTACCCTCAATTATTTAACTTGTAACTGTTTTGGGGACAAAACTCCTAAAAGGAGGGGAGAGTTGTAAACCCCGTCCTTTGATAATGAGAAAATTGGGAAAAGAACTGATTACTTTCAAATTTTAAAACCGAATTGGTCTACAAGTTCGATTATTAGGAAACGGGAAAATTTGAGAATTTTCAACTCCCATGTGACACAAACGGTCCATAAACTTGGGAAAAGAACCTTAGGATGAAATGGGGAAGAAAAACTGGATCGGTTCAACAGAATCGGGTCCGAACTAGATAGAACTGGTTTATGAACCGAGTGGATTCGTGAACCGGAACCGATAGAGAATGGGTCAACCAAGAAATTTATGGATCCCTTGTGATCCAAAGAGATTTATAAACCTTGGGAAGGAACATTAGAACAAAGTGGGAGAGAAAAACCAGATCGGTTCGAGTGAACCGGATTGATCCGGTTTAAGGACTGAGTCAGTTTATGAACCAGAATCGATAAAAAGATGGTAAACCAGAAATTTTATGGACCCTAAGTGACCTAAGGAGTCACAAAAGTCATGGAAATGGACTTGTGAAGGAATTGGGGATGAAAACCAAACTAGTTTAGGTGAACCGAATCCAAACTGGTTTGGATCGGTTTGAACCACTATTCAACCGGATCCTAAATTAATTTTCCTAGGTAGCTTAAATAATTCAAATTTGAGATTTGAGGACACCATTGGATTGAAAATGAAGTTAGATGAATTTAGAAATCTTTAGATTTGAAAAACATAGTTGAATGAGCGGTGAACCGACTGGTTAAAGCTTCAAACCCGGTTTGGACAGAAACGGTCTGGTTTGGAATAGTGTCGTCTTCTTCCTTCAGATGACGCACTGTTCACTCGCCAGAAAATTGAAGCAGCGCCGGTGGAGAAGAAACGTTTTCATTCAATACGTTTCAAGCCATCAATATCTATCATAAAGGTGCCAAATGGACGGCCAACGAGTCCCCAAGCTCTCTATATAAAGAGCCTCTCTCCATTCATCCTCTCCACACCTAAAAAGCTCACTATCTCTCAATTGCTTAGTTTTCCGGTGAAGCTTGAAACAGAGCTCTGATATAGGGTCATTTCTAAGCCAAAGAAGGTGAGTTTAGGTTCATTAGAACCAGGGAGAAGTCAGCTACACAGTGGTGACATTCGTTCAATCCAAGAGTCACCAGAGAAGTGTCGGCGTGATCGAACACTGAAGCAGCTCTGGCAGACCGAAGCTGCCCTGTTTCGGCCAAGTTGAAATTGGCCGATTCATGCCCTCCTTAGGCCAAACCAAGCCCACCTAACATTTACTCAGCCCTCCCACGGCTGAATTAGGAGGAAAAGGTAAGCCAATTCAGCTCCCCTCTACAATTTTCGATCGGTGTTAGAGAGAGAGTCGGTCGAAGTTCAATGATAAAATTCTAATCCAATTTGACATCAATTGATGTCATTCTTAATCCTAGGATGAACCTCATCAGGAGAAACATCTGCCGAGATAGAAAGCTCGGATCACCGTACATTCACCGGTGAGTAATCGAAGCTTTCTCTGTCTACAGTTCATTTTCTAGCGAAGCTCCGTTTGAGCTCATTCCCGCATTAAAACTTGCGATTAAAATTGCTAAAGAATCGTATGAACATTTAGAAACTCGATTTCCATTTCAATTTTAATATTTGGAAATGTTTGTTTGGTCAATTTGATAAAATCAAATTTGACTGTGTTAAAAAGTTAGAATTGGGGAAAATTTTGGGGAAAATTGGGGATTTTTGAAAATTCGAAGGACCCAAATGCAATTTCCTTAAATTGAGGGTCAATTGGGTATGATAAAAATGTTATAGGGCTAATTAAGGAATTTTAGAATTTTTGGGGTAAATTTTACCATTTTTGTAAAGGAAGGGCAAAATGTTAATTTTGGAAAAGTTGGGGGACCAAATTGGAAATTTAGGAAATTAAACCCCTTTTGTGAAATTGAATAAATTGAGATCCCAAGGGGAATTTTAAAAGTTTTGGTACTCAATTTGAGGAAAAATTGGTATTAGGGACTTAAATTTCAAGAAAAATAATTTTAGGGACCTAATTGCATATAAATAAAAAGTTTGATTTTTCTCATTCATTTAGAATGAATGAAGACTATTAGACCGATAGATAATAAACTGAGATATTCATATCGTGTAGGAACATCAAGCATCAGGAACGCCAACAAGGACAAGCTCACATGAAATCAAGGAACCAGTTTAGAGGAATTCACGGCATTAACGGGTGAGTGGTTTTACTAATGTCTTACCCGGTTGGAATGATGAGCACAACTTAAAGTTAGAAACCACTTACTGATTGTCAATGGAATTTTATAGCATACCTGGTTGGGGATGATAAGTACCTTGAAATGAAAACCCACTATCAAGTGGTATTTTAAACATCACAAGTTAGAGAAGTGATGTGAAAATCATGTTGAAAAACTACTTTTGGTATGATCAAACTATCTCGAGGGAAGTTGAAATCCGATTCATCGGTTATGAGCGGAGATATCCTTATACCCGGTCAGTATAATGGACAGTTGAAAATATAATTTTGTCGGAAGTGCTCTCCCTGACTGTGTGCCAATACTTAAACTATTTGGGAGACCTTCTTGACGGGAGGTCGAATAGCTCTTATAGGTCGGGGGCCTTAGTTTTGGAAATTGGGGGCTATTATGCCCAGTTTTGAAAATCTCGAACAAATGGGCCATAGGCCAGTGGGCACGAGTAGGATCTCGTAAACAAACATGAGATATGTGTCATAAAAATTTAATAAATGAATTGTTTGGCCATGGTACCAAGACAGGACCGACATATTCAGTCAATTAGCAGCAGTGTGACAAGACAGGTCTCTGGACCAATCAAGACAAACAGCTGCAGGTTGAGTTGAGAGTCGGGCACTATGATTATGGGATCATCAAGATGCCCATGAGGGGTAGTGATGCATCCTAAGGGCCCTAGATGACCTAATGAGTATAAGGGCAGTTCGTCATACTTGGTGATCGCGCAAAATTTAGAGTAGCACTAAGCGCATGAGACTGGAGTGGAGACGGGATGAGGTCTCTATCCTCATATGGACCCGAAGAAATGATTTTGGGATTGAGGGTTGGATCTCACGTACATCCACTGATTCTCAAGATAGAAGTCGACATACTTCTATCTAGGTGGCCGGTAAAGTCGCTTCGAAGCCACTAGTGGGTTCAATGGTCGTGCTGGCCTACAAATGTGTGTTTAACCTTCATGATGAAGGTTGTGTGTTGTGTGATGACACACCGTGATTAAATAAGAAAATGGTGGAAAAATCCGAGATTTTAAATGTAATAATATTTGAAAGAAAGGAGTCTGAGACACTACAATACAAATCTTTTTCATAAAAGTAAAACTATTGAAAGCATACTCACCCCCTCCTTTCTATCCCTTTTTTAGGAAAAGGAAAAATTACTAAGAATAATACGGAGCCTTAACCTCTATCAGGTATTCTTAAATTTCCTTAAGCTTGCATTTTATTGAATATATGTCTTCCAAGGAATAAGGTCAAAATTACGCCTAGCTCATCTCGAGTTAAAGTTGGAGGAAACTCCACTTGAACTGAGAGAGCAGCGAGTTGTTCACAGGGATCCAACCAAACCAGGTTGGGGCGTGACATTCCCAATGCCTGATACATGGTAGGAATCTCAAAAGACCAAATAGGGAAGTATCTAGGAGAATGGTGTTAGGACCTATTGAGGGCACAACTCTATGTACAAAGGAAGCCAAGCGTGAAGCTATAAATGCCAGCAAAGGGCGTATAACCTTACCTAGGAGGATGCCTATCAAGAATCTCGTAGCTCCCTATTTATTTTATGACCACTTTTTGTAATAGGGCAAAAACCTAACATATTGTACTATTCTATTAATAAAGTACTCTCAATTCCTAGAAATCTTGTCTCTCAAAGAATGTAATCTTGTTAGGAAGATGGCCCCAAGAAAAGTAACCAAACAAAACTGCGATTCCCTAGACACCACGTAGATCAAGGATATAAAAATGAATCAAGGAGATTATTAGGCAAATAAGGCAGGATAAGAAAACTGACATGGTAAGGAATCTAGGAGAAATCTTGGGGTCACTGAGTAAGGAACAACCTATTATAAGGTACAAAGGAAATAGGACATGAAATGAATGACTGTCCCACACCACTAGGATTTAGAACAATAATTTCCAAGAAATACGCTCTCACAGCTACAAGAAATCCAATAGGATATTATCCCAAGAAACGCAACTCCAGGTCGTAGTTTCAACTACAGACGAAAGGAAGCTCTTCAAGATTTTAGTGATGTGGCAAGAAGGAAAAGGAGATAAAGGTAGGACCTCAATAAAACCAAACACAGAACAAAAGGTAGCTGAAGAGAATTCTCCATTAAAGAAGAAAATTCTAACAATTTAGGAGCAAATAAAGGAGTACATCCACAAGAGAAGACAAGCCGAGCATTTGACGATAAATGGGATGTCTTGAGATTGCAAGTACAACTTCTTTTGGAAAAAGTAGAGAAGTAAAAAAAATTGGAGTCTCTGACCAACATGGCAGAAGTAAGCAAACCATAAAAATAAGATTGTCAAAGAGAATGAACTACACCCTAAGGAGGACCGGGAAGTAGTAAGGAATACACCCTAGAAAGGGTACTGGGAGAGTCATTAAGGACAAGAATATTCAAGAGACAACTGCTTCAAGAGAATTAGACAAGGTGAATAGTAGAGGCAAGGCAGGTAACACACTACATAGATTAAACTCCAGCAAAGAAGGAAGAAGTGGAAAGGTAAATATTGGGGAAAAGAAGGATGAAGGAAAATTCTTAAAAAGACCAATGGCCAAATTAACGACCAAACATAAGCCAAGAAAGGAGTAGGTAAGCCCCTCGCATGATCAAGAGATGTGCCTGTAAGATTTCAAGAGTAAAGGTAAACAAGAGAAGACGACATCAAAGGGTATCATTTAACGGTGGAAATTCCCTAGAGCAAATGAAAAAAAAAATTCAGGAGAAAGGGAAAGAATCCTACCAAGGAAGGAAGCCCCGAAAAGACATGTGTATCCCAATTAAGAGGAAATGGAATCAACCGAAATGGAAAGAACGATAAGCTCACAAATGAAATGCTGGTTAAGATGGAAAGATCAAGTACCAAGGAAAAATACTCATGAGGGCCTAAGAAGTAAATTAAACTAAAGGAATGGATAAATAGCATGGTAACATTAAAGAATATCGTAACGAATAGGAGTGGGTAGACTACAATAATATGAGAATAAAAGAAAGAATATATAAGGAATCTTGGAGAAGTATGCCCTCAATTAAGAAATAAATTAGGAAAAATGACCATTGTCATCAGGATGGGTCGTGGTCCACACTCACTTAATGGAGCCTAAATAATGGACGGATGAACATAGTGTAGAGTATATGAAATAAGACCAACAATCAGAAATTTCTTAGATTGCCTCAACAAGACGAATAAGGATTTGAAGTAAGCAATTGCCTCAACATAGAAGAAGCTATAAGGAAATGAAGGAAGGAATCTCCAAAGGATTGTAAGAAGGTTGAACATGTAACTCTTAAGGTTAAAACAACTACTTTGAGGAATATAGTAGAGAATGAAACTGTAAGAAGGGAACTCCTCAAACAAAACAATCAATACATAGACCAAAAAGAGATCAACTTGAAATAATGAATCGTGAAATGGTCACAAGCAAGTAAGAGTGGATTAAGGAAAAAGGAAAGTCCTTGAATAAAGCATGCCACTAAAGAAGAGAAAGGACATAGGAAGGGAAAAATCCTCGTACGTCAATAAGTCATCAGGAAACCCAATGATTGGAATCGAAAAGACTCAATAAAAAAAGTTGGAAAAGGATGAGTAGGTAAAAGAAATCGATACAGTTATGTGAGACATAACTTCAAAGGCATGATGGATGAGAGGATAACGGTAAAAGGATAGTTGAGGAATACTATCAAAATAAAAGTGGGATGAAGTTATACGATCCCTCAAAGCTTGGAAAGCTAAGAGAGACCCTCAAGGAGATATTCTAGAAATCTAATGGACAGAGACAGGTCCTAGAAAATGTCATGCTATAAGGGGCATGTAAGCCTAGCAATCCCCAGGAGAATATGACTCAAAGTAAGGAAGAGTCAGCTAGTAAGCATGACAATGTCGAATATAAAATTTTGGATCAAAGTTATAATTAACAACGAACAGAGGAAGGGTCAAAATAGGACAAAAAGATGATAACAAAGAAAACCGTGAAAATAAGTGCGTAACGCTTGAAAGAACATTGAGCTAAGGGTTTCAACTACCAAGAAAATAATTAGACACGGGAATGGTTGGGTATTTTGGAACTCCCAATCCTGAAATACTGAGCAAGAACACTTAAGAGGAGAAATCTTGTCCTAACTAGAGTAGGAAGTGGACATTAAAGGAAATTAACCCAGATGTGAAATATGCGGATTAAGTTTTGAGGATAAAACTACTAAAAGGAGGGGAGAGTTGTAAACCCCACTATTTTGAGTTAAGGAAAACCGGGAAAAGAAACGGTCAAACCAAGTGAGAAATATCTGACCGGTTCACAAACCCAACCATTTGAGGGTTCATAAAACCTTAGAAAAGAACCTTAAGACAAATTAGAAGAGAAAAACCAGACCAATTCAGATGAATTGGATCCCATCAAAACACCAAAGTTAAGTGTGCTTGTGTGAGAGTAGTGCAAGGATGGGTGGCCTCTTGGGAAGTATGTTTTTTTTTTGTAACCCGAAATTTCGGTCAAAAAACTTTTATGCAAATTTGGTTTAATTAGTATTAATTGTATGCCCTATCATAAATACCCATAATTTAATACCTAAATTAAATAATTAGAAATAACACCCATTATTTAATACATAAATTAAATTATTGGAATTAATACCCATAATTATTAGAATTTATAAATACCCATCAATATATGGCAACTTTAATACTGGTAATAAATCTCCCCCATTTAATACACAATTTTACACCTATACAAATAGCTCACCCCATATATAACATTTCTCTCTCTCTCTCTCTCTCTCCCTCTATTGCTTCTTTTCCCAGTGAAGCTTGAACTAGAGCTTTGACTTAGATATTTTTCTTAACCTTAGAAGGAGAGGTTGGGCTCTTTAGATTCCGGAAGAAGTCAGCTATCTGATAGCAACCTCCATTTGATCCGAGGATCGCCAAAGAAGCGCCGACATAATCAAACAATGAAACAGGTCCGGTAGACCAAAGTTACCCTATTTCAGCCGAGATGAAATCGGCCAATTCGAGCCCTCTTCAGGCCAAACCAAGCCCTCCCAACACTTCCTCAACCCTCCCACAGCCGAATTAGGACTGAAAGGTAAGCCAATTCGGCTCCACTCTTCAATTTTTGACCGATGCTAGAGAGAGAACCGGTAGAATTTTGATGATGAAAATCTAGCTCAATTTGACATCAATTGATGCAATTCTTGATTCTAGGAAAAACCACAGAAGCAGAGTTTTCTTCCCATATTGAAATCTCAGACCGTCGTGCCCCCAACTGGGAGTAATTGAAGCTTTCTCTCTATACATTCTGTTTTCCGATGAAACTTCGTTTAAGCTTGTTTCGGCGTCAAAAATTGCAATTCAAAGTGCTATTGAATTGTATGAAGATGTAGGATCTCAATTTTCACTTCAATTTCAACAATTAGATGTGTTTGTTCGGTCAATTTGATGAAATCAAATACGGCTGTGTTAAGGAATTGAAATTGGGGGAAATTGGGGATTTCAAAAATTGAGGATCAATTGAGCATGATGAGAATGTTAGAGGGCCAACTGAGAAATTTTAGAATTTTTGAGGTAAAACTTACCATTTTTTAAAATGAAGGGCAAAATGGTAATTTTGGAAGAGTTGGGGGACCAAATTGGGAATTTGGAAAACTTGAACCCCATTTTATGAAATTGAGTAAATTGAGATCCCACGAAGAATTTTAAAAGTTTCGAGACTCAATTTGAGGAAAAACTGGAATTTTTTTACTTAAAAAAAATAACCTTAGGGACTTAAATGCAAATAAAGGAAAATTTAGATTTTCCCATTCATTTGGAACGAATGACGACTATTAGGCCAAATAATAATGAACAACTATATTCATTTCATGTAGGGAAATGAGACATCGGAAGCTCATAGACAAACATAAGATATATGCAATAAAACTTTAGGTAAATGAATTGTTTGGCCATGGTACCAAGACAGGACCAACATATTCAATCAACTAGTGGTAGTGTGACATGATAGGTCTCTGGACTAGTCAAGACAAACATCTACAGGTTGAGTTGATGGTCGGGGTCGTTGGACCAGTGGCACCATAGATTATAAAGCATAATGTAAAAATACTAATTGTGCATGCACTGTGTGTACGGGACCTTCAAGATGCCCAAGAGGGGTAGTGATCTGTCCTAGGGCCCTAGACGACCTAGTGGATATAAGGGCAGTTCGTCAGACTAGGTGACCTTGTGAAGCTCGACATAGCTTCAAGCGCATGAGACCGAGGTGGGGTCGGGATGAGATCTTTGTCCTCATATGGACACGAAGAATTGATTTTGGGATTGAGGTTTGGATGTCGTGTACATTCACTGATTCTCAGGGTAGAAGTGGACGTGCTTTTATCTAGGTGGCCGGTAATGTCGCTCCGACGCCACAAGTGGGTTCAGTGAACGGGTTGTCCTATAATGGTGTGATTGACCTCCATGATGAAGGATGTGTGTTGGGTGATAAGACACCGTCATTAATAAGAAATAGTGATAAAAACAAACATTTGAAATGAAAGGATTTTTGAAAAAAAAAATAAGGAATCTGGCACACTCCAATACAATTTGTTTCCCTAAAAAGTTAAATTTTGAAAACCCATTCACAGAGTAGTCGTACTCACCCCCTCCCTTATATCCCTTTTAGGAAATCTCGTAAAGCCTACCCTTAAAGACCATCAACTAAGACGCCTGTGAGATAGAGATGATAAATTTAAAATATTATCCAGATTTTATTTATGTTATTCCAAGATAAGGTGCAGCTTTAAAGGACGACTTACTCTTTACAGTTTATAATGAGGGGAAACCCTTTAATAAACCGGGAGACTGGCGGGTTGATCACGGGGATCCGACCAAACTGGGTTGGGGCGTAACAATATAGAAAATAAATTTATATAAATTTAGAAATTTTTAGATTTAAAACATTCGGTCAAATTGGGGGGTGAACCGGCCGGTTTAAGCTTTGAACCCAGTTCGGACCGGTCTAGTCTGATTCGGAACAGTGTCATCTTCTTCCTTCAGATGACAACACTGTTCATTCACCGGAAAATCGCACAGCGCCGGCAAAGCTGAAATGTCTCCAGCCATGAAGTTTCAGACAATGAATGATCGCCATTAAGGCACCAATCGAACATCCAAGAAGTACTTGTGCTTCCTATATAAACACCCCTCCCCATTCATCCTCTCCAGACCTAAAAATTCCATTCTCTCTCAACTGCTCCATTTTCCGGTGAAGCTCCAACCAGAGCTCTGATTTGGGCACTTTTCTGAGCCAAACAAGGTGAGTTTAGGTTCTTTAGAACCAAAAAGAAGTCAGCTACATGCCTGTAGTCTCCGTTTGCTCCGAGGGTCACCGAAGAAGCACCAGCGTGATGGAACAATGAAGTAGCTCCGGCGGACCGAAGACGCCCTTTTCAGTCAAGCTAAAATTGGCTAATTTGAGCCCTCCTCAAGCCAAACAAATCCCTCACAACACTTCTTCAACCCTCCCACGGCCGAATTAGGACTGAAAGATAAGCCAATTCGACTTCACTCTACAATTTCCAACTGGTGCTAGAGAGAGAACCAGCACAATTTTGATAATGAAATTCTAACTCAATTTGGCATCAATTGATACAATTCTTGATACTAGGATAAACCTCAGGATGAGAGCTTTCTGCCCAGATTGAAAGCTCAGACCGTCATGTCCCCGACGGTGAGTAATTAAAGCTTTCTCTCTATATAGTCTATTTTCCAGTGAAGCTCCGTTTCAGCTCGTTTCAGCATCAAAACTTGCGATTCAAAGTGCTATTGAATCATATGAAGATGTGGAAACTCAATTTTAACTTCAATTTCAATAATTAAAAGTGTTTAATCAGTCAATTTGATGAAATCAAATTTAGTTGTGTTAGGAAGTTGAAATTGGGGGAAAATTCAGGATTTTGGAAAATTCGAAGGACTAAGATGCAATTTTATAAAATTGAGGGTCAATTGGGCCTGATAAGAATGTAAGAAGGCCAATTGAGGAATTTTAGAATTTTTGGGGTCAAACTTACCAGTTTTTGTAAAGGAAGGTTAAAATGGTAATTTTGGAAAAGTTGGGGGACTAAATTGGAAATTTGGGAAATTAAACCCCCTTTTGTGAATTTGAATAAATTGAGGTCCTAAGATAAATTTTAAAAGTTTCGGGAATCAATTTGAGGAAAAACCAGCATTAGGGACTTGAAGTTATTGAAAAATAGGACCTAATTAAAAAATAAATCGTAAGTTTGGTTTTCTCATTCATTTGAAATAAATGAAGGCTATTAGGCTAAGGGATAATGAACAAGGATGTTCATATCATGAAGGAATATGAAATACTGGGAACGCCAGCAAGGACAAACTCGTGTGAATACAAAGAATTGGTCGAGTGGAATTCACTACATTAATGATTGAGTGGGATTTTTATATCATACCCGGTTGGGTGGTAAGCACCTCAGAAATGAAAACCCACTACTAAGTGGTATTTTCACCATCACACCTGAGAGAAGTGATGTGGAAATTACGTGGAAAAACTACTTATCAGTTGTAAGTAGATCATACCTGGTTGGTATGATGAACTTCCTGAAAAACCCACTATTAAAACATTATTTTGTCGAAAGTGGTCTCCCCTGACTTTGTGCTACTGCATAAATCTTTTGGAAGACCTTTCTGACATGAGCTCGAAGTGCTCAGATCGGCCAAAGGCCTCAATTTTGAAACTTGGGGGCTAATGTGCTCAATTTTGATAATCTCATATAGTTGGCCCAAGGCTAGTTAGCACGAGCAGGAGCTTATAAACAAACATGAGTTATATGCAATAAAACTTTAAATAAATGAATTGTTTGGCCATGGTACCAAGACATGACCGACATACTCAGTCAACTAGCAACAGTGCGATATGATAGGTCGATGGACCAGTCAAGATAAACAGTTGCGGGTTGAGTTGAGGTTTGAGGCTGTTGGACCAGTGGCACCACGGATTATATGGCATGATGAGAAAATACTGATTGTGCATGCACTATGATTACAGCACCTTCAAGAGCCAAGAGCGGTTGTGATGCGTCCTAGGGCCCTAGACGATCTGGTGGATATAAGGGCAAATCATCGAACGAGGTGACCTTGCGAAGCTTGACATAGCTTCAAGCGCACGAAACCGAGGTAGGGTTGGGATGAGGTCTCTGTCCTCGTACGGACATGAAGAATTAATTTTGGGATTGAAGGTGTGATGTCACGTTCATCCACTCATTCTCAGGTTATAAGTGGATGTGCTTCTATCTAGGTGGCCGGTAAAGTCGCTCCGACGCCATAAGTGGGTTTAGTGGACGGGTTGGCTTGCAATTGTGTGTTTCTGACCTTCATGATGAAGTATGTGTGTTGGGTAATGACACACCATGATTAATAAGAAATGGTGATAAAAATAGAGATTTGAAATGAAAGGATTTTTGAAAGAGAATAAGGAGTATGGCACACTACAATACAAATCTTTTTTCTAAAAGTTGAAAGTTTGAAAACTCATTCACTGAGTATTTGTACTCACCCCCTCTTTTATATCCCTTTTAGAAAATCCTAGAAAGCATACCCTCAAGGACCACTAACTAATACGCATGTGAGACAAGTTCGATAAAATTAAAATTTTATGCAGTTTTGATTTATGTTATTCCAGAAAAGGTGCAGGTTTAAAAGATATCTTACTCTTTACAGCTTATAATAAGGGGAAACCCTTAAATAAACCAGGAAAGTGGCAGGTTGTTCACGGGGATCCGACCAAATCGGGTCGGGGCGTGACAAGAGCCGAGAACTCTCAATCTTCAAATTTTGAGCAACAACTTTCAAGAGGAAGAATCCACCCTAAGTAAAGGAGGAAGTGAATCTAAATATATCATTTTTGGATGTGTGGGTAAGACATGCCTAGTTATGATAAACTCTAGGAAGTGAGTAAACAACAAAAAGGAAAAGACATTCCTTCAGTGTGTGATTCAAAAGGGCCAAGTGAAAGAATAACCAAAGTGTTAGCATGTCAAGCAAATACCGAGTTAACATTACGAAAAATTATTCTCGATGCAAAATATGTTGATTTAGTATTGGGAAAAAACTCCTAAAATGAGGGGAGAATCGTAAACCATGTCCCTTTAAAACAAGGAAACCAGGGAAAGAACCGGTCAATCCGAGTGAGAAAAATTGAACCAGTTCACAAACCTGATCAACAAAGAATCAGTAATTTGGGAAATTTAGAACTCCCGAGTGAGCCAAAGGGTTCATAAAGTCTTGGAAAAGAACCTTAGGACAAATTGGAAGAGAAAAACCAGGCTGGTTCAAATGAACCAGATCCAACTAGATTGAAACGGTTTATTAACCGAGTCGATTCACGAACTGGAACCGATAGAGAAAGGGCAAACCAGGAAATTTATAAATCCTGACTGACCTTAAAAGTCACAAAAGTCAAGAAAAAGGACTTCAGAATGAATTGGAGATGAAAACCAAATCGGTTCAGGTGAACCAGATCTGAACCAGATTGAACCGGTTTGAACCACTATTGAACCGGATGCTAAATTCATTTTTCTATATGGCTTAGAAATTTCAAATTTGAGATTTGATGCCACCATTGGATAGAAAATGAATTTAGAAATTTTTAGATTAGAAATATTCAGTCGAATTGGGGGTGAACCAGGCGGTTTCAGCTTTGAACCAAGTTCGGACCGGTCCGGTCTGGTTCTGAACAGTGTTGTCTTCTTCCTTCAAATGACAGCATTGTTTACTCGTCGGAAAATCGTGCAGTGCCGGGGAAGATGAAAAGTCTCTGGCCAGGGAGTTTTAGGCAACGAATGACTGGCATTAAAGCACCAATCGAACGGCCAATAATTCCCCAAGCTTCCTATATAAAGAGACCCTCTTCATTCATCCTCTACACACCTGAAAACTCAATTCTCTCTCAAGTGATCCCATTTTTTGGCTAAGCTCGAACTAGAGTTCCGACTTGGGCACTTTTCAGAGCCAAACAAGGTGAGGTCAGGTTCTTTAGAATTGGAGAGAAGTGAGCTACACATTTGTAGTCTCCATTTGTCGTGGTACCAAAACAGGACTGGCATACTCAGTCAACTAGCGGCGGTGCGACATTACAGGTCTTCAGACTACTCAAGACAAATAGCTGCAGGTTGAGTTGAGGGTCGGGGCCGTTAGACCAGTGGTGCCACAAATTATATAGCATGATGTGAAAATACTAATTGTGCATACACTATATTTACGGGACCTTCAAGATACCCAAGAGGGGTAGTGATGCGTCCTAGGGCTCTGGACATCCTAGTGGGTATAAGGGCAGTTCGTCGTACCAGGTGACCTTGCGAAGCTCGATGTAGCATCAAGCACATGAGACCGGGGTGGGGATGGGATGAGGTCTCTGTCCTCATATGAACACAGAAAATTGTTACTGGATTGAGGGTCGGATGTTGTGAACATCCACTCATTCTCAGGGTAAAAGTGGACGTGCTTCTATCTAGGTAGCTGATAAAGTCGCTCTGACGCCATAAGTGGGTTCAGTAGACGTACTGGCCTACGATTGTGTGTTTGACCTTCATGATGAAGGATGTGTGTTGGGTAATGACACACCATGATTAATAAGGAATGGTGATAAAAATCGAAATTTAAAATGAAAAGGGTTTTGAAAGAGAATAAGGAGTCTGGCACACTCCGAATCAAATATTTTTCCTAAAAAGATAAAGTTTACAAACTCATTCACTGAGTCGTTGTACTCAGCCCCTACCTTATAACCCTTTCAGGTAAACCCGGAAAGCCTACCCTAAAGACCACCAGCTAATACACCTGTAAGAAAGGTATGTTCAGTTAAAATTTTATGCAGTTTTAATTTATCTTGGTCTAGGAAAGGTGCAGGTTTAAAGGACGTCTTACTCTTTACGGTTTATAAAAAGAGGGAAACCCTTAAATAAACTGGGAGAGTGGCGGGTTGATCATAGGGATTTGAACAAATCGGGTCAGGCCGTGACAACTTGAGTGGTATGAGAGTCTATTTCCTCGAATACATAATAAAGACTAGAAAATATAGTGACTAGAAAATATAGTAACTAAAATGATTGATCTTAAGATTTTCCGATGGCTCCTAGGAGAGAAACCAAGAAAACTAGGAATGACTCTACTCAACACCCTATCCTCATAGGAAGACAACCCTAGAAGCTTCCCAATGCCTGAGGGATGGTAGAAGTCTCAAAAGTCCAAATGGGGAACTATCCAGGAGGATGGTCCTAAGACCTATTGAGGTCACAACTCTAAGTACGAAGGAAGCCAAGCATGAATCCATAAATGTCAACAAAGGGCGTATAACCTTACCTAGGAGGATGCTTATCAAGAATCCCATAGCTCCCTATTTATTTTGTGACCATTTTCTGTAATAGGGCTAAAACCCCCTAACATATTGTACTCCACTATTAATAAAGTACTCTAAATTCATAAAACCTTGTCTCTCAATGGATGTGATCTTTCTAGGATGATGGCCCCAAGAAAAGTAACCTGACAAACTGTGATACCCTAGACACCAAGGAGACCAAGGATCAAGGAAAGAATCAAGGAAAATATTAGACAAAGAAGGCATGACAACAAAACTATCAAGGTAAGGAGTCTAGAAGAACTCCTATAGTAACAACTAAGCAAGGAAACAACCTATTACAAAGTGCAAAGGAAATAGGACATGAAATAAAGGATTATCCCACTAGGATTTAGAATAATACTTTCCAAGAATGACGCCACCACAGCCATAGGAAATTTGAAAGAACACTAACCCAATAAACACGACTCCCGCTCAAAATTTCAACCATGGACAGGAGGAAGCACTTCAAGATCTTAGCAAAGTGATAGGAAGGAAAAAGGGCTGAAGGTGGGACCTCTATAAAACCACAAACAGTAGCTAAAGTGAACTTCCCTTAAAGAAGAAATTTCCAACAATTTAGGAGCAAAGAAGAGAGTGCAGCCACAAGAGAAGACAAGTCGAGCAATTGACGACAAATGGGATGTCTTGAGATTTTCAGTACAACTTCCTTTGGAAAAAGTAGAGAAGTCAAATTGGAGTTTTGGACCAACATAGTAGAAGTAAGCAAACCTTGACAACAAGATGGTCAAGGAGAATGAACGACGCCCAAAGGAGGACGGGGAAGTAGTAAGGAATACACCCTAAAAAGGGCAATGGAATGATCATTAAGGACAAGAAGACTCAAGAGACAACAACCTTAAGATAATTAGACAAGGTGAATAGTAGAGGCGAGGAAAGTAACGAACTAACCCTCATGAGGGTCATAGATTAAGCTCTAGTAAAGAAAGGAAGATGGAAATGGTACAAGGACGTACTGCTAGATTTCCCAGGAAGGGTGCATGGGAAGGCCGATATCAATTAATGTCATTTAATGATTAGATACTTCCAAGGAAGAAATGAAAAAGGAATTTTGGGAGGAAGGGAAAGAATCCTACCAAGGAAGGAAGCCTTAGAAAGGTATACGTATCCCAATTAAGAGGAAATGGAACCAACCGAAATGGAAAGAAAGATAAGCCCACAAACAAAATGCTGGTTGAGATGGAAAGATCAAGTACTAAGGAAAAGTATTCATGAGGGCCTAAGGAGTAAATTAAACCCAAGGAACGAATAGATAGCATGGTAGCATCAAAAGATGTCGTAACGAGTAGGAGTGGGTGGACTATAATAATAAGAGAATAAAAAAATAATGTATGAGGAATCTTGGAGAAGTAAGCCCTCAATTAAGAAGTAAATTAGGGAAAATGACAACTAACATTAGGATGGGTCGTGGTCCACGCTCACTTAATGTAGCCTATGGAATGGACGGATGGGCATAGTGTAGAGTATGCAAAATAAGACCAATAAACAGAAATTCCTCAAATAAGGAATGAAATAGAATTTTAAGATGAATAAGGATTTAAAGTGGGAAAATGCCTGAACATAGAAGAAGGTGTAAGGAAATGAAGGAAGAAATCTCCAAAGGATGGTAAGAAATTTGAACATGTAACTCTTAAGGTTAAAACCTCTACTTTGTGGAACATAATAGAAAATGAAACTGTAAGAAGGAAACTCACCAAACAAAACAATCAACAATTCGACCATAAAGGGATCAACTCGAAATAATGAATCGTGAAATGGTCACAACCAAGTAAGAGTGGATTAAGGACAAAGGAAAATCCTTGAGTAAAGGATGTCCCTAGGAATGAGGAAGGACCTAAGAAAGGAAGAATAACCCTTATGAAATTGTTCTAAAAATTTTAAATGGTCAAAGACATTTTCTAGAGTATGCCATGCTGTAAGGGTCATGTAACCCCAACAGCTTCGGGGAAAAATGTAACTCATGTAAGGAAGATTCAGTTGGTAAGCATGACAAAGTCAAATAAATTTTGACCAAAATTGAAATAAATGACGGACAAAGGAAGGGTCAAAAAAAGATGAAGGGATAATAACACCGAAACCGTGAAAAAATAAGTATGCAATGCTCGAAAGAACACCGAGCTAAGAGTTTCAATGATGTAGAGAATAACTAGACACGGTAACGATTGGGCATCTTGGAACTCCTGATCCGAAAATCTTAAGTAAGGACCTCAAAAGGAAAAAATCTTGCCCCAAGCAAAGGAAGATGTGAACCTAGGGAAATACCTTTGAACTCGCGAGCAAGACATACTAGTTATGATAAACTCCATGGAAGGAGTAAACAATGTAAAGGAAAGGAACTTCCTTCAGCACATAATTTAAAATGGTCTAAGTGGAAGAATGACCGAAGTGTTAACATGTTCAAGTTAACATTATGGGAAGTTTATCCCAGAGTGAAAAAATGATGATTTACTTTTAGGGACAAAACTCCTAAAAGGATGGGAGAGTTGTAAAGCCCGCCCTTTTGAGTTAAGGAAAATCAGGAAAAAGAACTGGTCAAACCGAGTGAGAAACACTAAACCAGTTCACAAACCCGACCAATTAAGAACGGGCAATTTAGAAATTTACAACTCCAGGGTGATCCAAAGGTTTCATAAAACCTTGGGAAAGAACCTTAGGACAAATTGGAAGAGAAAAACTAGACCGGTTCAGATGAACCGGATCCAACTGGATTGACCCAGTTTACGAACTAAGTCGGTTCATGAAACGAAACCGATAGAGAAAGGGCAAACCAGGAAATTTATGGATCCCAAGTGACACAAAGAGTCCCAAAAGTCATGAAAATGGACTTGAGAATGAATTAGGGATGAAAACCTAACCGGTTCAGGTGAATAGGATCCGAACCAGATTGAACCAATTTGGACCTGTTTGAACCACTATTGAACTAGATTCAAAATTCATTTTTTCTAGGTGGCTTCAAAAATTCAAATTTGAGATTTGAGGCCACCATTGGATAGAAAATGAATTTTGATAAATTTAGAAATTTTTAGATTTGAAAAATTCGGTCGAATTGGGGGTGAACCGACCGGTTTAAACTATGAACACGGTTTGCACCAGTCTGGTCCAGTTCGAAATAGTGTTGTCTTCTTCCTTCATATGATAGCACTGTTCACTCGTCAAAAAATCACGCAATGCTGGTGAAGCTAAAAAGTCTCCGGACAAGGAGTTTCAGGCAATGAATGACCGCCATTATGGTGCCAATCGGACAGCTAAGAAGTCCTCAAGCTTCCTATATAAAGAGCCCCTCCTCATTCGTCCTCTGCACACCTGAAAACTCCTTTCTCTCTCAACTTCTCCAGTTTTCGATGAATCTTGAACCAGAACTCCGACTTGGGTACTTTTCTGAGCCAAACAAGGCGAGGTCAGGTTCTATGGATTCAGGGAGAAGTCAGCCATCTCATGCCCTGACCCGATTTGGTCGAATCCCCGTGATCAACCCGCCACTCTCCCGGTTTATTAAAGGGTTTCCCCTTATCGTAAACCGTAAAGAGTAAGGCGTCTTTTAACTTGCACCTTTTTCTTGGAATAGCATAATCAAAACTGTATAAAATTTAAAACTTTACATACCTGTCTTACAAGCATCTTAGTTGACGGTCTTTAATGGGAGGCTTTCCGGGATTTCCTAAAAGGGATATAAGGGAGGGGTGAGTATGACTACTCAGTGAATGGGTTTTTAAAAGCTTTTGACTTTTAAGAAAAACATTTATATGGAGTGTGCCAGACTCCTTTGTTTTCAAAAATCCCATCATTTAAAAATTTGAATTTTTCCATTATTTCTTAGTTAACACGGTGTGTCATCACCCAACACACATCCTTCATCATGAAGGTTACACACATTTGCAAGTCAGTATCACTACTAAACCCGCTAGTGGCTTCGGAGCGACTTTTCCTACCTCCCGGATAGAAGTACGACAACTTCTACCCTGGTAATGAGTGGATGTACATGACATCCGACCCACAATCTCAAAATCACTTCTTCGTGTCCGTATGAGGACAGAAACCTCATCCTGTCCCCACCCCGGTCTCATGCGCTTGGTGCTACTCTAGATTTCGCACAGACACCTGGAACGACGAATTGCCCTTATAGCCACTAGGTCGTCCAATGCCCTTAGGACGCATCACTACCCCTCATGGGCATCTTGATGATCATGTACTCACAGTGCATGCACAAACAATGTTTTCTTATATTGCCATGTAATTTGTGGTGCCACTAGTCCAACGGCCCCAACTCTCAACTCAACCCGCAGCTGTTTGTCTTGACTAGTCTGTCGACCTATCATGTCGCACTGCCGCTAGTTGACTGAGCATGTCGATCCTATCTTGGTACCATGGCCAAATAATTCACTTATTAAGTTTTATGGCACATATATCATGTTCATTTACGAGCTCCTACTCGTGCCAACTGGCCTTGGGCCCACTGTACGAGATTTTCAAAATCGGGCATTTTGCCCCTAAGTTCCAAAACCGAGGCCCCCAGCCTATTAGAGCTATTCGAGCTCCCGTCGAGAAGGTCTCCCAAATTGTTTAAGCATTGGCACACAGTCAGGGGAGAGCACTTCCGACAAAAATAGGTTTTTACTATCCATCATACCAACCGATATAAGGACATCTCCGTTCATAACCGATGGACGGGTTTTCAACTTCCTTCGAGGAAGTCTTATCATACCAACCGGGTATGATCTACTTACAACCCGTAAATAGTTTTTCCACATAACTTTCACATCACTTTCTCTAAGTAGTGATGATTAAAATACCACTAAACAGTGGGTTTTTATATCGAGGCACTTATCATCCCCAACCGGGTATGATGTTAGTAAACCCACTCACCCGTTAATGCCGTGAATTCCACTAGACTGGTTCTTTGTATTCACGCGAGCTTGTCCTTGCTGGCGTTCCCGATATTTAACGTTCCTACACGATATGAACAACCTTGTTCATTATTAATCGGCATAACAGCCTTCATTCATTAATGAATGAGAAAACCCAAACTTTTAGTTATTTACAATTAGGTCCCTAAAGTTATTTCTCTTTAACTTTATGTCCCTAATGTCAGTTTTTCCTCAAATTGAGTCCTGTAACTTTTAAAATTTATTGTGGGACCTCAATTTATTCAATTTCACCAAAAAGGGGTTTAATTTTCCAAATTTCCAATTTGGTTCCCCAATTTTTCCAAAATTATCATTTTGCCCTTCTTTCACAAAAATGGTAAGTTTTTCCGCAAAATTTCCAAAATTCCTCAATTGGTCCTCCAACATTATTTTCATGCCTAATTGACCCTCAATTTCATAAAATTGTATTTTGGCCCCTTTGAATTTCGAAAATCCCCAAATTTTCTCCCAATTTCAACTCTTCAGCACTACCGAATTTGATTTCATCAAATTGACCGATCAAACACTTCTAATTATTGAAATTAGAGTTGACATTGAGTTCCTGTATGTTCATACGATTCTAAGAAACTTTGAATCGCAGATTTTAACGTCGGAACGAGCTCAAACGGAGCTTTGCCGAAAAACAGACTATAGAGAGAGAAAGCTTCGATTACTCACCGGTGAAGGCACGACAGTCTGAGCTTTCGATCTGAGCAGATGGGTCCCATCCTGAGGTTCATCCTAAAATCAAGTATTGTATCAATTGATGCGGAATTGGATTAGAATTTTGTCATTGAAATTCGGTCGACTCTCTCTCTAGCACCGATCGAAAATTATAAAGGGGAGCCGAATTGGCTTACCTTTCGATCTTAATTCGGCTGTGGAAAGGCTGAGAAAGTGTTGGGAGGGCTTGGTTTGGCCTGAGGAGGGCTTGAAATGGCTGATTTCAGCTTGGCCGAAATAAGGCAGCTTCGGTCCGCCGGAGTTGCTTCACTATTCCATCATGTCGGCGCTTCTCCAAAAATTCTCGGATTGACTGGAGTTTGCTATCAGATAGCTATCTTCTCCCCGGTTCTAAAGAGCCCGACCTTTGTTCAAGTCGAAGCTCTGGTTCAAGCTTTACCGAGAAATGGAGCAGTAGAGAGAGAGAGAAGTGTTCAGGTGTGAGGAGAATGAAATGGGGATGACCTCTTTATATAGTTGTAAAACCTGTATATTAAATGGGCGAGATTTATTACTAGTATTAATATTGCCATAAATTATTGGTATTAATTCCAATAATTTAATTTCAGCATTAATTCCAATAATTTAATTTCGGTATTAATTCCAATAATTTAATTTTGGTATTAAATTATTTTTATTAATTCCAATAATTAAATTTAGGTATTAAATTATTGGTATTAATTCCAATAATTAAATATATATTAATTGATGGCTATTTATGATAAACCGTTCGCATAAAAATTTTCATATTGCTTATTTTGAAGTTCTTATAGAATCTAGTTCAACTGAACCAATTTAGTTTTTATTTTCTAGTTTGTCTTAAGTTTCTTTTCCAATGTTTAATAAATCCTTTGGATCAATCGAAAGTTATAAATTTTCATATTGCTTATTTCCAAATGTAAACCGGTTTGATTTTCTTATCCGGTTTGAGAGGTTCTTTTCCTGGTTTTCCTTAACTCAAATGTGCGGGATTTACAAGCTACATGCCTATAGTCTTCATTTACTCTAAGGGCCACCGGAGAAGCGCTGATGTGATCAAATAGTGAAGCACCTCTGGTGGACCGAAGCTACCCTCTTTCGACCGAGATGAAATTGGCCAATTGAAGCCCTTCTTAGGCCAAACCAAGCCCTATTAACACCTCCATAGTCCTCTTATAGCTGAATTAGAGCTGAAAGGTAAGTCAATTCGGCTCCCCTTTATAATTTCCAGCTGGTGCTAGAGAGAGAACCGGTTGAACTTCGATGATAAAATTCCCACTCAATTTGGCATCAATTGATCCAATTCTTGATCCTAGTATGAACCGTAAGACGAGAGCTATCATCCCAAATCAAAAGCTCGGACCGTTACGCCCCCGATGGACAGCTTCCAAAGCTTTCTCTCTCTATGTCCAGTTTTCTGGTAGAGCTCCATTTGAGCTCATTCCAGCACTAAATCGTGCGATTCAAAGTGCAATTGAATCGTATGAAGGTGTAGGAAATCCAATGTAACTTCAATTTTCACAATTAAACTCATTTGGTTGGTCAATTTGATGAAATCAAATTTGGTAGAGATAGAATGTTAAATTTGGGGAAATTTTAGGAATTTCAAAAATTAGAGGGACTAAAGTGTAATTCCATAAAATTGAGGACCAATTGGGCATGATAAATATTTTGGAGGGCCAATTGGGCAATTTTTGGAATTTTTGGGGCAAAACATACCATTTTTGTAAAGTAAGGGAAATGGTAATTTTGGAAAAGTTGGGGGACCAAATTGGAAATTTGGAAAATTTAATCCCTTTTGTGAATTTAAATATATTGAGGTCATAAGATGAATTTTAAAAGGTTTGGGACTTAATTTGAGGGAAAACTAGCATTAGGGACTCAAAGTTAAAGAAAAATAACTTTAGCAACCTAATTGCAAATAAAGGAAAAGTTTAGTTTTCTCATTCATTTGTGATGAATGAGGGCAATTAGGCCAAAGAATAATGAACAAGAATGTTCTTATCGTGTAGGCACATGAAGTATCGAGAAAGCCAGCTAAGACAAGTTCAAGTAAGGACAACAACTCAACTAAGAGAAAATTCACTACATTAACAGGTGAGTGGAATTTTTATATCATACCCGGTTGGGATGATAAGTAACTTAGAAATGAAAACCCACTACTTAGTGGTATTTTAAACATCACAAATTAGAAGTGTGATGTGAAAATAACATGAAAAAACTACATACTATTTGTAAGTGGATCATACCCGATTGGTATGATGAAACTTCGTCGAATGAACTAGAAAACTCGTTCATCGGTTATGAATGGAGACATCCTCACACTTGGTTGGTATGATGAATAGTTGAAAATATATTTTTGTCGGAAGTGCTCTCCCCTGACTGTGTGCCACTGCTTAAACAATTTGGGAGATTTTCTTGACAGGAGATCGAATAACTCTGTTAGATTGGAGGCCTCGGTTTTGGAACTTGGGGTTTATTATACCCAATTTTTTAAAATCTTGAACAGTGGGCCATAGGCGAGTTGGCATGAGTAGGAGCACATAAACAAACATGAATTATATGCTATGAAAACTTGAATAATTGAATTGTTTGGTCATGGTACCAAAACAAGACCGACATACTTAGTCAACTAGCGGCAATACGACATGACAAGTCTTCGCACTAGTCAAGACAAACAGCTGCAGGTTGAGTTGAGGGTCAAGGCCATTGGAACAGTGGTGCCACAGATTATATGGTATGATGTGAAAATACTGATTGTGCATGCATTGTGTTTACAGGACCTTCAAGATGCCCAAGAGGGGTAGTGATGCGTCCTAGGGCCCTTAACGTCCTAGTGGGTATAAGGGCAGTTCATCGTACCAGGTGACCATGAGAAGCTCGATGTAGATTCAAGCGCACAAGACCAGTGTGGGAACGGGATGAGGTCTCTATCCTCATACGGACACGAAGAATTGTTACGGGATTGAGGGTCGGATGTCGCGAATATTCACTCATTCTCAGGGTAGTAGTGGACAGCTTCTATCTAGGTAGCCGGTAATGTCACTCCGACGCCACAAGTGGGTTTAGTAGACGTACTGTCCTACGCTTGTGTGTTTGACCTTCATGATAAAGGATGTGTGTTGGGTGATGACATGCCATGATTAATAAGGAATGGTGATAAAAAAACCAGAATTTCAAATAAAAAGATTTTTGAAAGAGAATAAGGAGTCTATCACACTCCAAATCAAATATTTTTCCTAAAATGATAAATTTTGCAAAATCATTCACTGAGTCGTTGTACTCACCCCCTCCCTTATACCCCTTCTAGGTAAACCCGGAAAGCCTACCCTAAAGACTACCAAGTAATACGCCTGTAAGACAAGTATCTTTAGTTAAAATTTTATGTAGTTTTGATTTATGTTATTACAAGAAAGGTGCAGGTTTAAAGGATGCCTTACTTTTTATGGTTTATAACAAGGGGAAACCTTAAATAAACTGGGAGAGTGGCGGGTTGATCACGGGGATTTGACCAAACCAGGTCGGTGCATGACTGAAGTCATCTGCTCACACGCACGTGAGTTGTTATTTGTATCAATTCTGCTATTAGTATTCAGAGAAACTCTAGGGGAGTTAATAAAAAAACTATCAAAGTGTCGAGAGCACACGGTAACAGGTTTGAGTAAAAGCCTAAATAGATGGATGATATTGTTGGAAAAAAAACAATGACTCATATTATTTTATTTGATTTATAGGTTGCACCCAACGGTATTAAACTAATACTTAAAAGGAAATAGATATTATAAGTTAATAGTAATGGATTTGGTACAGTAAGTATTATGAGTCGATAAAGGGTTGAACCAATATATATTTAAAAATCATAACTTGATATTTGTGGAATATTTCCAATTTTATAAATTCATAACATTTCACTATTTTTTTAAATTTAGGGATCATATTCTCAATACACGCTCTCACGTGTAACTATATATGTGAACCCCGTCCTTTGATAATAAGAAAAACCAAGAAAAGAACCGGTCATTTCCAAAGAGAAAACCTAGTTGGTTTATAAAACTGAAACCAATAGAGAAAGAGCAAACTGGAAAATTTATGGATACTGAGTGATCTAAATAGTCACAAAAGTTATGAGAAAGGATTTTAGGGTGAATTGGAGATGAAAACAAAATCGGTTCAAGTGAACCGGACCTGAACCGGTTTGAACTACTATTGAACTGGTTCTTAAATTCATTTTTCTAAGTGGCTTAGAAAATTCAAATTGGAGAATTGAGGCCACCATTTGATAGATAATGAATTTAGATAATTTTACAAATTTTTAATTTTTAAAAACTCGGTCAAATCGGGCCTGAACTAGTCGGTTTAAGCGTTGAACCCAGTTTGGAATAGTGTCGTCTTCTTCCTTCATATGACAGCATTGTTCACTCGTTAGAAAATCAAGCAACACCGACGAATATGAAAAGACTTCGGCCAGTAATTTTTTGGTAATGAATGATTGCCATTAAGCTGCCAATAAGACGGCCAAGAAGGCCCCAAGCTTTCTATATCCCCTCCTCATTCATCCTCCTCAAACCTAAAAACTCCACTCTCTCCCTACTGCTCCATTTTCTGATGAAACTCGAACCAGAACTCCAACTTGTGCATTTTTCTAAGCCAAAGAAGGTGTGGTCGGGTTCTTTAGATTCGAGGAGAAGTCAGCTACACGATGGTAGCCTTCATTTGCTTCGAGGATCACCGAAGAAACGTCGGCGTGATAGAACACTAAAGTAGCTCTAGCGGACCGAAGCTGCCTTGTTTCAACCGAGCTAAAAATGGCCAATTTGAGCCCTTCTCAGGCCAAACCAAGCCCTACCAAAACTTCCACAGCCCTCATACAGTTGAATTAGAACAAAATAGGTCGACCGACCAGTCGAGACAAACAGCTGCAAGTCGAGTTGAAGGTCGGGGTCGTTGGACCAATGGCACCAAAGATTAAATGGCTTATGAGAAAAACTATTGCTTTTGCATGCACTGAGGTACAGGACCTTCAAGACATATAAGAGGGGTAGTGATGCATCCTAGGGGCTACTAGACAACATGGTGGAGATAAGAGCAATTTTTCGTGCCAGCAGTTAGGGAAGCTCGACCTAGCTTCATGCGCACGAGACCAGGTTGGGGTCGGCTCGAGGTCTCTGTCCTCATACGGACACAAAATTTTCTTCGGGATTGAGGGTCGGATGTCACGTACATGCACTCATTCTCAGGGTAGAAGTGAATGGGCTTCTATCTAGGTGGTCGGTAAAGTCGCTCCGATGCCACAAGTGGGTGTAGTGGACGGGCTACCCTACGAATGTGTGATCCCTTCATAATGAAGGGCGTGTGTTGATTTTTAAACATGTCAACTGTGGTTAAATGAGAAATAATGGTTTTGAAAACCAAGGAATTAGGGAAATGGTTTAAAGAAAATAAGGAGTCTGGCACACTCCAACTCAAACTATTTTTCTAAAAGTCAAGTTTTAAACACCCATTCACTAAGTTGTTGTACTCACCCCTTCCCTTATACCCATTTTCAGGTAACCAAGGGAAAAGACTATCTAAAGAGCTACAGTTAGCTACACCTGCAAGTTAGGTATGAAAATTTAAAATTTCATGCAGTTTTGATTAATGTTATTCCAGGAAAGGTACCGGTTTAAAGGACATCTTACTCCTCATGGTTTAAAGAAGGGGAAAACCCTTAATAAGTAAGAAGAGTGGCGGGTTGCTCACGGGGATCCGATCAAACCGGGTCGGGGCATGACAACTTGAGTGTTATCAAAGCCTATTTCTTCGAATACATTATTAAGACTAGAGAATATAGTAACTAATAGAAATGATTTTAAAATTTTCATAATGGCTCCCAAGAAAAGGAACCAAGAAAACTATAGTCGTAGTCTCCAACACTGCCCAACCACCCCTACCTGTGGAAACTCCCAAAGGAGCCCAGAGAACCCCTACTAGACTTAGCTCAAAACACTAGAGGTTTTACAAGGAGTTCACCCATGTATTTGGCAACTTAACCTCGTCCCTAAGGTAGGCACCAATTCTCGGGTTGAACTAGAGGAAGTACAATCTCATCCTACTCCTAGTAGCCATCCCCCTCCAGTAGACATTCCTAATAATCTCAAGACTCTTCCTCAACTAGGGTGTAAGCCTTTCCTCAGAGAGAAAGATGCTGGTGATGCCATGGATTGGTTGGCAAATGTAAAGAAGCTGATGGGAATCATCAGGATACCACTATAGGACATGGTCATCCTGACAGAATTCTTCCTGGAGGGAAGTGCCAAAAGATAGTGGGACAATGTTCGAAACCTACATACCTCTACCCCCACCTAGGAGCAATTTGAGGAGAAGTACTCAGAAGAGTACCTGGCCCCTCATTTGATTAATGAGAAGAAGCAAGAGTTCATCCAACTTAGGCAATGGCTTAACTTCATATCAGAGTATGAAACAAAATTCAACGAGTTAAGACCCTTTGCTCCTGACCTGGCTGGACCAGTAGACATATGCCAACGGTTCGTGAACGGTCGCAATATGGACATACGAGATTGTATGGGAGTACTAGGATACCCCCACGGACATGGTGGCGGTAATCAGTATGGCTCATGAGTGCGAGCAACTGTGCAGACTCGACGCCATCGGATGGAGCAAATGACCCGGAAGGAGGATATGGGTCAAAACCGTCGTGGAGGACGGAAGGGGCATAATGGTCCAAAATTGAGAAATAGAATGGTATTTCAAAAGAAAAAGGACATGCCACCACCTCCCCAAAGATTAATCCCCACCTTGCCCCAAGGAAACCCTCGATGTCCTAGGTGCTAAAGGCACCACGAGAGAGCATGCTTGACCTACTTTGCATGCGGACAAGTGGGACACTTTGCAAAGGAATACCTCACTCTCAAGGAGAACAAGTAAAGGAATACACTTGGACCACCCCAAGGGAATCCCAGGCCAGACGCTACAGCCCGAGTACCAACTAAGGTATACAACCTTACTCAGGAAAAGGCTAGGAAAGACCCTAGTACTGTAGCAGGTACATCCCAAAATCCTCCCAACTAGTTCAAGAAAATCTTGTAATTGAAATTTTTATTTAATGAAGAAATCCTTTCCTCTAAAAATATATGTTTCTTCAAATTAGGGTATGTGCAATTATGGGAACAACCAGTCTATGCCCTCTTCGACTCAGGAACGGAGAGATCCTTCATCAAATAAGACTTGATTCCAAGTTTACCACTAGAACTCACTCCTCTAAGACAAAGTTTCAACATCCTCACACCCTTAGGAGAAGGGTTAAATAAGAACAAACAATTAAAGGGATATGAGATATAGATTGAGGGAATCAAACTTGAAGCGGATTTGATTCCATTGCCCCTTAAGGAAGTAGAAGTAATCCTTGGAATGGATTGGTTAAGTAACCATGAGGCTAGGATGGACTATGGGAAGAAGACAGTGACCTTCCACACTCCCAAGACAAATGGATTAAAATTCCAAGGAGACCGAAGAAAGGGTGAAGTACAGATGGTGTCCCATCTAAAGGCATAAAAGATGATACAAAAAGGTTGTACGGCTTTCCTGGCCCTGGCCATGGTCATCAACAAAGAGTCAGAGGAGAAGAGACTCAAAGATATTCTGGTCGTCAAACACTATCCAAAATATTTCTGGAAGAACTGCCTGGGTTACTCCAAGTCGGCAAGTGGAGTTCACCATATAAATTATCCCAGGAACAAACCCCATATCCCAAGCCCCTTATCGCATGGCTCTAGCGGAATTGAAGGAATTAATGTAGCAATTGGACGAACTATTGGAGAAGGATTTTATACGTCCTAGCCAGTCTTCATGGGGTGCACCCATCCTATTCGTAAAGAAAAAGGATGGAAGCATGAGACTATGCATAAACTATAGGAAGTTGAACTAGGTCACCATTAGGAACAAATACCCCCTTTCGTGGATTGATGACCTATTCGACCAATTAAAAGTAGCAGCTTACTTCTCCAAAATAGACCTTCAGTCAGGCTATCACCAACTCAGGATCCGAGAGGAGGACATTCTCAAGACTACATTCCGATCCCGAAACGAACATTACGAGTTAAGAGTGATGCCATTCAGATTAACGAATGCCCCTATAGCCTTCACGGATTTAATAAACTGTGTGTTCCAACCACACTTGGACAAGCTTGTCATAGTATTCATAGATGATATTCTTATATACTCATGAACTAGGTTAGAGCATGAAGAACATTTGGCAATCACCTTGGAGATATTGATGGAAAACCACTTATATGCGAAATACACCAAGTGTGAGTTATGGTTGTAAGAGGTTGGATTCTTAGGACATATAATGTCCAAGGATGGAGTTAAGATGGATCCAGCAAAGATGGAAGCCATATCCAATTGGAAGGCACCCAAGAATCCTTCAGAAATACAAAGTTTCTTAGGCCTGGCAGGATATTACAGACGGTTTGTGCAAGACTTTTCTAAGATAGCAGCCCCTCTGACTCGGCTCACTAGGAAAGGAGTTGAGAATTTAAGGGATGAAATTTGTGAGAAGTCTTTCTTGGAGTTGAAGACTCGATTAACAATCATACCAGTACTCTCCCTTCCTGACCCAAGTGTGGGAGAGTACACTGTCTATAGTGATACATTCGGACAAGGACTCATATGTGTACTAATACAACAAGGGAAAGTTATCACTTATGCCTCACGACAACTTAAGATACATGAGAGAAACTACTCAACCCACGATCTGGAATTAGCTGCAATAGTGTTTATCTTAAAATTTTAGAGACACTACCTCTACGGGATTAAGTGTAGAATATATATTAATCACAAGAGTCTTAAGTATTTCCTAACTTATAAAGAGTTAAATCTCCACCAGATGAGATGGTTGGAATTGGTGAAAGACAATGATCTTGTAATAGAGTATCACCCTAGAAAGGCAAATGTGGTGGCAGATGCCTTAAGTCACAAATATCAAACTGAGGCGGCGCAAATAAAGACGAGTTACATACCCTTGTTGCAATAGTTGGGGAAAATGGAGGTGGACCTAAGGATGGACAAGCAAGAGAGGTGCTTGTTGGCCAATGTGGTGGTGAGGCCCAGTCTAACTAAGCATATTAAGGCTCAACAAAAGGCGGATAATGAACTCCAATCTTATTTGGATACGATTAACAAAGAAACAAAACCGGACTACGAGCTGCGATCTGATGGAGTGCTAACCTACAAGGGTAGGGTATGTGTGCCTCAAGATAAGGAGTTTAAGTGGTTAATTCTGGAAGAGGCACACGATTTGGTGTATGCAATGCATTTGGGCGGTACCAAGATGTTCTGCACCCTCAAACAAGTATATTGGTGGAAGTGAATGAAGAGGGACATTGTGGAATACATAGCCCAATGCTTGTCTTGATAATAAATAAAGGCTAAACATCAAAAACCATCAGGACTATTACAACCCTTACCAATTCAGGAATGAAAATGAGAGCACATTACCATGGACTTTGTCATAGGGCTACCTGTGACAAGGAAGGGTCAAGACGCAATTTGGGTCATCGTGGATAGGTTGACCAAATCTGCTCATTTCCTCCCTATAAGAGTGACGGATACAGTGGAACAACTGGTCGTCTTTTACATGAGGGAAATAGTATGACTCCATGGTGTCCCAATGAGTATAGTATCAGACAGAGACCCCAGATTTACTTTAAGGTTCTGGCCAAACTTACAAAGTGCCATGGGAACTAAGCTTCAAATGAGCACGATGTTTCATCCTCAGACCAATGGACAGTCTAAGCGAACAATTCAGACCTTGGAGGACATGCTAAGGGCATGCATACTAACCATGAACAGAGGTTGGGAGGAATACTTGTGCCTAATGGAGTTTACTTACAATAATATCTATTAGGCCAGTATTGAGATGGCTCCTTATGAGGCCCTTTATGGACGACCATGTCGTACCCCATTATTTTGGGAAGAAGTGGAGGAAAGGAAGCTAGAAAGGGCAGAACTAATCGAAGATGCCACAGAAAAGATCAAGTTAATTAGGAGTTGCCTTAAGGTCGCTCAAGATAGGCAAAAGAGTTATGCTGACCATCAGAGGAAAGATCTAGAGTTTGAGGTGAGAGATCAAGTATTTCTAAAGGTATCCCCATGGAGGGGAATACTTAGGTTTTAACAATGGGGAAAATTGAAACCGAGGTATATTAGTCCTTATCCCATTATCCAAAGGATAGAACCGGTGGCCTATAAATTGGAACTACCTCCAGACCTATAGAGAATACACGATGTATTACACATTTCGATACTTTAGAAGTATCAGCCTGATCCGAGCCATGTGTTGGAAAGACCTCCACCAGAATTGGAAGAGAACTTGACCTATCAAACAGAACTGGTACGAATCCTCGACCGGAGGGACAAGAATTTGAGGAATAAGAAAATTCATATAGTCAAGGTCCTTTGGCAAAATGGACCCGTGCAAGAAGAGACATGGAGAATAGAAAGTGTAATGAGGGAAGGTTACCCTCAATTATTTAACATGTAACTATTTTGAGGATAAAACCCTAAAAGAAGGGGAGAGTTGTAAACCCCATCCTTTGGTAATAAGAAAAACCGGGAAAAGAACCAGTCATTTCCAAAGAGAAAATCGAGTCGGTTTATAAAACCGAAACCGATAGAGAAAGGTCAAACCATGAAATTTATGGATCTCGAGTGACCTAAAGAGTCACAAAAGTCATGAGAAAGGACTTTAGAGTTAATTGGAGGTGAAAACCAAACCGGTTCAAGTGAACCGAACCTGAACCAATTTGAACCACTATTCAATTGTTTCCTAAATTCATTTTTTTAGGTGGCTTAGAAAATTCAAATTGTAGAATTGAGGCGATCATTTAATAGAGAATGAATTTAAATGAATTTACAAATTTTTAATTTTGAAAAACTTGGACGAATCAGGCCTGAATCGGCCGATTTAAGCATTGAACCCGGATTGGACTGGTCCGGTCTGGTTCAGAACAATATCGTCTTCTTCCTTCAGATGACAGTACTATTCACTCGCTGGAAAATCGAGCAGCGCCGATGAAGATGAAAAGTCTTCGGCCAGGGAGTTTCAAGCAATGCATGACCACAATTAAGACGTCAATCGGACGGCCAAGAAGTCCCCGAGCTTCCTATATAAAAGGCCCCTCCTCATTCATCCTCCCCACACCTAAAAACTCCACTCTCTCCATACTGCTCTATTTTTTGATGAAGCTCAAACCAAAGCTCTGACTTGGACATTTTTTTAAGCCAAACAAGGCGTGGTAGGGTCCTTTAGATTTGGGGAGAAGTCAGCTACACGATGATAGCCTCCATCTACTCTGAGGATCACCGGAGAAATGTCGACGTGATAGAACACTAAAGTAGCTCCGGCGGACCGAAGATGTCATGTTGCGGCCAAGCTGAAAATGGCCAATTCCAGCCCTTCTCAGGCCAAACCAAGCCCTCCCAACACTTCCACAGCCCTCATACAGTTGAATTAGCACGGAAAGGTAAGCCAATTTGGCTTCCCTTAGTAATTTTCTATTAGTATTAGAGAAAGAGCTAGCAAAACTTCACTGACCAAATTCTCCATCAATTTGACATGAGTTGATGTGATTCTTGATCCTATGAGGAACCTCAAGACAAGAGCTACCTTCCTAGATCGAAAGCTCAAACCGTCGCGCCCCCGACGATAAGCTTTCGAAGCTCTCTCTCTACATCTAGTTTTCCGGCGAAGCTCCATTTGAGCTCGTTCTGACATCAATTTATGCGATTCAAAGTGCAATTAAATCTTATGAATGTGTAGAAACTCAAATCCACCTTCAATTTTAATAATTAACTTCGATTGATCAGTTAATTTGATAAAATCAAATTCGGTCAGGTTGAAAGGTTGAAATTGAGGAAATTTTGGGAATTTCAAAATTTTGAGGGACTAAAATGTAATTTCCTAAAATTGAGGGTCAATTAGGCATGGAAAAGATATTGGAGGACCAATTGGTAAATTATTGGAATTATTTGGGTCAATTTTACCATTTTTATTAAGTAGGGACAAAATGGTAATTTTGGAAAAGTTGGGGACCAAATTAGAAATTTAGGAAACTTGAAGCCCTTTTCGTAAATTTGAATAAATTGAGGTACCAAAATAAATTTTTGAAGTTTTGGGACTCAATTTGAAAAAAAAATTGACATTAAGGACCTAAAGATAAAGAAAAAGAACTTTAGGAACCTAATTACAAATAATTGAAAAGTTTGGGTATTTCATCTATTTATGATGAATGAAGGTTGTTAGGCCAAAAGATAATGAATAATGATGTTCATATCATGTAGGAACACAAAGCACCGAGAACGCCAACCAAGACAAGCTCGAGTAGAGGCAAAAAGTCGGTTGAAAGGAATTCATTGCATTCACGAGTGAGTGAAAAATATATTTTTGTCAGAAGTGTTCCCCTGACTGTGTGCCACTGCTTAAACCTTATGGGAGACATTCTTGACAGGAGTTCGAATAGCTCAGATAGGTCGAAAGCTTCAGTTTTGGAACTTGAGGGCTAAAATACCTAATTTTGAAAATCTCGTACAATGAGCCTAAGGCGAGTTGGCACGAGCAGGAGCTCATAAACAAACATGAGATTAAGCCATGAAAACTTTAATGAATGATGTGTTTGGCCATGGTACCAAGACAGGACTGACATACTTGATGGACTGGTGGCAGTGCGACAACACAACTCGATGGACCAATCGAGACAAATAACTACAAGTCGAGTTGAGGGTCGGGGCCGTTGGACTAATGACACCAAAGATTAAATGACTTATGACTAAAACTATTGTTTTTTGCATGCACTGAGGTACGGTACCTTCAAGACACCCAAGAAGGGTAGTGATACGTCCTAGGGGCTACTGGACGACATGGTGAAGATAAGGGTAGTTTGTCGTGCCAGTAGTCAGGGAAGCTCGACATAACTTCATGTGCACGAGACCGGGGTGGGGTCGGGATGAAGTCTCTGTACTCATACGGACACGGAGTTTTCTTTTAGGATTGAGGGTCAGATGTCGCGTACATCCACTCATTCTCAGGGTAGAAGTGGATGGGCTTCTATATAGGTGGCCGGTAAAGTTGCTCCAACACCACAAGTGAGTGCAGTGGATGGGCTTTTATCTAGGTGGCCGGTAAAGTCGCTTCGACGCCACAAATGAGTGCAGTGGACGGGCTGCCTTGTAAATGTATGATACCTTCATGATGAAGGGCATGTGTTGATTGTTAAACACACTGACTGTAGTTAAATGTGTAATAATAGTTTTAAAAACCAAGGAATTGAGAAAATAGTTTTAAGAAAATAAGTAAACTCGCACACTCCAACTCAAACTATTTTTCTTAAAGTCAAGTTTTAAACACTTATTCACTGAGTCGTTAAACTCACCCCTTCCCTTATACCCCTTTTCAGGTAACCAAGGAAAAATGCTACATAAACACCTATAGTTAGCTGCACCTGCAAGTCAAGTATAAAAGTTTAAAATTTTATGCAATTTTGATTAATGTTATTCCAGGAAAGGTACAGATTTAAAGGACGTCTTACTACTCACGGTTTAAAGAAGGGGAAAACCCTTAATAAGCCGAGAGAGTGATGTGTTGCTCACGGGAATCCGACCAAATCGGATTAGAGCGTAATAATATATATTTGACATGTGTAATTTTTAAACTGTTTCTCAACAACTGTTTATTATAAGTTGTGTATAATTATTTTGATATTGAATGAGTGAAACAACAACTAGGTATTTCTTTCCTTTATAATTGGATATGCCATCAGATGTGTTTACAATTTCGGATAGGCTACGGATTCGAATCCATTAGCTATTATACTATTTATAAATTTAAAATAAGTAAGAATAAAATATTGAAAAATAAAATTAGTATATCATACGTATGTGTTGGTTTATTATAGAAATAAAAAATATTATAATATAATTTTATTAACTATCTAAATTAATATTATAATAATATATCAAATATAATTAATAATGTAACTTAATGGGTTGGTTTATTATGATTTATCTTGCATAATAATCCAAGATAAAATTTTCCATTTTTATTTATAATATTTTTTATATGGGAGCCACATGTTCTACAAAATAAATGAAACGTAATAAGTTGATACACATGTGCACTATCTTGAGTTATGAATTGAACAATAATAATTTAATTTTAGTCTATATATGGGTTATTAGGTTGATGGATATATCTCAATTTTGGGATTTATACTAATAAAAAATAAAAATTATTATTAATTTATAAAAAAAAATATATGAGCTATTTATAATCTAAATTTTACACCTTATTACAGTCAATTGTATTAAATCACACTTCAAATATATCTGAAAATCCAACTTTAATTAGAAGAAAAATAGTCTGAAAATCCAACTTTAATTAGAAGAAAAATAGTCTGCTTATAGACAAATTGTAATAGCCCTAAAAAACCATACTAATGTTAAAGTGTATAAATATGGCAACAAGAGAAATGATGAGACTTAAATAATAAAAAATGAAGTGTATTAACAATAAAATATTAAAAATGGTGAGTTCTTCCCTTTTTACTTCTAAATAGTAAAAATGAATAGAATAAATAAATAATTAAATATTTAAAAAATATTATAAGATAAATCAAAATTACAAATTTTTCCATTTTTAGGAGTATCATTATATCTATATACCCATTTACTATTTTTCCCAATAATCCGTATAAATATCTATTTACATGGTAAAATTTTAAGTATTTTGTAAAATATGATTTATAAATTGTTGAACAAACATTTTATTTAAATTTTATAATTTATAATTAGTATAAAATTTTTAAATTTATAAATAAATATTTTTTTTTATTTTTTTTAATATTTGATAATATTTCCAACATGAGAAACTTTATATTTACAATTATATGAATTTATTATAATTTTTACGATATTGAACGAGTATTAATAAAAATTTTGAGTTTAATATTTTTTTTCTTCATATTAAATGAAGAATCAAATTTCTATTTTTGGGTCAGATAAGAGTACTAATTCATTGGTTATAATATAATATGAAAAAATATTATATCAAATAAGTGATTAAATATATATTTATTTAAAATTTAAAGTGATTAAACATATATAATTTTAAAATGTGTATAATATTGTCCATAATACTCTCATATTTGATTTCATTTTCTATAAAATTTTAAATTAACTATATTTTTTTTTAGAAGTTGATGATTACACGTGCTAATCAATCAATGGAAAAGTCAATGAAATTGATATACTTTATTGTTCTATAAAATAGGAGTAAATTTTGAGCTGCCCAAGAAGTTCGCACCTTATGGCCATGGATTCAAAGTAGTGAAGTTAAAAATTCAGGTGTGGTTAAAGTTTTTTATAATATGATCTCGAATTTAGAATATTTGGATTTGAGATTAGCGTTCATGTTGTTAGATTCGAAACCCATTTGAGTTTGGGTTCAGTAAATATAAACTTATATGTACTCGAGTTTAAATACCTATCCAACTTGAATTATACTGTTCGGTACAACCATTAAAATTAAATATAAAATTGAAATTTTATAAATAAATAATTTTAATTTCAAATTCGAATTCGAATTTAAATGAATAAAAATACAATCCAAACTCGTATAAAAGAAATTCAAACTCACTTAAATTAAATATAACACAATTAAATTCAAAATATCTAAACGGCCTAAATGTTGCAATTGTACCCGAACCTGATTCAAAATAATGTAACTTTGAGTATAAAATGTGGTAATCCTTCATTCCGTCCATCTGTGGAGTATAATATTCCAATTTTAAGCCGCAGCTAATAAGACATTGTTTGCTATCGCTTTTATTATCTTATCCTCCCAGTCAAGTGACGATTAGTGTTCTTCCTAGACGAAATGACGGATGCCAATGTGAGATAGTGACATGTATGCTATGTATTAGGAGAATCTCAAAGACTTTTCTTTTCTATATTTTATTATTATATTAAATTTATTTTAAAATAACCTTATGAAGAACACTCTCACCTCATGCTTTACATAGAAGAAGGTAATGGACGTGAATTTCAACAGCTATCTAATATAAATGAATAATTGAATATTATTTATATTAAGAGTATAATTCATACTAATAATAAATAATAAATATTATGAATTTATATATATATAATATTTATTACTATTTAATTTAAACTTTTATTTGAAAATATATTTTATAAGAGATAATGATCAAACAATACAGTATATGTATGTTAGGCAACATGTAATAATTAGTCTAATTATAAATTAATAAAAATTAATTATTTGTAAAAGATTTATTTGTGATTTATATCACTTATAAAATATTAAATGTAAATTGATATATCACATATATTAGCAATATATTAAAGTAATATTAAAATTAACAAATAATTATTGCTTATTTTAATAGCTATATATTGTGACAATTAAGTTATACATCACAATTAAGACTAATATAAATGAAATAAAAAAATTTTAATTAAATATTAATAAACAAAAAAAGACTTGTATAAACATTAAATTCAAAATATAATTTAAATACTAAAAATGGCATTTTAAAATAAATAAATATGAAAATAAGGTTATTTTTATTAGTTTATTCATATATATAATTGATATTGAAAAATACTTTTACTAAATATATAAGTTATAAAGATTATAAACTAAAGATAAGAATTATATATTAAAATGAGACAAAAATGATATCATATAATATAATATAATATAATTTTATAATAAAATGTGATTTATATTATATTCAAATTATAAACTATAGTTATATATTATAATATATATATATATAGATAATATGGTTATTATTATTTTTGTTACTTAAATAATATATTGTGAATATTGGTTTAAAAATTAATTAAGAATGATAAGAAAAAAATTGTATTTAAAATATATTACCTATTATTTCTCAATTTTTAATAAAATTTTGAATATAATATATAAAATTGCTTAATAATACAATCATAAATTTGTTTAAAAAATTTATTAAGATAAATAAAAAAATTGATTGGGATAATTATGGTTGATGGAACAAAATATAACTACTAATTCAATTAATTAAAATGAATAAAAAATAGATTATTATAAAATTTTAGTTCAAAATATAATTATTTTTAAATATTTATAATTTAACTTATCGCCTAAAGTTTTGCAATCATATATATATATATAATAAATGTTATTTCTTTCATTGACGAATGGAGCAATCGAAGAAAATAAGTTAAAAGTAGAATAAGATTACAAACACAAATGAATAGCTAATAAGATCTTAATATTATAATTTAAATTTGAATTTCAAGTGTAATATTTATTAACATAATAAATATTTTAAAAGATTATAGAATAAAATAATAAATTTTTAAATATGTATAAAATAATATATTAAAGTTAGAATATTTATTATTTTAGATATCTCTAAATAAATATATAACAAATATCTTAAAAATATTTTTTATATTAATATTGAGCAGTTAGCATTTCAATCATAATATTTTATTTATTTATTTATAAAATAGTTAATATTTATAAGTGTTTATAAAATACTAACTTCATTTTTTATTTCAATGTTATTGTTACATTTATATTTTCTTTTTTTTAGATAACTTTTGAATTTATCAGAATTTTATTTATGGTATTCAAATAATTAAACTTACTATCAAAGTTTTCTAATAGATTTTCTTAGAAAAATTTGGTGTGGTGTATAATTTTATCTATACCTTATTTTTTAATCGAATAAGTTATATTCTATTCTTTTTTTTATGTTGTAAAAGTGTTGAAATATATTTCATATTTGGTGTACGATATTATCAAAATATTGGCAGATTCGTATCAATTGGTATTAGAGCACATTATTGTACGGCAACTTCTATACTATCCTTTCCAATTTCGTTCTATTTTTCTTATCAACATATTTCTATTAGTATAAAAAATTATAAAAAAAATATTTTTTCTCCTATTTAATTATATTTTCATTACCTTCTTTCTAATTCTAGTCTCTATAAAAAAAACAAATCTCATCTTTTTTATCTACTTTCATTATATTAAAAAAAACTAAAAAAGGAAACAAAATCTAAAAAATTATGTTAAATAAAAAGTAAAAAAATAAAAAAAATTGTGAAAAAAGAAGTAAAAAAAGGCGTGCAAAAAAGTTAAAAGAACAAGAAAAAGGAAAAAATTATTTAAAAAAAGCATAAAAAGTTTTAAAAAATAAAAAATCACAAAATTCTATACTCAGTATCTTTTTCATTCTACTCCATTAAATTTTTATTATTTTTTTCTAAATCACTTTGATTATCTTCATATATCACGCTTAAATTCTTTTTAGAATTGATTTTTTAAACTTTTTTTATTTGTGTTGATTGTTACTCAAGTCGAACTTTTTCATGAAAATAATTTGTTCTTAAGTTCAATTGAAATTGAAAGAAGGCATATGAGTGGGAAAATGCAAGAGTGTTTTAAATCTATAAGAAAAGGTCATTTGAGTATGAAACAAGAGTGTTTGAGAGAAACATGTGAGTGAGAGTTGCGAGGTTCTTTTTTTTATAACCATTGGCAGGATAAAAAGTACCAACAACGAGAAAACACATGGAAAGAAGATAGTTGCTCTCATCCCATTCAAAACCTACAATCGAAAGCAATGATGAAACAAGTGGTGATGTTTGGATTTACGCCACTTTACACATGAATGGATCGCTTGGAGAAAGGTGTGAGACGTCACTCGCATCAACATACTCTCATTGAACAACAACCTTAGGGCTTTCAATCTAGGTGTTTCAATACACAAGAACTCGAGGAGTTTGATGATCTCCAAGTTAATTGTGATAGTGATAGGCATGATTTCATCAATCAATATACTCCAAGTAAAAGGTCATGGATTGATGACATCTTGGACAACCAACGTGAGAATCTATTTCATACTTGTTATTCTATGAAAAATAAGATTTGTTCTATTATCATGGATGGGAAAAGTTACACTAATATTGCTAGTATCGAGCTTGTGGAGAAGTTGGCATTACCTACACTAAAGCATCCAAAGCCTTATCTAATTTAAAGATCGAATAATCAACACAAACTCGAGGTAACCAAGCAAGTGTTAGTTTTATTCTCTATTAAGAAATGTAAGGATGAGATATTATATGATGTGGTACCAATGCATGCATGTCATATTCTATTGGGACAACCTTGAAGTTTAATCATCAAGTTACACATGATAGATTAACAAATAATTACTCATTTGTGATGAATAATAGACTGATATTTCTTGTACCTTTGACTCTACAACAAATATGTGAGTATCAATTGAAAAGGAAAAAGGCAAATGAAAAGAAAATAGCAGAAAAACAAGAAGAGATAAAAGTCATAATTGAAAAAAAGATAAAAAAAGGTAAAATTGAAAAAGAAGAGAGAGAAATAAGAGTTGAAACAAAAAAGAGAAAAGTCAAAATTAAAAAAGAAAAGAAAAAGGTCATAATTAAAAAGAAAGAGAGCAAAAATAATTTTTTTACAAGAAAAAGTGAGATTAATATAAATTTACATGTCCTTACAATACTTATGTAGAATGATATATTTTTAAATACTAAACCCATTATCGGATATTTGCCGAGCAATATTATATCTTTTTTACAGGTATTCAAGCATGTCAATTCTAAGAAGATAACTAGTGGTTTACCACTAACTTAACGAATCAAGCATCAAATTCAACACCAAGTCCATGTGTTTGTGCAGTGTTTGTGCAAATACACAAAAGTGTAAAATTTGGCCAATGTGTATTGATTATCGAACTATCAATAATATCACGGTAATGTAACCTCATTCTATTCTTTATTTAGATAATATTATTGATGATTTGTATTAATCTTATTTGATTTCAAAAATAAAACTTAATAGTAAATATAATAAAATTTAAATTAAAGATAAATATAAATTGAAAATTATATTAAAAACAAAATGGTTTTTATAAATGGTTAATTATGATTTTTTATTTAACTAATACAACTAATATTTCTATGAGATTATGGAATTATTTATTACATGCTTTTATTGAAAAGTTTATTAATGTATATTTTAATAATATATAATATTTCCTTACATGAATATTAAGAATATTTAAAATTTTCCTTAAATATTTTTAGAAAATATGTGTTATTTTCTAATTTTAGTAAAGGTATATATTATTGGAATAATATTATATTTACTAAATATATTACAAGTTTTGAAGGGATTGTCATTCAAAAGGAAATTAAAGACAATTCAATATTGGTTAACACCTTATTTGGTAAGTGAGATGAGAAGTTTTCTTAGATTAACTTATTTTTATATGAACTATATTCCTAAATTTAATAGTTGTCATATACCTCTCACTATGTTTTTAGAAAAAAAAAAGTTATTTTATTTAAATTGTGTGATATGCAAGAAAATACGTATGAACTAAATAGATTCACATTACTTGTATTACACAATTTCACTAAATTGTTCAAAAGTAATTATGAAGTATGAGAAATATGCATTGGAGATGTATTGATTATATATTTAGTAAAAAGTAGAGCGAAGGTTAATACAGGTTGAAAAAGTGTTATGCCAAGTGTGTGGTTTTTATCAAAACTTTTCCATATTTGATCAAATATAGACAAGGTATAAAATATATAGTTGTCGATGCACTATCACGAAATTACGCTATATTTATAATACTTGATAGTAAAATTATTTATTTTTATTATATAATGAAATTATATGCAAATAATCTTAATTTCTATAAAGTGATTGTAAGTTGTAAAAAGGATGTGTTTGGTTTATTTGTAAAAAGGAAGTTTTACTTGTAAAATTGGTTTATTTCTCCGAAAAATAAATTATTCATCTCTCAATTTTATTTGTGTAAGTTACTTGTTAAGAAATCATATGTATTAGAACTTATTGGACAATATATCATAGCTAAGATTTTTGTAATATTGCAAGAGTGTTCTTTGGGTCCATATATGAGAAACTTTTGTTTTCATTTCATTACATGTAAATAGGCTAATTTTAACTAACAATTCCATATTTTGTATATTACTATTTCAATTAATAGAGTAATTACTTTGATTGATATTATGTAAACCCCACACTTTTGAGTTAAGGAAAACCGGGAAAAGAACCGGCCAAACCGAGTAAAAAAAATCGAGCCGGTTTATAAACCCGATCATATGGGAACAAGCAATTTAGAAATTTACAACTTCCGGGTGATCCAAAGGGTTCATTAAACCTTGGAAAATAAAGTTAAGACAAAATAAAAGATAAAAACCAAATTAGTTCAGGTGAACGAGATTGCATAAGAATGTTGAAGTTAAGCATGCTTGTTCGAGAGTAGTGTGAGGATGGGTGACCTCATGGGAAGTATGATTTTTTTGTAACCCGAAATTTCGGTCAAAAAATGTACGCCTTATCATAAATGGCCATGAATTTATTTATATATATATTTAATTATTATAATTAATACCAATAATTTAATACCTAAATTAAATTATTGGAATTAATATAAATAATTTAATACCGAAATTAAATTATTGAAATTAATACCAATAATTTATGTCAATATTAATACTAGTAATAAATCTCTCCCATTTAATATATGGTTTTACACCTATATAAAGACGTCATCCCCATTCATTCTCCTCACACCTGAACACTTCTCTCTCTCTCTCTCTACTGCTCTATTTTCCAGTGAAGCTCAAACCAGAGTTTTGACTTAAACATTTTTCTTAACCTCGAAAGGAGAGGTCGAGCTCTTTAGAACCGGGGAGAAGACAGCTATCTGATAGCAAACTCCAGTCAATCCGATAATTGTTGGAGAAGCGCCGACATGATGGAATAGTGAAGTAGCTCCGGCGGACCGAAGCTGCCCTATTTCGTCCAATCTTAAATCGGCCATTTCAAGCCCTCCTCAGGCCAAACCAAGCCCTCCCAACACTTACTCAGCCTTTCCACGGCCGAATTAGGACCGAAAGTTAAGCCAATTAAGCTCCCCTTTACAATTTTTGATTAGTGCTAAAGAGAGAGTCGACCGAATTTCAATAACGAAATTCTAATCCAATTTCGCATCAATTGATGTGATTCTTGATTTTAGGATGAACCTCAGGACGAGAGCTATCTACCCAGATTGAAAGCTCGGACCGTCGTGCCTTCACCGGTGAGAAATCGAAGCTTTCTATCTTTACAGTCTGTTTTCCAGCAAAGCTCCGTTTGAGCACATTCTGACATTAAAATTAGTGATTCAAAGTTTCTTAGAATTGTATGAACATGCAGGAACTCAATTTCAACTCCAATTTCAACAATTAGAAGTGTTTGATTGGTCAATTTGATGAAATCAAATTCGGTAGTGTTAAAGAGTTGAAATTGGGGAAAAAAATTGGGGATTTTCGAAATTCAAATTGGCCAAAAATGCAATTTTATGAAATTGAGAGTCAATTGGGCATGAAAATAATGTTGGAGGATCAATTGAGGAAATTTGGAATTTTGGGGGCAAAACTTACCATTTTTGTAAAGGAAGAGCAAAATGGTAATTTTGGAAAAATTGGGGGACCAAATTAGAAATTTGGGAAATTAAACCCCTTTTTGGTGAAATTGAATAAATTGAAGTCCCAAGATAAATTTTAAAAGTTATGGGACTCAATTTGAGGAAAATTTGAGATTTGGGAATTAAAGTTAAAGAGAAATAACTTTAGGGACCTAATTACAAATAACTAAAAGTTTGGGTTTTCTCATTCATTGGAAATGAATGAAGGCTATTATGTTGAGTAATAATGAACAAGGATGTTCATATCGTGTAGGAACACGAAATACCAGGAACGCTATCATGGACGAGCTCGCGTGAATACAAAGAACCGGTTAAGTGGAATTCACTACGTTAACGGGTGAATGGGTTTACTAACATCATACTCGGTTGGGATGATGAGCAAAACTTAAAGATAAAAACCACTTACCGGTTGTGAGTGAAATTTTTATGTCATACTCGGTAGGGAATGATAAGTACCTCGGTATAAAAACCCACTATTTAGTGGTATTTTAATCATCACCACTTAGAGAAAGTGATGTGAAAATTATGCGAAAAAACTATTTATCGGTTGTAAGTAGATCATACTCGATTGGTATGATGAGACTTCCTCGAAGGAAGTTGAAAACCCGTCCATCGGTTATGAACGGAGATGTCCTTATACCGGTTGGTATAATGGACAGTGAAAACCTATTTTGTCGGAAGTGTTCTCCCCTAACTGTGTGTCAATGCTTAAACTATTTGGGAGACCTTCTTGACGGGAGCTCGAATAGCTCTTATAGGTCGGGGGCCTCGATTTTGGAACTTGTGGGCTAGAATGCCCAGTTTTTTGAAAATCTCGTACAGTGGGCCCAAGGCCAGTTGGCACGAGCAGGAGCTCGTAAACGAACATGATATATGTGACATAAAACTTAATAAGTGAATTGTTTGGCCATGGTACTAAGATAGGATCGACATACTCAGTCAACTAGCGCTAGTGCAACATGACAGGTCGACGGACCAATCAAGACAAACAACTGTAGGTTGAGTTGAGAGTCGGGGCTATTGGACCAGTGGCACCACATATTATATGGCTTGATAAGAAAACATTGTTTGTGCATGCACTGTGAGTACAGGATCATCAAGACGCCCATGAGGGGTAGTGATGCGTCTTAAGGGCACTGGACGACCTGGTGGCTATAAGGGCAGTTCGTCGTTCCAGGTGTCTATGCGAAATCGGGAGTAGCACCAAGCGCATGAGACCGGGGTGGGGACAGGATGAGGTTTTTGTCCTCATACAGACACGAAGAAGTGATTTCAGGATTGTGGGTCTGATGTTACGTACACCCACTCATTCCCAGGGTAGAAGTGGTCGTGCTTCTATCCGGGTGGCAGGAAAAGTTGCTCCGAAGCCACTAGCGGGTTCAGTAGTGATACTGACTTGCGAGTGTATGTAACCTTCATGATGAAGGATGTATGTTGGGTGATGACACATCGTGGTAACTAAGAAATAATGGAAAAACCCAAATTTTGAAATGAAGGAATTTTTGAAAAGAAAGAAGTCTGGCACACTCAATATAAATATTTTTTTTTGTCAAAAGATTTGAATCTCATTCACTGAGTAGTCGTACTCACCCCCTCCCTTATATCCCTTTTAGGAAATCCCGGAAAGCCTACCCTTAAAGACCGTCAACTAAGATGCCTGTAAGACAGGTATGTAAATTTTTAAATTTCATACAATTTTGATTATGCTATTCCAGGAAAAGGTGCAGGTTAAAGGACGCCTTACTCTTTACAGTTTACAATAAGGAGGAACCCTTTAATAAACCGGGAGAGTGGCGGGTTGATCACGGGGATCCGACCAAACTGGGTCGGGGCGTGACATATTCTTATGGAATTTATTTATGGATTACTGTGGATTAAGAAGAGAATATATTTTATATTTATCATAGTTAAACAATTCTTAAAATTAACATATCTAATTCAATATCATAAAACTAAAAGTGCGTCAAATGTTGTTTATTTATTATTTAGAGAAGTTATTATATTGCATTATATTTGTAAAATTATTGAAGGTAATTATGATTATAAATTCTTTAGTTACTTTTGAAATATTTTGTGAAATAAATTAAAAATAAAACTTCTATTTTCAACTGAATATTTACATGATATTAAGTTTACATATAATGAATATATTCCTTTTACGATTAGGTTTTCATTATTTAAAGTTGTTTATTATTTTAATACATTACCTCATTTAGATTTAATATTATTTATTATTAGTGAGTTAGTAAATTTAGATCAGAAGAGTAAAACTGAGTTTCTGAAACAAACTCATAAGACAAATATGTATATAAACCAACAGACTCAATTATATGAAAATAAAGTCAATCAAAGTTTTAAGAAGATAGTTTTTATCTAGGAATTTGGGTTAAATTCATTCTTAAAATAGACATATCAATTGTAGTGCTTAAACTAATAAATAATACACACATGCAAATATTATATAGTAAGTATAAGGTTAATTATAATTTTAATATTCCTAATTTAATATTTTTTATATAAGTGACAAGTAGATTGAAGATTTGAGAACAAATAATATTTAAGAGTGGAGAATGATGTGAATCAAATTAGGCATGCTGTAATTCAACAGTAAGGGCTAAAATATTTGAAAAAGTATTGAATTGGCTGATAGTAGCAATTGAAGAAAAACAATTTGAAGAACAAAATAAGAGTTTAATAAAATATCAAGCCCAAAAAAAAAGTATAATAAGATATCAATAAGATAATTCAAATTTAAATTTCAAGTAAGAGATTTATAAACATAATAAATTTTATAGAAGATTATAGAATAAAATAATATATTTTTAAATATGTTTAAAATAATATATTAATTTAGAATATTTATTATCTTAGATATCTATAAATAAATATATAACAAATATTTTAGAAATATTTTTTATATAAATAGTTAGTGATTTGCATATCAACTATAATATTTTATTTACTTATTTATAAAATAGCTAATATTTATGCCTATAAAAAGCTAACTTTAAAATACTGTAATGGAGGATTTTTTATTTCATTGTTATTGTAAAGTTTATGTATTTTTTATATTTTTAGAGAAATTTTGAACTTATTGCATTTTTTATTTCATTGTTATTGTAAGGTTTATGTATTTTTTATATTTTTAGAGAAATTTTGAACTTATTAAATTTTTATTTGTAGTGTTCAAATAATCATACTTATTATCAATATTTTCTAAAATTTATTATTATAGTAATTTGGTATGGTGTATATTTCTATCTATACCTTATTTTTCAATCAAATAAAATATATTTTATTTTTTTTAATTGCATCCTAAAATTATTTAGGTCTAAATTTTGAATTAATATAGTGAAGACATTTTTAATAAAAGATTATATGTTATCATAAGTAAATAAAAATAATATATGTGTAATTATTTCATCATATATTAATTTTAGATTATTTTTTAAAAAATAAGTTAAAATATTATTAAATACTTAATTTTTAAATTAAAAAAAAAAGAATAAGAAAATATTTAGAGTATAAATTGCTTTTTAAATTAATTTAAATAAAAATAAAGTTTAATTAGAATTAAATATTTAATTCAAATTATGATTATTTATGTTAGATTATATGTTATCATATATAATTAAAAATATTATATTAATAATTACATTATTACATTTTTAGTAAAAATATATTTTTGAAATATATCTTTAACAAATATTTTAGACAATATTATATTTTGTATTTATTTGTAAAATATAATTGTATTGAATATTAAATGTTTATAGAAATAATATAGTTTTGTAATAATATAATATAAGAAAACATATTATTTACTATATATATTTTTATTTTTTTATATTCAAATTATATATTATAAATATTTAATATAATAAATATTTTTCTATAATACGAAGAAGAGAGTGAGTGGGCTTTTTCTTTGATATGAATCTTTTGTGTAAATGGATAATTCAACTTCTATTAGAAGTGAAGAGAGTGAGTGGGTTTTTTCTTTCATAATTCCAACTTCTATAAGAAGTGACCCTCTTTTGCTTTTCTATTTAATTGATTATTTACTTATATTATTAGTATAAAACTAGATTCGAATTTCGAGTTTATTATTGTACTAATAGTCGCGTAATATACGGGTTTTGAATTTAACATATATTATATTAATGAACAATTTCTTTTTATATTATTAAAGCTGGAAGGCAGGTAAGAAAGAACAAAATGCAAGTGTTGTACATCACCCTTTTTTTTAGACAAACCTTCTTAATAGAGAATTATTTAATACATGTCTCAACTTTAAAGAAGCCACAACTGGTACTACAACACACAAATACAAAAGGTAGAAACATGCATACAGTAAATACATCACTCCCTTCACACCGTAACTAGATAGAAGACTGACCCATCATACTCAGAATACAAGTAAAAGGGTGGAATATGATCACTATGATCTTATGGCAAAACATGTCCATATAAGGTAAGGTGTTGGATCAACCCAGACTTCCACAGAGATCACCTTCAAAAATTCCATCTTCATAGTGATCACAGTTGTATACCGGGTTCCCCGCATCCTCCCATGCTCCTAGGGCAGATAATTCCGAGCAGGCTCCTATATCATTCTGCCTATAAGATTGGATGAGGTCAGGTCCAATCTTATCTGCACCATCTTGTTCACCGTTGAAGCCTTGGTTAAGGAAACCTGGCTGCGGCTGCTCTGCCATCAGCAGCAGCTGTTCCAATAATGCTATGTCCCATTGGTTCGTGGTCCATGATCCTTCGAGAGAAAGTGAGCATTCCTGAACAAAGAAATTATCATTTTATAGTCAAAATTTTCAATCAATACGAAAAAAGTCTCAGCATTTAGTCAGTTACTAATATCACCTCCAATTTTGATCCTAGAGTTTTGGTCCCCTCACACATCAAAAAAGGAGTAACACTGCTACCATCACCTAAATTGTCTCCGTTGAAAGTGGTATCACTCTGACTTGACTGCTGGTTCTCTCCACCTCCGACTTTCTTTCTCTGCTTCTTCTCCATGTACAGAAAGAAAGAGAAGAGTTAATTACATATAGGGAAGCAGTAAAAAAAAAAGGACAGGAACTCATTACCGGGCATGTGAGCCATTCATCAACATCTGTTTCATTTAGGTGGTACTCGTGCATGGCAAAATCTGTCTCACGGGAATTTTTCTGATTTCCTTCATAGTAGATAAAGAATTTCTTGGTCCTGATAATCTCTCCATTATTCTCATCCTTCATGGCTCACTTCTTACTGGTCTCTTTCCAGTATCCGCCACCAGCCTTCCTCTAACTGCAAGTCTTCTTGGAAGTTCCATAATTAACATCCGTCTCTCCCCGGGACACAAGAAGAAACCTTCCGAGTTTGTGGATTTTATGCATGATTTTTCTACAAGTAGTAAAGTGAGCTGAATGTCGATGACAACTGTGGATTAACAGAGGTATGGATGTGTTCAAAAAAGACAACTAGTAACTACCATTGTAGATGACAAGCAAGTCGCTGGGATGGTAGTTGTAAACGTTCACCTCGGGCGCCACGCATATACCCCTATCATCAATCTATAGGAACTTATTCTTTATGTAATGGTTACGCTCTCGGGCAGTTGGGTGAAACCTCAATTCAGGTATATTCAAGTTCATCATGGAGATTGATCTGTGATCAGAACAGGGAAGAAGATGAAGAACAAGACCCTCCACTATTTTTCTACAAGTGAAAGTAATGCGATGAAGAGAGTGAGTGGGCTTTTTTTTTTCATATGAAATTTCGGTGTGAATGGATGATTCCAACTTCTATTAGAAGTCACCTTTTTGCTTTTATATTTAATTGATTCTTTACTTATATGATTGCCCAATACCCCGAGATGTTTAAGAAGGCGATTTACATACATTAGGTATTTTTAGAGAATATATGAATTTATAAAAGTGTGTTTCATGTCCTACATTAATCAATATGGTTCAAGTTCGCAATGTTCAATTCTAATTAAAATTTATTTTTATTCAAATTAATTAAGCAATTTATATTTTAGTTTGAATGGAGTGATTACCATAGATTTGGAGGGTAAGTGATTAGTAGTGGAAATTAATGGGTGGATTTGGAGTAGTTAAAATTTTTTAATAATTACAATTTATTAATAAAAAAATTATAAATATAAATTTATCATTTTAATTAAATTAAATAATTTATTTTTTATTATATATAATTAAATTATATTAAAAATATTTTATATAATATTTTTTATTTATAATATTTGTATTATATATAATTTTATATAAAATATTATTAATATATAAATCTATTTAAAGTATATAAAAATAAAAATAAATAAATAAATAATATAAACCATAAATAATAGTATTAAAATAATTTAATAAATAATAAAATATCTCCAAATATTCACTTTTTTATTTATTATATCATAGTGTGAAGGGAAGTGTTGTATAGATTATAAAGTATTTTAAATGGAAGGTTGTTCTATCAATAATAATTATTTCAATCAATTTTTTTCTTTTTTAATAAATTTTAAACAAATTTATAATTGTATTATTAAGCAATTTTCAAGAAGTTGGAGACTCATCACCCAATCTTTTCTGTCCCTTGCCATGGCATGTTCAGGGGCAGTACCTCATTTCATACACAAGGAAACAACTCAATGTTTTATGGGGGCTTACTTAATGAAGACTTACCTAAATATTCCTCTTCTTGATTTTAAAATGCAGCCATAGTTGAAGTTTCTTTGTGAAAATCTTGGCATCAACTTCTTGGCAATGAAAGGGGGATAAGATAATGCAAAAAAAAAAAAAAGCAAAGGCTGATGTGACCCCACATATGAAATCAGCAAGTGGACCACTTTCATGTAAAAGCAATGGGAAAAGGCTCTTTGATTTGCAGCAGTAGAAGCTATCAACGTGTAATGACACTAACATGGAGATTGTCCAGCAACAACATGACCCTCCCGTGACCTACAAGCCATCTCATAACAGGGAAATGGAAGAGACGAGATGGACATGGATGTTTCTGATGTTTTTGCATTCTACTATTATCCACACTCTTTTCTTCTTCCATCTCTTTTCTACCTAAGCTTCTATAGGGCTGGCTGTGCAGTAGTGGAGGGGAGAGTTTCCACCAAGGGTCCTTGTAGAATCCACCACACCTACTGAAGCTCTTCTCAAGATAAGACCATGGTTTCATATTGTTCTGGACAATACTGAAATTTAATACATCGTTATATTGGAGCCTCCAAAAGTTGCAAAAACTTCAACTACACAAGCAAATAATATTGATAATAAATGATTGAAGAGAAGATGCTTCTAAGAGGCTGAAACTTGAAGATATAATTTTTTTTTTTATTGCAGAGCAAGCTTGATGAAAAGATGCTCTGAAGTAAGATCACAAAGATGGACATCATTAATCTTGGGTTGAATCAAGCTAAACAAGATCAAAATAAGGGTGGTTTTTACTAAAAATTACAAAGGGCACCTTCTCCTCACCTCTAGGCATGGTCTACTCTATGAGCTGCCATTTTCAAATACACAGAGATTGTATAGGTCCTTTTACGGTTTGGTGGTAACCACTCCTTATGAGTGGTGTAATATGTAGTTAACTCGTGTTACATACTTACAAATTACCTGTTAACTAGCTAGGCTTAACTTCAAGATCACAAACACCATCTCACTGAAAGAAAACACGCTTAAAAAAAGTCAGAATCCTGCAAAAAGGAAAGGCTGAGTGACACTATCACACAAGCTTAATGGCCATGACTATAATCTTTCTAGTGTCATTATCAACCATGGTTCATTGCTGACCTTACTATTGCTCCTCTATCAGGTAATTGCAACCAACACCCAATCTACAGCTTTCTGGGACCAAACAACCGTAATTAGCACCAAGCCATGTTGTACCAAAGAATAGTTTATTTACTGATCCCTACAAACAAGAAAAAAGTTACTAATTTCACCCTGCCCTATTAACATTGGGCCTCTTTTCAGATTTTCATAATCTAAGTCTTTCCTGACAGCAGGAGTTCAATATGGATTCATAGTGGCATATATTTAAAAAGAGGTTTTACCGAAGTCAGGAATTGATCGAGAAAAGTTGATGCAGAGTAACAGACCTCCGATTAAGAAGATCTGCTTGTTAGTCTTCTTAACAGGAGCGAATCCCTACATTAGATTGATGTTGAAGCGAGGAGCTGCAAATCGCCACCTCTCAATATGAGTTAAATAAGCAGAAACAAACAAGCCGTAGAAAGAGATATAACAGACGCCATGGATAACATACAAGAAGCACTAACAACCGGAGAAGACACACAGCCGTACCAAATCCGATTAAGCAGCAGGAGGCAAATGCAAACCAGAAAAAGAAACCGATCCATGAAGAACTCGTCAATCATCACTTGGAAAATTGCATCAACATATACCCGTGGAGAAGCCGGCCCGATACATCTTTTCAAGTGATATTGACGAGTGCTTCATAGAACGATTTGTAGACTCAAGCTCACAATCAAGCAAACCAACCATTCCTTCTCCCAGTAGACGGCCGCGGTAAAGAAGATAATGGCAACGATTGCCCAATATTTATAATGGCAATATAGGGAATTAGGGTTTGTCAGATGCTTATACAGAGTTACTCAAAAGTAAATAATATAAACTGGGAACGAAATTTGACCATCTTTCAATCTCAAAAGCTTACCGCTGAAAAATCAACAGCAGAAAAAAGGAACTGGTACTCAGTAATCTTCTTCTCTTATCCCAAGGGTGAACACCCTATGACATAAAATTTATGAAAGAAAGTGAAATATTAGGAACAATTCTAATGCTGACGCCATTGTTGCCCAATGTTACACGTAGTGGCAGCATATATGAGAATGAATATAATAAATGGGGCATAAGACATAATAAACCAAGGCATGCAGACCAACTCCAAACATCCAAGGAAAGAAATCATCAATGACAGGGAAGTAATTATCATAGTCATAAATTTGTCATTTCACCATTCTCTAGTGCCATAATAAGAAAGAATAAATGGCTTTCATCACCTAATTTGAACTTCTTCCCAGGCACGAATATCAAGTTTGATAATATTATCGAGAACAAAATAACTACTAAGCTATATTTCTATTTAATTGCTGAATTATTCCTATTTTTTAATAAAATTATCATTTTATCCATTTTTATAACTTAGGTTTTCAAATTTCTTAAATTCTATTTTTTTTTATTTAATTTTATAATTTTTTTTAATTAAATTTAAAATATTATATTGTCCCAATATATTAAGATGACATAAATACTATTATTTACACTTTAGTTATCAACTTTATTTTTAATACAAATAATTATCTAGATTTTTTAAATTAAACAAACATAGTTCATTAATTTTATTAAACTTTTTAATTAGCTCTAAAACTTTATTTAATACCTTAGCAATAATATAAAACTCATTTACAATTAGATTTTATAATTTTTAAATATTTGTATTTTAGTTTCATATCTTTTACCTATAACAAAAATATCTTTAAAAATTATAAAAATTAAGTGTTAAAGGTCTCATATTCTCTTTGTATCTAAATTTATAACTTATACAATATTTATTTTAGTTAATTCGATCGCTTAATTTAATTTGTGAAACTTAAAAAATTACAATGAAAACTAGCAATAAAATAGATTTATTAAAATTTTCTAAACTTACTAATTCGAGTTTGTCGAAATTAGCCTATTAAATAATTGTTGCGTTTCAAGTTATTCAATAATTTATAACATTTTTATCTATTCATATAACTATTTTTTCATTACATAACTTGTAGATATGTAAATAAATTAATTTTTCTAATAGTGAGTTAAATTATTTGTCCGAATTTATCGAGTAAAAACAATCTATTCGGATATGGGTTCGGTTGAGGTAGATTACACGCACGCGACCGTGCATATGTGTGCTCAATGCTATATTTCGACACGATAGCGAACCGGTTTATAGTAAATTTCTCAATCGATTTTATTAGTTTTAGCACTATTTATTTTTTCCAAAAAATAAATAAGAAAATAAAAATAATTAAAAATTTTATATATTCCATTTAAGTAAAACAAAAAATCACTCAATTTCAATACATAAATCACACTAAAAAATTTAGAGTTTTATAATTATCTATAGTTTGAACTCGGTTCATTCCGATTTTTTCTAATTTACTCTTATAAATATTTTTCTACTTTTAATTTAATTATATATTTATTAATAATTTAATCTATAAGAATTAATTATTTATAATTTATATCACTTATCAAATATCAAATGTGAATTAATATATCACATATATATTAGCAATGTATTAAAGTAATATTCAAAGTAATAAATAATTATTGCTTATTTTAATAGTTATATATTGTCACAATTAAGTTATGTACAAACTTAGATAAATGAAATAACAATTTGATAATTAAATCTTAATAAATAAAAAAAACTTATATAAATACTAAATTATACTGTTTTAAAATTTAAAACACAATTCAAATACTAAAAAAATGAAATTTTAAAATAAGTAAATATCAAAATAAGGTTATTTTTATTAGTTTATGCATATATATCATTAATAGTGAAAAATACTTTTACTAAAGCTATAAAGATTATAATCTAAAGATAAGAATTATATATTAAAGTAAAACAAAAATTATGTCATATAAGATAATATAATTTAATTTATATTATATTCAATATTTATATATTATAATGTATGTAGATAATATGGTTATTATTATTTTAGTTACTTGACTATTGAGTAAAAAAAATAATTAAGACTAATAAGATAAAAATTTTGTATTTGAAATATATTATCTACTGTTTCTTAATTTTTAATGAAATTTTGAATATAATATATAAAATTGCTTAATAATACAATTATAAATTTGTTTAAAATTTATTAAAAAAGAAAAAAATTGATTGAAATAATTATTATTGATAGAACAACCTTCCATTTAAAATACTTTATAATCTATACAACACTTCCCTTCACACTATGATATAATAAATAAAAAAGTGAATATTTGGAGATATTTTATTATTTATTAAATTATTTTAATACTATTATTTATGGTTTATATTATTTATTTATTTTTATTTTTATACACTTTAAATAGATTTATATATTAATAATATTTTATATAAAATTATATATAATACAAATATTATAAATAAAAAATATTATATAAAATATTTTTAATATAATTTAATTATATATAATAAAAAAATAAATTATTTAATTTAATTAAAATGATAAATTTATATTTATAATTTTTTTATTAATAAATTGTAATTATTAAAAAATTTTAACTACTCCAAATCCACCCATTAATTTCCACTACTAATCACTTACCCTCCAAATCTATGGTAATCACTCCATTCAAACTAAAATATAAATTGCTTAATTAATTTGAATAAAAATAAATTTTAATTAGAATTGAACATTGCGAACTTGAACCATATTGATTAATGTAGGACATGAAACACACTTTTATAAATTCATATATTCTCTAAAAATACCTAATGTATGTAAATCGCCTTCTTAAACATCTCGGGGTATTGGGCAATCATATAAGTAAAGAATCAATTAAATATAAAAGCAAAAAGGTGACTTCTAATAGAAGTTGGAATCATCCATTCACACCGAAATTTCATATGAAAAAAAAAGCCCACTCACTCTCTTCATCGCATTACTTTCACTTGTAGAAAAATAGTGGAGGGTCTTGTTCTTCATCTTCTTCCCTGTTCTGATCACAGATCAATCTCCATGATGAACTTGAATATACCTGAATTGAGGTTTCACCCAACTGCCCGAGAGCGTAACCATTACATAAAGAATAAGTTCCTATAGATTGATGATAGGGGTATATGCGTGGCGCCCGAGGTGAACGTTTACAACTACCATCCCAGCGACTTGCTTGTCATCTACAATGGTAGTTACTAGTTGTCTTTTTTGAACACATCCATACCTCTGTTAATCCACAGTTGTCATCGACATTCAGCTCACTTTACTACTTGTAGAAAAATCATGCATAAAATCCACAAACTCGGAAGGTTTCTTCTTGTGTCCCGGGGAGAGACGGATGTTAATTATGGAACTTCCAAGAAGACTTGCAGTTAGAGGAAGGCTGGTGGCGGATACTGGAAAGAGACCAGTAAGAAGTGAGCCATGAAGGATGAGAATAATGGAGAGATTATCAGGACCAAGAAATTCTTTATCTACTATGAAGGAAATCAGAAAAATTCCCGTGAGACAGATTTTGCCATGCACGAGTACCACCTAAATGAAACAGATGTTGATGAATGGCTCACATGCCCGGTAATGAGTTCCTGTCCTTTTTTTTTTACTGCTTCCCTATATGTAATTAACTCTTCTCTTTCTTTCTGTACATGGAGAAGAAGCAGAGAAAGAAAGTCGGAGGTGGAGAGAACCAGCAGTCAAGTCAGAGTGATACCACTTTCAACGGAGACAATTTAGGTGATGGTAGCAGTGTTACTCCTTTTTTGATGTGTGAGGGGACCAAAACTCTAGGATCAAAATTGGAGGTGATATTAGTAACTGACTAAATGCTGAGACTTTTTTCGTATTGATTGAAAATTTTGACTATAAAATGATAATTTCTTTGTTCAGGAATGCTCACTTTCTCTCGAAGGATCATGGACCACGAACCAATGGGACATAGCATTATTGGAACAGCTGCTGCTGATGGCAGAGCAGCCGCAGCCAGGTTTCCTTAACCAAGGCTTCAACGGTGAACAAGATGGTGCAGATAAGATTGGACCTGACCTCATCCAATCTTATAGGCAGAATGATATAGGAGCCTGCTCGGAATTATCTGCCCTAGGAGCATGGGAGGATGCGGGGAACCCGGTATACAACTGTGATCACTATGAAGATGGAATTTTTGAAGGTGATCTCTGTGGAAGTCTGGGTTGATCCAACACCTTACCTTATATGGACATGTTTTGCCATAAGATCATAGTGATCATATTCCACCCTTTTACTTGTATTCTGAGTATGATGGGTCAGTCTTCTATCTAGTTACGGTGTGAAGTGAGTGATGTATTTACTGTATGCATGTTTCTACCTTTTGTATTTGTGTGTTGTAGTACCAGTTGTGGCTTCTTTAAAGTTGAGGCATGTATTAAATAATTCTCTATTAAGAAGGTTGGTCTAAAAAAAAGGGTGATGTACAACACTTGCATTTTGTTCTTTCTTACCTGCCTTCCAGCTTTAATAATATAAAAAGAAATTGTTCATTAATATAATATATGTTAAATTCAAAACCCGTATATTACGCGACTATTAGTACAATAATAAACTCGAAATTCGAATCTAGTTTTATACTAATAATATAAGTAAATAATCAATTAAATAGAAAAGCAAAAGAGGGTCCCTTCTTATAGAAGTTGGAATTATGAAAGAAAAAACCCACTCACTCTCTTCACTTCTAATAGAAGTTGAATTATCCATTTACACAAAAGATTCATATCAAAGAAAAAGCCCACTCACTCTCTTCTTCGTATTATAGAAAAATATTTATTATATTAAATATTTATAATATATAATTTGAATATAAAAAAATAAAAATATATATAGTAAATATATAATCTTTATAGCTTATATATTTAGTATAAGTATTTTTCAGTATCAATAATATATATGAATAAACTAATAAAAATAACTTATTTTGATATTTATTTATTTTAAAATTCCATTTTTTAGTATTTGAATTGTATTTTGAATTTAGTGTTTATATAAGTCTTTTTTTGTTTATTAATATTTAATTAACAAATTGTTATTTCATTTATATTAGTCTTGATTGTGATAACTTAATTGTAATAATATATAGCTATTAAAATAAACAATAATTATTTGTTAATTTTAATATTACTTTAATATATTGCTAATATATGTGATATATCAATTTACATTTAATATTTTACAAGTGATATAAATCACAAATAAATTTTTTACAAATAATTAATTTTTATTAATTTATATATTTTATAATTAAATTATTAATAAAAATATAATTAAACTAAAAGTAAAAAATATTTACACATAAATTTAGTTATAACACAGGTATTTATATCTTAATTAAAATTTAATATTATTAAATATTAATATAAAAATTAATGAAAAAAGGTGAAAATATTTTAAACCAATCAAAGTAAGTGGAAATATAGCTTTTTTAATAATATAAGTAAAGAATTAATTAAATAAAAAGGAAAAAAAGGATGACACTTGTAATAGAAGTTAGAATTATGGTACAGAAGCTCTTTATATGAAAAAAAAAGTTGGTTGACTTGCAAAAAAAAACGTTATGAGCTCTTTTTTTCCCTTTTCTTCTCTAACCTAATCACATACCAATAATCATAAAAAATGGAATCACAAGAACTTGTTTGACATACATTGGCAGTTATTAGTGAATAATGGTGGTATCCTTTTTTTTTTACCATAATTAACACTCATTTATTCAAACTATTTAGCATACATACTACATGGGGAAAGTGGTATGAGGTTTGTCTTATAGTTAGAAAAAAGTGGTTTGACTTATATTTAGGAAAAAAAAGGTATGTTATTAGTGTTTACTTTTTTTTTCTTAAGGGTGTGAGGTTATTTACCTACCGGTATTCGTACGTAAATAAATAAATAATAAAATAGTGATATTTATAAAATATTATTTAAAATTAATTATAAATATATTATTTAAATATCTTAAAATATCTAATAAAAATCACGTAGTATCATATTTTCTCTATAAGTAAAGTAGTAAAGAAAATATATAGAATGTTTGAATAAACTATTTATAATTAAAAATTAATCATAATTATCTCAATACGAGAATTATCCAATTTCACTATAATGCAAGTGGATTTTGATTAAATAATAAAAGTACCATCGACTACAGGTACTACTACCATCAACATGGAGAAAGACAGCGTTAATAGTTTACTATCAGTGACATAATATGTCAAATCGACTATAGTGCATAAAAATCTAAAATATTTGACAACTACACAAATTGCTCTAATAGATAAACGCGACTATAATTTATTCATTGGAGTACAAATATAAAATTAAATAAAATTTTTATGAATACTAATTGAAAGTTATCTCGATGGAATATACTAATTGAACAACTATGAAATATAGTATAAGGAGAATAAAAGTATTTACATTAATATATTAAAATTTATACAAAAAGTGTACTAACAACTTTTTAATTAATAAAAATTTAATTTTATCGTTTTATATATTTTACCAAAATTTGTTAGCTACGTATATTATTATTATTATATAATTTGAAAATAATAGTATCACTAGTAAAATTTGAAAATAAGGTAATATTATTAATTAAATATCTAAAATCATAGAAAATTATTTAATTATAGTAAGAAAATTATTAAATTATTTTAGTATAGAAGAATGAGAATCCATTATTAATACAAGCTAAAAGGAAGATGAATCATTAATTCTCGTATCATGGAATACATAGGCTGTGATAATGTGAATTGAAAAATGAAAGTAAAAAGAATTATAATAAATGTAAATTGTATTTTATTACTTTGTTTTAGTATTATGCATTATCATTTATAAACTAGTTATATTAATAAATAAATATAATTAATAATAATAAAATAAAATAAATATTATTAATTAGAATCAATATTTATATTACTTTGATTTTTAATTTTTCAATAATTTAATCTTATTTTACTAAGATTTCTTGTATTTCGATACGAATTAATATTATCTTATTCTGTTGTTAAAATTACGTTAATATTAAGTTAACTTGAAATAATATAAGTATTATAAAAAATTTTAATAAAGTTTTAGAGATTTATTTTATATTTATTCTAATATTTATTTGTACATATTCGTCTTTTATTAATTTTTTATATTCCTAAAATTTTTTCTTAACCCTTTCATTCATTTTTTTTAAATTGTGAATAATTTTTTTTGTAGATAGTTATTCTAATTTTCCTAAAAATTCATGAGCAAAAAATAATGAGTTATTTTAGTCAATGACTGAAAACTTTGAAGAAAATACACATTGTAGTTGCAAACTTAGAAACAATTTACATAATAGAATCAAAGTGTATTACTTGATCATAAGCATAACTATCATGGAATTTAAGCATTTTAAAATTATACCAAATACTACATTAATAGAATCTAGAAAACGTGTAATTAATTTATGTTTAATATTTAGTGTGGTAATCTATGTTATCATTATAAAATAATACTATAATAATATTAAGTATGGATCAAATTGAGAATTAGAGTTGGAAGTAGATCTGAGGCGGAAGGTACAAGATTGAAGAGACTATGTACTCAAATTTTTTTATTAATTATCAATTTTTTCCATATCTCTTGCACTACCATTTGTTGAAGAGATTATGTATTCAAATTTTTTTATTAATTATCAATTTTTTCCATATCTCTTGCACTACCATTTGTTAATTCACAGCGTGTAATAACTGTGCTATGTATAAAATAGCTAAATCAGCTTGTAAAGAAATAAATCAAATGTAAAAAATTGATGAATATTTTATTTATATGTTATAATTTTTAATTTGATCATTTTAAAATAAAAAAAGACTCATATTAGTCATATATATATATATATATAATATGTTATACCTATATAATATTTTATGTATAGTCAAGTTTAAAAAGAGACATTTTTTAAAAGTTTTGCATTTCATGTGGTATAATCTGTTTTTAAGAATGGAAAAATGTATGATTTATCTTATAATTTAAGTTTTGTGACATTTAAATTTCATATATTTGAAAGTATTTTTTGTGATTTTATAAATCCACTAAACTCTCACAACGAAATTTCTCTACCCATATATACTCTAATACATGATATGATTAATACAAATATATCAATATCTATCTATCTCAATCCACTCAATTTAATTTTTAGGTAATTTTTTAAAGTTATATATGTTTAAAAATATATTTAAAAAAATTGACATTTTCAATTCTATATCTTTAAAAATAAATTTTTATCTATATATTTGAAAAAAAAAATGATATACTTTATATCACCCATCAGTGTTTTTTATATATGAAATATTATACCTTTTATCAAATATATAATACTTAACAAAATTAATTATAAATATATAAAATTAAAAATACTACTTTTAAATAATAATATATATAATTCTTAGAAATCAATTATTAAATATATAGAATAAATGCGTAAATCAAGTGAAAGAAGTGGGATAACAACTTGTGAAAATTACAACTTCACATGTTTAGTTAAAACATGTCATCGTGATTAGATCAATGTTTTACATATCTACCGTTCTTTTCTTGTGTGTGTGATGGATATTGATGAACTCATTATTTATTACTTACAACTTATTTTGTATAGTAAATTGGATAAGAATGTTCTCCCACTTGTAATATGAATAAAATATGGTAAAACACAATAAAATACAATAGGCAATATGATTATCTTTCCTAGTAGAAAGATGAGAGTGTGGATTTCTCGAGACAGTTTGACATGCTTACGAGAGATAAAGTCTGCTATTAATTTCAAATATATTTTTTTTTGCTAATGTGACATCAGTCATATTTGCTTTCTTTCAAGTCATATTGGACATCAGTCATATTTTGAACAAATATGGTTTATCCTAAATCATATGATAGAAATAAATACTAATTAATTAGCTACATGTTGTAAAAGCTGGAATAAGATGGCTGTGGTATAGAGGTTAAGGTGATCAAGTAGTGATGCAGATCCTTGATGTTCACAAGCTGGAATATATGACTTATATCAATTCGTCTATAATATTTTTATATGTAGAATATGGGATAGGAGTATTTTTCACAATGGTTATTATAAGATAAATTTAATAAAATAATCAAATATAGAAAATAAAGGACTATTTTAGATTCTCCTATCAGTATCTCACATCCACATCCATCCTTATTTCATCTCTATGCATTCAATTCAGTTCATATTGCGATCACACCCACCTATAGAGTTCCAATATGTAAAGCACATAGAGAAATCTCTCACTTCCCACCAACCTCCGTTCTTGCATTCAATACCTCTACAATAATCTTTGTCTCTGTCTTCTTGGTACCTAATTTCAACTTCCATAATTGTGCGTGTTATCATCCCCGTATGTATTTTTACATGGATAGTTCATTGTACCCCATTTTTGTTGGAAATTCAAAAGTATTCCGTACATCATAGATATTATATAATTTTAGAATTGAATTATAATTAAAAAATTAATAATCAATATATAAATATTAGAAAGTTTGTAAACCATATTTTAAATTATAGAAATTTTGGAATTGTTGGGAGTAGTATATATTGATATAAGTTATATATATATATATATATATATATACACACTAAATATTATTGTACTTGTACAAATTGATAAGTTTGTTCAAATAAAGTATAACGAACCCTGTTGGACTGTACTTGTTAACGAACCAGTCAATGATCAACGGACAACTGGCAACCCATCAGCTACCACGCAAACATGAGCAACCAATGGGAGGCTACCACATGTCCAATCAACGGTCAAATGGCACCGTCTACATGCCACGTAGACACAAGCATCCAACAAGAGACTTCCACATGTCCGGTCAATGGGTCAATAGTTGACGTGACAGCTATGGTGGACCACTACATTATAAAAACTAAAAAATCACAGGGAGCCATGTGGTACGACCGCCACATCATTGTCTTCAACCTTCAAACGCTGACAAAGAGAATGGAGGAGAGAGAGACGTCGAAAAAGCTAGAGTCTCTGGCGACTCGAAAAACTCTTCGATCAGGTCGCTGGCAGCCGAGCCGGAGGCCGACCCTTATGTCAGCGTGTAGCCTAAACAATTGTCGAGCTCCCTATATAAAGAGCACACCTCCATTCAACCTCAGCATCCCATAATCGATCAAAGAAAAAGAAGAGTACATTTTTCGGCAAGCTGTGAACCAGATCTTCGATGATGGAACTTTTCTCAGCCTCCGAAGCCACATTGGGTGTCTCTGGAATCAGGAGGAAGTCCTCTACCTGACCATACCTTACATTCAGCTTGAGAGCCACCGAGGAGGAACGAGGAAGCTCAAATAGTGTTGCCACTCCTCGGTCAGAAAACAACCACCCTCTTGTAACCCACTTAGAGCTTTCCCTTGGCCAATTGCAACTAAGCCAGACCCCCTACGCCTCAACTAGATGTGTCCCGACCTTCTCCTGAGCTAAGAAGGTAAGTTCCCTCTGTCGCCCTTCATCAAAAAATACTATGCACGATCAAATTCTACAAAAACGTTAACAGTAAAATTCACACTACTCAAGTCATCAATTGAAGCATGGTTTGATCCAGGGAGGATCTTCGCTATGAGAGCAACATGGTGGTAGCTGAAGCTCCGATCACCAGACCCTCACTGGTAAGATATCGAAGCTTTCTCTCTTTAAACTGTATTTTCTGATGAAGCTACAATTAAGCTCATTTCTAAGCCAAATCGAGCGATTCGAAGCTTGAGATGACGATAAAAACATAGAGAAGATGATTCAAATCAAGAATGAGGGCAATTAACCAAGTTTCAGGGGTCAATTGCATGAAATTGTGATTTAGGGACTAAAATGCAAATTTTGAAAAGTTTGGGAAAATTGGGGATTTTTCAAAAATTTGGGCACCGAATGGCAAATTGATAAAATTGACGGTCTTTTCATGTAATTCCCTCCCGATTGAAGTTAATTGGGAAAATTGAATCAAATAGAGGACCAATTTGAAAATTTTGAGAATTTGGGGGTCAAATCGCAATTTTGGGAAAGTTGGGGTTAAATGGAAATTTTAGAAAATTGAGGGATCCAGGGGCAATTTTGATAGAACTAAGGACCAAAAAAGATAATTGGAAAACCTGGGGGCCGAATTGAAGAAAAAAAGGGGCAATTAAGGACTTAAAGGTAAATGCACAAACCTTAGGAACCAAAGTGCAATTAAGCCAAAATATGAGGGCCTATACGTAGATGCGCAAAGAAATGTGGTCCCTTAGTTTAATACCCTAATGATAATATTCGTGCCATATAGGAGCAAACTACTCGAGCATCAGCTTCCGGAAAGAGACCACGAGGTCAGATTTTGTCGAGACAATCCCACAGAATTATTGGGTGAGTGGGAACCGCTATGATGTCAAGTCCGGTTGGAATGACGATTCACATTTAAAAACCCTTTTTTCGAAATTAGCCTCCCCTCACTGGGTGACTCTACTTAAAATATTTGGAAGGTAATTTGGGCTTATGCTCGAGATGCCAATGTATTCGAGCATGGACTCGTCCAAGATGTATATGTGATATATGATGCTAAAAGACCAAAATAATGAGAACTTTGTGTGATACCCATCGAGCCAAGTATGAGTTATCGAGGTTGTTGGGCCGAATTACTACTTTGTCGAAGCCATGTCATCGAACTTGTTGGGCCAATACACGTGGGCCGAAGCCAAGCCGACAGACCATTGTGCTAGAGGGCCAAAGATAAAGGCTATAAATTAAAAAGACTGTTAATTGTGCATGCATTGTGATATTCGGGCCATCAAGACACCTAGCATGAGGTAGTGATGGAATCATAGGACTATTGGATGACCTAGGTTGCATAAGAGCGATTTCTTCATTTAGTAGGTCATAAAGTTGAGTAGCTTCCTGCACATGGAGACCGAGGCAATAGGGGAAATGAGGTCTCGTCCAACTGAGCGGACATGGCGAAGTAATTAGGGTTTGCGTGTCAGACTATTGATGTCCACTCAAACTCTAAGTAGAAGTAGTGCACCTCTATTAGGGTGGATAGTAAAGGCGCTCTGGACCATAAGTGGCACGATCAAGGACCATTCTACAAACGTGTGATCCTTCATATAATAGGAGGGCATTTATTGATATGAATTAAGAAACCTAAGTAGAAACTATTGAATTATCAAATATTTGAAAATGCCAAATTTAATCGTTCCTAAAAGATTTTTCCCACTCAATGAGTTGTCGAACTCACCCCTCCCTCTAAACCCTTTTCGGGAAGGAATGTGACTGCACAAGCTTTTCCTCTCTAGACCCTAACCTAGATACACAACTTAAACTTTAAGTTTTCTTTAATGTTGTCCAGGGAAAACATGATAGGCATTACGCTTGACTCTCTTGATCTCTTGGAGGAATCCCTCTTCGAGGTCCAAAAGAGTGATGGGTTGTTCACAGGAACTCGACCAAAATGGGTCAGAGTAGGACATGTTCATCCTTTACATTGGGAATGAATTCCCTAGTGGTTGACTTGGGCCTCGATTTGACACCATACCGCTCTAGTTGCCCCTTTCACTCATTCATTTACTCCCTTGGACTTAGTTCCTTTGACTTGTCTTACCCTTGTGTCCAAGTAATTTCTTAGGTCCAATGCTTCCCGCCATTTGGGATCAGACCTTTCCTCTTGAGGGTTTTTTTTTCTGGAATTGGGAGTTCCAAAATGTCTAACCATCCCTGGGTCTATTTATCCCCTTGATGGTTGGAACCCTTAGCTCGGTGTCCACCTGAGTGTTTCATACTTGTTTTCTTAGGTTTTGGTGTTATCCCCCTTTTTTTCCTATATTACTCCTTTATTCGGTTCTTACACCACTTTCTTGTTTGGCTTTCCTATTTCCAACTATCGAGTTTTCCATCCACTTCTTGACCTACCGACATACTGGACGGTTTCCTCCTTTCAGTCCCACCTCGTGTCCAATGGTGTCCTTACTCAAGGACTTCTTTTCTCAAGTCCATCCTTACTCGTTCATGACCATTTCATGGTTCTTTAATACGAGTTGATCCCTTATGGCTTACTTGTCCATTCCTTGATTTCGCCCGAATGAGTTCCCCTTGTTGGTTTTATCTTCTACTCTCGTACCTTGAAGTCGAGATTTTCCATCCTTTGAGTTGTGCATTCATCATTCTCATCCTTTCTTAAAGGTTTCCCTTAATCACCTCTTAGTTGATGGGCTCATTGTAAAACCCACCCTTTCGAGCTTAGGAAAACTGAGAAAAGAATCGGTCAAACCAAGTGTAGATACAGAACTAGTTCACAAACCCGATCATTTGTGAACGAGTAGTTTGGGAATTTACAACTCTCAGGTGATCCAAAGAGTTCATAATACCATGGAAAAGAACCTTAGGATGAATTGGAAGAGAAATACCAAACCGATTTAGATGAACCAAATCTAACTGGATTGAACCGGTTTATGAACCGAGTTGGTTCATGAACCAGCACCGATAGAGAACGAGCAAAAAAAAGAAATTCAACACCCTTGTGCCCCAAAGAAATTTATAAACCAAGTGTGAGAGAAAAATCAGATCGGTTCAGGTGAACCGGACCCGAACCGGTTTAAGAACCAAGCTGGTTTATGAACCGGAATTGATAAAGAGATGGTAAACCGAGAATCTTATGGACCCTAAGTGACCCAAGGAGTCACAAAAGACATGAAAATAGACTTGTGAAGAAATTGGGGATGAAAACCAAACTGGTTCAAGTGAACCGGTTTAGACCGGTTTGAAACACTATTGAACCGAATCCTAAATTCATTTTTCTAGGTGGCTTAAATAATTCAAATTGGAGATTTGAGGCTATCATTAGATAGAGAATGAATTTATAAATTTTTTAGATTTGAAAAACTCGGTCAAATGAGGGGTGAAGCGGCTGGTTTAAGCTTGGAACCCGGTTCGGACCAGTCTGGTCCAATTCGGAACAGTGTCATCTTCTTCCTTAGGATGACAACACTGTTCACTCGCTGGGAAACTGAAGAAATGCCGGCGAAGAAGAAATGCCTCCATTGGGTATGTTTCAGGTCATCAATTCCTGTCATAACGGTGCCAAACGGACGGCCAACGGGTCCCCATGCTCCTTATATAAAGAGCCCCTCTCCATTCGTCCTCTCCACACATGAAAAGCTTCCTCTCTCTTAGTCGCTTAGTTTTCCGATGAAGCTCGAACCAAGGCTCTGATATAGGGTCAATTTTGATCCAAAAAAGGCAAGGTCGGGTTCATTAGAACCGGGGAGAAGTCAACTACATGGTGGTAGCATCTGTTCATCCTGTCGTCGGAGAAGCGCCGACGTGATCAAGCAATGAAGCAGCTCGGGTGGACCGTAGCTGCCCTGTTTCGGCCGAGTTGAAATCAGCCAATTCGAGTCCTCCTCAGGCTAGACCAAGCTTTCCCGACACCATCTCAGCCTTTCCATGGCCGAATTAGGATCGAAAAGTAAGCCAATTCATCTCCCCTGTACAATTTCATATCGTTGTTAGAGAGAGAGTTGATCGAATTTTGATGAAGAAATTCTAATCCAATTCGACATCAATTGATATAATTCTTGATCCTAGATCTGGAGGAGAGCTACTTGCCCAGATAGAGAGCTCCGACCGTCGTGCCCTCATTGGTGAGAAATCGAAACTTTCTCTCTCTACAGTCTGTTTTCCGGCGAAGCTCCGTTTGAGCTTGTTCCGGCGTTAAAATCTACGATTCAAAGTTCCTTAGAATCGTATGAACATGTAGTAACTCAATTTCAACTCCAATTTTAATAATTAGAGTTGTTTGATCGGTCAATTTGATAAAATCAAATTCGGCAGTGTTGAAGAGTTGAAATTGGGGGAAAATTGGGGGTTTTCAAAAATTCGAAGGACCAAAATATAATTTTCTAAAATTGAGGGTCAATTGGTCATGATAAGAATATTAGAGGGCCAATTGAGAAATTTTGGAATTTTTGGGGAAAATTTACCATTTTTCTAAAGAAGGGACAAAATGGTAATTTTGTTAAAATTGAAGGACCAAATTGGAAATTTGAGAAATTAAACCCCTTTATGTGAAATCAAATGATTTGTGGTCCTAAGATAAATTTTAGAAGTTTCGGGACTCGAATTTAGGGAAAACCCGGCAATAGGGACTTAAAGTTAAAGAAAAATAACTTTAGGGACCTAATTGCAAATATATGTAAAGTTGGGTTTTGGAACGAATGAGGGCTATTAGGCCAAAGAATAATGAACAATTATGTTCATTTTGTGTCGGAGAACGAGACATTTGGAACACCAATCGAGGTCTAGCTTGCTAAGGACGGAACCCGACTAAGTGGAATTTCACTGCACTATCGGGTGAGTGGGATTATGTATCATACCTGGTTGGGGATGATAAGTATCTCGGTATAAAAACCCACTACTTAGTGGTATTTTTAATCATCACTACTTAGAGAAAGTAATGTGAAAGTTATGCGGAAAAACTACTTACGGGTTGTATGTAGATCATACCCGGTTGGTATGATAAGACTTCCTCAAAGGAAGTTGAAAACCCGTTCATCGGTTATGAACGGAGATGTCCTTATACCGGTCGGTATGATGGATAGTAAAAACCTATTTTTGTCGGAAGTGCTCTCCCCTGACTGTGTGCCAATGCTTAAACAATTTGGGAGACCTTCTCGACGGGAGCTCGAATAGCTCTAATAGGCCGGGGGCCTCGGTTTTGGAACTTGGGGGCTAAATGCCCGATTTTGAAAATCTCGTACAGTGGGCCCAAGGCCAGTTGGCACGAGCAGGAGCTCGTAAATGAACATAATATATGTGCCATAAAACTTAATAAGTGAATTGTTTGGCCATGGTACCAAGATAGGACCGACATGCTCAGTCAACTAGCGGCAGTGCGACATGACAGGTCGATGGACTAGTCAAGACAAACAGCTGTAGGTTGAGTTGAGAGTCGGAGCCGTTGGACTAGTGGCACCACAGATTACATGGCAATATAAGAAAATATTGTTTGTGCATGCACTGTGAGTATGAGATCATCAAGACGCCCATGAGGGGTAGTGATGCATCCTAAGGGCACCGGACGACCTGGTGGCTATAAGGGCAATTCGTCGTTCCAGGTGTCTGTGCGAAATCTGGAGTAGCACGAAGCGCATGAGACCGGGGTGGGGATAGGATGAGGTCTCAGTCCTCATATGGACATGAAGAAGTGATTTCGGGATTGTGGGTCCGATGTCACGTACATCCACTCATTCCCAGGGTAGAAGTGGTTGTACTTCTATCCGGGTGGCAGGAAAAGTCGCTCTAAAGCCATTTGCGGGTTCAGTAGTGATACTAACTTGCGAATGTGTGTAACCTTCATGATTAAGGATGTGTGTTGGGTGATGACACACCGATAACTAAGAAATGATGGAAAAACCCAAAATTTTAAATGAAGGGATTTTTTGAAAAGAAAGGAGTTTGGCACACTCCATATAAATGTTTTTCTTAAAAGTTAAAAGTAGGCCTTTGAAAACCCATTCACTGAGTAGTCGTACTCACACCCTCCCTTATATCCCTTTCAGGAAATCCCAGAAAGCCTACCTTGAAAGACCATCAACTAAGATGCTTGTAAGACAGGTATGTAAAGTTTAAAATTTTATGCAGTTTTGATTATGTTATTCCAGGAAACGGTGCAGGTTTAAAGGACCTTACTCTTTACGAATTATAATAAGGGGAAACCCTTTAATAAACCGTGAGAGTGGCAGGTTGTTCACGGGGATCCGACCAAACCGGGTCGGGGCGTGACACAAGTGCTCCATTTTTCAATAAAGCTCGAACCAGAGCTCGACTTGGGCACTTTTCTCAGCCTTAGAAGGCAAGGTCGGGTCCTACAGACTCCGGAGGAAGTCAACTACCTGATAGCAATCTCCCTACGACCCGAGGACTACTGGAGAAGTGCCAACGGAATCAAACAGTGAAGTAGCTTCGATGGACCGAAGCTGCCCTATTTTGGTCAAGCTAAACCAAGCCTCCCCAATGTCCCCACGACCCTCACACGACCTCCAAAGAGGTGAAAGGTAAGCCAATTTGGCCTTCCTCCATCGTTGCAGATCGGTGTTAGAGAGAGAAAGTGACGAATTTCACTAACACAATTCACACTAGTATGAACTTCAATTGTAGCAATTCTTGATCCTAGAAAGATCCTAAGGATGAGAGCTACCTCCCTAGATCAAGAGCTTGGACCGCCGCACCTCCGACGTTAAACTTTTGAAGCTTTCTCTCTCTACAAACAATTTTACGACAAAGTTTCGTTTTAGCTCATTTTAGACTAAAATTCTGCAATTCAAAGCTCCATTTGATCGTATCAAAGTGTAGGAACCGATCCATGCCATCAATTAGAGCAATTAACCATAATTAAATAGCCAATTTGAAGGAATCAAATTTGGTCAGAAAAAGAGGAAGAAAGTAGGGGAAATTTTTGGGAAAAATTGGGGATTTCTAAAAATTGAGGTACCTCCATGCAATTTCTCAAAATGAAAGGTCAATTGGCAATGAGAAAGATGTTGGGGGACCAATTGGTCAATTTTTGAAAGATTTGGGGCCAAATGGTTATTTTTGCAAAGTAGGGGCAAAACTATAATTTTTGGAAAATTAGGGACCAAATTAGAAATTTGGAAAACTTGAGCCCATTACACAATTTTGAGTAAATTGAGGATCCAAAGAGGATATTAGAAACCTTGGGATTCAATTCGGGGGAAATTTTAGCATTAAGGACCTAAAGTCAAGAAAAAATGAACTTTAGGGATCTAAGTACAATAAACAAAAAAACTATGGGCCTAGTCGTTCATACATGAGAAAATGAAGGTTGTCATGTCGAATCCTTATTGATAATGATACCCAAATCGTATAGGGACATGTGAAACCAGAACGCCAGTAAGAAAAAGCTAGCATGGACTTGGAAGTTGACTAGGGATGAGCGTGTCACAGTCAATGGATGAGTGAGACTTTTATATATCATACCGGTTGGGATGATGATCACTGTTTTTAACGGATAAAACCTACTTATCAGTTGTAAGTAGGCGTGAACAAACATCATACCCAGTTGGTATTATGAGTTTACTTAAGGAAAGGAAAAACCCACCTACTAGTTGTAAGCGAATCCATCATCACACCCGGTTGTGTGATGAGATAAAAAGTAATTTTGTCAGAAGTGTTCTCCCCTTACTATATGACAACTGCTTAAACTATTTGGAAGACCTTATTGATGGGAGCTAGAACAGCTCTAATAGGATAGGGGCCTCAGTTTTTGAACTCATATGGCTCAAGGCCCAATTTTGGAAAACACGTGCAATGGACCCAAGGCGAGTGGGCACGGGCTAAAGCCCATAAACAAACATGATTAGGAAGAGCCATGAAAACTCCTAATTAAACTAGATAATGATTGTGTGATTCGCCACGGTATTGAATCAAGACCGACAATACTCAATGGACTAGTGGCAATGTGTTAGGGTCAGGTCGACGAAACGGCCTAGACAAACAGTTGTAGGTCGAGTTAAGTGTCGGGGTCATTGGACCATTGGCACCAAAGAGGATGGATTAAGTATATGAAAATATTTGTTTGTGCATGCACTTAAGGTACGAGACTATCAAGATTCCTTAGGGGGTAGTGATGGGTCCCAATGGTTGTTGGACGACATGGGGGCGATAATGGCAGATTGTCGTACTAGTCAGTCATGAAGCTCCAGGAGCTTCTTGCACATGAGACCAGGGTGGGGATAGGATGAGGTCTCTATCCTCATACGGACACGAAGTGGCATTTGGGTTTGAGGGTCAAACGTCTGGGATGTTCACTCAGACTCAAGGTAAAAGTTTGGGACTTCTGTCTGGGTAGATAACAAAGTCACGCTTATCCCCAAGTAGGTGCATTCTAGGACTGCCCTGCAAATGTGTGTACCCTTCCTGATGAAGGGCGTGTGTTTGTATGCTAAATGCCACCTGAGGCAATAGGATGGGCTAAGAGAGCTAAACACACCTAATAATATGGAAAAGGAAAAAGAATTTTGGGAATTGAATTTGAGAAAAAAAGAAAATCCTTGGAAAAAAGGAATGGTGAACCTTGAAAATGGTTTGGACAAATGAACTAAACATATTTTTGAAAACTCACTCCCAACACCCGCTCACCCAGTTGTAGAAACTCACCTCCTCCATTTATCCCTTGTCACGTAAAAGAGGAAGATCAACCTTAAAGACCCCTCGCAATTGAACCGTAAGATAGGTACAAAAATTTTAATATATTTAGTTTTGTATAATGCTATTCCAAGAAAAATGACGCTTAACTACTTGCGGTTTAGAAAGGGGGTAAAACCCCTCATAGACCAAAGGGAGTGGCGGGTTGCCCACGGGGATCCAACCAACTCGGGTTGGGGCGTGAAAAAGTGGATGTGCTAAAAGAGATCAACACACAAAGGCTTTAAAAATGATGAAAGGTTTTAAAGAATGATGTGTTTTGATGAACTATATTTTTTGAAAACTCATTCCCCAACATCCACTCACTGAGTTGGAGAAATTCACCCCTTCCTTTAAACACCTTTTCAAGAAATGAGACTAAATCTTAAGGAAATCTCGAAGCAGAATCCTAAATCAAGTATGCTTTAAGGTTTTAAATTATTAAGTTTTGTATAATGATATTCCATGAAATAAGATCGGAAGTTACCCCTGACTCCTTGCGGCCTTGGGAAGGGGTGATCATTCTTACACCAAAGGGAGTAATAGATTACTCACGGGGTTCCGACCAAATCGGATCGAAGCGTGACAAGTAGAGCCTTTTAGGATCAAGACTTTCTTTATTCGTTTTAGATCTAATGTATAGGTTTGGGCTTATTTAGTCTTCTTGTTGTTTGGCCATAATTATAAGACTCTTACCCTTACTCATCCATTTTGTATAATATAATTATGTATGTAATTGAATATCTTAATACAATTGTGTATGTATTTATTTGATATTAATACAAACTTATCTCTAATTCCTCTTTCATTTATATTTGATTTGAAATTAATATGATTTCATACAATTATATAAATATATATAACTTATTATGTTTTAATTTCTCAATCACAACCTATATAGTTATATATATAATTAATAACTATATGATTAGAATTTTTTAGTCCAAAAGTTATGATGTTTAGACCAAGATAGGATCGTGCCTCGAATAATTTAATATGACTTTTATTTAATAATGAGATCGTGATAAGTGGAGACAGTCAAATGATGATCGGGCTCCGATAAATTAATTACATGTTATGCTTGATGTGTTATTATTATGATAAGTGGAGACCATCTAATAAGGATCATGCTCCAAAAAATTAATTGCATATTATGCTTGATATATATTTATTATGATAAGTGGAGACAGTTGAGTTTGCATCTTATTCTTAATACATATTTATCATGATAAGTGAAGATTGTTGAGTTTGCATCTTATGTTTGATACATGTTTATCATAATAAGTGGAGACAGTCGAGTGATGATCGAAGTTAAAAAAATTGATCATATGTTATGTTTGATGCGTGTTTATCATGATAAATGGAGACGACTAAGTGATGACCTAACTACGAGAAATTGAATGCATGTTATACCTAATACGTGAGTTTATGATATATGGGGATAATTGAGTGAGAATGACACTCCATATAATTTGTTGATGTTATTTTTAACGTCTATAATGGACATTATTTAATATATATCGTTATATTGAATTGGGGCGATCAATTGCCTACCCTGAGAAGTGTAGGTCGATGTAAAAGATTTATAAGAAATTGAAGGCATATTATGCCTAATACGTGGATTTATGATACGTGGGAATAATTGAGTGAGTATGGCACTCTATTTAATTTATTGATATTATTTTTAAGTCTATAATAGATATTATTTAATATATATCATTATATTGAATTGGGGCGATCAACTGCTTACCCTGGAAAGAGTAGGTCGATGTAAGAGATTTACTAAAATTGGTGTATAAGAGGATGGTATTGTACTTATATGAGGGGTATACACAAGAGGTCATCTAGGATCTCACATATGGATCTCACATATGAGAATTCGTATAAATAAGTGTGGGGTAGTATATGGGCCAACCAATGTATAGAGTATACTCAAATATGTGGGACAACTATAATATATAAATTATCGAATTTACACTATTGTTATCCATGTGTATTTTTCGTGACATTAGAAATCTTAATTTTTATTATAATAAATTAATTAATCAAGTACACATACTTAATATCAAGATTATTTATATATAATTAGTAGAAATATGAAAAAAAAAATTATTTTTATTATATTAAAAACCTTAATTTTGTTATACATAACACATGCTCCACATAAATATTATATATAAATTGTTAGGATATTATTCGTTTCAATTGAAAACTATTTTATTATTATTATATATGAAGAAATAATACTCTCTTTAGGTATAAACACAATAAATAAGTAATAACTACTAAGGTTTAAAAATTAAGAAAAGATTGTATTATAAGAAATATTGAATAAATAAACTATATAAATATAATTTTTTAGTAAATAATGGATTGTAATTAATGAAAAAAATATGAGATCGTCCGTAGATTAATTAATTTAGGATTAATTAATTTAGTTATAAGTTCATTTTTTTCTCAAAACTAATTTAGATAATTATGAGAAATTATAATATCAAAAGTTTGGAATTTAAATAGATAAAAAAATTTAATACAAAATAAATTAAACATATTCTCTCGTGATAGCTATATATTTTAACAATACCAGTCACCTAAATATTGTTCGATTTCTTTTATAGTTCTATTAATAAGTTTAATGATATTTAGTTGGAATTAATGAACAAGTATTTAAACTAAATGCACTTGTGCATAAAGTAATAAAGTATATGGCCCAAATAGTATGTTTACTCTTATATAGGTTATTTTCTCCAAGTTTATCCACATGTTAGAATAGAAATTAGTGTTTATGCGGAGTAATAATTTTTTTTAATTTTATCAGGTTTTATGTACAAAAAAGAGTATCATACATCTTTTATTCACCCTTTTGCTGGTGAAATTAGGCTGGTCGTCCTCGTCCTCCTCTTTATCAATTCACTTTTTCTGCCCCTCTCACATCTCTTTTCGATCCTACTGGTCTGGGAAGAATCTCGAAGATCAGAGAAAGATTCAAAAAACGATAGGAAATGGTGAGAGCTCTACGGTTTGTAAAATTAACTCCCGCTTCGATCTGTCTGTTATTTTTTCCGGCTACGTTGACATGTGCATTTTACTTCGCTTTCACTCGATTCGTTGGGGAAGGAGTTTTTTTACATATCTTGATTAGGACTCTGAACATGCATTGTCGTATTTCTGTTGAAAGAGATATGAGTCTGCGCTAACATTTCAAGTTGCTTGCCAAATGTGCCTAAGAAGTTGTTTGGATTCATTTTATTTTGATCAGTTTGCATTAGATTTTGCGCTTATCCTTGAAAACCGATGGAATGTAACTTGATATTCTGTCATTTACTCCTTTTTTTGAAATAATTCACTGAAATTTTATCTGATTTAACTTTGCATGTTACGAGATTCTGATGTCACTATTAATTAGTGGAAAAATCAGTGTATCCGCCCTGCGTTCTCATTCATGCCACCTTCAACGCTGCATAGATTGGTTTAAGGATAATTTATATTCTATTTCTCAAATGTTGTTGCGTGAAATCGGATTCCTAGATTACAAGATTCATATTTTGTTTCTCTTCTATGTATTGCCATTCAATGAAGTTTTCTGCGTTTGGAAATTCATGTGGTTGAACAATCTTAAATACTAGATTATGAGTCTGCAAGAAAGCCATCAAGTCAAATATTTCTTGTTGGAATCATTTTTAGAGATGCTTCTGCCATGGAACTGCACTCAAGGTTATAATTGATTTTTTCTATTTGCATTAAACATATGGAGAAAATAGTAAACAGTACACAATGAATAGTGGAAACTGTTAATCTGATAGTAGCTGAGAACAAGGCTTTTAATTTTTCTTTGTCAAGGTTAGTGATCACACAATTAACGATTCTCAACGTTATTAAGTTTAGGGTGGCTAAAGATGCTCCCATTGCTTTCATATAAGCACTTCAATAATGTAAAATATATATGTAATTGATTTACTTAAATTTTATTGTTCTAATATTCATATTGGTTCTCCTGCTTGTAGGATGGGCGTAGTGGAGATGATCAGAAAAAAAACACTGCTGATATGACTGCTTTTGTGAGTTTCTCCGCCCACATTTGGAGTGTTTTGTATGTAATCCAAATTATTTTTCTTGTTCTTGCCGGTGATTTTACCTTGAAGATAGCAAAATGCTTTATGAACCACTATTAATATTTGACAAATAAAATATTTTTTAATATCTAAACTAAAAAGAGTTTTATCCTAAACTTGTAGCTGGTACATACAATGGCATGGATGAATTAGAATGCATCATTGTGCAATGCCTCCTACTCCTTTTTACCTGCTCAATTGGCTGAAATTATCTATCTTTGACGTTGAATATGTAGTTTCTTTGTGTCTACTAAAGTATGATGGTGAACTTGACTGCAATTTATACATCATAATACATTAATAGTTTTGTTTCATAGCAACCAAATAGAGTGCCTCCCATAGGAAGGGAAAATACTAATAAATTTCTTTAATTAGACTTGTGATCTATAGTAATTAGGCAATTATGTCCCTACATGTAGACATTCAAGGACAAAATTAACCTGTTTGTTGTTCCATCTCCTCTATGGTAAAGTCTTACACTATGTTTGGATGGAGGGGTGTGGAGGGATTTTTAGGGGAGGTTTGAAGGAATTCATGAACCTCTCCAAACTCCTACATTTAAACTAAAACACAATCCCTCCTTTGGGGATTGCCATATTTTTACTTGAAATAACTTTAATACCTTTTATATATTAATTTTATTTTTTTATCACTTTAAAATTAGTTTTATTCATATATATTTTGAATAAATTTATGTATTGATCGTATTTTATATAGGGTCATATGCTATAATTATATAATAAAAATATTATACATAAAAATATATGTCATGTATTTATAATATTATTGATCATATGCATATATATTATTTTTTTGGTGTGATTATACAATATTTATATAAAAACATTATTATACAATTAATATGAGTTCATTTTCTAATTGTAACAATAAATCATTTGTGTTATATGATATTATTATATGATAAAAATGTATATTTTATATATGTAATATAGTCTATTATATATTATTATATTTTGCTTCTATTATACGATTAACATTCATTAATTTTGTTATTGTAACAAAGACTAAATTTTATTATATGATTTGATTATATAATACAAATGTCGTACATATAACTTATCATATATAACATAGTTATAATGTAATTATATACATTTATTATACATATTTTTATTGTATATTAATATTTTATATTATATTATAGTACATAATTCTCAATAGTGCAATTTAATTTAATTATATATAGATAAATAAATATGATAAATAAATTATTGAATTTAATTATAAAAGGGTATTATTGTCTTTTTAATTTCTTTAATTAACTTCCCTTACACTCCATCCAAAAGGTGGATTTGGATAAGCAATGGTGATGATTTTATTGGAGGAATTGTCAAACTGAAGCACTCTTCTTGCAGGTACAAAATCTTCTTCAGCAGATGGTGAGTGGTGCCATAATCTTGTGATGTGTTTTTGTTTCTCTTTCATTTGACAATAATATTAAGTATGCTGGTTGTTTATGACATCTGTATGCAGCAATCAAGGTTCCAGACCATGTCTGACTCCATAGTCTCTAAGAATATCCTTAACCAAGAATATATGCTACAAATTCATTTAATTTCTTGGATGTGTCTTTTCCTTGACCCTGGGATTCTGAAAATTGTTTTGCATGCTATCCAGAACTGTAACATTTAATGTGGATATTTTAGCGTGCTTTTCTTCATGAGATGATATTATTTCTCGTGCATTTGAGTTGGATGGAAGAAGCCTTCTCTATGATATACCTTCTTTTGGATTACTTTCCTTGTCATTTGTTGTCACTACCCTTTCACTTCATTTTCTTTTCTTCTACTGGGCCGTTGGTGGGTTCTCATCTTTTCTAGAATTCTTGGTTGTTCCTTATAATTGCTGGCTAGTCTTCCTGACATTAATTTCAATAAAGTCTTTCCTTTTTCTGATGGGGTTTGTCAGTTAAACTAAGAAAATGAATTGCTGTATAGCGCTAGAATTAGAACAGTGTGTTCAATTCATAATTGATTCTCATACTACCTTCTTACCTTCCTTGACTCTGATCCACTTGATGAGATGGGTACGAAGATAGATGAACTGGAACAGAACATTCAAGAACTCCAAAATGAGATGGGTATTGAAGGCTCTCAATCTCCAGCTCCTCAGAAGCCTAAGTCAGAGGCCAAATCCGCTCATGATTCTGCATAAGTTAGTGAGGACTTACTATTTGGCACTTGAAGGTTGCTGCATAGACGTGATTTTTCACGGTTTCTCCTTTCTTAAGGGCATATTGGGGAGTCTGAGACTCCAAGTATTCATTTGCCAAGCTTTATTATATCTAAAGGTTTTGAATAACTGAATACCATCGTTACATACAGTCCGAAATCAATGAGGGCGTTTTACAAACTTCAAAAGTATGCTCATGTTGAAAAATGGACACTTCACGGCCAAACAATTGTCTAGATTCACTACTGTGAATTAATGCCTCCCAAGAATTGCTTACAGCAATTCAGCCGACTGATTTCGACTCGGGAGGGATCAAATTGTACAGTCTGTCATTCATCCTTTCTTTTTTTTCTTGGCAAAAAACGTTGAAGAGGTGGTATTCAACCTTTCTCTAGAGATAACAGGCTATGCTTGTTTGCTTATTAGATTTTTTCATACGGGAATCAATTGGCCTCGAAGTCTTTTCCCAATCTTTTTGTTCTCTTTTTATGGGGAGGTGATCTTATACTACCTCTTCATGTGAAGTTGATCTCTTTTGTTAATCGAGGAGCAACTTCTTTCTTCATGGTGACATAGACATGTGAAGCCTACCACATGTCCTTCACCGAAAGGACCAGAGTTGTTTCTACATACATGTGTGCCTACATTCCATGAAGATAAGGTTGATGAGCATTAAAGGGTCCGATAAGGTGTCGATTATGCTTGTAGTACATGGGACAAAGATATTTGGTTGATCTAGGCTGGTGGATGTAACTATTAGGTCTCAATTCCAAATGGATCCTACAGCTGGATCAATGAGTCCCAACATAGTGGCCTAGCACCTGGTAAGCCTCAGCCCCAGTTATGACTGAAGACTAGTAACAGGGATTTCTCAAACAGAATAACAGTCAACCAAACCACCTGACTTTAACGGATTCAGGTTTACCCGAACCATTTTTTTAGCCGGCCACCTTCGTCCCCTCTTACATACAACAAAACAATTTGCCCACTTAGACAATGAAAGAATCATTCATGTTGTTGGGTTTAAGTTTACCCCAATAAGGGATGAACGTTTCGGATCCCAGTCCGATTCCAACACGACTCGAGTATGTACAGTCACAAATGGTATAAATTCAATGATCTTGATTCAAATTAATTTCAGATTGATTTTGTTTTTCGCTTCCACTTCAACTTTGTTTTTAAATTTAAAATAGATTTATTATTTTTTTAAAAATTATGATATTACACATCGTAATAATTTAAAAAAATACAAGTGTTGAACCATTTAAAAAAATACAATTGAGCTATTTTCAATAATTGTATCTATTAAAGACTATTAAAAGACGAGGTGTTTGATAGTGTATCTAGAACAATGGAAAACTATCAAAATATGTTAAAATCTCATATAGGAACCTCATCCGGACAGTGAGGAGTTTCTCAACTCTACTCTTGTGTTCCTAAATGCCTTAATTAGGTATGATTAAAATAAATTATGATAATTTTTAACCAAATTTATGGTTTGAAAGGTGTTTTAGATGCAAAATTGAGACTTTCAAATGGGTGGTGAAGCACAATTTCATTGCAATCTACCTATTGAAGTTTAAGTATCAATTGTAGTTGATGGCCTACAACGAGGACAAACTTTTCAATGCATGCAACAACCATTTTTACACCTTTCAAGTTAGTTTAGTGAGAAAATTAGGAAATTCTTATACTCTAATCTAAATGGAAAAAATGGTGCTCAAAATAGTTATTTTAATATTAAGACTTCACTATTTTCAAAATTTATGGTTGAGATTGACCTCAAAACATCTTCCGTTTTAGGAATATGAGATTTTTGTTTGGCATAAAAAATATTTGTAAATATTTAATAATGTTAATTTGTTAAAAAAATCTAATGAAATAAAATATATCAAATATCATTGGAAACTTAAGTGATAATAACTACAAATAATTTAATTAATAATATACTTAATTAATATTAACTATTAAATAATCTATTTAAAATTTAAAATTTATGTGATATACCAAGATCTAATTGATAAATTATGATGAGCAAAAAAAATTGATAAACTATGAATATATTTGATACACAAACAAATTATTTATTGTAAAAGTAAACTATTTAATTTACAAATAAATTAAATCGATATATAATTAAAAAAACACCGTACTCTCTAATTACCCATATATTTCCTAGGAAGAAAATGGGGAATGAGGGATCCAGATGGTAGCTATGGTGGATACAGCGATGGAGTGGCTGAACACAATTGTGTCAGAGCCGTATTACCTCTTCCATTTCCTTGCCTTCTTTTCCTACATTCCGATACATTGTTCCGCATCCCTCGTACTCACCCCCGATATCTGTAGTCTCCTTCTCTATCGGGTACATCTCTCTATCTATCTGCTGTATCTTTTTTCGTTGATCACATTTGATTCACGATTAGCTACCCCGGTAACATGATTGTGGATTTTTAGTTTATTTAGGATAAATTGGTGACAATGTGCAGGGGATTCAAGCGGTACTGGCCTTTCTTATGCTGACTGCTGTGAAGGTACGGATTTCTTGTTATTTGGAGGATTGAGCAATGCGCAGTTCCGCTCGGAAACCTAGGTTATGTTCGGCTATAGATGTATTTCCCGTTTTATATGAAGACCTGATACAATATTCTGTCATCGAATTTCGAAAAGGAATTTTCTTCCCCTCGTCTTAGATGAAAAGCAGATGTGATTATTCTATGATGCAGACTTTGTTCAGCTGAGTTGGATGAACTGGATGGAATATGTGGAATTTAATCTAGAAAGAAAGGAAAACTTTTCAGATATGGGAAAAGAGAGGTGAGATTGATAAGGGCAAATGGGCTTCCTCCCATCTACCAGCCTCAGCTGGGGATCTCGAACTCCTATACAACTGAACAATGAAAATGTCTCCCTTTGCTATCAGTTGGGTGGAATTAAGTCGCACTAGTTACAATTCATCCAGACAAAGAAATACTAATAAAGAAGACATGGGAAACACCTTCATAATGCTTACTTGTTGGTGGCCAGAAACTAATGTTGTTAGCTAGGCCTACATTGAGTCACCAGATTGTATTTCAGTTATAGTAACTGCTGTTTCTGATTTCTATCTTCTCTCCTATTTTTGGTAGGCTGTGAGGGCAGAAACGTGGGAGGAACTTATAGCTGATACTTTGTTATTTGGAAAGGTCATTACTACCCCAACTTTCCCTACAGTTGCTTAGTTTTACTATGCAATATTCTGTAAATGTTATATTTTGTGTTAAAATCCAAAATAAAGTCATGCATTTTGTTTCAGAGTTCAATTTAAGTTATCAACTTCTATTTGGCACAATTTAAGTCATGAACTTTCGCTTAAATATCGGTTACACAACCCCTTACTCTATTAAATATCAAATGGAGTACTTAAATTGAGTCTTGAATAAAATTTCATGCCCTAAATTGATCTGTTGGTCAGTTTATGACCTTATTTGGGATTTTAACCTATCTCTTTTGCACTTTAGTTTTTTTCTACCACAAGTGGGCATCTTCAATTTATCTAGATCTATCTCTCTTCTCCGTCTTTTCATGTGTATTTAACCTAATTATGTTTATATGTTCTTACAGGTTTTTATTGTACTTGTTTCTTTAAGTATTGATTACCGACTTGCCTTGTGGTACAGTGTATCATTCCTAGGTAAACTATTGTTTTTAGTTGATGTGAAAATTACTGTATGCTAATCACAGTGTTGTCTTTATTCACATGATTTATATATAGATTTTAGTCCTGTTTATTGACCTTTTTTGGCCAAGTTAATTTACCCTGGATGTAGACCACCAGTTTCTTTTATTTTGTTCTCCTTATCATATGTTACCATTCATTTTTTCTTATTTTTCATGAAAAATCTTTTGAACTATTTTTTATTATCTCGGTAGCTGTAATTCGCTTTATGCTTCCTGAAAAAGTTAAATAATCCTTCATCTCATGATCTGCTCCTTATTGTTATCTTCATCTATTGCAGTTATATTTGCATTAACCCTCCAGCCTGCATATCAAGGATTAGGTATTTAAGATTGACTTTCTTATTATTTCTCTTCTACTTACTTTTCACTACCATATTTTTTCCCGTCTCACCCATTCTATTTATGAATTTGAGAATTAATTATGAACACTTGGTACTCATGTTTGTTTCATGGTCTAATAGTAGCATCAAGCAAGCTAACTCCTCTGCAATTGGAGACAGTTCTCACAGAAGGGAGCAACTCAAGGTTTTGGTTGGTATGTTTGCACACCATGACTTATGTTGTCAAACAGTTTGTATTTGAATAAACCAGTTTTTCATTTTCTGTACTTCTGTAACAGATTACTTTTGTCTCGTTCTTATGAAGCACACTTGTATATTTTGGTTCTTTTGGAGATGCTCTATATTTCTAACTTCCCGGCGCCTTTATATGGGTATAGTTTTTGGACTAAAATTATAATTCAAGCAATTATTCTAACATATTACTGGTGATTGGATGGATAAATTCAATTTTGTTATTATCCATGTTCTACAGCTGAATGACAATTTGAGCAATATATTCATTGCTTTGACTTTATTTCCAGGAACACTTGGTTAAGGATTGCATGAACACATATTGAGAAACCAAATTCCTTGTAGTTCAATGAGGGATAGAGTTACCTGGAATGGAATGAGATATCATTATTTTTATGTGGGATTAATCTGGACTTGGATACACTTGCCTAATGTCCTAAGAATTCTTGGACACAAGTCTTCACTATCTTTATCAAATGGATAAAGCTGCATATGCTTCTTTCAGAAAGTTTCTGGCATGTGCTCTATCATTGAGATTTCATTAAGTTGTATGCTTGAGAATGTCTCCGTAATGGGATTCTTTGCAGGTAGAGTTTCGTTCTTCAAGTTCGCCATTGTGCATACCTGCTAGTCGATGCTTTGCAGAGCTTGCCCTTAGGTATGCTTCTCATTTTATAATCATCACAATCTGATTTGTTCTGTCCCTCTTTGTTGTGATCTTTTTGTTCCTTCTAATCTGCTTGATTCCCATTTCTGTCAGATACTCAAACAAGAATTTGTCTTTTGGGATAATTGACCTTGGGCTCTTTCCAAATGTTGCTGAAAATTTTGGAATATCTCTAGGTATATAGTTAAGTTGGTTTCCACTTTACTTTTTGCATTACTAAAACTGCTTGCGGATATTTATCTACATCATTTCACTATGATCATGTAATTTCTTGATGGATGTTTCTGTATTTGTAGTGACTGCATCCCAACTTCCCACATATATCTTATTTGAAAATGCCACTGAGGTTGCTCGCTTCCCAGAGATTGATTTTGAAACAAAGCCTTCTCATCCTCATATAACCAAGGTATTAATCTTAAATATCCATACAATTTTAGCTTACATTAGGAAGTATTACTGTTCACGTGATTGTTATTGTGCTCTGATTTTAAGTTGCATGTGATGTGATATGCTTCTGATTAATATTTTCTTATATTGTTTTACTTTTTTTCATTCCAATGCTCTAGTATGCCTTTGCCTGCAGATTTGATCCATGTAAAAATTCATTGAAGAGTTCAAACTATATGTAACTCTGCATTATCATGGCCTTTTTCTTTGTTTTTGCATGAACATTATCATGACTAATGGAAGTGAGTATTTTACAGAGACTCCTAGCCCGACACTTTGAACTGGACCGACTCCTCCTTGAATATGTAAATGGGAAATAGGTAGTGTGAAGACTATATCTGCTGGAAGGATTTATTCCGGGCCCATGCTTCCTATTTGTCATCATGTTTTGTTCTAATACTTTTGTTTACTCATGCTTCCTATTTGTCATCATGTCTTGTTCTAATACTTTTGTTTACTCAGGTTGCTTGATGATCTGGAAGCAGTTCTCTTGGAATCATTGGGAAGTTAATACTGCAATAGAGAACAGAACTTGGATTCTGCAATTGAGCCTTTGGCCATTGCGTTGTATCACCCATCCCTTTAAGCTTGTCCCATGCCAAGCTCTCAGTTGCCAAGGCCTAAGGGCATACTTTTGTTACTACTTTTCCTGTCTCTTAAAGCACCACAATGTTTAATCTATAATTGATGTTCCCTTGGGTTCTGCATCAAACTAGTTACAGAAAGGTTTGGATCCTGGAAATTTTTGCATGCAATAGAATTCATAAGAACATCTTGTCCTCGTTAATTTTACATTGTTGAGCTGCATCTTGAGGATTCACAACTGGATTCCTCTAATGGGAGTTGTCCCGTTCGGTTGAAAACCTGAACCGTTTTTTTCTTGGGGCCATTTCTACAATCCCTAACTTTGGTTTTGAGGCTAGGGTTATCCAATAGGTAATGGTGATATCTACTAGAGTTGCTAGTTTCCCTAAACTATCTGTGTCTGGCATTTTTTAGTGTGCGGAAGTGAAGTAGAAGACAACCTATTCAACCTATTCGGGGAACTACTCGTTCACCTGTCGACCACTAATGCTGAAAGATATACTACTCGTTCACCCCCTAGCAAAGGGTGTAATCTCGTTCTAGCGTACTCACCTGTCACTTGTCCCACCCACTCCTTCCATCGTGCAGAATTATAATTACATTAAGTCTGATTCACTATTTTTTTACTTTATTTTCACTTACTCATTTGGCTCGTTTTTCTGCTGTTATTGCAGGTTTTTAAGAGTTAACTTGGGATGAATTCAGAGATATAACTAGTTAGAGCAGATCAAAGCAATATTATCATTTTAAGAATAGAAGTGATGATTGATATTATAGAGTAACTAGTAATGGATACCAGTGATAATGTTATCGAGGAAATAGGCCTGGTGTAATTTCAGTATTAACAAATTATGATTCTCTACTCTAAGTGTGGCAAACTAGGTCACACTGAGAAATATTACTTTCAAGCGTTAGAGGATGAGAGCATTGTAGAAGTTTCTGAAGACCAGTTAAGAAACCCTCAAATGATGGTTTACAAACAAAACCCTAAAATTAGACAAAGGGGATCAAGGGTCACAGCACCACACTCAAGCATTAAATGAGACCTATCTGGCAAGCCAAGGGATCGAGAACTAAAGATAATTCATTGACAGGAAGCGAGACAGAGGCAGAAATAACCTGTGTGAAGGGTAGTTCTGTAATCCCAGATACTGGAATTGGAATCGAAATAGATCAAAGTAGGATAATTATATGTCAGTTCAAGAAAAAAGGGAGAAAACAAAGAGTAGATTGAATCCTAAGGGAATTGGAGAGGTTTAATAGAGACAGATGGCTCCTACCCAACATCTAACATGGGGATTGAGTGATATTCAAAATACACTATAGGAAAGCAGAGAAATCTAATCATGTATTAGAGAACAAAAAGTCATTACTCCCCATATGAAGGGATGTGCTAGAGGCAATGGGAGATTCAATTAAAAAAATGTTTGGTAGGAAGTAAATTTGGGGAAAAGGGCGGTGGTGGCTCCCCTTGCTCAGCCACATGGACACTATGAACCTACTCTCATGGAATTGTCAAGGGATTGGGCCCCTCTTGACAAGGAGAGCATTAGACGACCTCATTAGAAAAAATAAGTCGGATGTTATCTTTCTAATGTAAACAAAAATAAGTTCGAAATGATGGCGAAGTTGTAGAGAAAGTTTAAATACACTCAAAGTAGTGTTGTCCCTCCAATGGGGCAAGAAGGAGGATTGACATTGTGGTGGAAGGATAGCGGAATAGATATCCTTTCACATACGAACTCTATGATGGATTTTTGGATATAGCATGAAGGAAAGAACCGGTGGCTTAAAATAACTTATGTGTATGGTCCATGTGATTTAGGGAGCGAGCAATGGTATGAGATGAACTAAATAAGATAAAAGAGGAAAATACATACCTATGGCTGATGATGGGAGATCTAAATACTATAAGTATATAGAGTGAGAAGTTGGGAGGGGCCAAAATAGGAAAGAAGTATCTAACTATCAACATATGCTTTTTGGAACAAAACTGGTGGATTATTTCTTCCATGAACAATGTTTCACGTGGACAATAGTACACAGTCTATGAATGACTGGACATGGCACTTGCTGTAGTTGGTTAGCTTCAAGTATTTCCACAAACACGTGTCTTCCATGGATTATGGGTAGGATCAGACCATACCCCATTGGTTATAGACTCTGAATGGAAAGGAAAGAGGAGAACGTTAACCTTTAGTTTTGAGAATAAATGAATATTGCAAGAGGGTTATAGGGCATAAATTGAAAAAGCTTGGACATTACAGTAAATTCTCAAGTTCAGGTAAAATTAGCACTAACCCTCCCTACACAAAACCTAATGGAATGGAGTAGGAACAAGGTGAGACCTGCATGTCAGGAAATTGAGAAGCTTACATCTGAAATCAACGCGCTCCAGGGGGAAGACGTAGAGTATCACACGATGAAGAAAGAGCTATCTTAGAGGCTGAGCAAGGCTTGGCAAGAGGATGAGACATTCTAGGATCAACGAGCTAGGCCGAAATGGATAAATGAAGGGGATGAGAACACATGTTTCTTCCATCAGACAATAAGGCAACATAGATCCCAGAATCATATTATGAGATTGCATAACCCAATCGAGAACTGTCTCACATAGAATAATTAGATTCAAGAGTACTTTAGGGAAATTTTGTGAGGACCTTTTCGATAGTAGGGACTAATAGAGAGAAACAAGTGTTAAGGGTGGTAAAGCCCCTCGTTACAAGGGGGTGAATGCCGAGTTGTGCAATGAAATTTCCAGAGAAGTACAGGAAGTTGCGTTTAAATTAAGGGCTAATAAGGCTGTAGGGCAAGATGGATACAACAAAAAATTCTTCTAGTCTTATTGGGATTTTTTTGGTGTTGACATAACAAACTCTGTCTTTGAATTCTTTCATGCAAGTAGGTTGTTATATAATTTCAATGAGACAAATATCGTACTCATTTCCAAAGTCCCAAAGCCATGAGAAGTAGCACACTACATACCTATATCTCTTTGCAATTTCTATTACAAAATTATTTTCTCAGTCATAGTCAATTGTCTTAAATCTTTCATGTTAGATATCATCTCTTGCCAATAGAGTGCATTTGTACCGAGTCGAGTAATACACGATAACATAGGAATAGTCCATGAGTGCTTCCACAATTTACAAAGGAAAAAAAAGGAAAAAAGAGTGGCGTGCAATCAAAACAAATATGTCAAAAGCCTATGATAGGATTGAGTGGACCTTCTTAGAGAAACTGCTAATTCGACATAGTTTTGCCCCTAGTTTATTTCTTGGATAATGGCTTGTGTCTATTTTGTGTATTACAGGTCACTTATAAATGAGATGAAGACAGGAGAGGTGAAACTGGAGCATGAGCTATGACAGGGAGACCCCCTCTATCCCTACCAGATGCTTGTCATAAGAAACAACTAAACATAGTTAAAATGTCTAAGACATGTCCAACCATATCTCATTTATTTTTCGTTGATAATGCTATTTTTTTATAGAAGCCTTTGAAGGGGATGTGTGCAAACTGTAAAGCCTACTGTAGTTGTATTGTACTGCAATGGGGCAACTGATCAACCTAACCAAGTCAGCCATCTACTTCTACTCAAATGCGAGTCAAACTACATAGGAACTAGTGAAAAATTGCCTACATATAGTAATGTGAAGCAAGCATGATTGGTACATGGGAATGCCCATCTATTGGGGAAGAAGTAAGAAGAGGTACTTGAGCTTTCTCAAAGAGAAAATACAGACAAAATTGAATGGGTGGACATCTCACTACCTTTCACATGGAGGCAAAAAATCCTTATCAAATCTGTTATCAATTCAATTCCCACTTATTTTTTATGACATGTTTTAATCTTCCAGAAGATTGGTGTGATGAAATAAATTCTATAATAGCTCGCTTATGGTGGAATGATGTAGGTAATACTCGAAAGATACATTGGGTCAAATGGTCGAAATTAACTGAGTTAAAGGAAAAATGAGGATTGGGCTTCAAGGACATAGTTGCTTTCAACAATGCTCTACTCATAAAGGGAGCATGGCGGCTACAAACACAATCGGACTCACTATGGGCAAGAGTACTCAAGGGAAGATATTTCAAGGATACTTCCATCTTGGAGGCAAAATTGTGGTCCAGACTATCATAGCATCGGAGGGGGATCTGTGATGGTGTCAAACTCCTCAAAGCAAAACTAGCATGATAGATAAGGGATGGAGTGAACACCAAGGTGTGGAAAGACAGATGGATCCCCTCCCTCAACATTTACAAGCTCTTGTCGACCCCTCTCACAAATGGTAGGAAAAATATCCGAGTGAATAAGTTGTTGGGAGATAGGTCAGGTGAGTGGAATCTAGACTATATAACTGATTTTTTAATTGATGATGAATTGACAACAATACTTAGTATTCCTATGCCCAATGTGAGTCTTAGGAATAGAGTAATATGACCTTGAGTAAAAAATGGTATGGTTACTACAAAATTAGTTTATACTTTTCTAAAAGAACAAGACATAATTACATTAAATAGGGGGGATCCTCTTCAACTATGCCAACACAGACCGTTTGTAAGCATGTGTGGCATTCTAATTGTGTCAACAAGAGCTCGTAAATGAAAGAATAGCTACTCGTATCTTGGGCATCTTTGCTGGTTGTTTTTTCTGTGATGACAAGGAAACAATGGAGCATATGTTACTGGAATGTCAATGGACATACCCGGTCTGGTTTTCTAACTATGGCATCAGGGACATGACAGTTCACAACCTTCCTTTCTCACAGTGGCTGAAAACGACAATGTGTCAAAAGGGGCAAGCAACACAAAAGTACAGAGAGGCACTAGCTCAAATAGCCAAAACATGCTAGCAACTTTGGAAGGAAAGGAATTGCTACATCCATCAAGGGGGTAATCGAATCCAATGTGAGTACTAGAGTTGTGCAGATCCCACAAGTAGGAGTGGACCATGCTAGGCATTGTGCAATGAAAGGCTCAACAAGATGTAGCACATGAAAGCAATCCAACTTGGGCAAGGCCACCTACATGCATGCTCAAACTGAACTGTGATGCCTTCTGTCATGAGAGCTCGGGTGAGACAGACATTGGCATCATTATGAGGAATGAGACAAGTGAATTCGTAGTAGACAAGCTTCAAAGGATAAAATGTCAAAAGTCATTAGCAGCTGAGGCATTAGCTCTTGTGCACGTCATCAAAGTTGTTGAGGAAATGCAACTCTCAAACATCATACTAGAGAAAGATTCATCAGAGGCAGTTGCATCAATTGGGGGATCGCTTATGAAGTGCAATTGGAGGCTATACCACATAAGGGAGACATTTAAATTAATGAGGATAAATTTTCATAAAGTTCACTTGAGTGTAGCACGAAAATCTGCAAATATTTGTGTTGATGCGCTAGCGTGAAAAGGCTTGAAGGGGTGGGACTCAAGTAGTATATTAACTATTGTGCCTATCTTTTTAATGAGTTTGATTAATAAAGACATAGGCACATCAAATGGAGTGGGGATAGTTATGGAACTATTTTTGAGGTTTATACCACTTAATCATTAGAAGCATTACCATCTAAGAGCAAAAAAAAAAAAGGCTGCATCTTGAGTAATTTTCTTAGTGTAAATTGGTTTTTGTCAAATTATCATTTTTTTGTTATACAACATTAAGCTCCAAAGATAAGTAAAATATGATCATATTAGCAAAATTGAGGTTGTGGATGCTTTAACTACTTAAAGAGTAAATTCTATGTAATTAATTTATATAATAATAAATGTGCCAAGATGCAATTGAACATTGATAAAAATTTTCAAACTTCACTTATATTTATGATTTTTATTTGTATCTACAATTTGTTTTGCACCTAAAAGCCAGCTGCACCTGCAATCACCACACCACCTGTAAGGATAACGCCACCTCCAAATCAACTCAGTATATGGGTAGGAAATTGTTATCAACAGTGATCACCTCCATTTATTGCCTATTTTGTCTGTTTGTCATTTTGTATGTACAAGATGTCATGCCCCGACCCTGTTTGGTTGGATCCCCGTGATCAACCCACCACTCTCCCAATTTAGTAACGGTTGCCTTTTGTTTATAAACAATGAAGAGTAAGGCATCCTTTAAACCTGCACCTTTCCTTAAATAACATAAATCAAAACTGCATAAAATTTTAAACTGATCATAACTGTCTTACAAGCATATTAGTTAATAGTCCTTGGGGTAGCTTTCCGGGATTTCCTAAAATGGATATATAAGGGAGGGGATGAGTACAACAACTCAGTGAATGGGTTTTCAAATTTAACTTTTAGGAAAATGTTTGATTTGGAGTGTGTTAGACTCCTTATTCTCTTTTAAAAACCTATCATTTTCAAATTTTGATTTTTATCACCATTTTTTATTAACCACGGTGTGTCATCACCCAACACACATCCTTTATCATGAAGGTAAAACACATAATCGCAGGCCAGCCCGTCCACTGAACTCACTTGTGGCATCAGAGCAACTTTACCAGCCACCTAGATAGAAGCATATCCACTTCTACCCTGAGAATGAGTGGATGTTTGCGATATTCGACCCTCAATCCGATAACAATTCTCCATGTCCATATGAGGATAAAGACCTCATCCAGACCACACCCCGGTCTCAAGCGCTTGAAGCTACGCCGAGCTTCGCAAAGCTTTTGGTACAACTAACTGCCCTTATATCCACCAGGTCGTCTAGAGCCCTAAGACACATCACTACCCCTCTTGGACATCTTAAAGGACCTGTAAATACAGTGCATGCACAATCAACATTTTTCACATAATGCCATATAATTTGTGGTGCCACTAGTCCAACGGCCTCGACCCTTAACTCCACCTGTAGCTGTTTGTCTTGACTAGTCCGGAGACCTGTCATGTCGCTAGTTGATTGAGTATGTCGGTCATGTTTTGGTACCATGGCCAAACAATTCATTTACTTAAGTTTTCATGGCATATAAACCATGTTTGTTTATGAGCTCCTGCTCGTGCCAACTGGCCTAGGGCCTACTGTTCGAGATCTTCAAAATCAGGCATAATAGCCCCCAAGTTCCAAAACCAAGGCCTCCGGCCTAATAGAGCAATTCGAGGTCTCGTCAAGAAGGTTTCCCAAATTGTTTAAACAATGGCACACAGTCAGGGGAAGGCACTTCCAACAAAATAAAATTTTCAATTGTCCATCATACCAACCGAATATGAGGACATCTCCGCTCATAACCGATGAACGAGTTTTCCACTTCCTTTGAGGAAGTTTTATCATATCAATCGGGTATGATCTACTTACAACCGTTAAGTAGTTTTTCTACTTTATTTTCACATCACTACTCTCAGGTGTGATGTTTAAAATACAATTTAGCAGTGGGTTTTCATTTCCGAGGTGCTTATCATCCCAACCGGGTATGATATAAAAATCCCACTCACCTGATCATGCAGTGAAATTCCTCTTAGCCGACTTGTTGTCCTTACTCAAACTTGTCTTAGCTGGCGTTCTCGGTACTTCATGTTCCTACATGATATGAACATTCTTGTTCATTATTCTTTGGCCTAATAGGCCTCATTCGTCCTAAATGAATGAGAAATCCAACTTTTCCATCATTTGTAATTAGGTCCCTAAAGTTATTTTTCTTTAACTTTAAGTCCCTAATGTTAGTTTTTTCTCAAATTGAGTCCCAAAACCATCATGCCCCGACCCGGTTTGGTCGAATCCCCGTGATCAACCCGCTACTCTCTCGGTTTATTAAAGGGTTTCTCCTTATTATAAACCGTAAAGAGTAAGGCGTCCTTTAAACCTTCAACTTTTCGTAGAATAGTATAAATCAAAACTGCATAATATTTTAAATTTATCATACTTGTCACACATGCATCTTAGTTGATGGTCTTTAAGGGTAGACTTTCCGAAATTTCCTGAAAGGTATATAGGGGAGGGGTGAGTACGACTACTTAGTGAATGGGTTTTTCAAAAATTTTACTTTTATGAAAAAGATTTGTATCGGAGTGTGTCAGACTCCTTTCTTTCAAAAATTCTTTCAATTCAAATCTTGGTTTTTACCACCATTTCCATATTAATCATTGTGTGTCATCACTCAACACACATTCTTCATCATGAAGGTCAAACACACATTCTTCACATGCTAGCACGACCACTGAACCCACTTGTGGCTTCAGAGCGACTTTACCTGTCACACCCCGACCCGGTTTGGTCGGATCCCCGTGATCAACCCGCCACTCCCGGTTTATTAAAAGGTTTCCCCTTATCGTAAACATTAAAGAGTAAGGCATCCTTTAACTTGCACCTTTTTTCCTGGAATAGCATAATCAAAACTATATGAAATTTAAAACTTTACATACCTGTCTTACAAGCATCTTAGTTGACGGTCTTTAAGGGGAGGCATTCCGGGATTTCCTGAAAGGGATATAAGGGAGGGGGTGAGTACGACTACTCAGTGAATGAGTTTTTAAAAGCTTTTGACTTTTAAGAAAAACATTTATATGGAGTGTGCCAGACTCCTTTGTTTTCAAAAATCCCATCATTTAAAAATTTGTGTTTTTTTTCATTATTTCTTAGTTACCACGGTGTGTCATCACCCAACACACATCCTTCATCATGAAAGTTACACACATTTGCAAGTCAGTATCACTACTGAACCCGTTAGTGGCTTCGGAGCGACTTTTCCTGCCACCCGGATAGAAGTACGACCACTTCTACCCTGAGAATGAGTGGATGTACGTGACATCCTACCCACAATCCAGAAATCACTTCTTCATGTCCGTATGAGGACAGAGACCTCATCCTGTCCCCACCCCGGTCTCATGTGCTTGGTGCTACTCCAGATTTCGCACAGACACCTAGAACGACGAATTGCCCTTATAGCCACTAGGTCGTCCAGTGCCCTTAGGACGCATCACTACCCCTCATGGGCGTCTTGATGATCCCGTACTCACAGTGCATGCACAAATAATGTTTTCTTATATTGCCATGTAATCTGTGGTGCCACTAGTCCAACGGCCCCGACTCTCAACTCAACCCGCAGCTGTTTGTCTTGACTAGTCCGTCGACCTGTCATGTCGCACTGCCGCTAGTTGACTGAGCATGTTGGTCCTATCTTGGTACCATGGCCAAACAATTCACTTATTAAGTTTTATGGCACATATATCATGTTCATTTACGAGCTCCTACTCGTGCCAACTGGCCTTGGGCCCACTGTATGATATTTTCAAAATCGAGCATTTAGCCCCCAAGTTCTAAAATCGAGGCCCCCGGCCTATTAAAGCTATTCGAGCTCCCGTCGAGAAGGTCTCCCAAATTGTTTAAGCATTGGCACACAGACAGGGGAGAGCACTTCCGACAAAAATAGGTTTTTACTGTCCATCATATCGACCGGTATAAGGACATCTCTGTTCATAACCGATGAACGGGTTTTCAACTTCCTTTGAGGAAGTCTCATCATACCAACCGGGTATGATCTACTTACAACCCGTAAGTAGTTTTTTTCGCATAACTTTCACATCACTTTCTCTAAGTAGTGATGATTAAAATACCACTAAACAGTGGGTTTTTATATCAAGTCACTTATCATCCCCAACTGGGTATGATGCTAGTAAACCCACTCACCCGTTAATGCCGTGATTTCCACTAGACTAGTTCTTTGTATTCACGCGAGCTTGTCCTTGTTGGCGTTCCCGGCATTTAACGTTCCTACACGATATGAACAACCTTGTTCATTATTACTCGGCATAACAGTAATTTGGTTCCCCAATTTTTCCAAAATTACCATTTTGCCCTTTTTTCACAAAAATGGTAAGTTTTTCCCCAAATTTTCCAAAATTTCTCAATTGGTCCTCCAACATTATTTTCATGCCCAATTGACCCTCAATTTCATAAAATTGTATTTTGGCCCCTTTGAATTTCGAAAATCCCCAAATTTTCCCCCAATTTCAACTCTTCAACACTCCCGAATTTGATTTCATCAAATTAACCGATCAAACACTTATAATTATTGAAATTGGAGTTGAAATTGAGTTCCTGTATGTTCATACAATTCTAAGAAACTTTGAATCGCAGATTTTAATGTCGGAACGAGCTCAAACGGAGCTTTTCCGGAAAATAGACTGTAGAGAGAGAAAGCTTCGATTACTCACCGGTGAAGGCGCGACAGTCCGAGCTTTCGATCTGGGCAGATAGGTCTCGTCCTGAGGTTTATCCTAAAATCAAGTATTGTATCAATTGATGCGGAATTAGATTAGAATTTCATCATTGAATTATAAGGGGGAGCCGAATTGGCTTTCCTTTCGGTCCTAATTCGGCCGTGGAAAGGTTGAGGAAGTGTTGGGAGGGCTTGGTTTGGCCTGAGGAGGGCTTGAAATGGCCGATTCCAGCTTGGCCGAAATAGGGCAGCTTTGGTCCGCCGGAGTTGTTTCACTATTCCATCATGTCGGCGCTTCTCCAACGATTCTCGGATTGACTGGAGTTTGCTATCAGATAGCGTCTTCTCCCCGGTTCTAAAGAGCCCGACTTTTGTTCAAGTTGAAGCTCTAGTTCGAGCTTTACTGGGAAATGGAGCAGTAGAGAGAGAGAGAAATGTTCAGGTGTGAGGAGAATAAAATGGGGATGACCTCTTTATATAGTCGTAAAACCCGTGTATTAAATAGACGAGATTTATTACTAGTATTAATATTGTCATAAATTATTGGTATTAATTCCAATAATTTAATTTCGGTAATAAATTATTTGTATTAATTCCAATAATTAAATATATATTAATTGATTGACTGGAGTTTGCTATCAGATAGCGTCTTCTCCCCGGTTCTAAAGAGCTCGACTTTTGTTCAAGTCGAAGCTCTGGTTCGAGCTTTACTGGGAAATGGAGCAGTAGAGAGAGAGAGAGAAATGTTCAGATGTGAGGAGAATAAAATGGGAATGACCTCTTTATATAGTCGTAAAACCCGTGTATTAAATAGACGAGATTTATTACTAGTATTAATATTACCATAAATTATTGGTATTAATTCCAATAATTTAATTTCGGTAATAAATTATTTGTATTAATTCTAATAATTAAATATATATTAATTGATGGCTATTTATAATAAGTTCACATAAAAAATTTTGATCGAAATTTCGTTTAAAAAAAATCACACTTCCCAGGAGGTCACCCATCCTCACACTACTCTCAGATAAGCATGCTTAACTTTAAAGTTCTTATAGAATCTAGTTCACTTGAACCAATTTGATTTTTATTTTTTAATGTGTCTTAAATTTCTTTTCCAATGTTGAATAAATCCTTTGTATCAACCGAAAGTTGTAAATTTTCATATTGCTTATTCACAAATGTAAACCGATTTAGTTTTTCTTATTCGGTTTGACCGGTTCTTTTCCCGGATTTCCTTAACTCAAATGTGCGGGGTTTACATTACCGACCACCTAGATAAAAGTACGCTCACTTCTACCCTAAGAATGAGTGGATGTACGCGACATCCAACCCTCAATCCAGAAATCAATTCTCCGTGTCCGTATGAGGACAGAGACCTCATCCCATCCCCACCCCGGTCTCATGTGCTTAGTACTACTCCAAATTCTGCATGGTCACCTAGTACGACGAACTGCCGTTATACCCATTAGGTCGTCTAGTACCCTTAGGACGCATCATTACCCCTCTTGGGCGTCTTGATGGTCCAGAAATCACAGTGTATGCACAAACAGTATTTTCTTATCATGCCATATAATATGTGGTGCCATTGGTCCAACAACCCCGACCCTCAACTCAACCCGCAATTGTTTGTCTTGACTGGTCCGTCGACCTGTCATGTCGCACTACTACTAGTTGACTAACTGAGTGTGTCGGTCCTGTCTTCGTACCATGGCCAAACAATTCCTTTATTTAAAGTTTTATGGCTTATAACTCATGTGTTTGTTTATGAGCTCCTGCTTGTGCCAACTAGCTTTGGGCCCATTGTACGAGATTTTCAAAATCGGGCATATTAGCCCCCAAGTTCCAAAACCGAGGCCCTTGGCCTATAAGAGCTATTCGAGCTCCCGTCAAGAAGGTCTCCCAAATTGTTTAAGCATTGGCACACAGTTTGGAGAGAGCACTTCTGACAAAAATATATTTATCAACTGTCCAATATACCGACCAGGTATAAGGACATCTCTGCTCATAACTGATGAACGAGTTTTCAACTTCCTTCAAGGAAGTTTCATCACACCAACCGAGTATGATCTACTTACAACCGGTAAGTAGTTTTTCCGCATGATTTTCACATTACTTCTCTAAGTTGTGATGTTTAAAATACCACTTGGCAGTGAGTTTTCATTTCGAGGTACTTATCATCCCCAACCGGGTATGATATAAAATCCCACTCTCCCGTTAACGCAGTGAATTCCACTAGACCAGTTCTTTGTATTTCACGCGAGCTTAACCCTACTTGCATTCCTGATACTCCATGTTCCTACACGATATGAACATCTTGGTTCATTATCCCTCGGCCTAATGGCCTTCATTCATTCCAAATGAATGAAAAACCAAACTTTTATCTATTTGAAATTAGGTTCCTAAAGTTATTTATCTTTAACTTTAAGTCCCTAATGCCGATTTTTCCTCAAATTGAGTCCCGAAACCTTTAAAATTTATCATAGGACCTCAATTTATTCCATTTCACAAAAAGGAGTTTAATTTCCCAAATTTCCAATTTGGTCTCCCAACTTTTCCAAAATTACCATTTTGCCCTTCCTTTACAAAAATGGTAAGTTTTGCCCCAAAAATTCTAAAATTCCTCAATTGGTCCTCCAATATTATTATCATGTCCAATTGACCCTCAATTTCATAAAATTGTATTTTGGTCCTTCAATTTTGAAAATTCCCAATTTTCCCCAATCCCCCCCCCCCCCCAATTTTAACTCCTTAACACAGCCAAATTTGATTTTATCAAATTGACCAATCAAACACTTCCAATTATTGAAATTGAAGTTGAAATTGAGTTTTTACATGTTCATATGATTCTATAGCAATTTAAATCGTAAGTTTTAACACTAGAACGAGCTCAAACGGAGGTTTGTGGGAAAATGAACTATAGAGTGAGAAAGCTTCGATTACTCATCGATGAGGGCATGACAGTCTGAGCTTTCAATCTGGACAGATAGCTCTTGTCTTGGGGTTCATTCTAGAATTAAGAATTACATCAATTGATGCAGAATTGAGTTAGAATTTCATCAACAAAATTTTGTCGGTTCTCTCTCTAGCATTGGTTGAAAATTATAGAGGGGAGCTGAATTGGCTTATCTTTCAGTCCTAATACGGCCGTGAGAGGGCAGAGAAAGTGTTGGGAGGGCTTGGTTTGGCCTAAGGAGGGCTTGAAATGGCTGATTTCAGCTCGGCCGAAATAGGGCAACTTCATTGTTCCATCACGCCGGCGCTCCTCTGGTGACCCTCGGAGCAAATGGAGAATACAGGCGTGTAGTTGAATTCTCCCCAGTTCTAAAGAACCCAAGCTCACCTTGTTTGGCTCAGAAAAGTGTCCATGTAGGAGCTCTAGTTTGAGCTTCACCAGAAAACGGAGCAGTTGAGAGAGAATGGAGCTTTCAGGTGTGGAGAGGATGAATGGGGAGGGGCTCATTGGCCGTCCGTTTGGTACCTTTATGATAGACATTGATGGCCTGAAACGTACTGAATGAAAATATTTCTTCTTTGTCGGCACTACTTCGAATTTTCAGTGAGTGAATAGTGCTATCATCTGAAGGAAGAAGACGACACTGTTCCAAACAGAATCGGACCAGTCCGAACCGGGTTCAAAGCTTAAACCGGCCGGTTCACACCCCCATTTGATCGAGTTTTTCAAACTTAAAAATTTCTAAATTCATTTTGTATCCAATGTGGTCTCAAATCTCAAATTTTAAATTTTTAAGCTATCTAGAAAAATGAATTTAGTCATTCGGTTCAATAGTGGTTCAAACCGGTCCAAATCGGTTCAACCCGATTTGGATCCGGTTCACCTGAACCGATTTGGTTTTCATCTCCAATTCACCCTAAAGTCCTTTTTCGTGACTTTTATGACTCCTTGGGTTACTTAGGGTCCATAATTTCCCTCTTTACCATTTCTCTATCAATTCCAGTTTATAAATCGGCTCGATTCTTAAACCGATTTAATTTGGTTCGGGTACGGTTCACGCGAGCCGGTCTGGTTTTTCTCTCCCACTTTGTTCTAAGGTTCCTTCCCAAGGTTTAAAAATCTTTTTGGGTCACAAAGGAGTTGAAATTTCTCTAATTTTCCCGTTCTCTATCAGTTACGGTTCATGAACCGACTTGGTTCATAAACTGGTTCAATCCAGTTGGATCTGGTTCATCTAAACCAGTCTGGTTTTTCTCTTCCAATTTGTCCTATGGTTCTTTTCCATGGTTTTATGAACCCTTTGATTCAACCAAGAGTTGTAAATATCCAAATTGCCCATTTCCTAATAATCAGGTTTGTGAACCGGTTCGATTTTCTCAATCGGTTTGACCGGTTCTTTTCCCGGTTTTCCTTAGCTCAAAATGGCGGGGTTTACAGAAACTATTAAATTTTATCTTAGGACCTCAATTTCTTCAAATTCACAAAAGGGGGTTTAATTTCCCAAATTTCCAATTTGGTCCCCTAATTTTTTTTAAAATTACCATTTTGCCCCTACTTTACAAAAATGGTATGTTTTGCCCCAAAATTCCAAAAATTTCCTAATTAGTCCTCAATTTTAAGCAATTGCACTTTAGTCCCTCTAATTTTCAAAATTCCCAAATTTCCCCCAATTTTCCCCAAATTTCAACCTTCTAACTCTATTGAATTTGATTTCATCAAATTGACCAATCAAATGAGTTTAATTGTTGAAATTGAAGTTACATTGGAGTTCCTGCACCTTCATACGAGTCAATTGCACTTTGAATCGCATAATTTGGTGCAGGAATGAGCTCAAATGGAGCTCTGCCAAAAAACTAGACTTAGAGAGAGAGCTTCGAAAGCTTACCGTCAGGGACGAGACGGTCTGAGCTTTTGATCTAAGCAGATAGCTCTAATCCTGAGAATCATCCTAGGATCAAGACTTGCATCAATTGATGCCGAATTGAGTGAGAATTATATCATCGGAGTTTTGTCGGTTCTCTCTCTAGCAACGGCCGGAAATTATAGAGGGGAGCTGAATTGGCTTACCTTTTAGCTATAATTCAACTCTAGGAGGGCTATGGAGGTGTTGGGATGGTTTGGCCTGAGAAGGGCTCAAATTGGACAATTTCAGCTCGACCAAAACAGGGTAGCTTCTGTTCGCCGGAGCTACTTCACTGTTTGATCATGCCGGCGCTTCTTCGTGACTCTCGGAGAAAATGGAGACTACAGGCGTATAGTTGACTTCTCATCGGTTTTAAAGAACCCGACCTCTCCTTGTTTGGCTAAAAAAAATGCCCAAGTCGGAGCTCTGGTTTGAGCTTCACCGAAAATTGGAGCAATTGAGAGAGAATGGAGTTTTTAGGTGAGAGATGATGAATGAGGAGGGGCTCTTTATATAGGAAGCTCGGGGACTTCTTGACCGTTCGATTGGTGCCTTAATGGTAGTCATTCATTGCTTGAAACTCCCTAGCCGAAGACTTTTGAGCTTCACAGACGTTGCGCGATCTTTCGGTGAGTGAACAGTGCTGTCATCTGAAGGAAGAAGATGACATTATAACGAACTAGACCGATCCGTACCGGGTTCAAAGCTTAAACCAGTCGGTTCACCCCCAATTTGACCAAAATTTTCAAATCTAAATTTTTTCAAATTCATCTAAATTCATTTTCTATCCAAAGGTGGCCTCAAATCTCAAATTTGAAATATTTAAGCCACCTAGAAAAATAAATTTAGCATCTAGTTTAATAGTGGTTCAAACCAATCCAAATCAGTTCAATTTGGTTCAGGTCCGATTCAACTAAACCGGTTTGGTTTTCATTTCCAATTCATCCTAAAGTCCTTTTTCTTGATTTTTATGACTCTTTAGGTCACTCGGGATACATAAATTTTCCAGTTTACCCTTTCTCTATCAGTTCCAATTCATGAACCAACACGGTTCATAAATCGGTTCAATTTAGTTGGATTCGGTTCTTCTGAACTGATATGGTTTTTCTCTTCCAATTTTTCCTAAGGTTCTTTTCCAAGGTTTTATGAACAATTTGGATCACTCATGGGTTGTAAATTTCCTAAATTGCATGTTTCCTTATAATCGAGTTTGTGAACCAGTTCGATTTTCTCACTCGGTTTAACCGGTTCTTTTCCTAATTTTTCCTTAACTCAAAAGGGTGGGGTTTACAACTCTCTCCTCCTTTTAGGAGTTTTGTCCCTAAAACTTAATTAGCAACCTTGCATGAGGAATCATTTCCTTTGATGTCCATTTGGTGTTTGCTTAACATGCAAACTCTTCTCTTGTTCTCTTAATCAACCCTTTTTACATCATTTACTTAAGGAATTTCTTTTTATTTATATTATTTACTCCTTCCATGGAGTTTATCATAACTAGACATACCTTTCTTAAGGGTATATTTCTAGATTCACATCTTTCTTTGCTTAGAGCCACATTTTTCCCTTTGAGGTCCTGTTCTCAGGATTGGGAGTTCCAAGATACCTAACCATTCCTGTGTCTAGTTAACCTCTTGGTCGTTGAAACCCTTAGCTTGATGTCCTTTAGAGCATTACATACTTGTTTTTACGGTTTTCTTGTTATCACCTTTTCGTCCTATTTCGACTCTTCCTTCATTCGTTGTTCATTAAAATTTCAGTTTAAATTTTATGTTTGACCTTGTCATGCTTACTAACTGACTCTTCCTTATTTTAAGTCATGTTTTCCTCGGGACTATTGGGTTTGCATGCCCCCTTACAACATGACATTTTATAGATCTTGTTTTTATGTCCATTAGATTTCTAGAACACCTCCTTTAGGATTATTCCCAACTTTCCAACCTTTCAGGGATTGTATAACTTCATCCCTCTTTTCTTCTGGTAGTATTCATCAACTACCTGCACTATTATCCAATCAACTTACAAAACTGTGTCAGCTCTCCTTACCCATTCATCCTTTCTCAACTTCCTTATTGAGTGTTTCCGATTCCAATGATTTGGTTTTCCAATGATTTACCGACATGCTGGGATTCTTTCCTTCTTAAGTCCTTGGCTTTCTTTATCCAAGGATTTTTCCTTATTCCATAATCCACTTTTACTTACTTGTAATCATTTCACGATTCTTCATTATAAAATAATCACTTTCGATCTATGTGTCAATTCCTTGCTTGGGAAGGTTCCCTTCTTCCGGTTTCTATCTTTACTATATCCCTCACAATAGAGATTTTCATCTTAGGAGCAAAATACTCAACCTTCTTATCATTCCTTGTAGGGTTCTTTCTCCCTTTCTTCACACCCCTATCTATATTAGGGCATTTGTCTGCTTTGGATCCTTCTATATCCACAACTTCTGTTTCATCCCTTATTCCTTACTCGAGATACTCATGATTATCGATTTTATTTCGTGCATTCCATATTATGCTTAGTCGTCCATACTTTAGGCTTCATACGTGCGTGTGGACTATGACTTGTCTTGCCAATTTTAGTTATCTCTCATTAACCACATCTTATTTGGAGGGCTTACTTTCCCAACATTTCTCGGGCGTTCTTTCCTTTATTACCTTATTATAGATAGTCCACTCATTCTTACTTGTCACAATATCTTTTGATGCTAACTTCCTATCTACTTGTTAACTTATTTCCTTGGATCCTCCTAGTATGCTTTCTTGGTTCTTTCACCTTAGTTTGCACTTCATTTGCAAGTTTACTTCTTTGTCCCTTTCACTTGGTTCCATTATCTCTTAGTTGGGATACATATGCCCCTTCCAGGGCTTCCTTCATTGGTAGGATTCTTTTCCTTTCTCCCGAAATTCCTTTTTCATTTGTTCTTTGGAAGTATCAAATCATTAAATAACATCCTTTGATGTCATCCATCCCATGCACCCTTCCTGGGAAATCTAGCGGTACATCTTTGTACCATTTCCTTAATTTTACATGTATCCTGCACAAGTTTTCTTACTTGGGAAAAGTTCAGACATGATTTGTTTCAAGACCTCTTTGTGAGAGGCTTACTTAATCTTTTTCTGGCTTTGAGTTTGGTCATCAATTTGGTCTTTGCTATTGATCTCCTTAAGGATTTCCTCTATCCTTCTTTTCCAAATGTCTGGCCTTTCCATCTTTCCTTTCTTTACTAGGGCTTAATCTATGGCCCTCATGAGGGTTAGTTCGTTACCTGCCTCGCCTCTACTATTCACCTTGTCTAATTCTCTTTAGGCAGTTGTCTCTCGAGTCTTCTTGTCCTTAATGATCCTTCCATTACCCTTTTTAATTTTTATTCCTTACTACTTCTCAGTCCTCCTTAGGGCGTCATTCATTCTCCTTGATGATCTTGTTGTTACAGTTTGCTTACTTCTGCTATGTTGGTCCGAAACTCCAATTTGACTTCTTTGTTTTTTTTTTTCAAAGTAAATTGTACTTGCAATCTCAAGACATCCCATTAATTGTTGGAAATTTCTTCCTTAAGGGAGAATTCTCTTTAGCTACCTTTTGTTTTATTTGTGATTTTATTGAGATCCTACCTTTAGCCCTTTTTCCTTCCTGCCACTTCACTAAGATCTTGAAGAGCTTCCTCCTATCTATGGTTGAAATTATGAGCTGGAGTCATATTTCTTGGAATGATATCCTTTTGGATTTCTTATAGTTGTGAGGGCGTCATTCTTTAAAAGTATTGTTGTAAATCCTAGTGGTGTGGGACAATCCTTCACTTCATGTCATATTTCCTTTGTACTTTGTAATAGGTTGTTTCCTTGCCCAATTATTACTCCAAGAGTTCTTCTAGACTCCTTTCCATGACGGTTTTCTTGTCATGCCTTCTTTGCCTAATAATCTCCTTGATTCATTCCTTTATCCTTGATCTTTGTGGTGTCTAGGGGATCGCGATTTTGTTTGGTTACTTTTCTTGGGGCCATCTTCCTAGCAAGATTACATCCTTTGAGAGACATGGTTTTTAGGAATTGAGAGAGTACTTTATTAATAGAGGAATACAATATGTTAGAGGTTTTAGCCCAATTATAGAAAGTGGTCACAAAATAAATAGGGAGCTACGAGATTCTTGATAAGCATCCTCCTAGGTAAGGTTATACGCCCTTTGCTGGCGTTTATAGCTTCATGCTTGGCTTCCTTCGTACTTAGAGTTGTGCCCTCAATAGGTCCTAGCACCATCCACCTGGATACTTCCCCCATTTGGTCTTTTGAGATTTCTACCATGCCTCAAGCATTGGGAAGCTTCTAGGGTTGTCTTCCTATGAGGACAGGGTATTGAGTAGAGTCATTCCTTGTTTTCTTGGTTTCTCCCTTGGGAGCTATCTGAAAATTTTAAGATCAATCCTATTAGTTACTATATTTTCTAATCTTGATTATGTATTTGAGGAAACATGCTCTAATACCACTCAAGTTTTCACACTCTGACCCTGTTTGGTCAGATCCCCGTGATCAACTTGCCACTTTCCCAATTTACTAAGGGTTGCCCCTTGTTTGTAAACTATGAAGAGTAAGGCGTCATTTAAACCCGCACCTTTCCTAGAATAACATAAATATAAACTGCATAAAATTTTAAATTGATCATACCTGTCTTACAGGCGTATTAGTTAATGGTCTTTGGGGTAGGCTTTCCGGGATTTTCTGAACGGGATATAAGGGAGGGGTGAGTACAACAACTCAATGAATGGGTTTTCAAATTTAACTTTTAGGAAAAATGTTTGATTTGGAGTGTGCCAGACTCCTTATTCTCTTTTTAAAACCTTTCATTTTCAAATTTCAATTTTTATCACCATTTCTTATTAACCACGGTGTGTCATCACCCAATACACATCCTTCATCATGAAGGTAAAACAAACAATCGTAGCTCAGCCCGTCCACTGAACCTACTTGTGGCATTGGAGCAACTTTACCGACCACCTAGATAGAAGCACGTCCACCTAGATAGAGCTACTTCGTTGTTCGATCACGCCAACGCTTCTCCGACGACTCTAGGAGCAAATGGAGACTACAAGCGTGTAGCTAACTTCTCCCCAGTTCTAAAGAACCCGACCTTACCTTGTTTGGCTAAAAAAAATGCCCAAGTCGGAGCTCTGGTTTGAGCTTCACAAAAAATTGGAGCAGTTGAGAGAGAATGGACTTTTCAGGTGTGAAGAGGATGAATGAGGAGGGGCTCTTTATATCGGAAGCTCGGGGACTTCCTGGCCATTCGATTGGCGCCTTAATGGCGATTTGTTTTTGCCTAAAACTCCCTAGCTGGAGACTTTTCATCTTCGCTCATGCTGCGTGATTTTCTGGTGAATGAACAGTGCTGTCATCTGAAGGAAGAAGACAACACTATTCCGAATTAGACCAAACCCGTCTGAACCGAGTTCAAAGCTTAAACCGGCTAGTTCACCCCCAATTCGACCAAATTTTTCAAATCTAAAAATTTCTAAATTCATTTTCTATCCAATGTAACCTCAAATCTCAAATTTGAATTTGAAAAATGAATTTAGCATTTGGTTCAATAGTGGTTCAAACTGGTCCAAACCGGTTCAATCCATTTCGGATCCAGTTCACATGAACTAGTTTGGTTTTCATCTCCAATTCATCCTAAAGTCATTTTTCTTGATTTTTGTGACTCTTTAGGTCACTCGGAATCCATAAATTTCCCGGTTTGCCCTTTCTCTATCGGTTCCAGTTCATGAACCGACTGAGTTCATAAATCGGTTCAATCCAGTTGGATCCAATTCTTCTGAACCGGTTTGGTTTTTCTCTTCCAATTTTTCATAAGGTTCTTTTGCAAGGTTTTATGAACCCTTTGGATCACTCGGGTGTTATAAATTGCCCATTTCCTGATAATCGCTCAACAGCTTAGTTCTCCTAGAAATTTGGCTTGTGCATAGCATCATCTTTTCTTGTTCAAGCATTTTCTCAAACACAGCCTGCATAGCACACTTTATCATTCAAACATTTTCTCAAACACATAACTACCTTGAACACTCAAAATGAGCTCATCAACCACCATTATTCTTCATAATGCACTTCCCTCTCTATGAATCAAACTTGACAACACCAACTACTACCTGTGGTGGAATAACATCAGTAATATGCTACAAGCCTATCAACTGTATGGCTATATCGATGGTAGCATACCTCACCCAAAACCTACCTTGCTGGTGAAAGAAGAAGATGAGGAACTGAAGATTGTGAACCCAAGATATGATGCATGTGTGGTCCGAGATAAGTTCACCTTGACTGCACTAACCGCATCTCTGTCTGCATAAGTCAATTTGTAGATCATTGGTGTTCTTACATCAGCTGAAGCATGGAACAAGCTGGAGACTCTATACAGCTCTCAAACTCATGCTCAAAAGGACATTCTCAACCAACAATGGTGAGAGCTACAGAAGGGTGATCAACCCATGGCCACCTACCTCTCCATCATCTTAACCCTCTCCACCAACTTCGCTCAAATCGGTCGCCCCAAACCTAACCACGAAATCAAAAACAAATTGTTTAATGGTCTTGACAGGGAATGGGAGGCACTCACCCTTGTTATGTCACCCATTTTGGATGCCATGATTCTGGACTCCTTGAAGGCATTGCTGCTCACCCAGGACGTCCATCATGTTCAAAAGTATGAAATCAATTCAGGGTCTATACCCCTATCTGGAATCACAGGAGCTACCAACATACCTCAGCCTTCCATAGCTACTGTAGCTGCCTGAAGCTCCCGTGGTCTCATCTCAATGCCTCTGATACCTCCTTTTCATTTTTCAGGTCGACAATCGCAATAGAGGTTCTTTCCAAGCTCTCATCGACATATTACACCACAAGGAGGTTCTGCTCCCGTGGCTGAAAATCTTCCATTAGGGCTGAAAATCTTCCATTAGAGGACAGAACCCCTAATGGAAGATTTTCAGCCCTACGACTTCTGTCCAATCCAACATTTGGGTATCATCCAGTAGGCTCCATTAGCTCTTCTGGAACTTGTTACGCACAAGGCCTCCCCGGGAAAAAAAAAAAAAAGCAGTCCATCTAAAAGGCCTAACTTACGGCCTTCCGAGCCTACATGCCAATTGTATGGATTAATGGGCCACATGGCCACACATTGTCCATCATACGAGCTCAAGCCCGTCACAGCTCAGGCTCATTCCTCTTATAATTTGGAGCCCACCCCCATCAACTCGATTGGTATGTTGATTCTGGTGCTACCACACATATCACTAATACCTTGTCTCACATATCTACTCAGGATGATCCTACCCTTCCTAAGCATTCTAATAATTGGCGACAGGACAGAAGTTGTTGTGCGGGAGTCATAAGGGTGGACTCTACTATCTTTGCACAAGTCGTACATCTTCTCTCGTTTTTCCAGCTACTTATGCCAGTAATGTTGTGTATGTTTCTATTTGGCATCAACATTTGGGACATCTTGCTTTTCTCATTGTTAATCATGTGCTTTCTAATCATCTCTCTATGAAAAATATATCTTCGTTGCCATTATATGAATCTTGTTCTTGTGGTAAAATTATTCGTCAACAAGTTCCTCTCACCCATCATAAGAGTCTCGCTCCACTTGAGCTAATTCATACCGATATATGGGGACCTGATCCCATTCTCTCTCACATGGGTCATACTTACCATGTACACTTTCTTCATTATTATAGTAAGTTTTATTGGTTTTATGTTATGAAGTATCGTTTTGACATTATCTCTGTTTTTCAAGCATTTCATTTACAAGTTGAAAATAAACTCAATTTCAAAATCAAATACTTATAATTTGATGGGGCCAGAGAATTTTTGTCCAAATCTTTCTAGTCGAAATTACAGGCTGCAGGAATCTCTCACCGTATTTCATGTCTTCATACTCCTCAACAAAATGGTTTTGCTGAATGTAAGCATCACCACATATCGATATGGGTCTTACTCTCGTAAGCCATTCTCATGCTCCTATTAAATACAAGGATTGAGATAGCTATATACCTCATCAACCGTCTTCCTACTCGGTCTTTTGGGTTTCGTTCACCTATTCAGGTCCTCACCCATACTCTTCCTCATTATAAATCTCTTCGTGTTTTTTGTTGTCTTTGTTTCCCATACCTTCGTCCTTATCTTTCCCACAAATTATAACCCCGCTCTTCGCCTTATATTTTTCTCGAATATTTCTCTAATTATGTAGGTTACCAAGTTCTTGATCCTCGAACTGGTTACATTTTTATTTCTCATACCGTTCACTTTAATGAGTCTATCTTCCCCTTCTCTCATGACCCTCTGCCCCCGACTGCCCCTGTCTAGCACTCCATCGCTACTCTCCTGACTCCCTCCCCTGTCCCAACTTCGCCATTGGACTCAGGTATGGTTCCTCCTTCTCCTTTAAGTATACATGAGACTTCTTCATAGGCCTCTCCTACGGGTTCGCCTACTCCTCCTCCGTTGGTTCCTTACATGGTCAATCGCTCTTAGAATGGCTCTCTTCCTCCCTAGTGCTTTACTATCAACCCCTCCTTGTTTATGGTGTAGGAACCTCACACCTTTGCTCAAGCTCGTCATGACCCTCTTTGGATAGATGTCATGAAAGCTGAACTCTCCACGCTTCTTCACAATCATATGTGAGATTTGGTTCTTTCCCCTCTTGATCATCCTATTATTGGGTGCAAGTGGGTTTATAAGATTAAGGAAAATTCTGATGGTACCATTGCTCGACATAAGGCTCGACTCGTTGCCAAATGTTTCTCCCAATAACCAGGTCTAGATTATTTGCCACCTTTAGCCCAGTCATTAAGTCTGCCACCATTCAGATCATCCTCTCCATTGCGATCTCTTCCAATTGGCCTATCCGTTAATTAGACGTAAATAATGCTTTCATGCATGGTCACCTTACCGAGTAAGTCTACATGTCTCAACCACTCGGGTTCTTTGACCTTGTTTATCCTCATCATGTGTGTCGACTTCGGCGGTCACTCTATGGACTAAAATAGACTCCTCGTGCCTGGTTCCTCTGCCTTAGCTCCTTTCTTCAAACTTTGGGTTTTTGTGGCTCCATTGCTGATAGCTCTCTTTTCATTTATCGCATTGCTCGTTTTGTTATATTTCTAGTTGTATATGTTGATGATCTTCTCATCACGGGCTCACCCACTGCTTCTATCGAGTCCATTATTTGTGCTCTTCAAGTTGAATTTTCTGTCAAGGATTTGGGTACGCTGCATTACTTTCTCGGCATTGAAGTCAAGCACTACTCTCAAGGTATCCACCTTACCCAAACCAAATATATTAATGATCTTCTCTCTAAAGCTGCCATAACTACCTATCGGCCCGTCTCAACTCCCATTAGCCCTGGCCCCCGTTTGTCTGCTCTTACGGGTACTTCCCTCTCTGATCCAACCCAATATCGTCAAATTGTAGATTCTCTTCAATATCTCACTCTTACGCGGCCTAATATCACTTATCATGTTCACCAATAATGTCAGTCAACTCATGGATACTCATTGGCGATATACATAAATCATATTTAATTTGATATAATTTTACAAATTAATAAATTATAAAATTTATCTATATTAATAATTTTTATTTTTAAATTTGAATAAATAAAAGAAAAATGCATCTAAACGAATTTGTACATTCATAATAAAAAATCAAATATATATTTTTAATCACTCAATTATATTAAATTTAATATAATTTTATAAGATAATAAATAATATAATTGGTATAAATCAATATTTTTTTTGTATTCGAATAAATAAAATAAAAATAAATTGATATAAATTCCAACCTAGACAAATTTTAAGTTTATTTATTTTTTCACTCAAATATATTAATTTTTATATAATTTTACATAGTAATAAATAATAAAATTAGTATATATTAATAATTTTTTATTTTTAAAATTTAAATAAATAAAAGAAAAATAGGTAAATAATTATTCGTACATGCTAGATAAATATTAAGTTTAACCACTCAACTATATTAATTTTAATATAATTTTACAAAATAATAATATATTCAAAATAACATAATTGATCCAATTTAAGAGTTTTATAATTTTTTTTAATTTTAAAAAAATATAAATAATATGTGTGATTCAAACTTCAATGGACAAATCTTAAATATGTGTATTTAATCGCTTAATTATAATTTAATTCAATTTTAAAGAATAATAATATATTCAAAACAACTTAATTAATTTTTTAAAAAAATATAAAAATTCTTTATAAACCCAAAATAAAGTATATTAAAATTTTTTATATAATTCAGTTGTTTTAAATATATTATCAATATGTAATATTGAATTAAAATTAATATATATTAAATAAATAGATTAAAGTTTTTGTTTCGCATGTTCAAATTCATGTATATAATTTATTTTATTTATTCGAATACAAAAAATTTTTAAAAAATTGTTAATGGAAATTAATTATATTATTAATTATTCTATAATATTGTATAAAAATAAATATAGATAATTAATTAATTATATATAATTGAATTTTGTCTTTTAATATCACTCTGTACGTATTTTTTTAAAAAACTAGTTCAGATTGAGTGGACCCAATCATCATTGGGTATTGGGTGGACTGGGTACATAGGATCCAGCCAATTGACAACCAACTTCAGTATATATTCATATCATATACCTATTTTCAATGTTGATTCTCTGTGGAATGAATTTGATTATGAAGTTTTGTATTAGCTCAGGAGATAACTAGTTGTTAGATGTCATGGTTAGTTTTTATAATGATAATAACTCGGTTTGATATAAGTGGGCTCTTTTATAACTATAGTATATATTTTTGCTTCAGTTTCTGTGCAATTGTACTCCACACAGCGTCCATTGGTGGATGTCGCAGTTGGAACTATCTTATGTACTTCTTACTGGTCGGCACACAGTACTAGAGAAGCAGCTATTGAGCTGGACAAATTTTTGAAGGTTGTGTTATCTGATGATCTTGTGCAAACACAGGGTGTAGGTACCCGTGGTGTCGTGGAAATAAACACCATCTCAGCATTTCTCTTTGTTGTAGTTGCCTCATGCTTCTTAATTATGCTTTACAAACTGATGTCTTACTGGTTCATCTGGGTACTGGTGGTTCTGTTTTGCATTGGCGTCATCAAGACACACTCATTCCTTTTTTTGTTTTTTGTTTTTATGTCTATTAGTTGTCAGATTTTTCTAGGTATTTTCATTAGGTAGAAGTGGATCATTACTATTTTTTTAGGAGTTTGGTGTTGGGATCCTTGTTTACCAGTGTTTTTCTTCCAAAACTATACATGAAATGATTAATGTTGGCAGTTTAGTTTGCAAGTATTTGAATCATTTGAAAAAAAAGGTTTCTTCACTCCAAGTTTTCAATTTCTCTTGGATGAGATGGTGAACAATGTGATATATTTTTCCTATAGGGCTTGCAAACTTGTTCGGTGGCTTTGCTGTCATGATATGTATTTTTTTCAAACTTCTCAATAAATTGCCCATGTTTAAGGATAACGCCATGGATCCTCTGTTGTTGTGAATGAATGTTATTCCTGTATCTTCTTGATGCTTATTGCAACAGTATATCCCTTTACCATATTCTCTGCATATCATGTTAACTTTTGAATTCAGCAACTGTGAATCACAGTTGAGGAATGAAACTTTTTCCACATTTTCTGAATCATAATGAGCGTCAAATCCTTAAATGCTTTTGCATGCTGGCTTTCTTTTGTTTACACATTTCAAGGGCTATATGTTCTTCCATATGCGTGTGTGCATGTGTGTGAGGAAGAAGGTGGGATAGAAAGAAGGGGTAGGGTTGTTCAAGATCGAAATTTGCAACTATTATAGGAATAGCATTATGTGCCACAGTTCTCTATGTCTGAAACTCAGACAATCCTGATGGGCCTTTTTTCATATTTCATCTGCTGCAATTTGGTGAAGTATAAAAATGAAAAATTCTGTAGATTTTGTCTATTGGAATGAAAAGGAGATCATCCTAAAATACTTCCCTTCTGCTGCTTTTTCCCCATCTTAAATAGTTTTTCAACTACTTGGGACTGATGAGGAAGCATATGTAGTTTCAGATGGTTTGGACTTGCTGGAAAATCATTCATTGAATTGCCTCTTGTTGGTGATGTGTCATATCCCACATTGGTTGTATCTCCATTATGCATAGCATTTGCATTTGTTTACGCCGTTTTTATGGCAGTCTCCATTTTATGGATTAGTCAAGATATACTTGTAAGGCAAATGTTGTTTGCCATCTACATCTATATGCTTTCTGTCCTTTCCCTTTCATTCTTCAAGTCTTATGGTGTAGAAATTTGTAATATTATATTAGTAGTGACAAGGAATTCCTATGATGTGTCCTTGCTTTACAAGGTCAAGATTTTTTTTATGCTCATTGAGTGTTTAGCAAGATTATGATATCTCATGGGTATCAATCTTTTGACTCTATACTCTCATTTTAGTATTTTTGAGCATTTACGATGGCATTTTCCCTAAATTATCTTCCCCTTCTTCTCTCATATACTTAATAATCAAATTGACAAGAATTGATGAAAGTTTTTTCTTTTTTTCCACTATGGAATTGCTTTGATAATCACAATTCTTCATATTGTCCGCATTCCAAATCTCAGAATTTAACTTCCTAAGGGCAGCTATTAACATTTATATATAACTCTAAGAGTGAGGAAATTATTGAAGATGTATTGGGTAGAATGAGTTGTAGGAGAATGAAGTACTAAACAATATAATATGTGTATTTATTTATTAAATATTAGACGTACAATTATTTATATAATAAATTAGATTGTCCTATATTTATAGTATTTGTAAATATATCTCTAATCATTAATATTATAAACTCACACTTAATATATGGTATATATTATTATTTCTATATTGTTACAAATATTATTTTATTTTTTAAAAACTAAACTTTTAGTTAATATAAGTTGTTTTCATATATTTTAACTACACGATATTTATATCAATTTTTTATTTTATAAAAAATCGATCAATTTTCACATCATACCATATTTAATTAGATTGTTAACAATATTTATAACAAACTTATTATCGCACCACAACATTATATCTTATTATCTAAATAGGCAAAACTGCATTAGTAAGTTTTTTATCTAAATTATTTCACAAATAGTTTTAGTTATTGATATGTACTTTGCTTCTCGTAATAACCATGCGACTAAATCTTGTTTATTTCTACTACATGATACAAGATTACTTACAACAAATACATAGTAGTCGGATGTAGATCTTCTATCATCCACATAGCTAGCTCAATTTCAATCACAAAAACCTCTCATTCTAGTGTGACTCCGAGCCTTAAACCAAAATCACTTACCCAAACTCTTTTTTAAATATCTCAATATACTAATTATAGTCTATCAATAATTTGTTCTGAGATTGTGTATATATTTGCTAACAATACTAACTGTATATGTGATATCATGTCTTGTATAATATGTATAGTTATGATTCGGTTATATTGGCGTTGAAACTGTTCGGCAGCTTAACATCTTTTTCTCCGTGAGTAAACACAATATATACTTTCTCTTATAAAGAACTATGTCTTTAATAAACCTTTCAATCTTAATATCGAGAAAATAGTTTAGAGAACTCAAGTCTTGCACTTCAAATTCTTTGCTTAATATCAGTACTATCATCCCCAATGATGATAATATCATTAGCATATACTGCGAGAATAGCAACTTTACCATTATAGTGTTCATAGAAAATCGGTCAAACCATATTCTTGATTACTGTTTGAGTCCATACAAAGATTTTTTCAACCTAAATACCTTTCATGCAGTTTTCATCATACCAAATCCAAGTGAAATCTCCATATATATTTTTATAGGTCTCCATACAAAAATACATTCTTTACATCCATTTGATGTAATATCCATCCAAAGTTAGCAGCACATGGAATAAGTATTCTCACAGTGTTCATCTTAGGTACTGGTGCAAAAGTATTATCATAGTCTATTTCATATGTTTGACTATAATATTTTGTCATCAACCTTGCTTTGTTACTCACCACTTACGCTTTTTTTTCATTTGGAAGTTGAGCAGATTCTCACGTTTTATTCTTCTTTAGTGCTTTCATTTCCTAATTCATTGTTTCAAGTCACTTTGTATAATGTTTAGTCTGTTCCCAATTCTTTGGTATGTACACTGACTATAATAACGCAATAAATGACTTATATGCAGGTGGAACAAATGCATATAAAATATAATTCGATATATCATTCTCAAAACTATACATAATTGGAGGTTTCCCTACATTAGCTCTACGTTCTCCACTAATGACAATAAGTAAAGAATCATTATCATCTCATGACGTCGATAAACCATTAGAAGGTCAATGAATACATGAGACATCTAGAGGTATAGATTATGTAATAAGTATTTGTTCTTGTATAAAGTCATTACCTTTTGGTTACATTGAGAAACCACCATAGGGTTGATTAATACCTGAAACATTTAGGGGCATGGATTATGGTACAAGTATTTGTTCTTGTATCTCACCATCACCTGACTCATATTTCTCCCCCTTAGCAGAATCATTACTCCTTCTATATACCTTCAATTGTGACTCATCCTTTTTTCCATTTTTGTTACTCCAAATTTGGAAAACAAAGTCATTCATACAATAATATTTTCAATACTTTGATAATTGATAATTTCTTCATTTATTTGTCGTATATCAGAGATTAACAAAAGTTGTAATACTGTTCAGACTGTGTAGATTCCTTATAGAACCATTCATTATCACGAAAAGTCAAATCAATGCTCACAAATAGTTTCTTTTCACTTACACTCCAATACTTCTATCCTTTTTAAGTACTGAAATAACCCACATAAATACATTTTAATACAGAGTATTAAGTTTGCTTACAAAATAATCTCTTACAAAATATATGCATCCAAACATACGAGAAGTGAATATCTATGTATTTTTTCTCATCAATATTTCACAAGGTGATCTAAATCTCAATGCTTGTAAGGGCATTCGATTAATCAAATACGCTATTGTGAGTACAGCTTCACTTCATAAATAATTTGATACATTCATTTTAAAGAGAATAGAACAAGTAACTTTCATCAAATGACAAATTTTCCTCTCTACTACATTATTTTGTTTAGGTGTATTTGGACATATAGTCTGATGAATAATTCTCTTACTAAATAGATAAGACGAAAATTCCTGATTCAAATACTTAGTACCATTGTCTGTTATAAGATTACAAACTTTGATATTAAATTGAGTTTGAATAAAAGTTAGAAAATTTTTCAAACATAATAATGTTTCTCCTTTATACTTCATCAAATATAACCACGTTATCCAAAAGTGATAAATCATTTGAATCCACTAGTACATGCAATCGAACATGGCCCCCAAACATCCGAGTGAATTAATAAAAATGTCTCAATACTTCTTAATCTAGTAGAATTATAACGTGTTTTTGTGTGTTTTCGAAACTCACAAGTATTACAAATAAGTTTATTGCGTTCTAATTTACTCATAAGCTCTTATCTCAACTTTTTAAAATTATCAAAAGATGGGTTTGCTAACAGATAATTTTCTAACATTGCTTTATCTTCTTTTTTACTATTAACTACAACACTCAAACTTTTATCCACAACTATCCTATTGAGATATTACAATCATCCACACTTGTTGTCAGTACAAGTATCTTATCAGTGTTTTTCCATGAAAAGAAACAAGTGTTCCCATAAAAAATTAATTGACAGTTCAATTAATTAATAATACTATTAACTGACAATAGATTAACTAGAAATTAGAGAACATGTAAAATAGATAATAATATGATCAAATCAATACATATAACAGAATTATCCTCTTTAATAATTGTATTGTTTAATTTAATGTATAAACAACTCTAATATTCATCATATGTATTAAAACTGATATAATGATATTGTCATATATATTGAACTACTAGAATAAATAATCTAATATTTAAATGATGTTCTGAAATATTCAAGTGTTTTTACCTCATTACTATAATTAATCTAATTATTATCCAATATAATAAAATATTTTAGGATTTTTTTAAAGTATATTCTATTCACATTTTTCTTCTCTTTTTAATTCTCGCTTCCACACATCTTAAAGATATATTTTTGTTTACTTCACAATTCAACTATTTTACATATCGAGTAGTATTAGTCTTTCCCGATCTTTTAAATTAGTCAAAACTTGAAAATACTAAAAAATTCTAATTTTAATATTATATTGAATATTAAAAATAAAATATTGTATATAATAAATTAAATTATAAATATATATACAATATATTTATATATTAGTAATTTATTAATATTACATATTATTTCCAAAATAAGATTTGGTGTCCACTTGAGAACTATATCAATCAAATACTATGTCACATGGTCCATCTTTCCATGAAATCCTTGCAATGAATGCTATATCATATTTACAATCAGTCATATTTTCCAATAGAATTCTCTTGTAACCTGAAAATAATATATTTTTTTTTGCTAAAAAAATGAATGTACACTTACAGGTGTATGAATCATGATTAAGTTTTAGACATCCTTGTCATATGACCGGTGAGGACTTTATAACCTCCTTCCAGTGTTGACCTTCATTCTAGTGCATTCCAAATTTAATTTGTTCTGTTACAGGTGGCTCATGGTAACAGAAGTGGCGAGGATGGGATACCCATGCTTCTCAAGATCCCACTGATGTTTGTTCCATGGAGTGGTGATAGCATTATCGTTGGAGACATTATCTTGTCTGGCCTGGCAGTGGTATGCTAAGTTTTGAATTCTTAAGCTTTGTAGAAATTTCATTCTAAGATAATTTATAATTGTTGAGAATAAAATTTTAAATTTTATAATATAAAAAAGTATTATTAAATTTATAAAATTATAAATATAATATAATTTATAAATTATTACTTTTAAATATATATGCACCATTATTTTATTAATAAACAAAATTTTCTCTATATAATATTAAAACTAATGAGTTAGCATTTATAACTAACTCGATATTAGATAAAATAATTATTCTCATTTATCTAATATATTCTATCATACAATTTATTTAATTATTTTGCCAGATATATGGGCATTACCTACTTTTCCACTGCTTATAATCCCTTCTCTAAGAATGATCTTTCAAATTATTTTTACCGTCGGCCTTTTCTCTCTTTCAGGTATGACTGGTTGGAAAAGAAGACCATCAAGGGTATTTTCTCTAGGCAATGATTGCTTACGGTTTAAGTATGAGAGAAATTTTGGTTCACACAGATGGATGTACTTGCTTGTCACAGAGATGGCACATTTTCAGTGTCAATTGAAATGGCAATTGATCATCCATTCCACTTTATTCCCCTAACATGAAGGAATCGATTTGGGAGAAGGAGGGTGAAAGAAATTACCGCTATCCCCTTATTTACACTATGAAATGCTGAATTAGTTTCGCAGGAGGTTTTGTTAGACGTAGCTTTATAAGGTGATCGATCGCGGGAGGAGCTGCTTCCGATGATGTCCCCAGCAGTGGAAGCTTGATTTTCCGGGAAAAACTTTTTGAACTTCAACCGCAAGTATTCAATTTCCGTTAGTCTCCCGGGGGAGTTTCAATGCCTCCGTCATCATCGAGATGAGCCATGGTGGGCGTTGGTGCTGCGTAATCATCTTCGCCATCGTTTCCTTTACTAGTGGAATTAGGCGGCTGAGTTCTTTTGGAAATGGCAGCAGTCCAGTTTTTGAATTCAAGCGCACTTCTTCAAGTGTCCGGCTACTGCACGAGTCGACAAAGTCTCTCTTTTGATCTGGTTGATGGTGGAAGGGTTTCATCTTGCACTGGTTTCAACTCCTGCGATGCATATCCAAGCACATCACTACAACTTCGACATTGCTTATCATGGACATCGCCTCTTGCGCGAGTTTTATACCGCGATCACGTGGCTGTAGCTTATGATTATTCATCTTACAGTAGGAAGATCAAGGATTATCTGCACGAGGGATTATTTGAAGATGCAGTCAGAATATATATACAAATGCTTGAATGCGATGTACCTGTTGAGGGATTTCAGTTGTTTCCCAGTCTGATTAAAGCATTTGGTAAGGTATATGATGTAAGGACAGGTAGACAGATTCACGGGCATGTGCTAAAACTGGGAGTTGTAGACGATATAGCTGTTGTAAACTCCATCCTTGGGATGTACTGGAATTGTAGTTCAGCGGATGCACTTGACTTGTTCGAGAGAATGCATGTGAGGGATTCCGTTACTTGGAATACAATGATCTCTGGGCTCCGGTTTATTGGTGATTACTTGAGCTCGTTGACTGTTTTCAGGCAGATGCTGCAGGAAGCTCCCTATGTGCAGCCTGATCGGATTGCCTCTCTTTCAGTTCTTTCTGCTTGTGCTTCAGTTTGTGATTTGATTCGAGGCCGTGAAATCCATGGTTATGCTGAAAAAAGTGGTATGGTGCATGATCAGTTTTTGGCTACCAGTTTGGTAGATATGTACATGAAATGTGGTGATATAAAGAGTGCCAAAAATGTTTTTGGGAGGGCTTGTATGAACAACTCAGTGAAAGAAAATCCAGTAATATGGAATGCTATGATCTTTGGGTATGCATCCAATGGCTATATGTATGAGGCCCTGACACTTTTAGTTGAGATGTTAGATGCAGGTATAAAACCCGATACTTCAACAGCTGTCGCTTCTCTAGTTTCATGCTCATATTCCCTAGGAATAGTCGGCTTGCAAATACATGGGCTGGTTTATATATTGGGACTACAGAGTGACATGAGAGTCCAAACAGCTCTTATAGATATGTATTTTCGATGTGGCAATGATGAAGCTGGTGCAAAGATATTCAGAACTTCTGAAAGTACTAGCATTGTCATGTGGGGAACATTGATCTCTGGTTACATGCAGATTGGCTTTCCCAACGAGGCACTGTACTTGTGCAATAAATTTGTGAGAGTCTTTGGTTTTGTAGATTCTGTGGTGATTTTGGTTGCATTAAGAGCATGTGCTTCCTTGAAATTGAAAAGAACAGGCACAGGATTTCATAGCCTAGCCATAAAAATTGGTTGTGCTTTTGATGTTTTCACAGGAAGTGCCCTAGTTGATCTTTATGCTAAATGTGGAGATATCAAGTCTGGTGAAACTGTTTTTCAAAGATTATCTGCAAGGGACTTGATCACATGGAATTCTCTAATAGCAGGATATGCTCAGCATGAGTGTTCTGGTGAAGCTTTGGAGGCATTTGAAGATATGCAGTTGGAAGGAATTAAACCCAATACAGTGACAATGGCATCCATTCTCTCTGTCTGTGCTCAGTTATCTGCTATGATTTTGTGCAAGGAGATTCACTGTTACATAATTCGTCAAGGACTACAGTCCAATATCCTTGTGAGCAATGCCCTAGTAACTGCTTATGCAAAATGTGGTTGCATCAGTACAGCACTTGCTGTATTCAACAACATGGGTGAAAAAAATATAATATCTTGGAATTCTATCCTACTCAGCTTGGGAATTCATGGGTGTGCAGAGGAAACATTCATGTTGTTTGAAAAGATGAAAGAAATGGGTGTGGTTCCTGATCACACAACTTTTACAGCTATGCTTTCTGCTTGCAGCCATTCTGGTCATGTTGATAAGGGATGGAAATATTTCAGAAGCTTGATGGACGAATACAATCTTGAACCTAAACTTCAACAGTACACATGCATGGTCGATCTTTTGGGCCGATCTGGGAACATAGACCAAGCGTATGATCTAATCTTATCCATGCCTTGTAACCCAGATGATAAAATTTGGGGTTCACTGCTTAGTTCATGCAAAGTCTATGGTAATGAGACTCTTGCAACAATTGTAGCTAATCACATTTTTGAAATCAATCCAGATAGTATTGGTTACCGTGTTCTTCTTTCGAACTTATATGAAGATTATGAAAAGTGGAGTGAAGTTGATAGGATTAGGTCAGATATTAAAGATAGAGGACTTCATAAAAGGCCTGGATGCAGTTGGATCAAAGTTAATAACTGTGTGCACGTCTTTACTGCTGGTGATTGCTCTCATGAAGAGGCTTGTGGAATATATGCATGTCTTGAAATTTTGACTGCTGAGATTACAAAGAACCGTTCTGTTGAGTCAAATGTAGATTTTCCTACCCTTGATATTACTTATAGTTAAAAGAAGTTTCTCTTGGAAGGGGATAATTTGCTCATCTATAGCTGGAGGAGAGCTTCTGCATCTGGGACTCCGTCCCTAAATGTAAATGATCCTTATCGAATTATATTATGATTTTCCAATGTGCAGATAAGTGAATACATTATGTCTGAACCAAAGCCCGCTTGCATTTATTCTTTATAGATGTTGTGGTTTGCATTAGTATCTTGGAATTGATAATTGACAATTCAGGTGGCTTTCTTCGACTCCATTTGGATGAGCAAGTTCACTTCAATTCCTGTTAACTTTGGTCTGTAATCTGTAAGGTCTTGCCGGGCTGACCATTCTCTTGGGTTTTTAATGAGGAGATTTACATATTTTTGTTGAGTAAACACTATTCTATATCTATTATTTTTACCAAGAAAAAGAAAATCACACTATATCTGTTGTTTAGTATGTAGTCTTTCTAATGGTCATCTGACAGAACAGAATCGCATTTATGCAATGAGCAAGCTGGTCCCATCCTTGACAGGTATCTTCTTACCCGAGCAGTATAATTCATAGAAAATTGAGGACTTAAATTTAGCTACCAGAAATTTCATGTGTTTTTAATATAGGGCGTGTATGATTGATTCTTAATGGAAAGCAGTGATGGCCTTTAAGTGCCTCATGATATATTTTAAAATTTTGTTGCTACCTGTTATGCCACAGTTCTTAGAATACTATTTTATGCAAGGATGCCGTAATGGGAACTCAGTAAAATGAAGTTACAAGGAAATTAGATTCACGGTTACAAAAAGCTCTGATTTATGCCCGAAACCAATTAGTGTTATAGGCAGATTAAAATTATGCTGTTGTATGTTTTTTGTGACCTTTTTCTGTGTTAGTGGGGGAAACTTGTGTGAGAGTGAGTATAAATGGTGACTGTGACAGTGCTATGTGATTGGATTTGCAATATCTTCCTACATGTGCATCTTAATAATGAATTATTGAAGTACTTTAGTAGTGCGAAATAATCAAGAGAGATCTCATATTGGTAATAAGGAATTGCAAAAGTTTTTACCAAAATCATCATATTATAATAGGATATTCTCTTGATCTTTTCACCACTAGCACGTATATTAGTTTATGGTATTCCAAGTGACCTAGCTAACCATATTAAATCTCTTATTCTATGTTTGGATGGAGGGATTTAAAGAAATTTAGAGTATAGTTGAAGCAAGTGATTTGGAAGGGAGCTGAAAAAAGGGGTTTGGGTATAAATTTTTGGAGGTTTGGAAGGGAGGTAGGAAGTGGTTTGGGGTGGAGGTGAAGCACGGAGTTTGGAGTACAAATTTTTGGATTGGTGAATTGCAAGTTATTAATATTAGTGTAAATATACCACAATTTAATTTTTTTCAAATCCTACTTAATTATATATATATATATATATTTTACGTATTTTAGTAATAACAAAAAAATATTTAAATTAATAATAACATAATCTATAATTTATATTTAAATAAATATTACTTTACAAAATTATCAAATATTATATTTATTCTAATTTTCTCTATTTTTGTATTTAAAATAAAATAAAAATAATTTTAACGAGTACATTTTTTAAAAATTATCCAAATATTAAATAAACAAATAAATTTAACCATTACTAATATATATAATATATATATATTAATACATAAATATAAAATATCAAAATTTTTATATTTTTAAAAATAACAACTAAATATAAAACGTAAAAATTAAAAAAAACTATAAATATGTAATATACCATATATATAAACTGATTAATAAATATAAAATATATTATATAAAAAATTATTAAATATAAATATTTATAAATTAGGCAAAAAAATAAAAATATATTTAAAAAATAGTTAACTAAGTTTATTTAATTAAAAATTAAAACGGTGAAGAAGAAGAAACTAACATTAAATAGGAATAATAAAAAAAATAACATTTTGTATTATATATATAAAATAAATATAACGATATTAATTAATTTAATATTATTTTAATTAAAAAATTACATTTTTTCAAAACCTCTAAAATTGAAATAATTAATTTTTTAGTGTAAAGAAGTCCAAACCACTCCAAACAAAATTTACCAAATAAAGTTTTATTTCATATTTAAGATCCTAGATAAAGAGTAATTACTCTAATCAGCAGCAACATTCCGACAGGCTGTTTCTCCGTTGAGAAAAAAACAATAACAATGAAGCTTAGTGTTAATTAGAAACATAAATCTGTAAAGAAGTGCTTCACTTTATCCTGGTGTACTTTAAGTTGGTTTTCATAATCGGAAGGTGAATATATATATATTATCACTATGAATAATTTGGGGAATTATGCAGAGCAATTTGACAGCAACTTTATTGTAAAGAATAATGGTTTTTGTGAATAGTTTGTACGCCTTATTCATGTGTATATATTTATAGTACCGCAGTTACTGGTTTTTGTGAGTAGTTTGTATACTCTCTTTTTCTAGAACTCCAGAATATCTGTACTTGCCATTCTCCCCTATTCACTTTTGTCCCATACATGTCTCTTGAAATAGAAATGCATCGCCAAAATGTTGCTCCCTCACTTTCTATAGATTCTCTTCTGCTTCAAGTTTTTCGTCTGTCCATTTTGTTTTCCGGTTATTGTCCATTGAATTATATTCTGGACGATCATACTAATGTAATTTCAAGAGTTTCCATTGAGGAGGAGCAAATTTTCTTTTTATCAATTTTCTTTTTATTCATAACAGTTTTCTTATACTATTTATATGTTTCTAATTTCTATGCCCCAAAAAAAAATAAAGAAGAGGGAATGGAAAACCAGCAATACCGATCTCCTTCAAAGAAAAAGAAAGACAGACAAATTATAGTCAAACTGTTACTTATTTCTAAGTCTGATAGTGAGCAATACTTTCATACAATTACAACAGCCGATGCTAATATGTACCTTTTTTTTTCTTTTTGTAGTCTGACCATAAGGATAAGCAATACTAAATGTGAACAGGCCGCGCATATGGTCATAGTCATCCAACATAACTTTTCATCATCATCTTAGTTCTCGCTTGATGAACTGCCCCTGGTGAGTGATCCCCGAAGTTGCCCATCCACAATCACATCCTTGATTCGATATATGGGACCCATTATCCTGCTCACCTTCTGTTAAAATATAGTTTCACAAAAGGATTCAATGTCAGTAGCAGGCAAGAGAAGCATATTAAACATGAAGTGTCATTCAGAAAACTGCAGCTGCAAGAGGACAAGAGCAGCAAAGCCCTTCATTTATAGAGGACTGCAACTTATAATTAAAATTGATGCTGATCCAGCTTCATAGTATGGAACAACTCAACTTTAAAATTGATGCTGATCCAGCTTCATAGTATGGAACAACTCAACTTTAAAATTGGTGGTTCATTTTTATTCTCCAAATGGAGTGTGACCCATGAGGCACACAAGCACCACAGTCATTTTCCTATTCTCAATAGCATAATGCATTGAAAATTTTACAGCATAGATTTATTATGGCATCCTCCCATAGCTCCCATATCATCTGATTTTCTTTTGATTCTCTTTCCTGTCAATACCATTTTCCCTACTGGAGTTCATAAGTAATAGTTGGATTGGATGCATAAAGGAATAACCCATAAACCCTACTGCAATGGATTATTCCTAACGTTCACCATCCCAGTAAAAAAGTGGGCATGTGATGTTAATGCATCATAGCAGCTCATCTCATGCATTTCAGAATGCAAATGATCTTATTCACCAACTGATTTAAAAGCATTCACCTTACCTCATCCCTGAGGTATAAATGCCACTTTTGTTGCAAAATCTGCCACCTTTCTTGTTGCCATTGCTGACCCAAAATCACAAGGCCCATCACAGCTGCAGCAACAAATACAGACCAAAATGCATTTGCATCTTTGGCCTGAGCATATAAAGACACGGCTCTTTTCTTCCACCATGAACTGCAAGGTGGGTCTGATGCAGAGCAGTCCTTTTCAAGGGCTTTGGAAAAGTATGATTCTGAAGGCGATTCAGGACTATCACCAGTTTCTACAGCTTCAGTTGGTATATGATCAGCATAAGGACCAGGACCACCACTAACGTTCTTGTCATGGGAGGAACTGAAACTGGCACTATAGGGACTCTGTTCTTTACCTGATTCATATCCAGAGCTTTGGGTGGACAGTCTATTGCCCTTCTCATAAAAGACTTGCATTCCTTGAAATTCATCATGAATGGTCCCTAATGCCTGATCCTTATCATCCATTATTGTAGATTTATCATCTTTTCCCACAGTTTCCTCATGAATCTCATCTCGTTCACGATCAATGGGTAGATTCTCGTGCTGGCTGGGTGGAAATACAAAGTGACCAGACATAAACAGAGCACGAGAAGTTTCAGCTTCATCATAAGTGCTACCGCCAGCTCCATCAATTTGTGGGACTTCTGGTGAACCCATTGCAGCAGCATATGCTGATGCAGTGAGGGAAACAACTTCCCAATCACTTCTCCGTGTATTTGCTTCCTCTACTTCATCTACGTCTGCCATCACTCAGGTCCTTCCAACTGAGCTTCCAGAGATGATAAAAGAATAAAGAAAAGTAAGCACATATTCATCATACTGAATATTTATAGCTAACAATAGAAAACTCTAAACGAAATCTAACATAGAAGAACCATTTTTTTGCGTTATAATCTGCCCTCTGAGCATATACATATTGAATAAAAACAATTACGGAAACAGTATCAGCTAGCAATAGATGAGAGTTCATGTATACATATATATATATATATATATATGAGCTATCCAACAAGCTAAAAAAATTGAATCAGCACATGAAACAAATCTATCCCAGATCTTTCCACGGTTTCAATCTTTTGATGCTCTTCAATTCAAAAAGACTGCTAGAATAATACAAAATCAAAATTAGTTTTTAAAACAACAAAATTTACGAGTTCTACGACGATCAAAATTTAAATCACAAATCAGTCATCACTAAAAACTAAATTGGACCGCAGACAGCAATTCGATCTACTGCTTGGATCAAATCAATCCAACAATCAATAAAGAAGAAATTTAACGTAAGATGGAAACCGCCACCTATTTCACTAGAGCATCAGAATAACGCAGCGGCAGAAGGAGTGGCGTCACAGATCGGATATCGCCGAGGATAAGAAAGAGGAGATGCAGAAGCAATCGTGGATCGGAGATCGAGCACCTCGCATAGCTAGAGAGGGGGACGGAGAAGATAGCCATCAGTAATGGGTGGGGCCTCAAAATGTCTATAATGGGCTGTCACTTCATAGACAAAATTGGGCCTTAAATTAGTAATATAAGGTTTCTTGAAGAGAGATTTAGTAAAGCATGTCCACTAATTCTTCTTTTTTCAATTATTCGGTAAATTTCGAAAACTATAAGAAAAAAGGGGAAATAAATTATGGAAAATGGAAATTCACAATACAAACTGAATATTTATTATACTAAATCGGGTGTTGTACAAACGTGTTCAGTTTCCCTCGATCCTCCGGCCCAGTCCACACTCTCTTCTTTAATGGGCCGTAAGGTTAAGGCCCATTTACACAGTCGTGGCCCATTGACAGTATAAGTACCGCCACGGGTTTAATTTGCACGTCCATTTTCAAACGACCGTTGCTATCCGCCATGTCCCATCTCTTCTTTCCCGCCCTACATAAACGATCTTTCTACACTGCCATGATGAATACCGAATCGCCCTGTTCGCAATCTCCACCATTTTCTTCGGACCTGAGAAATTTAGAGGCAGTGTCTCTAATACAATACTGAGTCATAAGCTAGAAGTAAGGGGCAGTGGTTGAGAACCGCATCCCGATGCTCATTTTCAGTAAACTATGCTCATGCATCTCATTGAATCAGCGCCTTTTAGTTTCCTTATTGCCCGTGATCCGGGGAAATTACTCCTTGGTATCAGTCCCTGAAGTGATATGGAGCTATGATTCGCCCATTGGTTGGGATCGTGCCTTCTTCTCTGAGGCCCTTAAGATCTCAGCTAAAGCCCGCTCCATCCTCGGAGGAAAGCAGTTGCATGCAGGGACAGTGAAATTGGGTTTATGTGATGTGCTGTCCTTGCAAAATCAAATCTTGGACGTCTATGTGAAGTGCAGGCAGCATAATGCTGCATGGAGGCTGTTCGGGGAAATGCATGTGAGAAATGTTGTCACATGGAATACACTGATCTGTGGTCTCGTTGATTTTTCTAACAATGGGGAATATGATTCTCGCATAATTTTTTCCGCTCTTAGACTGATGAAGCTCGAATCAGTGAACCCGGATTTTCTGACCTTTACAGGTCTTCTCCGGGCTAGTGTCAAGTACAAAGATATGGGGATTGTCACACAGTTGCACTGTTTTGCCATCAAATTTGGGTTTCTGGAAAACTGTTTTGTCAGTAATTCTCTAATTAATATATACGGGAAACTTGATGCCATAAGGTATGCCAGGCTGGTTTTCAATGAAGCTAATTACCGAGATTTAGCAGTTTGGAATGCAATTTTGTCCTGCCATTCATCAGAAACTTATGCTGGGGAAGCTTTCAGGATATATTCCTTGATGCATTTAGAAGGTTTTACTGGAGATGAATTTACATTTTCTAAGTTGATTAATACTTGTGCTGCTCCAGGATTTTTGCAGGCAGGCAAGCAGATTCACGGGCTTATAATTAAATTTTCTTTTGCTATTGACATACTAGTTTCAAGTACCCTAATTGATATGTACGCTAAAAATGGGATAGTGGATGATGCTCAAAGGACTTTTGATGAGATGCCATGTAGGAATCTCGTTTCTTGGAATACAATAATCATGTGCTATGGAAGACAAGGAAATGGGAGGGAGGCAATGAGATTTTTTAGAGAAATGTTGCAAAAAGACATGTGCCCAAATGAGTTAACCCTCTCTAACATTCTTACCTCATGTGGAAATGTATCTGCAACCAGTGAAAGTCATCAATTGCATGCCTATTTGGTGAAATCAAGACTTAACAGCTTTTTGTCAACTGCTAATGCTTTGATTTATGCATACTCTAAATGTGGCAGCATAGAGAGTGCTTCCCAGTGTTTCAGTGCAGTTTCAGAACCTGATCTTGTCACATGGACTTCAATCATTTGTGCATATGGGTTTCATGGACTAGCAAATGAATCCTGTGAAATGTTCGAAAAAATGGTGTCCCATGGAATAATGCCCGATAAAGTCAGCTTTCTAGGGGTTCTCTCTGCCTGCAGTCATGCTGGACTAGTACATTTAGGGCTTCAGTACTTCAACTTGATGACCAGTACTTATCAAATCATCCCTGACTCAGAGCATTATGCATGTCTGATTGATCTTGCAGGGCGTTCTGGATTTCTAGAACAAGCTTATGAGGTTTTAAAATCAATGCCCGACTTCGATCCTAGTGCTGTGGGAGCATTCATCGGAGCTTGTAAGGTCCATGAAAACTCAGAATTTGCCGAGGAGGCAATTGAAAGGCTATTATGTTTGGAGCCAAACAAGCCCGTTAACTATGCCCTTTTATCAAATATGTATGCTTTTGAAGGACAATGGGTAAATGTGGCAAGAGTTAGGAAGTTGATGAGGGAGAATTGTGAAAATAAAGTTCCTGGTTGTAGTTGGACAGAGATTTATGGTGACGTTCATACATTTGTTTCCAGTGATAAATATCATTGGAGAAGCTCACAATTGTATGATATTTTAGAAATGTTTCTTTGGGAAGTCAAGGAATGCAGCACATTTTTATCCAACTCAGATATATGGCTATTATAGCTTTGTGGAACAGAAAATTCTCCGTTGACAGGTAACTCTGGCTGCTGTTAGATATGATCTTTTCCTCACAATGAAGAACTATCTCAATGTCAGAATCAGGGATTTACCTATTTCACATAGTCTTGCTTCAACTATTTGCTTTCTCCATATGGCTTTTCACATTCTTCAACCTCTCCGAGATTACTAGATCGTACATAGACTGTTGAAAATTTTCACTTGCAGATTGTCAAGTATTATTTAGGATATTTTAAAAGTTGATGGAATTTTCTGAGTTAAATCTGATAAGAAACAAATAGCTGATTTTCAATTTGATCAAGGGCTAGGAGATTCTGAGGGTGTTGGCTTGTTACTGCCTGAAACCAGTCTCTATTAGTAATGCTGACTGTAAAATTTTGGCGAGTGATCATTCCCTACTCTATCTATATGTATATGGATTAAGTTTTGGGGATCTGTATGGAAATGCGCAGAGTGTTTCATGGACGGGCATTATATTGCATCATATTTTGCTTAACAATTACTGTGTAAGCAACAATGACTTGTCACTTAAGATGAGTATGAAATGAGATATGATGAGACAGACAGTTTTTTTAAGATTCTGTGTAATTGTGGGAATATTGACATTTTCCCAGCGGTTATTCATTCTCATCCTAAAAATAGTAACTTGTTCTCTTTAATCAGTTTATTCCAGCTTTTCAAGTATATTTGCCTCTCTCTCCATTTGCGTTCTGTACCTGATGTCTGCATAAATTCTCTTTGTTCCATTTTATCTGTTTCTTCTCCTCAGATGCATCTGCTGCAGTTGATGTTTCTTTTCCATCTTCTTTGTCATTGATGAGCAGATCTGGATCTTTGATTCACAGGTTCTCAAAGAGTTTATAACTTTTCTTGATCTCTACTTGCAAAGATGGGGAAGGATAAGCTGAAGAAAATGGACCTCCGCAAGGAATACAGAAATATGTGGCACTCGGATCTCATGTCCACCATTTCTGCAGATCCTCCTTGTAATCCCTAGTTTCTCCTCTCTTATCTTCTGTTTGATAACCATCCAGGATAGATAGAAAATAAATGTGGGAATCAAGGGAGTCCATGTTTTTTAAGGAAAAAAATAATACATATAAAACATAGTTCTCTGCTCAATTTTTGTATGTATTCCATATAAAACACATAGCTATGCAAAATGGGTATTTACAATGGGAGACAACAATCCAGTCAACCGTGTAAAAAATCTTGCCCATGACATAATCTTCAGCCTGCAGAAACTATGCTGCAGTGGAGCCCTGTTTTGTGGTTTCAACATTACCACATTGACTGAGCCATGCAAAGGAACAAGAAAAGAACTATTACTTTTGACTCCCAAAAGTTTTCATACGTAATGTTGTGTGGATCGAATCAGAGTAAGATAGAAGGTCTTAGTGCATTTATTCTTCAATTCAGGAGATGTTTACCTAGGATTCACGTTTAAGTTGGCCATTGTTGGCAATCCAAAAGCAATTTCTTACATTTTCCCTATACCCTTGATATGCAGATTGCTGCTTCGCAACATGGTGGTAAGTGTCTTGTGCTGCTTAGATTCATTGAAGTTGAATTCTCTATTTGATCTATAAGAATGAGATTATGTGTGATTATAATTAATCATCAGATTCTCGCTTGGCTTCTTGGAATGTACACTATGTTGAAATATTCAGATGATTCTTTTTTTTTCCATCATTCTGCTAATTGTTTTGCAGTGCTCCTTGTGCTTCATTTATGCTACGTAAACGGGCGCTTTATGATGATATGAGAAGGTAGAGCATTAAGACATTGAGTAGCAAAATTATATTTCTATTTTCTGCATGAATACACTTTCCCCGGTGCTGATACTTGTTCCATTCCATAGGTACACATGTTGTGGTGGTTTTATGCCATGCAGTGGTAAATGTGGAGAAAGCAACTGCCCTTCCTTTTGCCTCTGCACTGAGGTAACAGACTATATGCCTCACTGAGTTTTTCCCTTTTCTATTATTAATTTATTTCCACGCCAGAGTCGGGTTTTTAGGCTACTGTTTCAGGTTCTTCTGTGCTTCCCCAACTCTGTGGCTTCCACAAGGTTCTTGTTGCAAGACGAGTTCAACATTCAGACAACAAAGTGTGATAACTGCATCATTGTAATCACATTCCCACTCTTTTTATCTCATGCTCTCTTAGTGGAGATGGATCGATATCTCGACCCCATTTGACTTTATTGTGTTAAATGCCATCTCTTGCAGGGATTTATGTTTTGCATTGACCAATTGGCATGCATATTTTCTTTGCTTGCCTGCATAACAGGTAGCGATGAGATTGCTGATGCAGCTCACATCCTATCCTGCTTGTCTGAATTTGTTTATTGCACGTAAGACCCACCTCCCAATTTCATGTTTAACTGCAACATCTGAATTTTTATTTTATGAAACTGTTTTATTGATCACCCTAAATTGTTACATTTGCAGGGTTTGCTCATGCATGCAGGTATGCAAAATATTCTACCCGTATGTCTGTTTTTCCAATTTTCCCGACTAATATATAGTCTTGTTTTCAACATTAAGTGTCAAACATGGCTATATATGATGCACCTAATATTTCAACATCACGTGTCAAACATTCTAGGAATTCTTCCTATAGCGTAAGCTCTTAAGAACAAGTATATCATCTGCATCTAGAACTTAAATGTTGACTTTTTTTGGCCAAAGAAATTGGATGTTTGAGTAAACATGTAGTAAAAGAGAAGCATGGTTGTACATTGTTTTTACTGGTTGGTTATACTAATATTCCCTCTCTTTACACCAAACTGAAACATGGTTTGTAGTATTTTCCAGCATTGTTGCTAAGAATGAAGTTACCATCTATTCCAGACACAACACAAGATAGAGATGGATAAGAGGGATGGCCTATTTGGGCCAGCACCAGTGATGTCGGTTCCACCGGTACAGCAAATGTCACGTATGGACTATCCCGTTTCTCCTGCACCTGGGTATTACCCGCAATACCCACCACCTGCTGCTTATGGGCACCCTCCTTATGGCTACCCTTCCCCTCCCCCACCCCCTCATGGCGAGGCTTACCCTCCTGCTGGTTATCCTCCTCCAGGACCTGCTTATCATCCATATCCTCCCCCGGGTCTCACGTATCCTCAACAACCCCCTCCGGATGCTCCACCTCCTCCCAAAGGTCAATAATGGTGCCTGTGTTACAACTTACTTGGAAGGTGAAAATGAATGTTCTCTTGTGCTTGTTTAGTGTTTTGGTCATTCCAGCATCCCTTTGAAGAGCTTCTTGCTCCTGGGTCCAACTTATACATTGTTTTACAGTGAATCTGGGCAAACCATTTTTTTTTTCTTTTGGGAACGGGAAACCTCTCTTATTGCAAGTATAAAATGTTGGCAAACATATTAGAAAGATCAGAACTTGATTTTTAAGCTTTTCCTTGAATCCCAGACCTTCATGATAGTTAAAATACTGTAGAATTATAGAACCTGGTTTTAAGCTTCCTGCTATCCGGAGGCCTGAAAGCTTGTCCAAGTCCAAGTATTATCACCTGTCACTAAAAAAAATGTAATTATCATCTTCATTGCATCTATGAGAAAACTGATTCGCTTGGAAAATTTGCATTTGCTGACTTGGGTGGATCCATATCTTGACCACTAGGCAGGCCGCACAGTTAGGATCCGATTTTCAATTCTACCAATTAGTTCTTCACACAGTATATGGAAGAAGAAATAATGCGCTATTCATGTCATCCACCTGTGGAAGGAAAGCTAGTATATGAATGAAAGCCATCAAGCATCAACCAACGAATATAACCAAGAAATTCCCACAGATGACAAGCATCAACTTCAGCACGATCAACTATACGGATTGTTATCTCCCATTCTTGGCCTCTACCATTACACCTCAATGTCATGGATTGGCCCCTCCCTAATCCACAGCTTGCTTTCAACATATTTCACTGCAAAGCTTGTTGCTGCTTTGCCTATTTGAAGGATTGTGGTCAGAAACATTGCCACAAGCAAGAATATGAACTAGACAATTATCAAGTAAGATGAAATCATAGGCTCCAAAATGACCGCATTTCTCATCACTAGGGTACTACTTTCTCCAGTTTGTTGAATACGTATTAATACCAGGTGCTGCTGTGCATAACCAAGAATGCTAACAATCAACATGCTTAAGACAACAATGAGATCATGTACAGGACAACATTTCAGAGCAAACCAGCTCTGGAAATATGCATCAATATTTCCATTCAAATAGAGCCTCTTGGAAAACAGATAAGCTGAAAGACCATAAGGAAACTGTGTAAATACACAATATGTGAAACGGAACCAATATTATGATGCCTAGGGCCAGAAACCATAAATATGGAGGACCACCTACAGAAAAACTGGTACATGAAACATTACATATCATTTACATTGCGTGCAAATAGAATACCATGAACACAAACCAAATTCAGAAGAACCATTTTCCAATTCCATATTATAAATATAATACAAAACACTATTAGATTATATAAGTAATATATAATTAAGAACTGGGAAACATACAACACAAAACCTTACATAAAGTACATGAGACCTTCCTTACATTTCCCACAATATTATAACAGAAGGGCACAATACTATGATTCTCACATGTCAAGATAAAGAAAAGCAACATACCTAGGCCAACATGCATGCCAGTGTATGAGTACATGCAACTTGATTGCACACTTCACAAAACAAGCTGTCCTAATGTTTTCCGTTCTGCTGAGTCAGTAGCTGTACACATTGCTCTTAGATGACTGAGTAGAGCATCACGTCCGGTTAAAACAACATGGAAAAATCTGTCTACTTCCTTCATGAGAAGATTGAGTCCACTTGAAAATTTCTCTGCATCAGTTTTTAATTGTCTGACTGAAATCTGTAATGGATATTCCTTTCTGGACATGGACCCATCCAGCATCAGTGGACAGAGCTTCTCAACAGCAGTATCGATATCCAGGAGCTCCTTCATAAGACTATTATTCTGGCTAGACTGTTGGTTCCTCCTTATCATCCCATTTACAATGCCTCGTAAATGGTTGAAATCTTCTGCCCATTGGTACGTGTTGGGAATATCCAGCTCAAACAACTTCTTGGAGGAGCCAGAGAAAAGAACAACAAATGCGCTACATATAAAGAGAGTCTGTACCTTGACTCCATACAATGCACGCATCAGAACCTTTCCTTTAGCTGAGTATTTAACCTTGGGCAAATTGAGAGTCTCCATCAGGCCATCTAGAAAACTGCAACACTTCTCAAGTCTTGGATTCTTTGACCTTCTCTGCTGTCTCCAGTTATTAAGGAAAGAACAGGCATGGACATGTTGCTGCTGTGAGTTGGATTCCAGATTATGCAGAGCACATTGGATCAACAGATGACCTTGGTTCATGCGTGATAGCTCTGAGCTAAATGCATTACTGATGTCCAGCAACTTAATACTAATATCAAGATAAACATCTATCCACTTCTCATCCCAGTCAGATACAGGAAGCTCAAGTTCCTCGATGAGATTCTTTATATCTGTATGTGTTTCACAAAGTGACTCCATTGCATATTGCATCCATGTTAAACTGAGTATATCACCTACAGTCTCAAGTTTCTTCAATCTGGCTGACAAGGTAACCTCAAAAGTGTTCACAAGTGCAAGCAGAGTCGGGGATAAGTTCGAGCCTTTCGACGGTATCATACGAAAAGGGTTTCCAAATGGGAAGAAGGGTCTGTGTGGTTCCTGGGGCTTGCTCATTTGATATATTTACTACAAGGAGAAAAAAATAGAAAACACCCATTGGGGAGCCTGTCAGAGATATTGAACTTCTGTCGAAACTAGATGCAGTTGAATACCAACAATTATCATAGCTTTGATTCAAAAATTAAATGTCTATTAATAATTTGTTAAATAGAAAAACATCTGCAGTATATTGCAACTGAAGCAAGCAACCTTCAAATACAAATTTCAGCTTAATAATTTGCATCCAGTAATCTCATTTGCATGTATCAAAATAGTTTAACACAAGCAAGTAAAGTTTTCAAGGCTTCTTTTCTCCAACCATTACGGGAAGCTGAGAAGATCTAGGTGCAAATGAAGGGACACCATTTATTCTGTCAACAGAAGAAAAACCATGCCAGAAAATAAATGAGATTACCTAATTCCAATATAATAACCTACAAACATTCACACAATCAACAAACACTAAGAAAGTCGGAGATTTACCCCCAGATCTGTTATATCGCTGAATAGAAGCAAGCATGGACAAGAAAACCATGCAGAGGTCAACGGAAGAAATCAACTTAAACCAAATATAAAACCTCAATTCTCTGTCAATTTTAACAGGTCAAAAGCGGAAAAAGAACCATGACAGCCCTAGCGTCCAGAGAACATCCAAAAAAAGTCAAACTGCATGAGATTGGAAAATCCACCACGCAAATATCTTAGATCGTTAGTCAAAAGAAGAGGAAGGTAAATAGAAGCTGTACTTACCGATAATCAACTGAAAGCTCAACGGAGATGAGCGAACAAAACCTTAATTCTCTTCTTTTTCTGGTTTTCTGCAGAAAGATAAAGGTAAGGTAACACTGAAATGCGTTGTCCGTGAGGTGACCGGAGAGAGGAGTCTTCATTCATACCTCTGGAGAATTCTAATCGGGCGGCCGCTTCTGCGAAACAAGAGATGAGCAGAGTTGAAAATGTAGCAGATGATGATAAGGGTGAGGACGGAGGATGAGGTAAGCGAGAGCAGCCACCTAACAAATGACACGTGTGAGTGTGTCAGCCAACGGGCAGATACTAATCGGCCTTGGTTAATGCCTATCCTCCACCTTTGTGACTGCACATTTTATTAAGAAAATAAAATTGGTGCTGTCGATATTTTTTACTCATAATTGTTTTTTTGAAAAAAATAGATTAATTTTTGTAAATGACATAAGTAATTATGTGCTGTTTCATCAATTCACCAATAGTTTAATATTTGGAACGAAAATGCCTCGTTGCTTAAACATTGATTATGGTTCATTTTATATAAATTTATTAATTATTCGTATAAATGTACTAACTTTGATATGGAGAGATTTATTATTTTATATAAACTTATGAATTTTTATATGTATAATAATTTAGGTAAATTTATCAGTTTAAAAATATTAATTTGGTTTGATACGATATAATTTAGATATTTTAGATTACTGATAAAATAGTATTATTATCATATATAAGTTTATAAAATTTATATATTACATGAATTTATTAATTAGTTTATATAAATTTACGATTTTATACACATATATATATAAGTTTAATAGTTATCTTATAAGAAATTATGAATTTTTATATGATATAATTTTATATAAATATATCATTTTGCCTATTTTTATTAACAATTTGTTTTGATATAACTAAGTTATATTAGTAATTTTAATGAATGTATATTAAAAATTTACCATTTCTTTGTTTGACCTTTCTTCCATGTGGAAATAGCTGATTCAAATGAGTAAGTAAAAAATTAAATAAATTTTTATCTCGTCGGCCCATCTGGCGTGGTGTGGTCGATCGTCCTGGGTCCATTAAACACGCCTCGGGTAACCTAGTTGTTGCTAGCTTGACACCCATGTTTCTATGCATAACATATATTGTAGTCATCCTATGCATCAGAAATTATTGGCGGGATAATCACCACCGTTGAATATTCAATATAAAAAACACGAGTTTAATTGTAAAATTATTAAGCGTTTTTGTTGAACTTCCCTCTTTTTTTCAGAGAAAACGTGTCAAATTCAAGTAAATTGTGAGCTAAAGTTTAGCTTAATTAATTTAATAAATTAACCTAATTGTTAAAGGTAAGTAACTAAAAATCATAAAAAAAAGTATCAAGAGTTCCAACATATTTCAATTTCTCTCTCTCATTTAGGTATCCTCAATTTAAGTGTTTTAGTCGTTGTTGTCCCCAAACTAGAGACATTACTCAATCAAGACACACCTCAATCCCACCATATTTGTCCGACAATATCATGAAAGAGACCTAATAAAAAAATCTTGAAATATGTAATTTTTATATGATTACTTCCTTCTCAAATTTATGTGAAAAAATCCTTTCGGCTCATTCCAATCATAAGTAGGCATTCACTATCCTTCACCCAATATAAACCAAAAAGTGATCCCAAATATTCATTGAATATTTTCTTTTAAAATAATCATTGTATGCTTAGATTGGGTATCTCATGCCCTCATTCGATAAATGAGGGTGATAACTCTCTCATGCGTACACTAATTATGGGTCATATAACTGTAATATAATGATTACACATAATTGTTAAATTAAAACAAACACAAAAATTATTATAATTTTTAGAAATGTACATTTGTTACCATAAAATGTAAATTATAATAAGTCTAATAATATTAGACCTAATATAATAGCAAACTTTTACTACACTAAAAATATTTTATTAGGGATCTCTCTAAATTTTATAGTTGTATATTAAAGTTGTTGACGAAATATCTAACTAATTTTGTTACAATTATATTTTGTATTTGTGAGAAAATATTATTAATCGATAAATTACGCACTTATCATATACAATTTTAAACTTATCCTTAATAACTATATACAACTCGTGTATAATTATTCCGGTCTCGAACAAGTGGTAACAATTACCTCGAATTGTATATTTTTCATCTATACTCGAGTAGACCACGTACCAGGTACGAGTACGAGCCCACTAGCTTTTTGTGAACTAATAAGGGATCAAATCCACATTTACTTAAAAGTTATGACTTGTAATTAGTTAAACCTTTCCAATTTTCTATTTTATAATAGGGTGAAACTCACAACACTAATCTATTTTATTCAATATGTAAGCATATTCTCATTAGTATTCTTGAAAATGTTCCTCGAGAGGTGGGCTATGCTTAATGTGATCAATGAATGAGTGAAATAATATAGAGTATTCATTAACTTAATGTTGGTCTAACTCAAACCCATAGTCTAGGAATTGGATATGCATGATTGTCATGCCCTGACCGATTTTGGTTGGATCCCTATGAGCAACCTACAACCCCTTCGCTTTATGAAGGGTTTCACCCTATTCTAAACTGAGAGTAGTAAAGTGTTCTCTTTCTTGTTTTTCCTAAAATAACATTATACAAAACTGAGATACATTAAAATGATCATACATGTCTTATAATTCCACTATAAGATGGTATTTAAGGTAGGTTTTACTCTGTTACCTGAAAAAGAGTAAATGGAGGGAGTGATTCTACAACTCAGTGAGCGGGTGTTGAAAGTGAGTTTTTAAAATAACTTTGGTTGATAAAAATCATGCCAAGATTATCATTTTCCTTTTTAACATGTTTTCCTCCAATTCAAGTTTTCAAAACCTTTTTCCATTTCCATATTAGGTGTGTTTTACTCTCTTAGCCCACTCACTTGCCTCGAAAGGTGTTTAGCTAACAAACACACGCCCTTCATCAGAAGGGTACACACATTTGTAGGTGCAGCCTGTCCACTACACCCACTTGTGGATCGTAGCATTTTTATTGTCCACTAAGATAGAAGTTCATCCACTTTTATCTTAGGTTTGAGTGGATGTCCAGACGTCCGACCCTCAGACCCGAATGCCACTTTGTGTTCGTATGAGGACGGAGACCTCATCCTGATCCCACCCCGGTCTCACGCGCAAGAAGCTCATAGAGCTTCATGACTGACTCGCATGACAAACTGCCCTTATCGCTCCCATGTCGTCCAACAACCCTTGGTACCCATCACTACCCCTAGGGCATCTTGATGGTCTCATACCAAAAGTGCATGCACAAACAAGAGTTTTTTACTTAATATCCATTAGGCATGTCAATGGGACCTGAGACCCGAGCTTCAGGTCCCTACCTGACCCCAGTGGACTTGAGGAGTCTCGGGTCTGTGCTTGGGTTCGGGTCCATAGATTGGGCCCGAGACCCGATCTTCGGGTCCCGTATGGCTGGTTTCTGCAGGCTCGAGTCTCGTTGACAAGACCTGAAGGTGGGCCCACAATACTTTTGAATTTTTTTATTTTTTAATTAAAACACGTTGTTTAATTAAATTTAAGAAAAAATATTAGAAAATTTTAATAAAAAATGTTATTTAAAAATTATTCTATTTTTTCTATCATTAATATTCTCGTATTCTTTTTTTCCTTTATTTAACACTAATAAATTATTTTTCCTTTATTATAACATAATATATTTATAAATATCTTATTACCATACTATATTACTTATTTTTCCTTTATTAGACTCTAATAAATTATCTTTCATTTCTTAAATCTTAATAAATTTATAAATACTTTAAATAATTACAATAGAAAAATTTATATTATATTAAGTTATATTTCTAATTAACTGTATTATTTAATAATATGTAACTTATATTCAAAATTTTAAGATAATTAAGAGATTTATAATTTATTTTTAACTAAAAAATTAAATTTAAATTATATAAATAAAATTATATATATCAATAATTATACAAAAAAATGTCAAATGAATAAAAAATATTAATATGTAACCACTGACATACATTAATATGCATATAACCACACTATTATCTTATTAATTTTTATGTATATAAATAAATATCAATATTTAATTCGTTCTCGTATCCTAATTTTCTAATATCGTTAGATCGTTTTTTCATTATTTATAAATTAAATTTAATATAAAATTATAATAGTAATTTATTAGTTAAAGTAAATCTAATAAACATTTAAAATATTGAATTTTTAAATAAATATTAAAAATTTATACATGACAATAATTTAAAATTTTTTATTTTTAGTAAAAAATATATATTAAAAAATATAAGATAGACCCGAGGAGCAGGTTCGGATCCAACTTCTGGACCCGAGGCTCGGGTCCAGTCGGGTCGGGTCTGGGCCCGACCAAGTAGACCCGAGCTTGGGTTCACTCGAGCGCGGGTCTGCTGGGCCCAAGCTCGGGTTGGGCGTGGGTCCGCTAAAACCCACCCCGACCCGAGCTATTAACATCCCTAATATCCATCATCTTTGGTGCCAACGGTCTAATGGCTCCAACATTCGACCCGACCTGCAGCTATTTGTCTAGGCTGGTCCGTCGACATGGCCCTGACGCACTACCCCCAATCCATCGAGTACTATCGGTCCTGACTTGGTGCTGTGGCGAATCACATAACCAATTTAATTAGAAATTTTCATGGCTCTTCTTAATCAAGTTTATTTATAAGCTCCTGCTCATGCCCATTAGCCTTTGGCCCACTACACGTGTTTTTCCAAAAATGGAAATTTAGCCCCATGAGTTCAAAAACCGAGATCCCTGACCTATCTTAGTTGTTTTAGCTCCAGTCAAGAATGTCACCCAAATATTTTAAGTATTAGCACATAGTCAGGAGAGAACATTTCTGACAAAAATTCATTTTTAACTCATCACACCAACCATGTGTGATGATATCTCCTCTTATAACCGGTAGGCGAGTTTCTCCTTTCCTCAAGAAAACTCATCATGCCAACCGGGTATGATGTTCATTTATCTCTACTTACAACCGGTAAGTAGGTTTTATCTGTTAAGAATAGTGCTCATCATCCCAACCGGTATGGCATGTAAATTAGCCTACTCACTTGGTGACCATGACGCGTTCGTCCCCAGTCAACTTCCAAGTCCAAGCTAGCTTTTCTTTGCTGGCGTTCTAGTTTCTCGTGTCCCATCGGGGGTGCGGCGGTCCGAGCTCTCGATCTAGGGAGTTAGCTCTTGTTCTTTGGTTCATTCTAGGATCAAGAATTACTTTCACCTCTGTGTAGGTTGTGTAAGGGCCGTGGGGGCATTGGAAAGGCTTGGTTTGGCCGGAAGAGGTCTGAATTTAGCCGAATTCAGCTCGACCAAAATTGGGTAGCTTTGGTTTGTCAAAACTGCTTCACTGTTTGATTTCGCTGGGGCTTCTTCGGCGGTCCTCGGGTTAAAAGGAGATTGCTGTTAGGTAGCTGACTTTTTCCTAGAGTCTATAGGACTCGACCTTGCCTTCTAATGCTGAGAAAAGTGCCCAAGTCGGAGCTCTAGTTCGAGCTTCACTGGAAAATGGAGTACTTGAGAGAGAATGGTGATTTGAGGTGTGTAGAGGATGAATGGAGGGGAGTACTTTATATAGGGAGCTGAAGGACCCTCTACCTTACCATTTTCCATATTGATCAAGCTTATCCTCTTTAGAAAATGCCAAAATCAGAGAGAATATTCCTTGGTCGGAGAAGGAAAGCTTTTCTGCCATATGAACAGTGCGGTCATCCCAAGGAAGAAGATGACACTGTTCTGAACTAGACTGGACCTTTAAAACCCATCCTTTGGGATAAAAGAAAATAGGGAAAAGAACTGGTATAGGTGTATACATGAAGAAACGAGCCGATTAATGAAAGAAAAATAGTTAACATGGGAAATTGGAAAATCCCAAGTGACAAAAAATTCACAAAAATTACAAGGAAGAACCGAGAATTGGAATTGAGGATAAAACTAGATTAATTTGGGGTGAACCAGACCCGAACCAAACTGATTTGGGACGAACTATAGTGAACCTATTCATAAATTCATTTTTCGAAGTGGCTTAAAAATGTCAATTTGGGAAATTAAGACCCCCATTAGATAGAAAATAAATTTAGATGAATTTAGAAAATTTTAGATTTTAGAAAAACGGTTGAATCGAGTTCGAACCAGCCAATTTTTGAATTTTGAATAATGAACCCGATCGGACTGGTCAACGGACAATAGACAACGGTCAACGGTTGACAGGGCAGCCACTCTGGCACTCCATATTAGAAAAACTGACAATCACAACACGCCATGTGTAAACCCCGCACTTTTGAGTTATGAAAAATTGAGAAAAGAACCGGTCAAACCGAGTAAGAAAACCGAGCCGGTTTACATTTGAGAACATGCAATATGGAAATTTACAACTTTTAGGTGATCTAAAGGGTTGATTAAACATTGGAAAAGAAATTTAAGAAAACTTTAGAAAACAAAAACCAAATTGGTTTAAGTGAACTAGATTTCATAAGAACTTTAAAGTTAAGCGTGCTTGCTTGAGAGTAGTGTGAGGATGTGTGACCTCCTAGGAAGTATGAATTTTTTTATAACCTAAAATTTCGGTTAAAATTTTTTATAATTTAATACATAAAATTAAATTATCAGAATTAATACCAAAATTAAATTATTGGAATTAATTCCAATAATTTATTACAATATTAATACTAGTAATAAATCTCACCTATTTAATACACGAGTTTTACGCCTATATAAAGAGGTCATCTCCATTTTATTCTCCTCACACCTGAACACTTCTCTCTCTCTCTCTACTGCTCCATTTCTCGGTAAAGCTCGAACCAGAGCTTCGACTTGAACAAAGGTTGGGCTCTTTAAAACCGGGGAGAAGATAGCTATCTGATAGCAAACTCCAGTAAATCCGAGAATCGTTGGAGAAGCACTGACATGATGGAATAGTGAAGCAACTCCGGTGAACCGAAGCTGCCCTATTTCGGCCAAGTTGAAATCGGCCATTTCAAGCCCTCCTCAAGCCAAACCAAGCCCTCCTCAGGCCAAACCAAGCCCTCCCAACACTTACTCAGCCTTTCCACGGCCGAATTAGGACCGAAAGGTAAGCCAATTCGACTCTCCTTTACAATTTTCGATCGGTGCTAGAGAGAGAGTCAACCGAATTTCAATGACGAAATTCTAATCCAATTTTGCATCAATTGATGCAATTCTTGATTCTAGGATGAACCTCAGGACAAGACCTATTTTCCCAGATCGAAAGCTCGAACCGTCGTGCCTTCACTGGTGAGTAATCGAAGCTTTCTCTCTCTATAGTCTGTTTTCCGGCGAAGCTCCGTTTGCGCTCGTTCCGGCGTTAAAATCTGCGATTCAAAATTTCTTAGATTCGTATGAACATGCAGGAACTCAATTTCAAATCCAATTTCAATAATTAGAAGTGTTTGATTGATCAATTTGATGAAATCAAATTCAATAGTGTTGAATAGTTGAAATTGGAGGAAAATTTTGGGGATTTTCGAAATTCAAAGGGTCAAAATACAATTTTATGAAATTGACAGTCAATTGGGCATGAAAATAATGTTGGAGGACCAATTGAAGAATTTTAGAATTTTTGGGGCAAAACTTACCATTTTTGTAAAAGAAGGGAAAAATGGTAATTTTGGGAAAATTGGGGGACCAAATTAGAAATTTGGGAAATTAAACCCCTTTTTGGTGAAATTGAATAAATTGAGGTCCTAGCATAAATTTTAAAAGTTACGGGACTCAATTTGAGGAAAAACTGACATTAGAGACTTGAAGTTAAAGAGAAATAACTTTAGGGACCTAATTGCAAATAACCAAAAGTTTGGGTTTTCTCATTCATTGGAGATTAATTAAGGCTGTTATGACGAGTAATAATGAACAAAGTTGTTCATATCGTGTAGGAACGTGAAATACCGGGAACGCCAGCAAGGACAAGCTCGTGTGAATACAAATAACCAGTATAGTGGAATTTACAGTATTAACGAGTGAGTGGGTTTACTAACATCATACCCGGTTGGGATGATGAGCACAACTTAAAGATAAAAACCACTTACTGGTTGTGAGTGGAAATTTTATATCATACCCGGTAGGGGATGATAAGTACCTCGGTATAAAAACCCACTATTTAGTGGTATTTAATTATCACCACTTAGAGAAAGTGATGTGAAAATTATGCGAAAAAAAACTACTTACCGGTTGTAAGTAGATCATACCCGGTTGGTATGATGAGACTTCCTCGAAGGAAGTTGAAAACCCGTTCATCGGTTATGAACAGAGATGTCCTTATACCGGTCGGTATAATGAATAGTAAAAACCTATTTTTTCGGAAGTGTTCTCCCCTAACTGTGTGCCAATGCTTAAACTATTTGGGAGACCTTCTTGACGGGAGCTTGAATAGCTCTTATAGGCCGAGGGCCTTGGTTTTGGAACTTGAGGGCTACAATGCCCAGATTTTTAAAAATCTCGTATAGTGGGCCTAAGGCCAGTTGGCACGAGTAGGAGCTCGTAAATGAATATGATATATGTGCCATAAAACTTAATAAGTGAATTGTTTGGCCATGGTACCAAAATAGGACCGACATGCTCAGTCAACTAGCGGCAGTGCGACATGACAGGTCGACGGACTAGTAGCACCACATATTACATGGCTTGATAAGAAAACATTGTTTGTGTATGCACTATGAGTATGGGATCATCAAGACGCCCACGAGGGGTAGTGATGTGTCCTAAGGGCCCTGGACGACCCGGTGAGTATAAGGGCAGATTGTTGTTCCAGGTGTCTGTGCGAAATCTGGAGTAGCACCAAGCGCATGAGATCGAGGCGGGGGACAAGATGGGGTCTTTTCCTCATACGGACACGAAGAAGTGCTTTCGGGATTGTGGGTCGGATGTCACGTACATCCACTCATTCCCAGGGTAGAAGTGGTCGTACTTCTATCCGGGTGGCAAGAAAAGTCGCTCTGAAGCCACTAGCGGGTTCAGTAGTTATACTGACTTGTGAATGTGTGTATCCTTTATGATGAAGGATGTGTGTTGGGTGATGACACACCGTGGTAACTAAGAAATAATGGAAAAACTCGAATTTTTTAAATGAAGGGATTTTTGAAAACAAAGGAGTCTGACACACTCCATATAAATGTTTTTCTTAAAAGTCAAAAACTTTAAAAAACCCATTCACTGAGTAGTCGTACTCACCCCCTCCCTTATATCCTTTTTAGGAAATCCTGGAAAGCCTCCTCTTAAAGATCGTCAACTAAAATGCCTGTAAGACAGGTATGTAAAGTTTTAAATTTCATGCAGTTTTGATTATGCTATTCCAGGAAAAAGGTGCAGGTTAAAGGAGGCCTTACTCTTTACAGTTTACAATAAGGGGAAACCCTTTAATAAACCGGGAGAGTGGCGGGTTGATCACGGGGATCCGACCAAACCGGGTCGGGGCGTGACACCATGTGTCATGACTGCAATGCCATCATCTTCAACCTTTAGACACTGACAAAGAAAAGGGAGGAGAGAGAGTCGCCTAAAAAGCTAGAGTCTCCAATGACTCAAAAAACTCTCCGACGACTAAAAAAACTCTTCGGTTAGGTCATTGGCAACCGAGTCTTACACTGGTAGGTAGCCTAAACAGTTGCCGAGCTCCCTATATCAAGAGCACCCCCTCATTCGTTCTCAGCATCCCACAATCGAGCGAAAAAGAAGAAGAGTGCACTTTCCAGCGAGCTAAGAAACAGAGCTCCGACTATGAGAGTTTTTTCAGTCTCCAAAGTCACATTGGGTGTCTTCGGAATCAGGAGGAGGTCCTCTACTTGACCACACCTTTCATTCAGCTTGAGAGCCACCAAGGAGGAACGAGGAAGCTCAAATAGTGTTGCCGCTCCCCGGTCGGAAAACAACCAACCTCATATAGCCTACTGCAAGCTTTCCTCCAGCCAACTATGGCCAAGCTAGACCCCCTACGCCCCACCTAGAGGTGTGCCGACCTTTCCCTGAGCAAAGAAGGTAAGCTCCCTCTGCCACCCTTCACCGAAAATACTATGCACGACCGAATTCTACAAAAACTTTAACACTAAAATTTGCCCCGCTAAATCATCAATTGAAGCGTGGTTTGATCCAGGAAGGATTCCCACAACGAGAGTAACACGGTGGTAGCCAAAGGTCTGATCACTGGACCCTCACTGATAAGATATCGAATCTTTCTCTCTTTAGATTGTATTTTCTAGCGAAGCTCCATTTGAGCTCATTTCCAAGTCAAATCAAGCAATTCAAAGCTTGAAATGACAAGAAAAACATAGAGAAGATGATTCAGATTGAGAAGGAGGGTAATTAACCAAGTTTCGGGGGTTAATTGAACGAAATTATGATTAAGGATGAAAATGTAATTTTTGAAAAGTTTGGGCAAATTGGGGACCAAATGGCAAATTGACAAAATTGAGGGTCTTTTCATGAAAATCCCTCCTAATTGAGGGCCAATTGGGCAAATTAGATCAAATGGAGGACCAATTTGTAAAATTTGAGAATTTGGGATCAAATTACAATTTTGGGAAGATTTGGGGCTAAAAGGCAATTTTAGAAAATTGAGGCGCCCATGGGAGATTTTGATAAAACTAAGGACCATAGAAGATAATTGGAAAACATGGGGGGCAAATTGAAGAAAAAGGGAAAATTATGGACTTACAAGTAAATACAAAAACCTTAGGGACCCAAGTGCAATTAAGGGAAAATACGAGTGCCTATACACAAATGTGTAAAGAAATACGATCCCTTGGTCTAATACCCTAATGAGGACATTTGTGCCATGTAGGAATAGACTGCTTGAGCTTTGACTTCCAAAAAGAGATTGCGAAGCCAAACTCCACCGAGACGACCCCGCCGAATTACTGAGTGAGTGGGAACTGCTATTACATCAATTATAGTTGGAATGACGGTTTGACTTTGAAAACTATTTTCTCGGAATTAGCCTTTCCTGACTCTACTTAAAACATTTGGGAGCTAATTCTAGGCTTAGGCTCGAGATGCCAGTGTGCCCAAGGCCAATGTATACGGGTGTGGACCTATCTAGAATGGATATGTGATATATTTTAAACCCCGTCCCTTTAAAACAAGGAAACTTGGGAAAGAATTGGTCAAACCGAATGAGAAAAACTAAACCAGTTCACAAACCCAATTATCAGAGAACGGGCAATTTGGGAAATTTACAACTCCTAAGTGACCTAGAGGGATTCATAAAACCTTGGAAAAAGACCTTAGGACAATTTGAGAGAGAAAAACTAGACCGGTTCAAGAGAACCGAATCCGAGCTGGATTGAACTAGTTTATGAACTAGAACCGATAGAGAGAGGGCAAATTGGGAAATTTATGGATATCGAGTGACCTAAGGAGTCACAAAAGTCGAGTAAAAGTACTTTAGGATGAATTGGAGATGAAAACCAAACCGGTTCAGGTGAACTGGATTCGAATTGGATTGAACCAGTTTGGACTGGTTTGAACCACTATTGAACCAGATGCTAAATTTATTTTTCTAGATGACTTAGAAAATTCAAATTTGAGATTTGAGGTCACCATTGGATAGAAAATGAATTTAGATAAATTTAGAAATTTTTAATTTTTAAAAATTTGGTCGAATTGGGTCTAAACCAACCGGTTTAAGCTTTGAACCCGGTTTGGACCAATCCGGTTCGGTTCGGAACAGTGTCATCTTCTTCCTTCAAATAATATCATTGTTCACTTGCCAGAAAATTGAGCAGCATTAGCTAAGCTAAAAAGTCTCAAGTCAGGGAGTTTTAGGCAATGAATGACTGCCATTAAGGCGCCAATCGGACGGCCAAGAAGTCCTCGAGCTTACTATATAAAAAGCCTCTCCTCATCGATCCTCCTTACACCTGAAAACTCCATTCTCTCTCAACTGCTCCAATTTTCTATGAAGGTAGAACCAAAGCTCCGACATGGGGTTTTTTCTATGCCAAAGTTGATGTGGTCAGGCTCTTTAGAATCGGGGAGAAGTCAGCTACCCGACGATAGTCTCCATTTACTCTGAGGGTCGCCGGAGAGATACCGACGTGATAGAATAGTGAAGTAGCTCTAGTGGACCAATGTTGCCTTGTTTTGGAAGAGCTGAAAATGGCCAAGTCAAGCCTTATTTAGGCCAAACCAAGCCCTCCTAACACCTCCACAACCCTCCTACAGCTGAATTAGAGCGGAAAGATAAGCCAATTTGGCTCTCTTTTGTTAATTCCGATCAGTGCTAGAGAGAGAACCGATAGAACTTCAATGACTAAATTCTCATTCAATTTGGCATCAATTGATGCAATTCTTGATCCTAGGAGGAACCTCAGGATGAGAGCTATCTACCTAGATCGAAAGGTCGGACCGTCGCTCCCCCGATAGTAAGCTTTCGAAGCTTTCTCTCTCTAAGTCTAGTTTTCTGGTGAAGCTTCGTTTAAGTTCATTCCGACATCAAATCGTACGATTCAAAGTGCAGTTGAATCGTATGAAGGTGTAGGAACTCCAATATAACTTCAATTTTAATAATTAAACTCATTTGATCGGTCAATTTGATAAAATCAAATTTAACTGAGTTAGAAGGTTGAAATTGGGGGGAAATTGGGAATTTCAAAAATTTGAGAGACTAAACTGCAATTTCATAAAATTGAGGACCAATTGGGCATGATAAAGATGTTGGAGGACCAATTGGGCAATTTTTGGGGCAAAACTTACCATTTTTGTAAAGTAGGGGCACAATGGTAATTTTGGAAAAGTTGGGGGGACCAAATTAGAAATTTGGAAATTAAACCCCTTTTGTGAAATTGAATAAATTGAGGTCCCAAGGTGAATTTTAAAAGTTTCAGGACTCAATTTGAGGAAAAACCGTTATTAGGGACTTAAAGTTAAAGAAAAATAACTTTAGGGACCTAATTGCAAATAAAGGAAAATTTTGATTTTCTCATTCATTTGGAATGAATGAGGGCTATTAGGCCAAAGGATAATGAACAAGAGTGTTCATATTGTGTAGGAACATGAAGTATTGAGAACGTCAGCTAAGACAAGTTCGAGTAAGGACAACAAGTCGGCTAAGAGGATATTCACTGCACTATCGGGTGAGTGGGAATTTAATATCATACCCGGTTGGGATGATAAGCACCTTGGAAATGAAAACCCACTACTAAGTGGTATTTTAATCATCACATTTGAGAAGAGTGATGTGAAAATCATATGGAAAAACTACTTAACAGTTGTAAGTAGATCATACCCAGTTGGTATGATGAAACTTCCTAGAAGGAAGTGGAAAACCCGCTTATCGATTATAAGTGTAGATGTCCTCATACTCGGTTGGTATGATGGACAGTTGAAAAGTTTATTTTGTCAGAAGTCCTCTCCTCTTACAGTGTGCTACTGCTTAAAATTTTTGGGAGGCCTTCTTGACGGGAGCTCAAATAGCTCATATAGGCTAGAGGTCTCGGTTTTGGAACTTGGGGGCTAATATGCCCAATTTTAAAAATCTCGAACAGTAGGCCCTAGGCCAGTTGGCACGAGCAGGAGCTCATAAACAAATATGATTAATATGCTATGAAAACTTAAATAAATGAGTTGTTTGGCCATGGTATCGAGACAGGACCGACATACTTGATGGACTAGTGGCAGTGCGACATGACATGTCTTCAGGCCAGTCAAGACAAACAACTGCAGATCTAGTTGAGGGTCGGGGCCGTTGGATCAGTGGCACCACAGATTATATGGCTTATGTGAAAAACTATTGATTGTGCATGCACTTTGTTACAAAACCTTTAAGATGCCCAAGAGGGGTAGTGATGCGTCCCAGGGCTCTGGACGACCTGGTGGATATAAGGGCAGTTAGTCATACTAGAAGTCTTGCGAAGCTCGACGTAGCTTCAAGCGCATGAGACTAAGGTGGGGATAGGATGAGGTATCTGTCCTCATAAGGACATAGAGATTTGTTACGAGATTGAGGGTTAGATGTCGCGAACATCTACTCATTCTCAAGGTAGAAGTGGACATGTTTCTATCTAGGTGGCCGGTAAAGTTGCTCCGACGCCTCAAGTGGGTTTAGTGGACGGTCTGTTTGGCGATTGTGTGTTTTACCTTCATGATGAAGGAAGTGTGTTGGGTGATGACACACCGTGGTAATAAGAAATGGTTATAAAAATTAAAATTGAGAATGAAATGTTTTTAAAAGAAAATAAGGAGTTTGGCACACTCTGATTCAAACATTTTTCCTAAAAAGTTAAATTTTGAAAACCCATTCACCGAGTCGTTGTACTCACCCCCTCCCTTATATCCCTTTCAGGTAACCCCAAAAAAGTTTACCCAAAGACCACCAGCTAACACACTTATAAGGTAGGTATGAAAAGTTTAAAATTTTATGCAATTTTGATTTATGTTATTCCAGGAAAGGTGCAGGTTTAAAGGATGCCTTACTCCTCACGATTTAAAAAGAAGGGGCAGCCCTTAGTAAGCCGGGAGAGTGGTGGGTTGATCACGGGGATCTGACCAAACAGGGTTAGGGCGTGACATATATGATACTAAAAGACCTAAATAATGGGAACCTTGAATGATACCCATCGAACCAAGTTGAGTTGTCGAGCTTGTTGGGCCGAAACGCTGCTCTGTTGAAGCCATGTCATCGAACCTATTGGGCCAATACACGTGGACTGAAGCCAAGTCGATAGACCGTTGTGCTAGATGGCAAAAGATAAGGGCTATAATTCAAAAGATTGTTTGTCATGCCCCGACCCAGTTTGGTCGGATCCCCATGATCAACCCGCCACTCTCCCGGTTTATTAACGGGTTTCCCCTTATTTTAAATCGTAAAGAGTAAGGCGTCCTTTAACCTGCACCTTTTCCTGGAATAGCATAATCAAAACTGCATGAATTTTAAAACTTTACATACCTATCTTACATGCATCTTAGTTGACGGTCTTTAAGGGTAGGGTTTCCAGGATTTCCTAAAAGGGATATAAGGGAGGGGGTGAGTACGACTACTTAGTGAATGGGATTCAAATCTTTTGACTGAAAAAAATATTTATATGGAGTGTGATAGACTCCTTTCTTTAAAAAAATCCCTTCATTTCGAAATTTGGGTTTCTCCATTATTTCTTAGTTACAACGGTGTGTCATCACCCAACACACATCCTTCATCATGAAGGTTACACACACTCACATCCTTCGGAGTGACTTTTCCTGCCACCCGGATAGAAGCACGACCACTTCTACCTTGGGAATGAGTGGATGTACACGACATCCGACCCACAATCCCGAAATCACTTCTTTGGAAAGCACAATTAACTTTAAAGTTATTATGAAATATAGTTCACCTGAACCAATTTGGTATTTGTCTTTTAATTTGTCTTAAGTTTCTTTTTTCAAGGTTTAATAAGCCATTTGAATCATCTAGAAGTTGTAAATTTCCATATTGTTTGTTCCCAAATGTAAACCGGCTCAGTTTTCTTATTAAGTTTGACCGGTTTTTTACCTGGTTTTCCTTAACTCAAAAGTGCGGGGTTTACAACTCTCCCTCCTTTTAGGAGTTTTGTCCCCAAAACATAGTTAACATCCTTGCATGAGCAATCATTTCCTTTGATGCCCTTGGTGTTTGCTTTACATGCAAAATCTTCTCTTGTTCTTTCAATTAGTCCTTTTTACATCCTTCACTTAAGGAATTTCTTTTCCTTTATATTATTTACTCCCTCCATGGAGTTTATCATAACAAGACATACCTTACTTCATTTTATATTCTTAGATTTATATCTTTCTTTGCTTAGTGCACATTCTTCCCTTTGAGGTTCTGTACTCAAGATTGGAAATTCCAAGATAACTAACCATTCTTGTGTCTAGTTAACCCCTTGGTAGTTGAAACCTTTAGCTCAATGTTCTTTCGGGCATTACGTACTTGTTTCCACGATTTTCTTTATTATCACTTTTTCGTCCTATTTTGACCCTTCCTCCATTCGTTGTCTATTATAACTTCAGTCCAAATTTTTATATTCGACCTCGTCATGCTTATTAGCCGACTCTTCCTTACTTTGAGTCATGTTCTCCTCGGGATTGTTGGGTTACATACCCCTTACAAAATGATATTTTCTAGGACCTGTCTTTGTCCATTAGATTTCTAGAACATCTCCTTGAGGGTCTCTCTTAGCTTTTTTTTTTTTTACCCTTCAGGGATCATTTAATTTCATCCTTCTTTTCTTTTGATAGCATTCCTCAACTATCATTTTTACCATTATCCTCTCATCCATCATGCCTTTGAAGTTATGTCTCACATAACCGCATCGATTTCTCTTACCTACTCATCCTTTCCAAACATTTTTATTGGGTCCTTTCAATTCCAATCGTTGGGTTTCCTGATGATTATTGACATACGAGGATTTTTTTCCCTTCTTATGTCCTTTCTCTTCTTTAGTGACATCCCTAATTCAATGAATTCCTTTTTCCTTAATCCCCTTTTACTTGCTTATAAATCACTTCATGATTCTTCATTTTACAATAATTGCTTTCGATCTATGTGTCGATTACTTTGCTTGGGAAGGTTCACTCATTCCAGTTTTGTTCATTATCTTTGGTTGTCCGCCGTTACTAATTTTCATCTTTCTACATGGTTCTCCTATTCTCTCCAAACATGTCATACTGGACCATCACAATACTTCCTTCCTTGGAAAATATTTCCTAAATAAGGGTTGGTTCCATTTCCTCTTAATTGGGATACACATGTCTTTCCGGGGCTTCCTTCCTTGGTAGGATTCCTTGCCTTTCCCCTGACATTCTTTTCTTACATTTGCTCTAGGCACATCTTTTATGCTCTATTTGCATCCTTATTCGTATCCAGTACCTGTCTATTTCTTTAGGGAGTGTACAAATCTTCCTTGTTTCAGGATCATTGTGGGAGAGGCTTGCCTATTCCTTTCTTGGCTTGAGTTTAGTCGTTAATTGGCCTTTGGTCCTTTTAAGGATTTCTTGCATCCTCTTTTCCCAAGTATTTGACCTTTCTGCCTCTCTCTTCTTTATCGGAACTTACATTATGGCTTTCTCAAGTATTTGTTTGTTAACTACTTTGCCTCCACCATTTGTTTGATCTAAGTTTCTTAGGGCAGCTGTTTCTTGAGTCCTACTGTCCTTAGCTTCCATCTCACTGACCTTTTTAGGGTGTAGTCCTTTTTACCTTCCGATTTTTCTTAGGGTGTCATTTATTCTCCTTGACCCTATTTGGCTTCATTACTTTTTCCAAGGTGATTCATTCCAATACATCCCGTTATTTGGCTCTATTACTCTTCCAAGGCAGGTCATAATTGGCCTCCAATACATCCTTCCATCTAGAAGTTTCTAACGGTGGGTTGGTGCCATGCACTTCATGTTATATCCATCTGCCAATCTAATGATTCCTTCAAGGTACTTAGTTGTATGTATCCCTCCAGAGTTCCCTTTCCCAGTGTATTCCTTCTCTTCTTCACTCTCATTGTGCCATTCTCTAGAGCTTCCAGAGGACGTTTCTCTGTGTTTGTCCCTTATGAGAGGGTTCTAGATATACTTCCCACGTACCTTATCCCTACTCTTGAGGTATCTTTCTCGGGTTGACCTTCTTAAGAAGAAATTTAAATTTTGCATTTACCTCGTCATTTCTTCACCTCTTGGTGAACCGCTTACTTAGCCAGCTCCATGGTTTCGATCACTAGTCCTTCATGGCCTTTGAGGAGTTATTGCCCTAAATTTATGAGGTGTGAAACACCCCTTCTTTTCTTATACCTATAATAGTTTATCTTGGTACTTGTCCTTAGTAGGCTTGGGAACTTCTTCAGGTAATGTCTCAATCATTCATACTTGTAATAGGTTATTCCTTTACATGGATTGTTGTGTTCCCTTCTTTCCTTCGAGTAGGAAATTTCCAGGGTTACTATTAGTTTGGTGCTCTACCGTTCTTTGAGTTTGATCACTTTGACAGTTTTCTTACTGAATCTCCTTTGCTAAAGGGTCAAAGTAATAGTCTTCCTAGGTTTCTTAATTCCCTGATTCATCTTCCATAACCAGGATGTAACTTTTCCTTAGCTTCCAAGATAGTGTGGGTTTGCTTTATTTTCCTTAGGCCATATTCCCAACAAGATTGCATCATCAACAGAGAGAGTTTTGAGAATTTGAGTATTTTATTAACAGGGGGATACAAAAAGATTAGGCTTTCAGCCCTATCACAGGAAATGGTTGCAAAATAACTAAGGACCTATGGAATTCTTGATAAATGTCTTCCTCCATACTTAGAGTTGTGCCACCAATAGGTTCTAGCACCATTCTCCAGGATACTTCCCCATTTGGTCTTTTGACATTTCACCCCGGTCTCAAGCATTTGGGAAGCTTCTAGGGTTGTCTCCCTACGGAGGTAGGGTGTTGAGTAGAGCCATTCGAAGTTTTCTTGGTTCCATTCCTGATTAAACCATCAAATAACTTGTCATTGATTTCATGATCAGGTTTCAGACGACCGATTTAAGCAAAGGAGGTAGCTAAGGTGAAAATGATTGCCAAATAGAATGTCATGGGTTGGTCTCCCTTTTACAGCTCCCTCTATTGTTGATCAAGGATATCCTTCTAAGTGCGGGTTTGGGAGTTGTACAAAATTTCAAGTCAACTTCATGCCTCTATAGAGGTAAGAACTTCAATTACCTGTAAATTTACCTCAATAAATAAAAAGACACTTATAGTTGTTAGAGTGAATTTATCCCGGATAATTCATACTTCATATTTTGGATTGATTACTTTAAGCTAAATAGCCCATTCTTTCAACATTACAATATGTTTGTGTTGAGGGATACTGCCATTCACATAGTCGAATAATTGATATATTTGTAACAAATAACTAATATTATTTGAATTTATAATAATTAATATTGTCTAACTTAATAGGTAAGATAAATAGTGAATTAGGAAGAATTATTATGGTAAATAACTCATTGTAATAGAGAATGATGAGAATATTATTATCACACGAGTAGAATAGTGGTTTATATTCAATAGTCTTCCATAGTAGGCGATAAGAATATAACAAATTGATGGATGAAGACTTGTAATCTTGTTATGGATTTTTAATACTAAAAGAATACTAACTTAACTTTTATACCATAAAAAATAAGAAGTGATGTAAAAAGAGTAAAAATGCAATAAATAAGTACAATGTTGTAAATTGTAGTATATTATTAAGTGGAGTAACTTATTCTATTTATACATAATTCAATAATAAATTATAACTAATTACAAATGACAAAATAAATATATACCATCATTATATTGAGTGGTATTATAAATTTAAATTAATATATACAATCACTATATTAATTAGTGTCTAAATTATTAGTATTTATCTACTTCTTGGTTATGTCATGAGGAGAATTCCCCCAACCACATTCTACCATAGCACACAAGCAAGCAATATGGAAGAGGTTATCCCCAATTCCACCTATGCTTCCACCATTTTGCTAATATAGAATACGTGATGTAAATTACTATTTGAATTTCTGAGTACGTTAGCGGAACCTTTTCTCACAAAATATCTTAAAGAGTAATTGCATGTCACTATGAAAAATAGAAAAATAGCATGAAATCGTAGTAACTCTTGTGCAATAAACATTCTCAATATTATGGATTTCATCTGAAGTATGCAAGAGAGATTAAAATATTAAGGAAGCGGCTGCATATAAATCAAGATAATTTATGATGGAGTTTCCTATAAATTCATAACTTCACCGAGGAATGAGATCACTATCTTGGCGGATCTTGACCAGACAATCCGATTGCTAACAAAAAGCATAACGTCAAGTTCAAATGGATCGCAATCATAGCAGCCTACTCCTTATCATAGGTTGCCCATTCACATGCAATTTTGATTTAACAGCAAAATAACGTAGCCGTTTTTTTTTTGCACTTAATAATGTTGCCGTTCAATTAATATCATATCAAATTGAATATGGTTTGGGTTTGGATGAAGTTGAATTCATTTGTGGGCCGCATTAATAATAAATTGGCGAATAATAAATGTCATTTAAAAAAAATAAAAATAAAACAACCTTAATAATTATATGACAAAATTTTATTAAAACTTAATTAATTACATCTAACCAACTAATATTTCTAAAATATTTGATATAATGTAATATCATATCTACACCAAAATTGTGTAACATAGTTTTTCTTCCTAAATATACCCTAAAATTTTCTACAATTATATTGATAAATAGTTATTTTATATTAATTTTTTAGAGTATAAACTAATACTAATTAAATAATTAATCAACTTATATACAAATGTATTAATATATTTTTACGGATAATATTATATTTATTATTGAAAATGAAATAATTATTTTATTTTAATTTTATTTTATAAATATTATATCTTATTTAATAAATTAATAAAATATTATTTTATTAATAAAAAAATACTCAAAAAAACATAAATATAACTTCTTTGTCCATCTAACACTTGCATATGATATGCATCACAGTCATTAAACTTTACCAGCTCTTGAGGAGGATGGCATTGGCAGATATTAGGTGAAGATTTTGCGCCTCAAAAGCTCACCTTTTTTCGGTCACATGCTTATTTCCCCTCTGTTTTATCTATTGAACTTGAAAAATATATATATTTTGCTAACAAACAATTAATTTGCCAATCTCAAAAAATTTAACAATAATTACGTCAAATTTCAAGAAAATAACCCGATTCCCTATGTTTGTAAGAGATTATTTTCAAAACTAAAATTTTAATTAATTATTTATTAAAAATATTTTGAATGTCCAAATATTGATTATATATATTAAAAAATAAAAAAAATATTTAAATAATCCTAAAAATTGTATGTCAACTTATTATTAAATCTTAACTATATATATTGAACCAAATCTTAGCTATATAACTAATGTGGAGTGATACCACTAATCTTAGCTATATAATTAACGTGGAAATGGTAAAGAGTATGAGAGAGAAGAGACAAAGGATTAAGGATATTTTTTGCTCTACAGGAAATGGACCCCTCGATTGTTATCCCAACTGTCACCAATTGTCCTTCTCGGTCACTCAGCGACAGACGACTTTGTAAAGCTCCCAGCTTTCACCTTTCTCGAGATCCCCTCTTCTTTCTTCACTTGCTCCCTTCCCTCCCCCATCTACTTGCATTCCATTTTTTTTCCAGTCTTTCAATGTCTGCCCCATTCATGAAATACAATCCTCCATAGGAAATCGTAGGTCGGTGCTTGGTGGGGATCTGAGATCCTTCCCTCTTCCACTATTATTCTCTAGTTGTCCGAAAAGTTGCCTCCGTTGGAGATGTCCATTGTCCATCTTTCTTTTCTTATACTTGTTACTGTTTTCCTGATTTATTAATGGAAAAAAATGGTTGATCTGATTTTCCAGTCTCCATTGGTTTCTAGCAGTGGAACTGGTGGCTCTCATTAATGAGGGTGAGAAGGAGCCTACATAGGTTTCCAGTCCTGATTATGAACTTCTTTCCGGATTTCTGATTTCTCCTCCATTTGCTTGATTCTGGTTCTTTTTGTGAAGGTTTTATTATAACATTGTATGTTGCTTAGCATGGTTAGGAAATTGACATTTTAGCTACTACTAGAGAGATAGTCTGGATCCCATCTGAGGTTCATGAATCATGAAGAAGAAGAAGAACAACAACACCGATAGATCTACTTATTGGATGCTTTTCCAACATAAGAATAGGATACCTATGACTATCTCCGCAGATTTGCTTTTACTTTCCCCTTTTGAAAGCTTAAAGTCTCGAGCTTTGAGTTTATTGTAACGTTGGAGAAGAATCACCTTTCTCATTTTGAAGGTCAAGTTTATCAAGCTTGAGGTACGCATCTTGGCAAACCCAGTCTTTTGTGCTTTATAGATATCATTGTTTTCATTTAATATTTAGTATAAGCTGTGATTTAGGGATCCACCTTTATGCTCTTGCCTTTACAGCTTTCTAATTCATAGATTTCATGCTGCTGCCTCAGTTTTCCTCTCTAAATAGGCTTCCTAATCCTGGGGATTAAAGAAGCCCCACTGAAATTCGAAATAAATTCATCATGACCAAGCCATCTCAGAGGCGATCTGTTCGGTATGATCAATCTGGTTTTATGTGGGGTCTCATTCATATTTTGGATTTCCGTCATGCAAGTAGATCCACACGGAAGCATCTTGCTGATAAACAGCGTGGAAGCAGGCTGAAATCTGGTGAGACATTGTCCTCAATTTAGAAGCATTAGGCAATAATGATGTCTATTAGTCAGTTGTTATATAATCATAACACTTGCATTCAGATTTTTTGGAATTGACAAAAAGGTGATAGATTTAATGATTTGTGGGAATCCTTATCTTTGAATGCAGATGCGGGGAATATGGGTTTCAACCCTAAGTTGTCAACTGACCTCAAGGAGAAGTTTGTGGGAACCCTTGTATGTTGCATATCCACTTTGTTGTTTCTCTTTTTGTGTATTATATACATTTATGGTTAAGGTGATCAGATATTTTACTTTCAGGGGGGTGAAGAAAGCTTCCAAATGGCTGCTGCTGGTTCTCCTGCTAATATGGCAAGTATGAAGGTGCTCATAGAGGAAGAAATGGTGTGTGAGCTACACACAGGAGATAAAATTTCTAATTCAAATTTACATCACGAAGAACATATAGTCCGGAAGAGGAACTGGAAAAGGAGGAAGAAGTCCAGAGGAAGCCTTGGTACGGACATTGACAATTTGAATGGCATCCATGAGAGTTCCAACTATTCAAAATTTCCATGCAATCATACTCCTGATGAAGGTTCCGTAAATAAGCAGAACCATCATGAGGTGATCTTGGAAGAGTTCTGTAACCATATTAACCAGAAAGGTGTTGCTGAAGCTTCCTTGAAGATGAAGCCAAAGAACATTGATCTTGAAGTGAATGAAAAATTGCATGATGCAATCAATAAGTTCATAGCTCGAGAGGTAGCAAATGAGAAGGATCTCAGAGAGAATGGGAGAGTTAATTTCTCCAAAGAGGTGGTTGACACACTTCAGTTTCGGAATTTGAATGAAGAATCATTCCTAAAACTCCTGCATGATCCAAAATTTATGTCCATGAACAATGCAGGAACTTTTAATTTGTGCAAGGACAATGGATTGAAAGATTCTGAAAGGGTATCTCATAGCAATCATAATAGCAGCAAGCATCACAAGTTCTTTAGGAAACATATGAAGTTTCAGGAGGTAAAGCCCCCAGAGAAAGAAAGCAATGGATCTGATACCAATACTATTGTTATATTGAAGCCAGGTCCCAATGCATTGAAGAGCTATGCAACTGAGAGTAGAGCTGACACATTATCTGATTCATCTCAGTCTCAACAGGTTAAGAGGGCAAGAGCTTATTTCTTTATCACGGAGATTAAGAAAATGTGGAGAAATGTGATGGGAAAGGAGCATAATGTTGACACTACTCTAAAGAGACGGAGTTTTAGATTCAGGGGAGAAACTCCCGAAAGGAAGTCTCTAAGCAAAGACCGATTTTTCATTGAGAAAATCACAAAACCAAGAGACCTCAAAGTCAGCTCCGAGTTGAAAAATGCTGGCATATCCAAGCAATTTCCACCAAACATCTATATTGAAGCTAAGAGGCACCTCTTTGAGATGCTGAGCAGTGGATATGAGGAAGTTGATTCTTCTTCAGGAGTAGACTCTCCAAGGACCTTGGCAAGGATTCTTGCTCTCTCAGAATTCAACTCTCCTATCCCCAGTCCAGCCAGGAACTTGGAGCAGAGCTTTGTGACAGCACAGATGAGATCCTCAGGAGACATTAATAATCAGTTCAGACAGATTAGTGGGAATGTGGAGAAGAAGATGGTAGAAAATAATGGAAGCTGTCTAATTTCTTCAACAAAAGGTGCAGAACCTGAATCAAACAATATGGTGACCCATCATACTGAGACTGAAGAAGAGGCACTATTCGCAGCTGCTAGAGAAGATATGGCATCTGATGGTGATTATCTTCTTTCCCTTCAGCTCATTACTTTGAATCACTCAGGCCTCACTTTGTGATATGAATGCAATATTTCAGTTTTTTTCTTTTATTCATACTGCAGGAAATATGAGAAAAATGGATGAAATAGCACTGGGAGAATGTATTTATGTAGATGGTTCCTCTAAGTTAATTAACTTTCCCATTACTCAATGTGTTGGGTCAACTTATTCATCAGAGACTGATTATAAAGATGGAGTGCCGCAGAACAAAGAAGAGGTAATTTTCACTTCCATTTCTACAACTTATATTTTTCCAGATTTTGCTTGGAAAGGTTTTGTCTAATATAAAGTATGTGTGTTTACTATATTACCAGGAAGTTCTTCTTAATAATCAATCCCCACTATTTTCATTTGAGTCTCCACCTCATGTTTTAATTACAAAGGCTGAAATAACCTTGGATATTTCGGGGGATAAACCTGAGCGACCAAGTCCTGTATCTGTTCTTGAGCCACTGTTTATGGATGAAGAAATAAGCCCTGCAAGAACCACGTCCCGATCTGGTAAGGCGGTTCATGATGTCTTTAGCCTGATGATGTTCTTGCATAGGATTATCTCCGTGTTCCTGGGATTAATTTTCTCATTCTGATGAACTTTCAGTTGAGCAATTGGTAGGACCCCTGGGGATCAAGTTCGAAGATACAAATAACTTCAATCCTCCAGAACAGGGGAATCTCTTCAAAAGCTGCCTAGGGTCAGAAGAGGATATATTGCTGTTGTATGTAAGATCTGTCCTTCAAGCATGTGGACTAAACTGGAATGAACTATATCTGAAGTCACAATCATCTTTTGAGCTTCTTGAGCCATCCTCTTATGGAGAGATTGATTTCTTCTCCAATCACCCTCAGTATGATCAGGATCTTGTGTTCGACTGCATCAATGAGATTCTCCTAGTGATGATAGATGACCATTTCCAATTCTGTCCTCTGTTGTCTTTCATCAATCCGATCATCAGACCAGTCCCTGATTTAAACCGAGCCACTGGTGAGGTTTGGCAACAAGTTCATTATCATATCCTCCAAATGCCTCTTCCCCGAACTTTGGATCAGATTGTGCACAGAGACATGAAGAATGAAAATCGGATGGACCTGAGAGCCTGTGTTGAAGGCATTGGTTTTGAGATGGGTGATGAGATCCTTGATGATTTGATCAAGGACTATGTTGAAAATCTGCATAGCCTGCATGCTTCAATACTTGTCAATATAGAAGAAAAAGAGTCAACTTCAGCTTGTAAATCTGAATTATGATATTCTGATTCTCAGCAATGGACTGACGAGTGTTGATGTGCCATTTGATGAACTTCTAACCAGAGCAGACTTCCCACTCAAGGTTACACCCAGGTGAATTTTTCTGATCCCCAGACCTAAAAATCTTAATAGAGACAACTTTGTTCTCTATTTTTCTTTCTGTATAACTTGTAGAGGTATAGGCCCTTTTTTTTTCTGGTTTTGTAGATGGCAGTCTGTTGAACGTGCTTTTCATGTCTATCATGATAGCTCCTTCAGTTTCTTGTCTATGGATTGTTGTTGCAATTTGCTGAAGAATTCGCTGATGTTTGTGACATGTTAGAATGCTTGTGATAGAGGAAAGGGACTGAGATTACCCTAGGAAAGTTCTGATAGAAATTTAAAATTCAGTTTCACTTCTCATAACAGATCCAAAAAAGGCAAAAGGAGCTAACTAAAATAACTCGACTTTGAAGACAATGCATCAGCCATCTTTAGGGCAGTTGTATGAGCATGCGCTTTTCTCAAGAGAAAGCTTACCTAATCTCAGTACCGATTCAGATTGGGAAGAAGGCTTCCAGTCCTGGCCCGTTTAGTGGGCCAACCAGTAAGCCCAGGATACAAAGCTCATCCAATTTCATGTTTCCTGCATCTGCAGTTTGATCTCTTGTTTTAAACACCTGCTTCTTCTGTCAATTTGTAAGCCAAGGAATCTGATAGAATATGTTGAAAGGGTAATTGGTGATGGTCAAGAAAGGTGATAATTGGTAGCATGGGGTCCTCCATCTCAGCAATTCATATCAATAGCTGAAGGCCAACTAGTAGCCGTCGTGCAGAATTTGTGTAGAACAAGAAAAAATTACTGAACTAGCAAAAGTATAGTTTCGAATTTCACATGGCCTCAAAAAAACAAACGGCGGAGTGCAGATTGGTTAAGAACGTACTGGATCAGTAATGTAAAATAGTATAATATTAATCTGGAATTAACCATTGCTGCTGAGAGATTGATATGATCCAATAGCATGAACAAACATGGAACAATGACAGCGTTAGAATCAACACAGTGAGAAACACATGACATGATACAAACCTCTTGATTTGGATCACCTTGATAGAACAGAAGAATCCCTCACTTTCGGGATCTGCCCTTTGATTTGGCATCGAAATGGTGAGCCTTCAACTTCTTCTTACGCTGCAGGGCTGCCTGACCACCTCCCTCTCGGAATGGCATCCCCATGAGGGCCAGTAGCCTCTGGCCTTCCTTATCAGTCTTGGCTGTTGTTGTGATGCACACGTCCATACCCTTGGGCTTCCCAAGGGCATCGAACCTGATCTCAGGGAAGACACTCTGATCACGGATTCCAACGCTGTAGTTCCCATACCCATCAAAGCTGTTGGCATTCAGACCCTGGAAGTCCCTTGTCCTGGGAAGCCCCAAATTGATCAGCCGATCTAGGAAGGAGTACATCAACTATTACATGCAAAGCAAGGTTGCAGTTAGTTTTAAATTTGGACATAGCCAACTTCAGAAAGAGGAAAAAGAAGATCCCATGGTAAATTCTATGTAAAGCATGGTCCCTAATTCAGCATGGAACTTCACAAGAAACCATCTGAATAAGCATGTAATAATACATCGAGTAAACAGTCAGTTTAGTCTGACAGTTTATATCAAACAATAATGTGATCTGTAAATAATTTTTGCCACCATTTGAAGTCAAACTTTCAGTGTTTAGCCACTTTACTGGTCCAAAATCAAATGTGACGAACCATGAGCCATCACGTGGCTAGATTTACCATGTCAAATTTTGGACTATGGTGGCTAAATACTGACATTTTGCTGGTCTCTATAGTCATATGTTGAAAACAAAATTCATACTTTCTACAGTATACAACATATTACAGCTCAGACCTAAGGCAAATCAGCACATTTTTGCAACCAAATCTTGAAAGAAAGTATAAATAAAAAAACATGAATCTTGGTTCTAAACTAAAGATAAGCTTCCCAATCTAAATAATCAGTCAAATAAAAGAAAGATATGAATGAATCAATCTGGAGAAGAGGCTGATTTGAGCTGTGAAGACGTGCTCACATTTCCTCTTAGGGTGACGGCGATTCCAAGTGGCTGGCCCTCTCTTATCTTGAATGTAGCCACTGACACCCTTGCTCTAGTCTTTATGGGTCTCTGACCGGTAATGAGTGCCATATCATTCATGGCTGCATCCAACCCTTTTGCATTTTGGGCAGCATCCCCAATACCACAGTTGACAACAATCTTTTCTATCTTTGGAACCTGTTCATACCCCCAGTATGAAACATTCGACAAGAATGAGAAACCACAAGTAGGCTATACGCTGACCGGGATTCAATTTTCATCAAATAACACATAAGAGATATACAGTTCATCAATGACATAATGTTTTCACAAAGCATCTCCCCTTTATTGGCAAAATCAACATAAAAATTTACAGAAAGCACTCCAATTATGATGAAGAGCAGCCATCCCTGATCACTGCAGCACTAAATTAACAAGATTTCAAATCAATGCCAAGACAACTACTGGAAATATAGACAGGCGCCACAGCTCACGGTATTACAACATCTCCTAAAACCAATTGAACAAAGGTCGTTCAACCACCAAATCACCAATAAAGCACAGCGAGTCTCAAATTCGGGGTTACCACGAATGCCAGTCAGTATATTATACAGTATGGGGCCAAATGGAACGGTGGATTACCTGATGAATGTTACTGTAGGAGAACTCCTCCTTGAGAAGCGGAACTATCTTCTCGAGGTAGGTGGCCTTGAGCCTGCTCACCTTCTCCGCATCCGACTTCTCCACCAATACTATCCCGTCGGAGGCCCGGACGGAGACGACAGCTCCAAGGTTCCGCTGGCTCCCCCAGGGCGCTCGCGCAGAAGGCTGAGCCTTAGGGGCTAAGACTTGGCCATGGAAGGCCGAAGCCGTGGACGGTAAACGCCAAGTACACGCCATGGCAGACTCTTGTTCTTCAGTGGATAACTGTGAAAGCAAGCTATCCGCAAAAGGGACGTGAGGTTTACCGTGGTGGTCCAATAATTGGGTATGAATATCAACTTATTTACATTTCTACCCTGTGGATATGGTGTAAATAATGCCAACATTGAGGCTATCTACAGTGGAGAACGAAAGGATACGGAGTCTCACCAATTTCCGCTCCCTTGAAGAGATAACGTCTTTGGAGTGAATTGCAACGTACCTTAAAATTTTCCCTTCTACACGGTAACGGAGGGTTGACATATTATTCGAAGTCTGCTAAATTGCATCATAATAAAACTTCAGTCGTACTACTCAAATCCTCTTATTTGTGCTTTAATCCATCTTTAAGTATACTACTGAAAGAATTTTATTATTTCTTAATATCACATATTGACCTAATACTTGCTTTATTTATAAAAACTCTCTAACAAACTAACCGTTACAAATTTGGCTAATTCAACTACATACTTAAGAAATTACAAATGAATCCATAATCTATCCTAATTGTCACAAATACATTTAATGATAAACTAACTAATCAAATTACAAATTTGCCCTTAAACATAAATTACAAAATGTCCTTAATTAGTTGCACATTAATCCAACTTCAAAGCATATATATTTGCATCATAATCTAGTTTAATACATGTTATTCTATTCTACTTTAGTTATACCATAATTCACCTTGGTGCATGTGATTCAAAACATGTTTAGTTACACACTTCATATGCACTATATGTAATCCACTCAATTGCGATAGCATGGTTGAACTTCCATTATAGGAAGTATGCTCATAGGTAAAAAGCTCATGGGCAATTGAGAATTGGAGATGGACCAAATGCATAAATTTCTAAATTTTTTCAGATAACTAAGAGAAAATGGATGAACAAAATAATGAGAATGAAAAATTGAGATAAATAATACTACGGGAAAAATCTTATGATTTTAATATATATTTACACCCTAAGTTTCCCATATTTATAATACCTCCCCTAATTTCTTTTCTGTTACAAATTTAACTAAAATATAAGAATAGTAAAAATGTCCAACAATTTTATATTTTGTCACATGTATCCATTTAATTAGACATACAACCAATTTTTCTTTAATAAAATGATAGTTCAAGTCAATTTTTTTTAGTTATTTGATGAAATATAAAGTTATTAGCCATAAACTTTTAATTTTTGAATCTTATTTCGTGTATTCCATACTATACTCAACCGTCATCCTTTAGGCTCCATTAAGTTAGCGTGGACCACAACAAGTCTTGATGTCTGGGGTCATTTCCATTATTTATTTCTTAATTAGAGTGCTTACTTCTCCAAGGCTTCTCAGATAGTCATTTCTCTATTTCCTTATTATGGACAATCCACCCCTTTCTTACTTGCACGACATCTTTCGATGCTATCTTTCTATCTACCTATTTCTTGTGTTTAACTTACTCCATGGGTTTTGGGTAAACTTCCCTTGTAATTGGTCATTTATTCCCAACTTGCATTTCATTTGCAATTTTTACCTTCTATTCCACTTTAGTTGGGTTTATTACTTCTTCGTTGGAATATGTATGCCTCTTCAGGGCTCCCTTCCTTGGTAGACTTCCTCCTCTTTTCCCGGATTTCCTATTTCCTTCGTCTTCTTGGATATTTATCTTTACGTCAACTTCTTGACATCCTTTACTGCTTTCCCTTACTTTGAGGAATCTTGCTGGCACATCCCTTGTACCTTGTATTTATTCCAACTTGTACTCATTATAATTTTATTTCTATTAGGAAAGTGTTTTCGATCTTTTCCCTTTTGGGGTTTCTTAATCTCCTTCTAAGAGCTTACTTCATCCCTTACATGGCTTGAGTTTGATCGTCGATTCGTTCTTGACCATTTATTTCTTCAAGGATTTCTTCATTCTTCCTTTCTAATATTTTGGCCTTTACACCTTTCCCCTCCTTGATGGAGTTTACATTTATGGTCTTCTCAAGGATCAATTCGTTAACTGCATCGTCCCCACTATTCTCCTGGTTCACTTGTCTTGGAACAGTTGTCCTTCGAGTTTACTTATCCTTGATGCTTATCTCGCTGTCATTTTTAGGGTGTAGTCCTTACTATTTTCCCGTCCTTCATAGGGCGTCGTTTATTCTCCTTGATCATTCCGTTATTTCTAGTTGTTTCCTACTTGACTACTCTCATTTTTCCAAATCAGGTCACACTTGCCATCCTAAGACATCCTTAACCATTTATGCCCCTTTTTTTAGTTTCCTTATATCGAGTTAAGCCTCTTATGATCTACCCGTCGGTTCCTTAGCTTGGGAATTTCTTTTTTATGGTCTCACTTCCTACTTTTATCCTTTTTCTTAGGGACTTCCGTTCTTAAATTTTCACGTTCAACCTTCCTAATGCTTCTTGAAGGCTTTTTCATCTTTCCTTTCTTACACCATTCTAATATCGGTATGGTTATCCACCCTTAATTCTTCCTTGTCCTCTAATTCCCTTTTTGTTTCTTATCCTTCCTTCGAGGAGCTCCTGATTATGGGTGAGTTCCTAGCACTTTACGCTATGTCTAGCTGCCCATCGATGGTTCCTTCAAGGAGTACTTTGTGCTAAACATTCCTCCAAAGTTTCCTTTCCTAGCACATTTCTTTTCCTCTTCACTCTTATAGTGTCCTACCCTAGAGTTGCTGGAGGAGGTTTTCCGCGTTTGCCCTTTTTGAGGGGGTTCTTGTACCTTACCTCTCTTCTTTGTTGTCTTTCATTCAACTGGTTCTTCTTACAGGCAACTCAATTGTTCTTGGTTTCTTAACTTCTGTACGAGGGCTCACTCAATCCCTTAGGGTCCTTAGGCTTTCCTCCCACTCTTCCTTTCCTTTTGCTGGACCCCTTATGAGCACACTCTTTCCCTTTTTCCTATCCTTGGTTAGGGTATGTCCTTTCTGATGACTCCCTTTCTCGGCAGGCTCTTGTTCCTTTTTGGAAACTTCCTTCCTAGTCTTTTGTCTTGTTGCCTTGTTACTTTGTGTTTCCTAGTTCTTGTGGGGGAACTATTTAGGTTGGCTATCTTAAGATTAGTGTTAACTAGAGGTGACCTGTAGTCTTCCTCCTTAGGTGGCCTTCTCTCCATCTATTACCCCGATCATGATTGATATACTCCAATCTGTTAATTGTACTTATTGTTATCATGGATACTAACTTTTAAATAAGCAAAATTGATCTTTATTCATTCAATGAGGTAGTTTTTTACCGTACTCGGCTTATTACAGGAATTTTCTCACTACTTCCTAGTCCCTTGACGTCATAGGTCGGGAGTTAGCCTCCGAATGGTTTTGGGATTTGTGGTCCAAGGGCTTTGATAAACTGATGTATTTGGCTTATTACAGGAATTTTCTTACTACTTCCATTTGGTCCCCAAACTTTTCAAAATTTCTAATTTGTCCAAATTGCCAAATTGACCCTCAATTGGGGTGAATTTCATGAAAATACCCTCAATTTCATGAAATTGTCATCCAATCCTCCAATTTTTGAAAATTACATAAAGGTCCCAAAAAATCCCCAAATTACACTTCATCTTCTTCCTCAATTCAAGAACATGAAGCTTTGGATCTTACCTTGTCCAATTGGCTGCCTGTAAGTCCTTGATTTTTTCGATTCTTGCCTCTATTCCTCTCCTCCAGCTCCCCACGATCGTCCTGCACTTTAAATTTTTGAATTTGGTCGAGTTTTAAGCCTTCTCGAATCTTCGCCGACGAAGGGGCAGTGGTCAGAGCTAGGGATGTCAAAAGCTCGGGTCGGGGTGGGTTTTAGCGGACCCATGCTCGAGTGGACTCGAGCTTGGGTCTACTTGGTTGGGTCCAGACCCGATCCGATCTCGGGTCTACTGGATCCGAGACCTACCTAGACTCGAATCCGTTGCTCGAGTCTATCTAATTTTTTTAATATATATTTTTTTATTAAAAATAAAAAATTCTAAATTGTTGTAATGTATAAAATTTTTAATATTTGTTTAGAAATTTATTTTTTTAAATGTTTATTAACTTTAATTTACTTAATAAATTACTAGTATAATTTTTTTTTATTAAATTTAACTTGTAAATAATGAAAAAATGATCTAAAGATCAAATAATGAAACTATGGATATGATAATAAATTAAATACTGATTTTTATTTATATACACAAAACAAAAGGGATAATGATGTGGGTTGCATGCATATACATGTCGCTGGTCCTCATATTAATACAATTAATACAATTGATTCATTTAATATTTTTTTATATAATTATTGATATATAAAATTTTATTTATATAATTTAAATTTAAATTTTTTAATTAAAAATAAATTATAAATCTATTAACCTTGTTAAAAATTTGAAGATGTGTTACACTTTTATATCAAATAATATGCATTTTTCACTGTAATTATTATAAGTATTTATAAATTTATTAGGGTTTAAGAAAGGAAAAACAATATATTAGGGTTTAACAAAGGAAAAATAAGTAATATAGTAGGGTGAGAAAATATTTATAAATATATTAGGTTATAAAAAATAAAAAATAATCTATTAGGTTCTAATAAACTAAAAAAAGAATATAATATAACGAGAATATATTAGGGTTTAATAAAGGAAAAATAATCTATTATAATTTTCTAATATTTTTTCCTACATTTAATGAAATGACATGTTTTCAAAGGGACTGTGTGCCCACCTTCGGGTCCATTTGGACCCGAGCTTTGGGTCCACTTTTCTGGACCCGAGTTTGTAGGAACCAACCAACGGGACTCGAGGCTTGGTTCTCGGGTCTGCTTGGGTCGAGTACGGATCAAAGGCTCAGGTCTCGGGTCCAATTGACATGCCTAGTCAGAGCTTTAGGTGGGGGCAGGTTGTCACGCCCTGATCCAGTTTGGTCGGATCCTCGTTAACAACCCACCACACTCTTAGTTTATTTAAGGGTTTCCCCTTGTTATAAATCGTAAAGAGTAAGGCATATTTTAAATATTCACTTTTTCTGAAATAACATAAATCAAAACTGCATAAAATTTTAAATTTATCATACCTGTTTCACATGCGTATTAGTTAGTGGTCCTTGAGGGTAGGTTTTTGGGATTTCCTAAAAGGGATATAAGGGAGGAGGTGAGTACAACTACTCAGTGAATGGATTTTCAAAATTTTAACTTTTAGGAAAAAGATTTGTATTGGAGTGTGCCAGACTCCTTATTTTCTTACAAAATACTTTCATTTCAAATCTCTATTTTTATCACCATTTCTTATTAATCACGGTGTGTCATCACCCAACATACATATTTCGTTATGAAGGTCAATCACCCAATCATAGGCCAGCCCGTCCATTGAACCCACTTGTGGCGTTGAAGCAACTTTACCGACCACCTAGATTGAAGCACGTCCACTTCTACCTTAAAAATGAGTGGATGTACGTGATATCCGACCCTCAATCTCAAAATCAATTCTTCGTGTCCGTATGAGGATAGAGACCTCATCCCAACCCCATCCAGTCTCATGTGCTTGAAGCTACGTCGAGCTTCGCAAGGTCACCTTGTTCGATGATTTGCCCTTATACCCACCAGGTTGTCCAGTGCCCTATGACACATCACTACACCTCTTAGGCATCTTGAAGGTCCCGTAATCACAGTGCATGCACAATCAATATTTTTACATCATGTCATATAATATGTGGTGCCATTGGTCCAACGGCCCCGACTCTCAACTCAACCTGTAGCTATTTGTCTTGATTGTTCTGTCGACCTGTCATGTCGCACTGTCACTAGTTGACTGAGTATGTCGGTCTCGTCTTGGTACCATGGCCAAATAATTCATTTATTTAAAGTTTTATGGCATATAACTCATGTTTGTTTACGAGCTCTTACTCATGCCAACTAGCCTTGGGCCCACTGTATGAGATTTTCAAAATTGGGCATAATAGTCCTCAAGTTCCAAAACCGAGGCCTCCGACCTATAAGAGCTATTCAAGCTCCCGTTAAGAAGGTCTCCCAAATCGTTTAAGTAGTGGCACACAGTCATGGAAGTGCTCTTCTAACAAAAATAAAATTTCAACTATCTATAATACCAACCGAGTGTGAGGATATCTCCGCTCATAACCAATGAATGTGTTTTCCACTTCGTTTGAGGAAATTTCATCATACCAAGCAAGTATGATCTACTTACAATCTATAAGTAGCTTTTTTGCGTCATTTTTACATCACTACTCTAAGTTGTGATGTTTAAAATATCATTAGGTAGGGGGTTTTCATTTTGAGGTATTTATCATCCCTAATGGGGTATGATATAAAATCCCACTCACAACTGATAAGGGGTTTTTAACTTTAAATTATGCTCATCATCCCAACCGGGTATAACGTTAGTAAGTCCACTCACTCTTTAATACAGTGAATTCCACTCGACCGGTTCTTTGTATTCATGCGAGCTTGTTCTTGCTGGTGTTCCCAGTACTTCGTATTTCTACACGATATGAACATCCTTATTTATTATCCCTCGGCCTAATAGCCTTCATTCATTCCAAATGAATAAGAAAACTAAACTTTCTCTTTATTTGTAATTAGGTCTCTAAAGTTTTTTTCTTTAACTTTAAGTCCCTAATGTCGGTTTTTCCTCAAATTGAGTCCCAAAATTTTAAAATTTATCTTAGGACCTCAATTTTTTCAAATTCACAAAAAGTCATTTAATTTCCCAAATTTCCAATTTGGTCCCCCAACTTTTCCAAAACTACCATTTTTTCCTTCCTTTACAAAAATGGTAAGTTTCACCCCAAAAATTCTAAAATTCCTCAATTGGCCTTCTAACATTCTTATCATACCCAATTCACCCTCAATTTTATAAAATTGCATCTTGGTCCTTCAAATTTTTGAAAATCCCCAATTTTCCTAAAATTTCCCCCCAATTTCAACTTCCTAACATAACCAAATTTGATTTCATCAAATTGACCGATTAAACACTTCTAATTGTTGAAATTGAAGTTAAAATTGAGTTCCTACGTCTTGATACAATTCAATAGCACTTTGAATCGCAAGTTTTGACGCCGGAACGAGCTCAAATTGAGCTTTATCGAAAAATAGACTATAGAGAGAGAAAGCTTCAATTATTTACCGTCGGGGGATGACGGTCCAAGCTTTTGATCTGGGTAGATAGGTCTTGTCCTGAGGTTCATCCTAGAATCAAGAATTGCATTAATTGAAGCAGAATTGAGTTAGAATTTCATCATTAAAATTCTGTCAGTTTTCTCTCTAGCACCGGTCGTAAATTACAGAGGGGAGCTGAATTGGCTTACCTTTCATTCCTAATTCAGCTATGGGAAGGTTGGGGAAGTGTTGGAAAGGCTTTGTTTAGCCTGAGGAGGGTTTGAATTGGCCTATTTCAGCTTGACTGAAACAGGGTAGCTTCGGTCGGCTGGAGCTACTTCATTGTTCCGTCACGCTGGTGCTTCTCTAGTGACCCTCGGAGCAAATAGATACTATAAGCATGTAGCTGACTTCTCCTCGATTCTAAAGAACCTGACCTCACCTTGTTTGGCTCAGAAGAGTGCCTAAGTCGGAGCTCTGGTTTGAGCTTCGCCGAAAAAATGGAGTAGTTGAGAGAGAATGGAGTTTTCAGGTGTGGAGAGTATGAATTGGGAGGGGGTCTTTGTAAACCCCACCCTTTTGAGTTGAGGAAAACAGGGAAAAAAACCGGTCAAACTAAGTAAGAAAACCGAACCAGTTCACGTACCCAATCACTTGGGAATGGGTAATTTGGAAATTTACAACTCTTGGGTCATCCGAAGGGTTCGTAAAACTTGGGAAAAAGAACCTTTGGAAAAATTGGAAGAGAAAAACCAGACCGGTTTAGATGAACCAGATCTAGTTGGATTGAACCAATTTATGAACCAAGTCGATTCATGAACCAGAATTGATAGAGAAAGGGCAAACAGGGAAATTTATGGATCCCTTGTGACCCGAAGAGATTTATAAACCTTGGGAAGGAAACTTAGAACATAGTGGGAGAGAAAAACCAGACTTGTTCGGGTGAACCAGACCCGAACCGGATTAAATCGGTTTAAGAACCAAGCTGATTTATGAATCAGAATCGAGAGATTGTAAATCGAGAAATTTATGGACCCTAAGTGACCTAAGGAGTCATAAAAGTCATGGAAATAGACTTGTGAAGAAATTGGAGATGAAAACCAAACCGGTTTGGACCAATTTGAATCACTATTGAATCGAATCCTAAATTCATTTTTCTAGGTGGCTTAAATAATTCAAATTTGAGATTTGAGGCCATCATTGGATAGAAAATGAATTTAGATAAATTTAAAAATTTTTGGATTTGAAAAAGTCGGTCGAATGAGGGGTGAACCTGACCTCGGCCGCTAGAGCTGCTTCACTGTTCCATCACGCCGACATTTCTTTGAGGGTTAATTGGGCATGTTAAAAAATGTTAGAGGGCCAATTGAGGAATTTTAGAATTTTAGGGTAAAATTTACCATTTTAGTAAAGGAAGGGTAAAATTGTGATTGGAGACCAAATTGGAGATTTGGGAAATTAAACCCCTTTTTGTGAAATGGAGTAAATTGTGGTCCTATGATAAATTTTAAAAGTTTCGGGACTCAATTTTAGGTAAAATCGGCATTAGGGACTTAAAGTTTAAGAGAAATAACTTTAGGGACCTAATTGCAAATAAATGAAAGTTTGATTTTCTCATTCATTTGGAATGAATGAAGGCTATTAGGCCGAAGGATAATGAACCAAGATGTTCATATCGTGTGGGAACACGAAGTACCAGGAACGCCAGCAAGGACAAGCTCACGTGAATACAAAGAACCGGTCTAGTAGAATTCACTGCATTAACAGGTGAGTGGAATTTTATATCATACCCAGTTGGTGATGATAAGTACCTCGAAATGAAAACCCACTACTTAGTGGTATTTTAAACATCACAACTTAGAGGAGTGATGTGAAAAACATGCGGAAAAATTACTTACCAGTTGTAAGTAGATCATGTCCGGTTGGTATGATGAAACTTCCTCGGAGGAAGTTAAAAACCTGTTCATCAGTTATGAGCGGAGATGTCCTTATACCCAATCGGTATGATGAACAGTTGAAAACATCTTTTTGTCGGAAGTACTCTCCTTTGACTGTGTGCCAATGCTTATATGATTTGGGAGACCTTCTTGACGGGAGCTCGAATAGCTCTTATAGGCCGGGGCCTCAGTTTTAGAACTTGGGGGCTAATATGCCCGATTTTGAAAATCTTGTATAGTGGGCCCAAGGCCAATTGGCACGAGTAGGAGCTCATAAACAAACATGAGTTATATGCCATAAAACTTGACATAAAGGAATTGTTTGGCCAAGGTACCAAGATAGGACTAACATACTCAGTCAACTAGCAGCAGTGCGACATGATAGGTCGATGAACCAGTCGAGACAAACAACTGCAGGTTGAGTTGAGGGTCGGGGTTGTTGCATCAGTGGCACCCTAGATTACATGGCATGATAAGAAAATACTGATTGTGCATGCACTGTGATTACGAGACCATTAAGACGCCCAAGAGGGGTAGTGATGCGTCCTAAGGGCACTGGATGACCTCGTCGGTATAAGGGTAGTTCGTCGTACCAGGTGACCGTGCGAAATTTGGAGTAGCACCAAGCGCATGAGACTGGGGTGGGGGCGAGATGAGATCTCTGTACTCATTCGGACATGAAGAATTGATTTTGGGATTGAGGGTTGGATGTCGTGAACATCCACTCATTCTCATGGTATAAGTGGACGTACTTCTATATGGGTGGCCAACAAAGTCGCTCCGAAGCCATAAGTGGGTTCAGTGGACGGGCTGGCCAGTGAATGTGTGTTTGACCTCCATGATGAAGGATGTGTGTTGGGTGATGACACACCTTGATAGATAAGGAAATGGTGGTAAAAAAACCGAGATTTGATATCAAAGGATTTTTGAAAGAAATGAGTCTAGCACACTCCATTACAAGTCTTTTTCCTAAAAAGTTAAAAGTTTTGAAAAAACAACCCATTCACTGAGTAGTCGTACTCACCCCCTCCCTTATATCCCTTTTAGGAAATTCCAGAAAGCTTACCCTTAAAGATCATCAACTAAGACGCCTGTGAGACATGTATGATGAAATTAAAATATTATGTAGTTTTGATTTATGTTATTCTAGGAAAAGGTGTAGGTTTAAAGGATGCCTTACTCTTTACAGTCTATAATAAGGGGAAACCCTTTAATAAATCGGAAGAGTGGCGGGTTGATCATGGGGATTCGACCAAACCGGGTGACAGTCTTTATATAAGAATCTCGAGGACTTCTTGGTCGTCCGATTGGTACCTTAATGGTGGTCATTCATTGTCTGAAACTCCCTGGCCGGGGAGTTTTCAGCTTCGTCAGCGCTGCATGATTTTCCGGTGAGTGAACAGTGTTGTCAGAAGGAAGAAGATGACAATGTTTCGAACCGGACCAAACCGGCCTTCCCGGGTTCAAAGCTTAAACCAGCCGGTTCACCCCCATTCGACTAAAATTTTTAAATCTAAAAGTTTCTAAATTCATCTAAATTCATTTTCTATCCAATGATGGCCTCAAATCTCAAATTTGAAAATTTTAAGCCACCTAGAAAAATGAATTTTGAATCCGGTTCAATAGTGGTTCAAACCGGTCCAAACCGGTTCAATCTAGTTTGGATCCGGTTCACCTGACCGTTTTGGTTTTCATCTCCAATTCATTCTCAAGTCCATTTCCATGACTTTTGGGACTCTTTGGGTGACTCGAGATCCATAAATTTCTCGGTTTGCCCTTTCTCTATCGATTCTGGTTCATGAACTGACTCGGTTCATAAACCGGTTCAATTTAGTTGGATCGGAGGTACTTGGTGGACCCTCATGAAGGTGGCATATGCAGCCCAATAATTATCCCATACCTCTTTCTTGGTGGGATTCCCTTTCGATTGTTGTGGGACTGGAGGGGGAGGGGTTGGACTTCTAGAAGGTGATGCTGGTTCCTCTTGTCTAGGAGGAGGGTATTCCAATAAGGCTCCTACTAGTTTATGATAGTCTTCCACCATGTCCTTGGGCACCCTTTTCTCGCCCTTTAGAAACCTTTGTACGGCTTCCTCCCTTGGGTTGGATGTCTTTTTCAAGGTTATAGGTGGAGGACTGGATTTCACTATGAATTCCCTAGGGACTCTCTGTCATGCCCCAACCCGGTTTGGTCGGATCACCGTGATCAACCTGCCACTCTCTCGGTTTATTAAAGGGTTTCCCCTTATTGTAAACCGTAAAGAGTAAGGCGTCCTTTAACCTGCACCTTTTTCCTGGAATAGCATAATCAAAACTGCATGAAATTTAAAACTTTACATACCTGTCTTATAGGCATCTTAGTTGACGGTCTTTAAGGGTAGGCTTTTCAGGATTTCCTGAAAGGGATATAAGGGAGGAGGTGAGTACGACTACTCAGTGAATGGGTTTTAAACGTCTACTTTTAAATTTTAAGAAAAAACATTTATATGGAGTGTGCCAGATTCCTTTCTTTTCAAAAATCCCTTCATTTAAAAATTTGGGATTTTTCATTATTTCTTAGTTACCGGTGTGTCATCACCCAACACACATCCTTCATCATGAAGGTTACACACATTCGCAAGTCAGTATCACTACTGAACCCACTAGTGGCTTCGGAGCGACTTTTTCTGCCACCCGGATAGAAGTACAACCACTTCTACCCTGGGAATGAGTGGATGTACGTGACATCCGATCCACAATCCTGAAATCACTTCTTCGTGTCCGTATGAGGACAGAGACCTCATCCTGTCCCCACCCCAATCTCATGCGCTTGGTGCTACTCTAGATTTCACACAGACACCTGGAACGACTAACTGCCCTTATAGCCACTAGGTCGTCCAGTGCCCTTAGGATGCATCACTACCCCTTATGGGCGTCTTGATGATCCCGTACTCACAGTGCATGCACAAACAATGTTTTCTCATATTGCCATGTAATCTGTGGTGCCGCTGGTCCAACGGCCTCGACTCTCAACTCAACCCGCAGTTGTTTGTCTTGACTAGTTTGTCGACCTATCATATCGCACTACCGCTAGTTGACTGAGGATGTCGGTCCAATCTTGGTACCATGGCCAAAAAATTCACTTATTATATTTTATGGCACACATATCATGTTCATTTACGAGCTTCTGCTCATACCAACTAGCCTTAGGCCCACTGTACGAGATTTTCAAAGTCGGGCATTTAGCCCCCAAGTTCCAAAACCGAGGCCCCTAGCCTATAAGAGCTATTCGAGCTCCTATGGAGAAGGTCTCCCAAATTGTTTAAGCATTGGTACACAGTCAGGGGAGAGCACTTCCAACAAAACATATGTTTTCTCTATTCATTATACCACTCGGGTACAAGGACACCTCCGTTCATAACTGATGAACAAGTTTTCAACTTCCTTCGAGGAAGTCTCATCATACCAACTGGGTATGATCTACTTACAACCGGTAAGTAGTTTTTCCACATGATTTTCACATTACTTCCTCTAAGTAGTGATGTTTAAAATACCACTAAATAGTGGGTAGGTACTTATCATTCCCAACCAGGTATGATATAAAATTTCCACTCATAATCGGTAAGTCGTTTTAAATTTTAAGTTGTGCTCATCATCCAACCGGGTATGATGTTAGTAAACCCACTCATCCGTTAATGCCATGAATTCCACTAGACTGGTTCTTTGTATTCACGCAAGCTTGTCCTTGCTGGCATTCCCGATACTTCATGTTCCTACACGATATGAACATGTCGGTTCATTATCCTTCGACCTAATCGTCTTTGTACATTCCAAATGAATGAGAAAGTCAAACTTTCATTTATTTGTAATTAGGTCCCTAAAGTTATTTCTCTTTAACTTTAAGTCCCAAATGCCAGTTTTACTTCAAATTGAGTCCCAACACTTCTAAAATTTATCATAGGACCTCAATTTATTCCATTTCACATAAAGGGGATTACTTTTCCAAATCTCCAATTTGGTCCTCCAATTTTTTCCAAAATTACCATTTTGCCCTTCCTCTACAAAATGGTAAGTTTTGCTCCAAAAATTCCAAAATTCGTCAATTGGTCCTCCAACATTATTTTCATGCCCAATTGACCCTCAATTTCATAAAATTGCATTTTGGTCCTTTGAATTTAAAAAATCCCCAATTTTCCCCAATTTTTCCCCCAATTCCAACTCTTTAACACAACCAAATTTGATTTCATCAAATTAACTAATCAAACACCTCTAATTGTTGAAAATGAAGTTGAAATTGAGTTCCTCCATGTTCATACAATTCCATAGAACTTTGAATCGTAAGTTTTGATGCCGAAATGAGCACAAATGTAGTTTCGCCAAAAAATAGACTGTAGAGAGAGAAAGCTTCGATTTCTCACTGGTGAGGGCACAACGGTCCGAGCTTTTGATCTGGGTAGCTCTCATCTTGAGGTTTATCCTAGAATCAAGAATAGCATCAATTGATGCCAAATTGAGTTAGAATTTCATCATTGAAATTCTGTCGGTTCTATCTCTAGCACCGGTCAGAAATTGTAGAGGGGAGCCGAATTGGCCTATCTTTCAGTCATAATTTGGCCTTTTAATGGCTGAGGAAGTGTTGAGAAGGCTTGGTTTGGCCTGAGGAGGGCTCGAATTGGCCGATTTCAACTTGACCGAAATATGGCAGCTTCGGTTCGATGAAGCTGCTTCACTGTTTCATCACGCCGACGACCCTCGGAGTGAACGAAGTCTACAGACGTGTAGCTGACTTCTCCTCGGTTCTAAAGAACCCGACCTCACCTTGTTTGGCTAAAAAAAGACCCCATGTCAGAGCTCTAGTTTGAGCTTCACCAGCAAATGGAGCAGTTGAGAGAGAATGGAGTTTTCAAGTGTGGAGAGAATGAATGGGGAGGGGCTCTTTATATAAGGAGCTCGGGGACCCGTTGGTCGTCCGTTTGGCATCGTTATGACTGACATTGATGACTAGAAATGCCCCAAACAAAAGCATTTCTTCTTCACCAGCGTTTCTTTAGTTTCCCGGCGAGCGAACAGTGTTGGCATCCTGAGGAAGAAGATGACATTGTTCTGAACCGGACCGGACCGGTCCGAACCGAGTTCAAAGCTTAAACCGGCTGGTTCACCCCTCATTCGATTGAGTTTTTCAAATCTAAAAATTTTTAAATTCATCTAAATTTATTCTCTATCCAATGGTGGCTTCAAATTTCAAATTTGAATTATTTAAGCCACCTAGAAAAATGAATTTAGGATTCGGTTCAATAGTGGTTAAAATCGGTCCGAACCGGTTCGGATCCGATTCACCTAAACCGGTTTGGTTTTCATTTCTAATTCCTTCCCAAGTTCATTTCCATGTCTTTTGCGACTCCTTGGGTCACTTAAGGTCCTTAAAATTATCATTTTACCATCTCTTTATCAATTTTGGTTCATAAACCGGCTTGGTCCTTAAACCGGTTTGATTCGGTTCGGGTCCGGTTCACCCGAACCAATCTGGTTTTTCTCTCCCACTTGGTTCCAAGGTTTATGAATTTCTTTGGAGCTCAATGGTGTTGAATTCCTTTGTTTTGCCCAATCTCTATCGGTTCCGGTTCATGAACTGACTCGGTTCAATCCTATTGGACCCGGTTCATCCAAACCGGTCTAATTTTCCTCTTCCAATTCGTCCTAAGGTTCTTTTCCATAATATTTTGAACCCTTTGGATCACCTAGGAGTTGTAAATTCCTAAATTGCCCATTCACCATTATCGAGTTTGTGAACCGGTTCTGTTTTCTCCCTTGGTTTGACCGGTTCTCTTCCCGGTTTTCCTTTGCTCAAAAGGGCGGGGTTTACAAGTATCCAGTACCACCAAGGAGTTCGGTGTGAGGACATGTTATGGTCACAGTCCTGTGTACAAAGGGAGTCAAGCCTAAAGCTAGGAATTCTAGTATAGATGTATAATCTTACCAAGGAGTATACTCACCAAGAAAACCATAGCTTTCTATCTATTCTATGACTACCTTTTGTAATTGGGCTAAAAACCCCATCATTTTGTTTTCCTCTATTAATGAAGTACTCAAAATTCTTAAATTCCTATCTCTCAATGATGTGATCTTGTTGGGAAGATGGCCTCAAGGAAAGTAACCAAACAAACCCACACTACCATAGAAACTAGGAAAAAGTGCCATTTTAGTTAAGGAAATTGAATCAAGGAATTAAGAAACCTAGAAGGACTCTTAGAATGACCCTTAGCAAAGGAGACTCAGCAAGAAAAACCATCGGCTCAAGGACGACTAAGAACCAAACCACCTGCAACCCTAGAAAGCCTCGTAATGCTCAAAGTAAAGGAGGAACCACAACGATTCATGCTTGGGAATAATCATTACATATGTGAAAGATGGGGACACTATGTGAAGAATTGCTCAACTCTACTAAGGACAAGCACTAAGATAATCTATTATAGGTGTAAGGGAGATAGGACATGTAAATAAGAGCTGTCCCACACCTCATAGGCTTAGGGCAATACCTTCTGAAAAGTCACGAAAGACTGGTGACTAAAACCATGAAGCAGGTTAATGGTTCACAGAGAGGTCAAGAAATGGCGAGGTAAAGTGAAATTTAAACTCATTCTTACGAAGATCAAACAGAGAGTGATATCACAAGAATAGAACCTCCTCAGGAGGGACAAACATGGAAAATGTCCTTCAGAAACTCTAAGGTTGGAAATAGTGAAGATGAGAAAAAATATGCTATGAAAGAGAACTTTGGAAGGATGCATACGTCTAAGTACCCCTTGAAGGGATCATTAATGTGCGGATGGTCATGACGTGGAATGCAAGGAACCCACCCTTAATTAAGAAAATTTTCAAGGAAGGATGTATCAGGATGACCCAGTGCGAGCTACTTGGAGAAAAAAAAACAAAAGAGCCAAATAACGACTCTAGGAGAACCTAGTAGAAAGGAGATAGTTAACGAACTGGCCTTCGGGAGAACCATGGATTTAAACCACGACAAGGAAGGGAGAAGTGAAAAGGCCAAAAAATTAGAAAAGAAGGATGAAGGAAAATCCTTAAAGAAATCAATGACCTAGATTAGATTTACAATTAAAAGTCTTAAGAGGGTTAAGTGAGCCTCGCGAAGGATAATCAAGAGATTTTGAAAACAGGAGGACATGAACTCTCCTTTAAAAGGAAATAGAACCTGATGACGAGGGATTTGGAAATAGATTTGTAAATAAAATGCGTGTTAAGATGAAGGGAACCCAAGGAAGCATAATAGGAGATTCTAAGGAGTAAGTTAAACCCAAAGGAACGGGCGAGTCGGAAGATATCATCAAAAGATGTTGTACGAGTAAAAAAATGGTGGACTGGCCATAAAAAGGGAATAGTATAAAGTACAACTAAGAAATCTTGGAGGGGTGAGTCCTCCAGTTAAGAAATGACTAAAGTAAGCGATTTTTTACACTAAGACTAGTTGTGGTCTACGCTCACTTGATGTAGCCTAAAAAGAGTATGGCTAAGCATAAGGTGTAATACATTAAGTAAGACCAATAATCAGAAGTCTCTTAGATAAGGAATGGGAATTTAAGATAATGGAGGATTAAAGGCGAGCAAATACCCGATATAGAACAGAGTGTGAGGAAATGAAGAAAGAAACTTTCAAGGAATGGTAAGAAGGTGGAGCAAGTAGCTTCCAAAGTGGAAGCCTCCACTATGATGGAAGTAATAAAGAACAAAATCCGTAAGAAGGGAATTAATCAAAACATATACGGAAAGAGAATAACTCGGAATAAAGAATCATGAAAATGACCACGAGTGAGTAAGAATGGATTAAGAAAAAGGAAAGTCCTTAAAGAAAAGACTCCACTAGAAATAAATAAGTTAGGGATGGACGAGCAGGTAAGGAAAATTCAACACAGTTATCATATATGACCTCAAAGGTAAGATGGATGAGTGAATAAACGGTAAAGATAGTCGAGAATATACTACTGGACGAAATTATACAACCCCTGGAAGGTTGGGAACACCTAGTAAGGATGTCACGCCCCAACCCAGTTTGGTTAGATCCCCGTGAATAACCCGCCACTCTCTCGGTTCAAGAGAAGTTTCCTCCGACTTTAACTCGAGATGAGCCAGGCGTAATTTCGACCTTGTTCCCTAGAAAGACATATATCCAATAAAATGCAAGCTTAAGGAAAATTTAAGCATACCTGATAGAGGGTAAGGCTCGATATTATTCTTAGTTATTTTTTCTTTTCCAAAAAAGGGATAGAAAGGAGGGGGTGAATACGACTACTCAGTGAATGTGTTTTCAAAAATTCACTTTGAGGAAAAGAATTGTATTGGAGTGTGCCAGACTCCTTTCTTACAAAAATCCTTTCATTTAAAATCTCGGGTATTATCACCATTTCCTTATTTAATCACGGTGTGTCATCACCCAACACACAACCTTCATCATGAAGGTTAAACACACATTCATAGGCTAGCACGACCACTGAACCCACTTGTGGCTTCAGAGTGACTTTAATGGCCACCTAGATAGAAGTACATCCACTTCTACCCTGAGAATGAGTGGATGTACGTGACGTCCGACCCTCAATCCCGAAATCAATTCTCTGTATCTGTATGAGGACAGAGACCTCATCCCATCCCCATCCCGATCTCATGCACTTAGTGCTACTCCAAATTTTGCACGATCATCTGGTACGATGAATTGCCCTTATACTCACCGGGTCGTCTAGGGCCCTTAGGATGCATCACTACCCCTCATGGGCGTATTGATGATCCTGTAATCATAGTGCATGTACAAATAGTATTTTCTTATCATGCCATATAATCTGTGGTGCCACTGGTCCAATGGCCCCGACCCTCAACTCAACCTGCAGCTATTTGTCTTGACTGGTCCGGAGACCTGTCATGTCACACTGCCACTAGTTGGCTGAATATGTCAGTCCTGTCTTGGTACCATGGCCAAACAATTTATTTATTAAAGTTTTATGGAACATATCTCATGTTTGTTTACGATCTTCTACTCGTGCCCACTATCGTATGGCCCCACTTGTTCGAGATTTTCAAAACTTAGCATAATAGCCTCCAAGTTCCAAAAATCGAGGCTCCCGGCCTTTAGAAGCTATTCGAGCTCCCGTTAAGAAAGTCTCTCAAATCATTTAAGCATTGACACACAGTCAGGGGAGAGCACTTCCAACAAAAATATGTTTTCAATTGTCCATTATACCAACCGGGTATTAGGACATCTCCGCTCATAACCGATAAATGGGCTTTCAACTTCCTTCGAGGAAGTTTCATCATACCAACCAGGTATGATCTACTTACAACTGGTAAGTAGTTTTTTCGCATGATTTTTACATCACTCCTCTAAGTTGTGATATTTAAAATACCACTTAGTGGTGGGTTTTCATTTTGAGGTACTTATCATCCCCAACCGGGTATGATATAAAATTCTACTCACAACAGTAAGTGGTTTTTAACTTTAAGTTGTGCTAATCATCCTAACTGGGTATGATGTCAGTAAACCCACTCACCCGTAAATGTAGTGAATTCCACTGGACCGGTTACTTGTATTCATGCGAGCTTGTCCTTGTTGGCGTTCCGAGTACTTCATTTTCCTACACAATATGAACATCTTGGTTCATTATCTCTCAGCCTAATAGCCTTCATTCGTTCTAAATGAATGAGAAAAACTAAATTTTTATTAATTTGCCATTAGGTACCTAAAATTATTTCCCCTTAACTTTAAGTCCCTGATGCTAGTTTTTTCTCAAATTGAGTCCCAAAACTTTTAAAATTCCCCCTAGGGCCTCAATTTATTCAATTTCACAAAAATGGGTTTAATTTCCCAAATTTCCAATTTGGTCCCCCAACTTTTCCAAAATTACCATTTTGCCCTTCCATTACAAAAATGGTACATTTTACCCCAAAAATTCTAAAATTTCTCAATTGGCCCTCTAACATTTTTATCATGCCCAATTGATGCTCAATTTTAGGAAATTGCATTTCAGTCCTTCGAATTTTTGAAAATCCCCAATTTTCCCTAATTTTCCCCCAATTCCAAGTTCTTAAACCAGCCGAATTTGATTTCATCAAATTGACCAATCAAACATTTCCCATTGTTGAAATTGAAGTTGAAATTGAGTTTCTACATGTTCATACGATTGTTTAGCAATTTGAATCGCAAGATTTAATGCCGAGACGAGCTCAAACGGAGCTTCACCAGAAAATGAATCATAGAGAGAGAAAGCTTTGATTACTCACCGATTAGGGCGCGACGGTCCGAGTTTTCAATCTGGGCAGGTAATTCCCCTCCTAAGGTTATTCCTAGGATCAAGAAAGATATCAATTGATGTCAAATTAAATTAGAATTTCATCATTCAAATTCGGCCGACTCTCTCTAACTTTGATCAAAAATTGCAAAAGGAAGTCGAATTGACTTACCTTTCCATCCTAATTCGGCCATGGGAGGGCTAAGAAAGTGTTGGGAGGGCTTGGTTTGGCTTGAGAAGGGCTCAAATTGGCCGATTTCAACTCAACCAAAACAGGGCAGCTTTGGTCTGCTGGAGCTGCTTCACTATTCGATCTCGTCGGCACTTCTCCAGCTACTCTTAGCACGAATGGATGTCACCACCGTGTAGCTTACTTCTCTCCGGTTCTAATGAACCTGGCATCGCCTTCTTTGGCTTAGAAATAACCCTATATCGGAGCTCTGGTTTGAGTTTTGCTAGAAAAGTAAGCAACTGGGAGAGAGTGAGCTTTTCATGTGTGGAGAGGATGAATGGAGAGGGGCTCTTTATATAGGGAGCTCGGGGACTTGTCGACCATTTGTTTAGCATTTTTATGACAGACATTGATGGCCAGAAACATATTGAACAGAGACATTTCTTCTTCACCGTTGCTGCTTCGATTTTTCAGCGTGTGAATAGTGTTGTCATCTGAAGGAAGAAGACGACACTGTTCCAAACGGGACCTAACTAGGTTTAAAGCTTAAACCGGCCGATTCACTAGTCATTTGACTGAATTTTTCAAATCTAAAAATTTCTAAATTCATCTAAATTGATTTTCTATCCAATGATGGCTTCAAATCTCAAATTTGAATTCTTTAAGCCACCTAGAAAAATGAATTTAGAATCTGGTTCAATAGTGGTTCAAACCGATTCAATTCGGTTCACCTGAACGGTTTGGTTTTTCTCTGCAATTCTCTCTCCAGTCCATTTCCATAACATTTGGGACACTTTGGGTCACTTGGGATCCATAGATTTCCTGGTCTACCCTCTCTCTATCGATTCCAGTTCATGAGTCGATTTTGTTCATAAACTGGTTCTATCCGGTTCGTACTTGGTTCACTTGAATCGGTCCAGTTTTTCTTCCCCAATTTGTCCTAAGGTTCTTTTCCAAGATTTATGAACCATTTTGAGTCACATGGAAGTTGTAAATTCTCAATTTTCCCATTTCCTATTAATCGAGCTTGTAGACCGATTCAGTTTAAAAATTCAAAATTGACCGGTTCTTTCCCATGTTTTCTCATTATCAAAATATGGGGTTTACATAGCAAGTGTTCTAAAATTTTAAGGGTCAAAAACAGATTCTGGAGCATTGTCGTGTTGTAAGGAACACGCAAGCCCAATAGTCCAGGGAAGGATATGAATCAATTAAGGAAGAGTAAATTAGTTAAGTATAATAAGGTCAATATCAAAATTAGATCAAAGATGTAATATGTAATGGATGAAGGAAGGGTTAAAATACGACAAAAAGGTGATAACATAGAAACCCATGAACACTAGTACATAATGCTCGAAAGAACACCGAGATAAGGGTCTCAATGACCAAGAGATTAACTAGACACAGGAACAATTGGGTATTTTGGAACTCTTGATTCTAAAATCTTAAGTAAAGAATCTCAGGATGGAGAAATTAGAATTCAAGGAACGAAGGATGTGAATTTAATGATATGACCTTAAAAATTACAGTGAGATATGCTTAGCTATAGTAAGCTTCGTGGAATGAGAAAGTGATGGGAAGGAAAGGAAAACCCTAAATGTATGTGATATAAGGAATAAATGGAAATAACCGGGAAAGTTGTATACTCATAAACTACAAGCTGATATCGAAGGGAAGTTCTTTCCAATGTAAAGAATATTGAATAAAGTTTTGGGGACAAAACTCCTAAAAGGAGGGGAGAGTTCTAAACCCCATCCTTTTGAGATTAAGGAAACCGGGAAAAGAATCGGTCAAACCCAGTGAGAAAACCGAATCGGTTCACAAAATCAATCATCAGAGAATGGACAATTTGGGAAATTTACAACTCCCAAGTGATCTAAAGGGTTCATAAAACCTTGGAAAGAACCTTAGAATGAATTGGAAGAGAAAAACCAGACTAGTTCAGATGAACCAGATCCAACTAGATTGAACTGGTTTATGAACCGAGTCAGTTCATGAACTGGAACCGATAGAGAAAGGGCAAATTGGGAAATTTATGAATCCCGAGTGACCTAAATAGTCACAAAAGTAAAAAAAAAAGCACTTTAGGATGAATGGGGGATGAAAACCAAACTAGTTCAGGTGAATCGGATCTTAATCAGATTGAACCGGTTTGAACCACTATTGAACCGAATGCTAAATTCATTTTTCTAGGTGCCTAGAAAATTCAAATTTGATATTTAAGGCCACCATTGGATAGGAAATGAATTTAAAAAATTTTAAATTTGAAAAATTCAGTCGAATCATGGGTGAATCGATTGGTTTAAACTTTGAACCCGGTTCGGACCGGTCTAGTCTGGTTCGAAACAGTATCATCATCTTCCTTCTAATGACATCACAGTTCACTAGCTGGAAAATTACATAGCGCTGGTGAAGCTGAAAAGTCTCTGGCCAAAATGTTTTAGGCAATGAATGACCGCCATTAAGGCGCCAATTGGACGACCAAGAAGTCTCTAAGCTTCCTATATAAAGAGCCCCTCCTCATTCATTCTCTCCACACCTGAAAACTCCATTATCTCTCAACTGCTCTAATTTTTGGTGAAGCTCAAACTAGAGCTCTGATATAGGGTCTTTTCTGAGCCAAAGAAGGTGTGGTCAGGTTCTTTAGAACTGGGGAGAAGTCAACTACATGCCAGTAGTCTCCATTTGCTCCGAGGTCACCGAAGCAACATCGGCGTGATCAAACATTGAAGCAGCTCTGGTGGACCGAAGCTGCCCAATTTTGGCCGAGCTAAAAACGGCTAATTTGAGCCCACCTTAGGCCAAACCAAGCCCTCCCAACACCTCCACAACCCTCTTACAACTGAATTAGAGCTGAAAGGTAAGCTAATTTGGCTCTACTCTATAATTTTCGACTGATGCTAGAGAGAGAACTGACAGAATTTTGATGATAAAATTCTCGCTTAATTCAGCATCAATTGATGCAATTCTTGATACTAGGAGAAACCTTAGAACAAGAGTTACCTGCCCAGATTGAAAGCTTGGACCGGCGCGCCCCAATGGTAAGCTTTCGAAGATTTCTCTCTCTAAGTCCAATTTTTCGACGAAGCTCCGTTTGAGCTCATTTCAGCACCAAATCATGTGATTCGAAGTGCAATTAAATCATATGAATGTGTAGGAACTTAATCTAACTTCAATTTCAACTATTAAACTCATTTGATTGGTCAATTTGATAAAGTCAAATTTGTCTAAGTTAGAAGGTTGAAATTAGGGGAAAATTTTGAGGAAATTTGGGAATTTCAAAAATTCGAGAGACTAAAGTGCAATTTCATAAAATTGAGGACCAATTGGGCAATTTTAGAATTTTTGGGGCGAAACTTACCATTTTTGTAAAGTAGGGGCAAAAAGGTAATTTTGAAAAAGTTGAGGGACCAAATTGGAAATTTGGGAAATTGAACCCCTTTTTGTGAAATTGAATAAATTGAGGTCCCAAGGTGAATTTTAAAAGTTTCAGGAGTCAATTTGAGGAAAAACCGACATTGGGGACTTAAAGTTAAAGAAAAATAACTCTAGTGACCTAATTGCAAATAAATGAAAAGTTTGGTTTTCTCATTCATTTGGAATGAATGAAGGCTATTGGGCCGAGTGATAATGAACAAGGATGTCGATATCATGTAGGAACACGAAGTATGGGGAATGTCAGCAAGGACAAGCTCACGTGAATACAAAGAAGCGGTTGAGAGGAATTCACTGCATTAATGTATGAGTGGGAATTTAATATCATACTCGGTTGGGATGATAAGCACCTCAAAAATGAAAACTCACTGCTAAGTGGTATTTTGATCATAACACTTGAGAGGAGTGATATGGAAATCACGCAGAAAATCTACTTAACGGTTGTAAGTAGATCATACCCTATTGGTATAATGAAACTTCCTTGAACGAAGTGGAAAACCCGTTCATCGATTATGAGTGGAGATGTCCTCATACTCGATTGGTATGATGGATAGCTGAAAAGTATATTTTGTCGAAATTGCTCTCCCTTGACGGTGTGCCACTGCTTAAACATTTTGGGAGACATTCTTGATGGGAGCTCGAATAGCTCATATAGGCCGGAAGCCTTGGCTTTGGAACTTGGGTGCTAATATGCTCGATTTTGAAAATCTCGAACAATGGGCCCTAGGCCAGTTGCCACGAGCAGAAGCTCGTAAACAAACATGATTAATATTCCATGAAAACTTAAGTAATGAGTTGTTTGGCCATGGTACCGAGACTGGACCGACATACTCAGTCAACTAGTGGCAATGCGACATGATCGATCTATGGACCAGTCAAAACAAACAGCTACATGATGAGTTGAGGGTCGGGGCCGTTGGACCAGTGGCACCACATATTATATGACATGTGAAAAACTGTTGATTGTGCATTCATTATGTTACGGGACCTTCAAGACGCCCATGAGGGGTAGTGATGCGTCCTAGGGCTCTGGATGACCTGGTGGATATAAGGGCAGTTAGTCGTACCAGAAGTCTTGCAAAGCTCGAAGTAGCTTCAAGCGCATGAGACCGGGGTAGGGATAGGATGAGATCTCTATCCTCATACGGACACGGAGATTTGTTACAGGATTAAGGGTCAGATGTTGCGAACATCCACTCATTCTCAAGGTAGAAGTAGACATGCTTCTATCTAGGTGGCTGGTAAAGTCGCTTCGACACCACAAGTATGTTTAGTGGACGGGCTAGCCTACAATTGTGTGTTTTACCTACATGATGAAGGATGTGTGTTGGGTGATGATACACTGTGGTAATAAGAATTGGTTATAAAAACTAAAATTTAGAATGAAAGGTTTTTAAAAGAAAATAAGGAGTTTGACACACTCTAAATCAAACATTTTTCCTAAAAGTTAAATTTTGAAAACCCATTCACTAAGTCATTGTACTCACCCCCTCCCTTATATCCCTTTCAGGTAACCCCAAAAAGCTTAACCCAAAGACCACCAGCTGACACACTTTTAAGGCAGTATGATAAGTTTAAAATTTTTTGCAGTGTTGATTTATGTTATTGCATAAAAGGTGCATTTTTAAAGGATGCCTTACTCCAAACGGTTTATAAACAAGGGGAAACTCTTAGTAAACCGGAAGAATAGCGGGTTGATCACGGGGATCTGACCAAACTGGGTCAAGGCATGACATGTAATTTGATTCTACTCAATAAAGAAATTCAATTTTTTCCTTCTAAAAATGTGCTTTTATCCGATTAGGTTACATACACTTGTGGAGGGGGGGGGGGGGGGTAGTCAACGCTCTCTTTGACTCGGGAGCAAAAAGATCCTTCATCAAGGAAGATCTAGTTCTAGGTCTTCCACTTGAACTTACCTCCCTAGAAGCAAGCCTCAATATCCTCACACCCTTAGGAGAATGACTGAATGGGAACAAACAATTAAAAGGGTGTGAGATTATGATTGGAGGAGTAAAGCTCGAAGCGGATCTGATTCCCTTACCTCTATGGGAAGTAGAAATAATACTAGGAATGGATTGGTTAAGCACCCATCAAGCCAAGGTGGACTGTGGGAAGAAAGTAATAACTTTCCACATTTCCAAAACACTCAGACTACACTTTCAAGGAGACAAAAGGAAGAGAGAGGTGCACTTAGTGTCTCACCTAAAAGCCCAAAAGATGATCCAAAAGGGTTGCCAGACTTTCTCGCAATGGTCATCAATGAGAAGATGAAGAAGAAAGGACCAAAGCACATCCCAGTGGTGGAACACTACCCGAATGTATTCCCTGAAGAATTACCAAGATTACCCCCAAGTCGACAACTAGAAATTACTATAGAGGTAATCCCCGGAACACATCCTATATCCTAAGCCCTCTATCGCATGGCTCTAGCCGAATTGAAGAAATTAAAGGAGCAGCTAGACTAACTATTGGAGAAGGGTTTCATATGCCCTAGTTAGTTTCCATGGGGTGCACCAGTATTATTTGTGAAGAAAAAGGATGAGAGTATGAGGCTGTGTATAGACTATCAGAAGCTGAACCAGGTCACCATAAAGAATAAGTATCCACTTCCATGGATTGATGACCTGTTCAACCAACTAAAAGGAGCAGCCTACTTTTCCAAGATAGATCTCCGGTCAGTATACCACCAACTCCAGATCCGAGAGGAAGATATCCCTAAGACCGCCTTTCGGTCTTGATACAAAAACTTTGAATTGAGGGTGATGTCTTTTGGCCTGACAAATACCCCTGTAGTCTTTATGGATTTGATAAACCGAGTGTTCCAACCTCACTTGGAAAAATTCTTGATTGTATTTATAGATGACATACTCATATACTCACGAACCATGCTGGAGCACGAGTAACATCTGACTATCACCTTGGAGACACTAAGAAATAATCGCTTGTATGCAAAATTCTCCAAGTGTGAGTTCTGGTTACAAGAGGTAGGATTCTTAGGGCACATAGTGTCCAAAGATGGAGTCAAGGTGGATTTGGCAAAGGTGAATGTCATATCTGATTGGAAGGCACCCAAGAACCCCTCCGAGATACACAGTTTCTTGGGATTGACAAGCTACTACCAACGGTTTGTGTAGGATTTCTCTAAGATAGCTACCCCTCTAACTTGTCTCTCAAGGAAAGGAGTGGAGTATAATTGTGATGAAAACTATGAGAAATCCTTCCTAGAGTCGAATACTCTTTTAAGAATAGCACCCATACTCACTTTGCCTGACCCAAGTACAGGGGAGTATACAATCTATAATGACGCATATGGACAAGGACTTAGATGCATATTAATGCAACAAGTAAAGGTTTTCGCCTACGCCTTGTGACAACTAAAGGTACAGGAGAGGAACTATCCTACCCATGACTTAGAGTTAGCTGCAATAGTATTCGCCCTCAAGATTTAGTGACACTACCTATACGGGGTTAAATGTAGGATATATATCAATCACAAGAGTCCTAAGTACTTCCTAACTCAGAGGGAGTTGAACCACCACCAGAGGAGATGGCTGGAGTTGGTAAAGCACTACGACCTCATGATAGAATACCATCCTAGGAAGGCCAATGTGGTGGCAGACGCTCTAAGTCGCAAGTATCAAATTGAGGCAACATAGATAAAAATGATCTACCTTCCCTTATTACAACAATTGGGAAGAATGGAAGTGGACCTTAAAGTGGATAAGGGAGAAAGATGCCTATTAGCTGACGTAGTAGAAAAACCCAACCTAATGGAGCAAATAAAGGTCCATCAAAATGGGGATGAGGAACTCCAACTCTATTTGGATCCGATCAATGAACAGACAAACCCGGACTATAACCTTAGAGGTGATAGAGTGCTAACCTATAAAGGTAGAGTTTGTGTCACTCAAGACAAGGAACTAAAGAGATTAATATTGGAAGAGGCACATGACTCTATCTATGCGACACATCCGGGTAGTACTAAGATGTACCGCACCCTCAAATAGGGTTATTGGTAGAGATGGACGAAGAGAGATATCGCGGAATATGTAGCACGATACTTGTGTTGTTAGTAGATTAAACATGAGCACCAGAAACCTTCAGGACTACTACAACCCCTACCAATTCTCGAATGGAAATGGGAACACATCACTATGGACTTTGTCATGGGACTACCTATGACTAGGAATGGACGAGACGCAATTTGGGTCATTGTGGATTGATTGACCAAGTCCTCCCACTTTTTACCAATAAGGGTGACCAATCTGGTGGAACAACTAGCCACTTTATACATAAGGGAGATTGTGAGACTCCATGGCGTCCCAGTAAATATAGTGTCGGATAAAGACCCAAGGTTTACCTCAAGATTCTAGCCTAGTTTGCAAAGTGCCATCGGAACCAAACTCCACATGAGTAGGGCATTCCATCTTCAGACTGATGGATAGTCTGAGCAGACGATCCAAACACTTGAGGATATGCTACGAGTGTGCATACTCACTATGAACAAGGGTTGAGAGGAATACTTATACCTGATGGAGTTTACATATAATAATAATTACCATGCCTGTATTCAAATGTCTCTTTATGAGGCCCTTTATGGATGACTGTGCCATACCCCCTTATTTTGGGAAGAGGTAGGAGAAAGGAAGCTAGAAAGGGTTGAGCTAATTGAAGATGCCATAGAGAAGATAAAAAATCATAAGGAGTCGACTTAAGGCAACTTAGGACAGGCAAATGAGCTATGCGGACCATCGGAGAAGGGACTTGGAATTTGGTGTGGAAGACCAAGTGTTTCTCAAGGTATCCCCATGGAGGGGAATACTTAGGTTCCAACAATGGGGGAAGTTGAAACCTAGGTACATCGGTCCCTACACCATTGTCCAAAGGATAGGACTAGTGGCCTATAAATTGGAACTACCTTCTCACTTACAAAGAATACATGATGTATTCCACGTCTCGGTACTACGAAAGTATCAGTCCAATCCCAGTCATATGCTGGACCAACCTCCACCCGAGTTAGAAGAGAACCTGACCTATCAAGTGGAACCAGTGCAAATCATCGACTAGAGAGACAAAAACTTGAGGAACAAGAAGATCCCCATGGTTAAGGTTCTTTGGCAAAACGGACCAGTACAAGAGGAGACATGGAAAATTGTGAGTGTTTTGAGGGATGGGTACCCCCGATTAATTGGAATGTAAATGTTTTAGGGACAAAACCCCTAAAAGGAGGGGAGAGTTGTAAACCCCATCCTTTTAAAGATAAGAAGATTGAGAAAAGAACCAGTCAATTCCAAAGAAGAAACTGAGCCGGTTAACGAACCCAAACCGGTAAATAAAGGGTAAAATGGGAAATTGGCAAATCCCAAGTAACTCAAAGAGTCATAAAAATCATAGAAAAGAACCTTGGAATAAATGGGAAGAGAAAACCAGACTTGTTCAGGGTGAACCAGACCTGAATCGAATTGAATAGAAATTGAATTTAGATGAATTTAGAAATTTTTAGATTTGAGAAAACTGGTCCAATCAGGCATCAACTGACTGATTTTTGCCATTGAACCCGGTCGAATCGGATTGGTCTAGTTTAGAACAATGTTGTCTTCTTCCTTAGGATGACAACACTATTCATCAATGTAGAATCTTTCCTTCTCCAATGAAGGAATATTTGCTCTAATCAGGGCATTTTCGGGTGAGGATAAGCTCGACCAAAATGGAAAGTGGTTGGGTAAAGGGTCCCCGAGCTCCCTATATGAAGAGCTCATCTCTATTCATCCTCCGCACACATCAAATCACCATTCTCTCTCAAGTTCTCCATTTTCTGGTGAAGCCCGAACTAGAGCTCCGACTTGGGCAATTTTCTTAGCCTCAAAAGGTAAGGCCGAGTCCTATAGACTCTGGGGGAAGTCAGCTAGCTGATAGAAACCTCCTTTCGACCCAAGGACCATTGGAGAAGCATCGGCAGAATCAAACACTAGAGTAGCTCTGATGGACCGAAGTTACCCTATTTTGGTTGAGCTGAATTTGGCCAAATTTAGACCTTCTATAGCCAAACCAAGCCTCCCCGACACCCCCACAATCCTCACACGGCCTTAGCAGAGCTGAAAGATAAGACATTTCGGCTCTACTCTGTCGTTGCAGATCGGTGTTAGGGAGAGAAAGTGTTGAATTTCACTGATAAAATTCACCCTTATTTGGACTTCAATTGTAGCAATTTTTTATCCTAAAGGAACCTTAGGACAAGAGCTACCTCCCCAGATCGAAAGCTCGGACTGCCGCCCCTCCAATGGTAAGCTCTTAAAGCTTTCTCTCTCAACGAATAGTTTTCCGATAAAACTCCGTTTGAGCTCATTTCGGATCCAAATGTTGCGGTTCAAAGCTCGGTTGAATTGTATGGAAGCGTAGGAACTGAACCATACCATCAATTGGAGTAATTAGCCCTGATTGAATGGCCAATTTGAAGAAATCAAATTCGGTTAGTTTAAATGGGAGAAATTGGGGGAAATTTTTTTGGAAATTGGGGATTTCAAAAAATTGAGGGTCCTTCATGCAATTTCTCAAAATTTATGGTCAATTGGCAATGAGAAAGATGATGGGGGACCAATTGGTCAATTTTTGGAACATTTAGGACCAAATGGCCATTTTTGGAAAGTAGGAGCAAATATGTAATTTTTGAAAAATTGGGGATCCGAATTGGAAATTTAGAAAACATGAGCCCCTTACACAATTTTTAGTAAATTGGGATCCAAAAGGGATATTGGAAACCTTGGGACTCAATTTGGAGAAGAATTTAGCCTTAGGGACCTAAAGTTAAGAAAAATGAACTTTAGGGACTTAAGCACAATAAACCAACAATTTTGAGCTGAGTAGCTCATATGTGAGAAAACGAGGGTTGTTATGCCAAACCTTAATTGATAAGGATACCCAAATCGTGTAGGGACACACGAGACCAGGATGATAGCAAGAAATAGCTAGCGTGGATTTGGATGCTTCCTAGGGACGAACGTGTTACGGTCACCAGGTGAATGGGCTTAATTATACATCATTCCCGGTTGGGATAGTGAGTACTTTAGAAATGAAAAACTACTTGTGAGTGGGATTATTTCACATCATACCCGGTGGATATGATGAGTTTCCTTGAGAAAAGGAGAAACTCACATACCAATTGTAAGCGTAGGTATCATCACACCTGGTTGGTGTGATGAGTTAAAATGAATTTTTGTCATAAGTGTTCTCCCCTGACTGTATGTCAATGCTTAAAACATTTGGGAGACCTTCTTGACGGGAGCTAGAATAGCTCAGATAGGCCAGGGGCCTCAGTTTTTGAACTCATAGGGCTAAATGCCTAGTTTTGGAAAAATGTGTACAGTGGGCCCAAGGCTAGTGGGCACGAGCAGAAGCTAGTAAAGTAACTTCATTAAGAAGAGCCATGAAATTTTCTAGTGAAATTGTTTGTGTGATATCACCACAGTACCGAGTAAAGACCGACAATGTTGGATGAATTGGCAACAGTGCGTCAGGGCCATGTCGACTAACTGACCTAGACAAACAGCTGCAGGTCGGGTTGAGCATCGGGGTCGTTGACCGTTGGCACCAAATATGATGGCTATTATAGGAAAAACTCTTGTTTGTATATGCACTTGTTGTACGGGACCATCAAGATGCCTAGGGGGTAATGATGGGTCCCAAGGGCTGTTGGACAACATGAGGGGCAATAAGGGCAGTTTGTAGTGCTAGTCAATCATGAAGCTTTGGGAACTTTTTGCGCATGAGACCGGGGTGGGGTCAGGATGAGTTCTCCGTCCTCATACAGACATGAAGTGGCATTTGAGTTTGAGGGTCGGATGTTTGGGATGTTCCACTCAGGCCCAAGGTAGAAGTGAACGGGCTTCTATCTTGGTGGATGGTAAATACGCTCATATTCACAAGTGGGTAATGGACGGGCTACATCTGTGAATGTGTGTACCCTTCCTAATGAAGGGCGTGTGTTTGTTTGCTAAACGCCTCCTAAGGCAAGGGGATGGGCTAAGAAAGCTAAACACACCTAATATGGTAATGGAAAAATGTTTTGGAAACTGAATTTAAGGAAAATCCTTTTTAAAGGAAATGATAACCTTGGCGTGGTTTGGATAAATTAAAGCAATTTTGAAAACTCACTCCTGACACCCACTCATTGAGTTGTAGAACTCACCCCCTCCCTTTTACCCCTTTCAGGTAACCGATGAAAGAAAAACCAACCTTAAAGACCCTCTTATATTGGACTGTAAGACAGGTATGTCCATTTTAAAATATTCAGTTTTGTATATTGCTATTCCAAGAAAGACAGGAAAAATGACGCCTTACTCCTCACGGTCTAAAACAAGGTGAAACCCTTCATGGACCAAAGGGAGCGGCGGGTTGCTCATGGGGATCCGACCAAACCAGGTTGGGGCGTGACACACCCCCTCCCATTAACCATTTTTAAGTAAAACAGAGACCAACCTTAAAGATCTCTCATAGCTGAACCCTAAGCCAGGTACATAAGGTTTTAATATATTAAGCTTTGTATAATATTTTTCCAAGAAAAATCAGGGAAAAAGGACGCCTAACTCCTCGAGGTTTAGAAGAAGGTGAAATCCTTCATAGATCGAGGGGAGTGGTGGGTTTCTCATGGGGATTCGACCAAACCAGGTCGGTGCGTGACACTCTACCTCGAGGTACGAGAAAAAAGGGGGACGAACAAGGAGAATTCCTAAGAGGGAACCCAAGAGGATAATTACATGCCACAAGGGGTACCCCCTAAGAGAAGGAGGGAATGATCGTGAAAAGGTCACAAACGAATGTCAATAAACTGGGGGATAGACACCCTTAAGGAAGGATGGTCCCACACAAGTGGAGATCTGCGACACAAAGAGGACCAATGGTGAAAGGGATTAGGAAACCTGACAATGGGAACCGAGGGTGACTAATAAGGAAGCAGTATGGTACAAGTGAACAAATACTTCACAAAATTCATGGAAATGATTGTAAAGGTAGCATGACATTAAGCAGGGAAGAGGGCAAACTAAATGCCTTGAAAGAGCTATGGAGGAATCAAAGTAGGGGTGGTGCCATTTGGTGTGGGGGCAGAAACATCATACACTTTAACTAAAATAGTTGTGAGGAAACCATTAATAAGAATGTAGTATGTCTGATTAGGAAGGAATGAAAAGATGTAATGGGGAAAGTCATCAAGGAAAATTATCCAACATTAACAATTACCTCAAGAGAGGGTGAGCTTAGGATCAAAAGGTGAAAAGGTGAAATAAAGCTAATGTTCTTGGAGGAATGCTCTAATGAGGAATTAGGTGATGGGCCACTCTATCACGCCCTGACCCAGTTTGGTCGGATCCACGTGAACAACCCGCCACTCTCCTGGTTTATTAAAGGGTTTCCCCTTATTATAAACTGTAAAGAGTAAGGCGTCATTTAATCCTACACCTTTTCCTGGAATAACATAAATCAAAACTGTATAATATTTCAAATTTATCATGCTTGTCTCACAGGCATCTTAGTTGATAGTCTTTAAGGGTAGGCTTTTTGGAATTTTCTAAAAGGGATATAAGGGAGGGGTGAGTACGACTACTCAATTAATGGGTTTTTCAAAACTTTTACTTTTATAAAAAAGATTTGTATCGGAGTGTGCCAAACTCCTTTCTTTCAAAAATCCTTTCAATTCAAATCTCAATTTTTACCACCATTTCCATATTAATCACAATGTGTAATCACCCAACACACATCCTTCATCATGAAGGTCAAAGACACATTCGTAGGCCAGCACGATCACTGAACCCACTTGTGGCTTTGGAGCGACTTTACCAGCCATCTAGATAGAAGTATGTCCACTTCTACCCTAAGAATAAGTGGATGTACGCGACATCTGACCCTCAATCTTGAAATCAATTCATCATGTCCATATGAGCATAGAGATCTCATCCCATCCCCACCCCGGTCTCATGCGCTTAGCGCTACTCTACATTTTGCACGGTCACCTCGTACGACGAACTACCCTTATACTCACCAGGTCATCTAGTGCTCTTAAGACGCATCACTACCCCTCTTTGGCGTCTTGATGGTCCCATAATCATAGTGCATGCATAAATAGTATTTTTTTTATCATGCCATATAATATGTGGTGCCACTAGTTCAACAACCCCTACCCTAAACTCAACCTACAGTTGTTTGTCTTGATTGGTCTGTCAACCTGTCATGTCGCACTGCCGTTGGTTGACTGAGTGTGTCGATCCTGTCTTGGTACCATAGCGAAACAATTCCTTTATTTAAAGTTTTATGGCATATAACTCATGTTTTTTACGAGCTCATGCTCGTGCCAATTGGCCTTGGGCCCAATGTACGAGATTTTCAAAATTCGAGCATATTAGCCTCCAAGTTCCAAAACTGAGGCCCCCAGCCTATAAGAGATATTGGAGCTCCCGTCAAGAACGTCTCCCAAATCATTTAAGCATTGGCACACAGTCAGGGGAGAGCACTTCCAAAAAAAATATATTTTCAACTATCCATTATACCGACCGAGTATAAGGACATCTCCGCTTATAACCGATGAACGGGTTTTCAACTTCCTTCAAGAAAGTTTCATCATACCAACCGGGTATGATCTACTTACAACCGGTAAGTAGTTTTTTCGCAACTGGTAGTGGGTTTTCATTTTGAGGTACTTATCATCCCCAACCGCGTATCATATAAAATCTCACTCACAACCGGTATGTGGTTTTTAACTTTAAGTTGTGCTCCTCATACCAACCGGGTATGACGTAAGTAAACCCACTCACTCGTTAATGTAGTGAATTCCACTAGACCGATTCTTTGTATTCACACGAACTTGTCCTTTCTAGCATTCTCGGTACTTCATCTTTCTACACGATTTGAACATCTTGGTTCATTATCCTTCAGCCTAATAGCCTTCATTCATTCCAAATGAATGAGAAAATCAAACTTTCATTTATTTGCAATTAGGTCCCAAACATATTTCTCTTTAACTTTAAGTCCCTAATGTCGGTTTTTCCTCAAATTGAGTCCGAAGCTTTTAAAATTTATAATACGACCTCAATTTATTCCATTTCACAAAAAGGGGTTTAATTTCCCAAATTTCCAATTTGGCCCCCAACTTTTCCAAAATTACCATTTTGCCCTTTACAAAAATGGTAAAATTTACCCCAAAAATTCTAAAATTCCACAATTGGTCCTCTAACGTTTTTATCATGCTCAATTGACCCTCAATTTTAGGAAATTGCATTTCGATCCTTCAAATTTTCAAAAATCCCCAATTTTTCCCCCAATTCCAACTTTTTAACATAGTCGAATTTGATTTCATCAAATTGACCAATCAAACATTTCCAAATTTTGAAATTGAAGTTGAAATTGAGTTTCTACATGTTCATACGATTCTTTAGCAATTTGAATCACAAGTTTTAATGCCGGGACGAGCTCAAATGGATCTTCGCCGAAAAATGAATTGTAGAGAGAGAAAGCTTCGATTACTCACCGGTGAGAGCACGACGGTTCGAGCATTCGATCTGGGCAGATAGCTCTCGTCCTGAGGTTCATCCTAGAATCAAGAATTGCATCAATTGATGCCAATTTGAGTTAGAATTTTATCATCAAAATTATAACGATTCTCTCTCTATCACTGGCCAGAAATTGCAGAGGAGAGCCGAATTGGCTTACCTTTCAGTCCTAAATCAGCTGCGGGAGGGCTGAGGAAGTGTTAGGAGAGCTTGGTTTGGCCTGAGGAGGGCTCGAAATAGCTGATTTCAACTTGGCCAAAATAGAATAGGGCAACTTCGATCCACTGGAGCTGCTTCACTATTCCATCATACCGGCATTTCTTTGGCGACCCTCGGAGCAAATGGAGACTACAAGCGTGTAGCTAACTTCTCCCTGGTTCTAAAAAACCTAACCTCACCTTCTTTGGCTAAAAAAAGACCCTATATCGGAGCTCTGGTTCGAGCTTCACCAAAAAACTAAGCAACTGAGTGCGAGTGAGCTTTTCAAGTCTGGAGAGGATGAATGGAGAGGAGCTCTTTATATAGGGAGCTCGGGGACTCGTTGGCCATATGTTTAGCACCTTTGTGACAGACATTGATGGCTTGAAACGTACCGAACGGAAACATTTCTTCTTCATTGGAGCTGCTTCAATTTTTTGATAAGTGAACAGTGTTGTCATCTGAAGGAAGAAGACAACACTGTTCCGAACCAGACCGGACCGGTCCAAACTGGGTTCAAAGTTTAAACCGGCTGGTTCACTCCCCATTCGGCCAAGTTTTTCAAATCTAAAACATTTCTAAATTCATTTTCTATCCAATGGTGGTCTCAAATCTCATATTTGAAATTTTTAAGCCACCAAGAAAAATGAATTTAGTATCCTATTCAATAGTGGTTCAAACTGGTCCAAACCGGGTCGACCCGATTCAGAACCGGTTCAACCCAATTCGGAACCAGTTCAACCCGATTCGGATCCGGTTCAACCCAATTCAGATCCAGTTCACCTGAACCGGTTTGGTTTTCATTTCCAATTCACCCTAAAGTCCTTTTTCATGACTTTTATGACTCCTTAGATCATTTAGGGTCCATAAAATTCCCACTTTACCATCTCTTTATCAGCTCGGGTTCATAAACTGGCTCGGTTCTTAAACTGGTTTAATCCGGTTCACCCGAACTGGTCCGGTTTTTCTCTCCCACTTTGTTCTAAGGTTCCTTCCCAAGGTTTATAAATCTCTTTGGGTCACAAGGGAGTTGAAATTTGTCTAATTTGCCTATTCTCTATCAGTTCAATCTAGTTGGATTTGGTTCATCTAAATCGGTCTGGTTTTTCTCTTCCAATTTGTCCTAATGTTCTTTTCCAAGGTTTTATGGACCCTTTGATTCACCTGTGAGTTGTAATTTTCCAAATTGCCCATTTCTTGATAATCGGGTTTCTGAACTGGTTCGGTTTTCTCACTTGGTTTGACCGGTTCTTTTCCCAGTTTTCCCTAACTAAAATGGGCGGGGTTTAAAACTCTCCCCTTCTTTTAGGAGTTTTGTCCCCAAAACTTAATTATCAACCTTGCATGAGGGATCATTTCCTTTGATGTCCCTTTGGTGTTTTCTTAACATGCAAACTCTTCTCTTGTTCTTTCAATTAACCTTTTTTATATCCTTCACTTAAGGAATTTCTTTTTCTTTATTTTATTTACTCCCTCCATGGAGTTTATCATAACTAGACATACCTTAATTCAGGCTATATTCTTAGATTCATATCTTTCTTTGATTAGAGCACATTCTTCCCTTTGAGGTTCTGTACTTAAGATTGGGAATTTCGAGATACCTAACCCTTCCCATGTCTAGTTAACCCCTTGGTCGTTGAAACCTTTAGTTCGATGTTCTTTCGGGCGTTACATACTTGTTTCCATGGTTTTCTTTATTATCACTTTTTCATCCTATTTTAACCCTTCCTCCATTCGTTGTCTATTATAACTTCGGTCCAAATATTTTTATTCGATCTCGTCATGCTTATTAGCTAACTCTTCTTTACCTTGAGTCATATTCTCCTTAGTATTGTTAGGCTTACATGCCCCTTATAGCATGGCATTTTCTAGGACCTATCTTTGTCCATTAGATTTCTAGAACATCTCCTTGAGGGTCTTATTAGCTTTTTGACCTTTTAGGGATCGTATAACTTCATCCCGCTTTTCTTTTGATAGCATTCATCAACTATCCTTTTTACTGTTATCCTCTCATCCATCATGCCTTTGAAGTTATGTCTCACATAACTGCATGAATTTCTCTTACCTACTCATCCTTTCCCAACATTTTTATTAGGTCCTTTCGATTCCAATCATTAGGTTTCCTGACGATTATTGTCATACAAGGATTTTTTTCCCTTCTTATGTCCTTTCTCTTCTTTAGTGGCATCCTTTATTCAAGGACTTCTTTTTTCCTTAATCCACTCTTACTTGCTTGTGACCATTTCACGATGTATTGATTGTTTTGTTTGAGGAATTCCCTTCTTACGATTTCATTCTCTACTATATTCCTCAAAGTAGAGGTTTTAACCTTAAGAGTTACATGTTCAACCTTTTTACCCTCCTTTGGAGAGTCCTTCCTTCATTTCCTTATACCTACTTCTATGTTAAGGCAATTTCCCACTTTGAATCCTTATTTGTCTTAAAATTCCCTTTTATTCCTTATCTAAGAAATTTCTGATTGTTGGTCTTATTTCATATACTCTACACTATGCACATCTGTCTTGGTACCATGCTCAAAAAAATTCTTTTATTTAAAGTTTTATGACATATAACTCATGTTTGTTTACAAGCTCCTGCTCATGCCAACTAGCCTTGGGACACTGTACGAGATTTTCAAAATTCGAGCATAATAGCCCCCAAGTTCCAAAACCGAGGCCCCTCACCTATAAGAGCTATTCGAGCTCCTGTCAAGAAGGTCTCCCAAATCATTTAAGCATTGGCACCTCCCAAATCAGTTAGGTGAGAGTACTTCCGACAAAAATATATTTTCAACTATCTATTATACCGACCGGGTATAAGAACATCTCCGCTCATAACCGATGAACAGGTTTTCAACTTCCTTCGAGGAAGTTTCATCATAACAATCGGGTATGATCTACTTAAACCGGTAAATAGTTTTTCCGCATGATTTTCACACCACTCTTTTAAGTTGTGGTATTTAAAATACCACTTGGTAGTGGGTTTTCATTTCGAGGTACTTATCATCCCCAACTGAGTATGATATAAAATCCCACTCAGAATCAGTAAGTGGTTTTTAACTTTAAGTTGTGCTCATCATCCCAACTGAGTATCACATTAGTAAACCCACTCACTCGTTAATGCAGTGAATTCCACTAGATCGGTTCTTTATATTCACGCGAGCTTGTCCTTGCTGGCGTTCTCGGTACTTCTTGTTCCTACATGATTTGAACATCTCGGCTCATTATCTTTCGGCCTAATAGCCTTCATTCATTCCAAATGAATGAGAAAATTAAACTTTCATTTATTTGCAATTAGGTCCCTAAAGTTATTTCTTTTTCACTTTAAGTCCCTAATACCGGTTTTTCCTCAAATTAAGTCTCGAAGCTTTTAAAATTTATCATAGGACTTCAATTTATTCCATTTCACAAAAAGGGGTTTAATTTCCCAAATTTCCAATTTGGTCCCCCAACTTTTCCAAAATTACCATTTTGCCCTTCCTTTAAAAAAATGGTAAATTTTACCCCAAAAATTCTAAAATTCCTCAATTGGTCCTCTAACATTTTTATCATGCCCAATTGACCCTCAATTTTAGGAAATTGTATTTCAATCCGAACTAGGTTCAATGATTAAATCGACTAGTTCAGGCCCGATTCGATCGAGTTTTTTAAAATTAAAATTTTCAAAATTTATTTAAATTCATTCTCTATCCAATGATAGCTTCGATTCTCCAATTTGAATATTTTAAACCAACTAGAAAAATGAATTTAGAAATCGGTTCAATAGTGGTTCAAACCACTTCAAACTAATTCAATCTGGTCCAGGTCCGGTTCACCTAAACCGGTTTGGTTTTCTCTTCCAATTCGTCCTAAAGCCCTTTTCCATGACTTTTATGACTCTTTGAGTAATTCTGTATTTGTAAATTTCCCAAATTGCTCATTTTCTATCGATCAAGGTTTATGAACTGACTCGGTTTTCTCTTGGGAAATAACCGGTTCTTTTCCCAATTTTTCTTATTATAAAAGGACAGGGTTTATATCTCTCCACTCCTTTTAGGGGTTTTGTCCCCAAAACCTTTATAAGTCAAATAATTGAGGGTACTTATCCCTCATCATGCTCTCAATCTCCCATGTCTCTTCTTGCACTGGTCCGTTTTGAATTTCGATTGAACCGAGTCCAAACCGGCCGACTTTCAAATTTTGGACAGCGAACTTGGTCAGACCGGTCAACGGACAACAGACAACAGTCAACGATCAATGATCAACGGTCAATGGCTAGCAAGGCAGCCACACTAGCACTCTACGTTAGAAAAACTAACCAATCATGGTGTGCCACATGGCACAATCGCCACATCATTGTCTTCAACCTTTGCATATTGACAGAGTGAAGGGAGGAGAGAGAGTTGCTAGAAAAGCTGGAGTCTCCGATGACTTGAAAAACTCTTCGGTAATGTCGCTGATGGCCGAGTCTTACACCGGTGGGTAGCCTAAGCAATTGTCTAGCTCCTTATATAAAGAGCACCCCTCTATTCATTCTCAGCATCCCACACTCGAGCGAAGAAGAAGAAGAGTACATTTTCCGACGAGCTACATACCGAAGCTCCGGCAATGGGTGAAATCTCCACCAAAAGAGCTCTAAAGGGTGGCATTGGAACCGGGAAAGAGTGCTCTAACTCCAGATACTCTCAGAATGACCGGAGGATGCCTAGAGAAGTGTCCAAGAGATCACACATAGAAGTTGCTCCAGAGATCGAAATAGCGAGCTCCTGCCCAACCCAACCTCGACCCTCTTAGCCCTTCCACCGCTCACATTGGCCACCTCTCACCGCCTAAGACCCCCCACAACATGCATACAAACCCTAGTAAGCTCAATTTTGCCTCCCCTCATTGGAATTTATAAGTTTTAGAGTTGCCCCATCCAAAACATCTCTCTTCAAATTCTCGTAGGACGGCAGCAAATTGTAACGGGATTTGGTCCTGCTAGGTCCCCCTCAACGAGCACTAGCTGCTCCAACCACAAGCTCCAATCACCGCCCCTCCGTTAGTAAGATACGTGAGCTTTCTCTTTCTATCGTAAATTTTTTGGTGAAGCATCGACGAGGCTTAAAACTCGACCAAATTTGGAAATTTAAAGTGCAAGACGATCGGGGGAGTTGGAGGAGATGAATAGAGGCAAGAATCAAAGAAATCAAGGACTTACGTGCAGCCAATTGGACGAGGTAAGATCCAAAGCTTCGTGTGCTTTAATTGGGGAAGAAGATGAAGTGTAATTTGGGGACCTTCATGCAATTTTCAAAAATTGGAGGACTGAACGACAATTTCATGAAATTAAGGGTATTTTCATGAAATTCACCCCAATTGAGGGTCAATTGGGCAATTTGGACAAATGTGGGGACAAATTGGAAATTTTGAAAAGTTTGGGGAGAAATTGAATTTTTTGGAAAATTAAGGACCAAATGAAAATTTTGGTAAATTAAGGGGCAATTAGTGAAATTAAAAGTGTTAAGGACCCAAAAAGAATAAATGGGAACCCAAGGGGCTTAATAGAGATTAAAGAGAAATCATGGACCTAGGTGAGATTTAAGCAAAGTACAAGGCCCTAGGTGCAAATATAAGATAGGGTGTAACCTTTTCCTAATACGAACACTCGTACCCTGCATGAACGGATTACTCGAGCACCGACCCCTGAAAGCACAACAAGGAGAGAGGCTCCGTCGGTGTGACCTCACCAAAATTATCGAGTGGGTGGGAACTGCTATTATGTCAATTCCGGTTGAAATGAATATTCAACTTTGAAAACTATTTTCTCGGAATTAGCCTCCCCTGACTAGGTGACTCTACTTAAAATATTTGGGAGCTAATTTTAGGCTTAGGCTCGAGATGCCAGTGGGTCCATGGCCGATGGATATGACTGTGGACCCGCCTAGAACGGATATGTGATATATGATGCTAAAAGACCTTAATAATGGGAACCTTATGTGGTACCCATCGAGCCAACCTGAGTTCTCAAGCTTGTTGGGCCAAACCGCTGCTTTGCCGAAGCTAGGTTGTCAAACCTATTGGAATGGTACACGTTGGCAGAAGCCAAACTAACATATTGTTGTGCTACAGGGCCAAAGATAAAGGCTATAATTCAAAAAGATTGTTAATTGTGCATGCATTGTGACGTTCGGGCCATTAGGACACCTAACATGAGGTACTGATGGAGCCCAAGGACTGCTGGACGACCCAGGGTGCATAAGGGCGATTCTGTTGTTTAGTAGGTCGTGAAGCCAAGTAGCTTCCTACGCATGGAGATCGAGCAAGTAGAGGAAATGAAGTCTCATCCCACTAAGCGGACACAATGAAGTGATTGGGGTTTGATGTGTCAGACTATTGATGCTCACTCAAACTTTGGGTAGTGGCAGTGCCTCTCTATTAGGGTCAACGATAAAGGAGCTCCGGTCTACAAGTGACACGGTCGAGGACCGTACTGCGAATGTCTGATACCTCCTATAATAGGAGGGCGGTTGTTGATCGTGTGAAGTGTGCGAATAACGGCAAATGAAAAATAAAAAATGGAAAATTTTAATGGATAGATAAATGAATTAAAATAAGCGTTATAGTAGTTTCCCTCACTGAGTATTTTTACTCACCCCCTCTCTCACCCATTTTTTAGGATAACACTCAAACGGAAAGTCCCGAACATGCTTGGGCTCTTAAGGTATGCTCCTACCCCCTACTTAAAGTAAGGGTTTGAATGTAAACACACGTTTACCTTCCCTGTCTCATTCGGGCAGGAATACCCAAATGATGTAGGAAAGGGTGGTGCATTGATCACGGACCTTGATCAATCCGGGTCGGGGTGTGCCAACTTGAGTGGTACCAGAGCATAACTTTCTTGATAGATTTTTCCCCACCCATCTTAATCCCTGATTCCTAACAACCTTTGCAGAAAATATGAACGGGAATGCTTCCGAAGAGTATATCTCCTAGATACACACATTGGAGGAGAGGTCGAGGCGCTAGAAGAGCCCATCCCATGGGATGCGCCCCGAGATAGGACCCCTCCCTACTCGATGGAAGATGAAGTATCCCCCACCTATGTAACTAGACATGGCCTAGATTTAAACGGAAGTTGAAAGAAATTTTTGGGAGGCATACGCTAATAATTATTGAGGGTTTTTCACTGACTCCCCCCGATCCACAACAGTGCGTGTTTCGTCGGCCCCACATAACCCACCCACGATGTTGTTGTCTTACGCCGGTACGAAATAGACATAGCTCCACTAGTACAGGCCAGGAGGGCCCCTATCCTATCAGCATTTGTGGAGTTCAAAAAGCCAAGCATGAAACTGTGCCCTCAATGTGGAAGGTACTATGGGGACGAATGCCCACCCAGAAGGTGGAGGTGCATCCAGACGCCAGATGCGAAGTCTCGCAACTCACATAGGTATAACTCTAGGTCAGTTAACTTGTGGTGATAGATAGGGGGTAGTAAATTCTAGAATTTTTTATTATAATAAAATTTGACTGAGATTTTCCGTTCCAACGAATAAAGAATTTTCTCAAAGAAAGAACCCAAATTTCTTCACCAACAATGGAACTACAGAAGCGTCCGAAATACCGAGGACCCCTAAGAAAGTAAACAAGAATCGAAGCTCATTTTGGATGGGTTGGCCGTCCCCATCCCACGTCTATACACCACATGACGGGGTTGGGATGACAAGAGACCCCGAGAAGTACCTTAAGGGCAAACCATGGCTAGCCCAAAGGGCAAAGGAGGGAACCCTACAGAATAGGTACCACAAGCAAGTCAACAAGAACCCTAAGAAAGGACCAATGACCCAAGGAAGCATATCAAGAGAGAGTAAGGCAACCCCAAAGGAATATCAAGATAGAAAATAAGAACACAGACCGATTATGGCAATAGGGCAAGGGCTCGCAGTGCCCTGAGACGGGACCCGGGGAAAATAGTAGACGGGCTAAGGACAACCTAGGAACATACCTAACCGCCCAATAGGACCCTAGCAAGTGATAGCCAAGATAACCGAAGGATGACAACCTAATACCCCAAGGATGAGGGATGGAGAAGCAAGCCAGGATGAAAAAATGAAACATCCTGACCTGGAAGACCAAAGGAGGGCAAGTATGGAAATTCCAAAGTCAAGTTAGGCAGTTATATAAGGGAGTTATATCAAGAGACTCAGAATTCGAGGAGGACACCGAATCAGAAGGGCAAATAAACTAGTAAGACGAAAGGTAGGGGAGAGGCACAAATCCCAACACCCGAAGAGGAACACAAACCCAAGAAGAAAGGATTGACACATAGACGGACAACCTCAAGTGAGGAGTTGGTACTCAGATGAGTTTAAATGAGACAATGAGCCAAGCAAAGCAACCGAGGACCAGCAAGAGAGGACCCTCGGGTCCTCAAGGATAGGACCTGAGACCACACCTCGGGACAAGTAAGGGAAACTTCTAGAAACCAGTCCCACGTGGGAAGCAAACTTCGCAAGAGGGGGAAATCCCTTGAGGACGACTTCAATGATAAAGAGATAAATCCAAAGGAGTACAACCATTACACATTGGCATGCATAATGCACCTAGGCTAAGAGAGAAGAGAGGGACAGGAAAAGGGGAAGGACCCCTCGCTAGCCGAAGGATGCCAACAAATGTGCAAACGAATAGAAGCAGGAGGACCGGTGAGTCAATGGGATCCACCTGGGCCTGGAAACCCGACAACTAGGAACGGGCCAACACAATGAGGAGAACAAATAAACCTAGGAAAGACCCAAACCCATATAAGGAGCTGGACATTTGTATTCTCAGGGACATCAAAGCATGGGCGGGACATATGGAATCATAACCCAAGGAATAAAAGAGTCAAGTAATGAAGTGACCTAGATAATGCAAAGGACGAGAATAAGAGAGAGTACACTCTAAGGATAGGAGCGAAAGGACACGGTTCCAATCACAAGACAAGTCGAGCCTGAGGACCAGGGTAGATACACAGGGCCTAGGAGTCGTACTACTAGGGACAACTAAGTTCAACCATCAACAAGAGGGGACTCGAGTACTAAAGGAGGGACTAGAGGACCAAGAAAGAGAAGTAACACCGAGAAGGGAAAATGCAATAGCCAATGGGATAAGGTGCCAAATTGACAAGGGAGTAAACGAACCCAGGTGCGATGGGATGTATCGAAACCTCAAGTCCAGATAACACCCCTGGAATGAAAATCTGACCCCAAGCTACTAGAAGAATCGGACCGGTGAGGCTTCGAGAACGTCGAGGAAAAGGGGATGAGTCAAACTAACCGCATCTCGGAGAATAAAGGAAGAGAAGCAAGGATAGTGATTCTAACCGGTAGGATATCAATTTAAACCCTAAGGGAACCACGCAAGGATCACTTCAAAGAGAAAAGAGGGTTGACAGAGATTTGAGGATAAAACTCCTAAAAGGAGGGGAGAGTTGTAAAACCGGTCCTTTATGATAAAAAGAAAACTGAGAAAAGAACTGGTATAGAGTTAGTTGCAAAGAAATGAGCCGATTAATGAACGAAAAATAGACAACGTGGAAAATTGGAAAATCCCAAGTGACCAAAAAATTCACAAAAATTTCAAGGGAGAACTAAGAAGTGGAATTGGGGTTAGAACCAAACTCGAACTGGACTGAAACAACATGAACCATAGTGAACCGGTTTACAAATTCATTTTTTCTAGGTGGCTTAAACATGTTAATTTGGGAAATTGAGACCACCATTCGATAGAAAATGAATTTTTAAATTTTTAAATTTCAGAAAAACGGTCGAACTGGGTCTGAACCAGCTGATTTTTGAATTTTGGACAGTAAACTCGGTCAATGGACAACAGACAACGATCAACGGTCAATGGCTGACAGGGTAGCCATGCTAGCAATCCACGTCATAAAAATTGAAAAATCATAGCATACCACATGGCATGACCACCGCATCATCATCTTCAACCTTCAGACGCTGACATAGTTAAGGAAGGAGAGAGAGTCACTAAAAAAGTTGGAGTCTCCAATGACTTGAAAAACTCTTTGGTCAGGTCGTTGGCAGCCAAGTCCTACGTCGACGGGTATCCTCAGCAGTTGTCGACCTCCCTATATAAAGAGCATCCCTCCATTCATTCTAAGCATCCCACAATCAAGCGAAGAAGAAGAAGAAAAGTATATTTTCCGACGAGCTGCAAACTAGAGCTCTGGCAACTGTTAAATCTCCACCAAAGGAGCTCTAAAGGGTGGCATTGGAACTGGGGAAGAGTGCTCTAACTCCAGACACTCTCAGAACGACCTGATAATGCCCAGAGAAGTGTCCAAGAGATCGCACAATGAAGTAGCTTCAGAGCTCAAAACAACGAGCTCCTACCCAACCCAACCTCGACCCTCTCGGCCCTTCTGCCGCCCACATTGGCCACCTCTGACCACCTAAGACCCCCCAAAACACCCTTACAAACCCCAATAAGCTCAATTTCTCCTCCCTACATTGAAATTTCTAAGTTTCAGAGTTGCACCATCAAAAACTTCTCACTTCAAAATCCCGCAGGACAACGGAAAATTGCAACAGGATTCGATCTTTCTAGGTCCCCCTCGACAAGCATTAGTTGTGTAAACCCCACCCTTTTAGTTAAGGAAAACTGGGAAAAGAACCGGTCAAATCGAGTAAGAAAACTGAATCACAAACTTGATCATTTCGGAATGGGAAATTTGGAAATTTATAACTATCGGGTGATCCAAAGGGTTCATAAAACCTTGGAAAAGAACCTTATAACAAATTGGAAGAGAAAAACCAAACTGATTTAGATTAACCGAATCCAACTAGATTGAACCGGTTTATGAACCGAGTCAGTCACCATTGGATAGAAAATGAATTTAGATAAATTTAGAAATTTTTAGATTTGAAAAATTCGGTCGAATGGGGGGGTGAACCGACCGGTTTAAACTTTGAATCCTGTTCAGATCGGTCCGGTCCGATTCGGAATAGTGTCATCTTCTTCCTTTAGATGACAGCACTGTTCACTCGCCGAAAAATTGACAACGCCGGCAAAGCTGAAAATTCTCCGGCCAGGGAGTTTCAAACAATGATTGACCGCCATTAAGGTGCCAATCGGATGACCAAGAATTCCCCGAGCTTCCTATATAAAGACCCCCTTCCCATTCATCCTCTCCACACCTAAAAACTCCATTCTCTCTCAACTGTGCCATTTTCCAGTGATGCTCAAACCAAAGCTCCGACTTGGGCACTCTTCTAAGCCATACAAGATGAGGTCAGGTTCTTTAGAATCGGGGAGAAGTCAAATAAGCACCTATAGTCTCCATTTGCTCCTAGGGTCGTCGGAGAAGCGTCAGCCTGATGGAATAGTGAAGCAGCTCCGACGGATCGAAGCTACCCTATTTTGGTCGAGCTGATATTGGCCAATTTGAGCCCTTCTGCCCAGATCGAAAGCTCGGACCGTCGTGCCCCCGACGGTGAGTAATTGAAGCTTTCTCTCTCTATAGTATGTTTTCGAGTGAAGCTTCATTTGAGCTCATTCCAGCATCAAAACTTGCGATTCAAAGTGCTATTGAATCGTATGAAGATGTAGGAACTCAATTCTAACTTCAATTTCAACAATTAGAAGTGTTTAATTGGCCAATTTGATGAAATCAAATTCAGCTATGTTAGGAAGTTGAAATTGGGGGAAATTTTTGGGAAATTGGGGATTTTTGAAAATTCAAAAGACCAAGATGCAATTTTATAAAATTGAGGGTCAATTGGGAATGATAAGAATGTTAGATGGCCAATTGAGAAATTTTAGAATTTTTGGGATGAAACTTACCATTTTTGTAAAGGGAAAATGGTAATTTTGAAAAAGTTGGGGGACCAAATTGGAAATTTAGGAAATTAAACACCCTTTTGTGAATTTGAATAAATTGAAGTCCTAAGAAAAATTTTAAAAGTTCTAAGACTCAATTTGAGGAAAAACTAGCATTAGGGACTTAAAGTTAAAGAAAATTAACTTTAGGGACCTAATTGCAAATAAATATAAAGTTTGGTTTTCTCATTCATTTGGAATGAATGAAGGTTATTAGGCCAAGGGATAAGAACAAGGATGTTCATATCGTGTAGGAATACGAAGTCTCGAGAACGCCAACAAGAATAAGCTCGTGTGAATACAAAGAACTAGTCGAGTGGAATTCACTGTATTAATAGGTTAGTGGGCTTACTAACGTCATACCCGGTTGGGATGATAAGCATAATTTAAAGTTAAAAACCCTTTACCGGTTGTGATTTGGATTTTATATCATACCCGGTTGGGGATGGTAAGTACCTCGTAATGAAAACCCACTACTCAGTGGTATTTTAAACATCACAACTTAGAGGAGTGATGTGAAATGACACGAAAAAACTACTTACAGATTGTAAGTAGATCATACCCGGTTGGTATGATGAAACTTCCTCAGAGGAAGTGAAAAACCCTTTCATCGGTTATGAGCGGAGGTATCCTCATACTCGGTTGGTATGATGGATAGTTGAAATTTTATTTTGTCAAAAGTGTTCTCCCCTACCTGTGTGTCACTGCTTAAAAGATTTGGGAGGCCTTCTTGATGGGAGCTCGAATAGCTCTTAGGGATTGAGGGTCGGACGTCACGTACATCCACTCATTCTTAGGGTAGAAGTGGGTGTGCTTCTATTTAGGTGGTCGGTAAATTCGCTCTGACGCCACAAGTGGGTTCAGTGGACGGGCAGGCCTGCGATTGTGTGTTTGACCTTCATGATAAAGAATGTTTGTTGGGTGATGACACACTGGGATTAATAAGAAATGGTGATAAAAACAGAGATTTGAAATGAAAGGATTTCAAAAGACCCAAACCTTTTGTACTTCTCTAATAATGAAGTACTCGAAATTTCAAAAAAAATCCCATCTCTCAATGGTGTGATATTACTAAGAAGATGGTTCTAAGAATAGTAAACAAACAAACCTCCACTACCATAGGAATTAGGAAGAATCCCATCATAGTAAAGAAAGCTGAATCAGGGAATTAAGAAATATAGGAGGACTCCTAGACTGATTGTTTGGCAAAGAAGAAAACTCTCAGGGTATTCAAGGATGGCAAAGCACTAAACCATTAATAACCCCTGGAAAGGCCCCACAATCCTTGAAGGAAAGGAGGAACCACAATAGTTCACGCAAGGGAATAACCTATTACAATTGTGAACAAGAAGGATACTACATGAAGAAGTGCCCAACCCTACTAAATATAAGTGCCAAGATAACATGTTATAGGTATAAGGAAATAGGACAGGTAAAGTAGGACTATTCCACACCTCATGGATATAGAGAGCAATACCTCCTCAAAGGTCATGAAAGACATGAAGGATTGGTGACCAAAACCATGGAGTAGGTTAAGTAAGCAGTTCACAAAGAGGTCAAGAAATAGTGAAGTAAAAGCCAAATTAAACTTTTTCCTAAGAAGGTCAAGCCGAGAATGATACAACAAGAATGGAGATAAGAAAGTATACCTAAAACCCCCTCATAAGGGAAAAATGCGGAAAAATATCCTCCGGAAACTCTAGGGGTATGATACAGTAAGAGTGAAGAAGAAGAGAAATAAGCTATGAAAGGAAACCTTGGAAGGATGCATATGACTAAGTACCCTTGAAGGAATCATTGATGGGCAGATGGACATAATGTGGAGTGCAAGGAGTCAACCATTAATTAGGAACTTCTCGAAGAAAGGATGTATCATAATTGTCCAATGTGACCTATTGGAAAGAGCAGAAGAACCAAGTAGTAATTCTAGGAGAACCAAGTAGAAAGAAGCAACTAATAGCAATAGGATGGTCAAAAAGAATAAACAAAGCCCTAAGAAGGGCTGGGAAGTAGTCAAGACTAGACTCTATAAAGGATAATAGGATGGGTGATACAGCTGCCCAGACAATTGGAAGGAAAAATAATAAGAAGGAGGCAGTTAAAGAACTAGTCTTCGAGAGAACCATGGATTTAAACCACGACAAAGAAGGGAGAAGTGAAAAGGCCAAAACATTGGAAAAGAAGAACGAAAGAAAATCCTTAAAGAAATCAATGGCCAAAACTAGATTTATAATTTAAAAGTTTTGAGATGGTTAAGTGAGCCTCACGAAGAATGATCAAGAGATTTTGAAACAAGAAGGATATGAGCCCTCCTTAAAAGGAAATAAGTTAATGGGTAAATAGGAGTATAGTATCGAAAAATGATGTGACAAGTAAGAATGAGTGGACTACCCATACTGAGGTAATAAAGGAAAGAACGTCTGAGAGACACATTGGGAAAGCAAATCTTCCAAATAAGATGAGGCTAAGGAGAAATAACCACGATTTGTGAGATGGGTCGTAGTCCACACGTGCATAATGAAGCCTATAGAGTGGACGACTAAGCATAGTATGAAGTACGCAAAATCAATTGAGTGAAGGTTGCAAAAATCAAAGTTAAAATAAGGATCTTAGTAAGAAGTACGAGTGGCTAAACGAGTGTGTTAGGAGATTGAGCATGAGCTACTGCGAGAAGATCTGGAGACCCAAATAGAAACTCTAGGCAGTTCTAATTTAAGGATATAACATATATGGACCAAGGCATTCAGAGGAGTAAACAAGGTCTAATAAGAGATGAGGACGCGAATATACAGAAGGTTTGGACACAATAAGGATGAGAAGTTCAACTTAAAGGAATAAACAAATGTTGGAGCAAATGGGAATGAAGCAAGTTAAACGGAAGATACTCATGGAGCCAAACAGTAAAAGTAAGCTGGTGAAGATATCAACAAAAGACACTCCAAAAGTTTAATGATTTCAATGATAGAACTAGAAGGAAATTACGAGAGGAAGGGAATGTGAAGTTCAATAGAAAAAGGACTCTTGGGAAGACGTAGGTGTACCAATGAAGAGGAGATGGAACCAATGGAATAAGAAAGAGAATAAGTTTATTAAGAACAAGATACTATAAATGAAAGGATCATATACAAGGTGAAGGAAATCATAAAGAATCAAGGGATAAGTTAAACCCAAGTAATGTGTAGGTTTGAAGGTGACATCAAAGATGCCATATGAGTAAGAAAGGAACTAACTCAGGATGAATAATAGTGGGAAGAACATTGAGAAGAGCTAGGATGGATTGGGAAAAAGAAGAGAGCTTAAAGAGGAAGGACACCACTAGGAATGAAGAATGAAGTATAAGATCAAGAGTTGTAATATATCAGCGAATATCAGGAAGTTCAAGAATTTGAAGGTTGAATGATCGAATAAGGAAGTTTGGAAAGAGACAAGTATGGAAACCAATACGGATATAGGGACGTAAAGTCAAAGACATCTCTAAGAATGTCATACAGTAAAGGACATGTAAACCCAACTAACTCAAGGAAATACGACTTAGGCAAGGAAAACTCTATAAGTAAGGCATACAGAAGTCAAGCACAAAAGTCATAACCAAAGAATGAGGAAGGTATCCATGCAGGATGAAAAGGCGATAAACTTCAAAATCTATGGAAGAAAAATGACTAGCACTCATAGTCCTAAAATTTTTTGGTGAAAGAAGCTTGGAAGGGGAAATGATGCCTTGGGAAGAAAAAGGTGACTAAAGGAGATGATCCCAGTCCTTCAAGGAAGGTATTATAGGCTAAAGTAAATTCCATGGAATAAGGATAGGATGAGGAAAGATGGAAATCTTATGTATGTGATAAAGGGGGTGGACAAAAACAACTGAGAAGGGTGTAAGATAAAAAGTTTAATCCGATGCACAAGAGAGTGAAGCAAGTTTTGGGGAAAAAACTCCTAAAAGTAGGGGAGAGTTGTAAACCCTGCTCTTTGGAGTTAAGGAAAACTGGGAAAGAATCGGTCAAACCGAATGAGAAAGACCAAACCGATTCACAAACTCGTTTATTGGGGAATGGGAAAATTGGAGAAATTTTAACTCCCAAGTAACCCAGAAAGGTTAATAAACCTTGGAAAAGAACTTTAGGACAAATTGAGAGAGAAAAATCAGACCGGTTCAAGTGAACCAGACCCGAATAGGATCGAAACAATTTAGGAACCAAGCTGGTTTATGAACCAGAACTGATAGAGAGAGGGCAAATCGGGTAATATATAGACCCCAAGTGACCTAATGAGTCACATAAGTCATGAAAAAGGACTTTAGGATGAATGGGGGATGAAAACCAAATCGGTTCAGGTGAACCGGATTCGAACCGGATTGAATCGGTTTGGACCGATTTTAACCACTATTAAACCAGATGCTAAATTCATTTTTCTAGGTGGCTTAAAACATGAAAATTTTTTATTTGAGGCCACCATTGGATAGAAAATGAATTTATATGAATTTAAAAATTTTTAGATTTGAAAAATATGGTCGAATTGGGGTTGAACCGGCTAGTTTAAGCTTTGAACCTAATTCAGATTGGTACGGTCCAGTTCAGAACAGTGTCGTCTTCTTCCTTTAGATGACAGTATTGTTCACTCGCTAGAAAATCGAAGCAGCACTGGTGAAGAGGAAACATTTCCGTTTAGTACGTTTTAGGCCTTCAATGATTGTCACAACGGTGCCAAATGGATAGTCGATGAGTCTCTGAGCTCCCTATTTAAAGAGCCCCTCTCCATTCATCTTCTTCACACCTGAAAATCTCACTCTCTCTCAATTGCTTAGTTTTCCGTTGAAGTTCGAACTAGAGCTCCGATATAGGGTCATTACTGAGCCAACGAAGGCATGGTCAAGTTCCTTAGAACCAGAGAGAAGTCAACTTCATGGTGGTAACATCCATTTGCTCTAAGGGTAGTCGGAGAAATGTCGGCGTGATCGAACAGTGAAGTAGCTCTGGCGGATCGAAGTTGCCCTATTTCAAGCGAGTTGAAATTGGCCAATTCGAGCCCTCCTCAAACCAAATCAAGCTCTCCCAACACTCCTCAACTGTTCCATGGCCGAATTACGACTGCAAGGTAAGCCAATTCGGCTCCCCTCTACAATTTTTGACCGGTGCTAAAGAGAGCCGGCAGAATTTTGATGCCAGAATTCTAATCCAATTTATCATCAATTGATGCAAATCTTGATCCTAGGAGAAACCTAAGTATGACAGATATCTACCCTAATTGAAAGCTTGGACCATCGTGCCCCGCCGGTGAGTAATTGAACCTTTCTCTCTCTATGTTCTATATTCCGGTGAAGCTCCATTTTAGCTCGTTCTAGCATCAAAACTTACGATTCAAAGTGCTATTGAATCATATGAAGATGTAGAAACTCTATTTTAATTTCAATTTCACCAATTAGAAGTGATTGATCAGTCAATTTGATAAAATCCAATTTGGTTATGTTAGGGAGTTAAAATTGGGGGAAAATTATGGATTTTCAAAAATTCAAAGGACCAAAATACATTTTTATAAAATTGAGGGCCAATTGGGCATGATAAGAATGTTAAAGGACCAATTGAGCAATTTTAGAATTTTTGGGGTAAAACTTACCATTTTTGTAAAGGAAGGGCAAAATGGTAATTTTGGAAATTTTGAGTGTCAAATTGGGAATTTGGGAAACTTAAACCCATTTTTTATGAAATTGAGTAAATTGAGGTTCCAAGAGAGATTTTAAAAGTTTCAGTACTCAATTTGGGAAAAAACCAGTAATTGAGGCCTAAAGTAAAAGGAAGCCTAAACAAATGGTTTTCAATTCTTAGTGTAGTACGGGGTTATTCATATAGAGGCTACTCCTACTCTGATGCATCCACCTTATGAACATGACATGAGATTGCAGATGCGGGTCTTGTCACGAGATGGGTAGGATTGCTATCCATCAAGTTAGTGGGTCTTATATGGGGTATAATTTCCCAAATTTCCAATTTGGTCCCCCAACTTTTCAAAAATTACCATTTTACTTTTCATTTACAAAAATGGTAAGTTTCACCGCAAAAATTTTTAAATTCCCCAATTGACCCTCAATTTTATAAAATTGCATTTTGGTCCTTCGAATTTTCGAAAATCCCCAATTTTCCCTAATTTTCCCTTAATTTCAACTTACTAACACAGCTGAATTTGATTTCATCAAATTGACCGATTAAACACTTCTAATTGTTGAAATTGAAGTTAAAATTGAGTTCCCACATCTTCATAAAATTCAATAGCACTTTGAATTGCATGTTTTGACGTCGGAACGAGCTCAAATGGAGCTTCGCCGGAAAACAGACTCTAGAAAGTGAAAGCTTCAATTACTCTTCGTCAGGGGCACGATGATCAAAGCTTTCGATCTGGTAGATAGCTCTCATCCTGAGGTTTATCCTAGAATCAAGAATTGCATCAATTAATGCTGAATTGAGTTAGAATTTTATCATCGAAATTTTGTCAGTTCTCTCTCTAGCACCTGTCAAAAATTATAGAGGGGAGCCGAATTGGCTTACCTTTCAGTCCTAATTCAGGCATGGGAGGGCTGAGGAAGTGTTGGAAGGGCTTGGTTTGGCCTAGGGAGGCTCAAATTGGCCAATTTTAGCTCGACCGAAGCAGGGCAGCTTTAGTCCACCGGAGCTGCTTCACTATTCCATCATGCCGGCACTTCTCCGGCGACCCTCGGACTAAACGGAGACTACAGGCATGTAGCTAACTTCTCCCCAGTTCTAAAGAACTGGACCTTACCTTGTTTGGCTCAAAAAAGTGCCCAAGTCAGAGCTTTGGTTCGAGCTTCACTGGAGCTTCAGGTGTGGAGAGGATGAATGAGAAGGGGCTCTTTATATAGGAAGCTCGGGGACTTCTTGGCCGTCCAATTGGCACTTTAATGGCAATCATTCATTGTATGAAACTCCCTGGCCGAAGACTTTTCAGCATCGCTAGCACTGCCTGATTTTTCGGCAAGTGAACAGTGCTATCATTTGAAGGAAGAAGATGACACTGTTCCAAGCTAGACCGGACCGGTCCGAACCAGGTTCAAAGCTTAAACTGGTCAGTTCAACCCCCATTCGTTCACTCAAATTTGAAAATTTTAAGCTACATAGAAAAATGAATTTAGAATCTAGTTCAATAGTGGTTCAAACCGATCCAAACCGATTCAATCCGATTCGAATCCAGTTCACCTGAACTAGTTTGGTTTTCATCTCCAATGCATTCTCAAGTCCATTTCCATAACTTTTGGCATTCTTTGGGTCACTTGAGATTCATAAATTTCCCAGTTTGCCCTTTCTCTATCGGTTCTGGTTCATGAACCGACTCGGTTCATAAACCGGTTCAATCCAGTTGGATCCGGTTCATCTAAACCGGTCTGGTTTTCCTCTTCCAATTTGTTCTAAGGTTCTTTTCCAAGGTTTTATGAACCATTTGGACCACCCGGGAGTTGTAAATTTCTAAATTGCCCGTTCCCAAATGATTGGGTTTGTGAACCGGTTCGATTTTCTTACTCGGTTTGACTGGTTCTTTTCCCGATTTTCCTTAACTCAAAAGGGCGGGGTTTACAGTTGTGGTAAGTTCTCACCATCACCCTTTGCCGAAATTATCTGTTCACACTATGTTTAAAATAAAAATTTAAATCGATGAATTCGCATTGCCTAGGCCATCAATTGAGACGTGATTTAATCCAAGAAGGATCCCTAGGAAGATAACAATCCTTTGGAATAAAAAGCTCCGACCATCGGGCCTTTACCAATAATATATCGAATCCTTGTCTCTCTAAAATATTTTTTAAGTGAAGCTCTGTTTAAGCTCATTTCTAAGCCAAATTGAGTGGTTCAAAGCTTGAAATGATCCTAGGGTTATAGGGGAGATGTTTAAAATTATTGTAGGAATCAATTGGGAAGGTTTATGATCGAATTGAGGTCAATCAAAGTTGGAGTACTGAATTGTAATTTTTAAAAGTTTGGGGACTAAATTGTAACTTTCAAAATTTGGGAATTTAATACAAATAATGATAAATTAAGTACCCAATTGGAAATAAGGAGAAATTAGGAAACAAAAAGAAGATTTTGGAATCTTTGGGACCTAATTAGAGATAAAGTATAGCTTTATGACCAAATTACAATTAACGAAAAGTTACGGGTCTTAAGCAAAAATATCTTATTGTTATTTAGGACATGCTTGCCTAATTTGTTGTAGGAACCGATCACCTACACACACATGCGAAGGAAAGGCATGATAAGAACGGAAATCTCGTGGGAGGAACAAGTATCGGAATATGGGTGAGTGGTAATTGTGGTATTGAGTTTGATTGGACCAATGACGTGTTATTACTCATAATTTGAAAACCTCTTTTTCAGAAATAGAATCCCATGACTATATGAAACCACTTAAACGATTTTGAAATTTATTTCTATTGCGAGCATAAAACATGTTAATAGGACTATCCTTGAACAATGTATGGATACACTTCAAGTGGATAATCTAATTCAATTGTCGATGCATGTTATATGTGAGACTCATGATAAAAAAAGAGTTGATTAGATTTAATTATGTGGAAGTGGGTCAAAGGATATAATTTTTTAAAAGAAAAGTTTGTACAAGGCTAATGGAAACTGATCAAATTGCGTAAATAAGTTCTGATTTAAGAGGCTCATAAAATTGTCACAATTTAATAATGCTTGCTTAAGCTGATAAGCCAGAGTCAAGTTAAAGCATGTTAGGCAAGCAACACAAAAATAAATATATTAAATCAAAAGATACTTATTTGCGATTGCAATCATTCAGAACCAAGGAGATGTCCGATACGGGGTAGTGTTATTTTCAAGGGCTATTGGACATAAAGGTTGGAACAGAGTAAGCTATCGATGGTCTAGTATGTCACGAGGCTCTGGGAATCCTAATGTGCCTTGAGACCGAGAGGATGTAGGAGATGTCTCGTCCATCATTAGCGGACAACTTCATTTGAGAATATTTGGGGGATGGGCAATGGTGCTCACACAGACGAATGACCTAGGTTATAGCATCGCACTAATGTGGTAGAGATTGTAAACTCTCACCAACATGGACTGTAAAAGCGCTTCGAGCCACAAGTGGTACAAATAAGGTTGTAGTCTCATAGGGTTGGTTTTGTGAATGATTAATCCATTTAATGAGAAATAATATTTAACATGTTATTTTTCTAATACAAACCTATAGAATTTATCATAAGTAAATCACTAAAAAATCTCCTGGGTAAGAAGGAACATCTTTTCGTTTGTGAGAAGTAAGCAATGGATTTTACCATGAAATCCTATAAAATACTTTTCAATGATAAAAACAAGTTGTAGCTAGTTGAATTGATCATCCAAAATGCCTTTGATTTAATTAAGAGAAAACTTTATATATTTTGAGTGTGTGCTTAATTATGGACTGTAAGTCACTATCTTAGTAGAACCACTCATTGAGTTGTAGACTCACCCCTATTTTATCATTTTTTGTCTTAAAAATGTTAATAAGGATATTAAATTGAACTACCAAATTATTATGTATTTCACTTTTATAGATTTATATACGATATTATTTATATTCCATCATAATTATAAAACACAAATTACAATTATTTTTTCTATTGTTTTTGGTATTTCTCCTATCAATACTATGATAATAGTTGTGATCTGTGTTATAAAACTGAGAGCAGTGGCAGTTTCTCACATGGTTCTAATCAAACCAGGTTAAGTGTGACATGTAGAGGGGAGAGAGACAGCCATTTTGGCACCGGTGGTTGAAGAAGTGGTCGTCGAAGTACAGAGAATTTGGCCCCATAAGGTCACTGATATAGAGCAAAAAATCTGTCATTTATTGGGGTCAGTGAAAATGACTTTCGTCGGCATTTTTTTGCCACTAACATATCGGGATCCGGCTAGAGCCTTCAAGATTAGTCAATTAGCAGTATTTTGACACTAAAATTACTTAATTTAGTGATAGATTAGAGATAATTACTTATGGTGGAACACCATAAATAATTTATTGGAAAACTAGTAAAACTCATAAAATATTAAACACAATGGTGAACATTGATTTTATTTCATAAAGAATAAGTTGTTTATGGTGCAAAAAAACAAGCTCTAAATGTAACTTCTCATGCTTATTATAATATTTCTACCTATTTAATACATCATTTTCTTATCAAATGTTAACATCCTTACCATGCCTCCAACTGCCACAAGGGCATTATTATTAAGAAACAGAATCATATCCTCTCAAATAAATTTCTATTCCACTTGCCAGTAAAATATTCCTTTGTGGCATTTAAACAAGATGAACCGATCTGTCGTATTTAAACAAAAATAGTGTATGTCCATACAACATAAGCAACACAACCATAGTAAAACCCGTAAAATATTAAATACCCCGCACAATAATGCAGGGCTGATAACTTTATTATATGATTAACATAGTCATAAGACTCTCCAACTTGACCCAACAAACGGCTTTGAATATGCCATTCATCTACTATTATTTTTGGAGCGACCAACTGTTGATATGCCTTTTATTCAACATGAGAGGTGGGGTTCATTGTCGTCTCCAAGCATGCCTAACTAAACCAAAAATCTCATTATGAAACCACGTGTGGCACTCGGATTTGGGAGCAGCTCCGTCCAAGTCCGCACATATGCGGAAGTTGCTTTACGCACTAGATCATCTGCTCCATTTCTTGTTCGCCCAACCGACCATGCTCTACCCTCATCATCTCCCTCACCCTCCTTCGACCAGGCTAATCCTCCCATAGCCCTACTCGACCGACTATCAACCCCCTACAAACTTTGAGATAAGTTAATTCCGCATTCTATCGTCGGAAGAGTAGAGTTACAAAACAAGAAAAAGGAAAACCTTCGCTATCCAATTCTCATTGTCCTGCCAATTACTGTGTAACCCGATCCTAGGAGTACCCCATGAATGAGCACTAGTTGCTCATATCTAGAGCTTCGACCAATGCCACTACGCCGGTAAGAAAATAAAGCTCTCTATAGAAAATGTTTTTTGACAAAGCTCCCTTTGAGCACAAATTTGGGTCAAATGAGGTCATTCAAAGTTAAGGATGCTCGTAGCAAGATGGAGGAAACAATTAGTAGCATGCTAGGAAATAATTAACAAGATTTCAACCCTCAATTTGATGAATCAAGGATTTGGGGCTAAAATGAAATTTTGGTGAAAATTGGGAAATTTGAGTATTTTTCAAAAATTAAGTATTTTTATAAAATTTACCTCAACTGAGGGCCAATTTGTGATTAGGTTAAAATTACGGATATGATTGCAATTAAAAATAATTTTTGGGTATTTAATTGAGATTAAAAGTTTTTATATGGATTCATTTGCAAATTAAAGGTTTTTATAAAGGGGAAAGTTGCAAATAAAATAAAATATGGATTTAAGTGAAAATATTGTGATAATTTAATAAATTATTATTCATGATAATGTAGCAATGTAACGAGAGACCCCAACTTACGATCGCGAGAATGCCCTGATACATAAGAATTTCGCCCAGGACTGTCAAATTATAATATACAGGTGAGTGGGATTTCCGACATCATATCGGTTAGGATGATAAGCATGTTTTCAAATTGAAAATCATTTATTAGAAATAGTCTCCATTGACTGACTAACACTTCTTAAAAATTTTAGGAGATATTTCTAAGTAGAGTTAGAGTAACTCAAGTAGCCCCAAGGCTAATGGAAACGTGCTTAAACCCGTAGATAAATAAATGAATTATGAGATTTTGGAAACCTCACATAAATGGTAAATTGTGTGACATAGCTAGTGAGTCAAGTCCAGGGTTGTCAAACTTGTTGGACTAGTAGCTACTGAGCCGAACCCGAGTCGTCGAACTTGTTGGGCTGGTAGTTGACTAGTTGAAATCAGGTCAACAAGCTCGTGGGGATTGGTAGCACCAAAGATAAAAGTCTTAACTAAAAAGGCTTATGTTTGTGCGTGCTGAGTTACAGAACCATCGATGCGTTCGGTCTGGGATAGTGCTAGTTCTAAGGGCAACTAGATGACTGGTGAGCATAAGGGAAGTTTGTCATCCGGTAAATTAGGAAGCTCAGGGAGCTTCATGCGCATTGAGACCGAGTAAGTATGGGGAGAGGTGTTGTCCTACTATAGCGAACACATAGAAGATTAAGGTCTGAGGAATGGGTGGTAAGGCTCACTCAGACTAGGAGTAAAATGTGTGACCTTCTACTAGGGTGGTCAGTAAATGCTCTCTAGACCACAAGGGGAGTAGTCGGGGACTACTACACAAATGTGTAAAACCTTTAATGGGCGGTTGCTTGTGTGCTAAGACTAAACTAAGAAAATGAAAATGATAAATTGTATCATCGTAAAACTCTTCCTTGTTACACATTCACTAAGTTATAGACTCACCACTCCCTCCAATCCTTTTTAGGACAACATGAAGAGAAGCGTGGGGGAAGAGTACATTCCATGGTAATCCCCATGCAACTATTATATCCCGACATGTTTTCTAACTTGTTCCAAAATTATCTCGATTTTTCCTGACTCCTACTAGTATCAAAATAATTGGTACACCACGAGTAGTTGTGAGTTGATTACGGGGATCCAACCAAACCAGGTTGGGGCTTGACAAGTGCCCAGTCAGTGCACGTGACCAATCAGTACACGACACCTAACAAAGCACGCCCAGTCAGCCACTCGGCTAGTGTGTGGAAGTGTTAACCAATCAAAATGTCCAATGTTTCCCCTAGTTAACAGTCAGACAAAGAAAATTCATGTCACCGATGATTGACCAATGGGAGAGCGACACATGTCCTCAATCAACGGAGGAGAAACCTCGTCAGTATGGCTGACCAATGAGGAGCTCACACATGGCAAAGGTGCAACGGTTGACTAGGATGTTAGAAAATGGTCAACCAATCAGAGGTTGACCCGTGGCAGAGCCATGTCAGATGGCCACAACTAATCAAAGGCTAACATGTGGCAATGACATAGTGCGTAAGGTGGGAAAACTGACAAATTTAAATCAGCCAATCAGAACACGCCATATGTCACGATCAATGGATGGTCAAGTTTGGTAAGTGACCACACTGTATTGAGCAACCAATGGGAGGTCACCATGTGGCCAGTCAACAAGTCAACATATGACTCAGACACTAAGTGGGAAGCTGCATCACCAAAACTAGCCAATCATAGTGCGCCATGTGGCAGCTCACACGTGTGTGCACCGTGTCTTCATCCATAATAAATTTTGAATGCTAAAGGAGGAGGAAGGTCTCCTTTACTCTAGTGGCCAATAAATCTCTCCGATGAGAGAGTAAATTTGAGAGTTAATGGTTGGCTGATGGATGACCAGATAGGAATGGAAGTTCCCGAGCTCCCTATATAAATAGCTCCCTTCCATTCATCATCTCCACACCTTGAAAGCTGAAAGAACAGAGACTGCTCCTTTTTATGATCAAGCATGAACCAGATCTCCAACTTGCATACTTTTCTCCACATTCAAAGTCAAATTAGATTTCCCCATAATCTTGTAGAAGTTCGCTAGATGATTGAATACTCCGTTCGCCTTGAGGATTGTCGAAAAAGGACCGACGAGCTCGCACAGTACAATCGCTCCCTTGACCGCCTAGGACCATAATTGATTAAGCTCAATTTGAGCCACCCTCGGGCCAACCACAACCAAACTGAGCCCTCCAGAACTTCACTAGAGTAGTCCACTCCCTGAACTGTAGTGGTAAGTCCCCTTTGCAGCTCTCTGCCGCAATTTACTATTCATAGTACATTTTTACCCAAATCTAAGTTAACAAATTCACACTGCTCATGCCACCAATTGAGGTGTGATTTGACCTGGGAAGAATCCTTAAGAAGAAATAAACCCATTGGAATTAAAAGCTCCGATTGTCGAACACTCACCGGGGAATAATCGAAGTTCTCTCTCCCTATAACAATTTTCTAGAAAATCTCTATTTAAGCACATTTCTAAGCTAATTTTATCGATTTAAAGCTTGAAATGATTCTTGGGACAAAGAGAAGATGATTAGAATCATGTTAGGACACAATTGGGATGGATTAAGTTTGAATTGATGATATTCAATGTTGATGGACTAAATTGTAATTTTTGAAAGTTTAGGGACTTAATTGCAATATTCGAAAAATTAGGGATTTTTTGTAATTAATGAGAAAAAATATTGTACCCAATAGGAAACTTGAGAAATTTGGCACCGAAATGGAAGATTTGATAATATAAGGGACCTAATTGTAATTAAGGTATAACTTAATGGCCAAATCATAATTATTAGAAAGTTACGAGTATTAAGTGTAATTACCTTATTACTTGGGACTTAATTGTCCAACCTATTGTAGGAACAAATCATCTACAAGTTCTGAAAGGCACTCCAAGCTCAAAAATCCTAAGATGAACAAGTCTCGGAATACGGGTGAGTGAGATTTCTAACATCGGGATCGATTAGACCAATTATAAGCACACTTAAGATCATGCTTTATTTGGATATCAGATTTCCAGAAATATAATCTTCTGACTATGTGAAATAACTTAAACTTTTTGGGATTATATTTTTGAAGAAAGCCTAAAGTATGATATTAGGAGAACTCATGAACGGTGAATTGATACACCTCAAGAGATATGGTCTAGTACAACTATCGATGCTGGATATGAATGTGACCCATGGTCAATAAATGTGGGCTAGATCTAGTTATGTGCAAGTGGGCCCAAGGCTATGATTTTGAAAAGTGAAGTGGGCCCAAGGCCATGTTTTAAAAATTCATATAGGTAGGCCCAAGGCCAATGGAAACAGGTCAAGTCACATAAATAAGTTTGATTTAAGAGCGTGTAAAAAATTATCACAATTTGTAATGTTTGTTGAAGCTACTATGCCGAAGCCAAGTCGTAGCCTGTTGGACTAGTAGCGTAAAGATAAATATCTTAAATAAAAAAATTTGTATGTGATTATAGTCGTGCAGAACTAAACAGACGCCTGATATAGGATAGTGTTGGTTCTAAGGGTTGTTGGATAGCAAGATTAGCACAATGGCAAAAATGCTATTTCAGTATGTCGTGGAGCTTTGGGTGATTTGTGTGCATTTAGACCAAATGATAGTAGAGTGAGGTCTCATCCCTACATCTGGGGATCAAAATATCGATAAGTCAAGGGGTTAGGCCAAGGTGCTCACACAGACAATGTAGTGAAGGTTGTGGCCTCTCATAAGGGTGGACAATAAAGACTCTCCTGGCCACTAGTGGAACACATCGAGGTTATTGACTCTTAGGGTCTGTTATGTGACTGTTTAATTCCTTTATGGATAAAGGGTGTTTGTATGTTTATGTGGAACAAATAATGGTAGGTTTATTTAATTAAATCCCTCCAACTAGAATGTTATCTACTCTAAAGCATGATGAAATAAGCTAAGAGATTTTTCAGAAATCATTTTATGAAATATAAGACAAGTAGTGGCTTGTTTATCACATTTTTAAGAAATGGGGAATTTTTCTTAAGTGCATACTGAATCATGGATAAAAAGTTATGGTGTCATGTAAACCTTGCTCACTGAGTTGTCGAACTCACTCCCCCTCCATTACCCCTTTTTAGGTACTATCCAAAATGGTGTAAATAATGTTAGAGAACAATTTACCCACCTGGTATGTAATTAGTTCTTTTAAAAATATTTTTGTACTGTAATATATATTCTAACATATTTAACTTATTTGATATACAGTTTTCTTCCTGATCTTTAGCTTTACTTATGTCAATACTACGAAAATGAAATTATTACTATTATAGTATTGGGAGAAGTGGCGGGTTATTCATAGGGTTCTGACCAAACCGGGTCGGGGTGTGACACGCATGATCCCCTACAGATTAGAAATTTAATGTTTGACAGGAAAATGCTCACGAAAGATATCATGCTAAGGCAGCCTACTGTACTGAGGACATGTAAGTCCAAACGATAGAAATGATATGACTCGTGGGAGGAAGGGTCATTTATCGGAGAATGATAATGTCAAAAGAAAAGTTTTGAGAAGACCCAAATACCATAAGTGTGATAAGCTGCCTAGGAGCTAGGAAGCTAAAAATGAGCCAACTGATAAGTAATAGTACCCAAAGGAAGGGCACTTGATTAAAAGGATTATAAATATGGATTATTCAAGTTGGATGAACAAAGTCTTAAATGGTGATAAGGTATTAATGTTAAGAGTAAATAAGAACTTACTCACATTATACAGGTGAAAAATGTAAGGGAAATATCACAATATTAATCAAGTATCACGTCATCAAAATGATAATACAAGTTAATGGGATGCAATTCCGGATGGATGGGATACCCATATGGAACTACTATTCGAATATTAAAAATAGATCTAGATGCGACCATGCGACAAAAATGGTATGAAGAGATTCTATGAAGGAATCTCATGATTTACAATTACCTTAAAGTAACTTTCTAGTGTAGTGGATAAAGAAAATTCTTAAGATATAAATGAGGAGTTTGATAACGAATTAATGTCAAATAGAAAAGATTGAGATAAAATATATCTTATGAATGAGAGCATGTCTGAATCATCGATCGATAGGAGGAGAATCTTAAGAACGAAAAAATTCCAATAGTAAAAGTATTCTAGTATAGAGACCAAATTGGGAAAGAAACGTGAGAAAAGGGATTTTTGTTAGGAGAAGACTATCCCCAAGAAATTTATGCCAAACGAGTTTTGGGGACAAAACTATTTAAAATGAGGGAGTAATTGCAACTTTATTTCTCGAATCAAGGAAACAAGAATAGAGAATTGAAAATTTTTGAAAGAAAATTAAGGTTCAAAATGAACTGTAATTGGTAAAAAAAAAATCAAAATGAAAGTTTAAATGATCTCGCGTGATCAATAAATATCCAAAAATCAAGAAAAATGATCATATTAAAAATTGGAAGTGAGAACCAGGCCGATTCCGGGTGAAATGGAGCCGAACTAGATTAAACCAAGAAGAACTTATTCAAAGATATATTTTTAGAGATGTCTTAAAAATGTCAATTTGGGAAATTGAAGTCACCACTATGTAGAAAATGAATTAAGATAAATTTTAAAAATTTTAATTTTTAGAAAATTGGTTAAATTGGGCCTAAACCAAGTAATTTTTTATTTTGGATCACCGAACCCAATCCAACTCAATGAGTAAATGGTCCAGCAGGTCAATGGACCGCCTGCCAGGTGAGCGCTGCCATCGGCGCATGACATGTGGTAGAGCGAGCCCCATCAGCTGCTAGATCAATGTCTAAAAGCACTGACCAATTAGGGCGTGATACATATCAATGGTAAAATGAAGAAAAATTCATGTTATTGGAAACTAACCAATGGGAGCGTGACACATGTTCTCAGTCAACAGTCAACTAAGGAAAATACCCATCACTAGGGCTGACCAATGAGAGCATAATACGTGGCAAAGGTGTTAGGTTAGCGAGTCACTTGGATGTCCGAGAAAGGTCGACCAATCAGCGAATCTTTCTCTCTGAAATATTTTTTTAGAAAAGCTCTATTTAAGCTCATTTGTAAGCCAAATTGACTAATTCAAAGCTTGAAATGATCATATGTTATAAGGGAGATGATTAGAATTATGTTAAGACTCATTTGGGAAGGTGTAAGATCGAATTGAGGTTAATCAAAATTTGAGGATTGAATTCCAATTTTTACATGTTTGGGGACTGAATTATAACTTTCAAAAATTGGGAATTTAATATCAATAATGATAAATTAAGTAACCAATTGCAAATAATGAGAAATTAGGAAACAAAAGGAAGATTTTGGAATTTTTTTGACCAAATTAGAGATAAAGTATAGCTTAATGACCAAACTACAATTAACGAAAAGTTATGGGTTTTAAGCAAAAATATCTTATTGTTATTTAGGACATGCTTGCCCAATTTGTTGTAGGAACCGATCACCTACACATACATGCAAAGGAAAGGCATGCCAAGAATGGAAATCCCCTCGTACGAACAAGTATTAGAATACGGGTGAGTGAGATTTCTGGTATTGAGATTGATTGGACCAATGTCATGTTATTACTCAAAATTTAAAAATATTTTTTCCAGAAATAGAATCCTATGACTATATAAAATCGCTTAAACGATTTTGAGATTTATTTATATTATGAGAATGAAGCATGTTAATAGGACTACCCTTGAAAAATGTATGGATACATTTCAAGTAAATAATCTAATTCAACTATCGATGCGTGGTATAAGGGAGACTCATGATCGAAAAATAAGTTTATTAGATTTAATTATGTGAAAGTGGGTCCAAGGCTATAATTTTTTAAAAGGACAATTGGCCCAAAGCCAATAAAAACAGATCAAATCACATAAATAAGTTCAGATTTAAGAGTATTATAAAATAATCACAATTTAATAATACTTGCTTAAGTTGTTAAGCGAAAGTCGAGTTGGAGCATGTTAGGCTAGCAACACAAAAAAAAATATTAAATCAAAATACATTTGTTTGCGATTGCAATCGTTTGAAACCAAAAAAAATGTCCGATACGGGATAGTGTTAATTGTAAGTGCTATTGGATAGAAAGGTTGAAACATAGTAAATTATTGATAGTCTAGTATGTAATGGGGCTCTTAGAGTCCCAATGCGCCTTGAGACTGAGGGGAAGTAGTAGATGTCTCATCCCTCATTAGTAGATAACTACATTTGAGAATGTTTGGGGTTGAACAATAGTGTTTACATAGATGAATAATCGATATTGTAGCATCGCACTAATCTGGTAGAGGTTATAAACTCTCAGCAACGTGTACGGTAAATATGCTTCGAGCCACGAGTATCTGTACTGTTATAGGATTTTTTATGTGAATTATTTATCAATTTAATGAGAAATAATATTTAATTTGTTGTTTTTCTAATTCAAGCCTATATAATTTATCATAGACAAATCTCTTAAAATTATGGGTAAAAAAAGAACGTCTTTCATCTCATGAGAAGTAAGCAATAAATTTAATCGTAAAATCCTATAAAATACTTTTAAATGATAAAAATAAGTTGTTGATAGTTGAAATTCTATGAAATACTTTTCAATGATAAAAATAAGTTGTAGCTAGTTGAATTGATGATCCAAAATACATTTAATTTAATTAAGAGAAAACTTTATATATTTTAAGTGTACACTAGATTAGGACAATAAGTCATTATCTTAGTAGAATCACTCACTTAATTATAAACTCACTCCTATTTTATTTTTTTATCTTAAAAATTTTAATAAGAAAATTATAAATTATGTATTTCACTTTGATAGATTTATTTATATATATGACATTATTTATATTCGTGATAATTATAAACACAAATAGTGCATGTTCATGCATCATAAGCAACACAAGCATAGTAACACTTGTAAAATATTAAATACCCAGCACGATAATGCAGGGCATATAACTTTATTATATGCTTAACATAGTCACAATACTCTCCAACTTAACCCAACAAACGGCTTTGAAAATACCATTCATCTACTGTTATTTTTGGAGAGACCAACTGTTGATATTATGCCTTTTATTCAACATGAGAGGTGGGGCTCATTCTTCTGCTGCCTAAACCAGAAATCTCATTCCGAAACCTCGTGTGCCACTCGCATTTGGGAGCAGCTCCGTCCAAGTCCGCACATTTGCGGTAGTTGGTTTGCGCACTGCATCATCTGCTCCATTTCTTGTTCGCCCAACCGACCATGCTCTTCCCTCATCATCTCCCTCACACCCACACACCTATGTATAAAAATTGCATTAGAGTACTAAAAACATTATTTATAAATATATAACATTATAAATATCACCTTTTTTTAAAAAAATTATAATATAAGAAATAATAATTTTATAAAAAGATAGAACTCGTGTTAAAAAATTTAAAGATATAACAATATATATTTATATAAATTTACATGCATCGCTCGTCCATCTGATCGAGCTGGTCGCAGCATGAGTCGAAGTGGCGGCTACCGCCCCCAATGCCACGACGGCTGCGAGGTCCTAACTGGGTGCTTCTCCCGTAGCCGCACTGAGAATAGCCTTCTTCGTCACCCCTGGAGACCTCAGAGAGGAAATCCCGGCAGTGGCTCAGCATCTGTGCCTGCTGCAGTTGGTCCCAGCAGCTGCTACCCCTTCTCCTCTGGTTCTCCTCCTCCCCGACCTCCACGGTCATCGTGGTAGTTCTGGCCGCCGCGGCTACCAGAAGCACTCCTAGAACCACAGCTAAGGTCGCCAATTTCGCCATGTGTTATAGTGCAAGTGTGATATGGCTGTTGAGTAGAATGGTGAATGGGATTTCTTGGTGACTGGAAGAGGAAGGAGGATGTGAGATTTATACATGGGCTGAGGGCTTGCATGGAGAGTACATGGAGACTCAAGTCTTTCACAAGTGAGAATGTTTTGGCTCTTCCTTTACCGTGGATCTTTGGAATTTATTACGTAAAACCCTGCACGTGGATGAGTCCAGACAGATGCACGATGCCTTAGCCAAGGAACCATGTCGAATTTGAACTAGAAAGACTATTTGGTGATAATAACAAATCCCATTTTCAGATATCTTCTGCTACATTAGACTGGGATGTGTGGATTTTGGTTGTGCTTGGCCTTCAATATCAGCCTTCTGGCGGTGTATTAGTCCTTTATGTACGCAACTACTAGCGAATCTTATTCACTTTGGTCGCTTTTTTAAATTTATATGTTTTTGATTTGATGCAGGAACGGACATGCAGACATGCATGTGTGGAGGGTGAGAGGGAAGAGAGATCTATATCATTAGAAATTTTGAAATATGTTTTTCAATTATTTAGACGTGGCAACTAAAATGAAGGTTTTTTTAGCTACCCAAACACGACTAGCCAGTAAGTTTAATGGACTAAATTATATTGCACATATCATTTTCATAAAATAAGGAATGGAAAAATGACGTAATAAAATGGGAAAATATATCTATAAAAAAAAGTTGATATATTATAAATTAAAGAATTATTAGTATTATTTTTTTCAATTATTCCAAAAAAACTTTTTATTTTTAAAACATCGCGTATAAAAGATGAGGTTATAATAATATTTAAATTGTTATGCTAAAACTCCATTATCAAGGTCTAGATACAATTATAATCCAATAATTTCTCTCAATTTTATAATTATTTGTTAATTTATCAATGTAAAACTGATAAAATAAAATATATAAATAAAATACTTGTTAATTTTCGGACGAGTATTACTCTGATTTGTCTAGCTCACTATATAAATATTTATTTCACATTCATACTTTTTATCTTTTAAACAATCGAATATTGTGAGTTACTCTATTTTTCAGCCAAACACCAACCAAATCTCTGACGTGTACCTTTTCTGCCACCTCATAAGGCAAATACGAGCTCTATCAAATCGGGAGTAAGTCCTCTAACTTGTTGCACCCTACTCTAAGCTCAAGTACCTTAGATAAGTATCGGTGAGCTCGAACAGTACCATCACTCCAACGGTCCCAAAGTAGCATAATCCTTCAAACTGAACTTCGGGCACATTCGACCTTCTTCGACCAGGCCAACCCTCTCATAGCCCTACACGATCGACTATCGACCCCTTGCAACCTTCAAGATATGTTAACCCCGCCTTCTATCATCAGAAGAGTAGAGTTACAAAATAAGAAATAGGAAAACCTTCTCTATCTAATTCTCATTGTCTTGCTAATTGCTGCGTAACCCGATCATAGGAGTACCCCTTGAACAAGCACTAATTGCTCATATTTAGAGCTTCAACCAACGCCACTACGCTGGTAAGAAAACGAAGCTCTCTCTAGAAAATATTTTCTAACAAATCACCCTTTGACCTAAAATTTGTGTCAAATGAGGTCATTCAAAGTTAAGATGCTAGTAGCAAGATGGGAGAAATAATTAATAGCATGCTAGAAAATAATTAACAAGATTTCAACCCTCAATTTGACGAATCAAGAATTTGGGGCTAAAATGTAATTTTGGGGAAAATTGGGTAATTTTAGTATTTTTCGAAAATTAAGGTTTTTTGTAAAATTTACCTCAATTAAGGGCCAATTGCAATTAGGTTGAAATTACGGATATGATTACAATTAAAAATATTTTTTGGGTATTTAATTGTGATTAAAAGTGTTTATATAGATTTATTTGCAAATTAATGGATTTTATAAAAGGGAAATTACAAATAAAATAAAATATGAATTTAAGTGAAAATATTATGATAATTTAATAAATTATTATCTGTGATAATGTAGAAATGTACCGAGAGACTCCAACTTATGATCACGAGAATGCCCTGATACATAAGAATTTCAACCATGATTGTCAAATTACAATATACGGCTGATTGAGATTTTCGACATCAAGTCGGTTGGGATGATTAGCATGTTTCCGAATTGAAAATTATTTTTTAGAAATAGTCTCCATTGAGTGCCTCATACTACTTAATAATTTTGGGAGATATTTCTAAGTAGAATTAGAGTAACTGAAGTGGGCCTAAGGCCAATGGAAACGTGCTTAAGCTCGTAGATAAATAGATGAATTATAAGCCTTTGAAAACCTCACATAAATGCTAAATTGTGTGACATAGCTAGCGAGTCAAGTCCAGGTTTTTCAAACTTGTTGGTCTGGTAGCTACTGAGTCGAAGTCGGGTCGTCGAACTCGTTGGACTAGTAGTTGACGAGCGAAAGCCAGGCCAACAAGCTCGTGGGGGCTGGTAGCATCAAATATAAAAGTATCAACTAAAAAGACTTATATTTGTGTGTGCTGAGATACGAAACCATCAAGGCGCTCGGACTGTGGTAGTGCTAGTTCTAAGGGCTACTAGACAACCAGTGAGCATAAGGGAAGTTTATCGCCTGATAAGTCAGGAAGCTCAGGGAGCTTCATGCGCATTAAGACCGAGTAAGTATGGGGAGAGGTGTTGTCCTACTATAGTGGACACAAAGGAGATTAAGATTTGAGGAATGGGCGGTAAGGCTCACTCAGACTAGGAGTAGAAGGTGTGACCTTCTACTAGGGTGGTTGGTAAATGCGCACTGGACCACAAGTGGAGTAGTCGGGGACTACTACACAAATGTGTAAACCCTTTAATGGAAGGTTGCTTGTGTTCTAAGACTAAACTAAGAAAATGAAAATGATAAATTATATCACCGTAAAACTCTTCCAGGTTACCCATTCACTAAGTTATAGACTCACCCCTCTCTCTAACCCTTTTTAGGACAACATGAAGAGAAGCGCAGGGGAAGAGTACATTCCGTGGTAATCCCCATACAACTATTATATCCCGACATGTTTTCTAACTTGTTTCAAAATTATCTTGACTTTGCCTTACTCCTACCAGTATCAAAATAATTGGTATACTACGAGTAGTGGCAAGCACCTAATTAGTGCACATGACCAATCAGTGCACGACATGTAGCGAAGCACGCCAAGTCAGCCACTCGGTCAGCGCGTGGAATTGCTGACCTATCAAAATGTCCAATGTTTCTTGGTCAACGATCAAACAAAGAAAATCCTGTCAAATAATGGTCGATCAATCAGAGGTTGACACGTGGCAAAGCCATGTCAGATGACCACAACTAATCAAAGGCTAGCATGCGACAATGACACAGTGTGTGAGAAAATTGACAAATTTAAATCAGTCAATCAGAGCACGCCACATGTCACAATCAACAAATGGTCAAATTTGGTCAACGACCACATTTTATCGAGCGACCAAAGGGAGGTCACCATGTAGCCAATCAATAAGTCAATGGATGACTCGAACATAGAGTGGGAAGACACAACACCAAAACCAGCCAATCATAATGTGTCATGTGGTAGCTCACACGTGCGTGCACTGTGTCATCTTCATCCTTAATAAATTTTGAATGCTAGAGGAGGAGGAAGGTCACCATTACTCCGGTGGCCAATAAATCTCTTCAACGAGGGAGTAAATTTGAGAGTTAATGGTCGGCCGATGGATGACTGGATAGGAATGAAATTTTCCGAGCACCCTATATAAAGAGCTCCCTTTCATTCATCATCTCCACACTTGAAAGCTAAGAGAACAGAGACTACTCTTTTTTATGATCAAGAACGAACAAGATCTCTAACTTGCATACTTTTCTCCACATCCAAAGGCAAATTCGATTTCCCCATAATCTTGTGGAAGCCCGCTAGATGACTGCATACTCCGTTCACCTCGAGGATTGCCGAAAAAGCATAGACAAGCTCGCACAGTACCATCGCTCCCTCGGCCGCCTGTAACTATAGTTGATTGAGTTCAACTCGACCCACCCTCGGGCCAACCATGACCAAACCGAGCCCTCCATAACTTCACTAGAGTAGTCCACACCTTTCCTAAACTGTCGTGGTAAGTCCCCTTTGCCACCCTCCACCGTACTTTATTATTCATAGTACATTTTTACCCAAAACTAAGTTAAGAAATTCACACTGCTCATGCCACCAATTGAAGTGTGGTTTGATCTTGGAAGAATCCCTAAGAAGAGAGAAACCCATTGAAATTAAAAGCTCCGATTTTCGGACAATCACCGGTAAGTAATCGAAACTATCTCTCTCTAGAACGATTTTCTAGCAAATCATATTTAAGCTTATTTCTAAGCCAATTTTAGCGATTTAAAGCTTGAAATAATTATTGGGGCATAGAGAAGATGATTAGAATCATGTTAGTACTCAATTGGGAATGATTAAGTTTGAATTGATGATATTCAATGTTGGGGGACTAAATTGTAATTGTTGAAAGTTTGGAGACTTAATTGTAATTTTCAAAAAAATTGGGGATTTTCTGTAATTATTGAGAAAAAATATTGTGCCCAATAAGAAATTTGAGAAATTAGGCACCGAAATAGAAGATTTGACAATCTTTGGAACCTAATTGTAATTAAGGTATAACTTAATTGCCAAATCTTAATTATTAGAAAGTTACGAGTATTAAGTTAATTACCTTATTAGTTGGAACTTAATTGTCCAACCTATTGTAGGAACGAATCACCTACAAGTTCAGGCAAATGAAAGGCACGCAAAGCTCGGAAATTCCCAAGACGAATAAGTCTCAGAATACGGGTCAGTGGGATTTCTAACTTTGGGACTTATTAGACCAATTATAAGCACACTTAAGATCATGCTTTATTTGGATATCAGATTTTCAAAAATATAATCACTTGACTGTGTGAAACTGCTTAAACTTTTTGGGATTATATTTTTGAAGAAATCATAAAGTATGATATTAGGACAACTCATGAACGGTGAATTGGTACACCTCAAGAGATATGGTGTAGTATGATCGTCGATGCTAGATATGAGTGTGACCCATGGTCGACAAATGTGGGCTAGATCTAGTTATGTGCAAGTGGGCACAAGGCTATGATTTTGGAAAGTGAAGTGGGCCCAAGGCCATTGAAAATGGGTCAAGTCACATAAATAAGTTTAATTTAAGAGTTTGTAAAAAATTATCACAAATTGATAATTTTTGTTGAAGCTACTATGCTGAATCCAAGTCGTAGCGCAAAGATAAATGTCTTAAATAAAAAAAAGCTTGTATGTGATTACAGTTGTGCAAAACCAAAGAGACGCTTGATATAAGATAGTGTTGGTTCTAAAGGTTGTTGGATAGCAAGATTGGCACAATGGCAGAAATGCTATTCCAGTATGTCGTGAAGCTTTGGGAGTTTCGTGCGCATTTAGACTATAACACCGTGTTTTTAGTAACCCGAAATTTCGGTCAAAATTTTTTCTAAAATTGTATTGTATGTTTAAAATTTAATTGATATAATTAGAATAAATAAAATAAAAAGTGTTGTTTTGACTGAAATAAATAACTCGATAGAAGGGATAGTGTAAATACCTATTAAATTCTTTTAGGTCAAAATAATGAGATAATTATGTGAATTTTGTTTAATACAAAACTATTAGCACTTTATAGTATTAGTCATACGCCCCTACCATAAATACCCATAAATTAATACCTAAATTTAATTATTGGAATTAATACTTATAAATACCCATAGTTTAATACCTACATTCAATTATTGAAATTAATATTCATAAATACCCATCAATTTCCTAATTTAATGATAATAATGGCAACATTAATACCCATAATGTAATAATAAATTTCCCCCATTTAATAAAAAAATTTACACCTATATAAAGAGCCCATCCCCATTTATTCTCCTCACACCTGAAAACTCTTATCTCTCTATACTGCTCCATTTTTCGATGAAGCTCGAACTAGAGCTTCGACTTGGGCATTTTTCTCAACCTCAGAAGGAGAGGTTGTGCACTTTAGACTCTCGGGGACGTAAGCTATCTAATAGCAACCTCCATTCGATCCGAGGATCACCAAAGAAGCGTCGTCATAATCAAACAGTGAAGCAGCTCTGATAGACCGAAGCTGCCCTGTTTTTTGGCCTAGCTTAAATTGGTCGAATTCTGCCCTCCTCCGACCAAACCAAGCTCTCCCGACATCCCCACAACCCTCATACGACCTCAACAAAGTTGAAAGGTCAATTGTAGGAATTCTTAATCCTAGAAGATACTTTAGGAAGAGAGCTACTTTCCCAATAGAAAGCTCGGACCGTCACACCTTCAACAAGACAAGAGTGAACAAAACGCCAGTAAGAGAAAGTTCGCGTCAACTTAGAAAACCAACCGAGGACAAACACATCACGGTTAACAGGTGAGTGGGAATCTTATACATCATATTAGTTGGGATGATGAGCACCTTTTCTAAATTGGAAGCCACCGTGAGTGGGAATCTTATACATCATATCGGTTGGGATGATGAACACTTTTATTTAATGGAAACCTACTTACTGGTTGTGAGTGGGAATTTAATATCATAACTGGTTGGTATGATAAGCACCTCAAAAATGAAAACCCACTGTTAAGTGATATTTTAATCATCACACCTGAGAGGAGTGATGTCGAAATAATGCGAAAAAAACTACTTATCAGTTGTAAGTAGATCATACCCAGTTGGTATGATTACACTTACTCAAAGGAAGTGGAAAACTCGTTCATCGGTTATAAGTAAAGATGTCCTCATACTCGGTTGGTTTGATGGACAGTTGAAAAGTATATTTTGTCGAAAGTGCCCTCCCCTGACTATGTGCCACTACTTAAACATTTTGGGAGACCTTCTTAAAAGGAGCTCGAATAACTATGTTAGGTAGAAGGCTTTAGTTTTGGAACTTGGGGGCTAATATGCTCAATTTTGAAAATCTTGAACAGTGGGCCCTAAGCCAATTGGCACGAGCAGGCACTCGTAAACAAACATGATTCTAAGCCATTAAAACTTAAGTAAATTAATTGTTTGGCCATGGTACCGAGAGAGGACCGTCATAATCGATAGACTAGTAGTAGTGCGACATGATAGGTCGACGGACCAGTCAAGACAAACAGCTACAGGTCAAGTTGAGGGTCGGGGCTGTTGGACCAGTGGTACCAAAGATTAAATGGCTTTTGAGAAAAACTTTATTTGTGCATGCACTTGAGGTTCGGGACCATTAAGACACCCAAGAGGGGTAGTGATGTGTCCTAAGGGCTATTGGATGACACGGTGGCGATAAGGGAAAAGAGAAGCTATTGGGTTTGTGTTTCTCGTCATACCAGTTAATCACGGAGTTCTGTGTTTGTACTCCATGGAGTTATGTGTTTGTACTCCATGGAGTTTCTATGTTTGGACTCCACGAAACTATTGTGTTTGGGGTTTCCTGAAGCTTCTTTGTTTGAGCTTCATGCACACAAAATTAGGATAAGCTCTCCGTCCTCATATGGACACTAAGTATTTTTGGGTCTCAGGGTTGAACAACTGAGATATTCACTTAGGATCCGGGCAGAAGTCAGAGACTTCTATCAGGGTGGATGGTAAAAACGCTCTGATCCACAAGTGGGTACAGTCAGTGTAACCCATCTCGCGAATGTGTATACCCTTACTGATGACGGGCGTGTGTTGTTTGCAAAAAAACACCTAATATAGAAATGGAAAAAAGGTTAAGAAAACCTTGGAAAGGATTTGAGAATCCTTGGAAAAATAAATGGTAAACTTTGGAAAATGGTTTTGGAAAAAAGAAATTGAAATTGAGAAAACCTTTTTTTAAAGAAAATATTACCCTTGGCACATGTTGGATAAATTTATTTTGAAAACTCACTCCCAACACCCGCTCACTGAGTTGTAGAACTCACCCCCTTCCTTTTACCCGTTTTAGGTTACCAAGGGAAAAACCAAATTTAAAGACCTCCCTCTATGAGAAATATAAAGATAGGTATGTCTTTTTTTCAATTTTGTATAATGTTATTCCAGAAAATACGGGAAAAAAGACGCCTTACTCATCGTGGTTTATAAAAGGGCGAAACCCTTCATGAATTAAAAGGAGTGGCGGGTTGCTCACGGGGATCCGACCAAATTGGGTCGGGACGTGACATAGACCAAGTGATAGTAGAGTGAGGTCTTACCCCTATATCGGGGGATTGAAGTATTGATAAGTCAAGGGGTTAGGCCAAGGTGCTCACACAAATGATGTGGTGAAGGTTGTGGCCTATAAGGGTTGACGATAAAGACACTCCTAGCCACTAGTAGAACACATCGAGGTTGTTGATTCTTAGGGTCTGTTCTGTGACTGTTTGATTCCTTTATGGATAAAGAGTGTTTGTATGTTTGTGTGGAACAAATCATGGTAGGTTTATTTAATTAAATCCCTCCAACTAGAAAGGTATCTACCCTAAAGCTTGATGAAATAAGGTAAGAGATTTTTTATAAATCTTTTTATGAAAAATACAGCAAGTGGTGGCTTGTTTATCACATTTTTAAGAAAGGGGGGATTTTTCTTAAGTGCATACTGAATCATGGATAAGAAGTTATGGTATCCTGTAAACCTTGTTCACTGAGTTGTCAAACTCACTCCCCTCTCTTACCCCTTTTTAGGTACTATCCAAAATGGCGCAAAGAATGTTAGAGAACAATTTACTCACCTGGTATGTAATTAGTTCTTTTAAAAATATTTTTGTACTGTAATATATATTCTAACATATTTTTGGGAAACTTATCTGATATACAGTTTTCTTCCTAATCTTGAGCTTTACTTATGTTAATACTACGAATATGGAATTATTACTATAATAGTATTGGGAGAAGTGGTGAGTTGTTCATAGGGTTCCAACCAAATCGGGTCGGGGTGTCACACGCATGATCCCCTACAAATTAGAAATTTAATGTTTGATGGGAAAATGCTTCCGAAAGATATCATGCTAAAGCACCCTATTGTGTTGAGTACACGTAAGTCCAAACTATAGAAATGATATGACTCATGGGAGGATGGGTCATTTATCGGAGCATGATAATGTCAAAAGAAAAGTCTTGAGAAGACCCAAATACCATAAGTGTGATAAGCTCCTTGGAGCTAGGAAGCTAAAAATGAGCCAACTAATAAGTAAGAGTACCTAAATGAAGGGCACTTGATTAAAAGTATTATAAATATGGATGATTTGAGTTGGATGAACAAAGACTTAAATGGTGATAAGGTATTAATGTCAAGAGTAAATAAGATCTTATTCACATCAGATAGATGAAAAATGGAAGGAAAATATCACAATATTAATCAAGTATCACGTCATAATGATAATACAAGTTAATGGGATGCAATTCCAGATGGATGGGATACACATATTTTACCCATATGGAAATACTAGTAGAATATTAAGAAAAGATTTAAATGCGACCATGCGAAAAAAATGGTATGAGGAGATTCTATGAAGGAATCTCATGATTTACAAATACCTTAAAGTAACTCTCGAGTGAAGTGGATAAAGAAAATTCTTAAGGTATAAATGAGGAGTTTGATAATGAATTAATGTCAAATAGATAAGATTGAGATAAAATATATCTTATGAAGGAGAGCATGTCTAATGGTAAAAGTATTCGAGCGTATAGACCAAATTGGGAAAGAAACGTGAGAAAATGGATTTGTGATAGTAGAATACTATCCCCAAGAAATTTATGCGAAATGAGTTTTGGGGACAACTATTTAAAATGATGGAGTAATTGTAAACCTCATTTATCGAATTAAGGAAATCATAATAGAGAACTGAAATTTTTTGAAAGAAAATTAAGGTTCAAAATGAACAGGAATTGGTAAACAGAAATCAAAATGAAAGTTTAAATGATCTCACGTTATCAATAAATATTCAAAAATAAAGAAAAATGATTATATTAAAAATTGGAAGTGAGAACCAGACCAGTTCAGGGCGAACCGGAGCCGAACCCGATTGAACCAAGAAGAACCAATTCAAAGATTTATTTTTAGAGTTGTCTTAAAAATGCCAATTGAGGAAATTTAAGTCATCACTATGTAGAAAATGAATTTAGATGAATTTTAAAAATTTTAATTTTTAGAAAACTAGTTAAATCGGGCCTAAACATGGCAATTTTTTATTTTGTGTCACTGAACCAGATCCAACTCAACGAATAAATAGTCCAACAGGTCAATGGACCGCCTGCCAAGTGAGCGCTGCCGTCAGTGCATGACATGTGGTAGAGCGAGCCCCATCAGCTACAAGATCAGTGTCTAAAAGCGCTGACCAATTAGGGCGTGATACATATCATCGGTCAACGGTAAAATAAAGAAAAATTCACGGTATTGGAAACTAACTAATGGGAGCATGACACATGTTCTTAGTCAACTGAGGAAAATACTCATCACTAGGGCTGACCAATGAGAGCATAATACGTGGTAAAGGTGCTAGGTCAGTGATTCACTAGGATGTTCGAGAAAGGTCGACCAATCAGTAGTCGAAACGTGGCAATGCCACGTCAGATGCCCACAACCAATCATAGGAGGACACGTGACAATGGCACGGTGACATGTGGGAAACTAATGAATTTAAATCAGCTAATCAGAAGATGCCATGTGGTACAATCATTAGACAGACAAATTCGGTCCTCTACCACATGGTACATTCATAGGAGGACACGTGGCAATGGAATAATGACATATGGGAAACTGATGAATTTAAATCAGCCAATCAGAGGATGCCATGTGGTACAATCATCAAACGGACAAATGCGATCTTCTACCACATATGGCAAAGCAACCAATGGGAGGTCACCATGTGACCAATCAACGAGTCGACGGATGACTTGTAAGTTGAGTAAGATATTGCTTCAGCAATGTGAGCCAATCATTTTCCACCACATGGCAGCATGCACATGTGAACCTTGCATGCACGCACTCAGTGTTGTCTTCTTCTTGGAGGAGGCCGAAGGTTGCCATAACTGTGGTGATCATTAAACCTCTACGACAAGAGAGTAAATCGAGCAGTTAATGGTCAACTAATGGATGAATGGATAGATATGTTAGTACTCGAGCTTCCTATATAAAGAGCTCCCCTCCATTAATCATCTCTATCCCTCAAAAGCTTGAAAAGGATGAACTACTCATTTTTCTGATCACTCTCGCACCAGAGCTCTAACTTAGGTACTTTTCCTCACCTCACAAGGTGAATTCGAATTCACTGGATTCCTGCAAGAGTCCTCTACAAGGTTGCACTCTCCAATTGCATTGAGTATCATCGGATAAGCGTCAACAAGCTCTCATAGTACTGTTGATCCATCGGTCGCCTACTACGAGAGAAACTTGAGCTCAATTTGAGACACTCTCGAGCCAACCAAAGCCAAACCAAGTCCTCCAGACCTTCCATAGTAGAGTCAACACCATCCCTGCACCGTTGTGGTAAGTTCTCACCATCACCCTTCACCGGAATTATCTGCTCAAAGTGCGTTTTAACTAAAAATTTAAATCGATGAATTTGCATTACTCATACTATCAATTCAGACATGGTTTGATCCAAGAAGGATCTCTAGGAAGATAACAATCCATTGGAATAAAAATCTCTTACCATCGGACCTTTACTGGTAAGATATCGAATCTTTCTCTCTCTAAAATATTTTTTCAATGAAGCTCCGTTTAAGCTCATTTCTAAGCCAAATTGAGTTATTCAAAGCTTGAAATGATCCTAGGGTTATAGGGGGGAGATGTCTCATCCCTCATTAGCGGACAACTTCATTTGAGAATGATTGGGGGTTAGACAATGGTGCTCATACAAACGAATGATCGAGGTTGTAGCATTGCACTAATGTGGTAGAGATTGTATACTCTCACCAACATGTATAGTAAAGGCGTTTTGAGTCACAAGTGGTACAGATAAGGTTGAAGACTCATAGGATCTATTCTGTTAATGATTGACCACTTTAATGAGAAATGATGTTTAATTTATTGCTTGTTTAATACAAACCTATAGAATTTACCATAAGCAAATCACCGAAAAAATTTTCGGGTAAGAAGGAACGTCTATTGGCGTGTGAGAAGTAAGCAATGGATTTAACCGTGAAATCCTATGAAATACTTTTCAATAATAAAATAAGTTGTAGCTAGTTTAATTGATCATCCCAAACGCCTTTTATTTAATTAAGAGAAAACTTTATATATTTTGAGTAATTGTTGAATTATGGACAGTAAGTCACTATATTAGTAGAATCACTAACTGAATTGTTGACTTACCCCCTCTATTATCCTTTTTGGTCTTAAAAATGTTAATAAGGACATTATAAATTGAACTACCAAATTGTTATGTATTTCATTTTTACAAATTTATATACAACATTATTTATATTTCGTCATAATTATAAAACACAAATTATTGCTATTTTTTCTATTGTTTTGGATATTTCTCCTATGAATACTATGCAGTTACTTACAGGGTTCCGACCAAAACATGCTAGGTGTGACATGTAGAGGGGAGAGAGTCAGCCATTTTGACACTGGTGGATGCAGAAGTGGTCGTCGAAGTACATAAAATTTGGTCCTATAAAATCGCTGATATAGTGCAGAAAGTCTATCGTTTATCGGAGTCGATGGAAACAACTTTCGTTCGGCATTTTTCGGCCACTAACATATCAGGATTCGGCTAGAGGTTTCGAGATAAGTCAATTGGCAGTATTTTAATACTAAAATTACTTAATTTTATGATTAAATTAGAGATAATTATTATTTTTTTAATTAGAGATATAATTAAAATTTGATAATAGAAAATCTAATTTTAAAATCCAAATTCAATCAATATATTTACATATCTACCGAAAGTATCAGAGTAAAGTAAATATAATCGACAATAAAAAGTCCTAATAGCTAGGGCGAACATTGATTTTATTTCATAAATAATATGTTATTTATGGTGGAAAAAAATAAACTCTAAATGTAACTTCCATGCTTATTATAATATTTCTGCCTATTTAATACATCATTTTCTTATCAAATGTTAACATCGTTACCATGCCTCCAATTGCTATCAGGAATCATTTTTAAGAAACAGAATCATATCCTCTCAAATAAATTTCTATTCCACTTGTTATTAAAATATTCCTTTGTAACATTTAAACAAAGTATAAATAATACAACCATAGTAAAACCCGTAAAATATTAAATACCTAGCACGATAATGCAGGGCGGATAACTTTATTATATGCTTAACATAGTCATAAACTCTCCAACTTAACCCAACAAACGGTTTCGAAAATGTCATTCATCTACTGTTATTTTTGGAGAGACCAACGGTTGATATGCCTTTTATTCAACCTGAGAGGTGGGGCTCATCTTCTTCTCCAAGCATGCCTACCTAAACCAGAAATCTCATTCCGAAACCACGTGTGGCACTCGGATTTGGGAGCAGCTCCGCCCAACTCCGCACATCTGCGGTAGTTGGTTTGCGCACTGCATCATCTGCTCCATTTCTTGTTCGCCCAACCGACCATGCTCTTCCCTTATCATCTCCCTCACACCCACACACCTATATATAAAAATTGCATTAGAGTACTAAAAACATTATTTATAAATATATAACATTACAAATATCACTTTTTTTTAAAAAAAATTATAATATAAGAAATAATAATTTTATAAAAAGATAGAATTCGTGTTAAAAAATTTAAAGATATAACAATATATATTTATAAAAATTTACATGCATCGCTCGTCCATCTGACCGAGCTGGTCGCAGCATGAGTCGAAGTGGCGGCTACCGCCCCCAATGCCACGACGGCTGCGAGGTCTTAACTGGGTGCTTCTGCCGTAGCTGCACTGAGAATAGCCTTCTTCGTCACCCCTGGAGATCTCAGAGAGGAAATCCCGGCAGTGGCTCAGCATCTGTGCCTGCTGCAGTTGGTCCCAGCAGCTGCTACCCCTTCTCCTCTGGTTCTCCTCCTCCCCGACCTCCACGGTCATCGTGGTAGTTCTGGCCGCCGCGGCTACCAGAAGCACTCCTAGAACCACAGCTAAGGTCGCCAATTTCGCCATGTGTTATTGTGCAAGTGTGACATGGCTGTTGAGTAGAATGGTGAATGGGATTTCTTGGTGAGTGAAAGTGGAAGGACGATGTGAGATTTATACATGGGCTGAGGGTTTGCATGGAGGATACCTGGAGACTCAAGTCTTTCACAAGTGAGAATGTTTTGGCTCTTCCTTTGCAGTGGATCTTTGGAATTTATTACGTAAAACCCTGCACGTGGATGAGTTCAGACAGATGCACGTTCATGGTGAACCAACAATTCAATTCACAGGTGTAAGAGTACCAGTCATGATCTGCCTTAGGCAAGGAACCATGTCGAATTTGAACTAGAAAGACTATTTGGGGACTTGACGTGATAATACCAAATGCTATTTTTGGATAGTTTCAGCTGCATTAGACGGAGATACGATGTCTTTAGTCGCTTGGCCTTCAATATCAGCCTTCTCGGGCTGCACTAGTGCTTTAAGTAAGCAATTACTAGCGAATCCATTCTTTTTGGTCCGTTTTTTGAATTTATGAATTGCTTATATCTTTTGATTTGGTGCAAAAAAAAAAAACTATATGTCACCAGATATGAGGGAAATTTTCTCAATTATACAAAACACGCACACGAGCTTATTTTATGGGCACGTCCACACGAACTACTGTTCAAGGTAAGTTTGAGATTAGAACAAGGTGTGTACCACCAACCACCTAGTGGTACGGTAATTCTAGCCCACTCGACTAGCTGCGGTGCACGATGTCCAACAACGCACCCAACCAATCACATGTATCACGACAACGCACGCTACATAGCACGCGGGCCAGAAAATGCGTATATGGGGCGAGCACTACATGTCGGGGCTAAATCAGGATCAGCCCCGTATGCATGAGTGTTAGCCCAACATTAGTACAGGGTAGAGAATTAAGTAGCATGACGAGAGAACACTTTTACAAGTTGAACAGGAGAGCCCAATTTCTCGCACACCATACAACGCACGGACCCAAACTTCTCATATGCAATCCAGCGTGAGCATCCCAGCACACGAGGCCAAAATTCTCGCACAAGCTGACAGAAAAGTAGCATGCATGCGAGCCTGCGTGTCAACCTCATTTCTAACACTTGTGTCAAGATCATAACAATCATAGGAAGATCCGATCAAGTAGGTGAGACAAGCGGATGGTCCGGTCACCGGATGTGGGAACCCTGGAAGACTCACCTCCGATCTCCATACTTTATTAAGAAGTAAGGCCTAACTCCAAGGAGTTAGATGAGCGTCCCAAATCCCAAACAACCGTAAGTTTCCACACTTAGGAGGGTAAAAGACAAATTGTCAACATTTCCTCATGGCTTCGGATCACACAAGGCTGAACAAGAGAGTATCCAAGCTTAGTGGCACAATATTGCAGGAGTATACAAGGAGACGCTCGGTAATATCCCAAGGAATATTGTCCCACCCATCTAAGTATACATTGCCATATAAGGGTGAATACATGCATAATCGCAACACAATATACAAGTTGGCATAAATTGCACCATCTAATATTACCCTTGCGGGTGAGAAATATCACATTGAAATATTGAGATAAATATTGAGATTCCAAGCAATGACACTTCACCACCCCTACCCTATAAATACAAGAGTTAGCCGCACAACATCCACATAAAAACCCAATCACTAGGAAAAACCCGAGTAATCTCAAATCGCTAAGAAGCCAAGACTCAACCACTAGGGCAATGAGGGTTCTAAGACAGTTGATCACAGCCCTTATCTAAAACAATTTATCACAGCCCTTATCTAGCAAATGAGACAACTATGATATGAGAGAGTGTGCACTATATTAGTAGCCTCTGTAAACCCCTTCTATCATAAAAGAAAATTGGAATGTAAAATTGAAAATTTTCAAGAAAAAATTATTTTTCAAGTTAATTCAGAAATTATTAACAGAAATCAAAATGAGAAATTAACAATTCCAAATTACCAATAAAAATATAAAAAAAACTCATGTGACAAATTGGATATGAGAATTGGACTTGTTCAGAATAAACCGAACATGAATCGAGTTGAACCGTATTGACACTAGAAAAATCCATTCAAATATTAATTTTTCTAGTTGATTTAAAAATATAAAATTAGTAAATTGAAGTAACCACTAAGTAGAAAATAAATTTACATTAATTTAGAAATTTTTAATTTTTAGAAAACCAGTCGAATTGGAAATGAATCGATAGATTTTCGACTTTGGTTCACTGAACCCAGTTTAACCGAATCAATCAATAGTCCAGCTAGTCAACGAATCACTTGCCAGGTCAGTTCTCATTCAACACACACAATCAATAAGTGCGTGACATATGGCGAAGCGCACATAGTTAGTAGCTTGATCAACGCCTAAAGGCGCTAATCAATCGGAGCGTGACATGTGTCATCCACCAATGATCAGATGAAGAAAATCCACATCACCAAGTACTGATTAATGATTACGTGACATGTGTGCTTAGTCAAAGGTTAACTAAGGAAAATTCTCGTTAGCATGGCTGATTAATAAGAGACTAACACGTGGCAAGAATGTCAAGTCAATAGCATGTCATGCCCCAACCCGTTTTGGTTGGAAACTCGTGATAAACCCACCACACCTTCCTGCACTAAGATGGTATTTCTACCAAGATAGGCCAGAAAAGGTAAAGGCTTACAAGAATATATTTTTTTCATAAAAAAATTAACTAAACTACTTAATAAAAATTTACCTCATCATTGAAATCTCTACTTGCTTCTCAAGTTCTCACCCTTCTTGATGTAAAAGTTTCACTGAAAGGGGTTTAAGGGAGTGGGTGAATTCGACAACTCAGTGAATGGGAAGTAGAGGGAACAAGGGTAAGAGATTGTTCAAGTTTCACATTCTATCTTCATACTTGTTTTTGGGTAAATATACTTTCGCATTTCCCTTTATTATTAAAAGCGATAATTTAACATTTCTTCTTTATGTATTTGGTTTAACAATTAAACACATGCCCTTTATCATTAAAGGGTGTGACTTTATCGTCTACCCTTGGTAGGAGGTTACACCTTCTACCACATGCCTGTCTGAGCATTATTGCTCAACCTCAAACTTAATTCAAAACTTTGTGTCCGCTATTGTGAGACGAGATCTCTCCTCCTTCTTACTTGGTCTCAATGTGCATGAAGCTTGTCACACCCCAACTCGGTTTGGTTGGAATCTTGTGATCAACCTACCACCCTTCCCTGTACTAAATCGGTATCTCTACCAAAATAGGTCGGGAAGGTAAAGGCTCATGAGTAAATATATTTTTCACAACAAATTTTGACAAAATAACTAAATAAAAGTTTACTTTCTAGTGGTACCTCTGACTTACTCTTCTAGCTTCCACTTTTCTTGGTAGTAGGTATTCTTGAAAAAAATGTTTAGGGGAGTGGGTGAGTTCTATAACTTAGTGAGTGAGTGATAGGGTGACCTTTTGTAAAAAAAAGTTTTATAAATACTATCATTCTTGTTTGCGGGTTTTGTGGGTTTAACTTTCAATAGAAAAATGTTTTAACATTTTCCCTTGCTTGAGTTTGGTTTAGTATACAATCACACATGCCCTTTATCACAAAGGGGTTCACACATTTGCAGAGCAGTCCCCAATTGCTACACTTGTGGCCCATAGCGATTTTATTGACTACCCTGGTAGGAGGTGATACCTTCTACCCCAAGTATGTGTGAGCATCAATTGCCCAATCCCCAGACTTGAATTTCTTTGTGTCCACTATTGTGGGATTAGACCTCTCGTCCTCTAACCTCAGTATCAATGCGCATGAAACTTCTTCGAGCTTCGAGACTCACTGGATGACGAAACTTTCCTTATGCATCTTGGGTGGTCCATCAGCCTTTAGAACCAACATTACCCCATATCAGGTGCCTCGATGACTCCGTATCTCATCATGCACAAACAAAAGTTTTTTAATTTAGATCTTTATCTTTAGTGCCACCTGCCCATTGAATTCGATGGCCCGACTAAAACTCGGAAACTATCAGTCTAACGAGTTCGACGACCTAGATTCAACTCGATAATTACCAGCCCAACGAGTTCTATGATTCGGCTTCAGCTGGGTGGCTTTATGTCACGCCCCGACCTGATTTGGTTGGATCCCCGTGATCAACCCACCGCTCCATTGGTTTAAGAGGGGTTTCCCCCTTTCTTTAATCAAGAGTAGCCAAGCGTAATTTAAACTTGTTTCCTCGATAACATAAATCAATAAAAATGCGAGCTTAAAATAACTTTTAAGCATACCTGATAAAGAGTAGATCTGGACGTTTTCCTTAGTCATTTTCTCTACTCCTAAATGTGTCATGCCCCAACCCGATTTGGTTGGATCCCCGTGAACAATCTCGCCGCTCTCCCGGTTCAAGAGGAGTTTCCCCCTTCTTTTACTCGAGATGAGTCGGGCGTATTTTCGACCTTGTTCCCTGGAAAGACATATATCAAATAAAATGCAAGTTTAAGAGAAATTAAGCATACCTGATAGAGGGTAAGCCTCGGTGTTATTCCTAGTCATTTTCTCTTTTCATGAAAAGGGGTAGAAAATAGAGGTGGATTTCTACAACTCAATGATTGGGTATTTTAAAAAAATGGAGTAAAAATTTGTTTTTAAGTTTGGAGTGTGCCAGACTCTTTAATTTCCTTTAAATTTTCTCTAATTTAAAAAAATCTTGGTTTTCAAAGAACATCCTTCATCGTGAAGGTCAATCACACAATCGCAGGCCAGTACGTCCATTGAACCCACTTGTGGCGTTAGAGCGACTTTACCGACCATCTAGATAGAAGTACGTCCACTTCTACCCTAAGAATGAGTAGATGTTCACGACATCCAACCACGTAACAATTCTCCGTGTCCGTCTTGGTACCATGGCCAAACAATTCATTTATTTAATGTTTTGTGGCATATAACTCATGTTTGTTTATGAGCTTCTTCTCATGTCAACTGGCCTATGGCCCACTGTTCGAGATTTTCAAAACCGGGCATATTAGCCCCCAAGTTCCAAAATCGAGGCCTTCAGTCTATCAAAGCTATTCGAGCTCCTGTAGGTCTCTCAAATCATTTAAATAGTGTCACACTGTCAGGGGAGAGCACTTCTGACAAAATTATATTTTCAACTATCCATCATACCAATTGAGTATGAAGATATCTCCGCTAATAATCGATGAATAGGTTTTGCACTTCCTCCGAGTAAGTTTCATCATACCAACTAGGTATGATCTACTTACAATCAATAAGTAGTTTTTCCGTGTCATTTTCACATCACTCCTCTAAGATGTGATGTTTAAAATACCAGTAAGTAGTGTGTTTACATTTTTGAGTTACTTATCATCCCAACCAGGTATGATATTTTCATTCACTCCATGGAGTGTATCACGATCAGTTATATCCTACCCACTAATCCCAAGGTACATTCTTAGGTTCACTTCTTACTCTACTTAGGGTAAGACTTTTCCTCTCAGGGTTCTTACCGGGTTGGATGTTCCATAAACGTCTGATCTTCACCGTTTCCATTTATTTCCTTGATTGTTGATGCTATTTAGCACAACATCCTTTTGAACTCTTCGTCCTTAACCCCGTGGGTTTTGATGTGATTCCCTTTTTACCTTATTTGGTCTTTCCTCCATCCTTTGTTTATTGCAACTCTGGTCCAAGTTTTATGTTTGACCTTGTCATGCTTAACTAACTGACTCTTTCTTACTAAACCCACATTTTCTTGGGACTGTTGGACCTACATGTCCCTTACAGCATGACATGTTCTAGAACTTATCTTTATCCGTTATAATTCTAGAACATTTCCTGGATGGTTGTTCTCGACTTTCCAACCTTGCAGGGATTGTATCATTTCAGCCTTTCTTTTCATCTGATAGTATTCCTCAGTGACCTTCACCATTATCCAATCATCCTTTTACCTTTGGCATCATGTCTTTCATAATAGTATTGGTTTTCCTTATCTATTTGTCATTTACCGACTTACTTATTGGTTTTTCCCTGAGGTGATTAAGACAGATGATAATGAACAATGATGTTCATTTCATGTAGTAACACGAAACATCAGGAACGCCAACTAAGGTTAAGCTCGCAAGGAACAAAAATTGTCTAAGTGGAATTTCATTATACGATCAGCTGAGTGGGATTTTATATCATACTCAGTTGGGATGATAAGCACCTCGAAGTGAAAACCCCCTACTAAGTGGTATTTTAAATATCACAACTTAGAGGAGTGATGTGAAAATGACACAGAAAAACTATTTGTTGTTTTTAAGTAGATCATATCCGCTTGGAATGATGAAAACATCCTCGGAGGAAGTGGAAAAACCCATTCATCGGTTATGAGCGGAGATGTCCTCATACTTGGTTGGTATGGTGGACAATTGAAAGTATATTTTTGTCGAAAGTGCTCTCCCCTGACTATGTGCCACTGCTTAAACCATTTGGGAGACCTTATTGACGGGAGCTCGAATAGCCTTGTTAGGCTGGAGGCCTCGGTTTTGGAACTTGGGGGCTAATATGCCCGATTTTGAAAAACTCGAATAGTGGGCCCTAGGCCAGTTGGCACGAGCAGGAGCTCGTAAACAAGCATGAGTTATATGCCATGAAATTTTAAATAAATGAATTTTTTAGCCATGGTACCAAGACAGGACCGGCATATTCAGTCAACTAGCGGTAGTGCGACATGACAGGTCTCCGGACTAGTCAAGACAAACAGCTGTAGGTTGAGTTGAGGGTCGGGGCTGTTGGACCAGTGGCACCATAGATTATATGGCATAATGTGAAAATACTGATTGTGCATGCACTATGTTTACGTGACCTTCAAGATGCTCAAGAGGAGTAGTGATGTGTCTTAGGGCCCTGGACAACCTGGTGGATATAAGGGCAGTTAGTCGTACAAGGAGGTCTTGTAAAGCTCGACGTAACTTCAAGCGCACGAGGCTGGGGTGGGGTCAGGATGAGGTATCTATCCTCATACGGACACAGAGAATTGTTACGGGATTGAGGGTTGGATATCATGAATATCCACTCTTTCTCAGGGTAGAAGTGGACGTACTTCTATCTAGGTGGTCGGTAAAGTCGCTCCGACACCACAAGTGGGTTCAGTAGACATACTGGCCTACAATTGTGTGATTGACCTTCATGATTAAGGATGTGTTTATTTTTAAAACTGAGATTTGAAGTGGAGAAAATTTAAAGGAATTAAGGAGTCTGGCACACTCCAACTTGAAAATATTTTTTTTTAAATTCCATTTTTAAAATACATATTCACTGAGTTGTAAAATCTCACCCCTCTTTTCTATCCCTTTTCAGGAAAAAGAAAATGACAAGGAATAACACCGAGCCTTACCATCTGTCAAGTATGCTTAATTTCTCATAAGCTCAAATTTTAATTAATATATGTATTTCCAAGGAATAAGGTCAAAAATACACCAGGCTCCTCTCGAGTTAAAGAAGGGGGAAACTCCTCTAGAACTAGGAAGAGCGACGGGTTGTTCACGGGGATCCGACCAAACCAGGTTGTGACATGACATATCTGACTTCCCCTGTAATCTATAGGACCCGACTTTGCCTTCTAAGGTTGGGAAAAGTGCCCAAGTCGGAGCTCTAGTTTGAGCTTCGCCGAAAAATGGAGCACTTTGGAGAGGAGGACGATTTGAGGTGTGTGGAGAATGAATGGAGGGGAGCTCTTTATATAGGGATTTCGAGGACCGTCTCCCTGACAAGTTTCCATAGTGGCCGAGCTTATCCTCGCCCGAAAATGCCCAGATCGGAGAGAATATTCCTTTGTCGGGAATGGAAAGTTTATGAATAGATTAATAGTGTTGTCATCCCAAGGAAGAAGACGACACTATTTTGGACCGGACCAGTTCGATTTGACATGGTTCAATGGAGAAAATCGGTCGATTTAGGCTTGATTCGACCGGTTTTCTCAAAACCAAAATTTTCTAAATTCATCTAAATTTATTTTTTATACAATGGTGGCCTCAATTTCTCCATTTGAGATCTCTAAGCCACCTAGAAAAATGAATTAACTAATTTGGTTTATTATAGTTCAAATCAGTTCAATCCGGTTTACCATGAACCATTCTGGTTTTCCCTTTCAATTGACTTCATGGTTCTTACTCATGATTTCCATGACTCTTTTGGTCACTTGGAATTTTCTAATTTCCCATTTTATCCTTATTTACCATTTTCAATTCATTAAATAGCTCAGTTTTCTCTTTAAAATCAACCAGTTCTTTTCTCGGTTTTCTTATTCTTGAAAGTACAGGGTTTACAACTCTCCCATCCTTTTAGGGGTTTTATCCCTAAAACATTTACACCTCAAACAGTTGGGGGTACCCATCCCTCATGACACTTTCAGTTTCCTAGGTCTCCTCTTGTACTGGTCCATTCTGCCAAAGAACCTTGACCATGGGAATCTTCTTGTTTTTCAAGTTCTTGTCTCTTCGGTCAATGATTTGTACTGGTTCTGCTTGATAGGTCATATTCTCTTCTAACTCGAGTGGGGGTCGGTCCAACATATTACTAGGGTCAAGCTGGCACTTCTAGATTACCGAGACATGAAACACGTCATGTATTCTTTGTAAGTTTACAGGCAATTCAAGTTTATAGGCCACTAGCCCTACCCTTTGGATTATGGTGTATGGATCGATATACCTAGGTTTCAACTACCCCCGTTGTTGGAACCTAAGTATTCCCCTCCATGGGGATATCTTGAGAAATACTTGGTCTCCCACTTCAAATTCCAAGTCTCTTCTTCGATGGTTCTACTTCAAATTCCCCTCCTATTTGTCCTGAGTTGCCTTAAGTCAACTCCTTATTATTTTAATTTTCTAGGTGGCATCTTTTATCAGCTCAACCTTTTTGAGCTTCCTTTCTCCAACCTCTTACCAAAATAAGGGGTATGGAATGGTCATTTATAAATAGCCTCATAAGGAGCCATTTGAATATTGGCCTAGTAACTATTATTATAGGCGAACTCCATCAGGCACAAGTATTTCTCCCAACCCTTATTCATGGTGAGTACACATGCTCGGAGCATATCCACTAGGATTTGGATTGTCCGCTCAGACTGTCCATTGGTCTGGGGATGGAATGCCACACTCATATGGAGTTTAGTTCCCAAGGCATTTTGTAGGCTAGGCCAAAACCTTGAGGTAAACCTAGGGTCCATATTCGACACTCTACTTGCCAGGACACCATGGAGTCTCACAATCTTTCCTATGTATAGGGCGGCCAGTTGTTCCATGGAATCGGTCACCTATATTGGTAAGAAGTGAGGGGATTTGGTCAACCTATCCACAATGACCCAAATCGCGCCTCGCCATTTCCTAGTCACTGGTAGTCCTGTGACAAAGTCCATAGTAATGTGTTCCTATTTCCATTCAGGAATTGGTAAGGGTTGTAGCAGTCCTGAGGGTTTCTGGTGTTCTACTTTGATTTATTGATAAGACAAGTATCATGCTAGTAGTCTATGAATACAATCACGAACATGTCAGAGTGAGGCTGGAACACTCGGTTCATCAGATTTATAAAGGTTGTAGGGGAATTTGTCAAGCTAAAAGGCATCACTCTAAATTCATAGTGTCCGTATCGGGATTGAAATGCGGTCTTAGGTATATCTCCCTCTTGGATCCTGAGTTGGTGGTATCCTGACCGGAGATCTATCTTGGAGAAATAGACCGCTCCTTTTAGTTGGTTGAACAGGTCATCAATTCGTGGAACTGTGTACTTATTTTTTATGGTGATCTGATTCAACTTCCGGTAGTCTATACATAGTCTCTTACTACACGTGTTGCTCTCCTATCGGTCGGTCATTGGTGACGTGGTTTTGATCGTTGACTAAGTACACATGTTACGCTCTAATTGGTTAGCACTTCCATGCGTTGATCGAGCGGCTGACTAAATGCATTTCACCATGGGTGGATTACTAATTGGTCATGTCTACTAACATGGCATTGACTTGGCAGGCGGTCCGTTAACTAGTCGGACCGTTGATTGGTTTGATTGGACTAGGTTCGGTGACCCGAAATTAAAAATCGGCCGGTTCAGGCCTGATTCAACCAATTTTATAAACTCGAAAAATTTCTAAATTTTTCTAAATTCATTTTCTACTTAATGATAACTTCAATTTCCCAATTTTACCTTATTAATTCACTTAAAAAAATTAATATTTGAATCGGTTCAATTCGGTTCACGTTGAACCGGTCGGGCTTGCATACTCAATTCCCTTCATTATTCTCTTTCATGAGTTTTGAGTATTTATTGGCCACTTGAGATTGTCCGATTTCTCGTTTTGACTTTTATTTACCAATTCTAATTCTATTAGATCCCTAGTTTTCCTTTAAAATTTTATTTTTCTCCTTTTCAATTTAAGATTTCGAGAGGACGAAGTTTACAAAATATATATTGATCAGATATATTTGGAATACGGTGGTAAAAGGAATTAAATGTTCTAGAATACTTAAAACCTTATGGAAACATATGGTAAGGGTCCATCTATATGAGATTGGCAAATGAGTGAGCAAGATATAATTGTCTCCATATGCGGATGTTAGATAAATGAGCATTTACATTGAAGAGTGTTACGATTATCGTTATTGATTGAGATTGATACTCACATTCATCTAACCACTCGAAATCTGAATGATATTCATGATGAGATATGTTAAGTGTTATAATAACACAAAGTGTAATTTTTAGCTAAGATGTGTATTTATATTCTTATAAAATTCTTTTGTAGAATATTAATATAATCATGTGAAAAAGTAATAGTTTGTGTAAATATACAAATATTGAGAAAAATACTCTATGTTAATATTTTGAGTCAAGGTTAAAAATCGAGTTCATAAATATCATTATTCGTTGTGTTTTTAAGCTCACCCATTATTAACCCCTTTTTAAGACAAATGCGGACAATGAAGGATCATTGAGTTGAAACAAGATTTAGGTGTAGCACATTCAAGTCAAAAACCTCTAAGAAAAGTAATAAATACATAATTTACGTGAATTTTATAATAATTTGTAAAATGATATACATTATTTATAAAAATTTTAAATTTTGAATGAAAATTATGATATATAATTTTTATTTCAAGTATTGATAATTTGTAAAAAGTTATATATTATTTATAAAAAATTTTAAATGTTGAATGAAAATTGTGATATATAATTTTTATTTCGAATATTATATAATGTTGATATTATGATAGTGTGGATTCTAGTGATATAATATTGAGAGTGGTACCATGGTTATTTAATATTTAACTTAAAATTTAGGTAAATGATAAATTAAGTAATATTAGAATTTAATTTTAAAACCTATAAATATATAGAGTTATGGCAAATGTGGTAGCCATTATGTAAAAACTCAAATTAATCAATTAATTTCAGTCACTTTTAAGGATTTAATTATGGGTGTAAAAAATCTTAATATGTTCCAAACATGACTCGAGTTTTTATTTCTAGACTTAAGCCCAACCTATGGTACGCGAAAGAGGACCCAGACCCAACCATAGTCTAGGTCCAAAATGACCGATCCAAACTAGTATAACACTAGCTCCAGTTGAATATTACCCAATTGGGTTGAGTCTCCCAACCCAATCCCACCTCAAATCTTATTATTTAAAAATGTTATGTAAAATAAAATGTCAATAATATTTTATAAACTATTTATATAATTTATATATTTTGTAGAGTAAGATGAGATTCTAAATTAATTTTTTTATAATTGTCTCTTTAAATATATGATATATTTTTAGTAATTTAAAAATAAAAGAGAATTTGATCTAACAATATAATCTCTCATTTATTAAAATACCATGATTTTAGTGACTGTAGACAAAATAATTCGAGTCCGTTCAGTCTCCCGGAGACCGGAACCCAAATTACAGAGTGTTGGGATAAGATCGGGCCTAATCCAATCGGGTCAGGTCTATATCCAATCAGTCTACCGCCCCTAGTGGAAAATATCTATTAATGAGGTTAAAATGACGACGAAAATTCATTACAAAATGAAAGAAATAAGTACGGTTATTGATTTTTCCCATTAAATTTTGGTAATAACAATATTTTAAAAAATGCATATTACACATTTTATTGTAATATAAGTAATAAAAATACTTTTCAAATTTTATTATTTTAAACCTACCAAAAGAGAATGTAGGATTGTTAAAAGATCTGACAAGGTATAGTCCGGTTCCATCTCCCGCCCAAATTTCGGGCCCCTGGTTTTTCCTCGAATCTAACTAACACCGAATTCAATTAAGTATGATTTCATACCGTCCCATCTCACTATCTCATTTAAAACCTATTTTTATTTTTAAATTGTCATGTTAAATTAAATGTTAGTAATATTTTATAAAATATTTGAAGGAATTATTTTGTATGTTAAAAAATGAGATTCTAACTTATGTTTTTTATAATATTATTTATTTTAATATATAATATATTATTAATAATTTTAAAGTAAATAAAATACAAACTCCATTTATTAATTGACAAGACTTGGGATGGCAAGTTGAATCCTAAGCATCTCCATGCCCTGCTCTGCACCCGGCCCCATTTGAGATGGCCCTGCCCCCACTACCCTGGTTTTCCATGAAAATTTATAAAAAATATTGAGAAAAAAAGAGTTCAAGAGCAGATGGGGTGCGGGCATGTCCAATTGCCATCTCTAAAAGAGATGGAGCATGTTTGGAAATACAAAAACTAGATTAATCTCGATCTGCTCTCCTTAGTGTCATTACAACCACTTGGAGTTTCATATCATGGTCACTGCTAAAGAAGCATTCAACTTGATAATGCAAACCCGACTGTCCTTTTAGTGTCATTACAACCACTTATCCGACTGGCTGTTGCTGTGCAAACCCGCCTAAACTACTCTCATGCAGGATTTCATCTCACTGGGTACCCTAATGCAGCAAGTACTTAGCACGGCTTTACTGTAGAGTGTTATTACAAGTGCTAAGAAGATGTTTCACATTATTATTGCCAGAGGCTTGAAGCTGAGTGATGATGGACTTTATACACAAAAGCATTGACAGCTCTATCCTGATGATTGCCTCCACCCCTATATCATAGCTCCTGCCAGGATATCCATTTGTTTACTCTCCAGATGATCACCTGCCAGGATATCCATTTGTTTACTCTTCAGATGATCACCTGCCAGGATATCCATTTGTTTACTCTTCAGATGATCACACAACACAAGCAAGCACATACTGAACTCTGGAGATCTTTGCACCAACACTTTCAAGACTTGGAAGGATCACACCTTGACCAATCATCAGCAGACTCCCTTTTCCTTTGCTAACAAAAGGGATCTGCAAGTTAAAATCCAACAATAAAGCAAAACCTCCTGAAGATCTACAAATAGTTTATGTTTTATATATAATGGTGGAGGCAAAACGAGGGCTGTATACAAGACATCAAAATTATATTCAAAACATATACAGTCAAAACCTAATGTTTAAGCACTCAGTACACTATACAAGACAGCCTCCAGGAACAAAGACCCTCACAGTCCTGCTATCACTGCATCAAGTTACCACCATAATATTCACAGGTAAAGACCATCTAAGATGGAACAAGATCACCAACCTCTTCAGGTGTCACAAACCCCCAAAGACGGAAGAATATAGCAAGCATTTGTACTGACAGGTCAAGTCCTTTCACAGGCAACTCTCATTCATCCCTTACCAAGGGATCGTCTTATCATCCATAATTCAAAAGTGCAATCCAGAGTCAGAACCATTTTGGTCTTTTATTTCATGCAGATAAAAGGACACCCCCTGATTTCCTGTTCTGTGAGCCAAATGGATCACTTGATCTAGCCCCATCAAGTTCTTCATTATATGATGCAAGCAACCTTCTCTGAAAGATTTTGAACCAATGAATTATATGACAGATCATGAACAAAACTACAAGTGTAAACCTCAAAAACATGACATATTGAACAGGATAAGATGCATACATGCTCTATGAATTCTGGGCTCATCAGGTTGGCACAGAGGTTCTTCATCAGCAGTAATGCCTGTATACCAATGTAAAAAACAGATTAACAGATGTTATTATAAATAACTCTACCGATGAAACAACTGAATTTTGGAATTGTAAGTGGAGAGGTGAAGAGGCTTAGTAGGACAAGAATCTCTGTGCTGGAGAGGGCGGCTCGCCCTAACAATCCAAGTTCATAACTAACAATAAATGGAATAGGAAAAAGGTATTAAACAGACATACTGTTTCTAAATTTATTGGATCCATCTGCTTCAGCTTCTGCAAGTGACCACTCACACTTGGGTCAAAAATGCTGCCAATAAATCTGTAGACTTGTGCAAAATCTGGCATTACTGCAAAAAGTGGGTGCATTTCAGATTCATCGCTTATGATTAATATCCTCAAGTTGCATGAATATGCATTGAAATCTGAAGTAGAGACTGACTATTAATAGTCAACTTCAGAATATGGTGTATCTAGCTTAATCTTATCAAATTGGAAGCCAAACTTGCTAAAGTGTAGAGATTCAAGATGATCTGTTCTAAGCAAGATGCATCCACATGTACAATAATTTATGACTAGGAGTTTCAGTTCCAGAAGGGCACCCCCTAGAAAGCAAAAGATGGGAGATCCTTTAAGGGTGAAAGATGAAAGGTGCTATTTATATGGGTAAAATCAGTCAACCAGAAAAAAAATCAACACGAATAGCTTCAACTTAGACAGCTTAACATCCTATTTCCTATTTGCATGAAAACAAACCAAAGCTTGTATAACATGGCCACTATTTGGGAGCTGGGCCACAGGTCACTAGGAGAAATCATGGATCCAAACTAACCTCTTCCACCATGCTCATTGCCACTATCAGTTATATGAGTGTTCGGCCAGGATTTTGGTGTGCTCTCATTACTGCTGCAATCTAGAAGAACTGAACCACCAACAAGCGCATCATCTAGAAAAATAAAAAAAAAAAAAGCTATGTTACATATATATTAAAGTAAAAGCTACATATTCTAAAGTTGTATAACCAGATGAAATCCCAGATGATACTACAGATAAGGAACTTAGCAAACCTTTAGGTGCTTGAGATACATTCACTGCTGGGTTTGAGTTAAAGCTCCAGGAAGGTAAAGAAACACTACTAGCTGGATTTTGTAGTCCAGATGCCCCATCAAACCTTACAGCATACACAGGTTCAAAAGAAGTAGATGAAGACTGAACTGGAACGTGAACCTGGGCTACAAGAGGAGCTGCAACTATATGATATTTAGACAACATTGCCATAAAATTAGTGACGGGAAATTTAAAGAGCTAATTTTCGATCAAACACACCAGTTTTAGAGGCTTTTTGTGGATAAGGATGAGCTGCTTTCCTCTTCGGCCTTGGGGGTGGGACATGTTCACTTGTCCCACTCTTTTGAACTTTTAGAAAGTATTTTTGTGCGTGACTACGAATCTGAAAAAAGGGATCCACTGTCAAGCAATGAAATGCAAGTTGAGGATGCTCCATATCTATAGCACATGTAGTCATCAATAGAAATGAGACACTTCTTACTAGAACAGGAAGTTGAGCTTACTCAATATGAATGAAGGACAAAATACATAGGATCAGCACTCCTACTTACAAACAGGAAGAGTCAGATGCAGAGAAGTAGCTAAGAAACTGAATTTCTTGATAAAGTTTAACCATTACCTGAATAACAGTCTTTGATCCAACAAATGCCTCGATCTTCTTCCAATCACGATCGAACCTACAAAATTGGCAGATTATCAAGGTAAACAGAAGAACCAAAGCAAAATAGTTAATTACCACATAGACAAACTTAAACGTCTTATATGGGTCTATCTTTTTCTATAAGAACTCAAATCTATAAAAGCAAGTACTACGAGAAAAACATAACCAGATCAACATGCTGACATGCACTGTGAAACGTAACATCCTACTAGTTTGTGAATGAACCTACTATACCAAAAGAATATTGACAAATCATATCCACTATTCTTTATTACAAGTTGTCCACCACTGTGAAAGGACTAGTTTGTGAATGAACCCACTATTGCCATATTTTATAGAACATGAATAATTGACATGGGATAGGCGGCGTTACCTCCTACATGAATAGTGGCTACGGCCACTAAATAGTGTGAAATTCAACACACATCAGCAAACTACGGACAAATCAAAAACATCCACGACAAATAAATTCAAATCCAAACTTTCAGAATTATGAGCAGCAAGAAAGAACAAGAAATCTAAGCTGCATATGAAAATCCTAAGCCTTGGATACAATACAAGAGAGCTTTGGAGCATCCCATCACCAATGAGCAGAAACCAAGAGATCCCCGCATACTCGTGACCGCTAATTTCCCTCCATTGGACACAATTTTATTTTGGGGAAAAATAACACAAATTCAACTCAAAAATCATTTAGAAAAAGTGAACTTCAGCGAGGCAACGTATCTTCTCAATTGTTTTACCAGAAAACGATACTGTAAAATACGGTGAATTCTAGAACTTACAGCTGGAGCGCTTCGAGGAACTTGTCGTGTTCCTGCTCGGACCAGCTCTCTCTAGACTTTGTGATGGTGTAGGGCTTCCGAATCTTCTTGCTCGGGTCCTCCGGGAAGGGAACCGATCCCGACGCCGTCGCCGGAACGGAACTTGGATTAGCGGATGAAGGCGGTGCGGGGTTGAAGCCTGAGAGCCTCATGCTGTTGATGGAATCGAAGAAGTAGAAGCCTTGGACTGGGTGTGGGTTCAGAGACACCATAAGCTGGACGGAGAATCTATGTCCACCAACACCCTGATTTCCTGTTTGGAAGTACAGCAAAAGGGGTCCGTTGATTTCGATGGATCTTCAGGGAAGAATTGAGAGAAATGGAAGACTCATAAGCTCTGATTATTATTTTCACACAGTTGAAAGTGAGAGAGATGTGTTGAGCAAAAAGAAAGAGCGAGAGAGATGTGGTCTATAAGAAGACTTACCACTTTTATATGTGGAGAAGGATTGAAAAGAAAGTGGCCGTCGCCTGCTGTGCCTACTGTACACGTGGCGTATCTCTGTCCGATCGATTTGGACTCTGCTAATCCGACATGCCACGTGACGAGTGTCCGGCGATCAAAATACTCGTGAGTCCTGACGCTGTGCCACACATAATAATTCAATTTAGTCATTTTTTTTATTTTACTAAATTTACTAATAATTCGTTAAGCGGATGAATTATTATTTAAATTACAAATAAATATTATATTTAAGTTGCATCAAATAATATTTGTATCTAAATTAAGCTATTATGTGAAAATTTGTACCTTAATTGAGACTTAACAAAAAAATATATTGTGTGTGACTATTGCATCAAATGAGATTTGTAGAGATTGAGTAAATATATAAATATACTAATGAGTATGTGATTGAAGATGAATTGAGTTCATCAAATATCTTATACATCAAATACGTCATCATGTGAAATAAATAAGTCTTTTTTGTTTATCAACTAAGTTTTTTAGATGTGTACATTGCATAAGCACAAAATTATATATATAATAGGTACATTCCTAGATTAATATTAATAATAAAAACTAATTGATGGTATTATTAATTTAATCATTTTCTATTAATATCATTTATGTCCCCAATATTATATTATTTCTCTTAATTACCATATTACTTAATGAGAGATGGATAGAGCCTCAAAGTGTTGAGATTCACCCTCAATCAATGGAGAGAAGAGGTACAAAAAGGGAAAAGAGAATTGAAGTAATGTTTTATTTGTATAGAGGGGTTTGGAGAAATTACTACCGGATTCATTTTGGAGGAGTGGAAAAATGACGGGCTAAAATAAAATGCAATTTGGAGGATGTAATACTTCACACTTCTAAATTTATTATAAAATATATTTTTTTCCATTTTTTTGGAGAAAAAGTGAATTTAAAAATTCATATTTTTATTGTTGAAATTATTTTAATATTTATTTATTATTTCTTTATTTTAATATATTTTTAATTGAAAATACTCCTAAGGTTGGAAGTTTTTAATATTTATTCATATAATAAGCCTCTTACCTTTTCAGAGTTAATTAATTCTCCATATGATTTACTTACTATTTTTAATTTTCATTATAAAAATTTACGCAATGAATTTACGTTGTACAATTTTATCACATCAATGAGCATTTGGGCCATCATATGCTAATAACAAGTCAGTTTCTCTTCCATTAACGGATGAAAACAATCAGATCATTTCAACCGTTCTTTTTTACTAATATTCCCTTTTAATAATATTTCCTTCTAATATCATTTTGAATATTTGTTGAAAAGAAATCAGCAACCAAATTTAATAAATAACTTTATATTTTTTCTTAGGGTGCACTTTTTAAATGTTATTAGCATTTCATTTTATCAAGCAAGAGGCTCGGGTCATTTATTTTTTTGCACTTAGCTTAGGTTATGTTTGTTAGAAAGAAATAAAATAAATAAAATGAGAATGAATTTTGAAGAGTGTTTGCCACCAATAACACTATAATAGTTAGTAGAGTTAATTCCTTCTAATAAATTCTATTTGTACGTGTATAATGAACATTCCTTAAAAATATGGAAAGAATACCCATTCTATAATTTTAAGAAGATTAATAAAAGTGAATAAACTTTACTAACTCTTGTGCAAAAAAAAACTTCACTAACTACTGTGCAAAAAAAAACCTTTACCAACTTAAGTAGTGTGATTAGTAAAACTTTAATTTCTCTAGACAGCAACTTCTGTTGAACTTGGGCCAAAGGAAAAGGAGAGAATGCTTAACATAGTTACTTCAGTTCATGGCATGTTTGATTCTGATAGCGTTGCCCAACAATGATATCCGGAGAGATTGGATGAAATATCACCAAGCCGAATAACCACACTAACGCAGCTGAGAAATGTACAAAAATGAAGACTTCAAAAGGAATTAGAAACTTGGAAAGAATTACAACAAAAAGTTACAGTGCGGTAGTTAATCAAATCAGGAACCTAAATACATACTCCAATTTGTAGTAGTGACCATACTGCTGTTTAGAAGTTCGTGTCCACAGTTCATTACACTCCCAGGAAAACCTGCAACAGTGTGCATGACTCTCCTAGCTGCAGAAGAACACAAGACTTCCACAATGGAAATTAAAATTAGATCAATACAAAAGCAGAAAAACGAAAGCTGGACCTCTCTCCCCTTGCAAACATATCCCAAAAAACTGACAGCCTCTGGGTGAACATACATTATCGGGTACCCTATATAGTGGAAGGGAATAGGAGAGCAAATTAGAGAGGAAATGCTTTACAAATAAAAATTGAAGTTAAAAGGAGCACAAGAAAGGAAGAGCACTTCAGGGAAAATGGATAATCTTTAGACCCAACTAATCGAGCCAGCGTGTGATCCCATCATCATCTCCAACAGCTGCAAGAATTTCGATTCGTACCTCCAGCATGGCCTGAAAGTTTCATTAGTAACGGCTTTCAATATCTGAATTTATCCACAACCCTCAAGGGTAAAAACTTTATTTATCCACACAAGTTTAGGATTCAAAGATCAACATGCAGGAAACTATGCCAAAGCCATATGATGAATTGTTCCCCTATGAAATGGGGTGCATTATATTGGAAGCTTAGAGGAACTTACAAGGGGATTTCGACAGTTGATAAGCCTACACTCGTCAAGTGAACCTTCGAGCATCCAACTCTCCCAAACATCAAAACTGTGACTAGCAAAAACAAATTCTGTTCTTCTATTTATCTGTCAAAGATGTAAATACAAAGTCTCTCTCAAAACCAAAAGTTGAAGAGCAGATCTATGAAAGAGTAAATGATGTTAAGAATGTCAATTTTTTTTAATTAAAACAACAATGCTTCCATAAACAGTAGGAACATTATGGTAGAACTATCATATATATCATTCAATATGAATAGCATTATCTCAATAGAAAAACATCATACATGGCAAAGAGGAGAGAGTTATAAAGATCAGTCCACATTTATTTAACCAGTCATCTGATTTACTAAAGAGTCAAATACCTGCAACAACTTCCCACCAGCAGCAAAAGATCTCAGCCCAATCGTATCCTGAAAAGTATGATAATTAGTCATTCTGTAAAAAGGCAAAAATCGCCACCTCAGAATGGGGCCCCTATTATGCAAAGCAATAGTCTGTGTGAGCAACAAACTGGGAGTGGTAAATGAAACAAATGAATACAGACCTTACTCCTTGACGCCACAAGGAATTGTGCTGCAGGATCCCTCTTTGACACGCTTGAAACAAGATTAAGGAACCATCCACCTCCTTTGACCCTTTGTCTGGCAACATGGAGTGCAGAATAATCTTTAGCATATAAAGCAATGACATGCCCATCTTTCAGCAGTTCAATGGGGTTCCCGACTAGATTCTTGCTTGATTTTTGAGGTTGGATAACAGCTAAATCTTGCATTGGTTCTGCTGGTAACTTCCTACTCCTCAAGTCTTCAGGTGAATCAAAACGAGAACTTGAGCTTATCTGTTCCGTCCCACTCATTTCAGTGTCATCTTCTCGATTAGACATACTATCCTTATCTAATGCATGGAGATTATCGGGTCTTTGTCGTGACTTTTGATGAGCACGCCTCTTCTTCGCCTTCTTACCTGACCTACTACGTCTTCCTTCAGATCGTCCAGTAGTAATCTGAGACAACTCTGGATTTTCCACCTGGCTAAGAGATTCTTTTGGTCGACCAGAAGTAGTTTTCTGGGAGCTTTCAGGAGATAGGTGAAAATCATCAGCTAGCTTTTGATCAATAAAATTTAGCGGAACTATTTCTCTCTCTTGTTTATTTAACTGAGAATTATCATTCACCACATCACTTTCCTCAGCATCCTCATCCGAGATAGCATCTTCTGGAACAGTGCCATTAAAGAAGTATGTCTGCAGAATGGAGATTGCTTTTTCCCTTATCTCCAACCATACTTCTTCACTATAATCTGCACTTCGAGGAAGTATCAATACATTGGGCATCTCCCTTACCTAAAAGGAAATATTACCGAATTTGATAAGAGTTCAATGATTTATAAAAACCCAAATTCAGATATAGTTGACACACCAAGTATGTGTGCCCTTTCATCTTGTAATGGAAACTATGATAAATTGTGCAATTGCTGCTAAAATTTTACTAAATGCCGCATCTTGTGCTCAGAATATCAGACATGATATATGTCAAGGATAGGTGATGGTAAAGTAGATGGCAGAAGAAAAAACTAGTGAAGAATGGTATCAAGGTATCATATAGCAATTTTAATACCCATGCTTCCATCCATTGTGGTCCTTCAGCACCATCCAAAGCACAGCCTGCTAAGGTACCGTCAATAAGAAGCTGCTTTACAGCACAGTCATCCACCAATTGACTGCTGCCAGTATTTACAAGAAATGCCCCTAGATGGAAATGAAAAAATACAGTCTAAAGAGAGTAAGGGGAATCAGAATAATCATCATATGAAGAGTGCTATACCAAAATGAGTAAGAAATTTACCAGGCTTTATATGCTGCAAACATTCTGCATTGAGAATTTGAACTGTTTCATTTGTCAGAGCACAATGAAGAGAAATGATATCACTCGCAGCAAGCAGATCATTGAGAGTCTCCATTCTTCGGGCAGAAGCAGGAAAAGATATGGAAGACCTGGTTACTTTTCCATTTCCCTGCATATATGTAATTGCCACAGAGAAGCCCAATCAAGACAAGTGACTGGAAAAAAAAAACAGTTGAGAAGCACCTATCATTGAGGCCACTCCTACAGGTGCAAGAACCAAAACATTGACACTTCATTCCGCTAAAGAAACTACACTTGTATGAGCTTAAGACCACTCCTAAAGCAACTATACTTGGATGAGCTTCAAGTTGTTTTGACAAAACAACTTGATTTTAGTACCTAATTCAGTACTAATCCAAAAGGACGTATCGAGTGACCAGCATAAACAAGACGCAACTGCACGGAGGACTTTTATCAAACTTAATACAGACCAAAGCATCCACAAGAGGACACAATCTACAAATCTGCCCAAAATGCAGAAGACATACGAGCTAGTAGAAGTTCGATCCAGCCAAGGATTCGAGAATCTTACATCCAGTACATCGAAGTAAAGCACACTCATCTTGAACGCTAGGCTCCGGGTGGCCAACGACCTTGCTGAAGCAGATCTACCAATAATCCCCAAAACCATACCTCTGCATCTCCTCATCCCTCGACATAGCGGCTGAACTGATCCAAGCCAACCGGAAGCCGAGAGTGCGTTCCGCGAAAGCAGATGAGTGCGCCTAAGCAGCCCTAGGATGAGAGCCATCACTGAATCCGCGATCTCCTCAGCTCGGGAGGCGTCGACGTGAACGAGACGGAGTTCGAGATCGGTTGCGAGAGCGGAGTCAACGGCTCGGTCGGCGGAGCCGAGGCATAGGACGAGCTGGTAGTGCCGGAGGCGGCGCTGGGCGGCGCGCGGGAGGTAAGCGAGGGAGTGGATGAGGACGGCAGAGGCGGACTCGATCGTCTTGTCGGACAAAGCGAGGCGGCTGAGAGGGACGTGCTCGACAGAGGCAAGTCCGCTGAGAGACTCCCGCTCGAGGGAGCAGTCCTCGATGCAATTGAGCGTGACGACCAGAGGGGCCGGGGAAGGCGCGGGGTTGATGCGGTGAGTCATTGCCGCGGAGGATCTGGCCATGGCAACGGGTGTCCGAGCTTCCGATTGTTGTGATGGTGGATCAGGGTTTAGGGGAGCGGCCGGAGGGTTTTCATATGAGTACAACTGATTGACGAAGAGGAGGAGGTGAAGGTGGGGGTGGTTGGCCGGACGGGGAATCTGAAATCTCCCATTTTGGTTTCGTTTCAGATGCGAACTTTGTCCTCTGCCAGTCTACAGTGCCACTCAGTTTTGTTTTTCACTTATTTCCCCTTCAAACTTTATTATCGCCAAATTAGAGTCCTCGTAAATCCATCCTCTAATTTCAAACTTTCTTTAAAGTGCCCCTCGAAGTTTGTCTCATTTGATTTGGATGGAGAAAACACCGAAACACAAATTGTGAAAAAAAAAAAAAAACGCTGAAACACAATGAACCGTGTGCTGGTCGAAACCTATCGGGCCAGGGCGGCCGGATAAATTATTAGACAATGATGGGGTATGGGTCAAGACCCAGGTTGCTTGCCACCAAATGGCTCGATGGCCATATTCAAAAGGGAAATTTCGAGGGTGTCAAAATGGGTTAGGCTCTATATGGCAAAATCTGACTTGATCCATGCTAGGGAGGGCAAGACTTGTTTCCAGTAAATGCCCGGGAAAGTGTATGATAGGGTGGTGGATGTCAGAGGCCACATATCGCTATGTTAGTTCAAAGGATTTCCGTCTAGGGTTCACGTGCATCACTAACTCAAAGCACACCCAGGAAGCACGTGGAGGAAGAAGGGGAGGACTTCTGTAAAACAATTAATCTAAAATAAAATAACCAGAAATCTAGGAGTTGACAATTAGAGGATGACGATGACGGTTGTTGATTGGAGTAGCTTCTATTAGAAATCCTTATTATAAATATTAAACTTATATTTATTTATTTTTAATTATAGATTAAGTGTATATATATAAATATAATGCTAATAACTTTAATAATATATAAGAAATAATTATAATATAATAAATATTTAAATTTATATTTACTTAAATTCAACTTTTTAATTTATAAGTAATAAAATATATCTTATAAAATTTAAAAAACTCTAATAAAATATTTAAAAATTTAAAATTAAAATATTTATTTATTTTAATAAATATGTACTCAAAGAGGTGAAAAAGGAAACAAGTTATTAGATTGGAACAATTCTAAGCAAGTTGCGAGTTTATGGATCATTTAAACCATCCTTCTCAATTTATTTTTTTTCTCCAACAATTTCTTGTCATTTATTTTTTTTTCTTTTTATCTCCTTATTTATCCTTTCATCTTCTTATCCACTACTATTTTTTTAATTAAATATATATAATTTTATATCATATTTGGATTGCACTGTAAGCCACAATATTGGTTTAAATTTAAAGTTTTCTAACTACAAAAAAAAATACGTTGATCAAATTTCATGGACTAACTAATTCGTATCCGAGCATGTTTAAGGAAAATACACTTCTATCATCTTAATTACTTATATAAATTTATTTATAATATTATCATTATCATCTGGTAATTTGGTAAATAATAATCATATAGTGGAGAGCTGTGAGAGCGCTCATTTACGTTGCAGAGTAATAAGCGGAAGCTACAAATACTGTATTTTATTAATAACCTCTGGTTTATACCATAGCAAACTTTTTTTCTCAATTTATATTATCAATACAAGTTATGAATAATTTAAGTATATAATAACTTGTTATTTTTCTCTTTATATGAGATAAAAAGAATAATATTTGATATTATATAAATAATAGTTGAGATTGAGTTTAAGAACCTATGATAAGTTAATTACATTATACATGTACGGGTATAGTGATAATGGGATGATATCTCATGATAAAAATTATTATTATTTTTTATTTATAATAATATTAGGCATAATCACTCGTAGTCCAGTCATTTATAAATTATTTTCTCGCATGAACAAATACAACAGCTTCCATGTAGTGCATTGGTTATAGAATTGTTTGAGCAAATAAACAAGTAAATAAAATAATTTAACTACACTAGTACACCATCACGTGCACTTAGAGAAAATCAATGCCTACTCATTGCCCACTTTGTTTGAACCCACACCAATCAAATGCACCAATGGCAACGATTCATTCAAATAGTTTTTTTTCCTCCTGTGTGCTCATCCATATTCAACTATAAAATTGTGGATCATTATTTATTGTTCCTAAAGTATGATATTAATATTTAAGAGTGAAGTTTTATATTGATATAATTAATATTAAATTTTTTATTTTGTATTATGTTTGGTAGTATTGTTCAATTTTTTTATTTAAATCTAACATCAATGCTAATATGAATTATATATTTAAATATTTAAAATAACTCCACCGACTAATTTATTATACTACAAAAATTTGTGATATGCCCTCTTCGGTTGATCATTGAATTGATGCCAGCGTGTTTATCATCCGTTACCCTCTTTAGTTCTCGATGCAGTTTCTCGTTCCCCAAATTATCTTCATGGTCCCATTCACTGCTCAATGGAGTTTTGGTGATCTTAATTCCTTTTCATCAGTGTTTTGTGTCCGACCTTAATTCCTTATCCTACCTTCACACTTTTTTGCTTTTTTCCTCACTTGCAAGACTAGCATTTGCATGATCGAGAATACTTTACTGATTGTTAGACCAGACTCTTCCTAACGATTAGTAGGAATGCCAATAATACTAATCATGTTCTACCGTATAACATATCAGTATAACATATCAGGTTCTCTTGTTGTTATAAAATTGGGTACTATTATTTTTAAAAAAGTACAAAATATTTATAATATAAATTATTTTATTATATAAATGTCTAAAATTCTTTTTAAAATATTATAATGTTAAAAAAATATATTACAAATTACAGTAAATAACAATACCAATAAAAATTAAACTATCGCATTTGTGTTAAAATATTAAGTCGCTTAATTATTTAAATTTTCTTTTATTACCTAAAAAAATATTTGGGAGTGCTATCCCAGTTCAACTTACTTGGTTAAAAATATGTGAGAAATCCTAAAAAATCATCACCACTTTCCATACTTTTCAATACTATAATACTACAATTGTGTTTATATTTATCATCTTAATCATAACAATAGTAAAAATCAGAATAAATATATAATTATCTTTTAAAATATATTTATTGAAACATGAGAAAAAATAACTGTATAAATCTCATAAAAGTTGTTTAACTTGATTGTTGGTTAATATAAAATTATCTCGAAAATCAATCGATTCGTGCCTGATTTAATCAATTTTTTTGAAATTAAAATTTTCTAAATTTATTTAAATTCATTTTTTATTTAATGTTGGTATCAATTTTTTAATTTAATATTTTTAAACAACTTAGAAAAATTAATCTTTTAAATCAGTTTTTTACAATTCAATCCGGTTTAGGTTCAATTCATCTTGAACCGGTCTGATTTTCACATTTAATTCAATTTATGGTTATTTTCCATGATCTTCAGGTTTTCATTGGCCACTTGTAATTTTTCAAATTCTTATTTTTAATCTTTTTTTACTAATTTCAGTTTACTTGAATACTTTATTTTCACTTAAAAATTTTCGGATCTCCATTTCAGTTCCTTATTCCGAAATAACAAAATTTACATTAGCAAATAGTCCTTTTCATGTCTCAATATGTTTTTTCATCTTTCCCTTCAAGAACCACATGTAGGAGCTTAAATAAAAGCGTCATTCTCTGCTCACTCTTCAGTTCAATTCCTATCTTCCATGTATATACTCTTTAGGACTTTGCAAGTAGCAACTCCATCAAAGTGGAGTTTTGACAGTAAAGTAGCCAACATTTCCACTTCTACCTCACCCTAAGGGCTGCTTCTAAGTATTCCAAGCAAGACAATACCCATCATCAAAAACCAATTGTTGTCCGCTAACATTTTTAATATTCTAAGAACTTGGCTAACATCCTCCTTCACGAGTATCCTTCCCTAATCCCTACAGTACATCCACCCCAGAGCCTACATGTACACCTAGACATCCTTGTAGTATGTTATCTCAACATCGTAGTGAACTCAAACTTTCTATTGCTTTATCCACTGATCATACAACTTCACTAAAAAAACAACTATGGGCCATAAGAATCTATCCATGTACACTCATGGATACTATGATCCCATCCTTGGAGTTCACAGCGAGCATTATGTGGCTTGAAGTAGAGTCATTGAAGAGGTTTCATAGGCTCTTGGAGGTGAAATATCTAAATTTTTCTCGTCCATTGTGAAACCTCGGACTTGGAGGTCAAAGGGCTCATGACAAAGTCGGTGAATGTCAGGCTTGTTGGTCATCTCGAAGAGCGTAGGATTGAATCCAGCCTTCTTGTGCGGTGGAGGGGGCAGCGGTGACATTGGGTTGAGGAGCCCCATCGTAAAGGTAAAGGCAGAAGAACTAAACTTGATGAAGTCGTTCCGGCAAGCATAAGAGCCTGGGGTAAACTCCATCCCAAGCGATGACAAGAAGCAGATTCGGAAGGGAACTCGAGAGAACAATTGTCAGCGGTGTCATGATCGAAGGAAAGCATCCATGGAAATATAGAGATCAATTAGTGAGAATTCTCAAACTTCTCAAGGAGGAGAAAAAGGCAAACATCCTCAAACTATCAAAGAGGGAACAAAGGGAATTACTTGAAATAGAGTATGGGGCTAGAAGACTATGCATAAATCTCTCCTACAAAATCGATTTTTTCTCAAAATCAAGGGCACTATGACAAATAATTGATTGGGAATAAGCCTTTCGAAAAATTGATATTCTCCTTTCATGGATAAAAGAAAGATCGGGAACTGAAGAAAATGTACTTGGATTACATCTTGAGTACAAATAATTGGGGAAGTGAATCGCTAGTTTCCCCAATGGAGCTAATTCAGTAACCTTCCTCCCTATAAAATTCTTACAAATAAAGGATTAGCCAATAAGCTTCTATTCACAAAATTCTACAGAAACTTATTATAAGTTCTTATTTAATTACTTTGAGAATTGAACAATCTAGTGGGAACAGAAGGAATATGGGAATGAAAATTGAGCATTAGGAAACCGAAATAAAAATGATGGTGGAGGGACAATACCTACGATGATTAGACACAATTGTGGACTGCAAGCGAGGAGATCACCCATTAGAGTAGATGTCTTTGTCTCCTCTCGTGCGCATGACTGCCTTACCTTAGGTTGCCATTCCACCTTCCTAAAAAGTTCTAGAGAGCATGACCACCACATGCAATACACAAGAAATGATTGACAAGAAAATGGAAATGAGTGGTATTGAGAGGTGATGGAGTCACGGAATATAAAGGATCAGCTGAGAACATTGTCATCGTGGGAGCAAGCACCAACGCCCAACCATGACAATGCATAGAAACCCTTGGGGAGCAAGCATCGACACCCAACCAAATTGGACAAATCAAATCTTATAATGATTATGTAGATGTAGAGAAGATAACTATTACCATGATATGGTTAAATTAAAAAGGTTTAAACTCAGTTTTATAAATAATAAAGTTTCAAGACTAAATTATAATTTTTGGAAAGTATAGGGTATAAATCGAAAATACTAATAAGTTAAGAACCCTGATGGAAATAAGGAGAATATTAGGGACTTGAAGGAAATATTTAGGAACCTAATTAGAAATAAGGTATAACTTAGGGACATATATGTAAATAATGAAAAGTATAAAATTTTAAGTGTAATTACCTATGTGTTAGGACATAATTGTATGATTTATTGTATAAACCATTTACCTACATGTATGTGCAAGGAAAAGCACCAAGGATCGAAAATCTCTCAAGACAAGCAAGTCACAAAACACGGGTGAGTGAGATTTTTGGCATCGAGCTCGATTGGGTCGATTACATGATATTACTCGTAATTCTAATAGCATAAGCTGCTTAAAAACCTTTCGACGTGATATATTTCTCCTGATAGCATGACTTCGCTAAAAATATTTTTGAAATATATTCCTAATAAAAGTATGAACTCTACTTAGGAGTTTACCTTTGGAATTTGATGTTGTGAAAATGTTTTCAAATGTAGGATCTAGATTCTTTCATCGATGTAGGAAATGGGTCGATCCCATGATCGATGGAAGTGGGCTAGATCCATAATTTTGAGAAATGAGCCCAATCATAGCATTTTTAAAAGAAGTGTACTCAGGGCAGTATTTTGAAAACTTGGGAAGGTGGGCACAAGGCCAATGAAAATGAGTCTTGTCTCGTAAATAATTTTAATTGTAAATTATGATCCAAATATCAATAATAAAACACTTTACAACTGACTTTACGTGAAATGGGTCATTCCTAGTAATTACTATCGAGCTAAAAGCTGGTCTCGTAGGCCTAATATTACAAATACGATGGTTTTAATCTAAAACACTTGCACGTGTATGATCATAAAACGTGTCCATAAGACGTTCAATATGTGACAATGATTATTCTGAGTGCTACTGGACAAAATAGTTGGAACAAGAGAATATATTTTTGGGTCAGTACGTCAAGGGTTTTAGGAGTAATATGTGCATTAGACCCGATGAAGGTGAAAGGTCTATTCACTATATAGTGAATAACTCAATCGATATGTATGGGGGTTGGGCAAAGGCGCTCACACAAACAGTCTAACATGTACACATTGATTCAATTAGAGTGTGGTTATAGTTGTAGACTCGTACCAGGGTGATCGGTATAGTCGTTTCGAACCACAAGGGAAATATATGAGAATTTTGTTTTGTGAACGTTTGATCCATTTCATGAAGGAAATAGTGTGTATGATGTGATGCATGCTTGACTAAATACCAACCCCATAAAATTGAAACTTTAATCTTTTTTCTATAATAGAATTCTATAAATGTTCTTAAATTATTATTTATAAGCACCTTTAGAGTATGTGATGAATCATGTACATGACATCACGATTTCAGTCAATCTTACTTACTAAGTTGTGAACTCATCCCCCAATAATACCCTTATAGGATATTTGGAATAAAGGGAGAATAACTCAGATAGTCCAGAGGCCTCAGTTTTGGAACTTGGGGGCTAAAATGCCCGATTTTAGAAAATGACATACAATGGGCCCAAGGCCAGTTGACACGAGAAGGTGCTCGTAAATAAAGATGATAATAAGCCATGCAAATTCTTAATGAATGATTTATGTGATTTGGCCATGGTACCAAGACATGACCCACATACTTGATGGACTGGTGGTAGTGCGATAGGACTAGGTTGACGAATCGGTCTAGACAAACAGCTGCAGGTCGAGTTGAGGGTCGGGGCCGTTGGACCAGTGGTACTAAAGATAAATGGAGTTGTGGAAAACTTTTGTTAGTGCATACACTTGAGGTTCGGGACCATTAAGACATCCAAGAGGGGTAGTGATGCATTCTAGGAGCTATTGGATGACAAGGTGGAGATAAGGGTAGTTTGTCATGCCAGTAGTCAGGGAAGCTTGACGTAGCTTCATGCGCATGAGACCAAAGTGGGGTCGGAATGAGGTTTCTGTCCTCATACGGACACATAGTTGATTTTGGGTTTGAGGGTCGGATGTTGCGAACATCCACTCATTTCTAGGGTAGAAGTGGACAGGCTTCTACCTAGGTGGCCGGTAAAGTCGCTCCGATGCCACAAGTGGGTGTAGTGGATGGACTGCCCTGCGAATGTGTGATTCCCTTCCTGATGAAGGGCATGTGTTGATTGTTAAATACACTTGATATGGAAAAAAGGAAATGGTTTTGAATAACCGGGAATGAAAGGAAAATAATATTTTTGAAAGAAATAAGGAGTTTAGCACACTCCAATTAAATATGTTTTGTATACTCTCTCCCAACACCCATTCACTGAGTTATTGAATTCACCTCTCCCTTTACCCCTTTTTAGGTAACCCAGGGAAAACCTACCTAAATACCTTCCGATAGCTAAACCTGCAAGATAGGTATGTAAGGATAATATATTCAATTTTGATAAATGTTATTATATGAAATGTACAGGTAAAAAGACGCCTTACTCCTCACGGTTTAGAGAAGGAGAAACACTTAATAAACTGGGAGAGTGGCGGGTTGTTCACGGAGATCCGACCAAATCGGGTCGGGGCGTGATAACTTGAGTGGTATCAGAGTCTGTTTCCTCGAATACATTATCAAGACTATATAACATAGTAACTAAGAGTAAGTTTCAAAATTTTCAGATGACTCCCAAGAGAGAAACCAAGAAAACTAGGATTGACTCAACTCAACACCCTGTCCTCATAGGAAGACAATCCTAGAAGCTCTCTAATGTCCGAGACATAGTAGAAGCCCCAAAGAACCAAATGGGAAAGTATCCAGTACCACCAAGGAGCATGGTGCGAGGATATGTTAGGGTCACAGTCCTATGTGCGAAGAGAGCCAAGCTTGAATCCAGGAACGCCAACAAGGGAGTATAACCTTACCAATGAGGATGCTTACCAAGAACCCCGTAGCTCCCTATCTATTATGTGACCACTTTTTGTAATAGGGCTAAAACCCCAATATTTTGTACTCCTCTATTAATGAAGTACTCAAAATTCCTAAAATCATATCTCTCAAATGATGTGATCTTTCTAGGAAGATTGCCCCAAGGAAAGTAACCAAAGAAACCTGCACTACCATAGAAACTAGGAAAAAACCCATCCTAGTTAAAGAAATTGAATTAGGGAATTAAAAAAATCTAGGAGGACTCTTAAGAATGACCATTTAGCAAAGAAGACTCAACAAGAAAACTCTCAAGGTGTTTAGACATAAGGACGACAAAGCACCAAACCACCATCAACCCTAGAAAGGCTCCGCAATGCTCGAAGGAATGGAGGAACCACAACGGTCCACCCTTGGGAATAACCTATTACAAGTGTGAACGATGGGGACTCTACGTGAAGAAGTGCCCAACCCTACTAAGGACAAGTGCCAAGATAACTTGTTATAGGTTTAGGGGGATAGGAAAGGTAAAGAAGGACTGCACCACAACCCATAGATTTAGAGCAATACCTCCTAAAAAGTCACGAAAGACAGGAAGGACTGGTGACCAAATCTATGGAGCAGGTTAAGTAAGCGGTTAGCAAAGAGGTCAAGAAATGGCAAGGTAAAGTGAAATTTAAACTTCTTTTTAAGAAGGTCGAACATAGAGGAACACCACAAGAATAGAGGTAAGCTACATGGAAGATACGTCTAGAACCCCCTCATAAAGGCGCAAACACGGAAAACATCCTCTGGAAATTTCAGGGTAGGACATAGTACGAGTGAAGAAGAGAAGAAATGCACTACGAAAAGGAACTCTAGAGGGATGCATACGACTAAGTACCCCTTGAAGGGATCATTGATGGATAGATAGACATAACATGGAGTGCAAAGAACCAAACCATCATTAGGAACTTCTCAAAGGAAGGATGTATTGGAATGGCCAAGTGTGACATGCTTTGGAAGAGCAAAAGAGCCAAATAACGATTCTAGAAGAACTTAGTAGTAAGAAGCAACTAGTAACAATGGGATGGTCAAGGAGAATAAACAATGCCCTAAGAAGAGTTGGGAAGTAGTAAAGACTACACTCTATGAAGGATAATAGGATGGGCATGAAGGACGAGTGAATTCTAGATACAACTGCCCGGATAGTTGGACAAGAAAAATAGTAGGAACAAGGCAGTTAACAAACTGGCCTTCGAGAGAACCATGAATTTAAACCTTGACATTGAAGAGAGAAGGGAAAATGCCAAATATTGGAAAAGAAGAATGGAGGAAATCCTTAAAAAAAATCAATGGACAAGAACGGATTAATGACCAAACTCAAGTTATGAGAAGGTTAAATAAGCCTTTCACAAGGTGATCAAGAGACCTTGAAACAAGAGGGATTGAAAAGCCCCCCTTGAGGAAATAAACTAGTATTGGGTACAAGTGAGAATGAGGATAGGGTATAAAAAATGTGCAAGTAAGGTTTCAAGAGTAAAGGTAGGCAGGAGAGGATTGCATCAAATGATGTCATTTAAAGATTGGGTGCCCTCAAGGACGAATAAAAAAGGAATTTTGGGAGAAAAGGGTAAGAATCCTCCCAAGGAAGGAAACCCTGGGGAGGGATACATGTTCCAACTAAGAGGTAATGGAACCGAGTGACGAAGGATGAGGAGATGAACTTTCAAATGAAGTGCATGCTGAGGTGGAAGAACCAAGGGAAGCATATTAAGAGGACCCAAGGAGTAAGTTAAACCCAAGGAATGGGTAAGTAGGAAGCATCAAAGGATGCCGTACAAGTAAGAGAGGGGTGGACTGCCCAAAAAATAAGGAAAAAGAGGGAAGAACATTTGAGAAACCTTGGAGAAGTAAGCCCTCCAAATAAGAAGTGGTTTAGGGAGGAACAACCACTAATATCAAGACGGGTTGTGGTCCACACTCGCATAAAGAGTGGATGGTTGGGCATAGGGTGGAGTACACAAAATAAGACCAATAATTAGAAGTTCCTCAGATAAGGAATAAGGGATGGAATGGAATTTTAAGACGAGTATGGATTTAAAGTGGGCAAATGCCTGAATATAGAAGGATGTGTAAGGAAATAAAGGAAGAAACATTCAAGGAAATGGTAAGAAGGTTGAGCATGTAGCTCCTAAGGTTAAAATCTCTACTTTGAGGGAGATAGTAGAAAATGAAACCATAAAATGGAACTCCCCAAACAAAACAATCGACACATAGACCAAAAGGGATCAACTAGAAATAATGAATCATGAAATGATCACGAGTAAGTAAAAGTGGATTAAGGAAAAAGGAAAGTGCTTGAATAAAGGACGCCATTAGAGAAGAGTAAGGACATAAGAAGGGAAGAATCCCAACGTGTCGGTAAGTCATCGGAGAACCCAAATGATTGTAACCGAAAAAACGCAATAAGGATGTTGGGAAAGGATGAGTGGGTGAGAGAACTGACACGATTATAAAAGGCATTACGTCAAGGGTATGAAGGATGATTGGATAACTATAAGGGTAGTAAAGGAATACTACTAGACGAAAAGAGGGATGAAGTTATACGATCCCTGAAAGGTTGAAAAGTTGAGAATGACCTTAAAGAAGGTGCTATAGAAATTTGATGGATAGAGATAGATGTTGGAACATATCTGGCTATAAGGGACACGTAAGCCCAACAATCCCGAGGAAAAATATGACTCAAGTAAGAAAGAGTCAGTTAGTAAACATGACGAGGTCAAACCTAAGTGGGACCAAAGTTGTAATAAACAATAGATGGAGGAAAGGTTGAAATAGGACGAAGGGGGGTTAAGATTAAAACCCGTGAAAATAAGTATGTAATGCTCGAAAGAACCCCGAGCTAAGGGTTTCAACGATTAAGAGAATAACTAGACACATGAATGATTGGTCATTTTTGAACTCCCAATCCTGAAGACTTGAGCAAGAACCCCAAGAGGAAGAATCTTGCCTTAAGTAGAGGGAGAAGTGAACCTAAAGACATGTCTTTGGAATAGTGGATAAGACTCGTCTAGTTATGATAAAGTCCGTGGGAAGAGTAAACAGTGGAAAGGAAAAGAAGTTCCTTAAGTGCGTGTTTAAAAGGGGCTAAGTGAAAGAACAAATGAAATGTTAGCATGTCAAGCAAAGCCCAAATATTGAGCAAAAAAAAAAGCAAACCCCAAGTAGACATCATGGGAAATTATTCTCGAGGCAAAGGATGTTAATCTAGTTTTGGGGACAAAACTCCTAAAAGGAGGAGAGTGTTGTAAACCTCGTCCTTTAAAGGTAAGAAAATCGAGGAAAGAACCGGTTCATCCGGGTGAGAAAATTGAGTTGTTAATAAGCTATAACCAATAAGAAAAGGGTAAAAAGGGAAATTTACAAATCCTGAGTGACCTAAAAAGTCATGGCAAAGGACTTTGGGATGAATTGGAAGAAAAAATTAGACCAGTTCAGGTGAATCGGACTTGAACCGGATTGAACCGGTTTGAACCAACTTTTAAATTCATTTTCTAGGTGATTTAAAGCATTCAAATTAGGGAATTGAAGCCACCATTGGAGAGAGAATAAATTTAGATGAATTTATAAATTTTTAATTTTGAAAAACTTAGTCGAATAGGGCATGAACCAGCCAGTTTAAGCATTGAATCTGGTTTGAACTGGTCCGGTTCGGAACAGTATCATCTTCTTCCTTCAGATGACAGCACTATTTACTCATCGAAAAAGTGAGCAGCATTGACGAAGGTAAAAACTCTCTATTCTAGGCATTTCAGGCCATGAATGATCACCATAATGGCACCAGTCGGATGGCTAGAGAGTCTTTGAGCTCCCTATATAAAGAGCTCCTCCTCATTCATCCTCGTAGCACCTAAAAACTCCATTCTCTCTCAACTGTTCCATTTTCTGGTGAAGCACAAACCAGAGCCGACTTGGGCATTTTTCTGAGCCAAAGAAGGTGAGGTCGAGTTCCTTAGACTTGGGGAGAAGTCAGCTACCCGACGGTGGTCACCATTCGATCCGAGGATCATCGAAGAAGCGCTGGCATAATCAAACAGTGAAGCAGCTCCAGTGGTCCAAAGTTTCCCTATTTTGGCCAAGCTAAAAATGGCTAAATTGAGCTCTCCTCAGGCCAAACCAAGCTCTCCCAACACTTCCATAACCTTCATATGACCGAATTAGAGCTGAAAGGTTAGCCAATTTGGCCCCCCTCTGTAAATTTCGATCAGCGTTAGAGAGAGAAACGACAAAACTTCACTGACCAAATTCTCTTTGAATTCAACATGAATTGTTGCAATTCTTGATCTTAGGAGAATCCTCAAGATGAGAGCTACTTGTCCCGATCGAAAGCTTGGACTGCCGCACCTCTAACGGTAAGCTTTCAAAGCTTTCTCTCTCTAAGTTTAGTTTTTTGACATGGCTCCGTTTGAGCTCAATTCAGACCCAAATGACGTGATTCAAAGCTCCATTGAATCATGTGGAAGTGTAGGAACTGATCCATACCTTCAATTGGACCAATTAACTCGATTGAATGGCCAATTTGATAAAATCAAATTCAACTAGTGTGTAAGGGGAAAATTTTGGGGAAATTTGGGAATTTTGTAAAATTGAGGGACCAATTGCAATTTCCCAAAATTGAGGTTTAATTGGTCATTGAAAGGATGTTGGAGGACAAATTGGTCAATTTTTGAAAATAATTGGGGTTAAATTTCCATTTTTGTAAAGTAGGGGCAAAATGGTAGTTTTTGAAAAGTTGGGGACCAAATTGAAAATTTGGGAAACTTGAACCCCTTAAGTGATTTTGGGTAAATTGAGGATCCAAAGTGAATTTTGGAAGTTACGAGACTCAATTTGGGGAAACGTTTGCATTAGGGACCTAAAGTCAAGGAAAATGAACTTTAGGGACCTAAGTGTAAATAATTGAAAGTTTTGAGTTTAGTCATTCATACGTGAGGAACAAGGGTTATTATGCCAAGTATTAATAGATAAGGTTGTCTAAATCGTGTAGGAGCACGAAGGACCAGAAAGCCAGCAAGAGAAGCTCACATCAACTTGGAAAATCAACCGAGGACGAAAATGTCACGGGTAATGGGTGAGTGGGCTATTGACATCATACCCAATTGAGATGATGAGCACATTGAAAATGATAAACCCCTACTATGTGAAATTTTAACATCACACCTGGTTGGATTGATGTGAGAACTACGCGGAAAAACTACTTACCAGTTGTAAGTTGATCATGCCCGAATGGAATGATTAACTTCCTGGAAGGAAGTAAAAAACCTGCTTACCGGTTGTAAGTGGAGATGCCATCACAACCGGTTGGTGTGAGGGACAAGTTGAAAAGTTATTTTGTCAGAAGTGTTCTCCCCAAACTGTGTGCCAATGCTTAAAACTTTTGGGAGACCTTATTGACGAGAGTTGGAATAGCTTAGATAGGCCAGAGGCCTCGGTTTTGGAACTTGGGGGCTAAAATGCCCAGTTTTGGAAAATCATGTACAGTAGGCCCAAGGCCAGTTGGCACGAGCAGGAACTCAGAAACAAACATGATGATAAATCATGAAAATTATTAATGAATAATTTATGTGATTTGGCCAGGGTACCAAGATAGGACCGACATACTCGATGGACTGGCGCAGTGCGACAGGAATAGGTCGACGGACCAGTCTAGACAAATAGTTGTAGGTTGAGTTGAAGGACGAGGCTGTTGGACTTGTGGCACCAAAGATAAATGGCTTTGTGGAAAACTTTTGTTTGTGTATGCACTTGAGGTTTGGGACCATCATTACACCCAAGAGGGGTAGTGATGCGTCATAGGGGCTAGTAGACGACATGGTGGAGATATTGGCAGTTTGTCATGCCTGTAGTCAGGAAAGCTCGACGTAGCTTCATGCACAAAAGACCGAGGTGGGGTCGGGATGAGGTCTTTGTCCTCATATGGACACGGAGTTGATTCCGGGTTTGAGAGTCAGATGTCACGAACATCACTCATTCCTAGGGTAGAAGTGGACGGGTTTCTATTTAGGTGGCCGGTAAAGTCAGTTCGACGCCACAAGTGGGTGTAGTGGACGGACGACCCTACGAATGTGTGATTCTCTTCCTGATGAAGGGCATGTGTTGATTGTTACATACACCTGATATGGAAATGAAGAAATAATTTTGAATAACTGGGAATGAAAGGAAAATAATATTTTTGAAAGAAATAAGGTGTTTGGCACACTGCAATTAAATATGTTTTCTATACTCTGTCCCAACACCCATTCACTAAGTTGTCGAACTCACCCCCTCCCTTTACCCTTTTTTAGGTAATCTAGGGAAAACCTACCTAAACACCTTCCGATAGCTGAACTTGCAAGATATGTTTGTAAGGATAATATATTCAATTTTGATAAATGTTATTACAGGAAAGGTAAAGGTAAAAAGGACGTCTTACTCCTCACGGTTTAGAGAAAGGGAAACCCTTAATAAATCGGGAGAGTGGCAGATTGTTCACGGGGATTCGACCAAACTGGGTCGGGGCATGACACCATTGGTCCTACACATCCCCGAGTATTCATATTAGTGAAATTTAGCACGAGGGATCTCACACTTGCACATATGAGCAATTTGGTCTTTAATTATGCCAAAATGGTGATTAAGTCCCTAGAGTTCATAAATTTACCTTTTAGTCCCTAGTGCCTCTTATCTCTTCAATTAAGTCCATAAGGTTTCCAATATTCCTTTTTGGTCCCTATTTTATTTTTATTTCCACTCATGTTCTCCAATTTCCTTTAATTGCAATTTGGCCCACAACTTTCCAAAAATTACCAAATTGCCCAAAATTTCCCAAAATTACCAAATTACCCCAAATTTCTTAAAAAGGCTCTTTATATAGGGAGCTCGACAACTGACAATGTCACACCCTGACCCAATTTGGTTGGGGTTTTGTGAACAACCTGCCTCCCTTCCTTGTACTAATAATCTGAGGAAGGTAAAGGCTTTAGAGTACCTATTTTCCAAAACAAAGTTTACAAAACATAAAGGTTACTTGATGGTGATACCATTGGCCTCTTCTCCAGCCTAGTCTCATCGTGGCAAGGTGTTTCTTCTGAAAAAGGTTAATGGGAAGGGTGAGTTTCTACAACTAAAGTGAGTGGGGGGTTGGGAAGCAAGCTTTCAAAATAATCAGTCTATCAAAAATGTTTTATGCTTTTATTTTATTATAATAAGTTCATATCTTTTTGAACATTTCCCCTTGCTCGGGAGATGCCTCAACAATCAATCACACGCCTTTTCTATCATAGAAAGGGATCACATATTCGTAGAACAGTGCTCGACCGTGCCACTTGTGAACCAGAGTGTGTTTACCATCCACCCTAATAGATGTGCACTGCCTCTATCTAGGGTTTGAGTAGACATCAATAGTCTAATGCTCAAACCCCGATCACTTCACCATGTTTGCTTAGTGGAACGAGACCTCATTTCCCCTATTGCCTTGGTCTCCATGTGCAGGAAGCTACTTGGCTTCACGACCTATTGAACAATAGAACTGCCCTTATGCACCCTTGGTCGTCTAACAGTACATGGGCTCCATCACTACCTCATGTTAGGTGTCCTGATGGCTCGAACGTCACAATGCATGCACAATCAACAGTATTTTTAAATTATAACCTTTATCTTTGGCCCTCTAGCACAATGGTCTGTCGACTAGGCTTCGGCCCACGTGTACTGGCCACATAGGTTCGACGACCTAGCTTCGGTAGAGTAGATGTTCGGCCCAACAAGCTCACACCTGAAAACTCCATTCTCTCTCAACTACTCCATTTTTTGGTGAAGCCCAAACCAGATCTCCAACATGGCCATTTTTCTGAGCCAAAGAAGGTGTGGTTGGGTTCTTTGGATTCAGGGAGAAATCAGCTACACGCCTATAGTCTCCATTTGCTCTGAGAGTTGCTAGAGAAGTGCCGGCGTGATCGATCAGTGAAGCAACTTCGGCGGACTGAAGCTGCCCTATTTTGGCCAACCTTAAATTGGTTAATTCAAGCTCTTCTCAGGCCAAACCAAGCCTTCCCAACATGTCCACAGTCCTTCTACAATTGAATTAAGCCAATTTCGCCCCCCTTTGTAAATTCTGATCAGTGCTAAAGAGGGAACCGGTAGAACTTCGATGACTAAATTCTCACTTAATTCATCATCAATTGATGCAATTCTTGATCCTATGAGTAACCTTAGGACAAGAGCCATCTGCCCAGATTGAAAGCTCGGACCACCGCACCCCCGACGGTAAGCTTTCAAAGCTTTCTCTCTCTCTTAGTCTAGGTTTATGGCAAAGATCCATTTGAGCTCATTCCAACATCAAATCTTGTGATTGAAAGTGCAATTGAATCGTACGAAGGTGTAGGAACTCCAATCTTACTTCAATTTCAAAAATTAAACTCATTTGATTGGCCAATTAGAGGAAATCAAATTTGGCTGAGTTAGAAGGCCAATTGGGCATGATAAAGATGTTGGAGGACCAATTGGGCAAATTTTGAATTTTTTGGGGCAAAAATTATCATTTTTGTAAAATATGGGCAAAATGTTAATTTTGGAAAAGTTGGAGGACCAAATTGGAAATTTGGGATACTTGAACCCGTTTTTATGGTTTTGAAAAAATTGAGGTTCTAAGGTGAATTTTAGATTTCTGGGACTCAATTTGGGGGAAAACTGACATTAGGTGTCACGCCCCAACCCGGTTTGGTTGGATCCCCGTGAACAACCCGCCATTCTTTCTTGGTTCAAGAGGAGTTTCCCCATTCTTTTAGTCGAGAGGAGCCAGGAGAAATTTCAACCTTGTTCCCTAGAAGACATATATCAAATAAAATGCAAGCTTAAAGAAAAATTAAGCATACTTAATAAAGGGTAAGGCTTGGTGTTACTTCTAGTCATTTTCTCTTTTCCTGAAAAGGGGTAGAAAAGAGGGGTGAGTTTCTACAATTGAGTGAATGGGTTTTTCAAAGGTCTACTTTTAACTTTTAAGAAAAACATTTATATGGTGTGTGCCAGACTCCTTTCTTTTAAAAAATTCCTTCATTTAAGCACGACATTCGCAACACACATCCTTTATCATGAAGATTACACACAATCACAGGTCAGCACGACTACTGAACCCACTAGTGGCTTCAGAGCAACTTTACCGGCCATTCGGATAGAAGCACTACAACTTCTACCTTGAGATCGTGTGGATGTATGCGACATCCAACCCTCAATCACAAAATCGATTCTTCATGTCCGAATGAGGATAGAGACCTAATCTTGTCCCCACCCTGGTCTCATGCGCTTGGTGCTACTCCAAATTTCGCACAGATACCTAGAACGACGATCTGCCCTTATACTCACCGGGTCGTCTAGGTCCCTTAGGACACATCACTACCCCTCATGGACGTCTTGATGATCTCGTACTCATAGTACATGCACAAACAAAGTTTTCTTAAATTTCTATGTAATATGTGGTGCCATTTGTCCCAACGGTCCTGACCTTCATGCCATTAATATGTAGCCGTTTGACTTGACTGGTCCGGAGATCGGTCATGTCGCACTACTAGTAGTTGACTAAGTATGTCAGACTTGCCTTGGTACCATGACTAAACAATTCACTTATTAAGGTTTAATGACACACACATATATATATATATATATATCATGTTCTTTTATGAGCTCCTGCTCGTGTCCATTAGCCTATGGCCCACTGTTCGAGTTTTTCAAAAACAGGGCATATTAGCCCTCAAGTTCCAAAACTGAGGCCCCCGGCCTATAAGAGCTGTTTGAGCTCTCGTCAAGAAGGTCTCCCAAATAGTTTATGCATTGGAACACAATCAGGGGAGAACACTTACGACAAAATAGGTTTTCACTGTCCATTATACCGATCGATATAAGGACATCTCCGTTCATAACCGATGAATGGGTTTTCAACTTCATTCGGGGAAGTCTTATCATACCAACTGGGTATGAACTACTTACAATCGGTAAGTAGTTTTATTTTCACATCAGTTTCTCAGTTGTGATGATTAAAATACCACTAAACAGTGGGTGTTTATATTGGGGTACTTATCATCTCCAACCGGGTATGATATATATTCCCACTCACTCGATATTGCAGTGAAATTCCACTTAGTTAGGTTCCGTCCTTAGTAAGCAAGATATCGACTGGCGTTCCTGATGCCTCATTCTCCTACACGAAAATGAACATGGTTGTTCATTATTCTTTGGCCTAATAGCCCTCATTCGTTCCAAATGAATGAGAAAACCCAACTTTACATATATTTTCAATTAGGTTCCTAAAGTTATTTTTCTTTAACTTTAAGTCCATATTGCCAGGTTTTTCACTAAATTTGAGTCCCAAAAATTTTAAAATTTACCTTGGGACCTCAAATTATTTAATTTCACACAAAGGGGTTTAATTTCCCAAATTTTCAATTTGGTCCCTCAATTTTTCCAAAATTACCATTTTGCCCCTCCTTAAGAAAAATGGTAAATTTTTGCCCCAAAAATTCTAAAATTTCTCAATTTGCCCTCTAATAATCTTATCATGACTAATTGACCCTCAATTTTAGAAAATTACATTTTGGTCCTTCGAATTTTTGAAAATCCCCAAATTTCCCCAATTTCCCCAATTTTCCCCCAATTTCAACTTTTCAACACTACCGAATTTGATTTCATCAAATTGACTGATCATACACCTCTAATTGTTGAAATTGGAGTCAAAATTGAGTTCCTAGATGTTCCTACGATTCTAAGGAGCTTTGAACTGCAGATTTTAACGCCGGAACAAGCTCAAACGGTGCTTCACTGAAAAATAGACTATAGAGAGAGAAAGTTTCGATTTTTTACCGGTGAGGGCGCGGCGGTCGAAGGTTTCTATCTGGGAAGGTAACTCTACTCCAGAGGTTCTTCCTAAGATTAAGAATGACAACAATTGATGTCGAATCGGATTAGAATTTCTTCATTGAAATTGGACCGATTCTCTCTCTAACAACGATCTGAAATTGTAAAGGGGAGCTGAATTGGCTTACCTTTCGGTTCTAATGCGGCCGTGGAAGGGCTGAGGAGGTGTCGGGAGAGCTTAGTTTGGCCTGAAGAGGGCTCAAATTGGCTGATTTCAACTCGGCCGAAATAGGGCAACTTCGGTCCACCAGAGCTGTTCACTATTTGATCACGCCGGCGCTTCTCCGACGACTGTTGGGATGAACGGATGCCACCACCGTGTAGCTGACTTCTGCCTAGTTCTAATGAACCTAACCTCGCCTTCTTTGGCTCAAAATTGACCCTATATCAGTGCTCTGGTTCGAGCTTCATCGAAAAACTAAGCAAGTGAGAGAGAGTGAGCTTTTTAGGTGTGGAGAGGACGAATGGAGAGGGGTTCTTTATATAGGGAGCTCGGGGACCCGTTGGTCATCCGTGTAGCACCATTATGATAGGAATTGAAGACCTAAAACGTATCAAACGGAAGCGTTTCTTCTTCGTCGACATTTCTTCAGTTTACCGACGAGTGAACAGTGCTGTCATCCTAAGGAAGAGGATGACACTGTTTCGAACCCGATCGGACAGGTATGAACCGAGTTCAAAGCTTAAACTGGTCGGTTCACCCCTGATTCGACCAATTTTTTCAAATCTAAAAATTTCTAAATTTATCTAAATTCATTTTCTATCCAATAGTGGCCTCAAATCTCAAATTAGAATTATTTAATCCACCTAAAAAAATATATTTAGGATACGGTTCAATAGTGGTTAAAACTGGTCCAAACCGGTTCGGATCCGGTTCACCTGAACCAGTTTGGTTTTCATCCCCAATTCCTTCACAAGTCCATTTCCATGTCTTTTGTGACTTCTTGGGTCACTTAGCATCCATAAAATTCTCAGTTTACCATCTCTTAATCGATTCTGTTTCATAAATAGGCTCGATTCTTAAACTAGTTTAATCCGGTTCAGGTTTGGTTCACCCGAACCGATCTATTTTTTCTCTCCCACATTGTTCTAAGGTTCCTTCCCAAGGATTATAAACCTCTTTTAATCTTAAGGGATCCATAAGCATTTTGCTTTACCCATTCTTTATCGGTTCCGGTTCAATGAATCAACTCGGTTCATAAACTAGTTCTATTCGGTTCATACCTGGTTCTATTGAACTGTTTCCGTCTTTCTTCCTCATTTTGCTTAGGGCTCTTTTGCCCAAGTTTATGAACCTTTTTGAGTCACATGGGAGTTATAAATTTTCAAATTTGCTTGTCCCCTAATAATCAGGTTTTTAGACCAATTCGGTTTAAAGATTCAATTTGACTGGTTCTTTCCCCGATTTTCTCATTACTAAAGGACAGGCTTTACATTAGGGACTTAAAGTTAAAGAAAAATAACTTTAGGGACCTAATTGAAAATAAATGAAAAGTTTGGTTTTCTCATTCATTCGGGATGAATGAAGGCTATTAGATCAAAGGATAATGAACAAGAATGTTCATATCGTGTTGAAACATGAAGTACCGGGAACTCTAGCTTAGAAAAGTATGCGCAAAGGATACAAGCCATTTAGTGGAAATTCATTACACGACTGAGTGAGTGAGATATTTAATATCATACCCAGTTGGGATGGTAAGCACCTTAGAGATGAAAACCCACTACTAAGTGATATGTTAACCATCACACATGAGAGGTGTGATGTGGAAATCAAGCAGAAAAACTACTTATCGGTTGTAAGTAGATCATACCCGGTTGGTTTGATGTAACTTTTAGGAAGGAAGTGGAAAATCGTTTATCGATTATAAGAAGAGATGTCCTCATACTCGATTGATGTGATGGACGACTGGAAAGTTTATTTTATTAGAAGTACTCTCCCATGACTGTGTGCTACTGCTTAAAATATTTGGGAGACCTTCTTGACGGAAGCTTAAATAGCTCAGTTAGGCTGAAGGCCTCAGTTTTGGAACTTGGGGGCTAATATGCCCGATTATGAAAATCTCAAACAGTGGGCCCTAGGATAGTTGACACGACCCGGAGCTCATAAACAAACATGATTCTAAGCCTTGAAAACTTAAGTGAATGAATTGTTAGGCCATGGTATCGAGATAGAACCGACATACTCGATGGACTCACGGTAGTGCGACATGGCAGGTCTTCGGACTAGTCAAGACAAATAGCTGCAGGTCGAGTTGAGGGTTGAGGCTGTTGGACTAGTGGCACCACATATTATATGGCTTATGTGGAAAAATTATTGGTTTGTGCATGCACTATATAAACCCCACACTTTTGAGTTAAGGAAAATCGGGAAAAAACCGGTCAAACCGAGTAAGAAAATCGAGCCAATTTACAAACCCGATAATTTGTGAACAAGCAATTTGGAAATTTACAACTTACGGATGATCCAAAGGGTTAATTAAACCTTGGAAACGAAACTTAAGATAAATTAGAAGAGAGAAACCAAATTGTTTCAGGTGAACGAGATTCCATAAGAACTTTGAAGTTAAGTGTGCTTGCCCAAGATAATATGTGAGAATGGGTGACCTCCTGGGAAGTATTATTTTCTTTGTAACCTGAAATTTCAGTAAAAAATTTTTAATACTGAAATTAAATTATTGGAATTAATACAAATAATTTAATACTGAAATTAAATTATTGGATTTAATACCAATAATTTATGGCAATATTAATACTAGTAATAAATATCTCCCATTTAAGACACGGTTTTACACTTATATAAGGAGGTCATCCCCATTCATTCTCCTCACACCTAAACACTTCTCTCTCTCTCTATTGCTACATTTCCCGGTGAAGCTTAAACTAGAGCTTCGACTTGAACATTTTTCTTAACCATGGAAGGAGAGGTCGGGCTCTTTAGAATTGGGGAGAAGACAACTATCTAATAGCAAACTCTAGTCAATCCGAGAATCACTGAAGAAGCGCCAGCATGATGCAATAGTGAAGCAGCTCCGGCGGACTGAAGCTGCCCTATTTCGGCCAAGCTGAAATAAGCCATTTCAAGCCCTCCTCATACCAAACCAAGCCCTCCCAACACTTCTCCAGCCCTCCCACGGCCGAATTAGGACTGAAATGTAAGCCAATTCGGCTCTTCTCTACAATTTTTGGTCGGTGCCAGAGAGAGAACTGACAGAATTTCAATGATGAAATTCTAACTCAATTTGACATTAATTGATGCGATTCTTGATTCAAGGATGAACCTCAGGATGAGAGCTATTTGCTCAAATTGAAAGCTCGGACCATTGTGCCCTCTCCGGTGAGTAATATAAGCTTTCTCTCTTTACAGTCCGTTTTCCAGCGAAACTCCGTTTGAACTCGTTTCGGCATCAAAACTTAGAATTCAAAGTGCTATTGAATCGTCTGAAGATGGAGGAACTCAATTTTAACTTCAATTTCAACAATTAGATGTGTTTGATCGGTCAATTTGATGAAATCAAATTCGGCTGTGCTAAGGAGTTGAAATTGGGGGAAAAATTGGGGAAAATATGAGATTTTCAAAATTGAAAGGACCAAAATGTAATTTTATGAAATTGAGGGTCAATTGGGCATGAAAATAATGTTGGAAGGAAGGGCAAAATGGTAATTAAGGAGGGTCAATTTTAGAATTTTTGTGGCAAAACTTACCATTTTTGTAAAGGAAGGGCAAAATGGTAATTTTGGAAAAATTGGGAGACCTAATTGAAAATTTGGGAAATTAAACCCCTTTTTGGTGAAATTGAATAAATTGAGGTCCCAAGATAAATTTTAAAAATTTCGGGACTCAATTTGAAGAAAAACCAACATTAGAGACTTAAAGTTATAGAGAAATAACTTTAGGGATCTAATTGCAAATAACTAAAAGTTTAGTTTTTCTCATTTATTGGAAATGAATGAAGGTTGTTATGCCGAGTAATAATGAACAAGAATGTTCATATTGTGTAGGAACACGAAATACCGGGAACGCCAGCATGGACGAGCTCGCTTGATCACAAAAAACCGGTCTAGTGAAATTCACTACGTTAACGGGTGAGTGGGTTTACTAACATCATAACCGGTTGGGATGATGAACACAACTTAAAAATTAAAAATCACTTACCGGTTGTAAGTGGGATTATATATCATACCCGGTTCGGGATTATAAGTACCTCAGTATAAAAACCCACTATTTAGTGGAATTTTAATCATCAGAACTTAGAGAATGTGATGTAAAAACCATGCAAAATAACTAATTACCAATTGTAAGTAGATCATTCCCAGTTGGTATGATGAGACTTCCTCGAAGGAAGTTGAAAACCCATTCATCGGTCATGAATGGAGATGTCCTTATACCGATTGGTATAATGGACAGTGAAAACCCATTTTGTCGGAAGTGTTCTCCCCTGACTGTGTGCCAATGCTTAAAAAATTTGGAAGACCTTCTTGATGGGAGCTCAAATAACTCTTATAGGCCAGGGGCCTCAATTTTTGAACTTGGGGGCTAAATGCCCGATTTTGAAAATCTCATACAATGGGCCCAAGGCTAGTTGGCACGAGTAGGAGTTCGTAAATGAATATGATATATGTGCCATAAAACATAATAAGTGAATTGTTTGGCCATGGTACCAAGATAGGACCGACATGCTCAGTCAACTAGCGGCAGTACGACATGACAGGTCAACGGACCGGTCAAGACAAACAACTACGGGTTAAGTTGAGAGTTGGGGCTGTTGGGACAAATGGCACCACATATTACATGGAAAATTAAGAAAACTCTGTTTGTGCATGCACTATGAGTACGGGATCATCAAGATGCCCATGAGGGGTAGTGATGTGTCCTAAGGGCCCTGGACAACCAAGTGAGTATAAAGGCAGATCGTCGTTCCAGGCGTCTGTGCGAAATTTGGAGTAGCACCAAGCGTAGGAGACTGGGGTGGGGATGGGATGAGGTCTCTGTCCTTATATGGATACGAAGAAGCGATTTCAAGATTGATGGTCGGATGTCGCGTACATCCACTCATTCCAAGGGTAGAAGTGGTCGTGCTTCTTTCCGGGTGGCCGGTAAAGTCGCTCCAAAGCCACTAGTGGGTTCAGTAGTCATACTAACCTGCAAATGTGTGTAACCTTCATGATGAAGGATGTGTGTTGGGTGCTGACATACCGTGGTAACTAAGAAATGATGGAAAAATCTGAATTTTTAAATAAAGGGATTTTTGAAAAAGAAAGGAGCCTGGCACATTCCATATAAATGTTTTTCTTAAAAGTTAAAAGTAGACCTTTGAAAACCCATTCACTAAGTAGTCATACTCACCCCCTCCCTTATATCCTTTTCAGGAAATCCCTGAAAGCCTACCCTTAAAGACCATCAACTAAGACGCATGTAAGATAGGTATGTAAATTTTAAAATTTCATGTAGTTTTGGTTATGTTATTCCAAGAAAAGGTGTAGGTTAAAGGATGCCTTACTCTTTATGGTTTACAATAAGGGGAAACCCTTTAATAAATCAGGAGAGTGGCGGGTTGATCACGGTGATCCGACAAAACTGGGTCGGGGCGTGACACACTGTGTTACGAGACCTTGAAGATATTCAAGAGGGGTAGTGATACGTCCTAGGGCTCTGGATGACTCGGTGGAGATAAGGACTGTTAGTCGTAACAGAACTCTTGAGAAGCTCGACGTAGCTTTATTGCGCATGAGACGGGGGTGGGAATGGGATGAGGTCTCTATCTTCATACGAACACAAAGTTTTGTTACAAGATTGAGGGTCGAATGTCGCATACATCCACTCATTCTCAGGGTAGAAGTGAACGTGCTTCTATCTAGGTGGTCGATAAAGTCGTTTTGACGCCACAAGTGGGTACAGTGGATGGGCTGGCCTGCGAATATGTGTTTCCTTCATGATGAAGTGCGTGTGTTGGTTGATAAACACACTGTTGAGATGAGAAATAGCTGAGGGACGACTGGCTGATTTTTCCTAGAGTCTAACATGAAAAGATGGTGGGACAACACCAGAAGCTTCTTCCCGACCCCACTTACCTAGGAAGAGTTTGAAGGGAGATACTCAGAAGAATACCTGGCTCCCCACCTCATCAATGAAAAGCAGGTGGAATTCTTCCAACTTCGCTAGGGAACTCACACGGTCTCGGAATATGAGACTAGGTTCAACGAGCTGCGTCCCTTCACCCCCGACCTAGCAGGACCAACCGACCTTTGTTAGAAGTTTATTGATGGTCTCAATATGGATATAAGAGACCGAATGGGGGTTTTGGGACTCCCCATTGACCTCGTCGCCATAGTGGGCATGGTCCATGAATGCGAGCGGTTAGTCCAGACAAGGTGCCGTCGGATGAAAATGGGGGGACGTAAAGATGACCTGGGATAGGGTAGCCAAGGAGGCCCGTGAGAACTGGGTTGACATGGAGGGAGGAACCCACCAAGATTCTCTCAAGGGGAGGAGGGCCATCGTGGCCACAAGGAAACATACACACTCTATCACGCCCCGACCCGGTTTGGTCGGATCCCCGTGATCAACCCGCCACTCTCCTAATTTATTAAAGGGTTTCCCCTTATTGTAAACCGTAAAGAGTAAGGTGTCCTTTAACCTGCACCTTTTCCTAAAATAGCATAATCAAAACTGCATGAAATTTAAAACTTTACATCACTGTCTTACAGGCATCTTTAGTTGACGGTCTTTAAAGGTAGGCTTTCTAGGATTTCCTGAAAGGGATATAAGGGAGGGAGGGAGTGAGTACGACTACTCAGTGAATGGGTTTTATTTTTTTCAAAGGTCTACTTTTAACCTTTAAGAAAAATGTTTATATGGAGTGTGTCAGACTCCTTTCTTTTCAAAAATCCCTTCATTTAAAAATTAGGGTTTTTCCATTAATTCTTAGTTACCGGTGTGTCATCACCCAACACACATCCTTCATCATGAAGGTTAAACATATTCACAAGTCAGTATCACTATTGAACCCGCTAGTGGCTATGAAGCGACTTTTCCTGCCACCCGGATAGAAATACGACCACTTCTACCCTGGGAATGAGTGGATGTACGCGACATCCGACCCACAATCCCGAAATCACTTCTTCGTGTCCGTATGAGAACAGAGACCTCATCGCGTCTCCACCCCGGTCTCATGCGATTGTTGTTACTCCAAATTTCACACAAACAGCTAGAATGACGAACTGCCCTTATAGCCACCAGGTCGTCTAGTGCCCTTAGGACGCATCACTACCCCTCATGGACGTCTTGATGATCCCATACTAATAGTGCATGCACAATAAAAGTTTTCTTAAATTTTCCATATAATATGTGGTGCCATTTGTCCCAACGGTCCCGACCTTCAATATGTGGTGCCCTGTTTGTCTCGACTAGTATAGAGACCTGTCATGTCGCACTGCTAATAGTTGACTGATTATGTTAGACTTGCCTTGGTACCATGACCAAAAGATTCACTTATTAAGTTTTAATGGCATATATATATCCATCATGTTCTTTTACGAGCTCCTGCTCGTGTCCATTGGCCTATGGCCCACTGTTCGAGTTTTTCAAAAACTGGCATTTTAGCCCTCAAGTTCCAAAACCGAGGCCCTCGACCTATAAGAGCTATTCGAGCTCCCGTCAATAAGGTCTCCCAAATAGTTTAAGCATTGGCATACAGTCAGGGTAGAACACTTTCGACAAAATAGGTTTTTACTATCCATTATACCAACCGGTATAAGGACATCTCCGTTCGTAACCGATGAATGGGTTTTCAACTTCGATCGAGGAAGTCTCATTATACCAACCTGATATGATCTACTTACAACCCGTAAGTAGTTTTTCCCCATAACTTTCACATCACTTTCTCTAAGTAGTGATGATTAAAAATACCACTAAGTTGTGAGTTTTTATTCCGAGGTACTTATCATCCCCAACCGGGTATGATACATAATCCCACTTACAACCGGTAAGTGGTTTTAAATTTTAAGTTGTGCTCATCATCCTAACTGGGTATGGTGTTAGTAAACCCACTGACAACTGGTAAGTAGTTTTTAACTTGAAGTTGTGCTCATTATCCCAACCGGGTATGACATTAGTAAACCCACTCACCCGTTAATGTCGTGAATTCCACTAGACTAGTTCTTTGTATTCATGCGAGCTTGTCCTTACTGGCGTTCCCGATACTTCATGTTCCTACACGATATGAACATCTCGGTTCATTATCCTTCGACCTAATCGCCTTCATTCATTCCAATTGAATGAAAAAGTCAAACTTCAATTTATTTGCAATTAGGTCCCTAAAGTTATTTCTCTTTAACTTTAAGTTCCTAATGCCGGTTTTTCCTCAAATTGAGTCCTGAAACTTCTAAAATTTATCATTGGACCTCAATTTATTTCATTTCACAAAAAGGGGATTAATTTCCCAAATTTCCAAATTTGGTCCTCCAACTTTTCCAAAATTACCATTTTGCCCTTCATTTACAAAAATGGTAAGTTTTGCCCCCAAAATTCCAAAATTTCTCAATTGTTCCTCCAACATTATTTTCATGCCCAATTGGCCCTCAATTTCATAAAATTTTATTTTGGTACTTCGAATTTCGAAAATCCCCAATTTTCCCCCAATTTCAACTCTTCAACACTATCGAATTTGATTTTATCAAATTGACAGATCAAACACTTCTAATTGTTGAAATTGAGTTCCTAAATGTTCATACAATTCTAAGGAATTTTGAATTGCAGATTTTAACGTCGGAACTAGCTCAAACGGTGCTTCACCGAAAAACAGGCTGTAGAGAGAGAAAGCTTTGATTTCTCACCGGTGAGGGCATGACAGTCCGAGCTTTTGATCTGGACAGATAGCTCTCATCTTGAGGTTCATCCTAGAATCAAGAATCACATCAATTGATGCCAAATTGAGTTAGAATTTCATCATTGAAATTCTGCCAGTTCTCTCTCTAGCACCGATTGAAAATTGTAGAGGGGAGCCGAATTGGCTTTCCTTTCAGTCCTAATTCGACCATGAAAGGGCTGAGGAAGTGTTAGGAAGGCTTGGTTTAGCCTGAGGAGGGCATGAAATGGCTGACTTCAACTCGGCCGAAATAGGGTAGCTACGGTCCGTCGGAGCTAATTCACTGTTTCATCACGCCGGCGTTTCGCCGTCAACCCTCGAACTGAACGGAGACTACAGACATGTAGCTGACTTCTCCTCGGTTCTAAAGAACCTGAACTCGCTTTGTTTGGCTTAGAAAAGATCCCATGTCGGAGCTCTGGTTCGAGCTTCGCCGGAAAATGGAGCAGTAGAGAGAGAGAGAGAAAGAAGTGTTCGGGTTTGAGGAGAATGAATGGAGACGACCTCTTTATATTGGTATAAAACAGTGTTTTAAATGGGAGAGATTTATTACTAGTATTAATATTGCCATAAATTATTGGTATAAATTACAATAATTTAATTTCAGTATTAAATTATTTGTATTAATTACAATAATTAAATATATATTAATTTATAGCTGTTTATGATAAGGTGTACGTTCGGTTCCTCTATTGATCAATAATTTTGATAGGAGGTCACCCATCCTCACACTACTCTCAGGCAAGTACGCTTAACTTCAAAGTTCTTATGGAATGTCGTTAAACTAAACCGATTTATTTTTTGTCTTCTAATTTGTCTTAAGTTTCTTTTCCAAGGTTTAATGAACCCTTTGGATCACATAGGAGTTGTAATTTCCTAAATTGCCCATTCACGACCGGTTCCCTTCTAGGTTTTCCTTAGCTCAAAAGGGCAGGGTTTACACACTCCCTTCAAAAAGAAGCCCCTATTGTCCCCGGTGCCCGAGGAACCATGAAGGAGCAAGTGCAACGTGCTACGGGTGCGGATATCCTAGACACTACATGAGGAGTTGCCCGAGAGCTTGGGAAAACGCCCCACAACCACCACCCAGGAACCCGAGGGCAAACAACGGGGAAAGGAAGTGCCCACAAGAGTTCCAGCTAGGGTCAGAACCTGACCGAGGAAGAAGCCCGAAAGAACCCCAACATAGTGGCTGGTACGTCGCAACCCTCCTCCTCATAAGTCGAGTCTATAGCCAGAGTCCTGTAGTCCCCTTTTTTGAATCAATAAAATGCATTTCTTGAAAATTTTCGTTAATTTCCACTCAGGCTTCGTCCATGTATCAGAAAGGCAAGATACATCCTCTTTAACTCAGGGGCAAAATGCTCTTTCACCAAGGAAACTCTAGTCCCAGAAATTTCAAAGGAAACCTTCCGTCTCTGGCCACCCCTCCACATCCTCATCCCGCTAGGCAAAACCATAGAAAGATACACATATGTTAAAGCCTGTGAAGTATAAGTAGGAAGAACAACCCTGGAAGCCGATCTGATTTCTTCCGCTACAAGAAGTAGAAATCATTTTAGGAATAGACTAGTTAAGCATACATCATGCCCACGTAGACCGTAGGAAAAAGAGGATAACCTTCCTTGGTCTAGGAAAAGAAGAAGCTATATTTGAAGGAGACAAAGTGTCACGCCCCGATCCGGTGTGGTTGGATCCCCGTGAGCAACCCGCCACTCTCCCAGCTTATTAAGGGTTTTTCCCCTTCTTTAAATCGTGAGGAGTAAGGCGTCCTTTAAACTTGTACCTTTCCTAGAATAATATTAATCAAAACTGCATGAAATTTTAAACTTTACATACTTGTCTTGCAGGTGTAATTAACTGGGGTCTTTGGTTAGGTTTTCCAGAGGTTACCTGAAAAGGGATATAAGGGAGGGGGTGAGTACAATGACTCGGTGAATGGGTTGTTAAAGTTTGACTTTTTAGGAAAAATGTTTGAATCGAAGTGTGTTAGACTCCTTATTTTCTTTTAAAACCATTCATCCTAAAAAATCTCGATTTTCATAGCCATTTCTCATTACCATGGTGTGTTTATCAACTAACACACACCCTTCTTCATGAAGGATAACACACATTCGCAGGCCAGCCTATCCACTGTACCCATTTGTGGCATCGGAGCGACTTTACAAGCCACTTAGATAGAAGCATGTCCACTTCTACCTTGAGAATGAGTGGATGTACATGGCATCCGACCCTCAATCCCGTAACAAAACTTCATGTCCGTATGAGGATAGAGACCTCATCCCGTCCCCACTCTGATCTCATGCGCAATGAAGCTACGGTGAGATTCTCAAGACTTCTGGTACGACTAACTACCCTTATCTCCACCAGGTCGTCCAGATCGCTAGGACGCATCACTACACCTCTTGGGCATCTTGAAGGTCCCGTAACACAGTTCATGTATAAATCAATAAATTTTCCACATATGCCATATAATCTGTGGTGCCACTAATCCAACGGCCCCGACCCTCAACTCGACCTATAGCTATTTGTCTTGACTAGTCCGAAGACCTATCATGTTGCATTGCCACCATTCCATTGAGTATGTTGGTCCTGTCTCGTTACCATGTCCAAACAATTCATTCACTTTAATTTTCATGGCTTAAAATCATGTTTATTACTCGTGCCAATTGGCCTAGGGCCCACTGTTCGAGATTTTCAAAATCGAGCATATTAGCCCCCAAGTTCAAAAACCGAGGCCTCTGGCCTAACTGAACTATTCGAGCTCTCATCAAGGTCTCCCAAAAATTTTAAGCAGTGGCACACAGTCAAGGGAGAGCACTTCTGCCAAAATAAACTTTTCATTTATCTATCATTCTAACTAGGTATGAAGACGTCTCCATTATAACTGATAAGCAGTTTTTTACTTCCTTATAGGAAGTTCATCATACCAACCGAGTATGATCTACTTACAACGGGTAAGTAGTTTTTCCACGACATTTCCACATCACTCTTACTAGGAGTGATAGTTAAAATACCACTTAGTAGTGGGCTTTCCTTTCCAAGGTGCTTATCATCCCAACCGGTTATGATATTAAATATTCCAATCACCTAATCGTGCAGTGAATTCCCTCTTACCCGGCTTGTTGTGTAAACCCTGCCCTTTTGAGTTAAGGATAACCAGGAAAAGAATCGATCAAACCTAGTAAGAAAACTGAACCAGTTCACGTACCGATCAATTGGGAATGGGAAATTTGGAAATTATCAACTCCCAGGTGATTAAAAGGGTTTATAAAACCTTAGAAAAGAACCTTAGGACAAATTGGAAGAGAAAAACTAGACCGGTTTAGATTATCGGGATCCAATTGGATTGAACCGGTTTATGATCCGAGTCGGTTCATGAACTGGAACCGATAGAGAAAGGGAAAACAAGGAAATTTAGGAATCCCTTGTGGCCTGAAGAGATTTATAAACCTTGGGAAGGAACTTTAAAACAAAATGGGAGAGAAAAACCAGATTGGTTCGGGCGAACCGGACCCGAACTAGATTAAGCCGATTTAAGAACTAAGTTGGTTCATGAACCGAGACCGATAGAGAGATGGTAAACTGGGAAATTTATGGACCCTAAGTGACCTAAGAAGTCACAAAATTCATGAAAATGGACTTGTGAAGGAATTGGAGGTGAAAACCAAACTGGTTTAGGTGAATCAGATCCAAACCGGTTTGGACCGGTTTGAACCACTATTGAACCAAATACTAAATTCATTTTTCTAGGTGGCTTAAATAATTCAAATTTGAGATTTGAGGGCACCATTGGATAGAAAATGAATTTAGATGAATTTAAAAATTTTTAGATTTGAAATACTCGGTTGAATGAGGGGTGAACCGACCGGTTTAAGCTTCGAAACCGGTTCGGAACAGTGTCGTCTTCTTCCTTCAGATGATGGCACTGTTCACTCGCCGAAAGTTTCCATTCAATACATTTCTAGTAATCAATGTCTATCATAAATGTGCCAAACGGACGACCGATGAGTCCCTGAGCTCCTTATATAAAGAGCCCCTCTCCATTCATCCTCTCCACACCTAAAAAGCTCACTCTCTCAATTGCTTAGTTTTTTGGTAAAGCTCAAACCAGAGCTCCAATAAGGGTCTTTTCTAAGGCATAGAAGGCGAGGTCAGGTTCTTTAAAATCAGGGAGAAGTCAGCTACACTTCTGTAGTCTATGTTTGCTCCGAGGGTCGCCGAAGAAGCGCCGGCGTGATGGAACAATGAAGTAGCTCCGGCGGACCGAAGCTACCCTATTTCACTGAGTTGAAATTGGCCATTTCGAGCCCTTCTCAACATAATCCAAGCCCTCAAAATACTTCCTCATCCCTCCAACGGTCGAATTAGGACTGAAAGGTAAGCCAATTTGGCTCCCCTTTGCAATTTCCGGCTGGTGCTAGAGAGAGAACCGACAGAACTTCGATGATGAAAATTTAACTCAATTTGGCATCAATTGATGCGATTCTTGATTCTAGGATGAACCTCAGGATGAGAGCAATCTGCCCTGATTGAAAGCTCGGATCGCCATGCCCTCACCGGTTAGTAATCGAAGCTTTCTCTCTCTATAGTTCATTTTTTAGCGAAGCTACGTTTGAGCTCGTCCCGTCGTTAAAACTTGCGATTCAAATTGCTAAAGAATCGTATGAACATGTAGAAACTCAATTTCAACTTCAATTTCAAAAATTGGAAGTGTTTGATCGGCCAATTTGATGAAATCAAATTCTATTGTGTTAAGAAGTTGGAATTGGGGGAAAATTGGGGATTTTCAAAAATTCGAAGGACCGAGATGCAATTTCCTGAAATTGAGGATCAATTAGGTATGATAAAAATGTTAGAAGGCCAATTGAGGAATTTTAGATTTTTTGGGGTGAAACTTACTATTTTTGTAAAGGAAGGGCATGATGGTATTTTTGGAAAAGTTGGGAGATCAAATTGGAAATTTAGGAAATTAAACCCCTTTTTATGAAATGAAATAAATTGTGGTCCTATGATAAATTTTAAAAGTTTTGGGACTCAATTTGAGGAAAAATCGGCATTAGGGATCTAAAGTTAAAGAGAAATAACTTTAGGGAACCAATTGTAAATAAATAAATGTTTAGTTTTCTCATTCATTTAGAATGAATGAAAGCTATTAGACCGAGTGATAATTTATTGAGATTTGCATATCGTGTAGGAACACGAGTTACCAGGAACAATAGCAAGAACAAGCTTGAGTGAATACAGAGAACCGGTCTAGTGGAATACACTACATTAACGGGTGAGTGAGTTTACTAACATACCTAGTTGGGATGATAAGCACAACTTAAAGTTAAAAACCACTTACTGGTTGTGAGTGAGATTTTGTATCATAGCCAGTTGAGGATGATAAGTACTTTGAAATGAAAACCCATTACCAAGTGTTATTTTAAACATCACAACTTTGAAGAGTGATGTGAAAATCATGCGGAAAAACTATTTACTTGTTGTAAGTAGATCATCCCCGATTGATATGATGAAACTTTCTGGAAGGAACTTGAAAACTCATTCATCGGTTATGAGCGGAGATGTCCTTATACATGGTCGGTATAATGGACAGTTGAAAATATATTTTTGATGGAAGTGCTCTCCCCTAACTATGTGCCAATGCTTAAACGATTTGGGAGACCTTCTTGACGGGAGCTCGAATGGCTCTTATAGGTAGGGGGCCTCAGTTTTGGAACATGGGGGCTATTATGCTCGATTTTGAAAATCTCGAACAATTTGGTCATAGGCTAGTGGGCACAAGCAAGAGCTCGTAAAAAAACATGAGATATGTGCCATAAAACTAAATAAATAAATTGTTTGGCCATGGTACCAAGATAGGACTGACATATTCAGTCAACTAGTGGCAGTGTGACATGACAGGTGTCCGAACCAGTCAAGACAAATAGCTACTGGTTGAATTGAGAGTTGGGGCCGTTAGACCATTGGCAGCACATATTATATGGCATGATAAAAAAATACTATTTGTGCATGCACTATGATTACAGGATCATCAAGACACCCATGAGGGGTAGTGATGCATCCTAAGGGCCCTGGACGACCCGGTGAGTATAAGGGCAGTTCGTCATACCAGGTGACCGTGCGAAATTTGGATAGCACCAAGCGCATGAGACTAGGGTGGGGACGGGATGAGGTCTTTGTACTCATACGGACACGAAGAATTGATTTTGAGATTGAGGGTCAGATGTCGCATACATCCAATCATTGTCAGGGTAGAATTGGACGTGCTTCTATCTAGGTGGCCGGTAAAGTCTCTCTGAAGCCACAAGTGGGTTCAGTTGACGGGCTAGCCTGCGAATGTGTGTTTAACCTTCATGATGAAGGATGTGTGTTGGGTGATGACACACCGTGATTAATTAGGAAATGGTGGTAAAAACCGATATTTTAAATCAAAGGATTTTTTTTTGAAAGAAAGGAGTCTGACACACTCTAATACAAATCTTTTTTATAAAATGAGTCGTACTCATCCCCTCCCTTATACCCCTTTCAATAAATTTTAGAAAGTCTACCCTTAAAGACCATCAACTAAGATGCATGTGAGATAGGTATGATAAATTTAAAATATTATGTAGTTTTGATTTATGTTATTCTAGAAAGGGTGCAGGTTTAAAGGACGTCTTACTCTTTACGGTTTATATTAAGGAGAAACCCTTTAATAAACTGGGAGAGTGGCGGGTTGATCATGGGGATCTGACCAAACTGGGTTAGGGCGTGACAACTTTAGTGGTATCAGAGCCTGTTTCCTCGAATATATAATTAATACTAGAAAATATAGTAACTAATAGGATTTATCCTAAAATTTTTAGATGGCTCCTAGGAGAGGAACCAAGAAAACTACGAATGACTCTACTCAACACCCTATCTTCGTAGAAAGACAACTCTAGAAGCTTTCCAAATGTCTGAAGCATGGCAGGAATCTCAAAAGACCAAATGGGGAAGTATACCGAAGAATGGTGCTAGGACCTATTGAGGACACAACTCTAAGTATAAAGGAAGCCAAGAGTGAAGCCATAAACACTAGCAAATGGGCATATAACATTACCTAGGAGGACACTTATCAAGAATCCTGTAGCTCCCTAGTTATTTGGTGATCATTTTCTGTAATAGAGCCAAAAAACCCAATATACTATACTACTCTATTAATAAAGTACTCCAAATTCCTAAAAATCCTGTCCCTTAAAAGATGTGATCTTCAAGGAAGATGGCCCCAAAGAAAGTCACCAAGTAAGCCTGTTCTACCATAAAAAAAACTAAGGAGAATCCCATCCAAGTTAAGGAAATTGAGAAACCTAGAAGGACTCTTAGAGTAATCAATTGACAAAGAAGACACTAAAAGAAACTCTCAAGGTATCCAAGGATAAAGGAAGGAGATTATTATGCAAAGAAGGCATGATAGGAAAACTGTCATGGTAAGGAGTGTAGGAGAATTTTGGGGTAACTAAACAAGGAACAACCTATTATAAAGTACAAAGGAAATAAGACATGAAATGAACGACTATCCGACACCACTAGGATTTAGAACAATACTTTCCAAGAATAAACACCCCACCACTATATGAAATCTGAAAGGATACTGTCTCAAGTAACATGACTCTTGCTTGAAATTTCAACCACAGACAGGAGGAAACTTTTCGAGATCACAACGATATGGCAGGAAAGAAAAAGGGCTGAAGGTAGGACCTCAATAAAACTATAAATAGAACAAAAAGTAGCTGAAGAGAACTCTCCGTTAAAGAAGAAATTTCCAATAATTTAGGAGAAAAGGAGGGAGTGCATCCACCAGAGAAGACAAGCCGAGCGTTTGACGACAAATGAGATGTCTTGGGTTTTCAAGTACCACTTCCTTTAGAAAAAGTAGAGAAGTCAAATTGGAGATTTGGAGCAACATAGCAGAAGTAAGAAAATTGTGACAACAAAATAGTCAAAGAAAATAAATGATAGCCTAAGGAAGACTGGGAGGTAGAAAGGACTACACCCAAAAAGGGTCAGTGAGATGGACGTTAAGGACATGAGTACTCGAGAAACAATTGCCTTAAGAAAATTAGACCAAAGGAATGGTGGAGGTGAGGTAGTTAACGAACTAATACACGGGAAATCCATAATTTGAACTCCAACAAAGAAGAGAGGGGCAGAAAGGCTAAATACTTGGGAAAAGAAGGATGAAAGAAATCCTTAAAAGGACCAAAGGCCAAATTAACAACTAAACTCAAGCCAAGAAAAGAATAGGCAAGTCTGTCACATAATTGTCAAGAAATCTTGAAATAAGGAAGATTTGAATGTTTTATAAAGAAATACACCATGAAAGTAAACTTTGGAGGGATGCATACGACTACCCTTGAAGAAATTATTGATGGGCGGATGGACATAATGTGGAGTGCAAAGAACCAACCCTTAATGGGGAAATGTTTCAAAGGAAGGAAGTATTGTGATGGCCCAATGTGACCTGCTTGGAGAGATCAGGAGAACCAAACAATAATTCTAGAAGAACTAAGTAGAAGGAAAAGTAAGGAAAACGGAGGAAGAAACCTTCAAGAAATGGTAAGAAGGTTGAGCATGTAGCTCCTAGAACGAAAGTCTCTACCTTGAAGGACATATTGGAGAATGAAATCGTAAAAAGGGAACTCCCAAAACAAGCAATAGAGTGAAAAAGGGTCAAACAAGAATAATAAACTATGAAATGACTACGAACAAGTAAGAGTGGATTAATGCTAAAAAAAATCCTTGAGTAAAGGATGTGATTGGGAATGAGGGTGGACCTAAGAAAAGTTGAATCACATCATGTTAGTAAAACATCTGGAAATCAAATAATTGCAACCGAAAAGACTCAATAAGGAAGTTGAAAAATGATGAGTGGGTAAGGAGAAACGACACAGCTTTATATGTTGATGTGGACAACGACTAAGGTAGTCGAGGAATACTACCAAAAGAAAAGAGGGATGAAGTTATATAATCCTTGAGAGGGTGGGAAGTTAGGAATAATCCTAAAGAAGGTGTTCTGGAAATCTAAGGGACATAGAGACAAGATCTAGAAAACATCATGCTGTAAAGGGCAGGTAAACCCAATAGTCCCGAGGAAAACATGACTCAAAATTAGGAAGAGTCAGTTAGTAAAAATGACAATGTCAAACCTAAAATTTGGACTGAATTGTAATGAGCAACATATAACGGAGGACGATAAGGTGATGACGAGGAAATCCCTGAAAACGGGTATGTAACTCTCTAAAGGACGTCGAGCTAAGGGTTGCAACGACCAAGAGGTTAACTAGACACAGGAATGATTTGGTATCTTGGAACTCCCAATTTTGAGTAAGGGACCTCAAAGGGAAAAATGTTGCTTTAAGCAAAGAGAGATGTAAATCTAAGGATATACCCTTAAGTAAGGTATATCTAGTTATGATAAACTCCATGAAGGGAGTAAATGATATAAAGGAAAATAAATTCCTTAGGTAAAGGATGTAAAAAGGGCTAGTTGGAAGAACAATAGAAGAGTTTGCATGTTAAGCAAACACCAAATAGATATCAAAGGAAATGATGGTAAATCGAGAAATTTGTGGACCCTAAGTGACCTAAGAAGTCACAAAAGTCATGGAAATGGACTTGTGAAGGAATTGGAGGAGAAAACCAAACCGATTTGGACCGGTTTGAACCACTATTGAACAAGATCCTAAATTTATTTTTCTAGGTGGCTTAAATAATTCAAATTTGAGATTTGAGGTCACCATTAGATAGAAAATGAATTTAGAAATTTTTAGATTTGAAAAAATCGGTCGAATGAGGGGTGAACTGGCCAATTTAAGATTCAAACCCGGTTTAGACCGGTCTAGTCCGGTTTGGAACAGTGTCATCTTCTTCCTTCAGATGACAACATTGTTCACTCACCGAAAAATCGAAATAGTACCGACGAAGAAAAAATGTCTCCATGCAATACATTTCCAGCCATCAATGTCTATCCTAAAGGTGCCAAACGGACGGCCGATGAGTCTCCGAGCTCCCAATATAAAGAGCCCCTCTCCATTCATCCTCTCTACACTTGAAAAGCTCACTCTCTCGTAGTTGCTTAGTTTTCCGGTGAAGCTCGAACCAGAGCTCCGTATAGGGTCTTTTCTGAGCCAAAGAAGGTGAGGTCGGGTTCTTTACAACTAGGATGAAGTCAGCTACATGTTGAAGTCTCCGTTTGCTTCCGAGGGTCACCGGAGAAGCATTGACGTGATGGAATAGTGAAGCAACTCCGACAGACCGAATCTGCCCTATTTCGGCTGAGTTGAAATCAACCATTTCGAGCCCTCCTCAAGCCAAACCATGCCCTCTAAACACTTCCTCAGCCCTCCCACGGCCGAATTAGGAATGAAAGGTAAGCCAATTCGGCTCTACTCTACAATTTCTAGCTGGTGCTAGAGAGATAACCGACAGAATTTCGATGATTAAATTTTAACAAAATTCGGCATCAATTGATGCGATTATTGATTCTATGATTAACCTCAGGACGAGAGCTATCTACCCAATTTGAAAGCTCGGACCACCGTGCCCTCACTGGTGAGTAATCGAAGCTTTCTCTCTCTACAGTTCATTTTTTGGCGAAGCTCCATTTGAGCTCGTCCCGACGTTAAAACTTGCGATTCAAATTGCTAAAGAATCGTATGAACATGTAGAAACTCAATTTCAACTTCAATTTGGAATGAATGAAGGCTAATTGTAAATAAATGGAAGTTTGACTTTCTCATTCATTTGGAATGAATGAAGGCTATTAGGCCAAAGGATAATTAACCGAGATGTTCTTATCGTGTAGGAACACGAAGTACCGGGAACGCCAGCAAGGACAAGCTCGCGCGAATACAAAGAACTGGTCTAGTGGAATTCACGGCATTAACAGGTGAGTGGGTTTACTAACATCATACCCGGTTGGGATGATGAGCACAACTTAACATTAAAAATCACTTACATGTTGTGAGTGGAATTATATATCATACCTAGTTGGGAATGATAAGTGCCTCGGTATAAAAACCCACTGTTTAGTGAACTTTTAATCATCAAAACTTAGAGAATGTGATGTGAAAACCATGCGAAAAAACTACTTACCGATTGTAAGTAGATCATACCCGGTTGGTATGATGAGACTTTCTCGAAGGAAGTTGAAAACCCATTCATCGATCATGAACGGAGATGTCCTTATACCGGTTGGTATAATGGAGAGTGAAAACCCATTTTGTCGGAAGTGTTCTCTCCTGATTGTGTGCCAATGCTTAAAAAATTTGGGAGACCTTCTTGATGGGAGCTCGAATAACTCTTATAGGCCGGAGGCCTCAGTTTTTGAACTTGGGGGCTAAATGCCCGATTTTGAAAATCTCATACAGTGGGCCCAAGGCCAATTGACACGAGTAGGAGCTCGTAAACGAATATGATATATGTGCCATAAAACTTAATAAGTGAATTGTTTGGCCATGGTACCAAGATAGGACTGACATGCTCAGTCAACTAGCGGCAGTACGACATGATAAGTCAACGGACCGGTCAAGACAAACAACTGCGGGTTGAGTTGAGAGTCAAGGCCGTTGGGACAAATGGCACCACATATTACATGGAAAATTAAGAAAACTCTGTTTGTGCATGCACTATGAGTACGTGATCATCAAGACGCCCATGGGGGGTAGTGATGTGTCCTAAGGGCCCTCGACAACCAAGTGAGTAAAAAGTGAATTCCACTAGGTCCTCCAATATCTTTATCATGCCCAATTGGCCATCAATTTTATGAAATTGCACTTTAGTCCCTCAAATTTTCAAAATCCCCAAATTTCCCCAAAAGTTTCCCCCAATTTCAACTTTCTAACTCAGCCAAATTTGATTTCATCAAATTGACCAATCAAATGAGTTTAATTGTTGAAATTGAAGTTAGATTGGAGTTCCTACACCTTCATACGATTCAATTGCACTTTGAATTGCACAATTTGATGCCAGAATGAGCTCAAATGGAGTTTCGTCGAAAAACTAGACTTAGAGAGAGAAAGCTTCGAAAGCTTACCGTTGGGGGCACGACAGTCTAAGCTCTCATTGTGGGCAGATAGATATTATCTTGAGGTTCCTTCTATGATCAAGAATTGCATCAATTAATACATAATTGAGTGAGAATTTAGTCATCGAAGTTCTACCGGTTCTCTCTTGAACCAATCGAAATTTATAGAGGGGAGACAAATTGGCTTACCTTTTAGCTCTAATTCAGCTCTAGGAGGACTGTGGAGGTGTGGGAAGGCTTGTTTTAGCCTGAGAAGGGCTCAAATTAACTGATTTTAGCTTGTTCAAAATAGGGTAGCTTCAGTCCGCCGGAGCTGCTTCACTGTTTGATCACGCTGGTGCTTCTCTGACGACCCTTGGAGCAAATGGAGACTACAAGCATGTAGCTGAATTCTCCCTGAATCCAAAGAACATGACCACATCTTCTTTGGTTTAGAAAAGACTCTATATCGGAGCTCTAGTTCGAGCTTCATTGGAAATTGGAGCAGTTGAGAGATAATGGAGTTTTCAGGTGTGGAAAGGATGAATGAGGAGGGGTCTTTATATAGGAAGCTCAATGACTTCTTGGTCATCCGATTGGCACCTTAATGACAGTCATTCATTGCCTAAAACTCCCTGGTCGGAGACTTTTCAGCTTCATCGATGCTGCTCTATTTTCCAACGAGTTAACAGTGTTGTCATTTGAAGGAAGAAGACGACACTGTTCCGAACTGGAACGGACTGGTCCGAATCGGGTTCAAAGCTTAAACCAGTCGGTTTAGGCCCAATTCGAATGAGTTTTTCAAAATTAAAAATTTCTAAATTTATTCTCTATCCAATGGTATCCTCAAATCCAAAATTTGAGTTTTTTAAGCCACCTAGAAAAATGAATTTAGCATCAAGTTCAATAGTAGTTCAAACCATTCTAAACCGGTTCAATCAAGTTTAGATCCAGTTCACCTGAACCAGTTTGGTTTTCATCTCCAATTCATCCTAAAGTCCTTTTTCCAATGTTTTATGAACCCTTTGGGTCACTCGGGACTTGTAAATTTCCACAAATTGTCTGTTCTTTGATGATCGGGTTTGTGAATCGGTTTGGTTTTTCTCACTTGGTTTGACTTGTTCTTTTCTCAGTTTCCTTAACTTTAAAAAGGGCGGGGTTTACATTGAGGAAGGGCCAGAATACATCTAGTGTCCTGTATGGAACCTTAGGACTTGCTACAAAAAGGATGTAAGGTATTCCTTGCATAGATCACTTGCAAGTACACACTGAAGAAGGGTCTAACAGAGATTCTAGTGGTCAACCGTTATCCAGAAACCGATGTCAAATTCTCAAAGTGCAAGTTCTAGCTTCAAGAAGTGGTCTTCCTAGGGCATATAGTGTTTAAAGAAGGAGTAAAGGTGGATTCAACCAAAATAGAGACCGAATCAAACTAGAAAGCCCCAACTAACCCAACAGAAATCCGTAGCTTCCTCGGCCTCGCCGGATCCTATTGGAAATTTGGGGAGGATTTCTCCAGAAGAGCAACTCCCTTAATCGCCTCACGAGGAAAGGAGTGGACTACAAGTGGGATGCCATGTGTGATGAGTCCTTCCAAGAGCTCAAAACTTGACTCACGATAGCTCTGGTATTGGCCTTACCCGACACGGCTACTGGGGAATACATGGTGTATAGCGATGCATCCGGACAAGGACTAGGATGTGTTCTTATACAACAAGGAAAGGTTATCGCCTATTCCTCATGATAGCTGAAGCCCCATGAGAAGAATTACCCCACCCACGACCTCGAACTGGCCACAATAGTGTTCGCCCTCAAAATATGGTACCACTATTTGTTTGGAGTAAAGTGTCGTATCTATACTGATCATAAGAGCTTGAAATACTTTCTAACCCAGAAGGAGCTCAACCTGTGACAAAGAAGGTGGCTAGAGCTAGTGAAGGACTACAATCTGACCATTGAGTACCACCCTGATAAGGCCAACGTGGTGGCAGATGCACTCAGCCGCAAGTGCCACACAGGAGTGACCTTCATTAATGCCAGCTATCTGCCCTTACTAAGCTAGCTGCGAAATTTAAGGGTGGACCTCCGCGTGGACAAGGGCCAAGGTAACCTAGTAGCCACCCTAGTAGTACGACCTGATCTAATGGGCCAAATATAGGCTTTACAAAAAGAAGACGAGGAACCCCATCCCCATTGGGAGCTAAAGGAGAACAACTCAGCGGAAGACATCGCAGTCAGGAGCATTGGGGTAATGACCTTCCAAGGGAGGGTTTGGGTACCAAATAACCAGGAATTAAAGAGGGGAATACTGGAAGAAGCCCACGACTCGATGTATGCTACGCATCTGGGCAGTATCAAAATGTATCACACCCTAAAACAAGGATATTGGTGGAAGGGAATGAAGAGGGAAATTACAGAGTACGTGGCTAGATGCCCTTAAGGTTGAACATCATGTCAGCAAATTAAGGCCGAACATCATAAACCCTTTGGGCTACTGCAGCCTCTCCTGATCCCAGAATGGAAATGGGAGCACATCACCATGGATTTCGTGACCGGACTACCGACAACAAGAAGGGGTCGGGATGCCATACGTAAACTCCACCCTTTTGTGTCATGCCCCAACCCGGTTTGGTTGGATCCCCATGAACAACCCGCCGCTCTTTCTCGATTTTAGAGGAGTTTCCTCCTTTAACTTGAGAGGAGCCATGCGGAATTTCAACCTTGATCCCTGGAAGATATATATCAATTAGAATGCAAGTTTAAGAAAAATTAAGCATACATGATAAATGGTAAGGCTCGGTGTTACTCCTAGTCATTTTCTCTTTTTCCTGAACAGGCATAGAAAAGAGGGGTCAGTTTCTACAAATTAGTGAATGTTCTCAAAAGTCTACTTTTAACTTTTAGGAAAAAAAACTTGTATTGGAGTGTGCCAGACTCCTTTCTTTTAAAAAATCCCTTCATTTAAAATTTCACGTTTTTTATCATTTTTTATTAATCATAGTGTGTCATCACCCAACACACATCCTTCATCATGAAGGTTAAACACACATTAGTAGGCCAACATGACCACTGAACTCACTTGTGGCTTTAGAGCAACTTTACCGGCCACCTAGAAAGAAGCACGTCCACTTCTACCCTGAGAATGAGTGGATGTACGTGACATCTGACCCTCAATCCCAAAATCAATTCTCCGTATGAGGACAACGACCTCATCCCATCCCCAACTCGGTCTCATGCGCTTGGTGCTACTCCAAATTTCGCACAGTCAGCTGGAACGACGAACAACCCTTATACTCACTAGGTCGTCCAGGACCCTTCGGACACATCACTACCCCTCATGGGCGTCTTGATGATCCCGTACTCATAGTGCATCCACAAACAATGTTTTCTTATCATGACGTGTAATATGTGGTGCCATTAGTCTAACAGTCCCAACCTTCAACACAACCTGTAGCTGTTTGTCTTGATTGGTCCGAAGACCGGTCATGTTGCACTGTTGCTAGTTGACTGAGAATGTCGGACCAGCCTTGCTACCATGACCATACAATTTACTTAATAAAGTTTTATGTCATATACATTATGTTTGTTTATGAGCTCCTGCTTGTGTCCATTGGCCTATGGCCAACTGTTCGAGATTTTTTTTTCAAAATCGGGCATATTAGCCCCCAAATTCCAAAACCGAGGCCCTCGACCTATAAGAGCTATTCGAGCTCCCGTCGAGAAGGTCTCCTAAATTGTTTAAGCGTTGGCACACAGTCAGGGGAGAACACTTCTGACAAAAATAAGTTTTCACTGTCCATTATACCGGCCTGGTATAAGGACATCTCTATTCATAACCGATGAATGGGTTTTCAACTTCCTTCGAGGAAGTTTCATCATACCAACCGGGTATGATCTACTTACAACCGGTAAGTAGTTTGTCCATATGATCTACTTCCTTCTAAGTGGTGATGATTAAAATACCACTTAATAGTAGATTTTCATTCCGAAACACTTATCATGCCCAACCGGGTACGATATAAAATCTCACTCACCCGATCGTGCAGTGAAATTCCACTTAGTCAGGTTCCATCTCTAGCAGCTGTACCTCGACTAGCATTCCCGATGTCTCATTCTCCTACACGAAATGAACATAGTTGTTCATTATTCTTTGGCCAAATAGCCTTCATTCGTTCCAAATGAATGAGAAAACCCAACTGTGTATATATATATATATATATATTTACAATTAGGTACCTAAAGTTATTTTTCTTTAACTTTAAGTCTCTATTGTCGAGTTTTTCCTCAAATTGAGTCCTGAAACTTTTAAATTTTATTTTAGGACCTCAATTTATTAAATTTCACAAAAAAGTGTTTAATTACCCAAATATCCAATTTGGTCCCTCAATTTTTCCAAAATTACCATTTTGCCCCAAAAATTATAAAATTTCTCAATTGGCACTCTAATATTCTTATCATGACCAACTGACCTCAATTTTAGAAAATTTCATTTTGGTCCCTCGAATTTTCAAAAATACCCAAATTTCCGCCAATTTAAACTCTTTAACACAATCGGATTTTATTTCATCAAATTGACTGATCAAACACCTCTAATTGTCAAAATTGAAGTTGAAATTGAGTTTTTACATGTTCATGTGATTCTACAAAACTTTGAATCACATGTTTTAACGTTGGAATGAGCTCAAACGGAGCTTTGCTAGAAAACAGACTGTAGAGAGAGAAAGCTTCGATTTCTCACCGGTGAGGGTGCGACGGTTTGAGCTTTTTATATGGGCAGGTAGCTCTCTTCTAGAGGTTCTTCCTAGGATTAAGAATTACCTCAATTGATATCAAATTGGATTAGAATTTCATAATTGAAATTCGACCGACTCTCTCTCTAACACCAATCGAAAATTGTAAAGGGGAGCCGAATTGGTTACCTTTCAGTCCTAATTAGGCCGTGGAAGGCTGAGGTGGTGTCAGGAGAGCTTGGTTTGGCCTAAGGAGGCTCATATTGGCTTATTTCAACTCGGCCGAAATAGGGCAGCTTAGGTCCGTCGATGCTGCTTCATTTTTCGATCACACCGATGCTTCTCTGGCGACTCTCCGAACGAACGGATGTCACCATCGTGTAGCTGACTTCTCCCCAGTTCTAATGAACCTGACCTCATCTTCTTTGGCTTAGAATAGACCCTATATCAGAGCTCTGATTCGAGCTTTTCAGGTGTAGAGAGAACGAATGGAGAGAGGCTCTTTATATAGGGATCTTGGGGACCCGTTGGCCATCCGTTTGGCACTGTTATGATAGGCATTGAAGACCTGAAATGTACCGAATGGAAGTGTTTCTTCTTCGTCGGCACTGCTTTGATTTTCAAGTGAGTGAACAGTGTTGTCATCTTGAGGAAGAAGATGACATTGTTCTAAATCGGGTTCAAAGCTTAAACCGGCCGGTTCACCCCTCATTCGACCAAGTTTTTCAAATTTAAAAATTTCTAAATTCATCTAAATTCATTTTGTATCCAATGGTGGTCTCAAATCTCAAATTTGAAAATTTTAAGCCACCTAGAAAAATGGATTTAGCATTCGGTTCAATAGTGATTCAAACTGGTCCAAACTAGTTCAATCCGTTTCACCTGAACTGGTTTGGTTTTCATCTCCAATTCATTCTCTAGCCATTTTCATGACTTTTATGACTTCTTAGGTCACTTAGGATCCATAAAATTCTTGGTTTACCACCTCTTAATCGATTTCGGTTCACAAACTGGCTCGGTTCTTAAACCGGTTTGGGCTCGATTCACCCGAATCGACTTGGTTTTTCTCTCCCACTTTGTCCTAAGGTTCTTTCCCAAGGTTTATAATCTTTTTGAATCACAAAGGATTCATAAACTTCTCGACTTACCCATTCTCTGTCGGTTCCGGTTCATGAATCAACATGGTTCATAAATCAGTTCTATCCGATTCTGACCCGGTTCTCTTGAATCGCTTTCGTTTTTCTTCCTCATTTCGTCCCATGGTTCTTTTCCAAGTTTTTTGAACCATTTAGAGTCACATGGAAGTTGTAAATTGTCAATTTGCTCCATTTCCAAATAATCGAGCTTGTAGACAATCTCGATTTAAAATTCAAAACTGACCAGTTCTTTCCTCGATTTTCTCCTTGTCAAAGGACGTCGTTTACAACTCTCCCCTCCTTTTAAGTGTTTTGTCCCCAAAACAGTTTACACGTTAAATAATTCAGGGTAACTATCCCTTATCATAGACTCGATTTCCCATGTCTCTTCCTGCACGGGTCCATTCTGCCACAACACCTTGACCATAGGAATTTTCTTATTACTCAAATTCTTGTCTCTCCGGTCGATGATTCGTACCAGCTCTGTCTGGTAAGTTAGGTTCTCTTCTAGTTTCATTGGAGGTTGGTCCAGTACGTGATTAGGATCAAGCTGATATTTCTGAAGCACTGAAATGTGGAATACATCATGTATTCTCTACAGATCAGGAGGCAGTTCTAATTTATAAGCTACCCATCCTATCCTTTAAATAATGGGATATTGACTGATATATCTTGGTTTTAGCTTTCCTCTTTGGTAAAACCTAAGTATTCCTCTCCATGGAGATACTTGGAGGAATACATGATCTCCCACTTCGAATTCCAGATCTTTCTTTCGATTGTCCGCGTAACTCTTTTGCCTATCCTGTGTAGTCTTAAGAGAACTTATTAATTTATTTTCTTTGTGGCATCCTCTATTATTTCTATCCTTTCTAACTTCCTCTCCCCCACTTCTTCCCAAAATAAAGGGGTACGACAAGGTCATCCATAAAAGGGCTTCATAGGGAGCTTTTTGAATACTGGTCTGATAACTGTTATTGTAAGAACTTTCCAATATACACAATTATTCCTCCCAACTTTTATTCATGGTGAGTATGCATGTTGTCACGCCTTGACCTGGTTTGGTCAGATCCCCGCGATCAACCCGCCACTCTCCTGATTTATTAAAGGGTTTCCCCTTATTGTAAACCATAAAGAGTAAGGTGTACTTTAACCTGCACATTTTCCTGTAATAACATAAATCAAAACTATATAATAATTTATATTTATCATACATGTCTAATAGGCATCTTAGTTGATGGTCTTTAAGGGTAGGCTTTCTAAAATCTCGTGAAAAGGAATATAAGGGAGGGGGTGAGTACGATTACTCAGTGAATGGGTTTTCAAAACTTTTTATCTTTAGGAAAAAGATAAATTTTGGAGTGTGCCAGACTCCTTTCTTTCAAAACCATTTCATTTGAAATCTCAACTTTTATCACCATTTCCTTATTTAATCACGATGTGTCATCACACAACACACTTCCTTCAACATGAAGGTTAAACATAAATTTACAGGTCAGTACATCCACTAAACCCACTTGTGGCTTCGAAGCGACTTTACTGGCCACCTAGATAGAAGTACGTCCACTTCTACCCTGAGAATGAGTGGATGTTCGCGACATCCAACCCTTAATCCCGAAATAAATTCTTTGTTTCTGTATGAGGATAGAGACCTCATCCTGTCCCCACCCCGGTCTCATGCGCTTGGTGCTACTCCAAATTTTGCACAGACACCTAGAACAATGATTTGCCCTTATACTCACTAGGTCGTTCAGGGCCCTTGGAACACATCACTACCCCTCATGGACATCTTGATGATCCCATACTCATAGTGCATGTACAAACAAAGTTTTCTTTAATTTCCATGTAATATGGGATGCCATTTGTTCCAATGGTCCCGACCTTCAACCCAACCTATAGCCGTTTGTCTTGACTAGTCCAGAGACTGGTCATGTCGCACTACTACTAGTTGACTGAGTATGTCAGACCTGCCTTGGTACCATGGCCAAACAATTCACTTGTTAAGGTTTAGTGGCACATATACATATCATGTTCTTTTACGAGCTCTTTCTCGTGTCCATTGGCCTATGGCCCACTATTCGAGTTTTTCAAAAATAGGGCATATTAGCCCTCAAGTTCCAAAACCGAGCCATCTAGCCTATAAGAGCTATTCGAGCTCCCGTCAAGAAGGTCCCCCAAATAGTTTAAGCATTGGCACACAGTCAGGGGAGAACACTCTCGACAAAATAGGTTTTTACTATCCATTATATCGACCGATATAAGGACATCTCCGTTCATAACTGATGAACCAGTTTTCAACTTCCTTCGAGGAAGTCTCATCATACCAACTAGGTATGATCTACTTACAATCGGTAAGTAGTTTTTTCCACATAATTTTCACATCACTTTCTCTAAGTTGTGATGATTAAAATACCACTAAACAGTGGGTTTTTATACCGAGGTACTTATTATCCCCAACCGGGTATGATGTTAGTAAACCCACTCACAACTGGTAAGTGGTTTTTAACTTTGAGTTGTGCTCATCATCCCAACCGGGTATGATGTTAGTAAACCCACTCACCCGTTAATGCTGTGAATTCCACTAGACCAGTTATTTGTATTCACGCGAGCTTGTCCTTGCTAGTGCTCCCGATACTTCGTGTTCCTACATGATAAGAACATCTCAGTTAATTATCCTTTGGCCTAATTGCCTTCATTCATTCCAAATGAATGAGAAAGTCAAACTTCCATTTATTTACAATTAGGTCCCTAAAGTTATTTCTCTTAAATCTTAAGTCTCTAATGCCGGTTTTTCCTCAAATTGAGTCCCAAAACTTTTAAAATTTATCAAGGGACCTCTATTTATTCCTTTTCACAAAAAGGGGATTAGTTTTCCCAAATTTCCATATTGGTCTCCCAACTTTTCTAAAATTACCATTTTACCCTTCCTTTACAAAATTGGTAAAATTTAGCCCAAAAATTCTAAAATTTCTCAATTGGCCCTCTATCAATTTTTTTATTCCCAATTGACCCTCAATTTTAGGAAATTGCATTTCGGTCCCTCAAATTTTTGAAAATCCCCAATTTCCTCCAATTCCAACTCTTTAACACAACCTTATTTGATTTCATCAAATTGACCAATCAAACACCTCTAATTGTTGAAATTCAGTTTCTCCATGTTCATACAATTTAATAGAACTTTGAATCGCAAGTTTTAATGCTGGAACAAGCTCAAACGGAGCTTCGCCGAAAAATAGACTGTAGAGAGAGAAAGCTTCGATTACTCATCGGTGATGGCATGGCGGTCCGAGCTTTCGATTTGGGCAGATAGCTCTCATCCTGTGGTTCATCTTAGAATCAAGAATCACATCAATTGATGTTGAATTGAGTTGGAATTTCATCATCAAAATTCTGTCAGTTCTCTCTCTTGCACCGGCCGTAAATTGCAGAGGGGAGCCGAATTAGCTTACCTTTCAGTTCTATTTCAGTCGTGGGAGGGCTAAGGAAGTATTGGGAGGGCTCGAAATGGCCGATTTCAGCTTGGCCGAAATAGGGTAACATTGGTCTGCTGAAGCTGCTTCACTGTTCCATCATGCCGGTGCTTCTCCAGCAATTCTTAGATTGACTGGAGTTTGCTATTAGATAGCTGACTCCTCCCTGGTTCTAAAGAGCCTGACCTCTCCTTCCGAGATTAAGAAAAATGTTCAAGTCAAAGCTCTAGTTCGAGGTTCACTGGGAAATGGAGGTCACCCATCCTCACAATACTCTCAAGCAAGCACGTTTAACTTCAAAGTTCTTATGGGATCTCGTTCACCTGAACCAATTTGATTTTTCTCTTCTAATTTTTCTTACATTTCTTTTCCAAGGTTAAACCCTTTAGATCGCCCGAAAATTGTAAATTTCCAAATTGCTTTTTCCCAAATGATCGGGTTTTTAAACTGTCTCGAGTTTCTTACTTGGTTTGACTGGTTCTTTTTTCGATTTTCCTTAACTCAAAAGTGTGGGGTTTACACATGCCCTCAGCATATCTTCCAATGTTGGATGATTCGTTCATACTACTCGTCTGTCTATGGGTGAAATGTTGTGTTCTTATGAAGTTTGGTTCCTAGAGCATTTGTAAGCTTGGCCAAAACCTGGGAGCAAATCTTAGATCTTGATCCGATACTATACTCACTGGGACACCATAGGGTCTTATAATTTCCATCATGTATAGGACAGCCGGTATTCTCCAATTTGTCCCTCGAATCTCTCTAGTCATCGGTAGGCCCGTGACGAAGTTCACGACGATGTGCTCTCATTTCCTCTCGGGAATTAGTAAGGGTTGTAGTAGTCCTGACGGTTTTTGAGGCTCTACTTTTATCTATTGATATGTGAAACATCGGGCTACATATTTTGTGTTATCCCTCTTCAGACCATTCCCATAGTATCCTTGTTGGAGGGTGTGATACATCTTGATACTGTCCAAATGCCTAGTATACATCAAATCATGTACCTCTTCCAGAATTATTCTCTTTAATTCCTTATTCCAAGGCACGCATACCCTACCCTTATAGGATAGTACTCCGTCACCTCGCACGTTGTGGTCTGGTTCCCTTCCTTCATTTACTAGGTCCAAATAATACTAGAGTTCTTTATCGGTCATTTGTTGAGTCTTAATATGCTCGATTAATTGGGTCTTACTACCATCTTAGCCACCAAGCATTTTTCTGCTTGTTTTCCCTTAGATTTGCCTCTATCCTTCCCAATTGTTGTAGCAAGGTATGTAACTTATCTTTACATATGTCATCTCAGTTTGATACTTGCGATTTAAAGCACCTGCTACCACATTAGCCTTTCTGGGTGGTATTCTATTGCAAGATCATGATCCTTCACCAATTTCAATCATCTCTCCTGGCAGGGTTTTAATTCCTTTTGAATTATGAGGTACTTAAAGCTCTTGTGATCTTTGTATATCCTAGACTTAATTCTGTAAAGGTAGGGGCACCATATCCTTAGGGCCAACACTATCACAGCTAATTCTAAGTCATGAGTCGGATAATTTCTTTCTCTAATGAGCTTTCCATTCTCCTTCCCTCCGTAATTCCTTCTAATTTTACCCTTGAACTCCTTAAATTTCTGGAGTGTATTTTGCCGATAGTTTTACCAACTTATTCTTACTCTTTGGATCTAGGAGTACCTTCTGTTGACCTTGCTTCATTTCCACTCGCTTTAATATTCGCCTACTCCTTTGAGATGGGTCTCTTATCCTTATTGTGTGTAACCTTTTGTATCTTTATATCCCTAGTGTTTCCCCTTTTGTCTTGGTTGGGGTATATTCTTCCACTATTCCACATCTTTGATTAAACTTCATTTACTCCTCCAAATCGTTTAGTCCAAATGAGTTATTTCCTTATGTAGTATTTCCTTTGACATTCCAAATTTGAGTTTTCCAGGCCTTCTTGTAGTAGATTATGCTAAACCTTCCAAGGAGCTCAAGAGTTTTAATAAACTTCTAATTTATTCAGGAAATATTTTCTTGCCATTATTTATCTTATTACATGAATTTTCTACCCCCTAATCTCTTGGGGTCATAAGGATAGAGTTAACCCTAAACAATTATGGGACTCTTGGTCAGAAGGCTCTGAGTAATTGATTGGGGTCCATTCGCGCTCCTCAATAGGACGAATTTCATGTATGGCCTCCAACCCGTACTGCCTTAGTACTTTCGCCTCACACTCATATGTCCATTTCATCCATCGAGACGGATTGAAGTCAGATTGAGTAGGTGGGGGTGCTTGGTGGACCTTCATGAAGATGGCATAAGCATCCCAATAATTATCCCAAGCCTCCTTCTTGATGGGGTTCCTCTTCTGTTGTTGTGGTATTGGAGGAGGGGTTGGACTTCTAGGAAGTGATGATGGTTCCTCTTGTCTGAGAGGAGGGTATATGATGCCTTCTAGTTCTAGTAAGGATCCAACTAGTTTCCGGTAGTCTTCCACCATGTCCTTAGGTACTTGTTTTTCGCCCCTTAGGAACCTTTGAACGGATTCCTCCCATGGGTTGGATGTCTTTTTCACGCTTATAGGGGGAGGACTAGATTTCCTTGTGAATTTCCTAGGGATTCTCATTCCTACAAGATAGTTTGGAGTTGGGTTAATGTCAAGGCATAATATTGATAATGTTTTAAGGGAACTAGGTTTTGATACCACTCTAGTTGTCACACCCCAACCCGGTTTGGTTGGATTCCCGTGAACAACACGCTGCTCTTTCTCGGTTTAAGAGGAGTTTCCTCCTTCTTTAACTCGAGAGTAGCCAGGCGAAATTTCAACCTTGTTCCCTAGAAGACATATATCAATTAGAATGCAAGCTTAAGGAAAATTAAGCATACCTGATAAAGGGTAAGGCTCGGTGTTACTCCTAGTCATTTTCTCATTTTCTTGAAAAGGGATAGAAAAGAGGGGTGAGTTTCTACAACTCAGTGAATGGGTTTTTTTTAAAGTCTACTTTTAACTTTTAGGAAAAAAAACTTGTATTGGAGTGTGCCAGACTCCTTTTTTTCAAAAATCCCTTCATTTAAAATTTTGAGTTTTTCATCATTTCTTATTAATTACGGTGTGTTATCACCCAACACACATCCTTCATCATGAAGGTTAAACACACATTCACATGCCAGTATGACCACTGAACCCACTTGTGGCCTCGGAGCAACTTTACCGGCCACCTAGATAGAAGCACGTCCACTTCTACCCTAAAAATGAGTGGATGTACGCGACATCCGACCCTCAATCCCGAAATTGATTCTTCATGTCCGAATGGGGACAAAGACCTCATCCCGTCCCCACCCCAGTCTCATGCGCTTGGTGCTACTCTAAATTTCGCACGGTCACCTGGAATGACGAACTGCCCTTATACTCACCGGGTCGTCCAATGCCCTTAGGACGCATCACTACCCCTCATGGGCGTCCTGATGATCCCGTACTCATAGTGCATTCACAAAAAATGTTTTCTTACATGCCATATAATATGTGGTGCCATTAGTTCAACGGTCCCGACTTCAACTCAACCTACAGCTGTTTGTCTTGACTGGTACGAAAACCGGTCATGTCGCACTACTGCTAGTTGACTGAGAATTTTGAACTAGCCTTGGTACCATGACCATACAATTTACTTATTACAGTTTTATGACACATATATTATGAGCTCCTACTCGTGTCCATTGGCCTATGGCCCACTGTTGAAGTTTTGTTTTTTTTAAATTGGGCATAAGGACATCTCCGTTCATAACCGATGAACGGGTTTTCAACTTCCTTCGAGGAAGTTTCATCATACCAACCGGGTATGATCTACTTACAACCGGTAAGTAATTTTTCCGCATGATTTTCAGATCACTTCCTCTAAGTGGTGATGATTAAAATACCACTTAATAGTGAATTTTCATTCCGAAGCACTTATCAATCCCAACTGGGTATGATATAAAATCCCACTCACCAGATCGTGCAATGAAATTCCACTTAGTCAGGTTCCATCTCTAGTAGTTGAACCTCGACTGGCGTTCCCGATGTCTCATTCTCCTACACGAAATGAACATAGTTATTAATTATTCTTTGGCCTAATAGCCCTCATTCGTTTCAAATAAATGAGAAAACCCAACAATATATATATATATATATGTGTGTGCAATTAGGTCCCTAAAATTATTTTTCTTTAACTTTAAGTCCCTATTGGCAGGTTTTTCCTCAAATTGAGTCCTAAAACTTTTAAAATTTATCTTAGAACCTCAATTTATTAAATTTTTCAAAAATGGATTTAATTTCCCAAATTTCCAATTTGGTCCCTCAATTTTTCTAAAATTACCATTTTCCCTTCCTTTATAAAAATGGTAAATTTTGCCCAAAAAATTATACAATTTCTCAATTGGCCCTCTAATATTCTTATCATAACCAATTGACCCTCAATTTTAGAAAATTTCATTTTGGTCCCTCGAATTTTTGAAAATCCCCAAATTTTCCCTTAATTTCAACTCTTTAACACAACCAAATTTGATTTAATCAAATTAACCAATCAAACACCTCTAATTGTCGAAATTGAAGTTGAAATTAAGTTTCTACATGTTCGTACGATTCTATATAACCTTGAATCATAGGTTTTAACGTCGGAACGAGCTCAAATGGAGCTTCACCAGAAAATAGACTGTAGAGAGAGAAAGCTTTGATTTCTTACCGGTGATGGTGTGATGGTCTAAGCTTTCTATCTAGGCAGGTAGCTCTCTTTCAGATGTTTTTCCTAGGATCAAGAATGACAACAATGGATGTCAAATCAAATTATAATTTCTTCATTGAAATTTGGTCGACTCTCTCTCTAACACCGATCGGAAATTGTAAAGGGGAGCCAAATTGGCCTACCTTTTGGTCCTAATTTCACCGTGGGAGGGCTGTGGAGGTGTCAGGAGAGCTTGGTTTGGCCTTAGGAGGGCTCAAATTGGCTGATTTCAACTTGGCTGAAACAAGATAACTTCGGTCTGTCGGAGCTGCTTCATTGTTTGATCATGTCGGCGCTTCTCTGGCAACTCTCGGAACGAACGGATGTCACCATCGTGTAGCTGACTTCTCCCCGGTTCTAATGAACTCAACCTCACCTTTTTTGGCTCAGAATTGACCCTATATCAGAGCTATGGTTCGAGCTTCATCAGAAAACTAAGCAACTAATAGAGAGTGAGCTTTTCAGGTATAGAGAGGACGAATAAAGAGGGGCTTTTATATAGGGAGCTCAAGGACCCATTGGCCATCTGTTTGGCACCGTTATGATATGCATTAAAGACCTGAAATGTACCGAACAGAGTTGTTTCTTCTTTGCTGGCGCTACTTCGATTTTTCGGCGAGTGAATAGTGCTATCATCCTAAGGAAGAAGATGACACTGTTCAAATCTTAAACCGACCGGTTCACCGCCCATTTGACCAAGTTTTTCAAATCTAAAACTTTCTAAATTCATCTAAATTCATTTTCTATCCAATGGTGGTCTCAAATCTCAAATTTGAAAATTTTAAGCCACCTAGAAAAATGAATTTAGCATCAAATTCAATAGTGATTAAAACTGGTCCAAAACGGTACAATCTGGTTCCCCTGAACCGGTTTGGTTTTCATCTCCAATTCATTCTCTAGTCCATTTTCATGACTTTTATGACTTATTAGGTCACTTCGGATCCATAAAATTCCCGGTTTACCACCTCTTAATTGATTCAGTTTTATAAATCGGCTCGGTTCTTAAACCAATTTAATCCGGTTTGGGCTCGGTTCTCCCGAACCGACTTGGTTTTTCTCTCCCACTTTGTCCTAAGGTTCTTTCCCAAGGTTTATAATCTTTTTGAATCACAAAGGATTCGTAAACTTCTCGACTTACCCATTCTCTATCAGTTCTAGTTCATGAATCAACTTGGTTCATAAACTGGTTATATCCGATTCGGACCCGGTTCTCTTGAATCGCTTTGGTTTTTCTTCCTCATTTTGTCCCAAGGTTCTTTTCCAATATTTTTGAACCATTTTGAGTCACATGGAAGTTGTAAATTGTCAATTTGCCCCGTTTCCAAATAATCGAGCATGTAGACTATCTGTCACGCCCAAACCCGGTTTGGTCGGATCCTCGTGATCAACCTGCCACTCTCCCGATTTATTAAAGGGTTTCCCTTTATAGTAAACCGTAAAGAGTAAGGCGTCCTTTAACTTTTTTCCTGGAATAGCATAATCAAAACTGTATGAAATTTAAAACTTTTCATATCTGTCTTACAGGCATCTTAGTTGAAGGTCTTTAAGGGGAGGCTTTCCGGGATTTCCTGAAAGGGATATAAGGGAGGGGGTGAGTATGACTACTCAGTAAATGAGTTTTTAAAAGCTTTTGTCTTTTAAGAAAAATATTTATATGGAGTGTGCCGGACTCCTTTGTTTTCAAAAAATCCCATCATTTAAAATTTTGGATTTTTTCATTATTTCTTAATTACCACGGTGTGTCATCACCCAACACAAATCCTTCATCATGAAGGTTACACACATTCACAAGTCAGTATCACTACTGAACCCGCTAGTGGCTTTGAAGCGACTTTTCCTGCCACCCGGATAGAAGTACGACCACTTCTAACCTGGGAATGAGTGGAAGTACGTGACATCCGACCCACAATCCCAAAATCACTTCTTCGTGTCCGTATGAGGATAGAGACCTCATCCTGTCCCCACCCTAGTCTCATGTGCTTGGTGCTACTCCAGATTTAGCACAAACACCTAGAACGACAAACTGCCCTTATAGCCACCAGGTCGTCCAGTGCCCTTAGGACGCATCATTACCCCTCATGGGCGTCTTGAAGATCACGTACTCATAGTGCATGCACAAACAATGTTTTCTTATATTTCCATATAATATGTGGTGCCACTAGTCCAACGGCCCCGACTCTCAACTCAACCCGCAGCTGTTTGTCTTGACTAGTCCGTCGACCTGTCATGTCACACTGCCGCTAGTTGACTGAGCATGTTGGTCCTATCTTGGTACCATGGCCAAACAATTCACTTATTAAGTTTTATGGCACATATATCATGTTCATTTACGAGCTCATGCTCATGCCAACTAGCCTTGGGCCCATTGTACGAGATTTTCAAAATCGGGCATTTAGCCCCCAAGTTCCAAAATCAAGGCCCCCGGCCTATTAGAGCTATTCGAGCTCCCATCGAGAAGGTCTCCCAAATTGTTTAAGCATTGGCACACAGTTAGGGGAGAGCACTTCCGACAAAAATAGGTTTTTACTGTCCATCATACCAGTAAGTCTTATCATACCAACCGGGTGTGATCTACTCACAACCCGTAAATAGTTTTTTTCGCATAACTTTCACATCACTTTCTCTAAGTAGTGATGATTAAAATACCACTAAATAGTGAGTTTTTATATCGAGACACTTATCATCCCCAACCGGGTATGATGTTAGTAAACCCACTCACCCGTTAATGCCGTGAATTCCCCTAGACTGGTTCTTTGTATTCACGCGAGCCTGTCCTTGCTAGCGTTCTCGGTATTTCACATTCCTACACGATATGAATAACCTTGTTCATTATTACTTGACATAACAACCTTCATTCATTAATGAATGAGAAAACCCAAACTTTTAGTTATTTGCAATTAGGTCCCAAAAGTTATTTCTCTTTAACTTTAAGTCCCTAATGTTGGTTTTTCTTCAAATTGAGTCCCGTAACTTTTAAAATTTATCGTGGGACCTCAATTTATTCAATTTCACCAAAAAGGGGTTTAATTTTCCAAATTTCCAATTTGGTTCCCCAATTTTTCCAAAATTACCATTTTGCCCTTCTTTCACAAAAATGGTAAGTTTTTCCCCAAAATTTCCAAAATTCCTCAATTGGTCCTCCAACATTATTTTCATGCCTAATTGACCCTCAATTTCATAAAATTGTATTTTGGCCACTTTGAATTTCGAAAATCCCCAAATTTTCCCCCAATTTCAACTCTTCAACACTACCAAATTTGATTTTATCAAATTAACCGATCAAACACTTCTAATTAATGAAATTGGAGTTGAAATTGAGTTCCTGTATGTTCATACAATTCTAAGAAACTTTGAATCGCAGATTTTAACGTCGAAATGAGCTCAAACGGAGCTTTGCCGGAAAATAGACTATAGAGAGAGAAAGCTTCGATTACTCACCGGTGAAGGCACGATAGTCCGAGCTTTCGATATGGGCAGATAGGTCTCATCCTAAGGTTCATCTAGAATCAAGTATTGTATCAATTGATGCAGAATTGGATTAGAATTTCGTCATTGAAATTTGGTCAACTCTCTCTCTAGCACCGATCGAAAATTATAAAGGGGAGCCGAATTGGCTTACCTTTTGGTCCTAATTCGGCCATGGAAAGGCTGAGGAAGTGTTGGGAGGGCTTGGTTTGGCCTAAGGAGGGCTTGAAATGGCTGATTTCAGCTTGGCCAAAATAGGGCAGCTTCGGTCTGCCGGAGTTGCTTCACTATTCCATCATGTTAGCGCTTCTCCAACAATTCTCGGATTGACTAGAGTTTGCTATCAGATAGTTGTCTTCTCCCCAGTTCTAAAGAGCCCGACCGTTGTTCAAGTCGAAGCTCTGGTTCGAGCTTTACCGAGAAATGGAGCAGTAGAGAGAGAGAGAGAGAAGTGTTCAGGTGTGAGGAGAATGAAATGGGGATGACCTATTTATATAGTCGTAAAACCCGTGTATTAAATGGGTGAGATTTATTACTAGTATTAATATTACCATAAATTATTGGTATTAATTCCAATAATTTAATTTTGGTATTAATTCCAATAATTTAATTTTGGTATTAATTCCAATAATTTAATTTCGGTATTAAATTATTTGTATTAATTCCAATAATTTAATTTAGATATTAAATTATTGGTATTAATTTCAATAATTAAATATATATTAATTGATGACTATTTATGATAAGCCGTACGTTCGCATAAAAATTTTTGACCGAAATTTCAGGTTACAAAAAATCATACTTCCCAAGAGGTCACCCATCCTCACACTACTAGTAAGCACACTTAACTTTGAAGTTCTTATAAAATCTAGTTCACCTGAACCAATTTGGTTTTTGTTTTCTAGTTTGTCTTAAGTTTATTTTCCAATGTTTAATAAATCCTTTGGATCAACCGAAAGTTGTAAATTTTCATATTGCTTATTCCCAAATGTAAACCGGTTTGGTTTTCTTATTCGGTTTAACTGGTTCTTTTCCTAGTTTTCCTTAACTCACATGTGCGGGATTTACACTATCTCGGTTTAAAATTAAAACTGACCGGTTCATTCCTCGATTTTCTTCTTGTCAAAGGATGGGGTTTACATTTTGAGTTATGGAAAATTGGGAAAAAACCGGTCAAACCGTATAAGAAAACCGAACCGGTTTACAAACCCGATCATTTGGGAACAAGGAATTTTGACATTTACAACTTCCGGATGATCCAAAGGGTTTATAAAACCTTGGAAAAGAACCTTAAGACAAATTAGAAAAGAAAAACCAGATAGATTCAGATAAATTGGATCCCATCAAAACTTCGAAATTAAGCATGCTTGGGTGAGAGCAGTGCGAGTATGGGTGACCTCCTAGTAAGTATGTTTTTTTGTAAATCGAAATTACGGTCAAATATTTTTTATGCAAATATATGCCCTATCATAAATAGCCATAAATTAATATATATATATATATAATTATTGGAATTAATACCTAAATTAAATTATTAGAATTAATACCAATAATTTAATAACTAAATTAAATTATTGGAATTAATACCAATAATTTAAAAGTTTTGGGACTCAATTTGAGGAAAAATCGGTATTTGGGGCTTAGAGTTAAAGATAAATAACTTTAGGGACCTAATTGCAAATAAATAAAAGTTTGGTTTTTCTCATTCATTTGGAATGAATGAAGGCTTTTAGGCTGAAAGATAATGAACTGAGATGTTCATATCGTGTAGGAACACGAAGTACTGGGAATGCCAACAAGTACAAGCTCACGTGAATACAAGGGACCGATCTAGTGGAATTCACTGCATTGATGGGTGAGTGAGATTTTGTATCATACCCAATTGGGGATGATAAGTACCTCGAAATAAGAACTCACTTCCAAGTGGTATTTTAAACATCACAACTTAGAGGAGTGATGTGAAAATCATGTGGAAAAACTACTTTCTGGTTTTAAGTAGATCATACTCGATTGGTTTGATGAAACTTTCTCGAATGAAGTTGAAAACCCGTTCAGTTATTAGTGGAGATGTCCTTATACCCAGTCGGTATAATGGACAGTTAAAAACATATTTTTGCCAGAAGTGCTCTCTTTTGACTGTGTGCTAATACTTAAATGGTTTGGGAGACCTTCTTGACGGGAGCTCGAATAGCTCTTATAGGTCAGGGGCCTCAGTTTGGGAACATGGGGGCTATTATGCCCGGTTTTGAAAATCTCGAACAGGTAGGCCATATGCTAGTGGACACGAGCAAGAGCTCATAAACAAACATGAGATATGTGTCATAAAACGCTAATAAATGAATTATTTCGCCATGGTACTAAGATAGGACTGACATATTCAGTCAACTAGTGGCAGTGCGATATGACGGGTCTCCGAACCAATCAAGAGAAACAACTGCATGTTGAGTTGAGGGTCGGGGCCGTTGGACTAGTGGCACCACATATTATATGACATGATAAGAAAATTATGTTTATGCATGTACTATTATTATGGGACCATCAAGATGCCCAAGAGGGGTAGTGATGCGTTCTAAGGGCCCTGGACAACCCGGTGAGTATAAGGGCAGTTCATCGTACTAGGTGACCGTGCAAAATTTGGAGTAGCATTAAGCACATGAGACCGGGGTGGGGAAGGGATGAGGTCTCTGTCCTCATACAGACATGAAGAATTGATTTCGGGATTGAGGGTCGGATGTCACATACTTCCACTCATTCTGAGGGTAGAAGTGGACGTGGCTCTATCTAGGTGGCCGGTAAAGTCTCTCCGATACCACAAGTGGATTCAATGGATGGGCTGGCCTACGATTGTGTGATTGACCTTAATGATGAAGGATGTGTGTTGGGTGATAACACACTATGATTAATAAGAAATGGTGGTAAAAACCAATATTTCAAATGAAAGGATTTTTGAAAGAAAGGAGTCTGGCACACTCCAATACAAATATTTTCCCTCAAAGTTAAAAGTTTTGAAAACCCATTCACTGAGTAGTCGTACTCACCCCCTCCCTTATATCCCTTTCAGGAAATTCCAGAAAGCGTACCCTTAAAGACTATCAACTAAGACGCCTATGAGACAGGTATGTTAAATTTAAAATATTATGTAGTTTTAATTTATGTTATTCTAGGAAAAGGTGCATATTTAAAAGATGCCTTACTCTTTATGGTTTATAATAAAGGGAAACCCTTTAATTAACCGGGAGAGTGGCGGGTTGATCATAGAGATCCGACAAATTGGGTCAGAGAGTGACAACTAGAGTGGTATCAAAGCCTATTTCCTTGAATACATAATCAAGAATAGAAAATATAGTAACTAATAGGATTTATCCTAAAATTTTTAGATGGCTCTCAAGAGAGAAACTAAGAAAACTAAGAATGATTCTATTCAATACCTTGTCCTCGTAGAAAGACAACCCTAGAAGCTTCCCAATGCCTAAGGTATGGTAGAAGTCTCAAAAGCCAAATGAGGAAGTATCCAAGAGGATGGTGCTAGTACCTATTGAGGTCACAGCTCAAAGTATGAAGGAAGCCAAGCATGTAGCCATAAACACCAACAAAGGGCATATAACCTTACATAGGGGGATGCTTATCAAAAATCTCGTAGCTCCCTAGTTATTTTGTAATCAGTTTTTGTAATAGGCCCCAAAACACCCAACATATTGTACTCCTCTATTAATGAAGTACTCCAAATTCTAGAAACCCTGTCTCTCAAAGGATGTGATCTTCAAGGAAGATGGCGCCAAAGAAAGTGACCAAACCAGCCTGTACTACCATAGAAACTAAGGAGAATCCCATCCAAGTTAAGGAAATCGAAATAGGGAATCAAGAAATCTCAAAGGAATCTAAGAGTGATCAATTGACAAAGAAGACTCCATAAGAGAAACTCTCAAGGTATCTAGACTCAAGGTAGAAGGGCACCAAAACTAACAATTTACTAGAGAAATGCCAAGAGGAACCACTTATGTTCACGTAATTACAAGTATGAAAAATAGGGACACTACGTGGAGAAGTGCCCAACCCTACTAAGGACAGGAATCAAGTTAACCTATAAGGGAATAGGACATGAAGTGAAAAACTATCTCACACCGCCAGGAGTCAAGACAATATTTTTCAAGAATAATTCCTCCACAACTATAGGAAACCCGAAATGATATCATCCTTAGAAATACAACTCCTGTTCAAAACTTCAATTACATCCAAGAGTAGGACCTCGATAAACCGCAAATAGAACAAAGAGAACTCTCCCTTGAAAGAAGAAAATTCTAATTATTGGGAGCAAAGAAGGGAGAGCAACCACAAGAGAAAATAAGACGAACATTTGACGACAATGGGATGTATTGGGATTATAGGAATGAATCACCTTGGAAAAAGCAATGAAGCCAAATAGGAATTTTGGACCAACATGACAAAAGAAAGAAAGTCGTTACAATAAGATAGGCAGAGAGAATAAATGACACCCTAAGAAAGACCGGGAGGTAGAAAGGACTACACCCTAAAAAGGTTAGTGAGATGGACGTTAAGGACATGAGGACTCGAGAACACACTGCCCTAAGAAACTTAGACCAAAGGAATGATGGAGGCGAGCCAATTAAAGAACTAATACACGGGAAAGCCATAATTTGAGTTCCAACAAAGAAGAGAGAGGCGGAAAGGCCAAATACTAGGGAAAAGAAGGGTGAAAGAATCCTTTAAAAGACCAAAGGCCAAATTAACAACTAAACTAAGGGGAAGGGGAAAACCTTTTATAAATCAGGAGAGTGGCAGGTTGTTCATGGGGATCTGACCAAACTAGGTCAGGGCGTGACACCACAAGTAGGTGCAATGGACGGACTGCCCTACGAATGTGTGATTCCTTTCCTGATGAAGGGCGTGTGTTTATTATTAAACATACCTAGTGTGAAAATGAGGAAAATAGTTTGAAAACCCGAGAATTTAAGTAAATAATATTTTTGAAAGAAATAAGGAGTCTGACACACTACAATTAAAACTGTTCTTTTATGAAAATCCATTCCCAATACCCATTCATTAAGTTGTAGAAACTCACCACTCTTTTCTATCCCTTTTCAGGATTTAAGGAAAATGACTAAGGAAAATAGCTAGACATACCTTTTGTTAGGTACGCTTAAAAGTTATTTTTAAAATTGCATTTTTATTGATTTATGTTATTCTAGGGAACAAGGTTAAATTATGACTAGCTCCTCTTGATTAAAGAAAGGGGAAAACTCTCAAACCAAGAGAGCGGCGAGTTGATCATGGGGATCCGACCAAACTAAGTCAAGACATGACAACTAGAGTGGTATTAGAGCTAAGTTCCCTTGATGCATTATCAATATTATGCCCTGACACTAACAAAAACTTAACTACCATGTAGGAAGGAGAGTCCCTAGAAAGTTCACTGTGAAATCTAATCCTCCACACTTGACCTTGAAAAAGACGCCTACCCCTGGGGAGGCATCTGTTTAATGATTCCTAAAGGGCGAAAAGAGAGTGCCCAAGGATATGGTTGACGATTATCGGAAACTATAGAAATCCGATGGATAGAGATAGATGTTGGAATATGTCATGTTGTAAGGGACATGTAATCCCAACAGTCCTGAGGGAAAATCTGATGGATATAGACAGATTGGGCATTTTGGAACTCCCAATCCCAAAGACCTAGACAAGAACCCCAAGAGGAAGAATCTTTCCTTAAGTAGAGGGAAAAGTGAACCTAAGGATGTGCCTTTAGAATAGTGGATAAGACTCGTCTAGTTATGATAAACTCCGTGGAAAGAGTAAACAGTAGAAAGGAAAAGAAGTTTCTTAAGTGTGTGTTTAAAAGGGGCTAAGTGGAAGAATGAAAGAAATGTTAGCATATCAAGCAAACCCAAAGTTGACACCAAAGGAAATTATTCCTGATGCAAATGTTGCTAATTAAGTTTTGGGGATAAAAATCCTAAAAGGAGGGGAGAGTTATAAATCCCGTCCCTTAAAGACAAGGAAACCGGGGAAAGAACCAGTCAATCCGGGTGAGAAAACCGAATCAGTTCACGAACCCCAACCGTTAGAGAAAGGACAAACTAGTAAATTTATAAATCCTGAGTGACCTAAAGAGTCACAAAAGTCATGAGAAAGGACATTGGGATGAATTGGAGGTGAAAACCAAACCAGTCCAGGTGAATCAGACCTGAACCAGATTGAACTAGTTTGAACCACTATTGAACCGGTTTCTAAATTCATTTTTTCTAAATGGATTAGAAAATTCAAATTGGAGAAATGAAGCCACCATTGGATAGAGAATGAATTTAGATGAATTTAGAAATTTTTAATTTTGAAAAACTTGGTTGAATCAGGCTTGAACTGACTAATTTAAGCATTGAACTCGGTTTAGACCGGTCTAGTCCAGTTTGGAACAGTGTTGTCTTCTTCCTTTAGATGACATCACTGTTCACTCATTGAAAAATTGAGCAACACTGACAAAGATAAAAAGTCTCTGTTCAAGGAGTTTTAGGCAATGAATGACTTCCATAAAGGTGCCAATCAGACGGTTGAGGAGTCTCCGAGCTTCCTATATAAAGAGCCCCTCCTCATTCATCCTCCTTACACCTAAAAACTTCTCTCTCCCTACTGCTCCATTTTCCAGTGAAGCTTGAACCATAGCTCCAACATTGGGGTTTTTTTTAGTCAAAGTCAACAAGGTCGAGTTCCTTAGATTCAGGGAGAAGTTAGCTACTCAACGGTAGTCTTCATTTGCTCTGAGGATCATCAGAGAAGCGCCAATGTGATCGAATAGTGAAGCAACTCCAACAGACCAAAATTGCCCTATTTTGGCCAAGCTAAATACGAGCAATTTGAGCCCTTCTTAGGCCAAACCAAGCTCTTCCAATATTTCCACAGCCCTCATACGACCGAATTAGAGCAGAAAAGTAAGCCAATCTAGCTCCATTCTGTAATTTCCAATTAGTGTTAGAGAGAGAACCGATGAAACTTCACTAACTAAATTCTCCCTCAATTCTATATGAATTGATATAATTCTTGATCATAGGAGAAACCTCGGGATGAGATCTATCTGCCTAGATCAAAAGCTCGAACCGATGCACCCCTGATGGTAAGCTTACGAAGCTTTCTCTCTTTAAGTCAAGTTTTCCGATGATGCTTCGTTTGAGCTCAATTCGGATCCAAATGAAGCGATTCAAAGTTCTATTGAATCGTGTGGAAGTGTAAGAACTCGATTTTATCTTCAATTTCAACAATTAAACTCGATTGAATGGTCAATTTAATAAAATCAAATTCAACCAGTTTGAAAGGGGGAAATTGGAGGAAAATTTGGGAAATTTTAGGAATTTCAAAAAATTGAGTGACCAATGTGCAATTTCCCAAAATTGAGGACCAATTGGTCAATTTTTGGAATTTATTGGTGTCAAATTACCATTTTTGTAAAGTATGGGCAAAATGGTAATTTTTGAAAAGTCGAGGACCAAATTGAAAATTTAGGAAACTTGAACCCCTTTTGTGATTGTGAATAAATTGATGATCCAAAGTGGATGTTTCAGGTCTCAATTTGGAAAAAATTAACATTAGGAACCTAAAGTTAATGAAAAAGAACTTTAGGAACCTAAATGCAAATAATTAAAAGTTGGGCATTTTGTTAATTCATGAGTAATGAAGCCTATTATGCCAAATGTTAATGAATAATGATGTTCATATTGTGTAGGAACACGAAGGACCGAGAACGCCAGCAAGGATAATCTCGCATGGAGGTAGAAAACCGCTTTAAGGGAAAATACACTACACTTATCGGGTGAGTGGGAATTTTCACATCATACCTGGTTGGAATAATGAATATCTCGGAATAAAAAACCAATACTATGTGAAATTTTAACATCATACCAAGTTGGAGTGATGTGGAAACTATGCGTAAAAACTATTTACCGGTTGTAAGTAGATCATACCCCATTGGTATGATGAACTTCCTCGAAGGAAGTGGAAAACCCGTTTACCAGTTGTAAGCGGAGATGTCATTACACCCGGTTGGTGTGATAGATGAGTGAAAAGTTATTTTATCAGAAGTGCTCTCCCCTAACTTTGTGCCAACACTTAAAACTTTTGGGAGACCTTCTTGATGAGAGCTCAATAGCTCAGTTAGGCCAGAGGCCTCGGTTTTGGAACTTGGGGGCTAAAATGCCCTATTTTAAAAATCTTGTATAGTGGGCCCAAGGCTAGTTGGCACGAGCAGGAGCTTGTAAACAAACATGATGTTAAGCCATGAAAATTTTAATGAAGGATGTGATTTGGCCATGGTACCAAGACAAGACTGACATACTCGATGGACTGGTGGTAGTGCGACAAGACTAGATCAACGGACCGGTATAGATAAATAGCTATAGGTCGAGTTGAGGGTCGGGGCCGTTGGACCCGTGACATCAAAGATTAATGGCTTATATGAAAAACTTTGTTTGTGCATGCACTAAGGTTTGGGACCATCAAGACACCCAAGAGGGGTAGTGATGTGTCCTATGGGCTACTAGACGACATGGTAGAGATAAGGGCAGTTTGTCGTCCCAGCAATCAGAGAAGCTCAATGTAACTTCATGCGCATGAGACCATGGTGGGGTTAGGATGAGATCTTTGTCCTTATACGGATACAAAGTTTCTTTTCAGGTTTGAGGGTCAGATGTTCCGAACATCCACTCATTCCTAGGGTAGAAATGGGCAGACTTCTATCTAGGTGGCTGGTAAAGTCGCTACGACGCCATAAGTGGGTGTAGTGGATGGGCTATCCTACGAATGTGTGATCCATTTATGATGAAGGGCGTGTGTTGATTGTTAAACACACCAATTATGGATAATGAGGAATTATGGTTTTTCATAATTGGGAATTCAAGGAATAAATGATTTTAAAGGAAATAAGGAGTTTAGCATACTCTAATTGAAAACTATTTTATGAAAATTCATTTTCAAACACCCATTCACTGAGTTGTCGAACTCACCCCCTCCCTTTACCCATTTTTAGGTAACTAGGGGAAAAACCTATCAATAGACATTTCACTAGCTAAACCTACAAGACAGGTATGTAAGTTTAAATTATTCAGTTTTGATTAATGTTATTCTAGGAAAGGTATAGGTTTAAAGGACGTCTTACTCGTCATGATTTAGAGAAAGGGGAAACCCTTAATAAATCGGGAGAGTGGTGAGTTGCTCAGAGGATCCGACCAAACTAGGTCGGGGCATGACAGGAACATTAGTAGTTGTGTTGATTGTTAGATATGTGGAGAACATGAGATTGTAGATTATATGTTATTTAGATGTGACTGAACTAGATTGGTATGGTATGTTGTGTGTGATATTCTTATTGAGGTTGTTTCATCCATGGTAGAATTATTACAAAATTATATAAGATATGATGGAATAGATAGGAAACACAAAAAATATTTTTTGAACATGATAACTTATATATGTTGGATGATTTGGAAGGATGGAAATAGTGGCTTGTGTTGATGGATGTATTCCATAGTTGAATCTAGTGATAAGTGATACATTACATGCATTAAGTGAGTATATTGCGATTTTTATAGCTAAGAAAAGTGGGTATAATCCTAAATAGGAGCACCATCATGCTAGTTAGGATAGATCATCATGGTATGTAATTAAACTAAATTGTGATAGCTTGTTCGATATCTCTTATGAGTTTGTAGGGTTAGATTTTGTAGCTCGAGATTAAAGGGTCATATATAGGGAGGCTAAAGCACTAAATTAAAGTGTAGTTTCATGTTGGAAGTAGAGGCTCGCACATCCATTGGAGGCTTAACATATGTAACTATGAGAGGATGGAGTGAAATAGCATTGGAGATGGATCCACAAACACTTGTCAAATTTTTAACAAGCTTAAGTACTAAAAGCACTATGGCACATATATCCCTTCATTATAACCTATTATAGTATGTTATGTTATTTTGAGAGCATACATGTGACTCATGTGACTAGAGTCACAAACTCTTATGTTGATACTACAACACACAAGTTTATAGAAAATCACAATTCAAGTGGTATTTTTACTACTGTCCTCAATTTCTTGTTGTTTTATCTAGACTGTAATGAGTAACTAGCTTCAAGTTTTAGTTCCAAAACTTTAAATATTGGATAAAAAAATAGTAAATATTTTTTGTACAAAAAACTTTTGTTGTTTCTAGCATATTGCTAACAAAAAGTTGTAATTACAATTTATATTATTAGAACACGACATACATTATGCATGTAACAACTATTTATTTACATGTATTTATTTTAAATTTAGAATATATGTAACAACTATTTGTTTACATGTATTCATTTTAAATTTAGAATATATATAACTGGAAAAAAATAAAGGAAATAAATTAAGAATATTTTTTTTTTACTTTTCCTCCCTTTATTATTTGGACATTTTTTTTTTTGTGAATTTCATGTATTAAGAGTTCATTGTACCCACATAATTCATATTTGGGACTTGAACGCATGAGAGTGTTTATTTTCTCTCAAGATCATTTAACACTAATTTCATGTTGTCTTATTTATGCAAATAAATAAAAAAAAAAGGTAACTTTTGTGATAAACTATCAATTTGAGAAATAAGTGAATAAAGCAAACAACTAGAATACTATCATAATATAGTATTAGACAACAAAGTTACTATCACAAGCAAGAAGAATCCAATTGATTTTGTTCTATAATTCATGTTACACAATTTTCTGGTGTCAAAATTTTTTACTTTAATAGAAAGTTATTAACAAGGTGAATCAATTATTGTGTGCATTTCTCTTGAAATGTGGATTGAAATAGCTAGAAGAAATAAAGTTGAATGGTAGGTCTTGTACTATCCAAAAAACATGTAGGATTGGATATGAATTTATGAGATAACAAATGTATCTACATAAATTTATGGCTCTTATTAATATGATTTAATTATCTATGGACATTATTGATAGATAGATAAGTACCTCTGTACAATTAAGCAACTCTCTACCAACCTATATTTGTATTAAGATAAACCATGGTTGGGGGAGAATATATGAAACTTAATGAATGAGGTGGTGAATTCATACCGATATATTTTAAATTACTACTTGTGGGAGAGATGAACGAATCCTATTATATCACATTTTAGGAGAAATTTAGGTTTTCCAAAAAGATAAAGTACAATGAAATGCACTTATATGTTCTCTAATATTTCAAGAATATCATTTATATGGGAATCAAAGATAAGTTTAACACTTATGAGATGCTATTGAGGTGGAACTATTGTCCACTCCCTTCCTTTTCTACAACTCAGCACTGAAACAAGATGCTACATTGTCTTTGGATGTGGGAAGACTATAATGATATTGGAAATAACGGTGAACTAGTTTGGAATTTTTTGAAGATTCAAAGTTGGTCATTCTGATGGGCAAGTACAAAAAACTGAAATGGATTATCTATGTGCTAGTGTTTACTTCTTATATTTATCAGATGTGATAAGGAATGTACCAGCATTTTATTAGTATTCCAAAGAAAAAGAGAAGGGTATGTTCAAGTACACCACACTTTGGTGAAATTTTGTAATTTGTACCAAGTTTATACCAATAAATCCTTATCTTAAAAAAACTTTAACATCAAGATAATGAATGAATTAATGGAGAAATAAAATGACTATTTGTATAAAAATACTTTCACATGATTCTTATATTATTACAAGTAAAATTAGGGTGAGGGAATTAGTATTATACACGATATCTAGTAAGACCATACTAGAAAGTATGAAAATTAGACTATGCATAAACAGGAAAAATATACGTATTTATCCAAAATAAAGCTGAGTAGGATTCTTGATACTTCTACAGTATCTTTCATATTCCTCCCGTGTGCTCGTGGAAAACATCCCATAGAAGTCGTAATCGATGAGCGTAATATGATTAAATCTCTATAAAATAATTCCACCTTTCTCTTCGATCAGAAAAGAGTCGAACGAAAAGAAAGATTGGGATTTAACTTTAAAAAAGAAGAACAAAATATAGAGATTGGGTGGGGGCTAGTGAGTGGGTGAAGGGAAGAAAAGAAGGAATGAGAGCACTTATTCCATATTTATTAAGCTAAATATTGAGCAAAAAAAAGCTAAAATTTTAAATGAGTAAAACCTTTTATTTGGTTAAAATTTTAAATCTTTTATTTGGTTCAATTTAAATATAAAAAATGTATTAATAATTCTATTTAAATTTTTGTATATAAAAATAAAGTCGTTAATAAAATTTCCATTTATAATTTAAATAATAAGTAAATTATTTATTTGTAAATTAAATAAAATAAAATGTACTTCTAAATCTAGTTATTGTGCAAAACATTATATATTATTTGATATTTTAGCTTAATTATTATATTATAAGTTAATAAAAATTAGTTTAAATGCTTATTTATTAAAATAACTAATAACGATATTATATTTTTTTTAATATTAGTAATAATCAAATATTACTAATATTAAAATAGTTTATACATATTATACCCTTAACAATTATATTATAATTTTAGTCATTTTTCTTTTTGAAATGTGATGATGATCTAATAAAACTTATGTGGTGATTCATTATCGGAAATTTTGACACTGAGCCGCCCCTCACCACCTCAAGTCAATATCTCATAAGATACTCATTCTCGTAGCTGACTGTGTTCCAGACACATCGTGATCGGAGGGAGGACCTCGGTTAGGTCCGGAGTCTGGGCGTACTTCACCTCACCAATTTGACTAAGACTGGATGGTGAAACTGCGCTATCACTAGGATAGGATAAGCAAGCACACACATGCGGATTGGGTATTCTAACCCTCCTATTCATATTTATTCGTTCATTAAGAAAGGAAAAAGAACTTTACCATTCGTTGTGTTATGATCATACATGTGTCCACAAGCGGGCTGTGTGACACGTGAATTTCACTTTAAACGATTAATTTAAACCCGGCGACATAAAGTGTCCCATGTCCCCTTATTTAAAAAATATTTTTTAATACAATGATATTATGTACTAATTATTTATGAAGAATATACAAAAATATTTTGGTTAATGAGGAGGGAGAACTAATATTAATTTGAATATACAAAAATAAATAATTGTTATGTTAAAAATTTAATTAAATGAGTCTCATTATTTATTAATATATAATATTCTTTAATATTGCATTATATCGAGAAAATAGTGAACTAAAGAAAAATACTTAATTTTATACTTCAATTATATTATTATTTTACATGATTTAAACTGTCGTCGAATTTAATTAAAATATAGTTTTTAGGAAAAAAAGGAGTTCATCGGTTTTTGAAAGGCTGCGTCAGTTTACCGCTTGTTCTTCTGTTGATGAAGGAGAGGATGACGGGGGTGATCTCAACCTCCGTCCTCCCTCACTGTCAACTGACATTCTCTCTCTAGCTTTCTGCTTTTTCCCCTCTCTCCTACTCTGCATTTCTTGTTCTCATTCGGACTCTGTTTCTTCAGCACCCTCCATTCTTCAACTCAATCCTCCGTCCCATTCTCTTCCTCCCTTTTTCAACATCACACTCATTTATCACCTCTGCTCCTCCTCGCCATTTCACTTCTTTTTCCCCCTTCTCTCTCTCTCTCTCTGTATATTCATCTCTCACCTGCAACATTCTCTCCATCCCCGACTCTGATTCGAATATCCCAGCTAAAGGAGAAGCATCAATGAAGGTCTAAGATCTTAGTTCTAAAATGAATTTATATTCCTCCTCCATATTTTCTCAGTTTTCTTTCTACCTTTTAGTTTCATGGGTTTCTTTCTGCCAGACCAGACAAGGTTTCTATTTCTCTTGTTTTTGTGTATTCAAGAACTTTTTTCAAGTTAAAAGATCTGCTCTGTTTTGTTTTTTTTATATTGACAGGTGCTTGATTTGTTTTAACTGGTATTCTTAAAGAAATATACCCAAAATAGTCTGATCTCAGTTGTTGTGAGTCTGAGATCTCTCTTGGATATATGGGTTTGCAGAAACTTGTGGTGAAGTTGGACTTGCACGATGACAGAGCAAAGCAGAAGGCCCTCAAGACCGTCTCTTCTCTTCAAGGTACCGCATCTGAATCCCATGCTCCAGTTTTTCAATAGTTTCATTGATCTTCATGATCTGCCCAAGCGAAACCTTGATCTATTAACAATCATCCCACATCATGTTATAAATCCTCTTGCATGTTGGATATGGAGATTGTAGTTGGTGCACAGATTTCATCAGCAAAAAATTCTTAACTGCGTCTTCTGATTCTCTTACCATAACTTATAAAAACTTTTTTTTATCGTTCAAAGGGATTTTTGTATCCATAATCCATAGCACTCTATTAATTCAGACTCGCGCTGCGATAAAAAGAAGCGTATTTTTTATTTCTTCTTTCTACTACTTCCAAAAAAAACCTATTTTTGTTCCTTCTTTCTACTACTTTTCCAACCGAAAAATCTTCAACCCATAAACTAATTTGATGATAGAACCAGAAAAGGTAAACTTATGCTATCAAACTCTGAGCTCACCCTGCCTGGAATGGAAAACTGACATTATAAGGTAGTGTATGCTTTCAAATATTAAAGGCAAAAGCACTTTAAGGAGTGAATAACTGTATTACACTATATCTGATTCAATTCACATTGTCAGTTTCTTAATATTCTATTAAGCACCATAAGAGGAATTGCATGCTTAAAGGTGCAGTCTTTCTTGGGCTGGCTTTTTCATCTTCTTCTGCAGGAATCGATTTCATTGGGATGAACATGAAGGAGAAGAAGCTGACGGTGATTGGGACGGTTGATCCAGTCAGCGTGGTGAGCAAGCTGCGGAAGTACTGGCAAACAGACATAATCACGGTAGGGCCGGCGAAGGAGCCGGAGAAGAAGGAAGAGGTGAAGAAAGAGGAGCCTAAGAAGGAGGAGCCCAAGAAGGAGGAGCCCAAGAAAGAGGAAGCCCCCAAGGAAGGAGACGCGAAGAAGGAAGAGCCGAAGCCAGCTGAGGAGGCAAAGAAAGAGGAAGAGCCGAAGAAGGAAGGAGATGCGAAGGTGGAAGAATCGCAGCAGAAACCGACCGAGGACGCAAAGAAGGATGAGGAGCCGAAGAAACCACAGCTACCTCTTCAGCATATGCCCCAGCCAGATCCTGTCATCGATTTTATGAGGGCTTACCGACCCTACAATCCCCACATGACAACCTATTACTATGTCCACAGCATGGAGGAGAACCCGAATGCCTGTGTCATATGTTGAGTCGGAAACAAGATCGAGTTTTTCAGTTGAGTCGGAAACAAGATCGAGTTTTTCATATACTCAAATTGGATCGGATTAGAAGTGTCTCCTCCAACGGCCAGGGCTTGCTTGCTGAGGATAAAGGTAAGACATGTAAAGGGCTCTTTGCATGTGTAAATATTAGGTGGGTGGGTGGTTCATTCATCCCTTTTCTTCTTCTCCAGCTACTTGGGCTGTACCAGAGAAAGTGTAGAGGACTCGACTCATTTTCTATATTTTTTATATGTTGTGAGCTTTTATAAGACAGCAATAAAACATTATATTATGTAAGTTGATGGGTTATCCCTTACAAAATGAAGACTATGCTTAAAGAGGAGAGGTGATGAACTATTTCAAGCCAAAGGTTATTGGAATTTGGTTAATCAACAGTTTGATTGCTGCATTTACATGTTAATGCTTGAGAATCTATAGTTCAAATTTTCGATAAGGGTAATTTTCTAAAAATGAAGGAAGGTTAGTGGCACTTTTCATTATATCTAAAGTTTTTTTGGAAATTTCATTTATGATCTAATATGGTAAATGATGAATGCTAAGGTTGATGATTATCATTATTATATCTTCTAGTTTAAAAAATATCTTCTACTTTAAAAAGATGGATGAAATACACAAGTTAAAATGTAATGATGTATTGTATAATAAATAGTATTTTATTTAGTTATTATATATAATATAATATTATTAGTTATGTTTATATTATAATATTTTTATATTATTAATTTATATGTATATATATATATTATTTTAATCTTATAAATAAATATGTATTTATTTAATTTATTAAGTTATTTATTAATAAATATTTATTAACGTATTTTATTTTACCATTTTTATATTTTAATATCTTATAATCATATTATATATTTTTTGTGGTATTAAAAATATTATTTCAAATAAAATAAAATAAATAATTTTAAAAATGTTAAATTAAGTAAAAATAATAAAATTTAATTATATATAAATTTAATAGCTTACTGATACACTTCTTACGTTAGGTTTGCACCCCACTCAAAATCGAAAATCTACCTCATAATTTAATTGAGTATTTAATAAACATATTTAATTCAATTTAATTGTTTATAATTTTAGATAACGAAAAAATTCGTTGTTTATAGTAAATTTAAAATTAAATTTAACAAATATATTCATATATATATATATATATATATTAGAAGAAGTATTAAAAATATAATAATATTTTATAAAATAAATAGTTTTATTATTTATAATTAATAAATTTTAAATAAATATTAGCACAATTATTTATCTACAGTACTCTCACAAAAATTATTTAATTAAAATTATTTTAATAAATATGAGATAATAAGTGTTACAATATATCTAATTAAAAAATTATAATTTAAAACTTTTTTAACAATATATACTTATAATATATCTCTATTTTATTTAATATACCGTACTATTTATAAAAAATATTTGAAGATTTTAATTGATCTTCACTAATTTGATATTTTTATATAATATTCTCTATTTAAATTGCAAAAAAACTTCAAAAGACATTTAGTTTTTTTTTGCATTAAAAATACATTTAATTAGTTTCATATTAAATGAGATATAAAAATTAAATGTTTAATATTAGTGGACCCAAGCATTTGTGTCAACTTACTGAAAATGAATAAAGGTTCATCTTTCTAGATAATTTAGTCATTTTTGAACAAAAAATTGAAGTAATTGATGTTGTTGAAAATGACGTGTTAGTTTTTTTACAACCCAAATAAGGCATTGCCTAAAAAACCCTAACTGCTAGCCAGACGACTGTTGATATTTATAATTATACGTCCTTAAAAGTTGGCATTTAGTAAATTTAATTACTAAACCCTTATTGATCTCAACTGTCCCATAAAATACTCATATGCCCATAAAGAAAATGAAATGGGCACAAATCCTTACTTCTTTTCTTGTAGGCATGTGATGATCTCACTCTTCTGTTCAAAGGTATATAGGCCATAACTTTTTGGAGCTTTCCTGCATAAAGAATAAGCATCTCATTATAAGATTCGGTACTGTAAAATAATTGAATCAAAGTTGCAGAGCCTCCACATATTTTCCACTACAAACTAGACATGATTGTTGATCATAAAATGGACTTCTATGGCTCTCCCACAGTGGCTTTGTCCGGTGGAATACAAATATTGATTTAGTGTGAGTTTATAATCGGATAAAGCCTTTTTTTAACCCTCAATAATGTCTTCACCGGGTATTTCTTCCATTTTCAAATGAGCAATCGAAAATTAGTTATAAGCAGAATAATTTTCCTTTTTACTTAATTTTATATAAAGTCTAATATAAGTATATTCCAAACATGACGAAATATACATTCATTATGTCTAATATAATATTAAATTTATCGTAGCTCCAAAATGGATCATCTACTATTTTCATATAAAAATCCAGCATGCTACTTGATTAGTTGATTATATGAATATTAAAAAGTATTTTATTAATGTAGTACTTAATTTTCTTTGTAATTCCACAATTTTAGTTAATATATCTAAATCATATGGCATTAGATGGAGATGAGCTAGATGTGGCAAGGGATGTCAATGTAGATCCGAACCCTAGATCTCATCAGCATTTGATCCAACCCGAATATGATAATTTTGAATATTATGAGATCCAATTCTTGGTTTAGGTACACTTTTACCAAAATTAAACCAGAGTTTCCTCATTCTTGAAATTTCAAGTACGGATCGGGTTCGATTATCAAACTCGATCGCATGAATCCAAATCTCGAATTTGAATATGAGTATAGATATGTGTGTGTTTGAATTTCCTAAATATGATCCGAAATTCGAGTTCGAGTCTCTCGAACTCGAATTCAGTTCATATTGGTAAAAAATACATATACCATATAATCTTGTGAACCACTTAGTTGAATACCCCTTTGATATAATACATATGGACATAAGGGTCTTTATTAGTTGAAAGCACAACTAATTTTGGAAGATTTTTTTTACTTAGGTTGATGATTTCATACGTATAACTTGAGTGCATTAATTAAACAATAAATATGATATTTTATTATTTTTAATATAGGGTCAAATTCTTGACATCCGTCTACCAATTTGGCTGATACGGGCACCAAATTAATCATATGTCTCACTCTACCTCCCACTAGCAATGGTCAATTTCTAGTAAGTGACAAATCGATCAACTCAAGTTAATTTCCACTATTGAGTTTCCTCAACTGCGCTTGATTGTGACTAGTCGAGACCGAAATTCTCCCAATTACGATGAGCACTTGGCTGACCACCACTACCACAAAATGACTTACCTAGACCTTAGCTTTAAAATGACTCAATTTTGGTTACCTCAGGTGAGAATTTTCAATAACTCCTATATTAACTCTATTTTAAACAACTTTGGCAAATGACCAAATTCGACCATGTTTTACAGGGACAAGATCCCCACTCCTCCCATGAGCCATTATAAGTACAATAATAGTATTTGAGAGTGTTTTATGATAACAAAAAGTTGATATGATTGATTTTCAAAATTTGGGGACTAAAATCTAAATTTTAGAAAGTTTAGGGGTCAATTTACAAAAAGGGGTTAGGAGGGGGCAAAACCATAATTTTTGAAAAATTACAAGATAATATGTGATACCGTATTTTTAGTAACACGGATTTTCAGTTGAAAGTTTTTCTAGAATTTTATTATAAATTTAAAATTTAATTGATATAATTGGAATAAATTTGATTTAAAATAAAATGAAAAGTGTTATTTTTACCGAAATAAATAACTCGATGGAATGGATAGGGTAAATACCTAGTAAACTCGTTTAGGTGAAAAATAATAAGATAATTATGTGAATTTAGTTTAGTACGAAACTATCAGCACTACTATTAGTCTTACATCCCTACCATAAATATCCATAAATTAATACCCATAAATACCTATAAATTAATAACTACATTTAATTAATACCTATAAATACCCATAAATTAATACCTACATTCAATTGGAATTAATACCCATAAATACCCATAAATTAATAACTACATTCAATTATTAGAATTAATACCCATAAATATCCATCAATTAATAACTACATTCAATTATTGTAATTAATACCCATAAATACCCATCAATTTCTTAATTTAGTTAGAATAACTTACAAAATTAATACCCATAATGTAGTAATAAATCTTCTCCATTTAACAAATAATTTTACAACTATATAATGAGCTTACAACAATTTATCATAGCGACACCAACTAAGCTAAGAAAGCAATTCGAGTAGAATAGAGCTACTTGGTCCACTAATCCTTGTTCACACCTCAAACATTATTTTTGCTATGATCACATTAGATCTACCAGATTAATATTCCCTACCTATGAAATTCTCAATCTCGACATCCACCATGCAATAACCAAATTTAAGGAAAATGGGGAAGTATCGGAGTAGAGAAACACCAATAACACCAATCATGGACGGGTACCTAGGAATCCCTCTAGGATGAACATATCTATGGATAAAACATGAGTGGACTTATTTATATCATATCCGGTTGGGATGATGATCACTTTAGAAATGAAAAACTACTTATATGTGAGATTTTAACATCACACCAGGTTGGAGTGATGTGCGAATTAAGTTAAAAACCTACTTAACGATTGTAAGTAGAGGAAATCATACCCGTTTGGTATGATGGACTTCCTTGAAAGAAGTAGAAACCTACTTGCTAGTTGTAAGTGAAGATATCATCACACCTAGTTAGTGTGATGAAGTGAAAAGATGTTTTTGTCAAAAGTGTTCTCCCCTAACTGTGTGTCAATGCTTAAACTTTTTGGGAGACTTTCTTGATGGGAGCTAGAACAGCTCAGATAGGCCCGAGGTCTTGGTTTTGGAACTTGTGGGGCTAAATGCTCGGTTTTGAAAAATCACATACAATGGGCCCAAGGCCAATTGGCATAAGTAGGAGCTCGTAAACAATCATGATATGTTAAACCCATGAAAATTCTTAATGAATGGATTATGTTATTTCGCCATGGTACCAAGTCAGAATCGACATACTCGATAGACTGGTAGTAGTACGTCATAGCCAGGTCGACGGATCGGCCTAGACAAACAGCTGCAGGTCGAGTTGAGGGTCGAAGCTATTGGACCAGTGGCACCAAAGATAAATGCCTTTGTGGAAAATTATTGTTTGTGCATGCACTTAAGGTTCGGGACCATTAAGACACCCAAGAGAGGTAGTGATGCATCCTAAGGACTACTAGACGATATGGTGGAGATAAGGGCAGTTTGTCGTGCTAGCAATTAAGGAAGCTCGATGTAGCTTCATGTGCATGAGATCTAGGTGGGGTCAGGGTGAGGTTTTTGTCCTCATACGGACACAGAGTTAATTTCGGGTTTGAGGGCCAGTTGTTACGAACATTCACTCAAACCTAGTGTAGAAGTGGACATACTTCTATCTAGGTGGCTTGTAAAGTCACTCCGGTGCTACAAGTGTGTGCTGTAGATGGGCTGCCCTATGAATGTGTGATTCCCTTCTTGAGGAAGGGCATGTGTTGTTTGCTAAACATACCAAATGGGGAAATGAGAAAAATGTTAAGAAAACCTTGGAAAGGATTTGAGAATCCTTGGAAAAAAATGGTAAAACCTTGGAATAAGGTTTGAAAAAGAAATTAAAATTCTTTTGAAAGGAAATGACACCCTTGGTAGGGTAAATGTTTTGAAAACTAAACTTTGAGGAAAAACCTTCTTTTTAAAAAATGATAACTTTGGTGTGGCTACTTTTAAAACTCACTCCCAACACCTGCTCACTGAGTTGTAGAACTCACCCCTCCCTTTTACCCCTTTTAGGTAACTAAGGGAAAAACCAAACTTAAAAACCTCCCTGCATGGGAATTGTAAAGACAGGTTATATCTGTTTAAAAGATTTTCAATTTTGTATAATGTTATTCTAGAAAAGACAAGAAAAAGGACGCCTTACTCCTCGCGGTTTAGAAAAGGACAAAACCTTTCATGAACCAAAGGGAGTGGTGGGTTGCTCCAGGGGATCCGACCAAACCGGGTCAGGGCGTGACATAATATATAAATACTACCTTAATATCTAAATGAACCCCAAATATGTAATCTCATTCATGTAGAGTGAATATCGTTGTCACGCCTAGACCCAATTCACGGCCGATGGTCACGTGTAACCCACCAATCCACTCGATTTTACAAGGGTGGCTACCATCACCAAGGTAAAACCAGAGGGACTAAAGCTCATAATAAAAAAGTTTATCTCAAATTTAGTAGAAAATTAAACTTTTCTTTGATTAATAGTTGCCAAAAAATTTTATACAAATAACTCAAGAATATAATAACTAATAAGCAATAATTTAAAACTTTCGTATGCAAGATTTAAGATATATCTCAAGTCACGCTCGTTTTGTAGGTGATGTCCTGTCTTGTGCCTCACAAAACCTTAGCTTTCACCTATAATTGTTTGGGGAGTGAGGGGTTGAGCTCATAGATTAGTGAGTGAGGTACTGAAATTGGTCCACTGCATGACTTACGACTTCAAAATTCACATAAAAATCTACACATGGAGATTTATTCATAATTTTACACAATTAATCACTTCCATAGTTTTACTAAGCACTTGAGACTCCTATCTTGGGCCACTTGGAACTGTAAACCCAATTTCATAGAGTAAAACCCCCCTTCCCCAAATCACAACATTAATGATATGATATTCATATAACAATACATGAGTCATATCATGACACTCATATGCCTTGATGCATAGCAAATCACTTTTTCTTATTGTATCAGCATGTATCCTAGCCCGTGTTTGGACACATAGATGTACATAGTGTATTCTCCCCTGTTCATATCTAGGAGAGTAGTACATGGGCCGATGTGAGCCGCTTTTTAAGCTCATGAAATGCTGCCTCTCATTTCGTGCTCCACTCATACTTGACGTCCTTTCGTGTCAGCTGTGCTATTGGGATTGCTATAATGGTGAAGTATTCCACAAATCTCCGGGAGTATCTAGTCAATCCTAGAAAACTCATCACCTCAGTGGGGTTCATGGGTGCATTCCAGTTGGATATCGCCTCTATCTTAGCGGGGTCCACTTAAATCCCCTTTCCTCATACCATGTGCCCTAGGAATGCCACTTCTATTAGCCAAAATCCACATTTTAAGAATTTGACATATAACTACTCCTTTTGTAGCGGTTCCAACACTAGATAGATGTTTACTGTCACATCTCGATCCGATTTGGACAGAACCCTGTGAACAACCCCCACTTCTCCCAATACCATAATAGGATTAGATTCCATCTTAATAGTATTGACAGAAATAAGGCTCAAAACCAAGAGGAAAATAGTGTATGAGATAAGTTTTTCCAAATATTTACTGGAATGAATGTTGCAATACATAAATATAAAAATATAACAATTTATGTACCAGCTTGGTAATTCATTCTCTAGCATTCTTTGTGCCATGTTCTATGACCTGAAAGTGGTAAGGGTAAGGGTGAGTTCATAACTCAATGAGTATGATTAAAAGTACAAGATTCAAGGGAATAATATAATATCTTTCCTAGTATCAGATTTCTAGTTTAGTGGATTTGTTTTGGATAAAAATTAAATATACTTTCTCAATAAAGGGATCAAACAGACACAAAACAATCTGTTAGAGGCTACAACCTCCATCTGTTCCACTAGTACCGTCACCATGGTGAGAGGCACAACCTCCACCACATCATTTGTGTGAGCACCTTGGCCTAAGCCCATACTTATTGATACTTCAATCCCCATATGTAGGGGTGAGACCTCACTCTTCTATCCCCTCAATTTTGATGCGCATGAAGCTCCCGGAGCTTTCAGAAATACTAGAACAACATAGCTTTCCTTGTACCAACCTTGCTCTCCATTAGCCCTTAGAACCAACACTGTCATACCGGACGTCTCTTTGGTTTCGTATGATTGCAATCACACACATACGTCTTGGGATTTAAGACCTTTATCTTTGTGCTGCTAGCCTAACGGGCTCCAACCCGACTCTAGCTCTGCAATATCAGCAAACATTATCAATTTGTGATAATTTTATAATGCTCTTAAATTAGAAACTTATTTACGGGTTTGACCCGTTCCCATTGGCCTTGGGCCCACTCATGAGAGTTTTCAAAACACGGCCTTGGGTCTAATTCTCTTTTCAAAATCGAGGCCTTGAGCTCACTTGGACATAATTAGATCTAGTTCACCATTGTCGATCATGGGCCTCGCCCATTTACTACATCGACAGTTGGAGCTATACTATTCCCCTTGAAGTGTATCCATACACCGTCAAGGATTTGTCCTAGTATCATACTTTATGATTTCTTTAAAAGTATAATCCTAAAAAGTTTAAGCGTTTTCACACAATTAGAGGATTGTAACTTTTGGAAATTTATTTTTAAAGTAAAGAATGTTCCTAAGTATGCATCATCAGTCCAATCAGACTCAATGACAGTAATCCTACTCACCCGAGGTGTAAGACCATCCTTTGGGACCAAGGAAAAATCAGAAAAAGAACCGATAAAGATTTACATGTGAATAATGGAGCCAATTAATGAACGAAAATAGAAAAAAAAGGTTAACATGGGAAATTGGAAGATCCCAAGTGACCAAAAATTCACAAAAATTGTGAGGAAGAACGAGAAGTGGAATTGAGAAGAAAATCAGACCGGTTCGCGGTGAACCGGACATGAATTGGACTAAACTAGGATGAACCATAGTGAACTGGTTCAATAATTCATTTTCCTAAGTGGCTTAAAAATACCAATTTGGGAAATTAAGGCGACCATTAGATAAATAATGAATTTAGAAAATTTTAAATTTTAGAAAATTGGATGAATTGGGTCTGAAATGACCGATTTTTGAATTTGGGACAACGAACCCGGTAGGACTGTATCGGTCAAAGGACTAGATTGGTCAAAGGACCAGATTGGTCAACAGTCAATAGTCAACGGCACCCATTAGCAGCCACGCAGACACGGACAACCAATGGGAGGCCGCCATGTATCTAGTCAATGGTCAGCGGGCGACTCGTCAGCATGCCATGCAGACACGAGCAACCAATGAGAGGCTACCACAGGTTCGGTCAACAGGTCAACGGATGACACGGTGGCCGAGCTAAACCGCCACATCAAAAAAATCGAGCAATCACAATGCACCATGTGGCACGCTTGCCACATCATCGTCTTTAACCTTCAACCACTAACAAAGACAATGGAGGAGAGACAAGGATAAAAAAAGGTGGAGTCTCCAGCGACTCAAAAAACTCTACAGTTAGGTCGCTGACAGCCAAGTCAGAGGTCGAGTCTCACCCCGGCTTGTAGCCTAAATAGTTGTCGAGTTCCCTATATAAAGAGCACCCCTCCATTCATTCTCAGCATCCCATAATTGAGTGAAGAAGAAGTGTGCAAGTTTCTGGTGAGCAAAAAACTAGAGCGCCAAAGACAAGACTTTTCTCAACCTCCAAAGCCACATTCGGTGACTTTGGAATCAGGACGAAGTCCGCTACCTAGCCATACCCTCAGTTCAGCTTGAGAGCCACCAAGGAGGAACGAGGAAGCTCGAACAATACTGCCGCTCATTAGCTAGGAAATTGCCCAACCCCCTACAACCACTTCAAGCTTTCCTACGACCAATTGCGGCCAAGCTAGACCCCCTACATCCCACCTAAAGGTGTCCCGACCTTCCCCCGAGCTAAGAAGGTAAGCTTCTCCCACCGCCCCTTCATCGGAAAATACTATTCACAGCCAAATTCTACAAAAACTTTAACACTGAAATTCATATTGTTCATATCATCAATTGAGGCACGACTTGATTCAGAGAGGATCCCCACAATGAGAGCAATGTAGTGGTAGCCAAATCTCTAGTCACCAGACCCCCATTGGTAAGATATCAAATCTTTCTCTCTCTAGAATGGATTTTCCAATGAAGCTCTGTTTGAGCTCATTTCCTAGCCAAATGAAGAGGTTCATGGCTTAAAATGACGAGGAAAATATAAAAAGGTGATCCAAATCAAGAATAGAGACAATTAACCACATTTTGATGATCAATTTGACGAAATTGAGATTCGAGGGCCAAAGTGAAATTTGGGCAAATTGGTGTTTTTCGAAAATTGGGGGCCGATTGGCAAATAAATAAAATTGAAGGCATTTTCATTAAATTCCCTCCCAATTGAGGGTCAATTTGGCAATTTGGATAACATGGAGGACCAATTTGCAAAGTTTGAGTAGTTTGGGGTCAAATTGTGATTTTGGGGAAATTAGGGACTAAATGACAATTTTGGAAAAATTGAGGGGCTAATGGGCAATTTTGATAAAACTAAGGACCCAAGAAGGATAATTGGAAATCCTTGGGGCTTAATTGAAACTAAGGGGTAAATATAGACCTAAAGGTAAAGGCACAAACCTTTGGGACCAAATTATAATTAAGGCAAAATATGAGGGTTTATATGTAAATGCACAAAAAGATACGATCTCTTAGTCAAGTATCCTAATATGGGTATTCATGTCGTGTAGGAGCAGACTGCCCGAATGTTGGCTTTTGGAAGCATCTCGTGAGGCCAGACTCCACCGGGGCAAACTCGTCGAAATTACAGGGTGAGTGGGAATTACTATAACGTCCATTCCAGTTGAAATGAAAGTTCATTTAAAAATGATTTTCTTTGAATTAGCCTCCCCTGACTGGGTGACTGCTTAAAATATTTAGGAGCCAATTATGGGCTTAGGATTGGTATGTAAGTGGGCCCAAGTCTGATGGACATGGGTATGGACCCATCTAGACTAGCATGTGATTAGTAATGATAAAAAATCCAATTAATGGGAAATTGCATGTGATACCCACCGAGCCAAGTCTGAGTTGTTGAGCTTGTTGGGCCAAACCGCTGCTTTGCTGAAGCTAGGTCATCAAACCTGTTGAGCTAGTACGCATGGGCCGAAGCCAAGCCAATAGACCATTGCATTGGAGGGACAAAGATAATGGCTATAACTTAAAAGATTGTTGATTATGCATACACTATGAGATTCGAGCCATTAGGACACCTAGCATGAGGTAGTAATGGGGCCTAAGGACTACTGGATAAGGGTGGTATGTCGTCCAGTAGGTCAAGAAGGTTAGGGAGCTTCCTGTGCACTGAAATCGAGGCAGTAGGGAAATGAGGTATCATCCCACAAAGCAGACATGATGAAGTGATTAGGGTTTGAGGGTCAGACTATTGATGTCCACTCAAACTCAGGGTAGAGGCACTACACCTCTATTAGGGTGGATGGTAAAGGCACTTTGGTCTACAAGTGGAACAGTCGGGGATCGTTTTACGAATGTGTGATCCCTCCTATGATAGGAGGACGGTTGATGATCGTGTGCAAAAACCTGAGAAGAATCCGCTTATGAAATATCAAACATTTGAAAGTGTTAAATTAAACATTTCTTAACAAAATTCTCCCACTCACTGAGTTCTCGAACTCACCCCTCCCTCTAAACATTTTTCAGGAAGGAATGACTACGCTAGCCTCTTCCTCCCTAAACCCTATCCCAGGTATAAAGATTTAAAGTTTCAGTTTTGTTTAATATTGTCTAGGGAAAACATGAAAGGTACTACGCCTGACTCTCTTTGATATCCTAGAGGAGTCCCTCTCTAAGGTCCGGGAGAGGGCATGTTGATTGTAGGACCTCGACCAAATCGGGTCGGGGCATGACATGACGTCTGTGACTCATTCGTCTCGGAAGGTATTACAAAAACTCAGGTCAGATTCTCGTTATAGTTTAAAGCCTTCCTTTTGCACCTATATGATCACAGATAACCAATCCATTAATTATCTGACATTTTACATTAAATTCCTATATTTTCTTAACAAATAAAAACTAAATATTTTACATAATTTCCTCAATTTATTTCATTTGAAATTTTCTTCTCAAATAATTTTATCTAATATAAAATTATTTAAAATCACAATAAAGTATTTTAATAACTTTTAATTGTATTTAAATTCCCCAAAAATAATTTTAATTGCAATTGTGTCCCCAATTTCATTTAAATTCTCAATTGTCCCTCAATTTATGTAATTTGCACAAAAATCCTGAAATTTCCACAAATTCCCAAATCACCCAATTTCTAAAAAAATTACTCTTTGGCCCCTAAAATCTTACACTTCTATTAAGTGGGTGTGGACCAGAATTAGTCTTGGTGTCCATCGTTGTTCTTCTAAATCACATTTCGACTAGTGTGCTTCCTTTTCCAAGACTCTACTTTCTTCAATATTCATTTCCTTATTCCTTTATTTGGGGTATGTGTCATGCTCCGGCCTGATTTGGTCGGATCCTTGTGATCAACTCGCTACTCTTTTGGTTTATTAAGAGTTGCCCCTTGTTTATAAACCATGAAGAGTAAGGCGTCCTTTAAATCTACACCTTTCCTAGAATAGCATAAATCAAAACTGTATAAAATTTTAAATTTATCATAGCTGTCTCACAGGCGTCTTAGTTGATGGTCTTTAGGGGTAGGCTTTCCAAAATTTCCTGAAAGAGATTTAAGGGAGGGGGTGGAGTACGACTACTTAGTGAATGGGTTTTCGAAAATTAACTTTTCGGAAAAATATTTGTATTGGAGTTTGCCAGACTCCTTATTTTCTTTCAAAAATCCTTTCATTTCAAATCTCTATCTTTATCATCATTTTTTATTAATCACAGTGTGTTATCACCAACACACATCCTTCATCATGAAGGTCAATCACACAATCACAGGCCAGCCCATTCACTGAACCCACTTGTGGCGTCGGAGCGACTTTACCAGCCACCTAGATAGAAGCACGCCCACTTCTACCCTGAGAATGAGTGGATGTATGGGCATTCGACCCTCAATCCTGAAATCAATTCTCCGTGTCCGTATGAGAATAGAGACCTCATCTCAAATCATTTAAGCAGTGGGACACAGTCAGGGGAGAGCACTTCTGACAAAATATGTTTTCAATTGTCTATCATACCAACTAGATATAAGAATATCTCCGCTCATAACTGATGAATGGGTTTTCCAATTCCTTCAAGTAAGTTTCATCATACCAACCAGTATGATCTACTTACAACGGTATATAGTTTTTTTGCGTGATTTTCACATCACTCCTTCTATGTTGTGATGTTTAAAATACTACTAAGTAGTGGATTTTCAATTCGAGGTACTTATTATCCCCAACCGGGTATGATATAAAATCCCACTCACAACCGGTAAGTGGTTTTTAGCTTAATTCGCTCATCACCCCAACTGGATATGATGTTAAAAGTCCCACTCATCCGTTAATGTAGTGAATTCCACTCGATCGGTTCTTTGTGTTCACGCGAGCTTGTCCTTGCTGGCGTTCCTGGTACTTCTTATTTCTACACGATATGAACATCCTTGTTCATTATTACTCGGCCTAATAGCCTTCATTCATTCCAAATTATTGAGAAAACCAAACTTTCTATTTATTTGCAATTAGGTCCCTATAGTTATTTTTCGTTAACTTTAAATCACTAATGTCGGTTTTCCTCAAATTGAGTCCCGAAACTTTTAAAATTGATCTTAGAATCTCAATTTATTCAAATTCACAAAAAAGGGTTTAATTTCCCAAATTCCCAATTTGGTCCCCCAACTTTTCCAAAATTACCATTTTGCCCCTCATTTACAAAAATGGTAAGTTTCACCCCAAAAATTCTAAAATTTATCAATTGGCCCTCTAACATTCTTATCATGCCCAATTGACCCTCAATTTTATAACATTGCATTTTGGTCCTTCAAATTTTCAAAAATCCCTAATTTTCCCAATTTCCCCCAATTTCAACTTCATAACACAACTGAATTTGATTTAATCAAATTGATTGATCAAACACTTCTAATTGTTGAAATGAAGTTGAAATTGAGTTTCTACATGTTCATACGATTCCATAGCACTTTGAATTGCAAGCTTAAACGCTAGAATGAGCTCAAACAGAGCTTTGCCAGAAAACACATTCTAGAGAGAGAAAGCTTCAATTGCTCACTGGTGAGAGTGCGGTGGCCTAAGCTTTCTATCTAGGCAGGTTGCTCCCCTTCTGAGGCTCCTCATAGGATCAAGAATGACATCAATTGATGTTAAATTAGATCAGAATTATGTCATTTAAATTCTGTTGGCTCTCTCTAACACCGGTCGGAAATTACATAGGAGAGCTAAATTGGCTTACCTTTTAGTTCTAATTCCACTGTAGGAGGGCTGTGGAGGTGTTGGTAAGGCTTGGTTTGGCCTGAGGAGGGCTCGAATTGGCCGATTTTAGCTCGGCTGAAATAGGGCAGCTTTAGTCTACAGGAGAGGTCGGTGCTTCTTCGACGATTCTCGGATCGAATGGAGGTTGCTATCAGATAGCTAACTTCCCCCAAAAACTATAGAGCTCGACCTCTCCTTCTGAGGTTAAGAAAAATGCCCAAGTCGAAGCTCTAGTTCAAGCTTCACCGAGAAATGGAGTAGTAGAGAGGGAGGAGTGTTCAGGTGTGAGGAGAATGAATGGGGATGAGGTCTTTATATAAGTGTAAAATTGTATATTAAATGAGGGAGATTTATTACTAGTATTAATGTTTCCATAATTGATGAGTATTTATTAGTATTAATTCCAATAATTTAATTTATGTATTAAATTATTGGTATTAATTCCAATATATAAATATAAATATATATATATATAAATTTATGGCTATTTATGATAGGGCTATGTTCGCATAAAAATAATTTTGAGTTCACCCATCCTCGCACTACTCTCATGCAAGCACGCTTAACTTTGATGTTTTGATTAGATCTAGTTCATCTAAACCAATCTAATTCTTCTTTTCTAATTTGTCTCAAGTTTCTTTTCCAAGGTTTTATGAACCTTTAAATGGTCGAGTTTATGAACCAGTCCGGTATTTCTCACTCAATTTGACCGGTTCTTTTCCCGATTTTCTTTAACTCAAAGGAGCGGGGTTTACAGTCTGCCACTCATTACCACTTGTTATGACATGAGTCAATATTATATTTGTGCTCTTCGTTCCTTTGGTTTAACTTGCTCCTTGTACTTTGGGTACACTTCCCTTATAATTGATCCTTTATCCCAACCTGCATTTCATTTGCAAGTTTACCTTCTCTTCCACTTCAATTGGGTTCATTACTTCTTGGTTGGGATATGTATGCCTCTCCAGGGCTCCCTTCCTTGGTAGGCTTCTTCCCCTTTTTCTCAGAATTTCATTTTTCATTTGTCTTCAAGGGTGTCTGACCTTAAATTGACTTCATGACATCATTTGATGCCATCCTCTCCTACTTACCCTTACTTTGGGAATCTTGTGGGCACATCTTTTGTACCTTGTCATTATTCCTACTTGTAATCACTACAAGTTTACTTCATTAGGGAGGACTTTTAATCCCTTTTTGTTTCAAGGTTTCTTGACTTCCTTCTGAGAGGCTTACTTAATCCTTCCCGTGGCTTGAGTTTGGTCGCCAATTTGTTTTCGACCATTGATTTCTTTAAGGATTTCCTTCATCCTTCTTTTCTGACATTTGGCCTCTCCACCCCTCCCTTCTTTACTAAAATTTTAGACTTGTGCCTCTTATGAGGGTCAATTCATTAACTGCCTTATCCTTACTACTCTCCATGTCTAATGGTCTTGAGACAATTATCTCTCAAGTTTACCTGTCCCTGATGTCATCCTATCGCCATTTCAGGTGTAGTTGTTATTATTTCCCTGTGCTTCTTAGGGCATCGTTTATCCTCCTTGATCACCCCATAGTTACTAGTCATTTCCCACCACTAGGTTCATCGGTAACCCTACTTGGCACCTCCGTTCTTCCAAAGTAGGTCACACTTCACCATCCTAGAACATCCTATTTAGCGTCCAACATTTTGTTTTGTCTTCTCTTACATAGATACTTCCTTGCTCCTAGTTGGCCTGTAACTCTCCTTAAGGGAAATTTCCCTTCATCTATACTCTGCTCCGTTTGCTATTTTCTCAGGGTCCTACCTTCGGTCCTTCTTGCCTTCCATGACCCCTCCTCATATAGTTGAGGTATATGATTGCATTATCCGAGAGATAAAGTTTTAGGAATTTGAAGTTTTTTTATTAATTAACAAGAAATACATTACGTTTGGGGCATTATCCCTATTATAAAGAGGTGGTTACGAATTAGATTGGGAAGTTACTAGGTTCTTGATAAGCATCCTCCTTAGTAAGGTTATAAGCCCTTGCTGGTTTTCTTAGCATCAAATTGGCTCTCCTCATTCTTGTGGATGTGTCCTCAACAGGTGTTGGCACCACATTCCTTGGTGGTATTGGACACTTACCCAAATAATGTCTCTTGGTCCCTCATGGCTTTAACCATACCTCAGGCATTAGAGAGCTTTTAGGGCCGTTTTAGGCAGTGTTGGTGACGTTAATCTAGTTTTCATGGTCCCCTATTTGGGAGCCATCTGAAAAAAATTAGGTAATCTTTCATTTAATTCTTATGTTATATAGTTTTGATAGTGTATTCGATGAAACATGCTCTGATCCCACTCAAGTTGTCACGCCTTGACCCGGTTTGGCCGGGTGCCCGTTGACATCCCGCCACTCCATTTGGTCAAAGAAGGATTACCCCTTCTATTAGGCCATGAGGAGTCAGGCGTACTTCTGACCTGGTTTCCTATAATGACATTATACAAAACTTGAATAATTGACCAGGATTTTAGGCATACTTGACTTAATGTTCAACTTCGAGAAATTCTCTAAGAGTTTATCTTCTTTCCTAAAAAAGGGTTAAAGGGAAGTGCTGAGTTCCTATAACTCAGTGAGCGAGTGTTGTGGAGTGAGTTTTCAAAAATAGTTTATCACACTTTTTTTTCTTGTTCACATAATTGTGGGTTTTTCTTCATCTTAGAAAAATATTTCATCATTTTAATTCATTGTGAGTTTAGTTCTTTTAACACTTCCCCTTACTCGGGAAGTATTTCACGTACCATTGTATGTGCCATTTTATAAAAAAGGGTTCACACATTTTCCCCTTGCTTGGGATTTGGTTTAACAAATATTCATACACCCTTTATCATAAAGGGTACAAACATTAACAAGCGTAGTCCCAGACTGCACCCACTTGGGGATCAGAGTGCCTTTGCTATCCACCCTGATAGAAGTCCTGAACTTCTACTCTGAGTCTGAGTGGATGTCCTAGACATCCAACCCTCAAACCTAAAATTTACTTATGTCCGTATGAGGATGTAGATCTCATCCCAACCCCATCCTGGTGTCGTGCGCAAGAAGCTACACCGAGCTTATCGACTAACTGGCACGGTAAACCCTTATGGAAACTAGGTCATCCAGTAGCCCTTGGAACCCATCACTACCCCACTTGGGCATCACAATGGTCCTGAATTTAGGGTGAATGCACAAACCATAGTCTTAGCATATTAGCCATCATCTTTGGTGCCAACGGTCCAATGGCCCCAACACTTGACTTGCCTTATAGTTGTTTGTCTGACCGGTCCGTCTACCTGGTCCTAGCATACTGCCACTAGCCCATCGAGCCTTGTCAGTCCTAACTTGGTACTATGGCAAGTTACACACCAAATTTCTAGTTATAAGAGTTTTCAAGGCTCTTAAAATCATGTTTGTCTATGGGCTCTAGCCCGTGCCCATTGGCCTTGGGCCCACTTCACGATTTTTTTCAAAATTGGGCCTTGAGCCCTATAAGTTACAAAAATTGAGGCCTCCCACCTGTTGGAGCTGTCCTAGCTCTCATCAGAAAAGTTTACCAAATGTTTTAAGCATTGGCATACAGTCACGGTAGATCATTTAAGGAAAAACGGTTTTTAAGCTTAAAATGCACTCATCATACCAACAAGGTTTGATGATAGAAAATCCCACTCACGATAGTCTTTCATTTCAAAATGATGCTCACCACCCAACCGGGTATAAAGGTCTCACTCACAACCAATAAGTGGTTTTTAGCTTAAAATTGCTCATCACCCTAATCGGGTATGACGTTAAATAATTCCCACTCACTCGATGACTCTGACATGTTTGTCCCTAGTCGGCTTTCCAAGTCTAGGTAGTGCTCCCTTGCTCCCATTATTGTCCAAATTTGTCCCTACATGGTTTGAGTATTCTTACGAGGAAAAGTTCAGCTTGAAAGCCTTCTTGTTTTCACGTACTGGCAACTAGCCTTAAATCTTATCTTATTGCACTTAGGTCCTAAAGTTCATACTCTTTCACTTTAGGTCCCTAATGTTTCATTATCCTCAATTAAGTCCCTAAGATTTCCAATATTCCTTTTGGGTCCTTAATTTTCAAAAATTACCAATTGTGACTCAATTTTTCCAAAATTTCCTATTGGTCCCTTAACTTTCCAAAAATTACCGATTGGCCCCATTTTTCCAAAAATGGCTCATCGGTCCCAATTTTTCTAAAAATGACCAATTAGCCCTCATAGTTCTTCTAATTTGCCAATTGACCTTCAATTTTAGAAAAATTGCACAAAGGTCCTCAAATTTTCGAAATCCCTAAAATTGCCCCAAAATTCTCCCCAATTTCACCCTTTCCATTGACTCGATGTTGATCACATCAAGTTGACCCTTCAGTTCATGTTAATTGCTCCTATCATGGTGCTAATCGATTTACTCACTTCCTTACAATTAAACCAAGCTTTGAATAACTGTTTTTGGGTCCGAAACAAGCTCAAATGGAGCTTTGCTGAAAAACTAAGTGTAGAAAGAGAGAGCTTCAAGAACATACTGTTGGAGGTGCAGTGGTCTGAGCTTTCGATTTGGAAAGAAAGCTCTCGTCCATAAGGTTCTTCTAGTATCAATAGCCACTACGATTCCTGTTCTAATTAGTGGGAATTTGGTTAGTGAAATTCAACACTTTTTCTCCCTAGAATTGAACCACTTCGACGAGGGAGGGCCAAATTGACTTACCATTTTCCTTGGGGAGGTCGAATGCAGGCTGGGGAGGCTAGGGGAAGGCTTGGTTTGGTTGTAGGAGGTTTTAATTGGCCGAATTTGCATCGAGCAAAATAGAGTAGCTTTGGGACCTTTGAAGCAGGGTCACTATTTGGACTTGACGACGCTTCTCCAATGGTCCTTAGGCGGAATGGAGGGTGCTGTTAGATAGCTGACTTCCTAGAAAATCTATAGAACTTGAATTCACCTTATGAGGTTGAGAGAAGTACCCAAGTCAGAGCTTTGGTTCGAGCTTCATTGGAAAATGGACACTTCTCCTTCTTCGATGGTTTGTGGTGTTTGGAGAATGAATGGAGGGGAGCTTTTTTGATAGGGAGCTCAACGACCCTCTACTCAAGTTTCCATATTGGTTGAGCTTATCATCATCAAAAAATGCCATAATTGGAGGGAATATTCCCTCGCTAGAAAAGGAAAGTATTTCTACCTTAATGAATAGTGTTGTCATCCTAAGGAAGATAATGACATTGTTCATTTATCGGTCGGACCGTTGACCGGTCCGGTCCGATCGGGTTTGGTGACTGAAAATCAACTGGTCGAGGCCCGATTCGACCAGTTTTCTAAAAGTTAAAAATTTCTAAGTTAATCTAAATTCATTTTCTATCTAGTGGTGGCCTCATTTTTTCAAATTGACATTTTTAAGCCACCTATCAAAATGAATTATCAAACCGGTTCACCATGGTTCAACATGGTTCAGTTCAGTTTAGGTGCGATTCACCATGAACCGGTTTGGGTTTTCCATCCAATTCACTTCATGGTTCTTCCCCATAATTTTCATGACTTCTTGGTTGCTTGAGATTTTTCAAATCCCCATTTTAACTCTTCTTTACCATTTTTGGTTCATTTAATGGCTTGGTCTTCCAATGAAAATACCGGTTCTTTTCCTAGTTTCCTTGGATCGCGATGACGGGTTTCACAAGGTCCATATGGAGTCCCCCTATGATGTCATGGTCCCTGCCTACCTAGTGTTGGCTGGATTAATACCCTTTAATGTTGTTTTCTGAAGACTATGGAAAAATGACAAAATTCAGTCACAGTTAGAATCTCACCAAAGTTAGCGACTCAGTTAATAGTAGTAGTGGGGTTGTAAAGCTGGATCTCATAAGAGTTCATGGACACTTGAGTCACCTCAAATGGATGTTTAAGTAACCTGCAAATGTCATTTTACTACACCTTATGTTGAGAGAAGTCTAGTTGAGATTTGAATAATTTTATTTAACCTCAATACTTACCCAAAGACTATGAGGCTAGTGGGGTTTGAAAGTTTATAGCAAGAGGTATTTGTGAAAATTTTCTTGTGCATCCTTGACTGTTGAGACTATTAGAATTGGCTTTGGAAGTGGATGCACTATTTTTGGATGTCGGAGTGCACACACTAGTGTTGGTAGGTGGTCAACTTTGTCCAACCAAGATGGAGTTGTAAATACTTCTAAAATGGGAATCTAACTACATTTGAAGCATTCCATTTGGTGGTTGGAAATGAAAGATATGGCCTCTACAAGTTGGGTGGCCTGAAAGAAAAGTGATCTCACTTCAAGAGTGGATTCCGTTGAGTCATCGATGAGAGGTGGACCAAGCCTTATATGTCATGTTATAGATTTAATGAGCTATATGATCATAACTTCTTTTCATTAAAGCATTGCCATCTTATCTCTATAGGAATTTGTTTCCCTTGGTGGTGAGTTTTTGTCATTGCAATGGAGAACTAGGTCTAATTTTTTTCTTTGTCAAACTTTTGGTTAGGTGGAAAGTACAATGCACATGCGACTCATGGTTGTGCCACATGACTGCATGTGTAATGCATGTCATAGTTTGTTAGGCCTATTTGGCACTATTTTGAACCTATTTCAATCAAATTAATTATCCGTTTGACCAATGTTTGATCATTTCATAGCAAGTGCACCACCAATTTGACAAGTTCTTGGCACAATTTATCTTTCTCAAAACACCTTGTCCAAATCCATACTGTTTGGGCTTAAGAATTTCTATTTTCCAATATATGTAACTAGTAAAAATCATGGACTTTTTGGCCCAATCTAGTTCAATCATTATTCGAACCGACTTTCAATTGGTTGTATCCCAATCTTTGATTCTCGATCAAAGAATTCCTTTAGGTACAATTTACTACACTTTATCAAATGTCTAAAATATCATTTTCAAATCAATATCAAATCTGGTTTGTTCTTCTAAAGCCAATTTGTTTTTCCATTTTAGGTTTGTCTCTGGTTTTGGGTCCAATTCAAGTTGGGTCAATTTTTTTCCGAAATTGTAGTGTTATAAATATCCCCCACCTTTTAGAAGTTTTATACTCAATAATTAATCATTTAATCCTTTTCAGTGTTCCACACTTGTACAAAACAACTCAAAACACATATAGGTATTTCTCCCTCATAATTTCTTCTAGCTCCCATGTTTCCTACTCAACCTAGTCATTACGCCATAACACCTTTACCATATTTGTTTCTTTCTCCAAAAGGTCTTTTCTTGATGATCCAGAAAATAAACTAGTTCCAGCTCATATGTTAACATTTCTTCCATTTTCGGTGGAGGTTAATCCAAGACATGTATCGGGTCTGATTTGTACTTAGTACTGATAATGGAATATATTGTGGATTCTTTCCAACTCCAACGGTAGTTGTAGCTTGTAAGCTATGGGACCAACTCTATGTACAATAGAGTAATGGTAGATATATTTTGAGTTTAACTTGTCGTTGTATTGAAATATTAGTACTCCCTTCCATGGGAATACCATTAGGAAGACCTTATCACCGATTTAGAAATTTAGTTCACAACATTAGTTATGTAGATAGATTTTCTACTTGTCCTAGAAAACTTTGAGTTGGTCTCTTATTTTTTTATCCTTCTATGATGCATCTTCTATCAGTTTCACCATTTCCAATTTGCATTCATCAACTCCATCCTAGTATAGGGGAGTTCTACACTTCCTCCCATGCAAGGCCTCAAATAGGATAATTTGTATATTAGGTTGATAACTATTGTTGTAGGCGAATTCCATTAAACATAGGTAGTCTTCTCATTTCCTATTAAGGTTTAATAGGTAGACTCGGATAATGACCTCTAATGTTTAGATAGTTCGCTCATACTTCCCATCAGTCTACGAATGGAAATGCATGCTCATTTGTAGGCTCTTTCCTAGATAGTTATGCAAATTGGGCCAAAATCTTAATGTAAATCAAGGATTCCAATTTAAAAATTTTGACATTGGCACTTTGTGTAGGCATACAATTGCAGCAATGTAAAGCCTTACCAATTTCTCTATGGATTCTATTAGTCTAATGGGTAGGAAATGGGCGGCAATCTGGTCCACTTCCATTTGGCATGTGGCATTGTGCCCTTTCAAAGACATGGGTAACCATGTCGTGAAATCCATCATGATCTTCACCCACTTCCATTTATGGATAGGAAGTGGTTATAGCATCCCATGAGGCTTTTGGTATTTAGCATTGATCAATTGACACGATAAACATCTAGCCACATATTCTATGATTTCCTAGTTCAAGTTTGACCACCAATACCCTCCCTTCATGGTCTTATACATTTTGGTGTTGTTATAGTGCATCGCGTACACCGAATCATGTGACTCTTATAATATGGCATTCTTTAACACAACATCATTCAATACCACTATCCAAACTTTAAAAATAGTAATTCATCATCCCTTATGATGAAGTTAGTAGTTGTCGTGTCAAGGATCTTGTCAATATATTTTTTAGATTCACGTCGGTCTTTTGTTTATCCTTGATCTGCCGCATCAACGTAGGTAGGATCGTCATATTTGCCAATAGGCATGCTAACTGTATTTGTATCCAAAGAGATACAAAGTTGACCCATTTTTTTCAACTTGGGTAGGTATGCCTACCTTATGTGGGCAACACTTGCATCATGCTTACCACTCATCGCATCAGCTACCACATTAACTTTTATCGAGTGGTAATTGATTATAAGATCGTATTCTTTAATTAATTATAGTCACCGTCTCTATCTCATATTTAGTTATTTCTAACTCATGATGTATTTGAGGCTCATGTGATAAATGAAGATCCTACATATGACCCAATATAGGTAGTGGTTCCAAATCTTGAGGACAAACACAATGGCTACCAACTCTAAATCATGCATCCCAATCCATGTATGGGTGCATCATTATGTACCATGTAGTTTCCACCTTCCATATCTAGGAGAGTAAGGATTATGGTGGAAATGAGCTTTTTCTTTAGTTCCTTGAAAGTTGTCTCATACTTGTTATTCCAATAATATTTTATGTATTTTCATCTCAGTTGTGTCATTGGAGCGACCAATATGGAGAAGTTCTCTACGAACTTCTAATAATATCCGACCAATCTTAGGAAGCTCTTTACTTTTGTGGGAATCTTTAGCATTATCCAATTCGATATTGTCTCAATTTTAGTTGGATCAACTTGTATACCTGCCCCTAAGACCACATGCCCAAGAAATCTAACTTTTTGCAAATAGAATTCGAACTTAGAAAACTTGGAATTTGTTTCCTAACAACTCCAACACTACAAAGTCGAATTATCAATCTGATGAGAATTCAGATAAATCTTCTTGAAACATGTTTGGGAATTAACACTTCCTGTACATACTTCGGCATAAACTCTATCATGGTTATACTCACGATGTTAGCTAAGAACTTTATGCCTCCTTTCCTAAAAATCTCTTGAGCCTTCATGCTTGAGTTTATGTGGGACCTACTCTTATTTATTTCCCCTTGGAACACTATTACATTTTCCTCTTTAGTGTGTAATGTTACCAGCTTATTCTAGTAGTCTACCTTGGTGTGGTAGCTAGATAGACAATCCATCCCTAAGATGGTATCCATATCTTTTAGGGATAGGGGTAAGGCCTTCTCTTAGCACCCTACTCCATTTTTTCCACCCTACAAAACTTTAATATGGTATATCTTCCCATTTCTTCACCCAATTGCATGTGGATTTATATTCTGGTGCTCATCCTAGATAGGGTCTGTGCCTCACACCAACGTTACCCCTTATCTATTTATGTGGGAACACATTGTACTGCCAGTTGGTCGTCTGCCCATAAATGGCCTATAAACCTTGCTTTCCCCAAACAATATAACCAGAAAGGAGAATTAAAAATTTTCAAGGAAAATCAAGTTTCATATTGAAATAAAAATATTAAAAGAAATAATGAATGATCCTTAAAGTAAACCAAGAGGGATTTAAATTTCTAAATTCCAAAGGAAATCAATACAATTGGAAATATGAAATTAGAACCTAACCAGATCAAGTTGAACCAAACTTGTACTAGATCAAACTAGACCGAACTAAGAGAAACTGGTTCGAAGATTAATTTTTTGGTGTGACTCAAAAGCGCAAATTGGTAAATTGAGATCACCATATGTAGAAAATAAATTTAGATAAATTTATAAATTTTTAATTTTTAGAAAATCAGTTGAATCAGGCCTTTACCTGCCAATTTTTTATTTCGAGTCAGTGAACAATCCAGCTAGGTCAACAAACTGGCTGTTAGGTCAGCACCCCATCAACACACACGACGTGTGGCGAGTGCGACTAGTCAATTGACAGATTTGCACATGGAAGCATTGACCAATCATAGAGCAACATATGTATGTTGTCTACATTGATTGGATAGATCAATTAGAGGGCAACACATGTGAATCATCAATGATAAAATAATAGGATTCCACATCAGCAGGATTGACCAATCAAAGGACGACACGTGGCAAATATGTTGGGTTAGCAATCAGCTAGGACGTTAGATAAATATTGATCAATTGATGAATGACACGTGGCGAGGCCACATAAAAAATTCACAACCAATTTTGATAGGACATGTAGCAATATCACAGTAAATTAAATGGGAAATCTAACTTATTTAAATCCACCAATCTGTGGATGTCACATGGTAGTATATTTACGGTCGTCTGAAGTTTAGATTCGTTCAACTACCATGTTGGATTAAACAACCAATGAGAGGTCGTCACATGTTAGGTTATATGATCAAAGACTGGCATGGGTTCTAAGTCAGATGCCACAACAACAACTCTAACCAATAATAATGCACCACATGGCAGCTCATATGTGCACATATTGTATTGTCATCTACCTTTATATCCATGAATGGAAGAGGAGAGGCAAAGTCGCCATAACTTCGATGAGTAGTAAATTGTTCTGGCAAGGCCTTAAATAGAAGAGTAAATGGCTAACATATGATAAAACGAATGGAACCAATGATTCCCAGGTGTCCTATATAAAGAGCTCATTACCCCTCATCTTTTCACACACCAAAATCTTAGAAAACACGTACTGCTCCATTTACCAATCAACTGCAAACCAGATCTTCGACTTGGCCAGTTTTCTCCACCATCAAATGATCATTTAGGTCCCGTAGTGTCACACCCTGACCCGACTTGGTCAGATCTCTGTGAACAACCCATCGCTCTCATTGTTTAAGAGGGGTTTCCCCCTTTTTTAATTCAAGAGAAGCCAGGTATAATCTCAACCTTGTTCCCTATAATAACATATATCAATAAAAATGCAACTTAAAATAATTAATCATACTTGACAATGGGTAAGCCCTGGTGTTATCCCTATTCATTTCTTTATTTCTTGAAAATGGATAAAAAGGGTGGGTGGGTTTCTACAACTCAGTGAATGGGTAATTTAAAAAAAATAAAGTTCAAGTAAAATAGTTTTTGAATTGGAGTGTGCCAGACTCCTTATTTCCTTTAATATATTTCATCCTCAAAATCTTAGTTTTCAAAGCCATTTCTCATCATTAACCACAACGGTGTGTTTATCAACCAACACACACCCTTCATCATGAAGGGAACACACATTCATAAGGCAGCACATGCACTGCATCCACTTTTGGTGTCAGAGCGACTTTACCGACCATCTAGATAGAATCCCATCCACTTCTACCCTAAAATGAGTGGAAGTATGTGACATCTGACCCTCAATCCCATAAAGAAACTCTGTGTCTATATGAGGACAGAGACCTCATCCCGACCCCACCCCAGTCTCATGCGCATGAAGCTACGTCGAGCTTCCCTAACTGCTGGCATGACAATTTGCCCTTATCTCCACCATGTTGTCCAGTAGCCCCTATTATGCATCACTATCTTTTTTAAGCGTCTTGAAGGTCCCGTACCTCAGTGCATGGACAAAACAATAGTTATCCTCATAAGCCATTTAATCTTTGGTGCCATTAGTCCAACGACCCAGACCCTCCACTTGATATGCAGCTATTTGTCTCGACTAGTCCGTCGACCTGTCTTGTCGCACAACCGCCAATCCATCGAGTATGTCGGTCTTGTCTTGTTACCATTGCCAAACATATCATTCATTTAAAGCTTCCAAGGCTTAAATTATTGTTTGTTTACGAGCTCCTGCTCATGTCAATTGACCTTGGGCCCACTGTATGATATTTTCAAAATCGAGCATATTAACCTCTAAGTACCAAAACCGAGGCCTCTAGCCTATCTGAGCTATTCGAGCTCCCGTCAAGAAGGTCTCCCAAAAAGTTTAAGCAGTGGCACACAGTTAGGGGAGAGCACTTCCAACAAAATAGTCTTTTTATCTGTCCATCACTCCAACCGGGTGTGAGGACATCTTCGCTTATAACCAGTAAGTAGAATTTCTACTTCCTTCTAGGAAGTTCATCATACCAATTGGGTATAATATACTTATAACCAGTAAGTAGTTTTTTCATGTGTTTTCTCACATCATCCCATCTAGGTGTGATGTTAAAATCCCACATTTTAGCGGGTTTTCATTTTCGAGGTGCTTATCATCCCAACCGGGTATGATATAAAAATGCCATGAATCCTTCTTAACTGACTTTCGTCTCCTCGCGAGCTTTGTCTTAGCTGGCATTCCCGATACTTTGTGTTCCTACACGGTATGAACATCCTTGTTCATTATCTTTTGGCTTGATAACCTTCATTCATTATAAATGAATAAAATACCTAACTTTTTAAATATTTTTAATTAGGTACATAAAGTTCTTTTTCTTTAACTTTAGGTTCCTAATACCAATTTTTTCCCTAAATTGAGTCCCGAAATTTCAAAAATTTACTTTGAGACCTCAATTTATTCAAAATTTCATAAAGGGGTTCAAGTTTCCCAAATTACCAATTTGGTTGCTAATTTTTCCAAAATAATCATTTTGCCCCTACTTTACAAATATAGTAAATTTCACCCCAAAAATTCCAAAAATTGACTAATTGGTCCTCCATCTTTATCATACCCAATTGGCCCTCAATTTTAGCAAATTACACTTTAGTCCCTTGAATTTTTTAAATCCCCAAAATTTTCCCAATTTCCCCGCAATTTGAACCTTTTAACTTGGCCGAATTTGATTCCATCAAATTGACCAATCAAATGAGTTTAATTGTTGGAATTAAAGTTAGATTTAAGTTCCTACACGTCCATACAATTCAATTACACTTTGAATCGTACGACTTGATGCCAGAACGAGCTCAAACAAAGCTTTTCAGAAAACTAAATGTAGAAAGGGAAAGCTTCGAAAGATTACCATTAGGGGCACGACAGTCCGAGCTTTTGATCTGGGTAGATAGCTCTCGTCCTGAGGTTTTTCCTAGAATCAAGATTCACCTCAATTCATGTTGAAGTGAGTGAGAATTTGTTCAGTAAAGATCTGTTGGTTCTCTCTCTAGCATTGATCGAAATTCATAGAGGGGAGCCAAATTGGCTTACCTTTCTCCTCCAATTCGGCCGTAGGAGGGCTGAGGAGGTGTTGGGAGAGCTTGGTTTGGCCTGAGAAGGGACCGAATTGGCTGATTTTAGCTCGACAGAAATAGGGCAGCTTCAGACCGTCGGAGCTACTTCACTGTTCGATCACGTCGACACTTCTCTGGCGACCCTCGGAGCAATTGGAGACTACCACCATGTAGCTGACATCTCCCGAGTCTAAGGAACCTGACCACACCTTCTTTGGCTCAGAAAAGACCCTATATTGGAGCTGTAGTTCGAGCCTCATCAGAAAACTAAGTAGTTGAGAGAGAGTGAAGTTTTCACGTGTTTGGAGGAGGAATGGAGAGGGGCTCTTTATATAGGGAGCTCGGGGACTCTCCACCATCTATTTGGCACTTTAATGACAATCATTGATGGCCTGAAACATACTGAACAGAAATGTTCCTTCTTCGCCGATGCTGTTGAATTTTCTGGCAAGTGAATAGTGCTATCATATGAAGGAAAAAGATAACACTATTACAGACTGGACCGGACCAGCCCGAATCGTGTTCAATACTTAAACCGGTCGGTTCAAGCTCGAATCAATTGAGTTTTTTGAAAAATTAAAAATTTTTAAATTCATGTAAATTCATTGCCTATCAAATGGTGGCCTAAATTCTCAAATTTGAATTTTCTATGCCACCTAGAAAAATTAATTTAGCGTCCGGTTCAATAGTGGTTCAAACCAGTTTGGATTCAATTCACCTGAACCAGTCTGGTTTTCTTTCCCAAATGGTCTTAAGGTCCCTTTTCAAGGTTTTTATGACTCTTTGGGTCACTCAGGAGTTGTAAATTTCCCAATTTGCTCATTCTCTATGATCGAGGTCGATGAACCGGTTCAATTTTTCTCATTCAATTTAATCGGTTCTATCCCCGATTTTTCCTTAACTCCAAAGAGTGGGATTTACACGTAGAATCATGAAGATGTCCTCTATCAAATAGCAGACTTCGACTAACTTGAGGAACATCGAAGAAGCATCGGTGAGCTTGCACAATATCATCACTCAAATGCTTGAACGCTCCCATAACAACTCAAGCTCAATTTATAAGCCACCCACTGCCAAGGCAATCCTCCTCAACCATCCCCACTCAAGCAACATCCTCCATAGATCCTAGTGGTAAGTTCCTACCGTCACCTTTCACCGAAATATTCAAATTACAAAGCAATTATACTAAAAATATATTAAATGAAATTATAATCACTCAGGCCAGCAATTGAGGCACCATTTGATCCTAGAATGATTCGTTTGGAGAGAGCTAGCTTCCTACACCAAGAACTCCGACCGCCACACTCTTACCGCTAATAAAATAAAGCTTTCTCTCTCTAGAATGATTTTTCCGGTGAAACTCTATTTATAGTCATTTCTTGGCCAAATTGAGTGAAACAAATCTTAGAATGATCGTCGGGACACAAGGAAAATGATTAGTATCATGTTAGAAGGTTTGATACATTTTCATGAAGCTCAAAAGTTTAGGGACTAAAATTTAAATTTTGGAAAGTGATAGACTAAGTTACAAATTTTGAAAGATGGGGTGTTAACTATAAATAGTGTAAATTAAGGACCCAAATGGAAATAAATGGTGATTAGGGAGCTAAAGGGAATATTTAAGAATTTTAGGGACTTAATTGAAAAAAGTAAACTTAGGCACCTATATGTAAATAATAAAAATTATATGGACTTAATAGTAATTTCCTACATGTGGGAATTTAATTATTTGAAATAATGTAGGAATTGATTATCTACATACGTATGTGAGGAAATGCACCATAAATCATAAATCAATCTAGGACGAACAAGTTATAGACCACGAGTGAGTGGGATTTCTAACATCGAGTCTGGTAGGATCAATGATACAACTTTACTTTCACAATCTGATAGAATGACTAGCTTAAAAGTATTCATTGAGAAATATATTCTACTAATATCATGCTCTACGCTTAAAACATTTTTTTTGTAATATAATCTCGATTGGAGCATGAATCATCTTTAAATAATTTCCTTGATGGCATATGCTTGTGATAATATTCTTTTCAAAAGCATAATACAGATTTGTACATAGATGTAGGAAATAGGTAGAACCCATGGTCGATGAGAATGGTTATATTCAAAATTTTGTTCATGTGGGTACAAGGCTAGCGTTTTGAAAAGAGTGGGCCAAAGACCATATTTTGAAAACTCATGAAATGATAGGGACAGACCTTGTTTTGTAAATAATTTGATTATGTTGTATGAATTAAAAATTCAATTGATTGTGTGAATTAATTACTTTCGAGTTGGAAGCGGATTTCGTCTCGTAGGGTTGATAGTACAAAGACAATAGTCTTAAGTTAAAGTACATGTATGTGTTTGTTTATAAACATGACTATAAGACACCCGGTATCGGGTAGTGATAGTCCTAAGAACTACAGGTCAGAACAACGGAAGCTACCGTTGAACTAGTGTGTCAAGGGCTCTATGAGTCCTATTCGCATTAGACCTGATAAAGGTAAAAGGTCTAGTCACTCAACAGTGGACAACAAAATCAATAAGTTTATGGGTGGGGGAAAGTCTAATCTTATTAGACAAATGAAAATGGTTATAGCCTTGTACCATGGTGGTCGGTAAAATTTCTCTTAACCACAAGTGGTGCATATGAGAATTTTGTTTTACGTACACGTGATCCTTTTCATGATGGAATGAATGGATGTGTTTAGTGGGGCATAGGAGAATTCTCACACACTATAGCTGAAGGTAAGTATTTTGACTGGACTTCTATTTGAATGCTTCCCAAAATGGTGGGGTAGGATATGTTGTACTTATTCCTTTACACAACTTCTTAGCATCTCCAAACAATAAATGTTCGGTTGTTGCTACCATTTTAGTGGAAGTTGCTCCACATTCCCTCATGATGCCCATGAATTTCTTTAATCATTGAAAAATTATAACAAAATTCTTATCCCTTTAGAAGGCGTTACACCCTAATTTATTTTTCTAAAAACATTTTGTCCAATTTCATACTATTTGGACTAAATAATTTCTATTTTTTATTTTTATAACTCATTGTAAAAATCATAAGGTTTTTTACCCAAGCCAGTTCATTTTCAATTCGTACCGATTTTCAGTTATCTATTTTTTAATATTTTTTTATCGATCAAAGAGTTCATTTGGAGATAATTTACAACACTTTATCAAATATACAATTCTCCTTACCAAAATGATACCAAATTTGTTTTTTTTCTACCAAAGCCTGTTTGGTTTCCATTTCCCAGTTCGTTTCCGGTTTCCAATCCAATTCGATTCGAGTCAAGTTTATCATAAATTGTGGTGTTACACACCTACATAAAGAGGTGGTCTAAATGCCAAGGCATATATGAGATGAGAAGTAATAACAGGAGATCATCATCTTAGTATCCAGGATAGGGGTGATATAACGCGTGTCCAATTTTTTTACTGGGAGTTTGATTAATATGGTGGGACACCTACAAAAGGGTTGTGTGCTTGTTGTTAGGTTGTACTGGGTCACTATCCCTCAAGAGTGGATTTTCACCACTTTTAAATCATGTCTTCAAAACATATGTATGCCTGTTATTGGGGACCCGCTAATGTGGTGGTCTAATAATAACAACTAACTAACAGTGTTGGAACAAGTTTTTTTGACAAATGTTTTGATGAGTTTGGCCAATTATGACCTTCCTTGAATCAATTCACCCAAAATTCAACCAGTTATCAACCTAGTTTATCTTTCTAAACATTTTTTTACTATTTTTTCTTTATTTTAGGGCCAAAATATACATTTTTACCCTTTCCTATGTCCCTCGTAAAATTTGTTTCATTTCGAGGTCGGTTCGGTTCAATCTAATTTCAATATGGCTTTCATCCAATCAATCCACATTTTATCTTTAAAGTTTCAAATCTTCAATTCTTCTTCAAGGAGGATTTCTTTGAGTTTATGATAGGTTTTTGGAGTTCTAGTCAAATGGATTCCCTATTTGGTTCACCTCTCATCTTGGTTCTATTTGGGTTTTCGGTCTTAAATCGGTGTAACCTATTTATAGAAATTTAGATGTTATAACTTCTTCCCTCCTTTTTGGTATTTTGTGCTTAAAACTTTATGAAATTCTAGTAAAACACTAGGGATATTTCTCTCTCATAATTAGCTTTGGTTCTAATGTTTCTTCTTCCATTTGTTCATTCTACCAAAACAACTTCACCATGTTGATCTTCTTGCTCCATAGGTGTTTGTCTTCACGCTCCACTACATGTATCAACTCCACCTTATAATTCAATGTTCCTTCTATTTCCATTAGGGGTTGTTCCAAGACATGCCTTGGGTCTATCTCATACTTTTGTAATACCAAGATGTGAAGCACGTCATGTATTCTTTCTAATTCCCGAGCAAGTTATAGCTTGTAAGCTATTGGTATGACCCGTTGTACAATTGGATAAGGCTACATATATCTTGGGTTGAGTTTGTCTCTATGTTGAAAGTGAAACACTACCTTTCATAGATATACCTTTAGAAACACCATGTCACCAATTTTAAATTCCAAATCACTTTATCAATTATCCTCATAACTCTTATGCCTATCCTAAGCTTATTTTAGGCGTTCTCTTATGATCTTTATCTTTTCTATTACATCTTATATGAGTTCCACTCTTTATAGTTTCTATTGACTAATTTTTGTCCCAAAACAGAGGTGTCATAAACTTCCTTCCATACGGTGCTTTGAATGACATCATTTGGATACTTGCTTGATAACTATTATTATAAGAGAATTCCATCAAGCATAGATAGCTCTCTCAATCCCTACTAAAATTTAATAGACACATCCACAACATATCATTTAACTTATAAATAGTTCGTTTAGATTGTCCATTAGTTTGATGATGAAAGGAGGTGATCTTATGCAATGTTATTCCTAATGATGCTTGTAATAAAATCCATTGTAATTCTCTCTCACTTCCATTACATAATAAACAAATCTTGGGGTTTGCACATTGGTTTCTATTTTTTTTAGCTTGATTTGCTGAAACTATAACCATTTAGTCACATATTCGTCTATTTGTTTCTTCATCCTGGACCACCAGTAACCTTTATTTAAATTTTGATATATTTTGGTGCTTCTTGTATGTGTTGCATATACTAAGTTATGGGCCTTTTCCAAAATCACTCTTTTTAATTGATCATACCCTAACATGATCACTCATCCTTTGAACACTAGTATTCCATCTTCTTATAGTGCAAAATTAGAGTCGCAGTCCTTTCCTATTTTATCTATGTACTTCTCTAGATATGGATAAGGCTTTTGTTTCTCTTTTATTTATTTGACTAAAGTAGGCCAAATGGTTACATTTTCTAGTAGACACTTGATTTTAGTATATGCACCTAAAGATATCAAGAGTCGACCCATTTGTTTCATCAATGATAAATAATTTGTTCTAACATAAGACAAGTTGGTATTGTACTTCCGGCTTAATGCATATGCTACCATGTTAGCTTTCCCTAGATTATAATCGATTATCAAATCATAAAATTTTATTAATTTCATTCACAGACATTATCTCAAGTTTAACACCTTTTGAGTCATCACATGTTTCATCATCATATGTTATATGTACATTATATACGTAACTCCAAATAAATAGTGTCGTCAAATCTTCAGGGCCAACAATATGTCTGCTAACTCCGAGTCATATGTCATGCCCCAACCCGATTTGTCCTGTTGAAACCTGTGAACAACCCACTACATCCTCCCAATTTTACAACGATGTGTGCCTCATAAGGTTTAAGGTTTGGAATAAAACTTATTATGTTTTTTTCCAAAATATTCATTTGGAATTCAAAAATAGATTTAATAAATAATATTGGGATCAAGTACTGAATGTAAGTTATACCTTTGGTATTTTGGAGTTTTCTATAACTTCGAGGTATCCTTAAAACACCTTAGTTTCTTGAAAGGAGTATTGAAGGGGAGTGAATTCACAACTCAGTGAGTACGTTTTGTTGACATCGTAATGTCAAGTCCACGATTCATTGCATACTAAAAAATAGTTATAAGGGTTATTTTAGAAAACTAAATTTAACCATAAAGGGTTTAAAGTTTTAATAAAATATGACTTGTATTTGACAAGCATGCAACATGTCCATTCCACCATTGAAGGACATTTCACCGAGTGTATTTGTAATAATGCTTAATGATTAAATTTATGAAACTTGTATTCGACAAGCATGTTCTACATCACACACAGCGTTTCCATTATGAAAAATATCACAGATTTGCATAACAGAAGTATCATCTATTCTACTTGTGGTTTAGAGTGACTTTACCAACCACTCTAGTACAAGTCTAAAACCTTGACCACATGTTTGATTGAATCATGATGTCCATGTCAAAATGTATAAGTGAGCACCAATGCCCAACCTCCAGATATATCGATCAAATTATTCACTATACAGGGACTTAACCTTTCACCTTCACTAGGTCTAATGCCATAGGAATCCAAGAGCCCTCGACGTACTAGCTTGACTATAACATCTCTTGTACCGACCTTGATGACCATTAATCCTCATAACCATAACTACCACAAACTAGGTGTATCATTGTAACACTGTATTTTTAGTAACTGGAAAAAAAAATTTAGAACAGAAAAACTAAAATTGGTTAAGATGAACTCAATCCCATTAGAATATTGAAATTAAGCGTACTTGTGTGAGAGTAGTGCTAGGATGGGTGACCTCCCAGGAAGTATTCATGTTGCATTCTCTCAATAGTTGTCAACCCATATTGTTTTAGTAACCTAAAATTAAATAACATACTAGCATTAATGCATTTGATCATATCAAAACTCCAAGGTTAAGTGTGCTTGGGAGAGATGGGTTAGGGAAGTATTCATTTTGCATTCTCTCAATAGTTGTTAAAACATATTATTTTAGAAACACAAAATAAAATAACATACTAGAACTAATGCATCGGATCCTAACAAAACTCTAAGGAAGTATGCATCCCCTTAATAGTTGTCAAACTATATTTTTTTAGTAACCAAATATTAAATAACATATTGGCACTAATACACAAAATTCGATTAGAACTCTAAAATTAAGCGTTCTTAGGCGAGAGAAGTGTTGGGATGGGTGACCTACTAGGAAGTATTCATGTAGGGTTGCACACTTTCAATGCTTGGTGAGAGTAGTGCTAGGATGGGTGACCGGGAAGTATTCATGTTACATCCCCTCAATAGTTGTCAAACCATATTTTTTAGTAACCCAAAATTTAATAACATACTAGCACTAATGAATTAGATCCTATTAAAACATTGAAGTTAAGCGTGATTGGGTGAGAGTAGTGCTAGGATGGGTGACCTCTTGGGAAGTTGTTTTTTTTAGTAACCCAAAATTTCGGTTAAAAGTAGTTTATGGAATTATATTATAAGTTTAAATTTTAATTGATATAATTGGAATAAATAAAATGAAAATTGTAAATTATTAACTCAAAATAAGGAGATAAATATATATATATATTTAAATACCTATATTTATTTATTAAAATTAATACCAATAATTTAATACATATATTTAATTATTAGAATTAATACTAATAAATACCCATCAATTTCCCGAGAATAATGACAACATTAATACTGTAGTAATAAAACCCCCCATTTAATACGCAATTTTACTCCTATATAAAGAGCTCATCCCCATTGATTCTCCTCACACCTGGAAACTGCTTTCTCTCTCTAATACTCCATTTCCCGGTGAAGCTCAAACTAGAGCTTCAACTTAGGCATTTTTCTTAACATCAGAAGTAGAGGTCGAGCTCTTTAGATTCTAGGGGAAGTCAGTTATTTGATAACAACCTCCATTCAATCTGAGTATTGCAGAAGAAGTGCCAACATAATCAAACAGTGAAATAGATCTGGTAGACTGAAGCTGCCTTATTTCGTCCTAGCTAAAATGCGTCAAATTCAGCCCTCCTCTAGCGAAACAAAGCTCTCCTAACATCCCCACAACCCTCATATGACCTCAATGATGCTGAAAGGTCAACATTAGGAATTCTTGATGCTAGAAGGTACTTTAGGAAGAGAGCTACCTTTCACGATAGAAAGCTCGGACCGTCGCACCTCTAATGGGACAAGTGTGATCAGAATGCCAGCAAGAGAAAGCTTGCTTCAACTTGGAAAACCAACCGTGGATGAACACATCACGGTTAATGGGTGAGTGGGTTATTCACATCATACCCGGTTGGAATGATTAGCACCTTTTCTTAATTGGAAGCCACCATGAGTGGGCTTACTAACATCATACCCGGTTGGGATGATGAGCATAATTTAAAGTTAAAAAACCACTTACTGGTTGTGAGTGTGATTTTATATCATACCCGGTTGAGAATGATAAGTACCTTGAAATGGAAAACTCATTATTTAGTGGTATTTTAAACATCACAATTTACAGAAGTGATGTAAAAATCACGCAGAAAAAGTACATACCCGTTGTAAGTAGATCATACCCAGTTGGTATGATGAAACTTCCTCGAAGGAGGTGGAAAACCCGTTCATCGGTTATGAGCAGAGATGTCCTCATACTCGGTTGGTATGATGGATAGTTGAAAATATATTTTTGTTGGAAGTGCTCTCCCCTGACTGTGTGCCGATGCTTAAATAATTTGGGAGACCTTGACGGGAGCTCGAATAGCTCTTATAGGTCGGGGGCCTCAGTTTTGGAACTTGGGGGCTATTACGCCCAGTTTTGAAAATCTCGAACAAGTGGGACATAGGCCAGTGGGCATGAGTAGGAGATCGTAAACAAACATGAGATCTGTGCCATAAAACTTTAATAAATAAATTGTTTGGCCATGGTACCAAGATAGAACTGACATATTTAGTCAACTAGTGGCAGTGCGACATGACTAGTCTCCGGACCAGTCAAGACAAATAGTTGTAGGTTGAGTTAAAGGTCAGGGCCGTTGGACTAATGTCACCACATATTACATAGCATGATAAGAAAATACTGATTGTGCATGCACTGTGATTATGGGACCATCAAGATGCCCAAGAGGGGTAGTGATGCGTTCTAAGGGCCCTGGACGACCTGGTGAGTGTAAGGGCAGTTTGTCGTACCAGGTGACTATGCAAAATTTGGAGTAGCACCAAGTGCATGAGACTGGGGTCGGGATGGGATGAGGTCTCTGTCCTCATACAAACACGGAGAATTGATTATGGGATTGAGGGTCACATGTCACGTACATCCACTCATTCTCATAGTAGAAGTGGACGTGCTTTTATCTAGGTGGTCGGTAAAGTCGCTTCGACACCACAAGTGGGCTCAGTGGACGTGCTGGCCTACAATTGTGTGTTTTGACCTTCATGATGAAGGATGTGTGTTGGGTGATGACGCACCGTGATTAATAAGAAATGGTGAAAAACTGAGATTTTTCAAGTGGAGAAAATCTAAAGGAAATTAAGGAGTCTGGCACACTCCAACTTGAAAATGTCACCCTCGGTAGGGTAAAGGTTTTAAAAACCAGTATTTGAGGAAAGGATATTTTAAAAGAAGATAAGAAGTTTGGCACACTCCGATTAAAGTTGTTTTGTTTATGAAAACTCACTCACAACCCTCGCTCATTGAATTGTAGAACTCACCCCTCCCTTATATCCCTTTTAGAAAATCAAGGAAAAACCACTACTAAAGACTTCCTTGTATAGGAACTATAATATTAGGTATATTTGTTTTTTTTGTTTTGTATAATGTTATTCTAGGAAAGGTGTAGGTTTAAAGGACGCCTTACTATAACAAGGGAAAACCCTTAGTAAACTGGGAAGAGTGGCGGGTTGCTAATGGGTATCCAACTAAACCAGGTCAGGGAATGACAATCATGGTCACATTTATAAATAAACACATACATGTGTTTTAATTTAATATCATCGTCTTTATATTATCAACCCTATGTGATGAGGCCCGCCTCCAGCTCGATAGTATTGACTGGGTATGGCCCATTAAAACATAAAGTCACATGTTTATGTATTTTAACATGCTCAAATTTACAGTCAATATTATTTATGGGAAAAGACCCATTTTCATTAGCCTTGTACCTACTTTTACGAGTTTTCAAAACATGGCATTGGGCCCACTATTTTTGAAAATTCTAACCTTAGGCCCACTTCCCTAATTATGGATTTTAATAATTTTTCCTTAACCATGAGCTCGACCCATTTCCTACATCAGGGAATGGATCTATATCTTATCCTTGAAATTTGTATTCAAAGCATAAGATCAAATAATAAAATTTCTTAAGCAAGATTTATGCTTACATAAAAATATATATTCCCCAAAACTAATTTTAGCGGGGTTCAGGCAGTCAAGAGGAATACACATTTGTAAACCTCGTACTTTATAGATAAGAAAATCGAGAAAAGAATTGGTTGTTTCAAAAGAGAAAATCGAGGCAGTTCACGAACCATCATTGATAAGGAAATGGTAAAATGGGAAATTGACAAATCACGAATGGCTCAAAGAGTAATAGAAATCATGGAAAAGAACACTGGGACAGTTGGGAAGGGAAAACCAGACCAGTTCAAGGTGAATAGAACTGAACCAGATTGAACTGATTTGAACCGATTTCTAAATTTGTTTTTCTAGGCGGCTTAAAATTTCAAATTATGGAATTGAAGCCACCATTAGATGGAGAATGAATTAAGATGAATTTAGAAATTTTTAATTTTGAGAAAATCAGTCGAATCGGGCCTAAACTAGTGAATTTACCCATTGAACCGGTCGGAGTAGTTCGGTACGGTTCTGAACAATGTCATCTTCTTCCTTCAAATGATAGCATTTTTTATTCAATGCAGAAATGGATGATGCCATTGAAGGAAAAATGGCTCCGATCAGGTTGTTTCAGGGTGAGGATAAGCTCGACCAAAAATGAAAGTTGTCGAGTAGAGGGTCCTCGAGCTCCCTATATAAAGAGCTCCTCTCCATTCATCCTCCACACAACTCAAATCTCCATTCTTTCTCAACTGCTCCATTTTTTGGTGAAGCTCAAACTAGAGCTCCGACTTGGGCAGCTTTCTCAGCCTTAGAAGGCGAGGTCAGATCCTATAGACTCTGAGAGAAGTCAGTTACATGATAGCACCTTACTTTCAACCCAAGGACCACCGGAGAAGAGACGGCGAAAACAGTGAAGCAGCTTCGACCGACCAAAGCTTCCCTATTTTGGCCGAGCTAAATTCAGCCAATTTCAGCCCTCCTTCGGCCAAACCAAACTTTCCCAACACTCGCTCACTAAGTCCTAGAACTCACCCTGTCCCTTTTTTTTTACCCCTTTTAGGTAACCGAGGAAAGACCCCTTTCTAAATACCTTACTAATTTGGAAAAGGACATGTATGTCTATTTTAAATTACTAAGTTTTGTACAGTGCTATTCCAGGAAAGACACATAAAAGGACACCTCACTCCTCATAGTTTAAGAAATGGGAAACCCTTGATAGACCACGAGAATGGTAAGTTGTTCACGTGGATCCGACCAAACTGGGTCCGAGCGTGAGAACATGAGTGGTATTAGAGCCTATTTCCTCAAATGCAATATCAAGACTATATAACATAGTAACCAAGAGGAATAAATATTAAAATTTCAGATGGCTCCCAAAAGAGGAACCAAGAGAACAAGGGTCGTAGTTTCTGATACTACCCAACAACCCCTCCCTGTAGAAACTCCTAGAAAAGCCCCAACGGGTCCACCTGGACTAAGCTTGGAACATCAAAGACTATATGAAGTCTTCACCCGACTGTTTGGAAGGCCCAACCTCACTTCAGAGGTGGACACCAACTCTCGAGCTGAGCCCGGCATTTGTGGATGTCTAACCTTAAATGACATTTCTTGATGCCATTCTCTCCTGACCACCTTTACCCTTGCAACCTTACAGTTGCTTCTTATATACATTATTTTCATTATTACCCCTTTCCAGTACTTAATTTATTTATCCAAGGTGTAGTTCACATTCCCTTACCTCCCCCATCTCCTGATCACCCTTCTTAATGCTTATTTAGCTTTTTCATAGTTTTTAGTTAAATTTCTCCTATCTTGTCCATTGGTGTCTTCAAAGCTTTTCTCTGGCCTCATGTCTTAAAGGTTTTTACCTTTCTATCTTTACTGGGTCTATGACCTTCATAGGGTTAACTCATTAATTGTCCCACTTGTCTTATCCCCTTAGTTATTTATCTTGAGAAAATTATTTCTCTAATCCTTCTTGCCTTTGGTATACATCCCTTCACCCTAATTTGGGTATGAACCTCCTTATTTTCCAATCCTTCTTGGGGTGTAGTTTATTTCGTAAATGATTTGGTTGATATGGGTCATTTCCTCGAATCAGGTTCGTCTAAAATTCCTATTGGGGTTTCCATGCTTTCTTATAAGTAGATCGTCCTTAACCTCCCCAAACACTCACCTAGCCACTCATACTTCTTACTAAGGTCCTTATTTTAGCTCTGGTTTTTGAGACATTTACTCAATTAATTTTCTTAACTTGGAGTTTTCTTCTTCCACGATCAGACTTCCCATTCTCATCCTTCTTCTAGTGTTTCTTGCTCTGGAAATTTTACATTCGATCTCCCTACTGTTCCTTAAAGGTTCTTCTTTTATTCTTCGCTTTATACTTAGGGATCTTGTATTGTTCATTCACTTTGGCTTTTTTCCCCTTTTTGTTCCATATCTTGACTTCCCATGAGTCTCCTTAGTTTCTGGGGTTCCTAAGAAATTGTGTCCTAGTTCTTTACAAGTAGGTGTTATACCTGGGCCTTCTTGCTATCAAATTTTCTTCTTATCCTGCCCTAGTGGCATTGACATCCTTTGTGTTCCCCCACAACTTACTTCCTTTCATCCTGATCAGCTTCCATTCTTGTGGTTCCCTTTGTAATATTCCACTCCTTCTTGTTTTTCCTTACTCTTATTCTTTGAGCCCTCCCTTAACTCCTTGAACTCTCCATAAGTCCATATTCTTTGATGTTCACTTCCCTTTCTTCCAACTTCTTCTTCCTTTTCTTAGTTAAGATCTCCTTTGGATGAACTCTTCCTTATTGTACTTCTGAGGGAAAGACTTAAGGGTTGAGGTTAACTATAAATAATCCATCTTTTCTTCCTTATGTGATTTCCTACCTTTTACTTTAATCATTATTATCACACTATTTTTGTTTTGAATTTATCAAGGAACTTAGAAGTTTTATAAAAAATTTTACTTTCATTCATTCAAGAAAATATTTTTTTGCCATACTTGGTTTATTACATGAATTTTCTACCCCTTAATCTCTTGGGGTCATAGGCCAAGAGTTAACCCTAGAGCGATTGTGGGATTCTTGATCAGAAGGTTCTCAGGAACTAGTTGGGGTGCACTCATATTCCCTTATATGACGAATCTCATGTATGGCCTCCAATCCGTACTACCTTAGTACCTCGACCTCATACTCATAGGTCCACTTCATCCATTGGGAGGGATTGAAGCCAGGTTGAGTAGGTGGAGATACTTGGTGGACCTTCATGAAGGTGGCATACGCATCCTAGTAGTTATCCCAGGCCTCCTTCTTGGTTGGATTCCTCTACGGTTGTTGTGGAACTAGAGAAGGGGTTGGGCTTCTAGGAGGAGATATTGGTTCCTCTTGTCTTAGAGGAAGGTATGTGATGCCTTCTGGTTCCAATAAGGCTCCTACCAATTTCCGGTAGTCTTCCACCATGTCTTTGGTTACAACTCTCCCCTCCTTTTACGAGTTTTGTCCCCAAAACTAAATTAACATCCTTTGCCTCGGAAATAATTTCCCTTTATGTCCACTTGGGGTTTGCTTGACATGCTAACATTTCATTTGTTCTTTCACTTAGACCACTTTAAATCATACACTTAAGGAATTTCGTTTCCTTTATAATGTTTACTCCTTCCATGGAGTTTATCATAACTAGTATGTCTTGTCTATGATTTCAAAGGTATATCCCTAGGTTCACATCTTCCTTTGCTTAGGGTAGGATTTTTTTTCCCTTGAGGTTCTTACTCAAAATTTCATGATTGAGAGTTCCAAGATTACCAATCATTGTTGTGTCTAATTATTCTCTTCATCGTTAAAACCCTTAGCTCGGTGTTCTTTCGAGCACTACGTACTTATTTTCATAGGTTTCGGTGTTATTACCCCTTTGTCCTATTTTGAACCTTCCTTCATGCATCATTTATTACAACTTCAGTCAAAATTATGTTTGACCTTGTCATGCTTACTAACTGACTCTTTCTCACTTGAGTCAAATTTTACTCGGGACTGTTGGTGCTTACATGTCCCTTATGACATGAAATATTCTAGGACCTATCTCTATCCATTAGACTTCTACGACACCTCCTTTAGGGTTGTTTCCAACTTTCCACCCTTTTAGGGATTGTATAACCTCGTCCCTCTTTTCATCTGGTAATATCCCTCGACTACCCTTACCATTATCCAATCATCCTTCATGCCTTGACAAAATGTCCAACACAATCGTGTCAGCTTTCCTTACCCATTTGTCCTTTCCCAACTTCCTTATTGGGTCTTTTTTTGTGCAAATCATTGGATTTCTTGATGACTTACCGACACGCTAGGATTCTTCTCTTCTTATGTCTTTCTTCATTTCTATTGACGTCCTTTACTTAAGGATTTTCCTTTTCCCTAAACTCACTCTTATTTACTTGTGACCATTTCACAATTTCGTTGTTTGGGGAGTTCTCTTTTAACGATTTTCATTCTCTACTATGTCCTTCAAAGTAGAGATTTTCCCCCTTAGGCACTATATATTCGTATTTCTTACTACTCCTTGAAGGTTTCCTTCCTTTGCATTCTTACACCCATTTGAATTAAGGCTTTTTGCCCACATTAATCAATTGTTGACCATAATTTCCTAGTTCACCCTTTACTTTCCTATCCAAGGTATCTCCGATCATGTGTTTTATTTCGTGTACTCAACACTATGCCCACTTTATTACCCTTCTTTAGAGTGTAGTCTCCACTACCTTCCAGTCCTTCTTAGGGTCTCGTTTATTCTCTTTGACCATCCTGTTGCTACTAGTTGCTTCTTTTTTCTAGGTTCGTCGGAAATCTCTAATTAGCTTCTTTGTTTTTCCAAATCATGTAATACTTTGACCATCTCGACATACCCTTAACCAATTATGGTTATTTATGAGGTTCTTTATGTTGGGTTAAGCCTCTTAGGACCCATCTGGTGGTTCCTTAGCTTCAAAACTTCCCTTTTTTGAGGTCTCACTTCCTACTTTTATCATTCTACCTAAGGATTTACGTCCTAGTTCAACCTCTTTAACGCTTCTTGGAGACTTTTCCTTCTTTCCTTGCTTACACCCTTCTGAGATTGGTATTGTTGCCCACTCTTTATACTTCATTGTCCTCCAGTTTCTTTTTGTTCCTTATCTTCTCTTCGAGGAGCTTCTACTGAAAGGTTGGTTCCTAGCACTTTGTTTTATGTACATGCATCCACTCCTTGGGCTCTATTAAACGAGTGTGGGTCACGACTAGTCTTGATGTCATTGGTTGTTTTCTCCTTACCCACTTCCAAATTGGAGGGCTTACTTATCCATGGTTTTTTTAATGTTATTTCCTTATTATGGGTAACCCACCCATTCTTACTTGTCACTACGTCCTTTGATGCTATTTCCTACTTACCTGTTCCTTGGGTTTAACTTTCTCCTTGGGTGCTCTTAGTATGCTTCTCTCAGTTCTTTCACCTCGGTGTGTACTTCATCTCTTCATCCTTCATCACTCGGTCCATTACTTCTTAGTTGTAACGTGTATGCCTTCCCAGGGTCTCCTTCCTTGGAAAAAGTTCAAGCACTATTTGCTCCAATACCTCTTTGTGTGAAACTAACTAAATCCTTCTTATGGCTTGAGTGTGGTCATCATTTCATTTTCAGTCATTTATTTCTTTAAGTAGTTCCTTCATCCTTCCTTTCCATTGTTCTTGCCTTTCCACCTCCCCCTTCCTCGCTAGGTTAGTCTATAACCCTACTTGGCTCCTCTATTTCTCCAAAGTAGATCATACCTTGTTGTCTTGAGGCATCCTAGTTGTCTTTCATCGTTTAGCTTGTCTTCTATGTAGGAGGTGTTTCCTTCTTTGCTCCTAGGTGGCTTGTAGTGCTCTTTAAGGAAAATTTCCCTTTATCTATATTTTGCTATTTCAGGGTTTTCTTAAGGTCCTACCCTTGATCTTCTTTACATGATCCTTCCTTGGGTAATTAAGGCATACAATCGTATTAATAAGGGACAGAGAAATTTTCAGGAACTCATAATCTTATTCATTGAAGTAATAATATAGTTTTGGGGATTTAACCTCTCTTGATGGAGATGGTTAAAATGATGGTTTGGGGAATACTTAGTACTAAGCAATGGTCTAGAAGGATTTATTCATGAGTGAGATTGGATTCCCTAGCTGCAATTGTGGTTCTTGTAATGTTATCCCTTTGAGTTTTTATAGGGGTGGAGGTGTCCTTATTGGAAGGTTATCGCTTGAATTCCTGCAATATGCGACAATTCTTTGCTATGTGTCCCACCTTCCTACACTCATAACTGATCCTCTCGGGTCCTGTCCTCTGAAATGTCGGGCATTTTCTAATGTAGTGTTCCCATTGCCCACATCTGTAGTAGGTCATCTCCTTGCGGGGACCTTTGTGGTTCCACCTATAATTTGAACATTGTGGAGCCTTTTTAAGGGATTGATGATGGTTTGATGCCTTGTCATCCTTGATCCTAAACACCTTGGAGGCTATCTTGTTGAATCCTCTTTGAATCAGGATTACTCCAAGGGTCCTTCTATATTCCTAGCTTATTTCCTCCCTTAGGATGGGGTTCTCCCTGGCTTCCAGGATGGCTAAGGTAGTGTGGGTTTGTTTAGCTACTTTTTTTGAGGCCATCTGAAAATTTCAATATTATTCCTATTAGTTACTATGTTATCTAGTCTTTATAATGTATTCAAGAAGTAGGCTCTGATACCACTCAAGTTGCCATGCCCCGACCTGGTTTGGTCAGATCCCCGTGAACAACCTGCCACTCTCCTAGTTTATTAATGGTTTTCCCCTTCTATAAACTGTGAGCAGTAAGGCGTCCTTTAAACTTGTAATATTCCTAGAATAACATTAATCAAAACTACATGAAATTTAAACTCAACATATCTATCTTACAGATGTAGTTAACTGGAGGTCTTTGGGTAGGTTTTCCTTTGGTTACTTGAAAAGGGTATAAGGGAGGGGGTGAGTTCAACAACTTAGTGAATGGGTGTTTAAAATTTGACTTTCAGAAAAATGTTTTAACTGGAGTGTGTCAGACTCCTTATTTTCTTTAAGACATTTCATCCTCAAAATCTTAATTTTCAAAACCATTATTTCTCATTAACCACATTCGATGTGTTTAACAATCAATACACGCCCTTCATCATGAAGAGATCACACATTCGCAGGGCAGCATGTCCACTGCACCCACTTTGGCATCGGAGCGACTTTACCGGCCACCTAGATAGAAGCTCGTCCACTTCTACCTAGAGAATGAGTGGATGTACATGACATCTGACCCTTAATCCTATAAAGAAACTTCGTGTCTGTATGAAGACAGAGACCTCATCCCGACCCCACCTCGATCTCATGCGCATGAAGCTACGTCGAGCTTCCCTGACTGCTGGCATGACAAATTGCCCTTATCTCCATCATGTCACTCAATAACCCCTAAGACGCATCACTACCCCTCTTGGGCATCTTGAAGGTCTCGAACCTCAATGCATGCACAAAATAATAGTTTTCCTCATAAGCCATTTAATCTATGGTACCACTGGTCCAATGGCCCCAACCCTCAACTCGACCTGCAGCAGTTTGACTTGACCGGTTCGTCGACCTGTCTTGTCGCACTGTCGCAAGTCCATCAAGTATGTCGGTCCTATCTTGGTACCATGACCAAACATCATTAATTTAAAGTTTTCATGGCTTAAACTCATGTTTGTTTACGAGCTCCTGCTCGTTCCAACTAGCATTGGGCCCACTGTACAAGATTTTCAAAATCGAGCATTTTAGCTCCCAAGTTCCAAAACTAAGGCCTCCGACCTATCTGAGCTATTAGAGCTCCCATCAAGAAGGTTTCCCAAAAAGTTTAACCAGTGGCACACCAGTCAGGGGAGAGCACTTCTGACAAAAATGACTTTCCAGTTGTCCATCACACCTACCGAGTATGAGGACATCTCCGCTTATAATCAATGAATGAGTTTTCTACTTCCTTCGAGGAAGTTCATCATACCAATCGGGTATGATCTACTTATAACTGCTAAGTAGTTTTTCCACATAATTTTCATATTACTCCATCCAGGTGTGATGTTTAAAATTCCACTTAGTAGTGGGTTTTTATTTATGATGTGCTCATCATCCCAACCGGGTATGATGTGAAAATCTCACTCACATATTAATGTAGTTAATTCCTCTTAATCGGCTTTTTGCCTCCACGCAAGTTTCTCTTGGTTGGCGTTCCCGGTACTTCATGTTCCAACATGATATGAACATCCTTGTTCATTTTTCCTTAGCCTAATAGCCTTCATTCATCACGAATAAATAAAATACCCAAACTTTTCAATTATTTACAATTAGGTCCCTAAAGTTCTTTCTCTTTACCTTTAGGTCCCTAATGCCAATTTTTCCCTAAATTGAGTCACAAAACTTCTAAAATTCACTTTGGCACCTCAATTTATTCAAAATCATGAAAAGGGGTTCAAGTTTCCCAAATTCCCAATTTTTCCAAAATTACCATTTTGCCCCTACTTTACAAAAATGGTAAATTTCACTACCAATAATTCCAAAAATTGACCAATTGGTCCTCCAACATCTTTTCCATGCCCAATTGGCCCTAAAATTTGGAAAATTGTACTTTAGTCCCTCAAATTTTTGAAATCCCCAATTCCCCCAAATTTTCTACTAATTTCCCCCTTTAAACCTAGCCAAATGTGATTTCATCAAATTGACCAATCAATTGAGGTTAATTGTTGAAATTGAAGATAAAATTGAGTTCCTACACTTCCACACTATTCAATAGAACTTTGAATCACATCATTTCGATCCGAATTGAGCTCAAACAGAGCTTCATCAGAAAACTGAACTTAGAGAGAGAAAGCTTCAAAAGCATACCATCAGAGATGCGGCGGTCCGAGCTTTCGATCTGGACAGATAGCTCTTGTCCCGAGGTTTCTCCTAGGAACAAGAATCGCATCAATTTATGTCAAATTGAGGGAGAATTTGGTTAGTGAAGTTTTTTTGGTTCTCTCTCTAACACTGATCAGAAATTACAAAGTGAAGCCAAATTGGCTTACCTTTCAGCTCTAATTTAGTCATATGAGGGCTGTTGAAGTGTTGGGGGAGCTTGGTTTGGCCTGAGAATTGCTCAAATTATCTGTTTTTATCTCGGTCGAAACAAGGTAGCTTCGGTCTGCTAAAGCCGCTTCACTATTCTTTCACACCGGAGCTTCCTTGTTGATCCTCGGAACAAATAGAGACTACCATCTGGTAGCTGACTTCTCCCTAAATCTAAAGAACCTGACCTCACCTTCGTTGGCTTAGAAAAATGCCCAAGTCGGAGCTCTAGTTCGAGCTTCATCGGAAAATGGAGCAGTTGGGAGAGAGTGGAGTTTTTAGGTATGATGAGGATAAATGAGGAGGGTCTCTTTATATAGGAAGCTTGGGGACTTCTTGGCTATTTGATTGGTGCCTTAATGGCAGCCTGAAACTTTCTGGCCATAGACTTTTCATCTTCGTCGGCATTGCTCAGTTTTCCAACGAGTGAACAGTGTTGTCATCTAAAGGAAGAAGACGACACTGTTCTGAACCGAGTTGAATGCTTAAACTGGCCAATTCAGGCCCGATTCAACCAAGTTTTTCAAAATTAAAAATTTGTAAACTCATCTAAATTATCTAAATTCATTCTCTATCCAATGGTGGCCTCAATTCTCCAATTTAAATTTTCTAAGCCACCAAGAAAAATGAATTTAGCATCCAATTTAATAATGGTTCAAACTAGTCCAATCTGATTCGGATCCAATTCACCTAAATCGATCTGGTTTTCTTTCCCAAATTGTCCTAAGGTCCCTTTCCAAGGCTTTTATGACTCTTTGGGTCATTTGGGATTGTAATTTTCCCAATTTTCCAGTTCTCTAGTGGTCGGGGTTTGTGAATCATTTCAGTTTTCTCACATGGGTTGAACGGTTCTTTTCCCAATTTTCTTGTCTTTAAGGGACAAGGTTTACAGCCTGGACACGTGGCAACCTCCCATTGGCTACTCCCTACTACATGGCTGTTGACTGGATCCTATAGAACATGACACGTGGTGCCCTTTGATTGGCTTATTTAAATGTGTCAGATTTCCTTCTTGACCTCCAGTGCCATTAGCACGTGTCAGCCTCTGATTGGCTGAGGTCATCTAACGTGGCATTGCCACGTGTTAGCCTCTGATTGGCTGAGGTCATCTAACGTGGCATTGCCACATGTCAGCCTCTGATTGGTCGGTCATTTTTTCGATATCCTTGTCGGATGCTGACATGGCACTTTTGCCACATTTCAGCTTCTTATTAAACAGTCTTTGCTGATAGGCCTTTCCATTGATCAGGATACGTGTCACTCCCCTATTGGTCGATCGTCGCTGATGTGGATTTTCCTCCTCTAACCGTTGATCGAGGACAAACTAAGCTCGTTGATTGGCCAGCGCTTCTAGACACTGACTAAGTGGTTGACTTGGGACGCTTCGCCATGCGTCACGCACTAATTGGTAGCACCTGCTGACTAGGTGCTGACCTGACAGTAGTCCGGTGACTGGCTGGATCATTGACTGGTCCTGTCCGACCAAGTTTGGTGACCGAAATTGTAAATTGGCCAGTTGAGGCCCGATTTGACCGATTTTCCAAAAATTAAAAATTTCTAAATTAATTTTCTAACTAATGGTGGCTACAATTTTCCAACTTGATATTTTTAACCCACCTAGAAAAATAAATCTTTGAACCGGTTCTTTAAAGTTCAACCCAGCTTAGTCCTGTTCAGGTCTGGTTCAGGGTGAACCGATCCGGTTTCCGCACACAATCCACTTCATGGTTCTTCTCCATGATTTTTGTGATTTATTGACTACTTGGGATTTTCCAAATTCCCATTTTAACCCTTTTTTTACGGATTTTGGTTCATTTAGATTCTCGATTTCTCTTTCAAAAAATTTTTGTTCTCTTTCATGGTTTCCTTGGATAAGGAGGACGGGGCTTACATAGCATCTGAGTCACCTATTGACTCATTGACTAAACACATGACAACCTCTCATTAATCGCCCATATCTATGTGGCCCTTGACCTAATCTATGTCTCTATTGACTATGAAAGGTGGCATCCTCTAATTGGCTAAATTAAATTTGAAAGTGTGATAGACAAGCCACTACTTGCCTTATATTTCATAAAAAGTTTTCTCAAAAGTTTCATAGCTTATTTTATTAAGATTAGGGTATGTACCTTCCTAGTTGGAGGGTTTAAATTAATTAAAACTACCATGGTTTGTTTCACACAACAAATAAATAAACACCCTTTATCCAAAAAGGGATCAAACGATCGTAGAACAAACTCTTAGAGTCAACAACCTCGATCTATTCCACTATTGGCCATGAGCGCCTTTACCGTCCACCCTTGAGAGGCCAAAACATCCATCACATGTTTGTGTGAGCACCTCGGCCCAACCCTCATACTTCCCGATACTTTGATCCCTAAGTTGTAGGAGTGAGACCTCACTCTTCTATCCCTTCTGTCTCAATGTGCATGAAGCTCCCGGAGTTTATTGACACACTAGAACAGCGTTTATGCCCTTGTGCCAACCTTGTTATCCAATAGCCCTTAGAACTAACACTACCCCGTATCAGCCGCCTCTTTGGTTCAACATGATTGTAATCACATATAAGTTTCTTTGCATTTTAGACATTTATCTTTGCGCTACTAGCCCAACAAGCTGAGACTTGGCTTCATCATTTTAGCTTCAGCAAACATTATCCAATTGTGATAATTTTTAAACATGCTCTTAAATCAAATTTAATTACACGATTGGACCCATTTCCATTAGCCTTGGACTCACTTGTACGAGTTTCCAAAACATGGCCTTGGCCCCACATCACTTTCAAAATTGTGGCCTTAGGCCCACTTTGCACAAAACTAGATATAGCTCAACATTGTCGATCACATTTCTCACCCATTTCATGCATCAGTAGTTGAATTAGACAATACCCTGAGGTGTATCCATGCATCATTCATGGTTGTCCTAATAACATACTTCATGCTTTCTTCAGAAATTTAATCCCAAAAGTTTTAAGCAGCTTCACACAATCAGGGGATTATATTCCTGAAAATCTCTTTTCAAAATAAAGCATGCACTTAAGTATGTGCACAATCGGTCCAATCGGTCCCAATGTCAGAAATATCACCCCACCCGTATTTCGAGACTTACTTGTTCTGGTGATTTCCAAGCTTGACGTGTCTTTCCTTTGCATGAGCTTGCAGGCAATCCATTCCTACAATATATTGGGCAATTAGATCTGACATAATAAGGTACATAATTTAAGACCCGTAACTTTTACATAATTACAATTTGGTGCTTAATTTATACCTTAATTTAAATTAGGCCCCTAAGATTTTTAAATCTTCCATTTGGGTCCCTAACTTACTCCAATTTCCAATTGGGCAAGTATTTTCTCATTAATTATTAAAAAATCCCCAATTTATGGAAAATTGCAATTAAGTCCCTAAACCTTCAAAAATTGCAATTTAGTCCTACAACTTGAATTTTATTTATTCGACCTAGTTGAGTCCTAACATGATACTAATCATCTTCCCTATGTCCCCAAAATCATTTTAAGCTTTAAAATACTAAATTTGTCTTAAAAATGGGTTTAAATGGAGCTTCACCGAAAAATTGATCTAGAGAAAGCTTCGATTACTCACCGGTGAGGGTCTGACGATCAGAGCTTTTACTTCCAATGTCTTGCTCTCTTCTTGGGGATCCTTCCTAGATCAAATTAAGACTCAATTGGTGGCTTGAGCAGTGTAAATTTATCATCTTAAGTTACGGATAAAAGAGCATTATGAACAGTAAATTTCGACGAAGGGCAGCAGAGGGACTTACCATGATAGTTTAGGGAAGGTGTGGACTCCTCTAGGGAGGTTCTGGAGGGCTTGGTTTGGCCGTTGTTAGCCTGAGGGTGAATCAGATGTAGCTCGGCTGGCTCTGGTCACAAACTATCGAGGGAGCAATGGTATTGTGCGAGCTCACTGGAGCTTCTCCGGTGACCTTCAAGCTAGATGGAGTATGCATGTGGGTAAAGGACTTCCTTCGGACTCTAGGGGACCCGAATTATTCTTTGGAGGTGGAGGAAAGTCCCAAGTCGGAGCTCTGGTTTGTGCTTCATCGGGAAGAGGAATTGTTCTTCTTCTTCTAGATTTCAAAGGATTATGAGGATGAATACGGAGTAGCTCTTTATATAGGGAGCTGGGGGACCCTTGGCTCTACCGATTTCCAAATTGGTCAAGCTTATCTCCTCCGAAATTGCCATTGTTGGAGAAGATATTCCCTCACTAGAAATGGAAAGGAATTATTCCATTTTCCATTATATGAACAATGCTATCATCTGAAGGTTGAAGATGACACTGTATGCGCGTGTGCAAGTTTTGCACATGCGAGTTACCATGCGTCACATTGTGATTGGTTGGCATGTTCCGTACACCTTGGGCTCTCAGACTTGCATACAAGTGGGCTACTCAGGCCCCACATGGCAAATAAAAAGTACACCAGAATGCATCGCCTCGATGGACAGTACCCCACAAGGACTGGAGTGTTGCGAATCATTTCTGCTCTCACAATTGGTATTCTAAGCACTTGGGTCATAGTCACATTATCGCCACTCATTGGCCTATGGCCCCTACACTTACGACTTATCCCACCATCTACATGCCTTAGAGATGTACAGGGACGGTACCCATACATGTTTCGGGTGTCCTGGGAAAACATGGAAGTACTCACATTGTGCATCCCTCTATCTCATTTCCATTTTTTCCTTGGATGACAGCACCACTTCTTAGTCACCCGTATGTCACCCCACCATAAAATACTAGTATAAATAATATAATTCACAATCATAAGATGGCACTCATGGCCATTCCGCGTAATGGTGCCACACGTACAACATTACCAGGAGCTTGTGCATCACATGTTATCTCCCCGTCTCTTAGCATACCAAATGCATTCCACAAATTTAATGCTAAATAATGTGCTTTGCACATGGGAGGTTGGACCTCTCTAGATGTCTCCCCTTTTCTTTTTATGAATGCACAAACACCGGAGCTCAACTCTACTTGAGTCAACTTCCCTTTTCAAGCAAACGACCTAACGACCTCGAGCTCAGGTTTCACCTCATAAACCCAACCAATCACAATCACAGCAAGCATAACACACATATTGGAGCCCGACCCTCTGAGTCCCTCTCCCTAATTTCACACAAGGCACAAGCCAATTATATGATTTTCCTTGATTTCTCAAAATCCTCAGTTCTCATAACAGGTTTCTTCCTTTACATTCAAAATAATCTTTGATTTAGTGGGCATGCTTCTTACTTATTCACACTTCTTATATCAGTTATCAAAGTGTAAATTAAATATTAAAGCACACAGGGCCACACAAAATCAAGCAAACGGCTCGATCGGTCCAATAGGACACTTCATCAATGATGTATTAAACCAAAACACACTCACCTAGTTAACATAACATGTTCATTCTATGATGTGCGTGGAATCCATTCTCATTCTAGTTTGATGTTTCTTGCATTCTCTACAAGGTATAGTAAACTCATGATCAGTCTTTCTACTAATCCCCTATTCTTACTCCGACCGTACTCTTCCTATGGTCTCTACCCTTTTTAAGGTTACTCTTTCTGTACCTAAGACTTTTCATAACTCTTCTCAAATTGGTCCCTAAGGTTTCTTTGGGTCCCAATAGACATTGGAAATGATTTCAAGTCTCCTTTCTCCTTCATTGCCAGAGGCCCTACGTTTTGGCAAAATTACAATTTCGCCCCCTCAACTTGAGGATTTAGGTTCTGAGATCCATTTGACCACCAAATTTCCCACATAAGTACCTAAACTTCTTTTTATTATGTTTAGGTCCTTGGGCTTCCCAAAGAGTCCACTTTGGCCATGCAAATATTGATATTTTCAGTTTGGCCACACACTTTTCCTTTATTACAAAAAGGTCCCTAAACCTTTCCCAATAGGCAAAATTGGTCCTCAAACTTCCCAATCAGCCCCACCACCTTATTTAGACTATTAGGAAGACCCAAAAAACTTATTCCTAATTGGGTCCTCTAACTTTTAAATCTTTATAAATTGGTCTCCCACCATTGACCCAAATTTCAAGAATCTCCAAAAATTTTCAAATTAAGTGGGCAGGTCTCCTTGACCTCTCTCTACCCCATTGTATGGTTGGTTTGGTCGGCATCAGCCAAAATTGCTACAACTAAGCTCGATCAGAAAAGTCAACATATCTCGTAGTAAATCTAGTCAACAAGTGGAGTTGGAAAGCTAACACTCCCAAGAGTTTGCAGCCACTTGAACTGACTCGATTGGTGGTATGTAGCTCCTATAATTAACATTTTAGTTAGTTGGGTAACTTTGCACATGATATGATACTTCCAAGATTTAATTCAAACCAATTTCTAAATCAATTTGGGCAAATTTGGTGGCTATGGAAAGTTGGTAATTCAAGGAGTCACTAGGTTTTTCTCAGCTCATGAGCACCATCGAGGCCATTAGAATTGGCCCTAAAAACAAATGTTATTTTCTGCTTGCTAGAGATCGGTGATTGTACAATCTCGTCGAAGTTAGTAGAGGAAGAGTCAGAGTTTGAAAGAGGTGGCGATGGAAAGTTAGGGTCCTCAACTTTCAAGGATACCAAGAACATCGTCGGAGGTGGCCGGACAATGAAGTTATGGTTTCTAGTAGTGAGGTCGCTGGAGTTGGGAACAATCAACAGTTGGAAGAAAATTCCAAGCAATTATCGACGAGGTAGCAACCCCAATTTATATGGTTGTGTTCTAGATCTCTGTGGCAATCTATCCATAACTTCCTTTCATTAATTTACAGCTTGTGGTACTAGCAGTGAATTAATTTCCCCAAGTAGTAGAGTCAATGGGTCAACTGATGAAGTGTCGAGTAAAATAGGGGATATTGGTCGGGAGTCGAGCTAGGAAGACGATGCGCACGCGCGTGGCCATGCGTGCGTGCGACCAGCTTCCCTATAGATTGGCTTGACATTATAGCGAACCTGTTTCTGACGAATTTATTAGCTTGGGTAGTGGAGTCGGTGGGTCAACTGATGATGTGTTAGGTAAAATAGGGGATATAGGTCGGGAATCGGGCGAGGAAGATGACACGCATGAGCGTGGCCGCACGTGCATGCGACCAGCTTCCCTATAGATTGGTTTAACATTGTAGCGAACTGGTTTTCGATGAATTTATTAGCTGGTTCAGAGGTTTTTGGCCCAATTCACCTTTTTCACTACCGGTTCTTGGGAAAATAAAAATATCTAAAAATTCTACATTTAATTTCTAATTGAATAGACTCCAGAACTGCTTGAATTGGATTTGTTTTGAACCCTTAAAAATTCGAGAGGCTTTGTGACTCCATCTAGCTTGCATCTGGTTCAAACCAGTTTTCTCTCAATCCTTGATTTTGAGTCCCACAATCTTCTTAGGGGTTTCTTTGACCCTTTTTCATCCCTCTTGGCCTCTCATTGACCTCTTTCCTCCTTCCGATTTGATCTATTCCCCGGTTACCCATCGATTCCCAATTTTATCTCACTTCCCAAATCTATTCGATCCAATTATGAAGTCAGAGTCTTTACTTGGTCTTACACGAGTGCATCTCGAATTGAGCCCAAACTATTTTCGATGCAATCGACCGATGGAGTCACGGTACTATGCGAGCTCACCAGCGCTTCTATGGAGATCCTCATGTTGAACTGAGTAGGCAATCGGGTAGAGGATTGATTTAGGAATCCAAGAAACCACATTTGCATTTGATGGTGGAGAATACTACCCAAGTTGGAGCTTTGGTTTGTAGGTGATCGGAAAAGGGAGTTGTTCGAGTTCTCTAAGCTTTCGAGGTGTGGAGAGGATGAATGGAGAGGAGCTCATTATATAGAGAGCTTGGGGACTATCGGTTCTATTTGTTCCAGCATCAGCTAGCCATTAACTTCTAGATTTAAGGCCTTTTCAGAGCAATTTACTTCTCGTAGGAGTTAAAGTGGCATTCTCTCTCATTTTGTTCATTTGTTTAAAGGTTGAATATGATACTATGCGCGTGTGTGCGATCTTCACACATACAAGCTGCCATGTGGCGCACGGTCATTGGTTGAAGTTACTAACAAAACATCCCACTCAGCGTTCAAGTCATCTGTTGATCGGTTGACTGGACATGTAGCGACCTTCTATTAGTCACTCCATCCTACGTGTTAGTTGACTGAATATTACCGTCAAGCGATCGTTATTGACTTTGACATGCGGTATAATCTAATTGGTTGAATTAAATAAATAATATTTCCCATCTAAAATGGGTTGAACTAGGATGAACCAAGAAGGATCGGTTCAAAGATTCATTTTTCTAGGTAGGTTAAAAATAACAATTTGCGAAATTGAAGTCACCAATGTGTAGAAAATAAATTTATATGAATTTAGAAATTTTAAACTTTTATAAAACTGGTCGAATCATGCCCAAACCAGCCATTTTTTTTATTTTGGATTATCAAACTCGGTCCAGATAGTCAATGGACCGCCTGTAGGTCAATGCCCAATCAGCGTGTATGACCAATTAGTGTGCGGCACATGATGAAGTGCACCTAGTCAGTTGCTCAATCAACATCTGGAAGCGCGAAACAATTAGAGTGTGACATGTGTACTCAGTCAACAGTTAGAAAATTAAAATCCACATCACCAAAGACTAACCAATGAGGAAGCAACATGTGTCCTCAGTCAATGATCAATTGAGGAGAAACCTCGTCTACAAGGTTGACCAATGAGGAGTTGACACGTAGCAAAGGTGCCATGTTAGTGGCTGACTAGGATGTCAGATAATGGTTGACTGATCAGATGTTGACATGTAGCAAAGCCATGTCAGATAGCCACTGCCAATCAGAAGCTGACATGTGGCAATGTCACAGTACATTTAGTGGGAAAACTAACGAATTTAAATTAGCCAATCAGAGGACACCATATGTCATAGTCAAGCAACGGTCGAATCCGATCAAACGCCATGACGAACAAAGTGACCAATGGAAAGTCGCCACGTGTCCAGTAAAAGAGTCAACAAATGACTCAGACATTGTGTAAGAATCGCATCAACAATGCTAACCAATCATAGAGCACCACGTGGCATTTCATATGTGCAAAGCTCACACACGTGCGTACAGTGTCACCTTCAACCTCTAAAAGGGTAGAAACAAAACAGCCATAATAATTGCCATAACTCTGATAGGTAATAAATCCCTCTGATAATGCCTTAAATTAGAGAGTTAATGATTAACTAATTGATGAATGGATAAAACTGTCAATCACTGAGATCCCTATATAAAGAGATCCCCTCCATTCATTCTCATCATCCCTTAAAAGCCTAAAGAAGATGAATTGCTCCAGTTTCTGACCATCCATGAACTTGAGCTCCAACATCGACCCTTTTCTCTACTAACAAACATGAATTTGGGTTCCCTAGAACTAGGAAGAAGTCCCCTACCTTGTTGAAGACTCCCTTCAGCTAGTGGATCATCGAAGAAGTGTTAGTGCACTTGCACAATATAGTCACTTTGGTCGTCGAGAAGTAGTAGAAATCTTTGAGCTGAATTCCAGTAACCTCGGACCTCCTAAGGCCAGGTCAACCCTTCCACGACTCTCCACAACCGAGCTTAGTCCTCCTTGAGCCTTCAAGGTAAGCAATTACTACTTCCTTTGCGGAAATAGTGAAATGTTAGAGGGAGAAACTATCCAAACTTTACTGATCAAACTGTCCATATTTAGTGCATCATTTGAGCCGAATATTCATCTTAGAAGGATCCTTAGGACGAGGGCTAGCTTCTCAAATCAAGAGCTCCAACAACCGCATCTCTATCGGTAAGAATTTAAAGCTTTCTCTCTATAGGAATATTTTTCGGCGAAACTTCGTTTCAGCTCAATTCTAGGCCAAATTGATTGATTCAAAGCTTGAAATGATCATGGAAAGGTTGTGGAGATGATTAGTACCCATGATAGAAGACAATTATCTGAGCTTATGCGGTCAATTTGATTAAATGAATCAAAAGAGAAAATCAAAACAGTAAAACGATAATGAAAAGAATCGATACAGTTTGATTCCTCAATTCAATTAGTAGTAGCTCTAGAGTCCACTTCTTCCCCATACTACCAATGAAAGGGAAAATGTAAAGACTACCATTAAAGTAGCCCAAGCAAGACTTACTATATCCATGTAAATGTTGTCCCCTATATCTATGATGTCTTGGACTAATGTAGAGGAGACAAAATAAGACTTGACAATCAGAGATTACTCAGATAGGAAATAAAGGGCAAAATGGGAAATTAATGTCGATAAAGGATTAAAGGTGAGCAAATGCACCACTATAAAAAGGGGTAAGGAGATGAAGGAAGGAAACCTTCAAGGAATGGTAAGAAGGTTGAATGTGTAGCTCCCAAGGTGAAAGTCTCTACTTCAAAGGACATAGTAGAGAACGAGACTATCAAAATGGAACATCCCAAGCTAAGGAATTGACAAGTAGACCGTAAGGGATCAACTTGGAATAAAGAACCATGAAATGGTCACGAGCAAGTAGAGATCGACTAGAGAGAAAAGAAATCCTTAAGTAAGGACGCCATTGGACCTGAGGAAGGATAAAAGGGAGGAAAAATCCCAAATATGTCGGTAAGTCAAGAAATGAATGGGAAACCCGATGGTTGGAATGGAGAAAGCCCAATATGGAAGTTGGTAAAGGACAAATAAAACTCAAACTCTCACGAAAGGTATGACATCAAATGTGACGGGACATTATGTGCATGAAAGAGATGTACGAACCAGAAGCGAGTAGTGAAACACTCTAGCAATGCAAGAAGAAGAGTATGGGAATACACTGTAAACCCCACCTTTTTGAGTTAAAGAAAACTGGGAAAAGAACCAGTGAAACCGAGTAAGAAAACCGAATCGGTTCACAAACCCATTTATTGGGGAACAGGCCAATTAGAGAAATTCAACTCCCTTGTGACCCAAAAAGATTTATAAACCTTGGGAAGGAACCTTAGAACAAAGTGGGAGAGAAAAACCAAACTAGTTTAGGTGAATCGGACACGAACTAGATTAAACTAGTTTAAAAATTGAGTCAATTTATGAACCAAAACTAATAGAGAGATGGTAAACTGGGAATTTTATGGACCTTAAGTGACCTAAGGAGTCAAAAAAGTCAGGAAAAAGGACTTTAGGGTGAATTGGAGATGAAAACCAAACCGGTTCAGGTGAACCGGATCCAAACCAGATTGAACCGATTTGGACCGGTTTGAACCACTATTGAACTGAATCCTAAATTCATTTTTCTAGGTAGCTTAAATAATTTAAATTTGAGATTTGAGGCCACCATTGGATAGAAAATAAATTTAGATGAATTTAGAAATTTTTAGATTTGAAAAACTCGATCGAATTAGGGTTGAACCGGCCGGTTTAAGCTTCAAACTTGGTTCGGACCGGTCCAATCCGGTTCGGAACAGTGTCGTCTTCTTCCTTCAGATAACAACACTATTCACTCACCGAAAAATCGAAGCAATGCTAGTGAAGAAGAAACGTCTCTGTTCAATGCATTTCTGACCATCAATGTCTATCACAAAGGTGTCAAACGGACGATCGATGTGTCCCCGAGCTCCCTATATAAAGAGCCCCTCTCTATTTATCCTCTCCATACCTGAAAAGCTCACTTTCTCTCAGCTGCTTAGTTTTTCGGTGAAGTTCAAACCAAAGCTCCGATATAAGGACATTTCGGAGTGAAAGGAGGCAAGGTCTGGTTCTTTAGACCAGGGAGAAGTTAGCTACACGCCTATAGTCTCCATTTGCTCTGAGGGTCACCGGAGAAGAGCTAGCGTGATGAAACAGTGAAGCAACTCTGGTGGACTAAAGCTGCTCTATTTCAGTCAAGTAGAAATCAGCCATTTCAAGCCCTCCTCAGGCCAAACCAAGTCCTCCCAATACTTCCTCAGCCCTCCCACACTCCAATACAAATCTTTTTCCTAAAAGTTAAAAGTTTTTGAGAACCCATTCACTGAGTAATCGTACTCACCCCCTCCCTTATATCCCTTTCAGGAAATTCCAAAAATCCTACCCTTAAAGACCATCAACTAAGACGCCTGTGAGATAGGTATGATAAATTTAAAATATTATGCAGTTTTGATTTATGTTATTCTAGGAAAAGGTGCAGTTTGAAAGGACGCCTTACTCTTTAAGGTTTATAATAAGGGGAAACCCTTTAATAAACCGGGAGAGTGGCAGGTTGATCATGGGGATCTGACCAAATTGGGTTGGGGCATGACACACACTCTAAGGAAAGAAATAGAAGAATTCGGCACTAGGATGTCCAATCCTCAAAGTAAGGAGAATTTTGAGTCTAATGAGAAATAATCAAATGCAAGAGTTATGCGTAAGGGACCATTAGATAATGCTGAAGGTAGTTGGGGAACACTACCAGGTACCAAGAAGGAATGAAGCCATACAATTCATAAAAGGTTGAAAAGTAATGAACCATTATCAAGGAAATGTTCTAGAACTACAATAGGCAAAGATAGTTCTAGAACATATCATGCTATAAGGGACATGTAGGTCCAACGATCCTAGGAAAATGTGACTCAAGTTAGAAAGAGTCAGTTAGTTAAGCATGACAAGGTCAAACATAAAAAATTTGCACCAGAGTTGTAATAAACACAAGATAGATGAAGGACCAAAATAAGATAAAAAAGGGGATAATACCAAAACCCATGAGGTTAAGGACAAAAAGCCCGAAAGGATGCTGGGGCAAAGAGCTTCAACGACCAAGGAAATAAATGGAAACGGGGACGGTCGGACATTTATGGAACACCCAACCTAGTGATTTGGTTAAGAACCCTTAGGAGGAAGAGTCTTACCCTAAGCAGAATAAGAATTGGGCCTAAGTATCTTCAGGCTAGTGGGTAAGACATGCTTAATCGTGATAAAATCCATGGAGTGAATAGATAATGAAACGGAAGAGAAATTGCTTAAGCGCGTGATTTAAAAGAGCTAAGTGAAGGAACAACCAAAGTGGTAAAATGTCAAAGCAAACCCCAAGTTGACATCAAGGGAAATTACTTCTGATGTAAAGGATATGTAATTAGGTTTTGGGGACAAAACTCCTAAAATGAGGGGAGAGTTGTGAAACCCATCCTCTCGGACCAAGGAAATCGGGAAAAGAATCAGTATTTTCATGAGAAGACCGAGCCATTAAATCAACCAAAAATGGTAAAGAAGGGTTAAAATGGAGATTTGGAAAATCCCAAGTAACCAAGAAGTCATGCAAATCATGGGGAAGAACCATGAAGTGAATTGGATGGGAAAAATGGACCAGTTTAGGGTGAATTGGACTTGAACTGGATTGAACCGAGTTGAACCATGGTGAACTAGTTCAATAATTCATTTTTCTATGTGGCTTAAAATGTTAATTTGGAAAATTAAGGCCACGACTATGTAGAAAATGAATTTAGATTAATTTAGAAATTTTTAATTTTTATAAAACTGGTCAAATCGGGCCTAAACCGGCCAATTTTCGGTCACCGAAATCGGTCAGACCGGACCGGTCAATGGTTTGACTGATCAATGAACAGTGTCATTACCTTCCTTCGGATGACAACACTATTCATTGAGGCAAAAATACTTTTCTTTTTCGATGAGAAATATTCCCTCCGATTATGGCATTTTCTAATGAGGATAAGCTCGACCAATATGGAAATTGGTAGAGTAGAGGATTCTTGAGCTCCCTATATAAAGAGCTCCCCTTCATTCATCCTCCACACAACTCAAACCTTCGAAAAAGGAGAAGTGCTCCATTTTTCAATGAAGCTCGAACCAGAGCTCTAACTTGGGCACTTCTCTCAACCTCAGAAGTTGAATTCATGTCCTATAGATTTAGGAGGAAGTCAACTACCTAACGGCACCCTCCATTTTTCCTAAGGACCATCGGAGAAGCGTCGGCGGGTGGCGATGCTCCATAGGTCCCGAAGCTGCTGTGTTTTTTCCTGATCCAAATTCAACCAATTCAGACCTTGTGCGGCCAAACCAAGCCTTCCCCTAGCCTCCTCGACCTGCACTCGACCTCCCTAAGGAAAATGGTAAGTCAATTCATCCCTCCCTCGTCAGAATGGTTCGATTCTTGAGAGAGAAAGTGTTGAATTTCACTAACCAAATTCTCACTGCTCAAGACACGAATCGTAGCAACTATTGATCCTAGAATGACCCTATGGATGTGAGCTTTCTTCCCAAATCAAAAGTTTAAACTGTCACACCTCTAACAGCGAGTTTTCGAAGCTCTCTCTCTATACACTCAATTTTTCAGCGAAGCTTCATTTGAGCTCGTTTTGGACCCAACAATGGTGATTCAAAGCTTGGCCTAATCATAAGGAACTGAGGAAATCAATTAGCACCATGATATTCACATGAATTGAAGGGTCAATTTGATGTGATCAACTTCGGGTCAATGGAAAGGATGAAATTAGGGAGAATTATGGGGATTTCGAAAATTGGAGGACCTTTGTGCATTTTTTTCTAAAATTGAAGGTAAATTGGCAAAGTAGAGGAACTTGGAAGGCCAACTGGTCATTTTTAGAAACATTGGAACTAATTGGCCATTTTTGGAAAATTGGGGCCAACTGGTAATTTTTGGATAGTTATGGGACCAATAGGAAAATTTGGAAAATTTGGGTCCCAATTGGTAATTTGTGAAAATTAAGAACCCAAGAGGAATATTGGAAATCCTAGGGACTTAATTGAGGATAATGGAGCATTAGGGACCAAAAGTCAAAGAGTATGAACTTTAGGAATCTAAGTGCAATAAGACAAGAATTAAAGGATAGTTGCCAATACATGAGAACAAGAAAGCTTTCATGTCGAACTTTTCTTCATAAGAATATTCAAACTATGTAGGGACAAATTTGGACAAGAATGGGAGCAAGGGAGCACTTCTTAGACTTGGAAAGCTGGGGGCGAACACGTCACAGTTATCGGTTAAGTGAGAATTATTTAACATCTTACTCGATTTGGGTGATGAGCAATTTTAAGTTAAAAACCACTTATCAGTTGTGAGTCGGACCTTTATACAACATACCCGGTTGAGTGGTGAGCATTGTTTTGAAATGAAAGACCACTGTGAGTGGGATTTTCTATCATCATACCTGGTTGGTATGATAAGTGCATTTCAAGCTTAAAAACCATTTTTTCCTAAAATGATCTCCCTTAACTATGTGCCAATGCTTAAAACATTTGGGAGACATTTCTGATGAGATCTAGGATAGCTTCAACAGACCGGAGGCCTCAATTTTTTGAACTTATAGGGCTTAGGGCCCAGTTTTAAAAAACTCATGAAGTGGGCCCAAGGCTAGTGTGTACGAGCTGGAGCCCGCAGACAAACATGATTTCAAGAGCCATAAAAACTCTCATAACTAGAAATTTGGTGTGTGACTTGCCATGAAACCAATTAAGGATTGACAAGGCTCGATGAGCTAGTGGCAATGCGCTAGGACTAGGTCAACGGACTAGTAAAACAAACAACTACAGGCCGAGTCGAGTATCAGAGTCATTAGACTGTTGGCACCAAAGATGATGAATAATATGCTAAGACTACTGTTTGTGCATGCACTCTGAATTTGGGACCATCGAGATGCCCAAGAGAGGTAGTGATGGGTTCCAAGGGCTGTTGAACAACATGGTTGCAATAAGGGTAGGTTTGTTGTGCCAATTAGGAATGAAGCTAGGTGTAGCTTCTTGTGTACGAGACCGGTGTGGGGTTAGGATGAGGTCTTTGTCCTCATATGGACACGAAGTAAATTTTGGCTCTGAGGGTCGGACGTCTAGGATGTCTACTCAGACTTAGGGTAGAAGTTTGGGACTTCTATCAGGGTGGACGGCAAAGGTGAGCCGATCCTCATGGGAGTGCAGTCTAGGACTGCGCCTATGAATGTTTGTACCATTTATGATAAAGGGTGTATGAATGCTTGTTAAACCAAATCCCGAGCAAGGGGAAAATGTGTGAACCCTTTTTTATAAAAGGGCATGTACGGTAGTACGTGAAACACTTCCTGAGCAAGTGGAAGTGTTAAAAGAGTTAAACTCATGGTGAATTAAAAGGATGAAATGTTTTTCTAAGATGAATAAAAACCCACAATTATATGAACAAAAAAAAAGTGTGATAAACTATTTTTGAAAACTCACTCCCCAACACCCACTCACTAAGTTGTAGAAACTCACCCCCTCCCTTTAACCCTTTTTCAGGAAAGGAGACAAACCCTTAGAGAATTTCTTGAAGTTGAACTCTAAGTCAGGTATGCCTAAAGTCCTTGTTAATTATTCAAGTTTTGTATAATGCTATTCTAGGAAACCAGGTAAGAAGTACGCCTAACTCCATGTGGCCTAAAAGAAGGGGTAATCCTTCTTAGAACAAAGGGAGTGGTGGGTTCTCAAGGGGACCTGACCAAACCAGGTCGAGGCATGAAAGACCTCATATATGAGTTTCATAATTTTTGAGAAATATTTTGTTGAGTAACCAAAGTTGGGACCAAAATTTTTTTTTGGTGAAGTTAGATAACCCTTCGGGAATGAGATTTATTGGGGGTTTCTATGAGGTCTGAAGAAGATCTAGGGGCCAATCTGAAAGAATAGAAATGATTTGAAACTTAGATGATAAGTTTAGGAAACTTAGGGACCTAAATGGGACCTTAAGATATGTTTAGGGACCAAAGTGTAAATAACAAAGATTTGGGGGACCCAAAAGTGATTCTTGGAAACTCAGGGACCCCAATGAAACTAAAGAAAGTTCAAGGATCTAAAAGAAAGACTTGAGGAGTCTGCGATCCCAAAAGAAAGAGTTTTGGAGTATAAGGGAAAATTATAATTTTTCTAATCTTAAGGACCAAAATGTAAACTTGAAAAAACTTAAGGATCTAAGTGCAAAACTTAGAGACTTTTGGGTATTTTGGTAAATACAACCAAATAAGGGTGTAACCTAAGATTTGTGAAAAATTATAGAATGGGGTTAGTCTAAACCGATTCAAAAACACGCGAGTCAAGCAAACCGGGTTTGAGGGGCAGAGCCATAATTTTTTTTAAATTACATAATGGTATTTGAGTACCAAAGGAAAACCAAATATGACACTAGTTTATAAGATTTTATTCATGTAGAGTAAGCCGATACACCCTCATACGAGGATCATGTATCTCGAAAGAAGTGGAAATCCTTTAGGACCAACATGTCTCGATTAAAACTATGAGTGAGATTTATTGACGATGAGTCTTATTGGACCGACCGTGACACTTTACAGGTTTATAAGAAAATCTATCCATATGTGTGTATGTACGTTTAAAAAATAATATAAAAAGTAGATGAAAACTACATGGATGCATGCTCACGTAGGATAAAGAATAAACAATTTTGTTTGTTGACAATGAGGGTTAAATACCTACAAGAATTATAGTTGTGGAAAAAGACTATATGAATTAGGGCACGATGACCGTACACGAGTGATGGATTCGGTCAGTAGAGAACCAAACTCTAAGGGCTCAATATCTATTATGCTATTTGTGTGCATATTTTCTTGGTATATACCAATTATGGAAGATTGGAGTGTCATTAGGATACCTATCGAGATAGTGTCGACACTTGAGGTAGATTGAAAGCGTCAGATATGAGATGATTGATTTATACTTCTAGATCACTCAGGATCCCTATGAAAAATGTACAAGGTATTCTAAGGAACCCCATGGTCAATGTGTAGGGTATCCTGATACACCTCTATGGATAATGACTTGGTGCTAATTTTTCATGTGTGTACAAAGGCATGACGAGGAGTCGATAGGAGTGCCATGGGCCTCCGGATGTGATGACATCCTTATGAGAGAATGGGCCTCATAATGTGTCGAGTGTATGCTTGCACGCTTTCCAATACCTCTCATGGACCTGGTTGTACATATGTGTGACTTTTACATTATGTTTGGATTGAGGAGTTTGTAGGGATTTGGAGGGGGAGGGGTTTGTAGGGGTGGAGAAATCTATAATTTTTAAAAAAAATGGACGGGTTTGGAGTGGCAAGCAATCACCTCTAAACCACTCCAAGCCCTCCATTTACACTAAAACATAATCCCTCCAAAATTAGGGGTATTTGGAGGGATTGTGTTATTTATTACTTAAATTACTTTAATATCCTCATTTATTGTTTATATAATTTATTTATTTATTTATTTATTTTTATATACTATAAATATATTTATATATTAATAATATTTTATATAAAATTATATAATATAAATATTATAAATAAAAAATTATTGTACAAAATTTTTTAATATAATTTAATTATATATAATAACTAATAAATTATTTAATTTAATTAAAACAGAAAATTTATTTTTCTAATTTTTTCATTAATAATTTCATTCACCTCACTTCACCTCTGTCACACCCTGACCTGATTTGGTCGAAGTCCTGTTATTAACATGCCACCATTCCTCCTACTAATCTAGTATTTCTACCAAATAGTACAAGGTAGGTAAATGCATTCGAGTACCTATTTTCTATAACAAATTTTACAAAACATAAAAGTTACCTGATGATGGTACCATTGGCTTTCTCTTCTAGCCTTGGCTTATCGTAGTGAGGTGTTTCTCTGAAAAAGTTTAATGGGAGGGGGTGATTTTCAACAATTCAGTGAGTGGGGGTTGGGAAGCGAGTTTTCAAAATAACTAGTCTATCAAAAAGTTTTATGCTTTTAATATATTTTAATATGAGTTCATCTCTTCTTAAGTCTTCCCCCTTGCTTGGGAAACATTTCAGCAAGTATTCACACATCATTTCTATCATAGAAAGGGATCACACGTTCATAGAATAGTTCCTTTCTTTTCCACTTATGGATCAGATCACCTTTACCATTCACCTTAATAGAGGTACACTGCCTCCACTAATAGAGGTTCACTGCCTCCACTGATAGAGGTATACTAGCTCCACTAATAGAAGTACACTGCCTCTATCCTAAGTTTAAGTGGGCATCAATAGTCCGACCCTCAAACCCTCATCATGTCTACTTGATGGGACAAGACATCATTTCCTCTCCAGCCTCAGTTTCAGTGCGCAGAAAGCTATCAGAGCTTCATGACTAACTAGCATGACAGACCAGCCCTTATGCACCCTTGGGTCGTCCAGCCGCCCTTGGAACCCATCGACTACCCCTCTCGGTCGTCTAGATGCTCCTAGATTCCTCATGCATGCATATAACAGTTTTAATCCATTAACCATGCTCTTTGGTGCCAACGGTCCAACGGCCCTAACACTCGACTTGGCCTATAGCTGTTTGCCTTAACTAGCCAGTCGACTTGATTTGGGTGAAATGCCACTAGCCTATCAAGCCTCGTTAGTCCTGTCTTGGCCCCTTGGCAAATCACACAACAATTCTAGTTTTTCTAGGAGTTTTCATGGTTCTTATAATTCACATTTTTCTACGGGTCCAACTCGTGCATATTGGCATTAGGCCCACTTCAAGAGTTTTCCAAAACTAGGCCTTTAGCCCTATCATTTTCAAATTCGAGGCTTTGAGCTTATTAGAGCGATTCTAGCTCCCATGAGGAATGTCTCACAAAATTTTTAAGCAGCTTCACACATTTAGGGGAGACCATTCCTAGAAAGATAATTTTTCAAACTTTAAAATGGTTCTCATCACCCCCAACCAAATATGATATTGAAAGTCCCACTCACCTGACAATAGTGACGTGGCATTCCAGGTGAGTTCTCGAGTTGTGGTGTGCTTCCTCGCGCTGGTACTAGAACAATCGGCTCTTGCATGGTTCAAGTACCTTTATCAAGGGAATCATCATAAGGGACCTCATAGTTTTGGGTATTTGCACATAGGTCCTCACACTATGTCTTAATTGCATTTAGGTCCCTCAACATTTATAACCTTACCTTTGGGTCCCCAATTTTCATTAAATCTCCATTATGTCCCTAGTACTTCCAATTACCCTTCATGGGTCCCTAGCTTTTCCAAAATTACCAATTGGTACTCAATTTTCCCAAAAATTGCCAATTGGTCCTTAGCTTCCCAAAAATTACTAATTGGTCCATGTAATTTCAAAAATTACCAATTGGCCTTCCATTTCATCCAATTGCTCAATTAGATCCCAATTGAAAGTTAATTTCATGAAATTTCCCCATTTTTCCTTAAATTGCAATTCATACCCCAATTCTCCAAAAATCCCCAAATTGACCAATTTTCTCAAAATTGTAATTTGGTCCTCGGACCTCAATTTTATTTAATTGACCCCCAAAATGTGGTTAATTGTCTCAATTTGAGATCTGAATCATCTTCCTTATGTCTCCCTCGTCATTTTGAGCTTTGAACCGCTCAATTTGGCTCGAAAATGAGCTCAAATGGAGCTTTGCCGAAAAATTTAGTCTAGAGAGAGAAAGCTTCGATATCTTACCAGTGAGGGTCTGGCGACAAGAGCTCTTGTTTTCCCTAAATTGCTCTCCTCCCGAGGATCCTCCCTTGATCAAACCGTGCCTCAATTGGTGGCCTAACCAGTGTGAATTTCTTAGTTTCATTTTTCACATAAATGCATCGTGAACATTTTTTTCCAGCAAAGGGGATTACCGTATTAGCTCGTGGGAAGGTCAGGGCACCTTTAGGTGGAGTTTAGGGGGCTTAGTTTGGCCGGAATTGGCTTGGGGATAGCTCGAGCAGCTCAGGCTGCTGACAGCCAAGCAGCATCATTACTGTTTGACCTTCCTCGCTCTTCTACAGTAGCTCTCGGGCTGAAGGGAGGGTGCAGCTATGTAGAGGACTTTCTCCCAGTTCTAATGGTATCGAATGCAGCTTCAGAGGTGGAGAAAAGCCCCAATGTTGAAGCTCTTGTTTGTTGCTCGCCAGAAAACTAAACAGTTCGTCTTCTTCGATCGATCGTGAGATGTTGAGAATGAATGGAGAGGTGCTCTTTATATAGGGAGCTCTGCAACTGTTTAGGCTACCGACCGGCATGTGACTCAACCTCTAACTCAGCTACCGACCAGCATGTGACAAATAGATTTCTGAGTCGTCGGAGACACCAGCTTTTCTAGCCTCTCTCTCTTATCTCTTCTCTTCGTTAGCGGCTAGTGGTTGAAGATGATGATGTGGCAAGCATGCCACATGGCATGTTGTGATTGGCTAATTTTTCTAACGTGAATGTCCAACTCAAGCGCTACATCAACCGTTGACCGGTTGACCAGACACGTGGCAGCATCCCATTGGATGCTCATGCTTGCGTGGCTACTGAATGGGCTCCATTGACCGTTGACCGGTCTAGTCTGTTGACCGGTCCAGTTCATTGACCGATCCGGTCTGACCGGGTTCATTGTCACGAATTTGAAAATTGGCCAGTTCGGACCTAGTTCGACCAGTTTTCTAAAATTTAAAATTTTTCTAAATTTATCTAAATTCATTTTCTATATAAAGGTAGCCTCAATTTCCCAAATAGACATTTTTAAGCCACCTAAAAAAATGAATCATTGAATCAGTTCACTATGGTTCATCCTGGTTCAGTCCGGTTTAGGTCCTGTTCACCTCGAACCGGTCTGGTTCTCTCATGAATTCCACTTCTCAGTTCTTCCTCATGATTTTTATGAATTTTTGGTCACTTGGGATTTTCCAATTTCCCATTTTAACCCTTCTTTATCATTTTGTTGGTTCCTTTTTCAGCTCGATTTTCTCAAAACCGCCAGTTCTTTCCCCAGTTTACTTGGTCCATGTTTTACAACTCTCCCCTCCTTTTAGAAGTATTGTCCTCAAAACTTAACCTTCATCCTTTACATTGGAAATGGATTCTCTTGTGGTCAACTTTAGGGTTTGATTTGACATCCTATCACTACGGTTACCCATTTTTGGTTTATTCATTTACTCCCTTGGACTTAGTTCCTTTGACATGCCTTCCCCCGTGTCCAAGTAATTTCTTTAGTCCAATGCTCCCCGTCATTTGGGGTCAAACCTTTCCTCTTGAGGGTTTTATCCAGAATTGGGAGTTCTAGAATGTCTTATCGTCCTTAGGTCTATTTGTTTTCTTGACTATTGAAACCCTTAGCTCAGTGTTTGTTTGAGCATTTCGTACTCGCGTTCTTGGGTTTCGGTGTTATCCCCTTCTGGTCTTATGTTGGTCCTTTATTCCGTTTTTACATCACTTTTTTATTTGGTTTCTCTGTTTCCCAATTAGTGGGTTTCCCATCCACTCCTCGACGTACCGATATACTTGTGGTTTTCTCCCTTTTCGTCCTCCCTCACGTCCAACAGCATCCTTACTGAAGGACTTCTTTTTCTCATATCCATCCTTACTCGGTTGTGACCATTTCACGGTTCCTTAATCCGAGTTGTCCCCTTATGGTTTACTTGTCCATTATGTGATTTCACCTGAACGAGTTCCCTTCGTTGGTTTAATCTCCTACTCTCATATTCTAAGGTCGAGATTTTCCATCCTTTGAGTTGCACATTCATCCTTCTCATCCTTTCTTGGAGGTTTCCCTTAATCACCTCTAAGATGAAGGGCACAATCTCCAAGGTCTCTCAGATATCCTTCCCTAGGTTTCTTCATTATGGTTATTCCACCCTTCCTCACTTGTTATGTCATCATCAGAGGTTATCTTTCTACTACCCGTTCCTTCGACTTTACTTTGCTCTGGGGGCTTTGGGTACACTCTCCTTTGCATTTGTCCTTGGGGTATCAGACCCTTAACCGACTCCGTGACATCCTTTGATGCCATCCTTTTTTTGCTTACCCTTCCTTTGTATCCTTTCCTTAATCCTACAAGTTTACTTGATTTCGGGAAAGTCCAAATCCTCTTTGTGTCGATGTTTCTTGATCGCCTTACGAAAGGTTCACTTAGTCCTTCTCGTGGCTTGAGGTTCATTGCCAAATTCCTTTTGGCCATGGATCGTCCAAAGGATTTCCTCCATCCTTCTCTTTCGGCGCTTGCCCCTTTTTACTTTTCCCTCCTCATCAGGGTCTAAATCTGTGAGTCTCATGAGGGTTGGTTCATTCAACTGCCCTGTTCCTATTATTCTCTTTATCCAATTGTCTCAAGACAGTTGTCTCTCAAGTTCACTTGTCCTTAATGTCCATCCTATCACCTTCTTTAGGGTGTGGTTATCACCACTTTTTTGGTCCCTCTTAGGGCGTCGTTTAGTCTCCTCGAATTATCCCTTGGTTACTAGTTGCCTACTTTTGCTAAGTTCATTTGTAGTCCTTCTCGACTCCTCTGCTCTTCCAAAGCAGGTTATACTTTGCTATCCCAAACTCCATGTTTCCACCTTAGGAATTTCTAGTCTCGGTCCTTATCTTGTGCACTCCATATTATGCCCCGTCGTCTGATCCTAAGTTTCCATCAAGTAGGGATGGTTAGAGATCAGTGTTCACCATTTCTTAGTTAATGGCGTGCTCTTCCAACATTCCTCTCTTTTGGACGTTCCTTCCCTTGTTTCTAGGTTATGCTTACCTATCCTAATTGGGTTATCGGCTCCTTTGTTGTTGGCTCATCATTTGCTCGTTCTTTGGGTTTAGTTCTATACATGATCCTACCTTTCCTCTTACATAGGCTTGCTTCTTTCAAGGAGGTCAGAGTACTTGACATCCTAGTCTAGGGGATCCAAAGGCATTATTTGTCCTTCCTAAGTTTTAAATAGGTTGGCAAATCTTTTGGTTCTTAGTTCTTCTACCCTTCTTATCTAAGGTTTGTCCTTGTTGTTTCTTATTCGTTTTGAGGCACGAGAGCTTGATTGGACACACTATGATTTGGGCGACAAAAATTAATGAAAACTTAAAATTTTATTTATAGGGAATCAAATACAATACAGTTGGGGACTTCTTCCCTCTAATGTAGATGGTTAAAAGAAAGGTCGAGAAGCTTTAAGCTAGAATCTTGAGGAACTCTCTTTGGGGTGGGTCTGAAATCCTCATTTGGAGTTATGGCTCCTAGAGCGGCCTCCTGTCTTTCATCCCTTCGGACTCTGGTAGTCGGAGAGATTTTGTCATCCATCCTTGTGGCGTGGGACATCTCCTCACCATGTGTCCTATTCCCTCACATCTATAACAAGCTATTCTGTCATTAGCTCCTATGTAGATTCTTCGGTATTTACGTTGTGAAGACGCTTCATCCGCCATCTTTTCCTTTCTTCATGTCCTTCCCCGCATGTGGAGGTAGTGCTTCCAAGAGTGGGTGCCACATTCCTTAGTGGCTTTGGGCACTTTCGAGCATAGTGTCCCCTTTATCCATAATTGTAGCAAGTTACTTCCTTACGTGGACCGTCATATCCCCTTCTCCATCTCGGGTCTTGGGGAGTTTTCTTGCTGGTTGTTGGGGGTCTCTACGTTTTGCCATCCTTGGATGCATACTTCCTATGAAACAATCCCCCTTCCTAAGTGTGAAAGAAGGTTTCTCGAATATCTTGATGAACTCTTCGTAAAGTCTTGTTGGCTCAAGAGAAATCCTTGGTCTCATGAGTTTGGTCCTCTTAGACTCTTGAGCTCCTAAGCTAATTCCCTTGAGTGAGGCAGGATTTCTTCCCGGTTTCGAGGTGGCTACAGCAGCGTGGGTCTATTTGGTTTCTCTATGAGTGGTCATATCTATTTGACAAAAGGTTGCCATGGGTTAATGTTCTAGGGATTTTAGTTTTGAAACTTTGTTTGGAAAACCTTGCTCTAATACTACTTAAGTTGTCATGCTCCAATCTGGTTTGGTTGGAGTCATGTGGTCAACCCGCCACCCTTCCTCATACTAATCTAGTATTCCTACCAAATCGTCCGAGGAAGGTAAAGGCGTTGGAGTACCTGTCTTCCATAATAAAGTTTACAAAATATAAAAGTTACCTGATGGTGGTACCCTTGGCTTTCTCATCTAGCCTCGACTCATCGTAGCGAGGTGTTTCTCCTGGAAAAGTTTAATGTGAGGGGGTGAGTTTCTACAACTTAGTGAGTAGGGGTTGGGAAAAGAGTTTTCAAAACAATCAGTCTATCAAAAAGTTTTAAGCTTTTAATTTATTGTAATATGAGTTCATCTCTTCTTTAGCCCTTTCCCTTGCTCGGGAGGCGTTTCAACAAGCATTCACACACCCTTTCTATCATAGAAAGGGATCACACATTTGTAGAATAGTCCCTGACTATTCCACTTGTAGACTGGACCGCCTTTACCGTCCACCCTGATAGAGTTACACTGCCTCCACTAAAAGAGGTACATTGTCTCTACTAATAGAGGTACACTGCCTCCACTAATAGAGGTACACTGCCTCTACCCTGAGTTTGAGTGAACATCAATAGTCCAACCCTCAAACCCTCATCATGTCTGCTTGATGAGACGAGACATCATTTCCTCTCCAGCCTCAGTTTCAGTGCGCAGAAAGCTATTAGAGCTTCATGACTGACTGGCACAACAGACCTGCCCTTATGCACCCTTGGGTCGTCCAGCCGCCCTTGGGACCCATCTACTACCCCTCTCAAGTGTCTAGATGCTCCTGGATTCCTCATGCATGCATACAATAATTTTGATTCATTAACCATCCTCTTTAATATCAACAGTCCAACAACCCTAACACTCAGCCTGCCCAACAACTATTTGCCTTGACCAGCCCATCGACCTGGTCTAGGTGCACTGCCACTATCCTATCGAGCCTTGTCAGACCTATCTTGGCCCCATGGCAAATCACACAACAATTCTAGTTTTTCTGGGAGTTTTCATGGTTCTTATAATTCACGTTTGTGTATGGGTCCAACCCGTGCACACTGGTCTTGGGTCCACTTCAGGAGTTTTCCAAAACTAGGCCTCTAGCCTTATTATTTTCAAATTCGAGTCTTCGAGCATATCAGAGCTATTCTAGCTCCCATCAGGAATGTCTCCCAAAATGTTTAAGTAGCTTCATGCAGTCAGGGGAGACCATTCCTAGAAAATTAACTTTTCAAACTTTAAAACGGTTCTCATCACCCCCAACGGGGTATAATGTTGAAAATCTCACTCACCCGACAATAATGATGTGGCATTCCCCATGAGTTCTCAAGTTGTGGTGCGCTTCCTCGTGCCGGTACTAGAACAATTGGCTCTTGCATGGTTCGAGTACCTTTATCAAGGGAATCGTCATAAGTGACCTCATTGTTTTGGATATTTGCGCATAGGTCCTCACACACTGTCTTAATTTCATTTAGGTCCCTCAACGTTTAACCTTACATTTGGGTCCCCAATTTTCATTAAATCTCCATTAAATCCCTAGTACTTCCAATTACCCTTCATGGCTCCCTAGCTTTATTTCAAAATTACCAATTGGTTCTCAATTTTCCCAAAATTTCCAATTGGTCCTTAACTTCCCAAAAATTACTAATTGGTCCTTTAACTTTTAAAAACTATCAATTGGCCCTCCATTTCATCCAATTGTCCAATTAGACCCCAATTGAAAGTTAATTTCATGAAATTTTCCCAATTTTCCTTCAATTGTAATTTGGAATCAATTTTCCAAAATTGCCTAATTTTCTCAAAATTACAATTTGGTCCCCAAATCTCAATTTTGTTCAATTGACCCCGAAAATGTGGTTAATTGACTTAATTTGTAATCTGGATCATCTTCCTTATGTCTCCCTCGTCATTTTAAGCTTTGAACTACTCAATTTGGTTTAGAAATGAGCTCAAACGGAGCTTCACCAGAAAATTTAGTCTACAAAGAGAAAGCTTCGATATCTTACGGGTGAGGGTTCGACGACCGGAGCTCTTCCTTTCTTGAATTGCTCTCCTCCTATGAATCCTCCTAGGATTAAACCGTGCCTCAATGGTGCCCTAAGCAATGTGAATTTCTTAGTTTCAATTTTCATAGAAGTGCACCGTGAATAATATTTTTCAGTGAAGGAGCGGCGGAGAGGCTTGTCGTATTAGCTCGGGTGAAGATCGGGGCACCTCTAGGTGGAGTTTGGGGGTCTTGGTTTGGCTGGAATTGGCTTGGGGACAGCTCGAGTTGAGCTCGAGCAACTCGAGCTATTGAGAGTCGAGGAGCAGTGTTACTATTTGAGCTTCCTCGCTCTTCTACGGTGGCTCTCGGGCTGAAGGGAAGGTGCAACTGTGTAGAGGATTACTCCTGGTTCTAATGGTATCGAATACAACTTCAAAGGTGGAGAAAAGCCCTAATGTCGGAGCTCTGGTTTGCTGCTCGCCGGAAAACTTTGCAGTTCGTCTTATTTGCTCGATTGTGGGATGTTAAGAACGAATGGGGTGGTACTCTTTATATAGGGAGCTCGACAACTGTTAAAGCTACTAGCCGATGTGAGACTCAGCCTTTGACTCCACCACGGACGACCTAACTAGAGAGATTTCCGAGTTGCTAGAGACTCTAGCTTTTTCGGCCTCTCTCTCTTCTCACTTCTCTCTTCTCTCTTCTCTCGGTCGGCGGCTGGAGGTTGAAGATGATAACGTGGCGAGCATGCCACATGGCGCGTGGTGATTAGCTAGTTTTTTTAATGTGGAGGTTCAACTCATCCGTCACATCAGTCGTTAACTAGTTGACCGGACACGTGGCAACCTCTCATTGGTTGCTCGTGTCTGCGTGACATGCTAACCAATCATCCGTTGACCGTTGATCGGACACATGGCAGCCTCCCATTAGCTATCTGTGCTTGCGTAGCTGCTGATTGGGTTCGTTGACCGTTGATCAGTTGGACCGTGCTTGTGTAGCTGCTAATTGGGTCCGTTGACCATTGATCAGTTGGACCATGCTTGCATAGCTGCTAATTGGGTCGTTGACCGTTGATCGGTCGAACCGTTAACCGGGTTAGTTTGATCGAGTTTGATGTCCTAAATTCGAAAATAGACCGGTTTGTACCCGGTTCAACCAATTTTTTAAATTTTAAAATTTTCTAAATTTATTTAAATTTATTTTCTATATAATAGTGGTTTCAATTTCTCAAATTAACATTTTTAAGTGATCTAGAAAAATGAATCAATTAAACGGTTCACTATTATTAATCCCGATTCAGTATAATTCGGGTTTGAATAACCCCGAATTGTTTTGGTTATCTCATCAATTTCACTTTAAGGTACTTACTCATTATTTTTATAATTTTTTTATTAATTTAAATTTTATAATTTTCCATTTTAATCATTTTTACAGTTCAATTTTCTCAAAATGTCCATTTATTTTCTTTGATATGAATTTTACAACCTCCATCCAAACTAATTATTATTAAAAAAATTTAATATTTCCAAATTTATCAATTTATTTCTACTCTAAATACATATGAATAATTCAATTATAAATTAGTACGAATCACTCAATAAAAAAATATAGTTTTAGTGTTTAAAAGTAGTATTTCGTCGTTAAAGAAAAAGGGTTAGCAGTTTTTACGGATAGTGGATTTTTTAGAATTTTTTAGTATCAGTTAAATTTCAATTATGAGAATCATTTATAATGATGCCTGATGGAGACATCTTGATTATTTTCTGGTCCCAACAAAAAATTAGATGCCCGATGAAGCCGTAACTTTTATTTTTTTTTTACTAAATTGGTGGTCAATTTTGTTAGTGTATACGTTTAGTATCTTCATTATAATATATTTAAAATATATTATAATAATAACTATTATATCATATTTATATAAAAAAGAGATAAAACATATTGGGGGTGGAAAGTCAACATAAATAATTTATTTGATAATATTTATAACATATTCAAATTAATCTAAATAGCTCAATTATCTTTAAATAATTTAAACTCTTGATAATTTATTTTATATCTTAAATTTAATAACTCAAGTTATATTTTACATACTTTATTGGTAATTAATGTATTTATAACTTATTTCATGTTTTTTTTCTTTTTTATATATTTATTAATAATTTACAACTATTATTTGTAATATATTAATAGAAAATATTAAAAATATACCATCGTTAAATTGTTAAGTACTAAATATATCCTAGAAAAACATTTAAGATAAAATTAATATTTGACGATGGCAAATGTACTTTTTCCTTTAAATAAAACCTTATTTTGAGTATTAGAAAAGAAAATAATAATGATAATAATAATTTTAGGAAAGCTTTATACTTTTAATGACTGACGAGGCCTTTTCTATTACATAATCCAAAGAAATGTTGATTATATCTTATTATATATGTAAAAAACACTACATATATATCCTCGTTGTCATTGCCAGCAAGTAGACGCGACAGCATGACTCATCCACCCACCGCCCAAATTCAGAACCTACAGAAGATAACACAGAAACCACCATAAAGAACCACCGACTTTCTACCCTTCAGCCTTATATATAGACAGAGACAGCTGCCTGAAAAGACTCCCAGCATCCACCCACTTGGTAACTTTAGCTCATACAGTCTAAAGAGATAATTGTGACAGCTAACGGATAAGAATTATATGTTATAGGTTTAATTTTTTATATCAATAGAATTTAAATTACTATAGCTATATAATATATTATTTAATAAATTATTAAATACCACTATATAAAATATAAACCTAAAGTATTAGGGTTGTGCTGTGAAAAACTTAATACATGACAATAGGGCTTACCACCTCTATACTGTCGAAAAGAGGTACAGTTACCCTATATGATTCAAACAATGCGCTACATCTACATGGAATCTGAACCTGATTTTTTATGAGGTGAACTTTGATTTACTAAGCATCCTTAATCAATGATCAATTAATTTCATTTAATAAAATATATTTATAATTTAATGAGTAAGGTAATCAATTATTTTAAAAGAATGCCCACCTTATGAATTACGAATTTTTTTTATTAAAATGAATTAATTAAGCTCGATTTTATGATATAGTTAAGTAAAAGACACTCTTAAATTACATTCTCGTGTTATGTTAAATGAGATCTTATTCAATGAGCAGCATTACAGGAAATTTCTTAATAATTTAATAAAATTATGATTTAAAATATTGCTAGTTTTAAAATGAATAAATGGCATTCAATATTAAATTTCGTGTGGTAGTAATCCTTTACATTGAGTGGAAAATGGAAATAGTGAATGATGGTAGTTGTGGTTAGTGATAATGGGCCGGGTGTTCACTATAACTGTTGTCACCCTTTAGAATAGAAAGTCCATGTTGTGATGGTGGATTTTTTTTCACAATGATGGGAATACAGAACGATAGTAGTTGTACTTGTGGTTGTAGTTAGTTTTTCTTTAGCAAAAAAAAAAAAAATCGCTGCCGAACAAAAACAGCAGGAAGTCGCAAATATTATTTGGAGTCTCTATATGTCTTTAACTGGTTAGTCGACTAAGCATATCTCGACTCCAGATTTATTTTTTAATTGTGAAATTGAGTTTCTGAGCAAAAAACAATTATATTGAAAAAAATGGCATGTTATAAATTATGAAAAAATATATCAAATTTAATAAATTATATATAAATTTTTTATGTAGTTTTGTGAATAAATACTCTTCAAATTTGTGACATATTTTAGTAAGAAAATATTATTTCTCTACTCTTATTAGATTCAATTGTAACTCATTTTACACTGAAAATTTGATTAGTGTTCTAAATTAGTATTAAAAAAATATTTAACCCAAATTTATTATTTCTCTAGTTTAACTCTGAAAAAATAATATATATTATATATTAGTGTTAAAATCGAGTTTAAAAATTAAATAAAATGATTATTTATATAAAAATATATAAATATTATTAATTTATAAAATTAAAATGATTACACTAATTAAAAATTTAAAACTTTAATTAAATATTGGTATAATTTCTTATTAGCAATAACTCTCACAATATTGAGTAAAAAAAATACTCTCACAATAATAAATATTATATAATTATTTTAAAAAATAAAATATTATTTCATAAATTATAAAAAATATGAAAATAAATTAGTTGTGCTTAATATTCTAGTATGTATAAAAAATGTTATTTAGCTTCCAATTCAATTCATTTTAGTAGTTTTTATCATGCACGACCTTATTGATAGGTTCACCCAATTCTTGAGAATAAGTTTAAGAGTCATTCACAAGTAAAGAGGATTCACTTCATCGCCAATAAATTTGTAGGCACCGTTATTACCCAACTTCTCATTAGTATCTACGATCAGTCTATTAAACAATATTGTCTACATGCGCTAAATTAGACATATCTAAATATATCCACAGCCATAGTATTTTAATAAAAGAATCAATACGATGATAAAATTAAGACATATGCTTACATTAAAATAGGTTGAGTAAAATTTTGGAAAAATGGATAGCTCTTTGTTACTAGAAAATGCGGAAACACCATCATCAATTCTATCTATTTTATGTGCTATAATAATTACACTAATTTATTTATTTAAAAAATAAAACAAAAATCGCTGCAGGTGAGAGAGGGCACTTACGATTGTCCCAAGGGGCTCATGGGCAACCCCTCCCATTAACGACCCTCCCCAGAGGGGGCAGGAGGGAGGGGTCACGGAGGAGCCCACGAGTCCTCTATGGGGTCGCCGTGTTTTAACTCCAACCATGTTTTAAATTTAAAATTTAGATTTTTGTAATTATATCTACATTATGTTTATTTTCTGTTCACGAGATATGATTTTTTTAATTTAAATTTATGTTATTTTTTGTCTCGTGTACTTTTTATCTACCAATACAACATCATCAAATTTTAATTTTAAAAATGCCAAATTACAAGAGTTCTATACACTTACGAGTCAAATGTCAACTTTTGAAAAGTAAGAAATCAGCCAATATTAGTCAATCTCTCTCAATTAGTTTGTGCAATTCAACTTGATTCAAGCTAGTTAACGACCAATTCCTCCTAAATTAGACGATCACTTGTCCGATCACTATCATAAAAAGTTTCACATACATTTTTGCTACAAAACGTCTAAGGTGTGGTCAACTCTTCAGCTACCTTCGGTAAGAATTTCAGCCAACACTCCTTTATTGCTCGGTTTTGGCAAATGACCAAATTCGATCTTGGTTAGCCGTGGTAAAGCTCCCCACTCCTTCTATAAGTCATTAAGAGTATTATAAGAGTAATTCGGGGTAAATTGTGAATTTAAAAGTTTATTTGATTTAAATTTCAAAGTTTAGGGACAACCATTATGAAAAATTTGAGAACCAAATTGCAAATATGGGAAAATATGGAAAAGAGTAGCCTAAAAGATTTAAAAGAGATTTTAAGACATATGAGAATGTCTAAAGTCATTTTCGAGAATTAAAGGGCAAAACCGTAAATATGGTGTAAACGAGTGGCAAAATGGTTATTTTTGCCCAATGGAAAGTCAAATAGTTTATTTTGAACTATGGAGGGCAAAATAGTAATTTTAAAAAAATAATTATTTTTTACAAATAATAGGCAAAATGGTAATTTTTCCAAATTTAGGAACCAAAATATAATTAATAAATTTTTTGGGTCCATGTGTGTTTAAAGAAATTATGAGGATCTAAATGAGAGATTTGAGAAATTTATGGTCCCAATTAAGGGTGTTTTGATGAGTAGGGGAAAATGGTAATTTTGCCTAACTTAAGTACCAAAATACAAATTTTGGAAAAGTTGAATTATCTAAGTGGGGGACTTAAATATATTTTGTACATTTTGGAGAATAAAACCTAATGTTGTCTAAACTTGATTTTGAAGGAAATCATAGGGGGTTAATAATCATAAACGGTTATCAATAAGTTATGTTATGCCCTGACTCGGTTTGGTCGGAATCTTGTGATCAACCCACCACTATTTTTTGTGTTATCATGGTATCCCTACCAAGGTGATCCAAGAAATGTAAAGGTGTACCAGTACAATATGTTTTCCAATAAAAATTTATAGTGCCTAAAGTTATCTTATAGCAGAAGTTTAGTCATGTCCTTCAAGCTTCCACTTCTCTTTTGACACGAAAAGTTTCCACTTAAAAGGTGTTTAAGGGAGGGGTGAATTTTATACTCAGTGAGTGGGGTATCACAAAAAAGTTTTACTGGGTGTTCTTTTATTCATTTCCCTTAGTTTTCTAAATGAATTTTTAACACACAAACAATCGTCTTTCATCATTGAAGGGTTCACACATTTGTATGACATTCCCCAACTACGCCACTTGTGGTACGAAGCGCCTTTATCGACCACCATAGTAGAAAATCTCACCATCTACCACAAGTTTGAATGAGCCTTACTACCACTCCTTAGATCTTAATATTCTCTGTGTCCGCTATAGTGGGACGATATCTCTTCCCCTGCTTTCTTGGTCTTAATGCGCATGAAGCTCCTTGAGCTTCATGATTCACTAGACAACAAACTTCTCTTATGCTCTCTAGGTCGTCTTGTAGCCATTGGAACTAGCAATGCCCTATACCGAGTGCCTCGATGGTTTTGTATCTCATGCATGCACAAGCATTAGTCTTTTATTTAATACCTTTATCTTTGGTACTACCGGCCTTCATGAGCTTGTTGACCCGACTTCGACTTGATAATTACTAGCCCAACAAGTTCGACGACCCAACTTTTGCTCTGTAACCACCAACCCAACAAGTTTGGTAATCCTGGCCTTAGCTCGGTAGCTATCACACACAATTTACCAATTATATGAGTTTTTTATAGGCTCATTACTCATCTAATTGTCTACGGACCTAAGCCCATACCCATTGGCCTTGGGCCCACTATAACATCTCTAACTAATCCTCAGAAATATCTCCTAAATTGTTTAAGCAGTTTCACACAGTAAGGGGAGACTATTTCTACAAAAAATGATTTTCAATTGAATGCATGCTCATCACCCCAACCAGGTGTGATGTCAAAAATTCCTACTCACCTGGTGTCATGACTCGCCAGTCTTGAGAGTGGCTTTCCAGTGTCTCAGGGCCTTCTTGTGGTCATGTGTTGTAGTCTATTGGTATGTACCTACATTATCACGAATAATTCACTGAATTAGTTGAACCATTTTTACTTGGGGAGCTTATGCTCGTAGAAAAGGTCCTTCTATGATCAAGAATTTCTTCAATTGGTATCCTGAGCAAGGACAATTTGATCAGTATAGTTTAGACACTTTCTCTCTCTAGAATTTTACTATTCCAACGAGTGGAGGTGGATTGGACTTACTCTTAAGCTTCGGGGAGGTTGAGTACTAGTTAGGGAGAGTTGGGGAAGGATCGGCCTGGGTGCATGAGGTTGGGAGTGATTGGAATTCAGCTTGAAGTAACTTAGCTGTTTTGCGACTGCTGGAGCAGCAGTACTGTGCAAGCTCTTTGACGCTCCTCCTGTGGACCTCGAACCGCTACTATCGGAGGTGTAGCGGTCTGAGCTTTCGATTTGGGAATGAAGCTCTCATCCATAGGATCCATCTAGGATCAAGAGTTGCTATAATTCGTGTCTTGAGAAATGGGAATTTGGTTAGTGAAATTCTGGCACTTACTCTCTCTAGAATTGAACTATTCCGACGAGGGAGGGCTGAATTGACTTACACTTTCTTTGGGGAGGTCGAGGGTAGGTTGGGGAGGCTCGATTTAGCCGTAGGAGGTCTGAATTGGCCAAATTCAAGCTAAACTGAACAGGGCAGCCTCAAGTCTTATGGAGCAGCTTCATTGTTCGGGACCGCCGATGCTTCTCCCATGATCCTTAGGTCGAATGGAGGGTGTTGTTAGGTAGTTGACTTACTCCAGAGTCTATAGGACTTGAATTTGCCTTCTTAGGTAGAAAGAAGTGCCCAAGTGGGAGCCCTAGTTTGAGCTTCATCAAAAAATTAGGCACTTCTTCTTCTTCAGAGGTTTGAGGTGTGTGGAGGATGAATTGAGGGCAGTTCTTTATATAGGGAGCTCGGGGACCCTCTACTCTACCAGTTTCCATATTGGTCGAGCTTATCCTCATCAAAAAATGCCCGAATCAGAGGGAATATTCTCTCGCTAGAAAAGGAAAGCAGACTTTCCTTGATAAACAGTGTCATCGGTTGAATGAAGGAGACGACACAGCTTGCACGTGCGGGCCTGCCACATGGCAACGCATGATTGGTTGGCTCAGCTGACATGGTATGCCTAGTGCGAGGTTTACAGCCATCCTTGAGCCTAAACATCTTGACGGTTTTATTGTTGAATCTTCCTTGCTCAATAATTCCTCCAAGAGTTCTCTTAGACTCCTAAATCCCTTGGTTCATTTCCTTATTTGGGATGGGTTTCTCTCCGGTTTTCGTGGTGTCTAGGGTAACGCGGGTTTGTTTTGGTTACTTTTCTTGGGGCAATCTTCCTACAGTTGTGGCATAAGATCACATCATTTTTTAGAGATATGGTTTTAGAAATTTGGAGTTCTTCATTAATGGAGAAGGAGTACATTATGTTGGAGTCTTAGCCCTATTACAAAAGGTGGTTACAAAATAGATAGGGAGCTATGGGGTTCTTGATAAGCGTCCTTCTTGGTAAGGTTATAAGCCCTTGTTGGTGTTCCTGGCTTTAAACTTGGCTCCCTTGGTACTCAGGGCTGTGACATCAACAAGTCTTGGCACCATCCTCCTGGATACTTCCCCCTAATCTCTCTTGGTTCTTTGGGACAATACCTCGGGCATTAGAGAGCTTTTAGGATCGTTTTCCTATGAGGATAGAGCGTTGGATGGTGTTTGTGATGTCATCCCTAGATTTCTTGGTTCCTCTCTTGGGAGCCATCTGTAAATTTTAAAATTTGTTTCTCTTAGTTACTATGTTATATAGTCTTGATAATGTATTTAAGGAAATAGGCTTTGATACCACTCAAGTTGTCACACCCTAATCCGATTTGGTCGGATCCTCATGAGCAGCCTACCACTCCCTTTGGTGTATGAGGGGTTTCACCCCTTTCTAAACCGCGAGGAGTTAGGCGTCCTTTTTTCCATTTTTCCTGGAATAACATTATACAAAACTAAAAATATTAAAACTTTCGTACATATCATATGGTTTAATTGTGAAGGGTCTTTTAAGGTTGGTCTTCCTCTTTTGCCTAAAAAGGGGTAAAGGGAGGTGTGAGTTTCTACAACTCAATGAGCGATTGTTGGGAGTAGGTTTTCAAAAAAACATGCTTTAGTTTCTTTATCAAAACTATGCCAAGGTTTACAAGTCCTTTTTCAAGGATTTTTCTCAACTCAAATCTCAAAACCTTTTTCCATTTCCATATTAAGTGTGTTTAGCCCTCGTAACCCATCCCCTTTCCTTGAGATGCATTTAGCAAACAAACACACACCCTTCATCAGGAAGGTTACACACATTCGCAGGGCACTCCGAGACTGCACCCACTTCGGGATCAGCGCGACTTTGCTTTCCACCCTAATAGAAGCCTATCCACTTCTACCATGAGTTTGAGTGGACATCCGACCCTCAGACCCGAATGCCACTTCTTGTCTGTATGAGGACGTAGACCTCATCCTGTCCCCACCCCAGTCTCATGTGCAAGAAGCTCCTAGAGCTTTATGACTGACTGGCACAACAAACTGCCCTTATCCTCCCCCAAGTCATCCAATAGCCCTTGGGACCCTCACTACCCCCAGGGCATCTTAATGGTCTCGATCCTTAAGTGCATGCACAAATAAAAGTTTTCATATACTTAGCCATCCTCTTTGGTGCCAATGGTCTAATGTCCCCAACTCTCAACTCAACCTACAATTGTTTGTATAGGCCGGTCCATCAACCTGGCCCTGACGCACTGCCGCTAGCCCATCGAGCTTTGTTGGTCCTAAATTGGTACTATGGCTAATCACACAATTGATTGCATTTTACATAAAGGTTTTTCATGGCTCTTCCTAATCATTTTTTTTTACGGGCTTTAGCCCGTGCCCACTGGCCTTGGCCCTACTACACGTGTTTTTCAAAACTGGGCCTTGAGCCCTATGAGTTCAAAATCGAGGCTCCTGGCCTATTAGAACTGTTCTAGCTCTTGTTAAGAAGGTCTTCCAAATTATTTAAGCAATGGCACATAGTCAGGGGGGGAGGGGGGGGAGGACACTTCTAACAAAATTCTCTTTTAACTCATCACACCAACTAGGTGTGACGATATGTCCACTAACAACTGGTATGCGGGTTTTTCTTTTCTATGAGGAAGCTTATCATACCAACTAAGTGTGATGTTTAAATGATTCTACTAACAACCAGTAAGTAAGTTTTAACTATTAAAACGTGCTCATCATCCCAACCGGGTATGAAGTATAAAGTTCCCACTCACCCGTTGACTGTGACGTGTTCGTCCCCAGTTAGTTTCCAAGTCCACACTAGCTCTCTCTTGCTTGCGTTCCAGTCCCAAGTGTCCCTACACGGTTTGAGTACCATTATTAGTAAGGGTTTGGCATGACAATCTTCGTTTTCTCACGTGTGAGCGACTAGGCCCAATTCTTGGTTTATTGCACTTAGGTCCCTAAAGTTCATGTTTCTTGACTTTAGGTCCCTAATGCTAACTTTTCCCCAACTCGAGTCCCAAGGCTTCCAATATCCTCCTTGGGTCCTCAATTTACTTAAAATTGTGTAAGGGGCTCAAGTTTTCCTAATTCCCAATTTGGTCACCAATTTTTTCTAAAATTACTAGTTTGCCCCTACTTTCCAAAAATAGCCAATTAACCCCAATTCTTTCAAAAATTGACCAGTTGGTCCCTTAACATCTTTCTCATTGCCAATTGACCTTCAATTTTGAGAAATTGCATGGAGGTCCATCAATTTTTTAAAATCCCCAATTTCTACCCCTTTTACTGACCAAATTTGATTTCTTTAAATTGGCCATTCAATTGGAGTTAATTACTCCAATTGATGGCATGGATCGGTTTCTACACTTCCATATGATCAAATGGAGCTTTGAATTTCCAAATTTAGGTCCAAAACAAGCTCAAATAGAGCTTCGCCGAAAAATTATTCGTAGAGAGAGAAAGCTTCGAAAGTTTATCGTCAGGGGTAGCTCTCATCCTTAGAGTCTTCCTAGGATCCAGAGAAGGGCCGAATTGGCTTACCTTTCACCTCTATGGTGGTTGTATGATGGTTGTGGGGAGTTTAGGGAGGCTTGGTTTGGCCAGAGGAGGTCTAAATTGGTTGAATTCAGCTCAGCCAAAACAGGGCAGCTTCAAACCTATGGAGCTGCTTTACTGTTTGATTCCGCAGGTGCTTCTCTGGCAATCCTCGGGTCGAAGGGAGATTTCTACCAGGTAGCTAACTTCCCCTTTAGTCTGTAGGACTGGACTTTGCCTTTTGAGGTTAAGAAAAATGCCCAAGTCTGAGCTCTGGTTTGAGCTTCACTGAAAAATGGAGCACTTAGGAGAGGAGGGTGATTTGAGGTGTGTAGAGGATGAATGGAGGGGAGCTCTTTATATAGGGAGCTCTTTATATAGAGAGCTCTTTATATAGGGAGCTCTTTATATAAAGAGCTCTTTATATAGAGAGCTCTTTATATAGGGAGCTTGGGGACCCTTTGCCCAACCAGTTTCAATTTTGATCGAGCTTATCCTCACCCGAAAATGCTCAAATCGGAGAGAATATTCCTTCATCGGGAAAGGAAAATTTTTGAATCGATGGATAGTGCTATCATCCCAAGGAAGAAGACGATAGTGTTCCGGACTAGACCGGTCCGGTCCGATCGGGTTCAATGGCGAAAATCAGTCAGTTCAGGCCCAATTCGACCAATTTTCTCAAATCTAAAAATTTCTAAATTCATTTTCTATCCAATGGTGGCCTCAATCTCACCATTTGAGATCTCTAAGCCACTTAGAAAAATGAATTACCTAATTTAGTTCATTATGGTTCAAATCAGTTCAATCTGGTTCAGGTCTGGTTCACCCTAAATCGGTCTGGTTTTCCCTTTCAATTGGCTTCATGGTTCCTCCCCATGATTTTCATGACTCTTTTGGTCACTTGGTATTTTTAAATTTCCCATTTTACCCTTTCTTACAAATTTTGGTTCGTTAATGGCTCGGTTTTCTCTTTAGAATCAACTGGTTCTTTTCCTGGTTTTCTTATTCTTGAAAAGATGGGGTTTACACTTGTTCTTGTGGTTTCGACGTTATTCCCTTATTGTCTTATATTAGTCCTTTACTCTATTCTTTCATACTTGGGTCACCCATTCTTGGGAGTGTTGGACCTACATGTCCCCAAAACTCGTTATGCATCCCTTAATTAGTGAATAATTTTCCCTAATGTCAACTTATTATTCACTCTGATATGATATTGTGGGGTACGTCCCCATCCTGGTTGCATCTACTTTTGGCATCCTTCGTGCATGTTCGCCCTTTGGCCATCTTTTCTTTCCATGTCTTGGGGTGTCTATTATTTTATCAATTATTTTTCCATCGCTCTTAATAGCATGATTTGGTATTCATATTTAAGGAAAAGATTTCATAGTGATTCGACCTCCCATTTCCTTTTCTTTGAGCATTTCCTTGCTCATATGCTTTTTCCTTGGGGAAAATATCACTATGGTTACTCTTTCACTTAGTCATTTAGATAATGTACTTAAGGTATTTCTCTTCCCCTCAAATATCCAATTACTCTATGGAACTTATTATGATCAACTTGTCTTACCCACTTACCCAATGGTATTTTCTTAAGTCCAATTCCTATGTCACTTAGGGGTAAGACCCTCCCTCTTGAGATTTTTGCCCAAACGTTAATCTAGATCACAAAATTGGGAGTTGCAAAAATGTCTGACCATCCCCGTGTCTGGTTATTCCTCTTGGTCGTTGAAAATCCTTAGCCTAACGTCCTTTCGAGCTTTTCATTCTTTTTTTCGTGGGTATTGGCATTATTCCCTTTTTGTCTTATATTGGTCCTTTAACCCATTCTTTCTTTATTATAACTCCGATCCACCCAAATCCTTTTATTTGGCCTCATCATGCTTAAATAACTGACTCTTCCTTACTTGAGTCACACCATCTCGAAACTTTTGGGCTTACTCATCTTTTGTAGCATGACATGTTTCAGAATTGTCTTTGTACATTATACTTCTAGAATATTCCCTCAATAACTATTCCTGGCTTTCAAATCCTTTAGGGGTCATAGGACTTCATCCCATATACATAACCCCATCATTTGGTTATTTCTCACTAACCTCGTAATTCTTTCTACTTTGAAATTAGGGTTTCTCTGTACTAAATTCTTACCACTTCCTTCATTAGATAGTGTTCTCATGCTCTTCTTCTTACGCTATTAGAGTGTTCCACCACTCGTTTCCGGTTCATGCATCTCTTCCATCCATAAAAGTTTCCTTTACTTAGATGTGCCTTTCATGATCGTTTGGATTTTCCTTATTTACTCGTCCTTCACTAACCGCCTTATTAGGCATTCTCGGTTGCAATATTGGGTTTCCTGATCACTTCTCGACTTACCGGCCTGCTCATGATTTTTCCTCCATGAACTTGCTTATGTTTGATGACATCCCCACCTAAGGATTTTCATTCCCTAATCCATCCTTACTCATTTGTGACCATTATATGGTTCTTCATTATAATTTGATTCCTTAGACTCACCCAGAGTAGTTCCTTTCGTTGGTTTCATTCTCTACTCTCGTACTTTGGAGTAGAGATCTCCATCCATGAATACACATGCAAGATCACACACATGAAACAAGGTCAACTGAGAAACTGAGCTCAGGGGAGTCGGGAACCAACACCCACTTCCATTCATCCTTATGGGTATCTAACTCTAGAGCAACTTGATGACATCCTTTGATGTCATCATTCTTGTTTACACTTTCTTGGGGAATCTTGTGGGCACATCCTTTGTACCCTATCCTTATTCCTACTTTACCCCATTACAAGTTTACTTTCTAAGGGATGAGCTTAGATCCTTTTTGTTCTAAGATTTTTTGACCTCTTTGTGAGAGGCTTACTTAATCCTTGATGTGGCTTGAGTTTGGTCATCCTTAACATATCAGTCAATCCTTTTCGACCATTGGTTGCTTTAAGGTTTCCTTCATCCTTTTTTTTTCGATGATTGATCTTCCCACTCGTCCCTTCTTTACTGGGGTTTAATTACGTGGCTCTTATGAGGATCAGTTCGTTAACTACATAGTCCCCACTACTCTTTTTTTCTTATGTCCACTTTTTACTCTTTGGGAGTCCTTCATTGTCTCATGGCTTTGGGTAGTTATCTCTCACGTCCATTTAGCCTTGGTGCATTTCTTGCCTCCGTTTAGCGCACATATAATTCTTACTACCTCACCATCCTTCCTTAGGACATCACTCAGACTTCCTCGTCACGATATATATTTCTAGTCATTTCCTACCTCCAAGTTCATCTGTAACCCTACCTGGTTTCTCCTCTGCTTTTCCAAAGTGGGTCACTCTTCGCCATCCCGAGACGACTTGTTTGGCATCCGACATTCGAGGTTTGCCTTCTCTTGTGAGGGCGCTTCTCTCTTCGCACCCGGATGGCTAGTACCCCCCCTCCTAAGGGAAAATTTCCCTTCATTCATGTCTATACCTTTTTCTCCATTTGCAGCTTCTCAAGGTCCTACCTTTGGTCCTTATTGCCTTCCGTGACCCCTCCTTAATTTGCCTGCATCCCAGGCATTGATAGGTTGCCTTGGTTCGAGTTGTTATCCCCGGTGTATGATGGGTGGTTCCTTCCTTTTGGCTTTCTTTATCAGACTATCTGTCTGTTGTCCATGGTACCTCGGGGCCTTCCTTGGTGTCGACTTACCGTGCTTCCTATTCCTTTACCATGTTTGTCGCCCCTTTTAGGGTACGTCCTTTTCCTTATCTCTTTCTCTCCCATCGTTCTAGACACTCTACCCGTCTTGGGTCTTAGTGGTATCCCTGATTGCTATATTGAGTGTACCCTTGGTACTTGGCTCCTCATTTCGTTCATCGTCTTGTCAAGTTTCGGGCCTTCTCCGATCCTCTTGACTCCTTTTAGTGAGGGAGTTATTATTCCTATCATATGCTAAACTTCCATCCTTTACATTTGGAAGTTCTTGATTCTCGAATTATTGACCATTTAGAGGGAAGCCTGTCTATTTTCCTTAGATTTGAGGCCCCTTCATCCTATTGCAGGAGGTTTTAATTCTTTGGCTATCCTTTAATTGAGCTTCACAATTTTGACATAAAGAACTCTTTTTATTTATTGAAGGAAATTTTTGTCAAAATAAGCTTATGACATGTACTTGTTCCACTCTCCTCCTAACCCCTCATGTTCGTCAAGCAGGAATCCACCTTTGGGTCATTTCGGGACTCCTTGTTTGATGGTTCCGAGGATGATGAGCTCATGTCCAAGTAATGTCCCTCGCGTCCCTTATACGAGTTTACACTAGGTTGCTTGGAGCAAGGTGGAACTACGTCGCTGCATGTCCCTCGGCCTCTGACTTCGTGACTCACTTTAATCCCGTACCTCTCTAGCACTACATCTTTAGGGGTTGGATAGCTAACCTTCCTAGGAGTGTGTAGCAACTTGAATTAACTAAAATGGTGGCATGTAGCTCGTTTTAGTTTGCTATGTCACTTTGCCAATGATTTGATACTTTGATAATTTAATTCAGATTTAATTCTTGATCAAATCGGGAAAAGTCACTGGCTATGAAAAGCTGGTAGTGCAAGGGACTCACCTAATATTTCTAAGCTCGCGAGGGTCATTAAGGCCATCGAAATTGGCCACGAAAACAGGTGCTCTGTTTTGGGTCGTCGAAGATCAGGTACTGTGCGATCTTGTTGATGCCGGTAGAGGAAGAGCAGAGGGTCGATAGGGGTGGTGAGGGAAAGTCGAGGTTATCAGCTTTCCAAGGATAGCAAGAACGTCATCGGAGGTGGTCGGACGTCGAATTTATGCTTTATGGAAGCAAGGTCACCGAAGTTGGGAGCAATCGATGGTTAAGAGAGGTTTCTGAGAAAATTCTGACAATGGAGCAACCCTAATTTATATGACTATGATCTAGACCTACGCGGAAATCTATTCATAGCGTTCCTTCATTAATTCATAGAGCATAGTGCTAGCAATGAATTAATTTTCCCAAGCAGTGGAGTCACTGAGTCAACGATGAGGTGTCAAGTAAAATGTGGCAGAATCGGGTCGACAGTCGGGCGGAGATGATGACGCGCGCACACGTGGCCATGCGTGTAGTGCATGCATGTGCTCGACTTTTTAGTCGACTGGTCTGACACTGTAGTGAACCAATTTTCGGTAAATTTTTCATCTGATTCAATAGTTATTGGCTCAATTCACTCAATTTTCATCTGGTTCTTGAAAAAATAAAAATAACTAAAAATTCTAAATTCAATTTTATATTAAATGTACTCAAGAACCACTCCATTTTTATTTGTTTTGATCTCTTAAAATTTCGGAAAGTTTTGTGACTTCACCTAGCTTGAACCAATTCCCAAATAGTTTCCACCCAATCCATGATTTTGAGTCTCATGATCATTTTAAAGGTTTCTCATAACCCTTATTCATCCTTCTTTACCTATCATCGATATATTTTCTCCTTCCGGTTTAATTTACTCCTCAGTTACTCTTTAGTTCCCGATTCGATCCCACTTTCCAATTCGGTTCCACCCGATTATGAAATTATTTTATCGTTGAATGATAACAGAATCATAAAATTAAGGTACATTATAACTCCAATTGTAGTTCATCCTGAGTTTACTAACCATATTAGTAGATAGGCTCATCTCCAACCACAAATTTTTATGGACATAAAAGACTAGTATATATGAAATAAATTAACATTATAAATGTAAAAAAAAAATGTACACTATTAATGGAATAGATAATGTACGTATAATATTTATTGGACTCATGGAGTATTTAGCATATAAGTCTTTAATTATCATTTATCTCAAATGCAATAAAAAAAATATTTAAATAATTGAGAATTAACTTATTATTTAGCAAATCTCATTTATTTATCTTTTTTATCTATTAATGGTACTGATTATAACTAAATAGTAATTGTTTAATATGTAAACCTTCTATAAAATAATTAATTTAACAGTTTTATTATTAATAATTTATTTACTATTTAAATAATCTCAACTACTTATATTCTCATTTAAAATAAAAATTATTTATAATCAGAGTTTTAAAATATATAGAGTACAATTAATTTTTTATTTCAATTTTTTATTCTTACTTTTAAAATGTTGGATTATACTCCATTATAAATTCAGAAATCTTATAAAATTTATTTAATCGTGGCTCTTAAGAGTGGATCGAACCCGATCCGATCACATCTGTAATAGGAACATTTTTGTTGAATTAGAATAATTTTAGCTATACGAAGTCCACAGCCCAATATGTGTAGAGGTTGCATTAGGCACGTATGCCTTCGGTCAACGGGTCAAGGTCGTATATCCTTCAATTCCTAAACTTTTTTAAGCTATTTGTTTGCTCAAACACAGTTTTTTTTTGCACAAACACAATTTTTTTGCACATACCTCAAACACATTTTAAGCTATTAAACGGAGACAAAATGAGAAAATTGCTTCTAGAGTCTTCTGCCAACATTGGACCGTTCCATCCACTGCATTTCTTCATCAAGAAAACTCTTCGTGTGATGTTTCCATCAAACTTCTTGTGTAGTGTAGTGTAGTAGAGCATTTTAAATAGTCTACCACTACCTGCGCGGATATACGTGGATAGTCCTACCTACTATCAAAATAGCACACATGCTAAATCTGTCCCAAAATTGAATGTATAAGTAGTGTTACCATTCTCTGATTGGCTTGCTTGTGGGTCCCAAATTATATTTATATAATTATGCATAATGTGTTGTACACAAATTACACTAAATAGTATAAAAAATTGGTAATTTCTATCGAACGTACTTGTATTAGAATAACAATAATTGTAATTTATAATATTAATTTTTATTATAACAATAACGTATTATTATTTGCTATTTTTAAAAAAACTAAATATTTTTATAAATTTTTTAGAAAATATGAAAAATTATATAAGATATGATTATTATTTGCCCGAGTTAATCGTCCAATATCCAAGTTAAAATTTTCATTTGAATGATTATAAAATTTATATTATCAGTTTTATTTCTGATAGGGTGGATGGATCAGCTAAACAGTTTTGACAAACTTATGGATCAGCTAAAAACAGTTTTGACAAACTTCCTATTATGATATATTTGAAGGTCTAGCATGGAAGGCCGACGCTTAGGATTGGCATTAGAATGTGATCATATATTGTTCTCTCAAATATGGTGTCCAATCATCGATATGAGAGGTAATTGATCTAAGCCCCTTACCCTTCAAACTTTTCCATTGTATTTTTTGTCCCTTCCACTATTCCCAAAAATTGTAGACACGAATCCATTGATGAAAGGCATTAGAAAATGCAAGAATGGAACCAACCATCAACGGAAAAGGAACTGGGCTCATGGTAAGCCTGCAATTTTTTTCCACCTGTTACAAAACTAACTAGTTGTGAAATTAGTGTAATAATGAGACTTGTTATTTTTTTCTCCTTATCCTGTAGGCTCAATGAACCTCCTATGTAAGCAAAAAAAAAAAGTGACAAGCTCCCACCTAAAAAAATTAGCAAAGTGGACAAGTTGAGTCAGTGAAATAACAAACATATAAAATTAGTGAGTTATGTGACATCAGTCACAGAAATGGAAGAAAAGGGGTACTCCTCCTGCAGCCTAGGCAAAGGGGAGAGTACAAACTTTGCATCTAATCACTAGACAATAGCTTTCACTTCCCCCAGAACTCTTCTGTCCTAATATGCAAGGTCAGGTACATGACGATAGCAGGTGATACTCAAATTATATCAATTTTGGGCTGGCCCCTGCACTGCAGCATTTTGGAGCATACCCTGATATGATAGGATTAAAGATATCACTGAATTAGGATGTTTTTACATTATGTACCTTGACAATGACTAGAGGCAAGAAGGCAAATTGCTGCTATTTGATGAATGTTTAACTAGGATTTGCCTTTTGGAAGAAATGTTCTATCTGCAAGCATCCGTGAGATTGAGAAACAGTCATCTTGGGTCCATTTATACTCTTCTTAGCAAAATTCTCCTTGTCATCCTGTGCAACAAATAAAGTATGTTCTTCATGTCCAAGATCAAAGTCCAGCATATCTTTGCTTACTTTCAAAAATGAAGTTGACCTAGTAGTCTAGCATATGACTGAAGCAACATACAAATATGCTCCGAGTGAAATCACAAAACGGAGATAGTCTAGCAAGTATAATATATGAAAGTTTGAAAGAGTTGCTCCTATATAGGTATGCAAAATGGAAACGATACACAAAAAAGAGCATGAGTTGCAGTTGTAACAAGAGCCTATGATGTATGAAGATGATGCGGCAATAAACACACATCAAGTTGTCGAAGCATACCAGTATGGAATGAATTGAAGATCTCAAGACTTTAATTCGTCCACCCCTTCCATCGGATCCAACAGCTATCAAATTGCCACTACTAGCATTCTGCGTAGAGTTGGTTTTACTCTGACCCCGTTTGCACCATTTTCCCAAATATCTACTTGTTCCATCAGAGCCAAGTAATCCACTAGAAAAGCATACATCACCTGCACAATTTAGGATAAGAAAAGAAAACTCAGATGGTACATTCAAGTTACGGCTAATTTTTTAACGTCTCTATAATAAATCAAGTTACCTGTTTCCATGACTGGACGTGCCCCTGGAGCTTCTTTCCTTATGGTAAGCTTCGGTGGATCAGGGGCATCTGTAGCAGTATTATTGCAGCCAGACAACTCACAATGAGTACTGGAACCAGAAATTGCAGGCCAGGCAGAGGATAGATCTCTATTTGAATATTTTCTGCTGTCATTAGAAGAACATTTCAGCCCTGATTCTAATGAATCCCTGGCTTTGATGGAAAAAGTCTTGTTACTTTGATGGCATATATTGGAATTACGAAAACTTTGACCAGCTCTCGGAAGTTCTGAGGCATCTTCATCAATGCTTATGAAGGGAGGTTCCAGGGTAGTGGTAACACCTGAAGCCAAAGGCCAACAAGCATCTGAATCTTTTTTCGATTTGCAGTCCTCTATCTCCTGTTTATGATTTGGAGCATCGGTAATAATATCCATTTGTGAATTAGATAAAGTTGCATGAAGTGGAACTGGTTGATCCTCCACACGAAACTTTTTGGTATTTGGAGATTTATTATCGTATTCCGCTGGTCTTTTAGAACTTTTATCCTTGGAAACCTTCAAAGCTCTCAGAATCCCATTATCTTGGGTCTCAATAGCTGTCTCTAGCTCCTGAACTCTGATCTGCCAAAAATGAGAAAATGGAATATTTTTGTCACATGAGAGATAACTCACCCACTAGATAATCATCTCCCTCAATCAACAATCTACTGACCTTTAATTTACTTATCTTCTCTTGAGCCTTCTCAAGTTTTATGCTATTACGAGCTTCCCCTCTCCCAAGGACATTGCACTTCACCATTAGCTCTTTGTAACTCCTGTTAAATATTCAGATTCTAATGATTCATGGCCCAAACCCAAAATATAACTTATATTAAAGCATATGTGCAAAAATAAAACTTATGTTAAGGCAAACAAATCTAGACACCTCAAAATAGAAAAGAAGAAAAAAACAGGGTCCCGCTGAAACTTATAACTTCAACAAAAAGAGCATATTTGGCCAGAAAAGATTCAGTTAAGACAGCATGTACAGATTATACAGGAAACTCAAGGAAGATCCAATTCTTTTGTTAAGGTCAAATAAGGAGAAAACTAACTTGTTACGAATTACTAAAGACTTCCTCAGGATGTCTATGGTTTCTTTGGTGTTGGATTCATTACCCAATGATGCAAGTTTGAGAGCCTCATCTTCTCCCAACTCCAAGTTAGATACCCTACATCAGAGACCATGAGATCAATAGAGCTACGCATTTCCTAATCATTGAATACTATACTTGCCCTTCAAAGTCTACCTACAATTTGAGTGCTGCAAGCTCTTTAGCCAATACCATATTTCTCTCATGCAACTTCAAGCACTCCAATCTGGATTTTTCAAACTCCTACACAGTTGCAACGTAATGTAAGGGGCTTTACAAAGCTCACATGCATCACAAGATCAATTCACATTCAATATTAAACAGTATGCCTAAAAAAGAAGTGATATATTAGAACCTGAGATTTTAGATGAAACTGCTGTTGCATTGCAGTTTTTTGTTTAATAGCATCATCCTTTAACGCTACCTCCTTTTTTACCAACTCCTTGTAGTGAAAGAGCTGAACAAGAATTGTAAGGTAATCAATATGAGCAACAATCAACATCATGTTATTAACTGAAGCTTATATTGATGTGTCAAAGATTTGAGAATGATATTTAACAGAAAAAAGAGATAATCAATCCTCTTCTCCATGACAAAGAAGAAAAATTCCACAAACTCATGTAAAGTGATCATAATAATGCAGACAGGTTAATCACAACATGCAAATATGGTATTTACCAATCGTCCCAGTAATAACCATTCAGGGGAAATCATCAGGTGCGAAAGTAAAAATATGAACTTGAACAGTACAGTGTAGAATAGTCCCAAGATGCAATCAACGTTATATTGGACAGTCCAAGTCAGACATCAGTGTCCTCATTATTTTTACCACTTCAAATAACAGGATCCGCCAAGTAACATACTCTATTTCATTCCAGTGCACAGTTAAAAGCATTCCACCTGCTTAATTTCAAATTATTCAAATGTTCATTGGGAAGACGCATAAGCTACTATCATACTTTTATATGTCATCATTTTCACGGGTGAACTAGTTGCAACAGATCTCTTATAACTGTAACGGGAAGCTTTCTCAAGACTCGAATCATAGGAAATTCATATTCTTTCAGAAAATAAATTGATTTTTTTTAATTTCTAATCTCTTCCTTGCAAAACTACGTAACCAACACCCAAGCGTATCAGTTACCAACAAAAAACATGCAACTCACTTCATTGTAAGGACTAACAGTCACTCGGATGAGGCCAGCCAAAAAACTAAAAAGTCTGATAATTGAATGAGTATGAGAGGACTCTAACTAGAAAAAAGCAAAACCAGTACCTCGTCATTGAGCTCTTTAAGGTCATTTGTTTGGCGGTCTAGTGTAGAATTAAGCCCTGACACTTTTCCCTCCAACCTAAGTACTTCTCTACGAAGTTTCTCAGGATCTTTACTACTATCCGTCAGCCTCTGAGTGGCTGTTGCATCGGTTACTTCCTCAGTCGACTGGAAATAAAGCCGACAGGCCTTGTTAGCGGAGCAACTCTGCTTGCAGACGGGGCAAGTCTGCTTCCTATTACTCGGACAGTACTCGAACCATTGCTGCAAGCTGTTTGATCCGTCAATAAAGAAAAGAAAAGGTAGAATTTCGGATAAGTAGATGAAACCCCATATATTCTGATCTTCAGCGAGCACAAATGCATTCCTCAATAACCCAATGGATGAGAAGTTTGAATAAAGGAATGAGACGTGAATCGAATAGAGAGATACCAGATCTCGTGGAAGACATGGCCGCAGACGGAGACGGCTTGGAGATCTTCGACGACTGGCTTCAGATCCTCGTAACATATTGAGCAAATTGCTCTACTTCCATTACACTCCATCTCTTCTCCCTCGCTGGCTCCTCAGCTCCCTCTCCCCCCTTTCTCCCCCCTGCAATAGATTTTCTTATTGTTTTTCCCGGCAAAAGGTTTTCAGGAAATTTTTGAAAAGGAGGCAAGCAGCACCAAGGGGGAAAATAGAGCGGGTAAACGGGCCGAATGGGTATTTTATCAATTTGTGAGTAAATAAGGTTTTTATCGATTTTTTAAAAGAAATAAAATTATTAATAAAATTGAAAATTCGTTCCCAGCTAGTTTTATTTATCAGGAATTTTTAGGCTCTAATATTTTATATAAAATTATAATTAAAATGTAATAATTTATACTTTTATAAAAAATAAATAAATAATTATATAATAATTAAAAGAATATATTTTAGATTATATAATTAAAATTTGATGAATAATAATATTAAGACCAATAAATATAAAATTGAATATAAATTTAATATTAGATACAACATTAAGATTAGTAAATAACATTGCACATAATATTATGATTTCCGAATCAGATTTAGCCTACAAGTTTTTTTTTTCCTATATGGGTCCCATTTTTTCCCTATTTGTATTCGCGGGAAAAATAATTTAAATTGTATAAATTTGATAAAAAAATATTATTATTTTAAATCTAGAGTACCATAGGGGCAGCTTGGTGGCTAATGCATGAACATCATTTTTTTTACAAAACTTTTAAAAAATGTAAATTTCTTTAAAATTAATTTTCTGGTACAACAATTTTTAATTCAGTTAGGGTTTTCCTAGTTTTGTATTGTCAATTTAAAAATGGTTCGACTATTATGGTAATCAATTCATTTTTTAATGCGGGAGAGAAAAATGGCCCCATACAGCTAAAAAAATCCCATATGAGAGCTAACCATAAAGAGCTGGATGCTCCTAGTACCAAATCATTTTTATTTAGAATTGAATGATAATAAACAATATATATTTCATATGGTTATAGATCAAAGTGACTCGAAATAATTAGTATAAATTTAATATAATTTCTAGATTCAAGTAATCATGTAAAAATAATATTTTTTGTTGTCTCCAATAGAATGAATTAATTTCTAAAAAACATTGCTTCAAACAAAAGTTGGAGACAACCCTACCCTTACTTTATAAATATTAATAATATATATTAGGTAAATTCTTATAAAATAATTGAAAATTAAATTAGTCTCATTGTAAATGTTGGTCATAGAAAAGAACGAGAAGATAATAAAATGCCAACGACTATATGAAATTAATAGTGATGGTAGATTACTAACAATTAAGAAATTAATGAATTAAGATATTTTAGAAAAAAAAAACATTTCTTTTTTTTTTGCTAAGATGGAAAAGCATTTCATGTGAATCAAATATATTATAAGATATATTATATATAAAAAATTGATGGATATAATTAATTTAAAATTATTGGATAAAATTTATTAGAAAATACTAAATTCTATAAATAATAATTAGGAGGCAAAAAATACAGACGGACCTCAAAAATGTTATAAATATTTATATAATAACTTGATATATATATATTATATTTATATCAATTTATAAATAATATTGTTATTGGAATTCAATAAAAAAGGTTAGTGCAATTAAAAAGAATTAAAAGACAAAGCTCTTAAATGTATTAAATAAATGCAATAGCTGGCTGGAAATCCAACTACCTTCTTCCTCTGTTTCTCTCCTTCAGTCTCTTCTCTCTGATGGATGTGCCTCCATTGATCCTCTCCTTCTGCTCCCTCCGATGTCCTCTCCTTCTGCTCCCTCCGATGTCCTCTCCTTCCTCCTCCAGCAGCTACTTCACCAGTCTTGGCCTCGTATACTCCATCACGGTCGCCCTCGGCTTCCTCGTCCTGCTATCCTCCGTCACCCTCGTCTCCTACATCTGCTTCTGCCGTCGCCAAAGCCGTCGCTCCTCCCCGTTCCCCCGAACACGCAGCACCTCCGATGGCATCCTCCTCCCCCGAATCTTCTTTGTCGCCGAGACCGACCAAGACGCTGAACTAGAGATCGGAGGAAACCGAGGCGCAGTCGGCCTGACGCAGGCCGTCATCAACTCGTATCCGAAGTTCTCCTTCGAGAAGGATACCACGCGTCCCGTCGGCAGCGATACTACCACCTGCTCGATTTGCCTCTGCGACTACAAGGAGTCGGAGATGCTGAGGATAATGCCGGAGTGCCGCCACTGCTTCCACTTGATCTGCCTTGACGTCTGGCTGAAGTTCAACGGCTCTTGCCCTGTCTGCCGGAATTCGCCTTTCCCCACGCCGCTATCAGAGGTCGTCCCTCTCTCCCAGTACGGCGAGGATGGCGGGAGGTGGCAATAATATTCATGCCCATTCTGTTTTTTTTTTTAATTTATAAAAATGTACTTTTTGGTCCATTAAGAAGTGTAAAATTCTTGGAAAGTATATTACTTGCGCAAATTCAAGTTAGATGTCGAATTTATTAGGTAAAATTAGCTCCTTTCTCTATAAAGTAAATTATATGTGTAGGGAGGTTTTGATAAAAAAGAGTTAGCTCGTTTTTCTTTATGATTGTTTTACCATGAGTGTTCCTTTATTCTCATTAATATTTCAATTCAATCATATTTAGTTGATGTTTTAGTAAATCTATAAAATGATGCAACTTATTTTTAATATTTGTTTATATTGGTAATATTTGAATATCGTATCATTTAGTAATATAATTAAATATATAATCTGTAATTTACTATTAAATTCAAATATTAACTCAATATATTAATTTTATAATCTTTAAAATAATCATAAATGATCACCATTTTATTTTTAATAAGTTTGTACTAAAGATTACTCAAGCTTCAATGTCACATTTGCGGCCTACTAGACGAAGTCACATAGCATATTTTTTTACTATTTACTAATTTGTTGAATAAATAATATTTTTATAATAAATACTATTAATTTTAACTAATATAGATTTAAAAATATTTTAATATATATAATTAAATATGTAAGATTTAAAAAAATTAAAATTTAAATATTATTTTTTAAAATATATAACCAATAATATTATTTTATAATTAAAATGATTTCATTGAAAAGATATAAATTTATATTTGATTGAAAATCACACGTAGGATTACATATACATCCGACTCTCAGACCCGATGTTATGTCCCGACCCGATTTGGGCGAATCCCCTTAATCAACCTGCCATTGTTCCGGTTTACTAAGGGTTGTCTCTTTTTTATAAACCTACACCTTTATTAGAATAACTTAAATCAAAACTGCACAAAATTTTAAACTTATCATACTTGTCTTATAGGCATGTTAGCGGGTGGTCTTTGGGGTAAGTTTTTCGGGGTTACTTAAAAGGGATATAAGAGAGTGATGAGTACAACGACTCAGTGAATGAGTTTTTAAATTTTAAATTTTAGTTAAAATATTTAAATTGAAGTGTTTCATACTCATTTTCTTTTAAAAATATTTCATTCTTAACTTCGGTTTTTATAACTATTTCTTATTACCACGGTGTGTCATCACCCAATACACATCCTTCATCATAAAGGTAAAACACATAATTGCAGGCCAGCCCCTCCACTAAACCCACTTATGACGTCAGAGCAACTTTACCGGCCACCTATATAGAAACACGTCCACTTTTACCCCGAGAATGAGTGGATGTTCGCGACATCCGACCCTCAATCCCGTAACAAATCCCCGTATCCGTATGAGGACAGAGACCTCATCCTGTCCCCACCCTAGTCTCATGTGCTTGAATCTACTCCGAGCTTCGCAAGACTTATAGTACAACAAGCTACCCTTATATCCACCAGATCGTCCAGAGCCCTAGGACGCATCACTACCCCCTCTTGGGTGTTTTGAAGGTCCCGTAAATACAGTGCATGCACAATTAATAGTTTTTTACATAATGTCATATAATCTATGGTGCAACTGGTCCAACAACCTCGACCCTCAACTCGACCTGCAACTGTTTGTCTAGACTAGTCCGGAGACCTACTATGTCGCACTGCCGCTAGTTGACTGAATATGTTAGTCCTGTCTCAGTACCATGACCAAACAATTCATTTACTTAAGTTTTCATGGTATATTGATCATGTTTGTTTACGTGCTTCTGCTTGTGATAACTGGCTTAGGGCCCACTATTTGAGTTTTTCAAAATCGGGCATGTTAGTCTCCAAATTCCAAAACCGAGGCTTCTGGCCTAACAGAGCTATTTGAGCTCCTGTCAAGAAGGTCTTCCAAAACTTTTAAGTAGTGGCATACAGTTAGGGGAGAGCACTTCCGACAAAAATATTTTTCAATTGTCCATCATACCAATCGAGTATGAGGACATCTCCGCTTATAACCGATAAATGGGTTTTCTACTTCCTTTGAGTAAGTTTCATCATACCAACCGCTTATGATCTACTTACAACCGGTAAGTGGTTTTTTTCTTCTTGATTTCGACATCACTCTTCTGAGGTGTGATGTTTAAAATACCAATTAGCAATAGGTTTTCATTTTTGAGGTGCTCATCATCCTAACGGAGTATGATATTAAATTCCCACTCACCCATTAATGCAGTGAATTCCTCTCGACCGGTTCTTTGTATTTCACACGAGCTTGTCCTTGCTGGTGTTTCTAGTACTTCGTGTTCCTACACGATATGAACATTCTTGTTCATTATCTCTCGCCCTAATAATCTTTCATTCATTCTGAATGAATAAGAAAAACCAAACTTTTCATTTATTTGTAATTAGGTGCCTAAAGTTAATTTTCTTTAACTTTAAGTCCCTAATGCCGGTTTTCCTCAAATTGAGTTTTGAAACTTTCAAAATTCACCTTGGGACCTCAATTTATTCAATTTCACAAAAAGGGGTTCAATTTCCTAAATTTCCAATTTGGTTCCCCAACTTTTCCAAAATTATCATTTTGCCCCGATTTTACAAAAATGGTAAGTTTTGCCCAAAAATTTTCAAAATTTCCCAATTTTAACCTTCTAAGTCAGCTGAATTTGATTTCATCAAATTAATCGATCAAATGAGTTTAATTATTGAAATTGAAGTTAGATCAGAGTTCTTACACCTTCATACGATTCAATTGCACTTTAAATCGCACGATTTGGTGCCGAAATGAGCTCAAACGGTGCTTCGCCAGAAAACTGGACTTAGAGAGAGAAAGCTTTGAAAGCTTACCGTCGGGGGTGCGACGATTCGAGTTTTCAATCTAGGCATATAGCTCTTGTCCTGAGGTTACTCCTAGAATCAAGAATTGCATCAATTGATGCCAAATTGAGTGAGAATTTTATCATCAAACTTCTGTCGATTCTCTCTTTAGCACCGGTCGAAAATTACATAGTGGAGCTAAATTGGCTTACCTTTCAGCTCTAATTTAGTTGTAGGAGGACTGTAGAGATGTTGGGAGGACTTGTTTTGGCATGAGAAGGGCTCAAATTGGCCAATTTTAGCTCAGCCGAAATAGGACAGCTTCGGTCCGTCGGAGCTGCTTTACTGTTTGATCACGTTGGCGTCTCTTCGGCGACCCTCGGAGCAAATGGAGACTACCGTCAGGTAGCTATCTTCTCCTTGGTTCTAAAGAACCCGACCTCACCTTTTTTGACTCAAAAAAGTGCCCAAGTCGGAGCTCTGGTTTGAGCTTCGATGGAAATTGGAGCAATTGAGCGAGAATGGAGTTTTCATGTGTGGAGAGGAAGAATGAGGAGGGGCTCTTTATATAGGAAGCTTGGGGACTTCTTGGTCGTCTGATTGACACCTTAATTGCGGTCATTCATTGCCTAAAACTCCTTGGTCGGATACCTTTTATCTTCGTCAGCGTCTGCTCAATTTTCTGGCGAGTGAACAGTGCTGTCATCTAAAGGAAGAAGACGACACTGTTCCGAACCGGACTAAATCGGTCCAAACTGGGTTGAAAACTTAAACCGACCAGTTCAGGCCTAATTCGACCGAATTTTTCAAAATTAAAAATTTCTAAATTCATCTAAATTTATTTCCTATCCAATGGTGGCCTCAAATCTCAAATTTGAATTTTCTAAACCAACTAGAAAGATGAATTTAGTATCCAGTTCAATAGTGGTTCAAACCGGTTCAATCTGGTTCAGATCCGGTTCACTTGAACTGGTTTAGTTTTCACCCCCCCCATTCATCCTAAAGTCCTTTTTCATTACTTATGTGACTCTTTAGGTCACTTGGGATTCATAAATTTCCCGGTTTGCCCTCTCTCTATGGGTTCCGGTTCATAAACTAACTCGATTCATAAATTGGATCAATCCGGTTTAGATACGGTTCACTCGAACCGGTATAGTTTTTCTCTCCTAATTTGTCTTAAGGTTCTTTTCCAAGGTTTATGAACCCTTTTGGGTCTCTCGGGAGTTGTAAATTCCCTAATTTGTCTGTTCCCCTATGATCGGGTTTGTGAATTGTTTTAATTTTTCTCACTTGGTTTGACCGGTTATTTTCTCAATTTTCCTTAATTCCAAAGGGCGGGGTTTACACATCATCCCGACCCCACTTGGGTCCCATGCACAAGAAGTAACTCTTAGCTTCTAGATTGACTGGCACAACGACCTGCCCTTATCTCCACCATGTCATCCAGTAGCCCTTAAGACCCATCACTACCCCTTAGGGCGTCTTGATGGTCCTGTACTATAAGTGCATGCACAAACAACAATTTTTCTCATATAGCCATTATCTTTAGTGCTAATGGTCCAACAACCCCGATGCTTAACTCGATCTGCAGCTGTTTGTCTAGGTCGATTCGTCAACCTAACCATTACGCACTACTGCTAGTCCATTGAGCACTATCGGTCCTAACTCGATACCATGGCAAAATCACACAACCGATTTCATTAGAAATTTTCATGGCTTTCTTTAATCAAGTTTGTTTATGAGCTTCTGCTCGTGTTCACTGGCGTTGGGCCCACAACAAGTGTTTTTCCAAAATCGGGCATTTAGCCCCATGAGTTAAAAAATCGAGGCCCTTGGCCTATCCGAGCTATTTTAGCTCTAGTAAAGAAGGCCTCCCAAATATTTGAAGCATTTGCACACAGTCGGGGGAGAACAATTCTCACAAAAATTAATTTTCAACTTCATCACACTAACCGGGTGTGATGATATTTCCGCTTACAACCGGTAAGCGGGTTTCTCTTTTCCTCAAGTAAGCTCATCATACCAATTAGGTATGATTATCTCTACTTATGTCTAGTAAGTAGGTTTTATCAGTTAAAGATGGTACTCCTCATCCCAACCAGGTATGAAGTTAGATAATTCCACTCACCCGATTACCGTGGCGTATTTGTCCCGTGCCGGTTTTCCACTTCCACGCTAGCTTTTTCTTTGCTAGTGTTCTGGTCTCTCATGTCCCTACACGATTTGGGCATCCTTATCAATTAAGGTTTGACTTGATAGCCATCATTTTCTGACGTATGAGTGACTAAGCTCAAAATTGTTGGTTTATTGCACTTAGATCCCTAAAGTTCATTTTTTTTATCTTTAGCTCCCAAATGCTAGTTTTTCCCCAAATTGAGTCCTAATGCTTCCAAAATTCTATTTAGGTCCTCAATTTACTCAAAATTGTGTAAAGGGCTCAAGTTTTTCCAAATTTTCAATTTGGTCCCCAACTTTTCAAAAATTACAATTTTGCCCCTACTTTCCAAAAATGGTAATTTGACCCTAAATGTTCCAAAAACTGACCAATTGGTCCTCCAACATCTTTCTCATGGCCAATTGTCCTTCAATTTTGGGAAATTGCAAAGAGGTCGCTCAAGTTTCTAAAATCCCCAAATTTTCCCCAAAAATTTCCCCAATTTCTCCCCTTCAAATTGACCAAATTTGATTTCTTCAAATTGGCCATTCAATCAGGGTTAATTATTTCAATTGAAGGTATGAATCAGTTCCTATACTTCCATACGATTAAATTGAGTATTGAATTGCATGATTTGAGTCTGAAACAAGCTCAAACGGAGCATCACTGGAAAATCGTTCGTAGAGAGAGAAAGCTTCGAAAGCTTACCGTCGGAGGTGCGACAGTTCGAGCTCTTGATCTGGAGAGGTAGCTCTCATCCTAAGGTTTCTTATAGGATCAAGAATTAGAACAATAGTTGTGAGGTTCAGCGGGAATTTGATCAACGAAATCTGCTACTTTCTCTCTCTAGAACTAAATTGTACCAATGGAGGAGGGCCGAATTAGCTTACATTTCAGTTCCGTAGAGGCTGTGTAATGGTTGTGAGGGTGTTAGGGAGGCTTGGTTTGGGCGGAGGAGGGCTGAATTTGGTCGAATTCAGCTCGGCCAAAACAGGGCAGCTTCGGTCCTTTGAAGATGCTTCATTGTTTGATTCTGTCGGCGCTTCTCCGGTAGTTCTCGGGTCGAAAGTAGGTTGCTATCATGTAGTTAACTTCCCCCAGAGTCTATAGGACCCGACCTTGCCTTCTAAGGTCGAGAGAAAGGCCTAAGTCAGAGCTCTGGTTCGAGCTTCGCCGAAAAATGGAGTAGTTGAGAGAGAATGGCGATTTGAGGTGTGTGGAGGGTGAATGGAGAAAAACTATTTATATAGGGATCACGGGGACCCTCTGCCCGACCACTTTCCATTTTGGTCGAGCTTATCCTCGCTTGAAAATGGCCTGATCAGAGCCATTACACCTTCATCGGAGAAGGAAGTTTTCTATATTTATTAATAGTACTCTCATCTTGAGAAAGAAGATGACATTGTTCCGAACCAGACCGGACTGATCCGACTAGTTCAATGGCGAAAATCAGCCGATTAAGGCCTAATTTGACCGACTTTCTCAAAATTAAAAATTTATAAATTAATCTAAATTCATTCTCTATCAAATGGTGGCTTCAATTTCCCAATTTGAATATTTTCATCCACCAAGAAAAATGAATTTATAAATTGGTTCAAGTATGGTTCAAACCGGTTCACCATGAACTAGTCTGTTTTTCTCTTCCCATTTTCCCAATGTTCTTTTCCATGATTTATAAGAACCCTTTGAGTCATTCAGAATTTTTCAATTTTCCATTTTACCCTATCCTTATCGGTTATGGTTCGTGAACCGATTCGATTTTCTCTTCTGAAACGACTAGTTCTTTTTCTTGGTTTTCTTAACTTTAAAGGACGAGGTTTACAACTTTCCCTTCCTTTTAGGGTTTTGTCTGCAAAACTAAGTCATAAATCCTTTGCATGGGGAGTGACTTCCCTTGATGTCCTCTTAGGGTTTGCTTGGCTTGTTATCACTTTGGTTTTTTTCCTTCACTTAGTTCTTTAGCCACGCACTCAAGAAGTCTTTCTCCCTTTCTATCTTCCACTCACTCCATGAAGTGTATCACAATCAGTCATGTCCAAACTGCCCATCCCAAGGTACCTCCTTAAGTCTTCTTCTTAAGGGTTCTTATTCTTGTAATTGGGATGGACGTTCCATATATTTATATATATTCGATCGTCCTCGTTTCCACTCATTCCCCTGGTTGTTGATGCTCTTAGTTTAGCATCCTTTAGGACTTTTCGTCCTTAACTCTCTGGGTTTTGATATAATTTCTTCCTTATCTTATTTTGGTCCTTCCTCCATTTTGGTTTACTACGACTATGGTTCCATTTGTTTAGGTTTGAATAATGGATTCAATCTTACTTGGGTCACCTTTCCTTGGATCTGTTGTAACTACATGTCCTTTACAGCATGACATGTTCTAGAAATGTCTTTGTCCATTATAGTTCCAGAATGTGTGTCCTTGATAACAGTTCATGTCTTTCCATCTATTTAGGAGTCATATGGCTTCGTTCCTTCCTATTACCTGGTAGCATTTCCCAACTACCTTCGGTGTTGTCCAATTGTCCTATAAATTTTGACATCGTGTCGATTTCTCCTTATCTACTCATCCTTCTACCAACTTTTTCTATGGGTTTCCCCCGGTTCCAATCATCGGGTTTCTTGATAGCATACCGACACATTGGGATCTTTTCTTACTTATATCCTTTCTCATTTATGATGATGTCTTTTACATGAGAGCTCTCCTTTCTTCCATCCATTATTGCTCGCTTGTGACCACTACACCATTCCTTATTCTGAGTTGACCCTTTTTGGTCTACGTATTGCTTCCTTATTTGGGGAGGTCTCATTTTTATGGTTTTCATTCTCTACTATGTCCTTCAAGGTAGATACTTCCATTTTAGGGCTATGCCTTTACCATTCCCTGAAGATTCCTTCCCTTTACCTCCTTACACTCTTCTCCATTTTGGGGTGTTCGCCCACTTTTAATCTTTCATCATCTTGAGGTTTCCATTTCTTCCCTCGTTCGATATTTGAGAAACTTCCAATTATCAGTCTTATTTCATGTATCCACCCTATGCCCAGCCGTCTACTCCATAGGCTTCATTAAGTGAATGTGGACCATGACCAGTCTTGATGCTAGTGGTCATTTCCTTTAACCAATCCTTAACTAGAGGGCTTACTTCTCCAAGGTTTCTTAGATGTGCTTTCCTCATTTTCCCTATTATGGGTAGTCTACCCCTCTCTCACTTGTACGACATCTTTTGATGATATCTTCTCATGTACCCATTCCTTGGGTTTAACTTACTCTTTAAGTTTTTGGTATACTTCCCTTGTTATTTGTCTTTTATCCCAACTTGCATTCCCTTTGGGATTTTACCTTCTATTCCACTTTAATTGGGTTCTTTTCTCCTTGTTAGGGTATGTATGCTTTCTTGGTAGGCTCCCTCCTTTTTTCCCGGATTTCCTTTTTTCCTCATCTTTTTGGGTATTTACCTTTAGGTTAACATTATGACATCCTTTGATGTTATCCTCTTCTGCTTACCCACACCTTGGGGAATCTTGCGACACGCCATTTGTACCCTATCATTATTTTGGCTTACATCTCAGTACCAATCTTAGCTCTTTTTGCGAGGCATTCATATCCTCCTTGTTTCAATGTCCTTTGATTGCCTTGCTAGAGGCTCACCTAATTCTCCTCATGGTTTAAGTTTGGTCATTTACCCATTTTCGACCATTGATTCTTTAAGGATTTCCTTCATTCTTCTTTCCGACATTGGACTTATTCACTTCTCCCTTCTTTGATGGGGTTTAAATCCATGTTTCTCTCAAGGGTCAATTCATTAACTTCCTCATCCCTACTATTTTCTTGTCCAACTATCTAGGGCAGCTATCTCTTGGATTCACTCATCCTTGATGTCCATCCTATCACCCTTTATAGGGTGTAGTCAATATCGTTTCTCAATCCTTCGTAGGACATCTCTCATTTCCCTTGATCATTCTGTTGTTACTAGTTGCTTCCTACTTGACCACTCTTCTTTTTTTTTTTCCAAAGCAAGTCACACTTACCATTCTGAGATATCCTTAACCACTTATGCTCCTTTGTGAGGTTCCCTTATTTCGGGTTATACCTCTTATGATCTACTGGTCGGTTTCTGAACATGGAAATTTCCCTTTTTGGTTCCTTATCCTCCCTTCGAGGAGTTCCTACTTGTGGGTTGGTCCCTTGCACTCCATGTTATTGTTCAGCCGTCCATCGATGGTCTCTTTGAGGTTCCTTACTCATATACATCCTTTTAGAGTTCCCTTTCCTAGCACTTTTCTTCTCCTCTTCATTCTTGCCGTGTCATACCCTAGAATTACTGGAGGGTGTTTTCCGCGTTTGCCCCTTTCTAAGGGGTTTTAGGTGCACTCCCCTTGTACCTTACCTCTATTCTTTGTTGTCTTTCATTCAATAGTTCTTCCTAGAGGCAACTCAATTCATCTTTGTTTCTTAACTCCTATATGAGGGCTTGCTCAATCCCTTATGGTCCTTAGGTTTTCTTTCTAGTATTAGTCCTCCCACTTCTTTTTCATCTTTGATGTTACCTTCCCCTTTCCCCAGATTGGTCCTGTTCTTTGACTTCATAGAAGTATCACTTCCCTTATACTAGACCCCTTATGAGCACACTCTTTCCTTTTTCCCTTATCCTTGTTTAGGGTATGTCCTTTCTGATGACTCCTTTCTAGGCAGGCACTTTGTTCCTTTCTGGAAACTTACTCCCTAGTCTTTTGTCTTGTTTCTTAGTTTTGGTGGGGAACTATTTAGGTTGGCTATCTTAGGTTAGCATTAACTATAGGTGACCTGCAATCTTCCTTCTCAGGTGGCCTTCTCTCCACTTACTACCTAGGTTCCTGATTGGTATACTCCAATATGTTAGTGGTACTTGTTGTTAACATAGAGACTAATTTTTAAATGAAAAAAATAGTCTTTATTCATTCAAGGAAGTGGTTTCTTGTCACACTCGGCTTATTACAAGAATTTCTCACTATTTTCTAGTACCTTGGTGTCATAGGTCGGGAGTTAGCCTCTGAATGGTTTTAGGATGCATGGCTAGAAGGTTATGATGAACTAGTTGATGTCCATCTGTACTCCTGTTGGGCTTCCCTGCTAGGACGGACTTCATGGTACACCTTGAGTTCGTACCTCCTTAGCATCTCCGCCTCGCACTCATAGGTCCACTTAATCCATTGGGAAGGGTTAAAGTTTTATTGATTCGGTGGAGGTGCCTGGTGAACCTTCATGAAGGTTGTGTGGGCATCCTAGGAGTTGTCCCAAACCTCCTTTCTAGTTGGTGTCCTTTTTGGCTATTTTGGGACTAGAGGGGGTGTCGGGCTCCTCAGAGGAGGGGTAGGTTCTTCTTGCCTTGGAGGAGGATACATTATGCTTTCTGGTTCTAACAATGCTCCAAATAGATTCCATAGTCCTCGATCATATCTTTAGGCACTCTCTTCTCGATCTCTACAAACCTTTGGACGACTATCTCTCTAGAGGTATGAGCCTTTTTCATGATTTCACATGTGGGTTTGGTTCGCATGGTGAACTTTCTAGGGACTCTTCTTCCTACAGGGTAGTTAAGTTTTCGTTAATGTTAGGGCATAATATTGATAATGATTTCAAGGGAACATGGCTCTGATACCATTCAAGTTGTCATGCCAAGACCTGGTTTGGTCAGATCCCCATGATCAACCCGCCCCTCCTTTAGTTTAAGAGGGGTTTTCCCTTCTTTTAATCAAGAGGAGCTAGGCGTAATTTCAAAATTTGTTCCATGGAATAACATAAATCAATCAAATACAACCTTAAAAGGAACTTTAAGCATACCTGACGGAGGATATATCTTAGTGCTCTCTTTCATTATAACCCTTTCTCTTGTAAATGGGAAAAAGGGAGGGGGTGAGTTCTACAACTCAGTGAGCGGGTATTGGGAGTGAGTTTTCAAAATAACTTTTATCCAAAGTCTATTATTTTCTTTATAAAAAGATTTTTCCTCAATTTTGGTTTTTCAAACCTTTTTCCTTATTCACATTAGGTGTGTTTAGCTCTTTTTGCCCATACCCTTGCCTCAGGAGGCGTATAGCAAACAAACACACACTCTTCATCAGAAAGAGTACACACATTCGCAGGTGCAGCCCGTCCACTACACCCACTTGTGGATCAGAGCGTCTTCACCGTCCACTAAGATAGAAGCCCATCCACTTCTACCCTAGGTCTGATGGATGTTCTCGACATTTGACCCTCAGACCCGAATGCCACTTCATGTCCATATAAGGATAGAGACCTCATCCCAACCCACCCTGGTCTCACGCGCAAGAAGCTACTCTAAGCTTCCAGATTGACTGGCACGACAATCTACCCATATCTCCACCATGTCATCCAGAAGCCCTTAGGACCCATCACTACCCTCCTAAGGTGTCTTGATGGTCCCGTAGCATAAGTGCATGCACAAACAACAATTTTTCTCATATAGACATTATCTTTGGTGCCAATGGTCCAACGGCCCCGATACTCAACCTGGCCTGCAGCTGTTTGTCTAGGCCAGTCCATTGACCTGGCCTTGATGCACCGCCACTAGTCCATCGAGCATTGTCGGTCCTGACTCGGTACCATGGTGAAATCACACAACCAATTTCATTAGAAATTTTCATGGCTTTCTTTAATCAAGTTTGTTTATGAGCTCCTGCTCGTATCGGTAAGTGGTTTTTATCTTTAATTTGTGCTCATCATCCCAACCGAGTATGATGTTAGTAAACCCACTCACCCGTTAATGTCGTGAATTCTACTAAACTGGTTCTTTGTATTCACGCGAGCTTGTCCTTGCTGGCGTTCCCGGTATTCAATGTTCCTACATGATATGAACAACCTTGTTCATTATTACTCGGCATAACAGCCTTCATTCATTAATGAATGAGAAAACCCAAACTTTTAGTTATTTACAATTAGGTCCCTAAAGTTATTTCTCTTTAACTTTAAGTCCCTAATGTCGGTTTTTCCTCAAATTGAGTCCCGTAACTTTTAAAATTTATCGTGGGATCTCAATTTATTCAATTTCACCAAAAAGGGGTTTAATTTTCCAAATTTCCAATTTGGTTCCCTAATTTTTCCAAAATTACCATTTTGCCCTTCTTTCACAAAAATGGTAAGTTTTTCCCCAAAATTTCCAAAATTCCTCAATTGGTCCTCCAACATTATTTTCATGCCCAATTGACCCTCAATTTCATAAAATTGTATTTTGGCCCCTTTGAATTTCGAAAATCCCCAAAATTTCCCCCAATTTCAACTCTTCAACACTACCGAATTTGATTTCATCAAATTGACCGATCAAACACTTCTAATTATTGAAATTGGAGTTGAAATTGAGTTCCTATATGTTCATATGATTCTAAGAAACTTTGAATAACAGATTTTAACGTCGGAACGAGCTCAAACGGAGCTTTGCCGGAAAACATACTGTAGAGAGAGAAAGCTTCGATTACTCACCGGTGAAGGCACGACAGTCCGAGCTTTCGATCTGGACAGATAGGTCTCGTCTTGAGGTTCATCCTAAAATCAAGTATTGTATCAATTGGTGCGGAATTGGATTAGAATTTTGTCATTTAAATTCGGTCGACTCTCTCTCTAGCATCGATCGAAAATTATAAAGGGGAGCCGAATTGGCTTACCTTTTGGTCCTAATTCGGTCGTGGAAAGGTTGAGGAAGTGTTAGGAGGGCTTAGTTTGGCCTGAGGAGGGCTTGAAATGGTCGATTTCAGCTTGGCCGAAATAGGGCAGCTTCGGTCCGCCGGAGTTGCTTCACTATTTCATCATGTCGGTGCTTCTCCAACGATTCTCGGATTGACTAGAGTTTGCTATCAGATAGTTGTCTTCTCCTCGGTTCTAAAGAGCCCGACCTTTGTTCAAGTCAAAGCTCTGGTTCGAGTTTTATCGGGAAATGGAGTTTAATTTAGGTATTAAATTATTGGTATTAATTTCAATAAATAAATATATATTAAGTGATGGCTATTTATGATAAGCCGTAAGTTCGCATAAAAATTTTTGACCGAAATTTTGGGTTACAAAAAATCATACTTACAAAGAGGTCACCCATCATCACACTACTCTAAGGTAAGCACGCTTAACTTTAAAGTTCTTATGGAATCTAGTTCACCTGAACCAATTTGGTTTTTGTTTTCTAATTTGTCTTAAGTTTCTTTTCCAATGTTTAATAAATCCTTTGGATCAACTGAAAGTTGTAAATTTTCATATTGCTTATTCCCAAATGTAAACCGGTTTTGTTTTCTTATTCGGTTTGACCGGTTCTTTTCCCGGTTTTCCTTAACTCAAATGTGTGGAGTTTACATCAGGTGTCGGGTATACACGGACCATAAGAGCTTGAAGTACTTCCTAACCTAGAAGGAGCTCAACCTCCGGCAGAGGAGATGGCTGGAGTTGATAAAAGATTATGATTTAATAATAGAATACCATCCTGGCAAGGCTAATTTGGTAGCAAATGTGCTCAGTCGCAAGTATCACACAGGAGTGACTTCAATAAGGGTGGGCTATGTGACTGTGCTGGAACAATTGGGTGGCTTGAAGGTGAACCTTAGCTTGGATGGGGATAGGAGATGCCTAGTGGCCAACATAGTCGTACGACCCAACCTGGTGGACCAAATAACAGCCCTATAAAGGTAGGACGAGGAGCTCTGGCTGCACTTGGACTAGACTACCAAAGAGCGGACCTAGGATTTTTCAATCAGGAAAGACAGGTTGATAACCTTCAAAGAGAGGGTTTGTGTACTGAACGACAAGGAGTTGAGAAGATTGATATTAGAGGAGGCACACGATTTGGTATACATTGTGCATCCCAGCACCACGAAAATGTATTGTCCCCTAAAGTCGGGGGTACTGGTGGAGGGGAATAAAGAAGGATATCACGGAGTACATGGAAAGGTGCATGTTGTGCCAACAGATTAAGGTAGACCACCAAAAGCCCTCCAGACTGTTGCAACCCCTACCAATCCCCGAATGGAAATGGGAACACATCACCATGGACTTTATGACAGGGCTACCAATGACAAGAAGGGGATGAGATGTGATATGTGTCATCATAGACCGATTAACTAAGTCCGCTCATTTCCTACCAATAAAAGTAACCGACTCTAAGGAATAGCTAGTTGCCCTATATGTAGGGGAAATCGTAAGACTCCATGGGGTTCCGGTAAGCATAGTATTAGATCGAGACCCGAGGTTCACCTCTCGATTTTGGCCCAGCCTCCAGGATGCCCTAGGAACCAAACTCCACATGAGTATTGCCTGCCACCCTCAAACGGATGGGTAGTCTGAGTGGACAATCCAGACCTTAGAGGATATGCTCCGGGCATGTGTCATAACGATGGATAAGAGTTGAGAGGACTATCTGTGTGTCACGCCCCGACCTGGTTTGATCGGGGTCCGTGATCAACTTGCCACCCTTTCCTACACCATATAGCTATTCTTACCTTGATGAGACAGGGAAGGTAAAGGCGTGTTTACATTCAAACCCTTACTTTAAGTTGGGGGTTGGAAACGTACCTTAAGAGCCCAAGCGCATCCGAGAACTTTCCGTCTTGATGCTAGCCTAAAAGGGGAGAGAAGGTGAATGAGTACAAAATACTCAGTGATGGAAACTACTATAACGTTTACTTGAATTCATTTCTCTATCCTTTAAATTTGTCGTTTGTCATTATTCACATGTATCACATGATCAACAATCGCCCTCCTCTAATAGAAGGGATCACACGTTTATAGAACGGTCATTGACCTTTCCACTTATGGACTAGAGCACCTTTACCGTCCACCCTAAGAGTTTGAGTGGACATCAATAGTCCGACCCTCAAACCCTAATCGCTTCATCATGTCCACTTAGTGGGACGAGACCTCTTTTCCCCTACTGTCTCGGTCTCCATGCACAGTGTAAACCCCGCACATTTGAGTTAAGGAAAACCGGGAAAAGAACCGGTCAAACCGAATAAGAAAAACCAAACCGGTTTACATTTGAAAATAAGCAATATGAAAATTTACAATTTTCGGTTGATCCAAAGAATTTATTCAACATTGGAAAAAGAAATTTAAGACAAAATAGAAAATAAAAACCAAATTGGTTCAGGTGAACTAGATTACATAAAAACTTCAAAGTTAAGCGTGCTTACCTGGGAAGTGTGATTTTTTATAATCTGAAATTTCGGTCAAAAATTTTTATAACGTACGGCTTATCATAAATAGCCATCAATTAATATATATTTAATTATTGAAATTAATACCAATAATTTAATACCTAAATTAAATTATTGGAATTAATACAAATAATTTATTATCGAAATTAAATTATTGGAATTAATACCAATAATTTATGGCAATATTAATACTAGTAATAAATCTTGCCTATTTAATACATGGGTTTTATGACTATATAAAGAGGTCATCCCCATTTCATTCTACTCACATCTGAACACTTCTCTCTCTCTACTGCTCCATTTCCTAGTAAAGCTCGAACCAGAGCTTCGACTTGAACAAAAGTTGGGCTCTTTAGAACCGGGGAGAAGACACTATCTGATAGCAAACTCCAGTCAATCCGAGAACCCTTGGAGAAGCGCCGACATGATGGAATAGTGAAGCAACTCCGGTGGACCGAAGCTGCCCTATTTCAGCCAAGCTGGAATCGGCCATTTCAAGCCCTCCTCAAGCTAAACTAAGCCCTCCCAACATTTCCTCAGCCTTTCGGCTCCCCTTTATAATTTTTTATCGGTGCTAGAGAGAGAATCGACCGAATTTCAATCACGAAATTCTAATCCAATTCCGCATCAATTGATACAATACTTGATTTTAGGATAAACCTCGGGATGAGACCTATCTGCCTAGATCAAAAGCTCGGACTGTCGTGCCTTCACCGGAACGTTAAATACCAGGAACGCCAGCAAGGACAAGCTCGCGTGAATACAAAGAACCAGTCTAGTGGAAATCACGGCATTAACGGGTGAGTGGGTTTACTAAAGTCATACCCGATTGGGATGATGAGCACAGATTAAAGTTAAAAACTACTTACCGATTGTGAGTGGGATTATATATCATACCCAGTTGGGGATGATAAGTGCCTCGATATAAAAACCCACTGTTTAGTGGTATTTTAATCATCACTACTTAGAGAAAGTGATGTGAAAGTTATGCGGAAAAACTACTTACTAGTTGTAAGTAGATCATACCCGGTTGGTATGATGAGACTTCCTCGAAGGAAGTTGAAAACCCGTTCATCGGTTATGAATGGAGATGTCCTTATACCGGTCGGTATGATGGACAGTAAAAACCTATTTTTGTTGGAAGATCTCTCCACTGACTGTGTGTCAATGCTTAAACAATTTGGGAGAACTTCTCGACGGGAGCTCGAATAGCTCTGATAGGTCAGGGGCCTCGGTTTTGGAACTTGGGGGATAAATGCCCGATTTTGAAAATCTCGTACAGTGGGCCCAAGGCCAGTTGGCACGAGCAGGAGCTCGTAAACGAACATGATATATGTGCCATAAAACTTAATAAGTGAATTGTTTGGCCATGGTACCAAGATAGGACCGACATGCTCAGTCAACTAGCGGCAGTGCGACATGACAGGTCGACGGACTAGTCAAGACAAACAGCTGCAGGTTGAGTTGAGAGTCGGGGCCATTGGACTAATGGCACCACAAATTACATGGTAATATAAGAAAACATTGTTTGTGCATGCACTGTGAGTACGGGATCATCAAGACGCCCATGAGGGGTAGTGATGCGTCCTAAGGGCACTGGACGACCTGGTGGCTATAAGGGCAGTTCGTCGTTCCAGGTGTCTATGCGAAATTTGGAGTAGCACAAAGCGCATGAGACCGGGGTGGGGACAGGATGAGGTCTCTGTCCTCATACGGACATGAAGAAGTGATTTCGGGATTGTGGGTAGGATGTCACGTACATCCACTCATTCCCAGGGTAGAAGTGGTCGTACTTCTATCCGAGTGGCAGGAAAAGTTGCTTCGAAGCCACTAGCGGGTTCAGTAGTGATACTGACTTGCGAATGTGTGTAACCTTCATGATGAAGGATGTGTGTTGGGTGATGACATACTGTGGTAACTAAGAAATAATGGACAAACTCAAATTTTTAAATGAAGGGATTTTTGAAAACAAAGGAGTCTGGCACACTCCATATAAATATTTTTCTTAAAAGTCAAAAGCTTTTAAAAAACCATTCACTGAGTAGTCGTACTCACCCCCCTCCCTTATATCCCTTTCAGGAAATCCTGGAAAGCCTCCCCTTAAGGACCGTCAACTAAGATGCCTGTAAGACATGTATGTACAGTTTTAAATTTCATGCAGTTTTGATTATGCTATTCCAAGAAAAAGGTGCAGGTTAAAGGACGCCTTACTCTTTATGGTTTACAATAAGGGGAAACCCTTTAATAAATCCGGAGAGTGGCGGGTTGATCACTGGGATCCGACCAAACCGGGTCGGGGCGTGACACACAGGAAGCTCCAAGGGCTTCAGGACCTATTGGATGACATACTGCCCTTATACACCTTGGGTCATCCAGCAGTCCTTAGGTTCCATCACTACCTCATGCCAGGTGTCTTGATGGCCTGAACATCATGGTGCATGCACAATCAATAATCTTTTAAGTTATTAACCATTATCTTTGGCCCTCCAGCATAACGGTATGTCTACTTAGCTTCGGCCCATGCGTACTGGCTCAACAAGTTCGACGACCTAGCTTCAGCAGAGCAGCGGTTCGGCCCAACAAGCTCAATAACTCAAACTTGGTTCGATGGCTAATTCTGAGAAAAAACATTTCAAAGGAACCTTCCTTCCAACTAGAACAGACGTTATAGCGATTCTCACTCACCTGGTGATCTCGGCGGGGTCGCGCTGGCAGAGTCTCCCTCCTTGGTGTGCTTCTAGAGGTTGGCACTCGGGTAATCTGTTCATGTAGGGTACGAGTGTTCGTATCAAGATGCGGTGACGAAGAGATCACATACTTTCTCACATTTGTATCTAGGGCCCCGTACTTTGCTTTAATTGCCCCTAAGTCCCTAATTTTTCCTTTTATCTCGATTAAGCCCATGGGTTTTCAATCATTCCTTTTAGGTCCTTAACTCTTTCAATATCACCAATTGGACCTTAATTTACCAAAATTGCCTTTAGTCCCTAAATTTTTCAAAAATTGCAATTTGGTCCCCCACATTTAAAAATTTCCAATGTACCCCCTATTTTGCCCAAATTGCCCAATTGACCCTTAATTGGAATGAACTTCATGAAAACACCTTCAATTTCATGAATTTGTCGTTCAGTACTCCAATTTTTCAAAAATTGCATAAAAGTCACCAAAATCCCCAAATTAAACTTCATCTTCTTCCCCAATTTAGACATATGAATGTTCAAATCTTACCTTGTCCAATTGGCGGTCTATAAGTCCTCAATTCCTCCAATTCTCGCCTCAATTTGTCTCCTCCAACTCCCCTTGATCTTCCTACACTTTGAATTTTTTATTTTGGTTGAGTTTTAAGCCTTGTAGAAGCTTCAATGAAAAATTTACAACAGAGAGAGAAAGCTCACATATCTTACTAATGGAGGGGCGGTGGCCGGAGCTTGAGGTGGGGGCAGCTAGTGCTCGTCGAGAGAATCTATCAGGACTTAATCCCATTGCAATTCACCGCTGTCCTGTGGGAATTTGAAGAGAGAAGTTTCGGGAGGTGCAGCTCTGAAACTTAGAAATTCCGATGAGGGGAGGCAAAATTGAGCTTATCGGTGTCTAAAAAGAGGTTGCAGAGGGTCTTAGCTGGCCAGAGATGGCCAATGCGAGCGGTGGAAGGGCCGAGAGAGTCGAGGTTCGATTGATCAGGAGCTCACTATTTCGAGCTTCGAAGTGACTTCGCTGTGCGACCCCCTTCCCACTTCTTGGGCAGGTTTAGGTCCATTTTGAGAGTGTCTGGAGCTCGAGTGTTCTTCCCTGGTCCAATCTCGCTCTCCAGAGCTTCTTTGGTGGAGATTTCACCCATCGTCAGAGCTCTTATCATGCCCTGACCCGATTTGGTAGAATCCTTGTGAGCAACTCGCCACTCTCCCGGTTTATTAAGCGTTTTCCCCTCTTTAAACCATGAGGAGTAAGGCATCCTTTATACTTGGTAGAATCCTACACGATATGAACATCCTTGTTCATTATCCTTTGGCCAAATAGCCTTCGTTCATCACGAATGAATAAAATGTCCAAACTTTTAGTTATTTGCATTTAGGTCCTTAAAGTTCCTTTTTTTTTCACCTTTAGGTCCCTAATGCCAATTTTCCCTAAATTGAATCCTGAAACTTCTAAAATGCACATTGGTACCTCAATTTATTAAATATCACAAAAGAGAGTTCAAGTTTTCCAAATTTCCAATTTGGTCCCCAACTTTTCAATAATTACCATTTTGCCCCTACTTTACAAAAATGGCAAATTTGACACCAATAATTCCAAAATTTGACCAATTGGTCCTCCAACATCTTTTTCATGCCCAATTGGCCCTCAATTTTAGAAAATTGCACTTTAGTCCCTTGAATTTTCGAAATCCCAAATTTCCCCCAAAATTTTCCTTCAATTTCCCCCTTTCATAGGTCAAATTTGATTTTATCAAATTAACCGATCAATCAAGGTTAATTGTTGAAATTGAAGGTGAAATTGAGCTCATACACTTCCACACGATTTAATGGAACTTTGAATCGCAAATGAGGTCTCGCCCACTGAGCGAACATGGTGAAGAAATTGAGGGTTTGATGTGTCGGACTATTGATGTCCACTCAAATCGTGGGTAGAGGTAGTATCCCTCTATCAGGGTGGACGATAAAGACGTTCCGGTCCACAAGTGGCACGGTCGATGATCGTTCTACGAATGTGTGATCTCTCCTATGATAGGCTGGCAATTGTTGATTTGAGAAACCCAAGAAGAAATTGTCGAACTCACCCCATCCCTCTAAACATTTTCAGGATGGAATGCAACTGCGCCAGCTTTTCCTCCCCAGACCTAAAACCAGGTACACAAATTTAAAAAGTTTTAGTTTTGTTAAATGTTATATAGGGAAAGTATGACAGGTAATATGTTTGACTCTCTTGATTCCCCAAGGAGCCCCTCCTTGAGGCTCGAGAGAGTGGTGGGTTGTTCATCAAACCCCGACCAAACTGGGCTAGGGCGTGACATGGGAGATGTGGACAAATAGGTGAGCCATGGTCGTGTTATCCACATAATTAATATTGGGTGTTGAGAGTACGAGATGGGCCTGCAGCTGAACCTATAGCTTGAATTCTTGTAGTTGTGGGTCATGAGTGAATGGAATTCCCTCAACCTAAAAAGTTGGATTTTACATGTTCGAACTCAAAGTCTATTGCTTGTTCATTTTGTGGGCTTTCGTTGAACCGAGCCCACTTAACAGATACTCATATGTCTAATGTTTAGGCTCCTCCTTCATATTCAGATACTAGTCATAATACGAAATAAACTAATGTTGGGTTGGGTTGTACAATTCGAGTTAAAATTTGGGAAATGACATTTTTTAGGTAATTCTTACTAGCAATAACACAAACTAAACTACTATTGAGTCGGGTTTACACAATCTGTTTGGATTGGCACAAACATGTTAGGTTAGAGCAATCGGGTTATGAATTGGGGAATGTACTTTTATATTTAATTCATATTAGTTGTAACACAAAATAAATTATCTTTGGGTTGGAATTCCCTAATCGAGAACGAATCAAATTGGGTTAGTTAAATTGAGTCGAATTGTTCAATTTTTTAAAATTTGGGGAATGGACTTATTTATGTAATTCATATTAGTTGTAATACAAAATAAATTATCATTGGGTTGGAAAGCCCAATCGAGAACGAATCAGATCGGATTGATTAAATGTGGTTGAATTGTTCAATTATGTTTAAAATTTGAGCAATAAACTTATTTATGTAATTCTTATTAGATATAACAAGAACAAAACTATGGTTAGGTTGAGATGGCACAATCGGGTTGGGGTTTCCCAATCACTTCGGGTTGTGTCAATTGGGTTATAAATGAATGAACACAGTTTTTTATGTGATTCAAATTGTTAATGACACCAAATAAACGAAGATTGAGTCGAGATGGCCTAATTAGATCAAGATATCCCTAATCGAATCGAGTTAGCTCAATCAAATTGCCTCAATCGAGTCGGATTGAATCATTTGTATTAGAAATTGGGTATTTCACTTTTATAAATAATTAAAATTGATTATAATATAAAATAATATACCGGTATTGTGTGGCCCAATCGAGTCGAATTGATACAATTGTAATATCAAATTATTCAACTTACGTAATATATTTCATATTTATATGAGTTCTATTTTTTAAGTTACAAAATATTTTTGGATATTATGTAAAAAAAATTTTCATCATAATTTTATTTTTATTAGATTTTAATTAGATTGTTGTTTAAAGAGTTGATCCCAACAAAAGAAATTTTAGGCTGAGTGCTCTATATCTATCACCATATTTGCCGGTTATTACCATATTCAAATTGATCGAGTAATAAGAAAAAGAAATTACTATTTGAGAGCAATAGAAAAAGAAATATACGAGATATTTTTAACTACATATACATGGTACAAATGTCTATTTTCTGGTAAACTCTCGTTATATAATATTAATATTTCATGTCTATTCTGGTACAAATCAATTATATAATCTATTCCACCTCTTATGGATAACCACTACCATCCGACCCACAATGCATCATATTCCCTAGATCGCTTGCACTATTTTTTTTTATAGATGGGTTGGAAATAATTAGTGGGGAATGCATTTCGAGAAATTAATAAATATTTTTTTTGCTAACATAAAATAAATGGACTTGGGTGAGATTTATTAATTTCTCCAAACTCTTACTATCTACCTTAAAATTGAATCTATTCACTCTCGTAAATTTTATAATTAAAATTACTTAAATATTATTTTATTATTTTATTTTTAAGTTTTATTTTTATATATTTAAAATAAATTTATGTATTAATAATATTTTATATAAATTTATATTATATAATTATATAATTATATAATTAAAATATATTATATATCATTTATTATATATTTTATTTTATTATTATAATTATACAATATTTATATATAAATAGTAATTATTTTATAATAACAATTATTCATTTATTTTATATAATATTATTATATGATAAAAATTAAATATATAAAATAAATATGATACATAATATCATATTATAAGATATTTATATATAAACATTATCATATAATTAACATTTGTTTATTTTCTAACAATAACAATAATTTCTTTATATTATATTATGTGATTATAGGATAAAAATATAATATATATTATATACTGTGTTTCTTATTGTTAGAATACCATTAGTATTAATTTATTTTATTATTTTAACAACAATTCAATTATTTATATAAATTGATTATTTAATATAATTAATATTAAATATTTTATTATAATAATAAATTATTAAATTCAAATAAAATATTTTTTATTTATCATTAAATATACTTTATAGCTCTATCTTTTTTTTGTCCAATACCTTCCCTCTATCTAAACCATGAATTTCCAAGTGTTATCAAACTACTCCCAACCCCTGATTCCAACCATTTCCTTATGGATATCCGGGTGCCTCCCCTCCGATAACCCCATTCCTAAGTTCGCCGGACGTAAGGCTCGGCAGAGGGTGGTTGGTGCCCGGTGGCCGATGGCCGGATGGAGTGGCAGGGAGCGCCTTGAAAGACACATCTCTTAGACACCATTATATATATTATCCATCTATATCTATGTTATTCCTCGGTATAAAATTGATAAATTCATTATGGATTCGATGAAATGGAGATCTTCCACACACACACATATATATATATATATTCAATAAAATAGGGTGATTTGCACCTAACATGGCAGTCGTGAGGAGGGGGCGGCCCAGGAGGACCCCTTAAGTCTCTTCTTCCGGAGATCCATTTTGTTAGGGGACTTGTTACCCTCCGACGAGCCCTAGCCTAGCGGTGACGGGGAGGAAGGGTCCCTTTGAGTCTCTTATTTTTTTTATACTTTGAACTTACCATGGTCACCAAATAAAAATATTAGTGCTAATAAAAGTTTGAAAACCAATGTTCAAAAATTTCAAATTTGTTGGACCAATTATATTTTAGATGGGAGGAGGTCGACCCAACTAACGGGTGGGGGAGTGTTATTGAGTTCCCTCCCTTGCTTGAAACCCAAATGGGGTGGCCCAAGTAAAGGAAAGGGGGGCTTTTGACGACCTCCATTTACATTTTTTTTAATTAATTTTTATAAAAAAAATAATATGCTTTATAAAATAACAATTTTTAAAATTATTTATTTTAAATTATTGTATTATAAAACATTTTATGAATTTATTAGGATATCAAAGATTTTACATTAACAATGTAATTTTTCTTAGTTTATTTACCTTGTAGAGTTTTAGCCCTTAGTTTGCTCGGCTTTTGAATATCGGGCACTACAAAAAGAATCGGGAACTCAATGGGCCTATTACGTCCAAAAGGGCGGGCCTTATCTTTGGGCGAGCCCTCCATATTACCGTAGTTGAATTCGATCCTGACCGTGCAAAAAAAAAAAAAAAGGAAATCGATCCTGATGGCAAAAAATATCGGTCCTCAATTTAAAAAAAATGTTTTTAATTTTTTATCTTGTAATTGAATCATCATTATTATGCGTCAACAAAAAAAAAAATAACTACTGATGCCTTAAGCTGATGCAGGGGAACATCTGGGAATGTTGGGGAAGACAACTTGGGGGGACAGAGGCCTTATGCCTCCACGGGTCGGGTGCTCCCCACAGTGACAAGAAAATAAGACACAGTGACAACTGGTAGCTCGCGCCATGTTGGTCTGATTATATTTTATATTGCGACCCCAATCCTCCAAATTAGTTTAATTTAGCCGATTTCGGGCAAACAACTCCACGAACTTGAGGATGTCCAAATTGAATTGCGCCCCCAATTTTTGTACCGTGGGCTTTTGGGGTGTGGGAGAGGATAGGATGGCATCAAATAATTCGCACAACTAGCTCGTAACTTTTTTCCAAAAGGTGGCTCCAAACCATAGTATCTAGATATTTATCGGAGTTGTGAATGATTGAGGGATATGGTAAGATATATTTTAGAGATAATAAAGGATAAATAGGAACTCGATTGATTATGAACTTATTTATTATTGTTCTCAATATTATTTAGTGCTCCATATGATAAATGATCCTACAAGTCCAGCAACCAATAAGATATAATAAAAAGTTTGATGCATGGTTTTATATATTGAAGGGCAGGTAGGGAAGCCGTGGAAAGCCGCCCATAGTTTGCGTTAGGCAGTTGTGCATTATTAGGACCATGTCATGTATGATTGTTCTTTTTTCCATCAGACATGTCCTGTATGCATTTCTATAGTTGGTAATGCATTATATCAAGCTAACCATTTAAAATGGGGTGAAATTCCACCGATTTAAATTATTTTTATCCACGTGATGGTTTTGTACACAGAAAGAGGTCATAATAAACACAACTTGTACTTATTCCAAATTATTTCTTACGGTGATCGGTGAATGTGTATGTAATACGGCGATATAATGATTTGCTTAACAACTAAGTGATTGTTGGTTTGATTCACTATGATTTTCTATGTCTACTATATTTTCTAATACCATGATTATTGACTATATCTTCTATATCTTGTAAGACCATGATTATTGACTCACCTCAATCATATCATGCTGTGTCGTATATATTTATTACGTATATTTTTTTCATATAAATAAGTTATAATTAATAATTTTTCTTACTTAAATCGTAAAATCTTATAATATTTTTTATAATATTTTTTATATTTGATGTAAATCTCGTCAATATATTATTGATATTAATATTAAGAAAGCATATGATTGCATAATAAATTTTATTTTATAAATTTATATTTGTTTATATTTTTATTATATTTTACCTATTTTTATTGTCTATAAAAAATAAAAAATATATTATTTTCTTAGTTTCATAAAAAAATTGTGCAAAAAGTAGAAAAAAAACTAAGGGCAAAAAAAGAAAAAAAGAACAAACGAAAAAAATTAAAAATATAAAAAAACTATATTTATTTATTATTCTCTATTTTATTTTTATTTTTCTTCTTATATTCAATTTATATTTTTTTGTATCCCATACTTAAATTATTTTAGAATTAATTTTGAAACATTTTTATTTATATTGATTATTAAGGTGAACCCATTCATAAAAGTAATTTATTTTAAAGTATAATTAACTTTTAAAAAAAGATATATGAGGAAAATATGCAGTAGTATTTAAATCTATAATAAAAAGTTATTTGAGTGTGAAATACTCATAGGGGAGAGAAATACGTAAGTTATAGTTATCAAATTTTTTTTTTCTTTAATATTTATAAAAACACATGACCCAATAACAATGAGATACTCAAATGAACAAGATTTCTAACCGGCGATTTTAAACTTATGCATACAATTTATAATAATTGAAATGAAATGGTCGATAAAATCTAAATTGTAGTCACTTTATTTGTGAATAAATCACTTGAAGAAATGAGTAAATGGTTCATGTCAACGTACATCTATTGAACAACGATCTCGAAAATTTCAGTTAATGCATTTTGATCCACGAGAATTCAATAAGTTCGATCGGAACAGTAATGGATTGATGACAACTTGGATAACATTAAGTTGAAGACAATCTTTTTTTTAAGAAAAAAACTGATCTATAAATTTATATTAAATGGGAAGAGCATGTACATGATTTTTTATTGTTATAATTACTTTGATATGAAAAAAAAAGTAAAATTTGCTATTATTGAATTTACTGATTAATAAACATAATTTTCATCTAGATATTAACCTAATATATAATTAGATTTCCTTCTATCAATTTTTTTTCATAGTATTTCATTGTATTATATTTATTTATTTAAAATTTTCATTAAAATTATGATTTGAATCAAATTGAACACGCTGTGATTTATAAGTTAAGGACTAAAATATTTGAAAAACACTGAATAGGCTGATTGAAGCGATTGAAGAAAACCAACAAAAATCTAAAAAGAAGAGTACAATAACATCTTAAGCACAAAAGCAAAGTACAATAAAATTTCAAGAATATAATTCAAATTCAAATTTCAAGTATAAAATTTATTAACATAATAAATCTTCTAAAATATTTAAGAATAAAATAATATATTTCCAAACATGTTTAATATAATATGCTAAGTTTACAATATTCATTATTTTAGACATCTCTAAATAAATATACAACAAATATTTTATTAATATTTTCTATATAAATAATTAATGGTTACATGTCAAATATAATATTTTATTTACTTATTTATAAGATAGGTTGTATTCATAAATGCCTATAAAATGCTTATTTCATAGCATTGTAAAAATAGATATTTGATTTCAATTATATTGTGAGATTTATCTTTTTTTTTAAAGAAATTTTAAACTTATTAAGTTTTTACTTATTACGTTCAAGCAATCAGACTTATCACTAGAGTTTTCTAATAACTATTCTTAGAGTATTTGAGTGTGGTGTTTACATCTATTTGTATCTTATTTTTCAACCAAATAAAATATATTTCATTATTTTTACTTTATCGTGAACGTTTTGGGATATTTTCTATATTTGGTGTAAGGTGTCATTAGTATATTGACTGGGTTCGCATCACTTAATTATTTCACACATCAATTAGGTTTTTGATGATTACATAATTGTACCATAAGATCATACTTGATGACTAAATTAATTTGTAAAATGAATTAGTATATAAAATGATATAATGTATGCATGAAATAATATAATTAATATATAAAGTGGCATAATTGATATATAAAATGTCACGTCTCGACTCGGTTTGGTCAGATCCCTGTGATCAACTTGCCACTCTCCCAGTTTATTAAAGGGTTTTCCCTTATTATAAACCGTAAATAGTAAGATATCCTTTAAACCTACACCTTTTTCTGGAATAACATAAATAAAAACTACATAATATTTTAAATTTATCATAATTGTCTCACAGGCATCTTAGTTGATGGTATTTAAGGGTAGGCTTTCCGAAATTTTCTGAAAAAGATATAAGGGAGGGGGTGAGTATAACTACATAATTAATGGGTTTTCAAAACTTTTAACTTTTAGAAAAAAGATTTGTATTGGTGTGTGCCAAACTCCTTTCTTTCAAAAATCCTTTCATATCAAATCTCAGTTTTTACCACCATTTCCTTATTAATCACGGGGTGTCATTACCCAACACACATCGTTTATCATAAAGGTCAAACACACATTCGCAGGCCAGTACGTCTGCTGCACCCACTTGTGGCGTCGGAACGACTTTATTGGATACCTAGATAGAAGCACGTCCACATCTACCCTGAGAATAAGTGGATGTTCGCAACATCTGACCCTCATTCCCATAACAATTCTCCGTGTTCGTATGAGGACAGAGACCTCATCATGTCCTCACCCAAGTCTCATGCGCTTGGTGCTACTCCAAATTTCACATGGTCACCCGGTATGACGAACTGCCCTTATACTAACCAGGTCGTCCAAGGCCCTTAGGACGCATCACTACCGCTCTTGGGCATCTTGATAGTCCCATAAACATAGTGTTTGCACAAACAATATTTTCTTATCATGCCATATAATCTGTGGTGCCATTAGTCCAACGACCCCGTCCCTCAACTCAACTTGCAACTATTTGTCTTGACTCGTCCGAAGACTTGTCATGTCACATTGCCACTAGTTAATTGAATATGTCGGTCCTGTCTTGGTACCATGGCCAAACAATTCATTTATTAAAGTTTTATGACATATATCTCATGTTTGTTTATGAGCTCCTAATCGTGCCCACTGGCCTATGGCCCACATTTTTGAGATTTTTAAAACTGAGTATAATAGACCCCAAGTTCCAAAATTGAGGCCCCCGACCTATAAGAGCTATTCGAGCTCCCGTCAAGAAGGTCTCCCAAATCGTTTAAGCATTGACACACAATCAGTGGAGAGCACTTCTGACAAAAATATGTTTTCAACTGTCTATTATACCAACCGAGTATAAGGATATCTCCACTCATAACCGATGAATGGGTTTTCAACTTCCTTCGAGGGAGTTTCATCATACCGAGCGAGTATGATCTACTTACAACCAGTAATTAGTTTTTCCGTATAATTTTCACATCACTTATTTAAGTTGTGATGTTTAAAATACCACTTGGTAGTAGATTTTCATTTCGAGGTACTTGTCATCCCCAACCGGGTATGATATAAAATCTCACTCACAACCGATAAGTGGTTTTTAACTTTAAGTTGTGCTCATCATCCCAGCTGGGTATAACATTAGTAAACCAACTCACCCATTAATGTAGTGAATTCCACTATACTGGTCCTTTGTATTCACGATACTTCGTGTTCCTACACGATATGAACAACCTCGTTCATTATCCCTCGACCTAATAACCTTCATTCATTCCAATTGAATGAGAAAACCAAACTTTTTATTTATTTGCAATTAGATCCCTAAAGTTATTTTTCTTTAACTTTAAGTCCCTAATGTCGGTTTTTTCTCAAATTGAGTCCCAAAACTTTTAAAATTTTCTATGGGGACCTCAATTTATTCAATTCAACAAAAAGGGGTTTAATTTCCCAAATTTCTAATTTGGTCCCCCTATTTTTCCAAAATTACCATTTTGCCCTTCCTTTATAAAAATGGTAAGTTTTACCCCAAAAATTCTAAAATTCCTCAATTGGCCTTCTAACATTCTTATCATGCCCAATTAACCCTCAATTTTATAAAATTGTATTTTGGTTCTTTGAATTTTTGAAAATCCCCAATTTGCCCAAATTTTCCTCCTATTTCAACTCACTAACACAACTGAATATGATTTCATGAAATTGACTGATCAAACACTTCGAATCATTGAAATTGAGTTTTTACATGTTCATACGATTCCATAGTACTTTGAATCCCAAGCTTAAATGCAGGAAGAAGCTCAAACGAAGCTTTGCCAAAAAATAGACTATAGAGAGAGAATGCTTACCATCAAGGGCATGAAACTCCAAGCTTTTGATCTGGGCAGATAGCTCTTGTCCTAAGGTTCATCCTAGAATCAAGAATTGTATTAATTAATGTCGAATTGAGTTAGAATTTTCTCATCGAAATTCTGTTGATTCTCTCTCTAACACCAGTTGGAAATTACAGAGTGGAGTCGAATTGGCTTACCTTTCTATTCTAATTCGGCCGTGGGAGGGTTGAGGAAGGGTTGGGATGGTTTAGTTTGGTCTGAAGAAGGATTGGATTGGCCAATTTCAGCTTGGCCGAAACATGGCAACTTTAGTCCGCCGGAGCTGCTTCACTATTCCATCATGTCGATGCTTCTCCGACGACCCTCGGAGCAAACAGAGACGAAAGGTGTGTAACTGACTTCTCCCCAGTTCTAAAGAGCCAGACCTCTCCTTTTGAGGTTAAGAAAATGCTCAAGTCGAAGCTCTGGTTCGAGCTTCACCGGGAAATGGAGCTGTAGAGAGAGAGAAGTGTTCAGGTGTGAGGAGAATGAATGAGGATGAGCTCATTATTACTAGTATTAATGTTGCCATAAATTATTGGTATTAATTCCAATAGTTTAATTTAGGTATTAAATTATTGGTATTAATTCAAATAATTTAATTTAGGTATTAAATTATTGGTATTAATTTCATTATATATATATATATTAATTTATGGCTAATTATGATAGGGTGTACGTTTGCATAAAAATTTTTGACCGAAATTTCGGGTTACAAAAAAACATACTTTCTAGGAGGTCACCCATCATTGCACTATTCTCACACAAGCACGCTTAACTTCGTTGTTATGATGGGATCTAGTTCATCTAAACCAATCTGGTTTTTCTCTTCTAATTTGTTTTAAAGTTCTTTTTCAAGGTTTTAGTAACCCTTTGGATTACCCAGAAGTTGTAAATTTTCAAATTGCTTGTTCCCAAATGATCGGGTTTGAAAACCGATTCGGTTTTCTTATTCGGTTCGATTGGTTCTTTTCCCGGTTTTCCTTAACTCAAAAGGGTGGGGTTTACAACTCTCCCCTCCTTTTAGGAGTTTTGTCCCCAAAACTTAATTAGCAACCTTACATGGGGAACCATTTTCTTTGATGTCCATTTATTTTTTTGCTTAACATGCAAACTCTTCTCTTGTTATTTTAATTAGCCCTTTTTACATCATTCACTTAAGGAATTTCTTTTCCTTTATATTATTTACTCACTCCATAGAGTTTATCATAACTAGACATACCTTACTTCAGGTTATATTCTTAGATTCACATCTTTCTTTACTTAGAATAACATTTTTCCCTTTGAGGTCTTATACTCAGGATTTGGGAGTTCCAAGATACCTAACCATTCTTGTGTCTAGTTAACCTCTTGGTCATTGAAACCCTTAGCACGATGTACTTTAGAGCATTACGTACCTATTTTCACAGATTTCCTTGTCCTCACCTTTTCGTCCTATTTTGACTCTTCCTTCGTCTGTTTCTTATTACAATTCAATCCAAATTTTATGTTTGACTTTGTCATGCTGACTAACTGACTCTTCCTTATTTTGAGACATGTTTTCCTCAAGACTTTTGGGTTTGCCTGCCCCTTACAGCATGATGTTTTCTAGATCTTGTCTCTATATCCATTAGATTTTCAGAACACCCCCTTTAGGGTTATTCCCAACTTTCCAATCTCTTGGGGATTGTATAATTTCATCCCTCTCTTCTTTTGGCAGTATTCCTCAACTACCTTTACCGTTATCCAATCAACTTACAAAACTATGTCGGTTCTCCTTACCCACTCCTCCTTTCTCAACTTCCTTATTTGTGTCTTTCCGGTTCCAATTATTTGGTTTCCAAATGATTTACTAACATGCTGGGATTCATCCTTTCTTAAGTCCGTCCTCATTCCCAATGACATCCTTTACTCAAGGATTTTCCTTTGTCCTTAATCCACTCTTACTCGTTCATAATTATTTCTTAGCTCATTATTCCCATTTGACCCCTTTTGTTCTATTTGTCTATTGTTTTGTTTGAGGAGTTCTCTTTTTACGGTTTCATTTTCCACTATGTCCCTCAAGGTAGAGACTTTTATCCTAGGAACTACATACTCAACCTTCTTACCATTCCTTGATGGTTTCTTCCTCCGTTTCCTTACTTTTCCTTCTATACTGTGACATTTGCCCGCTTAGAATCCTTCCCCCATCTTAAAATTCCATTTCATCCCTTATTCTTTATTTGAGGATCTTATTAGTCTTATTTCGCGTACTTCATACTATACTCAACCATCCACTCTTTAGGCTTCATTATGCACGTGAGACTACGACCCATCTCACTAATCGTGGTTATTTCTCCTTAGTCACATCTTATTTGGAAGACTTGCTTTCCCAACATTTCTCAAACGTTCTTTCCTTTATTACCTTAGTATAGATAGTCCACTCATTCTTACTTGTCACTGCATCTTTTGATGCTAAATTTCTATTTCCCCGTTCCTTTTAACCTATTTCCTTGGGTCATCCCAATATGCATTTTTTTTTTCTTTCACCTCAGCTTGTGCTTCATTTGTAAGTTTAGCTCTTTGTCCCTTTCACTTGGTTCCATTATCTCTTAGTTGGGATACATATGTCTTTCTAAGGTTTCTTTCCTTGGTAGGACTCTCCCCTTTTTCTTAGTTCTAGGGAATATCTACCTTTAAATGGAAACCTTTGATGTCGTCCTCTTCTATTTATCCTTGCTCTTGTAATTTTGCAGGTATATCTTTTGTTCTTTATCCTCATCCCTACTTATACCACAATACATGTCTATTTCTTATAGGAAGAGTTTAAACATTCCTTATTTCAAGATTTCCTGATCATTATGTGAAAGGCTTACCTACTCCTTTCTTGGCTTGAATTCCATTGTTAATTTGTTCATTGGTCCTTTTAAGGATTTCTTTCATCCATCTTTTCTCCAATATTTGGCCTTTCCACCTCTTCCTTCCTTGCTGGAGTTTACTCTATGACCCTCACGAGGGTAGTTCGTTATCTGCCTCGTCCCTACTATTCACCTTGTCTAATTCTCTTGGGGGCAGTTGTCTCTCGAATCTTCTTGTCCTTAATGATCCTTCCAGTGCCCTTTTTAGGGTGTATTCCTTACTACTTCCTGGTCCTCCTTAGGGCATCATCCATTCTCTTTGACTATCTTGTTATTATGGTTTGCTTACTTCTGCTATGTTGGTCAAAGACTCCAATTTTGACTTCTCTGTTTTTTCCAAACGAAGTTGTACTTGCAATCTCAGGACATCCCATTTATCATCAATTGCTAGGTTTGTCTTCTCTTGTGGATGTACTCTTTTCTTTGCTCCTAAATTGTTGGAATTTCTTCCTTAAGGGAGGATTCTCTTCAGCTACCTTTTTGTTCAGTTTGTGGTTTTATTGAGGTCCTACCTTTAGTATTTTTTTTCTACTACTTCGCTAAGATCTTGAAGAGCTTCCTCATGTCTGTGGTTGAAACTACGAGCTGGAGTCGTGTTTCTTGGAATGATATCCTTTTGGATTTCTTATAGCTGTGAGGGCATCTTTCTTGTAAAGTATTGTTCTAAATTCTAGTGGTGTGGGACAATCTTTCATGTCTCATCTCCTTTGTACCTTATAATAGGTTGCTTCTTGCTTAATTACTCCAAGAGTTCTCTTATACTCCTTACCATGACGATTTTCTTGTCATGCCTTATTTGCCTAATAATCTCTTTGATTCATCCTTTATCCTTGATCTTCGTGGTGTCTAGGGAATCGCGATTTTGTTTGGTTAATTTTCTTGGGGCCATCTTTCCCACAAGATTACATTATTTGAGAGACAAGATTTCTAAGAATTAAGAGTACTTCATTAATAGAATAGTACAATATATTGGGATTTTTGCCCTATTACAAAAAGTGGTCATAAAATAAATAGGGAGCTACGAGATTCTTGATAAGCATTTGCCTAGGTAAGGTTATACACCCTTTGCCGGCGTTTATATATTCACGCTTGGCTTCCTTTGTACTTAGAGTTGTGCCCTCAATAAGTCCTAGCACCATTCTCCTAGATACTTCCCCATTTGGTCTTTTGAGATTCCTACCATGCTTGAGGCATTTGGGAAGCTTCTAGGGTTGTCTTCCTATGAGAACAGAGTGTTTAATGTAGTTATTCCTAGTTTTCTTGGTTCTTCTCCTCGGAGCCATCTAAAAATTTTAAGATCAATCCTATTAGTTACTATATTTTCTAGTCTTGATTATGTATTCGATGAAACAGACTCTAATACCACTCAAGTTGTCACGCCCCAACCCGGTTTGGTCGAATCCCCATGATCAACTCGCCACTCTCCCAGTTTATTAAATGGTTTCCCCTTATTATAAACCTTAAAGAGTAAGACGTCCTTTAAACCTGCACCTTTTCCTGGAATAACATAAATCAAAATTGCATAATATTTTACATTTATCACAAGTGTCTCACAAGTGTCTTAATTGATGGTTTTTAAGGGTAAACTTTCCGAAATTTTCTTAAAGGGATATAAAGGAGGGGGTGAGTACGACTACTCATTGAATAGGTTTTCAAAATATTTAACTTTTAGGAAAAAGATTTGTATTGGAGTGTGCCAGACTCCTTTCTTTCAAAAATCCTTTCATATCAAATCTTGGTTTTTACCACCATTTCCTTATTAATCACGGTGTGTCATCACCCAACACACATCCTTCATCATAAAGGTCAAACACACATTCGTAGGCCAGTACGTCCACTAAACCCACTTGTGGCGTCGGAGTGACTTTACCGGCCACCTATATAGAAGCACGTCCACTTCTACCCTGAGAATGAGTGGATGTTCGCGACATCCGACCCTCAATCCCGTAACAATTCTCCGTGTCCGTATGAGGACAGAGACCTCATCACGTCCTCACCCCGGTCTTATGTGCTTGGTGCTACTCTAAATTTCTCATAGTCACCCGGTACGACGAACTACCCTTATACTCACCAGGTCGTCCAGGGCCCTTAGGACGCATCACTACCCCTCTTGGGCGTCTTGATGGTCCTGTAATCATAGTGCATGCACAAACAATATTTTCTTATCATGCCATATAATATGTGGTACCACTGGTCCAACGGCCCCGACCCTCAACTCAACCTGCAACTATTTGTCTTGATTAGTTCGGAGACTTGTCATGTCACACTTAGTTGATTGAATATGTTGGTCTTGTCTTGGTACCATGGCCAAACAATTCATTTATTAAAGTTTTATGGCACATATCTCATGTTTGTTTATGAGCTCCTACTCGTGCCCACTAGCCTATGGCCCACTTGTTTGAGATTTTCAAAATCGGGAATAATAGCCCCTAAGTTTTAAAACTGAGGTCGTCGACCTATAAGAGCTATTCGAGCTCTCGTTAAGAAGGTCTCCCAAATCGTTTAAGCATTGGCACACAGTCAGGGGAGAGCACTTCCGACAAAAATATGTTTTCAACTGTCCATTATACCGATCGGGTATAAGAACATCTCCTCTCATAACCGATGAACAGGTTTTCAACTTTCTTCAAGGAAGTTTCATCATACCAAACGGGTATGATCTACTTACAACTGATAAGTAGTTTTTTCGCATGATTTTCACATCACTCCTATAAGTTGTGATGTTTAAAATACCACTTGGTAGTGGGTTTTCATTTCGAGGTATTTATCATCCTCAACAGGATAAGATATAGAATCTCACTCACAACTGGTAAGTGGTTTTTAACTTTAAGTTGTGCTCAACATCCCAACTGGGTATGACGTTAGTAAACCCACTCACCCGTTAATGTAGTGAATTCAACTAGACAGTTCTTTTGTATTCAGCAAACTTGTCCTTACTAGCGTACTTCTTGTTTCTACATGATATGAACATTATTGTTCATTATCACTCGGCCTAATAGCCTTCATTCATTCCAATTAAATGAGAAAATCAAACTTTTTATTTATTTGTAATTAGGTCCCTAAAGTTATTTTTCTTTTACTTTAAGTCCATAATGCCAGTTTTTCCTCAAATTGAGTCCCAAAACTTTTAAAATTCCTATGAAGACCTCAATTTATTCAATTTCACAAAAAGGGGTTTAATTTTCCAAAATTTTAATTTGGTCCCCCTATTTTTCCAAAATTACCATTTTTCTATTCCTTTATAAAAATGGTAAGTTTTACCCCAAAAATTCTAAAATTTCTAAATTGGCCTTCTGACATTCTTATCATGCCTAACCCTCGATTTTATAAAATTGCATTTTGGTCCTTCGAATTTTCAAAAATCCCCAATTTCAACTCCTATACACAGTTGAATTTGATTTTATCAAATTGACTGATCAAACACTTCTACTCGTTGAAATTGAGTTTATACATGTTCATACGATTCCATAGCACTTTGAATCACAAGCTTAAACGTCGGAACGAGTTCAAATGGAGCTTCGCCAAAAAATAGACTATAGAGAGAGAAAGCTTACCATCGGAGGCACGACGGTCCGAGTTTTCAATCTGAGTAGATTGCTCTTATCCCGAGGTTCATCCTAGAATCAAGAATTGCATCAATTGATGCCGAATTGAGTTAGAATTTCCTCATCAAAATTCTGATGGGTCTCTCTCTAACACCGGTCGAAAATTATAGAGGGGACTCGAATTGGCTTACCTTTCCATTCTAATTCGGCTGTGGGAGGGCTGAGGAAGGGTTGGGATGGCTTGGTTTGGTCTAAGGAGGGCTTGAATTGGCCAATTTCAGCTTGGTCGAAACATGGTAGATGTAGTCTGCCGGAGCTGCTTCACTGTTCCATCATGCCAACGCTTCTCCGGCGACCCTCGGAGCAAACGGAGACTACAGATGTGTAGCTGACTTCTCTCCGGTTCTAAAGAGCTCGACCTTTCCTTCCGAGGTTAAGAAAATGCTCAAGTCGAAGCTCTGGTTCGAGCTTCACCGGGAAATGGAGCTATAGAGAGAGAGAAGTGTTCAGGTGTGAGGAGAATGAATGGGGATGAGCTCTTTATATAGGTGTAAAATTGTGTATTAAATGGGGGAGATTTATTACTAGTATTAATGTTGTCATAAATTATTGGTATTAATTCCAATTTATGTATACGTTCGCATAAAAATTTTTAACTGAAATTTCGGGTTACAAAATAAACATACTTCCTAGAAGGTTACCCATCCTCACACTACTCTTACACAAACACGCTTAACTTCGTTGTTCTAATGGGATCTAGTTCATCTGAACCAATCTGGTTTTTCTATTCTAATTTGTCTTAAGGTTCTTTTCCAAGGTTTTAGGAACCCTTTTGATTACCCGAAAGTTGTAAATTTCTAAATTGCTTGTTTCCAAATGATCGGGTTTATAAACCGATTCAGTTTTATTACTCGATTTGATCGGTTCTTTTCCCGATTTTTCTTAACTCAAAGGGGCGGGATTTACATAAAATTTGAAAAACTGGCCTACCAAGGTAATTGTCAAGGGCCATTTTTTTTTCTTTTGCTCTATAAAGGCTATTTAATTCATTTACTCCAATAGACTTGCAAACACTAAGCATGCCAACTTATTTTATATCATATTTAAGTAATAATGATAAAGAGTATCCATATAGGTTAGTTAATTTTTTTAACACGTCTCATATTTAACGTTAGATGTTTTTATAAGTGGAGAAAATTTGCTCACCCATTGAATCCAATATCATAAGTGAAAGACTATTGACATATTGTATATATAATATTATTTTATTAATGAATGATAGATTTGTACCATTTACAGGATTTATATAATTTGATATGAAATCTACCAATATATTGACGACATACTATACCAAATAGTAAAATGAATTGAACATATCTTATTTGGTTGAGAAAAAAAGGTAAGAATAAATTTAGACGCCACATTCAAATTCTCTAAAAATAACTATTAGAAAACTCTAGTAATAAATCTAATTGCTTGAATGTAACAAGTAAAAACTTGATAAGTTTAAAATTTTTTTAAAAATAAAAATAAGAAATAAACCTCACAATATCATTAAAATTAAATATCTATTTTTACAATGCTATTTAGTTAGGCACTTATGAAAACTTACTATCCTATAAATAAGGCAATAAAATATTAAGGTATAAATGCCAACCACTAATTATAAATATAGAAAATATTCCTAATATATTTGTTGTACATTTATTTAGAGATGTCTTGAATATTTTAAAATTAGCATAATATCTTAGACATATATGAAAATATATTATTTTATTATTAAATTTAAAATTAAATTATCTTATTAAGATCTTATTTTACTAATCTTTTGGGCTTTAAATCTTATCGTACTTTTTTTTAGGCTATCACTTAAATTTTTTCAATTATTTCAATTACCCATCCAATACTTTTTAAAATCTTTTACCACTTAACTTGTCAATCAAAAGGTTTAATTCACATCATTAAATTGATTTGTAGATAAATTTAAATCATATTTAGAATGAGCTAGTTGCCGTGCACGAGTAACCCAACTAAGTATACAAAGATTTAGGTAATGTGCATAATTTAAATATATATATATATATGTAAACAACATATATTGCAAATATCTTGATTACATACCTTCCCTCAAAGAGTTGCTCAATCCTCTTATAAAATAGAATGTTCCTTTATATGAGTGGACGGGAGATCAACATGTGAATTTTTAAAATACTAACAATTTCATTCTCTAATTTAAATTTCTAAAAATTCTCATTACTGAATTTTAAAAATGACTAACCATTTTGACATTTTTGTCAGAAATTTTCTAGAGATCTTCGTCCACAATTGCGATAAAAGGACTAAATTATTGTCATTTTTCCAAATTAAGGGGAAAATTATCAGAAAATGAATTTTTTTTAATGAAATCATTGATATTTTACAAATTATACACTTTTCCCTTGATAGTTTGCTCTTATAATCCGTTCACCCCATTAATAGCCCCTCCTATTATCTTCATATCTTGTAAAAATAATACATGTTTATTAAGAAACATAATAATACATATTTAGTACGAGGTAGAAGAAACCTCTAAAAGTAGCAAGTACCATGAAGGCTAAATCATAAGCCTTTTGATTATTCTTCATAGGAATTCAAACAAGAAACACATTCAAAAGACTTAAAAAACATGTAGATATCACAAACTAGATAATCAATCTCCCAAATAACAATTGATTTATTTAAAAATCCAAAATCTTCACTCGGCCAAACATACGGTTGTGTAATCAACAAGTTAAGCTTATAATATTTTGGCATATGTTGATACAAAAAATTATAAGAAAGTATTATTAGTTGATATAATCTATTAAAAATTTTCTAACATTGCGATTATGGTATACTTTATTGCATAAATATTATAAAATATTTTGGAAATTTTTGTACATGTTGAAAATGAAATTTTTTGCTCAAAAATTAATAATGAAAATTTTAAAATTGTTAATACAACGCCATCAAATGGACCTGCCAACATATTTGCAACAATTTAAAGGATAATAAATTTTTCACCTCTGAATTAGTAAAAAATCATAAATATTTTATAATGAATTATATTTATATAGATTAATGGAGTTTCAATAGATAAGTTCACCAGGTAGCATATTTTTCATGGAGAGTGTTAGAAAAATATAGAGTTTAATATAATACCCGCCCTATTATTATTATTTTTTGCATTGATAGAATAAAATTTTAATATTTACTAATTTGAAATATTTTCAAAACAATTTAGATATTTACATAATTAATGTTAATAGTATTATATTTTTAACATATTGTACGATCACAGAACACGAAGAAAATAAAAAGATATTTTGGATTCTTTTAAAACCCTAGTGACACATTTTATACCATTTGTGTAATTAACTGAAATCAACTCATTTCTTTTGAGTCATCATCATATTCTATATGTACTACATTCTATAGATTACTCATGGGATTCACTGGTCTGGAATCGGCGGAAAGACGATCCCACAAACAGCCCAAAATGTTTTGGTCCCCCCGAGTGACTTAAAATTAAAAATTAAAAGAGGGAACTTAAGCTGCTGGCCGATTCTGACCCTTGATAGCTAGAGAGAGACCATATGAAGCGATCAGAATCAATGCACTGCATATGCATCCCTCCTGAAAGGCCGACTTTATCGTGTGGTGCTGCTTCCGAGTGTAAAAAGTTCCCGATGCAAGTAGCTGAATCCCAGTTGTGGCTCGACGTGTTTCTTGGAAAAGGGTTCCTGGGGAAATACATGCATCTGAAGAAAGCACTTTCTCTTTCTCTGTACCTTATCCAAACCAAACAGAGGGGTTCGTATAACTAAATTATGCGAAAGTGTCCATCGGGGCCTCTTGAAATGCCGCACGGCTGGAAAAGGAGATAAGTTCCAAGAGGAAGATCGAAACAAGAAGAAAGAATCGATTGATATGGAAACAGAAAGGTAAGGTGTGTGTCTCTCTCTCATTTTTAATTTAAGGCTTATTTGATGCATTGGCCATACTCTCTAGCCAATGACTAAATTACAATGGAGTTACTTATAATTATCTTTAGGTTTAAATTACATCGTTTAATTTATCTACACTTAAATTAAAAATGTCTTTCGAACATTTGGTTCCGTTATATTTCTTGGTTCAACAATCAAATATGGTAAATGTGCTCAAAATGATGTGATAATGTCACATGATGCTTCTTAATATCATGACATCATGATGATATAATATCAAATTTATGACGTAATATGTCATGCCATTGAATTTAGGACAATTTAGTGGTTTAAATTAATGTTTTTATGAAAATAAATGTTTGACATAGATGTATCATTTTAAATATTATGCTCTTAATTGTAACATGGAAAAAACACCAATATTGTAATATTACCATTTTCGATATAAACTCCATCTATCTTTTTTTCACCTTCCTCTATAGTTATGCTAAATGTCATCTTATCTTTGAAAAGTAAACTAAATTTAATCTATATTTGTCAGAACACGAACACGATGTGTCTACTCCGAAAAAATTGGAGAAGGGCATTCTTTTCACACTTGGATTATATTTTCTTGTCGGGTACTACAATTAGTTTTCCCATATATATAATCCCAAAAGCTTAAATATAAGCATAGAAGCACAAAAAGGCTGATTAGATTTGTAACTGATATTTGGCCATGGCCCGTTGTGTGCATATGGGGCAATACATACTCTCTTGATGATAAAGAATGTCTTCCATGAGTTCTATATTATGCCCAGTCTCAAATTTTACCTGAGTAGAGAATTATTTCTAATGACTTCATTGGTTGGTTGAGAGGAAAATATGAGATTTATATGCAACACACTATATGTTCGATTTCTGGGAAGGCCACTTACCTCAATGAGATTGAGCACTGCAGAATATGTTATTTTTTTTGTCGGAGAAGAAGACCATTCGTATCCAATCGTGGACTGTGGACTGATAGAGCCTTCCCATATGCAGGTCAGATTAGATTTGCAGTATCGGTTCTTCAGAGTATGAAATCTATTGGTACCAATATTTTATGTTGTCCAAAGGAATCATCAGTAGTGTGGACAAAAACTGCATACCCTTCTTTCTGGGAGGGTGTCAATAATACAGTAAAAGATGCTCGAGTTGTATGGAAGGATGCCTGCCTTCCAAAAGAAGATGCATGCATGGCTTGGTATTAAGGACATTGAATCCTGAAATGTCGTGTGCCGCATGCCTTGAATGGATGTACAACTTCTATCTGCTTCCAAATGGAAATTTTCCAAATAAGATAAATTTCCAAGAGATTCATAAGTGTTCTTATGTTATATACTACTAAAACCAAAGTTCTTAATTTTCCTACTTTTTCAAATGATGGATGAGATTAATTTGAATAGTATACCTTAATTTTTATGGATAGTTATGGGTATTATATACACAAAATATTCAAATAATATTTTTGTAAGATACTCTACTCTTTTCTTGTTTATTAATTGTCTTATATAATAATTAAATCGTATTTTATTTACAAAATTTGTCAAGACATGTCATAGTATTGTCAAGGCTTTTGTGATGCCCACTATGGTACCTACATAATTTATAATATATTAAAATTCAACTATTTGACAACATGAAAAACTCAAAAGCCCTGCCTTCTGTATCTATTCAATAGATAGAAAGTGAAACTTATTTAGTGCCCAAGAATTGGGTCTCACAATCACTTGTCAATATACTTTTTTTCATGTCTTTTTTCGTTAATAGTTGATATTATCGTGTCCCATACAGAGAAACCATACTAATTCATTCCAAACTTGTGATTAAACACTACTCTGGTAACGAGGTTATTTCATAGTCGAACACCCGTCATCTTTATTTTATAAAATATTGGGACATATAAAATGATTCGATATCACTTATAAAAATTCTCACTTTTTTTGGTCAAAATTTTATTTCAATAAAAAGTCTCAATACACTCCCTATACTTAATTATTAAAATTATCATATTATTACTGGAATTAATAATTTTTTTTCAAAATTGAATAATATTAATTATTTTATTTTAAACTAAAACTCATTTTTAGAAACATACTTATTTGTTTCACACCATCTCATAATTTAAATTTCAATATTTAAGTAATAAAACAATAAAGTCCAATTAAAATTTATAACACCCTCTTTCTAGAAAGTGAATTAGACTATAAATGGGAATGAAACTTATTTGGGAGTTAATTTCCCTAAAATACCAAAAATGAGAAAATATTTTAGGTTAAAAGTGTATATAAATAAATTTATAAAAATAAAGAAAAATAAAATTTAAAATTAATCCAACTAGTCAAATAAAAATTAAAATCAGTCGAACTAAGTTAAAAGGTCGAACTAACTAAAAATTCCATCAAATCAATCAGGAAACTAGACTAAAAAATAATGTTAACCCGTGATATAAATGTACATATGCCGTATATACTTTCGCACGACAAGTTATAACATGCATGGCACGCGATTGTCTCTAATTGTATCCTTCCTCCCGCACGATTTATAGATAAAATAGGGGGTGACATGTTTTCATATGGGTGTCCGACCTCCATGGAAAATTAACGTAAAGCTATCAATTATGCTTTATCGGACAGTATCCATGGGGTGGGCTAGCTGCTCCTTTTCCCCGGAACTACCTATAAAAGGGTAACTACCTATAAAAGGGTAAAGCCCTTTCACCAACGATAAGTTAAATTTATCTTTAAAGAATCCAATATTATACTGAAGCAAATTCAATGTACCAATAAGCACTATTCCAATGATAAAAAAACCCAATCTTAGGCCTATCAAATCCCTCGACCTCATCTACACATGTTGCCTTGATGGAGTCTGATGGTGATTGTAGATTTCATGCACTCGACGCGAAACATAATATATTTGTCACATTACTCCCTATACTACAATAATAAAGTATGCATCACTAAATATTATATGATACTGAGCTTAAAAATAAAATTATTCTTCATAATTTTTATAAAAAATGAACTTTTATAAAATAATACATTCCATTTATAATCTTCATCAAAATTCTTGAAAAAGACAAATGAATCACTAATAATAAATGTATTTGTGAAAATTTTCATCTAGGGTTATACCTCATTTTGCATAGCTAATGTCCATCTTCAAGTTCTTTGACTTCTATCTTCACCTAAAATAGTTTAATGATGGGTGAGTTTAACAAGTTTAGTGAGTGCAAAGATCGTGTTAACCTTTCATGTCTTGATTTTAGTCCTTATTAAAATATACTACAAAATATATTTAGATAATTTCTAATTTAATTAAGGGAATGTATTGTATACTTCTATAAAATTTTTCATTATGCCCCAACTCGATTTCCGGTGCTGGATTTTTTAGGGTTATTTAGGGTTCAATAACAACATGTCATATCTACTTGATACTATAGTAGTGAATAATTTTACTAAATTAGTATTGACAAGACCAATGCTCAAAATAAAATACTTGTAAATTTTAGCGAAAATTTAAAATTTCTTTGATCAAAAGAGTATGTCCAAAAATTAATATATTTTCCCCGATAATAACCAATAAGTAATAATATTAAACTTTTGTGCACATACTCCGAGTTTCGTACCTCGAGTCATGCAAGTGTTAGAAGGTGATGTCCTAAATATTTATTTCTATGAGATCTTGCTTTCATCTATAATAGTTTTTTTTGGAAGGGGGATTAACTCATAATGAATGAGTTTGTGGATATTACACCATCTTATAGCTTAGGACCCTAGACTTTACTCAAAATATATATACATAGTTTATTCTTTCATAATTTGTTATATTAGATTTCTTTTCATAGTTTTCCAATTCTTAGGCTCATGCATTTAGTTTATGCATACATGCACATTTAAATAGAGCAACTTCTCAATACACATCATAACAATCAATTTTACCCATTGGAATGAACATGAACTATGTTCTAACCAATCACATATATGGTAGTGTTGATGTCGATAATGTATCCCTTATCATCTGTATATCATATTAAAAAAAGGTTTTCGATAGAATAAACATGACCATCTCATGTACCAACCAACATGTATATGGTTATGTTTCCCTCAGTCCACACACTCAATTATACCATATACCACTGCTAACCTATGCTGCCACCCACTCAAGTATATGGGGATCCACTTGTTTATGACCTCGAGTGACTTGGAAACATAATATTATCTCCTTATACACCGCTTCAAATCAACCCCCTATATACTAAATAATGTCTAACATCGTGCATTAAACATAACATGCATATATTTCCATGAACCCGATAGTCATTCGACCTTCTTCACATATCAAGATTTCATACATTAAATATAACATACAATTATTTCTTTGGAGCCTAATCCTTACTCATCCGTCAACCCATCATGTTTAGGGATTCATGCCCTCATATCACATGGTATTATTAATAAGTTATAACATGAAAATTTTAATCCACTCTATTTAGGTAAATAATCTCCCTTATCTATTTACATATGTGAGCATTGAACTATGTAGTTTTTATTCTACTTTTCAAAAACATTTTCAAGACACATCATGCACAATATCAAAATTTCATAAAGTGCGGAAAAGTGCACTGGTCGATCCAATCAGACTTATTGTCTATAAATCCCACTCATAGTGATATATGTGACTTGTTCATCCTAAATGATTTATGAATCCTTTTGGGAAGCATGACTTCTCGCAAATTTGTGCAACATTTTTTTACTACATAAATTAAATCATATGAATGGGTCAAATTTGGTTTCTCCGGGGTAACTCTAGTATCGTATCGTAATTTTCCAAAAATTATAGTTTTGACAATTGGGTTAGGTTCGCTCGATTAAAGTGTTGACGAGCCCGTTTATATTCTCTTTCTATTATTTCATTCTACTTATCAAAGGTTATACTCATATTTGGTCATATTTTCCAGAACTTAGATACATAACTTTTTCCAATTTTACATTTTGGTCCTCAAGTTGGGCAAAATTACTATTTTACCCTTACTCTATGGACTCTAGACTTCCCAAGTGTCTCATTTAGCTACTCAAATTTTCTTTAGACTCATTTTGGGTCCCTTAGTTCCTAAGAATGACTTATGGGTCCCCAAAATCCATTAATTATATTTTGTCTCTTAAACTAGTAAAATTTCCATTTTACCCATTATTTATAAAAGTCTAATTTTTTTACTTTTTATTTTACAAAATTATTAATTTTCCCTCAATATCTCAAAATGTGCTCACGTTTCCTACACAAACTAACATCATGCTTTCTAAATTTTTAGTCTGTAACTATCCATAGTAGTTTATCATCAAATTTGCATGCTACTAGGTATCAATTAACTTTCCTTTTCACATATCACTATCAATGGGATATGATATGAACCTTGCCAAGCACCATGAGTAATTTACGTATGGTGAAACACGTGCCACCAACTGAGCAGAGTGCTTTATCAAGTTCCAAGTGAATTGTTGTCCTTTGAATCCATAATCTTATAATTGTATGTCAAACAAAAGATTTTGGAAATTAATGACATTGCTTAATTAGGGCCACCACCTTATTTTTCCTCTTGCAATAAGATGACATTAAAATCCCCTATAACTATTCACGACCCTTTCCTATTGTTAGCGCTCTTGACCATATGCTATTGAGTTATTTTGTTTACTTTATTTTCAAAAATATTTGTGTTTATATGCCTTCACCATTTCTGATCTATCTTGGTAGGAATACCATTTTAGTACGAGAAGGGGTGACGGGTTGTTCATAGGGTTTCGACCAAATGGGGTTAGGGTGTAACAACTTTAGTTGTAACACCAAGAATGCTCCCTAACAATAGAATCATACAATGATGGAGTCCATATCATATTTGAATCAAGAGTGGAAACCAAACGAGCTTTGAAAATCGGACCGGGCTGAAAAATGAGATGAAAAAAAGATTTTTGGAGATTTTTCCAAAACAATCGAAACAAAACATGAATGATCCCCTTATAAGGAAATTGAGGAAATTGAGTTTTCTTTCGATGGGATAGACGTGAAAATAGGGAAGTAGAGAGAGAAATACCTCCTTATGATGAAACCCTATGAAAACCCTAATCGGTGGGCATCCCTATAAATACCTCCTTATGATGAAACCTTGACATTTTTCTCATTTTACAAACTCTAAATGCCACTCTCTCTATAACCTCTTTAAAATTCTACCATCAGTATAATGTTGGAGAACTCTGTGCCTGTGCCACGGCTCGTGAGTCATACAATGAACAAGTCCATGTAAGGTCTTTATCCCCTCCAACACTATGTTTCGCACTCACTTCTGTCTCTTTTAAGTCATCACGATGGTCTCTTATTTGGCAATTGATGATGGTTCCATGGCGGCCATGAGTTTTTTTTACAGGGCTATTGGGTTCAAAAAATTCGCCTATTTTATGAGGCTTTACATAGTTTGTGTCAAGTCTTTGATTGGTAATGATAATGTGGCGAGAGCCCGGGAAATGTTGCAGTGCATGGATAAGCCTATGAGATGGTGCTTATTGAGTATACTGAGTATGTGTTCGATGAAATGGTTAAGAGAGGAGTCTGCCTGGATGGCACCAATTACAAACTAATGATCATTGCTTATTGTCGGACAGGCCATGTACTTCAAGCGGGCAATTGGCTTGCTACTATGATAGAAAAGGACTTCTGGATGGACAATGCTACTTGTAGTTTGATCATTAGAGCATTTTCTGGCAAGGGTCTTGTGCACTTGGTAGTTTGGTACTTGAGAAGATAGTGCACATGGGTTTAAATCCCAATGTAATCATTTTCACTTGTCTCATTAATGGAATATGTCAGAAGGGCAATATCATACATGCCTTTGAAGGATGGAGCATGCCTCCTTCTATGAACATGGTTCTTAAATTCGGGCGACTACTATTCTAACATTAAAAGAGGTTTAGTGGAGACGACTTTCTAGAGATGGAATGGCGAAGGAGCTGCTGAGACAGCTTTAGATAAATGCTACACTTGGTAATTAGAGAGTTGTGACAGATGATGTTGCAAAAATAGATGACACATGCTGGCGAAGACGTGAAAGAAGAAGTAATCACTAGCCTACTTATGACCATGCATGTTGGACTACACATGTTAGAGGGGCTCACAAGATATATATTATCACGACATACGTAAGATGGAAATTGGTTTATATGGTAAAGAGGGCTTCTTTGTTGGGGTGGCCAAGTACACTAGGGAAAGGCCAAAACCAACTACTTGCGGAAGAAATAAATGTTAGACTGGAGAGATGGAGAAATTAAATTGAAGAAGATAACTAGGGTTTCCTAAACCACTTTTTTAACGAAAGGACGTTGGATGGAAGGGTAAAATTACCCCAACACATGCGTTTAAATTATGAGAGTGCCCCTAATAGAAAAAGACCAAATTACCCTCACTAGGTGGCTGAAATTATGAGATTGCCATTAAGGAAATGTTTGGGAAAATTGAAAATGAGTGATTAAGGGCATATTTGGCTGCAAAGTAGAATAGAGGGGAAATTACCGAAATGTCCCTAAGATTGGGAATTTAGTGGAATACTATTCGACAAACCCCAGATTTACCCAAGGGCTCGATGGGAGTAGAAGGTATAAAAATTAGAAAACAAATTAGATTTTTCTGTTTTAATTTAATTAGAATTATGGGATGAATGCCATGAGTTTTTTTGGAATATTACATTGAGGCATATAAAATTCGTCAATTAACGACCCCGATTGTAAACCTCGTCCCTTTATAGATAAGAAGATTGGAAGAAGAACCAATCATTTCCAAAAGAGAAATCGAGCCGGTTCACAAACCAAACCTGATAAGAAAAGGGTAAAATGAGAAATTTACAAATTCCAAGTGACATAAAGGTTCATAAAAACCATGGAAAAGAACTTTGGGACAAATTAGAAGATAAAACCAGACCGATTTAGGTAAACCAGACATGAACCATATTAAATCAGTTTGAACCATCATTGAACCCGTTGCTAAATTCATTTTTTCTAGGTAGCTTAAAATATTCAAATTTGGGAATTGAAGCCACCATTGGATAGAGAATAAATTTATAAATTTTAATTTTGAGAAAATCAGTTGAATTAGACCTGAACCGACCGATTTAAGCATTGAACCCGGTCAGATTGGTCTAGTTCGGTTTGGAATAGTGTCGTCTTCTTCCTTCAAATGATAGCACTATTCATTTAATGCAGAAAACAGACAGCGTCAATGCAGAAAAATCATCTCCGTTCAAGGCATTTCAAGGCGAGGATAAGCTTGACCAACATGTGAAACGGTCGGGTAGAGAGTCCTCGAGCTCCCTATATAAAGATCAACTCTCCATTCATCCTCCTCATATTTGAAATATACATTCTCTCTCAACTACTCCATTTTCCGGTGAAGCTCAAACCAGAGCTCCGACTTGGGCAATTTTCTGAGCCTTCGAAGGCAATGTCAGGTTCTTTAGACTCCGGGGAAGTGAACTATCTGACAGTGATTTAAGGACCTTCGGAGAAGTGCCGACGAAATCAAACAGTGAAGCAGCTTCGACGGACCAAAGCTGCACTATTTCAATCGAGCTGAAATTAGCCAAATTCAGCCTTCTCCGGCCAAACTAATCCCTTCCAACATCCCCATAGCCCTCATATGACCTCAACTGAGCTAAAAGGTAAACCAATTCGGCCCTACTAAGTCGTTGCAGGTCGAACTTATAGAGAGAAACTACAAAATTCTCCCTTGATTCAAGGTCAATTGTAGAAATTCTTGATCCTAAAATGTACCTTAGGAAGAGAGCTACCTTTCATGAGAGAAAGTTCGGACCGCCGCACGTCCGAGGCTAAGCTTTTGAAGCTTTATCTCTCTATGCATAGTTTTCCAGCAAAGCTCCGTCTGAGCTGATTTTAGCCTCAATTCATGCAATTCAAAGCTCAATTAAATCGTATGTAAGTGTAGGAACTGATTTATACCTACAATTGAAGCAATTAACTCTGATTGGATGGCCAATTTGAAGAAATCAAATTCGGTCAGTTTGAAAGGGGGAAATTGGGGTAAAATTTTGGAAAAATTGGGGATTTCATAAAATTGAGGGACCTTCTTGCAATTTTCCAAAATTGAGGGCCAATTGACAATGGAAAAGATGTTGGAGGTCCAATTGCTCGAATTTTGAAACATTTGGGGGGGTAAAATTACCATTTTTGGAAAGTAGGGGCAAAATGACAATTTTTGAAAAGTTGGGGACCAAATTGGAAATTTGGAAAACTTGAGCCCCTTATATAATTTTGAGTAAAATGAGGACTTAATGGAAAATTTTGGAAACCTTGGGACTCAAATTGTGCAAACATGGGCATTAGGGACCTAAAGTGAAGAGAAATGAACTTTAGGGCCCTAAGTGCAATTAATAAAAAATTATGAGCCTAGGCTTTTATGCCAAACCGTAAATGATAAGGCTGACCAAATTGTGTAGTGACATGTGTGACCAGAAAAAAAGCAAGAGAAGCCCCTGTAGAATTGGAAAACCCACCAATGATGAACACGTCACGGTTATCGGGTGAGTGGACTTATTTACATCATACCGAGTTGGGATGGTGAGCACTTTAGAATGGAAAACCACTTATAAGTGGGATTTTAACATCATACCCTGATGGGGTGATGGATGATTTAGGCTAAAACCTACTTACTAGTTGTAGTAGAGGAAATCATACCCAGTTGGTATGATGGACTACTTGGACGGAAGGAAAAAACCAGATTATCGGTTGTGAGTGAAGGTGTCATTACACCCGATTGATGAGATGAAGTGAAAAATACATTTTTGTTAGAAGTGTTCTCCCCTAATTGTGTGTCACACCACAACTCAGTTTGGTCGGATCCCCATGAACAAGCCGTCGCTCCCCTAGTTCAAGAGCAGTTTCCCCATTCTTTTACTCGATAGGAGCCAAGCGTATTTTCGACCTTGTTCCCTGGAAAGACGTATATCAAATAAAATGCAAGCTTAAGAAAAATTAAGCATACATGATAGAGCGTAAGGCTCAGTGTTATTCCAAGTCATTTTCTCTTTTCTTGAAAAGGAATAGAAAAGAGGGGTGAGTTTCTATAACTCACTAAATGGGTATTTTAAAATTGGAGTTTTTAAAACAAAAAAAAATGTTTTCAAGTTGGAGTGTGCCAGACTCCTTAATTTATTTAAATTTTCTCTGCTTTAAAATCTCAGTTTTCAAAAGACATCCCTCATCATGAAGGCCAATCACACAATCGCAGGCCAATACGTCCATTGAACCCACTTGTGACGGCGGAGCAACTTTACCGGCCACCTAGATAGAAGTACGTCCACATCTACCCTAATAATTAGTGGATGTTAGCGACACCCATCCCTCAATCCCGTAACAATTCTCCGTGTCTGTATGAGGATAGAGACCTCATTCCGACTCCACCCCGGTTTCGTGCACTTGAAGCTACATCGAGCTTCGCAAGGCCTCTTGGTACGACTAACTACCCTTATATCCATCAGGTCATCTAGGGCCCTAGGACACATCACTACCCCTCTTGGGCATCTTGAAGGTCCTGTAACACAGTGCATGCACAATCAAAATTTTCATATCCTACTATATAATCTGTGGTACCACTGGTCCAACAGCATCGACCCTCAACTCAATTTACAGCTGTTTGACTTAACTAGTTCAGGGATCTCTCATGTCGCACTGCTGCTAGTTGACTGATTATGTTGGTCTTGTCTTGGTACCATGGCCAAACAATTCAATTACTCAAGTTTTCATGGCATATAATTCATGTTTGTTTATGAGCTGCTGCTCATGCCAACTGGCCTAGGGCCCACTATTCGAGATTTTCAAAATTTGGGCATAATAGCCACCAAATTCCAAAAATTGAGGCCTCTGGCCTAATAGAGCTATTCAAGCTCCTATAAAGAAGGTCTCCCAAATTGTTTAAGCAGTGGCACACAGTCACGGGAGAACACTTTCGACAAAATATATTTTTAACTGTCCATCTTACCAACCAAGTATGAGGACATCTCCGCTCATAACCGATGAACGAGTTTTCCACTTCCTCCGAGTAAGTTTCATCATACCAACTGGGTATGATCTACATACAACCGGTAAGTAGATTTTTTGTGTGATTTTCACATCACTTCTCTTAGGTGTGATGGTTAAAATACCAATTAGCAGTGGGTTTTCATTTTTGAGGTGCTTATCATCCCAATCGGGTATGATATAAAAATCCCACTCACCTGATCGTATAGTGAAATTCCACTTAGTAGGCTTTTGTCCCTTGCGAGCTTAACCTCAGCTGGAGTTCCCGATGTCTTGTGTTCCTACACGATATGAACATCGTTGTTCATTATCATCTTGCTTGATCACCACATTCAGTATGAATGACTAAATTCACAACTTTTTCAATATTTACAAATTGGTCGCTAAAGTTATTTTTCCTTTTACTTTAGGCCCCAATTGTCGATTTTTCCCAAATTGAGTCCTAAAACATTTAAAATTCCTCTTGGAACCCCAATTTACTCAATTTCATAATAAGGGGTCCAAGTTTCCTAAATTTCCAATTTGGCCCCCAAATTTTACAAAATTACCATTTTGCCCTTTCTTTACAAAAATGGTAAGTTTTACCCCAAAAATTCTAAAATTGCTCAATTGGTCCTCTAAAATTCTTATCATGCCCAATTGACCCTCAATTTTATAAAATTGCATTTTGGTCATTCAAATTTTTGAAAATCCCCAATTTTCAAAAATCTCCAATTTTCCCCAAATTTTCCCCCAATTTCAACTTACTAACACAACCGAATTTGATTTCACCAAATTGACTTATCAAACACTTCTAATTGTTGAAATTGAAGTTAAATTTGAATTTCTACATCTTCATACAATACAATTGCACTTTGAATCGCATGTTTTGACTCTAGAATGAGCTCAAATAGAGCTTCACCAGAAAATAGAATGTAGAGAGAGAAAGCTTCAATTACTTACCGTCAGGGACACGGCGGTCCGAGCATCCAATCGGGGCAGATAGCTCTCCTCCTAAAGTTACTCCTAGGATCAAGAATGACATCAATTTATGTCGAATTTGATTAGAATTTTATCATCGAAATTCTGCTAGTTCTCTATTTAGCACTGGTCAGAAATTGTAGAGGGGAGTTGAATTGACTTAACTTTCAGTCCTAATTTGTTCTTGGGAGGGCTGAGGAGGTGTTGGGAGTGCTTGGTTTGGTCTAAGGAGGGCTCAATTCGGCCAATTTCATCCCGGTCGAAAAAGGGCATGTAAACCCCCGCCCTTTTGAGCTAAGGAAAATCAGGAAAAGAACCGGTTAAACCAAGTAAGAAAATTGAACTAATTCACAAACCTGATAATTTTTGAATGGGCAATTTGGGAATTTACAACTCCCGGGTTGTCCAAAGAGTTCATAATGCCATGGAAAAGAATCTTAGGATGAATTGGAAGAGAAATACCAAACTAGTTTAGATGAACCGAATCCAACTAGATTGAATCGGTTTATGAACTGAAACCAATAAAGAACGGGAAAATCAGAGAAATTTAACTCTCTTGTGCCCCAAAGAAATTTATAAATCTTGGGAAGGAACCTTAGAACAAAGTGGGAGAGAAAAACCGGATCAGTTCAGGTGAACCGGACCTAAACCAGATTGAACCGGTTTAAGGACCAAGTTGGTTTATGAACCAGAATGGATAAAGAGATGGTAAACTGGAAATTTTATGGACCCTAAGTGACCCAAGGAGTTACAAAAGACATGGAAATGGACTTGTTAAGGAATTGGGGATGAAAACTAAACCAGTTCAGGTGAACTGGATTCAAACCAGTTCAGACCGGTTTGAACCACTATTGAACCGAATCCTAAATTCGTTTTTCTAGGTGGCTTAAATAATTCAAATTGGAGATTTGAGGCCACCATTGGATAGAGAATGAATTTAAAAATTTTTAGATTGGAAAAACTTGATCGATTGGGGGGTGAACCGGCCAGTTTGTGCTTTGAACCCGGTTCGGACTGGTCCGGTCTGGTTATGAACAGTGTCATCTTCTTCCTCAGAATGACGACACTGTTCACTCGCCGAGAAACTGAAGAAATGCTGAGAAGAAGAAACACTTCTGTTCGGGGCATTTTTGGTCTTCAAATGGATGGTCAATAGGTCTCCAAGCTCCTTATATAAAGAGCCCCTCCCCATCCATCCTCTCCACACCTGAAAACTCCATTCTCTCTCAACTGCTCCATTTTCCGGTGAAGCTCGAACCAAAGCTCTGATATGGGGTCTTTTCTGAGCCAAACAAGATGATGTCGGGTTCTTTAGAACCAGGGAGAAGTCAGCTACATGTCGGTAGTCTCCGTTCACTCTGAGGGTTGTCGGTGAGACGCTAGCGTGATGAAACAGTGAAGCAGCTCCGGCGGACTGAAGCTACCCTATTTCAGCCGAGTTGAAATTGGCCATTTTGAGCCCTACTCAGGCCAAATCAAGCCTTCCCAACACTTCCTCAGCCCTCCCACGGCCGAATTAGGACTTAGGACTGAAAGGTAAGCCAATTCAGCTCCCCTCTGCAATTTCCGGCCAGTGCTAGAGAAAGAACTAATAGAATTTCCATGATGAAATTCTAACTCAATTCGGTATCAATTGATTTGATTCTTAATTCTAGGATGAACCTCAAGATGAGAGCTATCTGCCCAGTTCAAAAGCTCGGACCGCCGTGCCCTCATCGGTGAGTAATCGAATCTTTCTCTCTCTATAGTTTGTTTTCCAACAAAGCTTCATTTGAGCTCATTCCAATGTCAAAACTTGCTATTCAAAGTGCTATTGAATCGTAAGCAGATGGCGAAACTCAATTTTAACTTCAATTTCAACAATTAGAAGTGTTTGATTGGTCAATTTGATAAAATCAAATTGGTTGTGCTAAGAAGTTGAAATTGAAGGAAAAATAGGGGAACATTGGGGATTTTCGAAATTCAAAGGACCAAAATGCAATTTTATAAAATTGAGGGTCAATTGGGCATGAAAATAATTTTGGAGAACCAATTGAGGAATTTTTGAATTTTTGGGGCAAAACTTACCATTTTCGTAAAGGAAGGGCAAAATGGTAATTTTGGAAAAGTTGCGGGACCAAATTGAAAATTTGGGAAATTAAACCCCTTTGTGCAAAATTAAATAAGTTGTGGTCCTACGATAAATTTTAAAAGTTTTGGGACTCATATTTAGGAAAAACCCAACAATAGGGACTTAAAGTTAAAGAAAAATAACTTTAGGGACTTAATTACAAATATCTGTAAGGTTGGGTTTTCTCATTCATTTGGAACGAATGAGGGCTATTAGGCCAAAGAATAATGAACAATTATGTTCATTTCGTGTAGGAGAATGAGACATTGGGAACGCCAGTCGAGGTCCAGCTTGCTAAGGACGGAACCTGACTAAGTGGAATTTCACTACACTATCAGGTGACTGAGATTATGTATCATACCCGGTTGGGGATGATAAGTACCTCGTTATAAAAACCCACTGCTTAGTTGTATTTTTAATCATCACTAATTAGAGAAAGTGATGTGGAAAAACTACTTATGGGTTGTAAGTAGATCATACTATGTTGGTATGATGAGACTTCCTCAAAGGAAGTTGAAAACCCGTTCATCGGTTGTGAACGGAGATGTCCTTATACCAGTATAATGGACAGTAAAACTTATTTTTGTCGGAAGTGTTCTCCCCTGACTATGTGCCAATGCTTAAACTATTTGGGAGACCTTCTCGATGGGAGCTCGAATAGCTCTCATAGGCCAAGGGCCTTGGTTTTGGAACCTGAGGTCTAATATGCCATGTTTTTGAAAAACTCGAACAGTGGGCCATAGGCCAATGGACACGAGCAGGAGCTCTTAAAAGAACATGATATATATATATATATATATATATGTTCCATTAAAACTTAATAAGTGAATCGTTTTGTTATGGTACCAAGGCAAGTCCAACATACTCAATCAACTAGTAGCAGTGCGACATGACTGGTCTCTGTACTTCTTGATTATTGTTTTCCTTCACCTTTCTTTTTCTTAAGATCTTTCTTAGATGGATTCTTCTTTATCGCCTTCTTAGGGTAAGTCCTAAGGATTGAGATTTACTCGTATTTTTTTCATTAGGTGATTATCATATTCTTTTTGTTATAAATAACTTAGAAGTTTTAATAAAACTTTTATTTTCCTTCATTCAAGAAATATTTTTCTTGCCATAATTTGGCTTATTACAGGAATTCTCTATCCCATAATCTCTTGAGGTCATAGGACTAGAGTTAACCCTAGAACGATTATGAGACTCTTGATCAGAAGGCTTTGAGGAACTGATTGGGGTCCACACGCTCCCTAATAGGGTGAATTTCATGGACCTCTAATATGTACTGCCTTAGTATCTCAAACTCACACTCATAAGTCCACTTCACCCATTGGGTGGGATCGAAGCTAGGTTGAGTGGGTGGAGGTACTTGGTGGACCATCATAAAGGTGGAATATGCATCCCAATAATTATCCTATGCCTCCTTCTTGGTGGGATTCCCTTCCGGTTGTTGTAGGACTAGAGGAGGAGGGGTTGGACTTCTAGGAGGAGCTGCTAGTTCCTCTTGTCTGGGAGGAGGGTATATGATGCCTTCCGGTTCCAGTAAGGCTCCTACTAGTTTTTGATAGTCTTCCACCATGTCCTTGGGCACCCTTTTCTCTCCCTTTAGAAACCTTTGTACTGCTTCCTCCCTAAGGTTGGATGTCTTTTTCAAGGTTATAGGTGGAGGACTGGATTTCACCGCGAATTTCCTAGGGACTCTCCTTCCTACACGATAGTTTAGAGTTGGGTTAATGTTAGGGCATAATATTGATAATGTTTTAAGGGAACTAGGCTCTGATACCACTCTAGTTGTCTTGCCCCGACCCGGTTTGGTCGGATCCCTATGAACAACCTTCAGCTCTCCCAGTTCAAAAGGAGTTTCTCAATTCTTTTACTCGAGAGGAGCTAGGAATATTTTTGACCTTGTTCCCTCGAAAGACATATATCAAATAAAATACAAGTTTAAGAGAAATTAAGCATACCTGATACAGGGTAAGGCTCGGTATTATTCCTAGTCATTTTCTATTTTTTTTGAAAAGGGATAGAAAAGAGGGGTGAGTTTCTATAACTCAATGAATGAGTATTTTAAAAATGGAGTTTCAAAACAAAAAAATGTTTTCAAGTTGGAGTGTGCCAGACGCCTTAATTCCATTAAATTTTCTCCTCTTTAAAATCTTAGTTTTCAAAACACATCCTTCATCATGAAGGTGAATCACACAATCGTAGGCCAGTACGTCCACTAAACCCACTTGTGGAGTCAGAGCAACTTTACTAGCCACCTAGATAGAAGTACGTCCACTTTTACCCTGAGAATGAGCAGATGTTCATGACATCCAACCCTCAATCCCGTAACAATTCTCCATGTCCGTATGAGGACAGAGATCTCATCCCGACTCCACCCTGGTCTTGTGCGCTTGAAGGTACGTGGAGCTTCACAAGGCCTCCTGGTACGACTAACTTCCCTTATATCCACCAGGTCATCCAAGGCCTTAGGACACATCACTACCCCTCTTGGGCATCTTGAAGTCCCATAACATAGTGCATGCACAATCAAAATTTTCACATCGTGCCATATAATCTGTGGTGCCACTGGTCCAACGCCCCAACCCTTAACTCAACTTGGAGCTGTTTGTCTTGACTAGTTTGGGGACGTGTCACGTCGCACTACCGCTAGTTGACTCATTATGTCAGTCCTGTCTTGGTACCATGGCCAAACAATTCAATTACTCAAGTTTTCATGGCATATAATTCATGTTTGTTTACGAGCTCTTCCTAGTGCCAACTAGCCTAGGGCCCACTATTCAAGATTTTTAAAATTTGGGCATAATAGACCCGAAGTTCGAAAAACCGAGGCTTCCGACCTAACAGAGCTATTCGAGCTCCCATCAAGAAGGTCTCCCAAATTGTTTAAGTAGTGGCACACAGTCAGGGGAGAACACTTTCGACAAAATATATTTTAACTGTCCATCATACCAATTAAGTATGAGGACATCTCCGCTCATAAATGATTAACGAGTTTTCCACTTCCTCCAAGGAAGTTTCTTACAATCAGTAATTAGTTTTTCTGTGTGATTTTCACATCACTCCTCTCAGGTGTGATGGTTAAAATACCACATAGCAATAGGTTTTAATTTTCGAGGTGCTTATCATCCCAACCGGGTATGATATAAAAATCCCACTCACCCGATCGTGTAGTTAAATTCCACTTGGTAGGTTTTTGTCCCTTGCGAGCTTAACCTCAGCTGGCGTACTCGATGTCTCGTGTTCCAACATGAACTAAACATCGTTGTTCATTATCATTTGGCTTGATCACCGAATTCAGTATGAATGACTAAATTCATAAATTTTCCAATATTTACAAATTGGTCCCTAAAGTTATTTTTCCTTTTACTTTTGGCCCAAATTGCCGGTTTTTCACCAAATTGAGTCCCGAAACTTTTAAAATTCCTCTTGGGACCTCAATCTACTCGATTTCATAAAAAAGGGGTTCAAGTTTCCCAAATTCTCATTTTGGCCCCAAATTTTTTTCAAAATTATCATTTTCCCCTTCCTTTACAAAAATGGTAAGTTTTACCCCAAAATTTCTAAAATTCCTCAATTGGTCCTCTAACATTCTTATCATGCCCAATTGACCCTCAATTTTATAAAATTGCATTTTGGTCATTCGAATTTTTGAAAATCCCTAATTTCCCACAACTTCAACTTTCTAACACAACCGAATTTGATTTCATCAACTTGACCGAACAAACACTTCTAATTATTGAAATTGAAGTAAAATTTGAGTTTCTACATCTTCATACGATTCAATTGCACTTTGAATCACATGTTTTGACCCTAGAATGAGCTCAAACGGAGCTCCGCAGAAAAATAGAACGTAGAGAGAGAACGCTTCAATTACTCACCGTAGAGGTGTAATGGTTCGAGATTCCAGTCAGAGCAGATAGCTCTCCTCCTTAGGTTCCTCCTAGGATCAAGAATGGCATCAATTGATGCCAAATTGGATTAGAATTCTATCATCGAAATTTTGCTGGTTCTCTCTCTAGCACCGGTCGGAAATTGCAAAGGGGAGCCGAATTGGCTTACATTTCAGTCCTAATTTTGTCGTGGGAGGGCTGAAGAGGTGTTGGGAGAGCTTGGTTTGGTTTGAGGAGGGCTCGATTTGGCCAATTTCTACTCTATCAAAACATGACAGCTTTAGTCCGCCGGAGCTGCTTCACTGTTTGATCATGCCAGCGCTTCTCCGGTGACCCTCGGAGTGAATGGATGTTACCATTGTGTAGCAAACTTCTCCCTGGTTCTAAGGAACCCGACCATGCATTCTTTGGTCTAGAATTGACTCTATATCAGAGCTCTTGTTCAAGCTTCATCGGAAAACTAAGTAGTTGAGAGAGAGTGAGATTTTTAGGTGTGGAAAGGATGAATGGAGAGGGGCTCTTTATATAGGGAGCTTAGGCACTCGTCAACCATTCGTTTGGCACCTTTATTACTATCATTGATGGCCTGAAATGTACTCAATAGAAACATTTCTTCTTCATCGGCTGCTTTGAATTTCCAGCAAGTGAACTATGCTGTCATTTGAAGGAAGAAGATGACACTATTTTGAACTGGACCAGACTGGTCCGAGCCGAGTTCAAAGCTTAAACCGACTGGTTCAATGCCGATTTGAATGAATTGCTCAAATCTAAAAAATTCTAAATTAATCTAAATTCATTTTCTATCCAATGGTGGAGACAAATCTCAAATTTGAATCTTTAAGCCACCTAGAAAAATGAATTTAGCATCTTGTTCAATAGTGTTCAAACCAGTAAAAGTTGGTTCAATCCGGTTCGGATCCGGTTCACCTGAACTGGTTTGGTTTTCATCTCCAATTCATCCTAAAGTCCTTTTTCATGACTTTTACGACTCCTTAGGTCACTTAGGGTCTATAAATTTCTCAGTTTTCCCTTTCTCTATCATTTCTAGTTCATAAACTGATTGGATTCTTAAACTGGTTCAATCCGGTTTGGGTCTGGTTCACCCGTACCGGTCTAGTTTTTCTCTCTCAATTTGTCCTAAAGTTCTTTTCCAAGGTTTATGAATCTTCTTGGGTCACTTGGGAGTTGAAATTTCTCCAATTTGCTCGTTCCCCAATAAACGGATTTGATAATCGATTTGGTTTTCTCACTCGGTTTGACCGGTTCTTTCCCGGTTTTCCTTAACACTAAAGAGCGGGGTTTACACTGTGTGCCAATGCTTAATCTATTTGGTAGACCTTCTTGATGGGTGCTAGAATAGCTCAAGTAGGCTAGAGTTCTCAGTTTTTGTACTTGTGGGGCTAAAAGCCCGGTTTTGGATAATCATGTGTAGTGGGCCCAAGACCAGTGGGCATGAGCCGGGGCTCGTAAACAAATATGAGATATGAAAGCCATGAAAATTCTTAATGAAATGGTTGTGTGTTTTCACCATGGTACTTTGTTAGGACTGATAGTACTCGATGGACTAACAGTAGTGAGTTAGAGCCAAGTCGACGGACCGGCCTTGACAAATAGCTACAGGTTGGGTTGAGTGTCGAGGCCATTGGACCAGTGGCACCAAAGATAAATGGCTATGTGAAAATTGTTGTTTGTGCATGCACTTGAGACAAATGACCGTCAAGAGGCCCAAGAGAGTTAGTGATGTGTCCTAAGGGCTACTGGATGACTTAGTGGAGATAATGGCAGTTTGTCGTGCCAGCAGTCGGGAAGCACAATGTAGCTTCTTGTGCATGAGACCGAGGTGGGGTTGGGATGAGGTCTTTGTCCTCATACGAACACGAAGTGATATTTAGGTCTATGGGTCGAATATCACAAACATCCACTTAGACCCATGGTAGAAGTGGACGGGCTTATATCTTGGTGGCCAGTAAAGACACTCCGATTCACATGTGGGTGCATTGGATGGGTTGCACCTGCGAATGTGTGTTCCCTTCCTGATGAAGCACATGTTATTTGTTAAACACATCTAATGTGGAAATGATGAAAAATGTTTTTTTTAAAAAAATCAAAGTTTGAAGAAAAGATCCTTTCTTAAAAGAAATAAGGATATTGACACACTTTGATTGAAGCTATTTTTTTGAAAACTCACTCCCAACACCCGTTCACTAAGTTGTAGAACTCACCCCCTCCCTTTACCACTTTTCAGGTAATCAAGGGAAACCAACCCTAAAGGCTTTTCTGTAGCCGAACCTTAAGACGTGTATGTAAGATTTAATTTATTCAATTTTGTATAATGCTATTTTAGGAAAAATAGGAAAAAAGGACGCCTTACTCCTCTCAGTTTAGAAAAGGGTGAAACTCTTCAAAACCAAAGGGAGTGGCGGGTTGCTAATAGGGATCTGACCAAACCGGGTTGGGGCGTGACAACTTTAGTAGTATCAGAGCCTATTTCCTCAGATGCATTATCAAGACTATAAAACCTAGTAACTAATAGGAATAAATCTTAAAATTTCAGATGTCTCCCAAGAGTGGAACTAAGAGAACAAGAGTCGTAGTTTCTGACCCTGCCCAATAACCCCTTCCTGTGGAAACTCCCCGAGAAGTCCAGATAGTTCCACTTGGACGAAGCTCAGAACACCAAAGATTGTACGAGGAATTCACCCGATTATTTAGACGACCTAACCTCATCCTTGAGGTGGGCACCAATTCTCGATCTGAGCCAGAGGAAGTACAATCTCATCCCCTCCTGTTAACCATCCTCCTCTAGTTGTCATCCCCAAATAACTTAAGACTCTTTGTCAACTGGGGTGTAAGCCTTTCCTTGGAGAAAAAGGATGCTAGAGTCGCTATGGACTAGCTGCCCAACATCAGGAAGCTGATGGGGATAGTCAGGATATCACTAGAGGACATGGTGATCCTGACATAATATTTCCTAGAGGGCAGTGCCAAAAGATGGTGGGATAATGTTCGAAGCCTGCATACCTCCACGCCCACGTGGGAACAATTTTAGGAGAGGTACACGGAGGAGTACCTGGGTTCGCATCTGATTAATGAGAAGAAGTAGAATTTCCTTTGACTCCGAGAAGAGCTTAACTCTATTTCGGAGTACGAAACTAAGTTTAATGAATTAAGACCCTTTGCCCTTGATTTGGCCGGACCAATAGATATATGCCAACGATTCATGGACGGCCTCATCGTGGACATACGAAATCAGATGGGAGTACTAGGACGCCCCACGGATATGGTAGTGGTGATTAGTATGGCTCACGAATGTGAGCAATTGATACAAACCCACCACCGCTGAATGGAGCAGGCAAACCAGAAGGAGGACAGGGGCCAAGGCCGTCATGGAGGATGGAAGGAACAAAATGGCCCAAGATGGGGAAATAAGGTAGGATTTCAAAAGAGGAAGGATGTGCCACCACCACCAGTTAGAGTGATACCCACCCTACCAAAAGGAAATCCTTGTTGTCCTAGATGCCAAAGGTACCACGAGGGAGCTTGCTTGTCCTGTTTCACATGTGGGCAATTGGGGCACTTTGCAAAGGAATGCCCCACTCTTAGGGAGAACAAGTAAGAAAACACACTTGGGCCACCCCAAGAGAACCCAAGGACTCCTAGGCAAACACCACAGCCATAGTACCAGCTAGGGTATACAACCTCGCTCAGAAAGGAAGAGGCTAGAAAAGACCCTACTACCGTAGCTGGTACTTCCCAAAACCCTCCCAACTAAGATTGAGATAAACATGTAATTTAAATTTCATTCATTAAAGGAATTTTGTTCTAAAAACATGCGTTTCTTCAATCATGATATGTACACTTATGGGGAAGAAAAGTCTACACCCTCTTCAACTCCGGAGCAGAGAGATCCTTTATAAAGGAAGATCTAATCCCAAGTCTTCCCATAGAACTTATTCCCCTAGAATGAAGTCTCAACATCCTCACACCCTTAGGAGAAGAGCTGAATAGGGACCAATAATTAAAGGGATGTGAGATTACGATTGGAGGAATTAAACTAGAGGCAGATTTGATTCCATTACCTCTAAGGTAGGTAGAAATAATATTGGGGTTGGATTGGCTAAGTACCCATCAAGCTAAGATGGATTGTTGGAGGAAGATAATAACTTTTCACACTCTCAAAACACCCAGACTGCATTTCTAAGGAGATAGGAGGAAGGTGGAAGTACAAATGGTATCCCACATAAGAGCCTAAAATATGATACAGAAAGGTTGCAAAGCTTTTCTAGCAATGATCAGCAATGGGAAGTTAGAGGAGAAGAGACCAGAAGGCATTTCGATAGTTGAACACTACCCAGATGTATTTCCAAAAGAATTACCTAGATTACCCCCTAGTCGACAATTGGATTTCACCATAGAGGTTATCCGAGGAACACATCCCATATCCCAAGCCCCTTATCACATGGCTCTAGTAGAGTTAAGGGAATTAAAGTAACAGCTAGATGAGCTATTGGAGAAGGATTTCATACGTCATAGTCAGCCTCCATGAGGTGCACCGATCCTATTCATAAAGAAAAAGGACGGGAGCATGAGGCTATGCATAGACTATCGAAAGTTGAATTAGGTCACCATAAAGAACAAGTACCCACTTGCATGGATTGATGACATGTTTGACCAACTAAAATGAGTAGCCTACTTCTCCAAGATAGACCTTTAGTTAGGATACCACCAACTGATGATTCGAGAGGAAGATATTCCTAAGACCATGTTTCGGTCTCGATATAGACATTATGAGTTTAGGGTGATGCCTTTTGGCTTGACAAATGTCCTTGCAACTTTTATGGATTTAATGAACCGAGTGTTCCAGCCACACTTGGACAAATTTGTGATAGTATTTAAAGACGACACTCTTATATACTCACAAACTAGGTTGGAGCATGAAGAACATCTGGCTATCACCTTGGAGATACTATGAGAGAACCACCTATTTGCAAAATTCTCCAAGTGTGAGTTCTGGTTGTAGGAGGTAGGATTCTTAGGGCACATAGTGTCCAAGGATGGAGTTAAGGTAGACCTGACAACGGTGGAAGCCATATTTGATTGGAAGGCACCCAAGAATCCCTCTAAGATACGTAGTTTCTTGGGCTTGGCGGGATACTACAGACGGTTTATGTAAGATTTCTCTAAGATAGCTGCCCCTTTGACTTGTCTCACAAGGAAAGGAGCAGAGTATAAATGGGATGAAAGCCGTGAGAAATCCTTCTAGGAGTTGAAGACCCATTTAACTACAACACTGGTACTCTCTCTACCTAACCCAAGTGTAGGGGAGTATACCGTCTATAGTGACGCATACAGACAGGTACTCGTATGTGTATTGATGTAACAAGGAAAAGTTATCACCTATGCCTCGCAAAAACTAATGGTACATGAGCGAAACTATCCTACCCATGATTGGAGTTAGCTGCGATAGTGTTCGTCCTCAAGATTTGGCGACACTACTTATATGGGGCTAAGTGTAGGATATATACTAATCACAAGAGTATTAAATACTTCCTAACTCAGAATGAGTTGAACCTCCACTAGAGGAGATGGATGGAATTGGTGGAATACTATGACCTTGTGATAGAATATCATCCCAGTAAGGCCAATGTGGTGGCAAATCCTTTAAGTCACAAGTACCAAACTGATGCGATGCAAATCAAGACCAACTATTTACCCTTGTTGCTACAGTTGGGAAGGATGGAAGTGGACCTTAAGGTGGACAAGAGGGATAAATGCTTGTTGGCTAACGTAGTTGTGAGACCAAGCCTAACAGAGCAAATTAAGGTTCAACAAAAAGGGGATAAGGAACTCTAGCCCTTTCTGGACCTGGTCACGGGAGGGACGAAACCCGACCACAACCTTTGAGGCTATGGAGTTCTAACCTACAAGGATTGAGTGTATGTGCCTCAAAACAAAAAACTGAAGAGATTAATCTTGGTAGAGGCACATGACTCTATTTACGCGATGCATCTGGGGAGTACCAAGATGTACCGCACCCTCAAAGAAGGTTATTGGTGGAAAGGGATGAAGAGGGATATTGTAGAATATGTAGCCTGATGTTTGTACTGTCAACAGATTAAAGCTGAACATTAGAAACCTTCAGGACTACTATTGTCACGCCCCAACCCGATTTGGTCGGATCCCCGTGAGTAACCTGCTAATCCCTTTGGTTCATAAAGGGTTTTTCCCTTTTCTAAACCGGGAGGAGTAAGGTAAAACAGACCCGTGCAAGAAGAGACATGGGAAACCAAGAGCATTATGAGGGATGGGTACCCTTAATTATTTGACATGTAATCCTTTTGGGGACAAAACCACTAAAAGGAGGGGAGAGTTGTAAACCCCGTCCCTTCAGATAAGAAAATCGGGAGAAGAACTGTTCATTTAGAAAAGAGAAATCGAGCCAGTTCACAAACTAAAATCGATAAGAAAAGGGTAAAATAGGAAATTTACAAATCCCAAGTGACTTAAAGGTTCATAAAAACCATGGAAAAGGACTTTGGGACAAATTGGAAGAGAAAAATAGACCGGTTTAGGTGTACCGGACCTGAACTGGATTGAACCGGTTTGAACTATCATTGAACTGGTTGCTAAATTCATTTTTCTAGATGGCTTAAAATATTCAAATTGGGGAATTGAAGCCACCATTGGGTAGAGAATGAATTTAGATAAATTTAGAAATTTTTAATTTTGAGAAAATCGGTCGAATCATGCATGAACCGACCAGTTTAAGCATTGAAATTGGTCGGACCGGTCTGGTTTGTTTCGAAAAAGTGTCATCTTCTTTCTTCAGATGATAGCACTATTCATTCAATACAAAAAACAAACAGTGCTGGTGATGGAAAAATGTCTTCGTTCATGGCAAGGATAAGCTTGACCAAGATGTGAAACGATTGGCAGAGAGTCTTTGAGCTACCTATATAAAGAGCTCCTCTCCATTCATCCTCCTCACACATTAAATCTCCATTCTCTCTCAACTGCTCCATTTTTCGATGAAACTCAAACCAGAGCTCCGACGTGGGCATTTTTTGAGCCTTAGAAGGTGAGGTTAGGTTCTTTAAACTCAGAGGGAAGTCAGCTCTCTCACAGCAACCTTCGTTCGATCCGAGGACCATTGGAGAAGCGCTGTCAGAATAAAATAGTGAAGCAGCTCTGAAGGATCGAAGCTGCCATATTTTGGCCAAGTTGAAATCGACCAAATTCAACCTTCTCCGGCCAAACCAAGCCCTCCCAACAACCCCACAACCCTCACACAACCTCAACTGAGCTGAAAGGTAAGACAATTCGACCCTTCTTAGTTGTTGCAGGTCAGAGTTAGAGAAAGAAACTACAAAATTTCACTAACAAAATTCTCCCTCGATTTGAGGTCAATTGTAGAAATTCTTGATCCTAGATGGTAACTCATTTAGGGATCTATATTCCCCAATAGAGAGTTCAAATCGATGCAACTTCGATGGTATGCTTTCGAAGATTTCTCTCTCTACGCACAGTTTTCAAGTGAAGCTCCATTTGAGCTTGTTTCGACCTTAATTCATGCAATTCAAAGCTCAATTGAATCGCATGGAAGCGTAGGAACTGATTTATACCTCCAATTGAAGCAATTAACCCTGATTGGATGGCCAATTTGAAGAAATCAATTTTGGTCAATTTGAAAGGGGGAAATTGGTGGAAAATTGGGAATTTCGTAAAATTGGGAGACCTTCTTGCAATTTCCCAAAATTGAGGCCCAATTGGCCATGGAAAAGATGTTGGAGGACCAATTGGTCGAATTTTGAAAAATTTGGGTCAAATTGCCATTTTTGGAAAGTAGGGCAAAATGGAAATTTTTGAAAAGTTGGGGACCAAATTGGAAATTTTAAAAACTTGAGCCCTTATACAATTTTGAATAAAATGAGGACTCAAAGGAAAATTTTGGAAACCTTGGGACTCAAATTGGGCAAACATGGGCATTATGGATCTAAAGTGAAGATACATGAACTTTAGGGACCTAAGTGCAATTAATAAAAAATTGTGAGCCTAGGCTTTTTTGCCAAATCGTAAATGATAAGGCTGCCCAATTTGTGTAAGGACATGTGTGACTAGAATGCAAGCAAGGGAAGCTCACGTAGAATTGGAAAATCGATCGAGGACGAACACGTCACAGTTATCGGTTGAGTGAGCTTATTTACATCATTCCTAGTTGGGATTGTGAGCACTTTAGAATGGAAAACTACTTATAAGTGGGATTTTAAGATCATATCCGAATGGGGTGATGGATGATTTAGGCTAAAACCTACTTACCAGTTGTAAGTAGAGGAAATCATATCCAGTTGGTATGATGGATTTCTGGATGGAAGGAAAAACCCGCTTACTAGTTGTAAGCGGAGGTATCATCATACTCGGTTGGTGAGATAAAGTGAAAAATATATTTTTATCACAAGTGTTCTCCCCTTACTGTGTGCCATTGCTTAAACTCTTTGGAATACCTTCTTGACGGGAGCTAGAATACCACAAGTAGGCTAGAGGCCTTGGTTTTTGAACTTGTGGGGCTAAATGCTCAGTTTTGGAAAATCATGTGCAGTGGGCCCAAGGTTAGTGGGCACGAGCATGAGCTCAACATGAGATATGAAAGCCATGAAAATTCTTAATGAATTGGTTGTGTGATTTCTCCATGGTACTAAGTAAGTACTGACAATGCTCGTTGGATGGTGACAGTGCACTAGGGCCTAGACAAATAGCTGCAGGTCGGGTTGAGGGTTGGGGTCGTTGGACTAGTGGCACCAAAGATAAATGGCAATGTGAAAACTATTGTTTGTGCATGCACTTGAGGTACATGACCATCAAGATGCCCAAGAGGGGTAGTGATACGAACCTCGCCAATATGCTGACGACACCCTACACCAAATATGGCAATGATCCCAAGACTTTCACGACGCAAGTGCGAAAAGATGGAATATACCTTGTTTATGTGAGAAACAAGGTATGAGATATGTAGACGCCACACCCAAATCCTCTAAGAAGAACTCTTAGAAAACCCCGGGTGATAAGTCTTAATTGCTTGAACGCCACAGGTAAAAACCTGATAAGTTCAAAAGCTCTTTCAAGATAGAAAGAAGACAAAACCTCATAAGATATAAATTCCAAAGTGTGTCTCTCCAATGCTGTGGAGTATGCCTTTTATAGGCTCAGAAAACAACCGAATGACCCACATAATGAGGAAAAATCTATTATGGTTATAAGCTAACCTTATCTAATCTAACTACCTAATATTATCCTAAGAGATTTATTATATTTATAAATCTCTCCTTATTAATTAAATATGGACCTTCTGTTGGGCTCATCTTGGGCTCTTCATTTGGGCTTCTATTTGAATATGCAACAATCTCTTTAATCAGCCCATATAAAGCTTCTTTGAATCTTTTAGCCCTTGACCTTGTGATTGGGCCCTCTTGAAGTCTCAAATAATCATTTATCCCATTTGGTGACAAAGTGTTCAGTTTCATTGCAGGTTCGTTTGATTGGGCTTGTGAATTTGTAGACTCTTTTGTCGGATTCACATCAGGTAGTGATGCCTAAGGACTACTAGATGACTTGATGGAGATAAGGGCAGTTCTTCATGCCAGCAGTCGGGAAGCTCGACGTAGCTTCTTGCGCATGAGACTGGGCTGGGGTTAGGATGAGGTCTCTGTCCTCAGACGGACACAGAGTGATATTTGGGTCTGAGGGTCAGATGTCGCGATCATCCACTAAGATCCAGGGTAGAAGTGGACGGGCTTCTATCTTGGTGGTCAGTAAAGATGCTTTGAGCCACAAGTGGGTGCAGTGGACGTGTTGTAGTTATAGATGTGTGTTCCCTTCCTAATGAAGAGTGCGTGTTGTCTGTTAAACACACCTAATGTGGAAATGAGGAAAACGGTTTTTTTTTGAAAAACCGGTGTTTGAAGAAAAGATCCTTTCTTAAAAGAAGTTAGGATACTGGCACACTTTGATTAAAGCTATTTTTATGAAAACTCACTCTCAACACCCATTCACTGATTTGTAGAACTCACTCCTCCCTTTACCCCATTTAAGGTAACCAAGGGAAATTAACCCTAAAGCCCTTTCTATAGCCGAACCTTAAGACAGGTATGTAAGATTTAATATATTTAGTTTTGTATAATGCTATTCCAGGAAAAATAGGAAAAAGGACGCCTTACTCCTCGCGGTTTAGAAAAGGGTGAAACTCTTCATAAACCAAAGGGAGTGGTGGGTTGCTCACGGGGATCCGACTAAATTGGGTCAGGGCATGACACCAATCATATTAATAAATTTTGTGCATTTACACATGAATGTGCTAGAGGAAACATGTGCAGTCAAGAATACCTCTAGGATGAACATGTACTCGGATAAAAGGTGAGTGAGATTTCTAACGTCATTATTGATTGGACCGATGATGCGGTAATACTCACATTTTTCTATCTTTTATTAAGCAAAATATTTTTATAATATATTTCCCCTATACTGTGTGAACCAAGCTAAAACAATTATTTTGGGGAATATATTCTGTGTGGGGATTATAATGTCCCAATGGGCCCAAGGCCACAATTTTTAAAGAGAAGTGGGCAAAGACCATGTTTTGAAAATCTTGTGAAAGTGGGCCCAAGGCCAATGCGAACAGGTTTCATCCTGTAAATAAATTTAAGAACAGGTTTCATCCTATAAATAAATTTAAGTCTATATGCTTAAAAGATTACCATAACTGATTGATTGTGAATTCTAGGTATTGAGAATAAGTCGTGTTGTTGAACCCGTTGGTCTAGTAGTTACAGAGCCGAAACTAGGTTGTTGAGCTCGTTGCGCTAGTAGCACTAAAGATAATGGCCATAACTAATAAGATTATTGATTGTGCATGCCATGAGTTCGAAACCATTGAGGTGCTCGGTATGGGGTAGTGGTGGTTCTAAGGGCTGCTGGATGACCCATGGAGCAAAGGGAAGTTTGTCATCCAGTATGTTAGAAAGCTCGGGGAGCTTGATGCGCACTAAGACCGAGGTCAGAGGAGTTGAGGTCTCGTCCCACATTATGGACACGAAGTATGACATGAGTTTGAGGGTCAGGTAATTGATGCCCACTCCGACACTTGGTAGAAGTCGTGGACATCTACTAGGTTGGTCGGTAAAGGCGCTCCAATCCACAAGTGGGACTGTCGGAAATTGTTCTACGAATGGGTGATTTCTTTTGTTGATAAAAGAGCATGTGATTGCTTGTTGATATAAATACTCTAAAATATTATAGGGATCCAACCATGTGTAATGGAATAAATAGTAAATATTTATTTGGAAGAGTCTATTTTATTTTGATTAGAGTATGTGTTGAATCGTGGACTTGATGTCATGATGTCAGCTACTCCACTCACTAAGTTCTCAAACTCGTTCCCCTCAAAATACCCCTTTTAGGCGATATGGTGATGAGGGTCACTTGCTTAATAGTAAAGCCATCCAAAACCAAAGGTATACCTTACATTCAGTGCTTATTCCCGGTATGAATTATGAAGCCAATATTTTCAAACATTTAAATGACAATTTTTGGGAAATAACTAGAGTGGTTTTATTGTATGCCTTACACCCTCTCGGGCTTACAACTATGAGGTGCCCATTGTTGTAAAGTTGGGAAGATGTGGCGGGTAATTTGTAGGTCCGACCATGGAAACTAAGTTGGGGTGTGACAACTTGATTGGTATTAGTGCAAAACATTTTTCAAACTTGGTTTTTGGGGATGTGAAAACATTTTTGAAAAGCAAAAGCACCGGGAAAGTACTGTGTAAGACTTACACTTGTCATCACCCAAAGATCTTAATAACTTAGCTTTCAATCTAGGATACTCTTATTGAATGGAGTAATAGGTCCATGACCTTAGTATGGGAGTGACCTTGAGGAAAATGTCAAAATGGAATACCGACTCAAGGATGTCAGGAAATATAAATTGGAAAACCTCAAAAAGAATATTATGAGAAGTACTAAAGAAAGTAGTTCGAAGATTTCGGGTAGAAATCGAAGAAGTATCTTTTGAAATGATATACAAAACCTCAATGGAATATCAAGTATTGGAAAAGAAAATTTATTCTTGAGATAACATCTCTAAACCCCGTCCTTTGATAATGAGAAAACCGGAAAAAGAAGCGGTCGTTTTCAAATTTAAAACTGAGTCAGTCTACAAACCCGATTATCAGGAAACATGCAAATTTGAGAATTCACAACTCTCAAGTGAATCAAAATGGTTCATAAACCTCAGAAAAGAACCTTAGATCAAATTGGGAGAGAAAAACCAGACTAATTCGGGTGAACCAGATCTGAACCAAATTGAGCCGCTTTATGAACCAGAACAGATAGAGAGAGGGTAAACCGAGGAATTTATGGATCTCGAGTGACCTAAAGAGTCATATAATTCTTAAAAGAGGGCTTTAGGATGAATAGGGAATGAAAACCAAAATAGTTCAGGTGAATTGTACATGAACCGGATTGAACCGGTTTGGACCGGTTTGAACCACTATTGAACCAGATTCTAAATTCATTTTTCTAAATGGCTTAAAAAATTCAAATTTTAGATTTGAGACCACCATTGTATAGAAAATGAATTTAGAAATTTTTAGATTTGAAAAACTCGATCAAATGAGTGGTGAACCGACTAGTTTAAGCTTCGAACCCGGTTCGGACCGGTCTGGTCTAGTTCGGAAGAGTGTTATGTTCTTCCTTAAAATGACAACACTGTTGACTCACCAGAAAATCGAAGCAGCGCCGATGAAGAAGAAATGTCTCCATTCAAAACATTTCCGGCCATCAATGCCTGTCATAAAGGCAGTAATCGGACAGTTAAGGAGTCCCTGAGCTTCCTATATAAAGACCCCCTCCCCATTCATACTCTCCACACCTGAAAAACTCACTCTCTCTCAGTTGCTTAGATCTTTGGTGAAGCTCGAACCAGAGCTCTGATATAGGGTCTTTTTTGAGCCAAAGAAGGTGAGGTCGAGTTCTTTAGAACCGGGGAGAAGTCAGCTACACGTCAGTAGTCTCCGTTTAATTTGAGGGTTGTCGGAGAAGCATTGGTGTGATGGAACAGTGAAGCAGCTCCGACGGACTGAAGCTGTCCTATTTTGGCCAAGTTGAAATTAGTCATTTCAAGCCCTCCTTGGGCCAAACCAAGCCCTCCCAACACTTCCTCAGCCCTCCCACGAAGGTAAGCCAATTCGATTACCATTTACAATTTTCGACTGGTGCTAGAGAGAGAACTGACAAAATTTCAATGACAGAATTATAATACAATTCGACATCAATTGATGTTATTCTTGTTCCTAGGAAGAACCTCAGGAGGAGAGTATATGCCCTGATAGAAATCTCAGACCACCACACCCTCACCAGTAAGCAATTAAAGATGTTTCTCTCTACAATCTTTTTTCCGGCGAAGCTTCGTTTGAGCTCATTCCAGCATTAAAACATATGATTCAAAGTGCTATGGAATTGTAGTAAGATTTAGAAACTCAATTTCAACAATTAGAAGTGTTTGATCGGTCAATTTGATGAAATCAAATTCAACTGTGTTAGAGAGTTAAAATTGGGCGAAATTTTGGGGAAATTGGGGATTTTCAAAAATTCAAAGGACCAAAATGAAATTTTATAAAATTGATGGTCAATTGGGTATGATAAGAATGTTAGAGGGCCAATTGAGAAATTTTAGAATTTTTGGGGTGAAACTTACCATTTTTGTAAAGGAAGGGCAAAATGGTAATTTTGGAAAATTTGGGTGTCAAATTGGGAATTTGGAAAACTTGAACCCCTTTTTATGAAATTGGGTAAATTGAAGTCCCAAGAGGAATTTTAAAGGTTTTTGGACTCAATTTGAGGAAAAACAGTCATTAGGGACTTATAGTTAAAGAAAAGTAATTTTAGGGACCTAATTTCAAATAAATGAATAATTTGAGTTTCTCATTCAATTGGGATGAATGAGGGCTGTTAGGGCAAAATATTGAACAAAAAACTTTTATATCGTGTAGGAACACGAAGTACCAAGAACGCTAGCTGAGGCAAGTTTAAAGAAGGACAACAAACTGGCTAAGAGAAATTTCACTGCACAATTGGGTGAGTGGGATTTATATATCATACACAGTTGGGATGATAAGTACCTAAGAAATGAAAACCTAGTATTTTAATCATCACAACTTAGAGGAGTGATGTGAAAATGATACGGAAAAACCACTTACTGATTGTAAGTAGATAATACCTGGTTGGTATGATAAAACTTACTTGGAGGAAGTGGAAAACCCATTCATTGATTATGAGCGGAGATATCCCCATACTCAATTGGTATGATGGATAGTTAAAAATATAATTTTGTTGTAAGTGCTCTCCCTTGACTGTGTGCCACTACTTAAACGATTTGGGAGACCTTCTCGATGGGAGCTCGAATAGCTCTGATAGGCTGGAGGCCACGATTTTGGAACTTGGGGGGCTAATATGCCCGATTTTTAAAATCTCGAACAGTGGGCCATAGGCCAGTTGGCACGAGCGGGAGCTTGTAAATAAACATGAGTTATATACCATAAAACTTTAAATAAATGAATTGTTTGGCCATGGTACCAAAACACGATCGACATATTCAATCAACTAGTGACAGTGCGACATGATAGGTCTTTGAACTAGTCAAGACAAATAGATGCAGGTTGAGTTGATGGCCAGGGCCGTTGGACCAGTGGCACCACATATTATATGGCATGATGTGAAAATACTGATTGTGCATGCACTGTGTTTACGGGACCTTCAAGATGCCCAAGAGGGGTAGTGATGTGTGGTAGGGCCCTGGACGACCTGGTGGGTGCAAGGGCAGTTTGTCGGACCAGGTGACCTTGCGAAGCTCAGAGTAGCTTCAAGCATACGAGACCGGGGTGGGGATAGGATGAGGTCTCTATCCTCATATGGACATGAAGAATTTCTACGGGATTGAGGGTCAGATGTTTCGAACATCCACTCATCCTTAGAGTAAAAGTGGGTGTACTTCTATCTAGGTGGTCGGTAAAGTCTTTCTGACACCACAAGTGGATTCAGTGGACGTACTAGCTTGCGATTGTGTGATTGACCTTCATGATGAATGATGTGTGTTGGGTGATGACATACCGTGATTAATAAGAAATAAAAAAAGAGATTTGAAATGAAAGGATTTTTGAAATAAATTAAGGAGTCTGGCACACTCCCAACAAATCTTTTTCCTAAAAGTTAAAATTTTGAAAACCCATTCACTAAGTCGTTGTACTCACCCCCTTCCTCATATCCCTTTTTAGTAAATCCCGGAAAGCCTACCCTCTAGGACCACCAACTAATACGCCTGTGAGATATTTATGTTAAATTTAAAATTTTATGCAGTTTTGATTTATGTTATTCCAGGAAAGGTACATGTTTAAAGGATGCCTTATTCTTTACGGTTTATAACATGGGGAAACCCTTAAATAAACCAAGAGAGTGGTAGGTTGATCACGGAGATCTGACCAAACCGGGTCGGGGTGTGACAACTTGAGTGGTATCAGATCCTATTTTCTTGAATACATAATCAAGACTAAAAAATATAGTAACTTATAGTATTTATTTAAAAATTTCAGAAATGGCTCCAAAGAAAGGGACCAAGAGAACTAGGGCTACCGTCTCCAACACTGCCCAACCACCCCTACCTTTAGATACTACCAGAGAAGCCCAAACAACTCTTCCTGGACTCAACAGGGAGCACCAAAGATTGTACAAAGAGTTCACCCATGTATTTGGGCAACCTAACCTCGGCCATGAGGCAAGCACCAATTCTCGGGTTGAGCTAGAGGAGGTACAATCTCACCCTCCCTTGTCAACCATCCCACTCCAATAAACATACCCAAAAACCTCAAGACTCTTCGACAACTCAGATGTAAACCTTTCCTTGGAGAAAAGGATGTGGGAGCCGCCATGGATTGGCTGGCCAACATCAAGAAACTGACGGGGATCGTCAAGATACCACCATAGGATATAGTGACCCTAACGGAGTTTATCCTAGAGGGAAGTGCTAAACGATGGTGGGACAATGTCCGAAACTTGCACACCACCATTCCACATGGGAACAATTTGAGGAGAGGTACTCAGAGGAATACTTGGTGCTCCATCTGATAAATGAGAAGAAGCAAGTGTTCATCCGACTTCGACAAAGGCTTAACTCCATAGCAAAATATGAGACAAAGTTTAACGTGTTAAGACCCTTTGCCCCTAACCTAGCTAGGCCAGCCGACATATGTTAGAGGTTCGTGGATGGTCTCAATATGGACATTCGAGACTGTATGGGAGTACTGGAATGCCCCACAGACCTGGCAGCCATAATCTGTATGGCTCACGAGTTTGAGCGACTGGTGTAGACCCGATGTCATCGAATGGAGCAGATGACTCGGAAGGAGGATAAGGGTCTAAACCGTCAGGGAGGATGGAAGGAACATAATGGTCCAAGATGGGGAAACAGAACGAAATTCCAAAGGAGAAGGGATGTGCCACAACCTCCTCCCAGAGTAGTCCTTACCCTACCCCAAGGAAACCCTCGTTGTCCGAAGTGTTAAAGGAATGATGAGGGAGCGTGGCATGACTGCTTTGTATGTGGGCAAGTGGGACACTTTGCAAAGGATTGCCCCACCCTTAGGGAGAACAGGTAGAGGAATACTCTTGGACCTCCTCAAGGTAACCCTAGGAACCCTAGGCTAGACGCTACATCAAGAGTACTAGCTAAAGTGTACAACCTCACACAGGAGGAGGCTAGAAGAGACCCTAGCACTATAGCGGGTACATCTTAAAACCCTCCAAATTAGTTTAAGAGAGTCATGTAAACTAAAGGTCCTTTCGATTTAATAAAAGAAATTTTCTTCTAAACAATAAGTTTCTTCAATCAGGGTATATACAACTATGGGGACAACAAGTCTATGCCCTCTTTGACTCCGGAGCTAAGATATCCTTCATCAAGGAAGAATTGGTTTCAAGAGTACCCCTAGAGCTCACTCCACTAGATCAAAGCCTTAATATCCTTACCCCTTTATGAGAAGGTCTAAACATGAATGAACAATTAAAGGGATGTGAGGTAAGGATTGGAGGAATCCAACTCAAAGCTGATTTAATTCCATTACCCTTAAAGGAAGTTGAAGTAATCCTAGGGATAAACTAGCTGAGTAACCATCAGGTGAGGATGAACTATAGGAAGAAGATGAAAACCTTCCATACTCCAAAGACAAAAGGATTGAAATTCCAGGGAGATAGAAAGAAAAATGAGGTACAAATGGTGTGCCATCTAAAAGCTCAAAAGCTTATATAGAAAGGCCGTACCACTTTCTTGGCCATGGTCATAGACAAAAAGTCTAAAGGGAAGAGGCTGGAAGACATTCTGGTAGTGAAATGCTACCTAGAGGTATTTCTAGAAGAACTAGCCGGATTACCTCGAAGTCGGCCAGTGGAGTTCACAATAGAAATAATCCCAAGAATAAACCCCATATCCCAAGCCCTGTATCACATGGCTCCGATAGAATTGAAGGAATTAAAAGAACAACTGGACGGATTATTAGAGAAGGATTTCATATGTCCAAGTTAGTCTCAGTGGGGTGCTCCTGTTCTATTCATAAAGATAAAGGACGAAAGCATGAGACTATGCATCGACTACAGAAAACTGAACTAGGTCACTATCAAGAACCGATACCCACTCCCAAGGATAGATGATTTGTTTGACCAGTTGAAAGGAGCAGCTTACTTCTCCAAGAAAGACCTTCAGTTGGGCTATCACCAACTCAGGATTCGGGAAGAGGACATCCCTAAAATGGCATTTTGATCCAGATATGGACATTATGAGTTTAGAGTAATGCCATTCGGATTGACAAATGCCCCTGTAGCCTTCATGGACTTGATGAATCGTATGTTCCAACCCCATTTGGACAGGTTCGTGATAGTATTCATAGATGACATCCTTATATACTCACGAAACAGTTCGAAACATGAGGAGCATTTGGCAACCACCTTGGAAATATTAAAAGAAAATCAATTATATGAAAAAATTTCCAAGTGTGAGTTCTGGCTGTAGGAGGTAGGATTCTTTGGACTCATTGTATCTAAGGATGAAGTCAAAGTAGATCCAACTAAGGTGGAGGCCATATCAGATTGGAAGGCTTCGAGGAATCCTACATATAGCAACTGCATCGATACTCTCCTTACCTGATCCTAATGTAGGAGAGTACACAGTCTATAGTGATGCCTCCAGACAAGGGCTTGGATGTGTCTTAATGCAACAAGGGAAGGTTATCACGTATTCCTCGCAATAATTAATGGTACATAAAAGAAATTACCCAACTCATGACTTGGAATTAGCTGCAATAGTGTTTGCCCTAAAGATTTGGTGACACTACCTTTACGAGGTTAAGTGTAGGATATACATAGATCACAAGAGTCTTCAGTACTTCCTAACTTAGAAGGAGTTAACTCTCTGCCAAAGGAGATGGCTAGAATTGGTGAAGGATTATGAACTTGTGATAGAGTATCACCCCAGAAAGGCAAATGTAGTAGCAGATGCCTTAAGTGACAAGTATCAAACTAAGGTGACATAAGTAAAGACAAGTTATCTACCCTTGTTACAACAATTGGGAAGGATGGAGGTGGATCTGAGGATGGACAAGCAGGAGAAATGCTTGGTGGCTAATGTGGCGGTGAGGCCCAGTCTAACCGAGCATATTAAGTCTCAACAAAAGATTGATAAAGAACTCCAATCTTATTTAGACCTGGTTAATAGAGAAAGGAAACTAGACTACAACATGCGAGGTGATGGAGTACTAAACTACAAGGGTAGGTATGTGTGCCTCAAGATAATGAGTTGAAGAGGTTAATTCTAGAAGAGGCACATGATTCAGTGTATGCAATGCATTCCGACAGTACCAAGATGTACCATGCCCTCAAACAAGGATACTGGTTGAAAGGTATGAAGAGGGACATTGTGAAATATGTAGCTCGGTGTTTGTCTTGTCAACAGATAAAAGCAGAGCATCAAAAATTGTTAGGACTACTACAACCCTTACCAATTTCGGAGTGGAAATGAGAGCACATCTCCATGGACTTCGTCACAGTTCTACCAGTGACAAGAAAGGGTCGAGATGCAATTTGGGTCATAGTGGATAGATTAACCAAATCAGCTCATTTCCTAACTATAAGAGTGATGGACATAGTAGAACAACAGGCCGTCTTATACATGAATGAAATTGTAAGACTTCATGGTGTCCTAGTGAGTATAGTATCTGATAGAGATCCGAGATTTACTTCCAGGTTTTACCCAATTTTACAAAATTTCATGGGGACCAAGCTTCACATGAGTACGACATTCCACCCTCAGACAGATGGACAGTTTGAGTGAACCATCTAAACCTTGGAAGACATGCTGAGCGCGTGCGTACTCACCATGAATAAAAGCTGGGAGGAATACTTGTGCCTGATGGAATTTTCTTACAATAATAGTTATCAGGCCAATATTTAGATAGCTCCCTCTAAGGCCTTTATGGACAACCCTGCCATACCCCTCTATTTTGGGAAGAAGTGAGGGAAAGGAAGTTAGAAATGGTAGAACTAATTGAGGTTGTCACGCCCCGACCCAGTTTGGTCGGATCCCCGTGATCAACCTGCCACTCTCTCGATTTATTAAAGGGTTTCCCCTTATCCTAAACTGTAAAGAGTAAGGCATCCTTTAACTTGCACCTTTTTCTTGGAATAGCATAATCAAAACTGTATGAAATTTAAAACTTTACATACCTGTCTTACAGGCATCTTAGTTGACGGTCTTTAAGGAGAGGCTTTCCGGGATTTCCTGAAAGGGATATAAGGGAGGGGGTGAGTACGACTACTCAGTGAATGGGTTTTTAAAAGCTTTTGACTTTTAAGAAAAATATTTATATGGAGTGTGCCAGACTCCTTTGTTTTAAAAATTCCCATCATTTAAAAATTTGGAATTTTCCATTATTTCTTAGTTACCACGGTGTGTCATCACCCAACAGACATCCTTCATCATGAAGGTTACACACATTCGCAAGTCAGTATCACTACTGAACCCACTAGTGGCTTCGGAGCAACTTTTCCTGCCACCCGGATAGAAGTACGGCCACTTCTACCCTGGGAATGAGTGGATCTACGTGACATCCTACCCACAATCCCGAAATCACTCCTTCATGTCCGTATAAGGATAGAGACCGCATCCTGTCCCCACCCCGGTCTCATGCGCTTCGTGCTACTCTAGATTTCGCACAGACACCTAGAACGATGAACTGCCCTTATAGCCACCAGGTCATCCAGTGCCCTTAGGATGCATCACTACCCCTCATGGGCGTCTTGATGATCCCGTACTCACAGTGCATGCACAAACAATGTTTTCTTATATTGCCATGTAATCTGTGGTGCCACTAGTCCAACGGCCCCGACTCTCAACTCAACCTGCAGCTGTTTGTCTTGACTAGTCCGTCGACCTATCATGTTGCACTGCCGCTAGTCGACTGAGCATGTCGGTCCTATCATGGTACCATGGCCAAAAAATTCACTTATTAAGTTTTATGGCACATATATTATGTTCATTTACGAGCTCCTGCTCGTGTCAACTGGCCTTGGGCCCACTGTACGAGATTTTCAAAAAAACGGGGCATTCTAGCCCTCAAGTTCCAAAATCGAGGCCCCGTCGAGAAGGTCTCCCAAATTGTTTAAGCATTGGTTCACAGTCAGGGGAGAGCACTTCCGACAAAAATAGGTTTTTACTGTCCATCATACCGATCGGTATAAGGACATCTCCATTCATAACCGATGAACGGGTTTTCAACTTCCTTCGAGGAAGTCTCATCATACCAACCTGGTATGATATACTTACAACCCGTAAGTAGTTTTTTTCGCATAACTTTCACATCACTTTCTCTAAGTAGTGATGATTAAAATACCACTAAACAGTGGGTTTTTATATTGAGGCACTTATCATCCCAAACCAAGTATGATGTTAGTAAACCCACTCACTGTTAATGCCATGAATTCCACTAGACTGGTTCTTTGTATTCACGCGAGCTTGTCCTTGCTGGTGTTCCCGGTATTTAATGTTCATACACGATATGAACAACCTTGTTTATTATTACTCGGCATAACAGCCTTCATTCATTAATGAATGAGAAAACCCAAACTTTTAGTTATTTGCAATTAGGTCCCTAAAGTTATTTCTCTTTAACTTTAAGTCCCTAATGTCGGTTTTTCCTCAAATTGAGTCCCGTAACTTTTAAATTTTATCGTGGGACCTCAATTTATTCAATTTCACCAAAAAGGGGTTTAATTTTTCAAATTTCTAATTTGGTTCCCCAATTTTTCCAAAATTACCATTTTGCCCTTCTTTCACAAAAATGGTAAGTTTTTCCCCAAATTTTCCAAAATTCCTCAATTGGTCCTCCAACATTATTTTCATGCCCAATTGACCCTCAATTTCATAAAATTGTATTTTGGCCCCTTTGAATTTTGAAAATCCACAAATTTTCCCCCAATTTCAACTCTTCAACACTCCCGAATTTGATTTTATCAAATTAACTGATCAAACACTTCTAATTATTGAAATTGGAGTTGAAATTGAGTTCCTATATGTTCATACGATTCTAAAAAACTTTGAATAGCAGATTTTAACGTCGGAACGAGCTCAAACGGAACTTTGCCGGAAAACAGATTGTAGAGAGAGAAAGCTTCGATTACTCACCGGTGAAGGCACGACAGTCCGAGCTTTCGATCTGGGCTGACTGGTCTCGTCCTGAGGTTCATCCTAAAATCAAGTATTGTATCAATTGACGTGGAATTGGATTAGAATTTCATCATTGAAATTCGGTCGATTCTCTCTCTAGCACTGATGGAAAATTATAAAGGGGAGCTGAATTGGCTTACCTTTCGGTCCTAATTCGGCGGTGGAAAGGCTGAGGAAGTGTTGGGAGGGCTTGGTTTGGCCTGAGGAGGGCTTAAAATGGCTAATTCCAGCTTGGCTGAAATAGGGCAGCTTCAGTCTGCCGGAGTTGTTTCACTATTCCATCTTGTCGGCGCTTCTCCAACGATTCTCGAATTGACTGGAGTTTGCTATCAAATAGTTGTCTTCTCCCTGGTTCTAAAGAGCTCGACCTTTGTTCAAGTCGAAGCTCTGGTTCGAGCTTTACCGGGAAATGAAACAGTAGAGAGAGAGAGAGAAAAGTGTTCAGGTGTGAGGAGAATGAAATGGGGATGACCTCTTTATATAGTCTATTAATTTCAATAATTAAATATATATTAATTGATGGCTATTTATGATAAGTCGTATGTTGCATAAAAATTTTTGACCAAAATTTCGGGTTATAAAAAAATCATACTTCCCAAAAGGTCACCCATCCTCACATTACTCTACAGTAAGCACACTTAACCTTAAAGTTCTTATAAAATCTAGTTCACCTAAACCAATTTGGTTTTTGTTTTCTAGTTTGTCTTAAGTTTCTTTTCCAATGTTTAATAAATCCTTTGGATCAATCGAAAGTTCTAAATTTTCATATTGCTTATTCCCAAATGTAAACCGATTTTGTTTTCTTATTCGGTTTGACCGGTTCTTTTCCCGGTTTTCCTTAACTCAAATGTGTGGGGTTTATAGAGGTTGTCACGGAGAAAATAAAATTAATATGGAGTCATCTTAAGACCGCATAGGACATGCAAAAGTGTTATGCAGACAATTGAAGGAAAGATTTGGAGTTCGAGGTGGGAGATCAAGTATTCCTCAAAGTATCCCCATGGAGGGGAATACTTAGGTTTTATCAAAGAGGAAAGTTTAAACCAAGATATATCGGTCCATATCCCTTCATTCAAAGGATATGACAACTAGCTTATAAATTGGAACTACCTCTTAACCTGCAAAAAATACATGATGTATTCCACATCTCAGTGCTTTGGAAATATTAGCCTAATACTAGTCATATATTGGGTAGAGCTCCATTGAAACTGGAAAAGATCCTGACCTATCAGACAGAACTAGTACGAATCATCGACCGGAGAGACAAGAATTTGAGGAACAAGAAAATTCCTATGGTTAAAGTTTTGTGGCAGAACGGACCCTTGCAGGAAGAAACATGGAAAACCAAGAGTATGCTGAGGGATAGTTACCCTCAATTAATTAATGTGTAACTATTTTGGGGACAATACCCCTAAAAGGAGGGGAGAGCTGTAAACCCCGTCCTTTGATAATGACAAAATTGGAGAAAGAACGAGTTATTTTCAAATTTAAATCCGAGTAAGTCTAGAAACCCAATTATCAGGAAACGGGAAAATTTGAGAATTTACAACTCCCAAGTGACTCAAAATGGTTCATAAACCTCGAAAAAGAACCTTAGGACAAATTGGGAGAGAAAAAGAAGACCGGTTTGGGTGAACCAGATCTGAACCAGATTGAGCTGTTTTATGAATTGGAACCAATAGAGAGAGGGTAAACCGGGGAATTTATGGATCTCGAGTGACCTAATGTCACGCCTCGACCCGGTTTGGTCGGATCCCCATGATGAACCCGCCACTCTCCCAATTTATTAAAGTGTTTCCCCTTATTATAAACCGTAAATAGTAAGGCATCCTTTAAACCTACACCATTTCCTGGAATAGCATAATCAAAACTGAATGAAATTTTAAACTTTATTTACCTGTCTTACAGGCATCTTAGCCGATGGTCTTTAAGGGTAGGCTTTCCGGGATTTGCTAAAAGGGATATAAGGGAGGGGGTGAGTACAACTACTCGGTGAATGAGTTTTCAAAGGTCTACTTTTAACTTTTAAGAAAAACATTTATATGGAGTGTGATAGACTTCTTTCTTTCCAAAAATCCCTTCATTTAAAAATTCAGCTTTTCCATTATTTCTTATTTACCATGGTGTGTCATCACCCAACACACATCCTTCATCATGAAGGTTACACACATTTGCAAGTTAGTACGACTACTGAACCCACTAGTGGCTTCGGAGCGACTTTATCGGCCACCCGAATAGAAGCACGACCACTTCTACCCTTGGAATGAGTGGATGTACATGACATCCGACCCTCAATCCCGAAATCGCTTCTTCATGTCCATATGAGTATAAAGACCTCATCCTATCCCCACCTCGGTCTCATGCGCTTGGTGATACTCCAAATTTCGCACAAACACCTAGAACGACGAACTGCCCTTATAGCCACCAGGTCATCTAGTGCCCTTAGGACGCATCACTACCCCTCATGGGCGTCTTGATGATCCTGTACTCATAGTGCTTGCACAAACAATGTTTTCTCATATTACCATGTAATCTGTGGTGCCACTGGTCCAACGGCCTCGACTCTCAAATCAACCCGTAGTTGTTTGTCTTGATTGGTCTGTCGACCTGTCATGTCGCACTACTGCTAGTTGACTGAGCATGTCGGTCCTATCTTGGTACCATGGAAAAATAATTCACTTATTAAGTTTTATGGCACATATATCATGTTCATTTACGAGCTCTTGCTCATTCCAACTAGCCTTGGGCCCACCGTACAAGATTTTCAAAATTGGACATTTAGCCCCCAAGTTCCAAAACCGAGGCCCCTGGCCTATCAGAGCTATTTGAGCTCCCGTCGAGAAGGTCTCCCAAATTGTTTAAGCATTGACACATAGTCAGGGGAGAGCACTTCTGACAAAACATGTGTTTTCTCTTATCCATTATTCTGCTCGGTATAAGGATACCTCTGTTCATAACCTCGGTTCATTATCCTTCGACCTAATCGCCTTCATTCATTCCAAATGAATGAGAAAGCCAAACTTTCATTTATTTGCAATTAGGTTCCTAAAGCTATTTCTCTTTAACTTCAAGTCCCTAATGCTGGTTTTTCCTCAAATTGAGTCCCGAAACTTCTAAAATTTATCATAGGACCTCAATTTATTCCATTTCACAAAAAGGGGATAAATTCCTCAATTTTCCAATTTGGTCCTCCAACTTTTCCAAAATTACCATTTTGCCCTTCCTTTACAAAAATGGTAAGTTTTGCCCGAAAAATTCCAAAATTCCTCAATTGGTCCTCCAACATTATTTTCATGCCCAATTGACCCTCAATTTCATAAAATTTGCATTTTGGTCCTTTGAATTTCAAAAATCCCCAAATTTTCCCCAATTTCAACTCTTCAACACTGCCGAATTTGATTTAATGAAATTGACCAATCAAAAACCTCTAATTGTTAAAATTGGAGTTGAAATTGAGTTCCTACATGTTCATACAATTCTAAGGAACTTTGAATTGCAAAATTTAACGCCGGAACGAGCTCAAATGGAGCTTCGCCAAAAAAGAAACTGTAGAGAGAGAAAGCTTCGATTTCTCATCGGTGAGGGCACGACGGTCCGAGCTTTTGATTTGGGCAGATAGATTTCATCCTGAGGTTCATCTTAGAATCAAATATCACATCTATTGATACCGAATTGAGTTAGAATTTCATCATTGAAATTCTACCGATTCTCTCTCTAGCACCGGCCGAAAATTGCATAGGGGAGCAGGATTGGCTTACCTTTTAGTCTTGAGGAAGGGCTGAGGAAGTGTTGAAAAGGCTTGGTTTGGCTTGAGAAGGGCTCGAAATTGCCAATTTCAACTCGGCCAAAATAAGGCAGCTTCGGTCTGCCGGAGCTGCTTCACTGTTTCATCACATTGGCAACCCTTGGAGTGAACAAAGACAATAGACGTGTAACTGACTTCTTCCCAGTTCTAAACAACCTGAGCTCACCTTGTTTGGCTCAGAAAAGACCCCATTTTGGAGCTTTCGTTCGAGCTTCTCCGAAAAATGGTACAGTTGAGAGAGAATGGAGTTTTCAAGTTTGGAGAGGATGAATGGGGAGGGGCTCTTTATATAAAGGGCTCAAGGACCTGTTGGCCATCTGTTTGGCACTGTTATGACTAACATTGATGACTAGAAACACCCCAAACATAAGCATTTCTTCTTTGCCGATTTTTTAAGTTTCCCAAGGAGTGAACAGTGCTGTCATCCTGAGGAAGAAGATGACACTGTTCCGAACCGGACTGGACCGGTTCGAACCGGGTTCAAAGTTTAAACCGGCCGGTTCACCCCCCATTCGATCGAGTTTTTCAAATAAAAAAATTTCTAAATTCATTTTCTATCCAATGGTGGCCTCAAATCTCCAATTTGAATTATTTAAGCCACCTAGAAAAATGAATTTAGGATTTAGTTCAATAGTGGTTCAAATCGGTCCGGACCGGTTCGGATCCGATTCACTTGAACCGGTTTGGTTTTCTTTCCTAATTCCTTCAAAAGTTGATTTCCATGTCTTTTGTGACTCCTTGGGTCACTTAGGGTCCATAAAATTCCTGGTTTACCATCTTTTTATTGATTCTGGTTCATAAATTGGCTTGGTCCTTAAACCGGTTCAATCCGGTTCACCCAAACCGGTCTGGTTTTTCTCTCCCACTTTGTTCTAAGGTTCCTTCCCAAGGTTTATGAATTTCTTTGGAGTACAATGGAGTTGAATTCCTTTGTTTTGCCTGATCTCTATTGATTCCAGTTCATGAATCGACTCGGTTCATAAACTGTTTCAATCCAGTTGTATTCGATTCATCTAAACCAGTGTGGTATTTCTCTTCCAATTCATCCTAAGATTCTTTTCCATGATATTATGAACTCTTTGGATCACCCAAGAGTTGTAAATCCCCAAATTTCCCATTCACAAATGATCGGGTTTGTGAACTGGTTTGGTTTTCTCACTTGGTTTGATCGGTTCTCTTCCCGGTTTTCCTTAGCTCAAAACGGTAGGGGTTTACACCTAAAGAGTCATATAAGTCTTGAGAGGACTTTAGGATGAATAGCGGATAAAAATCAAACCAGTCAGGTGAACCTAATCCGAATCGGTTTGGACCAGTTTGAACCACTATTGAACCGAATTTTAAATTAATTTTTCTAGGTGGCTTAAAAAATTCAAAATTTTGATTTGAGACCATCATTGGATAGAAAATGAATTTATATGAATTTAGAAATTTTTAGATTTGAAAATTTTGGTCGAATCGGGGGTGAACCGGCCTGTTTAATCTTTAAACCCGGTTCGGACAAGTCCAGTCTAGTTTGAAACATTATTGTCTTCTTCCTTCAGGTGACAACACTATTCACTTGCCGGAAAATTGCGCAGCGCCGACGAAGCTGAAAAGTCTCCGACCCAGGAGTTTCAAGCAATGAATGACCACCATTAAGGCATCAATCAGATGGTCAAGATGTCCCCGAGCTTTCTATAAATAGATCCCCTCCTCATTCATCCTCTCTACACTTGAAAACTCTATTCTCTCTCAGCTGCTTAGTTTTCTGGTGAAGCTCGAACCAGAGCTCTGATATAGGGACATTTTTGAGCCAAAAAAGGTGAGTTCGGGTTACTTAGAATTGGGGAGAAGTCATCTACATGCCTGTAGTCTCCGTTTGCTCCGAGAGTTGCCGGAGAAATGCCGACGTGATAGAATAGTGAAGTAGCTCTCGCGAACAATAGCTGCCCTGTTTCGGCCGAGCTGAAATCAGCCAATTCGAGCCCTTCTAAGACCAAACCAAGCTCTCCCAACACTTCCTCAGCCCTCCCACGACCGAATTAGGACTGAAAGGTAAGTCAATTTGGCTTCCCCCTATAATTTTCGACTGGTGCTAGAGAGAGGACCGACAAAATTTCAACGACAGAATTATAATCCAATTCGGCATCAATTGATGTCAATCTTGATCCTAGGAAGAACCTCAGGAAGAGAGCTATCTACCCCAATAGAAAGCTCAGACCACCACACCCTCACTGGTGAGCAATTAAAGCTTTCTCTTTCCATAGTCTATTTTTAGGCAAAGCTCCGTTTGAGGTCATTCTAATGTTAAAATATATGATTCAAAGTGCTATGGAATTTTAGGAATATGTAGAAACTCAATTTCAACTTCAATTTCAACAATTAGAAGTGTTTGATCTGTAAGTTTGATGAAATCAAATTCGACTGCGTTAGGGACACGAAATTAGCGGAAAATTTGGGGACATTGGGGATTTTTGAAATTTCGAAGGACCAAAATAAAATTTTATAAAATTGAGTGTCAATTGGCATGATAAGAATGTTAGAGGACCAATTGAGAAATTTTAGAATTTTGGGGTGAAACTTACCATTTTTTTAAAGGAAGGGCAAAAATGGTAATTTTGGAAAATTTGGGGTCCAAATTGGGGATTTGGAAAATTTGAACCCCTTTTTATGAAATTGGGTAAAATGAAGTCCCAAGGGGAATTTTAAAGGTTTTGGGATGCAATTTGAAGAAAAACTTGCATTAGGGACTTATAGTTAAAGAAAAGTAACTTTAGGGTCCTAATTGCAAATAAAGGAATAATTTGATTTTCTCATTCAATTGGGATGAATGAGGGTTGTTAGACCAAAGAATATTGAACAAAAATGTTCATATCGTGTAGGAACATGAAGTACCAAGAACGCTAGCTAAGACGAGTTCAAGTAAGGACAACAAGTCGGCTAAGAGGAATTTCACTGAACAATCGGGTGAGTGAGATTTATATATCATACTCGGTTGGGATGACAAGTACCTCAGAAATGAAAACCCACTAATTAGTGGTATTTTAAACATCACAACTTAAAGGAGTGATGTGAAAATGACACAAAAAAACTACTTACTGATTGTAAGTACATCATAGCTAGTTGGTATGATAAAACTTCCTCAGAGGAAGTGGAAAACCCGTTCATCGGTTATGAGCGGAGATATCCTCATACTCGATTGGTATGATGGATAGTTGAAAATATAATTTTGTCGAAAGTGCTCTCCCCTGACTAGTCAAGACAAACAACTGCAGGTTGAGTTGAGGTTGGGGCCGTTGGATAGTGACACCACAAATTATATGGCATGATGTAAAAATACTGATTATGCATGAAATGTGTTTACTGGACCTTCAAGATGACCAAGAGGGGTAGTGATGTGTCCTAAGGTCATGAACGACCTGGTGGGTATATGGACAGTTTGTCGGACTAGGTGACCATGCAAAGCTCGGAGTAGCTTCAAGCGCATGAGACCGGGGTGGGGATGGGATGAGGTCTTTGTCCTCATATGGTCATGAAGAATTTTTACGGGATTGAGGGTCGGATGTTTCAAACATCCACTCATTCTCATGGTAGAAGTGGACATACTTCTATCTAGGTGGCCGGTAAAGTCGCTCCGATGCAACAAGTGGGTTTAGTGGACATACTGGCCCTCGATTATGCGATTGACCTTCATGATGAAGGATGTGTATTGGATGATGACATACCGTGATTAATAAGAAATGAAAAAAAGAGATTTGAAATGAAAGGATTTTTGAAAGGAATTAATGAGTTTGGCACACTCCATATAAATCTTTTTCCTAAAAGTTAAAATTTTGAAAACCCATTCACCGAGTCGTTATACTCACCCCTTCCTCATATCCCTTTTCAGGAAATCTTGGAAAGCCTATCTTTCAGGACCACCAACTAATACACCTGTGAGACAGGTATGTTAAATTTAAAATCTTATGCAGTTTTAATTTATGTTATTCCAAGAAAGTTACAGGTTTAAACGACACCTTAGTCTTTATGGTTTATAACAAGGGAAAACCCTTAATTAATCTGGGAGAGTAGTGGGTTGATCATGGGGATCTGACCAAACCGGGTCGGGGTGTGACAACATCTAAGTCTAATATCTTAGATAATAATGGCCTTAGAGAGTAAGGTCACAAATAGTTACCGGCTTGAGAATGTTGGGGGAGAACAACGAGGGTCGAAGTAAGTCTTCCCACTAAAAAAAATTATTATTTAATGTTTTTAGAAGAAAGTATAAGGTTTGGATGTCATAGACTTGGCTAACAAGTGTAAGAAAGGTGATTAACACAATAATCCCTACAAGTTTTCTCGACAAGTCAGTCAGAGAATGAATATATGGGAGAGAGTACCCAATCTTTACCTTGAGAACAAACTTTAATGGAATACAAGTGGAACCAAGAAGTTTATATGAAGGAAAAAAATGTACACACCTAATAAACCCTAAAGGGATGAAGAGACTAAAGGGAAGGTGGAATAAGACATCAAAAGTGGTCATAAAGAGACTAAAGGGATGAAACCCGTCCTCTCATACCAAGGAAATCTAGAAAAGAACTAATCATTTTAAATGAGAGAACCAAACCATTTTATGAACTAAAAATGATAAACAAGGGTTGAAATGGGAAATTGGAGAGTCCCAAGTAACCAAGAAGTCACAAAAGTCATGAGGAAGAACGATGAAAGAAATTGGATGAGAAAATCGGACCGGTTCAGGGTGAACCGGGCTTCAACTAGATTGAACTGTTTTGAACCATGGATGAACCAGTTTATTAATTCATTTTCTAGATGGCTTAAAATGGAAATTAGGAAAATTGAGGCCACCATTAGATGAAAAATTAATTTAGATTAATTTAGAAAATTTTAATTTTTAGAAAATTGGTTGAATCAGACCTGAATCGGTCGATTATCATCACTGAACCCGGTCGGACCTGATCGATCAACTGTTCGGCCGGTCAAATGAACAATGTCATCGTTTTCCTTAGGATTATATCACTATTCATCAATGTAGAAAAACTTTCCTTTTCTGGTGAGGGAATATTCCCTCTGATTTGAGCATTTTCTAGTGAGGATAAGCTCGAACAATATGAAAACTAGTAGAGTAGAGGGTTCTCGAACTCCCTATATAAAGAACTCCCCTCCATTTATCCTCCACACACCTCAAATCTTCTCCTTCTCCAAAGTACTCAGTTTCCTATGAAGCTCAAATCAGATATCCGACTTGGGCGATTTTTTTAGCCTCAGAAGACAAACTCGGGTACTATAGACTCGGAAGGAAGTCAACTACCTGACTACAACCTCCCCTCGACCCAAGGATTGTCAGAGAAGTACCGGCGAGATCAAATAGTGAAGCAGCTTCATCAGTCCGAAACTACACTATTTTTGTTGATATGAATTTGGCCAATTCAAACCTCCTATGGCCAAAACTAGCCCTCACTTAGCCCTTAAGGCCATCACATGACCTCTCTAGAGGACAAAGGTAAGCTAATTTGGTTCTAGAGAGAGAAAGTGCAAGATTTTCTTGATCAATTCCCATTGATCCTGACACCAATTGTCCAAATTCTTTATCCTAGAAGGACCCTGAGGACAACATCTAACTTCCCAGATCAAGAACTCAGATCGTCGCATCTCCGATGATAAGCTTTCAAAGCTTTCTCTCTCTACATCTAATTTTCCGACAAAGCTCCATTTGAGCTCGTTTCGGACCCAAAATCCATGATTCAAAGCTCAATTAGATTGTATGGAAGTGTAGAAATTGATTCACGCCACTAATTGGAGCAATTAACCCTGTTTGAATGGCCAATTTGAAGAAATCAAATTCAGTCACTAGAAAGGGGTGAAATTGGGGGAATAATTTGGGGGGAATTGGGGATTTTGAAAAAATTGAAGGACCTAAATGCAAATTTTCAAAATTGAAGGTCAATTGGCAATGAGAAAGATGTTAGAGGGCCAATTGGTAAAGTTCTGAAAGAATTGGGTACAATTGGCCAATTTTGGAAGTTAGGGGCAAAATGGTAATTTTTAGAAAGTTGGGGGCCAATTTGTAAATTTGGAAAATTTGAGCCCATTTACAATTTTGAGAAAATTATGGACCCAAGAGGGATATTGAAAACCCCAGGGACTCAATTAAAAATAATTGAGCATTAAGCACCTAAAGTCAAAGATCATGGACTTTAGGGGCTTAATTGTAATAAGGCAAAAATAAGGGCCTAAATGTAAATACATGAAAATAGAAAGGCTATTCATGCCAAGCTATTTCTTATAAGGATACTCAAATCACGTATGAACAAATTCTGATAAGGATAGGAGCAATGGAGCTCGAACAAGACTTGGAACACTGACTGGAGACGAACACACCACAATCATCGGATGAGTGGGATTTCCAACATCATATCCGCTTGGGGTGATGAGAACCTTTCCTAAATTAAAAAACACTGTGAGTGGGAATTTTACACATCATACCGGTTAGGATGATGAGAACAATTTAAAATGAAAATCCACTTGTGAGTAGACCTACCTCTATCATCATAACCGGTTGGTGTGACGAGCACTTTGTGGTAAAAACCATTTTTGTCATAAATGTTCTCCCCTGACTGTGTGCAAATACTTAATCTCTTTGGGAGACTTTCCTGACCAGAGCTAGAATAGCTTCAACAGGCCAAGGGCCTCGATTTTGAACTTATAGGGCTCAAGGCCTAGTTTTTAAAAAACTCGTGAAGTGGGCCCAAGGCCAATGGGCACGAGTTGGAGCCTATAGACAAACATAAGTAAAAGAGCCATGAAATCTCTCATTAAATTGGAAATTTTGTGCGATTTTTCATTGTACCAAGTCAGGACTAACAAGGCTCGATGGGCTAATGGCAGTGTGCTAGGACTAGGTCGAGTGTCGAGGCCGTTGGCATCAAAGATGATAGATATTATGTGAAAACTATTGTTGTGCATGAACTTTGGTTCGGGACCACTGAGATGCCCATAAGGGTTTATGATGGGTTACAAGGATTACTGGATGACTTGGTGGCAATAAGGGCACTTTGTCGTACCAGTTAGTCATGAATCTACTATGTCTGGGCTTCTTGTGCATGAGATCGGGGAGAGTGGGCAAGATGAGTTCTTCATCCTCATACGGACACAAAGTGATTTTGGGTCTAAGGGCTGGGCGCCTGGGGCGTCACTCAGACTCAAGGTAGAAGTGGTCGAACTTCTATTAGGTGGACAGCAAAGTCACGCTAATCCCCAAGTGGGTGCAGTCTAGGACTATACTACGATTGTGTGAACCCTTTATGAGAAAGTGTGTGTGTATGTGTGCTAAATGCCTCCCGAGGAAAGGGGAAGTGCTAAAAAGAGCTAAACACACAATAAGTGAAAATGATAAAAAGTCCGTGAAAAATAAAGGTGTTTTTGATAAACTAGTTATTTCAAAAACTCACTCCCAACACTCGCTCAATGAGTTGTAGAAACTCACCCCTCCCTTTAAACCCTTCCAGGAAAGGAAACAAAACCTTAGAAGATTTCTCAAAGTTGAACCCTAAGTCAGGTATGCCTAGAAATCCTTATAAATTACTCAAGTTTTGTATAACGCTATTCTAGGAAACCAGCTAAAAAGGATGTCTAACTCCTCGTGGTCTAGGAGAAAGGGGAAACCCTTCTTTGACCAAAGGGAGTGGCAGGTTGTTCACGGGGTTCCGACCAAATTGGGTCGGGGTATGACAACTTGAGTGGTATCAGAGCTTGTTTCCTTGAATACATTATTAAGACTATATAACATAAGAATTAAACGAAAACTACCTACCTTGTAGGGAGATGGCCCCAAGAAAAGTAGTCAAACAAACTCGTGCTACCCTAGACACCATGAAAATAGATGAGAATCCAATCCCAAATAAGGAAATGAACCAAGGAACTAAGGAGTCCAGGAGAGCTCTTAGAGTAACCCTTGGTCAAAGAAGACTCGACAAGAAAACCATTAAGGTGTTTGGGCTCAAGGATGGTGAAGCACCAAACCACCAGCAAATCCCTTGAAAGACCCCACAATGCTCAAAGTATTAGGGGGACCACACAGGTCCACGCAAGGAAATGACATGTTATAGGTGTGGACAAAGGGGTCACTACGTGAAAAAGTGTCTAACACTATTGAGGACAGGTACCAAGATAACCTGTTATAGGTGTAGAGGAATAGGATATATGGAAAAGGACCGTCTTACACCACAAGGATTTAGGGTAATATCTTCCAAGAACAACACCTCCTCAGCTACAGGAGTCCAAAAGGATACCACCCCAAGAAACACAACTCATGCCCGGAATTCCAACCACATCTAGGAGGAAGCTCTTCAAGATCCTAGCATAGTAATGGGTACTTCCTGACCTGTCATTATAATAATTTCCCTTTAAGAAGAGATACACCCCAACGTATTGTATTCTTTCTCAACTAATAAAATTCTAATTTTCTAAAACTCTACATTTCAAAGAATAACACAATCGTGTGCCTCATCTATATGAGGAGGGATCATGGAAGGCAAGAAGGATCAAAGGTAGGAACTTGAGAAACCACAAATGAAGTAGAGTATACATGAAGGGAATTATCCCTTAAGGAGAGCTTCAAGCCATCTAGGAGCAAAGAAGGAAGCACAAGCTCCAAACTTTGGGTGATAATCAGGATATCTCGGAATGGAAAAGTGTGACATACTTTGGAAGAATAGAGGAGCCAAGTAGGGTTACAGATGAACCTAGTGGAAGGAAGAAATTAGTAACAACAAGATAATCAATGAGAATAAATGATGCCCTAAGGAGGATCAGTCTAAACCCCGTCCCTTAAAGATAAGAAAATCGGGAAAGAACCAGTCAACTCAAGAGAGAAAACCGAATCAGTTCATGAATCATAAACCATATAGAAAGGGAAAAATGGGAAATCAACAAATGCTAAGTGACCCAAAGAGTCATAAAAGTCATGGAAAAAGACTTTGGGTGGAAGAGAAAACCAGACTGATTTTGGTGAACCGGACCTGAATTGGATTGACTCGATTTGAACCATCATTGAACTAGTTTCTAAATTCATTTTTCTAGGTGGCTGAAATATTCAAATTAGGAAATTGAAGCTACCATTGGGTAGAGAATGAATTTAGATAAATTTAGAAATTTTTAATTTTGACAAAATTGGTCAAATTGGGCCTGAACTGACCAGTTTAAGCATTGAACCCGGTTGGACCGGTCTGGTGCGATTCAGAACAGTGTTGTCTTCTTCCTTCAGATGACGACACTGTTCATTCAATACAAGAATAGACAGTGCTAATGAAGTAAAAATGCCTCCATTTAGGGTGTTTCAAGTCATGAATGAGCTTGACCAAGAAGCCAAATGGTTGGGCAGAGAGTCCTCGAGCTCCCTATTTAAAGAGCTACTTACAATTCATCCTTCTCACACCTAAAATCTCCATTCTCTCTCAACTATTTTATTTTTTGGTGAAGCTCAAACTAGAGCTCTGACATAGGCATTTTTATGAGCCTCAAAAGGCGAGGTTGGGTTATTTAGATTTCCGGGAAAGTCAGCAACCTGACAACAATCTCTATTTGACCTGAGGACCATCGGAGATATGCCGGCGAAATCAAACAGTGAATTAGCTTCGAAGGACCGAGGCTACCTTGTTTCACGTGATTCAAAGCTCAATTGAATTGTATGGAAGTGTAAGAACTGATTTACACCTCTAATTGAAGCAATTAACCCTAATTGAATGGTCAATTTGATAAAATCAAATTTGTCCAATTTGAAAGGGGAAATTTGAGGATTTCGTAAAATTGAGCGACCATTTTGAAATTTTCCACAATTGAGGGCCAATTGGCCATGGAAAAGATGTTAGAGGACCAATTGATTAATTTTTGGAATAATTGGGGCCAAATAACCATTTTTGGATAGTAAGGGCAAGATGGTAATTTTTGAAAAATTGGGGGACCAAATTAAAAATTTTGAAAATTTGAACCCCTTATATAATTTTGAGTAAAATCAAGAGTCAAAAGGAAATTTTGGAAATCTTGGGGCTAAAATTGGGCAAACATGGGCATTAGGGACCTAAGTGCAATTAATAAAAAATTGTGAGCTTAGACTTTTATGCCGAATCGTGAATGATAAGGCTGCCCAAATTGTGTAGGAATACGTGCAATGAGAACGCAAGCAAGAGGAAGCTCGCGTAGAATTGGAAAACCGACCGAGGAAGAACTTGTCATGATTGTTGGGTGAATGGGTTTATTCATATCATACCCGATTGGAATGGTGAACACTTTAGAAATGAAAAACCACTTATATGTGATATTTTATCATTACACCTGGTTGTAGTGATGTGAGAACTAAGCTAAAACCTATTTACTTGTTGTAAGTAGAGGGAATCATACCAGGTTGGTATGATGGACTTCCTTGACGGAAGTAGAAACCCGCTTGTCGGTTGTAAGCAGAGGTATCATCACACCCATTTGGTGTGATGAAGTGAAAATTATATTTTTGTCAGAAGTGTTCTCCTCTAACTATGTGTAAATGCTTAAACTATTTGGGAGACCTTATTGATGGGAGCTAGAATAGCTCAGATAGACCAAATACCTCATTTTTTAAACTTGTGGGGCTAAATGCCTGGTTTCGGAAAATCACGTACAATGGGCCTAAGGTCAGTTGGCATGAGTAGGAGCTCGTAAACAAATATGAGATATGAAAGCCATGAAAACTCTTAATAAAATCTATATGTGATTTTGCCATTGTACCAAGATAGGACCGACATACTCGATGGACCGGCGGCAGTGCATTTGGGCCAGGTCGACGGACCGGCCTAGACAAATAGCTGTAGATTGGGTTGAGGGTCGGGGCCGTTGGACTAGTGGCACCAAAGATAAATGGCTATGTGGAAAAATTATTGTTTGTGAATGCACTTGAGGTCCATGGCCATTAAGATGCCTAAGAGGGTAGTGATGCATCCTAAGGGCTATTGGACAACATGGTGGAGATAAGGGCAGTTTTTTGTGCCAACAGTTAGGGAAGCTTGACGTAGATTCATGTGCATGAGACTGGGGTGGGGTTGAGATGAGGTCTCTGTCCTCATACGAACACAAATTTGCTTTCTAGTTTGAGGGTTGGATGTCGCGAAGATCCACTCAAACCCAGGGTAGAAGTAGACAGGTTAAACACACCTAATGTGGAAAATGAGGAAAAATGGTTTTGAAAACTGGAATTTGAGAAAAGATCATTCTTAAAGGAAATAAGAAATTTTGGCACACTTTGATTAAAACTATATGTTTGAAAATTCACTTCCAACCCCCACTCATTGAGTTGTAGAAACTCACCCTTCTTTTATATCCCTTTTCAGGAGTAGATATGACTAAATAAAATACTTAGATCTACCATTTGTTAGGTATGCTTAAATGATTATTTTAAGCTTGCATTTTTATTGATTTATGTTATTACATGAACAAGGTTTAAATTACACATGGCTCCTCCTAACTTGAGAAAGGGGGAAACCCATCTTAAACTAAGGGAGTAGTAGGTTGATCACAGGGATCCGACCAAACCGGGTCGATGTGTGACAACTTGAGTGGTATCAGAGCCTAGTTCCCTTGAAGCATTATCAATACTATGCCCTGACACTAATGAAAACTTAATTACCGTGTAGGAAGGAGAGTTCCTAGGAAATTTTTCGTACGATCCAAACCCCCACACATGATCATGAAAAAGATGCCTACCCCTAGAGAGGTGATCGTTCAATGATTCTTAGAGGGCGAGAAGAGAGTGCCCAATGACATGGTCGAGGATTATATGAAACTCATTGGTGCCCTATTAGAGCTAGAAGATATCACCTATCCTCCTCCAAGGCAGGAAGAACCTATCCCTCCTCCAAGAGCCCAACACCTCCTCCTGCCCCACAACAACCAAAGAGGACTCCCACTAAGAAGGAGGTCTGGTATAACTATTAGGATGCCCACGCCACCTTTATTAAAGTCCACCAAGTACTCCCACCTACTCAATCCAACTTCACTCCTTCTCAATGGATGAAGTGGACATACGAGTGCGAGGTCGAGGTGTTGAGAAGGTACAGACTTGAGGCCATACATGAAGTTCGTCCTATAAGGGAAATCCAAATGGAATATGGATGGCTTCAACCAGTTCATTAGAGCCTTTAGTTTGTGAATCTGATAATCGTTCATAGGCTAATTCTCGGCCTATGACTCCAAGGGATTAGGAAGTAGTGAATCCCTATAATAAGCCGAGTACAACAAGAAAACCATCTCTTTGAATGAATGAAAGTTTGATTTTCCTTAATTATAAATTTAATTTCCCTAATAATGACAAGTACAACTAATAGATTGTAAGTATACCAATCATGATAAGGGTACTAGATGGAGAAAAAATCACTTGGGGAGGAAAACTACAAGTCACCTCTAGTTAAACACTAAACCTGAGATAGTCAAGTAAGTTCCTCCACAAAAACTGGGAGTATGGAGTAACATGGCAACAATGTTGAAAATTCTAGAGGAGTCTGCCTAGAGTTCATCATGGAGGACATACCCTAATTAAGGGTAGGAAGAAGAGGAAGAGTGTGAAGTCCAGTGTAAAGGAAGTAAGCATCAAAAGGTGTAGGAGTAGTAAAAGCCTAAGGACCATAAGGATTTAAGGAAGAGCCCCCATAGAAAAATTAGGAAACTAAGGAGAATTGGGCTGCCCCAAAGGAAACCAGTGGAATGGAAGCTAACCAAGAGGAAATTAAGGAAGAAGTGGGAGCAGGGAAAGTGCTAAGCCACTTTAGGATAAGACACGAAGAAAGGGAAGAGCAAAAGAAGTGTGATAGGATAAGAACTCTAGAGGAATACACAAATACCCTTGAAAGAGTTAATGATAGGCAGGACATAAATTATTTGGAACTCACCAACAATCAGGAGCTCCTCGAAAGAAGGATAAGGAATGGAAGGGAATTGGAGGACAAAGAAGGATCAAGGGTTAATAATCATAGCAATGTTAGAATGGTGTAAGAAAAGAAAGAAGGAAAAACCTTCACAGAGCATTAGGGAGGTTAACTGTGAAACTTCCAGGACGGAAGTCCCTAAGCAGAAGGATAAAGATAGGAAGTGGGACCATGGAAAGAGAAATTTCCAAGTTAAGTAACCAACAAATGGATCATAAGAGGCTCAAACTGAAATAAGGAACCTCATTAAAGGGGCATATGTAGTTAAGGATGTACATGGATGGCCAACTGTGACCTACTCTGGAAGAGCAAAGAAGCCAAATAGGGCAATGGGATGGAGATTAAGAATAAGAAGACTCGAGAGACAACCATCTCAAAATGGTTAAATAAGGGGAATAATTGGAACAAGGCAGTTAACGAACTGACCCTCGCGAAGGTCCAAACTCCAGTAAAGAAGGAAGAGGTGGAAAGATCAAAACCTTTAGGGAAATAAGGATGAATAGAAAACCCTTATGAGATCAATGACCAAGATAGGATTAACGACCAAAAGTCGTGAGAAGGTTAAGTAAGCCTCTCACAGGATGATCAAGAGATCTTGAAATAAAGAGGATGTAAGCTCTCCCTAAAATAAATAGACATGTACTAGGATACAAGTGAGAATGAGGATGGGGGACGAAAGATGTGCACGTAAGGTTTCAAGAGTAAAGGTAAGCAGGAGAGGATGACATCAAAGGATGTCATTTAAGGTTATATGTCCTCAATGGAAAACAAGAAGAGAATTCCAGGAGAAAAGAGTATAAATCCTACCAGGGAAGGAAACCTTGGAAAGACATACATGGCCTATATAAGTGGTAATAAAACTAATAGAAGTGGAAAAGAAGATAAGCTCATAAATGATATGCTGGTGGAGATGGAAAGATTATGTACAAAGGAAAAGTACTCATGAGGGCCCAAGGAGTAAGTTAAACCCAAGAAACGGGTTAGTTGGAAGACAACACCAAAAGATGCCGTACGAATAAGAAATGGGTGGACTACCCATAAAAAGAAAACAGAGGAAAGCACATCTATGAACCTTTGGAAAAGTAAGCCCTCCATTTAAGAAGTGATTAAAGTAAATGATCACTGACATCAAGACTGGTGTTGGTCTATGCTCAATTGATGGAGCCTAAAGAGTGGACAGCTGGCCATAGTGTGGAGAACATGGAATATGTAAATCCCATCCTTTGATAATGCGAAAATCGGGGTAAGAACCAGTCAGTTTTGAATTGTAAAATAGAATTGGTACAAGCTCGATTATTAGGAAACAAGCAAATTGAGAATTTACAACTCCAATGTGACTCAAAATGGTTCATAAATCTTGGAAAAGAACCTTAGGATGAATTGGGGAAGAAAAACTGGATCGATTCAAGTGAACCGGATACGAACTGGTTTATGAATCGAGTCGACTCATGAACCAGAATCAATAGAGAAAGGGTAAACTAGGAAATTTATGGATCCCAAGTGACCCAAAGAGTCCCAAAATTCATGGAAATGGACTTTAGAAGGAATTGGAGAGAAAAAAAACAAACTGGTTTAGGTGAACCAGATCAGAACTTGATTGAACTGGTTTGGACCGGTTTGAACCACTATAGAATCGAATTCTAAATTTAATTTTCTAGGTGGCTTAAAGAATTCAAATTTGAGATTTCATGCCACCATTGGATAGAAAAAGGAATTTAGAAATATTTAGATTTGAAAAATTCGGTCAAATTGGGGGTGAATCGGCTGGTTTAAGCTTTGAACCCAGTTTGGACCGGCCGGTCCGGTTCAGAACAGTGTCGTCTTCTTCCTTTAGATGACAGCACTGTTCACTCACCGAAAAATTGAAACAGTGCCAATGAAGAAGAAACATCTTCGTTTAATACGTTTTTGGCCATTAATGCCTATCACAAAGGTGCCAAATGAACGGCTGACGAGTCCCCGAGCTCCCTATATAATGAGCCCTTCTCCATTCATCCTCTCCACACCCAAAAAGCTCACTCTCTCTCAGCTACTTAATTTTCTGGCGAAGCACGAACTAGAGCTCTGATATAGGGTCATTTTTTAGCCAAAGAAGGCAAGGTCGGGTTCATTAGAACTGGGGAGAAGTCAGCTACACGGTGGTGACATCCATTCGTTCCGAGAGTTGCTGGAGAGGTGTCGGCGTGATCGAATAGTGAAGTAGCTTTGACGGATTGAAGCTGCCCTGTTTCGACCGAGTTGAAATCGACCAATTCGAGCCCTCCTCAGCCAAAACCAACCCCTCCCAACACTTCCTTAGCCCTCCCATAGCCAAATTAGGATAGAAAGGTAAGCTAATTCGGCTCCCCTTTGCAATTTTCGATCGGTATTAGAGAGAGTCGACCGAATTTCAATGACGTAATTCTAATCCAATTCAACATCACTTGATGTCATTCTTGATCTTAGGAAGAACCTCAGGAGGTGAACTACATGCCCAGATAGAAAACTCAGACCACCACACCCAAACCAGTGAGTAATCGAAGCTTTCTCTCTCTACAGTCCATTTTCTGGCGAAGCTCCGTTTGAGCTCATTTTGACGTTAAAACTTGCGATTAAAAATGCTAGAGAATCATATGAACAAACAATTGGAAGTGTTTGATTGGTCAATTTGATAAAACAAATTTGGGTGTGTTAGGAAGTTGGAATTAGGGGAAAATTTGGGGATTTTTGAAAATTTGAAGAACCAATATGTGATTTTATAAAATTGAGGTTAAATTGGGCATGATAAGAATTTTAGAGGGCCAATTGAGAAATTTTAGAATTTTTGGGGGGAAACTTACCATTTTTGTAATGTAAAGGAAGGGCAAAATGGTAATTTTGGAAAATTTAGGGAACCAGATTGGAAATTTGGGAAAGTAAACTCCTTTTTGTAAATTTGAATAAATTGATATTCTAAGATAAATTTTAAAAGTTTCGGGATTCAATTTGAGGAAAAAAATGATATTAGGGACTTAGAGTTAAAGAAAAATAACTTACGGACCTAATTGCAAATAAATAAATAGTTTGGTTTTCTCATCCATTTAGAATGAATGAAGGCTATTAGGCCAAATAATAATGAACTAGGATGTTCATATCATGTAGGAATACGAAGTACCGGGAATGGTAGCAAGGACAGGCTTGCGTGAACATAAAGAACTAGTCGAGTGGAATTCACTGCACTAACGGGTGAGTGGGCTTACTTACACTTCAAACCCGGTTGGGATGATGATTATAGTTTAAAGTTAAAAACCACTTACTAGTTATGAGTGGGATTTTATATCATACCCGGTTGGGGATGATAAGTACCTCAAAATGAAAAATCCACTATTTAGGGGTATTTTAAATGTCACAACTTAGAGAAGTGATGATAAAATCATGCGAAAAAACTACTTACTTGTTGTAAGTAGATCATACCCAGTTGGTATGATGAAACCTCCATTTAGGAAGTGGAAAACCCATTCATCGGTTATGAGTGGAGATGTCCTCATACTCGGTTGGTATGATGGATAGCTGAAAACATATTTTGTCGAAGTGCTCTCCCTTGACTATGTGCCAATGCTTAAATGATTTGGGAGACCTTCTTGATGAGAGCTCAGATAGCTCTTATAAGTCAGGGACCTCGATTTTGGAACTTAGGGGCTATTATGCCCGGTTTTGAAAATCTCAAACAAGTGAGCCATAAGCTAGTGGGCACGAGCAGGAGCTCATAAATAAATATGAGATATGTGCCATAAAACTTTAATAAATGAATTGTTTGGCTATGGTACCAAGACAGGATCAACATATTGAGTCAATTAGTGGTAGTGCGACATGACAGGTCTCCGGACCAGTCAAGACAAACATCTACAGGTTGAGTTGAAGGTCAGGGCCGTTGGACTAATGGCATGATAAGAAAATATTGATTGTGCATGAACTGTGATTACAAGACCATCAAGACACGCAAGAGGGGTAGTGATGCGTCCTAAGGGCCCTGGACGACTTGGTGAGTATAAGGGCAGTTTGTCGTACTAGGTGACCATGCAAAATTTGGAGTAGCATCAAGTGCATGTGACCGAGGTGGGGATGAGATGAGGTCTCTGTCCTCATACGAACATGGAGAATTGATTTCAGGATTGAGGGTCAGATGTCGCATACATCCACTCATTCTTCGGGTAGAAGTGGACATGCTTCTATCTAGGTGGCCGATAAAGTCGCTCTGACACCACTAGCCTGCGAATGTGTGTTTGACCTTCATGATGAAGGATGTGTGTTTGGTCACATTGATTAATAAGGAAATGGTGGTAAAAACCGAGATTTGAAATGAAAGGATTTTTTAAAGAAAGGAGTCTGGCACACTCCAATACAAATCTTTTTCCTCAAAGTTAATTTTTGAAAACCCATTCACTAAGTTGTAGAAACTCACCCCTCTTTTCTATCCCTTTTTCAGGAAAATAGATAATGACTAGGAATAACACTAAGCCTTACCTTCTATCAGGTATGCTTAATTTCCCTTAAGCATGCATTTTATTTGATATATGTATTTTCAAGGAACAAGGTTGAAATTACGCCTGACTCATCTCGGGTTAAAGAATGAGGAAACTCCTCTTGAACCAAGAGAGTGGCGGGTTGTTCATCGGGATCCAACCAAACTAGGTTGGGGCATGACAGAATAAAACCGATAATCGGAAGTTTCTCAAGTAAGGAATAAGGAATGAAACGAAAATTTTAGACAAAGAAGGATTCAAAGTGGGCAAATGCCCCAATATAGAAAGGAGTGTGAAAAAAGGGAGAAAGAAACCTTCAAGGAATCGTAAGAAGGTTGAGCATGTAGCTCCTAAGGTGGAAGTCTCTACTATGAGGGGCATAGTAGAGGACAAAACCATAAGAAGGGAACTACCCTAAACAGAGTAATCAACACATAGACCGAAAGAGATTAACTTGGAATAAAGAATCGTGAAATGGAAATGAGTGAGTAAGGATTGATTAAGAAAAGGGAAAGTCCTTAAGGAAAGGACGCTACTAGAAATGACGAAGAATCTTGCCCTAAGCAAAGAAAGATGTGAACTGAAGGATATACCTTTGGATTCGTAGGTAAAAACATGCGTAGTTTTGATAAACTTCATGGAGCGAGTAAACAATGGAAAGAAAAAAAATTTCTTAAGTATGCGATTTAAAAAGGGGCTAAGTGAAAGAATAACCAAAGTGTTAGCATGTCAATCAACTCCAAGTTGATATCAAGGGATGTCACTTTAGAGGCAAAGGATGGTGGTTAAGTTTTGGGGACAAAACTCCTAAAAGGAGGGGAGAGTTGTAAATCTTGTCCCTTAAATATAAGAAAACCGGTTCATGAACCGTAAACCATATAGAAAGGGAAAAATGGGAAATCAACAAACTCCAAGTGATTCAAAGATTCATAAAAGTCATGGAAAACGACTTCTGGATAATTTGGAAGAGAAAACCAGTCCGGTTAAGGTGAATCGGACATGAACCGGATTTAACTGGTTTGAACCATCATTGAACCGGTTGCTAAATTCATTTTTCTAGGTCGCTCAAAATATTCAAATTGAGGAATTGAAGCCACCATTGGATAGAAAATGAATTTAGAAATTTTTAATTTTGAGAAAATAGATCGAATCGAGCTTTAACCGACCGGTTTAAGCATTGAACCTGATCAGACCGGTCCGATCCATTTCGGAACAGTGTCGTCTTCTTCCTTCAGATGATGACACTGTTTATTAAATGCAAGAACGGACAGTGCCGACGAAGAGAAAACACCTCCGTTTAGGGCGTTTCAGGTCATGAATGAGCTTTACCAAGATGCCAGATGGTTAGATAGAGAGTCCCCGAGCTCCCTATATAAAGAGCTCCCTTCCATTCATGCTCCTCACACTTGAAATCTCCATTCTCTCTCAACTGCTCTATTTTCCAGCAAAACTCGAACCAGAGCTCTCACATAGGCATTTTTCTGAGCCAAAGAAGGTCAGGTTGGGCTCTTTAGATTCCAGGGGAAGTTAGCTAACTGACAGCAATCTCCATTCGACCCAAGGACCACCAGAGAAGAGCCGGCAGAATCAAATAGTGAATCAGCTTTGAAGGATCAAAGCTGCCCTATTTCGGTCGAGCTGAAATCAGCCGAATTCAACCCTTCTCTAACCAACCCAAACCCTCACAACATCCTCACCGCCCTCATACGACCTCAATTGAGCTTAAAGGTAAGCCAATTCGGCCTCCATCTGTCATTTTCGATCGGTGTTAGAGAGAGAGACTGTGAAAAATTCACTGACAAAATTCTCCCTCAATTCGATATGAATTGTAGCAAGTCTTGATCCTAGGAGAAACCTCTGGACAAGAGCTACCTACCCAAATAGAGAGCTCGGATCGCCACATCTCCGATGGAAAGCTTTCGAAGCTTTCTCTCTCTACGCACATTTTTCCAGTGAAGCTAAGTTTGAGCTTGTTTCAGCCTCAATTCATACAATTCAAAGTTCAATTGAATTGTATAGAAGTGTAGGAACTGGTTTACACCTCCAATTGAAGTAGTTAACCCCTATTGAATGGTCAATTTGATGAAATCAAATTCGGCCAGTTTGAAAGGGGGAAATTGGTGGAAATTTTGGGGAAATATGGTCATTTCGTAAAATTGAGGGACCATTTTTCAATTTCCTAAAATTGAGGGGCAATTGGCCATGGAAAAGATGTTGGAGGACCAATTGGTCAATTTTTGGAACAATTGGAGCCAAATTACAAAATTTGGAAAGTAGGGGCAAAATGGTAATTTTTGAAAAGTTAGGGGATCAAATTGGAAATTTGGAAAACTTGAACCACTTATACAATTTTGAGTAAAATGAAGACTCATAATGAAAATTTTGAAATCTTGGGGTTCAAATTGGGTAAGCATGGGCATTAGGGACCTAAAGTAAAAAGAAATAAACTTTAGGGACCTAACTGCAATTAATAAAAAATTGTGAGCTTAGGCATTTATGCCAAATCATGAATGATAAGGCTGCCCAAATTGTGTAGGAACACGTGTAACAAGAACACAAGCAAGAGAAAGATCGTGTATAATTGGGAAACCAATCGAGGATGAAAACGTCACGATTTTCGGGTGTGTGGGTTTATTCACATCATACACGGTTGGGATGGTGAACAATTTAGAAACAAAAAATAACTTATATGTGATATTTTAACATCACACCTGATCAGAGTGATGTGTGAATTAAGCTAAAATCTACTTACTGGTTGTAAGTAGAGGGAATCATACCCGATTGTTATGATCAACTTCCCTAAAGGAAGGAGAAACCCGCTTGCCGGGTGAAAGCGGAGGTATCATCACACCTAGTTGGTGTGATGAAGTGAAAATTATATTTTTGTTAGAAGTGTTCTCCCCTAACTGTGTACCAATGCTTAAACTCTTTGAGAGACCTTGACGGGAGCTAGAACAACTCAAATAGGCCAGAGGCCTCAGTTTTTGAACTTGTGGGGCTAAATGCCTGATTTTGGAAAATCATGTATAGTGGGCCCAAGGCCAGTTGGAACGAGTGGGAGCTCGTAAACAAACATGAGATACGAAAGCCATGAAAACTCTTAATGAAATGAATATGTGATTTCGCCATGGTACTAGGACAGGACCGACATACTAGATGGACTGGCGGCAGTGTGTTAGGGCCAGGTCGATAGAACGACCTAGACAAACAGCTGTAGGTCGGGTTGAGGGTCGGGGACGTTGGATCAGTGGCACCAAAGATAAATGGTTATGTGTAAAAATTATTGTTTATGCATGCATTTGAGGTACATGACCATTAAGACGCCTAAGAGGGGTAGTGATGCGTCCTAAGGTCTACTAGATGACATGGTGGAGATAAGGGCAGTTTGTCATGCTAGTAGTTGGGAAGCTTGACATAGCTTCTTGTGCATGAGGCCGGGGTGGGGTTAGGATGAGGTCTCTATCCTTATACATACACAAAGTTACTTTCGAGTTTTTGGGTCAGATGTCGCGAACATCCACCCAAACCCAGGGTAGAAGTGGACGAGCTTCTATCTTTGTGGCCGGCAAAGATGCTCTGAGCCACAAGTGGGTGTAGTGGATAGACTGCCCTGCGAATATGTGTTCCCTTCTTGATGAAGGGCGTGTGTTAACTATTAAACACACCTAATATGGAAAATGAGGAAAAAGGATTTCGAAAATCGAAATTTGAGAAAAGATCATTCTTAAAGAAAATAGGAAATTTTGGCTCACTTTAATTAAAACTATATGTTTGAAAATTCACTTCCAACCCACACTCACTGAGTTGTAGAAATTCACCCCTCTTTTATATCCCTTTTCAGGAGTAGATATGACTAAAGAAAACACTCGGATCTACCCTTTGTCAAGTATGCTTAAAATATTATTTTAAGCTTACATTTTTATTGATTTATGTTATTATAGGTAACAAGTTTTAAATTACGCATGACTACTCTTGACATGAGAAAGGGGGAAACCCCTCTTAAACCAAGGGAGCAATAGGTTGATCATGGAGATTTGACCAAACCATGTTATGGCGTAACAATTGGGGAGTAGTAACGACTACATCCTACAAAGGGCGACATGATGGACATCAAGGATGAGTTTACTCGCGAGACAATTATCTCAAGATAATTGGACAAGGAGAGTAGTAGGAATGAGGCAGTTAACGAACTGACCCTCGTGAGAATCATGGATTTAAACCCAGGCGAAGAAGGGAGAAGTGAAAGGGCTAAAGGTAGGAAAAGAGGAATTAAGAAAATCCTTAAAGAAATTCAATGGCCGAAAACGGACTGACGACCAAACTCAAGCCACAAGAGGATTAAGCAAGCTCTCAGAAAGAGTTAAAGAAACCTCAAAATAAAAAGATCGAAATTCCTCCCTAATAAAATAATATTATAGTGATTACAAGTAGGAATAAAGACAAGGTACAAAGGATGTACCAACAAGATTCCCAAAGCAAGGATAAGTAGGAGAGGATGTCATCAAAGGATGTCATGAGGTTGATTAAAGACAGATACCCATGAAGACGAAGGAAAGAGGAAATCCCAGGAAAAGATGAGGAATCCTACCAAGGAAGGGAGCCCTAGAAAGGCATACCTATCCCAATGAAGAAGTAATGAACCCAATTGAAGTGGAATAGAAGGTAAAATTGCAAATGTAATGCAAATTTGGATAAATGACCAATTATAAGGGAAGTGTACCCAAAATCCAATGAGCAAGTTAAACCCCAAGGAATGGATGAGCACCAAGATAATAACGACTCATGTCATAACAGGTGGGGATAAGTGGTTTACCCTAAATAAAAGAATAAGGAAACGAATTTTGAAGGAAGTAGAGCCTTGGGAAATGACGCACTACAGTCGAAATATGATTTAAAAGAATAAACGACTGACACCAAGACTAATTCTGTTCCACAACCATTTAATGGACCTTAAGATTGAATGTCGAGGCCTAATGTAGAGGACATGAAATAAGACTTGACAATCAAAGATACTTAGTGTAAACCCCGACCATTTCAAAAGAACAAGTTATTTCAAAAGAGGAAATCAAGCTAGTTCACAAACCATAACCGATAAGGAAAGGGTAAATTGGGGAATTAACAAATCATGAGTTACTCAAAAAGTCATACAAATCATGGAAAAGGACCTTGTGACAAATGGGAAGAGAAAACTAGTCCGATTTAGGGCGAATCGGACCTGAACCGGATTGAACCAGTTTAGACCATACTTGAACTGGTTTCTAAATTCATTTTTTTAGAGGCTTAAAATGATCAAATTTGGAAATTGAAGCACCATTAGATAGATAATGAATTTAGAAATTTTTAATTTTGAGAAAATTTGTTGAATCAGAGAAGAATCGTCCAATTTACGCTTGAACCCCATAGGACCGATTCAAAATAGTGTCATCTTCTTCCTCATGATAACAACACTGTTCATTAATATAGAAAATGGATATTGCCGACAAAGGAAAAACTGCTCTGATCAGGCTGTTTTAGGGCGAGGATAAGCTCGACCAAGATGGAAAGTTGTTTGGGAGAGGGTCTTCGAGCTCCCTATATAAAGAGCTCCTCTCCATTCATCCTCCACACACCTTAAATCTCTATTATCTCTCAACTGCTCCATTTTCTAATGAAGCTTGAACCAGAGCTCCGATATAAGCATTTTTCTCAACCTTAGAAGGTAAGGTTGGGTCCTACAAACCTTGGGGGAAGTCAGCTACCTGATAGCATCTTCCTTTCGACTTGAGGATTGGAAAAATCAAACAATGAAGCAGCTCCAACGGACCAAAGCTCCCCTATTTTTGCCAAGCTGAATTCAGCCAAATTCAGCCCTTCTTTGGCCAAACCAAACCTCCCCAACACCCCCACAACTCTCATACGACCTCCACAAAGCTAAAAGGTAACCCAATTCGACCCTACTCATTCGTTGCAAATTGGAGTTAGAGAGAGAAAGTACTAAACTTTACTGACAAAATTCTCCATTGATTCGATATCAATTGTAGCAATTCTTAATCCTTGAAGGAACCTTAGGACAAGAGCTACCTTCCCCGATGGAGAGCTTGGACCACCGCACCTCCAATAGTAAGTTTCCAAAGCTTTCTTTCTCTACGAGTAGTTTTCTAGCAAAGCATCGTTTAAGCTCAATTCAAATCCAAATGTTGTGGTTCAAAGCTCAATTGAATCGTATGAAAATGTAGGAACTGATCCATACCTTTAATTGGAGCAATTGACCCTGATTGAATGACCAATTTGAAGAAATCTAATTCAGTCAGATTGAAGGGGAGAAATTGGGGAAAATTGGGAATTTTGGAAAATTGAGGAACCTCTTTAAAATTTCCAAAAATTGAAGACCAATTGGCCATGAGAAAGATGTCGGAGGACTAGTTGGTCAATTTTTGGAATATTTGGGGTCAAATTGCCATTTTTGGAAAGTAGGGGAAAAATTATAATCTTTGAAAAGTTGGAGGACCAAATTAGAAATTTGGAAAACTTGAGGCCCTTATACAATTTTGAGTAAATTAAAAGGGAATTTTTAAAGCGTTGGGTCTCAATTTGGGGAATAGTTCACATTAGGGACCTCAAGTTAAGGAAAATGAACTTTAGGTACCCAAGTGCAATTAATTAACAATTTTGAGCCTATACACTCATACGTGAGAAAACAATTGTTGTTATTTGAAAACTTAACTGATAAGGATGCGTAAATCAGGTGAGTGGGATTAATCACATCATACCCGATTGGGATGATGAGCTTACTTTTATGAAAAGAAAACCTACTTACTGGTCGTAAGTAGAGATGACCATGCTAGGTTGGTAAGACAAACTTTCTTAAGGAAATGAGAACCCCGTTTACCGATTGTAAGCGGAGATGTCATCACACCTAGTTGGTGTGATGAAGTTATAATTATATTTTTTTTTAGAAGCGTTCTGCCCTGACTATGTGCCAATGCTTAAACTATTTGGGAGATCTTCTTGATGGGAGCTAGAATAGTTTAGATAGGCTAGAAGCCTCAGTTTTTGAACTTGTTGGGCTAAATGCCCGATTTTGGAAAATCATGTACAATGGGCCCAAGGCTAGTTGGCATAAGTAGGAGCTCGTAAACAAACATGAGATATGAAAGCCATGAAAACTCTTAATGAAATGGATATGTTATTTCACCATGGTACCAAGATAGGACAGATATACTCGATGGACTGGCAACAGTGTGTTTGGGCCAGGTCGACGGACCGACCTAGACAAACAGCTATAGGTCGGGTTGAGGGTTGGGACCGTTGGACAAGTGGCACCAAAAATAATGGCCATATTTGAAAATTTATTGTTTGTTCATGCACTTGTTGTACAGGACCATCAAGATGCCCAAGAGGGGTAGTGATGGGTCCTAACAACTACTGGACGACATGGTGGAGATAAGGGTAGTTTATCGTGCCAGTTAGTCGGGAAGCTCAGAGTAGCTTCTTGTTCATGAGATCGAGGTGGGGTCGAGATGAGGTCTCTGTCCTCATACAGACACGGAGTGGCATTAGGCTTTGAGGGTCAGATGTCGAGAACTTACACTTAGACCCAGGGTAGAAGTGGACAAGCTTCTATCTTGGTGGATGGTAAAGACACTCCGATCCACAAGTGGGTGCAGTGGAGGGATTGCACCTGCAAATGTGTGTACTAGGCATGTCAATGGGACCCGAGACCCAAGCCTTGAGTTCCTACCCAACCCAAGCAGACCCAAGGAACCTCGAGTCTGCCCTCAGGTTCAGGTCTATAGATTAGACCCAAGACTCAGGCCTCAGGTCCCGCTAGTTGGACCCGAGGTTCAGTTCCTGTGGGCTCGAGTCTTGCTGGCTAGACCTTGTCTTGGGTATAAAAATGTAGACCCAAGCCTCGGGTCCAAATGGACCCGAAAGGTTATCTCACTCTAAATATCTCCCTACAGTGAAAAAAAAAATAGAAACAATACTTGAATCTGCATATTCAAATCACAGCTTCATAGATAACCCTAGCAGAGACTGACCCACCCAATTGTTGTCGCCCTCCTGTCGCCCCATCTATTGTCGTTGCCCCTGCCGCCCGCCACCACCGAGCTTCTCTATAGGTATGTATGCCGCCTGAGAACCACCTTATTTCCCTATTGGTTTTCGTATCCTATTACTCCACATCTTTGTTGTTGCGCTGCTTGTTTTCTTAGAAGTCATTTTCCTTATTTAGTTTATTATTGTTATGAGCTGAACTTATTTAGTATACTATTGAAGTGCATGAATCTCTCTGATATTGTTTTGTACAATTTTGGAAATTTATTTTATTTTTTGTAGGCTTATATAAGTGTATATATAGAGTTATCCTATACACTTTTGGAAATTTCTATATGTTTAGGGAGCTACAGTTTTGGAATACACTATCTTTTTAATATCTAAAAAAATCTCAAAATCAACAAGAGAGCGAATAGTAAGAAAGTAACTATACAACTATGGAAATTCTTCATTGGTTCCTTTAAAGAGAAAATATTAAATTTGAACTAAATAATAGTTTGGAGTGTTTGCCTTTAACTTATAATTTTGTTTATTTTTAAATTGCATTTTTCTTTTTTATTTGTAATTATATTTATTATTACTTTGTATAGTAATACACTTTGTCAGATGGTGATAAGCCAACACCTATTAATGTGCAATCGTAATTAGCGATTGGATATAAATCTATGGGTGTTGTAGGTACCAGATATTCATTTGGTAGTCTTAGTACTGAAATAAAAAATTCTCAACCGGGTAGATTTACTTCTACTATTTGGGACCATTACACTACAGTTATAGTTGACAGAAGATTAAAAGTAAAATGCAATTATTGTGGAAACTTTTATGTCGGAGATGGTAAACAAGGTACAAATCATTTGAGGAAACATATGGGAAAATGTTCAAAAAGGACAATACATGATATTCATCATCATTTTATGAGATATGCTGACGGAAGTTTACAATTGGAGAAAGGCCGTATTGGTGAGTAGATTTTTGATCAACAAAAATGCCATTCATCACTTGCAGAAATGCTTATACTACATGGATATCCAATGAACACGGTAGAGCATTACGAGTTTAGAGAATTTGTGGGGAATTTACAACCACAATTCAAGATCATGTCATGTAATACAATTAGAAATGATTGTATTAAATTATATGTAGTTGAAAAGAAGGCATTAAAAGAGATTTTGGAGAAGTTGAATAGTCGGATTACAATCACTAGTGACATGTGGACTTCGGAGACACGAAAAAAGGGTTATATGGTGATAACCAGTCATTACATTGATAATAATTGGACAGTACAGAATAGTATATTGAGGTAATGATTCATACAATAATGTGCATTTTTATTTTTTCGATATTTGTTTGGTACAATTGATTTATTTTTTTTTTTTGTATTTCTTTTATCATAGGTTATTTCATATACCGTGTCCACACACAAGTGAGGTATTGTGTGAAAAAATATCAACCTCCCTTATTGATTGGAATATTGATTCCAAACTGTCTACTATCACTTTGGATAACTGTTCTACAAATGATAGTATAATACAACTTTTGACTGAAAAGCTGCCTTTGAATTTAATGATGCTGGAGGACAAATATTACATATGCAGTGTTGTGCACACATTCTAAATATAATTGTGAAAGTAGAATTGGAAACAATTGTAGAAAGCATTGAGAATATACATGAAAGCATATTATATTGGACTAGTACACCAAAGAAGTGGGAGAAATTTGAGAAAACTACTCGACAACTACATATTGAATTGGGTAAGAAGCTTGCTTTTGATTCTAAGACCCATTGTAACTCAACTTATAAGATGTTGCAGGTAGCATTAGAGTACAAAGATGTTTTTTCTCATCTGAAATTGCGTGATACACAAAATAAATGTTTGCCTAGTGAATTAGATTGGTCATTGGCAAATGAGATTACTAGCAAGCTAAGTGTGTTCAACGTCACCACCAATATATTTTCTGGTAGAAATTATCCCACTGCTAATTCATACATGCCTATTGTTTGTTCGATCAAAGCTATTGTTAGTGGATAGATGTATTGTGATATATACTGTATTGAGGTCATGGCTATTGAAATGATGAAAAAAGTTGAGAAATATTGATGGAAAGTTAGTGTTATATTAGGCAATCAAAGGAAATGACAGATCAAGAAATAGGCACAATAGTGAATACATTCAAGATGCTATTTACTGAATATGCCAATACTGTAGAACAATACACTGGTCAAGTATTTGAGGATGATGCTATATGTACAAGTAGTGAAAGTAACATGTAGCAAATAAATCTATTTGATCCTTTTTATCAGATTTGAGAAAGATAAGAAAAAGAAGAATCTAAAGAAAGCAAAGTATGAGTTGGACTTATATTTGGATGAGGACGTGATCCACAATATAGATGGTTTCAACATACTTTATTGGTGAAAAAATAATGTTACTCGATATCCAATATTATCAAGAATGGCTAGGGATATATTGGTTATTCTAGTTACAACTGTTGCTTCAGAATCAACATTTAGTATCGGTGGTCGCATTATCAGTTCATCCCGTAGTCGACTTGTCGATGAAGCAGTTGAAGCACTTATTTGTGCACAAAGTTGGATAAGAGCAAAGGCACCTGATATGTTATTTGCTTAGTATTGTACTTTTCTAAATTTATGTCAATGTGTTCTATTATTATAATTTATTTTATTTGTTAAAATTTTTAGCAAATGCTAATGTTAATGAGATTAATTACGATCCGGATGAAGATTTGTTGCTGATGATGATCAAATGGGACCAAGTGGTGTTTAATTGTTAATTATATTTTTATTATGTTTTACGACATTTGTATGTATTTAGTATAATTTGGTTGAACTTTATAATGATTAAATATTTTAAGCATATTAAGTTTTGATTAACTTTAATTATAACATGTATTATGAATGAGGTGAAAATGCGGAGCTCATGCCAATTTTGTTTAAAAATTGCAGTGACTAAACAATATTTTATTTTTATTAACTTTCAATATAAACGATTTTTTTTATTAAATGAAGTATGCATCTTTCACTGAAAGATAATCTTTTAAATTTGATGTGTACTATTTTTTATTCGTAATGATCAAGAAAATGGTGAGCATATTGCACCATTATTGTAATGTATCATAATATAAATATAGAAGCTATTTTTGAAACTTTCATTTATCTCATAGCGAACTTTTCTCTTATATTTGTATTTTTATTTTTTGAGTAAATTTTATTTATACGATATAATTTTTTAGCCAATTATATAAAAAAATCTTTTAAATGAAAAATAATATAATAAATCTAAAATATTGCAATAATTTGAAATTTTTTATTGTTAGTAAATATATATATTACAAAAACACATATTAAAAAAATGGACCCGAGCAACGGGTTCAGGTCTAGGCAGGTCTTGGGTTTAGGCGGGTCGGGTCTGGACCCAACTATGTGGACTCGAGTCTCGGGTCCATTCAGGTGCGGGTTTGCTAGACCCAAGCTCAGGTTAGGCGCGGGTTCGCCAAAACCCGCCCCGACCCGAGCTATTGACATACCTAGTTATAGAACTCAGCCCCTCCCTTTTACCCCTTTTAGGTAACTAATTAAAGACCCTTCCTAAAGACCATACTAATTTGGAACAAGAAGTAAGTCTATTTTAAATAATCTGTTTTGTATAATGCTATTCCAGGAAAGAGAGGTAAAAGGATGCCTTACTCCCCGTGGATTAGAAAGGGGGAAACCCTTGATGGACCATGAGAGTGGTGGGTTGTTCACGGGGATCCGACCAAACCGGGTCGGGGCATGACAACTTGAGTGTTATCAAAGCCTGTTTCCTCAAATGCATTATCATGACTATATAATATAGTAATTAAGAGGAATAAATCTAAAAATTTCGAATGGCTCCCAATAGAGGAACAAAGAAAACAAGAGTTGTAGTTTCTGACACTGCCCAACAAGCCCTACTTGTGGAAACTCCCTGGAAAGCCCAAATACTTCCACCTGGATTGAGCTTAGAACATCAGAGATTATATAAGGAGTTCACTAGAGTGTTTGGATGACCTAAACACGCCCTTGGGGTGGACACCAATTCTCGAGTTGAGCTTGAGTAAGTACAATCAAATTCTTCTCTTGTTAACAATCCTCCTCTAGTTCGCATCCCAAAATACCTCAAAACTCTCCATCAATTGTGATGTAAGCCTTTCCTAAGAGAAGGATGCTGGAGTTAGTATGGATTGGCTGGTCAGCATCAAGAAGCTCATGGGGATAGTCAGGATCTCACTAGAGGACATGGTCTCAATTGTGATGTATCCTGGCATAATTTTTCCTAAAGGCTAGTGCGAAAAGGTGGTGGGACAATGTCAGAAGCCTTCATACCACAACCCCTGCCTAAGAAAAATTCAAGGAGAGGTACTGTAAACCACACCTCTTCAGGATAAGAAAATGGGGAAAAGAACCAGTCAAAACCAAGAGAAAGAATCGAACTAGTTCAAGAACCTCGACCACTAGAGAACGGGCAAATCAAGATATTTACAACTCTTGAGTGATCCAAAGAGTCATAAAAACCTTGGATAGGGACTTTAGAATAATTTGGGAAGGAAAACTAGACCAGTTTAGGTGAACCAGAGATGAACCGGCTTGGACCGGTTTGAACCACTATTGAACCGGATGCTAAATTCATTTTTCTTGGTATCTTAGAAAATCCAAATTGAAGAATTGATGCCACCATTGGATAGAGAATGAATTTAGATGAATTTACAAATTTTTAATTTTGAAAAACTCGGTCGAATCGGGCTTGAACCGGCCGGTTCGTACCGGTCCGGTACGGTTCAGAATATTGTCATCTTCTTCCTTCATATGACAACATTGTTTACTCGCCAGATAATCAAGTAGCGCTAGTGTAGATGAAAAGTCTCTAGCTAGGGAGTTTTAGGCAATTAATGACCACCATTAAGGCACCAATCGGATGATTAAGAAGTCGCAGAGTTTCCTATATAAAGAGCCACTCCTCATTCATCCTCCCCACACCTACAAACACCACTCTCTCCCTACTGCTCCATTTTTCATTGAATCTTGAACCAGAGCTCCGACTTAGGCATTTTTTTAAGCCAAAGAAGGCATGGTCGGGTTCATTGGATTTCGGGAGAAGTCAGCTACACGACTGTAGTCTCCATTTGTTCCGAGGATCGTTGGAGAAATGCCGACGTGATAGAACAATGAAGTTGCTCCGGCAGACTGAAGCTGCCCTATTTCATTCAAGCTGAAAATGGCCAATTCGAATCCTTCTCAGGCCAAACCAAGCCCTCCCAAAACTTATACAGCAGCCCTACAGCTGAATTAGACTGGAAAGGTAAGCCAATTTGGCTCCCCTCTATAAATTTAGATCGGTGCTAAAGAGAGAACAGACAGATCTTTACTGACCAAATTCTCCCTCAATTCAATATGAATTGAGGTGATTCTTGATCCTATGAGCAACTTCAGGACATGAGATATCAACTCAGATTGAAAGCTCAGATCGCTGCACCCCTAACAGTAAGCTTTCAAAGCTTTCTCTCTCTACGTTCAGTTTACCGGCGAAGCTCCGTTTAAGCTCATTCTAGCTTCAAATCGTTTAATTCAAAGTGCAATTGAATTGTGTGGAAGTGTAGAAACTCAAATCCACCTTCAATTTCAACATTTAACTTTGATTGATTAGTCAATTTGATGAAATCAAATCCAGTCAGGTTGGAAGGTTGAAATTGGAGGAAAATTTGGGGATTTCGAAAATTCGAGGGACTAAAGTGCAATTTCCTAAAATTGAGGGTCATTGAGCATGTAAAATATGTTGGAGGACCATTTGGCCAATTATTAGAATTTTTGGGGTAAAATTTACCATATTTATGAAGTATGGGCAAAATGGTATGTTTTGAAAAATTAAGAACCAAATTGGGAATTTAGAAAACTTGAGTATTTCATCCATTCATGATGAATGAACGCTATTAGGCTAAGGGATAATGAACAAGGATGTTCATATCATGTAGGAATATGAAGTATCGAGAACGACAACAAGGACAATCTTGCGTGAAGACAAAGAACTAGTTAAGAGGAAATCACTACATTATCGGGTGAGTGGGATTTTTATATCATACCCGGTTGGGATGACAAGAACCTCAGAAATGAAAACCTGCTACAAATGTGGGATTTTAACTCACACCGGGATGGGGTGATGTGAGAAAACACATATAAAAACTACTTACCGATTCTAAGTATATCATACTTGGTTGGTATGATGAACTTCCTAGAAGGAAGTAGAAAAGTCGTGTATCGAATATGAGCGGAAATGTCCTCACACCCAGTTGGTGTGATGGATGCTTGAAAGATTATTTCTCAGAAATGCTCTCCCCTGACTGTGTGCCACTGCTTAAACTTTTTGGGAGACCTTCTTGACGGGAGCTCAAATAGCTCAGATAGGCCGGAGGCCTCGGTTTTGGAACGTTGGGGCTAATATGCCCGATTTTGAAAATCTCGTACAGTGGGCCCAATGCCAGTTGGCCCGAGCAGGAGCTCGTAAACAAACATTAGTTTAAGCAATGAAAATGTTAAATGAATCATATGTTTGGCTATGGTACTAAGACAAGACTGACATACTTGATGGACTACTGGCAGTACGACAAGACATGTCGACGGACCAGTAGAGACAAACAGCTATAGGTCGAGTTGAGGGTCGAGGTCGTTGGACCAGTGGCACCAAAGATTAAATGGCTTATGAGGAAAATTGTTGTTTTGTGCATGCACTGAGGTATAGGACCTTCAAGATGCCCAAGATGGGTAGTGATGTGTCCTAGGGGATACTGGACGACATGGTGTAGATAAGGGCAGATTGTTGTGCCAGTAGTCAGGGAAGCTCGACGTAGCTTCATGCGTATGAGATCGTGGTGGGGTCGGGATGAGGTCTCTGTCCTCATACATACACAGAGTTTTCTTTATGGGATTGAGTGTCAGATGTCACGTACATCCACTCATTCTCAAGGTAGAAGTGGACGTGCTTCTATCTAGGTGGCCGATAAAGTCACTCCGATGCCACAAGTGGGTGTAGTGGACATGCTGCCTTGCGAATGTGTGTTCCCTTCACGATGAAGGGTGTGTGATGGTTGATAAACACATTGATTGTGATTAATGATAAGAAATGGCTATGAAAACTGAGATTTTGAAGTTGAAATATTTTAATATAAAATAAGGAGTTTGGCACACTCCAATTTAAACTATTTTTTGAAAGTTATATTTTGAACACCCATTCACTAAGTCGTTGAACTCACCCCCTCCGTTATACTTCTTCCAAGTAACCCAAGGAAAAGCCTACCCAATGACCACAAGTTAACCACATCTTTAAGATAGGTATGAAAAGTTTAAATTTCATTCAGTTTTGATTTATATTATTCTAAGAATGGTACATGTTTAAAGGATGCATTACTCCTCACGGTTTGAAAGATGGGGAAAACCCTTAAAAAAACTAGGAGAGTGGCGGGTTGATCACGGGTATCTAATCAAACTGAGTCAGAGCGTGACAACTTGAGTGGTATAACAGCCTATTTCCTCAATACATTATCAAGACTATATAAAATAGTAACTAATAGGAATAATTTAAAATTTTTTCAGATAGCCCTAAGAAAAGTAGCCAAACAAACCTGCGCTACCTTAGCCACTCTAGAAACCAGGAAGAACCCCATCCCAGAGGAAATGAACTAGAAGTATAGAAGGTATCTTAGAGTAATTCCGCGTCAAGGAGGACTCAACAAGACAACCACCAAGGTGTTCGGGCTCAAGGACGACAAAACACTGAACCACCTAGAATTCCTTAGAAAGGCCCCACAATACTCAAATTATTAGACGAACAACAAAGGTCCACACAAGGAGATGACATGTTATAGATGTGGACAATGGGGACACTACATAAGAAGGTCCCCAACATTTCGGAGGATAAGACCTGAGAGGATCTGATATGCATGTAGGAGGATGGGACACATAGCAAAGGACTATCCCACACTGCAAGGAATCAAAGCGATACCTTCCAATAAGCACACCTCACCTCTACAGAAGCTCGAAGGGATAACACTACAATAACCACAATTCCAGCTAGGGATCATAATTTCACTTAGGAAGAAATCCTTCTAAACCCTAGCATAGTAATGAGTACTTCCTAAACCATCATTTTAACCATCTCCCTCAAGAGATGTTAAAACCCCAAAATTGCATTCTCACTTAAATGAATAAAATTCTGAGTTCCTAAAATCTTCTCTGTTCCACAATAATATGATTGTATGGCTCAATTACATGAGTAAGGATCACGAGAGGAAGATCAAGGTTAGGACTTTAATAAAACCCAGATATAGTTGAATGTAGATAAAGGAAAATTTTCCTTAAGGAGTACTACAAACCACCTATGAGTAAAGAAGGAAATACTTCCTCCATAAAAGATCAGATTGAACAATGAAAGAACAACTAGGATGTCTCGAGATAGCAAGTTGTTACCTACTTTGGAAAAAAAAAACAGAGGAGCTAAGTAGGGTGGTAGACTAACCTAGTGAAAAGGTGTAACTAAAAACTTTGGGAGAAGATGCCCTAGGAAGAACTGTAAAATAGTAAGGATTACACCTTCAAAAGGACGATGAGATAGGCATCAAGGATGAGTAAAATCGAAGGACAACCATTTCGATACAAGTGAACTAGGAGTATAGTAGTGGATGAGATAGTCAATGAATTGACCCTCAAGAAGGTCATAAATCTAAACCCCAGTGAGGAAAGGGAAGGTGTAAAGGCTAGAACAGTGGAAAAGACGGATGAAAGAAATCCTTGAAGAAATAAATGGCCAAAAATGAAATGATGACCACACTCAAGCCATAAGGAGGATTAGTAAGTCTTGCACCAAGAGATATTGGAGCAAATAATGCTTGAACCTTTCCAAAGGAAGGAGACCCTAGGAAGGCATACATGTCCCAACTAAGAAGTAATGGACCAAGTGACGAAGGATGAGGAGATGAAGTGCATGCCAAGGTAAAAAAACCAAGGGAAGCATACAAGAAGAATCCAAGGAGAAAGTTAAACCCAATGAACGGGTAAGTAGGAAATAACATCAAAGGACGCTGTGACAAGTAAGAATGGGTGGGCTAATTATAATAATGAAATAAAAGAAAGAACACCTAAAAAACCTTGGAGAAGTAAGCCGTCCAATTTGGAAGTGGTTAAGGGAAAACAACCAATGACATCAAGACTAGTCATGGCCCATACTCGCTTAATAGAGCCCAAGGAGTGGATGGCTGGACATAAAACATAATGCTAGGAACCACCTATCAGTAGTTCTCTGAAGAGAGGATAAGGGACATAAAGGAAATGGAGGACAGTGAAGGATAAAACTAATTTTAGAAGGGTGTAAGAAAGGAAAGAAGGAAAAGCCTCCAAGGAGCGTTAAGGAGATTGAACCAAAATGGGGGTCCCTAGGTAGAAGGATAATAGTAGGAAGTGAGATCTTAAAAAGGGAAGTTCCGAAGCTAAGGAACTGCCAGATGGATCCTGAGAGGTTTAACCCCCGACATACGGAACCTCATAAAGAACCGTAAGTGGTTGAGGGTATATCAGGATGACCAAGTGTTTCCTATTTTGGAAGAGCAAAGAAGCCAATTAGGGATTTTCGATGAACTTGGCAGAAGGAAGCAACTAGTAGAAACAGAATGGTCAAGGAGAATAAATGAGACACTAAGAGGGATCGAGAAGTAATGGAGACTACACTATAAAGAAGGGTAATATAGTGGGCATAATGTTGAGTACACGAAATAAGTCACGAAGATCGGAGATACCTTGAGTAGGAAAGTAAAAGTGAATTGGGAAATTATGATCGACAAATGATTAAAGGTGGGCAAAAGCCCTAATTCAAAAGGGTGTAAGAATGAGAAGGAAGAAAACCTTCAAGTAGTAGTAAGAAATTCGAACATATAGCGCCTGAAAGGGAAATATCTACTTTGAAGGACATAGTAGAGAATGAAAATCGTTATAGGAGAACTCCCCGAACAAATAGAATCATGAAATGGTCACAAACAAGTAAGTGTGGGTTTAGGGGAAAGAAAAATCCTTGATTAAAGGACGTCACCAGAAATGAAGAAAGACATAAGAAGGAAAGTGTTCTAGAAATCTAATGGATAGAGACAAGTTCTAGAAAATGTCATGCTGTAAGGGGCATGTAAGTCCAACAGTCCCGAGGAATATATGACTCAAAGTAAGGAAGAGTCAGTTAGTAAGCATGACAAGGTCAAACATAAAAGTTGGATTGAAGTTATAATAAATAACAGATGTAGGCAGGGTCGAAATAGGACAAAAAGGTGATAACACCAAAACTTGTGAAAAATAAGTACGTAGATCTCGGAAGGACACTAAGCTAAGGGTTTTGACGATAAAGAAAATAACTAGATATAGGAATGATTAGACATCTTGGAGGTCCCAATCCTAAAATACTAAGTAAGAAATTTCAAGAGGAAGAGTCTTGCCCTAAGCAAAGGAAGATGTGAACCTAGGGATATACCTTAGGACTCACGGGTAAGACATACTAGTTATGATAAACTCCATGGAAGGAGTAAACAATGTAAAGGAAAGGAAATTCCTTAAGCGTGTGATTTAAAGTGTTCTAAGCGAAATAACGACCGAAGTGTTAACATGTCCATGTTAACATTAAGGGGAGGTAATCCCGAAGTAAAAAATGTTGATTTAGTTTTGGGGACAAAACTCCTAAAAGGAAGGGAGAATTGTAAACCCCACCCCTTCGGGATAAGAAAACTAGGGAAAGAACCGTTCAAACTAAGAGAAAGAACCGAGCTGATTCACGAACCCCGACCACTAGAGAATGAACAAATCAGAAAATTTACAACTCTCGAGTGACCCAAAGAGTTATAAAAACCTTGGAAAGGGACTTTAGGACAATTTGGGAAAGAAAACTAGACTGGTTTAGGTGAACTAGATCAAAACTTGATTGAACCGATTTGGACCAGTTTGAATCACTATTGAACTAGATGCTAAATTCATTTTTCTTGGTGGCTAAGAAAAATCAAATTGGAGAATTGAGGCCACCATTGGATAGATAATAAATTAGATGAATTTACAAATTTTTAATTTTGAAAAACTCGGTCAAATCAAGCTTGAACTGGCCGATTTAAGCGTTGAACCCGGTTTGGAACAGTGTCGTCTTCTTACTTTAGATGATAGCACTGTTCACTCACTAGAAAATCATGCAGCTCCAGCAAAGATGAAAAGTATCCATCTAGGGAGTTTTAGGCAATGAATGACCACCATTAAGGTGCTAATCGAACGACGAAGAAGTCACTGAGCTTCATATATAAAGAGCCCCTCATCATTCATCCTCCTCACACTTGAAAACTCCACTCTCTCCCTACTACTCCATTTTTCGGTGAATTTCGAACTAGAGATCTGACTTGGGCATTTTTCTGAGCCAAAGAAGGTGTTGTTGGATTTTTTGGATTCGGGGAGAAGTCAACTACATGACTGTTGTCTCCATTTGCTCCAAGGATTGTCGGAGAAACACCGGTGTGATAGGACAGTGAAGCAGCTTCGGCGGACCGAAGCTGCCATGTTTCGGTCGAGCTGAAAATGGCCAGTTTGAGCTCTTCTCAGGCCAAACCAAGCCCTCTCAACCCTTCTACAGCCCTCCTACTACTGAATTAGAGTGGAAAGGTAAGTCAATTTGGCTCACTTTTGTAAATTCTAATCGATGCTAGAGAGAGAATTGACAAATATTTACTGACCAAATTCTCCCTCAATTCAATATGAATTGAGGTGATTCTTGATCCTAGGAGGAACCTTAGGACAAGAGCTATTTGCCCAGATTGAAAGCACGGACCGCCGCACAACCGACGAAAAGTTTTCAAAGTTTTCTCTCTCTACATTCTATTTTCCGGCAAAGCTCCGTTTGAGCTTGTTTCGATGTCAAATCGTGTGATTCAAAGTGTAATTGAATTGTGTGGAAGTGTAGGAACTCAAATCCACCTTCAATTTCAACAATTAACTTTGATTGATTAGTCAATTTGATGAAATCAAATTTGGTCAAGTTGAAAGGTTGAAATTGGGGGAAATTTTGGGGATTTCAAAAATTCGAGTGTCTAAACTGCAATTTCCTAAAATTGAGGGTCAATTGGGCATGGAAAAGATGTTGGTGAACCCATTGGCCAATTAATGGAATTGTTGGTGTAAAATTTACCAATTTTGTAAAGTTGGGGAAAATTGGTAATTTTGGAAAAATTGAGGACCAAATTGGGAATTTGGAAAACTTGAACCCCATTTTTGTGATTTTGAATAAATTGAGGTTCCAAGGTAAATTTTAGAAGTTTCGAGACTCCATTTGGGGGAAAATTGGCATTAGGGACCTAAAGTTATATAAAAAGAACTTTAGGTTCCTAATTGCATTTAATTGCAAAGTTTGAGTATTTCATCCATTCAGGATGAATGAAGGCTATTAGGCCAAAGGATAATGAATGGGGATATTCATATCATGTAGGAATACGAAGTACCGGGAATGCCAACAAAGACAAACTCGCATGAAGACAAAAAACCGATAAAGAGGAAATCACTACGTTATCGGTGGAGTGGGATTTTTATATCATACCCGATTGGGATGATAAGCACGTCAGAAATGAAAACCCGCTACAAATGTGATATTTTAGCATCACACTTGGATGGGGTGATGTGAGAAAACACATGATAAAACTACTTACCGGTTGTAAGTAGATCATACCCGGTTGATATGATGAACTTCCTTGGAGGAAGTAGAAAACTCGTTTATCGAATATGAGTGGAGATGTCCTCACACCCAGTTGGTGTGATGGACGACTGAAAGATTATTTTGTGGGAAGTGCTCTTCCCTGATTGTGTGCCACTGCTTAAACTTTTTGGGAGACCTTCTTGATAGAAGCTCGAATAACTTAGATAGGCCGGAGGTCTCAGTTTTGGAACTTTAGGGCTAATATGCCCGATTTTAAAAATCTCGTACAATGGGCCCAAGGCTAGTTGGCACGAGTAGGAGCTCATAAACAAATATGAGTTTAAGCCATAAAAATGTTAAATGAATGATATGTTTGGCCATGGTACCAAGACAAGACCGAAATACTTGATGGACTAGTGGCAATGTGACAAGACAGGTTAATGAACTAGTCAAGACAAACAACTGTAGGTCAAGTTGAGGGTCGGGGCTGTTAGACTAGTGGCACCAAAGATTAAATGGCTTATGAGGAAAATTGTTGTTTTGTGCATACACTAAGGTATGAGACCATCAAGATGCCTAAGAGGGGTAGTGATGCCTCCTAGGGGATACTAGATGACTTGATGGAGATAAGGGTAGATTGTTGTGCCAATAGTTAGGGAAGCTTGATATAGCTTCTTACGCATGAGACCGGGGTGAGGTCTTTGTCCTCATATAGTCACAAAGTTTTCTTTACGGGATTGAGGGTCAGAATTCGAGTATATCCACTCATTTTCTTGGTAGAAGTGGACGAGATTCTATCAAGGTGGCCGGTAAAGTCACTTCGACGCCACAAGTGGGTGTAGTGAACATGCTGCCTTACGAATGTGTGTTCCCTTCATGATGAAGGGCGTGTGATGGTTGATAAAAATTGAGGCAAAATGGTAATTTTGGAAAAATTGAGGACCAAATTGAGAATTTGGAAAACTTGAACCCCTTTTTTGTGATTTTGAATAAATTGAGGTTCCAAGGTGAATTTTTGAAGTTTTGGGACTCAATTTGGGGGGAAATCGACATTAGGGACCTAAAGTTAAAGAAAAAGAACTTTAGGTTCCTAATTGCAATTAATTGAAAAGTTTGAGTATTTCATACATTAAGGATGAATGAAGGCTATTAGGCCAAAGGATAATGAATGAGGATATTCATATCGTGTAGGAATACGAAGTACCGTGAATGCCAACAAGGACAAGCTCGCGTGAAAACAAAGAACCGATTAAGAGGAAATCACTAAATTATCGGGTGAGTGGGATTTTTATATCATACCTGGTTGGGATGATAAGCACCTCGGAAATGAAAACCCACTACAAATGTGGGATTTTAGAATCACACCTGGATGGGGTGATGTGAGAAAACACATGGAAAAACTACTTACCGGTTGTAAGTAGATCATACTCGATTGGTATGATGAACTTCCTTGAAGAAAGTAGAAAACTCGTTCATCGAATATGAGTGGAGATGTCGTCACACCTAGTTGGTGTAATGGACGACTGAAAGATTATTTTGTAAGAAGTGCTCCCCCCTAACTATGTGTCACTTCTTAAACTTTTTGGGAGACCTTCTTGACGGAAGCTCGAATAACTTTTTGGAACTTTGGGGCTAATATGCCTGATTTTGAAAATCTCGTACAGTGGGCCCAAGGCTAGTTGGCACGAGTAGGAGCTCGTAAACAAACATGATTTTAAGCCATGAAAATGTTAAATGAATGATATGTTTGGCATGGTACCAAGACAAGACCGATATTCTTAATGGACTAGTGGTAGTGTGACAAGATAGGTCAATGAACCAATCGAGACAAACAAGTGCAAGTTGAGTTGATGGTCAGGGCCGTTGGACCAGTGTTAGCAAAGATTAAATGGCTTATGAGGAAAATTGTTGTTTTGTGCATGCACTAAGGTACATGACCATCAAGACGCCCAAGAGGAGTAGTGATGCATCCTAGGGGCTACTAGATGACATGATGGAGATAAGGGCAGATTGTTGTGCCAGCAATCAAGGAAGCTCAATGTAGTTTCATGTGCATGAGACTGGGGTGAGGTCGGGGTGAGGTCTCTATCCTCATATAGACATAGAGTTTTCATTACAAGATTGAGGATCAGATGTCGCATACATCCACTCATTCTCATGGTAGAAGTGGACGAGCTTCTATCAAGGTGGCCGATAAAGTCAATCCAATGCCACAAGTGGGTGTAGTGGACGTGCTGCCTTGCAAATGTGTGTTCCCTTCATGATGAAGGGCATGTGATGGTTGATAAACACACCGGTTGTGATTAATGATAAGAAATGGCTATGAAAACCGAGATTTTGAGGGTGAAATGTTTTAAAAGAAAATAAGGAGTCTGACACACTCCAATTTAAACTATTTTGTGAAAGTCATATTTTAAACACCCATGCATTGAGTCATTGAACCCACACCTCCATTATACCCCTTTTAGGTAACCCAGGGAAAAGCCTACCCAAAGACCACAAGTTAACCACACCTATAAGACAAGTATGAAAAGTTTAAATTTTATATAATTTTTATTTATGTTATTCTGGAAAAGGTACATGTTTAAAGGAAGCCTTACTCCTCACGATTTAAAATAATGAGAAAACCCTTAACAAACCGAGAGAGTGGTGGTTTGATCACGGGGATATGAAAAAACCAGGTCGGGGCGTGACAAGTATACGGAGGAGTACCTAGCTTCACATCTGATTAATGAGAAGAAGTAAGATTTCCTCTAACTCTAACAAGGGCTTAACTTTATCTCGGAGTATGAAACTATGTTTAATGAGTTAAGACACTTTGCCCCTAATCTAGTCGGACCTGCAGATATATGCCAATGATTTGTGGATGGTCTCAACATGGACATACGTGACCGAATGGGAGTGTTAGGATGCCATACAGATCTGGCAGCTATAATCAGTATGGCCCACGAATGTGAGCATCTAATACAAACCCAACATCGTTAGTTGGAGCATGCTAACCGGAAGGTGGACAAGGGCCAAGGCCATCTCGGAGGACAAAAAGAGAAAATGGTTCAATATGGGAAAACAAAGTGGGTTTCCAAAAGAGAAAGGATGTGCCATCACCTCTATAGAGAATGATACGCACCTTACTATAAGGAAACTGTCGCTGTCCTAGATGCCAAAGATACCATGAGGAAGCCTGTTTATTCTATTTTGGATGTGGGCAGGTGTGGCACTTTGCAAAGGAATGCCCCACTCTTAGGGAGAATAAGCAACGGAACACGCTTGGACCACCCAAGGGAACCCGAGGACTCCCAGGTAGGATGCCACGACAAGGGTACCAGCTAGGGTATACAACCTCACCAGGAAGAGGCTAGAAAAGACCATAGTACCATAGCGGGTACTTCCCAAAACCTCTCCAACTAAGATTGAGACAAAACCTGTAATTTGATTTTCATTCAATAAAAAAAATTCTTCTAAAGTATGTGTTTCTTTAATCAAGGTACATACACTTGTGGGAAAGAAAAGTCAACGCCCTCTTTGACTCGGGAGGAGAGAGATCCTTTGTAAAAGAAGATCTAATCCCAGGTCTTCCCCTAGAACTTACCTCCCTAGAACAAATCCTCAACATCCTCACACCCTTAGAAGAAGGACTGAATAGGGATAAATAATTAAAGGGATGTGAGATCGTGATTGGATGAGTTAAACTAGAGGTAGATTTGATCACACTACCTCTAAGAGAGATAGAAATATTATTGGGAATTGATTGGTTAAGTACCCATCAAGCCAAGATGGACTATGGGAAGAAGGTAATAACTTTCCACACTCTTGAAATACACGGACTATGTTTCCAAGGATACAGGAGCAAGGGAGAAGTGCAATTAGGGTCCCACATAAAGGCTCAAAAGATGATACAAAATGGTTGTAAAGCTTTCGTGGAAATGATCATCAATGGGAAGTTAGAGGAAAAGGGACCAGAAGGGACCAGAAGGCATCCCGGTAGTTAAACACTACCCAGATGTATTTCCAGAGAAATTACCTGGATTACCCCTAAGCCGACAACTGGAATTTACCATAAAGGTAATCCTCAGAACACATTCCATATCCCAAGCCCCTTATCGCATGGCTCCAGTAGAGTTAAAAGAGCAACTAGACGAATTATTGGAGAAGGGTTTCATACACCCTAGTCGGTCTCCATGGGGTGGACCAGTCCTATTCGTAAAGAAAAAGGATGGGAGCATGTGGTTGTTCATAGATTATCAGAAGTTGAAGCAGGTCATAAAAAAGAATGAGTATCCACTTCCACGGATCGACGACCTGTTTGACTAACTAAAAAGAGCAACCTACTTCTTCAAGATAAACCTTCGGTCAAGATACCACCAACTCAAGATCCGAGAAGAAGATATCCCTAAGTCCTTTCAGTCTCGATATGGACACTAAGTTTAGGGTGATGCCTTTTGGCCTGACGAATGCCCCTACAGCTTTTATGGATTTGATGAACCGAGTGTTCCAGCCACATTTGGACAAGTTCGTAATAGTATTTATAGATGACATACTTATACACTCACGAACTAGGCTAAAGCACGAAGAACATCCCACTATCACCTTGGAGACACTATGAAATAATCGTTTATATGCAAAATTCTCCAAGTGTGAGTTCTGGTTGTAGGAGGTAGGGTTTTTATGGCACATAGTGTCGAAAGATGGAGTCATGGTTGTCACGCCCCGACCCGGTTAGGTCAGATCCCCATGATCAACCCACCACTCTCCTGGTTTATTAAGAGTTTCCCCTTGTTTATAAATCGAAAAGAGTAAGGCGTCCTTTAAACTTGCACCTTTCCTAGAATAACATAAATCACAACTAAATAAAATTTTAAAGGGTGTGTCATCACCCAACACACATCCTTCATCATGAAGGTCAAACTAAACCCACTTTTGGTGTCGGTGCAACTTTACCGGCCACCTAGATAGAAGCATCACCACTTTTACCCAATGAATGAGTGGATGTTTGTGACATCTGACCCTCAATCCGGTAACAATTCTCTATGTCTGTATGAGGACAGAGACCGCATCTTGACCCCCACCCCGGTCTCATGCACTTGAAGCTACATCAAGCTTCACAAGTCTTTTGGTACGACTAACTGCCCTTATATCTACCAGGTCATCCAAGGCCCTAGGACGCATCACTACCCTTATTGGGCATCTTGAAGGTCCCGTAAACATAGTGCATGCACAATCAACATTTTTCACATGATGCCATATAATTTGTTGTGCCACTGCTCCAACGGCACTGACCCTCAACTTGACCTAGAGCTATTTGTCTTGACTAGTTTAGAGACTTGTCATGTTGCACTGCCGCTAGTTGACTGAGTAAGTCGGTCCTGTCTTGGTACCTTGGCCAAACAATTCATTTACTTAAGTTTTCATGGCATATAAATCATATTTGTTTACGAGCTTCTGCTCGTGCCAATTGGCCTAGGGTCCACTATTCGAGATTTTCAAAATTGGGCATATTAACCCCCAAGTTCCAAAACTGAGGCCTCTAGCCTAACAGAGCTATTCAAGCTCCCATCAAGAAGGTCTCCCAAAATGTTTAAGCAGTGGCACGTAGTCAAGGGAGAGGACTTCCAACAAAAATACTTTTCAAATGTCAATCATACCAACCGAGTATGAGGACATCTCTGCTCATAACATATTAACGGGTTTTCCACATCCATTGAGGAAGTTTCATGATACCAACCAAGTGTGATCTACTTACACTACTAAGTAGTTTTTCTGCATGATTTTCACATCACTTCTCTCAGGTGTGATGTTTAAAATACCACTTAGCAGTGGGTTTTCATTTTCGTATTGATTGTCATCCCAACCGGGTATGATATAAAAATCTCACTTACCTAATCGTGCAGTGAAATTCCTCTTAACCAGCTTGTTGTCTTTACTCGAACTCGTCTTAGTTTGTGTTCTCGGTACTTCGTGTTCTTACACAATATGAACATTATTGTTCATTATTCTTTGGCCTAATAGCCCTCATTCATCCCAAATGAATGAGAAAACCAACTTTTCCTTTATTTGCAATTAGGTTCGTAAAGTTATCTTCTTTAAATCCCTAATGCCAGTTTTTAAACAAATTGAGTCTCAAAACTTTTAAAATTTATCTTAGGACCTTAATTTATTCAAATTCACAAAAAGGGGTTTAATTTCCCAAATTTTCAATTTGGTCCCCCAATTTTTTCCAAAATTACCATTTTGCCCCTACTTTACAAAAATGGTAAGTTTGCCCCAAAAATTCTAAACTTTGTCCAATTGGTCCTCCAACATATTTATCATGCCGAATTGGTCCCAATTTTATAAAATTGCACTTTAGTCCCTCTAATTTTTGAAAGTCCCAAATTTCCCCTAAATTGTCCCTCAATTTCAACCTTCCAAATATGCCGATTTTGATTTCATTAAATTGACCAATCAAATGAGTTTAATTATTGAAATTAAAGTTAAATTGGAGTTCCTACACATTCATATGATTCAATTTCACTTTGAATCATACGATTTGGTGCCAGAATGAGCTCAAATGGAGCGTCGATGGAAAACTGGACTTATAGAGAGAAAGCTTCAAAAGCTTACTGTTGGGGGTGCGATGGTCCAAGATTTCAATATGGGCTGATAGCTTGTATCCTGAGGTTTCTCCTAGGATCAAGAATTGCATCAATTGATGTCGAATTGAGTGAGAATTTCATCATTGAATCTCTATTGGTTCTCTCTCTAGCACCGGTTGAAAATTATAGAGGGGAGCCAATTCAGCTGTAGAAGGGTTGTGGAGGTGTTGGGAGAGCTTGGTTTGGCTTGAGGAGGCTCGAATTGACTGATTTCAGCTTGGCCGAAATAGGGCAGCTTCGGTCCGCCGGAGCTGCTTCATTGTTCTATCACGTTGACATTTCTCCGATGACTCTTGGAGTAAATGAAGACTACATGCATGTAGTTGACTTCTCCTTGGTTCTAAAGAACCCGGCCTCACCTTGTTTGGCTCAAAAAAGCGGAGCTCTGGTTTGAGCTTCACTAGAAAATGGAGCAGTTGAGAGAGAATGGAGTTTTTAGGTGTGAAGATGATGAATGGGGAGGGGCTCTTTATATAGGAAGCTTAGGGACTAATTGGCCATTTGATTGGCACCTTAATGGCAGTCATTCATTGTCTAAAACTCCCTGGCCAGAGACTTTTCTACTTTATTGGCGCTTTGCAATTTTCTGACGAGTGAATTGTGCTGTCATCTGAAGGAAGAAGACGACAATATTCTGAATCGGACAAGACCGGTCCGAACTGGGTTCAAAGCTTAAACCGGCCGGTTCACCCTCGATCTGACCGAATTTTTCAAATCTAAAAATATCTAAATTCATTTTCTATCTAATGGTGGCCTCATATCTCAAATTTGAATTTTCTAAGCCACCTAGAAAAATGAATTTAGCATCTAGTTCAATAGTGGTTCAAACCGGTCCAAACCGGTTCAATCCAGTTGGATTTGGTTCATTTGAACCAATTTGGTTTTTCTCATCCAATTTGTCCTAAAGTTCTTTTCCAAGGTTTTATGAATCCTTTGGGTCACTCGAGAGTTGAAATTTCCCAAATTGCTCATTCTCTGATGATCGGTTTGTGAACCAGTTGGTTTTCTCACTTGGTTTGACCGGTTCTTTTCCTAGTTTTCCTTAACTGCAAAGAGCAAGGTTTACAACTCTCCCCTCCTTTTAAGAGTTTTGTCCCCAAAACTTACCCAACATCCTTTGTACTGGAAAGGACTTCCCTTGATATCAACTTGTTATTTATTGACATACAAACTTCTCGATTACTTTGATTTAGTCTTAGTGTAACACACCCTTATAAATTTTCTTTTCCTTCTCATTATCCATTCCATGGAGCTCACTTAAGCTAGGCATACTTTACTCAAGAGCTATATCCTTAATTTCGACCCCCTCTGTCCTTAAAGCATAATCCTTTCTCTTGAGGTTCTTTACTCAAAATTTCAGGATTTGGAGTTCCAAGATATCTAATCATTCTTATATCTTGTTAGTCCCTTTATCACCGAAACCCTTAATTTAGTGTCCTTTCAAGTGCTACATACTTATTTTTTTCACAGGTTTCGGTGTTATCACTTTTTTGTATTATTTCGACCCTTCCTCCATCAGTTGTTTATTATAATTTCACTCAAACTTTTATGTTTGACCTTGTCATGCTTACTAACTGACTCTTCCTTACTTTGAGTCAAATTTTCCACAGGACTTTGGGCTTACATACCCCTTACAGCATAACATTTTCTAGAACTTGTCTCTGTCCATTAGATTATTAGCATACTTCCTTGAGGATTGTTCTCAACTTTCCAACCTTTCAGGGATTGTATAGCTTCATCGCTCTTTTTATTTGGTAGTATTCCTCAAATACCTTTACGACTATCCAATCAACTTACATTACTGTGTCAGTTCTCCTTACCCACTCATCCTTTCCCAATTTCTTTATTGGGTCTCTTCAGTTCCAATTATTTGGTTTCCCAATGGTCTACCAACAAGTTGGGATTCTTTGCTTATTAAGTCCATGACATTCTTTATTCAAGGAATTTTCCTTTTCCTTAATCCATTTTTACTTCCTCGTGATCATTTCATGATTCTTTATTCCAATTTAATCACTTTCGGTCTATATGTCGATTCCTTTGCCTGGGAAGGTTCCCTTCTTCCGGTTTCGTTCTCTACTATGTCCCTTACAGTAAAAGCTTACATCTTAGGAGCTACATGTTCAACCTTCTTATCATTCCTTGAAGGGTTCTTTCTTCTTTTCTTCACACTCATTTCTATGTTAGGGCATTGCCTGCTTTGGATCCTTCTCTATCCACAACTTCTGTTTTATCCCTTATTCCTTACTTGAGGTACTTTCGATTACACTCCACACTATGCTCAGTTGTCCACTCTTTAGACTTCATTTTGCACATGTGGACTATGACCTGTCTTACTAATTGTGGTTATTCTTCCTTAGCCACATTTTATTAGGAGGGCTTACTTTCCCCAAAGTATCTCGGACGTTCTTTCCTTTATTTCCTTATAAGAGTAGTCCACTCATTCTTACTTGTCACAACATCTTTTGAAGCTAACTTCCTATTTACCCGTTCCTTGGTTTTAATTTACTTCTTAGGCCCTCTTGAGTACTTTTCCTTGGTACTTAATCTTTCCGTCTCAACCAGCATTTCATTTGTGAGCTTATCTTTTTTTCCATTTCTATTGGTTCCATTTCCTCTTAATTGGGATATGTATGCCTTTCCGAATCTTCCTTACTTGTTAGGATTCCTTCTTTTTCTCCCAAAATTCCTTTTTCATTCGTTCTTTGGAAATATCTAATCATTAAATGACATCCTTTGATGTAATCCTTCCCATGCACCCTTCCTAGGAAATCTAGCGGTGCATCCTTGTACCATTTTCCTTAATTCTACTTGTATCTTGCACAAGTTTCCTTACTTGGGAAAGTTCAAACATAATTTATTTCAAGATCTCTTTATGCGAGGTTTACTTAATCTTTTTTTGGCTTTGAGTTTAGTCGTCAATTTTGTAATAGCTTATAAATCTCCTTAAGGATTTCCTCCATCCTTCTTTTCCAAATTTTTGGCCTTTCCTTCTTTTCTTTCTTTGCTAAAGCTTAATCTATGACCCTCAAGAGGGTTAGTTCGTTATCTGCCTAGCTTCTACAATTCACCTTGTCTAATTCTCTTGATGTAGTTATCTCTTAAGTTTTCTTATCCTTAATGACCATTCCATTACCCATTTTAGGGTGTATTCCTTACTACTTCCCGATCCTCTTTATGGCGTCGTTCATTCTCCTTGACCATCTTGTTGTGACAGTTTACTTACTTCTACTATGTTGATCCGAAACTCCAATTTGACTTCTCTACTTTTTCCAAAGGAAGTTGTTCTTGAAATCTTAAGACATCTCATTTGTCGTCAAATGCTCAGCTTGTCTTCTCTTGTGGATGCACTCCCTTCTTTACTCCCAATTTGTTGGGACTTTCTTCTTTAAGGGAGAATTCTCTTCGGCTACCTTTTGTTTTGTTTGTGGTTTTATCGAGGTCCTACCTTCAGCCCCTTTTCCTTCATGCCACTTTGCTAAGATCTTGATGAGCTTTCTCTTGTTTGTGGTTGAAATTACGAGTGGGAGTCATGTTTCTTGGGATGGTATCCTTTCGGATTTCTTATAGTTGTGGGGGCGTCATTCTTGGAAAGTACTGTTCTAAATCCTAGTGGGATAGTCCTTTATTTCATGTTCCATTTCCTTTGCACCTTGTAATAGGTTATTTTCTTGCTCAGTTGTTACTCCAAGAGTTCTTCTAGACTCCTTATCTTGACGATTTTCTTGTCATGCCTTCTTTGTCTAATAATTTCCTTGATTCATATTTTGATTCTTGGTCTCCGTGGTGTCTAGGGTATGACGGTTTTGTTGAGTTACATTTATTGGGACCATCTTCCTAGCAAGATCATATCCTTTGATAGATAGGATTTTTAGGAATTTGGAGTACTTTATTAATAGAGGAGTACAATATGTTGGGGGTTTTAGCCCTATTACAAAAAATGGTCATAGAACAAATAGGGAGCTATGAGATTCTTTATAAGCATCCTCCTATGTAATGTTATACGTCCTTTGTTGGCGTTTCTGACTTTAACTTTGAATTCCTTCATACTTAGAGTTGCTCCTCAAGAGGTCCTAGCATCATTCTCTTGGGTACTTCCCTTCTTTGGTCTTTTGAGACTTCTATTATGCCTCGGGCATTGGGAAGTCTGCTATTATGCAGTTTAAAATCAAGCCTACTATCGTAAAGAGTACGTCTGTTATCGTAAAGAGTAATTCTGCTAAATCAAGCCTACCCCAAGGTGAGATCAGGTGCATTAGAACTGGGGAGAAGTCTACTACACAATGGTGACATCCATTCGTTCTGAGAGTCGTTGGAGAAGCGTCGGCGTGATCGAACAATGAAGCAGCTCTGGCGGACCGAAGCTGCCCTATTTTGGCCGAGATGAAATCAGCCAATTTGAGCCCTCCTCACGCCAAACCAAACCCTCCCAACACATTCTCAGCCCACCTACAGCTGAGTTAGGACCAAAAGGTAAGCCAATTCGGCTCCTCTCTGCAATCTCCGATCGGTGTGAGAGAGAGAGTTGGCCGAATTTCAATGATAGAATTCTAATCCAATTCGACATCAATTGATGTCATTATTGATCCTAGGAGGAACCTCGGGAGAAGAACTACCTGCCCAGATAGAAAGCTTAGATCGACGTGTCCTCACCATTGAGTAATTGAAGCTTTCTCTCTCTACAGTCCATTTTTCGGTGAAGCTCCGTTTGAGCTCATTCCAACGTTAAAACTTGCCATTCAAAATGCTAGAGAATCATATGAACATGTAGAAACTCAATTTCAACTTCAATTTCATCAATTGGATGTGTTTGATTGGTCAAATTGATGAAATCAAATTCGGTTGTGTTAGGAAGTTGGAATTGGAGGAAAAATTGGGGATTTTAAAAAATTCGAAGGACCAATATGTGATTTTATAAAATTGAGGTTCAATCAGGCATGATAAGAATGTTAGAGGGCCAATTGAGAAATTTTAGAATTTTTGGGGTGAAACTTACCATTTTTGTAAAATAAGGGCAAAATGGTAATTTTGGAAAATTTGGGGGGACCAAATTGGAAATTTGGGAAAGTAAACCCCTATTTGTACATTTGAATAAATTGAGGTACTAAGATCAATTTAAAAAGTTTCGGGACTCAATTTGAGGAAAAACCGGCATTAGGGACTTAAATTTAAAGAAAAATAACTTTAGGTACCTAATTACAAATAAATAAAAAGTTTGATTTTTTTCATTCATTTGGAATGAATGAAGGCTATTAGGCCAAGGAATAATGAAAAATGATGTTCATATCATGTAGGAATACAAAGTACTAGGAAGGCTACCAAGGACAGGCTCGCATAAACACAAAATACTGGTCGAGTGGAATTCACTACATTAATGGGTGAGTGGGCTTACTAACGTCATACCTGGTTGGGATGATGAGCACAACATAAAGTTAAAAACCACTTACCAATTGTGAGTGGGATTTTATATCATACCCGGTTGGGAATGATAAGTATCTCAAAATTAAAAGCCCACTATTTAGTGGTATTTTAAACATCACAACTTAGAGAAGTGATGTGAAAATCACGTGGAAAAACTAATTACCGGTTGTAAGTAGATCATACCCAGTTGGTATGATGAAACTTCCTCAAAGGAAGTGGAAAACCCATTCATTTGTTGTGAGCAGAGATGTCCTCATACTTGGTTCATATGATGGACAGTTGAAAATATATTTTTGTTGGAAGTGCTCTCCCCTGATTGTGTGTCAATGCTTAAACAATTTGGGAGACCTTCTTTACGAGAGCTCGAATAGCTCTTATAGGTCGGGGGCCTCAATTTTGGAACTTGGGGGCTATTATGCCCAGTTTTGAAAATTTCGAACAGTGAGCCATAGGTTAGTAGGCACGAGCAGGAGCTCGTAAACAATTATGAGATATGTGCCATAAAACTTTAATAAATGAATTGTTTGGCTATGGTACCAAGATATGACCAACATCTTGATTCAACTAGTGGCAGTGCGACATGACAGGTCTCCAAACTAGTCAAGACAAACAGGTGCAGGTTGAGTTGAAAGTCGGGGCCGTTGGACTAATGGCACCACAGATTATATGGCATGATAAAAAAATACTTATTGTGCATGCACTACGATTACAGGACCATTAAGATGCCCAAGAGGGGTAGTGATGCGTCCTAAGGGCCCTGGATGACCTGGTGAGTATAAGAATAGTTCGTCGTACCAGGTGACCGTACAAAATTTGGAGTAGCATCAAGCGCATGAGACTGGGGTTGGGACGGGATAAGGTCTTTGTCCTCATATGGACATGGAGAATTGATTTCATGATTGAGAGTCGGATGTCGCGTACATCCACTCATTCTCAAGGTAGAAGTGGATGTGCTTCTATTGGGTGGCCGGTAAAGTCACTCCAATGCCACAAGTGGGTTCAGTGGACGTACCGACCTGTGACTGTGTGTTTAACCTTCATGATGAAGGATGTGTGTTGGGTGATGACACACCATGATTAATAAGGAAATGGTGGTAAAAACCAAGATTTGAAATGAAAGGATTTTTGAAGGAATGGAGTCTGGTACACTCCAACATAAATCTTTTTCCTCAAAGTTAGTTTTCGAAAACCCATTCACTGAGTTGTTGAAATTAACCTCTCTTTTATATCCCTTTTTAGGAAAAGAGATAATGACTAGGAATAACATCGAGGCTTACCCTTTGTTAGGTATGCTTAATTTTCCTTAAATGTGCGTTTTATTTGATATATGTCTTTCCAGGGAACAAGGTTGAAATTACGCCTGACTCATCTCGAGTTAAAGAAGGAGGAAAGTCCCCTTGAACTAAGAGAACGGCGGGTTGTTCACGGGGATCCAACCAAATCGGGTTGGGGCATGACAACTTTAGTGGTATTAGAGCCTACTTCCCTTGAAACATTATCAATATTATGCCCTAATATTAACCCAACTATAAATTATCATGTAGGAAGGAAAGTCCCTAAGAAATTTTCGGAAAAATCCAGTCCTTCCCCAATAATCATGAAAAACACATCCAACCCAAGGGAGGAAGCCATTCAAAGGTTTCTAAGAGGCAAAAAAAGGGTGCTCAAGGACATGGTGGAAGACTACTGGAAACTAGTTGGAGCCTTACTAGAACCAGAAGGCATCATATACCCTCCTCCTAGACAAGAGGAACCAGCATCACCTCCTAGAAGTCCAACCCCTCCTCTTCCAATGCCACAAAAACCGAAGAGGAATCCCACCAAGAAGGAGGCATGGGATAACTATTGGGATGCATATGCCACCTTCATGAAGGTCCACCAAGTACCTCCACCCACTCAACCTAACTTCAATCCATCTTAATGGGTGAGAAGTACTAAGGCTGTACGGGCTGGAGGCCATGCATGAAATTCGTCCTATTGACGAGCATGAATGGACACCAATCAGTTCCTCAGAGCCTTCTAATCAAGAATCCCATAATCGTTCTAAGGTTAACTCTAGCCCTATGACCCCAAGGGATTAAGGGGTAGAGAATTCATGTAATAAGCCAAATTATGGCAAGAAAATATTTCCTAATTAAATGAAGGTAGAAGTTTATTAAAACCCCTGATTTCCTTGAATTTTTTTTAAGAGTGTGATAATAAAAGTTTAAATAAAAGGGAAGAAATCCCCTTAAGGAAGAATGGGTTATGGATAGTTAAACTCAACCCTTAAGACTTACCCTTAGAAACATGATAAGGAGAAATTCATCTGATGGAGATTCTAAGATAGAAAATAGGAAGTTGGATCAGGGAAGGAGAAAGCATCAGGTCAAAAATGGGTGATCGAAGGAGGGTTTCAACACCAAGGCCATGATGAGGTCCTTGGTAAGAAGTACGAGTGGTTAAATGAGAGTATTGTGAGGCTGAGCATGATTTACTACAGGAAGAGTTTGTTTCGAAAGTACCTCTAGATCTCACTCCACTAGTGCAAAGCCTTAACATCCTTATAGCTTTAGGAGAAGGTTTAAACAGGAATAAACAACTAAAGGGACGTGAAATAAGAATTGGAGGAATCCAACTTGAAGCTAACTTGATCCCATTACCCTAAAGGAGGTGGAAGTAATTATGGGAATGGACTGGTTAAGTAATCATCAAGCAAGAAAGAACTATAGAAGGAAAACGGTAACTTTCCATACTTCCAAAATGAAAGGACTAAAGTTCCGGGGAGATAGAAGGAAAGGTGAAGTACAATTGATGTCCCACCTGAAAGCTCAAAAGATGATACAGAAAGGATGTACAATCTTTTTGGCCACGGTTGTAGCCAAGAAGTCTGAAGAAAAGGAACTGGAAGACATTCCGTTAGTCAAACATTATCTAGAGGTTTTTCTAGAAGAGCTACCCGGACTACCTCCAAGTCGACAAGTGGAGTTCACCATAGAAATAAACCTAGGAATAAACCCCATACCCAGGCCCCATATCGCATGGCTCCAGCAGAGCTAAAAGAATTAAAGAAACAGTTGTGCATGATAAGAATGTTAGAGAGCCAACTAAGAAATTTTAGAATTTTTGGGGTGAAACTTACAATTTTTATAAAGGAATGGAAAAATAGTAATTTTGAAAATTTTAGGGGACAAAATTGGAAATTTGGGAAAGTAAACCCCTTTTTGTAAATTTGAATAAATTGAGGTCCAAAGATAAATTTTAAAAGTTTCGGGACTCAACTTGAGGAAAAACCGACATTAGTGACTTAAAGTTAAAGAAAAATAACTTTAGGGACCTAATTACAAATAAATAAAAAGTTTGGTTTTCTCATTCATTTGGAATGAATGAAGGCTATTAGGCCAAGGAATAATGAACAAGGATGTTCATATCATGTAGGAATACGAAGTATCGGGAATGCTAGCAAGGACAGGCTTGCGTGAACACAAAGAACCTGTCGAGTGTAATTCACTAAATTAACGGATGAGTGGGCTTACTAACGTCATACCTGGTTGGGATCATGAGCACAACTTAATGTTAAAAACCACTTAGCAGTTGTGAGTGGGATTTTATATCATACTCTGTTGGGAATGATAAGTACCTTGAAATGAAAAACCCACTATTTAGTAGTATTTTAAGCATCACAACTTAGAGAAGTGATGTGAAAATCACGTGTAAAAAATACTTACCGATTGTAAATAGATCATACCCGTTTGTTAGAATGAAACTTCATCGAAGGAAGTGGAAAACTCGTTCAATGGTTATGATAGAGATGTCCTTATACTCAGTTGGTATGATGGACAGTTGAAAATATATTTTTGTCGGAAGTTCTTCTCCCTGACTGTGTGCCAATGCTTAAATGATTTGGGATACCTTCTTGACGGGATCTCGAATAGCTCTTATAGGTCGGGGCCTCGATTTTGGTACTTGGGGGCTATTATGCCCAGTTTTGAAAATCTCGAATAGTGGGCCATAGGCTAGTGTGTAGGAGCAGGAGCTCGTAAACAAATATGAGATATATGCCATAAAACTTTAATAAATGAATTATTTGGCTATGGTACCAAGACAGGACCAATATATTTAGTCAGCTAGTGGTAGTGCGACATAACATGTCTCTAGACTTGTCAAGACAAATAGGTACAAGTTGAGTTGAAGGTTGGGGCCATTGAACTAATGGCACCATAGATTATATGGTATGATAAGAAAATACTGATTTTGCATGCACTACGATTACGAGACCATCAAGACGCCCAAGAGGGGTAGTGATGCATCCTAAGTGCCCTGGATGACCTGGTGAGTATAAGGGCAGTTCGTCGTACCAGGTGACCGTGCGAAATTTGGAGGCCAGTATGTCCACTAAATCTTTTGAGGAAAAATATTTTATTGGAGTGTGCCAGACTCCATTCTTTCAAAAATCCTTTCATTTCAAATCTCTGTTTTTAGCAACATTTTCTTATTAATCACGGTGTGTCATTACCCAACACACATCCTTCTTACAATTCAATTACACTTTGAATCGCACGATTTGGTTCCGGAATGAGCTCTAATGAAGCTTCGATGGAAAATGGGACTTAGAGAGAGAAAGCTTCGAAATCTTACCATTGGGGATGCGACGGTCCGAGCTTTCGATCTGGGCAAATAGCTCGTGCTCTGATGTTTTTCCTAGGATCAAGAATTGCATCATTGAAGTTATGCGGGTTCTCTCTAGCACCGGTCAGAAATTATAGAGGGGAGCCGAATTGGCTTACCTTTTAGCTGTAGAAGGGTTGTGGAGGTGTCGGGAGGGCTTGGTTTGGCACGAGGAGGCTTGGATTGGTCGATTTCAGCTCAGCCAGAATAGGGCAGCTTCGATCAGCCGGAGCTGCTTCATTGTTCTATCACACCAGCATTTCTCCGTTGACTCTCGGAGCAAATGGAGACTTCAGACGTGTAGTTAACTTCTTCCAGGTTCTAAAGAATCGACCTCGCCTTGTTTGGCTTAGAAAAGTGCCCAAGTCGGAGCTCTAGTTTGAGAATCACCGGAAAATGTAGTAGTTGAGAGAGAATGGAGTTTTCAGGTGTGGAGAGTATGAATGGGGAGGGGCTCTTTATATAGGATTTTTGGGGACTTCTTGGTTGTTCGATTAGCACCTTAATGATGGTCATTCATTATCTGAAACTCCCTGGCCAAAAACTTTTCAGCTTTGCCGGCGCTGCGCAATTTTTCGACGAGTGAACAGTGTTGTCATCTAAAGGAAGAAGACGACACAGTTCTGAATCGGACCAAGCCGATCCGAACAGAGTTTAAAGCTTAAACTAGTCAGTTTACCCCCAATTCGACAGAATTTTTCAAATCTACAAATTTCTAAATTCATTTTCTACCTAATGGTGGCCTCAAATCTCAAATTTGAATTTTCTAAGCCACCTTGAAAAATGAATTTAGCATCTAGTTCAATAGTGGTTCAAATCGGTCCAAACTGGTTCAATCCAGTTGAATCCGATTCATTTGAACCAGTCTAGTTTTTCTCTTCCAAATTTTCCTAAACTTCTTTTCCAAGGTTTTATGAATCCTTTGGGTCACTCGGGAGTTGAAATTTCCCAAATTGCCCATTCGTGGATGATCGATTTGTGAACTGGTTTAGTTTTCTCACTTTGTTTGAACGGTTCTTTTCCCAATTTTCCTTAACTCCAAAGAGAGAGGTTTACAAGGTAGACCCGACAAAGGTGGAAGCCATATCAGATTGGAAGGAACCCAAGAATCCTTCTAAGATACAAAGTTTCTTGGGCTTGGTAGGATATTACTAACGGTTTGTGCATGATTTCTTTAAGATAGCTGCCCCGTTGACTCGTCTCACAAGGAAATGAGTTGAGTATAAGTGTGGTGAAAGCTGTGAGAAATCCTTTTAGGAGTTGAAGACTCGTTTAACAATGGCACCCATACTCTCTCCGCCTGACCCAAGTGCTGGGGAGTATACCGTCTACAGTGACGCATCCGTACAGGGACTCAGATGTGTATTAATGCAACAAGGAAAGGTTATCGCCTATGCCTTGTGACAACTAAAAGTACATGAGAGGAACTACCCTACCATGACTTGAAGTTAGTTGCAATAGTGTTCGCCCTTGAAATTTGGTGACATTACCTATACGAGGTTAAGTGTAGGATATATGCTAATTACAAGAGTCTTATGTACTTCTTGACTTAGAAGGAGTTGAACCTCTACTAGAGGAGATGGCTGGAGTTAGTAAAGATTTATGACCTGGTGATAGAATATGATGCTTTAAGTCGCCAGTATCAAACTGAGGTGGCGCAAATAAAGAGAAGCTACTTACTCTTGTTGTAGCAGTTGGAAAGAATGGAAGTTGACCTTAAGTTGGACAAGAAAGAAAAATGCTTATTGGCTGACATAGTGGTAAGACACAACCTAATAGAGCAAATAAAGGTACAATAAAAAGGGGATAAGGAAGTCTAGCCCCATTTGGGTCGGGTCAACAAAAGGACAAAACCAGACTACAACCTTCGGCATGATGGAGTGCTAACCTATAAGGGTAGAGTGTGTGTACCTCAAGATAAGGAACTAAAGTGATTAATCTTGGAAGAGGCACATGACTCTGTCTATGAAATGCATCTGGGCAATACCAAGATGTACCGCACCCTCAAACAAGGTTATTGGTGGAGAGGGGTGAAGAGGGATATTGCGGAATATGTAGCCTAATGCTTTTCCTATCAACAGATTAAAGCTGAGCACAAGAAATCTTTAGGACTGCTACAACCCTTACCAATTCCCAAATGGAAATGGGAACACATTACAATGAATTTTGTCACTAGACTACCTATGACAAGCAAGGGATGAGACACCATTTGGGTCATTATGGATATATTGACCAAGTCTACCCACTTCTTACCGATAAGAGTGACAGATTTGGTGGAACAATTAGCAGTGTTATACATGAGGGAAATTGTGAGACTCCATGGCGTACCGGTAAGCATAGTGTCGGATAGAGACCCTAGATTTACCCCGAGGTTCTGGCCTAGTTTGCAAAATGCCTTAGGGACTAAGCTCCACATGAGTACGACATTTCATCCTCAAACTAATAGACAGTTTGAGCAGACAATCTACACCCTAGATGTAAACCCCGTCCCTTAAAGATAAGAAAACTGTGGAAAGAACCGATAAATCCAAGAGAGAAAATCAAACCGATTCATCAACTGTAAATGTAGAGAAAGGGCAAAATGAGAAATCAACAAACCCCAAGTGATCCAAAAAGTAATAAAAGTGATGGAAAAGAACTTTGGGACAAATTGGAAGAGAAAACCAAACCGGTTAGCTGAACCGGAGCTGAACCGGTTAGAACCATCATTGAACTGGTTGCTAAATTCATTTTTCTAGTTGGTTTAAAATATTCAAATTGGGTAATTGAAGCCACCATTGGATAGAGAATGAATTTAGATGAATTAGAAAATTTTAATTTTGAGAAAATTGGTCGAATCGGGCCTGAACCGACCGGTTTAAACATTAAACCCGTTCGGACCAGTCCGGTCTGATTTGGAAGAGTGTCGTCTTCTTCCTTCATATGACAACACTATTCATTCAAGGACTAAACAGACAGCGTCGACAAAGAAAAAATGCCTCCGTTCAAGGCATTTAAAGTCAACGATAAGCTTAACCAAAATGCGAAATAGTTGGGCAGAGTGTTTCTGAGCTCCCTATATAAAGAGCTCCTCTCCATTCATATTCCTCACACATTAAATCTCCATTCTCTCTCAACTACTTCATTTTTTGATGAAACTTGAACTAGAGCTCCGACTTGGGCAGTTTTCTTAACCTTAGAAGGCAAGGTTGGGTTCTTTAGACTTTAGAGGAAGTCAGCTGTAAACCTCGCTCTTTGGAGTTAAGGAAAAATCGAGAAAAGAACCAGTCAAACTGAGTTAGAGAACCAAACCGGTTCAGAAACCCGATCATTAGGGAATAGGCAATTTGGGGAATTTACAAATCTTGAGTGACCCAAAAGGGTTCATAAACCTTGGAAAAGAACCTTAGGACAAATTGGGAAAGAAAAACCAGATCGGTTCGGGTGAACTAAATCCGAACCGGATGGAACCGGTTTATGAACAAACCCGGTTTAGGAAACTAAACCGATAGAGAGAGGGCAAACCAGGAACTTTATGGATCCCCAAGTGACCTAAAGAGTCACATAAGTCATAAAAAAGGGACTTTAGGATGGATAGGGGATGAAAACTAAACCAGTTTAGGTGAACCGGGTCCGAATTAGATTGAAACGGTTTGGACCAATTTGAACCACTATTGGACAGGATGCTAAATTCATTTTTCTAGGTGGCTTAGAAAATTTAAATTTGAGAATTGAGGCCACCATTTGATAGATAATGAATTTAAAAATTTTTAATTTTGAAAAACTCAGTCGAATCGGGCCTAAACCGACTGATTTAAGCTTTGAACCCGGTTCGGATCGGTCCGGTCCAGATCAGAACAATGTCATCTTCTTTCATCATATGACATCACTGTTCACTCACTAGAAAATTGAACCAACACCGATGAAGAGGAAATGATTTTGTTATGTACGCTTCAATCCATCAATGACTATCATAAAGGTTCTAAACGGATGGTCGACGAATCCTCGAGCTCCCTATATAAAGAGCCCTTCTCCATTCATCCTCTCCACACATGAAAACCTCACTATCTCTCAGCTACTCAATTTTCTGGTGAAGCACAAACAAGAGCTCCGATATAGGGTCTTTTTTTAGCCAAAGAAGGTATGGTCGGGTTCCTTAGAACCGAGGAGAAGTCAACTACATGGTGGTAGTCTCCAATCGCTCTAAGGGTCGCCGAAGAAGCACCTACGTTATCGAATAGTGAACCAGCTCCGGTGGACCGAAGCTACCCTGTTTCTATTGAGCAAAATTGGCCAATTCGAGCCCTCCTCAGGCCAAATAAATCTCTCCCAACACCTTCTCATCCCTCAACGACAGAATTAGAACTAAAAGGTAAGCCAATTTGGCTCCCCTCTGTAATTTTTTATTGGTGCTAGAGAGAGAACCGACTAAATTTTGATTATAAAATTCTCACTCAATTTGACATCCATTGATACAATTCTTGATCATAGGAGCAACCCCAGAAAGAGAGTTATCTGCCCAGATTGAAAGCTCAGACCGTTGCGTCCCCGACAGTAAGCATTCGAAACTTTCTCTCTTTACACTCTATTTTCCGGTAAAGCTACGTTTAAGCTCGTTCTAGCATCAGAACATTTGATTCAAAGTGCAATTGAATTGTATGAAGATGTAGGAACTCTAATTTAACTTCAATTTCAATAATTAAACCTGTTTGATCGGACAATTTGATGAAATCAAATTTGGATGTGTTGGTAAGTTGAAATTAGGGGAAAATTGGGGAAATTTTGGGGATTTCGAAAATTCGAGGGACTAAAATGCCATTTTATAAAATCGAGGGCCAATTAGGCATGATAAGAATATTAGAGGACCAATTAAGTAAAATTTTTAATTTTTGGGGTAAAACTTACCATTTTTGTTAAGGAGGGGCAAAATGGTAAATTTGGAAAAATTGAGGATCAAATTGGGAATTTGAGAAACTTGAACCCCTTTTTGTGAAATTGAATAAATTGAGGTCCCAAGGGGAATTTTAAACATTTTGAGACTCAATTTGGGGAAAAATCGACATTTAGGGCCTAAAGTAAAAGAAAAAGAACTTTAGAGACCAAATTGCAAATATTTGAAAAGTTAGATATTTTTAGTCATTTATAATGAATGAAGGTATCAAGCCAAATGATAATGAACAAAAATGTTCATACCGTGTACGAACACGAGATATCAAGAACATCAACTGAGGCAAGGCTCGCAAGGGACAAAAGTCGATTTAGAGGAAATACACGACACGATCGGGTGAGTGGGATATTTAATATCATACCCGGTTGGGATGATAAGCACCTCGGAAATGAAAAACCACTGCTAAGTGGTATTTTAATCATCACACCTAACAGAAGTGATGTAGAAATCACGTGGAAAAACTACTTACCGGTTGTAAGTATATCATACCAGGTAGGTATGATGAAACTTCATGGAAGAAAGTGGAAAACCCGTTTATCGGTTATAAACGGAGATATCCTCATACTTAGTTGGTGTGATGGACAACTGAAAATTTTATTTTGTCGGCCATGGCGGCCATGATTTTTTGTTTTTTACTAAGCTTTTGGGTTTGAAAAATTCACATAATTTGTGAATTTGTGCCAAGTCTTTGATTGGGAATGATAATGTGGCAAGGGCTCGAGAAGTAACGCAGTGCATGGATTAGCTTGTGAAATGGAGCTTATTGACTATGCTAAGTATGTGTTCAATGAAATGGTTAAGAGATGTGTCTGCTCTAATGCCACCAGTTACAAACTAATGATCATTGCTTATTGTCGAGTAGGCCATATACTTCAAGTGGCCAATTGGCTTGCTACTATGATAGAAAGGGACTTCAGGGTGGACAATGCTACTTGTATTTTGATCATTGGAGCATTTTATGGCAAGGTATTGTGCATCGAGCAATTTGGTACTTTGAAAAGATGGTGTAGATGGGTTTGAATCCCAATGTACAATTTCACATGTCTCATCAATGGACTGTGTGAGAAGGGCTATGTCAAATAGGCCTTCAAAGGATGCAAGATGCCTCCTTCTATGAATATAGTTATTGAACTCTGGTGATTACTTTTCCAACATTCAAAGAGGTTTAGTGGAGACGACTTTCTAGAGATAGAACTGGGAAGGAGCTGCTAAGACAATTTTAGATAAATGATCCATCTGGTAATCATAAAGTTATGATAGATGATATTGCAAAAATAAATGACACAAGCTGGCAACAACAAGAAAGAAAAAGTAATCAGTAGCCTACTTATGACCATGCATGTTGGACTACGCATGTTAGAGGGGCTTACAAGATATATATATATATATATATATATATAATCATGGCTTACATAAGATGGAATGTAGATAATTAGGTAGAGAGCTCACCCTTTAGTTGTGACCGAGAGGACTTTTGGCTTGAATGTACGAGGTTTCTTGAACCCCTTATTTAAATAAAGGACAATGGATGGAAGGGAAAAATTACCCCTACACATGCGTTTAAATTATGAGAGTGCCCCTAATAGAAAAAGACCAAATTACCCTCACTAGGTGGCTGAAATTATGAGACTGCCATTAAGGGCATGTTTTGGAAAATTGAAAATGAGGGATTAAAGGCATGTTTGGCTGCAAAGTAAAATAGAGGAGCCATTACCAAAATGCCCCTAATATCGGGAATTCATTGGAATGGTATTCGACAGACCCTGGATTTACCCAAGGGCCCAATGGGAACAAAAGGTATAACATTTAGAAAATAAATTAGATTTTTCCATTTAAATTTAATTAGAATTATGGGGCGAATGCCATAATGTTTTGGAATATTACATTGAGCCATATTAAATTCGTCAATTCACAACCCCAGTCATATTGATAAATTATGTGCATGATATTAAGGATAACATTTACACACTATAGTGTAGGAGGAAATATGTGCACTTAGGAATCCCTCTGAGATGAATATGCCCTCGGATAAAAGGTGAGCAGGATTTTTGACATCGGTACTGATTGGATTGATGATGCGATAGTACTTGCATTTTACTATATTTTATTAAGTAAAACATTTTCATAATATATTTCCCGTAGACTGCGTGAACCAAGCTAAAAAATTATTTTGGGGAATATATTATATATGGGGATTACAATAACCCAATGGGCCCAAGGCCACATTTTTAAAGAGAAGTAGGCCCAATGCCATGATTTGAAAATCTCGTGAAAGTGGGCCCAAGGCAAATGGGAACGGGTTTCATCCTATAAATAAATTTAAGTTTATATGCTTAAAAGATTACCACAACCGGTTCATTGTGAATTCTAGCTATTGAGCCATAGTCGAGCTGTTGAACTCATTGGGTTAGTAGCTATTGAGCCGAACTCGGGTCGTTGAACCTGTTAGGCTAGTAGTTACAGAGCCGAAGTCGGGTTGTCGGTCCGGTTGGGTTTATAGTACCAAAGATAATGGCCATAACTAATAAGACTATTGATTGTGCATGCCATAAGTTTAGAACCATTGAGGTGCCAAGTATGGGGTAGTGGTGGTTCCAAGGGATGCTGGATGACCTAGGGAGCAAAAGGGAAGTTTGTCATCCAGTATGACAGGAAGCTCGAGTAGCTTCATGTGCACTATGACCGTGGTCGGAGGGGAAGAGGTCTTGTAAACCCCGCACTTTTGAGATAAGAAAAACCGAAAAAGAACTAGTCAAACCGAGTAAGAAAATTGAGCCAGTTTACAAACCCTATCATTTGGGAACAAGCAATTTGGAAATTTACAACTTCTGGGTGATCCAAAGGGTTCATTAAACCTTCAAAAAGAAACTTAAGAAAAATTAGAAAAGAAAAACCAAATTGGTTCAAGTGAACGTGATTCCATAAGAACTATAAAGTTAAGTGTGCTTGCTTGAGAGTAGTGTGAGGATGGGTGACCTAGGAAGTATGATTTTTTTTAACCCAAAATTTCGGTCAAAAACATTTTATGCGAACGTACCCTTATCATAAATAGCCATAAATTAATATATATTTAATTGTTGGAATTAATACTAATAATTTAATAACTAAATTAAATTATTGGAATTAATAAAAAATAATTTATGGTAATATTAATGCTAGTAATAAATCTCTTCCATTTTATACAGGATTTTACACCTATATAAAGAGGACATTCCCATTCATTCTCCTCACACCTGAACACTTCTCTCTCTCTCTCTCTACTACTCCATTTCCCGGTGAAACTCGAACCAGAGCTTCGATGCTAGAGAGAGAATTGGCAGAATTTTGATGATGAAATTCTAATTCAATTTGGCATCAATTAATACGATTCTTGATTCTAGGATAAACTCTAGGATGAGAGCTATCTGCCCAGATCGAAAGCTTGGACTGTCGTGCCTTCACCGGTCAGTAATTGAAACTTTCTCTCTCTATAGTCTATTTTTCGGCGAAGCTCCATTTGAGCTCGTTCCAGAGTTAAAGCTAGCAATTCAAAGTCCTATGGAATCGTATGAACATGGAGAAACTCAATTTCAACTTCAATTTTAACAATTAGAGGTGTTTGATAGGTCAATTTGATAAAATTATATTTGGCTGTGTTAAAGAGTTGAAATTGGGGCAAATTGGGATTTTCAAAAATTTGAGGGACCGAAATGCAATTTCCTAAAATTGAGGGCCAATTGGGCATGATAAAAATGTTAGAGGGCCCATTTGAGGAATTTTAGAATTTTTGGGGTGAAATTTACCATTTTTGTAAATGAAGGGCAAAATGGTAATTTTGGAAAAGTTGGGGGAACAAAATGGAAATTTGGGAAATTAATCCCCTTTTTGAGAAATGGAATAAATTGAGGTCCCTTGATAAATTTTAAAAGTTTCGGGACTCAATTTGAGGAAAAACCGGTATTAGAGACTTAAAGTTTAAGAGAAATAACTTTAGGGACCTAATTGCAAATAAATGAAAGTTTGACTTTCTCATTCATTTGGAATGAATGAAGGTTATTAGGCCGAAGGATAATGAATCGAGATGTTCATATCATGTAGGAACATGAAGTACCAGGAACACCAACAAGGACAAGCTCGCGTGAATACAAAGAACCAATCTAAGTGGAATTCACGGCATTAACGGGTGAGTGGGTTTACTAACATCATACCCGGTTGGGATGATGAGCACAACTTAAAATTTTAAAACTAATTATCATACCCGGTTGGGGATGATAACTACCTCGGTATAAAAACCTACTATTTAGTGGAATTTTAATCATCACAACTTAGAGAAAGTGATGTGAAAACCATGTGGAAAAACTACTTACTAGTTGTAAGTAGATCGTACCTGGTTGGTATGATGAGACTTCCTTGAAGGAAGTTGAAAACCCGTTCATCGGTCATGAATGGAAATGTCCTTATACCGGTCGATATAATGAACAGTGAAAACCATTTTTTGGGAAGTGTTCTCCCTTGATTGTATGCCAATGCTTAAACATTTTGGGAGACCTTCTCGATGGGAGCTCGAATAGCTCTGATAGGCCAAGGGCCTCGGTTTTTGAACTTGGGGGCTAAATGCCCAAGTACACTGGGCCTAAGGTCAATTGGCATGAGCAGGAGCTCGTAAACAAACATGATATATTTGCCATAAAACTTAATAAGTGAATTGTTTGGCCATGGTACCAAGATAAGGACCGACATGCTCAGTCAACTAGCGGCAATGCGACATGACAGGTCGACGGACCGGTCAAGGCAAACAACTATGGGTTGAGTTGAGAGTCGAGGCCGTTGGGACAAATGGAACCACATATTACATGGCAAATTAAGAAAACTCCGTTTGTGCATGCACTATGAGTATGGGATCATTAAGATGCCCATGAGGGGTACTAATGCATCCTAAGAGCCCTGGATGACCCGGTGAGTATAAGGGCAATTCATCATTCCAGGTGTCTGTGCGAAATTTAGAGTAGCATCAAGCGCATGAGAACGAGGTGGGGACAGAATGAGGTCCCTGTCCACATACGGACATGAAGAACCAATTTCGAGATTGAGGGTCGGATGTCCCATACATTCACTCATTCCCAGGGTAGAAGTGGTTGTGCTTCTATCCGGGTGGCCGGTAAATCGCTCTGAAGCCACTAGTGGGTTCAATGATCATGCTGACCTATGAATGCGTGTAACCTTCATGATGAAGGATGTTTGTTGGGTTAAGACAAACCATGGTTAAATAAGGAAATGGTTATAAACCCGAATTTTTTTAAATCAAGGGATTTTTTAAAGAAATGAGTCTGGCACACTCCAATGATAAATGTTTTTCTTAAAAGTCAACTTTTGAAAAACCCATTCACTAAGTAGTCGTACTCAACCCCTTCCATATATCCCTTTCAAGAGATTTTGAAAATCCTACCCTTAAAGACCATCAACTAAGATGCCTGTGATACAGGTATGATAAATTTAAATTTTTATGCAGTTTTTCTAATGTTATTCCTGGAAAAGGTGCAGGTTTAAAGGATGTCGTACTCTTTACTGTCTATAATAAAGGGAAACTCTTTAATAAACCGGGAGAGCGGCGGGTTGATCACGGGGATCCGACCAAACAGGGTCGGGGCGTGACAGGTCTCGTCCCACATCACGGACACGAAGTATGATGCAGGTCTGAGGGTCAGGTAATTGATGCCCACTCAGACTCTTTGTAGAAGTCCACGACTTCTACTAGGGTGGACAATAAAGGTGCTCTGGTCCACAGGTGGGTCAGTCAAAGACTGTTCTATGAACGGGTGATCCCTTATATTGATAAATGGGTGTGTGATTGCTTGTTGATATAAACCCTTTCAAATATGATAGGGATTCAACCATGTGTAATGGAATAAATTGAAAATCTTTTTTATTAGAGTATGTGTTGAATCATGGACTTAATGTCACGATGTTAGCTACTCCACTAAATGTGTTGTCGAATTCATTCCCCTCCAAATACCCCTTTTAGGCAACATTGTGATAAGGGTCACTTTCTTAATAGTAAAGCCATCCAAAACCAAGGATACGCCTTACATTATGTGTTGATTCCTAGTATGAATTATGAAGCTAATATTATCAAAAATTTAAATGACTATTTTTGGGAAATAACTGGAGTAGTTTTATTTTATGCCTTACACCTTGTCAAACTTACAACTATGAGGCACCCATTGTTGTAAAGTCGGGAGAATGTGGCGGGTTGTTTGTAGGTCCGATTAAGGAAACCGAGTCAGGGTGTGACATTGGTGGTATCAGAGCTTGAGTATTCCAAACGAAGTTTTAAACCTGAAATCCTAAGCCATGACACATGAACACCTTTTAACTTATAGATATGGCCCCAAGGAAAGGAACCAAGCAAACCCATAAGGCCCCTGAACCCATGAGGATTTCCATAACAAGCAAGGGAGGTAGCTTGGGAGCACACGAGCATAGAAGAGCTCGAACCGCTACACTTGGAATGAGTTCCGAGCGGAGGGAGCTCAATGAACAATTCAAGAGAATGTTTGAGAAGTCAGACATCCCTCAAGGAGGAAGCAATTGCCCTACGAAAAACGTACCCCCAAGGAAAATGAGATGCCTCCACCAAAACCCCAGAAGCGAGAGTTAACCCAAGCGTAGGAAGAAGCAGAAATGAACTATTGGGGGCTTATGTCAACTATGTGAGGCTATTCCATAAACTCCCACCAGTCTGGATGAGCCCAAAACTAGCAAATCTGATGTGGCAAGCATACAAACATGAAGTCATAGTGTTGGAGAGGTACGGGATCTTCGTGACTAATAGAGTCAAAGTTCGGGGATCACTAGGCAAGGCATCTTTCCCTATGTACAAAGAACCTAGTTTGAACCCGCGTGTGAGGTGCGAGAGGCACCATGAAGACCCTTGCTCACCTATGAAGTGGGTGCCAACCTCTAAGCCTTCGGATGAGGAGTCTCTTAACTCACCAATGGTGGACTCTCGGTCAGACAACATGTGGGATTAGGATGAGAGGAAGTCAATGTAATAAGCCACATTTTGGAAAATGCTATTAATAAATGAAATCCCACCATACATCAAAAGTTTTATGATCTCCTCCAATAACCCCAGGAAGTATGGAAAGTAAAGAAAAACCTTTTAAGAAAGGAGGAAAAAATCCATGTAAGAGGAGGATAAAAGAGACCCTAAGCCCTTATAAAAGCCATAGGAAGGGATTGGCAAAGAGGAAGTCAATCTCCCTAAGTAATGGAAACTAAGTCAGAGGGAAATGGAGACTCACAAGTGTGAGGGTTAAAAAGCCTAGCCTACAAGTGATTTTGGATAAAGTAATCTCTCCTTGACAAGGAAGTCAAGGAATAGAGACACAGGAAAGAATACCTGAAACCTTAATTTTAACAAATGAATCGATAAGTGGGGATGAAAGTGGAAACAAGGGTCAAGTACAAAAGTGTGCTCATGAGAATCCAAAGGGGAGCATACCCCAAGGAATGGGTAACTAAGGATGGTGACATTAAAGGAAGTTGTAAAACCTAATATGGATTGGATACCCATAAGGACAAATTAAAAGGGAAAACTCCCGGAGGAAAGGAAGTCCGGGAGAAGTACGTACTCCAACAAAAGGCATGATGGACTGAATGAAGTAAATAGTAACGATAGGGACACGCGGGCATCAAGGGTAATGGGTTCAATCCGCTACCACCTAAGGGTAATAAAGATTGGATGACGAGGTATAGTGGGAGTACACGAAATAAGAACCCAGTGAAAGAATTCCCTCGAATAGAAAATAAATTCGAAAGGAGAAATTCAAATCGATAAAGGATAGAGTCTAGATTGGCGCATCAATGAAAAATGATGTAAGAACATGAAGGAAGGAAACCTTAAAGGAGTGGTAGGAAGGTGGGACACACAACCCTAAGGATAGAAGTCTCTACTTGGGAGTTTGAGAGTAGAGAATGGGACAAGAAAAGGGAACGCCTAAGGAAGAGTTTGAGAAGACAAATATGTGTCATACGAGACCCCTCATAAGTAACATATGGAAATAAATCATGAAATAAACACGATGAGCACAAGTAATCTATGGGATAGGAAATTATGAGAAAGAAGATCCCTAGCAAAGAGGGGAACATATGATAGAGGGTAACCACGACTGTATCAATAGATAAGCCGTAAAATGATCGGGAAAGCAGATTATCTGAAACCAAGAATGACCCATAAGGAGAGTGGTGAAGGACAAATGAATAAGTAGTGCATAAAACTTCTTGGAAGAACCAAATAGTCATAAAAGGCATGACGTTAAGTAAAGGATAGACCTTATGGAAGGGAATTGGAAGACTAGAATGTATAGTAAACGATCTATGGAGAGTTTGAAGGAAATATTGAAGTGAAGAAAGTATCATAAAATGATCATACATCCCCTATAAGGATCACTTTATAATTATATCGACAAGAGAGTTAAGATTGGATTAAAGGACCAACACAAGATAAAAGGGGGCAAAGTTAATAATGCCAAGATAAGAAGAAGTAAGAACAAAAAGCTCAAAAGGGCGCCTTGCTAAAGACTTTTAATGACCAAGGGAAAAAACCAAACAATAGAATGGTTAAGCATATCAGGACTTTTAGCAGTTTGTAACATGCTCATTCTTAACAGGTACGTACCCGTGCCCATCAGCCTTGGGCCCACTTAAATCATCGATCCTAAGACCCAAAATTAACTCTCAAATATTTTAAGTAGAGTCACCCAATCAAGGGAGGCTAATTCCGAGAAAACCAATTTAGAGGCAAAGCCATCGTCCCAATTGGAACCAATGTTGTAGATATCCCACTCACCCGATAATAGTGACGTGGTCATCCCAGTGAGATCTTGACAAGTGTTGCACTCCCTTGCACAAGTACTTGGACAACCCACTCATACCTAGTTCGAGCATCCATGTCAGGAGAATTGATATAAGGGACATTATATTTTTATGTATTAGTGTATAGGTGCTCACATTAAGTCTTAATTACATTTAGGTCCCTTAAAGTTTATAACTTTACATTTATGTCCTAATTTTTCATTAAATCTCGATTAAGTCCCTACGACTTCCAATTACCCCTCATGGGTCCTTAGTTTTTCCAAAATTACCAATTGGCCCTCTATTTTTCCAAAACTTGCCAATTGGTCCTTAAATTTCCAAAACTTGCCAATTAGTCCTTAAATTTCCAAAAATTGCCAATTGGCCCTCCATTTCAACCAATTGCCCAATTAGGCCTCAATTGTGAGTTAATTTCATAAAAATGCCCCAATTTTTCTTAAATTACAATTCGGCTCCCAATTTTCCAAAAATTCCCAAATTGCCCAATTTTTCCAAAATTACAATTTGGTCCTCGAAACATCATTTTGTTCAATTGATCACCAAAACTTGGTTAATTTTTCCCATTCCTAATCTGAATCATCTTCCTTATGTCTCCCTCATCATTTTAAGCTTTGAAACACTTCATTTAGCTTAGAAATGAGCTCAAATAAAGCTTCGCTAGAAAACTTAGTTAGAGAGAGAAAGTTTTGATATCTTACTGGTGAGGGTCTAATGACTGAAGCTCTTGCTTTCTCTAAATTGCTTTCCTCTTGGTCTGGATCAAACCATGCCTTAATTGGTGGCCTGAGCATTGCAAATTTCTCAGTTTAAATTTTTGCATAGATGTGTTGTGAACAGTATTTTTCGGCGAAGGGCAACAAAGGGAACTTACCGTCTTAGCTCAAGGGAGGTCGGCACACCTCTAGGTGTGGTTTAGGGAGCTCGATTTGGCTGGAATTGGTCTGGGGATTGTTCGAATTGAGCTCAAGCGGCTTGGGTTGTTGATCGTTGAGGAGTGGCGGTACTGTACAGGCTTCCCAGCTCTTCTCCGATGGTCCTCAAGATGAAGGGAGGGTGCAATCGGATAGAGAACTTCCTCTCGGTACTAGGGACACCAATTGCAACTTCAGACGTCGAAGAAAGCCCACTATAGGAGCTCTAGTTTACTGCTTGTTGGAAAATGGAACACTTCATCTTCTTTTCTTATTTGTGGGATGGGAAAGAACAGTGTATGGTGGTCTTTATATAGGGAGCTCAGCAACTGACCAAGCTACTGGCCGGCACAGGACTCGACCGTTGGCAGTCATACCGGAGCTTTTCCCGGGTCACCAGAGGACTAGCCTCCCCCTTCTCTCTATCCTTTTTATTAGTTGATTGAGGAAGAAGATGATGATGTGTCGGACGTGCCACGTGGCATGCTATGATTGGTCGATTTTTTTGACATGGAATTCCCACTTAACTACTACTTCAGTTGTTGACCGGTCGACTAGACACGTGGTAGCCTCCCATTGGCTGCTCGTGTCTATGTAGAATAATGATTGAGCATCTATTGACCATTAACTGGGCATGTGGCAGCCTCTCATTGGTTGCTCGTGTGTGTGGCATGCTGACCGAGCATCCACTAATCGTTGACTAGACACGTGGCGGCCTCCCATTGGTTGCTCATGTCTGCGTTGCTATTGAACGGGTGTCCACTGATCGTTGATCAAACATGTGTCTCCCTCTAATTGATTAGCACTTCTAAGCGCTGACCAGGCGGAAAACTAGGCATGCCTCACCACACGTCATGAGTTGATTGGTCGTGCCTGTTGACTGAGCACTGACCACTCAATGATCCATCGACAGGTCCGGTCTGACTAGGTTCGGTGACCCGAATTCAAAAATCGGCCAATTCAGGCTAGATTCGACTGGTTTTCTAAAAATTAAAAATTTCTAAATTCATTTTCTACCTAATGGTGGCTTCAATTTTCTAATTTGATATTTTTAAGCCACCTAGAAAAATGAATCTTTAAATCGATTTTTCATGGTTCAACCCAATTCATTCTGGTTTGCCTTGAACCGGTTCGATTTTCACATCCTATCAACCTTAGGTTTCTTCTTCATGACTTTTGGAATTTATTGGCTACTTAGGATGTCACGCCCCGACCCAGTTTGATTGGATCCCCATGAACAACCCGCCACTCTCCTAGTTTACTAAGGGTTGCACCTTATCTATAAACCATGAAAAGTAAGGTGTACTTTAAACTTGCCCCTTTCCAGCAATAACATAAATCAAAACTGCATACAATTTTAAACTGATCATACCTATCTTTACAGGCAAATTAGCAGTTGGTCTTGGGGTAGGCTTTCTGGGGTTACTTGAAAAGGATATAAGGGAATGGCTGAGTACAACGACTCAATGAATGGATTTTCAAAATTTATCTTTTAGGAAAAATGTTTGATTCGTAGTGTGTCAGACTCCTTATTTTCTTTCAAAAACCTTTCATTTCAATTTCCAAATTTTTTTATTACCAGTTCTTATTAATCACGGTGTGTCATCACTCAACACATATCCTTAATCATGAAAGTCAAACACACAATTGCAGGCCAGCCCATCCACTGAACCCACTTGTGGCATCGGAGCGACTTTACTGGTCACCCTGATAGAAGCACATCAACTTCTACCCTAAGAATGAGTGGATGTTCATGACATCCGACCCTCAATCCCGTAACAATTCTTCATGTTCATATGAGGACAGAGACCTCATCCTAACCCCACCTCGGTCCCATGCACTTGAAGCTACGTCAAGCTTCGCATGACTTCTGGTAAGACTAACTGCCCTTATATCCACCAAGTCGTCCAAGGCCCTAGGATGCATCACTACCCCTCTTGGGCATCTTGAAGGTCTCGTAAACACAGCGCATGCACAATCAAAATTTTTCACATGATGCCATATAATCTGTGGTGCCACTGGTCCAGCAGCCCCAACCCTCAACTCAACATGCAGTTGTTTATCTTGACTAGTCTAGAGACCTGTCATGTCGCACCGTCGCAAGTAGATTGAGTATGTTGGTCCTATCTTGGTACCATGGCCAAACAATTCGATTACTTAAGTTTTCATGGCATATACTTCATATTTGTTTACGAGCTCCTACTTGTGCCAACCGGCCTAGGGCCCACTATTTGAGATTTTCAAAATTGGGCATATTAGCCCCCCCCCCCCCCCCCCCCCCCCATGTTCCAAAATCGAGGCCTCCAGACTAATAGAGCAATTTGAGCTACTGCCAAAAAGGTCTCCCAAAATATTTAAGCAGTGGCACACAATCAGGGGAGAGCACTTCCGACAAAATACTTTTCAACTGTCCGAGGCCATCTCCGCTCATAATCGATGAACGGGTTTTCCACTTTATTCGAGTAAGTTTCATCATACCAACCAGGTATGATCTACTTAGGAGTGATGCTTAAAATACCACTTAACAGTGGGTTTTCATTTTCAAGGTGCTTATCATCCCAACCAGGTATGATATAAAAATCTCACTCACCTGATTGTGTAGTGAAATTCCTCTTAGCCGGCTTGTCATCCTTACTCAAACTTGTCTTAGCTGGCGTTCTCGGTACTTCGTGTTCCTAAACAATATAAACATTATTGTTCATTATTCTTTGGCCAAATAGCCATAATTCATCTCAAGTGAATGAGAAAACTATCTTTTCCTTTATTTGCAATTAGGTCCCTAAAGTTATTTTTCTGTAACTTTAAGTCCCTAATGCCGGTTTTTTCTCAAATTGAGTCACAAAACTTTTAAAATTTAAATTTCCAATTTGTTCCCCCAACTTTTCCAAAATTACCATTTTGCCCCTATTTTACAAAAATGGTAAGTTTTGCCCCAACTTTTCTAATTGGTTCAATAGTAGTTCAAACCGATCCAAATCGGTTCAATCTGCTTCGAATCTGGTTCACCTTAACCGTTTGGTTTCCATCTCCAATTCATCATAAAGTCCTTTTTCATGACTTTTTTACTATTTAGGTCACTCTAAATCCATAAATTTCCCTGTTTGCTCTTTTCCTATCGGTTCCGGTTCATGAACCGACTCGATTCATAAACCGGTTCAATCCAATTGGATGCGGTTCATTTGAACCCGTCTAGTTTTTCTCTTCCAATTTGTCCTAAGGTTCTTTCCCAAGACTTTATGAACCCTTTGGGTCACTCAGGAGTTGAAATTTCCTAAATTTCCCATTCTCTGATGATCAGGTTTGTGAATCGATTTGATGTTTCTCACTCATTTTGACCAGTTCTTTTCCCGATTTTCCTTAACTCAAAAATGCAGGATTTACCTAGGATCTCCCAATTTCCCTATTTAACCCTTATTTACCATTTTTGGTTCACTTAATGGCTTAGTTTTCTTATGAAAATCGTCAGTTCTTTTCTAGGTTTCCTTGGTGCAAGGCGCGTTGCATGTAATTCACCGTACTTGCGTCACCTTATATTGGGGGTAGTAGACGGAAGACTCACATATAGTTGGTGTACACCTCCCAAAAGTTTCTCTCCACCTCCTCTCGGGCCTAGGCCTGGTCCGATCCTTGGGGTGGAGAGGTCTCACCATCCACCAAGCATGGAGGGGTCCTCCTTTGGAGTTCCCTTCATGGGACATACGCCTCCACATCTTCTATCCTTTATTCAATAACATTCCTCCAGGGGAGATATTCTCTATTTGTGTCTTCATTCATGCTTCTTTGCAAGGTTTTGTGGGTTAGGGCCCATGTTTTGGAAGGATTTATTAGCAAAATTATGCTCTAATACCACTTAGGTTTTCACACCCTAGCCTAGTTAGGTTGGAGTCCTGTGAACAACCCGTCACCCTTCTCTAAACCATACTGGCAATCCTACATTGATGGTTCGAAGTAGGTAAAGGTATACTGATATACGTTCCAATAATATGATTGAAATTCATAGTGTGGGACGTACCTTGAGAGTTCGAGCCTTCATTGGAGGCTTTAATTACTCCTTACCCGACTCCTCCTAAGTGTTCCTAAAAGGGGTGAAAGGAGGGAAATGAATATACACTCAGTGAAGGAAATATTTCTACCATGATCAATTTATCAATTTAATTATTTATTTCATTTTTCCAAGATCCACACAATGTTCATACATCACCTGCCCTTTTATCATAAAAAGGGATCGCACCATCGTAGACTAATCCCTATCTGATCCACTTGTGGACAGGAACACCTTCACCGTCCACCCTGATAAAGGCTCGTGGCCTCTACCCTGATTTTGAGTGGACATCAATTGTCCAACCATCAAACCCTAGCCATACTCCGTGTCCGCTTTGTAGGATGAGACCTCTTTCCCCCTCTTGCGTCGGTCTCTGTGCGCATGAAGCTCCTAGAGCTTCTTGACATACTGAACGACAGACTACCCTTATGCTCTCTGTGTCGTCCAATAGCCCTTGGAACCACCACTACCCCATACCAGGCATCTCGATGGTCCCACATCTCATGCATGCACAATCAAGTAGTTTTATTCATTTTGGCCATTATTTGTGGCCCACCAACCCCAAGGGATTGTTGGCTCGGCTTCGGTCCCATGCGCACTAGCCCAATGGGTTCAACGATCCAATCTCGGCTTGGTAGCTTCCGAGCCCAACAAGCCCAACGACTTGCTTTGGGCTCGGTGGGTATAACACATAATTATTCATTTTAAAAGTCTTGATGGACTCGTTATTTGTAAATTCTTAACAGGTTGGTGCCCGTGCCCATCAGCCTTGGGCCTACTTGTATCATCTAGCCCAATACCAGAATTGGAAACCAAATTGTTTAAGTAGGGTCACCCAGTTAGTGGAGGCCAATTCTGAGAAAATGGTTTTTAATCTTAAGAGCATAACCATCACTCCAACTAGAACCGATGCTAGAAATTCCCACTAACCCAGTAGTCACAACGCGTTCTCCCAACAAGGTTCCTATTTGAGGTGTGTTCTCCGACGCAAGTCCTCGTAGGGTTCGTCCTCCACGATTCGGGCTTCCAATTCCTCGTAACTGAAATTTAATCCTAACTTTTCTGAAACTTCATAATTTGCCCCAATTTTTTAAGAAATACTAAATTGCCCCAAGTTTTACAAAAAAATTACCAAAATGCCCCTATTTCATGAAAGTTGTCAATTTTTCTCCCATCATCCTTTAAAACAGCCAATTGGCTGTCAAATTTCAAAGAATTTGCACAAATATTTTGACAACTTCCCAAATTGCTCACAATTTCTCTCCAAAGTGAGCCTTTGGATTCTTACCTCATCCAATTGATCGCATGAACCTCTATTGTGTGGCTATTTACTTCCTCTAACTCTCCACGATCATCCTACACTTTGAATTTCCAAAATTGACTAAGTTTCAAGCTCCGTCGGAGCTTCATTGGAAAATAGACTTAGAGAGAGAAAGCTTTTGGTTCATACCGATGGAGGTGAGATTGTCCGAGCTTCGAGTTCATGGAGCTAGCCCTCATTGAGAGGATTCATGGAGTATCGAAGTTCACCTCAATTGATGTCGTAGGTGGAGGAATTTTGATCAGGAATCTATAACCACTTTCTCTCTCTAGAAGTTCCGGAAATTCACAAATGGAGGTCAAATTGCTTACCCGTAAGATGAGGGAGAGTCGAGGGTCAGCTCAAATGAGTCGGGGGAGGTCGACTTCAATAGTAGGAGCTGGGAGGGCCTTGAATTCAGTCGATCAAAGGTGAGCAGCTTCGAGTCATCAAAGCAACTTCACTGTGCAATCACTCTAGCGCCCCTCAGGAAGTCCTCAAGTTTGGTTGAGGGTTCTGCTAGCTAGAGGACTTCTCCTCAATTCTGATACGACCAACCGAAGCTCCTTTGGTTGAGAAAAGGACCGTTACCGAAGCTTTGGTCGACACTTCATCGGGAAAGGGATAATCTATCTTTAGGGGGCTCTCGAACGGTGGAGAGGCCAAGTGGGAGGGTGCTCTATATATAGGGAGCTCGACAACAGATAGGGCTACCAACTGACAGTAGTTTCAGCATCTGACTCACTCTATTCTGTCGGTGGTGACCAATTTTTTGGAGGTGGAAGATCCAGTCTGCCTCCAGCGGTCACAGGTCATCTGTCAACCTAAGGTTGAAGATGACACTATTCCGCACATGTGAGCTTTGCACATATGGAAGTGCCATGTGGAGCCTCGTGATTGGTTGGCTTTGCTGACATGGCGTCCCACTCAGCGGCTCTATCAACCTTTGACCCACTGACTGCACACGAGGCAGCCTCCCATTGGTTGCTCCCACCCACGTGGCTGCAGACTGGATTCATTGACCGTTTACCGTTACACATGGCATCCTCTAATAGGCTATTTTAAATGCATCAGATTTCCCTCCCGGCGTACAGTGCCACTGCCACGTATCGGCCTCTGATTGGTTGGGCTCATACGATGTGGTGCTGCCACGTGTTGGTCCTTGATTGGTTAGTCATTTCTCCAACATCCTTGTCGGATGCTGACATTGCATGTCATTCCCTGACCCGGTTTGGTTAGATCCCCATGATCAACCTCCGCTCTCTTGGTTTAAGAGGGGTTTCCCCTTCCCTTAATCAAGAGGAGCTAGGCATAATTTAAAACTTGTTTCCTGGACTAACATAAATCAATCAACTACAAAATTAAAAGAACTTTTAAACATACCTGACAAATGTTTTTCTTAGTCATATTTTCCCCTACTCCTAAAAAGGGATATAAAAGAGGGGGTGAGTTTCTACAACTCAGTGAGTGGGGGTTGGAAGTAACTTTTCAAAATAATTAGTTTTAACTAAAATTGTGTCGGGGTTGTTGTTTTCTTTCAAAGAAAGTTTTCTTCCCATGTTCCGATTTTCAAAACATTTTTCCTCATTTCTAGATTAGGTGTGTTTAATAGACAACACATGTCATTCATCAGGAAGGGATCACACAGTTACAGGTGCAGCCCATCCATTGCACCCACTTCTAGCTTGGAGCTTATTTACCGACCACCAAGATAGAAGCTTGTCCACTTCTACCATGGGTATGAGTGGATGTTCACGACATCTGAGCCTTAGAACTAAAAATAACTCAATGTTCGTATAAGGACAAAGACCTCATCCCAACCCCACCCTGGTCTCATGTGCATGAAGCTACATCGAGCTTCCCAACTGCTGGTACGATGAACTACCCTTATCTCCACCAGGTCATCCAGTAGCCCTTAGGATGCATCACTACACCTCTTGGGCATCTTGATGGTCTTGAACCTCAAGTGCATGCACAAACAATAGTTTTTCCACATAGCCATTTATCTTTGGTGCCACTTGTCCAACGGCCCCGACCTGCAACTCTTTGTCTAGGCTAGTCCGTCGACATGGCCATAACACACTGCCGCCAGTCCATTGAGTACTGTTGGTCCTGACTTGATACCATGATGAAATCATATAACCATTTAATTAAGAATTTTCATGGCTTTCATATCTCATGTTTATTTACGAAATCGTGCTCATGCACACTGGCCTTGGGCCCATTGTATGTGATTTTCCAAAACCGGGCATTTAGCCCCATAAGTTCAAAAAGCGAGGCCTCTGGCCTATCTAAGTTAATCTAGCTCCCGTCAAAAAGGTTTTCAAAAGAGTTTAAGCATTAACACACAGTCAAGGGAGAACACATCTAACAAAAATATAATTTTCACTTCATCACACCAACCGGATGTAATGATACCTCTGCTTACAACTGGCAAGCGGGTTTCTCTTTCCTTTAAGTAAGTCCATCATACCAATTGGGTATGTTTTCCTCTGCTTACAACTGATAAGTAGGTTTTAACTTCATTTGCCCATCACCCCAACCAGGTATGATGTCAAAATTCCACTTATAAGTGATTTTCATTTCTAAAATGCCTATCATCCCAACCGGGTATAATGTGAATAAGCCCACTCATCCGATAACCATGGTGTATTCCTTTCCAGTCAGTTTTTCCCTCCACGCTAGTTTATTATTGCTAGTGTTCCGGTCTCTCGTTTTCCTACAGGATTTGAGCATCCTTCTTTATTAAAATTGGCAAAACAACCTTTGTTTCTCACATATGAATGACTAGGCTCAAATTTGTTTGTTAATTTGCACTTAGGTCCCTAAAGTTCATTTTCTTTGACTTTAGGTCCCTAATGCTAACTTTTCTCCAAATTGTGTCTCGAAACTTCCAAAAATTCAATTTGGGTCTTCAATTTACTCAAAATTGTTTAAGGGGCTCAAGTTTTCCAAATTTCCAATTTGGTCCCCAACATTTCAAAAATTACCATTTTGCCCCTACTTTCAAAAAATGGAAATTTGACCTCAATTATTTTAAAAATTGACCAATTGGTCATCCAACATCTTTTTCATGGCCAATTGGCCCTCAAATTTGGTAAATTGCAAATAGGTCCCTCAATTTTATGAAATACCCAATTTTCCCCAAAATTTTCCTCCAATTTCCCCGTTTCAAATTGGTCGAATTTGATTTCTTCAAATTGACCATTCAATCGGGGTTAATTGCTTCAATTGGAGATGTAAATCAATTCTTGCACTTCCATATGATTCAATTGAGCTTTGAATCGCATGAATTGAGGACGAAACGAGCTCAAATGGAGCCTCGCTAGAAAATTGTAGGTAGAGAGAGCTTCAAAAGCTTACTGTCAGAGTTGTGGCTATAAACCATGCCCCTTTGAGTTAAAGGAAAACTGAGAAAAGAACAGGTGAAACTAAGTAAGAAAATCGAACCGGTTCACAAACCCGTTTATTGAGGAATTGGAAAATTAGAGAAATTTCAACTCACTTGTGACACAAAGAGATTTATAAATCATGGGAAGGAAACTTAGATTGGTTTGGGTGAACCGGACCCGAACCGGATTAAACCGATTTAAGAACCGAGCCGGTTTATGAACCAGAACTGATAGTGAGATGGTAAACCGGGAAATTTATGGACCCTAAGTGACATAAAGACTTCTAAAAGTCATGAAAAAGAACTTTACGGTGAATTGAATACGAAAACCAAACAAGTTTAGGTGAACGAGCTCCAAAATGGTTTGGACCAGTTTAAACCACTATTGAATGGATTCTAAATTCATTTTTCTAGGTGGCTTAAATAATTCAAATTTGAGATTTGAGGCCACCATTTGATAGAAAATGAATTTAGATAAATTTATAAATTTTTAGATTTAAAAAACTCGATCGAATGGTGGGTGAACCAGTCAGTTTAAGCTTTCCACCCGGTTTGTACCATTCCGGTTCGGTTCGAAATAGTGTCATATTCTTTCTTTAGATGACAGTACTATTCACTCATTGGAAAAGTGTAGCAGCGCCAACAAAGAAGAAATGTCTCCATTCAATATGTTTTCGGCCATCAATGTCTGTCATAAAGGCACCAATCGGATGGTCAAGGAGTCCCCAATCTTCTAATATAAAGACCCCCTCCCTATTCATCCACTCCACACCTGAAAAGCTAACTCTCTCTGTTGCTTAGTTTTCTGGTGAAGCTCGAACCAGAGCTCCGATATAGGGTCATTTATGAGTCAAAGGAGGCGAGGTCAGGTTCTTTAGATCTGGGGAGAAATCAGCTACACGCCTGTCGTCTCCGTTTACTCTGAGGGTCACCGGAGAAGCGCTGGCGTGATGGAATAGTTAAGCAGCTCCGACGGACCGAAGCTGCCCTATTTCAGCTAAGTTGAAATCAGCCATTTCGAGCCATCCACAGGCCAAACCAAGCCTTCCCAACACTTCCCCAGCCCTCCCACAACCAAATTAGGACTGAAAGGTAAGCCAATTCGGCTTTATTTTGCAATTTTCAATCGGTGTTAGAGAGAGAGTCAACCGAATTTCAATGATGAAATTCTAATCCAAGTCGACATCAATTGATGTCATTCTTGATCTTAGGAATAACCTCAGAAGGAGAACTACCTGCCCAAATAGAAAGCTCGAACCGTCGTGCCCTCACCGGTGAGTAATCGAAGCTTTATCTCTTTATAGTTCATTTTCCGGCGAAGCTCCAATTGAGCACGTTCCGATGTTAAAACATGCTATTCAAATTGCTAAAGAATCGTATGAACATGTATAAACTCAATTTCAACTTCAATTTCAACAATTGGAAATGTTTGATCAGTCAATTTGATGAAATCAAATTCGCCTGTGTTAAGAAGTTGGAATTGGGGGGAAATTAGGGATTTTTGAAAATTCAAAGGACCAAAATATAATTTCCTAAAATTGAGAATTGGACATGATAAAAATGTTAGAGGGCCAACTGAGGAATTTTATAATTTTTGGGGTAAATTTTACCATTTTTGTAAAGAAATGGCAAAATGGTAATTTTGGAAAAGTTGGGGGACCAAATTGGAAATTTTGGAAATTAAACCGCTTTTGTGAAATGGAATAAATTGAGGTCCTATGATAAATTTTAAAAGTTTCGGAACTCAATTTGAGAAAAAATCGGCATTAGGGAATTAAAGTTAAAGAGAAATAATTTTAGGGACCTAATTGCAAATAAATGAAAGTTTGATTTTCTCATTCATTTGGAATGAATGAAGGCTATTAGGTCAAAAGATAATGAACTGAGATGTTCATATCATGTAGGAACACAAAGTACTGGGAACGCCAGCAAGGACAGGCTCGTGTGAATACAAAGAACCGGCCTAGTGGAATTCACTGCATTAACGGGTGAGTGGGATTATATATCATACCCGATTAGGGATGATAAGTACCTCGAAATGAAAACCCACTACTAAGTGGTATATTAAACATCACAACTTAGAGCAGTGATGTGAAAATCATGTGAAAAAACTACTTACCGGTTGTAAGTATATCATACCCGATACATATGATGAAACTTTCTTGAGTGAAGCTGAAAACCTGTTCACCAGTTATGAGCGAAGATATCCTTATACCCCATCGGTATGATGGACAGTTGAAAACCTATTTTTATCGAAAGTGCTCTCCCCTGACTGTGTGCCAATGCTTAAACGATTTGGAAGACCTTCTTGACGAGAGCTCGAATAGCTCTTATAGGTCGGGGGCCTCGGTTTTGGAACTTGGTGACTAAAATGCCCGATTTTGAAAATCTCGCATACTGGGCCCAAGGCCAGTTGGCACGAGCAGGAGCTCATAAACAAACATGAGTTATATGACATAAAACTTTAAATAAAGGAATTATTTGGCCATGGTACCAAGACAGAACCAACGTACTCAGTCAACTAGCGGCAGTGCGAAATGACAGTTCGACGGACTAGTCAAGATAAACAACTGCGGGTTGAATTGAGGATCGAGGTCATTGGACTAGTGGCACCACAAATTATATGGCATGATAAGAAAATAATGATTGTGCATGCATTGTGATTACGGGACCATCAAGACACCCAAGAAAAGTAGTGATGCGTTCTAAGGGCACTTGACGACCTGGTGGGTATAAAGGCAGTTCATCGTACCAGGTGACCATGCGAAATTTGGAGTAGCACCAAGCACATGAGACTGGGGTGGGGACGGGATGAGGTCTCTATCCTCATACAGACATGAAGAATTGATTTTGGGATTGATGATCGGATGTCGTGAACATCCACTCATTCTCAAGGTAGAAGTAGACGTACTTCTATCTAGGTGGCCGGTAAAGTCGCTCCAAAGCCACAAGTGGGTTCAGTGGACGGGTTGGCCTGCGAATGTGTGTTTGACCTTCATGATGAAGGATGTGTGTTGGGTGATGGCACACCTTGATTAATAAGGAAATGATTGTAAAAATTGAGATTTGATATTAAAGGATTTTTGAAAGAAAGGAGTTTGGCACACTCCAATACAAGTCTTTTTCCTAAAAGTTAAAAGTTTTGAAAACCCATTCACTAAGTCATTGTACTCACCCCCTCCCTTATATCTCTTTCAGGAAATTCTGGAAAGCCTACTCTTAAAGACCATTAACTAAGACACCTTTGAGACATGTATGATGAAATTAAAATATTATGCAGTTTTGATTTATGTTATTCCGGGAAAATATGCAAGCTTAAAGGACATCTTACTATTTACAATCTATAATAAGGGGAAATCCTTTAAATAAACCAGGAGAGTGAAGGGTTGATCATGGGGATCCGACCAAACCGGGTCGGAGCATGACAACTAGAGTGGTATCAGAGCCTGTTTCCTCGAATACATAATCAAGACTAGAAAATATAGTAACTAATCGGATTTATCCTATAATTTTCAGATGGCTCCAAGGAGAGGAACCAAGAAAACTAGGAATGGCTCTACTCAACACACTATCTTTGTAGGAAGACAACCCTAGAAGCTTCCCAAATGCCTGAGGCATGGCAGGAATCTCAAAAGACCAAATGGGGAAGTATCCGGGAGAATGGTGCCAAGACCTATTGAGGGCACAACTCTAAGTATAAAGGAAGCTAAGCGTGAAGCTATAAACGCCAGCAAAGGGGCATATAACCTTACATAGGAGGACACTTATCAAGAATCTCGTAGCTCCCTAGTTATTTTGTGATCCTTTTCTATAATAGGGCCAAAACACCCAACATATTGTACTCATCTACTAATGAAGTACTCCAAATTCCTAAAAAAAAACCTGTCCCTCAAATGATGTGATCTTCATGGAAGATGGCCCCAAGGAAAGTGACCAAATAAGCTTGTACTACCATAGAAACTAAAGAGAATCCCACCCAAGTTAAGGAAATGGAATTAGGGAATCGAGAAATCTAGGAGGACTCTTAGAGTGAGCAATTGACAAAGAAGAATCCACAAGAAAACTCTCAAGGTATCCAGACTCAAGGACAAAGGAGCACCAAAACTAACAATTCCCTTGAAAAAATGTCAGGATGAACCACTTATGTTCACGTAATTACAAGTATGAATAATAGGGACACTGTGTGGAGAAGTGTCCAACCCTACTAAGGATATGAATCAAGTTAACCTATAGGGGAATAGGACACAAAGTGAAAGAAAAACTGTCCCACACCGTCAGGAGTCAGGACAATATTTTCCAAGAATAATGCCCCTACAGCTATAGGAAACCTGAAATGACACCAACCTTAGAAATACAACTCCTACGCGGAACTTCAATTACATCTAAGAGTAAGCTCTTCAAATGGTAGGATCTCAAGAGTAAAGGTAAGCATGATAAGAATGGCATCAAGGGACATCATTTAAATTTATGTGCCTTCAAAGATGTATGAAAAAGAAATTACGGGAGAAAAGGGTAAGAATCCACCCAAATAAGGAAAATCCTAAGAAATGATGCATGACCTAATAAAGAAGAAATGAAACTAGGTGACAAGAGGTGAGGAGACAATTCACAAATAAAATGCATGCTAAGGTGAAAGAAATCCAAGGAAGCATATTAAGAGATGTTGTGACAAGTGAAAATGAGTGAACTATCCATAAGAAAGTAATGAAGGAAAGAATGTCTGAAAAACATTGGGAAAGTAGGCCCTTCAATTAAGATGTGGTTATGGAGGAATAACTACAGTTGGTAAGACAGGTCGTAGTCCACACGCGCATGATGAAGCTTAAAGAGGGGACAGTTGAGTATAGTATGAAGTACACGAATTAGAACTAATAAGTTCCTCAAATAAAGAATAAGGGATGAAATGGAATTTTAAGATGGGGAAGGATTTTAAGTGGGAAAATGCCACAGTATAAAAGGAAAGTAAGGAAAATGAAGGAAGAAACCTTCAAGGAATCGTAAGAAGGTTGAGCATGTAGCCCAAAGAACAAAAGTCTCTACCTTGAGGGACATATTAGAGAATGAAATCGTAAAAAGGGAATTCCCCGAACAAAACAATAAACTGAAAAGGGTCAAACGGGAATAATGAACTATGAAATCATTACAAACAAGTAAGAGTGGATTAAGGCCAAAGGAAATCCTTGAGTAAAGGATGTTATTGGGAATGAGGATGGACCTAAGAAAGGATGAATCCTAGCATGTCAGTAAAACATCTGGAAATCAAATAATTGGAACCGAAAAGACTCAATAAGTAAGTTGAAAAAGGACGAATAGGTAAGGAGAAATGACACAGTTCTGTAAGTTGATGTGGACAACAGTAAAGGTAGTCAAGGAATACTACCAAAAGAAAAGAGGGATGAAGTTATACAATCCCTGAGAGGTTAGAAAGTTAGGAATAATCCTAAAGGAGGTGTTCTGGAAATCTAATGGACATAGAGACAAGATCTAGAAAACGCTAGGCTGTAAAGAGCAGGTAAACCTAACAGTCCCGAGGAAAACATGACTCAAAATAAGGAAGAGTCAGTTAGTAAAAATGACAATGTCAAACCTAAAATTTGGACTGAATTGTAATGAGCAACAGATAAAGGAGGATGAAAAGGTAATGACAAGGAAATCTATGAAAACAGGTACATAACGCTCTAAAGGATGTCGAGCTAAGGGTTGCAACGACTAACAGGTTAACTAGACACGGGAATGGTTTGATATCTTGGAACTCCCAATTTTGAGTACGGGACCTCAAAGGGAAAAATGTTACTCTAAGCAAAGAGAGATGTGAATCTAAGGATATACCCTTAAGTAAGGTATATCTAGTTATGATAAACTCCATGAAGGGAGTAAATGATATAAAGGAAAAGAAATTCCTTAAGTGAAGGATGTAAAAAGGGCTAGTTGGAAGAATAAGAGAAGAGTTTGCATGTTAAGAAACACCAAATGGATATCAAAGGAAATAAATCCTCATGCAAGGTTGCTAATTAAGTTTTGGGGACAAAACTCCTAAAAGAAGGGAAAAGTTTTAAACCCCACCCTTTTGAGGTAAGGAAAACCGAGAAAAGAACCGGTGAAATTGAGTAAGAAAACAGAACCGGTTCACAAACCCATTTATTGGAGAAAGGGCAACTTAGAGAAATTTCAACTCCCTTGTGACCCAAAGAGATTTACAAATCTTGGGAAGGAACCTTAGAACAAAGTGGGAGAGAAAAACTAGACTAGCTTGGGTGAACTGAACTCGAACCAGATTAAACCAGTTTAAGAACCGAGCAGGTTTATGAACCGAAACCGATAGAGAGATGGTAAATAGGGAAATTTATGGACCCTTAGTGACGTAAGAAGTCATAAAAGTCATGAAAAAGGACTTTAAGGTGAATTGGAGATGAAAACCAAACCAGTTCAAGTGAACCAAATCTGAACCGGTTTGGACTGGTTTAAACCACTATTGAACCGGATTCTAAATTCATTTTTCTAGGTGGCTCAAATAATTCAAATTTGAGATTTGAGGCCACCATTGAATAGAAAATGAATTTGGATGAATTTAGAAATTTTTAAATTTGAAAAAATCGATCGAATGGGGGGTGAACCGGCCAGATTAAGCTTTGAACCCGATTCAGTCCAATTCGGAACAGTGTCATCTCTTCCTTCAGATGACAGCACTATTCACTCGCCGAAAAATCGAAGCAGCGCCGGTGAAGAAGAAACGTCTCTGTTCAATACATTTCCTACCATCAATGCATATCATAAAGGAACCAATCGGATGGCCAAGGAGTCTATGAGCTTCCTATATAAAGACCCCCTCCCCATTCATCCTCTCCACACCTGAAAAGCTCGCTCTCTCTCAATTACTTAGTTTTTCGACGAAGCTCGAACCAGAGCTCCAATATAGGGTCATTTCTGAGCCAAAGAAGCCGAGGTTAGGTTCTTTAGAACCGGGGAGAAGTTAGCTACATGCCTGTAGTCTCTGTTTGCTCCGAGGGTCGCTAGAGAAGAGTCAACATGATGGAACAATGAAGCAGCTCCGACGGACCAAAGCTGCCTTGTTTCGGACAAGTTGAAATCAACCATTTCGAGCCCTCCACAGGCCAAACCAAGCCTTCCCAATACTTCATCAGCCCTCCCACGGCAGAATTAGAAACGTTTGATCAGTCAATTTGATGAAATAAAATTCGGTTGTGTTAAGAAGTTGGAATTGGGGGAAAACTAGGGATTTTCTAAAATTCGAAGGACCGAAATGTAATTTCCTAAAATTGAGGGTCAATTGGGCATGATAAAGGGCCAATTGAGGAATTTTAGAATTTTTGGGGTTAAATTTACCATTTTTGTAAAGGAAGGGCAAAATGGTAATTCTGAAAAGTTGGAGAACCAAATTGGAAATTTGGGAAATTAAACCCATTTTTGTGAAATGGAATAAATTGAGGTCCTATGATATATTTTAAAAGTTTCGGGACTCAATTTGAGGAAAAACCGGCATTAGGGACTTAAAGTTAAAGAGAAATAACTTTAGGGACCTAATTGCAAATAAATGAAAGTTTGATTTTCTCATTCATTTGGAAAGAATGAAGGGCTATTAGGCCGAAGGATAATGAACCGAGATGTTCATATCATGTAGGAACACGAAGTACCGGGAACGCTAGCAAGAACAAACTCGCGTGAATACAAATAACAAGTCTAGTGTAATTCACTACATTAATGGGTGAGTGGGATTTTATATCATACCCGGTTGGGGATGATAAGTACCTCGAAATGAAAACCCACTACTATGTGGTATTTTAAACATCACAACTTAGATAAGTAATGTGAAAATTATGTGGAAAAACTACTTACTGGTTGTAAGTAGATCATACCCAATTGGTATGATGAAACTTCCTCGAGGGAAGTTGAAAACCCGTTCATCGGTTATGAGCGGAGATGTCCTTATACCCGATTGGTATGATGGACAGTTGAAAACCTTTTTTTTTTTTCAGAAGTGCTCTCCCCTGACTATGTACCAATACTTAAACAATTTGGGAAACCTTGACGGGAGCTCGAATAGCTCTTATAGGCCGGGGGCCTCGATTTTGGAACTTGGGGGCTAAAATGCACAATTTTGAAAATCTCGTATAGTGGGCCCAAGGCCAGTTGACACGAGCAGGAGCTCATAAACAAACATGAGTTATATGCCATAAAACTTTAAATAAAGGAATTGTTTGGCCATGGTACCAAGACAAGATCGACATACTCAATCAACTAGCAGCAGTGCGACATGACAGGTCGATGGACCAGTCAAGACAAACAACTGCGGGTTGAGTTGAGGGTCGGGGCCGTTGGACTAGTGGCACCACAAATTATATGGCATGATAAGAAAATACTGATTGTGCATGTACTATGATTACAGGACCATCAAGATGCCCAAGAGGGGTAGTGATACGTTCTAAGGGCACTAGACAACCTGGTGGGTATAAGGGCAGTTCGTCGTACCAGGTGACCGTGCAAAATTTGGAGTAGCACCAAGCGCATAAGACCAGGGTGGGGATGGGATGAGGTCTCTATCCTCATACAGACACGAAGAATTGATTTCGAGATTAAGGGTTGGATGTCGCGAACATCCACTCATTCTCAAGGTAGAAGTGGACGTACTTCTATCTAGGTGGCCAGTAAAGTCGCTTCGAAGCCACAAGTGGGTTCAGTGGACGGGCTGGCCTACAAATGTGTGTTTGACCTTCATGATGAAAGATGTGTGTTAGGTGATGACACATCTTGATTAATAAGGAAATGATAATAAAAATCGAGATTTGATATGAAAGGATTTTTGTAATAAAGGAGTGTGGCACACTCCAATACAAATCTTTTTCCTAAAAGTTAAAAGTTTTGAAAACCCATTCACTGAGTCGTTATACTCACCCCCTCCCTTTATCCCTTTTAGGAAATTCTAGAAAGCCTACCCTTAAAGACCAGCAACTAAGATGCCTGTGAGACAGGTATGATAAAATTAAAATATTATGCAGTTTTGATTTATATTATTCTAGGAAAAGGTGCAGGTTTAAAGGATGCATTACTATTTACAGTCTATAATAAGGGAAAACTCTTTAAATAAACCGGGAGAGTGGCGGGTTTATCATAAGGATCTGACCAAACCGGGTCGAGGCATGACAACAACAGTCCGAGCTTTCTATCGGGGAAGTTGGCTCTTTTCTTGATGTACCTTCTAGGATCAATAATTTCTACAATTAACCACAAATTGATAGAGAATTTCGTGAGTGAAATTTCACAGTTTCTCTCTCTAACTCCGACCAGTAATGACAAAGGGGACCGAATTGGCTTACCTTTTAGCTCAGTTATGTCGTATGAGTTTGTGGGGATGTTGGGAGGGCTTGGTTTGGTTAGAGGAAGGCTGAATTTGGCCAATTTCAGCTCGACCTAAATATGGCAGCTTCAGTCCTTCAGAGCTTCTTCACTGTTTTATTCCACTGGCACTTATTCGATGATCCTCGGATAGAATGGAGGTTGCTGTCAGGTAGCTGACTTCCCTCGTAGTCTAAAGAACTCGACCTCGCCTACTATGGCTCAGAAAAATGCCAATGTCGGAACTCTGGTTCAAGCTTCGCCGAAAAATGGAGCAGTTGAGAGAGAATGAAGATTTCAGGTTTGAGGAAGATGAATGGAGAGGAGCTCTTTATATAGGGAGTTCAGGGACTATCTACCCTACCGTTTCGTATCTTGGTCAAGCTTATCCTCGACCTGAAACGCCCCAAACAGAGACATTTTTTCTTCATTGGCGATGTTTGTTCATGCATTGAATGAACAGTGTTGTCATCTAAAGGAAGTAGACAACACTATTCTGAACCGGACCGGTCCGACCGAGTTTAATGCTTAAACCGGTCAGTTCAGACTCGATTCGACCGATTTTCTCAAAACTAAAAATTTCTAATTTCATTCTCTATACAATGGTGGCTTCAATTCCCCAATTTAAATATATTAAGTAACCTAGAAAAATGAATTTAGCAACCAGGTTCTCCTTTTGGGTTCTCTTATTCCTAGAGGACGGGGTTTACACCCTTAATAGCAAGAGTAATTTATATTCCTCCTTCTTTTATTTCCTCCATTAATTCAAATTATTTAGTTCCTTTTTGTAGATGAAACTATGAGGTCCTTGCCGAAGGGTTGCTGGTATGGGTTGGCTTTTATGGGAATAAGGTTCAAGTAACTCATTATTAAACAGTCCAACTTCTTTTTGATGTTACCCCTACGTCCGGTTAATATCTTGACCTTCATTTGTAAGAAAATTAATTGAGTTTACTTAGTTTTATAAAGTAAAGTTGAGCTTAATTTTTAATTGATACTTGATGGTTATTGATGAAGTACAAGAAAATTTCCTAACTTAGATGATTGAATTGCGTAGGTCATATTCTTGCTAAAGAATTCCAAGTTAGATGTTGGTATGAGTTGGCTTCTAGTGGACTTCCTCTAGGGACCACTTGAATTGGGATAGGACTGAAAATCCAACCTAACTAGTTAGTCTAACTTATGTCCTTCATTTATTTGCTAGTCCAAGCTCAATGCACTAGTTAGGTTAATATTAGGCTTTCATTAGACTTCTCCAAAGTCCAAGCACGTCTAATTAAGTGTGCATATTTGAACTTCACTTACACTTGCATGATCTTTAACCTCAATCCCTTGTAATCGTAATCGCATGTTAAATGTGCAGGTTTAAACAACCATTTGTTGGGTATTGTGAGAACTTGTCAAGAAATGCATATGCACATAGAATCTCGTCCCTCATTGTAACTAGTCCATGTCCATGATTACTGATTAACTAGTTTTTTAGGCTTTTCGCCCAGCTCTTAGGATCCAAATTGTAATTTGCCTAAGTTAGTGTCTAATCCTAGAGTCCAAGTCCATAGCTTATATTCCCATCTTTGTCTTCCAATAACTGATCCATTCTCAGTAGGCTTTAACTTATTTGTTTGGTTCTTAATGCACGTTATAGGTTTTCTTGGATCCCATTAGCCTTAACCAAGAAATGTTGATGTAGAATGTGGCTAACTTGTAGGAAACCAAGGTAGTCTATTCCCATAAGTGGTAATAGCATCTTTCTTGTATTGGATGATCAATTGCATCTGATCTTCCATCACGGCTAAGGCAATAGAATGATGATATTTGGTTTGTTCAAGTAATCTTTTTATTCATTCCGTCTATCTAATAGCTAAAATTGTAGTCCACTGGTTATTCATCTTTTCTAGGGTATTCGAAATATTGTGATATTTATTACGAATGAGTCTAGGTTATCTTTAATAGTTCTCTTAATAATCTATAATTATTCATTGAAATGTTAAAACATAGGAAAATTGGTCAGTTAATATTATATACATATTTATAAGGCATATTTACCTCACCTTGGAGAATCCATTGTTACTCCACAATTTATAAATAGACTAGACGTGACTCTCTTCCTTTCAAGTCTTGTTCAATGTGTGCCCAAGTTTGTGCGGTGTCATTCATGCCATGCTCATGTTTTTCATATTTTTATATTTATTTTTTATGGTATATATTTGTGGATTGTGCGAACAGGTAACTTTTAGGGTCGGTCCTTCTTCTTCATGGGAGGATTTGTTGTAATTAGACTATATAATTTTCTTATAGGCCTCTTATTTAATGATTTTTTATTCTGGTACAAGCACAATTATTTGGGCTTTTTTGTATTTTGATTTGAAATAATTAAATCCAATTTATTTATATTAGAAAAATACTTAACTTAATTGTTTGGTTTTATTCTTTCATTTTGTTTAATATAAAACTCTTTTTTTATTTTTTTTATTTAAATCTAATTTCACTTTATATATATATTTATTTAGTAATTTGATGGTTGGAACTTAATTTTGCTTTAATAGATTAAGTGTTTCTAATTTTAAATTTTAATGGAGCTTTTTTTCAAATTCCTAAATTGCAGTAGTGCAAAATTTTACTTTAATAGATTAAGTGTTATTCTAATTTTAAATTATAATTGAACTTTTTTTTATTCCTAAATTGCGGTAGTATGAGGCAAATTATAAATCTAATTATTTTTTCGAAATTTTAACGAATGAGCCATCTAGCTAGCATTCCTAATTTCATATTTTGAATGGCAAATATCACTTGAATGGGATGACACTACCCTTTTAAAAAAATAAGTGGAAGGCATGATTTTAGACAATATATAAACCACTCTACAACTCAATACAGTATTATTATAAATATATTTTCAAAAAGTATAGAAGAGAGAAACAGGATCCATCCCAAATTGAAGGATGATAGTGTAAGATATTTTTTATTTTTTTAATAAAATTCCAAATTCATAAAGGAGATTTTTTACTGGGTGCAGTCTCTTCTGTATTGTTTTCTTTTCTGGTATATTTTCAATTATTGCTTTTACGGTGACCCTTAAAAGATACGGGCTTCAATTTTAATAGAAAGACCAATTTAGAGATGGTTGGTTGTACACAATTATATTCTTATAAATCATCAACTGGTTTATTCACTTTCTGGCGCAGGGTTATATCATTACTCATACTCACGTGGCAACTTGATCCACTTTTATTAGGTGCAATAGATATGATATCCATTATCCATATATCCATTGGGACGGTCTAATTAATATTTTGTAAGATTAATCTTTTTTATTACAAAGATTAATCTTCCCACTTTTATTAGGTGCAATAGTTATATCTTCCCTCTTCCCTCTTCCCTCTTCCCCCTCTCATGATCTTCATCCTCATAATTTTCCTAAAATAGTTTCTTTTTTTTTTGGCGTACATGAATGAATGTATGTGACATTTATCCTAAATAAAAATACTATACTATCTTATATCTTTTGTGGATGTATGCTACAGTTGAGTGGCTCCGTGTGTGTATGTGTATGTATATATATATATATATATATATATGAGTGGATGTCATGAGGGACATGGATATGTGACAGTCTGTAACATTATTACATCAGGAGGCAATAGTCGACAATGGCGGCATGGGTCAGCGATCGAATATTACTTGGGGAGAGGAAAAGGCACTAAACGCGACACATGAGAACAAAACCCAGCAGGACGAAAGACAGGACCATGTGAGGGCCCCTTTGTCGTTGGAGAAAAAGCTTGAGCTTCAACTAACCAGCTTGGTGGTATGGGCCTCACTCCACACTTGCCTTAGCAAAGAAAAAAAATTACGCTTACTAAAGAACCAATCATATCCACAAAGAATCTCCAGTTTGGTGTGTACCAACTTATTGTTGATAAGATGCATGAACCCGCGTAGGAATTTTGAAATAAATGGTGTTGGCATATTAAAAAATGAGGTTTATTAATTTACTTTTTTTTACTAGATATATGTTTGGCGAAATTCTACATGGTACTTGGTTGGCTAGGGAAGACTAAGGAAAATGATCAACTCATGATTGGTTATTGAGATCCATTGTCTCCACAGACATTCCTTCACCATAGTGGGATTAATGTGTGGGTTGAGGAATGTAGTCCAAGTGGGGTATCAAGTTAGTGTGACAAGTGTAAGTGGGAGTTGAGATGCATGCATGAATCCCACATTAGAGATTCACAATAAACAATTTATGCACAAAAAATCGGATATCAACATCTCAATCTTTTTAATATAATTTCGCACTTTATTTCGGAATCTCCCATGGCTCGTGGACTACAACCGTGTGGACTGATAACAGGCAGCGCTATGTCTTTGATTTCTCTTGTGACAAAAGAAGTTGATGAAACTCGTTGTCTTGAATGGTTTTATTTTTATATTTCTGATGCTAACTTTTGCGGTCCATCAGTGAATGAATGGATAGAACGAGAAGAGAGGAGGAGGATGGGGAGGGTGGAAGAGGAGGAGGAAGAAGAAGAAGAATATTTACGCTGAAAATCAGACAGATATGAACGAACAGTGGACTACCTAGTACTTCCGGAGCTAACATACTGGTCTAGTTCGCCGATCCGATCACCTCTTCCTAACCTCCCAAATTCCGTTCATTCTTCCATTCTCTTCACCAGGAAATCGATTGGCGCCTTTATTCTGAAAATACCACACAAGAAACAGATAAAGATCAGAAGAGCAAGCCAAAATGTACTGGTCTAAGAAGAAGAAGAAGAAGAAGAAGAATCAACGTACCTATGGACCTTTTGCAATGAAGAACCGCCTCGTAGATCGAGCTCTCGATTTCGTCTCTCCATTCGCCTGCCGAATAAGAAACTGCACTAGTACGTGACGGAGACACCGCCGCCGGAGGAGAGCCAAGCCAGCTCCTGACGCGGACATTCTTCCTCGTGTAGAACCCTTCCTTTCGGTGGAAAGATCTGGTGAATAAGCACCTGAAGCATTTCTGCAGAGCTTGCTCCGACGATCGCCTCCATCTCCGGAGGAGGCCGCTCTCCGTCCGACGAGCTGGGAGGAGGCCGTCCGTGGGAGGCGGCGGAGTGTGCGGATCGTAGTGGTCGGGCGTCACGGCCACCGGAGATTCCGGGGAGGTTGGCCTTATGAGGCCATTGTAGAAGAGCTCGTCCGCCGGAACGAAGGTGGAGGTAGGGCCAACGGTGACGGAGACGTTGAAGTCGAAATTGGCTTCGCCGTGGGAGGAGTGGTCGTAGGGCGGGTCGAGAGACGGCCGTATGTTCGATAACCAGCTGTAAGAGAAGCTCTCGATGGCTAGAGGTTTTGAGGTCTCCATGTGAAGGGAAGCTTGATTAATTATGGGATAGCAGACTGGAAGAGACTAGGAACGGCGGATTTATATTATCTTGGAGGAAGATAACACTTGCTCTCTATATATATACACACGCGCATATGCCCATATATTTGTGCTTGTCGTGTCTATGTTGAACTCATAACGGTATAATAATTATTTAACTTTGGTATTTTTTAAATTTAATATAACATTTTAATAGGTTCTTTAATAGATATAACATTCTTATTAGTACGAATTTTTCAACTAAATATATTATTTACTCATTTTAATAAATATAATATAATATCACATACTTTTAATAATTAAAATATTATCATAGAATTTACATTATATTCTTTATAAGTAAATGTTATATTTTATATGTATCATATATATAATTTTTGAAGTGAAAATATTTTAATTTTATATATGTGAAAATATTTTTGAAGTTTTATATATTAAAAAACATAACATTTTTTTATTTCATATATATTAGGGTTTTTAATATTGAAAGTATCGTATTCATAAAAATATTAAAATTTTAAATATCATTTTTAAATATATATAATATAAAACTTGCCATACCATTCTCCCTTATAAAATATGATTGGATCCATAATTATCAACTTTCAATCAATATGTTAGAAATTCGATTTTCCGTATTAAATTCCTTGAATTCTTTATTTGTCTCATGCAAAAAATAATCATGAGATTTAGAGGGTGCAAAATTAGTAGGGAATTTGAAATTTGATATTTGATGCTCAAGTATCTGATTTTTCTATAGGTTGAATATTTAGCATATATACGTCCCACATGGATTGTCACGTCAAATGACGAGAGATTAATTATTTGGATCAATTATAAGAGTACACTTGATAAAAAAGTTTTCGTAAAATAATCTAAAACTCTAACGTGATTATTTTTATAATTTCGAGAACCACTTGTATAATTAAAAAATATATTTATATGAATGAAGTGACACATTTATAAATAAACCAAAAAATTCACAAAAAAACTTTCAAAATATAATATATTTATAATTATTCTAAATTACGATAATATTATTAAATTTACTCTTTGTTTTCATTTTAGCATATTTGTATATCACATTTAATATTTCTATCAATTTTAGTATAAACGAATAAAAGTGGAAATCTCAAGTTTGATTATGGTAAGGTAAAATGACGCAACAATTTTGAAAATATTCCTAAATATCACACTCATGCATATGCATTATAAGCAAAAAATGTTGTATTAAATTTGACAGAAATATAAATTTTTATGCTAATTTATTGGATGCAAGAAATGAAGGAATCGAACATTGGTTTTATATTTATTTATTTATTTATTTATATATTTATTTGTACTTGAGTCATATATTTTTTTAAAATATTTTTAGTCATATATATTTAAAAATAAAATTTTAATCCTACATATTTAATAAATGTGATATTTCTATCTTAATCATAAGAGATTTTAGGATGAAAATTATTTTTATCAAATATAAAATACTTAACATTTATTTTTAAAAATATAGGACTCGAATATTGAAAAAATAAAATATATTTGTAGAATAATATTATCATCGGACAGTCAAGATTCTACTATATTAAAAAACACAAATATTAAATGTAATATATTTATATATATAGTAGACTATTGCTAATTAAAAAGGATGTATACGTATGACTTCTACTGTACTTGAAAAGATACGTGAAAGACATGGACCGATATTCTAAAGCAACTTCCATGATAAAAAATAAATAAAGGTATTAAAAAGGGAAGATATACTGAAAGCAAGGAATGAGGGGGGGACGAAGAAGTAGGGAGCCCGAAAGAAAATATTCAGGTACTGCTTCTTCCAAAAGGCCAACACGACAACGGTGTCGACACAGACAGCGGTCCCCAGCCCGGTCGGAACTCCGAGACAAACGTAACTGCAGTATTAAGGCTGTGGAAGCCAAACCAAATGGCGCTACTGACTTCTTTGAGAAAACCGACTGAACACATAGATGAGAGATATCCAGAGGGGTCCCCCACCACTATCCCTCCTCTTCATCTTCATTCGTCCATCCTCATTCAGAAACCAAGCTGCCACCCTCTCTGCAACTATAACCCTCCACTTGCACCTGCACTTGCACCTCCGACATGTTGTTATATATTTTCTTTCTAAAAAATGCCCACATGCCCATATTGTTTAACGGCATCTATATACGACTTCCGGCTTTCTCGTAGCCTTGTGGTCTAATAAGATGGTACCGGTTGGATTTCAGCAGGAACCTAAGCCGTTTGATGTTCAATGTCCCTAAAATGATGTATGATGAAAAGATACAATTCTCACCGTAATAAGTAAGAGGAGATGAATTTTATTTATATTGTGAAATTTTACCTTTGAATCATGTATTCCTTGTGTCTATTGTAGGTTGATTAATTAAATGAGTAAGGGACTTGCTTAATGTTATGGATGGAGGATGGAGGATGGTGATGGTGCATGCTGCTGTCTACATGGCACGGATGGGCCGACGTCTTTTTTCCTGACGTGGGGAGGATGGAGGGGTTGATAACGAAAGGGGGAAGAGACTAGAAAATTAGAAGGTGAGGTGGAACTATTTTGAACTAAGTAGATTGATTATACTAAGTTATTAGAAGGGCTTCTTAAATTAGAAACGGTTGGTTTGATTATCATACTTAATGTAGAAAATTTGCAATCTTCCACCTTTTATAATTTGGCTAAAATATGTCAATTCGGGAATCAAGAAGAACATGCCACAGGATATGCGAGGAACTAAAGGACAATCTTCTAGATGGTGAATGGAGTGATATCCATCATAGGTATAATATAGAGTTAATAACCCATTTAACCACAACATTTCATCTTTTTTTTTTGTTAATTTAGTTTTCATATCCTAAATATACAAAACATATCCCTATTTAATCAAGTTTAATACAACATTTTTCGTCATATTCAAATAAACACAATATTTGCTCATTAGTATCATTTTATTATCAAAATTGTATAGTTATTTATATGTTCAATAATTCAATTATATTTTTTAAAACATAATAATATTATTTTCAAGTATATGTAAGATTATTTTATCATACATTATTTTTTATGGCATATACGCATTTTTATAAAAAATATATTATCATGCTAGTTTTAATAAAATGAGGAAGAGTGTGTCTATTTAGTGCAGGCTAAAAATGCGTGCTAAATTTTAACAAATGGTGAGCGTGCTTAAATGACTTATTAACCCTATAATATATATATATATATATATCTTATGCTCGTGTAATACAATTAATGCTTATGGTACTTTCTCTTTATCTTTGTTAATATTCTCATCCGTTTCATGTTTTATTGTATTATGATTTCCTTTAATAGATCCCTTCATGTATCTTTCAATTAAAATAACATTATTACTAGGGATATCATAAATAACCTGCACTCACTCCACCTGGACCCTCATCGGTCTTAGGGTGGGTAAGACTTCAAAAAAATTAGACAGGAACTATATTTGGGATTGGCTAGGGATTCATAACACTGGATTTAAGTAAGGTAGGTGCACACGTCTATGAAATTGAATTTGGTTGTGGGAACATGCTCATTTTTTGAATTTATATTTTAAGTTAGTTCAAATTTTAAATCTATTTTGGGCTGTATTTTTGCTCTTAATTTAATTATAAAATTCAGATTCAAATTTAAAATTTATATCATATTTATTTATAAAATTGCGAAGTAAGTTTAAATATCAATTAAGTTTAAATTTTAAATACGATTTATATTATATTTTTTAATTCTAATTGGGATATAAAATTTAGAACCGGTATAATTTTAAATTTGAACACATTTCGAATTTAAAATTTGAAAATAATTTATACGTAAAATTTGAATTCAATTTAATTTTAAAATTTAAACTTAATTTATGGCTCATGTATAACTCGTTTGAGTTTAAAATTTAAACTCAATTGGTTCCAGTTTTACGCTTAATCACTCATAAGCTACCTAAATGAACCTGTACTTGTGCGGGTATCCAATTTCCTAAACCCAAAAATCTGGTGTGAGGCCCATTTCATAGACCCAAAAATTGGCTTGATGGTCTCCCCTCGCCCGCAATTTTCAAATCCAACAACTTACTTGATTTTTTTTGCTCACAATATAAACTTCATTTAATCCAAATGTACCAATAACTTACTGTCAACAGAGGTTTTGTACAAGATATATAGCCATCTTTTGTTAGTAAATAAAATACCTGGCCGGCGACACTATTTTCCATACTACTTGATCTATCACCTTCTATATTGATGATTGCTAAATCATCTGCACACAAATTCGTTATTCGTAACACAAGGGAAAATTTTACCTTGTAAGCTTGTTTTTCTAACTCTCGAATGTGATCCATATGAGGTCGTATTTATCAGGGACATGTTGTTCCTTGTTGCGTACATATTTTCGCTAAGATAGTTGAATAAGTTTTCATTATGATAACTTGCCAGTCATTCTGTGTTGCAAGTTACAATCCTAGCATAAGTCAATGGAGAACCGCACCAGTGTCGACCACTTTTAGTCTAGAACATTTCTGCTGTCATTTCGAGCATCTTTATTTTGGGCAACTACTCCCGCACCAACTCTTCCAAAGGAATATTGATAGTGTGAGATCCATCCCCACCCTCCCCCTCGGACAAAGGAAATCAGGAAAAAAAATAGGTAATTTTTTTAAAATCGAGTCAATATATGAATCGAAAATAGTAAATAAGTGTTGAAATAAAAAATTGAAAAATTTCAATTGATAAAAAATTCATAAAAATCATGGGGAAGAACAATGTAATAAATTGGATGGGAAAATTAAAACGGTTTGGGGTGAACCAAACCCGAACCAGACTGAATCGGATTAAACCATAGTGAATCGGTTCAATTATTTATTTTTCTAGATAGTTTAAAAATGTCAATTTGGAAAATCAAAACCACCATTAGATAGAAAATGAATTTATAATTTTTAAAATTTTTGAAAATCAGTCGAATCGGGCCTGAATCAACTAATTTTTAAATTCGGGTCACCAAACTAGGCCGGACTTGACCAGTTAACGGTCCAGTCGGTCAACAAACCAGACCGATCAATGGTCAGCGACACCTAGTCAGTAGCCACGCAGACAGGGACAACCAATGGGAGACTATCACATGTCCGGTCAACGGTCAACAAACGATCGGTCAGCTTGTCACATAGACACGAGAAGCCAATGAGAGGCTTGCCACGCAGACACGAGAAGCCAATGAGAGGCTGCCATGTGTCCGGTCAACCGGTCAATGACTAACGTGGTGACTGAGTTGGAACGCCACGTCAGAAAAATAAACCAAACACAGCGTGCCACGTGGCACGCCCACCATGTCATCGTCGTCTTCCTTAGTTAGATGATAGAAGGGTTAGAGAGAGAGGGAGGGCAATTCCTCCTGTGACTCGGGAAAAGCTTTAGTATGATCACTGATAGCCAAGTCGGAGGTCGAGTCCTATGCCAGTCGGTAGCCTAGTTAATTGTCGAGCTCCCTAAATAAATAGCACCACTCCATTCGTCCTCAGCATCCCATAATCGAGCAAAGAAGGTGAAGTACTTAGTTTTCTGGTGAGCAGTAAACTAGAGCTCCAACATTGGGACTTTTCTCAACCTCTAAAGCTGCATCCAGTGTCTTTAAAATCAAAAGGAAGTCCTCTATCTAACTGCACCCTCCCTTCAACCTAAGGACCACGAGAGAAGAGCTAGGAAGCTCGCACAGTACCACTGCTCCTCGGCAGTCTGCAACCCGAGCTACTTGAGCTCCATTCGAGCCCTCTCCAGACCAATTCTTGCCAAACCAAGCTCCCTAGACCACACCAATAGGTGCCCTGACCTTCCCTGAACTAAGTTGGTAAGTCCCCTCCACCCCCACCGAAAAACACTATTCACAATACGTTTCTATAAAAACTTTAAACTGAGAAATTCGCACTGCTCATGCCACCAATTGAGGTGTGGTTTGATCTAGGAAGGATCCTCACGAGGAGAGAAATTCAGTGATGGCAAGAGCTCCGGTCATTGGACCCTCACCGGTAAGATATCGAAGCTTTCTCTCTCTAGATTGAGTTTTCCAGCGAATCTTCATTTGAGCTCATTTCTAGGCCAAATGAAGTAGTTCAAAGCTTGAAATGACAAGGGGAACATAAAGAAGGTGATTCAGATTATGAATGGGGCAATTAATTGAGTTTTAGGGATCAATTGAATGAAATTGTGATTTGGGGACCAAATTGTAATTTTTTAGAAATTAGGCAATTTGAGAATTTTTGGAAAATTGGGGGCCGAATTGTAATTTAAGGAAAATTGGGACATTTTCATGAAATTAACTTCCAATTGGGGCGCAATTAGAAAATTGGATGAAATGAAGGGCTAATTGACAAATTTTGGGAAATTCAAGGACCAATTGGCAATTTTTGGGAAATTAAGGACCAATTGGTAATTTTGGAAAAGTTAAGGACCCATGAGGGATAATTGGAAGTCCTAGGGATTTAGCTGGGATTTAATGAAGATTAGGGACCTAAATATAAAGTTATAAACTTAAGGGACATAATTGCAATTTAGGCATAGTGTAAGTACCTATGCACAAATACCTAAAAGTATGAGATCCCTTATGTCAATTCTCCTAATATGAATACTCGAACCATGCAGGAGCTGGTTGTTCAAGTACTAGTGCAAAGGAGTGCACCACGAATCAAGATTTTACCAGGACAACCACGTCACTATTACCGAGTGAGTGAGATTTTCAGCATTATACCGAGTTGGGGATGATGAAAACCACTTTTAAATTTGAAAAAAAATCATTTTTCTAGGAATGGTCTCCCCTGACTACGTGAAACTACTTAAACATTTTAGAAGATGTTCTTGATGGGAGCTAGAATTTCTCTAATAAGCTTGAGGCATCAGATTTGAAAATAAAAGGGTTGAAGGCCTAGTTTTGGAAAACTTGTGAAGTGGGCCTAATGCTAGTGTGCACGGGTTGGAACCCATAGACAAACATGATTATAAGAACTATGAAAAATCTCATAAAACTAGAAATATTGTGTGACTTGTCATGGGGCCAAGACAAGATTGACAAGGCTTGATGGGCTAGTGGCAGTGCGCCAGGACTAGGTCGATGAGCCAATGAAGGAAAAAAGCTGCAGGCCAGGTCGAGTGTTGGGGTCGCTACACTGGTGGCACCAAAGATCATGGTTAATGATTCAAAACTAGTGTTATACATGCATGAGGATTTGGGAACATCTAGATGCCCGTGAAGGGTAGTCGATGGGTCCCAAGGGCTGCTGGACGACTTGGATGTAATAAGTGCGGGTTTGTCGTGCCAGTTAGTCATAAAGCTCGGAGAGCTTCTTGCGCACTAAGACCAAGACAGTAGGGGAAATGAAATCTCATCCCACAAAGCGGACACAAAGTACAATTTGGGGTTTGAGGGTTGGACGAGCAAGGTCCACTCAAACTCAGGGTAGAAGTATGAGACTTCTATTCGGGTGGACGGTAAAGACGCACCGAACCATAAGTGGAATAGTCGGGGACTGTTCTGTGAATGTGTGATCCCTTTCTATGATAGAAAGCGAGTATGAATGTTTGTTAAAAATACCTCCCGAGTAAGGGGAAGTGCTAAAAAAGAAATGAACTCATATTACAATGAACTAAAAGGAAAAATGCTTTGATAAACTATGTGTTTTGACAACTCACTCACTAACCCCTGCTCACCGAGTTGTAGAAACTCACCCCGTCCCATTAAACACTTTTGAGGAGAAACGTCTCATCAAGAGCAGTAGAATCTAGGGGAGAAAGTCAAAGGTACCACAAACAGGTAAACCATTATTTGAATATTTTGTAAATTTTGTTATGGAAAATATGTATGCTTCTATGCCTTTATCTTCCTCGGTCTATTTTGTAGAAATGCTAAATTAGTATGGGTAAGGGTGACGGGTTGATCACAGGATTTCGACTAAACCAGGTAAAGGTGTGTCAACTTTAGTGGTATTAGAGCATGGTTTTCTAAAAAAGTTTTAAATCTAAAAGTCCTAAAGCCTTAAGCAACGATAGAACTCTATCGAACAGATATGACCCCTCATAGAGGAACCAAACAAACCCGCGCTGCCACAACCATCACAAAACCAGGAAAAGATCCTACCTCGAGAGAGAAGATTAGCTTGGGTGCTCAAGAGTCTGGGAGGACCCAACCCACTATACCAAGGATAACTCTTGAGCTGAGGAGAGACTTTACAAGGAATTTGTCAAGGTATTTGAGAGACCTTGCTTCACGATAAGGAAGGGGGACTATCCCGTATGAAGTACACACCTAAGGATGGTGAAACGTAGAGACCACAAGCAGCCACCAAGAAAAACTCCCCAAGGCCTGAGGTGGAGAAGAAGCTATAAAGGTCCACTTAAGTAAGTAACCTGTTACGATTGTGGAAAATAGGGACACTACGCACGAAAGTGCCCAAAACCACTAGGGGATGTGGTACCCACTCCTAGGGGCATTGCCTCTATGGGCAGGAAAGGACACGAAGAAAGGAAGAGAAAGGAAGAAAGAGCTGGTAGGAAAAAAGAAATCTCTCCACAACGTAAATGTTGGAGGATCCACGTGGGAGTTTGTGTTGGGATAACCAGTTAGGTGTAGAGGAATAGGACATATGGCAAAGGACTATCCCACATTGCAAGAATTTGGGTAACACCTTCTGGGAACAATGCCTACTTAGCTATAGGAGTCCGAAAGGATACCACCCCAAGAACCACGACTCCCGAGGAAGCTTTTCAATATCCTAGTAGGGTGTGCTTCCCAACCTTTGATTGTAACAATCTCCCTTAGGAGGAGATAAAACCACAAAATTTATTCTTGCTTTGATAATGAATAAGAAAAATCCAAGTTCTCAAGAAGCTTGTGTCCGTCAAATGATGATGCAATTTTGTACCCCAACTATATGAGGAAAGGTCATGAAACACAAAAAGAACCGAAGAAGCCACATAAAATAGAGACGTAGATGAAGAGGAATTTCCACTTAGAGGGTTACAAGCTACCTAGGAACAAGGAAGGAGATGCCTCCACAATAGAAGGTAAACCCCGAAGGTGGGAGGCCAATTGGGATGGCTCGGGAAGGCAAAGTGTAATCTGCCTTGGAAAAGTAGAGGAGCCAATTAGGGTTACAAATGAACCTAGTGAGAGTAGGTAACTAGTAACTATGGGATGATCAAAAGAGAATAAATGGTGCCCTAAGAAGGATTGGAAAGTAGTGATGACTACCTCCTAAAAAGGGTGGAAGGATGATGGGCATTAATGACAAGTAAACTCAAGAGACAATTGTCTCAAGACAATTGGACAAGGAGAGCAGTAGGAATGAGGTAGTTAAACAAACTGACCCTCGTGAGGATCATATATTTAAACCTCGATGGAGAAGGGAGAAGTGAAAATGCCAAATATCAGAAAAAGAAGGGTGAAGGAAATCCTTAGAGCAATCAGTGGTCAAAAGAGATTGATGACCACCCTTGAGCCATGAGAAGGATTAAGTGAGCCCCTCATAATTTCATTAGAAGACGTCAACACAAAGAGGATTTGTACTTTCCCTAAATCAAGTAAACTTGTAGTAACTACAAGTAGGGATAAGGAAAGGGTAAAAAGGTTGTGATCGCAAGATTTCCAAAGAAAAGGTAAGCAAAAAAGGATGGCATCAAAGGATGTCACGAAGTTGATTAAAGGTCATATACCCTCAAATACGAATGCAAAAGGAAGTTCTAGGGGAAAAGAGGAAGAATCTTACCAAGGAAGGGAGGCCTGGAGAGGCATACATATCTCAATGAAGAATTAATGGTCTTGAATTGAAGTGGAATAGATGGTAAACCTACAAATGGAAAGCAGGTTGGGATAAAGGATCAATTACAAGGGAAGTGCACCTAAAGCCCAATGAGTAAAGTGAAACCTAAGGAACGGATAGTAGGAAGATAACCTCAAATGATGTTGTGACAAGTGGGAAGGGGTTGAATAACCATAATAAGGAAATATTGGAAAGGATATATGAAATTCATGGAGAGTGCGCCCTTCAATTAAGAAGTGATTAAAGGAAACGACCACAAAAAATGAGACTGGTTGTGCTGCACACTCACTTAATAAATCTTAAAGATTGGCATCTGAACATGATGAAGAGAGCACGAAATAAGACTCAGTGATTGGAGATTCCCTCGAATAGGAAATCAAGGATGAAATGGAAAATTTAGTCGGTGGAGGAATTAAGGCAAGCAAAAGTACCAATACAAAAGGTTATATGGGATATGAAGGAAATAAACCTTCAAGAAATGATAAGATGGATGAAGACACAACCCAAAGGATGGAAAAATCTCAACTTCAAGGTATGAGAGTAGATGTGAAACCCATCATCTCGAATCATGGAAAATCGGGAAAGAACCAATCAATTTAATTAGAAAACTAGGCCAATTAAAAAACCGATTGTGATAAAGAGGGGCTAAAATAGGAAATTGGAAAATCCCAAGTGACCAAAAATTCATGAAAATCATGGGGAAGAACCAAGAAGTAAATTGGATCGAAAAATCGGACCGGTTCAGGGTGAACCGTACCATAACTAGATTTAACCTGATTGGAAAATCCATTTTTCTAGGTGGCTTGCAAATCCCAACTAGGAAAATTGAGGCCACCATAAGATATAAAATGAATTTAGACAAATTTAGAAAATTTTAATTTTGAGAAAACCGGTTGAATCAGACCTGAACTGGCCAATTTTCACCATCGAACTCGGTCGTAATGGTATGGTTCGGTTCAGAACAGTATTGTATTCTTCCTTGGAATTACAATACTGTTCATATGGTAGAAAAACCTTCCTTTTCAGGCGAAGGAATATTCCCTCTGATTTAGGCATTTTCTAAAGAGAATAAGCTCGACCAATATGGAAATTGGTAGGGCAAAGGGTACTTGAGCTCCCTATATAAGGAGTTCCCCACCATTCATCCTCTACACACCTCAAATCCTCTCCTTCTCCAAAGTGCTCCATTTTCTGGCGAAGCTCAAACCATAGATCCGACTTGGGCACTTTTCTCAGCTTCAGAAGGTAAAGTTGGGTCCTACAGACTCTGGGGGAAGTCAACCACTTGAGAGCAAGCTCCCTTCGACCCAAGGATCACCGAAGAAGCGCTGACGAGATCGAACAGTGAAGCAAATCCGTCATACCAAAGTTTCCCTTTTTGGCTAACCTAAATTTGTCTAATTCAGCTCTACTATGGCCAAACCAAGCCCTCTCATAGTCCCTATGACCATCACACGACCTCTACAGAGGCGAAAGGTAGGCCAATTATGCCCTCATCCATCATTGTAAATTGGTTATAGAGAGAGAAAGTGTTGATTTTCACTAACCAAATTCACCTTGATCTTGACATCAATTGTAGCGATTCTTGATCCTAGAAGGACCCTAAGAATGAGAGCTACCTTCCTAGATCGAGAGCTTAGACTGCCTTACCTCCGACGGTAAACTTTCGAATCTTTCTCTCTCTACATATAGTTTTCCAACGAAGTTCCATTTGTGCTCATTTCAGACCCAAATTCTACAATTCAAAGCTCCATTTGATCGTATGAAATTATAGAAACTAATCCATGCCATTAATTGGAGCAATTAACTCTATTTGAGTAGCGAATTTGAAGAAATCAAATTCTATAAATAGAGTGGGGTAGAAATTGGGGGAAAATTGGGAATTTAAAAAAATTGAAGGACCTAAATGAAAATTCTCAAAATTGAAGGTCAATTGGCAATAAGAAAGATGTTGGGGGACCAAGTGGTCAATTTTTGAAAGAATTGGGGCCAATTGACCATTTTTGGAATTAGGGGCAAAATGGTAATTTTGTAGAAGTAAGGGACCAAATTGTAAATTTGAGAAATTTGAGCCCCATATACCATTTTGAGAAAAATTAAGGACCCAAGAGGAATATTGGAAGACTCGAGGACTTAATTAAAAATAATTGAGTGTTTAGGACCTAAAGTCAAAGATTATATACTTTATGGACCTAATTGCAATAAGGCAAAAATAATGGCCTAAATGGAAATACTTGGTAATAGAAGGACCATTCATGCCAAACTGTTCCTTATAAGGATATTCAAACCATGTAGGAACGAATTTGGATAAGGACGTGAGCAAAGGAGCTCAAATAGGATTTGGAAGCTGATTGGGGACGTACACGTCACAATCATCAGGTGAGTGAGACCATTATACGTCATATCGAGTTGAGGTGATAAGCACTTTTATTAAAGGAAAACCTATTTTTCGGTTGTAAGTAGGATGATTAATACATCATACCCGGTTTGTTTGATAAGCTTCTTTGTTGAAAGGAAAAACCTGCATACCGATTGTAAGAGGACCTATCTTCACACTCGGTTGGTGTGATGAGTTATAAAGAAGATTTTTTCGAAAGTGTTCTCTCATGACTGTGTGCCATTGCTTAAACTATTTGGGAGACCTTTATGACGAGAGTTGGAATAACTCTAACAGGTCAGGGCCTCAGTTTTGAACTCATAGGGCTTGAGGCCCAGTTTTGAAAAACATGTGTAGTAGGCCCAAGGCTAGTGGGCACGTGTTGAAGCCCTAAATAAATATGAATAGGAAGAGCAATGAAAACTCTTATTTAAAATGAAAATTAATTGTGTGATTCACCATGGTACCAAGTCAGGATCCACAAAGCTCGATGGGCTGGCGGTAGTGCATCAAGGCCAGGTCGACGAACCAGCTAGACAAACAGCTGTAGGCTAGGTTGAGCGTTGGGGCTGTTGGATCGTCGACACCAAAGAGAATGACTAAATTATGAAAATTATTTTTTGTGCATGTACTTACTATTGGATCGTCGACACCAAAGAGAATGGCTAAATTATGAAAATTATTGTTTGTGCATGCACTTATGGATTCAAGACCATCAAGACGCCCTAGGGGGTAGTGATGGGTTCCATGGGCTGCTGGACGACATGGTGGAGATAAGGATAGTTCGTCATGCTAGTTAGTTAAGAAGCTTTGGGAGCTTCTTACGCACGAGATCGGGGTGGGGTCAGGATGAGGTCTCCGTCCTCATACGGACACGACATGAATTTTTAGTCTAAGGGTCGGACGTTTAGGACATCCACTCAGGCTCCAGGTGTTAGGGACTTCTATCAGGGTGGATGGTAAAGATGTGCCTATCCACAAGTGGGTGCAGTCATCGTAACTACATCTCGTGAATGCTTGAACTCTTTATGAGAAAGGGCATGTGTTTGTTTGCTAAATGCTTCCCGAGGCAAGGGGATGTGTTAAAAGAGCTAGACACACCAAGGATGCAAGAAAGATTATAAAAAGGGCTTTTAAATAAAAGAGTTAAACTCATGTAATGGTGAATATATTTATAAAAAGGATGATTTATTTTTTTCTAAGATAAAGAGAAACCCCAATATTTTAGTAAAGAAAGAATATTTTTAAAACTCATTTCCTAACACCCGCTCACTGAGTTGTAGAAACTCACACCCCTTTAACCCTTTTTCAGGAAGGAAGACGAATCCTTAAGGAATACCTCGAAGCCAAACCCTCAAGACAGGTATGTAAAGTTTTTAAAATATTAAATTTTGTATAATGTTATTCCAGGAAAATCAGGTAAAGAGGATGCCTGACTACTCACAGTTGAGAAGGAAGTGAAATTTGAGTGGTATTAAAGCCTATCTTCTCGAATACATTATCAAGACTATATAACATAAGAATTAAGAGAAAATTTTTAAAATTTTTCAGATGGCTCGCAAGAGAGGAACCAAAAAAACTAGGACTAACGTCACCAACACCACCCAACACTCTGTCCTCGTAGGAAGAAAACCCTAGAAGCTCTCCAATGCCTGAGGTATAGTAGAAGTCCCAAAGGATCAAGAGACATTATGGGGAAGTACTCAAGGAGTATGGTGCTAGGACATGTTGGGGTCACAACCTCGAGTACGAAGGGAGCCATGCCTGAAGCCAGGAATGCCAGCAATGGCTTATAACCATATCAAGGAAGACGCTTATCAAGAAATCATTAGCACCCAATGTACTTGATGACCATCTTTTTGTAATAGGGCTAAAACCTCAACATATTGTACTCATTCTCCATTAATGAAGAACTCCAAATTCCTAAAACCCTATCCCTCAATTATGATATTGCGCCACAACTGTAAGAAGATTGCCTAAGAAAAGTAGCCAAACAAACCCGTGTTACCCTAGACACCACGAAGATCGGGAAAATTCCACCCCAAATAGGGATAATGCCCAAAAAGTATTATACCCCTTATTAATGAAAATTTGAATTTTTTCTACAAACACAATCTCCCAAATAAAGATGTGTTCTCATACCTCAATTATTTGAGGAGGGGTCACAAAAGAAAAGAAGAACCAAAGGAAGAAAACCAAATGAAGCAGAGTATAGATTAAAGGGAAATTTGCCTTAAGGAGAGTTACTAGCCATCTAGGAGTAAAGAAGGAATTGCCTCTATAAGAGAAGACAAGCCCGAAAATTGGACAACAAAAAGGATGTCTCAGGATGGCAAGTGTGAGCTGCTTTGGAAAAGTAGAGGAGCCAGGTAGGAAGCAACTAATAACAAACATAATGATCAAGGAGAATAAACAATGCTCAAAGAAGGACCGAGAAGTAGTAATGACTACACCCTAGAAAGGGCAACATGATGGGCATCAAGGATGAGTGAATTTTAGAGACAACTATCTTAAAAAAATTGGACAAGGAGAGTAGTAGGGACATGGCAGTTAATGAACTGACACTCGTAAAAATTATGGATTTAAAACCCAAGCGATGAAGGGAGAAGTGAAAGGGTCTAAACGTCGGAAAAGAAGGAAGGAGGAAATCCAAAAAGAAATTCAATGATCGAAAATAGATTGGCGACCAAACTCAAGTCACGGAAGGGATTAAGCAATCCCTTAGAAGTTGGTTAAGAAACCTCGAAAAAAAAGAAATCAAAATTCTTCCCAAATAAAATTAATGTGATTACAAGTAGGGATAAAAACAAGGTACAAAGGAGGTGACAACATGTCACACCCCGACCCAGTTTAGTCGGATCCGCATGATCAACCTGCCACCCTTCCAATTTACTGAGGGTTTCCCCTTATTTATAAACTGTGAAGAGTAATGCATCCTTTAAACCTATACCTTTCCTATAATACATAAATGAAAACTGCATAAAATTTTAAACAATTCATACTTGTCTCATAGGCGTATTAGTTGAAGGTCCTTTGGGGTAGGCTTTCTGGGATTTCCTGAAAGGGAGATATGGGAGGGGGTGAGTACAACGACTTAGTAAATGGGTTTTTTTTCAAAAATTTAAGTTTTAGGAAAATGTTAGTTTTAGAGTGTCCCAGACTCTTTATTTTCCTTTAAAATCCTTTCATTTCAAACTTCAGTTTTTATCACCATTTCTTATTAATCATAGTGTGTCATCACCCAACACACATCCTTCATCATGAAGGTCAATCACACAATCGCAGGCCAGTATGTCCACTGAACCCACTTGTGGCGTTGGAGCGACTTTACAGGCCACCTAGATAGAAATACGTGCACTTTTACACCGAGAATAAATGGATGTTCGTGACATCGGACCCTTAATCCCATAACAATTCTCCATGTCTGTATGAGGATAGAGACCTCATCCCATCCCCACCCCGGTCTCATGCGCTTGAAGCTACGTCGAGCTTCGCAAGGTCACTTGGTATGACTAACTGCCCTTATATCCACCAGGTCATCTAGGGCCCTAGGACGCATCACTACCTCTCTTGGGCGTCTTGAAGATCCCGTAATCATAGTGCATACACAATCGGTATTTTCACATCATGTCATATAATCTATGGTGCCACTAGTCCAATGGCTCCAACCCTCAACTCAATTTGCAACTGTTTGTCTTAACTAGTATAGAGACCTGTTATGTCGCACTGTCGCTAGTTGACTAAGTATTTCAGTCATGTCTTGGTACCATGGCCAAACAATTGAATTATTTAAGTTTTCATGGCATATAATTCATGTTTGTTTATGAGCTTTTGCTCGTGTCATCTGGCCTATGGCCCATTGTTCGAGATTTTCAAAATTTGGCACAATAGCCCCCAAGTTCCAAAACCGAGGCCTCCGGCCTAACAGAGCTATTCAAGCTCCCGTCAAGGTTTCCCAAGTCATTTAAGCAGTGGCACACAGTCAGGGGAGAGCACTTCCAAAAAAGTATATTTTTAACTATCCATCATACCAACCGAGGATGAGGATATCTCCGCTCATAACCGATGAACGAGTTTTCCAATTCCTCCGAGGAAGTTTCATCGTACCAATTGAGTATGATCAACTTCCCACTTATAAGTAGTTTTTCCATGTCATTTTCATACCACTTCTCCAAGTTGTGATGTTTAAAATACCACTAAGTGGTGGGTTTTCATTTTCGAGGTACTTATCATCCCAACCGAGTATGATATAAAAATCTCACTCACCCGATTGTGCAGTGAAATTTCACTAAGTAGGTTTTCATCCCTTGCGAGCTTAACCTCAGTAGGCGTTCCTGATATCTCATATTTCTAAATGGAATGAACATCGTTGTTCATTATCATCTGACTTAGAATGAACGTAGAGAGAGAAAGCTTTAATTGCTCACCGTCGGGGGCGCGACGGTCTGAGCTTTCAATTTGGGCAGATAGCTTGTATTCTGAGGTTCCTCCTATGATCAAGAATTGCATCAATTGATGCCGAATTGGATTAAAATTGCTTCATCGAAGTTCTGCCGGTTCTCTCTCTAGCACCGGTCAAAAATTATAGAGGAGAGCCGAATTAGCTTACTTTTTAGTCCTAATTTTGCTGTGGGAGGGTTGAGGAGGTGTTGGGAGAGCTTGGTTTGGCATGAGAAGGGCTTGAATTGGCCGATTTCAACTCGACCGAAATACGGCAGCTTCGATCCATTGGAGCTGCTTCACTATTCGATCACGTTGACCTTTCTCTGGTGACTCTCGGAGCAAATGGAGGCTGCAGCCGTGTAGCTAACTTCTCCTTGGTTCTAAAGAACACAACCATGCCTTCTTTGGCTTAGAAATGACTCTATATCGGAGCTCTAGTTTGAGCTTTGCCAACAAACTAAGCAGCTAAGAGAGAATGGAGTTTTCCGGTGTGGAGAGGATGAATGAGGAGGGGCTCTTTATATAGGAAGCTCGGGGACTTCTTGGCCATCTGATTGGTGCCTTAATGGCGGTCATTCATTGCCTGAAACTCCCTGGCCGGAGACTTTTCAGCTTCGATAGTGTTGCACGATTTTCCAGCGAGTGAACAGTGCTGTCATCTGAAGGAAGAAGACGACACTATTCTGAACTGGACCTGACTGGTCCGAATTGGGTTCAAAGCTTAAACTGGTCGATTCACCCCCAATTTAACCCAATTTTTCAATTCTAAAAATTTCTAAATTCATTTTCTATCTAGTGGTGGTCTCAAATCTCAAAGTTGAATTTTTTAAGCCAAGTAGAAAAATAAATTTAGAATCCAGATCAATAGTGGTTCAAACTCGTCCAAACTGGTTCAAATTCGATTCACCTAAACCGTTTGGTTTTCATCTCCAATTCATTCTTAAGTCCATTCCCATGACTTTTGGGACTCTTTGGGTCACTCGGGATCCATAAATTTCCCGATTTACCCTTTCTCTATTGGTTCGAGTTTGTAGACCAACTCGATTTTCTATTTGAAAATGACCGGTTCTTTCTCTAGTTTTCTTATTATCAAAAGATGGGGTTTACAACTCTCCCCTTCTTTTAGGGGGTTTGTCCTCAAAACAGTTACATGTTAAATAATTGAGGGTAACTATCCCTCATCATACTCACGGTTTCCCATGTCTCTTCTTGCATGGGTCCATTCTGCCACAAAACCTTGACCATAGGAATTCTCTTGTTCCTTAAATTCTTGTCCCTCCGGTTGATGATTTGTACCGATTCTGTCTGATAGGTCAGGTTCTCTTTTAGTTCTAATGGAGGTCAATCCAATACATGACTATGATTAGACTGATATTTTTGAAGCACCGAGATGTGAAATACATCATGTATTCTCTGCAGATGTGGACCGATATATCTTGGTTTCAACTTTCCTCTTTGCTGAAACCTAAGTATTCCCCTCCATGGGGATACTTTGAGGAATACTTGATCTCCCATCTTGAACTCCAGATCTTTCTTTCGATTGTCCGCATAACTCTTTTGCTTGTCATGTGCGGTCTTATGACAACACCTTAATAATTTTATCTTCTCCGTGGCATCCTCAATTAGTTTTGCCCTTTTTAACTTCCTTTCCCCCACTTCTTCCCAAAATAGAGGGGTACAACATGGTCGTTCATAAAGGGCTTCATAGGGAGCCATCGGAATACTGGCCTGATAACCATTATTGTATGCCAATTCCATCAGGCACACGTATTCCTCTTAGCTTTTATTCATGGTGAGTATGCACACTCTCAACATGTCTTCCAAGGTTTGGATGGTTCGCTCAGACTGTCAATCTGTCCGAGGGTGGAATGCCATGCTCATGTGAAGCTTGGTTCCCATGGCATTTTGTAAGCTTGGCAAAACCTTGAAGTAAATCTCGGATATCTATCCGATACCATACTCACCGTAACATCATGTAGTCTTACAATTTCCCTTATGTATAAGATAGCCAATTGTTCTACTGTGTCCGTCACTCTTATAGGAAGGAAATGAGCTAATTTGGTCAATCCAGCCATGATGACTCAAATTGCATCTCGTCCCTTTCTTGTCTCCGGTAGACTCGTGACGAAGTCCATGGTGATGTGCTCCCATTTCCACTCTAGAATTGGTAAGGGTTGTAGCAGTCCTCACGGTTTCTGATGCTCTTCTTTTATCTGTTGACAGGACAAACATCGGGCTACATATTTCGCGATGTCCCTCTTCATGCCTTTCCAGCAGTATCCTTGTTTGAGGGTGCGATACATCTTGGTATTGCCCGGATGAATTGTATACACCGAATCGTGTGCCTCTTCCAAAATTAACCTCTTAAACTCCTTATCTTGAGGCACACATACCCTACCCTTGTAGGTTTATTCCATCACCTCACAAGTCGTAGTCTGGTTTCCTTTCTCTGTTAACCAGGTCCAAATAAGATTGGAGTTCTTTATCAGCCTTTTGTTGAGCCTTAATATGCTCGGTTAGACTGGGCCTCACCACCACATTAGCCATGAAGTGTTTTTTCTGCTTGTCCATCCTCAGGTCCACCTCCATCCTTCCCAATTGTTGCAACAAGGATAGGTAACTTGTCTTTACTTGTGCTGCCTCAGTTTGGTACTTGCAACTTAAGGCATCTACTGCTATATTTGCCTTTCCGAGGTGATACTCTATCACAAAGTCATAATCCTTCACCAATTCTAGGCATCTTCTCTGGTGAAGATTTAACTCCTTCTGGGTTAGGAAGTACTTAAAACTCATGTGATCTGTGTATATCCTACACTTAACCCCGTAAAGGTAGTGTCACCATATCTTTAGGGAAAACACTATTGCAGCTAATTCCAAGCCATGAGTTGGGTAATTTCTTTCATGTACCTTCAGTGTTTGCGAGGCATAAGCAATAACCTTCCCTTGTTGCATTAAGACACATCCAAGCCCTTGTCCGGATGCATCACTATAGACTGTGTACTCTCTTGCATTAAGATCAGGTAAGAAGAGTACCAATGCAATTGTTAGTCGAGTGTGAAAAGACTTCTCACCGCTCTCATCCCATTTATACTCAACTCCCTTCTTGGTGAGTCGAGTTAGAGGAGATGCTATCTTAGATAAGTCTTGCACAATCCGTCTATAGTATCTTGCCAATCCTAGGAAACTTCTTATTTCTATAGGATTCCTTGGAGCTTTCCAATCCAATATGGCTTCCACCTTAGCTGGATCTACTTTAACTCCGTCCTTGGATACGATATGCCCTAAAAATCCTATCTCCTGTAGCCATAACTCACACTTGGAAAATTTTGCATATAATTGATTTTCCTTTAATATTTCCAAGGTGGTTACCAAATTCTCTTCATGTTTCGACCTGGATCGTGAGTATATAAGGATGTCATCTATGAATACTATCACGAACCTGTCCAAATGAGGTTGGAACATATGATTCATCAAGTCCATGAAGGCTGCAGGGATATTCGTCAATCCAAATGGCATCACTCTAAACTCATAATGTCCATATCTGGATCAAAATGCCATCTTAGGGATGTACTCTTCTCAAATCTTGAGTTGGTGATAGCCCGACCGAAAGTCTATTTTGGAGAAGTAAGCTGTTCCTTTTAACTGGTCAAAGAAATCATCTATCCTTGGGAGTGGGTATCAATTGTTGATGGTGACCTGGTTCAACTTTCTATAGTCGATGCATAGTCTCATGCTTCCATCCTTTTTCTTTACGAATAGAACATGAGCACCCCACAAAGACTGACTTGGACGTATGAAATCCTTCTCCAATAATTCGTCCAATTGTTCCTTTAATTTCTTCAACTTCGCCGGAGCCATGCAATACGAGGCTTGGGATACGGGGTTTGTTCCTAGGATTATTTCTATGGTGAACTCCACTTGCCAACTTGGAGGTAGTCCAGGTAGTTCTTCTGGAAATTCCTCTGGGTAGCGTCTCACTATCGGAATGTCTTCCAGCCTCTTCTCTTCAAACTTTTCATCTATGACTATGGCTAGGAAAGTTGTACAACCTTTTTATATTTGATCTTTCAGATGGGACACCATTTGTACCTCATTTTTCTTTCTATCTCCTTGGAACTTTAACTCTTTCATCTTGGGAGTGTGGAAGGTTACCATCTTCTTTTCACAATCCATCCTCGCTTGATGGTTACTTAGCCAGTCCATCCCCAGGATTACTTCAACCTCCTTTAAGGGTAATGTAATCAAGTCAGCTTCGAGTTGGATTCCCTCAATCCTTATCTCACATCCCTTCAATTGTTCATTCCTGTTTAGACCTTCTCCTAAAGGGGTAATGATATTAAGGCTTTGTTCTAGTGGAGTGAGCTCTAGGGGTACTCTTGAAACCAATTCTTCCTTGATGAATGATCTCTCAGCTCCGGAGTCAAAGAGGTCATAGACTTGGTGTCCCTATAGTTGTATATACCATGATTGAAGAAACTTATTATTTAGAAGAAAATTTCCTTTTATTAAATAAAAAAGATCTTAAGTTTACATGACTCTCTTAAACTAATTTGGAGGGTTTTGGGATGTACCCGCTATAGTGATAGGGTCTCTTCTAGCCAACTCCTGGGTGAGGTTATAAACCCTACTTGGTATTGTTACGGTTGCGTCTGGCCTAGGGTTTTTGGGATTTCCTTGAGGTGGTCCAAGAGTATTCCTCTGCCTTTTCTCCCTAAGGGTGGGACAATCCTTTGCGAAGTGTCCCACTTGCTCGCATGCAAAGCAAGTATGGAACACTCCCTCATGGTTCCTTTGACACTTTGGACATCGAGGGTTTCCTTGGGGTAAGGTAGGGACTACTCTTGGTAGAGGTGGTGGCATATCCCTTCTTCTTTGGAATGCCATTCTGTTTCCCCATCTTCGACAGTTATGCTCTTTTCGTCCTACCTTACGATTTGGACACTTATGCTGATTTCTGGTTGTACGCTCCATTCGACGATGTTGGGTCTGCACCAATAGCTCACATTTACGAGCCATATTGATTATGATTGCTAGGTCTGTGGGGCATCCTAGTACCCCCATATGGTCTCGAATGTCCATATTGAGACCGTCCACAAACCTCTGGCATATGTCTGCTGGCCCAACTAGGTCAAGAGAAAAGGGTCTTAACTTGTTAAATTTTATCTCATACTCCATTATGGATTTAAGCCCTTACTAAAGCCGAATGAACTCTTGCTTCTTCTCATTTATCAGATGGGGCGCCAGATACTCCTCTGAGTACCTCTCCTCGAACTGTTCCTAAGTGGGGGTGGTGGTATGTAGGTTTCGGACATTGTCCCACCACCGTTTAGCACTTCCCTCTTGGAAGAATTCTGTCAGGATCACCATATCCTCTAGTGGTATCCTGACGATTCCCATCAACTTCTTGATGTTAGCCAACCAATCCATGGCTACTCCAGCATCCTTTTCTCCGAGGAAAGGTTTACATCCTAGGTATCAGAGAGTCTTGATGTTTCTGGGAATGTCCATTGGAGCAGAATGATTAGAAGGGGGAGGATGGGATTACACTTTCTCTGGTTCAACCCGAGAGTTGGTGCCTACCTCAGGAATGAGGTTAGGTTGCCCAAATACATGGGTGAACTTGTCGTACAATCTTTGGTGCTCCCTACTAAGTTTAGAAGGAGTTGACTGGGCTTCTCAGTGAGTTTCGACAGGTAGGGATGGTTGGGCAGTGTTGGAGACTATTGCCCTAGTTCTCTTGGTTCCTTTCTTTGGAGCCATTCTGTAAATTTTAAAATTGATATTATTAATTACTATATTTTCTAGTCTTGATTATGTATTCGAGGAAAGAGGCTCTGATACCACTCAAGCTGTCATGCCCCGACCTGGTTTGGTCGGATCCCCATGATCAACCTGCCACCCTCCCGGTTTATTGAGGGTTTGCCCTTATTTATAAACCGTGGAGAGTAAGGCATCCTTTAAACCTATACCTTTTCTTGAATACATAAATCAAAACTGCATAAAATTTTAAACAATTCATATTTGTCTTAGAGGTGTACTAGTTGAAGGTCCTTTGGGGTAGGTTTTCTGGGATTTCCTAAAAGGGAGATAAGGGAGGGGGTGAGTACAACGACTTAGTGAATGGTTTTTTTTTTAAATTGAAGTTTTAGGAAAAATGTTAGTTTTAGAGTGTGCCCGACTCCTTATTTTCCTTTAAAAACCTTTCATTTCAAACATTGATTTTTATCATCATTTCTTATTAATCACAATGTGTCATCACCCAACACACACCCTTCATCATGTAGGTCAATCACACAATCGTAGGATAGTACGTCCATTGAACTCACTTGTGGTGTCGGAGCGACTTTATCGAGCACCTAGATAGAAGTACGCTCACTTCTACCTTGAGAATGAGTGGATGTTCATGATATCCAACCCTCAATCCCATAACAATTCTCCGTGTCCGTATGAGGATAGAGACCTCATCCCGTCCCCACCCCAGTCTTGTGTGCTTGAAGTTACGTCGAGCTTCACAAGGTGACCTAGTACGACTAAATGCCCTTATATCCATCAAGTCATCTAGGGCCCTATGACACATCACTACCCCTCTTGGGCATCTTAAAGGTCCCGTAATCACAGTGCATGGACCATTAGTATTTTCACATCATGCCATATTATATGTGGCACCACTAGTCCAATGACCCCGACCCTCAACTCAACTACCAGCTGTTTGTCTTGACTAGTCCTTAGACCTGTCATGTCGCATTGCTGCTAGTTGACTGAGTATGTTGGTCCTATCTTGGTACCATGGTCAAACAATTCAATTATTCAAGTTTTCATGGCATATAATTCATATTTATTTACGAGCTCCTACTCGTGCCAACTGGCCTATGGCCCACTGTTTGAGATTTTCAAAATTGGGTATAATAGCTCACAAATTCCAAAATCGAGGCCTCCGGCCTAACATAACTATTCGAGCTCCCATCAAGAAGGTCTCCCAAATTGTTTAAGCAGTGGCACACAATCAAGGGATAGCACTTCTAACAAAAATATATTTTCAACAAACCATCATACCAATCAAGTATGAGGATATCTCCGCTCATAACCAATGAACGAGTTTTCCACTTCCTCCGAGAAAGTTTTATCATACCAACCGGGTATGATCAAGTTACAACCAGTAAGTAGTTTTTCTGTGTCATTTTCACACAACTCCTCTAAGTTATAATGTTTAAAATACCACTAAGTAGTGGATTTTCATTTCCGAGGTACTTATCATACCAACCAGGTATGATATAACAATTCCACTCATCAGATCGTGCAATTAAATTCCACTAAGTAGGTTTTCATCCCTTGTAAGCTTAAGCTCAGTTGGTGTTCCTGATGTCTCGTGTTCCTACATGAAATGAACATCGTCAATCATTATCATCTGACTTGGTCACCTCATTTAGTATAAATAACTTAATTCACAACTTTTCCAATATTTGCAAATTCATCCATAAAGTTTTTTTTTCCTTTTACTTTAGGCCCTAATTGCCGGTTTTCCCCAAATTGAGTCCCAAAACTTTTAAAATTCCTCTTGGGACCTCAATTTACTCAATTTCATAAAAAAGGGGTTCAAGTTTCCCAAATTCCCAATTTGGCCCTCAAATTTTTCAAAATTAACATTTTGCCCTTCCTTTACAAAAATGGTAAGTTTTACCCCAAAAATTCTAAAATTTGCTCGATTGGTCCTCTAACACTCTTATCATGCCCAATTGACCTTCAATTTTATCAAATTGTATTTTGGTTCCTCAAATTTTTGAAAATCCCCAATTTTCTCCACTTTCAACTTACTAAGATAGCCTAATTTGGCTTCATCAAATTGATCGATCAAACAGTTCTAATTGTTGAAATTGAAGTTAAAATTGAGTTTCTACATCTTAATATGATTTAATAGCATTTTGAATCATAAGTTTTGACGCCGGAACGAGTTCAAACAGAGCTTCGTTGGAAAATAGAACATAGAGAGTGAAAGCTTCAATTGCTCACCGTCGGGGGCGCAACGGTCCGAGCTTTCGATCTAGGCAAATAGCTTTTGTCCTAAAATTTCTCCTAGGATGAAGAATTGCATCAATTGATGCCGAATTGGATTAGAATTCCTTCATCGAAATTCTTCTGGTTCTCTCTCCGGCACCGGTCAAAAATTGTAGAGGAGAGTCGAATTATCTTAACTTTCAGTCTTAATTCGGCCGTGGGAGAGCTGAGGAGGTGTTGGGAGATCTTGGTTTGGCCTAAGTAGTGCTCGAATTAGCCGATTTCAGCTTGGACAAAATAGGGTAGTTATGGTCTGTCGGAGCTGCTTCACTATTCGATCACGTCGTTATTTCTCTGTTGACTGTCGGAGCAAATGGAGGCTACAGGCGTGTAGCTGACTTCTTCCCAGTTCTAAATGACCCAACCATGCCTTCTTTGGCTCAGAAATGACCCTATATCGGAGCTCTGGTTCTTGCTTCTTTGGCTAACTAAGCAGTTGAGAGATAATGCAGTTTTCAGGTGTGGAGACGATGAATGAGGATGGGCTCTTTATTTAATAAGCTCGGGGACCTCTTGGCCGTTCGTTCGGTGCCTTAATGGTGGTTATTCATTGCCTAAAACTCCCGCAGAGACTTTTCAGCTTCGCTGGCACTGCACAATTTTATGATGAGTGAACAGTGTTGTCATATGAAGGAAGAAGACGACATTGTTTTGAACTGGACCGGACCATGTTCAAAGATTAAATCGGTCGGTTCACCCACAATTCAACCGAATTATTCAAATATAAAAATTTCTAAATTCATCTAAATTCTTTTTCTATTCAATGGTGGCCCCAAATCTCAAATTTGAATTTTTTAAGCCACCTAGAAAAATAAATTTAGAATTCGGATCAATAGTGGTTCAAATCGGTCCAAACTGGTTCAATTCGGTTCAAATCTAGTTCACCTAAACCTGTTTAGTTTTCATCTCCAATTGACTCTTAAGTCCATTCCCATGACTTTTGGGACTATTTGGGAAACTCGGGATCCATAAATTTCCTGGTTTACCCTTTCTCTATCGGTTCAGGTTTGTAGACCGACTCAATTTTCAATTTGAAAATGACAGGTTCTTTCCCCAATTTTCTTATTGTCAAAGGACGGGGTTTACACAACAAGATTCCCAAAGTTAGGGTCAAGCACGAGAGAGTGACATCAAAGGATGTCATGAGGTCAATTTAAAGGATAGATACCTACAAAGATGAAGGAAAAAGGAAATTCCAAGAAGAGGGGGGACCTACCAAGGAAGGGAGTCACGAGAAAGATATATCCCAATGGAGAGGCGATGGACCTAATTCAATTTGGAAGAGAATATAAGCTTGCAAATGAAATTCTGGTTGAGAAGAAAATATCAAGTACAAAGGAAAAGTACTCATGAGGGCCCAAGGAGTATATTAAACCCAAGGAACAGGTAAGTATGAAGATAACATAAAAAGATGTTGTACAAGTAAGAAAGGGGTGGACTACCCATAATAAGGAAATAATGGAAAGAACATATGAGAAACCTTGGAGAAGTAAGCCCTCCAATTAAGAAGTGATTAAGAAAACCTTCAAGGAATGGTAAGAAGGTTGAACACGTAGCTCTTAAGGTAGAAGTCTCTACTTTGAAGGACATAGTGGAGAATAAAACCATAAAAAGGGAACTCCCCAAACAAAGGAATCGACACATAGACCAAAAGGGATCAACTCAGAATAAAGAATGGTGAAATGGTAATGAGTGAGTAAGAGTGGATGGAAGAAAGGAAAGTCCTTGAGTAAAGGATGCCATTGGAAATGAGGAAGGACACAAAAGAGGAAGAATCCCAACATGTGGATAAGTCATCAGGAAAACCCGATGGTTGGAAACAGGAAAAAAACCAATAAGGAAGTTCGTAAGGAATGGGTAGATAAGGAAAAAAAATGACAGAATCATGATATCAAAATTTAAAGGGATAATTGGATAATGCCGAAGGTAGTTGGGGAACACTACTAGATAACAAGAAGAAACGAAGTCACATGACTCTCAACAGTTGGAAAGGCATGAACGTTATCGAGAAAATTTTCTAGCACTATAATGGACAAAGAAAGTTCTAGAACATGTCATGCTAAAACGAACATATAAGCCCAACAGTCCCGAGAAAAATATGACTCAAGTAAGGAAGAGTGAGTTAGTTAAGCATGATAAGGGAAAACATAAAATTTGGATAGGAGTTGTAATAAATAATGGATGGAGGAAGGTTCAAAACAGGACAAAAATTTGATAACACCGAAACCCATGAAAACAAGTACATAACACTCAAAAGAACACCGAGCTAAGGGTTTCAACGATCAAGAGAATAACTAGACACTAGAACGATTAGGCATTTTGGAACTCCCAATCTTGAAATCCCGGACAAAAAACCCTCAAGAGGAAGAGTCTTACCCTAAGCAGAGTAAGAACTGGACATAAAGATGTACCTTTAGACTAGTGGGTAAGACATGCCTAATTATGATGAACTCCATGGAGTGAGTAAACAATGGAAGGGAAAAGAAATTCCATGAGCACATGGTTTAAAGGGCTAAGTGAAGGAACAACCAAAGCGTTAGAACATTAAAGCAAACCCAAAGTTGCCATCAAGGGAAATTATTCCCGATATAAAGGATACATAATTTAGTTTTAGGGACAAAACTCCTAAAAGGAAGGGAGAGTTGTGAAACCCATCATCTCGGATCAAGGAAAACCTAGAAATAACCAGTCAATTTAATGAGAAAACCAAACCACTTAAGGAATCGAGAATGATAAAGAGGGGTTAAAATGGGAAATTGGAAAATCCTAAGTGACAAAAAAGTCATGAAAATCATGGGGAAGAACCATGAAGTAAATTGGATGGGAAAACTAGTTCGGTTCGGGCTGAACCAGATTAAACCATAATGAACAGAATTGGAAAATTCATTTTTCTAGATGGCTTGAAAATCCCAACTTGGAAAATTGAGGCTACCATAAGATAGAAAATGAATTTAGATAAATTTAAAAATTTTCAATTTTGAGAAAAATGGTTGAATCAGGCTTGGACTGGTCGATTTTCGCCATCGAACCCGGTCGGACCAGTCCAGAACAATGTCGCCTTCTTCGTTGGGATGACAACACTGTTCATATGGCAGAAAAACCTTCCTTTTCCAGTGAGGGAATATTCCCTCCGATTTGGGCATTTTTTGAAGAGGATAAACTCGACCAATATGCAAACTGTTAGGGCAGAGGGTCCCTGAGCTCCCTATTTAAAGAGCTCCTCTCCATTCATCCTCCACACACCTGAAATCCTCTCCTCCTCTAAAGTACTCCATTTTTTGGTAAAGCTCAAACCAGAGCTCTGACCTGGGCAGTTTTCTCAGCCATAGAAGGCAAAGTCAGCTCCTATAGACTCCAGGAGAAGTCAGCTACCTAATAGCAACCTCCCTTCGACCTAAGGATCATGGGAGAAGCACTGACGAGATCAAACAGTAAAGTAGCTCTATCGGATCAAAGCTTCCCTATTTTGGCCGACCTGAATTCGGCCAATTCAGCTCTCATACGGCCAAACCAATCCCTCCCATAGTCCCCATGACCATCACATGACCTCTACAGAGGTGAAAGGCAAGCCAATTTGGCCATCCTCTATCGTTACAGATTGGTTCTAGAGAGAGAAAGTGTTGAAATTCACTAACCAAATTCACCTTGATCTTGACATCAATTGTAGAGATTCTTGATCCTAGAAGGATCTTAAGGACGAGAGCTACCTTCCTAGATCGAGAGCTCAGACCGCTGCACCTCCGACGGAATGCTTTAGAAGATTTCTCTCTCTATGTAAAGTTTTCGGGCAAAGCTCTGTTTGAGCTCGTTTCAAAACCAAAATTTGCAATTCAAAGCTCTATTTGATCGTATGGAAGTGTAGAAACTGATCCATGCCATCAATTGGAGCAATTAACCCTGTTTGAACTACCAATTTGATGAAATCAAATTCAGTGAGTAGAGAGGGTTAGAAATTGGGAATTTCAAAAAAATTGAAGAACCTAAATGAAATTTCTCAAAATTGAAGGTTAATTGGCAATGAGAAAGATGTTGGGGAACCAATTGGTCAATTTTTGAAGAAATTTGGGCCAATTGGCCATTTTCGGAACTTAGAGGCAAAATGGTAATTTCATAAAGGTTGGGGGACCAAATTGGAAATTTGAGCCCCATATTCCATTTTGAGAAAATTAAGGACCCAAGAGGGGTATTGGAAGCCTTAGGACTTAATTAAAAATAATTGAGCATTTAGGACCTAAAGTCAAAGATTATTGACTTTAGGGACCTAATTACAATAAGACAAGAAAGGGCCTAAATGAAATAGGTCGTAAGTAGGATGATTTAAACATCATACCCGGTTAGTATGATAAGCTTCTTTACTGAAAGGAAAAACCTATAAGTGCACCTATAATCACACCTGGTTAGTGTGATTACATAAATGTAGATTTTGTTAGAAGTGTTCTCCCTTGACCATGTGCCACTACTTAAACCATTTGAAAGATCTTCTTGACGTGAGCAAGAACAACTCTAATAGGCCAGGGGCCTCGATTTTTAACTCATAGGGCTCAAGGCCTAGTTTTGAAAAACTTGTCCAGTGGGCCTAAGGCCATTGGGCATGGGCTGAAGCCTGTAAAAAACATGAATAGCTAGAGCCATGAAAACTCTTATTTATAATGGAAGTTAATTATGTGATTCGCCATGGTACCAAGTTAGGAACGACAATGCTTGATGGGCTGGTGGTAGTATGTTAGGGCCAATTCGATAGACTAGCTAGACAAATAGGTGCATGTCAGGTTGAGTGTCGGGGCCATAAGAAAAGTCAACGGAACTAAGCCCAAGGGAGTAAATGAATGGGAAAAAGGGGTAACCAAATGGTAGGGTATCAAATTGAACCCCGAGTCGACCGCAAGGGAATTTATTCCCGATTTAAAGGGTGACTAACTAAGTTTTGGTGACAAAAATCCTAAAAGGAGGGGAGAGTTGTGAGACTCGTCCGACCCCGGACCAAGGAAACCGGGAATAGAACGGTTGATTTTTTTTGAAAATGGAGTAAATAAATGAACTAAAAAAAAGTAAGGAAGGGTTGAAATGTGAAATTGGAAAATCTCAAGTGACCAAAAATTCATAAAAATCATGGGGAAGAACCATGAAATGAATTGTGTGAAAAAACTGGAGCGATTTGGGGTGAACCGAACTGAACCTGATTGAACCATAGTGAACTCGTTCAACGATTTATTTTTCTAGGTGGCTTAAAAATGTTAATTTAGGAAATTGAGGCCACCATTAGATAGAAAATGAATTTAGAAATTTTTAAATTTCAAAAAACCAGTCGAATCAGGCCTAAACTGACCGATTTTCGAATTCGAATCAACGAACCTCGTTGGACTGGACTGGTCAATGGTCCAGCCAGTAACAGACCAGATTGGTCAGTGATGCCTAGTTAGTAGCCACGTAGATACGGGCAACTAATTGGAGGCTACCATGTGTCTAGTCAATGATCAGTGGACGACTTGTCAACTTGTCACGTAGACATGAGCAACCAATGGGAGACTGCCACGTGTCCGGTTAACCAGTCAACGACTAACTAAGTTGGAATGCCACGTCAGAAAAACCAGCTAAAGTTGGGGGACTAAATTGGAAAATTAGGAAATTAAACCCCATTTGTGAAATGGAATAAATTGAGGTACTATGATAAAATTTAAAAGTTTTGGGACACAATTTGAGGAAAAACTAGCATTAGGGACCTAAAGTTAAAGAGAAATAACTTTAGGGACCTAATTGCAAATAAATAAAAGTTTGGTTTTCTCATTTATTTGGAATGAATGAAGGCTATTAGGCCGAGTGAAAATGAACTGAGGTGTTCATATCGTGTAGGAACATGAGGTACCGGGAACACCAACAAGGACAAGCTCGTGTGAATACAAAGAACCTATCTAGTGAAATTCACTTCATTAATGGGTGAGTGAGATTTTATATCATACCCGGTTGGGGATGATAAGTACCTCAAAATGAAAACCAACTATTAAGTGGTATTTTAAACATCACAACTTGGTGGAGTGATGTAAAAAATATGCGGAAAAACTACTTACCGGTTGTAAATAGATCATACCTGATTGGTATGATGAAACTTCCTCGAAGGAAGTTGAAAACCCGTTCATCAGTTATGAGAGGAGATGTCCTTATACCCGGTTGGTATGATGGAAAACTGAGAACATATTTTTTTCGGAAGTGCTTTCTCCTGACTGTGTGCCAATGCTTAAATGATTTGGGTGACCTTCTTCACAGGAGCTCGAATAGCTCTTATAGGCTCTGGGCCTTAGTTTTGGAACTTGGGGGGCTAATATGCCTGATTTTAAAAATGTCGTACAGTGGGCCCAAGGCCAGTTGGCACAAGCAGGAGCTCATAAATAAATATGAGTTATATGCCATAAAACTTTAAATAAAGGAATTGTTTGGCCATGGTACCAAGACAGGACCGACATACTTAGTCAAATAGGGGTAGTGCGACATGACAGGTTGACGGATCAAGACAAACAATTGCGGGTTGAGTTTAGGGTCAGAGCCATTGGAATAGTGGCATCACAGATTATATGGCATGATAAGAAAATATTGATTGTTCATGCATTGTGATTATGGGACCATCAAGAGGTCCAAGAGTGGTAGTGATGCGTCCTAAGGGTATAGGACGCTGGGGTAGGAATGGGATGAGGTCTCTGTCCTCATACGAATACGGAGAATTGATTTCGGGATTGAGGGTCATATGTCGCGAAAATCCACTCATTCTCAGTGTAGAAGTGGACATACTTCTATTTAGGTGGCAGATATAGTCGCTCCGACGCCACAAGTGTGTTGAGTGGATGTACTGACATGCGAATGTGTGTTTGATCTATATGATGAATTATGTGTATTGGGTGATGACACACCGTGATTAATAAGAAATGGTGGTAAAAATTGAGATTTGAAATCAAAGGACTTTTGAAAGAAAGGAGTTTGGCACACTTTAATACAAATCCTTTTCCTAAAGTTAAATGTTTTGAAAACCCATTCACTGAATAGTCGTACTTACCCCCTGTCTTATATCCCTTTTAGGAAATTTCGGAAAGCCTAACCTTAAAGACCATCAGCTAAGATGCTTGTGAGACAGGTATGATAAATTTAAAATGTTATGCAATTTTGATTTATGTTATTACAGGAAAATGTGCAGGTTGAAAGGACACCTTACTCTTTATGGTTTATAATAAGGGGAAACCCTTTAATAAATCGGGAGAGTGGCGGGTTGTTCATGGGGATCCGACCAAACCAGGTCGGGGCGTGACAACTAGTGTGATATTAGTGCCTGTTTCCTCAAATACATAATCAAGACTAGAAAATATAGTAACTAATTGGATTGATCTTAAAATTTTTAGATGGCTCCTAGGAGAGTAATCATGAAAACTAGGGATGACTCTATCCAATAGCTTGTCCTGGTAAGAAGACGACCCTAGAAGCTTCCCAATGCCTGAGGTATGGTAGAAGTCTCAAAAGCCAAATGAGGAAGTATCCAAGAGGATTGTGCTAGGACCTATTGAGATCACAGCTCAAAGTGTGAAGGGAGCCAAGCATGAAGCCATAAACGCTAGCAAAGTGCATATAACCTTACATAGGAGGAGGCTTATCAAGAATCTCGTAGCTTCTTAGTTATTTTGTGATCATTTCCTGTAATAGGGCCAAAACACCCAACATACTGTACTACTCTATTAATGAATTACTCCAAATTCCTAAAAACCCTGTCCCTCAAAGGATATGATCTTCAAGAAAGATGGCTCCAAAGAAAGTGACCAAATAAGCCTGTACTACCCTAGAAACTAAGGAGAATCGCATCAAAATGAAGGAAATTTAATTAGGGAATCGAGAAATCTAGGAGGACTCTTAGTGTGATCAATTGACAAGGAAGATTCCACAAGAAAAACTCTTAAGGTATCCAGACTCAAGGACGAATGAGCATCAAAACTAACAATTCCCTAGAAAAATACTAGGAGGAACCACTTATGTTCACCTAATTACAAGTATAAACAATAGGGACACTGTGTGGGGAAGTGCCCAACCCTACTAAGAGCCTGTTTCCTCGAATACATTATCAAGACTATATAACATAAGAGCTAAGAGAAAATTTTTAAAATTTTTAGATGGAGCCTAAGAATGGAACCAAGAAAGCTAGGTCTGACGTCACAAACACTCTGTCCTCGTAGGAAGACAACCCTAAAAGCTCTCCAATGCTCGAGGTATAGTAGAAGTCCCAAAGAACCAAGAAGTATCCAGGAGGATGGTGTCAGGAACTGTTGAGGTCACAATCTCGAGTACGAAGTGAGCCAAGCCTGAAGGCAAGAACGCCAGCAAGGGGTTATAACCTTACCTAGGAGGATGCTTATCAAGAACTCCGTAGCTCCCTATCTATTTTGTAACCACTTTTTTGTAATAGGGCTAAGACCCCAATGTATTGTACTCCTTCTCAATTAATGAAAAGCTCCAAATTCCTAAAACCCTGTCTCTCGAATATGAAGTGATCTTGTGCCTCAATTATAGGAAGATGACCCTAAGAAAAGTAGCCAAACAAACCTACGTTACCCTAGACACCACAGAGATCAAGGAGAAACCCATCCCAAGTAAGGAAATGAACATGGGGACTAAGGAGTCTAGGAGAACTCTTGGAGTAACTACTAGGCAAAGAGAACTCAACAAGAAAACCGTCAAGATGTTCGGGCTGAAGGATGGCGAAACACAGAACCGCCAGCAAGGGCCCCTGATGCTCGAGGCATAAGAGGAACCACAAAGGTCCACTTAAGGAAGTGTCCTATTACAGGTATGAAAAATAGGGACACTACATAAGAAAGTGTCCAACACTACTAAGGACATGTATTAAGATAACCTGTTATAGGTGTAGAGGAATAGGACATAAGGTGAAGGACTATTCCACATCCCATGGATTAGGGCAATACCTCATAAGAACCTTGTCAACTACAGGAGTCCGAAAGGATGGAAGGTGAAATACCACCTCAAGAACCACAATTCCAACTTGAGATTTCATGGAGAAGGCTCGTCAAGACCCTAGTGTAGTAGAGAGTACTTAACTTTCATTTTAAACATCTCCCTCTTCAAGGACAAAGCCCAAACGTATTGTACTCTTATCAATTAATAAAGACTCGAAATTTATACAATTTTATCTCTAGGATAATGCAATCATATGTCTCAACTACATGAGGAGGGGTCATGGAAGGCAAGAAGGACCGAAGGTAGGACCTTGAGAAACCGCAAGTCGAGCAGAGTATAGGTGAAGAGAAAATTTTCCTTTAGGACAGTTACAAGTCTCTATGAGTAAAGAAGGAAGCACCTCAACAAGAGAAGACAAGTCCCAAACATTAGGCAAACATGAGGTATCGGGATGGCAAAGTGTGACCTGCTTTGGAAAAGTAGAGAAGCCAAATTGGGATTTCAAACGAACCTAGTGGAAGGAAGCAACTTGTAACAACAGAATGGTCAAGGAGAATAAACGATGCCCTAAGAAGGACCAAAAAGTAGTAAAGACTAAATCCTAAAAAGGGCAATAGGATGGGCAATAAGGACAAGTAGGCTCGAGAGACAACTATCTAAAGAAAATTAAACAAGGAGAATAGTAGGGATGAGGCAGTTAACGGATTAACCCTCGTGAAGGCCATAAATTTAAACTCCAACAAAGAAGGGAGAGGTGAAAAGGCAAACATTGGAAAAGAAGGATGAAGGAAATCCTTAAAGAAATCAATGGCCGAAAATAGAGTGGTGACCAAACTCAAGTCACGGGATGGATTAAGCAAACTCTTAGAAGATGGTTAAGAAATCTTGTAACAAAAGAGATCGAAATTACTCCCTAAGGAAATAGAAATCGTAGTGATTACAAGTAGGAATAAAATTGAGGTGCAAAGGATGTGCCAACAGGATTCCCAAGATAGGGGTAAGCAGGAAGTGATAGCATTAAAGGATGTTATGAAACCAATTTAAGGTCAAATAACCACAAGGACAAATAAAAAGTGGAAATTCCAGAAAGAGAAGGAGCCTACCAAGGAAGGGAGTCCTGGGGAGGTATATATATATATATATATCTAAACGGAGAGGCGTTGGACCTAATTAGAGTGGGAAAAGAAGATAAGCTCACAAATGCAATGCAGGTTAAGGTAAAAAGATCAAGTACAAAGGAAGCGTACTCATGATTTAAAGGAATAACGATGGACACCATGACTAATTCCGGTCCACGCCCATGGCGCTTAAGATCGATTGTTGGGGCCTAATGTAAAGGACACAAAATAAGTCTCGATAATCGGAGATACCTCAGATAGGAAGTAAAGGGAGAACCGGGAAATTATGGTCAGTGAAGGATTACAGGTGGGTAAAAGCTCCAATTAAAAAGGGTGTAAGAATGTGAAGGAAGAAAACCTACAAGGTATGGTAAGAAGGTTGAATGTGTAGCTCCTAAGGTGGAAGTCTCTACTTTAAAGGATATAGTAGAGAATGAAACAATCAAAAGGGAACTCCCCAAATAAATGAATCGACACATAGACCGAAAGGGATTAACTCGGAATAAGGAATCGTGAAATGGTCACGAATGAGTAAGCAGGGAAGGAAGAAAGGGAATCCTTGAGTAAAGGATGTCGTTAGAGAGGTGGAAGAGCATAAGGAAGGAAACAATCCCAACATGTGGGCAAGTCATGAAGTGATTGGGAAACCTAATGGTTGAAACTAGGGGAAGGGCTAATAAGGAAGTTGGTAAGGGATAATTGGATAATGCCAAAGTAGTTGGGGAACACTACTAGCTCCCTATATAAAGAGCTCTCCTCCATTCATCCTCCACACACCTCAAATCGTCCTCCTCTCCTAAGTGTTCCGTTTTTTGGTGAAGCTCAAACTAGAGCTCCAACTTGGGCACTTTTATCAGTCTCAGAAGGCAAAGTCAGGTCCTATAGACTACGAGGGAAGTCAGCTACCTAACATCAACTTCCCTTTAACCAAATGATCGTCAGAGAAGTGTTGGTGGAATCAAACAGTGAAGCAACTTCATTGGTTCAAAGCTACCTTGTCATGCCCTGACCTGGTTTGGTTAGATCCCTGTGATCAACCCGCCACTCTCTCGATTTATTAAGGGTTTTCCCTTCTTTTAAATCATGAGGAGTAAAGTGTCCTTTAAACCTATCCCTTTCATGGAATAACATAAATCAAAACTGCATAAAATTTAAACTTATCATACCTATTTTATAGGTGTGGTTAACTTGTGGTTGTTTTGTAGGCTTTTCCATGGGTTACATGAAAAGGGGTTTAAGGAAGGGGGAGAGCTCAGCGACTCAGTGAATGAGTGTTTAAAATATGACTTTCAGAATATAGTTTAAATTGGAGTGTGCCCGTCTCCTTATTTTCTTTTAAAGGATTTCATCCTCAAATCTTAGTTTTCATAACCATTTTTCATCATTAATCACAACCGGTAGTTTTATCAACCAACACACACCCTTCATCATGATGGAAACACACATTCGTAGGGCAACACGTCCCCTGCACCCACTTGTGGCGTCAGATAGACTTTACTGGCCACCTAGATAGAAGCACGTCCACTTCTACCCTAAGAATGAGTGGATGTACGCAACATCCGACCCTCAATCTAGAAAAGAAAACTCCATGTCCATATGAGGACAGAGACCTCATCCCGGCCCCACCCCGGTCTCATGCGCATGAAGCTACGTCAAGCTTCCCTGACTATTGGCATGGCAAACTACCTTATCTCCACTAGGTCATCCAGTAGCCCTGAGGAGGCATCACTACCCCTCTTGGGCGTCTTGAAGGTCTCGTACCTCAGTACATGTACAAAACAACAGTTTTCCTCATAAGCCATTTAATCTTTGGGACAACTGGTCCAACGGCCCCGACCCTCAACTCAACCTACAACTATTTGTCATGACTAGTCCATCGACCTGTCATGTTGCACTGCTGCCAGTCCATCGAGTATGTCGGTCCTGTCTTGGTACCATGGCCAAACATATCATTCATTTAAAGTTTTCTTGGCTTAAAATCATTTTTGTTTATGAGCTCATGCTCGTGCCAACTGGCCTTGGGCCAGCTGTAAAAGATTTTCAAAATCGGGCATATTAGCACCCAAGTTCCAAAACTCTAGGTCTCCGGTGTAAACCTCGCCCTTTAGAGTTAAGGAAAATTAGGAAAAGAATCGGTCAAACTGAGTGAAAATACCGAATTGGTTCACAAACCCAATCATCAGAGAACGAGCAATTTAGGAAACTTACAACTTTCGATTGATGCAAAGGGTTTATAAAACCTTGGAAAAGAACCTTAGCATAAATTGGAAGAGAAAAACTTGACTGATTTAGATGAACCGGATCAAACTAGATTGAACTAGTTTATGAATCGAGTGGGCTCATGAAACAGAACCGATAGAGAAAGGAAAAATTGGGAAATTTATGAATACCGAGTGACCTAAAGAGTCATAAAAGTCAAGAAAAAGGACTTTAGGATGAATTGGCGATGGAAACCAAATCGGTTCAAGTGAATTGGATCTGAACTGGATTGAACCGATTTGAGCCATTATTGAACTAGATGCTAAATTCATTTTTCTAAGTGGCTTAGAAAATTAAAATTTGAGATTTGAGGCCACCATTGGATAGAAAATGAATTTAGATGAATTTAGAAATTTTTAATTTTTAAAAGTTTTGTCAAATCTGATCTGAATTAGCTGGTTTAAGCTTTGAACCGGATTCGGACCGGCCCGACCCGATTCAGAACAATGTCGTCTTCTTCCTTCAGATGACATCACTGTTCACTAGTCGAAAAATCGTGCAGCACCGACGAAGATGAAAAGTCTCCAGCCAAGGAGTTTCAAGCAATGAATGACCATCATTAAGGTGCCAATCGGATGACCAAGAAGTCTACGAGCTTCCTATATAAAGTGCCTCTCCTCATTCATCCTCTCCACACCTGAAATCTCCATTCTCTCTCAGCTGCTTCAATTTCTAGCGAAGCTCAAACCAGAGCTCTAACTTGAGCAATTGAATTGTATGAAGGTGTAGGAACTCCAATCTAAGTTTAATTTAGACAATTATACTCATTTGATTGGTCAATTTGATGAAATCATATTTGGTTGAGTTAGATAGTTAAAATTGGGGGAAATTTGGGAATTTCAAAAATTTGAGGGACTAAAATGCAATTTCATAACATTGAGGGCCAATTGGGCATGATAAAGATGTTGGAAGACCAATTGGGCAAATTTTGGGGTAAAACTTACCATTTTTGTAAAGTAGGGGCAAAATGGTAATTTTGGGAAAAGTTGGGGACCAAGTTGGAAATTTAGGAAATTAAACCCCTTATTGTGAATTTGAATAAATTGAGGTCCCAAGGTGAATTTTAAAAGTTTTGGGACTCAATTTGAAGAAAAATCGACATTAGGGACTTAAAGTTAAAGAAAAATAACTTTAGAAACCTAATTGCAAATAAGTGAAAAGTTTGGCTTTCTCATTCATTTGGGATGAATGAAGGCTATTAGGCCAAAGGATAATGAATAAGGATGTTCATATCATGTAGGAACATGAAGTACCTGGAATGCCAACTAAGACAAGTTCACGTCAAGGCAATAAGTCGGCTAAGAGGAAATTCACTACACTATCGGGTGAGTGGGACATTTAATATCATACCCGGCTGGGATGATAAGCACTTCAGAAATGAAAACCCACTGATAAGTGGTATTTTAAACATCACACTTGAGAGGAGTGATGTGAAATTCACGCGAAAAAGCTACTTACCGGATGCAAGTGGATCATACATGGTTGGTATGATGAAACTTCCTTGAAGAAAGTGGAAAACCTGCTTATCAGTAATAAGTGGAGATGTCTTCATACCCGGTTGGTATGATAGACAAATGAAATGTTTATTTTGTCGGAAGTGCTCTCCCCTGACTGTGTGCCACTGCTTAGAAGTTTTGGGAGACCATCTTGACGGGAGCTCGAATAACTTATATAGGCTGGAGGCCTCAATTTTAGAACTTGGGGGCTAATATGCCCTATTTTGAAAATCTCAAACGATAGGCCCTAGGCTAGTTGGCATGAGCAAGAGCTTGTAAACAAAAATGATTATTAAGCCATGAAAACTTAAGTAAATGAGTTGTTTGGCCATGGTAATGAGACAGGACTGACATACTCAATGGACTAGGCGGTGCGACATGACTGGTCTTCGAACTAGTCAAGACAAACAGCTGCAGATCGTATTGAGGGTTGGGGCTGTTAGACTAGTGACACCACATATTATATGGCTTACGTGAAAAACTATTGATTTGTGCATGCACTGTGTTACAGAACCTTCAAGACACCCAAGAGGGGTAGTGATGTGTCCTAGGGCTCTACATAACCTGGTGGAAATAAGGGCAGTTAGTCGTACCAGAAGTCAGTTCATCCTAGGATCAAGAATTGCAGCAATTGATGCAAAATTGAGGGAGAATTTTATCATCGAATTTTTGCTGGTTCTCTCTCTTGCACTAGTTGAAAATTATAAAGGGGAGCCTAATTAGCTTACCTTTCAACTCTAATTCAGCTGTAGGAGGGCTGTGGAGGTGTTGGGAGGGCTTGGTTTGGCCTGAGAATGGCTCGAATTAGCTGATTTCAGCTCGGCCAAAATAGGGCAACTTCAGTCCGTCCGGGCTGCTTCATTGTTCGATCATGTCGGTGCTTCTCCGGAAACCCTCAGAGAAAATAGAGACTACATGTGTGTAGCTGACTTCTCCTTGAATCCATAGAACTTGACCATGCCTTGTTTGGCTTAGAAAAGTGTCCACGTCAGAGCCTTGGTTTGAGCTTCGCCAAAAATTTGAGTAGCTGAGAGAGAATGGAGTTTTTAGGTGTGGAGAGAAAGAATGAGAAGGGGCTCTTTATATAGGAAACTCAGGGACTTCTTGGCTGTTCGAGGATGAACAGTGTTGTTATCTAAAGAAGAAGACGACACTGTTCTGAACCGGACTGGACCAGTCGTAATCGGGTTCAAAGATTAAACTGACCAGTTCACCTTCAATTCGATCAAATTATTCAAATATAAATTCATCGAAATTCATTTTCTATCCAATGGTGGCCTCAATTCTCAAATTTGAATTTTTTAAGCCACCTAGAAAAATGAATTTAGCATCCGATTCAATAGGGTTCAAACCGGTTCAATTCGATTCGGATTCGATTCACCTGAACCTATTTGGTTTTCATCTCCAATTCTTCCTAAAGTCCTTTTTCATGACTTTTGTGACTCTTTGTGTCACTCGGGATCCAGAAATTTCCTCGTTTGCCCTTTCTCTATCAGTTCCGATTCATAAACCTGCCCAGTTCACAAACCTGTTCAATCCTATTAGATTCAATTCATCTTAATCGGTCTGGTTTTTCTCTTCTAATTTGTTCTAAGCTTCTTTTCCAAGGTTTTATGAATCATTTGGGTCACTTGGGATTTGAAATTTCCCAAATTGCCCATTCTCTGATGATTAATTTGTGAACTAGTTTGATTTTCTTACTTTGTTTGACCGGTCCTTTTTCCTGGTTTTCCTTAATTCCAAAGAGCGGGGTTTACAACTCCCTTCCCCTTTTAGGAGTTTTGTCCCCAAAACTTAATTCGCATATTTCACATCTGGATTAATTTCCTTTAATGTCCACTTCCTCCTCTACTTAGGGCAAGATTTTTCTTCTATAGTGTTCTTGCCCAGGATTTCAGGATTGGGAGATCCAAAATACCCAACCATTCCAGTGTCTAATTATTCTCTCAGTGGTTAAAACCCTTAGCTCGATGTTCTTTCAAGTGTTATGTACTTGTTTTCACAATTTTCTTTATTATCACCTTTTTGTCCTATTTTGACCACTCCTTCATTCATTGTTTATTATAACTTCGGTCCAAATTTTTATATTTGACCCTGTCATGTTTACTAGCTAACTCTTCCTTACTTTGAGTCATATTCTCCTTGGGATTGTTGGGCTTACATGCCCCTTACATTATGACATTTTCTAGGACTTGTCTCTTTCAGGGATCATATAACTTCATCCCTCTTTTTCTTTTGATATCATTCCTTGACTACCTTTTATTGCTATCATCTCATCCATCATGCCATCGAAATCATGTCTCACATAACCGTATCCATTTCTCTTACCTAATCATCCTTTCCCAAATTCTTTATTGGGTCTTTTTTATTCCAATCATTGGGTTTCCTGATGACTTACCAATATAAGAGGATTCTTCCCTTCTGATTTCCTTCCTCTTCTTTAGTGGCATTCTTTATTCAAGGACTTTTCATTTCTCCTTAATCCACTCTTACTCGCTTGTGACCATTTCACGATTCAATACTTCGAGCTAACCCCTTTTGGTCTGTGTCGGGAGTTCCCTTCTTACGGATTTATTCTCTACTATATCCCTCAAAGTAGAGATTTTATCCTTAAGTGCTACATGCTCAACCTTCTTACCACTCCTTGAATATTTCTTTTTTCCTTTCTTCACACTCCTTTTTATATTGGATATTTGCCCATCATTAATCCTCCATTGTCTTAAAATTTCCATTTCTTAACTGGAGGACTTACCTCTCTAAGATTTCTTAGATGTGCTTTACTCTATTCCCTTATTATGGGCAGTCCACCCATTTCTTACTCGTACGACATCTTTTGATGTTATCATCTGACTTACCCTTTTCTTGAGTTTAACTTACTCCTTAGAGTCTTTTAATATGCTTCCCTAGGTTCATTTCACTTTAACATACATTTTATTTGTAAATTTGTCTCTTCATCTCTCGTCACTTGATTTTGTTTCCTCTTTATTAGGTCATGTATCCTTTCTCAGGGTTTCCTCATTTGGGAGGATTCTTACCCTTTTCTCCCTTAATTCATCTTTGAAGGCACCTAACTTTAAATGATCTCCCTTGATGTTATTCTTTCATGCTTACCTTTACTCTTGAGATCCTACGGGTGCGTCCTTCGTACTCCATCCTCATTATCACTCCCACCCCAATACATATCTATTTCTTTCTGGGGAGAGCTTACATCCACCTAGTTTTCAAAATCTCTTGATCATCCTTCGTGAGGCTCACTTAACCATCTCAAGAATTATAAATGTAAATCCGGTCTTGGCCATTGATTTCTTTGAAGATTTTTCTTCGTCCTTCTTTTCCAATGTTTTGGCCTTTTCACTTCTCCCTTCTTTGTCATGGTTCAAATCAATGGTTCTCCCAAAGGCTAGTTCATTAACTACCTCCTTTCTACTAGGTTCTCCTAGAATCGTTATTTGGATCTTCTGTTTTTCTCCAAGTAGGTCACGCTAGGTCATCTTGTTGCATCCTTCCTTGGAAATTTTCTTAATTAAAGGTGGGTTCCTTGCACTCCACGTCATGACCATCCGCCCATCAATGTTCCCTTCAAAGAGTACCTAGTCGTATGTATCCTCCCAAAATTCCCTTTTCATAGCGTATTTCTTGTCTTCTTCACTATGTCCTACCTTGGAGTTTTTGGAGGACATTTTTCGTGTTTGTTCTTCTTGAGGGGGTTCTAGGTGTACTTTCAATGTACCTTACCTCTATTCTTGTGATATCCCTCTCTGTTTGATCTTCTTAAGAAGGAGTTTAAATTTCGCTTTACCTCGCCATTTCTTAACCTCTTTGCAAATCGTTAAACTGCCTCATGATTAAAGTCATCAATCCTTCTTGTCTTTCGTGACTTTTCATAAAGTGTTGTCCTAAATCTATGAGGTGTGGGATAGTTCTTCTTTACTTGTCCTATCTTCCCTACACCTATAATAGATTGTCTTGGTGTTTGTCTTTAGTAGGGTTAGGCAATTCTTCACGTAGTGTTCCCGTCTTTCACATATGAAATGGTTATTCCCGAGTGTGAATCATTGTGGTTCCTCCTTTACTTCGAGTATTACAGATCCTTTCTAGGGTTACTAATGGTTTGGTGCTTCACCGTCATTGAGTCTAAACACCTTGATAGTTTTCTTGCTGAGTCTCCCTTACTAAAGGGTCATTCTAAGGGTCCTAGGTTTCTTAATTCCTTTATTCAATTTCCTTAACTAAAATGGAATTCTTCCCTATTTTCTATAGTAGTGTTTGTTTGTTTGGTTACTTTCATTAGAGTCATCTTACTAGCAAGATCACATCATTGAGAGATAGAATTTTAAGAATTTTTAGCACGTCATTAATAGAGGGACACAAAATGTTGGGGTTTTAGCCCTATTACAAAAAGTAGTCACAAAGTAGATAGGAAGCTACGGTTTTCTTGGTAAGTATCCTCCTTGGTAAGAGTATATGTCTGTACTGGCATTCGTGGCTTTAGGCATGGCTCCCTTTGTAAATTGAATTGTGATCCTAACATGTCCTGGCACCATACTCCTTGGTGGTACTGGATACTTCCCCATTTGGTCATTTGGGCTTCTACTATGTCTTGGGCATTAGGAAGCTTCTAGAGTTGTCTTCCTACGTGGACAGGGTGCTGAGTAGAGTCATTCCTACTTTTCTTGGTTACTCTCCTTGGAGCCATCTGAAAATTTTAAGATCAATCCTATTAGTTACTATATTTTCTAGTCTTGATTAAGTATTCGAGGAAACAAGCTCTGATACGACTCAAGTTGTCATGCCCTGACCCAGTTTGGTCGGATCCCTATGATCAACCTACCACTCTCCCGGTTTACTAAGTGTTACCCCTTGTTTATAAATCGTGAATAGTAAGGTGTCCTTTAAACCTGTACCTTTCCTGGAAAAACATAAATAAAAACTGCACACAATTTTAAGCTAATCATACCTATCTTACAGGCGTATTAGCTGGTGGTCTTTGGGGTAGGCTTTACGGGGTTACTTGAAAGGGATATAAGGGAGAGGGTGAGTACAACGACTCATTGAATGGGTTTTCAAAATAATTTCCTTTAATAAAAATGTTTGCTTCGAAGTGAGCCAGACTCCTTATTCTCTATTAAAATTTTATTTTCATTTCAAAGTTCTATTTTTATCACCATTTCTTTTGAACCACAGTGTGTCATCACCTAACACACATCCTTCATCATGAAGGTAAAACACACAATCGCAGGCCAGCCCATCCATTGAACCCACTTGTGGCATCAGAGCGACTTTACCGGCCACCTAGATAGAAGTACGTCCACTTGTATCCTGAGAATGAGTGGATGTATGCGACATACGACCCTCAATCCTGTAACAATTCTCTGTGTCCATATGAGTACAAAGACCTCATCTTGACCCCACCCTGGTGTCATGCGCTTGAAGCTACGTTGAGTTTGGCAAGGCTTCTGGTACGACTAACTGCCCTTATATCCACTAGGTCATTCAGGGCCCGAGTACACATCACTACCCCTCTTGTGCATCTTAAAGGTCTCTAAACACAGTGCATGCACAATCAACATTTTTCACATGATTCCATATAATCTATGGTGCCACTGGTCCAATGCCCCGACCCTCAACTTGACCTGCAGCTATTTATCTAGACTAGTTCGGAGACCTGTCATGTCGCACTACTACACGTTGACTGAGTATGTCGGTCCTGTCTTGGTACTATGGCCAAAAAATCAATTACTTAAGTTTTCATGGCATATAATTCATGTTTTTTTAAAAGCTCCAACACGTGCCAACCGGCTTAGGGCCCACTGTTTGAGATTTTCAAAATTGGGCATATTAGCCCCAAGTTCCAAAACCGAGGCCTCCGGCCTAACTGAGCTATTCAAGCTCCCGTCAAGGTCTCCCAAAATATTTAAGAAGTGACACACAGTCAATGGAGAGCACTTCCAACAAAAATATATTTTTTAAATGTCCATCATACCAATCAAGTATGAGGACATCTCCACTCATAACCGATGAACGGGTTTTCCACTTCCTTCAAGTAAGTTTCATCATACCAACCGGGTATGATTTACTTACAACTAGTAAGTAGTTTTTTTGCATGATTTTCATATCACTCCTTTTAGGTGTGAAGTTCAAAATCCCACTTAGCAGTGGGTTTTCATTTTCAAGGTGCTTATCATCCAAACCGAGTATGATATAAAGATCTCACTCACCAGACAATGCACTAAAATTCCTCTTAGCTGGCTTGGTGTCCTTACTCAAACTCGTCTTAGCTGGCATTCTTGGTACTTCATGTTCATATACGATATGAACGTTCTTCACATTATTGTTTGGCCTAACAGCCCTTATTCATCCCAAATGAATGAGAAAACTAACATTTTCCTTTATTTGCAATTAGGTCCCTAAAGTTATTTTTCTTTAACTTTAAGTCCCTAACACCGGTATTTCCTCAAATTTAGTACCAAAACTTTTAAAAATTCTCTTTGGGACCTCAATTTATTCAATTTCACAAAAAGGGGGTTCCATTTCCCAAATTTCCAATTTGGTACCCAACTTTTCCAAAATTACCATTTTGACCATACTTTACAAAAATCTTAAATTTTGCCCCAAAAATTCCAAAATTGCATAATTGATCCTCCAACATCCTTATCATGCCTAATTGGTCCTCAATTTTATGAAATTGCACTTTAGTCCCTCTAATTTTTGAAATTCCCAAATTTCCACTAATTAAATTTGATTTTGTCAAATTGAATAATGAAATGAGTTTAATTGTTGAAATTGAAGTTACATTGAAGTTCCTACACCTTCATACGATTTAATTGCATTTTGAATTGCACGATTTGGTGACAAAGTGAGCTCAAATGGAGCTCTACCGGAAAACTGGAGTTAGAGAGAGAAAGCTCTAAAAGATTATTGCCGAAGGGGCGGCGATCTGAGCTTTCGATCTAGGCAAATAGCTCTCATCCTGAGGTTCATCCTATGATCAAGAATTGCATCAATTGATGCCGAATTGAGTGAGAATTTTATCATTGAAGTTCTACTGGTTCTCTCTCTAGCACCGATCAGAAATTATTGAGGGGAGCTAAATTGGCTTACCTTTCAGCTCTAATTCAGCTGATGGTTGTAGAGGTGTTGGAAGGGCATTGTTTGGCCTAAGAAGTGCTCGAATTTTCCAATTTTAGCTCAGTCGAAATAGGGCAACTTCGGTTCGCCGGAGTTGCTTCTTTGTTCGATCACACCGACGCTTCTCCGACTACCCTTAGAGAAAATGGAGACTACAGACATGTAGCTGGCTTCTCCACAAATCCATAAAACTCAACCTCGCCTTATTTGGCTCTCAAAAGTGCCCAAGTTGGAGCTCTGGTATGAGCTTCACCAGAAATTGGAGCAGCTAAGAGAGAATGGAGTTTTTAGTTGTGGAGAGAATGAATGAGGAGGGACTCTTTATATAGAAAGCTTGGGGACTTCTTGGCCATCTGATTGGCACCTTAATGGTGGTCATTCATTATCTGAAACTCCCTAGCTAAAGACTTTTCAGCTTCGTCGGCGCTGCGTGATTTTTCAGTGAGTGAACAGTGCTGTCATTTGATGGAAGAAGACGACACTGTTCAGAACCGAACTGGATTGGTTTGAACTGGGTTCAAAGCTTAAACCGGTTGGTTCACCCTCAATTCAACCAAAATTTTCATATCTAGAAATTTATAAATACATTTTCTATACAATGGTGGCCTCAATTCTCAAATTTGAATTTTTTAAACTACCTAGAAAAATGAATTTAGCATCCGGTTCAATAATGGTTCAAATTGGTCCAAACCGGTTCGAATCTGGTTCACCTGAACCGGTTTAATTTTCAACTCCAATTCATCCTGAGGTCCTTTTTCATTACTTTTGTGACTCTTTAGGTCACTCGGGATCCATAAATTTCCCAGTTTGCCCTTTTTCTATTGGTTTTGGTTCATAAACCAGCTCGGTTCAAAAACTAGTTCAATCCTGTTAGATTTGATTCATTTGAATTGGTTTGGTTTTTCTTTTCCAATTTATTCTAAGGTTCTTTTCCATGGTTTTATGAATCCTTTGGGTCACTCGGGAGTTGAAATTTCCCAAATTGCCCATTTTTATATGATCGGTTTATGAACCAGTTCTGTTTTCTCACTCTGTTTAACCGGTTCTTTTTCCTGGTTTTCCTTAATTCCAAAGAGCGGGGTTTACAGGCTCTTTATATAGGATGCTTGGGGACTTCTTGGCCATCCGATTAGTGCATTTATGGCAGTTATTCATTGACTAAAACTCCCTGACCGGAGACTTTTCATCTTTGCTAGCGTTGCTCGATTTTTCGGTGAGTGAACAATGTTGTCATCTGAAGGAAGAAGATGACATTGTTCCGAACCGGTTCAGACCGATTCAAACTAGGTTCAATGATTAAATTATCTAGTTCATGCCCAATTCTACCGAGTTTTTCAAAATTAAAAATTTATAAATTCATCTATATTCATTCTTTATCCAATGATTACTTCAATTCTTCAATTTGAATTTTCTAAGCCACCTAGAAAAATAAATTTAAAAATTGGTTCAATAGTGGTTCAAACCTGTTCAATCTGGTTTAGGTCTGGTTCACTTGAACTAGTTTGGTTTTCACTTCCAAATCCTCTTAAAGTCTATTCTCATGACTTTTGTGAATCTTTAGGTCACTCAGGATTTATAAGTTTTTCGGTTTGCCCTTTCTCTATCGGTCACGATTTATAAATTGACTTAGTTTTCTTCTTTAGAAATGGCCGGTTCTTTTCCCACGAGGTTTACATCCAGCATGTTGAGAAGCTCTGGGAGCTTCTTACGCACTGAGGCCTAGGTCAGTGGGGGAGAGGTCTAGTCCCCCCTTTCAGACATTGAGTACTATTCAAGTCTGAGGTTCAAACAATTGATGTCCACTCAGACTTAGCGTAGATGTCACAGACTTCAATAGGGTGGATGGTAAAGATGCTCTGATCCATAAGTGGATGCAGTCGGTGTACTGCATTTGTGAAGGTTTGAACCTTTTTTGTTAAGGGGTGTGTGATTGAATGCTAAAAAAATCTCGAGAGGGGAATAACTGAAATGTTTTTTAAAGATGAAGTTAAATTGACAAACCTGTGAACAAGAAAGATGCTATAAATTCTTTTGAAAACTAACTCTAATACCCACTCACTGAGTTGTAGAAACTCACCCCTCCCTTTAAACCTTTTCTAGGAAAGAAGATGACCCTTTAGGGAATCCTTACGCCAAGCCTATAAATCTAGGTAATTTATTGCTAATATTAATTTTTTATAATGTTATTCTAGGGAACAATGACATAACGTACACTTGACTACTCGAGGTTTTGGAAGTGGTGACTCATCCTAGATTAAAGGGAGTGGCGGGTTGCTCACAGTGTTCTGACCAAATTGGGTATGGGCGTGACATTGGTACTACCATTCCAACGAGTTCAACGACCCAACTTCAGCTCCTAAACACCAACTCAACGAGTTTGACAACCCTAGTCATGGTTCAGTAGCTATCACACACAAATTAATCATTATGTGAGTTTTCACAGGTTTATTACTCATCTATTTGTCGAAGGGCCAAAACTTATGCCTATTGACCTTAGGCCCACTCAAGTAAGACAAGCTTTAACAATTCATGGTTCATGCTCTCGTAAAAAATGTCTTCCAAAAATTTTAAGCTAGTTCAACTAGTGAGAGGAGATCAATTCTAGAAAACAATTTTCAATTCGGGAAAGTGCATTTGTAAACCCCACTCGTTTGAGTTAAGGAAAACCAGGAAAAGAACCGGTCAAACCAGGTAAGAAACATTGAACTAGTTCACAAACTGATCATCAGATGAACCGGATCTAATAGGATTGAACCTATTCATAAACCAAGTAGGTTTATCAACCAGAACCGAAAGAGAAAGAGCAAACCAGGAAATTTATGGATCCCAAGTGACCTAAAGAGTCACAAAAGTCATGAAAAAGGACTTTAGGAAGAATTGGAAGATGAAAACTAAATTGGTTTAGGTGACTCTTCCTAGACTAAAGGGAGTGACGGGTTGCTCAAGGGGTTTCGACCAAATTAGGTCTGGGTGTGACATCGATATTACCATCCCAAAGGGTCGGACGACCCAGCTGTAGCTCGGTAAACACTGGCTCAACGAGTTTGACAACCCTAGTCATGGTTCAGTAGCTATCACACACAAATTAATCATTATGTCAATTTTCACAGGTTTATTACTCATCTATTTGTCTAAGGGCCAAAACTTGAGCCTATTGGCCTTAGGCCCACTCAAGTAAGACAAGCTTTAACAATTCATGGTTCATGCTATAGTAAAAAATGTCTTCCAAAAATTTTAAGCTATTTCAAATAGTGAGGGGAGATCAATTCTGGAAAACAATTTTCAATTTGGGAAAGTGCATTTGTAAACCCCACTCTTTTGAGTTAAGGAAAACCATGAAAAGAATCAGTCTATCGAACCAGTTCACAAATCGATCATCAGATGAACCGGACCTAATAGGATTGAAGCTGTTCATGAACCGAGCCGATTTATGAACCAAAACTGAAAGAGAAAGAGCAAACCAGGAAATTTATGGATCCCAAGTGACCTAAAGAGTCACAAAATTCATGAAAAAGGACTTTAGGAAGAATTGGAAGATGAAAACTAAACTAGTTCAGGTGAACCAAATTTGGACCGATTTGAACCACTATTGAATCGGATGATAAATTCATTTTTCTAGGTTGCTTAAAATATTAAAATTTGAGATTTGAGGCCACCATTGGATAGATAATGAATTTAGATGAATATATAAAATTTTAGATTAGAATTATTCGATTGAATTGGGGAAGAACCAGCCGATTTAAGCTATGAACCCAGTTCGAACTAGTCTGGTCTATTTCAGAACCGTGTCGGCTTCTTCCTACAGATGATTGCACTTTTCACTCGTCGAAAAATCGCACAGTGCCGACGAAGCTGAAAAATCTCTGGCCAGGGAGTTTAAAGCAATGAATAATCGCCATTAAGGTGCCAATCGGATGGCCAAGAAGTCCCTGAGCTTCCCATATAAAGAGCCCCTCATTCATCATCTCCACACCTGAAAACTCCATTCTATCTCAATTGCTCCATTTTATGTGAAGCTCAAACCAGAGCTCCAACATGGGCACTTTTCTAAGCCAAACAAGGTGAAGTCGAGTTCTTTAGAAATGGAGAAGTTAGCTACACATCTATAGTCTCCATTTGCTCCAAGGGTCGCCGGAGAAGTGCCAGCATAATCAAATAGTGAAGTAGCTCTAGTGGACCGAAGCTGCCCTATTTCGGCCAAGCTAAAATTGGCCAATTAAAGCCCTTCTCATGCCAATCCAAAACCTCCCAACACCTCCACAGTCCTCCTCCAGTTGAATTAGAGCTGAAAGTTAAGCCAATTCAGCTCCCCTCTACAATTTTTAGCCGGTGCTAAAGAGAACCGACAAAACTATGATGATAAAATTCTCACTCAATTTGGTATCAATTGTTGCAATTCTTGATCCTAGGAGGAACCACCTGACAAGAGCTATTTGTCCAGATCAAAAGCTCAGACCGTCGCTCCCCCGACGATAAGCTTTTGAAGCTTTCTCTCTCTAAGTCAAATTTTCTAGCAAAGCTCCGTTTGAGCTCATTCTAGCAACAAATCATACGATTTAAAGTGCAATTGAATCATATGAAGGTTTAGAAACTCTAATAAAGCTTCAATTTCAACAATTAAACTCATTTGATTGGACAATTTGATGACATCAAATTCGGTAGAGTCAGAAGGTTGAAATTGGGAAAACATTGGGGGAAATTGGGGAATTTAAAATATTTAAGGGACTAAAGTGCAATTTCATAAAATTGAGGACCAATTGGGCAATTTTGGAAATTTTGGGGCAAAACTTACCATTTTTGTAAAGTAGGGGCAAAATGGTAATTTTGGAAAAGTTGGGGTACCAAATTAAAAATTTGGGAAATTGAAGCCCTTTTTGTAAAATTGAATAAATTAAGGTACCAAGGTGAATTTTAAAAGTCTCGGGACTCAATTTGAGGAAAAACCGACATTAGCAACTTAAAGTTAAAGAAAAATAACATTAGCAACCTAATTGCAAATAAATGAAAAGTTTGGTTTTCTCATTTAATTGGAATGAATGAAGGCTATTAGGCTAAGGGATAATGAAAAAGGATGTTCATTTCGGGTAGAAATGACAAGCTCACGTGAATACAAAGAACCGATCAAGAGAAATTTACTACATTAACGGGTGAGTGGGCTTACTAACGTCATATCCAGTTGGAATGATGAGCATAATTTAAAGTTTAAAACCACTTACCAATAGTGTGTGAGATTTTATATCATACCTGGTTGAGATGATAAGCATCTCTAAAATGAAAACCCACTGCTAAGTGGTATTTTAATCATCACACCTAAGAGGAATGATGTGGAAATTAAGCGAAAAAAATACTACTTACTGGTTGTAAGTAGATAATACTCGGTTGATATGATAAAACATTCTCGAAGGAAGTGGAAAACTCGTTTATTGATTATGAACGGAGATGACGTCATACTCGGTTGGTATGATGGATAACTGAAAAGTATATTTTCTAGGATGTGCTCTCCTCTAATTGTGTGCCACTGCTTAAACATTTTAGGTGACCTTCTTGATGGGATCTAGATTAGCTATGTTAGGCCGGAGCCTCAGTTTTGGAACTTGGGGGCAAATATGCTCGATTATGAAAATCTCGAATAGTGGGCCCTAGACCAATTGGCACGAGCAAGAGCTCGTAAACAAACATGAATTAGAGCTATAAAACTTAAACGAATGAATTGATTGGCCATGGTACCAAGATAGGACTGGCATACTCGAAGGACTGGCGGTTGTGTGACATAACAAGTCGACGGACTGGTCAAGACAAATAGTTGTAGGTCGAGTTGAGGGTTGGGGCTGTTGGACTAATGGCACCAAAGATTAAATGGCTTTTGAGGAAAACTTTGTTTTTGCATGCACTTGAGGTTCGGGACCATTAAGACGCCCAAGAGGGGTAGTGATGCATCCTAAGGGCTGATGGATGACACGATGGCAATAAGGGAAGAGAGAAACTACTAAGTTTGTGTTTCTCGTCATACTAGTTAGTCATGGAGTTCTATGTTTGTACTCCACGGAGTTTTGTGTTTGCACTCCGTGTAGTTCTATGTTTGTAGTCCACGGAGTTTCTGTATTTGGACTCCCAAAACTGCTATGTTTGGGACTTCCTGAAGCTTCTGTATTTGAGTTTCATGTGCCCAAGACAAGGATATGGTCTATGTCCTCATACGAATACTAAGTTTTAATCATGTGTGTTCCCTTCATGATGAAGGGCATGTGTTAGTTGATAAACACATCAGTTATGGTTGAGGAGTGAGTAATGATGATGAAATTGAGATTTTGAAAATGAGAAATTTTAAAATAAGGAGTCTGGCACACTCCAATATTAAATATTTTCCCCTAAAAGTCAAACTTTAAATACCCATTCACTAAGTCGTTGAACTCACCCCCTCCCGTATATCCCTTTACAGGTAACCAAGGGAAACCTACCCAAAGACCTCCTGTTAGTCACACCTACAAGACAGGTATCTAAGTAAAAATATTTATACAGTTTTGATTTATGTATTCTAGGAAAGATACAGGTTTAAATGACAAATGACTCCTCTCGGGTTTAAAAGAGGGGAAAACCCTTTGTAAACTAGGAAGAGTGGGGAAAACCCTCGAGCTGAACCTGAGGAAGTACAATCCCATCCCCCTCCTACTATCGGTCCTCCTCCAATGGACATTCCCAAATATCTCAAAACCCTCCAACAATTAGGATGTAAACCATTCATAGGAGAAAAGTATGTGAGGGTTGCTATGGACTGGCTAGCTAACATCAAGAAACTCATGAGGATTGTTAGGATTTCATCAAAGGATATGGTGATTCTAGCAGAGCTTTTCCTGTAAGCTAGTGCGAAGAGGTGGTGGGATAATGTTAGAAGCTTTCATGCCACCACCCCCACATGGAAGCGATTCGAGGAAAGATATACAGAGGAATACCTAGCTCCACATCTAATCAGTGAGAAGAAACAAAACTTCCTCTGACTCTGACAAGGGCTTAACTCTATCTCAGAGTATGAAACCAAGTTTAACAAGTTAAGACCCTTTGCCCCTAACCTAGCCGGACCTGTGGATGTTTGCTAATGATTGTGGATGGTCTTAATATGGACATATGAGACAGAATGGGAGTACTAGGATGCCCCACAGATTTAGCTGTTGTCATCAACATGGCCCATGAATGTGAGTGTCTGGTACAAACGAGACACCGCTGGATAGAATAGACCAATAGGAAAGAGGAAGGAGGCCATGATAGTCAAGGAAGATAAAAGGAGCTAGGTGAACAGAAATGAAGAATAAGAACGGGGTTCCCTAGGACAATGGAAGGATATCATACACAAAGGGAGACAACCACCAGAAAGAAGCCCCTATTATTCCAAGTGCTAGAAAAACCATGAAGGACTATGCTAAATATGCTACGAATGTAGACTGCTTGGCCACTTTGTGAAGAACTGCCCAGCCCTTCAGGGTAATACATAACGAAGTACCCACCTACCACTTTGAGGAAACCCAAGGACACTAGATAGAGGGCAAGATACCGCCACTACATTGAGGGTCCCAACCAGAGTATGCAACCTCACCCAAGAAGAAACATGGGAAGACCCTTGTACCGTAGTTAGTACTTACCAAAATTCCACTGAATAATATAGCTGAAAACTGTAATTCTTTATTATCATAATGAAAGTTATATTTTCTACAAAGATAAGATTGTGATACAAGTAGGAGAAAATACAAAGGATGTACCCACAAAGTTTCAAGGAGGAAACAAGAAAGGATGGTATCTAAGTATGTCATCTCGAGGATGATACACTTAAGGACACTTAGAATTTTGGAAGAAAAGGGGGGAAGAATACTACCAAGGAAGGAACCCTAGGGAATCATACTAGGAGGTAATGGAATCAAGTGATGAGGGATAAGGAGATGAGTTGCAAAGGAAGTGCATGCTGTGGTGAAAGAATTAAAGAAGGCATGCTAGGATGATCCAAGGAAGTAAGTTAAACCCAAGGGAACGATTGGACAACTTGGAACTCTAAATCTTGAAATTTTGAGCAAGAACCTCAAGAGGAAGAAACCACCTTAGGTAGGGAAGGAAGAAAATATAAAGGTATTCTTTTGGACGTGTGAGCAAGACATGCTTAGTTATGATAAACTTCGGGATGTGAGTAAACAACAGAAAGAAAAAGACATTCCTTAAGTGTGTGATTCAAAAAAAGGGAGGTAAGTGAAAGAACAACAAAAGGGTTGGCATGTCAAGCAAATCCCGAGTGAACATTAAGGGAAGTTATTCCTAATACAAACGATGTTGATTTAGTTTTGGGGACAAAACTCCTAAAAGAAGGGGAGAGTTGTAAACCCTGCTCTTTTGAGTTAAGGGAAATTGGGAAAAGAAACAGTTAAACCAAGTAAGAAAAAGCCAAACCAATTCACAAACAAATCATTAGATGAACCAGACCCAATAGGATTGAACCAGTTTATGAACCGAGCTGGTTTATGAACCAGAACCGATAGAGAAAGAGCAAACCATGAAATTTATGGATCCCGAGTGACCTAAAGAGTCATAAAAGTCATGAAAAAGGATTTTAGAAAGAATTGAAAGATGAAAACTAAACCGATTCAGGTGAACCAGATCTGAACCGGATTGAATCGGTTTGAAGCATTAATGAATCGGATGCTAAATTCATTTATCTAAGTTGCTTAAAAAATGCAAAATTAAAATTTTAGGCAACCATTTGATAGAAAATGAATTTAGATAAATTTAGAAATTATTAGATTTGAAAAATTCGATCAAATTGGGGGTGAACCAGTCGATTTAATCTTTGAACCTGGTTCAGACCTGTCTGGTCCGGTTCGGAACAGTGTCATCTTCTTCCGTCAAATGATAGCACTGTTCACTTGTCGGAAAATCATGTAGCGCCGGCGAAGCTAAAAAGTCTCCGACTAGAGATTTTAGGCAATGAATGACCACCATTAAGGCACCACTCAAACAAACAAGAAGTCCCCGATCTTTCTATATAAAGAGCCCCTCCTCATTCATCCTCTTCACACCTAAAAACTCTATTGTCGCTCAACTGCTCCATTTTCCAGTGAAGCTCGAACCAAATCTCCGACTTGGGCACTTTTTCTAAGCAAAACAAGGTGAGGTTCAGTTCTTTAGAATCAGGGAGAAGTTAGCTACACGCCTATAGTCTCCATTTGCTCTGAGGGTCGTCGGAGAAGCGCCGATGTGATCGAACAATGAAGCAGCTCCGGCAAACTGAAGCTGCCCTATTTCAGCTGAGCTAAAATTGGCAAATTTGAGCCCTTCTCAGGCCAAACCAAGCCCTCGCAATACCTCTACAGTCCTCCGATAGCTGAATTAGAGCTAAAAGGTAAGCCAATTTGGCTCCCCTCTATAATTTCCAACTGATGCTAGAGAGAGTAGTATAACTTTGATGATAAAATTCTCACTCAATTTGGCATCAATTGATACAATTTTTTATCCTAGGAGTAATCTTAGGACAAGAGATATTTGCCCATATCAAAAGCCCGGACCGCCGCTCCCCTGACGGTAAGCTTTCGAAGCTTTCTCTCTCTAAGTCCAGTTTTTCGACGAATCTCCGTTTGAGCTCATTCTAGCACCCAACCATGCGCTTTAAAGTCCAATTGAATCATATGAAGGTATAGGAACCCTAGTCTAGCTTCAATTTCAACAATTAAACTCATTTGATTGGTCAATTTGATGAAATCAAATTCGGCAGAGTTAGAAGGTTGAAATTGGGGAATTTTGAAAATTAAAGGGACTAAAATGCAATTTCATAAAATTGAGGACCTATTGGGCATAATAAAGATGTTGGAGGACCAATTGGGCAATTTTGGAATTTTTGGGGCAAAACATACCATTTTTGTAAAGTAGGCGCAAAATGGTAATTTTGGAAAAGTTGGTTGACCAAATTGGATATTTGGGAAATTGAACCTCTTTTTGTGAAATTAAATAAATTGAGGTCCCAAGGTGAATTTTAAAAACCTCAGGACTCAATTTGAGAAAAAACTAGCATTAGGGACTTAAAGTTAAAGAAAAATAACTTTAGGGATCTAATTGCAAAAAAATGAAAAGTTTGGTTTTCTCATTCTTTTGGAATGAATGAAGGCTTTTAAGCCAAGAAATAATAAACAAGGATGTTTATATCATGTTGGAACATGAAGTACTAGGATTACCAACAAGAACAAGCTCGTGTGAGTACAAAGAACCGGTCGAGAGAAATTCACAGCATTAACATGTGAGTGGACTTACTAACGTTATACCCAGTTGGGATGATAAGCATAGTTTAAAGTTAAAAACCACTTACCAGTAGTGAGTGGGATTTTTATATCATACCCACTTGGGATGATAAGCACCTCAAAAAGGAAAACTCATTGCTAAGTGGTATTTTAATTATCACACCTAAGAGGAATGATGTTGAAATTAAGTGGAAAATAAAAACTACTTACCGGTTATAAGTAGATCATACCCGGTTGGTATGATTAAAGTTCCTCGAAGGAAGTGGAAAACCCATTCATCAGTTGTGAGCGGAGATGTACTCGTACTCCGTTGGTATGATGGATAGCTAAAAAGTATATTTTGTCCAAAGTAATTTTCCCTGAATGTGTGCCCCTGCTTAAACAATTTGGGTGACCTCCTTGATGGGAGCTCGATTAGCTTTGTTAGGTCGGAGGCCTCAATTTTGGAATTTGGGGGCTAATATGCCTGATTATGAAAATCCTGAACATTGGGCCCTAGGCTAGTTGGCATGAGCAGGAGCTCGTAAACAAACATGAATTGGAGCCATAAAACTTAAATTAATGAATTGATTGTCCATGTAACAAGACAGGTCCAACATACTCGATGGACTGGCAGCAGTGCGACATGATAGGTCGATGGACCAGTCAAGACAAACAGTTATAGGCCAAGTTGAGGGTCGGGGCTGTTGATCTAGTGGCACTAAATATTAAATGGCTTTTGAGGAAAACTTTGTTTGTGCATGCACTTGAGGTTTGGGACCATTAAGATACCCAACTGAGGAAGTGATTCATCGTAAGGGCTGCTGGATGACATGGTGGCAATAAGGGAAGGGAGAAACTACTAGGTTTGTGTTTCTCGTCATACCAGTTAGTCATGGAGTTTTGTGTTTGTACTCAATGGAATTCTATGTTTGTACTCCCTGGAGTTCTATGTTTATACTCCACGGAGTTCTGTGTTTGTACTCCACAGAGTTTTTGTGTTTGGACTCCACGAAACTACTCTATTTGGGACTTCTGAAGCTTTTGTATTTGAGTTTCATGTGCCCGAGACCGAGATATGGTCTCTGTCCTCATACAGACACAAAGTTTTAATCATGTGTATTCCCTTCATAATAAAGGGCGTGTGTTAGTTGATAAACACACCGGTTATGGTTGAGGAGTTAGTAATGATGATAAAATTGAGATTTTGAAAATGAGGAGTCTGACACACTCCAATTTAAATATTTTCCCCTAAAAGTCAAATTTTAAGCATCCGTTCACTGAGTTGTTGATCTCACCCTTCCCTTATATCCCTTTATAGGTAACCAAGGGAAACCTACCCAAAGACCTCCCGTTAGTCACACTTGCAAGAGAGATATGTAAGTTAAAATTTTTATGCAGTTTAAATTTATTTATTCTAGGAAAGTTACAGGATTAAAGGACGTCTGACTCCTCCCAAGTTTAAAAGAGGGGAAAACCCTTAGTAAACTAAGAAGTGTGGCAGGTTGCGCATGGGGATCAAACAAAACCGGGTCAGGGCGTGACAACATTCATCATCCCAACTAGATGTGATGCCAAAACCCAGTCACCTAGTTCAACATGACACGTTCACGGCTAGATCTTGGCGGGCTATGTGCTCCTCTACACAAATTTGTGAATCGCCCATCCTACCTAGTGTGAGCGTTCACATCAATAACATTGGCATGAAGGACCTCATATTTATATGTATTGGCTCTGAGGTCCTTAACTATATCTTAATCACAATTAGGTCCCTAAAGTCCATAATTTCACCTTTAGGTCCCTAATGCCTAATTTATCTAGAATTAGGCCCCTAAGGTTTTTTATTTCCCTCTTATTTCCTAATTTTGCCTTATTTTCACCATGTACTCAATTTTTCCTTAATTGCAATTAAAGTCCTAAGTTTATACTTAAATGCATCTAAGTCTGTAATTTCTCCAAAATCACCAATTGACCCTTATTTTCTTCAAAATTACCAATTGGTCCCCAATTTTCCTAAAAATCACCAATTAGCACTCAATTTCATCGAAATTTCCAATTGGTCGTCAATTGAAAATTAATTTTGCAAATGACCCCCAATTTAAAAAAATTCCCAATTTATTTTGCCTAAACTACCCCAAATTATTCATTTTTTCTTGAAGTCTTATTTCATCAAATTGATCCTGCAAACTCAGTTAATTGATCTCAAGCATGCTACTAATCATCTTTTACCCCTCCCTACGATCTGTTCATGGATTCAATCAACTTTAATTTGCCTTGAAATAAGCTCAATTGGAGCTTTGCTAGAAAATTGAACTTAGAGAGAGAGCTTCAAAATATTATGGCTGGGGTGCGATTGTCAAGGCTCTAGATTTGGGAAGCTAGCCCTCATCAGGGAGGATCCTTTGAGGGTCAAGAATCACCCCAATTACCTCTTGGGTAGGGAGGATTCGATTAGTATATTTCTGCCACTTTATCTCTCTAGAATTTTACTATTTTGATGAGTGGATGCGGAATGGGCTTACTTGAAAGCTTTGGGGAGGTCAAAGTTTAACCTGGAGGAGTCATGGAAGGGTTAGTTGAGCTGTAGGAGTTCTATGGTGGCCAGACTTTGGCTTGATAGAACTTTGCCACTTCGGGTCCGTGAGAGCAGTGGTACTATGTAGGCTTGTTAGTGCTCCTGCCGTTCTACTCGGGTAGAACGGAGGGTAATGGTGGGTGGAGAACTTTCTCCCGATTCCAGAGACACCAAATGCAGCTTTGGAGGTTGAGGAAAGTTTCGAGGTCGGAGCTTTGGTTTATGTCTCGCCAGAAAATGTAGCACCTCTTCTTCTTTGCTCATTTGTGGGATGATGAAGATGAGGGGAGTGGTGTTGTTTATATAGGAAGCTCGGTAACTAATAGGGCTACTGATCATCATAAAACTCAGCCCTAGCCTTGCTTGCCAGCAGTCAGATCAGAGAGATTTTTGGGTCACCAGAGACCAAGCTCTCATTCTTATCTCTTCCTGCTAGCTTTCCCTAGGAGGAAGATGACACTGTTCTACACGTGCAAGCTTTGCACATGCGAGCTTGGCACATGGCACACTATGATTAGCTAGCTTTATTGACACAACTTCCTACTAAGAATCAACCTTTGATTCATTGACGGAACACGTGGCGACCTCCTATTGGTCGCTCGTTCCAACATGACAGCTGACCGTATTGGGTCAATCGTTTGAACGTGACACATGGCATCCTTTGATTTGCTAATTTAAATACATCAGATTTCTCTCATGATGCACAGTGCCACTACCATGTGTTAACCTCTAGTTGGCTGAGGTCATCTGACATGTCTCTATCACGTGTCAACCTTTGATTGGTCAATTGTTTCTCGGATATCCCAATCGGACGCAAACATGGCACATTTTCCCCATGTCCCCATCCCATTAGTCGGTCTGGCTGATCGGGCTTCTCCAACATTGACCATTGACCGGAAACACATGCCGTTCTCCTATTGACCAATCATCACTAATGTGGATTTTGCTCCTTTGACTGTTGGTCGAGGACACATGTTGCTTTCTAATTGGCTAGCGTTGACTGAGCAATTGAGGGAGCACGCTTTGCTATGTGTCGCATGCTGATTGGTCATGCCTATTGAATTGGTGACAACCTAGCAGCATCCGTTGAACGGTCTGGTCTGATCGAGTTCAGTAACTTTAATTCTAAAATTGGTTGGCTAAGGCCCGATTCAACCGATTTTTTGAAATTTTAAAATTTTAAAATTTGTGTAAATTTATTTTTATCCAATTGTGTCTTTAATTTCTCAAATTGATGCTTTAATCAACCTAGAAAAATGAATCCTTGAACTAGTTTCTTATGGTACATCCCGGTTCGATTCGGTTCAGGTGTAGTTCACCTTGAACTAGTTCGGTTCTCCCACCCAATTTTTTCAATGGTTCCTTTCCATAATGTTTGGATAAATAATGGCCACTTGGGATTTTCAAATTTCTTATTTTAACTCTTAATTACCCATTCTAGTTCACTTTGATCCATGGTTCTCTTGAAATTTTATAGTTCTCACTTTCGGTTTCCTATTTTGAGAGGACAGGGTTTACAACTACTCCACTCGTTTTAGGGAGTTTTGTCCCCAAAACTCAATTCACATAGCTTAAATAGAGGATTCTTGTCTCTTTCATCCCGTTCAAATTTCCCTAATTTCAACTCATTTAGAGGTCATGGAGCACTATTCTTACCCTACTCCCTTACTCTTACTTAGACCTCATTCCTTCCATGCTCATTCGGATTTCCCTTATCTACTTGTCCTTTACCAACCTCTCTATTGGCCGTCCTCGATTCCACCTACTAGTCTCTTGATCACTTTGCAATATGTCTATCGACATACTCATGATTTTCTTCCATCATGCACTTTCTCATGTTAGATGGCTTCCTTACCTAAGGTTTTTCATTCCCTAGTCCATCCTTACTTTCTCGTGACCATCTCATGGTCCTTCATTCCGATTTGATTCCTTACACTCTACCCATCGACTCCTTGGGCTCACCTGTTCATTCCATGATTCATGTACCTTTGGCATTTTGGTTACCCCACGGTTCCCACTTGGGCTATGCAACTGGAAGCGTTGGCTCCCTTCCAAGGAGTAAGAAGTCATCCTTCATGATTACCCATCCAACTTAGTTAGGGCTTCTTAGGGTTTATTAATTTCTATGATGAAACATATTCTCCTTTCCATCCTCAAGGATGTCGGTCCATCATCGTCACCATAAACCAACCTAGCCTCTTCTTGATTTATGGGGTACTTCACTCTCCTTCCGTTCCTTTTTAATTCCAATTCGGACACATTCTAGTCTCACCCCATTAGTAGAATGCCTTAGTGAACATTACCTTATCCTGTTGGGTCATCGGTTGCGTACAATTGTCATTTCCTTCTTATGGCACTTGGCTTCTTCTTGGACCATCGAGGTCTTGGGCCTTGTTTGTTATTTCTTAATACCAGGGGATGTTTCGATAGCTCCAAGCGCTTGGGCCTATGGCTCTTTCATCACGCCACTCACCTTTATGTCTTCATCCTGTATACATCCTCATCTCAAGCCAACTTCAATCCATAGTCACTTATGTCTCATACCCACTATTGATTGTCCTTTTCTCGGTTCTTAACTTGAGTCCTAACATTTGAACTTCCTTGAGAGTTTGCTCATCACTGTGTTGCCCATATAACTTTCTTTCCCCAATGTCTCCTTATGCTTTTTGGGGAACTTCCTTATTCCTTGATGATTCCTTGTCATTATACCATGAAGACCCATTCAATTTCCCTAGGGAAAGCCTACTTCACACTTTCCTCCTTCATCCTCGTTCGGTAAAATCAAGCAATTTATCCCTCATCATCTATTTCACCATGGTGTACCTTGTCACCGTTTAGCACAAGTTTATTCCTTACCACCTTCATGCTCTTCCTTAGAACATCATTCGAACCTCCTAGTCATTCTACCGGTTACTTGTTGTTCCCTATGACCATGTTCACCCCTATGCTCACCTTAATCACCCCTCACTCTTCTAAAATGATTTAGTCAACATCTCCCAAAAATAAATTGTTGCATGTCCGACTCTCTCAGATTGCATTCCCTCACAAGGGTGTTCTTTCCCTTATACTAATATAGCACGTACCCACTAAGGTAAAAATGCTACATTCTCTCATTTCACCTACCCTTTTTGTTTCATTTATGTCCTCTTGAAGTTCTTGCCTTTGACTCGTGTTGTGTTTTTCTGCCCCATTACTATCTAAGTTCCTAGAAACTGGTTTGTCCCTTTATCTCCAACTAGATCTTAGTCTTGTCACCCGCGAGCGATGGATGCCCTTCCTTTGGCACCCTTGACTTCTCTCTTATTACGTCTCATCTTGGATTTCTTATCGATGCCACTTCCCAATTTCATTGTTACTAAGGCTTAATCCCTATTATTTGTTTGTAATGCAATTTATACTTTGTAGTGTAGTGGTGTTCGTTACCTTATCACTATGATCCATCATGTCTTTTTATTTGTTCTCCCTATTTCGTTCGTCGTGCTCATCACCCTTTTTGGGCTATGTACTTTTCCCATACTTCCTTCCTCTCCTCCAAGCATTCTCTATAAGTCTAATCCATCCTGAATCTTATGACATCCTCGATCAACGTCACTCTCTAGTTCGCCCCTTGGGGTATGCCCCACTCCTTTTAGGGCATAACTTTCTCATTTTCTTCTATTAGTTTGACAACTCCCAGGTGTCCTTTCAGGGTCTATCTTCCTTGACCCCCTTTAACAGGGGTTTACGATATTCGAAATCGCTTGCAGGCCAGGCTGTTAACCTTATTGCTTGGAGGTCCTTAATCCACTCTACTCAATTATCATTTTAGGGGGTCCGCCCCCTTTCTATAGCCTTTAAAAGGGTTTGGGCCCCATTTACTCCCTCCTTATCTTATCCCACAGAAGGTTCCTCTCTACTTACCTTGCTCTTATTAGGATAAAGGTCAAGCTTGGCATAAAGATGGAAATTTGTCATTTATTGATAGGAAGTTGCCATAATTAGCTTATTACATAAGTTGGACGTGCTTGACTCTCGTTCTAATCCCATAAATTAACCGATTGGGAGTCTACCTTTGGGGAGTTATAGGCTCCTCGTTTGACGGCTCAAAGCTTGACGCCCACTTCCAGAGTGAGCTTGGGCTGATGTAGTGCTTCTTGCATCCCTTATACGAATTCAAGCTAGGCTCGTACTTGAATAGGGATGCCTCACTTGGTGCTCCTTAGGCTCTGACCTCATGAGTCACGAAGATCCTGTACCTCTCTAGTACCACAAATTCATGGTTGTAGGCTTGCCGCATCAGATTCGTTGGTTCTGGGCTGATCTAAATTGGTGGGAGCTTGTGGAACACTCTCACATAGTTGGCATATGCCTCCCAATAGTTCTTTTCTACCTCCTCCTGAGCTTGAGATAGTTCTGGCTTTGGTAGTTCTAGTAGATGCATCTTATCTTCCTTGGGGAGGTATCTTTTCTGTTGGGCAATTGTTTCCTTCGAGAGGAAGGTTGGGTTTCTCGAACATCCTCATGAATTGTTCGTAGAGCTCCTTCCGCTAGGAAGTCATTGAATGTGTAGTGGTTCGGGCTCTCCTAGGTTCGAGTGGTCCCAAGTTACCTCCCTTGCTAAGAGTGGATATCCTTACTAGTCTGGGGGCCTTGTGGGTTCCTTTAGCTACTTTCCATGGGGCCATATCCTTACAGGGTGAAGGGTGTTCATTAGCCAGTGTTTTAGGATTCAGTTTTGATGCTTGTTTGGAAAAAAAAATAGCTATAATACCACCAAAGTTCTCACGTTCCGACCTGGTTTGGTTAGAATTCTATGAGCAACCGCCAAGTTTCCTTATGCTACCCCAGTATTTCTACCAAGGTAGGACAAGAAAAGTAAAGGCGTACGACAAACTAGTTTTCCAAGACAAGATAACCAAATTAACTATAGGAAACTTTTGTACCTTATGAGTGTTAGTTTGCTGCATTGGCCTCTCTTCCTCTTAGACATGAATGCTTCCATGAAAAAGGGTAAGGGAGGGTGAGTTTTCATAACTCGATGAAGGGTTAAGCTATCAATGTATTTGAACATTTAGAGTGTTTATATAGTTTTCCTATTTGATTAGCACACATTCAACTGCCCTTTATCTTCAAAAGTTTCACATGTACGCAAAGTAGTCCTTGTCTGCTCCACTTGTAGACGAAAGCATCTTTACTGTTCACCCTAGTAGAAGTTAAAAACACTTCCATCAAAGTCTGTGTGAGCATCAAACGCCCAGTCCCTAGACTTGAATTTGTACTTCGTGTTGAGAAATTTGGGACGAGACCTCTCCCCCTCCAACCATGATCTTAATGCGCATGAAGCTCCTCAAGCTTCCCAACATACTGAACAACAAAGCTTCCTTTACGCTCCCTAAGTCGTTCAACAGACCTTCGAACCACCACTACCCCATAATGGGTGCCTTGGCGGTACCATATCTCATGCATGCACAAATACGTCTTTTTAGTTAAGACATTTTTATCTTTGGTGCTACTGGTCCCCATGAGCTTGCTCACCCATCTTCGGCTTGGTACTACTAGCTCAATTTATTCGACCACCCGACTTCGATTTGGTAATCACTGGCCCAACGAGTTTGACAACACTGGTCTTGGCTTAGGAGCTATCACACAAAAATTACTCATTATGTGAGTTTTCAAAGGATCATTACTCATATATTTGTCTATGGGCATAAGCCCGTGCACATTGGCCTTGGGCTCACTCGAGCAAGACTAGCTCTAACAATTCATGGTTCATGCTCTCATCAGAAAAGTCTCACAAAATACGAAACCTGTCCTCTTGAACCAAGGAAACTAGGAAAAGAACCGGTGATTTTTTTTTTTGAGAAAACCAAGTCAATTAATGAAACGAAAATAGTAAAGAAGGGTTAATACGAGAAATTGGAAAATCCCAAGTGACCAAAAATTCATACAAATCATGGGGAAGAACCATGAAGTGAATTGGACGAGAAAACCAAACCGATTCAGGGTGAACCGGATTGCACTAAATTGAACCATAGTGAACCGGTTCAATGATTCATTTTTCTAGGTGGCTTAAAATGTCAATTTGGAAAATTGAGGTCACCATTAGATAGAGAATGAATTTAGATAAATTTAGAAATTTTTAAATTTTAGAAAACTGGTAGAATCGGGCTTGAACTGATTAATTTTTGAATTCGGCTCACTAAACCTGGTCGAACCGGACCATTTAACGGTCCAGCTAGTTAAAGGACCAAACCGGTCAACGGTCCAGCTGGTTAACACAACAGACCTATCAACGGTAAGCAGTGACCAATCAACAGCCACGTAGACACGGGCAACCAATGAGAGGTTGTCACGTGTCTTCTCAATGGTTAGTGGAGGATCGATCAGCCTACCACACAGACACGAGCAGCCAATGGAAAGCTGCCACGTGTTCTATCGGTTACGGTTGACACAGCGATTGAATTGGAATGCCACGTCAGAAAAACTAGCCAATCATAAACCACCACATGGCCCACCCGCCACATCATCATCTTCAACCTCAATGAGTTAACATAAGGGTTAAAGAGAGTGGGAGGTCGGTTCCTCCGGCGAAATAGGAAGAGCTCTGGTATGACCATTGACGGTCGAGTCAAAGGCTGAGTCCAACGCCAGCTTATAGCCCGATCAATTGTCGAGCTCCCTATATAAAGAGCACCCCTCCATTTGTTCTCAGCATACCACAATCGAGTGAAGAAGGTGAAGTGCTCAGTTTTCTGGCGAGCAGCAAACCAAAGCTCCGACATTGGGACTTTTCTCAACCTATAAAGCTGCATTTGGTGTCATTAGAATTAGGAGGAAGTCCTCTACCTAGCTGCACCCTCCCTTCAGCCCGAAGACCAACATAGAGGAGTGGAGAAGTTCGCACAGTGCCGCCGCTCCTCGGCTGTCAACAACCAGAGCTACTCAAGCTCAAGTCGAGCCTCTCCCAAACCACTTTTGGCCAAACCAAGCTCCCTAGACCACACCTAAAGGTTCCCCGACCTTCCCTTAGCTAAGTGGGTAAGTCCCCTCTATCACCTCTTCGTCAAAAAACACTCTTCACAGTACGTTTCTAAAAAAAATTTAAACTGAGAAATTAGCACTACTCATGCCACCAATTGAGGCATTGTTTGATCTAGGGAGGATCCCTAAGAGGAGCAATCCAGAGAAAGCAAGAGCTACGGTCGTCGGACCCTCACCGGTAAGATATCGAAGCTTTCTCTCTCTAGATTGCATTTTCTGACGAATCTTTGTTTGAGCTCATTTATAAGCCAAATGAAGCAATTCAAAGCTTGAAATGACTAGGGAAATGTAGAAAAGATGATTTAGATCATGAATGGGGGTAATTAACTGAGTTTTGGGGATCAATTGAACAAAATTGTGATTCGGGGACCAAGTTGCAATTTTTGAGAAATTGGGCAATTTGGGGATTCTTGGAAAATTGGGGGCCGAATTGTAATTTAAGGAATATTGGGGCATTTTCATGAAATTAGCTTTCAATTGGGGCCCAATTGGGCAATTGCATGAAAGGGAGGGCTAATTGGCAATTTTGGGGAAATTACGTACCAATTGGAAATTTTGGGAAAATTGAGGACCAATTGGTAATTTGGAAACGTTAAGGACCCATGAGGGATAATTGGAAGTCCTAGGAACTTAACTGAGATTTAATGAAGATTAGAGACCTAAATGTAAAGTTATAAACTTTAAGGTACCTAAATGCAATTAAGGTATAGTTTAAGGACTGTGTGTAAATACCTAAAAGTATAATGTCCATTATGTTAATTCTCCTTATATGGATACTCAAACCATGTAGGAGCTCATTGTTCATGTACCAGTGCAAAGGAGTGCACCACGAATCGAGATTTCCCCAAGATGGCCACCTCACTATCGCCAGGTGAGTGGAATTTTCAGCATCATACCCGATTGGGGGTGATGATGTCACGCCCTGACTTGGTTTGGTCGGATCCCCGTGAACAACCCGCCACTCTCTGGGTTCAAGAGGGGTTTCCCCTTTTTTAATTAAAGAGGAACCAGGCGTAATCTCAACCTTGTTCCCTAGAATCACATAAATCAATAATAATGCAAGCTTAAGAGAAGATTAAGCATATCTAACAGAGGGTAAATCCTGGTGTTATCCTAATCATTCTCTAATCCTGAAAAAGGTATAAAAAGGGTGGGTGAGTTTCTAAAAATCAGTGAATGGGTGATTTAAAAAGAGTTTTTAATAAAATAATTTTGTGCGCGCCACACTCCTAAATTTTTTAAAAATCAACTCCTCAATTTTTCGGTTTAAAAAAATATATAATATTCTCCATTAACAACAATCGGTGTATTTAACAATCAACACATACCCTTCATCATGAAGGGATCACACATTCACAGGGCAACCAGTCCATTACACCCACTTTTGGTGTCTGAGCGACTTTACCAGCCACCTAGATAAAAGTCATCAACTTCTACCCTAAGAATGAGTGGATGTACACAACATCTGACCCTCATTCCCAAAGAGAAACTCTGTGTCCCTATGAGGATAAATACCTCATCCCAAACCCACCCCGGTGTCATGCGCATGAAGCCACGTCGAGCTTCCATCACTGTTAATACGACACACTGCCCTTATCTCCACCATGTCGTTCAATAGCTCCTATGATGCATCACTACCCCTCTTGGGTGTCTTGATGGTCCTAAACCTTAGTGCATGCACAAAACAATAGTTTTCCTCATAAGTCATTTAATATGTGGTGCCACTGGTCCAACGGCCCCGGTTCTCAACTTGACTTGCAGCTGTTTGTCTTGACTGGTCCATCGACCTGTCTTGTTGCACTGTTGCCAGTCCATCCAATATGTAAGTCTTGTCTTGGTACCATGGCCTAACATATCATTCATTAAAGTTTTCATGGCTTAATTTCTTGTTTGTTTATGAGCTCCTGCTCTTGCCAACTTTCCTTGGGTCCACTGTACGAGGTTTTCAAAATCGGGAATTTTAGCCCCCAAGTTCCAAAATCGAGGCCTCCGGCCTATCCAAGCTATTTGAGCAACCGTCAACAAGGTCTCGTAAAAGGTTTAAGTAGTGGCACACAGTCAGGGGAGAACACTTCCAAAAAAATAATCTTTTCATTCGTCTATCACACCAACTAGGTGTGATGACATCTCTGCTTACAATCAGTAAATAAGTTTTCCACTTTCTTTTAGGAAGTCTATCATACTAACCGGGTATGATCTATTTACAACCGTTAAGTAGTTTTTCCGTGTGTTTTCTCACATCACCCCATCCAGGTGTGATGTAAAAATCCCACATTTTAGTGGGTTTTCATTTTAAAGGTGCTTATCATCCCAAGTGGATATGATCTAAAAAATCTCACTCACCCGTGAATGTAGTGAATTCCTCTTAACTTGCTTTTTGTTGCCACGCGAACTTGTCTTGGCTAGCTTTCCCGGTACTTCGTGTTCCTACAAGATATCAATATCATTGTTCATTATCCTTTGGCTTGATAGCCTTTATTCATTACAAATGAATGAAATACCCAAACTTTCCAAGTAATTGCAATTAGACCCTAAAGATCTTTTTCTTTAACTTTAGGTCCCTAATGCCGATTTTCTCCCAAATTAACTCCTGGAACTTAAATAATTTACCTTGGGACTTCAATTTATTCAAAATTGCAAATTGGGGTTAAAGTTTCCCAAATTCCAAATTTGGTCCCTAAATTTTCCAAAATTACCATTTTGCCCCTACCTTATAAAAATGGTAAATTTCACCCCCAAAAATTTAAAATTGTCCATTTGGTCAACATCTTTTCCATGTCCAATTGACCCTCAATTTTGGGAAATTGTAATTTAGTCCCTTGAATTTTTTAAATCCCCAAATTTCCACCAATTTTAACCTTTCAACCTGACCGGATTTGATTTCATCCAATTGATCAAACAATTGAAGTTAATCATTGAAGTTGAAGGAAGATTTGAGTTCCTACACATCTATATGATTTAATTGGACTTTGAATTGCATGAATTGACGCCAGAACGAGCTCAAACGAAGCTTCACTGTAAAACTGGATGTAGAGAGAGAAAGCTTCGAAAGCTTACCTTTGGGGGTGCGGCAGTCCGAGCTTTCGATCTAGGCAGATAGTTCTCGTCTGAGGTTCCACAAAGAATCAAGAATCGTCTCAATTCATGTAAAATTGAGGGAGAATTCAGTTAGTAAAAATTCATCGGTTCTCTCTCTAACACCGATTAGAATTCACAAAGGGGAGCCAAATTGGCTTACCTTTCTACTTTAATTCGATCATAGAAGGATGAGGGAGTGTTGGGAGAGTTGGTTTGGCCTGAGGAGAGCTCGAATTGGTTGATTTCAGCTCGATAGAAATAAGGCAGCTTCGGTTCATCGGAGCTGCTTTACTGTTCGATCACGTCGGTGCTTCCCCGGTGATCCTCGGAGTAATTGGAGACCACCGTCGGGTAGCTGACTTCTTCCCGAGTCTAAAGAACCTAACCACACCTTCTTTGCTAAAAAAGGACTCTATATTAGAGCTCTGGTTTGAGCTTCATCGGAAAACTAAGTAGCTGAGAGAGACTGAGGTTTTCAGGTGTGTGGAGTATGAATAGAGTGATGCTCTTTATATAGGGAGCTTGAGGAATCTCTAGCCGTGTGTTTGGCACCTTAATGACAGTCATCTAAATGGAAACATTTTTTCTTTGTCGGTGTTGTTCAATTTTTTGGTGAGTGAACAATCTTGTCATCTAAATGAAGAAGATGACATTGTTCCGAACCGGACCGGATCGGTCGGAATCATGTTCAACGCTTAAACCGGTCGAGTCAAGCCCAGTTCGACCGAGTTTTTAAAAATTAAAATTTTCTAAATTCACTCTCTATCCAATGATGGCCTCAATTCTCCAATTTGAATTTTCTAAGCCACCTAGAAAAATGAATTTAGCATCTGGTTCAATAGGGGTTCAAACTGGTTCAATTTGGTTCAGATCTGGTTCATCTGAACCTATCTGGTTTTCTCTCCCAAATTGTCCTATGGTCCCTTCCCAAGGATTTTTTATGACTCCTTAGGTCACTCAAGAGTTGTAAATTTCCCAAATTGCCCATTCTCTAGTGATTGAGGTTTGTGAACCGGTTTAGTTTTCTCACTCAGTTTGACCAGTTCTTTCCCTAGTTTTCCCTAACTCCAAAGGGCAGAGTTTATAGATGAGAACCAAAGGTAACTTTTAGATGTTTTTGGACTCGATTTGGGAAACAATTGACATTAGGGACCTAAAGTTTTAGAAAAAGAACTTTAGGGACCTAATTGCAAATAATTGAAAAGTTTGGGCATTTTATTCATTTGTGATCAATGAAGGCTATCAGGCTGATGGATAATGAACAAGGATGTTTATATCGTGTAAGAACACGAAGTACTAGAAATGCCTGCAAAGAGAAGCTCGTGTGAAGGCAAAGAACCGGTTAAGAAGAATTCACTGCACTATCGAGTGAGTGGAAATTTCCAAATCATACCCAATTGGAATGATGAGTACCTCAAAATTTAAAAACTACTACTAAGTGGCATTTTAAAATAACACCTAGATGGGGTGATGTGAGAAAACACACAGAAAAACTACTTACTAGTTGTAAGTAGATCATACCCAATTGGTACAATGAACTTCCTAGAAGAAAATAGAAAACCTGCTTATCAGTTATGAGCAGAGATGTCATGCCCCGACTCGGTTTGGTCGAATCCTTGTGAGCAACCCGCCACTCTCCTAGTTTACTAAGGGTTTTCTCCTCCTTTAACATGAGAGGAGTAAGACATCCTTTAAACTCGTACCTTTCCTGGAAATACATAAATTAAAACTGCATAAAAATTTTAACTTATATACTAGTCTTGTAGGTGTGACTAAGAGGAGATCTTTGGGTAGGTTTCCCTTGGTTACCTGAAAAGTTATATAAGGGAGGGGGTGAGTTCAACGACTTAGTTAATGTGTGTTCAAAGTTTGACTTTTAGAAAATAGTTTGAATTGAAGTGTGTCAGGCTCCTTATTTTCTTTTAAAATATTTCATCCTCATGGTTTCATAACCATTTCACAATCCTTAATCATAACCAGTGTGTTTATCAACAAGTACATGCCCTTCATCATGAAGGGAACACACATTCAAAAGGCAGCACGTCCACTCCACCCATTTGTGGTGTCAGAGCGACTTTACCAGCCACCTAGATAGAAGCACATCCACTTCTACCCTGAGAATGAGTGGATGTACGGGACAACCGACCCTCAATCCCAACCCCACCCCAGTCTCATGCACATGAAGTTACGTCAAGCTTCCCTGACTACTAGCACGAAGATCTGCCCTTATCTTCACCATGTCGTCCAGTAGCCCCTAAGATATATCACTACCCCTCGTGGGCATCTTGAAGGTCCTGTAAGACAGTGCATGCACAAAACAACAGTTTTCCACATAAGCCATTTAATCTGTGGTGTCACTAGTCCAACGGCCCCGACCCTCAACTCGACCTATAATTGTTTGTCTCGACTGGTCCCTTCAACCTGTCATGTCCCACTACCGCCAGTCCATCGAGTACGTCGGTCACACCCCGACCCGGTTTGGTCGGATCCCCGTGATCAACCCGCCACTCTCCTGGTTTATTAAAGGGTTTCCCCTTATCGTAAACCGTAAAGAGTAAGGCATCCTTTAACTTGCACCTTTTTCCTAGAATAGTATAATCAAAACTAGATGAAATTTAAAACTTTACATACCTGTCTTACAGGCATCTTAGTTGACGGTGTTTAAGGGGTGGCTTTCTAGGATTTCCTGAAAGGGATATAAGGGAGGGGGTGAGTACGACTACTCAGTGAATGGGTTTTTAAAAGCTTTTGACTTTTAAGAAAAACATTTATATGGAGTGTGCCAAACTCCTTTGTTTTCAAAAATCCCACCATTTAAAAATTTGGTTTTTTTTCCATTATTTCTTAGTTACCACAGTGCGTCATCACCCAACACACATCCTTAATCATGAAGGTTACACACATTCGCAAGTCAGTATCACTACTGAACCCGCTAGTAGCTTCGGAGCGATTTTTCCTGCCACCCGAATAGAAGTACGACCACTTCTACCCTGGGAATGAGTGGATGTACATGACATCCTACCCACAATCCCGAAATCACTTCTTCATATCCGTATGAGGACAGAGACCTCATCCTGTTTCTACCCCGGTCTCATGCGCTTCGTGCTACTCCAGATTTCGCATAGACACCTGGAACGACGAATTGCCCTTATAGCCACCAGGTCGTCCAATGCCCTTAGGACGCATCACTACCCCTCATGGGCATCTTGATGATCTCGTACTCACAGTGCATGCACAAACAATGTTTTCTTATATTGCCATGTAATCTTTGGTGTCACTAGTCCAACGGCCCTGACTCTCAACTCAACCCACAGCTGTTTATCTTGACTAGTCCGTCAACCTGTCATGTCGCACTACCGCTAGTTGACTGAGCATGTCGGTCCTATCTTGGTACCATGGCCAAACAATTCGCTTATTAAGTTTTATGGCACATATATCATTTTCATTTACAAGCTCCTACTCGTGCCAACTGGCCTTGGTCCCATTGTACGAGATTTTCAAAATCGGGCATTTAGCCCCCAAGTTCCAAAATCGAGGCCCCCAACCTATTAGAGCTATTCGAGCTCCCGTCGAGAAGGTCTCCTGAATTGTTTAAGCATCGGCACACAGTCAAGGGAGAGCACTTCCGACAAAAATAGGTTTTTACTGTCCATCATACCGACCGATATAAGGACATCTCCGTTCACAACCGATGAACGAGTTTTCAACTTCCTTCGAGGAAGTCTCATCATACCAACCGAGTATGATCTACTTACAACCGTAAGTAGTTTTTTTAGCATAACTTTCACATCACTTTCTCTAAGTAGTAATGATTAAAATACCACTAAACAGTGGGTTTTTATATCGAGGCACTTATCATCCCCAACCGGGTATGATGTTAGTAAACCCACTCACCTGTTAATGTCGTGAATTTCACTAGACTGGTTCTTTGTATTCGCGTGAGCTTGTCCTTGCTGGTGTTCCCGGTATTTAACATTTCTACACGATATGAACAAGCTTGTTCATTATTACTCGACATAACAGCCTTCATTCATTAATGAATGAGAAAACCCAAACTTTTAGTTATTTGCAATTAGGTCCCTAAAGTTATTTCTCTTTAACTTTAAGTCCTTAATGTCGGTTTTTCCTCAAATTGAGTCCCGTAACTTTTAAAATTTATCGTGGGACCTCAATTTATTCAATTTCACCCAAAGAGGGTTTATTTTCCAAATTTCCAATTTGGTTCCCCAATTTTTCCAAAATTACCATTTTGCCCTTCTTTCACAAAAATGGTAAGTTTTTCCCCAAAATTTCCAAAATTGCTCAATTGGTCCTCCAACATTATTTTCATGCCCAATTGACCCTCAATTTCATAAAATTGTATTTTGGCCCCTTTGAATTTCGAAAATCCCCAAAATTTTCCCCAATTTCAACTCTTCAACACTACTGAATTTGATTTTATCAAATTGACAGATCAAACACTTCTAATTATTGAAATTGGAGTTGAAATTGAGTTCTTGTATGTTCATACGATTCTAAGAAACTTTGAATCGCAGATTTTAACGTCGGAACGAGCTCAAACGGAGCTTTACTGAAAAACAGACTGTAGAGAGAGAAAGCTTCGATTACTCACCGGTGAAGGCACGACAGTCCGAGCTTTCGATCTGGGCAGATAGGTCTCGTCCTGAGGTTCATCCTAAAATCAAGTATTGTATCAATTGATGCGGAATTGGATTAGAATTTCGTCATTGAAATTTGGTCGACTCTCTCTCTAGCACCGATCGAAAATTATAAAGGGGAGCCAAATTGGCTTACCTTTCGGTCCTAATTCAGCTGTGGAAAGGCTGAGGAAGTGTTGGGAGGGCTTGGTTTGGCCTGAGGAGGGTTTGAAATGGCCAATTTCATCTTGCCCAAAATAGGGCAGCTTCGGTCCGCCGGAGTTGCTTCACTATTCCATCATGTCGGCGCTTCTCCAACGATTCTCAGATTGACTGGAGTTTGCTATCAGATAGCTGTCTTCTCCCCGGTTCTAAAGAGCCCGACCTTTGTTCAAGTCGAAGCTCTGGTTTGAGTTTTACCGGGAAATGGAGGTCACCCATCCTCACACTACTCTCAAGTAAGCACGCTTAAATTTAAAGTTCTTATGGAATCTAGTTCACCTGAACCAATTTGGTTTTTGTTTTCTAGTTTATCTTAAGTTTCTTTTCCAATATTTAATAAATCCTTTGAATCAACTGAAAGTTATAAATTTTCATATTGCTTATTCCCAAATGTAAACCGGTTTGGTTTTCTTATTCAATTTGACCGGTTCTTTACCCGGTTTTCCTTAAATCAAATGTGCGGGGTTTACAACATCGGTCCTCTCTTGGTTCCATGACCACACAAATCATTCATTTTAAATTTTCATGGCTTAAACTCATGTTTGTTTAGGAGCTCCTACTCATGCCAACTGGCCTTGGGCCTACTGTACGAGATTTTAAAAAATTGGGCATATTATCCCCCAAGTTCCAAAACCGAGGCTTACTGCCCTACTAAGCTATTCGAGCTCCCGTCAAGAAGGTCTCCCAAAATGTTTAAGTAGTGGCACAAAGTCAGGGTAGAGCACTTTTGAAAAAAATTAACTTTTAGCGATCCATCACACCAACCGGGTGTGAGGACATCTCCACTCATAATCGATGAACGGGTTTTCTACTTCCTTCTAGGAAGTTTATCATATCAACGGGGTATGATCTACTTACAATCGGTAAGTAGTTTTTCTGTGTAATTTCCACATCACTCCTTCCAGGTATGATGGTTAAAATATCACTTAGTAGTGGGTTTTCATTTCCGATGTGCTTATCATTCCAACCGGGTATGATATAAAAATCCCACTCACCCGTTAATGCATTGAATTCCTCTTGACCAGTTCTTTGTCTTCACACGAGCTTCTTCTTGATGGCATTCCTAATACTTCATGTTCCTACATGATATGAACATCCTTGTTCATTATCCCTTGGCCTAATAGCCTTCATTCATCGTGAATGGATGAAATACTCAGACTTTTCGATTTATTGCAATTAGGTCCCTAAAGTTATTTTTCTTTAACTTTAGGTCCCTAATGCCAATTTTCCATCAAATTGAGTCCTAGAACTTCTAAAATTCACCTTAGGACCTCAATTTATTCAAAATCACAAAAAGGGGATTAAGTTTCCCAAATTTACAATTTGGTCCCCAACTTTTCCAAAATTACCATTTTGCCGCTACTTTGCAAAAATATTAAGTTTCACCCCAAAATTTCCAAAAATTGGCCAATTGGTCGTCCAACATCTTTATCATGCCCAATTGGCCCTCAATCTTATGAAATTGCACTTTAGTCCCTCAAATTTTTTAAATCCCCAAAATTTCCCCCAATTTCTACCTTTCAACTCAACCGAATTTGATTTTATCAAATTGCCAATCAAGTGAGTTTAATTATTAAAATTAAAGTTAGATTGGAGTTCCTACACCTCCATACGATTCAATTGCACTTTGAATCATATGATTTGATGCTAGAATGAGCTCAAACGGAGCTTCACCGAAAAATTGAATGTAGAGAGAGAAAACTTTGTAAGCTTACCGTCGAAGGCACGATGGTCCAAGCTTTCAATCTAGGGAGATAGCTCTTGTCCTGAGATTTTTCCTAGGATCAAGAATCACCTCAATTCATATCAAATTGAGGGAGAATTTGGTTACTAAATTTATGTCAGTTCTCTCTCTAGCATAAATAAGAATTTACTGAGGGGAGCCAAATTAGCTTATCTTTATGCTCTAATTCAGTTGTAGGAGGCTTGTGGAGGTGTTGGGAGGGTTTGGCCTGAGGAGGGCTCGAATTGGCCATTTTCAGCTCAGCCAAACTAGGGCAGCTTCGGTCCATCGGAGCTATTTCAATGTTCTATCATGCTGGTGTTTCTCTGGCGACCCTCAGAGCAAATGAAGACTACACGCGTGTAGCTAACTTCTCATCGAATCCAAAGAACCCAACCATGCCTTCTTTGGCTTAGAAAAATGCCCAAGTCGAAGCTCTGGTTCGAGCTTCACTAGAAAATTGAGCATTAGGGAGAGAGTGGAGTTTTCATGTGTGGGGATGATGAATGAGGAGGGGCTCTTTATATAGGAAGATCGAGGACTTCTTGATTGTCCCATTGGCGTGATAATGGTGGTCATTCATTGCTTGAAACTCTCTAGATGCAGACTTTTCATCTCCGTTGGTACTGCTTGATTTTTCGGTGAGTGAACAGTGTTGTCATCTGAAGGAAGAAGACGACACAGTTTTGAACCAGACCGGACCGGTCCGAACTGGGTTCAAAGCATTAACTGACCGGTTCATGCTCGATTCAACCGAGTTTTTTAAATTTTAAAAATTTCTAAATTCATCTAAGTTCATTCTTTATCCAATCTCTAATTTGAATTTTCTAAGCCACCTAGAAAAATGAATTTAGCATACAGCTCAATAGTGGTTCAAACCGATCCAAACTAGTTCAATCTGGTTCGGATCCGGTTCACATGAACCAGTTTGGTTTTCACCTCCAATTCATCCTAAAGTCTTTTCTCATGACTTTTATGACCCTTTAGGTTACTCGAGATCCATAAATTTCTAGGTGTACCCTTTCTCTATTAGTTGGGGTTTGTGAACCGGTTCAGTTTTCTTACCCGGGTTGACCGGTTCTTTCCCCGGTTTACTTAACCTAAAGGTGCGTGGTTTACAAGAGATGTCCTCACACCCAGTTGGTGGGATGGACAGCTGAAAAGTTATTTTATCAGAAGTGCTCTCCTCTGAATGTGTGCCACTGCTTAAACATTTTGGGAGACCATCTTAACAGAGCTCGAATAGCTCAGATAGGCTGGAGGCCTTGGTTTTGGAACTTGGGGGCTAAAATATCCGATTTTGAAAATCTCGTACAGTGGACCCAAGGCCAGTTGACATGAGCTGGGGCTCATAAACAAACATGAGATTAAGCCATGAAAACTTTAATGAATGATGTGTTTGGCCATCATACCAAGACAAAATCGACATAGTCAATGGGATGGCGGCAGTGCGACAAGACAAGTTGATGGATCAGTCGAGACAAATAGTTACAGGTCAAGTTGAGGGTCCAGGCCGTTGGACCAGTGGCACCAATGATTAAATGGCATATGAGGAAAACTATTGTTTTGTGCATGCACTGAGGTTCAGGACAATCAAGATGCCTAAGAGGGGTAGTGATGCATCCTAGGGGCTACTAGACGACATAGTGGAGATAAGGGTAGTTTGTCGTGCCAACAATCAGGGATGCTCGATGTAGCTTCATGCACATGAGACTAGGTTGGGATCGGGATGAGATCTCTATCCTCATATGGACATGGAGTTTCTTTTGCGTTTGAGGGTCGGATGTTGTGTACATCCACTCATTCCCAAGGTGGAAGTGGACGGGCTTCTATGTTAGTGGTCGATAAAGTTGCTTCGATGCACAAGTGGGTGCTATGGACGGACTGCCCTCAGAATGTGTGATCCCTTCATGATGAAGGGCATGTGTTAATTGTTAAACATGCCGATTGTGGTTAGTGAGGAATAATGTTTTTGAAAACTGAGATATTAAGAAAGAAATTATTTTAAAGAAAATAAGGAGTCTGGCACATTCCAATTCAAACTATTTTTTTGAAACTCATATTTCAAACAACCATTCACTAAGTTTTCAAACTCACTCCCCTCCCTTTGCCCCTTTTTAGGAAACTGAGGGAAAAATCAACCTAAAGACCTTCATCTAGCTAAACCTATAGGACAGGTATGTAAGTTCAAATCTTATGCAGTTTTGATTAATGTTATTTTAGGAAAGGTATTGGTTTAAAGGACACCTTACTCTGCATTGTTTAAAGAAGGGGAAAACCCTTAATAAACTAGGAGAGTGGCGGGTTACTCACAGGGATCCGACCAAACCGGGTCAGGGTATGACAAATTGAGTGGTATTAGAGCATGTTTCCTCTCATACATTATAAAGACTAGAGAACATACTAACTAATAGGGACGATTTTAAAATTTTCAGATATTCCCAAGAAAGGAACCAAGAGAACTAGAGTCGTAGTCTCCAACACTGCTCAACCACCCCTACCTGTGGAAACTTCTCAATGAGCTCAGAACACCAAAGGTTATAGGAGGAGTTCATCGGTGTATTTGGGAAACCTAACCTCGTCCCTGAGGCAGGTACCAACTCTTAAGCTGAACTAGAGGTAATACAAACCCATCCTCCTCCTATTAGCTATTCCCCTCCTGTTGACATTCCCAAAAATCTCAAGTCTCTCCGCTAACTGGGATGTAAGCCTTTACTTGGCGAGAAAGATGTTGGTGACACCATGGATTGGTTGGCAAATGTTAAGGAGTTGATGGGGATAGTCAGGATATCACCAGTGGACATGGTGATCCTGACATAATTCTTTCTAGAAGGAAGTGCCAAGAGATGGTGGGAAAATGTCCAAAACCTACACACTTCCACCCCCACTTAGGAACAATTTGAGGAGAGGTACATGGAGGAGTATCAGGCTCCTCATTTGATCAATGAGTATAAGCTGGAATTCATCCGACTTCGGAAAGTGCTTAACTCCATATCGGAGTATGAAACAAAATTCAACGAGTTAAGACCCCTTGCCCTTGACCTGGCTAGACTAGTAGATATATGCCAGCGGTTCATGGATGGTCTCAATATGGACATACGATATCGTATGGGAGTACTAGGATGCCCTACAGACCTAGCAGCAATGATAAGTATGGCTCATGAGTGTGAGCGACTAGTGCAAACTCGACGCTGTCGAATGGAATAGACAACCCGGAAGGAGGATAAGGGTCAAAACCGTCAGGGAGGACAGAAGGAGCATAATGGCCCAAGATGGGGAAATAGAGTGGCATTTCAAAAGAGAAAGGATATGCCACCACTTCCCCAGTGAGTAATCCCCACCTTGCCCCAAGGAAACCCTCGTTGTCCATGGTGTCAAAGGCACCACGAGGGAGCATGTTTGACATGTTTTGCATGCAGATAAGTGTGGCACTTTGTAAAGGAATGCCCCACTGTCACACCCCGACCCGGTTTGGTCAGATCCACGTGATAAATCCTCCACTCTCCCAGTTTACTATGGATTCCCCGTTGTTTAATAACTGTGAAGAGTAAGGCATCCTTTAAACCTGTACATTTCATAGAATACATAAATCAAAACTGCATAAAACTTTTAACTTACATACCTATCTTGTAGGTGTGAATAATAGGAGGTCTTTGGGTAGGTTTCCCTTGGTTATCTGAAAAGGGATATAAGAGAGGGAGTGAGTACAACGACTTAGTTAATGGGTTTTCAAAAATTTTTTAGGAAAAATGCTTGATTCGGAGTGTGCTAGACTCCTTATTTTCTTTTAAAATATTATTTTCTCAATTTTTTATTTTCAACACCTTTTCCCAAGGTTTTCCAATTATTTTTCTTAGGATTCTCAAATACTTTCTAAGGTTTCCATAACATTTTTTCCCATTTCCATATTCAGTGTGTTTCACAAATCACACACCCTTCATCATGAAGGGATCACACACACATTTGCGAGATACAGTTACACCGACTGCACCCACTTGTGGATTGGAGCGTCTTTACCATCCACTCTGATAGAAGTCTTTGACTTCTACCCGAAGTTTGAGTGAACGTCCCTGACATCCTATCCTCAGAACAAAAATACTCTATGTCCATATAAGGATAGAAACCTCATCCTGACCTCACCCCGGTCTCGTGCACAATGAAACTACATCGAACTTCGTAAGGTCACCTGGTCTGACGAACTACCATTATACCCACCAGGTCATCCAAGGCCCTAGGACATATCACTACCCCTCTTGGGCGTCTTGAAGGTCTCGTAAGCACAGTGCATGCACAATTAGTATTTTCACATCATGCCATATAATTTGTGGTGCCACTAGTCCAACATCCCCGACCCTCAACTCAACGTGCAGCTGTTTATCTTGACTACTCTACAGACCTGTCATGTCGCACTGCCACTAGATGACTGAATATGTTGGTCCTGTATTGGTACCATGGCCAAACAATTCATTTATTTAGAGTTTTATGGCATATATCTCATTTTTATTTTCGAGTTTCTACTTGTGTCTACTGGCCTTTGGCCTACTGTACGTGATTTTCCAAAAACGGCATTTTAACCATCAAGTTCCAAAATTGAGGCCTCTGGCCTATTATAGCTATTCGAGCTCCTGTCAAGAAGGTCTCCCAAATCGTTTAAGTAGTGGCACACAGTCAAGGGAGAGCACTTCTGACAAAATATGTTTTCAAATGTTCATCATACTGACTGGGTATAAGGACATCTCCGCTCATAACCAATGAACAGGTTTTCCACTTCCTTCGAGGAAGTTTCATCATACCAACCGAGTATGATCTACTTACAACCGATAAGTAGTTTTTCTGCATGATTTTCACATCACTCCTCAAAGTTGTGATGTTTCAAATACCACTAAGTAGTGGGTTTTTATTTCGAGGTACTTATCATCATCAACCGAGTATGATATAAAATTCCACTCACAACAGCTAAGGGGTTTTTAACTTTAAATTGCACTCATCATCCCAACCGGGTATGACATTAGTAAGACCACTCACATTGGCTTCCAATTTAGAAAAGGTGCTCATCATTCCAACTAGGTATGAAGTGTAAATTAGCCCACTCACGGTAGCTTCCAATTTAGAAAAGGTGCTCATCATCCCAACCAGGTATGAAGTGTAAATTAGCCCACTCACGGTAGCTTCCAATTTAGAAAAGGTGCTCATCATCCCAATCGGGTATAAAGTGTAAATTAGCCCACTCACCCGTTAATGCAGTGAATTCCACTAGATCGGTTCTTTGTATTCACACGAGCTTGTCCTTGCTGGCGTTCCAGGTACTTCGTATTCCTGCACGATATGAACTTCCTTGTTCATTATCACTTGGCATAATAGCCTTCATTCATTCCAAATGAATGAGAAAACCTAACTTTCTATTTATTTGTAATTAGGTCCCTAAAGTTATTTTTCTTTAACATTAAGTCCCTAATGCCAGTTTTTCCTCAAATTGAGCCTCGAAACTTTTAAAATTCCCCTTGGGACCTCAATTTATTCAATTTCACAAAAAGGGGTTTAATTTCCCAAATTTCCAATTTGGTACCCCAACTTTTCCAAAATTACCATTTTGCCCTTCCTTTACAAAAATGGTAAGTTATACCCCAAAAATTTTGAAGTTCCTCAATTGGTGTTTTGACATTCTTATCATGCCCAATTAACCCTCAATTTTATGAAATTGCATTTTGGTCCATCAAATTTTTAAAAATACCCAATTTCCCCAATTTTTCCCCCAATTTCAACTCACTAACACAACTTAATTTGATTTCATCAAATTGACTGATCAAACGCTTCTAATTATTGAAATTGAGTTTCTACATGTTCATATGATTTCATAGCACTTTGAATCGCAAGCTTAAACGCCAGAATGGGCTCAAACGGAGCTTCGCCAAAAAATAGACTATAGACAGAGAAAGCTTCAATTACTCACCCGTCAGGGTACAGCGACCTAAGCTTTCTATCTGGGCAGGTAGCTCTCCTCCTAAGGTTCCTTCTAGGATCAAGAATGACATCAATTGATGTCGAATTGGATTAGAATTTTTTCAATGAAAATCTATGGAGTCTATTTGTAAACCCTGCCCTTTTGAGCTAAGGAAAATCAGGAAGGGAACCGGTCAAACCGAGTGAGAAAACCGAACCAGTTCACAAACCTGATCAATTATGAATGGGCAATTTAGGAATTTACAAGTCCCAAGTGATCCAAAGATTTCAAAATACTATGGAAAAGAACCTTAGCATGAATTGGAAGAGGAAAATTAGACTGGTTTGGATGAACCGGGTCCAATAGGATTGAACCAGTTTCTAAACCAAGTCGATTCATGAACCGGAACCGATAGAGATCAGGAAAAACAAAGTAATTCATCTCCATTGTGGTCAGCTACACAAGGAGAAGTCAGCTACACATTTATGGTCTTCGTTCACTCCGAGGGTCGTCGGCGAGATGCTGGCGTGATGAAACAGTGAAGTAGCTCCGGCGAACCGAAGCTGCCCTATTCGGCCAAGTTGAAATTGGCCATTTCAAGCCCTTCTCAGGCCAAACTAAGCCTTCCCAACACATCCTCAGCCCTCCCACGGTCGAATTAGGACTGAAAGGTAAGCCAATTCGGCTCCACTCTGTAATTTCCGACCGATGATAGAGAGAGAACCGGCAGAATTTCAATGATGAAATTCTAACTCAATTTGGCATCATTTGATCCGATTCTTGATTCTAGGATGAACCTTAGGATATGAGTTATTTGCCCAAATCGAAAGCTCGGATTGTCGTGCCCTCACCGGTGAGAAATCGAATCTTTCTCTCTCTACAATCCGTTTTCCTGCGAAGCTCTGTTTGAGCTCATTCCGATGTTAAAATCTGTGATTCAAAGTTCCTTAGAATCATATGAACATGTAGAAACTCAATTTCAACTCCAATTTCAAAACTAGAGGTGTTTGATCGGTCAATTTGATGAAATCAAATTTAGCAATTTTGAATAGTTGAAATTGAGGGAAAAATTGTGGAAAATTTGAGGATTTTCAAATTTCAAAGGACCAAAATGCAATTTTAGGAAATTGAGGGTCAATTTGGCATGAAAATAATATTGGAGGACCACTTGAGGAATTTTGGAATTTTTGGGGCAAAACTTACTATTTTTGTAAAGGAAGGGCAAAATGGTAATTTTGGAAAAGTTGGAGGACCAAATTGAAAAATTGGGAAAAATATCCCCTTTTTGTGAAATGGAATAAATTGAGGCCCTAGATAAATTTTAGAAGTTTCGGGACTCAATTTGAGGAAAAACCGGCATTAGGGACTTAAAGTTAAAGAGAAATAACTTTAGGGACCTAATTACAAATAAATGAAAGTTTGACTTTCTCATTCATTTGGAATGAATGAAGGCGATTAGGCTGAAGGATAATGAACCGAGGTATTCATATCGTGTAGGAACATGAAGTACCAAGAACGCCAGCAAGGACAAGCTCGCGTAAATACAAAGAACTGGTATAGTGGAATTAACGGCATTAACGGGTAAGTGGGTTTACTAACATCATACCCAGTTGGGAATTTGGGTCATCTCATTATTAGAATTTCCATTGTTGGCCCAAAATTTTCAATATTTACAACTTTTTCTCTAATATTTTCAAAAATCACACTTCGGTCCCTCTACTTTCTACTTACTTATTTTTGGGCTTTAACTCAATTCTCATTTCTCCTAAGGTCCTCTAATCTTTCATGAGTTTAGTAGATATACCCAACTCCACTAAATATTTTGGTCCTTCAATTTTTCAAAATAACATTTTGCCCCCCCCCCCCTAAACTTTTCTAAGAGTTTCATTGGGTCCCAAGCCTCTCTTAAGCTACCTCTTCAGGACCCCAAGTTTTCTCATGCTTCCATCTAGACCCTTAAACTACTAATGAGTCTCATTTAGGTCTCAACTTTCATGAAACCCTAGTCTAATGCCTATACTCTTCAAAATGTGTGATTTAGTCCCCCAAACTTTTATCTCCATCAAAACAACACCTTAAACCCCTTCAAAAATGTTTTTAGGTACGTCATCATCTTCCCTAGGTCCCCATGGTCACTTTCCAGCCAATCCTTGCATGAACAATGATGATCTAACCCCGATCAAACTCTCACCAGGAAATAAACATAGAGTTATTTTTTGGTTAGAAAATCACTGAAGAAGAAGCGGTGATATCCAATGGCAATGGGGTTGTGTAGATAACTCCCCCACATCTTTGTGGACACCTAGATATTTCTCTATGGTGGTAGGATTCGCTGATAACACCCAATTTACAAAGCGATGTCCAAAATAGTGGGTTACTGGAGCTTCTTAAATTTTTCATGGCCATGTGACTTACCTTAATCCCGAACAACCGGTGGAGTTGATTAGATGGGACCGACAGGAGCTTCCAACATTAATTTGGGTTGTGTTTGGCCATCAGTGAGGTTAGTGCGAGCGCTGATAGCCTCTGCTTTATTTTTTGCCAATAGAGTAATGTTAATGTTTCGTACAACTACTATCTGTAGAGGGCACGTTGATGGCCGAGAGGGGGTAGGGGTCAAAAGCAAACTTTCCTCCAATTATAATGACACTTATTTGATCAAGCTTGATGCCTAGAGGAGAAAATGAGAATCTCAGGTTTGAAGTCACCATGAAATTGAGCATCCATGCTTCTAGAGAGAATTATGGCCCACTGTTGGTGTGAGGACGGTCAACACTAGTATAGGGAGCTCGGCGGACCAACACTCCATTTGTCCATGTCCATAGCCAACTAGATGGGACTCCCTAGACTCCACATTTTATATTTAATAATTTTAGGGGATGAACTGTAGAAATATTATCTAACTTTTTGGTTATTTCTCGGTTATAGATCAAATATTTGTGATGTGAGTCGAGCCAAGAAGATGACGTGTGTGTGCACACACGAGCACCTGTGCATCGTGCGTCTCACACATGGCACATCCGTGTGCCCAATGTGGTGGTGCGCACTATCGGTTCAACCAATTTCAACATTTCCTTAATTAGTTCAGCTCTAATTGGGTAAGTTCTTGGTGAAATTTATTTTTTGAATACATTTTCATCCAATTTCGTATAATTTGGGCACAAGAATGTCCATTTTTTTAATTGTATAAACCCTTCTAAAAATTGGGGGTTTTGCCGCTTTAAGCCGGTTCGATTTATTTTTTATTGTATTTTATATGTTTCACCTCTAGTTCAACTAGTCCTTGGTGAATTCTTTTTCTAAATATTCTTCACCATATTTTAAATTGATTTGGCTCATTAATTACCATTTTTTATTTATCTAACTCATCTTAAAAATTGAGGGCTTTGTCCTTTAAGTTTGTTCGATCTCGATTCGAAAACTTGGACTCTTCTTGATCCTTGATTTTCAATCAAAGGGATTTCTTTGAGGGTAATTTCGAAAACTTACCCATTGTCCAAGTTTAATGTTTGAATCAATTTCCAATCTAGTATAATTCCAAATCATGGTTCTTATGTTTTTATTCTTGGTTCAACAACGATTTCCGATCCAATTAGGCTTAAATCCCACTTTGAGAAGTTTCGATGTTACAGGAACCTACAAGGGTCACGCAAGGAAAGGCACTTACAGATAATTCCATGAATTTTCTAGGACCAAAGATAAGATGAGCTAGCCAAAGGTATCAATAGAAACTTGGATGATAAATGAAGGAATTTACAAGCAACTAATATTAATATCTTGGGAAGCTAAGATGATTATCAAGAGAATTCTTAGAATAGCTTCAGAGTGAGACATATAGGGAATGATAGTATATTCAAGAGGCATGTACTAAAAAAGGATACCTTGAGCCTAAGATACCAGATGGGGATAATACGGATAAGGAATTTAGACTAAAAGAAAGAGTTGGAAAATGTTGAATGGGAGATGTTAAGAATGCACGATGGAAAAATGTCTGGATGAAAACAAAAAAGTGGGAAGACCCAAGTTCACCATGAGAGAAAATTCCCTTCCCTAGTGAATTAAACTTTTGAGACAAAACTACTAAAAGAAAGATACTAGTTATAACACTGGAATTTCTTAAATGTGAAATTTAAACTCAATTACAGTAAAAATTAAGAGTTAATTGAGAATGAAAACTCGAACAAAGAATAGAAACCCAAAACCGAGATACGAAATAACATCAAATCAATAATTGATATTGAACCCAGAATGGCAACCTGAACCAAGAATTGAGTTCCAATCTAATTAGAGATCAATTTCACGAGCAAGAAATCAAGATTTTTAGAAAATCATTCTTATAGGTCAGTTTCAAAGGATTTTGAGTTAAATCCCTAGGGGCCCAAGAACGGAATTTTGGGAAAATTGTGTGTCAATTTGTAATTTATAGAAAATTGGAGGATTTATATTAAATTAACTCCCAATTGAGGTCTGATTGGGCAATTGGATGAAATTGAAGACCAATTGGAAATTTTTGGATGTTTAAGGGCCAATTGGTGATTTTGGGAAAGTTAAGAGCCGTGAGGGATAATGGAAATCCCAATGACTTAATTGAGAATTTTGAACTTTTGGAAGGCCTTTTCATACCAAATTTTTTCCTCACGAGCAAGTCCGAACCTGTAGGGATATATTGGACTAGATAGTGTGTGAGAAAGCATGACCATAACTGGAAGTTCGTTAGGACGAACAATTCACATTTATCGGGTGAGTGGGAATTTCCAACATCAGTCCCGATTGAGACAATGTCCATGCATTTGAAATTGAAAAGTGTTTTCCCATAATTTGTCTCCCCTAACTAGGTCACTCTACTTAAACAATTTGGGAGCTAACTATGGTGATGGACTAGATAATGTAAGTGGGCCCAAGGCCGATAGGCATGGGCACATTGAAAATGAGCAGGACATGAGCCCTTAAAAGTCTCTATAATGGGTAATTGTGTGATTTGGTTACAGCACCGAAGTCAAATAGACGAATTCATTAGGCTAGTAGCTATAGAGCCGAAGTCGGGTCTTTGAACTCATTGGGCTAGTGGTTACGAGGCCGAAGTCAAGTTATCAAGTTCGTTGGGCTAGTAACACCAAAGACCAAGGTTATGATAAATAAAAACTATTGATTTTGCATGCATGAGATGCGAAGCCATTGAGACACACGGTAAGGAGTAGTGGTGGTTCCAAGGGTTGATGGGCGACCCAGGATACATAAGGGTGGTTTTTCGTCTAATATATCGAGAAGCTCTCGAAACATCATGCACACAGAGATCGAGGAAGTAGGAGGAAAGAGGTCTCGTCTCACAAAGCGAACACGAAGTATGGCTAGGGTTTAAGGGTCGAACAATTGATATCCACTCAAACTTAGGGTAGAGGACACAGACCTCTATCAAGGTGGATGATAAAGTCGCTCTGGTCCACAAGTGGAATAGTCAGGGACTATTCTGTGGACGTGTGATCCTTTTTTATGATAAAAAAGGGTGTGTGATTATGTGCTAACCTATGAAGGGGTAAATAAGTGAATATCACGAATGCATCGACACCTAGATAATTACATTATTAAGATTTCCCCCACTCATTGAGTTGTGAAGCTCACACCCTCTCCTTAATTTTTTTCAGAAAGGAAAAGATCATTCAAGAACTTCCCTCACCGAGTCTTAAACCAAGGTACGATTTATGCCATCAATTTTGTATAATGTCATTCCAAGGAACAGGGCAGGCAATATGCCTGACTCTTCATGATCTAGGGGAGGAGCGACTCCTCGAGGTATAGGAGAGTGGCGGGTTGATCACAAGATTACCACCAAATCGGGTCGGGGCATGACATTATGGGTCTGAGGTTTCTTAGTAGAAATAGTAAGGAAAGCCCTAGAAGTTATTTGAAAATGACGTGGGGGTAATGTACCATCTTGTGATATGGTAATCATGTGGTGTGTGGATGAAGCAAAAACATCCTCTAGAGAAGCTAAAGATTCAGCATTAGAGTGTTCATGTCCATACAAAAGGAGATTTGAGTTGGCAGAAGACTCAAGCCACCGAGTACACACAAAATGCAAATGGTGATAGTGAAAGAACATACAACTAGAGTGCAGGAAGGGTCACGACTTTCTAATATGCTTTGGAAGGGAACCTAAAATATGTGAATGCAATTATCGAAACCTTAGGTATAACATTAAGTGAAAGGGTGAGGAGAGAGTATCTAGACCACCACGTGTCTCGATCTCACATAGGGTGAAACTCGGGAAATAGATTAAGTGAGCACAAAACAATCTTGGAGTAATAATTATTTGGGGAAAGAAAGTAGAAATAGTGGAGTGTGGCCATTAGTAGGATTTTAGATCATGGTATCAAATATTGATGAAATGACACTAAGTGTAAGGGGACTACAAAGGGTAAGCAAGTGAAGGCATAAAGATAAGAAGCCATCCAAAACATGGTTGTAGGTTGTAAGAAGAAAAGAAAGTGAGTACTTAATGGAGGAGGCCTACACCGACAATAACCTTGTTAGGACAACGGTACCACAATAGGGATGCTAGAATGAGAACGATTCACTCTACTAAAGTGGATATGAAGCACAAAAAAGAACATGAAAGATGGTAAGAATGAGGAAAATGAAGAAAACCTACAAAGAAATTGAGAATAAGAGCAATAAAATAGAGAAAAATCTAGTATCTATACTAATAAAGTTTACATAAGAGGAAACTCTATAAAAAAAAAAGACGATGGATGATACAGATTTATGGACATGTACAACTAAATGAACATATAGTTATAAGAGGATCAACAAAGTAAAGAAGGCACCTAGACACCATTAAAAGTTTGAAAATAAGGATGAGGTACTTAAAGTAACATGGAAGGAAGAAGGAACAAAGCATTGAGGAAATAATGGGATAACAAGTAGTTACGTACCCTAAAGATGCGATAAGAAACTCAGTATAAGAGTTTCAAGTTATTGATGGGAAAAGTAAAGATTCCCTCTAAATGTGATACGAATAATATGATAAGGGAAGGAGATGTACACAATCAGATGAAGGGTTGCACTGAAAGTGGAAATATTGAAGATTAAGCTCGAGGGAAACAAAGACAAGACTCATACTAAAGGAAGTGATCCTAAGTTTCTTAACAAGGCTGATGAATGAGGGAGTTTGGTGATTTAAATATCAAAGGCAGAAGGAAGTTGGGGTTCATGTCAAAATTCCTTAGTAGTAGAACGAGCATACAAAGGGCTTATAATCAGATGAAAATAGTGAAATTGGGCCATGATAATAAATTAGAGAGAATGATAGTATTGCCCAATGGCTAAGGAACGAATTCCCACACCCCAAGGAATCAATGTGTACACAAACTACTACAATCCTTGGGACCGACAAACATAGGAAACTAAATGAATAAAAAATTGGTGGGTCTCAAGAATGAGTGATAGGACACCTACTATACGTCAACTATTGGAAATTTCTTAATTTAGGGAAATAAGGACTTGGGTTTTAAGTAATGATTATATATGTCAAATACACTTCTATCGAGAATAAATCTAGGTAAGGAAGATACACACCACTATGGAGGCTGGAGCAATGATTATCAAATAAACCCTTGAAATTTGGGAAAATGAATTCTAATGCTAGGATGGGATTTAAGAATGGAAAGGAGTTAATGGTTTCATATGAGATAGTACTCAAATTTCATGAGACCTCGATTCCGCCAAATTAAATAGGATAAGAGGATATTACTTGTTGGACGAATAGGGAGCCACACACTTGAGAATCATGCATTATGATGAAGAAATGAGAAAATAGCATCCTTTGCACCATTTCCTCTCTTATATACTATCAATCCACTATGAAATCAATAAGTGTGAAAACTTCTATACCTTGTATTGTTAAACATAATGTATTTGAAAAAGAAATTTTCATTAACCATTTGTTTGATCGACCATGTAACTTTCATGATGTACATACACAAAAAGCATAGTGTAACTCTCTTCCTAGATACAAAAAGGGCGATCATCCTTTTGCCCTTTCCAAATTAAACAAACTAAATTTCTTGGTCAATGGTTTTGGGATGTACTTGCTACAACAATATGATCTCCATGTGCAACTGTTTGAGTTATGTTGTAGACCCATGTCGAAACCCTAGGTGGGGTCGATGAAGCTCTAGTTCCCTCAGTTCTTGCCCCACTATTTACTGCCATGTTGCTCCCTCCTTCAAAACTTGGACATATCGGGGGTTGGGCTACCTATGCCATAATTGAAGTCATTTGAATGTTGCCATTTGGCTAGTTGTGAGCAAGACATCTTGGTTACTAGCACTGAAAGTAGAGACCAATGAGATAGAATCTCGGTGTGGTATCTCACACATCTTGCAGTGTTCTAGTTCAAAATGATCGTTAGCATTACTCCTTATGCCATTTAAATGGGTGGGCCATACACTACTTGTTGACCTTTATTTCGAATAGAGTCCCTTCCATTTTGACTTGAAGATTCAGCTTGCCATACTAAGGGACCAACTTTGTAGCGTCATGGCCATGGTTTTAATATACTTCCATGGAGGTGTTAGTGGCACCTCACATACCTTCGTCATCATAAATCCTTCATTATCACATCGCGTGGTACAAAGGATTTGCTCGTATTCATATATGGGTCTTTTTACTACAACTAGGTCATTATATCACCCAATACTCCCAATGCAACATATGATCTCACCATCTATAAATCCACTCACTATTGTATATGAGACTTCTTTGTCCAGATATTTTTCCACGTGTCTCAAATTGAGGAATCCACTCATTTAACTTGCAAAAAATATACTACCAAAATAAAAATTATGGTTTAGGTCATATTTGGTTCTAAATAGAAATTTATAATACTCTTCCATAACCTCTCAGAATTACACTAAGCCTTGTCCATAAACGTCACTATACACCGTATATTATCCTGCGTTTGGATCTGTGGGGGTCACACGGTAGGGTGTTTGAGAGATGGGATAGGTTTTAGGTATCACCTCAATAGTGAACTCCACTTAACGTTCCGGAGGTAGTTTGGGCAGTTCCTCAGGAAATACTTCAATGTAGTGTTTTACTATCGGGATTTCCTCCAATCTTTTCTTCTCATAGCTTTTGTTCATCACCATAGCAAGGAATGATCTACATCCTTTTTGTAGCATGTGTTGAACCTTTATACATAATACCAAGTGCATCCCCTTTTTCTACCTATCTCCTTCAAATACTACTCCTTACACATTCAGGGCATGAAATGTCACCATTTTATTCCGACAGTCTAACTTGGCTTGATGCGTGGATAGCCAATCCATTCTCAAAATCATTTATACCTCCTAATCGAAGAATCATTGCAAATGACAACTCGTGTGCATGGGGGCGAATGACTTCAAATTGGCTTAGGCCTCGTAGTCATTAGCAACCAATATCTACCCCCAAGAAATTACGAATCAAGGTTGCATCAACACTTTAATTTGGGTAATACGATCTATAATCATCCCACTTCTTTTGGTATCATAGGACAACAGATCACTCGTCCTACTTCTCGGCCTTTGGAGTCCTATCAACTTTGTGGCAAGCATAGACATTCAACACATCATTGTCCTTCTTATGAATTCAAGACTCTTTCTTCAACTATTCAAGTTCTCTTTCCGACTCCTCAAGTTCTCTCTGCTCATGTCAATGATGCTAGTCTGGATTATCTTGATTGATATGTTGATTTAGGAGGGACGACTCATCTCACTAATACCTTATTTCACATGTCTATTAAGGAGAATGGGACAATTCATAAGCATCTGCTAAATGGAGACTAGACAAGTTTACACATTTTATTCTCTGGATCTGCCTATCTTAGATCTTCTACTCATCGCTTTTATCTCAACAATATCTACTATGTTTCTCAAATTACCCTTAATTTACTCTTTATCTCCCAATTTACTAAAGATAATGCTTGTTATTTTGAATTTCACCATACTCACTTTCTTATCAAAGATGTTTTTTTCTCACCAAAAGCTACTACGCAGAAGTTGCAAGGGAGGGTTGTATTGTCTTCGTACTAGTCATAATTCTTCTACCTTATCTCTAGTTGCTTCTGTAAATCGTACTAATCTGACTTTATTATTGAATCAACGTTTAGGTCATCTCACTTTTCCTATTGTCAATCGTGTGCTTTCTAAATATTTACCAATTAAAGTTATCTCGCCTTTATTATTATGTGATTCATGTTCTTGTGGCAAAATATCTAAGCATTCTTTCCCTTTAACTCACCATGTCAGCACTCGTCCTCTTGAGCTGATTCATACCGACATATGGGGACCCACTCCTATGATATCCCACACAAGCCATCTTTACTATGTTCATTTTATTGATGACTATAGTAAGTTCTCATGGTTGTTTGTCATGAAAAGGTGTTCATATATTTTATTCATTTTTCAAGCCTTTCGTTTGCAAGTTAAAAATTTGCTAAACTTCAAAATTAAATTTATTCAGTCATATGTTGCCAAGTAATTTATTTCTACCTCCTTTCAGTCTGAACTTCAGCTTGTCGGCATTAGTTAGCACCATTCATGCCTACACACACTCCAATAAAATAGATCAGCTAAGCATAAACATCGTCATATTGTGGACATGGGACTCACTCTCTTAATTCTTTCTCATGCTCCATAAAAATTTTGGGATTTTTTCTTTAATACATTTTTCTATCTAATTAACCACCTTCCTACTTGATCACTGGGGTTTCGTTCTACTTAAGAGTTACTTCATCATACCACTCATGATTATAAATTCATGCATGTGTTTGGGTGTCTTTGTTCTCCCTACCTTCGTCCCTACCTGTCTCAAAAACTTCAGACTCAGTCTGCTACTTGTATTTTCTTAGCTATCCCTCTAATTATTATGAGTACTATGTTTTGGATACTCGTTCTAATAGCATGTTCACATGTCACATTGTTCATTTTAGCAAAAGATTATTTCCATTCTTAGCAAATAGTATGCCTCCCTCCACTTCCGTCGAGCGCTCTAATGTTCCCATTCCAGTCCCCCATCCTATCACGACTTCGATTTCAAACTTGGGTAAATCATCTTACTTTTCTCCCACTACACATGTTGACCCTCTTTCTCTAGTTGTCTCTCATACCGACCAAGACCCTATTGTGGTTCCTCCTCATATGGTCACTTGTGGATAACTCTCTTTTTATCTATCATACATCTACATTTATCATGTTTTTACTCATCTATGTCGATGATATTATTATTACTGGATCTCCCAATGCCCCTCTCATCTCCACTCTACATGCTATACAACATGAATTCTCCATCAAAGATATGGGTATTCTCCATCATTTCCTTTTTATTGAAGTCCATAATCATACTCATGGAATTTATCTCACTCAATCCAATTACATTCAAGATTTATTATCTAAAGATTCTATGGATACTTGTAAGAATTTATCTTGGGATGATCCCTCTTTCCCCCTTCTTTCTCGGTCTTTGTGCACATGAAGCTCACAGAGCTTCTCGACATACTAGACAACAAACTGCCCTTATGCTCACTAGGTCGTCCAGTAGCCCTTGGAACCACCACTACCCCAAACCGGGCGTCTCGATGGTTTTGCATGTCATGCAAGCAAAATCAACATTTTTTTATTTATCATAACCTTGGTCTTTGTTTTTACTGACCCAACAAACTCAACAACCCGGCTTTGGCCTTGTAACTACTAGCCCAATGAGTTCGAAGACCCAGCTTCGGCTCCATGGCTACTAGTCCAATGAGTTCGTCTATTTGGCTTCAATGTTGTAACCAAATCACACAATTCCCCATTATAGAGACTTTTAAGGGTTCATGTCCTACTCATTTTCAACGGGCCTGTGCCCGTGCCCATCAGCCTTGGGCTCACTTGCATTATCTAGTCCATAACCAGAATTAGCTCCCAAATTGTTTAAGTAGAGTCATCTAGTTATGGGAGACAAATTTTGGGAAAGTGGTTTTCAATTTCAAATGCATGGCCATCGACCCAACTGGGACCGATGTTGGAAATTCCCACTCACCCGATAAATGTGACTAGTTTGTCCTAGTCGGACATCCAGTCCTGTTGTGCTTCCTCGCACACGATCCAGTCCAATATGTCCCTACAGGTTCGGACATGCTCGTCGGGAAAAATTCCAATATGAAATGGCCTCCCAAAAGTTCAAAATTCTCAATTAAGTCCCTTGGATTTACACTATCCCTCAAAGTCCTTAACTTTTCCAAAATCACCAATTGGCCCTCAATTTTCCTAAAATTCCCAATTGGTCCTTAAACTTTTAAAAATTGTTAATTGGTCCTCAATTTCATTCAATTGCCAAATCATACCTCAATTACGAGTTAATTTCATAAAAAAACCTCTAATTTTTGTAAATTACAATTTAGCCCACAATTTTCCCAAAATGCCCAATTTTCCCAAAAATTGCTATTTAACCTTGAAAACTTGTCTCATTCAATTGACCACCCAAACATGGGCAATTGCTCCTATTCATGGTCAGAATCACCTTCTCTATGTACCCCTCGTCATTTTAAGCTTTGAAACATTTCATTTACCTTAGAAATGAGCTCAAACGAAGCTTTATCAAAAGAATTTTCTAGAGAGAGAGCTTGATTTTCTTACCGATGAGGGGTGGTGGTCTGAACTCTGAACCAGAGTGGCTAATGATCGGCAAGGGGAGTGTCACGCCCCAACCGGTTTGGTCAGATCCCCATGATCAACCCGCCAATCTCCCAATTTATTAAGTGTTGTCCCTTATTTATAAACTATGAAGAGTAAGGTGTCCTTTAAACCTGCACCTTTCCTGAAATAACATAAATAAAAAATACATACAATTTTAAATTGATCATACCTCTTTTACAAGCGTATTAGCTGGTCATCTTTGGGGTAGGTTTTCTAGGGTTACCTAAAAGGGATATAAGGGAGGGGTGAGTATAACGACTCAGTGAATGGGTTTACAAAATTTGTCTTTGAGAAAAAATGCTTGCTTTGGAGTGTGTCAGACTCCTTATTCTCTTTTAAAAACATTTTATTTCAAATTTCAGTTTTTATCACCATTTCTTGTTAACCATTATGTGTCATCACTCAACACACATCCTTCATCATGAAGGTAAAACACACAATTGCAGGCCAGCTCGTCCACTGAACCCACTTGTGGCGTTGGAGCGACTTTATCGGCCACCTATATAGAAGTACGTTCACTTCTACCCTCAGACTAAGTGGATGTTAGCGACATCCGACACTCAATCTAGTAATAAATCTCTGTGTTCATATGAAGATAGAGACCTTGTCACGCCCCGACCCGGTTTGGTCAGATCCCCGTGATCAACCCGCCACTCTCCCGGTTTATTAAAGGGTTTCCCCTTATCGTAAACCGTAAAGAGTAAGGCGTCCTTTAGCTTGCACCTTTTTCCTGAAATAGCATAATCAAAACTGTATGAAATTTAAAACTATACATACCTGTCTTGCAGGCATCTTAGTTGACGGTCTTTAAGGGGAGGCTTTCCGGGATTTCCTAAAGGAATATAAGGGAGGGGGTGAGTACGACTACTTAGTGAATGGGTTTTAAAAAGCTTTTGACTTTTAAGAAAAATATTTATATGGAGTGTGCCAAACTCCTTTGTTTTCAAAAATCCCATCATTTAAAATTTTGGATTTTTCCATTATTTCTTAGTTACCACGGTGTATCATCACCCAACACACATCCTTCATCATGAAGGTTACACACATTCGCAAGTCAGTATCACTACTGAACCCGCTAGTGGCTTCGGAGCGACTTTTCCTGCCACCCGGATAGAAGTACAACCACTTCTACCCTGGGAATGAGTGGATGTACGTGACATCCTACCCATAATCCCAAAATCACTTCTTCATATCCGTATGAGGACAGAGACCTCATCCTGTCCCCACCCCAGTCTCATGCGCTTCCTGCTACTCCAGATTTCACACAGACACTTGGAACGACGAACTGCCCTTATAGCCACCTGGCCGTCCAGTGCCCTTAGGACACATCACTACCCCTCATTGGCGTCTTGATGATCTCGTACTCACAGTGCATGCACAAACAATGTTTCCTTATATTTCCATGTAATCTGTGGTGCCACTAGTCCAACGGTCCCAACTCTCAACTCAACCTGCAACTGTTTGTCTTGACTAGTCCATCGACTTGTCATGTCGCATTGCCGCTAGTTAACTGAGCATGTCGGTACTATCTTGGTACCATGGCCAAACAATTCACTTATTAAGTTTTATGGCACATATATCATGTTCATTTACGAGCTCCTGCTCGTGCCAACTGGCCTTGGGCCCACTGTACGAGATTTTGAAAATCGGGCATTTAGCCCCCAAGTTCCAAAATCGAGGCCCCCGGCCTATTAGAGCTATTCGAGCTCCCGTCGAGAAGGTCTCCCAAATTGTTTAAGCATTGGCACATAGTCAGGGGAGAGCACTTGCGACAAAAATAGGTTTTTACTGTCCACCGACCGGTATAAGAACATCTCCGTTCATAACCGATGAACGGGTTTTCAACTTCCTTCGAGGAAGTCTCATCATACAACCGGGTATGATCTACTTACAACCCGTAAGTAGCTTTTTTCGCATAACTTTCACATCACTTTCTCTAAGTAGTGATGATTAAAATACCACTAAACAGTGGGTTATTATATCGAGGCACTTATCATCCCCAACCGGGTATGATGTTAGTAAACCCACTCACCCGTTAATGCCGTGAATTCCACTAGACTTGTTCTTTGTATTCACGCGAGCTTATCCTTACTGGCGTTCCTGGTATATAACGTTTCTACACGATATGAACAACCTTATTCATTATTACTCGACATAACAGCCTTCATTCATTAATGAATGATAAAACCCAAACTTTTAGTTATTTGCAATTAGGTCCCTAAAGTTATTTCTCTTTAACTTTAAGTCCTTAATGTCGGTTTTTCCTCAAATTGAGTCATGTAACTTTTAAAATTTATCGTGGGACCTCAATTTATTCAATTTCACCAAAAAGGGGTTTAATTTTCCAAATTTCCAATTTGGTTCCCCAATTTTTCCAAAATTACCATTTTGCCCTTCTTTCACAAAAATGGTAAGTTTTTCCCAAAAATTCCTCAATTGGTCCTCCAACATTATTTTCATGCCCAATTGACCCTCAATTTCCTAAAATTGTATTTTGGCCCCTTTGAATTTCAAAAATCCCCAAATTTTCCCCCAATTTCAACTCTTCAACACTACCGAATTTGATTTTATCAAATTGACTGATCAAACACTTCTAATTATTGAAATTGGAGTTGAAATTGAGTTCCTATATGTTCATACGATTCTAAGAAACTTTGAATCGCAGATTTTAACGTCGCAACGAGCTCAAACGGAGCTTTACCGAAAAATAGACTATAGAGAGAGAAAGCTTTGATTACTCACCGGTGAAGGCATGACAGTCCAAGCTTTCGATCTGGGCAGATAGGTCTCGTCCTGAGGTTCATCCTAAAATCAAGTATTGTATCAATTGATGCAGAATTGGATTAGAATTTCGTCATTGAAATTTGGTCGACTCTCCCTCTAGCACCAATCGAAAATTATAAAGGGGATCCGAATTGGCTTACCTTTCGGTCCTAATTCGGCCGTGGAAAGGTTGAGGAAGTGTTGGGAGGGCTTGGTTTGGCTTGAGGAGGGCTTGAAATGGCCGATTTTAGCTTGGCCGAAATAGGGCAGCTTCGGTCCGTCGGAGTTGCTTCACTATTCCATCATGTCGGCGCTTCTCCAATGATTCTCAGATTGACTGGAGTTTGCTATGAGATAGCTGTCTTCTCCCTGGTTCTAAAGAGTCTGACCTTTGTTCAAGTCAAAGCTCTGGTTTGAGTTTTACTGGGAAATGGAGTAGTAGAGAGAGAGAAGTGTTCAGGTGTGAGGAGAATGAAATGGGGATAACCTCTTTATATAGTTATAAAACCCGTATATTAAATGGGCGAGATTTATTACTAGTATTAATATTGCCATAAATTATTTATATTAATTCCAATAATTTAATTTAGGTATTAAATTATTGGTATTAATTTCAATAATTAAATATATATTAATTGATGGCTATTTATAATAAGCCGTACATTCGCATAAAAATTTTTGACCGAAATTTCGAGTTACAAAAAATCATACTTTCCAGGAGGTCACCCATCCTCACACTACTCTCAAGTAAGCACGCTTAACTTTGAAGATCTTATGGAATCTATTTCAATTGAACCAATTTGGTTTTATTTTCTAATTTTTCTTAAGTTTCTTTTCTAATGTTTAATAAATCCTTTGGATCAACTAAAAGTTGTAAATTTTTATATTGTTTATTCCCAAATGTAAACCGGTTTGGTTTTCTGATTCGGTTTGACCGGTTCTTTTCCCGGTTTTCCTTAACTCAAATGTGCGGGGTTTACAACTCTCCCCTCCTTTTAGGATTTTTGTCCCCAAAACTCCGTTAACATCCTTGCATGAGAAATCATTTCCTTTGATGCCCCTTTGGTGTTTGCTTAACATGCAAATTCTTCTCTTGTTCTTTTAATTAGTCCTTTTTACATCCTTCACTTAAGAAATTTCTTTTCCTTTATATTATTTACTCCCTCCATGGAGCTTATCATAACGAGACATACCTTACTTTAGGGTATATTCTTATATTTATATCTTTCTTTGCTTAGAGCACATTCTTCCCTTTGAGGTTCATTACTCAAAATTGGAAATTCCAATATACCTAACCATTCCCATGTCTAGTTAACCCCTTGGTCGTTGAAACCTTTAGCTCAATGTTCTTTCGGGCGTTACGTACTGGTTGCCATAGTTTTCTTTATTCTCACTTTTTCATCTCATTTTGACCCTTCCTCCATTCGTTGTCTATTATAACTTCAGTCCAAATTGTTATATTCGACCTCGTCATGCTTATTAGCCAACTCCTCCTTACTTTGAGTCATATTCTCCTCGGGATTGTTGGGCTTACATACCCCTTACAGCATGGCATTTTCTAGGACCTGTCTTTGTCTATTAGATTTCTAAAACATCTCCTTGAGGGTCTCTCTTAGCTTTTTTTTTTTACCTTTCAGGGATCATATAACTTCATCCCTCTTTTCTTTTGATGGCATTCCTCAACTATCCTTTTTACCGTTATCCTCTCATCCATCATGCCTTTGAAGTTATGTCTCACATAACCGCATGGATTTCTCTTACCTACTCATCCTTTCCAAACATTTTTATTGGGTTCTTTCAATTCCAATCGTTGGGTTTCCTGATGATTATTGACATACGAGGATTTTTTTTCCCTTCTTATGTTCTTTCTCTTCTTTAGTAACATCCCTTATTCAATGACTTCCTTTTTCCTTAATCCTCTTTTACTTGCTAATAAATCACTTCATGATTCTTCATTCTACAATAATTGTTTTCGATCTATGTGTTGATTACTTTGCTTGGGAAGGTTCACTCCATCCTGTTTTATTCATTATCTTTGGTTGTTCGTCGTTATTAGTATTCCTCTTTCTACATGGTTCTCCTATTCTCTCCAAACAGGTCATAATGGACCATTACAATACTTCCTTCCTTGGAAAACATTTCCTAAATAAGGGTTGGTTCCATTTCCTCTTAATTGGGATACACATGTCTATCCGGGGCTTCCTTCCTTGGTAGGATTCTTTGCCTTTCCCCTGACATTCTTTTCTTACATTTGCTCTAGGGGATTTCTACCCTTAAATGACATCCCTTGATGTCGTCTTCTCCTATTTACCTTTACTCCTCAAATCTTTTAGGCACATCTTTTATGCTTTATTTGCATCATTATTTGTACCCAGTACCTGTCTATTTCTTTAGGGAGCGTACAAATCTTCCTTGTTTCAGGATCATTGTGGGAGAGTCTTGCCTATTCCTTTCTTGGCTTGAGTTTAGTCGTTAATTGGCCCTTGGTCCTTTTAAGGATTTCTTGTATTCTTCTTTTCCTGAGTATTTGACCTTTTTGCCTCTCTCTTCTTTGTCGGAACTTACATTATAGCTTTCCCGAGTATTTGTTCATTAACTGCTTTACCTCCACCATTTGTTTGCTCTAAGTTTCTTAGCAGCTGTTTCTCGAGTCCTCCTGTCCATAACATCCATCTCACTGACCTTTTTAGGGTGTAGTCCCTTCTACTTCCCAGTCTTCCTTAGGTGTCATTTGTTCCCTGTAACTATCTTGTTGTATCGACTTGCTTTCTCTTGTCATGTTGGTCCGAACTTCCTATTTGAAATAGTTGCTTTTTCCAAGGTGATTTCTTCCTATAATCCCAATACGTCCCGTTTGTCATCAAATGTTTGTCTTGTCTTCTCTTGTGGATGCACTCCTTTCTTTGCTCCTAAATTGTTTGGATTTTCTTCTTAAAGGGGGAATTCTCTTCAGCTATCCTTTGTTCCATTTGTGGTTTTATTGATGTCCGACCTTTACCCCTTTTTCCTTCTTACCACTTTGCTAAGATTTTGAAGAGTTTCCTCTTATCTGTGATTGCAAATGGAATCACATTTCTTGGGATGGTATCCTTTCGGATTTCCTATAGTTATGGGGTGTTTATTCTTGGAAAATATTGTCCTGACTCCTGGCGATGTGGGACAGTTTTTCACTTCGTGTCCTATTCTCCTCTAGGTTAATTTGATTCATGTCCTTTGTAGGGTTAGGCACTTCTCCACGCAGTGTCCCTATCATTCATGCTTGTAATTACATGAACATAAGTGGTTCCTTCTAGCGTTTTCTTGGGAATTGTTAGTTTTGGTGCTCTTTCGTCCTTAAGTCTGGATACCGTGGGAGTTTTTTTTTTCCTTTTTGGAGTCTTCCTTGAAGATCACATCATTTGAGGGATAGGGTTTTTAGGAATTTGGAGTACTTCATTAATAGAGTAGTACAGTATGTTGGAGATTTTGGCCCTATTACAGAATATGGTCACCAAATAACTAGGGAGCTACGAGATTCTTGATAAGCATCCTCCTATGTAAGGTTATATGCCCCATTTTATGGCTTCACGCTTGGCTTCCTTTATACTTAGAGTTGTGACCTCAATAGGTCCTGTCACCATTCTCTGGGATACTTTCTCATTTGCTCTTTTGAGATTCATGCCTTGCTTTAGGCATTTGGGAAGCTTCTAGGGTTGTCTTCCTCCGAAGATAAGGTGTTGAGTAGAGTCGTTCCTAGTTTTCTTGGTTCCTCTCCTGGGAGCCATCTGAAAATTTTAGGATAAATCCTATTAGTTACAATATTTTATAGTTGGTTCCTCTCCTGGGAGCCATCTGATACCACTCTAGTTGTCACGTCCCAACCCGGTTTGGTCAGATCCCCATGATCAACCCGCCACTCTCCCGGTTTATTAAAGGGTTTCCCCTTATCGTAAACCGTAAAGAGTAAGGCGTCCTTTAACTTGCACCTTTTCCCTGAAATAGCATAATCAAAACTGTATGAAATTTAAAACTATACATACTTGTCTTATAGGCATCTTAGTTTACGGTCTATAAGGGAAGGCTTTCCGGGATTTCCTGAAAGGAATATAAGGGAGGGGGTGAGTACGACTATTCAGTGAATGGGTTTTTAAAAGCTTTTGACTTTTAAGAAAAACATTTATATGGAGTGTGCCAGACTCCTTTGTTTTCAAAAATCTCATCATTTAAAATTTTGGATTTTTCCATTATTTCTTAGTTACCACGGTGTATCATCACCCAACACACATCATTCATCATTAAGGTTACACACATTCGCAAGTCAGTATCACTACTGAACCCGCTAGTGGCTTCGGAGCGACTTTTCCTGCCACTCGGATAGAAGTACGACCACTTCTACCCTAGGAATGAGTGAATGTACATCACATCCTACCCACAATCCCGAAATCACTTCTTCATGTCCGTATGAGGACAGAGACCTCATCCTGTCCCCACCCCGGTCTCATGCGCTTCATGCTACTCCAGATTTCGCACAGACACTTGGAACGACGAACGGCCCTTATAGCCACCAGGCCGTCCAGTGCCCTTAGGACGCATCACTACCCCTCATGGGCGTCTTGATGATCCCGTACTCACAGTGCATGCACAAACAATGTTTTCTTATATTGCCATGTAATTTGTGGTGCCACTAGTCCAACGACCCTGACTCTCAACTCAACCTGCAACTGTTTGTCTTAACTAGTCCGTCGACCTGTCATGTTGCACTGCCGCTAGTTGACTGAGCATGTCGGTCCTATCTTGGTACCATGGCCAAACAATTCACTTATTAAGTTTTATGGCACATATATCATGTTCATTTACGAGCTCCTGCTCGTGCCAACAGGCCTTGGGCCCACTGTACGAGATTTTGAAAATCGGGCATTTAGCCCCCAAGTTCCAAAATCGAGACCCCCGGCCTATTAGAGCTATTCGAGCTCCCGTCGAGAAGGTCTCCCAAATTGTTTAAGCATTGGGACACAGTCAGGGGAGAGCACGTGCGACAAAAATAGGTTTTTACTATCCATCATACCGACCGGTATAAGGACATCTCCGTTCATAACCGATGAACGAGTTTTCAACTTCCTTCGAGGAAGTCTCATCATACCAACCGGGTATGATCTACTTACAACCCGTAAGTAGTTTTTTTCGCATAACTTTCACATCACTTTCTCTAAGTAGTGATGATTATAATACCACTAAACAGTGGGTTTTTATATCGAGGCACTTATCATCCCCAACCGGGTATAATGTTAGTAAACCCACTCACCCCTTAATGCCGTGAATTCCACTAGACTGGTTCTTTGTATTCACGCGAGCTTGTCCATGCTGGCGTTCCCGGTATTTAACGTTCCTACACGATATGAACAACCTTGTTCATTATTACTCGACATAACAGCCTTCATTCATTAATGAATGAGAAAACCCAAACTTTTAGTTATTTGCAATTAGGTCCCTAAAGTTATTTCTCTTTAACTTTAAGTCCCTAATGTCGGTTTTTCCTCAAATTGAGTCCCATAACTTCTAAAATTTATCGTGGGACCTCAATTTATTCAATTTCACCAAAAAGGGGTTTAATTTTCCAAATTTCCAATTTGGTTCCCCAATTTTTCCAAAATTACCATTTTGCCCTTCTTTCACAAAAATGGTAAGTTTTTCCCAAAAATTCCTCAATTGGTCATCCAACATTATTTTCATGCCCAATTGACCCTCAATTTCATAAAATTGTATTTTGGCCCCTTTGAATTTCAAAAATCCCCAAATTTTCCCCCAATTTCAACTCTTCAACACTACCGAATTTGATTTCATCAAATTGACTGATCAAACACTTCTAATTATTGAAATTGGAGTTGAAATTGAGTTCCTGTATGTTCATACGATTCTAAGAAACTTTGAATCGCAGATTTTAACGTCGGAACGAGCTCAAATGGAGCTTTGCTGAAAAATAGACTATAGAGAGAGAAAGCTTTGATTACTCACCGGTGAAGGCACGACAGTCCAAGCTTTCGATCTGGGCAGATAGGTCTTATCCTGAGGTTCATCCTAAAATCAAGTATTGTATCAATTGATGTGGAATTAGATTAGAATTTCATCATTGAAATTCGGTCGACTCTCTCTCTAGCACCAATCAAAAATTATAATGGGGATCCGAATTAGCTTACCTTTCGGTCCTAATTCGGCCATGGAAAGGTTGAGGAAGTGTTGGGAGGGCTTGGTTTGGCCTGAGAAGGGCTTGAAATGGCCGATTTCAGCTTGGCCAAAATAGGGCAGCTTCGGTCCGCCGGATTTGCTTCACTATTCCATCACGTCGACGCTTCTCCAATGATTCTCGGATTGACTGGAGTTTGCTATCAGATAGCTGTCTTCTCCCCGGTTCTAAAGAGTCTGACCTTTGTTCAAGTCGAAGCTCTGGTTCAAGTTTTACTGGGAAATGGAGTAATAGAGAGAGAGAGAGAAGTGTTCAGGTGTGAGGAGAATGAAATGGGGATGACCTCTTTATATAGTTGTAAAAACTCGTGTATTAAATGGGCGAGATTTATTACTAGTATTAATATTGCCATAAATTATTGGTATTAATTCCAATAATTTAATTTCGATATTAAATTATTTGTATTAATTCCAATAATTTAATTTCGGTATTAAATTATTTGTATTAATTCCAATAATTTAATTTAGGTATTAAATTATTGGTATTAATTTCAATAATTAAATATATATTAATTGATGGCTATTTATGATAACCATACAAATTTTTTACCAAAATTTCGGGTTACAAAAAATCATACTTCCCAGGAGGTCACCCATCCTCACACTACTCTCAAGTAAATTTTGGGTTACAAAAAATCATAATTCCCTGGAGGTCACTCATCCTCACACTACTCTCAAGTAAGCACGTTTAACTTTAAGTTCTTATGAAATCTAATTCACCTGAACCAATTTGGTTTTATTTTCTAAGTTTTCTTAAGTTTCTTTTTCAATGTTTAATAAATCCTTTGGATCAACCGAAAGTTGTAAATTTTCATATTGTTTATTCCCAATTGTAAACCAGTTTGATTTTCTTATTTGGTTTGATCGGTTCTTTTCCCAGTTTTCCTTAACTCAAATGTGCGGGGTTTACAGACCTCATCCTGATCCCACCCCGATCTCATGCGCTTGAAGCTACTCCGAGGTTCACAAGACTTCTAGTACGACAATCTGCCCTTATATCCACCAGGTCGTCCAAAGCCCCAGGATGCATCACTACCCCTCTTGGGCATCTTGAAGGTCCCGTAAACATAGTGCATGCACAATCAACATTTTTCACATAATGCAATATAATATGTGGTGTTACTGGTCCAACGGCCCGGACCCTCAACTCAACATGTAGTTGTTTGTCTTGATTAGTCTGAAGACCTATCATGTCACACTACCGCTAGTCGACTGAGCATGTCGGTCCTATCTTGATACCATGGCCAAAGAATTTATTTACTTAAGTTTTCATGGCATATAAATCATGTTCATTTATGAGCTCCTGCTCGTGCCAACTGGCCTAGGGCCCAATGTTCGAGATTTTCCAAATTGGGCATATTAGCTCCCAAGTTCTAAAATTGAGGGCCTCCGACCTAACAGAGCTATTCGAGCTCCCGTCAAGAAGGTCTCCCAAATTGTTTAAGTAGTGGCACATAGTCAAGGGAGAGCACATCCGACAAAAATATATTTTTCAACTGTCCATCATACCAATAAAGTATGAGGACATCTCCGCTCATAACCGACGAATGGGTCTTCCACCTCCTTCGAGGAAGTTTCAGCATACCAACTAGGTATGATCTACTTACAACCGGTAAGTAGTTTTTCTATGTGATTTTCACATCACTCCTTTCAAGTGTGATGTTTAAAATACCACTTGGCAGTGGGTTTTCATTTTTGAGGTTCTTATCATCCCAAACAGGTATGATATAAAAATCCCACTCACTCGATCGTGTAGTGAAATTCCTCTTAGCCAGCTTGTTGTCCTTAGAGTCAAAATGGTAATTTTGGAAAAGTTGGGGGACCATATTGAAATTTTGGAAATATAACCCCTTTTTGTTTAAGTAGTGGCACATAGTCAGGGGAGAGCACATCCGACAAAAATATATTTTTCAACTATCCATCATACCAACAAAGTATGAGGACATCTCCGCTCATAACCGACGAATGGGTCTTCCACCTCCTTCGAGGAAGTTTCAGCATACCAACTAGGTATGATCTACTTACAACCGGTAAGTAGTTTTTCTATGTTATTTTCACATCACTCCTTTCAGGTGTGATGTTTAAAATACCCCTTGGTAGTGAGTTTTCATTTTTGAGGTTCTTATCATCCCAAATAGGTATGATATAAAAATCCCACTCACTCGATCATGTAGTGAAATTCCTCTTAGCCAGCTTGTTGTCCTTAGAGTCAAAATGGTAATTTTGGAAAAGTTGGGGGACCATATTGAAATTTTGGAAATATAACCCCTTTTTGTGAATTTGAATAGATTGAGGTCCTAAGATGAATTTTAAAAGTTTCAGGACTCAATTTGAGGAAAAACTGACATTTGGGGACTTAAAGTTTAAAGAAAAATAACTTTAGGGTCATAATTGCAAATAAAGGAAAAGTTGGGTTTCTCATTCATTTGGGATGAATGAGGGCTATTAGGTAAAACAATAATGAACAAGAATGTTCATATAGTGGAGGATCAAGAAGTACCGAGAATGCCAGCTAAGATGAGTTCGAGTTCACTGTTTGATTACGTCGGCGCCTCTCCGGTGATCCTCAGATCGAATGGAGCTTGCTATCATATAGTTAACTTCCCCCAGAGACTAACGAGCCCAACCTCGCCTTTTAAGATTGAGAAAAATGGCCAAGTTAGAGCTCTGGTTCGAGCATCACCAAATAATGTAGTAGAGAGAGAGGATTTTTCACATGAGGAGGATGAATGGGGAGGACCTTTTTATATAGGGAGCTCAGGGACTCTCTAGCCGTCTCATCGGCACCTTTATGGCAATCATTCATGGCCTGAAACGCCCTGAATGGAGATGTTTTACCTTCGTCGGTGATGTTTGCTTTTCCAGTGAGTGAATAGTCTTGTCATCTAAAGGAAGAAGACGACACTGTTCCGAACCGAATCGGATCGGTCTGAACCGGGTTCAATGCTTAAACCGGTCGGTTCTGGCCCGATATGACCAAGTTTTTCAAAATTAAAAATGTTTAAATTCATCTAAATCCATTCTCTATATAATGGTGGCTTCAATTCTCAAATTTGAATATTTTAAGCCACCTAGAAAAATAAATTTAGAAATCGGTTCAATAGTGGTTCAAATCAATTCAATCTGGTTCAGGTCCGATTCACCTTAACCGGTTTGGTTTTCTCTTCCAATTTATCCCAAAGTCTTTTTCCATAACTTTTATAACTTTTTGAGTCACTCGGGATTTATAAATTTCCCAAACTACTATTTTTCTATCGGTTAAAGTTTTTGAACCGACTCGGTTTTATCTTTGGAAATAACCGTCTTTTCCCAATTTTCTTATTATAAAAGGACGGTGTTTACAGTTTTGCTGACGTAGCATCTCCATCAGTAGCCTAGTTAGCATTTGACTTGTTGGCCTAACACGTGGTGTCACGCCCCGACCCGGTTTGGTCGGATGGAGTTTGATATCCGATAGCTGACTTCTCCCCGGGTCTAAAGAGCCTGACCTCTACTTTCGAGGTTAAGAAAAATGTTCAAGTCGAAGCTTTGGTTTAAGCTTCACCGGGAAATGAAGCGGTAAAGAGAGAGAGAGAAGTGTTCCGGTGTGAGGAGAATGAATGGGGATGACCTCTTTATATAAGTGTATTAAATGGGAGAGATTTATTACTAGTATTAATATTGCCATAAATTATTGGTATTAATTTCAATAATTTAATTTGGGTATTAAATTATTGGTAATTTATATTAATTTATAGTTATTTATATTAAATCATACTTCCCAAAAGGTCACCCATCCTCATACTACTCTCGAGCAAGCACACTTAACTTTAAAGTTCTTATGAAATCTAGTTCACCTGAACCAATTTGGTTTTTATTTTCTATTTTGTCTTAAGTTTCTTTTCCAAGGTTTAATGAACCCTTTGGATCACCCGAAAGTTGTAAATTTTCATATTGCTTGTTCCCAAATGTAAACCAGCTCGATTTTCTTATTCGGTTTGACCGGTTCTTTTCCCGATTTTCCTTAATTAAAAAGTGCGGGGTTTACACGTGGCATCCTCCCATTGGTTGCTCCTTCCTACATGGCTACTGACCGGTCCTAGTTGACCGTTGATTGTTACACATGGCGCCATCTGATTGGCTATTTATAAATCCGTCAGATTTCCCTCCTCATGTATTGTGCTAGTGCCACGTGTCAGCTTCTGATTAGTCAAAGTCATCTGACATGGCAATACCACATGTTGACCTCTAATTGGTCGATCGTTCCTAGACATCCCAGTCGGACGCTAACGTGGCACTTTTGCCACGTGTGAGCTCCTCATTGGTTGGCCTTTGCTGATGAGACTTTGTCCGACATTGACCATTTACCGGGACACGTGTCACTCCCCTATTGGTAGGTCGTCGATGACGTGGATATTTCCTCCCGTTGATCGAGGACACATGTCACTCGTTGATTGGCCAGCGCTTCTAAACACTAACTAAGCGGCTGACTGGGTGCACTTTGCCTCGCGTCACGCACTGATTGGCCATGCCTGCTAACCTAGCAATGGTTCATTGACCAATCCGGTGACCCGAAATCGTAAATTGGCCGGTTTAGGCCCGATTCAATCGATTTTCCAAAAATTAAAAATTTCCAAATTCATTTTCTATCTGATGGTGGATTCAATTTTCCAATTTGATATTTTTAAGCCACCTAAAAAAATGAATCTTTAAACTAGTTTTTCACGATTCAACCCAATTCACTCCGTTTTAATCTAGTTTAGATCTGGTTCACCTTGAACCGATTAGGTTTTCACATCTCACCTACTTCACGTTTCTCCTTAATAACTTTTTGTGATTTATCGACCACTTGGGATGTCGGAAATCCTCGTCTTAAACCTTTATTTTACCCCTTTTTGGTCCCGATAGACACTTGATTTTTCTTTCGAAAGTATTTGGGATTTTCCACCGGTTTAGTTCTCTATTTTAAATGGAGGGGGTTTACACTCAAGCACAAAAATACCCATATTGGGTTCATTAAATGAATGTTAAATATGTTGCTATTATCTTATTAGCAACATCTTATACTCATGTGTAAATGGTTGTACAAATTAAAGCAACATCTTAATGGCTATATGGCACAATGTAAAGCTTGTCTTATAGTTTAAGGCTTTATACTATTTTCTAATTAAACTAATTACTATTTATATTGTACTTTCCATTTGAAATAGTCGGTAATTATTTTCACACATAATTGACATATTTGACAATTGAACGTTAACCACGCTTTTATTCATGTTAATCTAAATGAAGAGTTTTACATAATTCAACTACTAGGCTATATTGATTAATCACGTTCTCATAAATTTTGTACAGATAGTTATATAGTTTGAAATAAGCTCATATAGTATAATTTATTCGTTTGATTACATTTTTACTCATAATTGCCTTTAAAGTATCTATGTTTATATATCCTTATTCATTTATAATATCATAAAATTATAACTTTAATAATTATTAAATTTGAAAATTTTGTTATTAATTATAATTATAATTTATATATTAATTATTTAATTATATTGATTAAATATAATATTAATATTTATTTTAGATAAATAAATAATATAATGATATATAATATATAATTAAATATTATTTGAAAAAATAAATAATATTATTATTATTTTAAAATATTATTTAAATATTTAGATGATTAATACATATAATTATTCACTAATTTTCAATTATATTGAAGTATGAGAAAGAATGGAGTGTAATAGGGATGGAAATATTGAATAACGATAAAATATATAAATTTTATAAAATTTAATTTTTTAAAACATTTAACGAAGTTCTACTTAATTATAAGATTAGAAATTCTCACCAACGAATGGTTAAGAATTAAATCAAATTTATTGGAATTTTGAGATGGTTGACATGAAGATGGTACCTAATTAATCGTTGGATAAATTTTATAATAAATATTGTATTCACATAATTATAAAAGTTAAAATCAGATTTATATAATATCTATTGGACAAAAGTTTGGAACTAACGGATGCTTGAAACACAATTTAAGATAAAAACGGCCAAATAACTCAATAATCTTTCTCTGTCTTATAATTTTATATCAAAATTAATTCAAATAAATTTGAGCCGTACCTTTTTATTTATATAAATTAGAGCGGACTACAGGAGGGGAGGAAGGTGGGAGCCCACCAAAGAGTAACAACAAAACAGGAAAAAACACCATTTAATAGTGAGTTATCTGCCTATCATGTTCCTTCCACCCTGGGTTAGAAGTTTATTGGGTGGATTCATTTCAGTGATTTAAAATCATTTTTTATAAATTAATATAATTTATTTTTTTAAATGATTAATATAATTAATCTAATATTAAAAAAATATAAATTTATAGAGTTGAAAATTTTAAATAATTTTAATTATATATAATTATAATTTTTAATAGTTCATAATATTATTTAATATAACATTAAAATTGGTAAACTCAAATATCTCGTATCTATCTAATCCCTAATCTAAAATTCGATCAAATTAGTATTTGTTAATGTCAATTTTAATTACATAATCTTAAATATATGCACCTTACAAATAAAAAAATAATATTTAGATAATTAATTCAATGTTAAATATTAAATATAAAAAATAAAATATTATAAATTTATTAAATTAAAATCATTATACAATATTAGTTGAATAGTCTATTATTTATCCACAAATTGACGCCCTTTGGAAAATGAGAGGGATCACATTCAGTATCTATGAAGATGCCATAATTGATTTTATATATATCTACTTATATACATATATAATCCTCTAGTGGACTCTTTTGTCAGTCACTTATTGGATGGATGGGTATTAAAGAATATAAAAATATAAGGGAAACAATGAATGTCGGTTATTTTATTAATGTGGATATTATATTTTATTATATCAATATACTAATATACTAGTCATTATTGGTGCACGATAGGTTTTACTTTCTAGGTGTCATATAATATATATGTATGGGGTGGTTTTAAATATTAAATACTAATAAATTTGTTAGTAATTTTATTAAATTTAAGATAGGTGAAATTACTAAACTGAATTAAATGGCAAGCTTTTTAGTTATTAATGAACTTCTCAACTGTACCTTTAGGAATAATGTCACGGGGTATTGAGGCTTGTGCCATGTCATTAATACACCAACTTGCACATGTGTCAAATAATTGTCAATATAAAATCAATGCCTTAAAGCTCTAGAAATTTTGAAAAACATCCTTCGTTGACTGGAGTGCTCAGGGCACCTTTTTCTCATAAACAATAATTAATATAATTTCTAGGCTAAATATCAGAAATATACAAATTTTATATATTAAACAATATTTTTTTAATATGATCCAAATGACCAGCAATTTTTATTTTTATTTCAAATATACTTTTTTTATAAAAATTATAATTATCCACTCGTCTAATTTTATATAAAAATTAAGTTACATGATAGATTTGGAAAATATTGGAAGTTTTTATAATTATTTTGATAATATACATGAAAAAAACTACAAAGTTTGAAAATTTTCATACCATTTGAAAAGCTTTCTATTTTTCTCGTGATATGATAGTAACTCATTATTTATATCAATTTTAAAGTACAAAAAATATTTATGTCAATTAATAATAAAAAATACGACCACTAATTATACAAGGAAATATTGTAATCTTATAAAAAATTAAAGTAAATATGTAAATTATGTCATTCACTTAAATAAAATTAATCAAGGGCAAAGAGTATAGGTAATATGTGAAATTAAAAACTTATTAAAGATATTGATTTATGATTATTATTAAAAATATATTTAGTAATATATAAAATTCTTAAATGTAAATAAAAAATAAATTGATAAAAAGAAAGTAAAAGACAAATTTAAAAATAGTTAATTTTTTTATTAATTTGATTATTTTAATTTTAAGTAAAATATAAGATGAAGAGAATTAAAAAGAAAAATAAACATAAGGATGGAGAGCATAGATATAAAAAAAATTCTAACGGCGAAAATATCTCACCGTACTAGTCAACATATGCATGAGGGTAAAAGGGTCAGCAAAATTGAAGGCCAGCTATTAGGTCTAATCCGCTCCTACATTGCAATAGTCGAAGCATAAGGAATCAGACCGTCCATTCTTTAGAGGTTATCCCTAGTTGATTGATTGACTTAAATCAACGGTAGTAAATCCATTTCCCTTAGGAAGAATAAGCACGGGGAACCACCCACGGCAGACCAACAATAAACCGCGGACTTGGCCCTTAAGAAAAACAGAGAAACCTCCAAAAACACAAAGGCATCATCGATAAAGAGACAGGTAGTGGGAGAGAGAGATAAGAGTTCTCTACGAAGGGATCATCGGAATAGGAATCTCTTCCTTCAATTCCGTTTGTGTCCCTGTAGAGGAATGCGCGTTGAGAGTATCGGCGCCTTCTTGTGGAGAATCGGAACCGTAGCAGCGTCCTAGAGGTGAGAGAAGACTCGCCGGAAACAATGGCGGCAACTGAGGGCGAGAAGACAAAGAAGTACCTCACGTCGGAGGAGCTGAAGATTCACAACAAGTCTGGCGACCTCTGGATCTCCATCAATGGGAAGGTCTACGATGTCTCGGCCTGGGCGAAGATCCATCCCGGCGGTGAGGGCCTGCTACTGACTTTGGCCGGCCAGGACGTCACTGACGCCTTCATCGCTTACCACCCTGGCACTGCCTGGCAGTACCTCGATAGGTATTTTAAAGCACATTGTGAGGGTTTGAGAGGATTGAAATGATTTGTATTCAATAATCGCGAGATTTGTCCGGAGCAGGCTGTTCACGGGATACTACCTGAAGGACTTCGAGGTGTCAGAGGTGTCCAAGGACTACCGGAGGCTGGTGACCGAGTTCTCGAAGTCGGGAATATTCGAGGAGAAAGGCCACCACGTGATGTACTCATTCGTGGCGGTGGCGGTGATGATGTTCCTCTGCGTTTACGGCGTCCTGAGGTCAGAGAGCACGTTGGTCCATCTCATCTCTGGCTGCCTGCTCGGCTTGCTCTGGGTCCTCAGCGCTTACGTCGGCCACGATTCCGGCCATTCCCAGGTAAAAAAAAAAAGATTGACCGTTTCAGAAATCAAGCACACTATTTTGTCCATATGCTTGAAATATCTTTTTTTTTTGTTCATTTCTTTTTGTAAATTAGGCCATTTTTTCACATAAATCAATTGTATTGTGTATATTATGTGTATCATATAGACGCATGGAATAGTAAGTGCATTATTTTGTCCGGAGGCCTAAAAATATCATTTTTTTATTGAGAATTGATGCTGTTAGGTTCCCCTATCACATATTTTGTTTATGGATTTAGCAGCTCCGTCCTTACACAGCAATTAGTGTTTTCAGCTTAAAGATATCAGATCATGCAGCTTGATTGGGCAGACACCACTTTCTTATAGCGTATATAAATATGAAATCTGTTGACAATTAAGTTGACGTTAAAAGTGTCTATTAGGATCAATATTAATAATTTATTTTTATTTGGGTTCAAGACTGGAGTGTTTTTTGCTCTAGATTTTATTGAATATGACCTTTTGATGATACGCTGGGTGTCCTGGTGTCAGGTGACGTGGAGCCCCACCACCAACAAGGTGGTACAGCTCATATCGGGTAACTGTCTGACGGGGATAAGCATCGCGTGGTGGAAATGGACGCACAACCAGCACCACATAGCCTGCAACAGCCTCGACAACGACCCGGACCTCCAGCACATCCCGGTCTTTGCCGTATCCAACCGGTTCTTCTCGTCCCTGACCTCCCGGTTCTATGGTCGCAAGCTCGAGTTTGACTCCCTGGCCCGGTTCCTCGTCAGCTACCAGCACTGGACCTTCTACCCTGTCATGTGCTTCGGCCGCGTCAACCTCTTTATACAGACATTTCTGTTGCTCTTCTCGCGCCGGCCCGTTCTGGACAGGGCTCTTAACCTCATCGGCTTGGCTGTCTTCTGGACTTGGTTCCCCCTCCTCGTCTCGTGCCTCCCCAACTGGCCGGAGCGGGTCATGTTCGTCCTTGCCAGCTTCGTGGTCACCTCCATCCAGCACATCCAGTTCTGCCTGAACCACTTCTCCGGCGATGTCTACATGGGCGATCCAGAAGGGAACGACTGGTTCGAGAAGCAGACCAAGGGCACCATCAACATCTCGTGCTCGAGGTGGATGGACTGGCTCTACGGCGGCCTCCAGTTCCAGCTTGAGCACCACCTCTTCCCGAGGCTACCGAGGGGCCAGCTCCGGCGGATTGCCCCGCTGGCCCGAGATCTCTGCAAAAAGCACAACCTCCCCTACCGGAGCCTCAGCTTCTGGGAGGCCAACGTCTCCACCATCGGCGTCCTCCGCACGGCCGCCCTCCAGGCCAGGAAACTTGCCGGAGGTGGCGTCCCCGTGCCCAAGAACCTCGTCTGGGAAGCCATCAACACCCACGGCTGACCCTGCTGGCCCAGCCTTCAGAGACACCCATAAATGTCTTTCTCCGGTCCTCATTTTACTCGTTTGGTCGCTTCATAATAGCATTTGATTGTCCTTGATTTTAGGCAGCACTTGAGCTCCGGGATTATTTACAGCATTATTATTGTCATCATTTCTTCTTTTGTCATCTCTATTAGACGGAGAGGATAGACGGAGGAAAAAAAATTCAGCAGATTTTTAACAATCCAATGAAATTATTATCAACTATTTATTTTGTTCTAAATTCTGCGGTGCATCTCGCACGGGTCCCGAAGTATGTGATGTTTAGGAAGCTGATAGGAACGCCTCTTGTGGCGCGCGTGTAGCTGCTCTTGTCGTTCAGCAGAACAAGAATGGTGGGTGCCCTTTTTCTTTTCGATTAGCACTAAAGTCTCTTGACGCTTGTGAGGGACGTGAGCTGTTGTATTCGTACGATAAAACTTTTATTATTGTTCCAAGTTCTATTACCGTTTAATTTTTATAAATATTTTTTAAAATTGAAATATCAATTAATATTATATTTAAATTGAATAAAAAAACATTTATACTTGGATTTGAATCAGATTTTTGTCCATTATGGAAGATACAGACTCAAATCTTCTCTACCAATGAGACCGTTTCTTCTTCTTACCTCACATCACATCATGTACACGAACTTTTTATCAGTAAATGAGCTATCACAACGAATTTATATTTTACCAATAGTGTAATCTATCCATTATGTAGTATAAGAATTAATGAGTGGAATAATTTCAACAAACATTTATAAATAAATAGTAATGATTTAATTTTTTAATTTAAATTTTATTTATATATCTCTTAATTTGATAATTTAATAACAATTTAATTTATTTTGGTCATTTTGGTAGATGCAAATCCATTAACATATTTTGGGATACTAATTGTTATAAATTTTCTAAATTAAGAAATTAAATGGTTAAAAATTAACTTGATGGACTAAATCTTAGTGTGATTAATTAATTATAAGTAGATAGCCTTTTATTAAGTAGAACCTAAACGAAATGGGAAGATTTCTAGAGGGCCAACTTTCCATTTCAATATTGCATGCTGACAAAATGGAGTGGCTTGTATTTGTATTGAAGTTATTGTTCATGTGGTTTTTTTGTATTCATAAATGCAGCTATGTGCTATTATTTTTATGATTCTAGAATGGTACTAAATAATAAAATAATAATTTCTTTTATTACCCCTAATATTCTAATATTAGCGCTCGTGGTAGGTAGTTGTTCAAACAATATTTCGAATTAATTAAAGCTCATTGATGATAAAAAATGGTTGCATAATTGAGTAATTTTATTTATTGGAAATAAATGATTCATTTTTATAATTTTCTAATTGCTCCAATATCTTAAAATAATAGATAAATTTTAATATTTGTGTTATTTTTTATACACTCAAAGTGTTTTTATTATAAAATAATACATAAAAACTTAAATAATTAATGTACAACTCTTAATATACATGAATTAATAGAAATAATCAATTATTAGTTATAAATTTTTAAGTTATTAAATTTAAATAAAAATTACCTAGTTATTACTTCCCACAAGTAAAGTGGAATTACTTGGTGGACTTTCATAAAAGTGGCGTGCGTATCCCAATAATTGTCCCAAACTTTCTTCTTAATAGGAGTTTATGGTTGTTGTGGGGCTGAGGAGGTGTTAGACTTCTTGTTAGAGGGATAGGTTCTTCATGCATTGGAGGAGAATAGATGATGCCTTCTGGCTTTAATAGGGCACCAACCAATTTCTAATAGTCCTCAACCATGTTATTTGGCACTCTTTTCTCGTCCTCTAGAAATCGTTGAATGATTGCCTCTCTGAAGGTAGGCGTCTTTTTCACGATTTTCTGTGGGGGTTTAGTTCACATGGAAAACTTCTTAGGAACTCTTCTTCCTACAAGGTAGTCAAGTTTTTGTTAGTGTCAGGGCATATTATTGATAATGCTCTCAAGGAAACATAACTCTAATACCACTCAAGTTGTCACGCTCCGACCCAGTTTGGTCGGATCCCCGTGATCAACCCGCTGCTCCCCTTAGTTTAATAGTTGTTTCCCCCTTCCTTTAATCAAGAGGAGCTAGGCATAATTTAGACCTTATTTCCTGGAATGACATAAGTCAATAAAAAAATAAGCATACTTGACAGAGGGTAGATCCTGATGTTTTCTTTAGTCATATTTTTTTCCTTACTCCTGAAAAAGGATATAAAAGAGGGGTGAGTTCTAGAACTCAGTGAGTGTGGCTTGGAGGTAAATTTTCCAAAACATATAGTTTTTAACTAAGTGTCCCAAGGTTGTTATTTTTCTTTCAAAAGAGGTTCTCTTCAAAGTTCGCTTATCAAAACTCCTTTTTCCTCAATTCCACATTAGGTGTGTTTAGCAGACAACACACGCCCTTCATCAGGAAGGGAACACACATTCACAGGTGCAACCCATCCACTGCACCCACTTGTGGCTCGGAGCGCCTTTACTGACCACCATGATAGAAGCCCATCCACTTCTACCCTGGGCTTGAGTGGATGTTCGCAACATCTGACCCTCAGACCTAAAAACAACTCTGTGTCCATATGAGGACAGAGACCTCAACCTAACCCCACCTCGGTATCATGCGCAAGAAGCTACATCAAGCTTCCCGATTGCTGGCACGACAAACTGTCCATATCTCCACCATGTCGTCCAGTAGCCCTTAGGATGCATCACTACCCCTCTTGTGCACCTTAATGGTCTTGTACCTCAAGTGCATTCACAAAACAACAGTTTTCTCATAGCCATTTATCTTTGATACCACTGGTCCAACGACCCCGACCCTCACCTCAACCTACAGCTATTTGTCTAGGCCGATCTGTCGAGCTGGCCCTGACGCACTGCCGCCAGTCCATCGATTACTATTGGTCTTGACTTGGTACCATGGTGAAATCACACATTCATTTCATTAATAATTTTCATGGCTTTCATAACTCATGTTTGTTTACAAGCTCCTGCTCATGCCCACTCCACGTGATTTTCCAAAATCGGGCATTTAGCCCCACAAGTTAAAAAATCGAGGCCTCTGGCCTATTTGAGCTATTCCAGCTCCTGCCAAGAAGGTCTTCCAAAGAGTTTAAGCATTGGCACACAGTCAGGGGAGAACACTTCTGACAAAAATATAATTTTCACTTCATCCCACCAACTGGGTGTGATGATACCTTTGCTTACAACTGGCAAGTGGGTTTCTCCTTCCATCAAGGAAGTACATCATACCAACCGGGTATGAATTCCTCTACTTACAACTGGTAAGTAGGTTTTAGCTTTGTTCACCCATCACCCCAAACGGGTATGATGTCAAAATTACACTTACAAGTGGTTTTTCATTTCGAAAGTACTCATCAACCCAACCAGGTATGATGTACATAAGACCACTCACCCGATAACCGTGGCATATTCTTCTCCAGACGGTTTTTCACCTCCACGCTAGCTTACCCTTGTTGGTGTTCTGGTCTATCATGTTCCTACATGATTGGGCACCCTTATCTATTAAAGTTTGGCATAACAACCTCTATTTCTCAAGTATGAGGGACTAGGTTCAAAATTATTAGTTAATTGCACTTAGGTACCTAAAGTTCATTTTCTTTGACTTTAGGTCCCTAGTACTAACTTTTCTCAAAATTGAGTCCCGAACTTCTAAAAATTCTCTTCGAGTCCTCAATTTACTTAAAATTGTTTAAGGGGCTCAAGTTTTCCAAATTCCCAATTTGGTCCCCAACTTTTTAAAAATTATCATTTTGCCCCTACTTTCCAAAAATGGCAATTTGACCCCAATTGTTTCAAAAATCTACAAATTGGTTCTCCAAAATCTTTTTCATTGCCAATTGGCCCTCAATTTTACGAAATCCCCAAATTTCCCCAAAAGTTTCCCCCAATTTCCCCCTTTCAAACTGGCCGAATTTGATTTCTTCAAATTGAAGATTCAATCGATGTTAATATCTTCAATTGGAGGTGTTAATTAGATCCTACACTTCCATATGATTCAATTGGGCTTTGAATCGCATGAATCAAGGCTGAAATGAGATCAAATGAAGCTTTGTTGGAAAACTATGGGTAAAGAGAGAAAGATTCAAAAGTTTATTGTCAAAGGTGTGGCGGTCCGAGCTCTCTATCGGGGAAGGTAGCTTTCTTCTTGAGTTACCTTTTAGGATCAAGAATTCCTACAATTGACCCCGAATCGAGGGAGAATTTTGTCAATAAAATTTCATAGTTTCTCTCTCTAACTCCAACCTGCAAGGACTAAGGAGGGCCAAATTGGCTTACCTTTCAGCTCAGTTGAAGTCATATGAGGCTGTTGAAGTGTCGGGAAGACTTGGTTTGGCTGAAGGAGGGCTAAATTTTGCCAGTTTTAGCTCGGCCGAAACAGGGCAGCTTCAGTCCTTTAGAACTACTTTACTAGTTGATTTCGCCGGTGCTTCTCTAGCGGTCCTCGGATCAAACATAGGTTGCTATCAGGTAACTGACTTCCCCTAGAGTCTAAGGAACCCGACCTCACCTTCTGGGTTGAGAAAATTGCCCAAATCGGAGCTCTGGTTTGATATTCATCAGAAAATGGAGCAGTTGAGAGAGAATGGAGATTTTAGTTGTGAGGAGGATGAATAGAGAGGAGCTCTTTATATAGGGAGCTCGTGGACTCTCTGCCCGACTGTTTCACATCTTGGTAAGTTTATCCTCGACCTGAAACGCCCTAAATAGAGACGTTTTCTCTTCATCAGCGTTGTTCATTTATGCATTGAGCAAACAGTGTTATCATCTAAAGTAAGAAGATGACACTGTTCCGACCTGGACGAGACTGGTCCGACTGAGTTCAATGCTTAAATCGGCCAATTCAGGCCCAATTTAACTAATTTTCTCAAAAATAAAAATTTATAAAGTCATTCTCTATCCAATGGTGGCTTCAATTCCCTAATTTGAATATTTTAAGCCACCCAGAAAAATGAATTTAGCAACCGATTCAAACTGGTTCAATCCGGTTCAGGTCCGGTTCACCTAAACCATTTTGATTTTCTATTCCAATTTGTCCCAAAGTCCTTTTCCATGATTTTTATGACTCTTTGAGTCACTTGGGATTTGTTGATTTCCCATTTTGCCCTTTCTCTACTGGTTACGATTCATGAACTGGCTCGATTTTCTCTCTTGTGTTGTCCGGTTCCTTCCCCAGTTTTCTTATCCTTAAGGGATGGGGTTTACATGTGCCAACTAGCCTTTGTCCCAATGCACATGTTTTTTTCCAAAACTGGGCCTTGAGCCCTATGAGTTCAAAAACCGATGCCCCTAGACTTTTAGAGCTATTCTAACTCCAATTAATAAGGTCTCCCAAATTGTTTAACCAGCTGTCACACAGTCAGGGGAGAACACTTCTGATAAAAATCTCTTTTAATTCACCACACCAACCGGGTGTGATGATAGATCTACATACAACCGGTATGCGAGTTTTTCCTTTCCTTAAGGAAGCTCATCATACCAACCGGATATGATTTTAGATAATACCACTCACAACTGGTAAGTAGGTTTTCAGCTTTCAAAACATGCTCATCATCCCAACCGGGTATGAAGTATAAAGTTCCCACTCACCCAGTGACTCTTACGTGCTCGTTCCTAGCCAATTCTCCAAGTCCGAGTCTGGCTCCTCTATTAGCATTTCATTCTCAAGAGCCCTACAGGGTTTGTCCACTCTTATACGTTAGGGTTTAGCATAAAAGCTTCTTAGCTTTTCAGTATAGGCTATTAGGCCCAAATTTTCTCGTTTATTACCCTTAGGTCCCTAAAGTTTATACTTTTGACTTTAGGTCCCTAGTGATAAATTTTCCCCAAATTAAGTCCTATGACTTCCAATATTCTTTTTGGGTCTTTAATTTACTTAAAATTGTGTAAGCAGATCAAGTTTTCCAAATTCCTAATTTGGTCCTCAATTTTTTAAAAATTACGGTTTTCCCCTACTTTCCAAAAATAGTCATTTGGCCCCAAATATTTTGAAAATTGACCAATTAGTCCTCAACATCTTTCTCATTGCCAATTGGCCTTCAATTTTGAGAAATTACATAGAGGTCATTCAATTTTTTGAAATCACCCAAATTTCCCCCAATTTCTACCCCCTTTACTAACTAAATTTGATTTCTTCAAATTTTCCATTCAATTGGGGTTATATCTTCAAATTGACGATATGAATCAACTTCTACACCTCTATACAATTCAATTGCACTTTGAATTGCAGGATTTGCGTCTGAAATGAGCTCAAATGGAGCTTTGCCGAAAAACTAAATGTAGAGAGTGAAAGCTTTGAAAGCTTACCATTGGAGGCATGGCAATCCGAGTTCTTGATCGAGGAAGATAACTCCTGTCCTTAGGGTTCTCCTTAGATCAAGAATTGGGACAATTGCTTCAGGATTAGTGGGAATTTGATCGAAGAATTCTGTCACTTTCTCTCTCTAGAACCGAACTGTGACGACGAAGGAGGACCGAATTGGCTTACCTTTCACCTATGTAGAGGTTGTGTGGTGGCCTTGGTGGCTATGGGAGGGCTCGATTTGGCCGTAGGAGGTTGGACTTGGTTGAATTCCGATCGGTCAAAATAGAGCAGCTTTGGTCCGTTGGAGTTGCTTCACTATTTGAGCACACCGGCGCTTCTCTGGCGATCCTTGGGTTGGTTGGAGGTAGGCGTCAGGTATTTGACTTCCTCCCAAGTCTATGTGATCTGGATTTAGCTTCTAAGGCTAGATAAAGTGCCCAAATCGGAGCTTTGGTTTGAGCTTCACTAGAGAACAGAGCACTTCAAAGAAAAGATAGAATTGAGGTGTGTAGAGGATGAACAGAGGGGAGCTCTTTATATAGGGAACTCGAGGACCCTCTGCACGACCAGTTTCCATACTGAGCATGCTCATCCTAATCGAAAATTGCCCAAATTAGAGCAAATTTCCATTCGCCGGAAAAGGAAAGATTTTCTTTCCTCGATGAACATTGTCATCGGACAAAGGAGGAAGATGACACTATTCTTCACGTGCGAGCTTCGCATGTGCGGGCCAGCCACGTGGCAACACATGATTGGTCGGTCATGCTGACATGGTGGTCCAAATCAGCTGCCACGTCAGCTGTTGACCGGACATGTGGCAGTCCGTGATTGGTCGGTCATGTTGACAAGGTTCATGCCTTTCCCAACCTTTTAGGAATCGTGTGGCTTTGTTCCTTCTTAACACCTGGTAGTGTTCCTCAACTACATTTGACGTTATCCAATCATCCCTTACGTATAACTCTTACAATTGGTTATTTCTCATTAGACTCGAAATCCTCCTTACTTTAAGCTTCGGATCTCCTAGTACTAAATTCTTCCGTGTCTATCCTTAGAGTGTATACCCATACTCTTCTTTATGTGTTGTTAAAATATTTCACTACTCGATTCCAGTTCATGCATCTCTTCCATGCACCTAATGTCCCTTAACATTGACATCATGCTTTTCATGAGTATTTGGGTTTTTCCATATTTATTTGTCCTTCACCAACTTCCTTATTGGGCTTTCCCGGTTCCAACTGTCGGATTTTCCATCCACTTCTTGACTTATCGACATACTTGTGGTTTTCCTCCCTTCTATTCTTCCTCATATCCAATAGCATCTTTAATTAAGGATTTCTTTTCTCCAATCCATCCTTACTCGTTCATGACCATTTCACGATTCTTTATTCCGAGTTGATCCCTTTCGGTCTACGTGTCGATTCCTTTGCTTTGGGAGTTCGCTTTTTATAGTCTCATTCTCTACTATGTCTTTCGAAGTAGAGACTTCTACCTTGGGAGATGCACGTTCAACCTTCTTACCATTCCTTAAAGGTTTCCTTTCTTCATTTCATTACACCCTTTTTATATTGGTGCATTTGCCCGCCTTTAATCCATCATTTTCTTTAAATTCCCATTTCATCCCTTATTCCCTATCCAAGGAACTTCCAATTATCAGGTCTTATTTTGTGTACTCCACACTATGCCCAACCGTCCAATCTTAGAATCCATTAAGCGAGTGTGGACCACAACCAATCTTGATATCTGTGGCTGTTTCCTTTAATCACCTCTTTGTTGAGGAGCGTACTTCTCCAAAGTTTTTCGAATATCTTTTCCTTTATTTCCTTATTATGGGTATTCCTTCCATTACCACTTGTTACAACATCATTTGATGCTATCTTCCTACTTACCCATTCATTGGGTTAAACTTACTCCTTGGGCCCTCATGAGTACTCTTCCCTTGTACTTGATCTTTTTACCTCAACCTGTATTTCATTTGTGAGCTTATCTTTTCCCAATTCAAATGGAGTCCATCGCCTCTCCTTTGGGATATATATATATATATATATATATATATATCCCCAGGACTCCCTTCCTTGGTAGGCTCCTTCTCTTCCTGGAATTTCCCCTTTTTATTTGTCTTTGTGGTTAATTGATCTTAAATCAACTTCATGACATACTTTGATGTCATCTTCTCCCACTTACCTATTCTTTGGGAATCTTGTAGATACATCCTTTGTACCCTTTCCTTATTCCTACTGGCAATTACTACAAGTTTACTTCATTAAGGGGAGGTTCAAATCCTCTTTGTTTTAAGGTCTCTTGATCACCTTGCGAGAGGCTTATTTAATCCATTTTGTGGCTTAAGTGTGGTCACCAATCTCTTTTGGCCATTAATTGCTTTAAGGATTCCCTTCATCCTTCATTTTTTTGGCGCTTAGGCTTTTCACGTCTCCCTTCTTCGCCTGGGTTTAAATCCATGATTCTTACGAGTGCCCATTCATTAACTGTCACGTCCTGACTACTCTCCTTGTCCAATTTTCTTGAAGCAGTTGTCTCTCGAGTTGATTATCCTTAATGCCCATCATGCCGCCCTTTTTAGGGTGTAGTTGTTACTACTTCTCGGTCCTTCTTAGAGCGTCATTTATGCTCCTTGATCATGCCATAGTTTCTAGTTGCTTCCTTTTGCTAGGTTTTTCTATAACATTTCTTGGCTCCTCCGCTTTTCCAAAGTAGATCACACTTTGCCAGTCCATGACATTCTGTCCGGTGCCCGACATTCGAAGTTTGCCTTCTATTATGGAGATGCTTCCCTCTCTGCTCTTAGATGGCTTATAACTGCCTTTAAGGATATATTTCACTTCATCTATACTTTGCTCCATTTTGCGGTTTCTCAAGGTCCTACCTTTGGTCCTTCTTGCCTTTCGTGGCCCCTCCTCTTATAGTAGAGGCATTAGATCACATCATATTTGAGACCAAGTTTTAAGGAATCTTGGAGTTTTTATTAATTAAGAAGGAGTACAATACGTTTGGGAAGTTATCCCTATTACAAGAGGTAGTCACGTAGTAAGTTTGGGAAGCTACTATACTAGCTTCTTAATGAATGTCTTCTTGGGAGAGGTCATATGTAAACCCTGCCCCTTTATAGGTAAAAAAATCGAGAAAAAACCGGTCATTTCAAAAGAGAAAATCAAGCCGGTTCACGAACCATAACTGATAAAGAAAGAGCAAAATGGGAAAATTGACAAATCCCAAGTGACACAAAAAGTCATAAAAATCATGAAAAAGAACCTTGGGACAAATGCGAAGAGAAAACCAAACCGGTTTAGCATGAACCAAACCTGAACCTAATTGAAACAGTTTGAACCATACCTTAACCGGTTTCTACATTCATTTTTCTTTGTAGCTAAAAATATTCAAATTGTGAAATTGAAGCCACCATTTTATAGAGAATGAATTTAGATTAATTTAGAAAATTTTTAATTTTGATAAAACCGGTCAAATCGGGCTTGAATCAACCGATTTTTGCCATTGAACTCGGTGGGACTGGTCCGGTCCGGTTTGGAATAGTGTTATCTTCTTCCTCGGGATGATAGCACTATTCATAAATGTAGAAAACTTCCTTCTCTAGCGAAGATGTAACTGCTCCAATCAGGCCATTTTCGAGCGAGGATAAGCTTGACCAAAATGGAAAGTGGTCGGGCAAGTGTTAAGAAAATTAAGGGGACATAATTTCTTTGGAACTCCATAAAATAATGAGACTTATGGGTAAAAGAGATATAGAACCAAAAAGGGGAGAAATCTAAAGTGAATAAACCATACAAAGATCCTTATGTATAAATAAAGGATAAAAGAAGAACTTCTCAGGAGCAGTAGGGAGATCAAACGTAAGAATCCCCGAACGGAAGACCCTAGAAGAAGGATGAGAATAGGAAGTGGGATTGTGGAAGGAGAAAGTTTCAAGCTAAAGTAATCAATAGAGGAAATATCACAAACTCAAATTGAAATAAGGCCCTCATTAAAAGGTATAAGTGGTTAAGTAAGTGTCTAGAGAGGCTAAGTGTGATCTACTTGTAAGAAAGCAAGGAAACCAAATAGGGATTTTAGAGGGACCCTAATGAAGGAAATAACCCATAATAACCAAATCATCTGGGAGAATAAACTACGCTCTAAGAAGAACGGGGGAGTAATAAGGACTACACCCTAAACAAGGCAAAGGGATGGATACCAAGGACACGAAGATTTGAGAGACAACCATCTCAAAACAACTAAATCAAGAGGATAATATGGGTGGGGCAGTTAACGAACTAACCCTTGTGGAAGTCACAATCCCAGTAAAGAAGGAAAGGATGGAAAACCTTGGGAAATAAGAGAAGAGGAAAGCCTTAAAGAGATCAATGGCTAAGACCGGAGTAACGACCCAGAAGCTATGAAAATGTTAAACAGACTTTCTACAGGAGGAACATGAGATTGTGAAACAAAGGGGATGTGAACTCCACCTCAATGGAATAGATGAGTACTGGAAACAAGTGAGAATGAGATGAGATAGATGAGAAGTACTCGTAGGATTTTAAGGGTAAATGTAAGTAGGAGAAGATGGCGTTAAGGAATATCATTTAAGGTTGTTATTCGCGATGGTAAAACTAGAAGGGAATTCTGAGAGAAGAGAAGTGTAAAACTTTCCAAGGAAGGGGACCTTGGAAAAACATATATGTTTTAATTAGGAGGAAACGAAACCAATGGAATTAGAAAGAAGATAAGCTCCTCAAAGACTTAAGGGTTGAAGGACCTAATAAAGAAGGTTGAAAAAAGATGAGTAACTGAGGAAACCAATACAGTTGTAAAGGATATGACATCAAAAGGAAAAAAATGGATGATTGGATATTAATGATGATAATTAAGAAATACCACAAGACGAAAATTGGGACGACTTTATACTTTCCCTGGAAGATAGAGAAATTGAGAATAACCAATATGGAAATGCCTTAAAAATGTTAAATAAGAAAAGACAAGTTTCAGAGAATGTTGTGCTATGAGGGATATGTAAACCCCACTATCCTAGGGAAATATGACTTGGGTAAGGAAGAGTTCGTCAATTGAGTATGATAAGGTTAGGCATTTAATTTGGAACAAAGTTGTGATAACTAATGAATGATGGAAGGATCTACGAAAGATGAAAAGGTGATAGCACTAACACCTATGGAAGTAGGCACGTGGTGCTTGAATAGACACTGAGCAAAGGAGGTCAACAAATAAAGAGAATAACTAGATACAAGAATGATTGGGTATTTTGGAACTCCCAATCTTGAACTTTTAAGTAAAGAATCTTGGACAGGAGAAATAATGCTTTAAGGAATGAAGGATGTGAATTTAAGGATATGAACTTAAACCTTCCAATGAGATAGGTTGAACGAAAATAAACTCCATGGAATGAGAAAATGCTAGAAAGGAAAGGAAGATCTCAAGCGTATGTTATATAAGGGAGAGATGGAAATAACCGAATGGATTATATGTTGAGAAACTACAAGTTGATATCAAGGGAAGTTCATTTCGGTACAAAAAGTGTGAAATAAGTTTTGGGGACAAAATTCCTAAAAGGAGGGGAGAGTTGTAAACCCCGCCCTTTTGAGTTAAGGAAAACTGGAGAAAGAACCTGTCAAATTGAGTGAGAAAATCCAGCCAGTTCACAAACCATGATCATAGAGAATGGGAAAAATTGGGAAATTGACAACTTCCAAGTAACCCAAAGGGTCATAAAAACCTTGTAAAGTGACTTTAGGTCAATTTAGGAAAGATAACCAGACCGATTCAGGTGAACCAAATTCGAACCGGATTGAACCGGTTTGGACCAATTTAAACCACTATTGAACTGGATGCTAAATTCATTTTTCTAGGTGGCTTAGAAAGTTCAAATTGGAGAATTGAGGCCACCATTTGATAAAGAATGAATTTAGATGTATTTAAAATTTTTAATTTTGAAAAACTCGGTCAAATTAGGTCTGAACCAACCGGTTTAAGCAATGAACCCGGTTCGGAACAGTGTTGTCTTCTTCCTTCAGATGATAGCACTGTTCACTCGCTGGAAAATCGAATAGTGCTGGTGAAGAAGAAATATTTCCATTCAATATGTTTAAGGCCATCAATGACTATCATTAAGGTTCCAAATGGGCGATCGGAGAGTACCCGATCTCCCTATATAAAGAGCCCCTCTTCATTCATCTTCCACACACCTAAAAAGCTCATTCTCTCTCAGCTACTAAGTTTTTTGACGAAGCTGATACTAGAGCTCTGACATAGGGTCATTTCTAAGCTAAAGAAGGTGCGGTCAGGTTCCTTAGACTCGGGGAGAAGTCTGCTACATGGTGGTAGTCTCTAATTGCTCTGAGGGTCACTAGAGAAGCGTTGGCGTGATCAAACATTGAACCACCCTCGGCAGATCAAAGCTGCCATGTTTTTGTCGAGCGAAAATCAGCCAATTCGAGCCCTCCTTAGGCCAAACCAAGCTCTCACAACACTTCCTCAGCCCTCCTACGACCGAATTATAGTAGACAGGTAAGCCAATTTGGCTCCCCTTTGTGAATTCTGATCGGTGCTAGAGAGAGAACCGGCAAATCTTTGCTGTAAACCTCTTCCTTTGATAATGAGAAAATTGGGGAAAGAACCGGTTAGTTTTGAATTCTAAACCAAATCGGTCTACAAGCTCGATTATTAGGAAACATGAAAATTAAGAATTTACAACTTCCATGTCACTCAAAATGGTTAATAAATCTTGGAAAAAAGACCTTAGGACGAATTGGGGAAGAAAAACTAGACTGGTTCAAGTGAACCGGGTCTAAACCGGATAGAACCAGTTTATAAACCAGATCGACTCGTGAACTGGAATCGATTGAGAGAGGGTAGACCGGGAAATTTATGGATCCCAAGTGACCCAAAGAGTCATAAAAGTCATGGAAATGGACTTGAGAAGGAATTGGAGATGAAAACCAAACCAGTTCAGGTGAACCGAATCCGAACCGGTTTGAACTAATATTGAACCGAATCCTAAATTCATTTTTCCATGTGGTTTAAAGAATTCAAATTCGAGTTTTGAAGCCACCATTAGATAGAAAATTAATTTAGATGAATTTAAAAAATTTTAGATTTGAAAATTTTGGTAAAATGAGGGGTGAACCGGCCGGTTTAAGCTTTGAATCCGGTGCGTACCAGTCCGGTCTAGTTCAGAAGGGTGTCATCTTCTTCCTTCATATGACAACACTGTTCACTCGTAAAAAAATTGAAGCAGCGCCAGGGAAGAAGAATCATCTCTATTCAATATGTTTTCGGCCATCAATGCCTGTCATAAAGATGCCAAACGGACGGCCAACAAGTCCCCGAGCTCCCTATATGAAGAGCCCCTCTCCATTCATCCTCTCTACACCTCAAAAGCTCACTCTCTCTTAGTTGCATAGTTTTTTTGGTGAAGCTCGAAACAAAGCTCCGATATAGGGTTATTTTTTAGCCAAAGAAGGTGAGGTTGGGTTCATTAGAACCGGCGAGAAGTCAGCTACACGGTGGTGACATCCATTCATTCTGAGAGTCGTTGGAGAAGCACCAACATGATCGAATAGTGAAGCAGCACTGGGGATTGAAGCTGCCCAGTTTTGGCTGAGTTAAAATCATTCAATTCGAGCCCCCCTCAGGCCAAACCAAGCCCTCTCAACACTTCCTCAGCCCTCCCACAACCGAATTAGGATGAAATTCTAATCCAATTCAACATCAATTGATGTCATTCTTAATCCTAGGAAGAACCTCGAGAGAAGAACTACCTGCCCAGATAAAAAGCTCGGAGCATTGTGCCCTTACAGGTGAGTAATCAAAGCTTTCTCTCTCTACGGTTCATTTTCTAGCGAATCTCCGTTTGAGCTCGTTCTGGCGTTAAAACTTGCAATTCAAATTAATAAAGAATTGTATGAAAATGTAGAAAATTGGAAACATTTGATCGGTCAATTTGATAAAATCAAATTCGACTATGTTAATAAGTTGGAATTGGGGGAAAATTGGGAATTTTTGAAATTTCGAAGAACCAAAATGCAATTTCCTAAAATTGAGGGTCAATTGGGCATTATGAAAATGTTAGAGGGCCAATTGTGGAATTTTAGAATTTTTGGTGTAAAATTTACCATTTTTGTATGGAAAGGGAAAAATGGTAATTTTGGAAAAGTTTAGGGACCAAATTGGAAATTTGGGAAATTTAAACACCTTTTTGTGAAATTGAATAAATTGAGGTCTTAATGGGGATTTTAAAAGTTTTGAGACTCAATTTAAGGAAAAAACAGCATTTGCGACTTAAAGTTAAAGAAAAATAACTTTAGGGACCTAATTGCAAATAAATAAAAGTTTGGTTTTTCTCATTTATTTGGAATGAATGAAGGCTATTAGGATGAGAGATAATGAACCGAGATGTTCATATCATGTAGGAACACGAAGCACCGGGAATGACAGCAAGGACAAGCTCGCATGAATACAAGGGACCGGTCTAGTGGAATTCACTGCATTGACAGGTGAGTAGGATTTTATATCATACCCAGTTGGGGATGACAAGTACCTCGAAATGAAAACCCACTACCAAGTGGTATTTTAAACATCACAACTTAGAGAAGTGATTTGAAAATCATGCAAAAAAAAACTATTTACCGGTTGTAAGTAGATCATACCAGGTTGGTATGATGAAACTTCCTTGAAGGAATTTGAAAACTCGTTCATCGGTTATGAGCGAAGATGTCCTTATACCCAGTCGGTATAATGGAGAGTTGAAAACATATTTTTGTCGGAAGTGCTCTCCCCTAACTATGTGTGAATGTTTTAATGATTTAGGAGACCTTTTTTACGGGATCTTGAATAGCTCTTATAAGCTAGGAGCCTCGGTTTTGGGGCTATTATCCCCAGTTTTGAAAATCTCGAACAAGTGGGCCATAGGCTAGTGGGCACAAGTAGGAGCTCATAAACAAACATGAGTTATGTGCCATAAAACTTAATAAATGAATTGTTTGACCATGGTACCAAGATAGGACCGACATATTCAGTCAACTAGTGGCAGTGCGATATGATAGGTCTCCGGACCAGTCAACACAAACAGTTGCAGGTTGAGTTGAGGGTCGGGGCGGTTGGACCAGTGACACCACAGATTATATGGCATGATAAGAAAATACTGTTTGTGCATGCACTATGATTACAAGACCATCAAGACGCACATGAGGGGTAGTGATGCATCCTAAGGGCCTTGGACAACCCGGTGAGTATAAGGGCAATTCGTCGTACCAAGTGACTGTGTAAAATTTGGAGTAGCACGAAGCGCATGAGACCAGGGTGGGGACGGGATGATGTCTTTGTCCTCATACTGATACGGAGAATTAATTTTGGGATTGAGGGTCGGATGTCAAGTACATCCACTCATTCTCAGGGTAGAAGTGGACGTACTTCTATCTAGGTGGCCGGTAAAGTCGCTCTGATGCCACAAGTGGTTTCAGTGGATGTGCTGGCCCGTGAATGTGTTTGACTTTCATGATGAAGGATGTGTGTTGGGTGATGACACACCATGATTAAATAAGGAAATGGTGATATCACACGAGATTTTAAATGAAAGGATTTTTGAAAGAAAGGAGTCTGGCACACTCCAATACAACTCTTTTCTTCAAAGTTATTTTTTTTTTAAAACCCATTCACTGAGTAGTCATACTCACCCCCTCCTTCTATTCCTTTTTCAGGAAAAGAGAAAATGACTAGGAATAATACCGAGCCTTACCCTCTGTTAGGTATGCTTAAATTTTCCTTAAGCTTGCATTTTATTTGATATATGTCTTCCAGGGAACCAGGTCAAAATTACGCCTGGCCCATCTCGAGTTAAATTTTCCTCTTGAACCGAGAGAGCGAAGAGTTGTTCATGGGGATCCAACCAAACCAGGTTGGGGCGTGACAACTAGAGAGATATCAGAGCCAAGTTCCCTTGAAACTTTATCAATATTATGCCCTGATATTAACTCAACTCTAAAATATCATGTTGGAAGGAAAGTCCCTAGGAAATTCACAGAAAAATCCAATCATTCCCCTATAATCGTGAAAAAGACATCCAACCCTAGGGAGGAAGCCGTTCAAAGGTTTCTAAAGGGAAAAAAGAGGGTGCCGAAGGACATGGTAGAAGACTACCGGAAACTAGTTGGAGCCCTATTAGAACCAGAAGGTATCACATACCCTCCTCCCAGACAAGAAAAACCAGTAACACCTCCTAAAAGTCCAACCCCTCCTCCTCCAATGCCACAACAACCGAAGAGAAATCCCACCAAGAAGGAGGCCTGGGATAACTATTGGAATGCATATGCCACCTTCATGAAGGTCCACCAAGTTCCTCCACCCACTCAACCTAACTTCAACCTGTCTCAATGGGTGAAGTGGACTTATGAGTGTGAGGAGGAAGTACTAAGGTTATACTGATTGGAGGCCATACATGGAATTCGCCCAATTAAGAAGCATGAAAAGACCACAATCAGTTCCTCAGAGCCTTCTAATCAAGTGTCCCATAATCGTTCTAGGGTTAACTCTAGCTCTATTACCCCAAGGGATTAGGGGTAGAGAATTCCTGTAATAAGCCAAAATTTGGCAAGAAAATATTTCCTAAATAAATGAAAGTGAATTTTATTAAAACTCCTAAGTTTCCTTGAGAAAAATTAAGTGTAAGATAATAAGATTTTAAATAAAAAGGGAACCCACTTAAGGAAGAATGGGTTATGGGTAGTTAAACTCAACCCTTAAGACTTACCTTAGAAACAAGATAAATTCATCTAATGGAGATCCTAAGAAAAGGAAAAGAGTTGGAGGAGCAACCATCCAAGAGTACATGAATTTTGGAGAGAACAAGAAGTTCTGAGAATTGAAGACACATAAAGAAGTATAACATCCCAAAAGGAACAACAAGAATATAAGCGGATCGATAAGGAAAAGAAATTAAGTATAGAGTCCATCACGAAAAGGTAGAGAGAAAGTACAATAACAGAAAGTCCTAGGTGTAACAAACTAAAGAACTAAGATACAAATTCCTTAGAAATTTCAAAGGATACGAGACATGTGAAAGGTAAAGTATGAGTCAAAGAAGGAAGAAAAACAAGAAGTAGATGAATTGTACCAGGTCCTTAAGTTTAGGAGAAAGTTTCCAAAGGATAGGGTGATCAAACACCAGAAAGTTCGAGTGGTTAGGTGAAAGTATGGAGAGGTTGGGCATGATCTAACACACGAGGGCCTAAAAAACTCAAAATAGGAATTTCAAAAGAATCCTATATAAGGAAATAATTTATTTGGACCAAATTATTTGGTGGAGTAAACGCAGTCTAACTAGAGATGGGGAATACTGGAAGAATACACCCCAATCAAGTCAAAAAGAGAAGTATTAGGGATATAAAGGTACGAAAGGTTTGGACATGATGAGGAGGAGAGACCCACCTCAAAGGAATAGACGAATATTGAAGCGAGTGGAAATGAGCCAAGATCAATAGAAGGTACTCCTAGATCCAAAGAGTATGAATAAGTTGGTGAAAATATCGGCAAAATATACTCCAGAAATTAAGGATTTCAATAGTAGATCTCGAAAGAAATATGGGAGGAAAGGAGAATGAAAAGCTCATCAGAGAAAGAAATCTTGGAAAGACATTGCCGTACCAAGGAAAGAAAGTGAAATAAATGGAATAAGCAAGAAGACAATTCCTCAAGAATAAGATAATAGGATGGAAAGAATCATGTACAAAGAGAAAGAAATTACCCGACTCAGAGGGACTTATGATATTTCACACATAGACAGACGGTTAGTCAGAGCGAACTATCCAAACCAAAGAAGACATGCTGAGAGCGTGTGTACTCACCATGAATAAAAACTGGGAGAAATACTTGTGTTGATGGAATTCACTTACAATAATAGTTATCAGGCCAGTATTCAGTTGGCTCCCTATGAAGCCGTTTATGGACAACCATGCCGTACCCCTTTATTTTGGGAAGAAGTGGGAGAAAGGAAAATAGAAAGGGCATAATTAATTGAGGATGCCACTGAGAAGATAAAATTAATAAGGAGTTGTCTTAAGACCGCTTAGGATAGGCAAAAGAGTTATGCGGACAATCGAAGGAAAGATTTGGAGTTCGAGGTAGGAGATCAAGTGTTCCTCATAGTGTCCCCCTGGAGGGGAATAGTTAGGTTCCAGCAAAGAGGAAAGTTAAAACCAAGGTATATCGGTCCATATCCCATCATTCAAAAGATAGGGTCGGTAGCTTATAAATTGGAACTACCTCCCGACCTGTAGAGAATAAATGATGTATTTCATATCTCAGTACTTCAGATATATCAGCTTGATCCTAGTCATGTATTAGATCGACCTCCAATGGAACTAGAAGAGAACCTAACCTATCAGATAGAGCCAATATGAATCATCGACCGGAGAGACAAGAATTTGAGGAACAAGAAAATTCCTATGGTCAAGGTGTTGTGGCAGAACGGACCCATGCAGGAAGAGACATGGTGAACCGGTCGGTTTAAGCATTGAACCTGGTTCGGACCGGTCCGTTCCAGTTCGGAATACTGTTGTCTTCTTCCTTCAGATGAAACACTGTTCACTCGCCGGAAAATCGAAGTCGTGCTAGCGAAGAAGAACCATCTCCATTCAATACGTTTACGGCCATCAATACCTATCATAAAGATGCCAAACGGACAACTGACGAGTCTGCGAGCTCCCTATATAAAGAGCTCCTCTCCATTCATCTGCTCTACACTTGAAAAGCTCACTCTCTCTCAGTTACTTAGTTTTCCGGTGAATCTCAAACTAGAGCTCTGATATAGGGTCATTTCTGAGCTAAAGAAAGCGAGGTCGGGTTCATTAGAACCGGGGAGAAGTCAGCTATGGTACCAAGAGAGGACTGACATACTCGATGGACTGGTGGCAGTGTGACAAGATAGGTCGACGGGCCAGTCGAGACAAACTACTGCAGGTCGAGTTAAGGGTTAGGGCCATTGGACCAGTGGCACCAAAGACTAAATGGCTTATGAGGAAAACTATTGTTTTGTGCCTGCACTGATGTACGGGACCTTCAAGATGCCCAAGAGGAATAGTGATGTGTCCTAGGGGCTACTGGATGACATGGTGGAGATAAAGGTAGATTGTTGTGCTAGCAGTCAAGGAAGCTTGACGTTGCTTTATGCGCATGAGACTGGGGTGGGGTCAGGATGAGGTCACTGTCCTCATATGGAGACAGAGTTTCTTTATGGGATTGAGGATCGGATGTTGCGTACATCCACTCATTCTCAGGGTAGATGTGGATGGGCTTCTATCTAGGTGGTCAGTAAAGTCGCTCTAACATCACAAGCGGGTGCAATGGACGTGTTGCCCTGCGAATGTGTCTTTCCTTCATGATGAAGGGTGTGTGTCTGTTGATAAACACATCGTTTGTGGTTAATGATGAGAAATAGCTATGAAAACCATGATTTTGAAGATGAAATATCTTAAAGGAAATAAGGAGTCTCGCACACTCCAATTCAAAAACTATTTTATTGAAACTTTAATTATTTTTAAAAAAATTTCCCACTCACTAAGTTGTAGAAACTCACCCACCCTTTTTATCCCTTTTCAGGAAATAGAGAAATTACTAGGGATAGCCATTCAAAGATTTATAAAAGGTGAGAAAAGAGTACCCAAGGACATCGTGGAAGATTATTGGAAACTAGTGGGGCCTTATTAAAACCAGAAAACATCACATACCCTCAACCAAGACATGAGAAGGGGAGAGTTGTAAACCCCGCCCTTTGTATTTAAGGAAAATCAGGCAAAGAATCGGTCAAACCAAGTGAGAAAATCGAATCGGTTCACAAACCCCGATCATAGAGAATGGGTAAATTCGAAAATTTACAACTTACAAGTGACCCAAAGAGTCATAAAAATCTTGGAAATGACCTTAGAACAATTTGGGAAAGAAAACCAGACCGGTTCAGGTGAACCGGATCCGAATTGGATTGAACCAGTTTGGACCGGTTTGAACCACTATATAACCAGATGCTAAATTCATTTTTCTAAGTGGCTTATAAATATAAAATTGGAGAATTGAGGCCACCATTTGATAGAGAATGAATTTAGATGAATTTACCAAATTTTTAATTTTGAAAAACTTGGTCGAATTTGGCCTGAACTGGCCGGTTTAAACATTGAACCCTGTTCGGACTGGTACAGTCTGGTTCGAAACAGTGTCATCTTCTTCCTTCAGATGTCAACACTGTTCACTCGCTGGAAAATCAAACAACACCAGTGAAGAAGAAACATTTCCGTTCAGTGCATTTCAAGCCATTAATGACTATCATTAAGGTGCCAAACGGACGGTGGGAGAGCCCCCGAGCTCCCTATATAAAGAGCCCATCTCCATTCATCCTCCACACACCTAGAAACCTCACTCTCTCTCAGATACTTAGTTTTTTGATGAAGCTTGAACCAGAGCTCAGATATAGGGTCTTTTATGAGCCAAAGAAGGTGTGGTTACTTTCCTTAGACTTGGGAAGATGTTAGCTACATGATGGTAGTCTCTAATTGCTACGAGGATCGACGGAGAAGCGCTGAAGTGATTGAATAGTGAAGCAGCTCCGGTGGACCAAAACTGTCCTCTTTCTGTTGAGCTGAAATCAGTCAATTCGAGCCCTACTCAGGCCAAATCAAGCTCTACTCACTTCCTCAGCCCTCCTATGACCGAATTAAAGAGGAAAGGTAAGCCAATTTGGATCCACTATGTGAATTCTAATCGGTGCTAGAGAGACAATCAATAGATCTTTATTGACCAAATTCTCCCTCAATTTTACACGAATTGTAAATCCCATCCTTTGATAATAAGAAAACCGGGGAAAGAACCGGTCATTTCCAAAGAGAAAACCGAGTCAGACTATAAACCGAAACCGATAGAGAAAGGGTAAACCGGGAAATTTATGGATCTCAAGTGACCTAAAAAGTCATAAAAGTCATGAAAAAAGACTTTAGGATGAATTGGAGATGAAAACCAAACCGGTTCAGGTGAATCGAACTTGAACCGGCATGTACCACTATTAAATCGACTTCTAAATTTATTTTTCTAGGTGGCTTAGAAAAATTAAATTTGAGAATTTAGGCCACCACTTGATAGAGAATGAATTTAGATGAATTTACAAATTTTTAATTTTGAAAACTCGATTGAATCAGACCTGAACTGGCTGGTGTATGCTTTGAACCTAGTTCGAACCATTACGGTCCAGTTTGGAACAGTGTCGTCTTCTTCCTTCAGATGATAGCACTATTCACTCGCCAGAAAATCAAGCAGTGCTAGCAAAGATGAAAAGTCTCTGGCCAAGGAGTTTTAGGCAATGAATGACCACCATTAAGGTGCCAATCGGACAGCCAAGAAGTCTCCAAGCTTCCTATATAAAGAGCCCCTCCTCATTCATACTCCTCAAACCTAAAAACTCCACTCTCTCCCTACTACTTCATTTTCTAGTGAAGCTCGAACCAGAGCTCCGACTTGGGCATTTTTCCAAGCCAAAGAAGGCATGGTCAGGTTTCTTAGACTTGTGAAGAAGTCAGCTACACGGTGGTAGTCTTCAATTGCTCTGAGGATCGCCGGAGAAGCGCTAACATGATTAAATAGTAAAGCAGCTCCAGCGGACCAAAGTTATCCTATTTCTGTCGAGCTGAAATCAACTAATTCGAGCTCTCCTCAAGCCAAACCAAGCTCTACTAACACTTCCTCAGTTCTTCTACGACCAAATTAGAGCGGAAAGGTAAGCCAATTTGGATCCACTCTATGAATTCTGATCGGTGCTAAAGAGAGAATCGACAAAACTTTACTGACCAAATTCTCCCTCAATTTGATATGAATTGAGGTGATTCTTGATCCTACTAACAACCTCAAGACAAGAGTTATCTGTCTAGATTGAAAGCTTGGACCGTCACGCCCTCGATAAAAAATTGTTGAATCTTTCACTCTCTACGCTCAGTTTTCCAATGAAGCTCCGTTTGAATTGTGAGGAAGTGTAGGAACTCAAATCCACCTTCAATTTCAACAATTAACTTGATTGATCAGTCAATTTGATGAAATCAAATCTCCTCAGGTTGAAAGGTTGAAATTGGGGGAAAATTTTGGGGATTTCAAAAATTCGAGGAACTAAAGTGCAATTTAATAAAATTGAGGGCCAATTGGACATGGAAAAGATGTTGGAGGACCAATTGGTCAATTTTTATAACTTTTGGAGTGATATTTACCATTTTGTAAAGTAGGGGAAAAATGGTAATTTTGGAAAAGTTGGGGACCAAATTGGAAATTTGGGAAACTTGAACGCTTTTTTGTGATTTTGAATAAATTAAGGTCCCAAGGTGAATTTTAGAAGTTTTGGGACTCAATTTAAGGGAAAACTGGCATTTGGGTCCTAAAGTTAAAGAAAAACAACTTTAGGGACCTAATTACAATTAATTGAAAAGTTTGAGTATTTCATCCATCCATGATGAATGATGGCTATTAGGCTAAGGGATAATGAACAAGGATGTTCATATCATGTAGGAACACGAAATACCAGGAACACCAATAAGGACAAGCTCACGTGAAGACAAAGAACCGGTTAAGAGGAAATTACTACATTATCAAGTAAGTGAGATTTTTATATCATACCTAGTTGGGATGAAAAGCACCTAGAAAATGAAAACCCACTATGAAGTAGAATTTTAACCATCACACCTAAATGGAGTGATGTGGAAATTACGCGGAAAAACTATTTACCAGTTGTAAGTAGATCATACCCGATTGTTATGTTGAACTTCCTGGAAGGAAGTAGAAAACCTGCTTATCGGTTATAAGCGGAGATGTCCTCACACCCGGTTGGTGTAATGTACAGATGAAAAGATTATTTTGTCGGAAGTGCTCTCCCCTGACTGTATGCCACTACTTAAACTTTTTGGGAGACCTTTTAGACAGGAGCTCGAAATGCTCATATAGGTTGGAGGCCTCAATTTTTTAACATGGGAGCTAATTTGCCCACTTTTGAAAATCTCATACAGTGGGCCTAAGGCCAATTAGCACGAGCAGGAGCTCGTAAACAAACATGAGTTTAAGCCATGAAAACTTTTAAATGAATGATATGTTTGGCCATGATACCAAGACAGGACCAACATACTTGATGGACCGGTGGCAGTGCGACAAGACAGGTCGACGGACCAGTCAAAACAAATAGTTGTAGGTCGAGTTAAGGGTCGGGGCCGTTGGACTAGTGGCACCAAAGATTAAATGGCTTATGAGGAAAATTGTTGTTTTGTGCATGCACTAAGGTATGGGACCTTCAAGACACCCAAGAGGGGTAGTGATGCGTCCTAGGGGCTACTGGATGACTTGTTGGAGATAAGAGCATATTGTCGTGCTAGCAATCAGGGAAGCTTGACGTAGCTTCATGCACATGAGACCGGAGTGGGATCGGGATGAGGTCTCTATCCTCATATGGGCATGGAGTTTTTTTACGGGACTGAGGGTCAGATGTCTCATACTTCCTCTCATTCTTAGGGTAGTAGTGGATGTGCTTTTATCTAGGTGGTCAATAAAGTCACTCTTACGCCACAAGTAGGTGCAGTGGACGTACTGCCCTATGAATGTGTGTTCCCTTCATGATGAAAGGCATGTGTTGGTTCATATACACACCGATTGTGGTAAATGATGAGATATGGCTATAAAAACTAAGATTTTTTAGGATGAAATGTTTTTAAGAAACTAAGGAGTCTTGCACACTCCAATTCAACTATTTTCTGAATGTAAAATTAAAAACACACATTCACTGAGTCATTGAACTCACCCCTACCCTTATACCCCTTTTCAAGTTACCAAAGGAAAGCCTACCCAAAGACCTCAAGCTAACCACACCTATGATACAAGTATGTTAAATTTAAAATTTTTTGCAGTTTTAATTAATGCTATTCTAGGAAAGGTACAAGTTAAAGGATGCCTTACTCCTCTAAGTTTAAAAGAATGGAAAAACCCTTAACAAATCGGGAGAGTGGCGGGTTAATCGTGGGGATCCGAACAAACTGGGTCGGGGCGTGACAACTTGAGCGGTATGAGAGCCTGTTTCCACAAATACATTATCAAGACTAGAAAATATAGTAACTAATAGGAATGATTTTAAAATTTACAGAATGGCTCCCAAGAAAGTAATCAAGAGTACTAGAGTTGCAATCTCCAACACTGCCAAACCATCCCTACCTGTGGAAACTTCCTGAGGACCCCAAACGACCCCTTCTGGACTTAGCTCGGAACACCAAAGGTTGTACAAGGAGTTCATTCATGTATTTGGGCAACCTAACCTTGTTCCTGAGGTAGGCACCAATTATCAGGTTGAACCAGAGGAAGCACAATCCCATCCCCCTTCTATTAGCCATCATCCTTCAATAGACATCCCCAGAAATCTCAAGACCCTTCGTCAACTGGGGTGTAAACCTTTCCACGGAGAGAAAGATGCTAGTGCCGCCATGGATTGGCTGGTAAACATTAAGAAGCTTATGGGGATCGTCAGGATACCACCAAAGGACATGGTGATCTTCAAAAAATTCTTCCTGGAAGGAAGTGCAAAAATATGGTGGGACAATGTCCGAAACTTGCATACCTCCACCCCCACCGGGGAGCAATTTGAGGTGAGGTACTCTGAAGAGTACTTGGCTTCTCATTTGATCAATGAGAAGAAGCAAGAATTCATCCAACTTTGGAAAAGACTTAACTCCATATCATAATACGAAATGAAATTTAACGAGTTAAGATCTTTGCTCCTGACCTAGCTAGGCCAACAGATATATGCTAGTGGTTCATGGACGGTCTCAATATAGACATACGAGATCATATGGGAGTACTAGGACACCCCCACGGACCTAGCATTGGTAATTAGTATGGCTCATGAGTGTGAGCGACTCGTGCAAACCCGACGCCATCAGATGGAGCAAACAACCCAAAAAGAGGACAAGGGTCAAAATCATCAGGGAGGACGAAAAGAGCATAATGGTCCAAAGTGGGGAAATAGAATGGCATTTCAAAGGAGAAAGGACATACCACCACCTCCCTAGAGAGTAGTCTCCACCTTGGCTCAAGGAAACCCTCGCCGTCCAATGTGTCAAAGGAACCATGAGGGAGCATGCTTGACCTACTTTGCATGCGAACAAGTGGGGCACTTTGTAAAGGAATGCCCCACTCTCAGGGAGAACAAGCAGAGTAATGCCCTCAGACAACCTCAAGTGGACCCCAAGAACCCCATGCTAGAGCTACAGCACGAGTACCAGCTAGGGTGTACAACCTCACCCAAGAAGAGGCTAGAAGAGACCCTAGCACTATAGCGGGTACATTCCAAAACCCTCCCAACTAGTTCAAGAGAATCTTGTAATTGTTTATTTAATAAAGAAAAGTCTTTCCTCTAAAATACATGTTTCTTCAAATCAAGGTATAAACAATTATGGGGACAATAAGTCTATGCCCTCTTCAACTCAGGAGTTGAGAGATCCTTCATCAAGGAAGATTTGATTTCAAGTGTACCCCAAGAACTTACCCCACTAGAATAAAGTTTCAACATCCTCAAACCCTTAGGAGAGGGGTTAAATAGGAATAAGCAATTAAAAGAATGTGAGATAAAGATTGTAAAAATCAAACTTGAAGAGGATTTGATTCCATTACCCTTGAAGGAGGTAGAAGTAATCCTTGGGATGGATTGGTTAAGTAACCATCAGGCCAGGATGGACTGTGGAAAGAAGACAGTGACCTTCCACACTCCCAAGAAAAGAAGACTAAAGTTCCAAGGAGATTGAAGGAAAAGCGATCACCTTAGAGATATTGAAGTAAAATCACTTATATGCAAAATTCTCCAAGTGTGAGTTCTGGCTGCAGGAGGTAGGATTCTTAGGACATATAGTGTCCAAGGATGAAGTCAAAGCAGATCCAGCCAAGGTGGGAGCCATATCCTATTGAGAAGTCTTTATGAGAGTTGAAGACTCACTTGACAATTGCACTGGTACTCTCCCTACCTGACCCTAATTTAAGAGAATACACCGTCTATAGTGATGCATCCGGACAAGGACTCAAATGTGTATTGATGCAACAAGGGAAGGTTATTACTTATGTCTCACAACAACTTAAGGTACATGAGAGAAATTACCCAACCCACAATCTGGAATTAGTTGCGATAGTGTTTGCCTTGAAGATTTGACAATACTACCTCTACGAGGTTAAGTGTAGGATATACACTGATCACAAGAGTCTTAAGTATTTCCTAACTCAAAAAGAGTCAAATCTCCGCCAGAGGAGATGGCTGGAATTAGTGAAGGATTACAATCTTGTGATAGAATATCACCCCGGAAAGACGAATGTGGTGGTAGATGCCTTAAATCGCAAATATCAGACCAAGGTGACACAAATAAAGATGAGCTACATACCCTTGTTGCAACAATTAGGAAGGATGGAGGTGGATCTAAGGATAGACAATCTGGAGAAGTGCCTGTTGGCCAATGTGGTGGTAAGGCCCAGTCTAACCGAGCAAATTAAAGCTCAACAAAAGACTGATAAAGAACTTCAAGCTTATTTGGACCTGGCTAATAGAGAAACAATATCGGACTAGGACCTGCGAGGAGATGGAGTGCTAACCTACAGGAGTAGGGTTTGTGTGCCTAAAGATAAGGAGTTGAAGAGGTTAATCCTGGAAGAGGCACATGATTCTGTGTACGGAATGCATCTAGGTAGTACTAAGACGTACCGCACCCTCAAGTATTTCTCAAGGTGTCCCCAGGGAGGGAAATACTTATGTTTCAACATAGGGGAAAGTTGAAATCGAGGTATATCGGTCCATATCCCATTATTCAAAGGATAGGACCGGTGGCCTATAAAATGGAATTACCTCCAGACGTGCATAGCATACACGATGTATTCCATATCTCTATGCCTTGGAAGTACCAGTATGATCTTAGCCATGTATTGGACTGACCTCTATCAGAGCTGCAAGAGAATTTGACCTATAAAACGAAACTGAATCATCAACCGGAGTGATAAGAACTTAAGGAATAAGAAGATTACTATAGTCAAAGTCTTGTGGCAAAACGGACCCATCCAAGAAAAGACATGGGAAACTAAAAGTGTAATGAGGGAAGGTTGCCCTCAATTATTTAACATATAGTTGATTTCGGAACAAAACCCCAAAAAGGAAAGGAGAGCTGTAAACCCCGTCATTTGATAATAAGAAAACAGGGGAAAGAACCGGTCATTTCCAAAGAGAAAATCAAGTCGGGCTATAAACCAAGAAATTTATGGATCTCGAGTGACCTAAAGAGTCACAAAAGTCATAAAAAAGGACATGATGAATTGGAGATGAAAACTAAACCGGTTTAGGTGAATCAGACCTGAACCAGATTGAACCACTAAATAACCGGTTTCTAAATTCTTTTTTCTAGGTGGCTTAGAAAATGAAAATTTGAGAATTTTATTCCACCATTTGATAGAGAATAAATTTATATGAATTTACAATTTTTTAATTTTAAAAAACTTAGTTGAATCGGACATGAATCGGCCGGTTTAAGCTCTGAACCCAATCTTGATCGGTTTGGTCTAGTCTGGTTCGGAATAGTGTCATCTTCTTCCTTCAGATGACAGCACTGCTCACTCACCGAAAAATCAAGCAACACCAGTGAAGATGAAAAGTCTCTAGTCATGGAGTTTCAAGCAATGAATGACTGACATTAAGGCACCAATCAGACGGCCAACAAGTCCCCGAGCTTTCTATATAAAGAGCCCCTCCTCATTCATCCTCCTCACACCTGAAAACTCCACTCTCTCCCTACTGCTCCATTTTCTGGTGAAGCTCGAACCAGAGCTCTGACTTGGGCATATTTCTAAGCCAAAGAAGGCATGATCAGGTTCTTTGGATTCGGGAAGAAGTTAGCTACATGCATGTAGTCTTCATATCCTTTGAGGATCACCGGAGAAGCGCCAACATCATAGAAAAGTGAAGCAACTCCGGCGGACCGAAGATGCCTTATTTTAGCCAAGCTGAAAATGGCCAATTCAAGCCCTTCTCATGCCAAACCAAGCCCTTCCAGCACTTTCATAGCCCTCCTACAGCTGAATTAGAATGGAAAGGTAAGCCAATTTGGCTATCCCCTATAAATTCTGATCGGTACTATAGAGAGAACCGACAGAAGTATACTGACCAAATTCTCCCTTAATTCGACATGAATTGAGGTGATTCTTAATCTTAGGAGTAACCTCAGAACAAGAGCTATCTGCCCAGATTGAAAGCTTGAACCATTGCGCCCTCGACAGTAAGCTTTCGAATCTTTCTCTCTCTACGCTCAATTTTCTAGCGAAGCTCCATTTGAGCTCGTTCCAATGTCAAATCGTGCGATTCAAAGTGCAATTGAATCATCAGGAAGTGTGGGAACTCAAATCCACCTTCAATTTCAACAATTAACTTTGATTGATCAGTCAATTTGATGAAATCAAATCTGGTCAGGTTGGAAGGTTCAAATTAGGGAAAATTTTAGGGATTTTGAAAATTCAAGGGACTAAAGTGCAATTTCATAAAATTAAGGGCCAATTGGGCATGGAAAATATCTTGGAGGACCAATTAGTCAATTTTTTGAATTTTTGGGGTGAAATTTACCATTTTTGTAAAGTAGGGGCAAAATTGTAATTTTGGAAAAGTTGGGGACAAAATTGTAATTTTGGGAAACTTGAACCCCTTTTTGTGATTTTAAATAAATTGATGTCCCAAGGTTAATTTTAGAAGTTTTGGGTCTCAATTTGGGGGAAAATCAGCATTTGGGATCTAAAGTTAAAGAAAAAGAACTTTAGGGATCTAATTACAATTAATTGAAAAGTTTGAGTATTCATACATTAATGATTAATGAAGGCTACTAGGTCAAGGGATAATGAACAAGGATGTTCATATCATGTAGGAACACGAAGTACAGGGAACGCTGGCAAGGACAAGCTCACTTGAAAACAAAGAACCGGTTAGAAGGAAATCACTACGTTAATGGGTGAGTGAGATTTTTATATTATACCCAGTTGGGATGATAAGCACCTAGGAAATGAAAACTGACTACGAAGTGGAATTTTAACCATCACACCTTAATGGAGTGTTGTGGACATTACATAGAAAAACTACTCACTGGTTGTAAGTAGATCATACCTCATTGATATGATGAACTTCTTAGAAGAAAGTAGAAAACCCGCTTATAAATTATAAGCGGAGATGTCCTCACACCCGGCTGGTGTGATGTACAGATGAAAAGATTATTTTTTCAAAAGGGCTCTCCCTTGAATGTGTGCCACTACTTAAACTTTGGGAGACCTTATTAATGAGAGCTCGAAATGCTCATATAGGCCAAAGGCCTCGATATTTGAACTTGGGGGCTAATGTGCCCGATTTTGAAAATCTTGTACAACGGGCCCAAGGCCAGTTGGTACGAGCATGAGCTCATAAACAAACATGAGTTTAAGCCATGAAAACTTTTAAATGAATGATATATTTGGCCATGGTACCAAGACATGACTGACAAGATTGGTCGACGGACCAATCGAGACAAACAGCTACAGGTCGAGTTTAGGGGCAGCGCTATTGGACCAGTGGCACCAAAGAATAAATGGCTTATGAGGAAAACTGTTGTTTCATACATGCAATGAGGTACGGGATCTTCAAGATGCCTAAGAGTGGTAGTGATGCATCCTAGGGCCTACTAGATGACTTGGTGGAGATAAGGGAAGATTATTGTGCCAGCCATCAGGGAAGCTCGACATAGCTTCATGCGCATGAGACCAGGGTGGGGTTGGGATGAGGTCTCTATCATCATATGGATACGGAGTTTCTTTACAGGATTAAGGGTTGGATGTTGCATACATCCACTCGTTCTCATGGTAGAAGTGGACAGGCTTCTATCCAGGTGGCCGGTAAAGTCGCTTCGACACCACAAGTGGGTGCAATGGACGTGCTGCCCTGCGAATGTGTGTTCCCTTCATGATGAAGGGCATGTGTTGGTTGATAAACACACCGTTTGTGGTTAACGATGAGAAATGGCTATGAGAATCATGATTTTGATGATGGAATATCTTAAAGGAAATAAGGAGTCTAGCACTCTCCAATTCAAAAACTATCTATTGAAACTTTAATTTTTTTAAAAAGAATTTTCCATTCACTAAGTTTTAGAAACTCACCCACCCTTTTATCCATTTTCAGGAAATAGAGAAATGACTAGGGAAAGCACAAGGCCTTACCCTTTGTCAGGTATGCTTAATTATCTTGATCTTGCATTTTTATTGATATATGTTATTACAGGGAATAAGGTTGAGATTTTGCCTGGCTCCTCTTGAATTAAAGAAGGGGGGGAACCCATCTTGAACCAAGAGAGAGGCGAGTTGATCACGGGGATATGACCAACCCAGGTCGGAGCATGACAAGATGCCCGATTTTAGAAAATCATGTACAGTGGGCCCAAGGCCAGTGGGCACGAGCAAGAGCTCGTAAACAAACATGAGATATGAAAGATATGAAAAATCTTAATGAAATGGATATGTGGTTTCGCCATGGTACCAAGAGAGAACTAACATACTCGATGGACTAGCGGTAGTGTGTCACGACTAGGTCAACGGACCGGCCTAGACAAACAACTCTAGGTCGGGTTGAGAATCGGGGTCGTTGGACCAGTGGCACCAAAGATAAATGGTTGTGGAAAAACTATTGTTTGTGCATGCACTTGAGGTACAGGACCATCAAGACGCCCAAGAGGGGTAGTGGTGCATCCAAAGGGCTATTCGATGACATAGTGGAGATAAGGGTAGTTTGTTGTGCTAGTCAGTCGTGAACCTCGAAGTAGCTTCTTGCTCATGAGACTCGGATGGGGTCGGGATGAGGTCTTCGTCCTAATACAAACATGAAGTATTTTGGGTCTGAGGGTCAAACGTCTGGAACGTTCACTCAAACTTCAGGTAGAAGTTAGGGACTTCTATCAGGTTGGATGGTAAAGACATGCCAATACACTAGTGGATATAGTCGTCGTAACTGCATCTTGCGAATGTGTGAACCCTTCCTAATGAAGGGTGTGTGTTGCTTGTGGAACACATCTAATATAGAAATGGGAAAAAGGTTTTGAGAACCTTGGAAAAGATTTGAGAATCCTTGGATATAGAATTGGTAAACCTTGGAAAAAGGTTGAGGAAAAAGAGGTTGAAAATTGAGAAAAAACCATTTTAAAAGAAAATGTCGCCCTTGGTAGGGTAAAGGTTTTGAAAATCGAACTTGGAAGAAAAACATTCTGTTTAAAGAAATGATGACCTTAGTATGGCTATTTTTTTTTAAATCACTCCCAATACTCGCTCACTAAGCTGAAGAATTCACCCCCTCCCTTTATCACTCTCAGGTAACCAAAGGGAAACCAAAACTTAAAGACCTCCTTGTAAGACAAGTACGTCAGTTTTAAGATATTCAATTTTTTATAATACTATTCCAAGAAAGATAGGAAAGGATGACGCCTTACTCCTAACGGTTTATAATGGGGTGAAACCCTTTACGAACCAAAGGGAGTGGCGGATTGCTCTCGGGGATTCGACCAAACCGGGTTTGGGCGTGACATCTTTCTTATTCATAGGTTTGTGAGTTTAACTTTCTCTTAAAAAACTTATCGAGTCTTCCCCTTGCTCAGGATTGTTTAGCATTTAATCACACACCCTTTAACAAAAAGAGTTCAAACATTTGTTGATGCAGTATGTCGATTGCATCCACTTGTGGATCGGAGCGTCTTTACCGTCCACCCTAAAAGAAGTCCATGACTTCAACACTAAGTCTAAGTAGACATCAATTGTCTAACCCTCATACCCAAAAATACTCTATGTTCGCTGGTGGACGATACCTCTCATGATCTCGCCTCACTCTTAATGCACAGGAAGCTACTCCGAGCTTCGAGACTTACTAGACGACCAAACTTCCCTTATGTATCTGTGTCATCCAGTAACCTTTATAACCAACACTACCCCATATTAGGTACCTCGATGGTTCCGTAATCGATGCATATACAAATAATGGTTTTATTATTTATATTCATCATCTTTGGTCGATGCATATACCTACAACTCGGTTTTGGCTCCATAACTACTAGCCCAATAGGTTCAACGATCTGGCTGTGGCTCAACAGCAACTAACCCATTGAGTCTGTCGGTATGGCTTTGGCACGATGGCGATTCATACAAATAACTGATTATGAAAGATTTTCATAGCTCAATAACTTATTTGTCTATAGGCTTTAGCCCATGCCCATTGCCCTTGGGCCCACTTCAGGAGTTTTACAAAAATTGGGCCTTGGGCCCTACTAGTTTCAAAATCGAGGCCTCCTGCCTACTGAAGCTATTCAAGATCTCATCGGATATGTCTCCCAAAATGTTTAATCAATTTCACACAGATAGGGGAGAACATTTCTAAAAAATGATTTTCAAAACTGAAAATAGTGCTCATCACCCCAACCGAGTATGATGTTGGAAAATCCCTCTCACCCGATATTGTGATGTGTTTGCCCCAGCTAGATTCCAACCAGTGATGTGTTCTCTGCACAAGTACTCGTATGACCAGTTACTACATGGTTCAAGTACTTCACAGAATGAAGATTAGGCATAAAAGATCTTTTACTTCCAAGTATTTACGTATTGGTCCTTAATTTATGCCTTATTGCACTTAGGTTCCTAAAGTTCATAATTTTTTACTTTAGCTCCCTAATACTCAATTTATTTTCAATTAAGTCCCCTAAGGTTTCCAATATTCCTATTAGGTATTTAATTTTCCCAAAATTACCAATTGGTCCTTAATGTCCATAAAATTACCAATTGGTGCCTCAACTTTCAAAAATCACCAATTAGCACTCAATTTCATATAAATTTCCAATTGGCCCTCAATTGGGAGTTAATTTCATAAAAGTCTCCCAATTTTCCTTTAATTGCAATTCAGACCCATTTTTCCAAAAATCCCCAAATTGCCCAATTTTCCAAAAATTGTAATTAGACCCCTGAAATCCCATTTCATTCAATTGACCCCTTAAACTTGGGTAATTTCCTCCTTTCATTATCTTATTCAACTTTCCTATGTCTCACTCATCATTTCAAGCTTTAGTATGCCGAAAATGACTTAAAATGAGCTCAAAAGAAACTTTGCTAGAAAATTGGTCTATAGAGAGAAAGCTTCAATTTTTTACCGGTGAGGATCTGGTGACCGGAGCTTTTGCTTCCTTTGAGTTACTCTCTCTTGGGGGATCCTTCCTGGATCAAACTGTGCCTCAATTGGTTGCTTGAGTAGTGTTGTCATGCCCCGACCCAGTTTGGTTGGATCCCCGTGAGCAACCCGCCACTCACACAGTTTATTAAGAGTTTTCTCTTCTCTAAACCGAGAGGAGTAAGGCGTCCTTTCACATGTATCTTTCCTATTATATCATTAATCAAAACTGAATATATTAAATCTTACTTACCTGTCTCGCAGGGTTGGCTATAGGAAAATCTTTGGGTTTATTTCCCTTGGTTACCTGAAAAGGGGTAAAGAAAGGGGGTGAGTTCGACAACTTAGTGAATGGGTGTTGGGAGAGAGAGTTTTCATAAACCAAAACATCTTTAATCAAAGTGTGTCAAACTCCTTATTTTCTTTAAAATCATTTCTTTCTCAAATTTCGGTTTTTAAAACCTTTACCCTACCTAGGGTGACATTTTCTTTCAAAATTTATTTTCCAAACCTTATTCCAAGGTTTTCATAATCTTTTTCCCATTTCCATATTAGGTGTGTTTCACAAACAACACACGCCCTTCATCAAGAAGGGCACACACATATTTGCAAGATGCAGCTATGCTGACTATACCCACTTGTGGATCGAAGCGTCTTTACCATCAACCCCGATAGAAGTCCCTGACTTCTACCCGGAGTTTGAGTGAATGTCTCCGACGTCCTACCCTCATACCCAAAATACTTCGTGTCCATATAAGGATAGAGACATTATCCCGACCCCACCCTGGTCTCATGCGCAGGAAGCTATGTTGAGCTTCCCTAACTACTGGCACGACAAACTGCCCTTATCTCCACCATGTCGTCTAGTAGCCCCTAGGACACATCACTACCCCTCTTGGGCATCTTGATGGTCATAAACCTCAAGTGCATACACAAACAAAAGTTTTACACAAAGCCATCTTATCTTTGGTGTCACTAGTCCAACGGCCCCGACCCTCAACTCGACCTATAGCTATTTGTCTAGACCGGTCCGTCGACCTGATCCTGTCGCACTACCGTCAGTCCATCGAGTATGTCGGTTCTATCTTGGTACCATGGCTAAATCCCATAATTCATTCATTAAGAATTTTTATGGCTTAACATCATATTATTTTACGAGCTCCTGTTCATGCCAACTAGCCTTGGGCCCACTATACATGATTTTCCAAAAATGGGCGTTTTAGCCCCCAAGTTCCACAACCGAGGCATCAGGCCTATCTGAGCTATTGCAGCTCTCGTCAAGAAGGACTCCCAAAAGTTTTAAGCATTGTCACACAATCAAGGGAGAACACTTCTGACAAAATAAATTTTTCCATCCATCACACCAACTGGGTGTGATGACATCTCCGCTTACAACCGGTAAGTGAGTTTCCTACTTCCTTCTAGGAAGTTCATCATACCAACCGGGTATAATCTACTTACAACCGATAAGTAGTTTTTCCGCGTAGTTCTCACATCACTCCAACCAGGGGTGATGTTAAAATTTTACATAGAAGTGGTTTTTCATTTTTGAGGTGCTCATCATCCCAACCGAGTATGATGTGAATAAACCTACTCACAACTGATAAGTGGTTTTTAACTTTAAGATATGCTCATCATCCCAACCGGGTATAACGTTAGTAAGCCCACCCACCCGTTAATTGTGACATGTTTGTCCTTTGTTGGTTTTCCAAGTCAACGCGAGCTTCCCTTGCTGGCGTTCTAGTCCCAACTTTTCAAAAATTACCACTTTGCCCTACTTTACAAAAATGGCAATTTGACCCCAATAAATTTCAAAATTTGATCAATTGGTCCTTCAACATCCTTTTCATAGCCAATTGATCCTCAATTTTGGGAAATTTCAATTTGGTCCATCAATTTAACGAAATCCCAAAATTTCCTCAATTTTTCCCCTTTCAACTTGTTTGAATTTGATTTCATCAAATTGACCATTCAATCAGGTTTAATTGCTCAATTGAAGGTATGGATCAGTTCCTACACTTACATATGATTCAATTAGGCTTTGAACCACGTCATTTGGGTCTGAATTGAGCTCAAATAGAGCTTCATCGGAAAACTAAACTTAGAAAGAGAAAGCTTCAAAAACTTATCATCGAAGGTGCGGCAGTCTGATCTCACTATCGAGGAAGATAGCTCTCTTCCTGAGGTATCTTCTAGGATCAAGAATTTGTACAATTGATCCAGAATTGAGGGATAATTTCGTTAGTGAAATTCTGTAGTTTCTCTCTCAAACTCCGACCTACAACGACTGAGAAGGATCGAATTGGCTTACCTTTTAGCTTAATTAAGATCATCTAAGGTCTATAGGGATGTTGGAAGAGATTGGTTTAGCCGGAGAAGGGCTGAATTCGGTTGATATCAGCTCGGCCGAAACAGGGCAGCTTCGGTCCTCCGGAGCTGCTTCAATATTTGATTACGCCGACACTTCTCCGGCAATCCTCGGATCAAATGTTGACTATCGTCGGGTAGCTGATTTCTCCCCGAATCTAAGGAACCTGACCTCACCTTCTAAGGCTCATAGAAAAGACCAAGTTAGAGCTCGGGTTCGAGCTTCACCGAAAAATGGAGTAGTAGAGAGAGGAGTTTTCAGGTGTGAGGAAGATTAATGGGGAGGTGCTCTTTATATAGGGAGCTCGTGGATTCTCTGGCCGTCCCATTGGCGCCTTTTATGGGGATCATTTATGGCTTGAAATGCCCTGAACAGAGACTTTTCAGCTTCACCGACGCTGTTCATTTTTCTGGCATGTGAACAGTGTTGTCATCTGGAGGAAGAAGACGACACTGTTCCGAACTGGACCGTACCAGTACGAACTGGGTTCAATGCTTAAACTGATCGGTTTAGGTAGGATTTGACCAAGTTTTTCAAAATTAAAATTTATCTAAATTCATTCTCTATCTAATGTTAGCTTCAATTCCCTAATTTGAATATTTTAAGCCACCTAGAAAAAAAAATTTAGAAATCGGTTCAATCTGGTTTAATCCGGTTTAAGTCCAGTTCAATCCAGTTTAGGACTGATTCACCTAAACCGGTTTGGTTTTCACTTCCAATCCATCCCAACGTCCTTTTCCATGACTTTTATGACCCTTTAGGTCACTCGTGATTTGTAAATTTCCTATTTTTCCCTTTCTCTAATGGTTGGGGTTCGTGAACCGGTTCGGTTTTCTCACTCAAGTTAACCGGTTCTTTCCTCGGTTTCTTTGTCTTTAAGGGATGGGGTTTACAAGTGTGAATTTCATATTTTAAGTTTTAGCAAAAATGCATTATGAATAGTATTTTTTGACGAGTGGCGGCAGAGGGGACTTACCAACTTACCTCAAGAACGGTCGGGGCACTTCTAAGGGTGGTCTAGGAAGGTTGGTTTGGCTGAAATTGGGCTACGGGTGGCTCAAATTGAGCTCAACCAGATCGGGTTGCAAACCACCGAGGAGCAACGATACTGTGCAAGCTCACTGACACTTCTCTGACAATCCTCGAGCTGAATGGAGTATGTCGTCGTGTAGCTGTCACGCCCCGACCCTATTTGATCGGATCCCCATGATCAACCTGCCACTCTCCCAGTTTATTAAAGAGTTTCCCCTTATTATAAACTGTAAAGAGTAAGGCGTCCTTTAAACCTTCACCTTTTCATGGAATAGCATAATCAAAACTGCATAATATTTTAACTTCACCATACCTGTCTCACAGGCATTTTAGTTGATGGTCTTTAAGGATGGGCTTTCTGGGATTTCCTGAAAGGGATATAAGGGAGGGGGTGAGTATGACTACCAGTGAATGGGTTTTCAATACCTTTACTTTTATGAAAAAGATTTGTATTGGAGTGTGTCAGACTCCTTTCTTTCAAAAATCATTTCATTCAAAATCTCAGGTTTATTCACCATTTACTTATTTAATCACGTTAAGTTATCACCCAACACACATCCTTCATCATGAAGGTTAAACACACACTCGCAGGTCAGTACATCCACTGAACCCACTTGTGGCTTCGAAGCAACTTTACCGGCTACCTAGATACAAGTACGTCCACTTCTACCCTAAGAATGAGTGAATATTTATGACATCCAACCCTCAATCCCGAAATCATTTTTTCGTGTCCGTATGAGGACAGAGACCTCATCCCATCCCCACCTCGGTCTCATACACTTGGTGCTACTCCAAATTTTGCACAATGACCTAGTACAACAAACTGCCCTTATACCCACTAGATCGTCCAATGCCCTTAAAACGCATCACTACCCCTATTGGGCATCTTGATGGTCCCAAAATCACAGTGTATACACAAACAATGTTTTCTCATTATGCCATATAATATGTGGTGCTACTGGTCCAACGGCCCCGACTCTCAACTCAACCCGCAGTTGTTTGTCTTTACTGGTCTGTTGACCTGTCATGTCGCACTGCCGCTAGTTGACTGAGCATATTAGTCCTATCTTGGTACCATGGCCAAACAATTCCTTTATTTAAAGTTTTATGGCATATAATTCATTTTTGTTTATGAGCTACTGCTCATGCCAACTAGCCTTAGGCCCACTATACAAGATTTCCAAAATTGGGCATATTAGCCCCCAAGTTCCAAAATCGAGGCCCCCGACCTTTAGGAGCTATTTGAGCTCCCATCAAGAAGGTCTCCCTAGTTTAAGCATTGCCACACAGTAAGGGGAGAGCACTTCCGACAAAAATATGTTTTCACTGTCCCTTATACCGCCTGGGTACAAGGACATCTCCGTTCATAACCAATGAACGGGTTTTCAACTCCCTTCGAGAAAGTTTCATCATACCAACCGAGTATGATCTACCTACAACCGGTAAGTAGTTTTTCCGCATGGTTTTCACATCACTACTCTAAGTCGTGATGTTTAAAATACCACATAGTAGTCGGTTTTCATTTCGATGTGCTTATCATCCCCAACCGGGTATGATATAAAATCTCACTCACAATCAGTAAGTGGTTTTTAACTTTAAGTTGTGCTCATCATCCCAACCGGGTATGACGTTAGTAAACCCACTCACCCGCTAATGTCATGAATTCCACTATACCGGTTCTTTGTATTCACGTGAGCTTGTCCTTGCTGGCATTCCCGGTACTTCATGTTCCTACATGATATGAACATCTCGGTTCATCATCCTTCGCCCTAATAGCCTTTATTCATTCCAGATGAATGAGAAAGTCAAACTTTCATTTATTTACAATTAGGTCCCTAAAGTTATTTCTCTTTAACTTTAAGTCCCTAATGTCGGTTTTTCCTCAAATTAAGTCTCAAAACTTTTAAATTTTATCATAGGACCTCAATTTATTCCATTTCACAAAAAGGGGATTAATTTCCTGAATTTCCAATTTGGTCCCCCAACTTTTTCAAAATTACCATTTTGCCCTTCCTTTACAAAAATGGTAAGTTTCACCCTAAAAATTCTAAAATTCCTTAATTGGTCCTCTAACATTTTTATCATGCTCAATTGACCCTCAATTTTAGGAAATTGCATTTCAGCCCCTCGAATGTTTGAAAATCCCCAATTTTTCCCCCAATTCCAACTCTTTAACACAGTCAAATTTGATTTAATCAAATTGACCGATCAAACACCTCTAATTATTGAAATTGAAGTTGAAATTGAGTTTCTCCATGTTCATATGATTCCATAAAACTTTGAATCGTGAGTTTTAATGTCGGAAAGAGCTCAAATGGAGCTTCGCCGAAAAACAGACTGTAGAGAGAGAAAGCTTCGATTACTCACCGGTGAGGGCACAGTGGTCTGAGCCTTCGATCTGGGCAGATAGATCTCGTCTTGAGGTTCATCCTAGAATCAAGAAACACGTCAATTGATGCCAAATTGAGTTACAATTTCATCATTGAAATTCTACAAGTTCTCTCTCTAACACCGGTCAGAAATTGTAGAGTGGAGCCTAATTGACTGACCTTTCAGTCCTAATTCGATCGTGGGAGGGCTGAGGAAGTGTTGGAAAGGCTTGGTTTCGCCTGAGTAGGGCTCAAAATGGTCGATTTCAACTCGGTTGAAACAAGGCAGCTTCAGTCCACCGAAGCTACTTCACTATTTCATCACGTCGGCATTTCTCCAGCGACCCTCAGAGCAAACAGAGACTACAGGCGTGTAGTTGACTTCTCCCCGGTTCTAAAGAACTCGACCTCTCCTTGTTTGGCGTAAAAAATACCCTATATCAGAGCTCTGGTTCGAGCTTCACCAGAAAACTAAGCAACTAAGAGAGAGTGAACTTTTCAGGTGTAGAGAGGATGGATGGGGAGGGGCTCTTTATATAGAGAGCTCGGGGACCCATTAGCCATCCGTTTGGCATCGTTATGACAGGCATTGAAGACCTAAAACGTACCGAATGGAAGCATTTCTTCTTCGCCCGTGCTGCTTCAATTTTTCGGCAAGTGAACAGTTCTGTCATCTTGAGCAAGAAGACGACACTGTTCCGAACCGGACTGGACCAGTCCGAACCGGGTTCGAAGCTTAAACCGGTCGGTTCACCCCTCATTCGATCGAGTTTTTCAAATCTAAAAATTCCAAAATTCATCTAAATTCATTTTCTATCCAATGGTGGCCTCAAATCTCAAAGTTGAATTATTTTAACCACCTAGAAAAATAAATTTAGGATCTGGTTCAATAGTGGTTCAAACTGGTCCAAACCAGTTCAGATCCAGTTCACCTGAATCGGTTTGGTTTTCATCCCCAATTCCTTCACAAGTCCATTTCCATGTCTTTTGTGACTCCTTGGGTCACTTAGGGTCCATAAAATTCCTAGTTTACCATCTCTTTATCGATTTTGGTTCATAAACCAACTCGGTTCTTAAATCGGTTTAATTCGGTTCGGGTATGGTTCACCCTAACCGGTTTGGTTTTTCTCTCCCAATTTGTTCTAAGGTTCCTTCCCAAGGTTTATAAATTTCTTTGGAGCACAAGGGAGTTGAATTTCACTGATTTGCCCGTTCTCTATCGGTTCCGGTTCATGAACCGACTCAGTTCATAAACTAGTTCAATCTAGTTGGATCCGGTTCATCCAAACCGGTCTGATTTTTCTCTTCCAATTCATCCTAAGGTTCTTTTCCATGGTATTATGAACCCTTTGGATCACCCGTGAGTTGTAAATTCCCAAATTGTCCGTTCACAAATGATTAGTTTTTTGAACCGATTCAGTTTTTCTCACTCGATTTGACTGGTTTTTTTTTCGGTTTTCCTTAGCTCAAAAGGTTGGGGTTTATAGTAGCTGACTCCATCAAAATTCCAGAGAACCCAAATTCGACTTCAGAGGTGGAGAAAAGAGCCCAAGTCAAAGCTTTGGTTCGTGCTTCGTCGGAAAATGGACACTTCTTCTTCTCTAAGCATTTGAGGGGTGAGGGGGACGAATGGAGAGGAGCTCTTTATATAGGAAACTCTGAGACTGACTGTTCTATCCATTTCTCCATTGATTGTCCATTAACTCTCCAATTTAAGGCCTTCTCAGAGGAGTTTATTGGCTGTTGGAGAAAGGGCATCCATTTTGCTCCTTTCTCTCTCCCTATTTGGAGGTAGACGATGACACTGTGCCGTGCATGCGAGCTTCACATGTGCAGACTTGCCACGTTGTGCTTTGTGATTAGCTAGCTTTGCTAACGCAGCTTCTTACTCAGCTGCCTAGTCAGCCTTTGACCCATTGACCGGACATGTGGCAGCCTCCTATTGGTCATTCGTTCCGATGTGGCTGCTAATCATGTTCGATCAGTCATAAAATGAGGGCACGTGTTGCTCTCCTATTGGCCAATCTTTGCTAGCATGGATTTCCCTCTTATGACCGTTGACCAAGTACACATGTCATGCTCTGATTGGTCAGCACTTCCAGGCGCTGATTGAGTGGCTCACGGGGCGTGCTTCACCACTTGTCGCACACTAATTGGTCGTGCCTGATGATTAGGCGCTAACGTGGTAACGGTCCATTGACTGGTTAAACCGTTGACCGTTTCTAGTCCAATCAGGTTCGATGACCTGAAATAAAAAAATTGGCCAGTTCAGGCTCAATTCGACCAATTTTCCAAACTTTATAAATTTCTAAATTAATTTTCTATCTGATGGTGTCTTCAATTTGCCAATTTGATATTTTTTTGCCACCTAGAAAAATGAATCTTTGAACTGATTCTTCATGGTTCAACTTGGTTGAGTCCAGTTCACCCTGAACCAGTCTAATTTTTACATCCAATCCACTTCATGGTTCTTCTCCATGATTTTTGTGATTTATTGACTATTTGGGATTTTCCAAATTCCCATTTTAATCATTATTTACTAATTCCGGTTTGCTTAGATCCTTGGTTTTTCTCTAAAAAATTTCCGGTTCCCTTTTCTAGTTTCCTTGGTTCGAGAGTACGAGGTTTACACCGGTACTGGCACTCCTAAATATGAACGGGGGAGAATACACTATGTACAGTGACGCATCAGGACACGAGCTAGGATGTGTACCGATGCAACAAGGGAAGGTCATCTTCTATGCACCAATGTAATTAAAAAAATATGAAATAAACTACACAACTCATGACCTAGAGTTGGCAGTCATCATGTTCGCGCTAAAGATATGGAGGTATTACCATTACAAGGTAATGTGTCAGATATTCACTGATCATAAAAGACTGAAATATTTGTTGACCCAAAATGAGCTCAACTTGAGGCAGTGGTGATTGTTGAAACTAATAAAGGATTACGACATGATCATAGAGTATCATCAAAGAAAGGAAAATGTGGTAACTGATGTTTTAAGTAGAAAGCACAAGGTGAGCATAGCTCACATCAGGACGGTATACCTACCTGTACTGGAATAGTTGAAACAGCAACACATCTCGCTAAACACGGAGGAGGGGACTACGTGTTTGGTGGTGAATCTCACGATTCGGCCCACCCTATTGGAATAGATTTAGGTCAAACATAAAATAGACCCCAACTTGAAGAAATATGTGGAAAGGATAAAGAAGGACGCCCCTATAGAGTTTTGCTTCCCAGTAGACAAGTTGTTGACCTATAAGGGTTGAGTGGTGGTCCCTAATAACTTCGAACTCAAGAGCGCCAAACTTGAAGAGGCACACGACTCAGTATACATGATGCACACCGAAAGTAACAAGATTACAAGTCATTAAAGGAAGGGCACTAGTGGTCGGGCATGAAGAGAGAAATCGTAGAGTACGTGTGTAAACCCCGTCCTTTAGTAATGAGAAAACCGGGGAGAGAAGCGGTCAATTTGAATCTTTAAATCGAATTGGTCTAAAAACCCGATTGTTAGGGGATGAGCAAATTTGAAAATTTCTAACTTCCATGTGACTCAAAAAGGTTCATAAACTTGGGCAAAAGAACCCTAGGACAAAATGAGGAAGAAGGACTGAAGCAGCTCAAAAGAACCGGGTCTGAACCGGATAGAACCGGTTTATGAACTGAGTTGATTCGTTGAACTGGAACCGATAGAGAATGGGTAAACCAAGTCACTTATGGATTCCTTGTGATTCAAAGAGGTTTATAATCCTTGGGAAGGAACCTTAGAACAATGTGGGAGAGAAAAACCAGATCGGTTCGGGTGAAATGGACCCGAACCGAATTAAACCGGTTTAAGAACCGAGTCAGTTTATGAATCGGAATTAATAAACAGATGGTAAATTGGGAATGTTATGGACAGTAAATGACCCAATGAGTCACAAAAGACATGGAAATGGACTTGTGAAGGAATTGGGGAAGAAAACCAAACCAATTCAGGTGAACCGGATCCGAACCAGTTCAGGTGAACCGGATCCAAACCGGTTCGTACCGATTTGAGCCACTATTGAACCGGATCCTAAATTTATTTTTCTAGGTAGCTTAAATAATTCAAATTTGAGATTTGAGGCCACCATTGGATAGAAAATGAATTTAGATCAATTTAGAAATTTTTAGATTTGAAAAACTCAGTTGAATGATGGGTGAACCGATTGGTTTAAGCTTTAAACCCAGTTCAAACTAGTACAGTTCGGTTCGAAACAGTGTCATCTTCTTCCTCAAGATGACAGCACTGTTCACTCGCCAGAAAATTAAAACAGCACCGGCAAAAAATAAACGTTTCTGTTCAGTACGTTTTAGGTCTTAAATGCCTATCATAAAGGTGCCAAACGGACGGCCAACGGGTCCCCGAGCTCCCTATATAAAGAGCCCCTCTCCATTCGTCCTCTCCACACCTGAAAAGCTCACTCTCTCTCAGTTACTTAGTTTTCCGGTGAAGCTCAAACTAAAGCTCCAATATAGGGTCAATTCTGAGCCAAAGAAGGCGAGGTCAAGTTCATTAGAACCGGGGGGGGGGGGGGGGGGGGGGGGGGGGGGGGGGGGGGGAGTCAGCTACACGGTGGTGACATCCGTTCGTTCCAAGAGTTGTCGTAGAAGCGTTGGCGTGATCAAACAGTGAAGCTGCCCTATTTCAGCTGAGTTGAAATCGGCCAATTCGAGCCCTCCTTAGGCCAAACCAAGCTCTCCCGACACCTCCTCAGCTCTTCCACGGCCGAATTAGGACCGAAAGGTAAGCCAATTCGACTCCCCTTTACAGTTTCCGATCAGTGTTAGAGAGAGAGAGTTAGCTGAATTTCAATGATGAAATTCTAATCTAATTTGACATCAATTGATGTCATTCTTGATACTAGGAAGAACCTCTGGAGTAGAGCTACCTGGCCAGATAGAAAGCTCGGACCGTCGCGCTCTCACCAGTGAGAAATCGAAGCTTTCTCTCTCTACAGTTTGTTTTCCAGTGAAGCTCTGTTTGAACTCGTTCCGGCGTTAAAACCTACAATTCAAAGTTCCTTAGAATCGTATGAACATGTAGAAACTCAATTTCAACTTCAATTTCAACAAATAGAGGTGTTTGATCAGTCAATTTGATAAAATCAAATTTGATTGTGTTAAAGAGTTGTAATTGGGGGAAATTTTGGGGATTTTCAAAACTTTGAAGGACCAAAATGTAATTTTATAAAATTGAGGGTCAATTGGTAATGATAAGAATATTAGAGGGCCAATTGAGAAATTTTAGAATTTTTGGGGCAAAAATTTATCATTTTTGTAAAGGAAGGGCAAAATGGTAATTTTGGGAAAATTGAAGAACCAAATTGAAAATTTGGGAAATTAAACCCCTTTTCACGAAATTTAATAAATTGAGTTCCCAAGATAAATTTTAAAAGTTTCGGGACTTAATTTGAGGGAAAATCCGGCAATAGGGACTTAAAGTTGAAGAAAAATAACTTTAAGGACCTAATTGCAAATATATATAAATTTAGATTTTCTCATTCATTTGAACGAATGAGGGCTATTAGGCCAAAGAATAATGAACAACTATGTTCATTTCGTGTAGGAGAACAAGACATCGAGAACGCCAGTTGAGGTATAGCGTGCAAGGGACGGAACTCAACTAAGTGAAATTTTACTACACGATCGGGTGAGTGGGACTTTAGATCATACCCGGTTGGGGATGATAAGCACATCGAAATAAAAACCCACTACTAAGTGGTATTTTAAACATCACGATTAGAGTTGTGATGTGAAAACCATGCAGAAAAACTACTTACCAATTGTAAGTAGATCATACCCGGTTGGGGATGATAAGCACATCGAAATAAAAACCCACTACTAAGTAGTATTTTAAACATCACAATTAGAGTTGTGATGTGAAAACCATGCGGAAAAACTACTTACCAGTTGTAAGTAGATCATACCCGGTTGATATGATGAAACTTCCTCGAAAGAAGTTGAAAACTCGTTCATCGGTTATGAATGGATATGTCCTTATATCATATCGATATTATGGACGGTGAAAACATATTTTGTCGGAAGTGTTCTCCCCTGACTGTGTGCGAATGCTTAAACAATTTGGGACACCTTCTCGACGGGAGCTTGAATAGCTCTTATAGGCTGGAGGCCTCGGTTTTAGAACTTGGGGGCTAATATGCCCAATTTTTGAAAATCTTGAACAGTGGGCCATAGGCCAATGGGCACAAGCAAGAGCTCGTAAACGAACATAATATACGTGCCATAAAACTTTAATAAGTAAATTGTATGGTAATGGTACCAAGGCTGGTTCGACATTCTCAGTCAACTAACAGCAGTGCGACATGACCGGTCTCTGGACTAGTCGAGACAAACAGCTACAGGTTGAGTTGAAAGTCGGGACCATTGGACTAATGACACCATAGATTACATGGCATATTAAGAAAACATTGTTTGTGCATGCAATATGAGTACGGAATTATCAAGACGCCCATGAGGGGTAGTGATGCGTTCTAAGGGCCCTGGACAACTCAGTGAGTATAAGGGCAGTTCATCGTTCCAAGTGACTGTGCGAAATTTGGAGTAGCACCAAGCGCATGAGACCGAGGTGGGGACGGGATGAGGTGTCCTCGTACGGAAATGAAGAATCGATTTCAGGATTGAGGGTCAAATGTCATGTAGATCCACTCATTGTCAGAATGGAAGTGGTCGTACTTCTATCTAAGTGGCCGGTAAAGTTGCTCCGGAGCCACAAGTGGGTTTAGTGGTCGTGTTGACCTGCGAATGTGTGTAACCTTCATGATGAAGGATGTGTGTTGGGTGATGACATACCGTGATAATAAGAAATGGTGAAAAACCCAAATTTTTAAATGAAGGAATTTTTTCAAAAGTGAGGGGTATGGCACACTCCAATACAAATATTTTTCTTAAAAGTTAAAAGTAGACTATAGAAAAATCCATTCACTGAGTTGTAGAAACTCACCCCTCTTTTCTACCCCTTTCAGAAAAAGAGAAAATGACTAAAAGTAACACCAAGCCTTACCCTTTATCAGGTATGTTTAATTCTTCCTTAAACTTGCATTTTACTTGATATATATCTTCCAAGGAACAAGGTTGAAATTTCGCCTAGCTCCTCTCGAGTAAAAGAAGGGGAAAACTCCTCTTAAACCGAGAAAGAGTGGCGGGCTGTTCACGGGGATCCAACCAAACTGGGTTGGGGTGTGATAATGTGGCTCAGTGTCTCTCCTGTCAGTAGATTAAAGCTAAGCATCAAAAGTCGGTGGGGCTGCTCCAACCGCTCCCCATTCCAAAATGGAAATGGGAAAAGGTTACTATGGACTTCGTGCCGGGGTTATCTTTATCAGCCCGAGTACATGACTCCATATGGGTCATAGTGGACGAAGCTACATATGAGCATCATATTCCACCCCTAGAGGATGATCTAAACATTGGAGGACATGGTCAAAATGTGCCTCTAGAACTTTGAAAAAAGGTGGGAGGACTACATTTGCCTTATGGAGTTCGCATACAATAACCAGTACCAAGCCAATAACCACATAACTCCGTATGAAGCTCTATACAGAAGAAAATGTCTAACTCCATTGTATTGGGATGAGGTGGGGGAACACAAGTTGGAGAAAGTCGAGCTAATCAAAGATGTGACAAACAAGATTCTCATCATTTGCTAGCGGCTCAAGGCGACCTAGGATCGGCAGAATAGTTATGCCAATAACCGAAGTTGGGAGCTAAGTTTTAAGGTATGGGACCAAGTATTTTTAAAGGTGTCCCCATGGAAGGGGGTCATAAGATTCCAGAGTCGGGGAAAACTAAACCTGCGATATATTGGTCTCTACCCAATCACAAAAAAGATTGGATCGGTGGTGTACAAGTTGTTGCTTCCGCCAGAATTGGACCGAATCCACGATGTTTTAAACGTGACAATGCTGAGAAAGTATGAACCAGATTCCCGACACCAAACGAATAGCAAACCAATCCTTAAATCCTTATTGTATGTTGCATGACATCATTTGCACGACATTTGCATTATGAGTAGGGATAAGTGGGAGAATATTTATTTCTAAATAGTGGATAGTAACAAGAGGGAGATTATGGATAATGATAAGTGGGGAAATGAGCTAAATGCTATGATAGTGATAAGGGTGACATTTATTATTCGGGAAGCGTTACATTATTATGATTGATTTGATAAATTCTCGTATAATTTATATAAAAGGTAGTAATAGTTACACTTATGATTTAAAAATTATTATATTATTGTGATTGATTTGATAAATTCATAAGTTAACTACAAGGATATGATATTTGGTGGTACTTATGATTTATGGAATTTTATATGATTATAAATGATTTGATAAATTTTCGAATGAGTCATGCCTATTTTTAGAATTTAGTTTGATTTAAATATTATTTATTCAAGTTTTGATAAATGCATATATTAGTTTGATTAATTCGTTATAAATTTGTTATCCAATGAAACTGAAAACTAGGTGTGCATCAGCGTACACCGCTTGTTTAGTTATTATAAAAGGAGAATTTAAGACTAATAATACATAAATATACTATAATTACTTGAATTAATATATTAATAGTAGGTTGAGTGATAAGATATCATATATATATATATATATATATATATATATATATATATATATAACAAGTTTTTGAAAATAGAGTGGGTTCTATTAATTTTTAAATAGCTTATAAAAATGAAAAAAAATTAATAAAATTTACATTAGTTATTTTAAATATATATGAAATTTAAGCTATTAATAAATTATTGTTTACTCACTCCCCTCACATATTTTTTAAAAATTCTTTTAAATATATTTTTCAAAAAATAGAGAAGAAAATTATGAGTATTAAAACGTAATTTTTATTGAAATTGAGATTAAAATAAATATATTCAAAAATAAATGAACGAATTATTTTCATTATATAGTTTGTATTTTTCCCCATTTTTTAAATATTTTATAAATTTATATATTATATTAATAAAATTTTTAATTTTTTACATATTTTATATTTTAAGTTTTAAGTAATTTTAATAATAAACTCATAAAATTATTTACTATTTTAACTTTGAGAGTAAGTAAAAAATTATTATTCAACCTTGACATATGGAGTCAGATCGGAATTTGATCCGCCCCAAGCTATTCCTCTCACATTGTGATTGTACAAATACGTGTCTATTTGTTTGATAAGTCTATTTATTTTTCACAATATATTTAGTGCACATGAGAGATAAATAATTAAAAGTAACTAACACAAAACAATTACTATATTAATACTATTTATTATAAATAATAAATAACTCGAACAAAATTTATTTTAAAAAATAAATAGGCTCGTCAAAAAATCTGGCATGCATCAACTATGCTTTAACCTATCCTCCCGTAAGAAACCATTTTATCTTATACTCGAAGTGTTCGGCTCCGTACCAACTCAACTCATCTTATGTGAAGCCAGCTTGTTGTGCCAGATAAATTAGAAGTTTTGAGAAATTGAATTACTTTTTAAAATAAATTTAATTGAACTGATTTATTATTTATATTAAATTAGTAACATCAATAAACGAATAAATAGTGGTAAGTAACGTATCACAATAGAAATGTAACTTCAATTATCATGTAATGTAATTTCTTCTTACAATAATTTTTTGAAAATTAAACGTAAATCCCTAAAATAAAAAAGTGTAAAAAATATGTGGAAAGATAGTTTTGAGTTTAGGTACACGCATCTTGTTTCATGTTTCATGCACAAGTCTGGAAAGAAGGCTTGGACCAGCCCCAAGCGCGGGTGCAAGACGTGTCTCAGCTTGGTGGGTGGGTCCAGGTTTTTTATCATTGCTATTTCTTCGGCACCTTGCTAAACATAACTGTGCATATACATATAGAGAGAGATAAATGTTGCTTAATTAGTATTTACATATATTAAAAAAATAAAAATATTTAAATTATTCTAAAATTATGCGTCAATTTTTTTATTTAAATTTAATATTTAATTGTTAATTATGGGTATCGACAGCTGGTTTACTAGAGGACAAAAGGTCGTATTTTTAATAAATTTATTTATAAACCAATTGTTTTGGCCAAACTCGGATAATAAAAATGAGTAGGCCATACTTGATATTTCTAATAATTGTTAGAGTTTAATTTTATCCTTAAATTAAGAATAAGAATCACATTCTATTTTGCAATATAAATTTTTGGAAACTTCTTTTAATTTATAGTGTATAAATCATTTTTAATCTTTTTATCTACATTTAAAATTTAATTGTATACTCCATATTTTATATTATATTATTTGATAAATTAATAAAACTTTCCATATTTAAATTTCACAAATATAAAAAGAATCATATAATTTATAATCTTTATCTACACATAAACTAATATATATATAACATACTTTATAATTTCTAAATTTGTATATGTCCATGAAATAGATTCTTATATATTAAATTATTAATAGAAATGATTTTTCATGCATGTGAATCTATAAATTAATTTTATATAAATTCATTAATAATTATAATATATAATAATTCATAAAATTATATTATTTAAAATTATGATTTTTTTTGTCTCCTCGTTGGGTCGTTTTAGACGGCGTTAGCCTAAAGTCCTTGTCCTCCTTGAAGTAGACCTTCAAGTCGCAGTTACTCATCAGAGCAAGAGAGTATTCAAGAAGGTTCAATATCATATTAACTATCTGATTAATCTTGTATTAATTTTGTTCACACGGCAGGTACATCAGTGATACGTGGTAAAAACTTGTACCACATAAGATGACATATAAGTAAACTTAAAAGAATTTTGATAATTATTTAAGTATTGTTTGTCAATTTTTATGTTGGCAAAACTAAACGTGATATTGGAGAGCTCACCAATGTGATATGATAGTACAATTTCTATTGTTTGTGAAAATATTCAAATTCAATATATAGTTAATATGATAGAAGTAGATATTTAAATATTATTTATATGAAAAAAACTTGAAAAAAATTCCAATTAGGGGAACCAATTTATGTAACCAAACCATTGAGTTGGTGCAAAATATCTCAATGATAGACCATGCTAATAATTGAAGCCGTTATTTATGCCCACAAATACTTTCCCAAACGTGTGGATGGGACGAAAATGATGCTCGACCAACTAAGTTCCCGTACTAGCATTCGCAATTTCATCATTTTACGCGGGACCAATTTTTTTTGTCTAGTGATATCTAAAATCATGTTGGTTTATATCATATGGGGCAAAAAATTGTCGTCCACATAAAAGAGAACAAACGAGGTCATTTTAATAACGAAAGTAAATTTTTTTCTGCCTATCTACTAAAACAATAACGATTTAGGAGTGTTTTTAGGAATATAAAAAAATTTTATACCATTTTTATATTGAGTGGTTAGTAATAATTTGTATATAAAATATTGTAGATGTTATAGGGGAAAGTAAAGTGATTTATTTAAAAATATTAATTTTTTTTAATAATATTTGATTTGATAAAATTTAAGTGAGTTGAATAATTATTAATAATAAATTAGAAATATAATTATAAATAAATATTTATATATTAATAATATTTTATATAAAATTATATAATATAAATATATATTATACATAAAAAATTATTGTGTACCATGTATTTAATATAATTTAATTATATATAATAGTTAATAAATTATTTAATTTAATTAAAATAATAAAATTATTTTTTTAATTAAAATTTTTTAACATGTACAAATTTATTAGAATATTACAAAATAGTGTAAATAGTTTGAAGGTTATTATTCACCGCTTTAAATCCCTATCTTTTTTACTAAATTAGAGCCGTATTTCTTTTACAAACCACTATAAACCCCTGAATTCAAATAAGTAGGAATTATTGTACCTAAAGAGAACCTAATCTACCCTTTTTTTTGCTGGATTCTAATCTACTCAATTGTACCGAATTGGCCTTGTGGCATCCATTGCTACCTTTCTCACACTATTCCTAATAAATCATCTCTTCCATATGTGACAATACTTCATAAATTTTGCCACTTATTTTAAAATTTACTCCTATTCTGAAAAATAATTTTATATTAGTAATATTCGAGCAATATAATATTTTAATAAATTATACTTAGTTATTAAGTTTCATATAATATTTTTTTGCACAAAAAATTTCATATAATAATTAAATAATGTAAGATAGTGAATAAATGATTTGATATGCTCGTAGTATATCATAGATATGTTTTCGGATTAGAAAAAAATTTATATTGAAGAAAATTTATATTTTAAATAATTCTTATTAAATTTTAATTTGAATGGAAATTAGTTAGAATTTTAAAGAAAAATATAACTGAAAAATAGTAGTGTACGGTTCAAGAACTACCACTCTCACGTCTCCTCGGGTTTGGAGAAAAAGTACTGTTTTTCTTTTTCCCCAATTGACAAAAAAAAACCCACCGTTTCCCCTTCCTCTTCCACGCATTAAGTCATCAGTTGTCAACGCGATAGCTTGCTCCACACTCCCAACCTCCCTCGAGATCCCCTTCCGAGGTTCGCTGATCTGTTTGCCTCTACTTCCCGAAGGTACGCAGACAGACGCTACGATCGGATTCGATGGAGTAAAAAGGCTTGATTTGCCTCGTATTGTTGTACTTCTTCTCGTATTCGATCGTTTGAAGATGGAGGTGGAGCAGCCGAGGGCGGAGAGTCGCGCCATGACTTTCGATGAGGTGTCCATGGAGAGGAGCAAGGGCTTCGTCAAGTCCCTGCAGGTATGGTTCCTTTTCCATCTTGTCGAAATGCATGTGATCTGAAATATGCATTTGATATGTCATAGGGCTAGTTCTGTTGGTCTGGCTTTTCGAATTCCAAGCTTATTTTACATGTCAATCTGCTTAGAGAAGCCGAGTTTGTTTGATTTTAGCGTCATCTATTTGTTGCTATCCTCTCAGGAGCTGAAGAATTTGAGGCCGCAGTTGTATTCTGCTGCTGAATACTGCGAGAAGTCATATCTTCACAGTGAGCGGAAACAGATGTAAGCTACCTTCGTTGTGATTGTTAACTCCCCTGAATCTGTGTTTTCACTATGAACCTTTTTCTGGCGTCTTATCTATAGTTAGCATTGGTCATTCCTGGACTCTGGTTTCCGGAATGAACTTGCAAAGGGAGCAATAAATCTTTTGGATACTGCTCACATAATATGATTCATTATTTACTAGTGCTGGCACCATTATTGGAAGGATTGTGTTATTGTAGTTAATGGTGGAGAGCATTAGATTAGTTCATTGATGGGATTTTGATATCACTGTTCTTTCTACGTGCTGTATGTCATTTCCCCTACGTTTGAAATCATTGGGTTTTGGAATCTAGAAGATTGCCATCTCATCTGTCGGATTTGAGTAAGGGCTTCCTGTAGTGTTAGAAATTGACGGCACCTTAATCTTATGAAACTCATACACTGCAGGCTGAACTTCATATGGTTGTTTGGTTGATATGAATGCATTGGAATTCAGTGTACAAGTGCTCGTATAAAAAATTACTTTTTTCTTTTAGTTTAAATAGATAATTTCCTTTACCGGAAATTATAATACAAAAACTTGCAGAAACTGACTATGCAGTATCATTGCCTATAACTGATGTTGGCTATCTGCTCCATCTGCAATCAATTAACTACTTTGTTAGGGACTTGGCCAAGGTATATACAGCTAGGTTCATTTTGACTTTTGTAAAGTGGATCACTAGGAGATTGCATATGCTAGTTCTAAGTGATGTTTCATGACATGGTTGCATTAATGCCAGGAATAATTCATTCTTAAATAATCCACAGGTTATATCTGAAAATTTGATTCTTTTGCTTTGTAAGGGTGCTGGACAACCTAAAAGATTATACTATTCGAGCACTCGTAAATGCTGTTGATCACCTTGGAACTGTGGCATACAAATTAACTGACCTTCTTGAGCAACAATCTCTAGATGTTACTGTCATGCAACTTAAAGTGACCAGTCTTAATCAGGTAATTCCTCTCCCAAGGATGATGCTCCCCGTTCTTGACCTAACCTAGACTTTGCTATTCAATTTCCACATCTTTCTTAGGAAGCTATCCCGATATGTCAAGCTTACTGACATCTTTTTGTTTATAGAAATTCCTTACATGCCAAACATTTTCGGAAAAAGAAGGGCTTCGACAGCAGCAGTTGTTGGCTATTATTCCTCGACACCACAAGCACTACATTTTACCAAGTAAACTTCATTCTTTATAAACTCTTTCATGGTACAGGAGTGATTAGAAGAATATTACTTACATTTAATATTTTATGCTGATTCTTTATGTGTATGGTATGCTAGATTCTGTCAGTAAGAAGGTGCATTTCAGTCCTCAGATACAGAAGGATGCCAGACAGAATCGTCTTCAAGATGGATCTCTTCTTCAGCCATCAGGTACGAAGTTTTACAGTGTAAAAGGTGTTCTCATTAATTTTCAATGTAAAATGGCATTTCATTTACATATTTAATTTAATCATTTGACTACTTCTCACTAGGTGCCCCTGCATCTAAAACACTTTCCTGGCATTTAGCATCTGAAATGAAGTCTTCACTGAAAGGAAGTAGAAATGCTTCTTCAATGTAAGAACTTATGTTCATGCCAGCTTGTAAATCATTGCAGAAAAAACAATTCGAATTTTGTGCTTGACATGTGATTCTTTTGCAGCAGTACTGAAGACTCCGCAAAAACTTCTGAAGTCTTTCATCTATTGAGTATGTCTATTTTGCATTTTATGCATGTCACTTTTTAAGTGACCATGATGTTAGTACGTTTTCTTCAACATTCTCATATATGCAGATGATGAAGGGAACCTACGAGGAAGGTCTTCTGCACCTCATCTGCTATTGCAAACTGAACTTGCTACATCAGGGGCCCTTGTACCAAAGGTCGGTGCTCCCTGCAGGGTAATGCTATATCTTCTACTTTTTTTACTCTAAATATTATTTTGTTAGTCTTTGCTTTTTTTTTCGTATCTCTTTGAAATAATACATTCAGGACCATATAACAAAACTGCAGATTTCTATATTAACTATGGGAAATGGATTTCTTTATCTTATTGATGTCAATATGTGAACCTACTACCTCAATGCCGTTGGTTCAGTTCCTCTTTTTGCTGATGACCCTTATTCAGATGCATGTAATTACAATGTGAAGACTGAAAAATGAATCTGTAATATCTGATCAAGGTACAAAAAATCTTATAAACCATCTTTTCATGCAGGATTCGGTAGATGGCTCCAGACAACTGGCAGCGTTTAGATCATTTGATAGTCTGAACAGAAGAGCCATTGTTCCAGCACCAGCACGCAGCCGGAGCCTGTTATCTGCGTTCTTTGCTAAGCCGAAAACACCAAAATTGAGAGCTGCTCCTGTGTCTTAGAACCATTATCTATCTATAGGGTCGGCAGGTGTGAAGCCTCTAGATCTATAAATTGCTTGCTTTCACGGGTAAGATAAGCAGTTGACAGAGCAGTCTAATGATTGTTTGCATAATTAGCTGATTTAACTATGAAAGTGTTAGAGGTTACCAGATCAGATTAGCTTAGATATGTGGCAGGGTTCCCATAATTGTTCTTTGTGCAGATGATACCACTTGTCTTGTTTGTTCATACTCCTGCAGTACCGTTGTATTCTTGATGATTGTTGTAATGTATGCCATAAGAGCGGAAGACATGAAGATCTGTATCGCGAGGCCTGAGCACCGCCAAAGGAATGAATTTCTTTGTTATGATATGGGACTGCCAAATGACAGGATCTATAGTAGTTTCTCCCCCATCTTCTGCAATCTTCAAGGACTTGCTAACTTAGAAAACAACTATCTCCAAAGGGTCATGTATACTGTTGGTAATTGTTTAAATACAAAATTATGCTATGGGTGGGCCCTTGGTCGCTAGCAATTAAAATTTCGACACTCAAAAATTACATGATACATTTGGGCTATTATGGATAGAGTGGAAACTAGACTTTTTATATCAAATATTTAGATGAAAATACAATCCAATAAATTTGTTTGGATAAAAAAATGTTGGAAATCCTATTGTTAAGGACTTGTATCTTTTATATTAATATGATAGATTTTTTAAATGGCATCAAACCTTTTAAAATAATTATGGACCTTCTGAGCTATATATTAATAGCTATCCATGAAATACACAAGGGCTAAGTGTGAGTATCGTATAAAACTCCGCCTCAATAAAGCTAAATTAGAGAGGTAATTATACTTTAATACTCCAATTTCCTATATAAATTTGGTAAATTAGGGTATAAGTGAGATAGAAAGTGAAAATAAGATATATAGAGAATGATTGGAACCGAAATTTTGAGAATTTATTAAATTGTTTTTACTTTAAGAAAATAATTTTTTATACATGATAAGAACTTATATAACAGTAAAATGAAAAAAATTGGATTGAAATTTAAATGAATAGTAACGGTATAAAAAATTACCAATTTTTCGGAAAATAAAAATATAATTTTTGTACATAAATTATGTAAATAAGTAAAAAAAATATTTTAAAAAAATAAATTAAAATAAAATCCGATAAAAAATGTCAAAATTAGTCTATCAAAACATTGGTCGAAAACATGCTCAAAGAGCACCAAGGCATTGAGTAGAATGGCAATGTCGCAATCAACGAATTAAAAAATTGTCATAGTCATATCTATCTTTTCTAGGGTAACATGGTGTGTAAGTGAGGAGTTCATGCTAGGAGATAATTGTTTTTTCCTGCATTTAACCCATTCTCAATATCTTGGAATTCCCCAAGTGAAATAGCTCATCAAAGAAACAATAAAATCTTTATATTATTTGTTCCTCTTAAGTTAACCTCTCTCCATTTTGGGCTTTTATTCTTGTTATCTGATTATGTGCCCTTCCTTTGATAACAATTTGATGAAAGAACTCAGAATTTATATCCTCAGCTTCCAATTACTTTAGTTGTGCCCTCTGTTATTTGTAAATTTCCTACTCTCCATGCCTGGGTTTTTGTAGGAGTTTTGATTAGGGTCACAGTTTTGATTTGGGTCTTATGTGACCCTAGAGCTCTGAGGTAAGATCTAATTGGTGTTGGAGGTTTCATATTGTCACTTGAGCATTTCCGACATGTTGTTTACTCCATTCAGTAAATTTTAATCAAATGCGCTTCAGTTCGGTACACGATCCTTTCAAATCCATGACATGGCCTACTTACTACACTTAGTGGAATCTCAACATCCAACACTATATGTTCACTTGCCTTCAAAGCTAAATATCTTTATTTTATTTTAAGGTGATTTAATTTAATCGTTTACGGTTATAATATAATTTAGCTTATAACAACTACTATGGTGAAATTGAGTTAAGTAAAATAATATCGGCATAACATTCTATTAAGTATCTACATTTAATCCGATTACTTCATAATATATTAAATCAAATAAATAGTTATATTTTAATTTCATACTCATATAACTATTTATAATATAATAAGTTTTAAAACTAGTAATATAAATAATTTTATTTAGTTGATTTCCTTAATTCTCTTGTAATAAGATTGTATTAAAATTTCCAATAATAATCATTGAGCCACCATTATGATATATGACAATAGTTTCTAGATGTTCCTATTGTTTGTTACTAAGGTAGTAATCACAATAAATAAAAGATTTAGTTTTATATACTAAATCCATGAATTTATGATGAAAATTTGTCCATCCTAATGAGTCATCCCTTACTCTCATAGGGCTATGTTAATTCCTTGGTCAATCATATAGCCTTTGTTATTTTTTTAATTAGAAATGTTGACGCTAGCTTTCATCTTTATAATGAGGCTATTAAATGCTCAAATTGCAATGATATATTAAAACCTTATAATTACAATATATGTTAAACTATTTTTATATTGAGTGGTTTGAATAGATTTAAAAATTAAATGGTAAGTGTTGAGAATCTAAGTGAAGTAATTAATTTGGAGGTATTAAAATTTTTTAATAATCAATTGTTTAGGTAAATATGAAGTGAAGTAAATCATTATTAATTATAAAATTAGAAAAATAAATTTATCATTTTAATTAAATTAAATAATTTGTTAGTTATTATATATAATTAAATTATATTAAAAAATTTTGTATAATAATTTTTTATTTATAATATTTGTATTATATATTTATTTATATAATTTTATATAAAATATTATTAATATATAAATCTATTTAAAAATATAATAAAAATAAATAAATAAATAATATAAATAATAAATAATAGTATTAAAATAATTTAAACAATAAATAATACAATTTTTCAAATACTTTTTTTTGCACAATATCTTTCAAATACCTTCACTTTTAAAGTGATTATGTATTAGTGTAAATTAAGTGTTTAGTGATTATGTAGATAAAATAGAGGAGTTGGAGATTATTCTACCCATATTCAAACCTTTTCATTTTTTTATCAAATAAATGATTTTTCCACTTTTAAATCCTGAATTCATATATAGTATTTTAATAGAATGTTTTTTAAAAAAATAAGAACCCATTGTAATTTTTTATCGATGCAAATCTTGAACTACACCCTCTTTTATTGGACCGTCCAACTTATTTTTTTTCCTTAATTCTCTTAGTTTTTTTTCATTCCAAACCCCTCTCCATCAAACTACTCGTTTCAAATATAGCGTCAATACAAATATAGCATTAAAGGTTTTAGGAGAATGTTCTATAAACATAAAAAATAGGAACCCATTTTGTATAGTGCAGAACTACACCTTTCATTGTACCGTCCAACTTATTTTTTTCCCTTAATTCTCTGAGTTTTTTTCACTTCGTTCTTGATTTGCGGGTTAGATTGGGGTTTGAATTAAATTTGCACTTCTTATTTTTGGGACCTTGGATGTCCTCATTCTTACTGTCTTCTCCTCCCATTCTTACTGTTTGATAGACTTCTTGATGAATTGAGGCATCATTTGATAAGAGATAATTGCATGTACGTGCATGTCTTCATATTCTTGGAATGGGTGTTCAACAGCATAGCTTGAGAAAACTTGGAGAGAGTACCATACAACCTCTTCTATTATGTGTTGCTCGTTCGGCCTCTATGTTGATGTTATGATTGTTTGCATGTTTGCTTGCATGATAGGAGATGAGCACTTCAGCATGAATATGTTTTCTTCCTGTAGATTTTACTCTGGACAGAGGTTGTGACATCTTGGTTTTCCTCCTTTAGGTCTCGGAAGACAGAGGCTTATAGTCTTCTTCATCCCGAGGCCTAAAGGATCGACAATGCTTGGGGCATCCAATATGACACTTTTTATCTTGAGTTCTTTTAAAGGAAAGGAAAGAAATATAAGTCTTACCTAAGATAGTCAAGAGCAATAGCTTGATGGTAGAACTCCCTGCATGCTAAATTTCAGGAAAAAAAATGTCATTTTCCCCTATACATCACTCCATGTCTGCAGCAAAGAGAGAGAATACAACTGATGCTATTGGAATTACACTGAACTTCTGTAAGCCCTTGAGCGAGACTGTTGACTCTCTAGCCTTGCTTCCAGCAGCTTTGCTATTAGGGTGTTCTCCTTCACTCCAGGGGGCAATCTTGCAGATGCTTCGGATAGATCAATATCTGGAGAATTTAATTTAAATTTCCATGACTGCACTGGGCTCCGTTGGCCTCTATGTATCAAAGACTGATCACATGAATCTTCTCCGGGACTAATGGATTGAATCCGAATACTATCACCTTTTGAAGACAATGAATGATTTCTGTGCAAGTTCTGATGGGCATGATAGGGAGACGATTTCAACCCCCAGATCCTAGATCTTTTCTCAAGTCCATCCAGCTGATCCCCCAAATTCAAATGGTTTGTTTTTCTCTCATCTGCATCAACACTTTCATAAGCCATTATATGGCTGCAGGGCACTGGTGCAGCGCATGGATCACTGCTCCTGCAGGCATCCTTGTATACCTCCATGGAGTCTGATGTCACCATTCTTTTAGAGCTGTCTCTCACTTCTTTAGCATCCCTTCTCTCAGTCAGCTGAAAATCATTACCCAATGATTTTTCTTCTTTATCAATTTTTGGGGCACTGCCTAATGGATTAAATGGAAAGGACTCCATGGAGTAGTGCCCTTGAGAGAACTTCTCATTCACCCCCTTCCCGGTAGAGTGCCCCTTTCCATCGGTTTCCCCATACTTTTTCTTAGAAAGAAGAAAGGTCTCTATATCCGGACTCAACCGATCAACAATAGTGTCCTCTGAGAGATTATGGTGAGCTCGTGCTTGCTCCATCTGAATCCTCTCATCAAGCCATGCTTCTGAAATATGGAGAATCGACTGGTCAAAGCCCTCCCCATCAACATAATCTTCTGCAATTTTATGCTTTAAGGACTGCACCACCAGATCATAATCTCTTATCCCTTCAGCAAACTCGTCGCAGAGACTCTCCAACAAAACTCGAGCTTTTCTTTCCCTCTCGATCTCTAGCAAAGCAGTTGAGAATCCTGACTTGAGCACTGAAATCTCCTTTGATAACTTTCTCCTTTCACTATCTGAGAATTTTCTAAGCTCCCTCTCTTCTTCGATATCTCTCCTCAGTGTCTTTACTGCAGATTCTACTTCCTTTTGTTTATCCACTTTGCCTTGCTTCATCATATCGCCAATTATCTGCTTGTCCTTCTGCCTCTCCCTAAGTAGCTCCTTAATTCTTGCCCGGGAACCAATTAGTTCTGATTTTAAGGCTTTAGCTAATGAGGAATTAGACGCATGCTGCTCCTCAAGGCTCCATATTCGGTTCAGTACCTTTAGCAGCTCAGTTGATGTTCTCAGGCTATAACTTGATTCAATTGTTTGAGCCCTCCAGTCTAAGGAACTAACAGGAGTGACTGGAGGTATGTAAGGAGCCACCTGATGAATATAGAGACATTCCCTTAATGATTAATTGAATTTAGAAGCATTTATACATTGAGGGAAGATTAACAAATAGATAGTAGAGAAATTCACACAACAATTCAGTAAGAAAATATAAGAAGGATGACGAAGCTAAACCTCCATTGAGCTGCAATAACTTGCAGAAGACACAGGTCGAACTGCAGTGCCATTCCATCTACAATTCTGCTGGAGAGGTGATGTTAAAGTTATCTTCTGAGTGTCATGTTCAGTTGCAGACTGTAATTATAGAAAATGGAACAATGGTTTGTTTAACCACATGCAAAACAGAAACGAATCAACAATAGAAAGCTGTATGGAATGCAGGGCAATAGGGTGTTGGTACATCTCATCCATCACAAAATTCTCCCATCATTCTCTGGACATTCAGCCTATAACTTCTCAAGTCAAATCTCTTCATCAAATCCTCTTCCAAGCTCAGTTCATATGCTGAAAATCTATTATGAAGCTGTATGTGACGCAGGGCCATAGGGGGTTGATTCTTTCAAGAGGATTATGATCCGTGTAGCAACCCAAAACCCATGTAGTCAACAATGGAGTTTCAGCAGTAGGTGACTAAACTCTAATAGAGATCCAAGAGAGCTAACGATGGTATCTTTTGAAGGAACACAAGACATGAACGCAGAAATAGATGCAAAAAGCAATAAAAGATAATGAGAGCTCCACCACTGAGAATATTAAACTAAATAATTCAACAAGGTGGTCGACAGACATTCTAATTTTAAGATAAATAGTCCAAATTGAGTATAAAAATGGTGGGAGGACAAACAGCAGAAGAATCAAGAAAGAAATCATCTTCGACCAGCTTCTAGGCGCCCCCACCAAACGCAAAAATAGAGCTTTCAATCTCCACTATGCCAAAACATCTAACCCACCCGGCAAAAACATTGAACAAAAAAACACTAAATAAATTCAGCTTCAATCCAACCACAACCAGAAACAAGAAACCGATTACCTCGTCAGGTGGGACACTAGGAGGGTCAAGGTCAAACCCTTTGTTCCTCCTGGGCTTAACCGCTCGTCGACTCATCGAGATGGTCTGATAGGGCTGAACCTCCCACAGGTTAGCGCAGAGCTTTCTAGCAGAGACTGTGGAGGCTCGTGGAGCTGAAGGGTGTGAAAGGAATTGCTGAATTGGGCTGAAGGAGCTGTCACCCTCATGAGAGGACAGCTCGAGTCTCCATGTCGGAGAAGGAGTAGAAGGGCCTCCGCCTCTTCTCTCCACCAGCAGAATGCCCTCTGCTTTCGCCTTCTCTGCTTTCACCTTCTTTTTCCCCAGCTGCTGTCTTTCTCCTTCCTCTGTCTCTCCGACTTTTTCTCTGCTTCCCATTTTAGTGTGCAGTAGTATGTCCCCCTCCCTCACTGAAAGAGACTCTCTCTTAAGTTTCAGTCACTGAAGCACGCTAGCTTGCCCCGTGGAGAAAGAACAAAGCCGGGGCTCCCTTTGTTTTGTCTGGTTACACTTATTTTTGAAGCATATTACTGAAGAGAACTTTCAGATTTTGCCTTCTTCTTCTATCTGATGTCTCTGTCTCCTACAGCGGCATCCAAAGGGCTCTGTTTCTTTACATGGGAGTGCCTTTTTGTTCTTTTTGCATTCTTTTTTTACAAGATGTAAGCTAGCTAGCGTGCTAAGATCTTAAATTCAATTATCAATCAAATAATCCCCCTTTTATGAGAATCAAACTGGACTAAAAGGAAGACAGCCTACTTTGGTAAAAACAATAACAATTTGGAGATGTCTAACACCTTGAATTCTTGGACTAGGGTGAATAGTAAGCATGACGGATCCATGAAATATTTCCCCTTTAATGATGAGTCTCTTTCCCATTTGCTTCTACCAAAGTGGGCACATAATTACAAAATATTCCTTAAGATCTGGTCAAATATGACAATTTTAGGTGATTATCATTTATCAACATGCATGAGTTTTAATCTCTTATAATATCAATTATCAAATGCATATTTTCCATAAATTCAAGGACGTTATTTTATTATCTTATCATGATACATGAATAGAGACTGTTTCCTTTGGGATCTAAAAAGCAAGGATGAATGAACGTCCAAGGCTCTGTGCGTATTTTCCAAGCAAGAAATCTCCATATTTAGATAGATCTAATTTTCTTAAATAAAGTATAAGTGAATATTTAATTGTTGAGATAATAATCTCAGTTAATTAAAATTTAAAATATAGTAAGGAACCCTCAGATATTTTGGTACATATGAAATGTGTATAAATAATTTATACCAAATTATTACAAGTTTAAAACTTTTTGTATAATTAATCCTCTACATGTATGTACCAAAGTATACATTTGTATGGCTGGAAAATATATAAGTGGCGTGTCAACTTGGAGGAGAGCTTAATCCTCTATATAAAGCGTCGCCATGTTATGTGGTTCTAGTAAGTGCCCCCACATCATAGAAAAACCTGAAAAGTTTAGAATAATAAGTCAGCGAGAAAAATGAGATAATCCAATTACAGTTTCTTAATTAATTTGTGTTATGGTGCCCACTCTAAATAGCCTACTTTCACATGACACTCCCATTTTCACATATTAAATATAGATGGAATTATTAATGGTGGAAACCACAAGTAGGGTTGATTAGTTTTGTAGGAGCTTTATTAGTGTTAAGAAAATTATATCACATTTATTAAAATAAAATAAATCTTTTATATTTATAAGTTATAGAAAGATAGGATTGAGAGAAAGTTATTAAAATGTAAATACTAAATAAAACTCACAATATAGAGTTAAGAATTATCAAAACAAGTTCATCAAGTGTAGAAATATAAGAGCCAACCACTATAGGAGTATAAATTAGCTTTGGTTATATTAGAGCAAAAATATCACTAATATATATGATATGTGTGAGAACAAGACTTGGGGATGTGAGTGGATTTTTGTAATATTCAATTTTATTAAAAAAGAAAATAGTTTGGTCAAACCAGTAACATATCGAAGTTAAACCAACATTTAATATCGAACTAATATAAAAAATCAAAATAGATCGGGAAAAAGTCCAAACCGAAATATATGATATTGTGGAATCAATAATCAACCTTAAGATTAATTGGGAATCAAGAGTGGGGAAACATCTAATTTAGAATGGGAAAAAATTGTGTCGTAGTGACTCAAAACGAAGATTTTGAGCAGAAATGACAAAAAATGTAATTATTCGATCTAAACTCAAGGAATGATATAAAGAATATTTAGAAAATAAAATTAGTTACAAAAATAGTCAAATTAAGGGTTAATGAGCCAAGAAATGACCAAATATTGGTTGAAAAAGTAAAAATATTCATTGGAAATCGGTCTGAACAATGTCAAATTGGTCGGCGCTAAAAATTTCGGAACTGAAAAATTAAGTCAAACTAAACTGAAAACTAAAAAATTAAGTCAAACTAAACTGAAAACTGAAAAGTTAAGTCAAACTTTATATAGGTAGCTTGGGTACTTCTTGGCCATTGGTGCCTTAATGGCGGTTATTCATTGTCTGAAACTCCATGGCTAAAGACTTTTTATCTTCGATGGCACTGCTCGATTTTCCGACGAGTAAACAATGCTATCATATGAAGGAAGAAGATGTCACTGTTCTGAACCGAACTAGTCCGAACTTGGTTCAAATTTTAAATCGGTCAGTTCAGGCTCGATTCGATTGAGTTTTTTAAAATTAAAAAGTTCTAAATTCATTTAAATTCATTCTCTATCTAATGGTGGCCTCAATTCTCCAATTTGAATTTTCTAAGCCACCTAGAAAAATGAATTTAACATCCTATTCAATAGTGGTTCAAACTGGTTCAATCCAGTTTGGATCTGATTCACCTGAACCGGTTTGGTTTTCATCTCTAATTCATCCTAAAGTCATTTTTCATGAGTTTTGAGACTCTTTAGTTTCTCGAGATCCATAAATTTCCTGGTTTGCCCTTTCTATATCAGTTATGGTTTATAAACCGACTTAGTTTTCTCTTTGGTAATGATCGGTTCAATCCGGTTAACCTGAACCGGTCTGGTTTTCTCTCCCGGATTATCCTAAGGCCCTCTTCTGAGGTTTTTATGACCTCATTAGCTCACTAAGGAGTTGTAAATTTCCTAAATTACTTGTTCTCTTGATGATCAATTTTATGAACTGATTCAATTTTGTCACTCGGGTTGACCGGTTCTTTCCCCGGTTTCCTTGTCTTTAAGGGATGGGGATTACATGCAGAGTATCATAATCTACCATAATTTTATAGAAATTTGTGATTTTTCTCTTCTATGCCAGCCACAATAATTGATAGACTATTACCTCACCCTTTTTATACTAGGTTTACAAACAACATATCTCTTGCTTTTCATTTCTGGGCTATATTCAAGTGACATCATACTCATTATATTTCATATTTAATATGTGAAACCTATCATGCTCTTCTACTCATATTTAATTTCAAAAAATTTGACAAACAACCACAATTGGTATAATAGGACTCCTCGTCTATAAACTCACTCACTAGAGTAAACGAAGCGTGTTCATTATGGTGTGTTTCTAAGAATTTTGATTGAGAAATTTGCTTGCATCACTTATAGCAACTACTATAATATCCAGATAGTATAACACATATCAAACTTGGTTCTAAATGGTAATTTTAGTATCATCTCGTAACTTTCCAAAAGTTACGATTTTTCCCTTAGGCCTGGTTTGCTCGACTCGTGCATCGATGAATCCACTTTAACTAAGCCCATTTTGTGGTGCCATTCTACCTATCAAATGTCTATCCATATTTGGTAATATTAGCCACAATGTCTAAATTCTCCAAGATTCTCATTTGGATTCTTAACCTTTCCAAACTTGCATTTTGGTCCTCAAGTAGGGCAAAATTACTATTTTACCCTTACTTATCCAAACTCTCTCATTTTGGACCCTAGACTTCTCAAGTATCTCATTTGGGTTCTCAAATTTCCTTTACACTTATTTATGTCTCAAAGTTCCCAAAAATTACTTATGCATCCCCAAAATTCATTACTTTACACTTTGGTCTCTAAAATGGGCAAAATTATCATTTTGCCCCTTAATTGCAATAATCTCATTTTTGCTTCCTTTACTTTAAAATTTTCCACTTTTGCCTTCCATGGCTCAAAATTAACTATTCTAACATACATTTGGCATAAATAGCTATTTTGAGCAAAATTACATTGTTGCCCCTAATTTACCAAAATGTAGGGTTTGGCCTCTAAACTTTCAAAAACAACTTTAAACATCCATTTTTATCCCGAAATTAAATATTCGCCACTTAGGCCAAACTTGGGGACCATTTTCACAAGTTTCCATTTTTGCAAATCGATCCCTAAACTTTTTCAAATTTGCACTTTAGTCCTCGAACTTTGAAAATCCACCAAATCAAATTCCATTTCACTAATTTCTCCCAAATACTTTCATTATATTCCTAATGGCTCATAAGTAGAGTGAGTGGTCTTACCTGGTCGAAATTGACCAAGTACCAAAACTAAACGAAATAGAATAACTCAATGTTTTGTAAAAAAAAAAAACTCATTTGAGAGTGTAACAGTAGTGGTTGTAGGGTAAGTATATTGTAACTAAGACACCGATGACTCATTATGTGGTGGTGGTCAGCTAAGAGGTCACCTAGGCTAGCAAAATTTTGGCCCCAAATAGCAACTATCAGAAGTTCCAAAATAGACCAGTAAACCCCATTTTTAATAATAAGAAACCCGAAAATGGGAACCGAAAACTTTCGAGAGAAAACCAAGCTTCAAAGCGAACTGGAAATTGGTATAGTAAAGTTAAAAAGGGAATTTAGAAATATCAAGTGGTCCATAAATCCATAAAAATCATGAAAAAGAACCATAAATTGGATTGGATTAGGAAACCGGACCAGTTTAGGGTGAACCAGACCTAAATTAGGTTGAAGCAAACTCATTTTAAGATTTATTTTTCTATGTAACATAAAAACATCAATTTGGAAAATTGAAATAACCATTGTGTAGAAAATGAATTTAGAAGAATTTAGAAATTTTTAGATTTTAGAAAACTGGTCAAATCGAGATTGAACCGACCGATTTTCAATTTTAGGCCATCGAACCTGGTCCAACCAAATCAGTCAACGGTCCAACCAGTCAATGGACAGCCTGCCAGGTCAACGCCTAGTAGCATATGACCAATTAGCACATGACATGTGGCAAAGTGCGACCAGTCAGTCGCTCGATCAGCATCTTGTAGTGCTAGCCAATTAGAGCATGACATGAGTCATTAGTTAATAGTCAAACGAAGAAAAATCCATGTCACCAAAGATTGACCAATGAGGTAACAACACGTGTCCTCAGTCAATGGTCAATTGAGGAGAAGCCTCATCAGCATGGCTAACCAATGAATTGTTGACATGTGGCAAAGATGTCACGTCAGCGGTCGATCGCGATGTTGGAGAACATTCGACCAATGAGAGGTTGACATGTGGCAATGCCACGTCAGATGGTCATAGCCAATTAGAGGCTGACATGTGGCAATGACACAGTGCATCAGTAGGGAAAATTGATGAATTTAAATTAGTCAATCAAAGAACACCATGTGTCACAATCAACGGAGGGCTAGATTCGGTCAGCGACCACATCGGTTTAGTAGACCAATGAGAAGTTGCCACATGTTCGGTCAATGAGTCAACGGGTGACTCAGATGCTAAGTGAGCAGCTACATCAGCGACGCCAGCCAATCACAGCGTGACACGTTGTAGATCGCACGGGTGAAGCTCGCACGCGCATGCACAATGTCGTCTTCTTCCTTTAGTTTTATGAACATGAAGGGAGAAGGATCAATGCCTTAACTCCGGTGAGCATTTAATGGCTCTAACAATACCTTAAATCGATGAGTTAATGGTTGACCAATGGATGGATGGCTAGAACGATTTGTCCTCGTGCTTCCTATATATAGAGCTCCTCTCCATTCATCATAATCATCCCTCGAAAGCCTGAAGAAGATGAACTACTCCCTTTTCTGACCATCCCTGAACCAGAGCTCTAACATTAACCTTTTTCCTCACCTCAAACCACGCAATTTAGTTCCTTGGAATCCTAAGAAAGTCCTCCACCTTCCTGCATACTCCATTCAGCTCGAAGGTCACCAGAGAAGCTTCGGCAAGGCTACACAATACATTCACTATGGTGATGGAATTTGGGCAAAAGCTTTCAGGCCAAGTTATAACCACCACCGATCCTCTAAGACTAGGTCAACCCTCCCACGACTCTTCTTGACTGATCCTCAACCTCCCTGAACCTTAGTGGTAAGACAATTTCACCTCCCTTCATCGGAATAGTGAAATTACATAGCAAAAACATTAGAAATATTTCTAATGAAATTATCCTTGCCAAGAAAATCAATTGAAGTGAAATTTGATCCTAGGAGGATCCCCTTAATGAGCACTAGTCACCCATACTCAAAGCTTCCACAATGGCCCCTTTGCTGATAAGAAAATGAAGCTTTCTCTCTCTACAATGAATTTCTAACAAAGCTCTGTTTGAGCTTGATTTTGAGTCAAAGGAAGTGATTCAAAAGCTTAGAATGCTCGTAGGAATGTGAAGAAGATGATTAGTAGTATGTTAGGAGGAAATTAATAAGTTTTAGATTATCAATTTGATGAATTGAAGATTCAAGGGCTAAAGAGCAATTTTGACAAAAAAAATGGGTAAATTGGGGATTTTTGTGAAATTGACATCAATTAAGGGTCAAATTATAGTTAAGAAGAATTAAGTGACTTAATTGCAATTAAAAATAATTTTGTAAATTTAATTGTAATTAAAAATATTTATAAGGATTTAATTGTAATTTAAATAATTTTATTTTGATAAAATTATATAAATGGTGAAATTGCAAATAAAGTTAACTTAGTAATTTTTGGTAATTAATTGACAATTAATTGCCGATAAAATAAATAGAGGGACTTCAATATAATTAGGAGAAAACCTAGGGATCTAAGTGAAAAGAATTGGATATTGAATAATTCATTATTAGAGATAATGTAGATACGAAAAGGAGATTTCTACCTACAACCGCAACACAATCAAGAGACACCGAGAATCCATCCGAGATGAATGAGTCACGGAATATGGGTGAGTGAAATTCTCGGCATCATGCCCGTTTGGGATGATGAACGTACTTTCATATTACCGAAAGTTAAAACATTTTCCAGAAATAGTCTCCCCTCAGTATGTGAAACTGCTTATTATATTTAGAAGATTTTTCTGTAGAGAGCATGAAGCATGTATCTTAAGAGCTAGAACCGCTCTAGTGGACCCAAGACCTCAATTTTTGAACTAAAGTGGGTCCAAGGCCATGTTTTGGAAAACTCGTGAAGTGGGCCCAAGGCCAATGGAAATGGGCCTAGATCTGTAGAAAAATTTTGATATTTGAGCCTTATGAAAACTTTATAATTGGTTAAATTGTGTGATTTAGCTACCGAGTCGAAGCCAAATTATCGAACTCGTTGGGATGATAGCACCAAATATAAAGGTCTTAACTCAAAAGATTGTTGGATGTGCATGTTGAGATATAGAACCATCGAGGCGTCCGATATGGAGTAGTGTTTGTTCTAAGGGCTACTAGACGTTTTAGGAAGCATAAGGGAAGCTTTACCATTCCAGTATGTCAAGGAGCTTTGTGAGCTTCATGTGCATTAAGACCGAGGAAGAAGGGGGAGAGGTCTCATCCCACAATAGCGGAAATAAAGATTCGGTTAAAGTCCGAGGGTTGGGAAATGGTGCTCACACAGACTTGTGGTAGAGGTTGTATGTAACATCGTGTTTTAGTAACCGGAAAATTTCAGTCAATTTTTTCCATAATTTTAATTTAAGTTTAAAACACAATTGATATAATTGGAACAAAACTAATTTAAAATAAAATGATAAGGGCTGATTTAATAGAAATAAATAACTCAATAGAATTAACTTAAGTCTATTGTATTTAAGCGGAAAAATAAATATTTCTATATATTTTATTATTATATATATAAATATATATTGTGAATAAGAGACTTTTACATATAAAGGTACATATACATGTACATGATTAATTTTCAAACGTATATAGAGAAGAAAGGGATTTGAGAGTTGAGGTTATATTAATATCAAATGAATAAATACAATAATGTATTAACATATTCAAGTACATGCACAATTATATCTCTGGGCTAATTACAAGTGCTCCTAAAGGGGGGTGCACGACCCATGACCTTAAAAATAAGAATACTTAACAATTAAAGTAGGTAAAGGCGAAATAAATAGAAATGTTGGACTTTCGTAAAACTAATAAAGACTTTGGGAAACTTTAGACTTTACTGTCCTAGAATCTGAAATGTGCCCTTTCTTATATATAGCAAACACCCTTGAAAATCCATCCATGATAATTTCCACAAGGATCAGGAGTTGCTTATTTGTGGTTACTTGTGTCAAGGATTGAAGCAAGTGTCTTGAATCCCTCATCCATTGGGGCCTACAATTTAGGCAAATAAAACTTATACAAGACAACCAAGTCCCTTGAAAAATTTAATGAAAAGTAATGTATGATAACAATTTTACTTAAAGTCTAATATGTTGAGATTTTCTCTAAAAATGAAAATGGGACTAGATTTTTTAAGTTTGGCTAAGTAGCCAAAATGGATGAGTTGGCCAAATACCGGAGCCATGAAATTCTGATAGAGACACATATTATATGAATTACAAAATGAGAATTACAAGTATTGGGGTTGGTTGGACAACATACTAAGCCTTGGGAATTTAAGAAAGACTATTTGCTTGTTATGAAGTTAAATGCATGTTGAAAAACATGTATAGCGGGCTTGGTCAGATAGCATGCCATACTCTCGAATATGAATGACTATTATATTATGTGACTATCATTTGTGATATCATGGGGAGGACGTGTTTGATGCTATCATGATAGTACTAGAGGCGATGTCAAGTGTAATAGCGAAGACTAGAGGTGGGGGTACAAGGGAAGAGTTGGCTTCCAGTATCTTTCAACGGACCCAAGGGAGGCATATGGTGAGGGTTTAATCATCGCTTGTGATCCTGGAGTTGGGATAAATTTGGATTAAAGTATGCAAGATATTAGATGACACATCATCAACATTCGTATGAAATGGATGGTTCATCATGAGATATTTTCTTGGGAGTGCATATATATAACGCACATACTCCTCATACACCTAAGATACTCGTGTATGAGATCTCAGTGGTTATGTTGTAGGGCCACCATGTGTGAAGTTGTGATAATGAATATATTATGGATAACAATAAGAGGGGACTATCATTTACAAATGTTCCTTGGGAGTGTGTTAAGACACACATACCCATCGCACCCCAAGTTTGTAAGTGTACGAACTCGGCTATTGATTGTGTACATTGTGAAATGGGAATTGAATTCATGAGTTAAATAAATACAAGTTTAAAGACTACGTGAGTAATAGTAAATAAATGTACTTGTAGAAGATACACGTTAGATATCATTGAAAGTTTAATAAAAAGATGGAGTGAAGATTAGATCATAAGCCATGTTGTGGCTCAATGTTGGTAAACACATTTATTGAATTGTGAGCTCAACCCCTCCCATAACCAAGAAACTCATCGATCTATGTCAAGTGTGTTAAATTTCCTTTTCCCATTAACCATCCATGATCATAGTAAATGAACTCGTCGCTTTACTTGTAGCCACATCTTAGTCTGCCTTGACTTTCTCATGTAATAGAGGATGCCTTTTCGTTGGCACTCTTTACTGTACATAGGTGTTTCCCCTATCATGTCTAATCTCGAGTTGCTACTCGAGGCATTCCTTGACATTTACTAGTGCTTGCATTTTTCTGCTTCAAGTATCCTTACTGTGACCCTTAAGCTTGGGTTTGTTTTCCCATACTTAAGTGTAACGTATCTTTGTTACTTTTCTCGATAGAATTTAAGCTCTTATCAATAACACATCTACATTTTGTGCATACCAAGGTGTGGTCTTTCTTAGTCACCCTTAATGTGATTCATACCTTGTAGTTTCATGGCATTCTCTGCCCTATGACCATGACCCATTGTGTCATTTATCCTATGGTGCTGAAAATCTTATCATTTTCCACCTATAGTTAAATTTTCCGAGTACCTTTTGATACTTTCGTTCCCCTAAGATTTCTTTCTGATTCTTATTTGGGGAGTTATCTCTCGCACCATATACTATTCTTATCCTTTCCACAAGGATGTCCTCATACTCTTCCAGTCAAATGAGTATTGTAATTTTCTCCATGTACACTCCCTCATGTTAGAACTTTCATCTTCTAGCTCAATTACTAGTGAGGCAATATGCCTCCACCCTGTCTTACGGTAGCCCTCCTTACCGCAAGAATTGTTATACTAGTGGTGTGTATCACATCCTCTCTATTTTCCCTTAGGGTCCAAACATACACTTATGTTGGAACCCTCCCTACATTCAGGGGTTATAGGGACTTACCACTTCCTAACTTTTAACCAATCGACCTTATTCCATAGGTTTGGTAAAAAAACTTGTACTTTATTTCATTTTGAAGTGTGTTACCATTTGGTCAAGGTTTCCACCTCATAGTTCTCCCATATATGGGTATCCTTCCTTTGCTTTCTTAGAGAAGGACCTAACCTTAGTTTAGGTCTTGAGTCATTCTCATGGTTTCCTTTGTGTCCTTATTGACTTCTCCCTAAGTAAAGTCATATTTCTTTCTCCCGAGTACCGTTTTGCTAGTCTGGGTCCCTTAGGCATATTATCCTTTGGACCAATGCCTTAAACTTTGCAATGGTTCTCATAGTAACTTAGCCATATTGAGCATTTTGGTTACCGTCTTTCCAAGGATACTCATTCGTCCTTTCAGGTTCTTGAGTAATTCATTGCAGTGATAATCTTTTCATTTTGTCTAAAGGATTTACAGTCTAAAACTAATGGTGGACTTCACATAAGTATAGTTTAAGTTGTCTCACTCCCGATCACATATCGGGATATTCTCCGAGGCAATATGCACACTTAGCATCTCCTTTTATTGGTTTTAATCATTTAGACATGTTGTTTCTCATCACTTTGGGTTATGTCTTAGTTTCATATCATTGATGTATATTTTTATCATTGAGTTTCCTTAACCGAAACCTCTTTTCTCATATGCTCTACCACTTGTCCCTATCCTTGGCTTCTCGAGCCATGTGGCCACTGGTTTATACGGTGCGACCCACTAGAACATCTGACCATTCGTTAGTTGTACCTCTCATGGTACTCTCTTAATACCACTTCGGTAAGATTTTCACTTTTGTTGTTTGTATTTTTTATTTAAGTAAGTTTTATATTATAAACGAAGGTCTTATCAACGTTATTCCCATTTTTCCATCCACCCAAAAATATTTTATTTCTAAAATCTCATGTTTTGAAAATGTGCGCTTTCATACCACCAAAAGATGTCATGCTTCATCCCAATTCATTGGTCGGTGGTCTCATGCAACTCACAATTCTCTCGATATTACAATGGTGGGTATCTTCTCCAAAGTAAAATTAAAGGAACTAAGGTTCATATTAGAAAATCCTTCTATGCTTTTCAGCTGAAATTTGAAACTTTTCTTTAAAAGCTTATGGTGCCCAAAAATGGTTTCACAATTAACCCGAGAATGTGGTAGTTGATAAGTAGTTATTATAACCTTTGTATGCAAGTTAAGAGGTCTACTTCGAGCTACATTCTGTGAAGATGCTCCCCCATTCTTACCTTGAGTTTCCTCAGCTTTTACCTACAATGGTTTTTGGGAAGGGGGTGAGCTCACAACTCAATAAATGAGGTACTAGCATTAAGCTAATTCATGGATTATGATTTCAAACATCTCATGAAACTTCCTAACATGGATATTCATTATCGGGTTATCAAAATCCTCATTCCCCCTTTGTTCTTTGTTCTATTCGACTCCTTGAGACCTAAGTCTTGGGCCATTCATTTTTGGTTTATAAAACTTGTTATCACACAAAGTTTTATCTAACCCCTTGCGACTCCTATCTGCCATTTATTTTTTGTTTACAAAAACCCTCCTTTCACATTTTTTTATTCGACCACTCGAGGCTCCTGTCTTGAGTCATTCTATATTCATAGATTTATCTAGCTTCTTGTGACTCTTATCTCGTGCTTCCTGTAATCATAGTATCACCTTACGGTTGTGTCCACACTTATTTCCCTCAACCAATTAAAATAATATAATTCAAGGTATGCAACAATTCAACATAATCATAGGTACTCATGGTCCACACACATGGGCAACACATGGCCCATACACATGGACAACTCATGGCCCAACTTTTTCTTTTAATATCTTTCTTTATTTCACTTTCATTTGTGCCTGAAGGGTATGTCATAATACCCATCAGGTGATAAGTGCCCAGAGGTTATTTCATAATACCCATCGAGTCCTCTTAGAGTGTGGGAGTCACATGTACTCTTCTACAACCGATACCTCTTAGATTTGTGTCATAGTGGGATGAGTTTGCATCTAGTGGTCATGGCTAACTTACACTTCGACAGCCTTACACATGCCCCCTTACATATGAGACCCAACCCTGCATCCTTCTCATCGTAGTGGTATAATTGGGATGGTACTTTACATCAATCAAGTGTACTAGGAAATCTGGAAGCATAGTTCAATCTTCCTTAATGTTCACTTTCCAATTTACCTTGACATCGACAATACCTCAAAAGGTGTCATGTTGATATCCACACCACTTCATACCCTACGTACCATATTCATACAAAGGAAATTTATACATATTCAAACGCCATATTTAGGAAAATCACATTTTCTCTAATACGGTCCTTATTCTGACCATCTCTACGCAATCACAAGCATAATTAATCAAATATGATGCAAACTTAATTCATATTTGGAGTTTGGTCCATCTCTCAACCCACTCTCCTTAATAATTATAATGCAGTTCAATGCATGTTGGGAGTTTGGTCCTTCACTCGACCAACTCCCCTCGACAAACAAAATGTAACTTAATGCACATCGAGAGTTTGATATATTTATCGACAAACTCCCTTCAGCTGGTATGAAAGTTATGAAGCCTTAATTCCATAACTCTAGCATGGGACTATGATTCATTTATCCTAGTCTTTAAGACCCTTACCCCATTTCTTACCCCTTAAAGGATATTTCTTTAGTGGACATGCAATTATGTCATTTTACACTTCTTATATGACTTTTACACTCATGTTTGCATTTATTTTAGAGCACAACTCAAAAACTGTAAAATGCTTTTGTCATGCCCCGACCCAGTTTAGTCGGATCCCCGTGAACAACCCGCCACTCTCCCGATTTATTAAGGGTTTCCCCTCTTCTAAACCGTGGGGAGTAAGGTGTGCTTCTTACCTATACCTTTCCTAGAATAACATTAATCAAAACTGGATATAAAATTTACATACCTGCCTTAAGGTTTTACTATCGATAAATCTTTAAGGTTGGTTTTCCCTTGGATTCCTAAAAGGGGTAAAAGGGAGGGGGTGAGTTCTACAACTCAATGAGCGGGGGTTAGGAGTGAGTTTTCATAAACAAAACAACTTTAATTGGAGTGTGCAAACTCCTTATTTTCTTTTAAAATATTCTTTCCTCAAATATTAGTTTTTAAAACCTTTATTGTATCGAGGGTGGTATTTACTTTCAAAATTTCTTTACCAAACATTATTCCAAGGTTTTTTCATTTCTTTTTCCAAGGATTCTCAAATCCTTCCTTAGGTTTTCTTAACCTTTTTCCCATTTCCACATTAGGTGCTTTTAACAAACAACACACACCCTTCATCAGGAAGGGAACACACATGATTAAAACTTTGTGTCCATTGGAGGACAAAGACCATATCTCGGTCTCGTGGACGTGAAACTCAATCATAAATGCTTCATAAAGTCCCAAACACAACAGCTTCACAGAGTCCAAATATAGAAACTCTATGGAGTACAAACATAGAACTTCATGGAGTACAAACACATAACTCTAGGGAGTACAAACACAAAATTCTGTGGAGTACAAACACATAACTCCATGACTAACTGGTATGACGAGAAACACAAACTGAGTAGTTTCTCTCTTCCCTTATCACCACCATGTCATCCAACAACCCTTAGGATGCATCACTACCCCTCTTGGGCATCTTAATGGTCCCGAACCTCAAGTGCATGCACAAACAAAGTTTTCATGGCTTATAATCATGTTTGTTTACGAGCTTATGTATGTGTCCACTGGCCTTGGACCCATTGTATGTGACAAAAATGAGCATTTAGCCCTACCAATTCCAAAACCGAGGCCTCTAGCCTAATAGAGCTATTCCAGCTCTCATCAAGAAGGTCTCCCAAAAGTTTTAAGCATTGACATACAGTCAGGGGAGAGCACTTCCGACAAAATATACTTTTCAGTTATCCATCATACCAACCGAGTATGATGACATCTCCGTTCATAATCGAGAACGAGTTTTCCACTTCCTTCTAGGAAGTTTCATCATTCCAATCGGGTATGATCTACTTACAACCGGTAATTAGTTTTTCCGCTTGATTTCCACATCACTCCTTTTAGGTGTTATGATTAAAATACCACTTAGCAATGGTTTTCATTTTCGAGGTGCTTATCATCCCTGCCAAGTATGATATAAAAGTCCCACTCACAACCGGTAAGTAGGTTTTCATTAAATAAAAGTGCTCGTCATCCCAACTGGGTATGAAGTGTAAATTAGCCCACTCACCTATTAACCGTGACGTGTTCATCCTTGGTTGGTTTTCCAAGTTGACATGAGCTTTCTCTTGCTAGCATTCCGATCACACTTGTCCCGTCGGAGGTGCGACGGTCCGAGCTTTCTATCGGGAAAAATATCTCTCTTCCTAATGTACCTTATAGTATCAATAATTCATACTATTGACCTTTTAGCTTTGTTGAGGTCGTATGGGGGTTGTGGGGATATTGGGAGAGCTTGGTTTGGCTAGAGGAGGGTTGAATTCGACCAATTTTTGCTAGGCCGAAACAGGGCAGCTTCGGTCTACCGGAGCTACTTCACTATTTGATTATGTCGGCACTTCTTTGGTGATCCTCGGATCAAATGGAATTTGCTATCAGATAGCTTACTTCCCCTGAAGTCTAAAGAGGCTGACCTCTCTTTTTGAGGTTGAGAACATGCCTAAATCGGAGCTCTGGTTCGAGCTTTACCAAAAAATAGAGCAGTAAAGAGAGAGAGAGAGAGGAGTTTTCAGGTGTGAGGAGGATGAATGAGGATGAGATCTTTATATAGGTGTAAAATTATGTATTAAATGGAGAAGATTTATTACTACGTATTAATGTTGCCATTATTCTCATTAAACTAGGAAATTGATGGGTATTTATTAGTATTAATTTCCAATAATTAAATGTAGGTATTAAATTATAGGTATTAAACTTAAATACTGTGACAACTATTGAGAGGTCACCCATCCTAGCACTACTCTCACCTAAACACACTTAAGTTTGGAGTTCTGATAAGATCTGATGCATTAGTGTTGATATGTTTTTAATTTTTGAGTTACAATAAAAAACACTATGTGATAACAATTGAGGGGTGTAACATGAATACTTCCCACCTTAACTTTAGAGTTCTGATGGGATCCGATACATTAGTGCTTGTATGTTTTTAATTTTTAGGTTACTAAAAACACAGTGTTACAGCTTCGGTAAGTCTAATCGGTCTTGCCATCATTACTCTCACTCACTATTTTTATCGATACTTGTTTGTCTTGATCGTTATTTCCTCTATCTCTAATTGTGAGATCCTCAAGTGATCCACTGCAAAATCCATTCTACATGAATCAAATTGCACAATCGGGTCAATTTATATATCTACTAAGCACTTATAGTTACTATCCCATACTTTTTCACAATTTACATTTTTGCCCCTCTAGCTTGGTTCTCTCGACTAACATGTCGATAAACCTTCAGAATCAATAACCCCACCTATGATTTCCTTCCAAATCAAGGTTAAACCACATTAGGTATTATTTATCAAATTGCCCAAAAATTTATACTTTTTTTACTTTGATAACCTAACTTTTCCAAAATTTGTATTTTGATCCTTAAGTTGGGCAAAACTCCTTTTTGCCCTTACTCATCAAAATTCCCCAATTTGGACTCTAGACTTCCCAAGTCTATCCTTCAGGTGCTCATAACTTATTTAAACACATTTGGGCCTAAAAAATGTATTTATTGCAATTTGGTCCCTAAAATGGGCAAAATTACAATTTTGCTACTTAGTTGCAAAAAAATATATTTTTTTTTTTATATTTACCTTAGCAAAATTACCCTTTTAACCTTCATAGTTAAAAATGAACTATTTGACATTCCTTTGGGCATAATTAGCCATTTGCCACTCCTTTACATTTAATTTATGGGTTTGCCCTCGAATTTTGGAAAATGACTTTAGACATCTCTATATGTCCTAAAATCACTTCTAAGCCCCTTAGGCTACTCTTAGGGACATTTTAGTCCCTAAACTTTGGTACTCCAATCAAATGATTTTCTAGATTCACAATTTACTCCCAATTGATCTCACCATACTCCCTAATAGCTTGTGAAAGGAGTGGGGGGCCTTACCCCATCCAACCTCGACCAAATTTCCCTATTTTCCAAATCTGGCCGAAATAGAGCAATTGAGGGTGTTGTAAAAAATTCTCACCGGAGGTGCTCATTGATTATGTGTTTTATAGCCAAGGTCTAGGTGAAGCTTTTAGTAGTGGTGGCTGCATAAGAGGTCATTTGAGTTGGGCTAATTTTGTCGTCGAATGGCAGCGATTAGGCTGAACCCGATAGACCCATCAACGGAAATCGACCCGTGCTGACCAATTTCTCCCTGGCTAGAGGTCAACCCTAGCCATGGAGGGTTAGATGGGAAGCATGCATTCACTTTGGAATTGATGCGTGTCATAGTGGTGGTTGGAGGAGGGAGAATTTGGCCCCGTAAGGCCTTCGACGATGATAAAAATTTCTATCTCGAAACTGGTTCGAGGAAATGACACTCATGTGGCATTGTTCAGCCACTTGCAAGTTGAGACCCGACCATAGAACTCAAGAGGAGTCCATTAGCAACATTTTGACTCCAAGATCACACCATTTGGTGATTGGATAGGAGAGAATTTCTTGTTCAAGTGTCCAAAGGTCGGGGAGATCTCCGAGATTGGTATTTTCGACTTTGAATGAAAAATTTGAGCTATCCAAGAGGAGTTAATTCAATTAAATCCATGGGGAGATTGATAGCTTAGTTCCTAGTTGATCTCTACAATTTGTAGCATTCAATTGGATAAAAACATCACTCAATTAAAGTGACATTTGAAGTGGTGCAACATAAATCTTGTCGCTCGGTGGGCAGTGGCTCATAGGTGAGTCGAGGACTACCCGACTTGGTCCCATCCAGCCTAACTTCCCTTCATTTTCTTTTTGTTTTTTTAACTTTAAATTACCATTTTCCCCTTTTAGGTCATTTCAGTTATTAAACTCGAAATCTTGGCCTTGTTTGGATGAAAATTGACCTTTCCCAAAAACCACGATTTTCGTGCCCGGGAACCCTATTCCAAATCGGATCGGATCCCTAGTCCCAACATTGAGTTTCCTATCCCATTTCCAATGTTGTGCCACTATCCAAATTTGTCTTTACAAATCCTAACGCGAGTTCCATTCTTGGTTCAGGGTTCCATATTCGATTTTGGTTTTTGTCTCTACTTAGGGATTTCATTCTCGATTCTAGTTCACATTCCGTGTTAAGAATTTCATTCCCAATTTTGGTTCTCATTTTAACTTTTAATTCTCATTTCTTGGCTTGGGGTTCCAATTCTTGGTTCGAGACTCCATTCATGATATACACTCAGTTTTTGATCCACTTGGGCTTAACCCATGTTTTGGAAGTTCCGGTGTTACAATAGGACCCCTAATTAGACTAGTGCAAGCTATGGACTGAAAGTTCTTGAAGTGATGGTGTCACGCCCCGACCCGGTTTGGTCGCATCCCCATGATCAACCCACCACTCTTCCAGCTTATTAAAGGGTTTCCCCTTATTATAGACCTTAAAGAGTAAGGCGTCCTTTAAACCTACACCTTTTCTTGGAATAAAATAAATAAAAACTGTATAATATTTTAAATTTATCATACCTGTCTTATAGGCATCTTAGTTGATGGTTTTTAAGGGTAGTCTTTCTGGAATTTCCTGAAAGGGATGTGAGGGAGGGGGTGAGTACAACTACATAGTGAATGGGATTTTAAAACTTTTATCTTTTAGGAAAAAGATATTTATTGGAGTGTGCCAAACTCCTTTCTTTCAAAAGTCATTTCATTACAAATCTCGGTCTTTACAGCAATTTCTTATTAATCACGGTGTGTCATCACCCAACACAAATCCTTTATCATGAAGGTCAAACACACATTCGCAGGTCAGTACATCCAATGAACCCACTTGTGGCGTCGGTGCGACTTTACTGGCTACCTAGATAGACGTACGCCCATTTCTACCCTGAGAATGAGTGGATGTTTGTGACATCCGACCCTCAATCCAGAAATCAATTCTGCATGTCCATATGAAGATAGAGACCTCATCCTATCCCCACCCCGGTCTCATGCGCTTGGTGCTACACTAAATTTTGCACGGTCACCTGGTACGACAAATTGCCCTTATACTCACCAGTCGTCCACGACCCTTAGGACGCATCACTACCTCTCTTGGGCGTCTTGATGGTCCTGTAATCACAGTGCATGCACAAACAATATTTTCTTATCATGCCATATAATCTGTGGTGCCACTAGTCCAACGACCTCGACCCTTAACTCAACCTGCAGCAGTTTGTCTTGACTGGTCCAGAGACCTGTCATGTCGCACTGCCACTAGTTGACTGAATATGTCGGTTCTGTCTTGGTACCATGGCCAAACAATTCATTTATTAGAGTTTTATGACACATATCTCATGTTTTTTTATGAGCTCCTATTCATTCCCAATGGCCTATGGCCCACTTGTTCGAGATTTTCAAAACCGGGCATAATAGCCCCCAAGTTCCAAAACCGAGACCCCCAATAAGTACTATTCGAGCTCCCGTCAAGAAGGTCTCCCAAATCGTTTAAGCATTACCACATAGTCAGGGGAGAGTAATTCCGACAAAAATATGTTTTCAACTGTCCATCATACTAACCGAGTATGAGGACATCTCTGTTCATAACCGATGAACGGGTTTTCCACTTCCTTCAAGGAAGTTTCATCTTACAAACCGGGTATGATCTACTTACAACCGGTAAGTAGTTTTTTTTTGCGTGATTTTCACATCACTTCTCTAATTTGTGATGTTTAAAATACCACTAAGTAGTGATTTTTCATTTTGAGGTACTTATCATCCCCAACCTGGTATGATATAAAATCCCACTCACCTATTAATGCAGTGAATTCCACTAGACCGGTTCCCCGTATTCACGCGAGCTTGTCCGTGCTGGCGTTCCCGGTACTTCGTGTTCCTACATGATATGAACATCTCGGTTCATTATCTCTTGGCATAATAGCCTTCATTCATTCCAAATGAATGAGAAAAGCAAACTTTTATTTATTTGTAATTAGGTCCCTAAAGTTATTTTTCTTTAACTTTAAGTCCCTAATGAAAGTTTTTCCTCAAATTGAGTCCCAAAACTTTTAAAATTCCCCTTAGGACCTCAATTTATTCAATTTCACAAAAAGGGGTTTAATTCCCCAAATTTCCAATTTGGTCCCCCAACTTTTCTAAAATTACCATTTTGCCCTTCCTTTACAAAAATGGTAAAATTTACCCCAAAAATTCTAAAATTCCTCAATTGGCCCTCTAACATTTTTGTCATGCACAATTGACCCTCAATTTTAGAAAATTGCATTTTGGTCCTTCAAATTTTTGAAAATCCCCAATTTTCCCCAATTCCAACTTTTTAACACAGTCGAATTTGATTTCATCAAATTGACCGATCAAACACTTCCAATTGTTGAAATTGAATTTGAAATTGAGTTTATGTATGTTCATATGATTCTCTAGCAATTTGAATCGCAAGTTTTAACGTCAGAACGAGCTCAAACGGAGCTTCGCCGAAAAATGTATTGTAGAGCGAGAAAGCTTTGATTACTCACCGGTGAGGGTGCGACGATTTGAGCTTTATATTTGGGCAGATAGTTATCGTCCTTAGGCTCTTCCTAGGATCAAGAATGACATCAATTGATATCAAATTGGATTTGAATTCTGTCATTGAAATTCGGTCGTCTCTCTCTCTAACACCGATCGAAAATTACAGAGGGTAGCCGAATTGACTTACCTTTCCGTCCTAATTCAGCCGTGGGAGAGCTAAGGAAGTGTTGGGAGGGCTTGGTTTGGCCAGAGGAGTGCTCAAATTGGCCAATGTCAACTCGGCCAAAATAGGGCAGATACAGTCCGCCGGAGCTGCTTCACTGTTCGATCACGTCGGCACTTCTCCGGCGACTCTCGGAATGAATGGATGTCACCACCGTATAGTTGATTTCTCCTTGGTTCTAAGGAACCCGACCTCGCTTTGTTTGGCTTAGAAATGATCCTATATTAGAGCTCTGGTTTAAGCTTCATCGAAAAACTAAGGAGCTGAGAGAGAGTGAGCTTTTTAGTTGTGGAGAGAATGAATGGGGAGGGGGTCTTTATATAGGAAGCTCGGGGATTCCTTGGCCATCCGATTGTGCCTTTATAACAGGCATTGATGGCCAGAAATGTATTGAACACAGACGATTCTTCTTCGCTGGCACTGCTTCAATTTTCCAGCGAGTGAACAATGCTGCCATCTGAAGAAAGAATACGACACTGTTCCGAACTGGACCGGACTTGTTGAACCGGGTTCGAAGCTTAAACCGGTTGGTTCACCCCTAATTTGACTGAATTTTTTAAATCTAAAATTTTTTAAATTCATCTAAATTCATTTTCTATCCAATGGTGGCCTCAAATCTTAAATTTAAAATTTTTAAGCTACCTAAAAAAATAAATTTAGAATCCGGTTGAATAGTGGTTTAAACCGATCCAAATTGGTTCACTTCGGTCCGTATTTGGTTTACTTGAACTGGTTTAGTTTTCATCTCCAATTCCTTCTCAAGTCCATTTCCATGACTTTTGGGACTCTTTGTGTAAAACCTGTCCAATTGGATGAAAGAGCAAATGGAAATAAAGAAGAAGAAGAAGAAAAGAAAGAAGAAGAAGAAAGAAGAAATGGTAGAGAATAAAAAGAGAGAGAAATTCGCCGGAAAAGCTCGAGTCTCCGGCGACTCGAAAACTGCTCTGGTTAGGTTGCCAGAAGCCGCGTCAGAAGCTGAGTTTTATGCCGGCAGGTAGCCCGAGCAGTTGCCGACCTCCTTATATAAAGGGCACCCACTCATTCGTTCTCAACATCCCACAATCGATCGAAGAAGAAGAAGAGTGAGTTTTCCGACGAGCTTCAAACCAGAGCTCCGACGACGGGCAAAACCTCCACCAAAGGAGCACCAAAGGTGGCATTAGAACCAGGGAAGAATCCTCTAGCTCCAGACCTCCTCAAAACAACCAGGGAGTGCTCAGGGGGGTGTGAGGGAGATCTCATAGTAAAGTTGCTTCAGAGCTCGAAGCAGCAAGCTCCTGCCCGACACCACCTCGCCCCAACCGGCCCATCCATCGCCCACTTTGGCCACCACTAACCACCTTCCCTAAGGCCATGGTAAGCTAAATTTCGCCTCCTCCTCATTGGAATTTCAGAATTTCAGAGATGCACCAACGAAATTTCTCTCTTCAAATTCCCGCAGTGCAGCAACGAATTGCAGCAGAACTCAATCGTACTAGGTTCCCCTTAACTAGCTCTAGCCACCCTTGCCCCAAGCTCCAGCCATCGCCTCTCCGCCGATGGGATATGCAAGCTTTCTCTCTCTACTGTAACTTTTTCGGCGGAGCTCCGACAAGGCACGAAACTTAGCCAAATTATGAAATTCGAAGTGCAGGATTATCGACGGGAGCTGTAGGAGGTGATTAGAAGCAAGAATTGAAGAAAACAAGGACTTACAGGCCGCCAATTGGACAAGATAAGATCCGAAGTGTCATATGCTCAAATTGGGGAAGAAGGTGGAGGCCAATTTAGGGATTTTGGGGGACTTTTGTGCAATTTTCAAAAATTGGAGGGCTGGATAACAATTTCACAAAATTGAGGGTATTTTCATGAAATTTACCCCAATTGAGGGTCAATTGGTCAAATTGGACAAATTTGGGGCAAAATGGAAATTTTGCAAAGTTGGGGGACCAAAATGCAATTTTTGAAAAATTTGGGCAAATGGACGATTTTTTAAAAATTGTAGACCAAGTGGCGATTTGACAAAATTAAGGGTCTTTTTATGTAATTCCCTTCCAATTGAGGGTCCGTTGGATAAATTGGATCAAATGGAGGACCAATTTGTAAAATTTGAAAAGCTGGGGTCAAATTATAATTTTTGAAAAAATTTGGTGCTAAATGGCAGTTTTAGAAAATTTAAGGAAACCAGGGGCAGTGTTGATAAAATAAAGGAGCGGAAGGGATAATTAGAAAATTTGGGGGTCGGATTAAAAAAAATAGTAATTGAGGAGGAAAAGATGAACACACAAACCTCAGGGACAAAAGTGCAATTAAGGCCAAATATGAAGGCTTATACGCAAATATGTCAAGAAGTACAATTTTTTAGTTCAACGCCCTAACAAGGACATCCATGACATATAGGGATTGACTATTTGAGCACCTGTTTCTGGAAGAGGAACTGCGAGGCTAGATTCCGCCTATGCGACCCTGCCAAAATCACCGGGTAGTGGGAACCGCTATAACGTCCATTCCGGTTGGAATGACAATTTAAGATTTGAAATTTTTTTTTCTCGGAATTAGCCTCCCCTAACTGGTTGACTCTTCTTAAAATATTTGGGAGCTAATTTCGGGTTTATGCTCGAGATGCTAGTGGGCCCAAGGCCGGTGGATACCGGCATGGACCCTCCAAAATCGACAAGTGATACATGAGGCTAAAATACCTGAATAATGGGAACTTGTGTGATACCCATGGAGCCAAGCTGAGTTGTTGAGCTTGTTGGGCCGAACCACTGCTTTGCCGAAGCCGAGTTGTCGAACCTGTTGGGCCAGTACGAGTGGTAAGGCTAAAGCCAAGCCGATAGACCGTTATGCAAGAGGGCCAAAGATAACGGTTATAACTTAAAAAGCTTATTGATTGTGCATGCACCGTGAGGTTCGGGCCATTAGGACACCTGGCATGAGGTAGTGATGGGACCCAATGACTTCTGGATGACCCAGGGAGCATAAGGGCAGTATCGTCGTTCAATAGGTCATGAAGCTGAGGGCTTCCTATGCATAGAGATCGAGGCAGTAGGTGGAATGAGGTCTTGTTCCATTGAGCTGACATGGTGGAAGAATTCGAGTTTGGGGTTAGACTACTGATATCCACACAAACTCCGGGTAGAGGCAGCATTCCTCTATTAGGGTGGACGGTAAAGGCGCTCCGGTCCACAAGTGGCGCGGTCGAGGACCGTTCTGCGAACGTGTGATCCCTCCTATGATAGGAGGGCGGTTGTTGATTTTGTGAATGTGTGAAATAGAAATAAATTAAATATAAGATAAATTCAAGTAAACCGTTATAGTAAGTTTCCCCTCACTGAGTTGTCGAGCTCACCCTGCTCCCTCTAAATATTTTTCAGGAAGGAACACACTGCTTCAATTTTATTTCCCCTCAGACCCAAACGAGGTACACCATTTCAGAAATTTCAGTTTTGTTAAATGTTATCCAAGGAAAGCATGACAGGTAATATGCCTGACTCTCTTGACCCCGAGGAACCTTCCTTGAGGTTCGAAAGAGTGGCAGGTTGTCCATCAGACCCCGGGCCAAAGCGGGCCGGGATGTGACAACTTTAGTGGTATCAGAGCCTGTACTCCCCGGATACATTATCAAAACTTTATAACCTAAATACTAACTAAAGAAAACTTTAACCCAGGCATGGCCCCCAAACGAGGAGTCAAGAGAACAAGACGTGCAACTACGGATTCCGTCGAAAACCCTGCCCCGGAAACAGAATTCCCAGGAACTACCTCTGCCCCACAAGGCATCAGTTCCGAACAAACCCCACCTGGATTCCGAGTCCCATACCCATCAGGAGGAAGTAGAATCTCAACCCCTTCGGAATTGGTAAGGGTTGTAGTAGTCCTGATAGTTTTTGATGTTCTGCTTTTATCTGTTGACATGACAAACATCTGGCTACATATTCTGCAATGTCCCTCTTCATACCCTTCCAACAGTATCCTTGTTTGAGGGTGCGATACACCTTAGTACTGCCCAGATGGATAACATACACTGAATCATGTGCCCCTTCTAGAATTAATCTTTTCAACTCCTTATCTTGAGACAGACATACCCTACCCTTATAGGTTAGTACTCCATCACCTCGCACGTCGTAGTCCAGTTTCCTTTCTCTGTTTACCAGATCCAAATAAGATTGGAGTTCTTTATCAGTCCTTTGTTGAGCCTTAATATACTCGGTTAGACTGGGTCTTACTGCCATATTAGCCACCAAGCATCTTTCCTACTTGTCAATCGTCAGATCCATCTCCATCCTTCCCAATTTTTGTAACAAGGGTAGGTAACTTGTCTTTACTTGTGACGCCTCAGTTTGATACTTGCGACTTAAGACATCTACTACTACATTAGCCTTTCTGGGGTGATATTCTATTGCAAGATCATAATCCTTCACTAATTCCAGCCATCTCCTCTAATGGAGATTTAACTCCTTCTAAGTTAGGAAGTACTTAAGGCTCTTGTAATCCGTGTATATCTTGCACTTAACCCTGTAAAGGTAGTGTCGCCATATCTTTAAGGCAAACACTATTGCAGCTAATTCCAAGTCATGAGTCGGGTAATTTCTCTCATGTACCTTCAGTTGTCGCGCGGCATATGCGATAACCTTCCACTGTTGCATTAAGACACATCCAAGCCCTTGTCCTAAGGCATCACTATAGACTGTGTACTCTCCTACATTAGGATCAGGTAAGGAGAGTACGAGTGCGGTTGTTAGTTGAGTCTTTAACTCTTGAAAAGACTTCTAAAAACTCTCATCCCATTTATAGTCAACTCCCTTCCTTGTGAGTCGAGTTAGCGGAACTGCTATTTTAGAAAAGTCTTGCACAATCCGTCTATAGTATCCTGCCAATCCTAAGAAACTTCTTATTTCTGTAGAATTCCTTAGAGCTTTCCAATCTGATATGGCTTCCACCTTAGCCGGATCCACTTTAACTTTCCTTAGATTCGATGTGCCCTAAGAATCCTACCTCTTGCAGCTAGAACTCACACGTGGAAAATTTTGCATAAATTGGTTTTCCTTCAATATTTCAAATGTAGTTGCCAAATGCTCTTCATGTTCTGACCTGGTTCGTGAGTATATGAGGATGTCATCTATGAATACTATCAGGAACCTATCCAAATGAGGTTGGAACATGCAATTCGTTAAGTCCATGAATGCTGCATGGGCATTTGTCAATCCAAACAGCATCACTCTAAACTCATAGTGTCCATATCTGGATCTAAATGCCATATTAGGGATGTCCTCTTCTTTAATCCTAAGTTGGTGATAGCCTGACCGACGGTCTATTTTAGAGAAGTAAGCTGCTCCCTTTAATTGGTCAAACAAATCATCTATCCTTGGGAGTGGGTATTGATTCTTGATGGTGACCTAGTTAAGCTTTTTATAGTCGATGCATAGTCTCATGCTTCCATCCTTTTTCTTTACGAATAGAATAGGAGCACCCCATGGAGACTGACTTGGACGTATAAAATTCTTTTCCAATAATTCATCCAGCTGTTCCTTTAATTCCTTCAACTCTACTGGAGCCATGCGATGTGGGGCCTAGGATATGGGGTTTGTTCCTGGGGTTGTTTCTATAATGAACTCCACTTGTCGACTTGGCGGTAGTCCGGGTAGCTCTTCTGGAAAAACCTCTGGATAATGTCTGACTACCGAAATGTATTCCAGTTCCTTTTCTTTAGACTTCTCGCCTACAACCATGGCTAGAAAGGCTATACATCCTTTCTGTATCATCTTTTGAGCTTTCGTGTGAGACACTAATTGTACTTCACCTTTCCTTCTATCTCCCTGGAACTTTAGTCCTTTCATTTTGGGAGTGTGGAAAGTTACCGTCTTCCTTCTACAGTCCATCCTTGCTTGATGATTACTCAGCCAGTCCATTCCCAGAATTACTTCAACCTCCCTTAGGGGTAATGGGATCAAGTCAGGTTCAAGTTTGATTCCTCCAATTCTTATCTCACATCCCTTTAATTGTTTATTCCTATTTAAACCTTCTCCTAAAGGAGTAAGGATGTTAAGGCTTTGTACTAGTGGAGTGAGCTCCAGGGGTACTTTCGAAACCAACTCTTCCTTGATAAATGATCTCTCTGCTCCAGAGTCAAAGAGGGCATAGACTAGTTGTCCCCATAGCTGTATATACCCTGATTTAAGAAATGTATGGTTTTGAAGAAATTCTTTTTTATTAAATCAAAAGATGTTTAGTTTACATGACTCACTTGGACTAATTTGTAGGGTTCTGGGATATACCCGCTACAGCGCTAGGGTATCCTCTAGCCTACTCTTGAGTGAGGTTGTATACTATACCTGGTACTGTTGTTGTAGCTTCTAGCCTAAGGTTTCTGGGATTCCCTTGAGGTGGTCCAAGAGTATTCCTCTGTCTGTTCTCCTTAAGGGTGGGACAATCCTTTACGAAGTGTCCCACTCATCCGCATGCAAAACAGGTATGACATGCTCCTCGAGTCTGTACCAGTTGCATGCATTCGTGAGCCATATTGATTACAGCTGCCAGGTCTGTGGGGGCGTCCTAGTACTCCCATACAGTCTCTAACGTCCATGTTGAGACCGTTCACAAACCTCTAGCATATGTTAGCTGGCCCAACTAGGTTGGGAGCAAAGGGTCTTAACTCGTTAAATTTTGTTTCATACTCTGATATGGAGTTAAGCCCTTGCCGAAGCTGGATGAACTCTTGCTTCTTCTCATTTATGAGGTGGGGTGCCAGGTACTCCTCCGAATACCTCTCCTCAAATTATTCCCAAGTGGGGCTAGTGGTATGTAGGTTTCAGACATTGTCCCACCACCGTCTGGTGCTTCCTTCTAGGAAGAATTCCATTAGGATCACCCTATCCTCTGTTGGTATCTGGACAATTCCCATCAACTTCTTGGTATTGGACAACCAATCCATGGTAGTTCCAACATCCTTTTCTCCAAGGAAAGGTTTACATCCTAGTTGTTGGAGAGTTTTGAGATTTCTAGGAATGTTCGTTGGAGCGGTTGAATTAGTAGGGGGAGGGTGGGATTGCACTTCCTCTAGCTTAACCCGCGAGTTGGTGCTCGCCTTAGGAGCGAGGTTAGGTTGGCCAAATACACGGGTGAACTCCTCATACAATCTTTGATGCTTCCTACTGAGTCCAAGATGATTTGTCTAGGCTGCTCTAGAGTTTTTACAGGTAGGGGTGGTCGGACGGTGTTGGAGATGGCAGCCCTAGTTCTCTTGGTTCCCTTCCTTGGAGCCATTTCTGAAAAGTTTTAAAATAATTTCTATTAGTTACTATATTTTCTAGTCTTAATTATGTATTCAAGGAAACAGGCTCTGATACCACTCTAGTTGTCATGCCTCGACTCAGTTTGGTCGGATCCCCGTGATCAACCTGCCACTCTTCCGATTTATTAAAGGGTTTCCCCTTATTATAAACGGTAAAGAGTAAGGCGTCCTTTAAACTTACACCTTTTCCTGAAATAACATAAATCAAAACCGCATAATATTTTAAATTTATCATACCTGTCTCACAGGCATCTTAGTTGATGGTCTTTAAGGGTAGGCTTTCTGGAATTTCCTAAAAGGGATGTAAGGGAGGGGGTGAGTACGACTACTCAATGAATGGGTTTTCAAAACTTGTAACTTTTAGGAAAAAAATTTGTATTGGAGTGTGCTAGACTCCTTTCTTTCAAAATTCTTTTCATTTCAAATCTCAGTTTTTACCACCATTTCTTATTAATCACCGTGTGTCATCACCCAACATACATCCTTCATCATGAATTTCAAACACACATTCGTAGGTCAGTACGTACACTAAACCCACTTGTGGCATCAGAGCAACTTTACTGATCATGTAGATAGAAGTACGTCCACTTCTACTTTGAGAATGAGTGGATGTTCGCAACATCCGACCCTCAATCCCAAAATCAATTCTTCGTGTCCATATGAGGACAGAGACCTCATCCCGTCCCCACCCCAGTCTCATGTGCTAAGTGTTACTCCAAATTTCGCACGGTCACCTAGTACGACAAACTGCCCTTATACTCACCAGGTCGTCTAGGGCCCTCAGAACTCATCACTACCCCTCTTGGGCATCTTGATGGTTCCATAATGATAGTGCATGCACAAACAGTATTTTCTTATCATGCCATATAATATATGGTGCCACTGGTCCAACGGCTCCAACCCTCAACTCAACCTGTAGCTGTTTGTCTTGACTGGTTTGGAGACCTATTAAGTTGCACTACCACTAGTTGACTGAATATGTCGGTCCTGTCTTGGTACCATGACAAAACAATTCATTTATTAGAGTTTTATGGCACATATCTTATGTTTGTTTACAAGCTCCTACTCGTGCCCACTAGCTTATGGCTCACTTGTTCGAGATTTTCAAAACCGGGCATAATAGCCCCCAATTTCCAAAACCGAGACCCCCAGCCTATAAGAGCTATTTGAGCTCACTTCAAGAAGGTCTCCCAAATCGTTTAAGCATTGCCAAACAGTCAGGGGAGAGTACTTCTGACAAAAATATGTTTTCAACTGTCCATCATACCAACCGAGTATGAGGATATCTCCGCTCATAACCGATGAACGGGTTTTCCATTTCCTTCAAAGAAGTTTAATCATACCAACCGAGTATGATCTACTTACAACCAGTAAATAGTTTTTTTCACGTGATTTTCACATGACTTCTCTATGTTGTGATGTTTAAAATATGACTAAGTAGTGGGTTTTCATTTTGAGGTACTTATCATCCCCAACCGGGTATGATATAAAATCCCACCCACCCGTTAATATAGTGAATTCCATTAGACTGGTTCGTTGTATTCACGCGAGCTTGTCCTTGCTGGCGTTCCTCGTACTTCATGTTCCTACATGATATGAACATCTTGGTTCATTATTTCTCGGCCTAATAGCCTTCATTCATTCCAAATGAATGACAAATCTAAACTTTTATTTATTTGCAATTAGGTCCCTAAAGTTATTTTTCTTTAAGTCCCTAATGCCGGTTTTTCCTCAAATTGAGTCCCAAAACTTTTAAAATTCCCCTTGGGACCTCAATTTATTCAATTTCACAAAAAGGGGTTTAATTTCCTTATTTCCAATTTGGTCCCCCAACTTTTCCAAAATTACCATTTTGCCCTTTGTTTTAGCAAAATGATAAATTTTACCCCAAAAATTCTAAAATTCCTCAATTGGCCCTCTAACATTTTTGTCATGCCCAATTGACACTCAATTTTAGAAAATTGCATTTTGGTCCTTTGAATTTTTGAAAATCCCCAATTTCCCCCAATTTTTCCCCAATTCCAACTTATTAACACAACTAAATTTGATTTCATCAAAATTGACCGATCAGACACTTCCAATTGTTGAAATTGAGTTTCTACATGTTCATACGTTTCTCTAGCAATTTGAATCGCAAGTTTTAACGTTGTAACGAGCTCAATCGGAGCTTCGCCAAAAAATGTACTATAGAGAGAGAGAGCTTCGATTACTCACCGGTGAAGGCGTGGCGGTCTGAGCTTTCTATTTGGGCATGTAGTTCTCGTCATGAGGTCTTCCTAGGATCTAGAATGACATTAATTGATGTCGAATTTGATTAGAATTCTGTCATTGAAATTTGACCAACTCTGTCTCTAACACCAATCGGAAATTGTAGAGGGGTGCCGAATTGGCTTACCTTTCTGTCCTAATTTGGTCGTGGGAGGGCTGAGGAGGTGTTGGGAGGGCTTGGTTTGGCTTGAGAAGGGCTCGAATTGGCCAATTTCAACTCGGCCAAAATAGGGCAGCTTCGGTCCGCCGGAGTTGCTTCACTGTTTGATCACGCCGGCGCTTCTCCAACGACTCTTGGAATGAATGGATGTCACCACCGTGTAGCTGACTTCTCCCCGGTTCTAAGGAACCCGACCTCGCCTTGTTTGGCTCAGAAATGACCCTATATCGAAGCTCTGGTTTGATCTTCTCCAGAAAACTAAGTAGCTGAGAGAGAGTGAGCTTTTTAGGTGTGGAGAGGATGAATGGGGAGGGGTACTTTATATAGGAAGCTCAAGGACTCCTTGTCCGTGCAATTGGCGCCTTTATGACAGACATTGATGGCCAAAAACGTATTGAACGGAGACGTTTCTTCTTCACCGGCGCTGCTTCAATTTTCCAGCGAGTGAATAGTGCTGTCATTTGAAGGAAGAATACGACACTGTTCCGAACCGGATTGGACCGGTTCGAACCGGATTGGACTGGTCCGAACCGGATTGAACCGGTCCGAACGGAGTTCGAAGCTTAAACCAGCCGGTTCACCCCCTATTCGACTGAAATTTTCAAATCTAAAAATTTCTAAATTTATATAAATTCATTTTCTATCCAATGGTGGCCTCAAATCTCAAATTTGAAAATTTTAATCCACCTAGAAAAATGAATTTAGAATTCAGTTAAATAGTTATTTAAACCGGTCCAAATCAGTTCACTCCGGTTCCGATCCGGTTCACTTGAACTAGTTTGGTTTTCATCTCCAATTCCTTCTCAAGTCCATTTCCATGACTTTTGGGACTCTTTAGGTCACTTGGGATCCATAAATTTTCCGGTCTACCCTCTCTCTATCGATTCCGGTTCATGAGTCCATTTGGTTCATAAATCGGTTCTATCCAGTTTGGACCCGGTTCACTTGAACCGATCCATTTTTTTCTTCCCCAATTCGTCCTAAGGTTCTTTTCCAAGATTTATGAACCTTTTTGAGTCACATGGGAGTTATAAATTCTCAATTTGTCTGTTTCCTAATAATCGAGCTTGTACAATGATTCAGTTATAAAATTTGAAACTGACTGGTTCTTTCCCAATTTCCTCATTATCAAAGGACGAGGTTTACAGATGGAGTAACCCATACAAGATTGATCACCCTTCTCACTGACATTTGGCTAGAATTCTCTCTCGAACCTAAATTTCTCTATTTTACGGCAAGCCAACTTATGGAGACCATTCCTTTTGATTCCAATCACCATATGGAGTTATTCAAATGTCATTGGAACCCCACTTAAGTCATCTTTCTAACATCACTTGTGTTCGATGCTGGCTACAATTCTGTTGGTTCCAACACCATAAAAAATTACACACACACTATCTGTAGAAAATAGAGCATTCCCTTCCCGAGTCATTTTTTATGCCCTAGTGGCCAAACATGCCTAAGAAAAATTCCACACACTTCTCTTTGTTCCAACTAACAAATCCCACTAGCCTCTTGAGCTTAGGGAAAATATTCAGGTCAAATTAATTCTTAAAATCCTCGACTAGCTTTCAGTCATGATCAATCTTAGTAAATAGTCATTTTCTACCAATTAAGATCTCCATTTGTGGTGATTCAAGAGCCCATAAACTCTTCTAAGAGTGAGCTTTACAACCTTAGTCGTGTTAATGGTCGTGTGTCTCTAGTGAGTTATCGATTTTTTTACTAATTTCGATCATATTTTGGAGACTGTTAGAAACCAGCCCTAAATGGTACTATTTCAGCCAACCCTAGTCAAACAAGGACCATGGTGACATGGAGGAACTATTCAAAGATATGATATAAGTTATTCATAATTTCTAAGATACGTTTTGTTGTGGTATGAAGATCGGTGACCAAAATGTAATTTTGACAATGTTAAATGAACCATTTTGGAATGAAGATTCTTGGGGGACTCAATAAGAACCTGAGGATGGTTTAGGGACCCAAGGAAAGGATTGAAAAATTTTTGAGGCTTGAATGATGAGATTCATATATAAAAGGACAAAAAAAGGAACTTTAGAAACATTTAAGGGGCAAAAATGGTAAATAATGAGAAGTTGGAGTTTTAAAAAGAATTATAGTGACTTAGCTACTCGAATGTGACCAAAGAAAAGTTTATGAACCTAAATGGATGACTTTGAAAGTTTAAGGTTCCGAATGGAAGATTTTAGAAGTATAATGGAATAAAGAGAATTTTGGAAAGTTGACGGACTAAAGTGATATTTTGGAAAAGTTAGTACCCTTAATATAATATTTGGAAATTTAGGGACCTAAGAGTAATTATTAAATATTTTAGATAAATTTTATAAGTAAAAATAAATTAATAGATGAGTAGTGAATAATGGTTGTTGGTGCACAATTGGGCGACCCATGCCTTGAGGGAAAAATCGTAATTATGTATAATTACGACACAATATGAGACAATATTGAGAGAGACCAACTTTGAATTATCGTGAATAACATAATTATACATATATATATATATATTGTTTGTAGAAATATATATATGAACTAAAGGGTCGTGCAAGAGAATCAAAAAAATATAGAGTATCTTCGAGATGAATAAGTCACAAATAAATTATGAGTGAAATTATTGACAGGGAGTTCGGTTGGACAAAATGATGCAATTTACAACTTTAAATATATATATATATATATATATATGCTTATTTTGGTAAATATCTTGGAAAACCTACGTGGATGATTTTAATAAAGCATCAATTTGAAAAGTAGAATAAGGTTCGGTATTTTGGAAATGAACTTAGGGCCAATCAATTTGTAAAGCACACTAACGTCTCATATTTTTGAAAATGAGCTTAGGGACCATAAATTTGGAAAGCGAATTGAGGTCCGACATTTTGAAAATAGGAATAGGACCTATAAATTTAGAAAAAATGGACTAAGTTCAAAAATATTTTGAAAATGGACTTCAAAGTTAGTGATATGAAAAGTGGGTTGTGGCCCACATGTTTATAAACCAACCAACCTCAAGCTCAATACTTGTAAAAGAATGTTTAGAAAAATCGGCTTAATTCCCAACACTTTGAAAAGAGGGCTTAGGGCCCAAAGTTATGAAATGAGCTTTGGCTCAAATTTTGAGAAATAAGACAATGACTCATTGATTTTTAGAAAATGACTAGCTCAAGCCATGCATAGTTTTTAAAAGTGGGCAACATCATGACATTTTTATGGATGGGTGTACATTTTATGGATTAGCTCAACCCGTGAATATGTTTTAAAAGTGGGCAACATCCTAACATTTTTATGGACGGGTGTATATGATCTTTGAAATTGTGACATGATTTGTGATTTATCTTGTGAATGAATGACCCATAAGGATTGTTGGACAACATGTCCCACTTTGATTTATGAGTGCCATATTTGTGAATGAACCAATGTGCTACGTTAATTTTAATGTCATAGAGGGATTGACGAGATAGTAAGTCAACCCATAAGTCATAATTGATGTGTATATTAGTTGTATCATTGTGATCGTGCAACAACTAGTCAAGGAATAAGATTTAACATACACAGCTTGGAGTGTTCATCTTGATCGTATGATACAAAAACAACCAACTATATTAGCGTCAACTTATTTGAATGGTCATTGAAATCATACGACATTCAAGCAAGGGAATGGTATAATTCATTGTCATTGTTTGATGTATTAGCTCACTGGTCATGATGGTACCAGGGGACTTAAGTAGACCATCCTGATCGTGGGACAATTATTCCAAGTAAAAGGTTGAGTTAATAGAAATGAGTGTTTCATCACGATCAAATGAAATCTCGATGCTTTGAAAGATGGAAATGCTATGTGGCATGTGATGAATCTTGTGTTATTAAAAAATTAACTTTGAATCTTGATGGCAGTGGTGTATGAAAGGAAGAGGACTTTTTCAAAACCATTTTTCTTTTGAGAATGCAATACTTAATTTTGGAAAAATTAATACCCTATATAGAATTTTGATTAGAGGTTGAGATTGAGTAAACGAATGTTCGATCGTTAGTAACATCACTAACATGGAATTAGCTCACCCCTCGTAACCCTCTTTCAGGAAGCCTAAAAAGGAGAGGACAAGTATAAGGGTAGGAGACCTAGTTAGTAGAAGAGAACCATGGTGAGATCCTTGAAGAAAACTCAATGTGATACAATGTAGTTACTTGTTTATAGGATTTGAGATTTTTTAAATAAAACATATGATTTATGAAAATTTTCAATTCTAAGCAAGGTTTGGAAATAAGTATTGTTATTTTGTGCCATAAGTCTTGTTAGTTCAATAATAGTGTGACACACACTATCATAGCATCAAGAGGGGGTGGTGGTTGTTACGTCAGTCTAACCCGACGATTAGGTTGGGGTGTGACAACTTCAATGCCTAGATAATGCCGAAAAGATTTCTTTTCATTCATTGAGTATACCTAATTGAGTATATGTAACACTAAATCAAATGGTGCATAAGGAGATTTAGTGAAAAACATCTCAGCAACATAAACCAGGAAAATTATGCATGAGGAGGACGTCTGATGAATGAAGAGTGGTATGTTTGTAAAAGAAGCTCAAAATCCCAATTGAAGAAGAAATGAACTGAGGCAAAGAAACCAGACATGAGGGGCATGTTTAAGTCTCCACAAATTTTGTCAAAGGTGACCAACAAAGTTTGGGTGATTAACATCAATAAAGTTTGAAGGGTGAGATATTCATATTTCTAATGTTAGGCGGACCGTGTGTGACATCTGATTTTTTACTATAAAGTTATGACTAGATTCCTGTCAAGACATGGAGTAAAATTGAGCTAAATAAGGAAATTCTGTTGAACCACAATCTTAGAATATAGGGAAATTGAGAAGAAAAAAAACCAAGGAGTCACCCTTGATAATGAGTCGAGGATAGGGAACATGAACTTGTTATGTGGAATTGATCGGGAGAAATATAGGTTTGATATATAAATGAACCAACGTGTCATGCCTCAACCCAGTTTGATCAGATCCCCATGATCAATCTGTTACTCTCCCACTTTATTAAGGGTTTCCCCTTCATTTAAACCATGAGAAGTAAGGCGTACTTTAAACCTGTACCTTTCATGGAATAACATTAATAAAAAATTGTATTAAATTTAAACTTTCCATAACTGTATTGCAGGTGTAGTTAACTGGAAGTCCTTGGGAAGGTTTTTCCTTGGTTACCTGAAAGGGGTATAAGGGAGGGCGTGAGTTCGACAACTCAGTGAATGGTGTTAAAGACTTGATTTTCATAAAGAATAGTTTGAATTGGAGTGTGCCAGACTCCTTATTTTCCTTTAAAATATCCCATCCTCAAATCTCGGTTTTCATAACCATTTCTCATCTCGGTTTTCATAACCATTTCTCATCTTAATGGTGTGTTATTCAATCAACACATGCCCTTCGTCATGAAGGGAACACACATTCGCAGGCCAGCACGTCCACTATACCCACTTGTGGTGTCGGAGTGACTTTACCGGCCACCTAGATAGAAGCACACCCACTTCTACTTGAGAATGAGTGGATGTATGCTACATCCGACCCTTAATCCCATAAATAAAACTCTGTGTCCGTATAAGGACAGAGACCTCATCCCGACCCCACCTCGGTCTCATGCATGTGAAATTACGTCAAGCTTCCAAGACTGCTGGTACGACTAATTACCTTATCTCCACCATGTCGTCTAGAGCCCTAGGACACATCACTACCGTTCTTGGGCATCTTGAAGGTCTCGTAACATCAGTGCATGCACAAATCAATATTTTTTCGCATAAGCCATATAATCTGTGGTGCCACTAGTTCAACGACCCCAACTCTCATCTTGACTAGCAGATATTTGTATCGACTGGTCCGGAGACCTGTCATGTCGCATTGTCGCTAGTCCATTGAGTATGTTGGTCCTGTCTTGGTATCATGGCCAATCAATTCATTCATTTAAGTTTTATGGATTAAAATCATGTTTGTTTACGAGCTCCTACTTGTTCCAACTGGCCTAGGGCCCACTGTTCCAGATTTTCAAAATCGAGGCCTTTGACCTATATGAGCTATTTGAGCTCCCATCAAGAAGGTCTCCCAAAAGTTTTAAGTAGTGGCACATAGTCAGGGGAGAGCAGTTTCAACAAAATAAACTTTTCATATGTCCATCATACCAACCGGATATGAGGACATCTCCGCTTATAATTGATAAGTGGGTTTTCTACTTCCTTCGAGTAAGTTAATTATACCAACCAGGTATGATCTACTTACAACTGGTAAATAGTTTTTCCGCGTAATTTCCATATCACTTCTCTCAAGTGTGATGGTTAAAATACCACTTATTAGTGGGTTTTCATTTATGATATTAAATCCCACTCACCTGATAATGCAGTGATCTCCTCTTGATCGATTCTTTGTCTTCACGCTTGCTTATCCTTGCTGGCGTTCCTGGTATTTCATGTTCCTACACAATGTGAACATCCTTCTTCATTAACTCTTGGCCTAATAGCTTTCATTCATCATGAATGGATGAATTACTCAAACTTTTTGATTAATTACAATTATGCCCCTAAAGTTCTTTTTTTTAACTTTAGGCCACTAATGCCGATTTTCACCAAATTGAGTATCAAAACTTCTAAATTTCACCTTAGTACCTCAATTTATTCAAAATCACAAAAAGGGGTTCAAGTTTGCCAAATTTCCAATTTGGTCCCCAATTTTTCCAAAATTACCATTTTGCCCCTACTTTACAAAAATGGTAAGTTTTGCCCCAAAATTTCAAAAATTGCTCAATTGACCTCCAACATCTTTATCATGCCCAATTGGCCCTCAATTTTATGAAATTGCACTTTAGTCCCTCGAATTTTTGAAATTCCCAAATTTTCCCCAATTTCAACCTTCCAACTCAGCCGAATTTGATTTCACTAATTTGACCAATCAAATGAGTTTAATTGTTGAAATTGAAGTTAGATTTGAGTTTCTACACCTTCATACGATTCAATTGCACTTTGAATCACACGATTTGATGTCGGAATGAGTTCAAATGGAGCTTCGCCAAAAAAATGAACGTAGAGAGAGAAAGCTTCGAAAGCTTACCGTCGGGGGCGCGACAGTCCAAACTTTCAATCTAGACAGATAGATCTCATCCTGAGGTTACTCCTAGGATTAAGAATTGTATCAATTAATGCCGAATTGAGTGAGAATTTAGTCATTGAAAATTTGTCGGTTCTCTCTCTAGCACCAATTAGAATTTAAAGAGGGGAGTCAAATTGGTTTACCTTTCTATTCTAATTCGGTTTTAGGAGAGCTGAGGAGGTGTTGGGAAAGCTTGGTTTGGCTTGAGGAGAGCTTGAATTAGCCGATTTCAGCTCGGTCGTAACAGGGCAGCTTCGGTCTGCTAGAGCTGCTTCATTGTTCTATCACGTCGACGTTTCTCCAATGACCCTCAGAGCAAATGGAGACAACAGACGTGTAGCTGACTTCTTCCCGAATCTAAAGAACCTGACCGTGCCTTCTTTGGCTTATTAAAATGCCCAAGTTAGAGGTCTTGTTCGAGTTTCCCCGAAAAATGTAGTAGGGAGAGAGTGGAGTTTTTAGGAGTGAGGAGGATGAATGAGGAGGGGCTCTTTATATACGAAGCTCGGGGACTTCTTGGCCATCCGATTGGCACCTTAATGGTCATCATTCATTGCCAGAAATTCCCTAGTGAGAGACTTTTCATCTTCGCTGGTGCTGCTCGATTTTTTGGCGAGTGATTAGTGCTGTTATCTAAAGGAAGAAGACAACATTGTTCCGAACTAGATCGGACTGGTCCCAACCAGATTCAAAGTTTAAACCGATCGGTTCAAGCCCAATTTGACTGAGTTTTTCAAAATAAAAAATTTCTAAATTCATCTAAATTCATTATCTATTTAATGGTAGCTTCAATTCTCCATTTTGAATTTTCTAAGCCACCTAGAAAAATGAATTTAGCATACAATTCAATAGTGGTTCAAGCCGGTCTAATACGATTCAGATCTAGTTCACCTAAATTGGTTTGGTTTTCATCTCCAATTCATTCTAAAGTCCTTTTTCATGACTTTTGTGACTCTTTAGGTCACTCAGGATACATAAATTTCCCGGTTTGCCCTTTCTCTATCGGTTCCGGTTCATGAATCGACTCTGTTCATAAACCGGTTCAATTCGGCTCGGATCCAATTCTCTTGAATTGGTCTGGTTTTCTCTCCCAAATTGTACAAAGGTCCTTTTCCAAGGTTTATGAACCCTTCGAGTCACTCGGGAGTTGTAAAATTCCCAAATTGGCCATTCTATAATGATTGGGTTTGTGAACCGGTTTGGTGTTTCTCACTCGGTTTGACCGATTCTTTTCCCAGTTTTCCTTAACTCCAAAGGGCGGGGTTTACAACTCTCCCATCCTTTTAGGAGTTTTGTCCCCAAAACTAAATCAGCATTTTTCACTCTGGGATAAACTTCCCTTAATGTTAACTTGAACGTGTTAACACTTTGGCCATTCTTTCACTTAGACCACTTTATATTATGTGCTTAAGGAAGTTCCTTTCCTTTACATTGTTTACTCCTTCCATGGAGTTTATCATAACTAGTATGTCTTGCCCACGAGTTCAAAGGTATTTCCCTAGGTTCACATCTTCCTTTGCTTAGGGCAAGATTCTTCCCCTTGAAGTCCTTACTCAAGATTTACAGATTGGGAGTTCCAAGATGCCCAATTGTTACTATGTCTAGTTATTCTCTACATCATTGAAACTCTTAGCTCGGTGTTCTTTCGAGCATCACGTACTTATTTTTCACAGGTTTCAGTGTTATTACCCCTTCGTCCTATTTTGACCCTTCCTTCATCCATCATTTATTTCAATTTTGGTCAAAATTTTGTTTAACCTTGTCATGCTTACCAATTGACTCTTCCATACTTGAGTCACATTTTTCCTTGAAACTATTGGGTTTACATGCCCCTTACAACATGACATACTCTAGAACATGTCGTTGGCCATTTAAAATTTTTAGAACACTTACATAACATTTATTCTTCCTTTCTTAGGTCCTTCCTCATTCCCAACGACATCCTTTACTCAAGGATTTTCCTTTGTCCTTTATCCACTCTTACTTGCTTGTGACCACTTCACGATTCATTATTTTGAGTTGATCCCTTTTGGTCTATGTATTGATTGTTTTGTTTGGGGAGTTCCCTTCTTATAATTTCATTCTATACTATGTCCCTCAAAGTAGAGATTTTAACCTTAAGAGTTACATGTTCAATCTTCTTACCATTCTTTGGAGATTTCTTCCTTCATTTCCTTACACATTCTTCTATGTTGAGGCATTTGCCCACTTTGAATCCTTATTCGTCTTAAATTTCCATTTCATTCCTTATTTGAGGAATTTTTAATTATTGGTCTTATTTCGTGTACTCCACACTATGCCCATCTGTCCATTTTTTAGGCTCCATTAAGTGAGCGTGGACCACGACCCATCCTGATGTCAATGGTCATTTCCCTAATTTACTTCTTAATTGAGGGCTTACTTCTCCAAGATTCATCATACATTCTTTCTTTTATTCTCTTATTATTGTAGTCCACCAACTTCTACTTGTTACGACATCTTTTGATGCTACCATCGTATTTACTCGTTCCATGGATTTAATTTACTTCTTAGGCCCTCATGAGTACATTTCCTTTGTACTTGATCTTTCCATCTCAACCAGCATTTCATTTGTGAGCTTATCTTTCTTTCCATTTCGGTTGGTTCCATTTCCTCTTAATCGGGATACGTATGCCTTTTTGGGGCTTCCTTCCTTGGTAGGATTCTTTCCCTTTCTCCCGAAATTCCTTTTTCATTCATTGTTTGGAAGTATATAATCATTAAATGTTATCCTTTGATGTCATCCTTCCCATGCACCCTTCTTGGGACATCACGGTACGCCCTTATACCATTTCCTTAATTCTACTTGTATCTAGCACAAGTTTTCTTACTTGGGAAAATTCAAACATGATTTGTTTCAAGACCTCTTTATGCAAGGCTTACTTAATCTTTTTCTGCCTTTGAGTTTGGTTGTCAATTTGGCCTTGGCTATTGATCTCTTTAAGGATTTCCTCCATCCTTCTTTTCCAAATGTTTGGCCTTTCCAACTTTCATTTCTTTACAGAAGCTTAATCTATGACCCTCACGAGGGTTAGTTTGTTACCTGCCTCGCCTCTACTATTCACCTTGTCTAATTATCTTGAAGCAGTTGTCTCTCGAGTCTTCTTGTCCTTAATGACAATCCCATTTCCCTTTTTAAGGTGTAGTCCTTACTACTTCCCGGTCCACCTTAGGGCGTCATTTATTCTCCTTGACTATCTTGTTATTACAGTTTGCTTACTTCTACTATGTTGGTCTGAAACTCCAATTTGACTTCCTTGCTTTTTCCAAAGTAGGTCGCGCTTATCATCCCGAGACATCCTATTTGTTGTCTAATGCTTGGCTTATCTTCTCTTGTGGAGGCACTTCCTTCCTTGCTCCTAGATGGCTAGAAATTTAAGTGAGAATTCTTTTCAGCAACCCTTTGTTCTGTTTGTGATTTATCTAGGTCCTACCTTAAGTCCTTTTTCCTTCCTGCCACTATGCTAGGATCTTGAAGAGTTTCCTCCTAGATGTGGTTAAAATTATGAGTAGGAGTCCTATTTCTAGGGATGGTATCCTTTCAGATTCTTATAGCTATGGGAGCGTTATCCTTGGATAGTATTGTTCTAAATCCTCGTAGTGTGGGACATTTCTTCACTTCATGTCCTATTTCTCTTATAGCTTGTAATAGATCCTTTTCTTGCCCAGTTGTTATGCTAAGTGTTCTCCTAGACTCCTTAATTACCTTGATAGTTTTCTTGTCGTGCTTTCTTTGCCTAATAATTCTCTTGATTCATTCCTTTATTTGGGATGGGAATCTCCTTGGTCTTCATGGTGTCTAGGGTAAAGCGGGCTTGTTTGGTTGCCTTTCTTGGGCAATCTTCCTATAGCTTGAGGTGCAAGGTCATATCATTGAGAGATAAGGTTTTAGGAACTTGGAGTTCTTTATTAGTTGGAGAAGTAGTACAATAGTTGGGATCTTAACCTCATTACAAAAAGTGGTTATAAAATAGATGGGGAGCTACGGGGTTCTTGACAAGCATCATCCTTGGTAAGGTTACAAGCCCTTGATGGCGTTTCAGGCCTTAGGCTTGGTTCCCTTCGCACTCAGGATTGTGGCCTCAACAGATCCTGGCACCATCCTCCTGTATACTTCCCACTAACGTCTCTTGGTTCTTTGGAACTTCTCATGTATTTTAGAGTAATCTTCCTATAGGGACAGAGTGTTGGGTGGTGTTGGTGACACCAGTCCTAGTTTTCTTGGTTCCTCTCTTGGTAGCCATCTGGAGATTTTAAAAATTTCTCTTAGTTATTATGTCATATTGTCTTGATAATGTATTCAAGGAAACATGTTCTGATATCACTCAAGTTGTCATGCCCCGACTCGGTTTGGTCAAATCCCCATGATCAACCCGCCACTCTTTGAGTTTATTAAGGGTTTCCCCTTCTTTTAAACCATGGGAAGTAAGGCATCCTTTAAACCTATACCTTTCCTGGAATAACATTAATCAAAACTACATCAAATTTAAACTTTCCAAACTTGTCTTGTAGGTGTAGTTAACTGGAAGTCCTTGGGTAGGTTTTCCCTTGGTTACCTGAAAGGGGTATAAGGGAGGGGGTGAGTTCGACAACTTAGTGAATGGGGTTAAAGACTTGATTTTCAAAAAGAATAGTTTGAATTGGAGTGTGCGAGACTCCTTATTTTCCTTTAAAATATCCAATCCTCAAATCTCAATTTTCATAGCCATTTCCCATCTCAATGGTGTGTTATTCACTCAATACATGCCCTTCTTCATGAAGGGAACACAGATTCACAGGCCAGCACATCCACCTATACCCACTTGTGGCATCGGAGCGACTTTACCGACCACCTAGATAGAAGCACTTCCACTTCTACCCTGAGAATGAGTGGATGTACATGACATCCGACCCTCAATCCCATAAACAAAACTCCGTGTCCGTATGAGGACAGAGACCTCATCCCAACCCCAGCTCGGTCTCATGCGTGTAAAGCTATGTCAAGCTTCCAAGACTGCTTGTACGACTAATTGCCCTTATCTCCACCATGTCGTCCAGAGCCCTAGGACACATCACTACTGCTCTTGGGTATCTTAAAGGTCCCGTAACATTAGTGCATGCACAAATCAATATTTTCTACATAAGCCATATAATCTGTGGTGCCACTAGTCCAATGGCCCTAACTCTCAACTCGACCTGTAGCTGTTTGTCTCGACTGGTCCATAGACCTGTCATGTCTCACTACCGCCAGTCCATTGAGTATCTCGGTCCTGTCTTGGTACCATGACCAATCAATTCATTCATTTAAGTTTTATGGCTTAAAATCATGTTTGTTTACGAGCTCCTGCTCGTTCCAACTGGCCTAGGTCCCACAGTTTGAGATTTTTAAAATCAGGCATATTAGCCTCCAATTTCCAAAATCGAGGCCTCCAGCCTGTTTGACCTATTCGAGCTCCCATCAAGAAGGCCTCCCAAAAGTTTTAAGCAGTGGCACACAGTCAGGGGAGAGCACTTTTGACAAAATAAACTTTTCATTTGTCCATCATACCAACCGGGTATGAGGACATCTTCGCTTATAATTGATAAGCGGGTTTTCTACTTCTTTTGATGAAGTTAATTATACTAACCAGGTATGATCTACTTACAACTCGTAAATAGTTTTTCCGCGTAATTTCCACATCACTTCTCTCAGGTGTGATGGTTAAAATACTACTTATTAGTGGGTTTTCATTTATGATTTTCTTAGCATTCCAACCATGTATGATATTAAATACCACTCACCCAATAATGGAATGATCTCCTCTTGACCAGTTCTTTGTCTTCATGCAAGCTTATCCTTGTAGGTGTTCCTGATATTTTGTGTTCCTACACAATGTGAACATCCTTGTTCATTAACTCTTGGCCTAATAGCCTTCATTCATCGTGAATGGATGAACTACTCAAACTTTTCAATTAATTGCAATTACGCCCCTATAGTTCTTTTTCTTTAACTTTAGGTCACTAATGCTGATTTTCACCAAATTGTGTACCGAAACTTCTAAATTTCACCTTAGGACCTCAATTTATTCAAAATCACAAAAAGGGGTTCAAGTTTCCCAAATTTTCAAATTGGTACCGAATTTTTCCAAGATTACCATTTTGCCCCTACTTTACAAAAATGGTAATTTTTGCCCCAAAAATTGCCCAATTGGCCCTCCAACATCTTTATCATGCCCAATTAGCCCTCAATTATATGAAATTGCACTTTAGTCCCTCGAATTTTAGAAATTCCCAATTTCCCCCCAAAATTTCCCCCAATTTCATCCTTCTATCTCAGTTGAATTTGATTTTATCAAATTGACCGATCAAATAAGTTTAATTATTGAAATTGAAGTTAGATTGGACTTCCTTCACCTTCATATGATTCACTTGCACTTTGAATCACACAATTTGATGTCGGAATGAGCTCAAACGAAGCTTCACCGAAAAACTGAATGTAGAGAGAGAGCTTTGAATGCTTACCGTCGGGGTCACGGCGGTTTGAGCTTTCGATCTGGGCAGATAGCTCTCATCCCAAGGTTACTCCTAGGATCAAGAATTGTATCAATTGATGCTGAATTGAATGAGAATTTAGTCATTGAAAATCTGCCGGTTCTCTCTCTAGCACCGAGGATCCAAATTGGCTTACCTTTCCACTCTAATTTGATAGTAGGAGGGCTGAGGAGGTGTTGGGAGAGCTTGGTTTGGCTTGAGGAGGGCTCGAATTGGCCGATTTCAGCTTGGCCGAAACAGGGCAGCTTTGGTCCATCGGAGCTACTTCACTGTTCTATCACACCAGCGTTTCTTTGGCGACCCTCGGAGCAAATGAAGACTACATGCCTCTATTTGACTTCTCCCTGAATCCAAATAACCCAACCACACCTTCTTTATTTTAGAAAAATGCCCAAGTCAGAGCTCTAGTTTGAGCTTCATTGGAAAATGGAGCAGTAGGGAGAGAGTGGAGTTTTTATATGCGTGAAGGATGAATGAGGAGGGGTTATTTATATAGGAAGCTTGGAGACTTCTTGGCCATCCGATTGGTGCCTTAATGGTGGTCATTCATTGCATGAAACTCTTTGTCTGGAGTCTTTTCATCTTTGCCGACGCTGCTCGGTTTTTCAGTGATTGAACAGTGCTATCATCTGAAGGAAGAAGACGACACTGTTCTAAACCGGACCGGTCCGAACTAGGTTCAAAACTTAAATGGGCCAGTTCAGGCTCAATTGGATAGAGTTTTTCAAAATTTAAATTTTTTGAAATTAATCTAAATTCATTATCTATCAAATGGTGGCCTTCATTCTTCATTTGAATTTTCTAAGCCACCTAGAAAAATGAATTTAGCATCGGGTTCAATAGTGGTCAAAATCGATTTAATCTGATTCACCTGAACCAGTTTGGTTTTCATCTCCAATTGATCCTAAAGTCCTTTTTCATGACTTTTGTGGCTCTGTAGGTCACTCAGTACACATAAATTTTCCAGTTTTCCCTTTCTCTATCGGTTCTAGTTCATAAACTAGTTCAATTCGGCTCGGATCCAATTCTCCTGAATCGGTCTGGTTTTCTCTCCCAAATTGTCCTAAGGTTCTTTTCCAAGGTTTTATGAACTCTTTGGGTCACTCGAGAGTTGTAAATTTTCCAAATTGCCCATTTTTTGATGATCGGGTTTGTCAACCGGTTCGGTGTTTCTCACTTGGTTTGACCGGTTCTTTTCCCAATTTTCCTTAACTCCAAAGGGCGGGGTTTATAGAATGGATCGTAGAACATTATGAATATTTCAAGGAAATCTAAGATAGGTAAAAATATAATTTTTGCATGTAGTATTATGGAAAAGTGTCAAAAAGTTTTTAGTAAAATAAATTGGGCAAAGAACTAATCGAACCAAGTTAAAAGTGGATAAAAGAACCAACCCGAACCGAGCATTCACTACACAAAGGAGCCCACACCGGAGTTCACCGGTGATCGAAGTGTCATCGATGTGGCCAGAAAAGTAGTCTTACTTTCCACATAGAAAATAGAACATTCACTCTCCTGAAGAGTTTCATCCCCCTCTGACAGCCAAGTCGATCGGGGAAGGTGCCCTGAGGTCTCTCACGTCTCCTTCTTTCTCTCCTATAGTTCGGAATGATTTAAGGTAAGCCACTTCAAAACTAGTTTTTCATTTTTCCTTACAATTTTATGTTCAAATTTAGATGGTAGTTTGGTCTGATTTTTAGGCAACACTGGTCCCCGATTAGGGTGGGACCAAGTCTAGGTATGTCCCCCAACTTTCCAAGACGGTGACCTAGGCCAACTCACTGTCGTAGGAGAGATTACCGTAAATTGCGTAGATTGCACAATTTTTCGATGAAGCTTTGATGAGGGGTTAAACATGGCTAAAATGATTCATTCAAAGTGTGGATTGGTCCTAGAAGGATGAGGAAGATGATAGGGAAATTAATGATAGCAAATTTGAAGTGTTGATTATAGAAATTGATGAAACTTTCAGTTGGGCACAATTGTGTAAAATGTGGTAATTTGGGGGACCCAAATCAATAAGTTGAAATTTGGTGACCCAGTGGAGATATCAAAAGGATTGAGAATCCTCTTATTGAGAATTATAGTTGTAGAGACCTATGTGAAATGCCAAGATGGCTTAAGGACCTAGTGATGGAGATAAAAGTGGAATTTGGGAAAAGTAACGGGAAATGCTGATATAACTTTGTTAAAATAATTGAACCGAGTATTGATAAATTATTTTGTAATATTAATAGTTGGGCTCACACTATCACGAGAATCGAGGACAAACACACTGAGGAATTGAACGCTATCCAAGGTGTGTGTGATTATGATCCCACCATGTTTGATTGGATTGGTGTATTCTTTCTTCAAATATTAAACTATATGCTATGAACTTTTATGTGCTTTGAATTGTTTGAATGAAAATGGAAAATGACATGGAGGCAATCATTCTATATTATTTTGGTGAAAGAAAGGGCTTTGGCCCATATTTTGGGAAAATGGGGCTATGACTAGTATTTTTTTTAAAGATAAGGCTTTAACCCATATTTTGAAAAGTGGGGCTACGACCCGTGATTTGCGAAAGATGGGCTTCAACCAATATTTTGAAAAGTGGGGCCTGAAGAACATGTCGATGACCCAAGCATATGCCATGCTTTTGTTTGTCCTGAGTTTCTAGGTCTAGTTGTCTTTTTTGAGTAATCAAGTAGTGCCCCTACCTGAACATAGACCATGCGTGTGTGTGGGACTAAGTCTCGGTGTTTATGTTTAATGCACTAGAAGTGTCATGCCCTAACCCAGTTTGGTTAGATCCCCGTGAACAATCCACCACTCTCTTTGGTCTAAGAAGTATCACTCCCTCTTGAGGCCACATGGAGTCAAGTATAACTTTTGACCTTGTTTCCTAGAATAGCATTATACAAAACTCAATATCTTAAAACTTACATACCTAACTTAAGGCTTGTTCTCGAAATACCTTTATGGGTATTCTCCTTTCCTGAAAAAGGGTTAAAGGGAGGAGGTGAGTTTCTACAACTCAGTAAGTAGGTGTTTGGGAGTGAGTTTTCAAAAATAGTTTATCAAAACATTTCATTTAGGTTCACATGACTGTGGGTTTTTCTTAATCTTAGAAAAGCATTTCATCAATTTAACATTCCTTCACCATTTGTATGTTTAGCTCATTTTAGAACTTCCCCTTGCTCAGGAGGTGTTTAGCAAATATGCACACACCCTTTATCATAAAGGGTTCAAGCATTCGCGAGATTCTGTTACAACGACTGCACCCACTTGTGGATTGAAGCATCTTTTCCATCCACCCTGATAGAAGTTCGACCACTTCTACCAGGAGTTTGAGTGAATGTCCCAGATGTCTGACCCCTAGACCCAAAATATTTTATGTCCATATGTGGATGGAGACCTCATCCTACCCCCACCCAATCTCATGTGCAAGAAGCTTCGACCAGCTTCATGACTATCTAGCACAATAAACCTCCCCTTATCGCAACCAGGTCATCTATCAGCCCTTGGAACCCATCAGAAAACTTCATGGGCATCTCGATGGTCCCAAATCAGATTGCATGTACAGACAATAGTCTTGGCATATTAGCCATTATCTTTGGTGCCAATAGTCCAACGACACCGACACTTGACTTAGCCTGTAGTTGTTTAACTGACTAGTCCATCGATCTAGTCTTGGCGCACTGCCACTAGCCCATTAAGCATTGTAAGTTTTGATTTGGTACCATGGAAAATCACACATCAATTTACCATTTAGGAAAGTTTTCATGGCTCTTATCATCATATTTGTCTACAGGCTCCAGCTTGTGCCCCCTTAGCCTTGGGCCCACTGCATGGGTTTTTCAAAACTGGCCTTAAGCACTATAAGTTCAAAATCGACAAGGCCTCCGACATGTTGGAGCTGTCCCAACTCTCATCAGAAAAGTCTCCCAAATGTTTTAAGCATTAGGACATAGTTAGGGGAGATCATTTCTGAAAAAATTGGTTTTTAAACAAAAAATGCACTCATCATACCAACCGGGTATAATGGTAGAAATTCCCACTATTAGTGGCCTTTCCTTTTAGTAAAGGGGTTTATCATACCAACCGAGTATGACGTTAAATATGCCTATTCACAATCGATAAGTAGTTTTTAGCTTTAAAATGTGCTCATCAACCCAATGAGCTTTGATGTTTGAAAAATCTCACTCGCAGTGACTTTCAATTTATAAACATTCTCATCACCCCAATCGAGTATGACGTTAGTAAGCCCACTCACCCGATGATTATGGCATGTTCATCCCCAATCGGCTTTCTAAGTCCGGTTTGTAATCTTTTGCTCACGTTCTTGTCCAAATGTGTCCCTACATGGTTTGTGTATCCTTATAAGGAAAGGTTCGACATTAAATCTCTCTTGTTCTCACATATAGGCACTAGCCCCTTATCTTTGTTTTATTGCACTTAGTTCCTTCAATTTTCAAAATCTCCAAATTTCCCCAAAATTTTCCCCCAATTCATCTTCTCAAGTTGACCTGAATTTGATCACATCCAATTGACCCTTCAATTCATGTTAATTATTCCCTATCATGGTGCTAGTCAATTTCTTCACTTCCCTGTGAGCATACCAAGCTTTGAATCACCATTTTTGGGTCTGAAATGAGCTCAAATAAAGCTTTATCAGAAAACTAAATGTAGAGAGAGAAAACTCGGGGAACTTACTGTCGAAGGTGCAGTGGACTGAGGTTGGGGAGAAAGCTCTCGTCCATAGAGTCCTTTTAGGATAAAGAGCTTCTTCAATTCATGTTAGGATCGGTGGGAATTTATTTAGTGAAATTCAACACTTTCTCTCTCTAGAATCGAACTACTCTAATGAGGGAGGGCCGAATTGACTTACCCTTCTCCTTAGGGAGGTCAAGTGCAAGTTGTAGAGTTTGAGGGAGGGCTCGGTTTGGTCGTAGGAGGTCCGAATTGGCCGAATTAGGATTGGGCAAAATAGGATAGCGTCGACACCTATGGAGCAACATCATTGTTTGGGCTCACTGGCGCTTCTCCGGCGATCCTCAGGTTGAGTGGAGGTTGCCGTCAAGTAGTTGACTTCCTCCAGAGTCTGTATGACCCAAATTCAACTCTATAGGTGGAAATAAGTAACCCATGTCAGAGTTCTGGTTAGAGCTTCACCGGAAAACCAAGTACTTCTTCTTCCTCGGAGGATGAATGTAGAGGTGCTCTTTATATAGGGATCTTGGGGACCCTCTCCTCTACTAGTTTGCATATTGGTTGAGCTTATCCTCATAGGAAAATTACAGAATCAGAGGGTATATTCCCTCGCCGAAAAAGTAAAGCTAAATCCTTCAAAAAACAGTGATGTCATCCTAAGAAAGATGATGACAATGTTCATTGACCGGTCGGCCCATTGACTGGTCCGGTCTAACCAAGTTCGATGACCTTTAAACAAAATTCAGTCGGTTCAAGCTAGATTCGACCGGTTTTCTAAAAATTTTAAATTTCTAAATTAATCTAAATTCATTTTCTATTTAATGGTGGCCTCAATTTTCTAAATTGACATTTTTAAGCCACCTAGAAAAAAGAATTAAGGAACCAATCCATCCATGGTTCAACTCAGTTCAATTTGGTTTTGGTCTGGTTCACCCTGATCTGGTCCGATTTTCTCATCCAATCCACTTAATGGTTCTTCCCCATGATTTTTATGACTTCTTGGTTGTAGGGATTTTCCAATTTCCCATTTCTAACCCTTCTTTACCATTTCTCTTTCATTTAATGGCTCAGTTTTCTCATGAAACTTACCGGTCCTCTTCCCAATTTCCTTAGTCGAAATGGATGGGTTTTGTAAACCCTCTCCTTTAAAGGTAAGGAAACTGGGGTAAGAACTGGTCAACTTGAGTGAGAAAATTGAACCGGTTCACAAACACCAATCGTTAGAGAAAGGGAAAATTGGGAAATTTACACACCCCGAGTGACCCAAAGAGTCTTAAAAACCATTGAAAGGGGCTTTGGGACAATTTGGAAGAGAAAACCAAACTAGTTCAGGTAAACCGGATCTGAACCGAATTAGACCGGTTTGAACAATCATTGAACCAAATACTAAATTCATTTTTATAAGTGGCATAAAATATTCAAATTGGAGAATTGACGCCATCATTGGATAGAGAATTAATTTAGATAAATCTAGAAATTTTTAATTTTGAAAAACTCGGTCGAATTGGGCCTAAACCGGCCGGTTTAATCATTGAACCCAGTTCAGACCGGTCTGGTCTGGTTCAGAATAGTGTCATCTTCTTCCTCCAGATGACAACATTGTTCACTCATCGAAAAAGCTAACAGCATCAACGAAGATGAAAAGTCTCTATTCAAGGCATTTTTGGCCATGAATGATCGCCATAAAGGCACCAATCGGACGACTAGAGAGTCCCAAGCTCCCTATATAAAGAGCTATTCTCCATTCCTTCTCTTCACACCTGAAAACACCTCTCTCCCTCTACTACTCCAATTTCCAATGAAGCTTGAACTAGAGCTCTGACATTGGGGTTTTTCCAAGCCAAAAAAGGCGAGGTTAGGTTCCTTAGACTCAAGGAGATGTCAGCTACATGACGGTGGTCACCATTCGATCCAAGGATTGCCGGAGAAGCGCTGGCACAATCAAATAGTAAAGTAGCTCTAATGGATCGAAGCTGCCCTATTTCAGCCGAGCTGAAGACAGCCAAATTGAGCCCTCCTCAAGCCAAACCAAGCCCTTCCAACACTTCTACAGCTCTCATACGATTGAATTAAAGCTGAAAGGTAAGCCAATTTGGCTCCCCTCAATAAATTTCGATCAGCGTTAGAGAGAGAAATGATGAAACTTCATTGACCAAATTCACAATCAATTTTACATGAACTGTTGCAATTCTTGATCCTAGGAGGATCCTCACAACAAGAGCTATCTGCCTCGATCTATAGCTCGGACCGCCGCACCTCTGATGGTAAACTTTTGAATCTTTCTCTCTCTAAGTTCAATTTTCCGGTAAAGCTCCATTTGAGCTCAATTCAGACCCAAATGATGGGATTCAAAGCTCCATTGAATCATGTGGAAGTGTAGGAACTGATCCATACCATCATTTAGATCAATTAACCTTGACTGAATGGCTAATTTGATGAAATCAAATTTGGCCAGTGTGAAAGGGGAAAAATTAGGGAAAATTTGGGAATTGAGCGAAATTGAGGGACGAAAGTGCAATTTCCAAAAATTGAGGGCCAATTGGCCATGGAAAAGATGTTGGAGGACCAATTGGTCGATGTTTGGAATTTATTGTGGTCAAATTGCCATTTTTGTAAAGTAGGGGCAAAATGGTAATTTTTGAAAAGTTGGGGACTAAATTGGAAATTTGGGAAATTTGAACCCCTTTTGTGATTTTGAATAGATTGATGACCCAAAGTGAATTTTAGATGTTTCAGAACTCAATTTGGGGAAAATTAGCATTAGGGATCTAAAGTTAAAGAAAAAGAATTTTAGGGACCTAAATTCAAATAATTAAAAAGTTTTGGCATTTTGTTCATATGTGACTAACGAAGTATATTATGTCAAATATTAATAAAAAAAGGATATCCAAATCATGTAGGAACACGAAGGACAAGAACTCTAGCAAGGATAAGCTCGAGTGGAGGCAAAAATCTGATTAAGAGGATTACACTGCACTTATCGGGTGAGTGGGATTATTCACATCATACCCGGTTGGGATGATGAGTACTTCGAAAATGAAAAACCACTTCTATGTGGAATTTTAACATCACACCTGGTTGGAGAGATGTGAGAACTACGCGGAAAAAACTATTTACCGGTTGCAAGTAGATCATACCCAATTGGTATGATAAACTTCCTGGAGGAAGTAGAAAACCCGCTTACCGATTATAAGCGAAGATGTCATCACACCCGGTTGGTGTGATAGATAAGTTGAAAGGTTATTTTGTTAGAAGTGTTCTCCCCTGATTGTGTTCCAATGCTTAAAACATTTAGGAAACCTTTTTGACGAGAGCTGAAATAGTTCAGATAGGCCAGAGGCCTCGATTTTCCAACTTGGGGGCTAAAATGCCCAAATTTGGAAAATCACGTACAGTGTGCCCAAGGCCAGTTGGCACGAGTAGGAGCTTGTAAACAAACATGATGATAAGGCATGAAAATTTTTAATAAATGAATGATGTGATTTGGCCATGGTACCAAGTCAAGACCGATATACTCGATAGACTAGCGGTAGTGCAACAAGACCAGGTCGATGGACCAGTCTAGACAAACAGCTGCAGGTCAAGTTGAGGGTTGGGACCGTTGGACCAGTGGCACCAAAGATTGATGGTTTTATGGAAAACTTTGTTTGTGCATGCACTTGAGGTTTGGGACCATCAAGATGCCCAAGAGGGGTAGTGATGCATCCTAGGGGTTACTGGATGACATGGTGGAGATAAGGGTAGTTTGTCGTGCCATCAGTCAGGGAAGCTTGACGTAGCTTCATGCGCATGAGACCTGGGTGGGGTTAGGATGAGGTCTCTATCCTCATATGAACATGAAGTATTTTGGGTCTGAGGGTAGGACGTCAGAGACGTTCACTCAGACTTCGGGTAGAAGTCAGGGACATCTATTAGGGTGGATGGTAAAGATGCTTTGATCCACAAGTGGGCGCAGTCGTCGTAACTGCATCTCACGAATATGTGTGTACCCTTCCTAATGAAGGGCGTGTGTTGTTTGTAAAACACACCTAATATGGAAATGGGAAAGAGGTTTGAAAACCTTGGAAATGATTTGAGAATCCTTTGAAAAGAATTGGTAAACCTTGGAAAAAGGTTTTGAAAACCAGAATATGAGGAAATAATGTTTTTAAAGGAAATGAGTTTGACACACTCTGATTAAAGTTGTTTTTGTGAAAACTCGCACCCAACACCCATCCACTGACTTGTCGAACTCATCCCCTCCCTTTACCCATTTTTAGAAAACCAAGGGAAACCAACCTTAAAAGATCTGTTTGTACCTGAACCTTAAGATATGTATGTAAAATTTATATTCAGTTTTGATTAATGTTATTACAGGAAAGATACAAGTAAAAAGGACACCTTACTCCTCGCAGTTTAGAGAAGGGAAAAAACCTTTTATAAACGGGGAGAGTGGTGAGTTGTTTAGGGGGACCCAACCAAACAAGGCCAGGGCGTGACAGGTTTCACAAGAAGTGTAAGAGGGGAAAAGGGGGGCATTGAGGATAACTCTATCGTAGCTTAGACTATGAGTTGAATGTCTCGAGACGTGCATCTCAAGGGAAAAAAATAAACCACAAGACTCATATAGACAAATACGAGTGAAGCAAAGAGTATATCTTACTAGGTGGTTTATGGGAAAGAGCTGGATCGTAAGCCATGTAGCGGCGCAACGTCAATGTCCCACTCACTAAGCTAGTGGCCAAACATGGCTAAGAAAAATTCCACACACTTATCTTAGTCCCAACTAAAAAACCCCACTAGCCTCTTGAGCTTAGGGTAAGTATTTAGGTCAAATTAATTCTTGAAATCCTCGACTAGCTCTCAATCATGATTGATCTTAGTAAATATTCATTTTGTACCAATTAATATCACCATTTGTGGTGATTCAAGAGCCCACAAACTCTACTAAGAGTGACCTTTGCAACCTCAGTCGTGTTAATGGTTGTGTGTCTCTAGTGAGTTACCGATTTTTTACTAATTTCGATCATATTTCAGCGACTGTTAGAAACCAGCCCTAAATGGTACTACTTCGGCCAACCCTAGTCGAGCAAGGACCATGGTGGCATGGTAGAACTATTCAAAGATATGATATAAGTTATTCATAATTTCTAAGATACGTTTTGATGGGGGTATGAAAATCGGGGACCAAAATGTAATTTTGACAATGTTAAATGAACCATTTTGGAATGAAGATTCTTGGGGGACCCAATAAGAACCCGAGGAAGGTTTAGGGATACAAGGAAATGATTGAAAAAGTTTTGAGGCTTGAATGATGGGATTTATAACTAAAAGGACAAAAAAGGAACCTTGGAAAAGTTTGAGGGGCAAATATGTTAAATAATGAGAAGTTGGAGTTTTAAAAGGAATTATGGTGACTTGGCTACACGAATGAGACCAAAGAAAGCTTTATGAACCTAAATGGATGACTTTGAAAGTTTAAGGTCCTGAATGGAAGATTTTAGAAGTATAATGGAATAAAGAGAATTTTGGAAAGTTGAAGGACTAAAGTGATATTTTGAAAAAGTTAAAGGACTAAAGTTAAAGTACCCTTAATACAATATTTGAAAATTTAGGGACCTAAGAGAAATTATTAAATTGTTTTGGATAAACTTTTTATGTCGAAATAAATTAATAGATGAGTAGTGAATAATGGTTGTTGGTGCACAATTGGGCGACCCCTGCCTTGAGGGCAAAATCGTAATTATGTGGAATTTCGAGACAATATGAGACAATATTGAGAGAGACCAACTTTGAATTGTCATGATTAATATAATTATGCATATAGATATTGTTTGTATGAATATATATATGAATTAACAGGTCATGCAAGAAAATCAAGAAAATATGGAGTACATTTGGGATGAATAAGTCACGAATAAATTGTTAGTGGATTTATTGACAAGGAGTTCGGTTGGATAAAAATGATGCAATTTACAACTTTATAAAAATCTATATATTTGTGTGTATGCTTCTTCTGGTAAATATATTGGAAAGTATGGAGAACCTACGTGGATGATTTTAGTAAAGCATCAATTTGAATAGAAGAATAAGGTCTAACATTTTGGAACTGGACTTAGGGCCAATCAATTTGTAAAGCACACTAAGGTGTCACATTTTTGAAAACGGGCTTAGGGACCATCAATTTGGAAAGAAAATTGTGGTGCGACATTTTGAAAATAGGTTAGGGCCCATAAATTCAGAAAAAAATGGACTATGTTCAAAAACATTTTGAAAATGGACTTACGAGTTAGTGATATGAAAAGTGGGTTGTGGCCCACATGTTTATAAACCGAGCTCAACTCAATACTTGTAAAAGAACGTTTAGAAAAAGAACTCCCAATCGAGGGAAATTGTGCAAAATGTTGTAATTTGGGGGAAAAAAATCAATAAGTAGAAATTTGGAAACCCAATGGAGATATCAAAAGAATTGGGAATACTCCTATTGAGAATTATAGTTGTAGGGACCTATGTAAAATGGAAAGATGACTTAAGGACCTAGTGATGGGGATAAAAGGGGAATTTGGGTACAGTAACGGGAAATGTCGATATAACTTAGTTAAAATACTCGAACCAAGTATTGACCAATTATTTTGTAATATTAACAGTTGGACACACTACCACAAGAATCGAGGCATAACACACCAAGGAATTGAACCTTATCCAAGGTGAGTGGGATTATGATTCTACCATGTTTGATTGGACTGGTGGGTTCTTACTTCAAATGTTAAACTATATTCTATGAACTTTTGTGTGCTTTGAATTGTTTGAATGAAAATGGAAAATGACATGGAGGCACTCATTCTATATTATTTTGGTGAAAGAAAGGGCTTTGGTCCATATTTTGGGAAAATGAGGCTATGACCCGTATTTTTTGAAAGATAGGGCCTCAACCCATATTTTGAAAAGTGGTGCTACGACCCGTGATTTGTGAAAGATGTGCTTCAACCAATATTTTGAAAAGTGGGGCTCGACAAACATGTCGATGACCCAAGCATAGGCCATGCTTTTGTTTGGCCTAAGTTTTTGGGTCGAGTCGCATGTTGTGAGTAGCCTAGTAGTGCCCCCCCACTCTGTCCCCCCTCCCCGAGCATAGACCATGTGTGTGTGTGGGACTAAGTCCCGGTGTTTGTGTTTAATGCACTAGAAGTGTCACGACCTGACCTGGTTTGGTCGGATCTCTATGACCAACCCGTCACTCTCTTTGGTCTAAGAAGGATCACTCCCTCTTGATGCCGCAAGGAGTCAAACGTAACTTCTGACCTTGTTTCCTAGAATAACATTATTCAAAACTCAATAGCTTAAAACTTACATACCTGACTTATGGCTTGTTCTCAAAATACCTTTATACGTGTTCTCCTTTCCTGAAAAAGGGTTATAGGGAGGGGGTGAGTTTCTACAACTCAATAAGCGGGTGTTGGGGAGTCAGTTTTCAAAAATAGTTTATCAAAACATTTTATTTATGTTCACATGGCTATGGATTTTTATTTATCTTAGAAAAATATTTCATCCTTTTGACATTCCTTCATCATTTGTATCTTTAGCTCTTTTTAGCACTTCCCCTTTCTCAAGAGGTGTTTAGCAAACATTCACACGCCCTTTATCATAAAGGGTTGAATCATTTATAAGATGCAGTTACGACGATTACACCCATTTGTGAATTAGAGCGTCTTTATCATCCACCTTGATAGATGTTCGACCACTTCTACCCAGAGTCTGAGTGAATGTCCTAGACGTCTGACTCTTAGACCCAAAATACTTCATGTTTGTATGAGAACGGATACCTCATCTTGCCCTCACCCCATTACTAACTGGTATGACAAACCTGCCCTTATCGCAACCAGGTCATCTAACAGCTCTTGGAACCCTTCACTACCCCTCATGGGTGTCTCGATGGTCTTGAATCAGAGTGTGTGCACAAACAATAGTCTTATCATATTAGCCATTATTTATGGTGCCAAGTATCCAACGGTCCCGACACTTGACTTGGCCTATAGTTGTTTGCTTGACTGATCTGTTGACCTAGTCCTGGTGTACTGCCACTAGCCCATCAAGCATTGCCAGTCTTGCTATGGTACTCTGGCGAATCACACATCAATTTTCCATTTAGAAAAATTTTCATGGCTCTTATCATCATGTTTGTCTATGGGCTCTTGCTCGTGCCCACTAGCTTTGGACCCACTTCACGAGTTTTTCAAAACTAGGCCTTGAGCCCTATAAGTTCAAAATCGACGAGGCCTCCGGCCTGTTGGAGTTATCACAAATCTCGTCAAAAAAGTCCCCCGAATGTTTTAAGCATTAACACATAGTACGGGGATATCATTTATGAAAAAAATGGTTTTTAAGCTAAAAATGCACTCATCATATCAACTTGGTATGATGATAGAAATTCCCACTCTTAGTGGCCTTTCCTTTCAGTAAAGGGGTTTATCAAACGAACCGGGTATGATGTTAAATATGCCTACTCACAACTGGTAAGTAGTTTTTATCTTTAAAATGTGCTCATCATCCCAACTGGGTATGATGTTTGAAAAATCTCACTCACAGTGGTTTTCAATTTAAAAACATGCTTATCACCCCAACCGGATATGACGTTTGTAAGCTCACTCGCCCGATTACTGTGATGTGTTCATCCCCAGTAGGCTTTCCATGTCCGGTTCATGCTGTCTTACTCACGTTCTTGTCCAAATGTGTCCCTATACAGTTTGAGTATACTTATAAGGAAAGGTTTGACATTAAATCGCTCTTGTTCTCACATATTGGCACTAGGCATTGGTCTTTGTTTTATTACACTTAGGTCATTCAATTTTCAAAATCCCCAAAATTTTCCAAAATTTCCCCCAGTTCATCTTCTCCATTTGACCTGAATCTAATCACATCAAATTGACCCTTCAATTTATGTTATTTGTTCCCTATCATGATGCTAATCGATTTCCTCAATTCCCTATGATCAGACCAAGATTTGAATCAACATTTTTGGGTCCAAAACGAGCTCAAATGAAGCTTCCTAGGAAAAATGAATGTAGAGAGAGAAAACATTGAGAACTTACAATCTGTGGTGTGGTGGTCTGAGCTCTTGATTTGGGGAGAAAACTCTTGTCCATAGGGTCCTTCTAGGATTAGTAGAAAATTAGTCAGTGAAATTTGACACTTTCTCTCTCTAGAACCGATCTACTCCAGCGAGGGAGGGCCGAATTGACTTACCCTACTCCTTGGAGAGGTCGAGTGCAAGCTGTATAGGCGAAGGAAGGGCTTGGTTTAGCCATAGTAGGTCCGAATTGGCCAAATTGGGATATGGAAAAACAAGGCAGCTTCGGGATCAATGGAGCAACATCACTGTTTGGGCTCACAAGCGCCTCTCCGATGATCCTCGGGTCGAGTGGAGGTTGCCGTCAGGTAGCTGACTTCCTCCGAAGTCTGTAAGACCTGAATTCACCTCCTGAGGTGAAAAGAAGTACCTATGTTGGAGCTCTGGTTAGAGCTTCACTAGAAAACTGAGCATTAATTGTAAACTCTACCCTTTTGAGTTAAGGAAAAATTGAGAAAAGAACCGGTCAAACTAAGTGAGAAAACTAAACTAGTTCACAAACATGATCATCATAGAATGGACAAATTGGGAAATTTACAATTCCAAGTGATCCAAAGGGTCATAAAAACTAGACTAGTTTAGGTGAACCGGATCCGAACCAGATTGAATCGGTTTGGACCGGTTTGAACCACTATTGAACTGGATGCTAAATTAATTTTTCTAATTGGCTTAAAAAATTCAAATTTGGGAATTTAGGCCATTATTTGATAGAAAATGAATTTAGAAAATTTTAATTGTGAAAAACTTGGTCGAATCGAGCCTGAACCAGCTGGTTTAAGCGTTGAACCCAGTTCGGACCAGCCCGGAACAGTGTTGTCTTCTTCCTTTAGATGACAACACTATTCACTCACTAGAAAATTGAACTAGCATCGATGAAGAGGAAATGTTTTCGTTCAGTATGTTTCAAGCCATCAATGACTATCATTAAGGTGCCAAACAGACTGCCGATGAGTCCCCGAGCTTCCTATATAAAGAGCCCCTCTCTATTCATCCTCCACACACTTGAAAACCCACACTTTCTCAACCACTTAGTTTTTTGACAAAGCTCGAACTAGAGCTCTAACATAGTGTCTTTTCTAAGACAAAGAAGGCATGGTCGATTTCCTTAGACTCGGGGAGAAGTCAGCTACACGGTGGCAGTCTCTAATTGCTCTGAGGGTCACCGAAGAAGTGCTGGCATGATCGAATAGTTAAGCAGCTCTGGTGGACCGAAGCTGCCCTATTTCTGTCGAGCTGAAATCATCCAATACAATCCCTCCTCAAGCCAAACCAAGCTCTCCAGACACTTCCTCAACACTCCTACGACAAAATTGGTATGGAAAGGTAAACCAGTTTGGCTCTAATCTATGAATTTCGATCGGTGCTACAGAGAGAACCAGTAGATTTTTACTAACTAAATTCTCCCTCAATTCTACATGAATTGAGGTGATTCTTGATTCTAGGAAGGACCTCAAGATGAGAGCTATCTGCCCAGATTGAAAGCTCGGACGGCTACGCCCCCGATGAAAAGCTTTCAAAATTTTCTCTCTCTACGTTCAATTTTACAGGAAGCTCTATTTGAGCTCGTTCCGACATCAAATCATGCGATTCGAAGTGCAACTGGATCATATGAAGGTGTAGGAACTTAAATCTAACTTCAATTTCAACAATTAAACTCATTTGATCAGTCAATTTGATGAAATCAAATTAGGGCAGGTGGAAGGTTAAAATTGGGGGAAACTTTGGGGAAATTTTGGGGATTTCAAAAATTTAGAGACTAAAGTGCAATTTCCTAAAATTGAGGGCCAATTGGGCATGAGAAAAATGTTGGAGGACCAATTGGCCAATCTTTGGAATTTTTTGGGTGAAACTTACCATTTTTGTAAAGTAGGGGCAAAATAGTAATTTTGGAAAAATCAGGGACCAAATTGGGAATTTGGGAAACTTGAACCCCTTTGAGTAATTTTGAAGTTTCGGGACTCAATTTGTGGGAAAATCGACATTTGTGACCGAAGTGAAAATATTTGAAAAGTTGAATATATATTTATTCATAATGAATGAAGACTATCAAGCTAAAGGATAATGAACAATGATGTTCATATCGTGTAGAAACATGAGGTATCGAGAACACCAACTAATAAAGAGTACGCAAGGAGATAAAAGTCGATTAAGATGGAAATCACTACAATATAAGGTGAGTGGGATTTTTATATCATACCCGGTTGGGATGATAAGCACTTCGAAAATGAAAATCCACTACTAAGTGAAATTTTAACCATTACACCGGAATGGAGTGATGTGGAAATTATGCGGAAAAACTACTTACTAGTTGTAAGTAGATCATACCTAGTTGGTATGATGAACTTCCTAGAAGGAAGTAGAAAACCCGTTCATCAATTATGAGTAGAGATGTTCTCACACTCAGTTGGTGTAATGGACGATAAAAAGATTATTTTTGTTGGAAGTGCTCTCTCTTGACTGTGTGCCACTGATTAAAATTTTTGGAATACTTTCTTGATGGGAGCTCAAATAGCTCAAATAGGCTGGAGGCCTCAGTTTTGGAACTTGGAGGCTAATATACCCGATTTTGAAAAATCTCGTACAATGGGCCCAATGCAAGTTGGCACTACCAGGAGCTCATAAAGCCATGGAAACCTTAAATGAATGATATGTTTGGCCATGGTACCAAGACAGGACCGACATACTTGATGGACTGGCGGTAGTGCGACATGATAGGTCGACGGACCAGTCAAGACAAATAGCTACAGGTCAAATTGAGGGTCGGGGCCGTTGGACCAGTGGCACCACATATTAAATGGCTTATGTGGAAAATTGTTGTTTTGTGCATGCACTGAGGTACGGGACCTTCAAGACGCCCAAGAGGGGTAGTGATGCATTCTATGGGCTACTGGATGACATGGTGGAGATAAGGGTAGTTTGTCATGCCAGCAGCCAGGGAAGCTCACCGCAACTTGATGCGCATGAGACCAGGGTAGGGTCGGAATGAGGTCTCTATCCTCATACGGACACAAAGTTTTCTTTACGGGATTGAGGGTAAAAGTAGATGTGCTTCTATCTAGGTGGCCGGTAAAGTTGCTCTAATGCCACAAGTGGGTGTAGTGGACATGCTGCTCTGCAAATGTGTGATCCCTTCATGATGAAGGGTGTGTATTGGTTGCTAAACACACTGTTTGTGGTTGAAATGGCTTTGAAAACTGAGAAAACAAGGAAGAAATTTTTTTTATGAAAATAAGGTGTCTGGCACGCTACAATTTAAAAACCATCTTTATTGAAAGTTTATTTTTTTTAAAATACCCATTTACTGAATTGTAGAAACTCACCCACCATTTTTATCCCTTTTTCAGGAAATAGAGAAAAGACTAGGGATAACACTAGGCCTTACCCTCTGTCAGGTTTGCTTAACTTTCTTAAACTGCATTTTATTTGATATATGTTATTCCCGGGAACAAGGTTAAGATTACGCCTAACTTCTCTTGAATTAAAGAAGGGGGAAACCCCCCTTGAACTAAGGGAGCGACGGGTTGTTCATGGGGATCTGACCAAACTGGGTCAAGGCGTGACACTAATTCTTCCTTGGAGGTTTGAGTTGTGAGAAGGATGAATGTAGGGGTGCTCTTTATATAGGGAGCTCAGTGACCCTCTCCTCTACCAGTTTCCACATTGGTTGAGCCTATCCTCATCGGAAAATGTCAGAATTGGAGGGAATATTCCCTCGCTGGAATAGGAGAGTTAAATCCTTCAATGAACAATGTAAACCCCATCCTTTCATAATAAGAAAACTACAAAATGAACCGGTCATTTTCAAAGAGAAAACTGAGTCAGTTCATAAACCTTAACCGATAGAAAATGAGTGATTTGGGAAATTTACAAATCCCGAGTGGTTCAATGAGTCATAAAACTCATGGAAAAAAACTTTGAGATGAATTAGAAGTGAAAACCAAATCGGCTCAGGTGAACCGGACCTAAACCTATTTGAACCACTATTGAACTGATTTCTAAATTCATTTTTCTAGATGGCTTAAAAAAATTAAAATTGGAGAATTGAAGCCACCAATGGATAGAGAATTAATTTAGATACATTTTGAAAATTTTAATTTTGGAAAACTTGATGGAATCGGGCATGAACTGACCGATTTAATCATTGAATCCGATTCAGACCGGTACGGTCCAGTTCGGAATACTGTCATTTTCTTTCTATAGACAACGACACTGTTTACTCGTTGAAAAAGCTAACAGCACCAGTGAAGATGAAAAGTCTTTGTTCATGGCATTTTTAGCCATGAATGATCGCTATTAAGGCGCCAATTAGACACTTGAAAACACCAGAGAGTCCCCGAGCTCCCTATATAAAAAGCTCCTCTCCATTCCTTCTCCTCACACTTGAAAACACCTCTCTCTCTATTGCTCCAATTTTCAGTGAAGCTCGAACAAGAGCTCTGACTTGGGCATTTTTCCAAGCCAAAGTAGGTGAGATCGGGTTCCTTAGACTCAGGGAGAAATCAGTTACCTGACGGTGGTCACCATTCGATCCGAGGATCGTCAGAGAAGCGTTGGCATAATCAAACAGTGAAGCAGCTCCGGCGGACCGAAGTTGCCCTATTTCAGCCAAGCTTAAAATGACCAAATTGAGCCCTCCTCAGACCAAACAAAGCTTTCATAACACTTCCATAGCCCTCATACGACTGAATTAGAGCTAAAAGGTAAGCCAATTTGGCTCCACTCTATAAATTCCAATCAGTGTTAGACAGAGAAATGGAGAAACTTCGATGATCAAATTCTCACTCAATTTGACATGAATTGTTGAAATTCTTGATCCTCGAAAGATACTCAGGATGAGAGCTACCTACCCCGATCGAAAGCTCGAACCGCTGCACCCCCGACGATAAGCTTTCGAAGCTTTCTCTCTCTAAGTTTAGTTTTTCGACGAAGCTCTGTTTGAGTTCAATTCAAACCTAAATGACGTGATTCAAAGCTCTATTGAATCATGAGGATGTGTAGGAACTGATCCAAACCTTCAATTGGATCAATTAACCCCGATTGAATGGTCAATTTGGTGAAATCAAATCGGGGCAAGTTGAAAGGAGGAAAATTTGGGGAAATTGGGGATTTCGTAAAATTGAGGGACCAAAGTGCAACTTTCCAAAACTTGAGGGCCAATTGGCCATGAAAAAGATGTTGGAGGACCAAGTGGTCAATTTTTTGAATTTACTGGGGTCAAATTTCCATTTTTGTAAAGTAGAGGCAAAATGGTAATTTTTAAAAAGTTGGGGACCAAATTGGAAATTTGAGAAAACTTGAACCTCTTTTGTGATTTTGAATAAATTGAGGACCCAAAGTGAATTTTAGAAGTTTCGGGACTCAGTTTGGGGAAAAATTAACATTAAGGACCTAAAGTTAAAGAAAAAGAACTTTAGGGGACCTAAATACAAATAATTAAAAAGTTTGGGGCATTTTGTTCATACGTGAGGAACGAAGTCTACTATGCCAAATGTTAATAAACAAAGATGTCCAAATCATGTAGAAACACAAAGGACTGGAACACCAACAAAGATAAGCTCGTGTGGAGACAAAAAGCCGATAAAGAGGAATGCACTGCAGTTATCAGGTGAGTGAGATTTTTCATGTCATACCTAGTTCGGATGATGAGTACCTCGGAAATGAAAAATCACTACTATGTGGAATTTTAACATCACACCTGGTTGGGGTGATGTGAGAACTACGTGGAAAAACTACTTATTGGTTGTAAGTTGATCTTACCCGATTGGTATGCTTAACGTCCTAGATGGAAGTAGAAAAATCGCTTACCGGTTGTAAGCGAAGATGTCATCACACCCAGTTGGTGTGATAGACGAGTTAAAATTTATTTTGTTAGAAGTGTTCTCCCCTAATTGCATGCCAATGCTTAAATATTTTGGGAGACCTTCTTGATGAGAGCTTGAATAGCTCATATAGGCTAGAGGCCTCAATTTTGGAACTTGGAGGCTAAAATGACCAGTTTTGAAAATCTCGTACAGTGGGCCCAAGGCTAGTTGGCACGAGCAAGACCTCGTAAACAAACGTGATGATAAGCCATGAAAACTTTTAATGAATGAATGATGTGATTTGGCCATGGTACCAAGACAGAACTGACATACTCGATGGATTCAAGACAGAGTGACAGGACCAAGTCAATAGACTGGTTTAGACAAACAGCTACAGGTCGAGTTGAGGGTCTGGGCCATTGGACTAGTGGCACCAAAGATAAATGGCTTTATGGAGAACTTTGTTTGTGCATGCACTTGAGGTTCGTGACCATCAAGATGTCCAAGAGGGTAGTGATGCGTAGTATGGGCTACTGGATGACATGGTGGAGATAAGGGCAGTTTGTCGTGCCAGCAGTCAGGGAAGCTCGACGTAGCTTCATGCGCATGAGACTGGGGTGGGATTGGGATGAGGTCTCTATCCTTAGATGGACACAGAGATGATTTCAGGTTTGAGGGTTAGATATCACGAACATTCACTCATTCCCATGGTAAAAGTGAATGATCTTCTATCTAGGTGGCCGGTAAAGTCGCTCTGATGCCACAAGTGGGTGCAGTGAATGGGCTGCCCTACGAATGTGTGATCCCTTCATGATGAAGGGCGTTTGCTGATTGTTAAACACACCGATTGTGGATAATGAAGAAATCAATTTTGAATAATCAGGAATTTAAGAAAGAAATGATTATAAAGGAAATAAGGAGTCTGTCACACTCCAATTCAAAACTATTTTATAAAAACTTATTTTTCAAACACCCATTCACTAAGTTGTCGAACTCACCCCCTCCCTTTACTCTTTTCTGGTAACCGAAGGAAAAACCTACCTAAAGACCTTCTGCTAGCTAAACCTGCAAGATTGGTATGTAAGTTTAAATTTATTCAATTTTGATTAATGTTATTCCATGAAAGTTACAGGTAAAAAGAATGCCTTACATCTCATGATTTAGAGAAGGGGAAAACCCTTAATAAACCTGGAGAGTGGCAGGTTGCTCACGAGGATCCGACCAAACAGGGTCGGGGCATGACAACATGAATGGTATGAGAGCCTATTTCCTTGAATACATTATCAAGACTATATAAAATAGTAACTAATAGGAACAATTTAAAAAGATTTTCAGATGACCCCAAGAAAAGTAGCCAAATAAACCCGCGCTACCTTATCCACCCCAGGAATCAGGGAGGAAAAGAACCAGGAGTATAGGAGGACTCTTGGTGTAATCTCGGGTAAAAAGAGTATTCGACAAGACAACCTCCAAGGTGTTCAAGCTCAAGGATGGCAAAGCACTGAACCACTAGGAATCCCTTAGAAAGACCTCGTAATGCTCAAAATATAGGAGGAACCACAAAAGTTCATGCAAGGAGATAACCTATTATATATGTGGGCAATGGGGACACTACATAAGAAGTAAATGGCCGAAAATGAAATGGTGACCACACTCAAGCCATAAAGAGGATTTAGTCTCACACAAAGAGGTCTTGGAGCAAATAGTGTCTAAACCTTTCCCAAGGAAGGAGACCTTGGGAAGGCATGCATGTCCCAACTGAGAGTAATGGACCAAGTGACGGAGGATGAGGAGATGAAGTGCATGTCGAGGTGTAAGAACCAAGGGAAGCATACTAGGAGGACCCAAGGAGTAAGTTAAACTCGAGGAACAGGTAAGTAGGAAGATATCATCAAAGGACATCGTGACAAGTAAGAATGGGTGGGCTAACCATAATAAGGAAATAAAGGAAACAACATCTGGGAAACCTCGGAGAAGTAAGCCTTCCAATTTGAAAGAAATTAAAAGGAACAACCACTGACACTAAGGCTGGTCGTAGTCTACACTCGTGTAATAGAGCCCAAGGAGAGGATGGCCAGTTATAAAACAGAGTGCTAGGAACCAACCTATGAGCAAAAGTCCCTTGAAGAGAGAATAAGGAATAAAAGGGTGTTGGAAGACTAGGAAGGGTAAAGAGCGGACAACCATACCGATCCCAGAAAGGTGTAAGAAAGGAATGGAGGAAAAGCTTCCAAGGAGCATTAGGGAGGTTGATCCAGGACGAAAGTCCCTAAGTAGAAGGATAAAGCAAGTGAAACCTTAAAAGGGAATTCCCAAGCTAAGGAACTAACACATGGATTATAAGAGGCTTAACCCAAAATAAGGGACCTCATAAAGAAGCAAAAGTGGTTGAGGGTATATCGAGACGACCAAGGGTGACATGTTTTAGAAGAGCAAGGAATCCAATTAAGGATTTTAGACGAACCTAGCAGGAAGGAAACAACTAATAACAATGGGATGATCAAGGAGGATAAACGATGTTCCAAGAAGGACCAGGAAGTAGTAGAAGAAGGGCAATAGGATGGACATAATGTGGAGTACACATAACAAGACCCAACGATCGGAGATGCCTTAGATAGGAAGGAAAAAGGTGAACTGGGAAATTAAAGACAGTGAACAATTAAAAGGTGGGCAAAAACACTAATTCAAATGGGTGTAAGGATAGAAAGAAAGGAAACCTTTAAATAATAGTAAGAAATTCAAATGTATAGCGCCTAAAGGAGGAAGTCTCTACTTTGAAGGACATAGTAGAGAATGGAAATCGTTAAAGGAGAACACCCCAACCAAAGAAATCGTGAAATGGTCACAAGAAAATAAGGGTGAGTGAAGGAAAAAGGAAAAATAATTGAGTGAAAGACGCCACTAGAAATGAGGAAGGACCTAAGTAGGAAAACTAACATCGTTATGTAAGTTGATTGGATAACGGTAAAGGTAGTCGAAGAATACTACCAAACGAAAAGAGGGATGAAGTTATACAATCCCTGAAAGGTTCTAAATTTGAGAACAACTCTAAAAGAAGTGTTATAGAAATCTAATTGGCAGAGACAGGTTTTGTAATATGTCATGCTGTAAGGGACATGTTAGCACAACAGTCCCGAAGAAAAATATGACTCAAGTAAGGAAGAGTCAATTAGTAAGCATAATGAGGTCAAACGAGGTTTGGACCGAAGTTGTAGTAAATAACAGATGGAGGAAGGGTCCAAATAGGATGAAGGGGTGATAACACTAAAATTGAGAAAACAAGTACGTAACACTTGAAAGAACACTGAGATAAGGGTTTCAACGATCAAGAGGATAACTAGACACAGGAATGATTGAGCATTTTGGAACTCCCAATTCTGAAATCCTAGGCAAGAACCCTCAAGAGGAAGAATCTTGCCCTAAGTATAGGAGGAAGTGAACCTAAGGATATCCCATTAGACTTGTGGATAAGACATGCCTAATTATGATAAACTCTATGGATTGAGTAAACAACGGAAAGGAAAAGACATTCCTTAAGTGCGTTATTTAAAGGGGCTAAGTGAAAGAACAACCAAAGTGTTGATATGTCAAGCAAATCCCAAGTTAACATTAAAGGAAATTATTCTGGATGCAAAGGATGTTGATTAAGTTTTCGGGACAAAACACCTAAAAGGATGGGAGAGTTGTAAACCCCGTCCTTTCATAATATGAAAACCGTGAAAAGAACCGGTCATTTCCAAAGAGAAAACTGAGTTGGTTAATAAACCTTAATTGGTAGAAAAAGGGTAATTTGGGAAATTTACAAATCCTGAGTGGCTCAAGGAGTTATAAAAGTCATGGAAAAGGACTTTGGGATGAATTGGAAGTGAAAATCAAACTAGTTCAGGTGAACCGGACCTGAATCGGATTGAACCGGCTTGAACCACTATTGAACTGGTTTCTAAATTAATTTTTCTAGGTGGCTTAAAAAAATTCAAATTAGAGAATTGGAGCAACCATTGGATAGAGAATGGATTTAGAAATTTTTAATTTTGAAAAACTCGGTCGAATCGGGCCTAAACCCACTGGTTTAAGCATTGAACCCAGTTCGGACCGATCTAGTGCGGTTCTTAATAGTGTCATCTTCTTCCTCCTGACAACAACACTGTTCACTTGCTGGAGAAGCTAATAGCGCCAACGAAGATGAAAATCTCCATTTAGGGCATTTTTTGACATGAATGATTGCCATAAAGGTGCCAATCAGACAGACAGAGAGTCCCCGAGATCCCTATATAAAGAGCTCCTCTCCATTCCTTCTCCTCACACATGAAAACACCTCTCTCATTACTACTCCAATTTTCGGTGAAGCTCAAACCAGAGCTCCAACTTGGGCATTTTTCTGAGTCAAAGAAGGTGAGGTCCGGTTCCTTAGACTCGAGGAGAAGTCAACTAATAGATAGTGGTCACCATTCGATCTAAGGATCACTGAAGAAGCGCCAACGTAATCAAATACTGAAGCAGCTCCAGTGGACCGAAGCTACCTTATTTTGGTTTAGCTAAAAATGGCAAAATTGAGCCCTCCTCATGCCAAACCAAGCTTTCCCAACACTTCCACAACCCTCATACGATTGAATTATAGCTAAAAGTTAAGCCAATTTGGCTCCCCTCTGTAAATTCTGATCAGTGTTAGAGAGAGAAATGATGAAACTTCGATGATCAAATTCTCACTCAATTCGACACGAATTGTTGTAATTCTTGATCATAGGAAGATTATTAGGATGAGAGCTACCTACTCCTATCAAAAGCTTGGACCACAGTAACCTCAATGGTAAGCTTCCAAAGCTTTCTCTCTATAAGTTCAGTTTTTCGACAAAGCTTCGTTTGAGCTCAATTCGGACCCAAATGACGTGATTCAAAGCTTCATCGAATCGTGTAGAAGTGTAGGAACTGATTCATACCTTCAATTGGATCAATTAACCTCGATTGAAAGGTTAATTTGATGATATCAAATCCAGCCAGTTTGAAAGGGGGAAAATTGGGGGAAACTTTTGGGAGAAATTAGAGATTTCATAAAATTGACGGACTAAAGTGCAATTTCCCAAACATTGAGGGCCAATTGGCTATGAAAAAGTTGTTGGAGGACCAATTGGTTGATTTTTGGAATTTATTGGGGTCAAATTGCTATTTTGTAAAGTAGGGACAAAATGGTAATTTTTGAAAAGTTGGGGACCAAATTGGAAATTTGGGAAAACTTGAACCCCTTTTGTGATTTTGAATAAATTGAGGACCCAAAGTGAATTTTAGAATTTTCGGGACTGAGTTTGGGGAAAAATAGCATTAGGGACCTAAAGTTAAAGAAAAAGAACTTTAGGGACCTAAATGCAAATAATTAAAAGTTCGGGGCATTTTGTTCACACGAGAGGAACGAAGGCTACTATGCCAAATGTTAATAAACAAGGATGTCCAAATCGTGTATGAACACGAAGGACCAGAATGCCAGCAAAGATAAGCTCGTATGGATGCAAAAAGCCGATCAAGAGGAATGCACTACACTTATTAGGTGAGTGGGATTTTTCACATCATACCCGGTTGTGATGATGAGTATCTTGGAAATGAAAAACCACTACTATATGGAATTTTAACATCAAACCTGGTTGGGGTGATGTGAGAACTACTCAGAAAAATTACTTATCAGTTGTAAGTAGATCATACCCATTTGGTATGATGAACTTCTTAGAAGGATGTAGAAAACCCGCTTACCATTTATAAGTAGAGATGTCATCACACTTGGTTGGTGTGATGGATGAGTTGAAATTTATTTTGTCAGAAGTGTTCTTCCCTCCTTGTGTTCCAATGCTTATAAATTTTGGGAGACCTTTTTAACGAGAGCTCGAATAGCTCAGATAGGCTAGAGGCCTCAGTTTTGAAACTTGGGGGCTAAAATGCTGGGTTTTGAAAATCTCGTACAGTGGGCCCAATGCCAGTTGGCATGAGCAGGAGCTCGTAAATAAACATGATGATAAGCCATGAAAACTTTTAATGAATGAATGATGTGATTTGGCCATGGTACCAAGACAGGATCGACATACTCGATGGACTGGCGGCAGTGCGGTGGGACTAGGTCGACGGATGGTCTAGACAAACAGCTGCGAGTCGAGCTGAGGATCATTGCCGTTGGATTAGTGGCACCAAAGATAAATGGTTTTATAGAAAACTTTGTTTGTGCATGCACTTGAGGTTCGGGACCATCAAGGCACCCAAGAGGGGTAGTGATGTGTCCCAGGGGCTACTAGACGACATGGTAGAGATAAGGGCAGTTTGTCCTTCCAGCAGTGAGGGAAGCTCGACGTAGCTTCATGCGCATGAGACCGGGGTGGGATCAGGATGAGGTCCCTGTCCTCATACGGACATAGAGATGATTTTGGGTTTGAGGGTCGGTCACGGACATCCTCTCATTCTTAGGGTAGAAAGTGGACGAGCTTCTATCTAGGTGGCCGGTAAAGTCGCTCCGACGCCACAAGTGGGTGCAATGGACGGGCTGCCCTGCGAATCTGTCATCCCTTCATGATGAAGGGCGTGTGTTGATTGTTAAACACACCGATTGTGGATAATGAGAAAATCGGTTTTGAATAACCATGAATTCATAGAAGAAATAATTCTAAAGGAAATAAGGAGTCTGGCACACTCCAATTCAAAACTATTTTATAGAAACTCATTTTTCAAACACCCATTCACTGTGTTGTTGAACTCACCCTCTCCCTTTACCCTTTTCTGGTAGCCAAGGGAAAAACCTACCTAAAGACCTTCCGCTAGCTAAACTTACAAGACAAGTATGTAAGTATAAATTTATCAATTTTGATGAATGTTATTATAGGAAAGGTATGTGTAAAAAGGACACCTTACTCCTCACGATTTCAAGAAGTTGAAAACCCTTAATAAACTAGGAGAGTGGCGGGTTGCTCACAGGGATCCAACCAAACTGGGTCGAGGCGTGACAACTTGAGTGGTATTAGAGCATGTTTTCTCGAATACATTATCATCACTATGTAATATAGTAACTAATAGGAATAATTTTTAAAATATTTTAGATGACCCCAAGAAAAGTAGCCAAAGAATCATGTACTACCTTAGCCACCTTGGAAATCAGGGAGGAAATTAACCAGGAGTATAGGAGGACTCTTGGAGTAATCTCGAGTCAAAGAGGACTCGACAAGAAAACCTCCAAGGTGTTCGGGCTCAAGGACGACAAAGCATTGAACCACCAGAAATCCCCTTAGAAAGGCCCCGCAATGCTCAAAATATAAGAGAAACCACAAAGGTTCACACAAGGAGACAACCTATTATAGATATGGGCAATGGGGACACTACATAAGAAGTTGCCCAACATTACGGAGGATAAGACCTGAGAGGATCTATTTTGAGTGTAGGAGGGTGGGACACGTCAAAAAGGACTGTCCCACACTGCAAGAAATTAAAGCCATACCTTCCAATAAGGATACCTCCACCCCTACAGAAGCTCGAAGGGATAACATTACAAGGACCACAATTTCAGCTTGGGATCCCAATCTCTCCTAGGAAGAAATCATTCTAGACCATTGTATAGTACTTAGTACTTCCCAAAGTATCATTGTAACAATCTCACTTAAGAGATGTTAAAAACCCAAACTGTATTCTTACGCTAATAATGAATAATATTCTGAGTTTCTAAAAATTTTATGTCCCTTAATAATACGAGTGTGTGCCTCAATTACATGATGAAGGATCACGAGAAGAAGACCAAGGGTAGGACCTTTAGAAAACCTAGATAGAGTATAATGTGGATAAATGGAATATTCCCTTAAGGAGCGCTACAAGCCACCTAGGAGCAAAGAAGAAAGCACCTCCTCCATAGAAGACAAGCCCCTAATGAGGAAATACAAATTGGATGTCTTGGGATAACAAGGTGTAACCTACTTTGGAAAAGTATAGGAGCCAAGTAGGGTTGTAGACTAATCTAGCGAGAAGGTGTAACAAGAAACTTTGGGAGAAGATGCCCTAGGAAGAACCAGAAAAATAGTAAGGATTACATCCCCAAAAGGACGATGGGATAGGCATCAAGGACGAGTAAAATCGAAGGACAACTGTCCCAAGACAAGTGAACTAGGAGAATAGTGGGGATGAGACAATTAATGAACTGACCCTCACGGGGGTCATAAATCTAAACCCTATCAAGGAAAGGGGGAGATGGAAAGGCTAGAACAGTGGAATAGAAGGATGAAGGAAATCCTTGAAAGAAATAAATGGCTGAAAATGAAAGGGTCTCCATACTCATATGGACATGGGTCTGAGGGTAGGACATTGGAGACGTTCACTCAAACTTCGGGTAGAAGTCAGAGACTTCTATTAGGGTGGATGATAAAGACGCTCTGATCCACAAGTGGGTGTAGTCGGCATACCTGTATCTCGCAAATATGTGTGAACCCTTCCTAATGAAGGTCGTGTGTTGTTTGTGATACACACACCTATTATGGAAATGGGAAGAGGTTTTGAAAACCTTGGAAAGGATTTGAAAATCCTTGGAAATGAGTTGATAAACCTTAGAAAAAGGTTTTGATAAACCAGAATTTGAAGAAAAACATTTTTAATGAAATGATGAGTCAGACACACTCCGATTAAAATTATTTTTATTAAAACTCACACCCAACACCCATTCACTTAGTTGTCAAACTCACCCCCTCCCTTTACCCCCTTTCAGGAAACCAAGATAAACCAATCTTAAAGATCTGTCTGTAGCTGAACCTTAAGACATGTATGTTTAATTTATGTTCTGTTCTGATTAAATACTATTCTAGAAAAGATATAGACTATATAACATAGTAACTAAGAGGAATAAATCTTATAATTTCATATGGCTACTAAGAGAGGAACCAAGAGAACAAGAGTCGTAGTTTTTTATATTGCCCAACAACACCTTTCAGTAGAAACTCCCTAAGAAACCTAAATAGTTACACTTGGAGTAAGCTTAGAACATCATAGGTTGTATGGGGTGTTCACTTGAGTATTTGGGCAACCTAACCTCGTCCCTGAGGTAGACATCAATCCTTGGGTTGAACCGGAGGAAGTACAATCTCATCCTCCTCCTATTAATCATCCCCCTCTAGTTGATATTCCCAAGTATCTCAAGACTCTCCGTCAACTGGGGTGTAAGCCTTTTTTTAGAGAGAAAGACGTGGAAGCCGCCATGGACTGGCTGGCTAACATCTAGAAACTGATAAGCATAGTTAGGATGTCACCAGAGGATATGGTGATCCTAACAAAAATTTTCCTTGAGGATAGTGCCAAAAGATGGTGGGACAATGTCCGGAGCCTATATATCTCCACACCCTCATGGGAGCAGTTTGAGGAGGTACGTAGAGGAGTACCTGACCCTTCATCTAATTAATGAGAAGAAGTAGGATTTCCTCCGACTCCGACAATGGCTTAACTCTATATTAGAATATGAGACTAAATTTAATGAGCTAAGACCTTTTGCTCGAGACTTAGCCGTACCGACAGATATCTGCCAACAGTTCATGGACAATCTCAACATGGATATAAGAGACTGGATGGGAGTACTAGGACACCCCACAGATTTGGCTGCCATCATCAGCATGGCCTATGAGTGTGAACGTCTAGTACAGATAAGACGCCGTCGAATGGAGAAAGCTGGCCAAAAGGAAGAGGAAGGACAAAATAATCAGAGAGGTCAAAAGGAGCCTGGTGGACAAAAATGGAGGACAAGAATGGGGCCTTTTAGGAGAAATGACGGTTACCATGCCCAAAGGGAGACAAGTACAACCCTATAAAGGAGAAACCTCTATTGCCCTAGGTGCCAGAAAAGCCATGAAGGGTCATGTCGAGCATACTTCGAATGCGGAAACCACCTTAAGGAAACCCAAGGGCACTAAGTGGAGGACAAGACATAGCCACTACGTCAAGGGTACCAACCTGATTATACAACCTCAACCATGAGGAAGCACAAGATGAACCTAGTACTATAGTTAGCACTTACCATAGCTCCCTTAGACCAATATAACCAAAAACCCTGTAATTCATTATCATTATAATAAAAGTTCCATTTCTTATAAAACTTATGATGAAATACAAGTATAAGAGAATCCTAAGGATGTACCCACCAAACCTCCAATGAAAGGTGACGCAGGAAGGATGGCATCTGAGGATATCAGGAAAGTTAAGGTGAGATACCCTCAAGAACGAATAAAAGGAATTATGGGAAAGAAGGGAAAGGATTCTCCTAAAAAAGGAAACTCTAGGAAGGCATACAAGTACCAACTAAGTAATGGATCAAGACACAAAGGATGAGGAGATGAGGTGCATGCTGAAGTGAAAGAATCAAGGGAAGCATACTAGGAGGACCTAAGGAGAAAGTTAAACCCAAGGAATGGGTAAGTAGGAAATAGCATCAAAGGATGCGGTTACAAGTAAGAATGGGTGGGCTACCCATAATAAGGAAATAAAGAAAAGAAGGAAAAGCCTCTAAGGAGCATTAAGGAGGTTGAACCAGGATGGGAGTCCCTAGGTAAAAGGATAAAAGTAGGAAGGGAAACCTTAAAAAGGAAAGTTCTAAAGCTAAGGAACTGCCAGATGAATCCTAAGAGGCTTACCTAACATAAGGAACCTCATAAAGAACCATAAGTGGTTGAGGGTATATCGGGACGGCCAAGTGCCACATATTTTGAAAGAACAAAGAAGCCAATTAGGGATTTCTGACGAACCTAGCCTAAGGAAGCAACTAGTAGGAATATGATGGTCAAGGAGAATAAACAAGACCCTAAGAAGGACCGGGAAGTAGCGGAGACTACACTCTAAAGAAGGGTAATAGAGTGGGCATAGTGTTGAGTACACAAAATAAGACCCGATGATTGTAGATACCTTGAGTAGGAAAGTAAAAGGTGAACTGAGAAATTATGATCAACAAATGATTAAAGGTGGACAAAAGCCCTAATTCAAAAGGGAGTAAGAATGCGAAGGAGGTAAACCTTCAAGGTGTAGTAAGAAATTCGAACATCTAGCACCTAAAGGGGAAACCTCTACTTTGAAGGACATAGTAGAGAATGAAAAATCATTAAAGGAGAACTCCCCAAAACATCGGAATCGTGAAATGGCCACAAGCAAGTAAGGGTGGGTAAGGAAAAACCAACACAGTTATGTAAGACATTTTGTCAAGGCATGAAGAATGATTGGATAACGGTAAAGGTAGTCGAGGAATACTACCCAAGGAAAAGAGGGATGAAGTTATACAATCCTTGAAAGGTGAGAAGGTTGGGAACACCTAGTAAGGAAGTGTTCTTAAATTTTAATGAACAAAGACAGATTCTGAAGCATTGTTGTGTTGTAAGGGACACACAAGCCCAATAGCCTAGGGAAAGATATGACTCAACTAAGAAACAGTCAGCATAATAAGGTCAACATCAAAATTGGACCAAAGATGTAATAAATAATGAATGAGGGAAGGGTCAAAATAAGACAAAAAGGTGATAACATAGAGACCTGTGAAAACAATTACGTAATACTCGAAAGAACACTAAGCTAAGGGTTTTAACGACAAAGAGAATAACAAGACATGAGAACGATTGGATATCTTAAAACTCCCAATCCTAAAATTTTGACTAAAGAACCTCAAGAGAAAGGATTATGCTTTAAGGACAGAGGGACGCAAATTAAGGATATAGCCTTAAACCCTCAAATAAAGTATGCCTAGCCTAAGTGAGCTCCATGGAATGGATAATGAGAAGTAAAAGAAATTTATAAGGGTGTGTTATACAGGGATTATATGGAAATAATTGAGAAGGTTTTATGTCAATAAACAACAAATTGATATCAAGGGAAGTCCTTTCCAGTACGAAGGATGTTGAATAAGTTTTGGGGACAAAACTCCTAAAAGGGGGGAGAGTTGTAAACCCCACCCTTTGGAGTTAAGGAAAACTGGGAAAAGAACCAATTAACCCAAGTGAGAAAACCAAACCGATTCACGAACCCCAACCACTAGAGAACAAGCAAATCGAGAAATTTACAACTCTCAAGTGACCCAAAGAGTCATAAAAACCTTGGAAATGGACTTTAGGACAATTCGAGAAAGAAAACCAGACCGGTTAAGATGAACCGAATTCGAACCAGATTAAATTGGTTTGAACCACTATTGAACCAGATGCTAAATTCATTTTTCTAGGTAGATTAGAAAATTCAAATTGGATAATTGAGGCCACCATTGGATAGGGAATGAATTTAGATAAATTTACAAATTTTTAATTTTGAAAAACTCTATCAAATCGGGCCTGAACTGGCTAGTTTAAGCATTGAACCTGGTTCGAATCGATCCGGTCTGGTTCGAAATAGTGTTGTCTTCTTCCTTCAAATGACAACACTATTCACTCTCCAGAAATGCCAATTTTGGTCGAACAGTGAAGCAGCTTTGGCGGACCGAAGCTGCCTTATTTTGGTCGAGCTAAAAATGACCAATTTGAGCCTTTCTCAGGCCAAACCAAGCTCTCCTAATACATGCACAGCCCTCATACGACTGAATTAGAGCTTAAAGGTACACCAATTTGGCTCCCCTTTGTAATTTCCGATCAGTGCTAGAGAGAGAACCGATGAAAGTTCACCAACCAATTTCTCTATCAATTCGGCATGAATTGATATGATTCTTAATCCTAGGAGGAACCTCAGGATGATAGCTATCTGCCTAGATTGAAAGTTCGGACCATCGCGCCTCCAACAAAAAGCTTTCGAAACTTTCTCTCTATATGTCCAATTTTCCAGCGATGCTCCGTTTGAGATCATTCTAGCGTCAATTCATGCGATTACAAGTGTAATTGAATCGTATGATGTGTAGGAACACAATTTTACCTTCAATTTTCACAATGAACCTCGATTGATCAATTAATTTGATGAAATCAAATTCGGCCAGTTTGAAAGGGGGAAATTGGGGGAAAATTTTGGGAGAAATTGGGAATTTTGAAAATTCGAGGGACAAAAGTGCAATTTCCCAAATTGAGGGCCAATTGGCCATGGAAAAGATGCTAGAGGACCAATTGGTCAATTTTACCATTTTTGTAAAGTAGGGGCAAAATGGTATTTTTTGAAAAGTTGGGGACTAAATTGGGAATTTGGAAAACTTAAACCCCTGTTTGTGATTTTGAATAAATTCAGGTCCTAATGTAAATTTTAGAAGTTTCGGGACTCAATTCGGGGCAAAAATAGCATTATGAACCTTAAGTTAAAGAAAAAGAACTTTAGGTACCTAAATGCAAATAACTAAAAAGGTTTAGGGCATTTTATTCATTCGTGATGAATGAAGGCTATTAGGCCAAAGGATAATGAACAAGGATGTTCATATCGTGTAGGAATAGGAAATACTGGGAATGTCAACAGAGACAAGCACGCATGGAGGCAAAGAGCGACATAAGGGAAATTCACTGCACTATCGGGTGAGTGGGAATTTTCACATCAGACCCGGTTGGGATGATGAGTACCTTATAATGAAAAACCACTATTAAGTGGAATTTTAACAACACACCTGAATGGGGTGATGTGGAAACAACGCGGAAAAACTACTTATTGGCTTTAAGTAGATCATACCCGGTTGCTATGATGGATTTCTTTGAAGGAAGGGGAAAACTTATTTACCGGTTGGAAACAGCGATGTTATCACACTTGATTGGTGTGATTGACGAATGAAAAGATATTTTTTTTGTTCTCCCCTGACCGTGTGCCACAGCTTAAAAATTTTGGGAAGGCTTCTTAATGGGAACTCGAATAGGTTAGATAGGCTGAAGGCCTCAGTTTTAGATCTTGGGGGCTAAAATGCCCGATTTTGAAAATCTCGTACAGTGGGCCCAAGGCAAGTTAGCACGAGGAGCAGCTCATAAACAAACATGATGTTAAGCCATGAAAACTTTATTGAATGATGTGATTTAGCCTTGGAACCAAGACATGACTGACATACTCGGTGGACTGGCGACAGTGAAACAAATAGCTGCAGGTCGAGTTGAGGCTCGAGGCCATTGGACTAGTGGCACCAAAGATTAAATGGCTTATGAGAAAAACTATTTTTTTGTGAATGCACTGAGGTACGGGACCTTCAAGATGCCCAAGAGGGGGAGTGATACATCCTAGGGGCTACTAGATGACATGATGGAGATAAGGGCAGTTTGTTGTGCCAGCAGTCAGAGAAGCTCAACGTAGCTTCATGCATATGAGACCAGGGTGGGGTCGAGATGAGGTCTCCATCCTCACATGGACACGAAGTATTTTGGGTCTAAGGGTAGGACGTCAAAGATGTTCACTTAGACTTTGGGTTGAAGTTAAAGACTTCTATCATGGTGGTTGGTAAAGACACTTCGATACACAAGTGGGTGCAGTTGGCGTAACTGCATCCCACGAATGTGTGTGAACCCTTTCTAATAAAGGACATGTGTTGTTTGTGATACACACCTAGTATGGAATTGGGAAGAGGTTTTGAAAACCTTGGAAAGGATTTGAAAATCCTCGGAAATGAGTTGATAAACCTTAGACAAAGGTTTTGATAAACCGAAATTTGAAGAAAAATATTTTTAATGAAATGAGGAGTCTGGCACACATTGATTAAAATTATTTTTATCAAAACTTGCACACAACATCCATTCACTAAGTTGACGAACTCACCTCCTCCCTTTACCCCTTTTCAGGAAACCAAGAGAAACCAACCTTAAAGATCTGTATGTAGCTAAACCTTAAGATAGATATGTTTCATTTATGTTTAGTTTTGATTAATGCTATTTCAAAAAAGATACATGTGAATGGGTGCCTTATTCCTTGTGGTTTAGAGAAGGGGGAACTCTTAATAAACTGTGTGAGTGGCGGGTTGCTCATGGGGATCCAACCAAACTGGGTCAGGGCATGATATTCACCCTTTTGGTTTTGTAATTTAAATTACCTTTTTGCCCTTTTCGTATAACCTTGGTAATTTAATCCGAAATCCCCATCTCATTCAGTCGAAAAAAATTGCTTTTCCCAAAAATCTTGGTTTTCTTGCTTGGGAAATCAACCCCTAATCTGATCGGATCTCTATTCCCAACTCGAGTTCCCATTCCCGCTTCCAACCTTGGTTTATGATTCAATTCGATTTCTAATCCCAGTTCGGGGATGCATTCCCGGTTCAAGGTTCCATTCCTAGTTTAGGTTTTCATTCCTAGTTCAGGATTCCATTCCTAGATTAATCTCAATTTCTAGTCTAATTGGGCTTAACTTTGGTTACGAAAGTTTCGATGTTACATTGAGTTTCATCAAGTTACATACTACCCTCATCAAATTTGCTCCAATAATTTCTCCTATCATCTTCGTCATCTCTCTAGGATAAATCCACGATTTGAATAGATCAATTTAACCATATTTAAACCCTAATTAGAGCTTCACCAAAAAATTGTGCAATCTGCGCAATGTTCTTGAATCTCGATAGCAACGACAAGTTGGTTGAGGTCATTGGCCGAGAAAGCTAAGGACTTCTTAGGTAATCTAGACTTGGTCCGACTCTAATAAGCCACTAGAGTTTTCTAAAACTCCGTTCAAACTACCCCCTTAAAACTAAGCAAGAAATTCTAAAAGAAAACAAAATCCTAAGGTCGAAGTGGCTTACCACTTATCACGCCTCTCTAGACTTAGACCCACTCTAATAAGCCACTAGAGTTTACTAAAACTCCGATCGAACTACCCCCTTAGAACTATGCAATAAATTCTAAAAGAAAACAAAATACTAAGGTCGAAGTGGCTTAACACTTATCACGCATAGCCATGAAAGAAGAACAAGAAGAAGAAGAAGAAGGAGAAGAAGGAGAAGAAGAAGGAGAAGAAGAAGAAGAAGAGGAAGAAGAAGAAGAAGATGAAGAAGAAGAAGACGAAGAAGAAGAAGAAGAAGAAGAAGAAGAAGAAGAAGAAGAAGAAGAAGAAGGAGAAGAAGGAGGAGGAGAAGGAGAAGAAGGAGTGGTTATGTCATGCTCCAGCCCAATTCATGTGTCGCACTATCGTAACAACTACTACATCCTCTCGACGCTACAGTAGTGGGTACCTCGCTATAGTAGAACCGACAGGCTGAAAGGCTCACATTAAATACAACTATTTCTCTAAAGTTCACTAAGAATTTAAACTTTTTTACAAATTAAATTTTCAATTTGCATAGCAGATAATAATGGACCATAAATCAAATCTCGGGAAGTGAGTAGCTGCCTTGGACTACCTATTAATAACCCAAGTGCCTTATCTCGGGTTTTCTTCTTTGTAAGGGCCCTCTTCCCTTGCTCTCCACTACTTTGTATGCCCCTAAAATGTGTTAGGGGGAGAGGTGAGCAACTCTCAGTGAATGCGATGATCGATCATCAAGTCATTTATGGCTCGATGTTGTGTCTACTCAAAATGGCTATCACATAGTTTTCTTCATATGATTTTCTTTCCATTCTTAGTTCTCCTTTTAAAATTATATTAGGATTCATACCCCACCATGGGTACTTTTCAAAGGTCATTATCTACAGTGGTGCTTTTCTGAACCCACCATTAAGGTTTTCCTTAACATCCTAAGATGCTTTTAGGTTATCTTTGGGTGGGAACTCTTTCTCGTACCAACAAACCGAGTGGCATCCACAAATGCCAACTTGTTTCCTCTTTCAAGTATCCACAAAATTCATATTCGCATTTTTTCTACAGGGTTTGCTTATTGAATCTATCATTCATGCACTAGAATGAGTTATACTCCTAATGTCATGCCCCGACCCTGTTTGGTCGGATCCCCATGATCAACTCGCCACTCTCCCAGTTTATTAAAGGGTTTCCCCTTATTATAAACCGTAAAGAGTAAGGCATCCTTTAAACCTGCACAATTTCTTGGAATAGCATAATAAAAACTGTATAGCATTTTAACTTCATCATACCTATCTTACAGGCGTCTTAGATGATGATCTTTAAGGGTAGGGTTTACAGGATTTCCTGAAAGGGATATAAGGGAGGGGGTGAGTATGACTACCCAGTGAATGAGTTTTTAATACTTTTACTTTTATAAAAAATATTTGTATTGGAGTGTGCCAGACTCCTTTCCTTCAAAAATCCTTTCATTTAAACATCTTGGGTTTTATCACCATTTCCTTATTTAATCACGGTGTGTCATCACCCAACACACATCCTTCATCATCAAGGTTAAACATACATTCACAAGTTAGTACGTCCACTAAACCCACTTGTGGCTTCGGAGCGACTTTATCGGCCATCCAAATAGCAGTACGACCACTTCTACCCTGAGAATGAGTGGATGTTCACGACATCCGATCCTCATTCCTGGAATAAATTCTTCGTGTTCATATGAGGACAGAGACCTCATCTCGTCCCCACCTCGGTCTCATGCGCTTGGTGCTACTCCAAATTTCGCACGGTCACTTGGAATGACAAACTGCCATTATACTCACCGGGTCGTCTAGGACCCTTAGGACGCATCACTACCCCTCATGGGCGTCTTGATGATCCCGTACTCATAGTGCATGCACAAACAATATTTTCTTATTATGGCATGTAATCTGTGGTGTCATTAGTCCAACGGTCCTGACTTTCAATTCAACCTACAGTTGTTTGTCTTGACTGGTTCAGAGACTGGTCATGTCGCACTGTTGCTAATTGACTAAGAATGATAGACCAGCCTTGGAACCATGACCATACAATTTGTTTATTAAAGTTTTATAGCACATATATAATGTTCGTTTACGAGCTTCTGCTCATGCCCATTGGCCTATGGCCAATAGTTCAAGATTTTCAAAAACCAGGCATATTAGCCCCCAAGTTCCAAAACCGAGGCCTCCGGCCAATAAGAGCTATTCGAGCTCCCGTAGAGAAGGTCTCCCAAATTGTTTAAGCATTAGCACACAGTCAGGGCAGAACACTTCCAACAAAAATATATTTTCACTGTCCATTATATCGGCCAAGGACATCTCCGTTCATAACGGATGAACGGGTTTTCAAATTCCTTCAAGGAAGTTTCATCATACCAACTAGTTATGATCTACTTACAACCGGTAAATAGTTTTTTTCGTATGGTTTTCACATCACTACTCTAAGTCGTGATGTTTAAAATACCACATAGTAGTGGGTATGATATGAAGTCCCACTCACAACCGGTAAGTGGTTTTTAACTTTAAGTTGTGCTTATCATCCCAACCGAGTATGATGTTAGTAATCCCACTCACCCATTAATGTAGTAAATTCCACTAGACCGGTTCTTTGTATTCACGTGAGCTTGTCCTTGCTGGCGTTCCCGATACTTTGTGTTCCTACACGATATGAACATCTCAATTCATTATCCTTCGACCTAATAGCCTTCATTCATTCCAAATGAATGAGAAAGTCAAACTTTCATTTATTTGCAATTAGGTCCCTAAAGTTATTTCTCTTAAACTTTAAGTCCCTAATGCCGATTTTTCCCAAAAGTCAGTCCCAAAACTTTTAAAATTTATCAAAGGATCTCAATTTATTCCATTTCACAAAAAGGGGTTTAAATTTCCAAATTTCCAATTTGGTCCCCAACTTTTCCAAAATTACCATTTTGCCCCTCCTTTATAAAAATGGTAAATTTTACCCCCAAAATTCTAAAATTTCTCAATTGGCACTCTAACATTTTATCATGCCCAATTGACCCTCAATTTTAGGAAATTGCATTTTAGCCCTTCGAATTTTCGTAAATCCCCAATTTCCCCCAATTCCAACTCTTTAATACAGCTGAATTTGATTTCATCAAATTGATTGATCAAACACATCTAATTGTTGAAATTGAAGTTGAAATTGAGTTTCTCCATATTCATAAAATTCCATAGAACTTTGAATTGCGAGTTTTAATGTCGAAACGAGCTCAAATGGAGCTTCGCCAGAAAATAGACTGTAGTGAGAGAAGGCTTCGATTACTCACCGGTGAGGGCATGGCAATCCGAGCTTTCAATCTAGATAGATAGCTCTCATCTTAAGGTTCATCCTAGAATCAAGAATCACATCAATTGATGTCGAATTGAGTTAGAATTTCATCATTGAAATTCTGTCGGTTCTCTCTCTAGCACCGGCCAAAAATTACAGAGGGTAGCCGAATTGGCTTACCTTTCAGTCCTAATTCGGTCGTGGGAGGGCTGAGGAAGTGTTGGGAAGGCTTGGTTTGGCATGAGGAGGGCTCGAAATGGCCGATTTCAACTCTGTTGAAAAAGGGCAGCTTCGGTCCGCCAGAGCTGCTTCACTGCTCTGTCATGCCGGTGCTTCTTCGGTGACCCTCGGAGCAAACGGAGACTACAGGCATGTAGCTAACTTCTCCCTGGTTCTAAAGAACCTAACCTTGCCTTGTTTGGCAAAGCAAAGACCCAATATCGGAGCTCTGGTTCAAGCTTTGCCAGAAAATGGAGCAGTTGAGAGAGAATGAAGTTTTCAAGTGTGGAGAGGATGAATGGGGAAGGGCTCTTTATATAGGGAGCTCGGGGACCCGTTGGCCGTCCGTTTGGCACTTTATGACAGACATTGATGGCCTAAAATGTAACGAACGGAAATGTTTCTTCTTCGCCAGTGCTGCTTTGATTTTTCGACAAGTGAACAATACTATCATCTTGAGGACGAAGATGACACTGTTCCGAACCGAACCGGACCAGTTCGAACCGGGTCCAAAGCTTAAACCGGCCGATTCACCCCCCATTCGATTGAGTTTTTCAAATTTAAAAATTTCTAAATTCATTTTCTATCCAATGTTGGCCTCAAATCTCCAATTCAAAATATTTAAGCCACCTAGAAAAATAAATTTAGGATTCGGCTCATTAGTGGTTCAAACCAGTCCAAACAGGTTCGAATCCGGTTCACCTAAATCGGTTTGGTTTTCATCCCCAATTCCTTCACAAGTCCATTTTCATGACTTTTGTGACTCCTTAGGTCACTTAGGGTCCATAAAATTCCCGGTTTACCATCTCTTATTGATTCTAGTTCATAAACCGACTCGGTTCTTAAACCAGTTTAATCTAGTTCACCCAAACCGGTCTAGTTTCTCTCTCTCGCTTTGTTTTAAGGTTCCTTCCCAAGGTTTATGAATTTCTTTGGAGCACAAGGGAGTTGAATTTCTCTGATTTTCCCATTCTCTATTGGTTCCAATTCATGAACCGACTCGGTTCATAAACTGGTTCAATCTAGTTGGATCCGATTCATCAAAACCGGTCTAGTTTTTCTCTTCTAATTCATCGTAAGGTTCTTTTCAATGGTATTATGAACCCTTTGGATCACCCAGGAGTTGTAAATTCTCAAATTGCCCGTTCAAAATGATCGGGTTTGTGAACCAGTTCAATTTCTCACTCGGTTTAACCAGTTCTTTTCCTAGTTTTCCTTAGCTTGAAAGTGCGGGGTTTACACCTAACCTAACACACAATGTTCAATAGGTACATTCATCTAAACCAACAATGGGATCGTTGGACATGTACTTTTCTTCTAATCCAATGTCTCCTTTCATCTATATGGGTACACCTTTTAGATGATGGACGGGTACAATCATCTGAACTAATGCCCCATTCCATCTATTTGGGTGCACCCTTTTAACGATGGACGAATACAATCATCTAAACCAAACACTTAGGTTCATTGGATGGGTACTATCATCCAAACCAAATACACCCTTCCCTTTATCATGAGTTACAGACGATAAATGAGGACTATCATCTAAACCACACACCCGAGATCATTGGACAAGTACTATCATCCAAACTAACATCCCATTTACAAAATCAATCAAGTATTGAAGATGGCATGCTATATAGCCATCCCCACTAAAAATTTCTTATCTAGTTAATTCATATGATTAATCATTAATTAACCAAGTATCATTCTCGTATAATTTACTAGGACAACGCTACTCTTTCAAAATGCCTACTTTTAGCATTTAGTTTATTATCCTTGGGACTTTACCCGTCTTTATAAATGATGGGTCATAGCCCATTTTTAAAAATAGTGGGTCTCTGCCCCTTTAATAAATAGTGGGCCTCAGCCTCTTTCATAACAGTGGGTCTTAGCCCATTTTTCAATAGCAGGTCTTAGCCACTTTTATAAATAATGGGTCTTAGCCCCATTTCATAAAACATGGGCTTTAGCCCCTTTCATAAATAATGAGTATCTTCCCTTTCATAAATGGTGGGTCTTAGGCCTTTTCCATAAATAGTGGGCATTGGCCCCTTTCATAAATAATTGGCAACTCCCCTTTTATAAATGGTGGGTCTTAGTCCATTTCATAAACAATGGGTATTTCCCATTTCATAAATGGTGGGCCATAGCCATTTTCCATAAACAAAAAGTATTAGCCTCATCATTCTTAACTTGTTTTAAAGGTTTGGGTATCCCCTTTTTAAACCCTCGGGTTCTCACTCGTCTTTGCCAAATCATCGAATCTTAGCCCGTTTCTCAATTGGATTGGGATATCTCCCATTATTCGATAAAACACTTAAATGTAGCTTTCTCATGGGTTACTCAAAAGCTTTTCTAAAGCATAACAATAATATTCATAAAACTATAAGTATTGACAATAACGATACAATCGAGTGCGAAGTCGAAAATCCCACTCACCGTTATTATTGGGACTTGTTTGTCCCGACTATATTTTCTTTAACTCGGAACTCGTGATCCAAGTGTGATTGGTTACAGTATTTGCTCTACATGAATCAAATTAAATATCTGAGGTTACTTTATATCTTAACTCAATATTTATACATCATCCCATAATTTTCCACAAATTATTATTTTCACCCCTCGGGCTTGGTTCTCTCAACCAATATGTCTATTAAACATCAGAGTTACCAACTCCCATAAATGATTTTATTCCACATACCATAGGTTAAATCAATATTTGGTCTTATTTACCAAACTAACTGAAAGTTTCTAAGTTCCCTACTTAGATAACTGATCTTTTCCAAATTTTGCATTTTAGTACAAAAGTTGGGCAAAATTACCATTTTGCCTCTACTAATCAAAAGTTCATCACTTTGGACCCTTAACTTCCCCAATCTCTCTTTTAATTCCGCAAAACTAAGACATATTTGGGCCCCAAAATGTATTAATTACACTTTGGTAGCTAAAATGGGTAAAATTACTATTTTGCCCTCACTTGCTAAAAACCCATTTTTACATATTTACTTTGGAAAATTTATAGTTTTGCCCTCCATAGTTGAAAATGTACTATTTGATCTCCATTTGGGTATAAATGATCATTTTGCCCCTCCTTTACACAAAAATTACAATTTTGCCCACGAACTCCTGAAAATAACTTTAGACATCTCCATTTATTTTAAAATCACCTTCTAAGCCTCTTATGCTACTCTTGGTGACATTTTCCACAAAATTTCCCTTTTTTGCAATTTGACCCCAAAAATTTTCATAATTGCACTTTAGTCCCTAAACTTTGAAACTTAATCAAATAAATTTATAAATTCATAATTCACTCCAAAATGTTATCATCATACCCCAAAATGGCTTGTATGAGGAGTGGGGGGCCTTACCTCAGCCAACCACGGGCAAACTCAGCCACTATCCAAAATTGATCAAAATAGAGCTATTGAGGTAGTTGTCAGAAATTCTCATCAGGGGTGACCGAAGAGGTGGGAAGTGCTTAGGTTTATGTAGTCAAGGTCTAGGCAAAACATTTTGTGGTGGTGGCTAGACAAGAGGTCAGTGAAGATGGGAGAATTTGGTCATCTATTGGCCACGATCCGGTGTAACCTAATAGATCCAGTGGTGAAAATTGTCTTATGTCAGTTAATTTTCCCCTTGCAGGTGGTCTATCACACCCCAACTTGGTTTGGTCGGATCCTAGTGAGCAACCCGTCACTTCCTTTGGTCTATGAAGGGTTTCACCTTTTTCTAAACCGCGAGGAGTAAGGCATCCTTCTTTCATGTCTTTCCTAGAATAGCATTATGCAAAACTTAATATCTTAAAACTGACATACATGTCTTACAAGGAGGTCTTTAAGTTTGGTTTTCCCTCGGTTACCTGAAAGTTGTAAAAAGGAAGGGGTGAGTTCTACAACTTAGTGATCAGGTATTGGGAGTGAGTTTTCAAAATAGCTTTTGTTTATCAAACCATGCCAAGGTTATCATTTCCTTTAAAAATTGGTTTTCCTCAATTTCGGTTTTCAAAACCTATTTCCAAGGTTTACCATTCCCTTTTTCAAGGACTCTCAAATCTCGAAATCATTTTTCCCATTTCTATATTAGGTGTGTTTAGCTATCTTAGCCCATCCCCTTGCCTCGGGAGGTGTTTAGCAAACAAACACACTCCCTTCATTAGGAAGGGTACACACATTCACAAGTGTAGCATGTCCACTGCACCCACTTGTGGATCAAAGTGTCTTTACCATCCACCATGATAGAAGCATGTCCACTTCTACCTTGGGTCTAAGTTGATGTTCTCGACATCTGACCCTCAAATCTAAATGCCACTCCATGTCCGTATGAGGACAGAGACCTCATCCCGACCCCACCCTGATCTCATGCGTAAGAAGCTACTAGGAGCTTCAAGACTGACTGGCACGACGAATTGCCCTTATATCCACCATGTCGTCCAGTAGCCCTTAGGACCCATCACAACCCCCTAGGATGTCTTGATGGTCCCATACCACAAGTACATACACAAACAAGAGTTTTCCAAATATAGCCATTACCTTTGGTGCCAACGGCCTGATGCATAACCCGACCAGCAGCTATTTGTCTAGGCTGGTCCGTCGACCTAGCCCTAACGCACTACTGCTAGTCCATTAAACACTATCGGTCCTGACTTGGTATCATGACGAAATTATACAACCAATTTCATTAGAAACTTTCATGACTTTTTCTTAATCAAGTTTGTTTATGAGCTCCTCCTCATGCCTACTAGTCTTGGGCCCACTACATGTGTTTTTCTAAAACTGGGCATTTAGCCCCATGAGTTCAAAAACTGAGGCCCCTGACCTATCTGAGTTGTTCCAGGTCCCATCAAGAAGGTCTTCCAAATATTTTAAGCATTGACACATAGTCAGGTTAGAACACTTCTGACAAAAATTTATTTTTCATCTCATCACACCAATTGGGTGCGATGATATCTCTACTTACAACCGGTAAGTGTGTTTTCTCCTTTTCTCAAGGAAACTCATCAAACCAACCTGGTATGATTATCTCTACTTAAAACTAGTAAGTAGGTTTTATCCATTAAAGGTAGTACTCCTCATGTCACGCCCCGACCCGGTTTGGTCGGATCCCCGTGATCAACCTGCCACTCTCCCGATTTACTAAAGGGTTTTCCCTTATATTATAAATCGTAAAGAGTAAGGCATTAACCTGCACCTTTTTCCAGGAATATCATAAATCAAAACTGCATAGTAATTTAAATTAGTTGTACCAATCTTGCAGGCGTTTAATTGCGCAAGTCCTTTAAGGTTCGGCTTTCCGGGACTTCCTGAAAGAGGTATAAGGGAGGGGGTGAGTACAACTACTCAGTGAGTGGGATTCAAATCTTTTAACTTTCAAGAAAAACATTTATATGGAGTGTGCCAGACTCCTTTGTTTTCAAAAAAATCATTTCATTTAAAAATTCATCTTTTTCCATTATTTCTTAGTTATCGATGTGTCATCACCCAACACACATCCTTCATAATGAAGGTTACACACATTCGCAAGTTAGTATCACTACTGAACCCGCTAGTGGCTTCGGAGCGACTTTTCCTGCCACCCGGATAGAAGTACGACCACTTATACCCTAGGAATGAGTGGATGTACGAAACATCCGACCCACAATCCCGAAATCACTTCTTCGTGTCCGTATGAGGACAGAGACCTCATCCTGTCCCCACCCCGGTCTCATGCGCTTAGTGCTACTCCAGATTTCGCACAGACACCTGGAACGACGAACTGCCCTTATAGCCACCAGGTCGTCCAGTGCCCTTAGGATGCATCACTACCCCTCATGGGCGTCTTGATGATCCCGTACTCATAGTGCATGCACAAACAATGTTTTCTTATATTGCCATGTAATATGTGGTGCCATTAGTCCAACGGCCCCGACTCTCAACTCAACCCGCAGCTGTTTGTCTTGACTAGTCCGTCGACCTGTCATGTCGCACTGCCGCTAGTTGACTGAGCATGTCAGTCCCATCTTGGTACCATGGCCAAACAATTCACTTATTAAGTTTTATGGCACATATATCATGTTCGTTTACGAGCTCCTGCTCGTGCCAACTGGCCTTGGGCCCACTGTACGAGATTTTCAAAATCGGGCATTTCGCCCCCAAGTTCCAAAACCGAGGCCCTTGGCCTATCAGAGCTATTCGAGCTCCCGTCGAGAAGGTCTCCCAAATAGTTTAAGCATTGGCACACAGTCAGGGGAGAACACTTCCGACAAAAATAGGTTTTTACTATCCATCATACCGACCGGTATAAGGACATCTCCGTTCATAACCGATGAACGGGTTTTCAACTTCCTTCCAGGAAGTCTCATCATACCAACCGGGTATGATCTACTTACAACCCGTAAGTAGTTTTTCCGCATAACTTTCACATCACTTTCTTTAAGTAGTGATGATTAAAATACCACTAAACAGTGGGTTTTTATATCGAGGTACTTATCATCCCCAACCGGGTATGATGTTAGTAAACCCACTCACAACCGGTAAGTGGTTTTTAACTTTATAAGGTGTGCTCATCATCCCAATCAGGTATGATGTTTGTAAACCCACTCACCCATTAATGCCGTGAATTCCACTAGACCGGTTCTTGGTATTCACGCGAGCTTGTCCTTGCTGGCGTTCCCGGTACTTCGTGTTCCGGTGAAGGCACGGCGGTCCGAGCTTTCGATCTGGGCAGATAGGTCTCATCCTGAGGTTCATCCTTTCGGTCCTAATTCGGTCGTGGAAAGGCTGAGAAAGTGTTGGGAGGGCTTGAAATGGCCGATTTCAGCTTGGCTGAAATAGGGCAGCTTCGGTCCGCCGGAGTTGCTTCACTATTCCATCATGTCGGCGTTTCTCCAACGATACTCGGATTGATTGGAGTTTGCTATCAGATAGCTGTCTTCCCCCCGGTTCTAAAGAGCCCGACCTTTGTTAAAGTCGAAGCTCTCGTTCGAGCTTTACCGGGAAATGGAGCAGTAGAGAGAGAGAGAGAAGTGTTCAGGTGTGAGGAGAATGAAATGGGGATGAACTCTTTATATAGTTGTAAAACCCGTGTATTAAATGGGCGAGATTTATTACTGGTATTAATATTGCCATAAATTATTGGTATTAATTCCAATAATTTAATTTCGGTATTAATTCTAATAAATTAAATTTCGGTATTATTCCGAAATTAAATTATTAGAATTAATTCCAATAATTTAATTTAGGTATTAAATTATTGCTATTAATTATATATTAATTTATGATAAGGCGTACATACAAATTTTTGACCGAAATTTCGGGTTACAAAAAAAATTCATACTTCCCAAGAGGTCACCCATCCTCACATTACTCTCAAGTAAGCACACTTAACTTTAAAGTTCTTATGGAATGTAGTTCAGTTGAACCACTTTGGTTTTTATTTTCTAATTTGTCTTAAGTTTCTTTTCCAAGGTTTAATGAACCCTTTGGATCACCCGAGAGTTGTAAATTCCCAACTTGCCCGTTCAGAAATAATCGGGTTTGTGAACCGGTTCTAAATCCTCACTTGGTTTGACCGGTTCTTTTCCTGGTTTTCCTTAGCTCAAAAGGGCGGGTTTTACAACTCTCCCCTCCTTTTATGAGTTTTGTCCCCAAAACTTAGTTAACATCCTTGCATAAGCAATCATTTCCTTTGATGCCCCTTTAGTGTTTGCTTAAGATGCAAAGTCTTCTCTTGTTCTTTTAATTAGTCCTTTTTACATCCTTCACTTAAGGAATTTCTTTTTCTTTATATTATTTACTCCCTCCATGGAGATTATCATAACGAGACATACCTTACTTCAGGGTATATTTTTAGATTTATATCTTTCTTTGCTTAGAGCACATTCTTCCCTTTGAGGTTCTGTACTCAAGATTAGAAATTCCAAGATACCTAACCATTCCCATGTCTAGTTAACCCCTTGGTCGTTGAAACCTTTAGCTCAATGTTCTTTCGGGTGTTACATACTAGTTGCCACAGTTTTCTTTATTCTCACTTTTTCATCTCATTTTGACCCTTTCTCCATTCGTTGTCTACTATAACTTCAGTCCAAATTTTTATATTAGACCTCGTCATGCTTATTAGCCGACTCTTCCTTACTTTGAGTCATATTCTCCTCGGGATTGTTGGGCTTACATACCCCTTACAACATAGCATTTTCTAGGACCTGTCTTTGTCCGTTAGATTTCTAGAACATCTCCTTGAGGGTCTCTCTTAGCTTTTTTTTTTTTTTTTTACCTTTCAGGGATCATATAACTTCATCCCTCTTTTCTTTTGATGGCATTCCTCAACTATCCTTTTTACCGTTATCCTCTCATCCATCATGCTTTTGAAGTTATGTCTCACATAACTGCATGGATTTCTCTTACCTACTCATCCTTTCAAAACGTTTTTATTTTGTCCTTTCAATTCCAATCATTGGGTTTCCTGATGATTATTGACATACGAGGATTTTTTTTTTCTTATGTCCTTTCTCTTCTTTAGTGACATCCCTTATTCAATGACTTCCTTTTTCCTTAATCCTCTTTTACTTGCTCATAAATCACTTCATGATTCTTCATTCTACAATAATTGCTTTCGATCTATGTGTCGATTACTTTGCTTGGGAAGGTTCACCCATCCAGTTTTGTTCATTATCTTTGGCTGTCCGCCGTTACTAGTATTCCTCTTTCTACATGGTTCTCCTATTCTTTCCAAACAGGTCACAATGGACCACTACAATACTTCCTTTCTTGGAAAACATTTCCTAAATAAGGGTTGGTTCCATTTCCTCTTAATTGGGATACACATGTCTTTCTGAGGCTTCCTTCCTTGGTAGGATTCTTTGCCTTTCCCCTGACATTCTTTTCTTACATTTGCTCTAGGGGATTTGTACCCTTAAATGACATCCCTTGATGTCGTCTTCTCCTATTTACCTTTACTCCTCAAATCTTTTAGGCATATCTTTTATGCTCTATTTGCATCCTTATTCGTACCCAGTACTTGTCTATTTCTTTAGGGAGCGTACAAATCTTCCTTGTTTCAGGATCATTGTGGGAGAGGCTTGCCTATTCCTTTCTTGGCTTGAGTTTAGTCGTTAATTGGCCCTTGGTCCTTTTTAGGATTTCTTGTATCCTTCTTTTCCCGAGTATTTGACCCTCCTGCCTCTCTCTTCTTTGTCGGAACTTACATTATGGCTTTCCCGAGTATTTGTTCGTTAACTGCTTTGCCTCCACCATTTGTTTGGTCTAAGTTTCTTAGCAGTAGTTTCTCGAGTCCTCCTATCCTTAACATCCATCTCACCGACCTTTTTAAGGTGTAGTCCCTTCTACTTCCCGGTCTTCCTTAGGGTGTCATTTGTTCCCTCTGACTATCTTGTTGTAACGACTTGCTTTCTCTTGTCCTGTTGGTCCGAACTTCCTATTTGACATAGTTGCTTTTTCCAAGGTGATTTATTCCTGTAATCCCAATACGTCCCGTTTGTCAACAAATGTTCGTCTTGTCTTCTCTTGTGGATGCACTCCTTTCTTTGCTCCTAAATGGTTTGGATTTTCCTCTTAACGGGGGAATTCTCTTCAACTATCCTTTGTTCTGTTTGTGGTTTTATTGAGGTCCTACCTTTACCCCTTTTTCCTTCTTACCACTTTGCTAAGATTTTGAAGAGTTTCCTCTCATTTGTGGTTGCAAATGGAGTTACGTTTCTTGGGATGGTATCCTCTCGAATTTCCTATAGTTGTGGGGTATTTATTCTTGGAAAATATTGTCCTGACTCCTAGCGATGTGGGACAATTTTTCACTTCGTGTTCTATTCCCCTCTAGGTTAACTTGATTCCTGTCCTTTGTAGGGTTGGGCACTTCTCCATGCAGTGTCCCTATCATTCATGCTTGTAATTACATGAACATAAGTGGTTCCTCTTGGCGTTTTCTTAGAAATTGTTAATTTTAGTGCTCCTTCATCCTTAAGTCTGGATACCGCAAGAGTTTTTTTTTTTTTTGAGTCTTGAAGATCACATCATTTGAGGGACAGGGTTTTTAGGAATTTGGAGTACTTCATTAATAGAGTAGTACAGTATGTTGGGGATTTTGTCCCTATTACTGAAAATGGTCACCAAATAACTAGGGAGCTACGAGATTCTTGATTAGCATCCTCCTATGTAAGGTTATATGCCTCATTTTATGGCTTCACGCTTGGCTTCCTTTATACTTAGAGTTGTGACCTCAATAGGTCCTGTCACCATTCTCTAGGATACTTTCTCATTTGCTCTTTTGAGATTCCGGCCATGCTTTAGGCATTTGGGAAGCTTCTAGGGTTGTATTCCAACGAAGATAAGGTGTTGAGTAGAGCCATTCCTAGTTTTCTTGGTTCCTCTCCTGGGAGCCATCTGAAAATTTTTAGGATAAATCCTATTAGTTACAATATTTTATAGTCTTCATTATGTATTCGAGGAAACAGGCTCTGATACCACTCTAGTTGTCACGCCCCGACCCGGTTTGGTCGGATCCCCGTGATCAACCCGCCACTCTCCCGATTTACTAAAGGGTTTTCCCTTATATTATAAATCGTAAAGAGTAAGGCGTTAACCTACACCTTTTTCCAGGAATATCATAAATCAAAACTGCATAGTAATTTAAATTAGTTGTACCAATCTAGCAGGCGTTTAATTGCGCAAGTCCTTTAAGGTTTGGCTTTCCGGGACTTCCTGAAAGAGGTATAAGGGAGGGGGTGAGTACAACTACTCAGTGAGTGGGATTCAAATCTTTTAACTTTCAAGAAAAACATTTATACCCTGGGAATGAGTGGATGTACGCGACATCCGACCCACAATCCCAAAATCACTTCTTCGTGTCCGTATGAGTACAGAGACCTCATCATGTCCCCACCCTGGTCTCATGCGCTTGGTGCTACTCTAGATTTCGCATAGACACCTGGAACGACGAACTGCCCTTATAGCCACCAGGTCGTCCAGTGCCCTTAGGATGCATCACTACCCCTCATGGGCGTCTTGATGATCCCGTACTCATAGTGCATGCACAAACAATGTTTTCTTATATTGCCATGTAATATGTGGTGCCATTAGTCCAACGGCCCCGACTCTCAACTCAACCCGCAGCTGTTTGTCTTGACTAGCCCGTCGACCTGTCATGTCGCACTGCCGCTAGTTGACTGAGCATGTCAGTCCCATCTTGGTACCATGGCCAAACAATTCACTTATTAAGTTTTATGGCACATATATCGTGTTCGTTTGCGAGCTCCTGCTCGTGCCAACTAGCCTTGGGCCCACTGTACGAGATTTTCAAAATTGGGCATTTAGCCGCCAAGTTCCAAAACCGAGGCCCCTGGCCTATCAGAGCTATTCGAGCTCCCGTCGAGAAGGTCTCCCAAATAGTTTAAGCATTGGCACACAGTCAGGGGAGAACACTTCCGACAAAAATAGGTTTTTACTATCCATCATACCGACCGGTATAAGGACATCTCCGTTCATAACCGATGAACGGGTTTTCAACTTCCTTCCAAGAAGTCTCATCATACCAACCGGGTATGATCTACTTACAACCCGTAAGTAGTTTTTCCGCATAACTTTCACATCACTTTCTTTAAGTAGTGATGATTAAAATACCACTAAACAGTGGGTTTTTATATCGAGGTACTTATCATCCCCAACCGGGTATGATGTTAGTAAACCCACTCACAACCGGTAAGTGGTTTTTAACTTTATAAGGTGTGCTCATCATCCCAATCAGGTATGATGTTTGTAAACCCACTCACCCATTAATGCCGTGAATTCCACTAGACCGGTTCTTGGTATTCACGCGAGCTTGTCCTTGCTGGCGTTCCCGGTACTTCGTGTTCCGGTGAAGGCACGGCGGTCCGAGCTTTCGATCTGGGCAGATAGGTCTCATCCTGAGGTTCATCCTTTCGGTCCTAATTCGGTCGTGGAAAGGCTGAGAAAGTGTTGGGAGGGCTTGAAATGGCCGATTTCAACTTGGCCGAAATAGGGCAGCTTCGGTCCACCGGAGTTGCTTCACTATTCCATCATGTCGGCGTTTCTCCAACGATACTCGGATTGATTGGAGTTTGCTATCAGATAGCTGTCTTCCCCCCGGTTCTAAAGAGCCCGACCTTTGTTAAAGTCGAAGCTCTCGTTCGAGCTTTACCGGGAAATGGAGCAGTAGAGAGAGAGAGAGAGAAGTGTTCAGGTGTGATGAGAATGAAATGGGGATGAACTCTTTATATAGTTGTAAAACCCGTGTATTAAATGGGCGAGATTTATTACTGGTATTAATATTGCCATAAATTATTGGTATTAATTCCAATAATTTAATTTCGGTATTAATTCTAATAAATTAAATTTCGGTATTAATTCTAATAAATTAATTTCAGTATTAAATTATTTGTATTAATTCCAATAATTTAATTTAGGTATTAAATTATTTCTATTAATTATATATTAATTTATAATAAGGCGTACATACAAATTTTTGACCGAAATTTCGGGTTACAAAAAAATTCATACTTCCCAAGAGGTCACCCATCCTCACATTACTCTCAAGTAAGCACACTTAACTTTAAAGTTCTTATGGAATCTAGTTCACTTGAACCACTTTGGTTTTTATTTTCTAATTTGTCTTAAGTTTCTTTTCCAAGGTTTAATGAACCATTTGGATCACCCAAGAGTTGTAAATTCCCAACTTGCCCGTTCAGAAATAATCGGGTTTGTGAACCGGTTCTAAATCCTCACTTGGTTTGACCGGTTCTTTTTCTGGTTTTTCTTAGCTCAAAAGGGCATGTTTTACACCTCATCCCAACCAGGTCTGAAGTTAGATAATCCCACTCACCTGATGATCATGATGTGTTTGTCCCTAGTTGGTTTCCAAGTCCATGCTAGCTTTTCCTTGCTAGCATTTTGGTTTCTCATGTCCCTACATGATTTTGGCATCCTTATCAATTAAGTTTTGGCATGACAGCCATCGTTTTCTCATGTATGGGCGACTAGGCCCCAACTTTTGATTTATTGCACTTAGGTCCCTAGTGGTAAAGTTTTCCTCAAATTAAGTCCTGAGGACTTCCAATATCCTCCTTGTACCCTTAATTTACTTTAAATTGTGTAAGGGGCTCAAGTTTCCCAAATATCCAATTTGGTCCCCAATTTTCAAAAAATTACGGTTTTGTCCCTACTTTCAAAAATTAGCAGTTTGGCCCCAAATATTTCGTAAATTGACCAATTGGTACCCTAACACTTTTCTCATGGCCAATTGGCCTTCTATTTTGGGAAATTGTATAGAGGTCCGTTAATTTTTTGAAATTCCCAATTTTCCCCAAAATATTCCTCTAATCTCTCCCCTTCAAACTGACTGAATTTGATTTCTTCAAATTGGTCATTCAATCGGAGTTAATTGCTCCAATTGAAGGTATGGATCAGTTCCTACACTTCCATATGATTCAATTGAGCTTTGAACCACAGCATTTGGGTCCGAATTGAGCTCAAATGGAGCTTTGCCGGAAAATGGTTCGTAGAGGGAGAAAGCTTTGAAAGCTTTCCATCGGAGGTGCAGCGATCCGAGCTCTCAGTCTATGGAGGTAGCTCTCATCCTAAGGTTCCTTCTAGGATCAATAATTGCTATAATTGATGTCCAATTGAGGGTGAATTTTATCAGTAAAATTCAACACTTTCTCTCTCTAACTTCGATTGTTAACGACGGAGGAGGACCGAATTGGCTTACCTTTCAGTTTTGTTGAGGTTGTGTGAAGGTTGTGGGGTGGCGGGGAGGTTTGGTTTGGCCAGAGGAGGGCTGAATTTGGCCAAATTCAACTCGGCCAAAATAGGGCAGCTTTGGTCCATTAGAGCTGCTTCACTATTTGATTCCGTCAACGCTTCTCCTGCGGTCCTCGGATTGAAAGGAGGTTGCTGTTAGGTAGTTGACTTCCCTCGGAGTCTGTAGGACCTTACCTTGCCTTTTAAGGCTAATAAAATTGCCCAAGTCAGAGCTCTGATTTGAGTTTCACCAAAAAATGAAGCAGTTGAGAGAGAATGGCGATTTGAGGTGTGTGGAGGATGAATGAAGATGAGCTCTTTATATAGGGAGCTCGGGGACCCTCTGCCCAACCACTTTCCATTTTGGACGAGCTTATCCTCGCCCAAAAATGGCATGATCGGAGCGATTACACCTTCACTAGAGAAGGAAGTTTTCTACATTTATGAATAGTGTTGTTATCATAAGGAAAAAGATGACATTGTTCCGAACTGTACCGATCCGATCCGACCAAGTTCAAAGGAGAAAATCGGCTAGTTCAGGCTCGATTCGACTGATTTTCTCAAATCTAAAAATTTTTAAATTCATTTCCCCTCTAATGGTGGCTTCAATTTTTCAATTTGATCACTTTAATCCACTACGAAAAATGAATTTAGAATCTGGTTCATGCATGGTTCAAACCGGTTCAAGTCCGATTCATCCTGAACCGGTCTTGTTTTCTCTTTCCATTTATTCCAAGGTTCTTTTCCATGATTTGTATGACTCTTTGAGTGACTTGGTCATGTCAGCACTGTGGCCACTAGAGTGGTGGCCCGAGGTGGCTGAATTTAGCCGTGAAAGGCTATCGGTGGCAGACAGAAATTCTGTCCCAAATCTAAGTCGGCTAAAATGACACTCGTGGGGTGTTTTCCCCCACTAACAAGTAGGACCCAGCCATAAAACTCAAGAGGACTCCATAAGCGGCATTTGATACCAAGATATCTCTATTTGGTGATCGGATGAGAGAGAATTTCTCATTCAATCATTGGGGCTCGATTAGGTTTCAAATATTAGAATTTCAAACTTTTGATTCAAAATTTGATATGTTCAAGAGGAGTTAATGCAATTAAATTAATAGGGGGAACAGTAACTCAGCTATCTTTTGACCTCTGCAATTTGTGGCATGTAATTTGATCAAGAATTGATGAATTGTACGGATATTTATAATGGTGTACGGCCACAATTTCGGTTGGTAGAAAGCAGGCCCACATTGAGTCGGGACCAACCTACTCAAGTCGAACTAACTCAACTACCCTTCTTTTCCTTTTTGTTTTTACAAATTAAATTACCATTTTACCCATTTTGAGTCCCTTTAGTAATTTAATTCAAAATATCGACCCCGTTTGGGAAAAAATTGACTTTTTTTCCAACGACCTCGATTTTCTTGCTTAGGAATTTGATCCCTAATATGTCCGAGTCCCTATTATCGGTATGGCAATCCCATTCCCATTTCCATCATTGGGTTAATTTGACTGTCCAAATCTCATCTTAGGTTTCATTCCCTATTTGAAATTTCATTCTTTGTTTAGGTTTTTGTCCTAGGTTTTGGATCTCATTCCCTGTTTCAGTTCTTATTCTGAGTTCAAGATCTCATTTCCCAGTTCAATATAGGTTCCTAGTCCAACCGGCCTGAGTCCCAATTTCAAATTTTTCATCATTACAACTTCCCACTCCTTTTTGGTAGTTTGGTCCCCAAAACTTTTATGCACTAAGGTAGAGGATTTTTCTCTCTAGATCAACTCAAGTCTTTAGCACTTCTCATCCTTTCACTCGACCAATCCTACCATTGTATATTCTCATTATTATTACCTTCACATTCTCAAGCCGACACCCTTTTGGTATAATTTTCTTATTAGACTTAGCCTCGTCATTTTTCTTACGCCCATATTAATCCCTTTTCCAATACGTCAATCGAGAACATCATGCCATTACCTATAAGACTCCTTCTAGAGTCATTATCTTTAGATGTTTTTGCCAATCCTCATGGCTTGTTGATCATAATTGTTGCATTTTTCCTTAGAGCCTAATCCACCACTTGGATTATACTTACATATAACAATTCTTAAAGTCAAGAATATTGACATTGTCCCCCTTTTGACATAACCTCTTCTCATGGTTCAATAATCTAAATCCTCTTTTGGACTCATTTCATCTTCCAATTCATTTATAATCCTTAAACACCTTTCCTCATAACATCCCAATTATGGTAGTACGTTCCTTATCACTAAAGGTGATTCTACATCTATTTCATTGACTCTCAATTCTTACACGCCCTAAGGTCACTCTTAAGCATTGTTTCACTAGTACACTTACCATTATTTCTCGATACTCATCCTTAGATGGAACCCTTCATTCCACCTTACACTTGATGAAGTCTAATTTCTATAAGGACACATAGAAATTTGAGGTCTACTTTAGCATCTCTTTCTATATCCTTCCCCATTCATCCACATGGATTACATGACTCTTATACCGTAGTCTCATTGGTACTAACCGGCTTCTATGTTGATACCCTACACCCTTTCTCAACCTTCGACTATGTCTTAGGTTGGTTAAAATTGTCCGAGTTTGTTCCTACTACACTTGCAGTACTCTTAGCACTTCACATTAGTACCCTAACTCTATCTTCCATAGTAATACAAGGGTTATAAACTTTCATTTCCATACTTGCACATGCTTTTCAGACTCTCGAGATCTTGAGCCTCCATCCCTTAAATTTTCTTGATCCATTCACTCGTGCATAACCATCCCTCATTCATCCAAATGGATTTGTATGTATCTTTCCATATCATTCATTAGGTTGTTTCAACCATTGATATCATAATCCTCTTCTACGATGTACTTTTAATGCTTATCTAGTTATGACATACATTCTCCAATAAGATTATCACATATGATGAGATGGGCTTGTAAGGTATTTTGAGAGTGTGTTTGCACAAATGCACATACCCTCATAGCCCTGAGAACTCGTGTGTGAGTACTCAGGGAGACATGGTTGGGACATGATTATTGTATGAGTTTATAATCTATTTGAGGCATGTGTTATGATAGAGACATAATTGAAAGTAAAACTTCAATAATCTACAAAATAAGGAGAGTACTAGAAGTTACTCAAGGGTTAAAATAAGGTAATACACTATGCATATGAATTTTGTGCTCATTCTATAAAACCCCTCCAAGTTAGCTATTTTGGGTGGAGAGTCGGGTTTGACGCCATGATATGATTCAGTGTTAATGAACTCATTCACTGAGCTGGGAGCTCACCACTCTCCCAAAACACTTTTTAAATAATGAGAGAAACTCATGGAACAGATGCAAGGGTCGAAACTTCTTATGTTATAGACTTGTTGAATATATCTCATCAACTCAACACGGAGATTTATTAATCTTATGAGATAATGTTATTCCCTATGATTTTATATTTATTTTACAAGTTGTATTATCCTGAAAGAAATTTAAAAATAACGTGGAACTTTGTCGATGTTAACTTTCATGTACAAGTGTGATGGTACTCATATTTGTAGCATAAAAAGAACATGGAAGATTGTTATTAAACCGAACTGTGAAATTAATTTGGGGTATGACAATGGACTTCCATTCAAGTGAGCTCACCCCAACAGCCCGACCATTCCCTCTGTGCTGAAAATGGTTCCATGTAGGTGAGTATTGTGAAATCACAAAATTAGGGTTGTGAGGGAGGACATTACCATAGAAGTGTTGAGATGAGGGTGGTCCTAGTGTCCGTAGTAGGATTCATAACTATGAGATGGTGTAACTGGGTTGTCAATGTTAGTGGGGGAGCAGTGTAATGAATTTCACTTAGAAATCCAGACAACGGAGCATTTTTAAGGTTTTTTAACTGGTATCTTACTTGAGTAGTAATGCTTTCACTCCATCAGCAGTCATGTGGTCAAGTGTGTGTGACAAAGATACAGTAAGCAACTCATAATCTAGTCTTACCCGTTGGAAAATTTTCTCCAGAATTAGGTATTCGTCGCCCGATTTAGGTAAAAATATTGACTAATGTCGAGATTATGACCAGATAGGTGGACATTGAGATATCATTTTTTTCTTTGACTCATGCCATTGTTAATAAAGAAAGACCTTATGGCCCTAGCCAAAGAGAAATGTGGGGCATTCCCAAGTCTTAAAGATGATGTGCACCCAATCATGTGTAAGGTTATTTTTATAGAGATAGAGTACATAATAGAACTTATCATGGATGCCACAATGGTCATGTTATGGATTGAGAATATCCATAGCCTCGTCTCCATTATCAATGGTAATTACAAGTGGAGGTTTAAGAATGGATCTATCTCCCTATGGAACGAGCCTATATGCTTGTAATATGTATATCATATAGTTTTTCCACAAGTAATAGTGGTCATTGTCCAATTTAATAGGAAATGTAGGAAGAGAACTAGCAAGGGTAACTAGTGTCATCTCTTTAATTGTTCATTTTGCAGGATATGAAAATGCAGAAGAGTGGAGAAAATTGCAGCGGCTATTCAGAAGGAAGTAGAGAGCTTGTGAAAAATATTAAGAGAAGAGACCTTTAGCATATACACCAAAAGATTGGGATCAACACCCAAGTGGTGAAGAGAGCTAGCTAAATTAGCATGATGCAAAATCAAGCATTGACTATGAAGTGAAGTCATTGATAAGATAAATGCGAGAGAGAGGAAGCTTGTAATAAGAGGTAGGATAATATCTTTAATGAATTGTACACTTTCATTAATATTGTGTATAGTATTTATAAAGGAATTTAGCCACTAAATAACAAAGGAATATTAACATATATAGCTGGTACAAAATGGAATAATATGTTATTAGCATGAGGTTGTGGCTGCTGCATAGGATGGTCTAACGTGGTGACATGGTCTCTATAGTCCAGGGTGTGTGGTGGATGGGCTTTTAGAGGGTTTGCATGTTAGATATGTAGGTGACTCGAGTGAAACCAAAGGCAGGAACATGATTGAAGAACTTTCAGAAAGTTGTAGATGAAACTAGTAAAATTAATCAGCTCTGATAATATTAATCAGAATGCACGTGAGTGGGAGAAATGTATTGAAATGTAATTCACTAGCATATTATTCACATAATATTGTTTGATTACTGTAAAGCAAATTTTACAGGTTGTACCTAATTGTTTTAAAAAATAATCTCATACTTACTAATAAATAAATATTATTAATTTATATGAATATGTGTAAGTGCGAAGAACGAGCATGCGATTAGTTTATGGTCAAAAGTATTCTTAGTCGCCTACACGCAACTTTACTTTATATACTTTCTATTCCTTTCATGCTATGCTATATAGTAGCCTTGACAGCTTAAAAAATTCAACGAATGCATTCATAATTTGAACGAATATTTATATCGAATCATAATTGGATCACAAGGATTGCATCAATCTCATGCCATACGATGGCCACATATCGATTTACTCTTCGGTATATGTTTTAAAAGAGATTTATATCATGAGATCACATAAATTTTATATTATGGAAGAATAATTAAAAGTGTTTGAAAGTGATTATTCACATGGATTTACATGGAAGGATTGTGAATGATATTATAGATTGAATATTTATACTATCTATAGATATATGGTTTGATAAAATAAAATATATTAAATTATTATAAATTTCTCCATGTTACTTTTTTAGTTTAAATAATTTTAATACATTTTTGTTATATTTATGTTATTTTTTCTTTATTTTAATTTATATATATATTAATAATATTTTATATAAATGTATTATTGTATAATTATATAATATAAATAGTATACATAAAAAATTATATCATTTATATAGTATATATTATTTTTCTTTTGTAATTATACGATATGTATATATAACTATTATTATATAATTAACATTAATTCTATTTTTATTATAATAATAAATTAGTTATATGATGTAATTATATAATAAAATGGAATATTATTAATTTATTATATATTGTTACTTAAGATTATATTTTATTTTATATTAATGTTTCATTTTATCATATATTACTTGCAATGCAATTTAATTATATATAAATAAATATTATAATACTTGTTAAATTTATTTAAAAAATAAATTATTATTTTCAATTTTTTTTACTATTGTTATAACTCACCTAAATCTTTTACTTCAACTTAATTCCAAATCTCTACCATGCAAAATAGAAATACTAATTTTCCGTGAATATCCAAAAATATGGTTAATAAAAAATAAATAATTAGTGCATAAGTACTATAATGACATGTTGAGAAATGATATTTCTCTTTATCTTACTTTTTCATTTAATAAAATTTTTTTTACTCTCTTTTCTTTTTATTATAAGTTTTCTCTTTTTCTTTTCAAACTTGCATTTTTTCTCATTATTTTCAATTCTGACTTTTCTATTTTCTCTTTCAACTCTAAGTTTTCTCTCTTATTTTTTAAATTTTCATTTTCTCTCTTCATCTTCAATTTTTATTTTTCTCTCTTCTTGTTTTTCTGCTATTTTCTTTTTATTTACCTTTTTTTTAATTGATCTTGAAAAACTAGTTATAGAGTAAAAGGTACAAGAGATATCAGTCTATAATTCATCATGATTGAGTACCTATTTGCTAATCTATCATATGTAACTTAACGATCTATCTTCGAGTATTGTCCAAATAAAATATAATATCCATGAATTGGTACTAAATCACATAATAATTCATCCTCATATTTCCCAATAGAGAATAAAACTATCACATACTTGGTATATCTCGAGTTTGTTTTAGTCATTCAACCTTTGAATTTGATATGACTTCGGATACTTCTTTGTTGGTAATGCTAACTTTTCCACAAGCTTAATGCTAGCAAAATTATTGTAGCTTCCCTCATCCATGATAATAGAACAAACTTTATTTTTCATAAAATAACTAGTGTGAAATAAATTCTCATGTTGGTAGTCCAAGATGTCATAAATCTATGGTTTGTCTCAAGTAGTATATTGATAGAATGACTTGAGCCTAAGGTTATCATGATTAACTTGGAGATCATCTAACTCCTAGAGTTCTTGAGAATCGAAACACCGAGATTGAAGGATCCAAGGTCGCTTAGTGGAAGTATGTTATTGTGAATATTGTCTCACAGCTTTCTCTAAGCAATCCATTCACATGTGAAGTTGCTCAAATTTAGACTCTACCATTTGCTTCATTTCGATCATCATTGCTTTCTAGTGTAGATTTTGAACGAGCTATGGGAAACCCTCTTCTTTCATAGTGTTTCTACGATATTGGGCATTGTGAACCTATATGTTTTTAGAAACGAAAGGATCTCGTAACTCTCCCTCACATATTTATCTCAAGCACTCGTGTTTCACATTAAAATGACTTTTTCTCATATATTCAAAACATTATTGTCTTTTTCTACTCATTTATTTTCTTTCCATCTTAATTGAACTTAATAAAAACTTATTTTTATGAAACAATTCAACTTGAGAAATAATTAAGATAAATCAATTAGGTTTCGAAAAGTAATTTCCAAAATAATTTAAGTGTGAGGTACGAATATACTCAAAGAATAAGAAATAAGAATAAAATTCACATATAGCATAATAAATATACTCAAAGAATAAGAAATAAGAATAAAATTCACATATAGCATAATAAATATACTCAAAAAATAAGAAAGAAGAATGAAACTCAAAGAATTTTGTGCCTCTTTTTTGCCTTTTTTTCTCTTTTTTTACAGAATTTTTTTTGCCTTGGAACAAGTGCTTTTGACTTTTTTTTTCATATTTTTTCTTTTTTTTACACTTATTAAAAATAAGGTAAATAGAAGAAGCTGAGACTTTTTTATTTTTTTTTATACAGAATAGAAATAGGTAGAGAAGATAAAAAAAATATAACTAGATATGAAAGATAAGATGGAACTTGTCGTGTAATTGAGTGCTTCAATACCAACTAACGTGAACCTTGCCAATATTCTAACAAATACCCCAAGACTTTCATGAAACAATTAAGAAAATATATATTATATCTTGTTATGTGAGAAACAAGGTATTAGATATGTAGATGTCACACTCAAATCTTTTAAGAAAAACTCTTAGAAAACTCTAGTGATAACTATGATTACTTGAACACCACAAGTAAAAATTTAATAAGTTCAAAAGTTCTTTAAAAAAAAAAGAAAATAAAAAATCACAATATTGAATTCTAAAATTGTTTGACTTACAATATTGTGGCATGTGGCTTTTTATAAATACATATTATAGCTAAATAGACTAAAAATAAGAAAATAATATAGTTTGGTTGAGATACCAACTAATCAATTTTCATCTAATGTAAATATCTAGGATATTTGTTGTTGGTTGTTTTATAAATATTTAAATATAATATATAGTCTTAGAAATATCTAAAATAATAAATATCTATTTATATTTTTGAATTTGGACCTCAAATGGACTTTTGTTGGGTTGTTATATTGGCTTTCACTTTGATTCTTCTACAATCTTTCCAATCAGCCCATACAATGCTTTTCTTGACTATTTTGGCCTTGTGATTGGAAGATCATTCAACACATTTCATGGTAAATTAGTCTTCCATTTCATGTTTCATTGATTGTCTTTGTAGATTTATAGTGTAATCAATTTGATTCATATCAAAGTGTAATGCATCGATCTTAAGGTTGAGATCTAATAATAACCCTCCATGTACTATTGATTTTCAATGGAAATTTAAATTTTATTTCATGAGTATTGTGTCTTAAAAACTTGTACAAAACCCAAAAATATAACAAATTATAAGAATATAATTAAATTTTTGTACATGTACTTTAAGATTTATATCTCAAGTTGCACGAGTTATATACTCAGCAGGCTTCCATGGGCCTCTACCTTCACCTAAAATTTGTTATGGAAGAGTATAAGTTCACAAATTAGTTAATAAGATTAGTGATGTTGAACCAATTTATAGTGTAAACCTCGCACTTTTGAGTTAAGGAAAATCGGGAAAAGAACCGGTCAAACCAAATAAGAAAATCGAGCCGGTTTACATTTGGGAACAAGCAATATGAAAATTTACAACTTCCGGGTGATCCAAAGGGTTTATTAAATCTTGTAAAAGAAATTTAAGACAAGTTAAAAGATAAAACCAAATTGGTTCAGGTGAACAAGAATTCATAAGAACTTTGAAGTTGAGCGCGTTTGCTTGAGAGTAATGTAAGGATGGGTGACCTCTTGGGAAATATAATTTTTTTTTGTGACCCGAAATTTCGGTCAAAACTTTTTATGCCTTATCATAAATAGCAATAAATTAATATATATTTAATTATTGTAATTAATACCAATAATTTAATACCTAAATTAAATTATTGGAATTAATGCAAATAATTTAATACCGAAATTAAATTATTAGAATTAATACCAATAATTTATGGTAATATTAATACTAGTAATAAATCTCTCTCATTTAATACACGATTTTACACCTATATAAAGAGGTTATCCCCATTCATTCTCCTTACACCTAAACACTTCTCTCTCTCTACTGCTCCATTTCCCGGTGAAGTTCGAACCAAAGTTTCGACTTAAACATTTTTCTTAACCTCCAAAGGAGAGGTCGAGCTCTTTAGAATTGGGGAGAAGACAGCTATCTAATAGCAAACTCTAGTCAATCCGAGAATCATTGGAGAAGCACCGGCACGATGGAATAGTGAAGCAGCTCCAGTGGACCGAAGCTGCCCTATTTCGGCCAAGATGAAATCGGCCATTTCAAGCCCTTCTTAGGCCAAACCAAGCCCTCCCAACACTTCCTCGGCCTTTCCATGGCTGAATTAGGATCGAAAGGTAAGCCAATTCGGCTCCCCTTTACAATTTTCGATCGGTGCTAGAGAGAGGGTTGACCGAATTTCAATGACAAAATTCTAATCCAATTCCACATCAATTGATGCGATTCTTGATTCTAGGATGAACCTCAGGATGAGAGCTATCTGCCAGATCGAAAGCTTGGACCGTCGTGCCTTCATCGGTGAGTAATCAAAGCTTTCTCTCTCTATAGTTCATTTTCCGGCGAAGCTCCATTAAAACTTGCGATTCACATTTCTAAAGAATCGTATGAACATGTAGAAACTCAATTTCAACTTCAATTTCAACAATTGGAAACGTTTGATGGGTCAATTTGATGAAATCAAATTCGGTTATGTTAAGAAGTTGGAATTGGGGGAAATTTTGGGGATTTTCGAAATTCAAAGGATCAAAATGAAATTTTATGAAATTGAGGGTCAATTGGGCATGAAAATAATGCTGGAGGACCAATTGATGAATTTTGAAATTTTTGGGGCAAAATTTACCATTTTTGTAAAGGTAGGGCAAAATGGTAATTTTGGAAAAGTTGGGGGACCAAATTGGAAATTTGGGAAATTAAACCCCTTTTTGTGAAATGAAATAAATTGAGGTCCTATGATAAATTTTAGAAGTTTCGGACTCAATTTGAGGAAAAATCGGCATTTGGGACTTAAAGAGAAATAACTTTAGGGACCTAATTGCAAATAAATGAAAGTTTAACTTTCTCATTCATTTGGAATGAATGAAGGCGATTAGGCCGAAGGATAATGAACCAAGATGTTCATATCGTGTAGGAACGCAAAGTACTAGGAACGCCACCAATGACAAGCTCGTGTGAATACCAAGAACCGGTCTAGTGGAATTCACAGCATTAACGAGTGAGTGGATTTACTAACATCATACCCGGTTGGGATGATGAGCACAACTTAAAATTAAAAACCACTTACCTGTTGTGAATGGGAATTTTATATAATACCCAGTTGGGGATGATAAGTACCTCGATATAAAAACCCACTGCTTAGTGGTATTTTTTATCATCACTACTTAGAGAAAGTGATGTGAAAGTTATGCAAAAAAACTACTTACGGGTTATAAGTAGATCATACCTGGTTGGTATGATAAGACTTTCTCGAAGAAAGTTGAAAACCCATTCATCAGTTATGAACGGAGATGTCCTTATACCGGTCGGTATGATGGTCGAATAGCTCTGATAGGTTGGGGCCTTGGTTTTGGAACTTGGGGGCTAAATGCCCAATTTTGAAAATCTCGTACAGTGGGCCCAAGGCCAATTGGAACGAGCAGGAGCTCGTAAACGAATATTACATATGTGCCATAAAACTTAATAAGTGAATTGTTTGGCCATGGTACCAAGATAGGACCGACATGCTCAGTCAACTAGCGGCAGTGCGACATGACAGGTCGACGGACCAGTCAAGACAAACAATTGTGGGTTGAGTTGAGAGTCGGGGCCGTTGGACCAGTGGCACCACAAATTACATGGCAATATGAGAAAACATTGTTTATGCATGCACTGTGAGTACGGGATCATCAAGACATCCATGAGGGGTAGTGATGCATCCTAAGGGCACTGGACGACCTGGTGGCTATAAGGGCAGTTCGTCGTTCCAGGTGTCTATGCGAAATCTAGAGTAGCACCAAGCGCATGAGACCAGGGTGGGGACATGATGAGGTCTCTATCCTCATACGGACACGAAGAAGTGATTTTGGGATTGTGGGTCGGATGTCGCGTACATCCACTCATTCCCAGGGTAAAAGTGGTCATACTTATATGCGGGTGGCAGGAAAAGTCGCTCCGAAGCCACTAGCAAATTCAGTAGTGATACTGACTTGCGAATGTATGTAACCTTCATGATGAAGGATGTGTGTTGGGTGATAACACACCCGTAACTAAGAAATAATGGAAAAATCCAAATTTTTAAATGAAGGGATTTTTTAAAAGAAAAGAGTTTGGCACACTCCATATAAATATTTTTCTTAAAAGTTAAAAGTAGATCTTTAAAACCCCATTCACTAAGTAGTCGTACTCACCCCCTCTCTTATATCCCTTTTAGGAAATCCCGGAAAGCCTACCCTGAAAGAAAATCAACTAAGATGCCTGTAAGACAGGTATGTAAAGTTTAAAATTTCATTCAGTTTTAATTATGCTATTCTAGGAAATGGTACAGGTTTAAAGTACGCCTTATTCTTTACGGATTATAATAAGGGGAAACCCTTTAATAAACCGAGAGAGTGGCGAGTTGTTCATGGGGATCCGACTAAACCTGGTCGGGGCGTGACATATAGTGTTGACCACAAACTTCACTAAAAAATTATATATATATGAAAATTTATTTTATAATTCTTATATCATGTTATTTTCTTAACTTTCGGACTCAAAAATTTCACTCGTAAAATTTAATTGAACTTAATTAGTTTGTGTGATAGTTGGATATAAATTTGAACAAATCTAATTTAATGATTTGGTATAAACTAATTTGGAATCGAGTTAAATCTACTAAATTTAAGTAAAAAATAAATATTTTTGAAATAAATACATATTTATATATATATAATTATTAATTATATATATAATTATATAGGTTGTGAAGGAGAAATTAAACATAATAAGATGTATATATATATATATATAACCATATTAATTTTTAATCAAGTATAAAGGAAAGAGTGATTAAAAAGATAAGGTTATATTAACATCAAATAAATGCATACATTATTGTATTAAGATGTTCGAGTACATACATAATTATATTATACAAAATAAATAAGTAAGTGTAGGGTTTTTTAGGGTTTTTTAGGACTTTATAGTTATTATCCAACAATAAAAAGATTAACTAAACCTCAAACCCACACATTAAGCCCATAAATGTAAAACAAGCCTAAATAAATAAGGGCTTCGGATCTCACAGGAAATAACTCATATTAGAATTTACTGATGCATGGGAGCATGTAAAGAGCCCAAAGGTTATACACAAATATAAATAATATAATTTTATGGACTCAAGCATTACATTCAGCCTTAATTAGACCATCTAAAGTATGGCCAAGCTCAGTTGTCATTTCCTCGTAAATGGGAAGAAATTTTTATGTAAAATTTGATTGAAAATTTGATTGAAAATCTGCCAATGAATCGAAGGAATCATCAATTAGATCTCCAATTTGAAATTGAGAAAATTAGGATCATACAATTTGAGCTAAGGAATGACAGAAATCAAATCTCAACATCAGACAAACGCCAAAGGAGCCCCTAGACTACCTACAAGTGAAGAAATCAAGGACATAGAGCATCAAAGGAGGAAGAAGATAAACTTAAACCATCCAATTACCACAAAGACATATGAGCATTGCCCATCAGAGACCACGAGGAGCACGAGCTTCGGTCAAGAGCTTTAGATGATGATCAATAGTGAGGAAATGAGCATAGGGATTGAGCTATAGAAAAATGAAGGTCGGACGATCCAAAGCAACCTTTGGGAATGGAAGGATTGTGCTTGGTGACTAGGCATGTTGTGGCTGAAGCTCGGGCAAACCTCGACATTTTGGGGCTCTTTTAGAAAAGTTGAAGAAAGTTAAAATGACTATGAGCAAGGACAGAAAGGCTAGTGACAATCGCTGGAAGCATGTCGACGAACGGTCATCGGGGACCCAAAGGCATTACAGAGATGAACATCGGTTGAGAGGATTTGAAATCGTAAATGAACAAGAGAATTAGAGACTCCAAGATTCAAAGGAGCGATGAGGATATTCTAATGATGATTCTACCCTTAATTAAATTAATAAGTTAGTGAATTAACATTGTGCAAAAAAAAGTTAGTGAATTAACGAAATGCCATGCGATTTCAAGATAATTACAAGTGTGCCCCTCTCCTACAAAATGACCTCGAGCCTTGGAAATATTTACAACCCATGCCATCTTAGCCCAAATTACCAAATTCCCCTTCCAAAGTTAATAAAATTATGGGCATGCTATAGGGTAATTTAAATGACCCAAATGTCTTATGAACTTGACAAATTACAAAAATGTAATCAAAGCGATATTTGGGTGGGTAAATAAAGTCAAGATGCCAAAATTACAAAAATGCCCCAAAAGGCATAATTAGAGTATGGAGAAATTTCGAGCCTCAATGACTGACTCTAGATTCTTCAAGTATCGAGTTCTAAGTAGAAGGTACAAAGGGAGCAAAATATAAATGATCGTTTGAGAGAAGCACGAAGATTTAGGAATCCCTCTAGGACAAACTTGTCCTCGGATAACGGTGAGTGGGATTTCTAGCATCAAGTCTAATTGGACTAGTGACCCGATATTACTCACAAAACTTTACTACATGATTTACTTATAAAATTTTATTCCATAAATATATTTACTTGATTGTGTAAAACTACTCAAACCATTTTGGGATATATATTTCTATTGAGTTCATCAATTATGATTATAAGATTTCCCGTGAAAGGTGTGTGAACACACTTTAAGTGGATAATCTAATGCAAATGTTGATGTAGGATATGGGTGGGACTCATAATAAAAAAAAGTTTATTAGATCTATCTATGTCAAAGTGGGCCCAAGGCCATAGTTTTTTTGAAAGAGAAGTGGGCCCAAAGTCGTGTTTTGAAAACTCGAACAAGTGGGCCCAATGCCAATGGAGACGAGTCCAATCCTGTAGATAAGTTCTAATTTAAGAGCCTGATAAAAATCATCACAAATGGATTATATTTGCTTAAGCTGCTAAGCCGAAGTCAGGTTGGAACCTGTTGTGCTTGCACAAAGTGTAAGGTCTTAAATCAAAAGACTTTTATTTGTGATTGCAATCGTATGGAATCAAAAGATGCCCAGTACGGGGTAATAGTAGTTCTAAGGGCTACTGGACAGTAAGGTTGATACAAGGGAAGTTATGATGATCTAATATATCTTGGAGCTCTAGGAACTCCATGCAGATTTAGACTGAGTAAGAAGTGGGAGAGATCTCGTCCCTCAATAGTAGACAAATCTCATTTTGAAAATGTCTCGAGGTTGGGGCAATGGTTCTCACACATTCAAAAGTTCGAGGTTGTAGCCTCACACCAATGTGGTAGAGGTTGTAGCTTCTCGCAAAGGTGGACAATAAAGTCACTCCAGGCTACAAGTGGGATAGATCGAGGTTGTAGCCTCATAGGGTCTGTACTATAAATGTTTGATCCCTTTATTGAGAAAGAGTATTTGTGTGTTTGTTTGATATAAACCTATGGTAAATCCACCATAAATAAATTATGAATGTTATTCCGAGTAGGAATAAATATAATTTTATCTTGTGAGATACAAGTGGTGAAATTTACTGAAAATCATGTGAGAGCTTTTCAATAATAAATAAGTAGAAGCTTGTTCAGTTGATTCCCAACCCACTAGGATTAGAGCGAAAAATATCCTTATGCACCTTTGGGCATGTGAATTTTGCTCATTGTAATACAAGTAAATTTTCAAAACTTATTATGAATGAACCCGAGGATAATTTCCTTCAAATGAAATGAGTAGATTTCAAACATGTCGTATAAAACTTTATTTTCTTTAAGCTCTAAACTTGTTTCTGGTATACCTTTGTTCTTACCAAACCCCTATACAAACCTATTTGAGTATGTGTTGAATTATGGACATGACGTCATGATGTGTGTTGAGCTTTCTCACTGAGTTGTGGACTCACTTCCCTCCAAATACCCCTTTCATGCAACCATGGTGATGAATGGCACGTGTTTAATGGAATAGCAATCCAAAACAAAATGTATGGCTTACCTTCAGTACTTTGTCCCAGTATGATTTATGAAGTTTATTTTCCAAATATTTAAATTATCATTTTTGAAAAATAACTTGAGTTGTTTTATTTTAGGCCTTACACCCTATCAGATTTGTAATGATGAGGCGCCCATTGTGGCAAAGTTAAGAGGATGTGACAAGTTGTCTATAGGTCCAACTGGGGAAACCTGGTCGGGGTGTGATATCTTATCACTTGATTTTAGGGTTCCACATTCAAGTATATCTTAGTAGACATTCCACTCACCAATTCACAACAATTAATCAAGTATATGCTTCCATCAAAACAAACATGGTACTGCCATGTTCCAACCATACATGCACGACTCATATGAATGTCGATGATGTGTCATTGATCATATGTGTAGCCTGGTTATCTCCTCCCACCACACACTCAAGTATACATATACCCTGACTATCCACAGATGCCACACACGTAACTATACATGGATCCACTCACTTGGGTCCCTACCAATCTCAAAGCATAACATAATCTCTCACTACCCGCCGCTTTTAGTCTACTATTTGTGTCCGCGCTAACTCACTAGGTGTCATGACGATGCCCTCTTTCATAACAACCATTATATACCAAACAAATGACATATTTATGCAACAAGTACATGAAACATTGATTATGTTACGTAGGAATTCATACCCTCATTTCAAATGGTGTTATAATCATTGTTATTATGGGTCATTTAATCCTTCCTTTAAATAAATATTATTAATTATTCATTTAACTATGTGTGCATACATCCATGTAGTTATACTCTAATTTCCATACCACTTTTCAAAACACTCTAGCATATATTCATGATTTAACAAAGTATTTTAAAATATAGCGATCATTCCAATTAGATCACTATCAATAATATCACTCACTATTTTAATCGGAACTTATTTGTCCTAATAGATTTTTGCATATCTTGGGATGTGCGATCCTCGTATGATATTGTATCGGTTACTCTCACACCTCGACTTGATCCATGGGTTGAATCAACATACCAACCACCACAACTCTCGATACTACGGTAGTAGGTACCTCACTACAATATAATCGATAGGTTGAAAGGCTTAGATTAAGTACAATAGTTTCTCCAAAGTTCACTAGGAATTTAAAATTTTTACAAAATAACTTTTTAGTTTGCACAGTAGATAATAATATACCATAATCAAATCTTGGGATGTGAGTAGCTGCCTTGGACTACCTATTAATAACCCAAGTGTCTTATCTCAGGTTATCTTCTCTACAAATGCCCTCTTCGCTTGCGCTCCACTCCTTTGTATGTCCCTTAAATGTCTTAAGGGTAAGGGTAAGACACACTTAGTGAATACGAGAATCGATCATCGAGTAATTCATGGCTCAATGTCGTATTTACTCAAAATGGATAACATGGAGTTTTCTTCATATGCTTTTCTTTTCTTTCAAAACTATTTTAGGATTTCTACCCCAACATGGGTAAAAGCCATGACCTATGATGGTTTCTTTCTAAACCCATCGTTAAGGTTTCCTTAGCATCCTAAGATGCTTTTAGGTTATCTTTGGGCAGAAACTCTTTCATATACTAAATAACCGAGTGGCATCCATGGACGCCAACTCGTTTCCTCTTTCTAGTATCGACAGAATTCATATCCACATTTTTCTATGGGGTTTGCTACTGAACCTACTATTTGTGCACTATAACAAGTTATACTCCTAATCTAAGCACACAATTTTAGGCGGGGATATTCATCTAAATCAACAATGGGATCATTGGATGGGTACTTATCATCCAAACAATCATCCCCTTCCATCTATATGGGTACACCCTTGGACGATGAAAGAGTACTTATCATCCGAACCAAAGTTGATAAGCACACAATGTTGGACGTGTACAGTCATCCGAATTAACAATGAGAACATTGGATGGGTACTGATCTTCTAAACCAATGTCCCCTCCATCTATATGGATATATCCTTGGAGATGGGCAGGTACTTATCATCCAAACCAATAATGGGATCATTGGATGAGCACTTATCATTCAAACGAATGTTCCCTTCCATCTATCATGGATACACCCTCAGAAACATTAGACAGGTATTATCATCTAAACCAACTCCCCTTTTACACAATCAATCGTCTATTAAGGATGATACACAATGGGCCATCCCCACTAGAAATTTCTTTATTAAGTTAATTAATGCAATTAACATTAAATATCCGAGAAACATTCACGAGTACTTTACTAGGGCATCACCACTCTTTCAAAATGGCTAATTTTAGTTTTTAGTTTATAAACATTGGGTCATTGCCCCTCTTTATAAATCTTGGGTCTTAGCCCATTTTCATAAATAGAGGGTCTTAGCCCTTTTCATAACTAGTAGGCCTTATCCCTTTTCATAAACAACGTGTCACACCCTAACCCGATTTGGTCAAAACCCTATGAACAACCTGCCACTTCTCCCAATACTATAATCGAAACCACAACTAAGACGCCCCGACCCAGTTTGGTTGGATCTCCATGATCAACCCGCCACTCTCCCGGTTTAGTAAAAAGTTTCCCTTTATTATAAACCATAAAGCGTGAGGCATTCTTTAAACATGCACCTTTTCTTGAAATAACATATATAAAAACTATATAATATTTTAAATTTATCATACATGTCTCATAGGCGTCTTAGTTGATGGTCTTTAAGGGTAGGCTTTCCAAAATTTATTGAAAGGGATATAAGGGAGGGAGTGAGTACAATGACTCAGTGAATGGGTTTTCAAAATTTTTAACCTTTAGGAAAAAGAATTGTATTGGAGTGTGCCAAACTCCTTTCTTTCAAAAATCCTTACATTTTAAATCTCGGTTTTTACCACCATTTCTTATTAACCACGGTGTGTCATCACCCAACACACATCCTTCATCATGAAGGTCAAACACACATTCGCAAGCCAGTACATCCACTGAACCCACTTGTGGCATCGGAGCAACTTTACCGGCCACCTAGATAGAAGCACGTCCACTTCTACCCTAAGAATGAGTGGATGTACGCAACATCCGACCCTCAATCCTGAAATTTATTATCCGTGTCCGTATGAGGACAGAGACCTCATCCTATCCCCACCCCGGTCTCATGTGCTTGGTGCTACTCCAAATTTCTCACGGTCACCTGGTACGACGAACTGCCCTTATACTCACCAGGTCGTCTAGGGCCCTTAGGACCATCACTACCCCTCTTGGGCCTCTTGATGGTCTCATAATCACAGTGCATGCACAATCAGTATTTTCTTATCATGCCATATAATATGTGGTGCCATTAGTCCAACGGCTTCGACCTTCAACTCAACATGCAGTTGTTTGTCTTGACTGGTCCGGAGACTTGTCATGTCACACTGCCACTAGTTGACTGAATATGTCAGTCATGTCTTGGTACCATAGCCAAACAATTCATTTATTAAAGTTTTATGGCACATATCTCATGTTTGTTTACGAGCTCCGGCTCGTGTCCACTAACCTATCGCGCACTGTTCGAGATGTTCAAAATTGGGCATAATAGCCCCCAAGTTCCAAAATCGAGGCCTTGGCCTATAAGAGCTATTCGAGCTCCCATCAAGAAGGTCTCCCAAATCGTTTAAGCATTGGCACGGAATCAGGGAGAGCACTTCCAACAAAATATATTTTCAACTGTTCATCATACCAACCGAGTATGAGGACATCTCCACTAATAACCGATGAACGGGTTTTCCACTTCCTTCAAGAAAGTTTCATCATACCAACTGGGTATGATCTAATTACAACCGGTAATTAGTTTTTCTACGTGATTTTCACATCACTTCTCTAAGTTGTGACATTTAAAATACAACTAAATAGTGGGTTTTTCATTTTGAGGTACTTATCATTCCCAACCGGATATGATATAAAATCTCACTCACAACCGATAAGTGGTTTTTAATTTTTAAGTTGTGCTCATCATGCCAATCGAGTATGACGTTAATAAGCCCACTCACCTGTTAATGTAGTGAATTCCACTTGACCGGTTCTTGGTATTCACGCGAGCTTTTCCTTGCTGACATTCCCGGTACTTCGTATTTCTACATGATATTAACATCCTTGTTCATTATCCCTCGACCTAATAGCCTTCATTCATTCCAAATGAATGAGAAAACTAAACTTTCCATTTATTTGCAATTAGGTCCCTAAAGTTATTTTTCTTTAACTTTAAGTCCCTAATGCCAGTTTTTCCTCAAATTGAGTCTTGAAACTTTTAAAATTTATCTTAGGACCTCAATTTATTCAAATTCACAAAAAGGGGTTTAATTTCAATAATTTCCAATTTGGTCCCCCAACTTTTCCAAAATTACCATTTTGCCCTTCCTTTACGAAAATGATAAGTTTCACCCCAAAAATTTTAAAATTCCTCAATTGGCCCTCTAACATTTTTATCATGCCCAACTGAACCTTAATTTTATAAAATTGTATCTTGGTCCTTCAAATTTTCAAAAATTCCCAATTTTCCCTAATTTTTCCCCTAATTTCAACTCATTAACACAGCCGAATTTGATTTCATCAAATTGGCCAATCAAACACATCTAATAGTTGAAATTGAAGTTAAAATTGAGATCCTACATCTTCATACGATTCAATAGCACTTTGAATCGAAAGTTTTGATGACGGAACGAGCTCAAACAGAGCTTCGCTAGAAAAGAGACTATAGAGAGAGAAAGATTCGATTTCTCACCGGTGAAGGCGCAACGGTCTAAGATTTCCATCTGGGTGGATAGCTCTCATCCTGAGGTTCATCCTAGAATCAATAATTGCATCAATTGATGATGAATTGAGTTAGAATTTCATCATTAAAATTCTGTCGGTTCTCTATTTAGCATCGATCAAAAATTGCATAGGGAAGCCAAATTGGCTTACCTTTCAGTCCTAATTCGGCAGTGGGAGGGCTGAGGAAGTGTTGCGAGGCTTGGTTTGGCCTAAGGAGAGCTTTAAATGGTCGATTTCAGCCTAAAAAGTTCATTCCTTCCTTGAAAAACTTTCTTAATTTTTTATGGTAAACTTTTTATAGGTTTGTACTAGACAAACAAACAACTCCGTTTCTAATGAAAGGGATAAATCATTTAGAGAATAGACCATGTGAGGTTACAACCTTGATTTATCCCACTTGTGGTCCGAAGCACCTTTTACCGTCCACCCTGGTGAGAGACTATACCATCTACCACATTGTTGTGAGGCTACACCCTCGATCATCCGTCTGTTTGAGCATCATTGTCCAACCCCCAAACATTTCTTAAATGAATTTGTCCACAATTGAGGGACAAGACCTCTCCCCCTTCTTCCTCAGTCTCAATGCACACAAAGTTTTGAGAGCTCAAAGACATACTAGATTAGTGTAGCTTCCATTGTACCAACCTTGCTCTCTAGTAGCCCTTAGAACCAAGACAAACCCATAACGAGTGTCTTCTTGGTTCCGAACAATTACAATCACAAACAAGAACATTTTGATTTAAGACCTTTCTCTTTGTGTTGCTTGCCTAACGGGTTCGAAACCAGCTTTGCCTCAGTTGCTTAAGAAAAAATATTATCAATTGGCGATAACTTTTAACATGCTCTTAAATTAAATCTTATTTATGGGAATGGACCTATTTTCATTAGCATTGGGCCCACCATACAGGTTTTCAAAACATGGCCTTGGGCCCACTTCTCATTCAAAACTCGTGGCATTGGCCCCACTTTCTCAAAACTAAATCTAATCAACTCTTTTTCGTTCATGGGTCCCACCCATATCTTGCATCAACAATTGAATTAGATCATCCATTTGAAGTGTTTCCACACACAGTTCAAGGGTAATCCTATTAACATGCTTAATGCTCGCAACATAAATAAATCCTAAAATAGTTTAAGTGGTATCATATAGTCATGAGATTCTATTTCTGGAAATGAGGTTTTTGAATTTGCAAGTATTAATACATCATCGGTCTAATCGGACTCGATGTTAGAAATCTCATTTACACGTCTATCAAGACTTTTTCATCCCAGGTGATTTCTAAGCTTGGCATGCTTTTCCTTCTCATAAACTTGTAGGTGATTGGTTCCTACAACAAGTTGGGAAATTATCCATATAATAAAGCATTTAGACTTTTCATTAATTATAATTTGGCCCTTAAATAATACCTTATTTCTAATTTGGGTCCCTAATTTCTCATTATTTCCAATTGGGTACTTGATTTCTCACTAATTGCATAAAAATCTATAATTTTTAGAACTTGTAATTTAGTCCCCCAAACTTTCAAAATTTGTAATATAGTGCTCCGACCTTAATTATTATCAATTCGATCTTAAATCTTCTTAGTTGAGTCATAACATGATTCTAATCATCTTCTCTATGTCCGCAAGATCATTTCAACCTTTGAATCACTCAATTTGGCATAGAAATGAGTGTAAACGGAGCTTAGTCAGAAAGGTGGTTGGGGCTTTGGTTACCTCAAGTTTGCTCTCTTCCCGGGGATCCTTCATGGATCAAACCTCTCCTCAATTGATAGCATGAGCACTGTGAATTCATTAATTAATTTTTAGGCAAAAATGCTCTGGGAATAGTAAATTTTGACAAAGGGCAGTGGTGGGGACTTACCATGACAGTGCAGGGAAGGTGTAGACTACTCCACTAAGGAAGGTCTGGAGGGCTTGGTTTGGCCATGGTTGCCCTGAGTGTAGTTAAAATTGAGATCAGGTTTCTCTGGTTGTAGAAGGCCGATGGAGCAGTGGTAATGTTTGAGCTCACTAGCACTTCTCCAATGATCCTCAAGGAAAATGTAGAGTGCAATATTATAGAGGACTTCTGCACGAATCCAAGGAACTTGAATTCACCTTCAAAGGTGAAAAAAATGCCCAAGTTGCAGCTCTTGTTTGTGGGTGATCGAAAAATTTAGTAGTTCTTCTTCTTTGTGCTTTCGAGGGATTGAGGAGATGAATGGAATGGAGCTCTTTATATAGGAAGCTCAGGGACTGTATGTCTATCTATTCATCCATCAGCCAGCCATTTACTCTCCAATTTAATAAATTGTTGGAGAGGTTTAATGGTCATCGGAGTTATGGCAGTCATTTGGCCCCTCCTCTCCTCGACTAATCAGAGGTTGAAGACTACACTATGAGTGCATGTGCAAGCTTCACATGTGTGAACTGCCACATGGCATGTTATGATCAGTAGGTGTTTCAGATGCAATGTCTTACTCATCATTCGAATTATCTATTGAGTCGTTGACTAACACCGTGGAGACCTCCCAATGGTCGCTCTGTCAGACATGGAAGTTGATCAAATTTGTCCGCCCAATGACCTTGCCACATGGCGTCCTCTAATTGACTGATTTAAATTCATCAGCTTCTCACCTGATGCACTATTTCATTGCCAGGTGTCCTCCTCTGATTGGTTGCGACAATCCGACGTGGCCTTGCCACGTGTCGACCCCTAATTGATCGATCTTCCTCGGATATCCTAGTCGGCCTCTAACATGTCAAATTTACCACGTGTCAGTCTCTCATTAGTCGACACTATTGATTGATGAGGATTTTCCTCAACTGGTCGTTGACTGGGAACATGTGTCACACTCTCATTGGTGAGTTCATGATTACATAGATTTTTCTTTGTTTAAATATTGATTGGGGACATGTGTCACGCTGTGATTGGCCAGCACTTTCATTCATTAACCTAGTGACTAATGGAGAGCACCTCACCATGCATCGCGTGCTAATTGGTCGCACATGCTAATGGGGCGATGACCTGGCAGGCAGTCTATTGACCCGGCTAAACCATTAACTGGTTGAATTTGACTAGGTTCAGTGACCCAAAAATGAAAATCTGTCGATTCAGGCCCGATCCGACTAATCTTCTAAATTTTAAAATTGTCTAAATTCATTTTCTACATAGTGGTGACTTCAATTTTCCAAATTGACATGTTTAAGTCACCTCTAAAAATGAATCTTTAAACCGATTCCTCTCGGTTTAATCCAGTTCAACCAGGTTCGGTTCTAGTTCTCCTAGAACTTGTCATGCCCCGACCCAATTTGGTCGGAACCCCGTGAACAACCCCGCCACTCCCTTTGGTCTAAGAAGAGTTACAACTTTCTAAGACCCGCGAGGAGTTAGCCATAGATTATGTCCTTGTTCCCTGGAATAGCATTATACAAAACTCAATATCTTAAAAAAAAACTTTACATACATGACTTATGTATTCAACTTCAAGAAATTCTCTAAGGGTTCATCTCCTTTCTTGAAAAGGGGTTAAAGGGAGGGGTTAGTTTCTACAACTCAGTGAGCGGGTGTTGGGGAGTGAGTTTTAAAATTAAAGTTTATCACATTATTCTTCAAAGCATTTCATCCTTTTCAAACACATGTGTGTTTAGCACTTTTTAGCATTTCACCTTGTTGGGATTTGGTTTTTAATTCACATGCCCTTTATCATAAATGGTCCAATCTAACACTTCCCCTTGCTCGAGAGGTGTTTATCAATAAATCACTTGCCCTTTCTCATAAAGGGTTCAATCATTCGCAAGATGCAGTTACGATGACTGCACCCACTTGTGGATTAGAGCATCTTTACCATCCACCTTGATAGAAGTGTGATCACTTCTACTCGGAGTCTGAGTGACACCCCAAGCACCCGGCCCTCAGACCCAAAAAACTTCGTGTCCATATGAGGACAGAGATCTAATCCAGTCCCTACCCCGGTCTCATGCGCAAGAAGCTCTGACCAGCTTCATGACTAACTAGTACGACAAACCTGTCCTTATCGCCACCAGGTCGCCCAACAGCCCTAGGAACTCATCACTACCCCTCATAGGCGTCTTGATGGTCCCGAATCAAAGTGCATAAACAAAAAATAGTCTTAGCATATTAGCCATTATCTTTGGTTCTGATGGTCCAACATCCCCAACACTCGACTTGGCATGTAGTTGCTTGCCTAACTACTCCATCAACCTAGTCATGGCTCACTACCACTAGCCCATCGAGCCTTGTCAGTCCTGACTTGGTACCATGGCAAGTCAAACAAAATTTCCAGTTTAATGACATTTTTCATGGCTCTTTTACTCATGTTTGTCTACAAGCTCTAGCTCATGCCCACTAGCCTTGGGCCCACTTCACGAGTTTTTCAAAACTGGGCCTTGAGCCCTATAAGTTCAAAAACGAGGCCTCTGGCCTATTGGAGCTATCTCAGCTCTTGTTAAAAAAGTCTCCCAAATGTTTTAAGTATTGGCACACAGTTAGGAGAGATCATTTCTGAAAAAAGGGTTTTCAAGCTCAAAATGCACTCATCATACCAACCGGGTATGATGAGAGAAATTCTCACTCTTGGTGGTCTTTCCTTTTAGTAAAGGAGTTCATCATAACAATCGGGTATGACCTTAAATAATCTCACTCACAACCGATATGTAGGTTTTTAATTTAATAAAAATTATGCTCATCACCCCAACCGGGTATGACGTTTAAAATGTCCAACTCACCCGTTGACTGTGACGTGTTTGTTCGGAGTCAGCTTTCAAAGTCCAAGTCATGATCATCTTTGTTCACGTTCTGACTTGTCAGTCCCGACTTGGTACCATGGCAAGTCACACAAAATTTCCAGTTTAATGAAATTTTTCATGGCTCTTTTACTCATGTTTGTCTATAGGCTCTAGCTCATGCCCACTAGCCTTGGGCCCACTTCAAGAGTTTTTCAAAACTGGGCCTTGAGCCCTATAAGTTCAAAAACGAGGCCTCTGGCCTATTGGAGCTATCTCAGCTCTCGTTAAAAAAGTCTCCCAAATGTTTTAAGTATTGGCACACAGTTAGGAGAGATCATTTCTGAAAAAAGGGTTTTCAAGCTCAAAATGCACTCATCATACCAACCGGGTATGATGAGAGAAATTCTCACTCTTGGTGGTCTTTCCTTTTAGTAAAGGAGTTCATCATAACAATCGGGTATGACCTTAAATAATCTCACTCACAACCGATATGTAGGTTTTTAATTTAATAAAAATTATGATCATCACCCCAACCGGGTATGACGTTTAAAATGTCCAACTCACCCGTTGACTGTGGCGTGTTAGTTCCGAGTCAGCTTTCCAAGTCCAAGTCATGATCATCTTTGATCACGTTCTGACTTGTCAATCCTAACTTGGTACCATGGCAAGTCACACAAAATTTCCAGTTTAATGAAATTTTTCATGGCTCTTTTACTCATGTTTTTCTACAGGCTCTAGCTCATGCCCACTAGCCTTGGGCCCACTTCACGAGTTTTTCAAAACTGGGACTGGAGCACTATAAGTTCAAAAATGAGGCCTCTGGCCTATTGGAGCTATCTCAGCTCTCGTTAAAAAAGTCTCCCAAATGTTTTAAGCATTGTCACACACTTAGAAGAGATCATTTCTGAAAAAAGGGTTTTCAAGCTCAAAATACACTCATCATACCAACCGGGTATGATGAGAGAAATTCTCACTCTTGGTGGTCTTTCCTTTTAGTAAAGGAGTTCATCATAACAACCGGGTATAACCTTAAATAATCTCACTCACAACCGATAAGTAGGTTTTTAATTTAATAAAAATTATGCTCATCACCCCAACCGGGTATGACGTTTAAAATGTCCAACTCACCCGTTGACTGTGACGTGTTTGTTCCGAGTCAGCTTTCCAAGTCCAAGTCATGATCATCTTTGTTCACGTTCTGACTTGTCAGTCCCGACTTGGTACCATGGCAAGTCACACAAAACTTCCAGTTTAATGAAATTTTTCATGGCTCTTTTACTCATGTTTGTCTATAGGCTCTAGCTCATGCCCACTAGCCTTGGGCCCAATTCACGAGTTTTTCAAAATTGGGCCTTGAGCCCTATAAGTTCAAAAACGAGGCCTCTGGCCTATTGGAGCTATCTCAGCTCTCGTTAAAAAAATCTCCCAAATGTTTTAAGCATTGGCACACAGTTAGGAGAGATCATTTCTGAAAAAAGGGTTTTCAAGCTCAAAATGCACTCATCATACCAACCGGGTATGATGAGAGAAATTCTCACTCTTGGTGGTCTTTTCTTTTAGTAAAGGAGTTCATCATAACAACCGGGTATGACCTTAAATAATCTCACTCACAACCGATAAGTAGGTTTTTAATTTAATAAAAATTATGCTCATCACCCCAACCGGGTATGACGTTTAAAATGTCCAACTCACCCGTTGACTGTGACGTGTTTGTTCCGAGTTAAATTTCCAAGTCCAAGTCATGATCATCTTTGTTCACGTTCTGACTTGTCAGTCCTGACTTGGTACCATGGCAAGTCACACAAAATTTCCAGTTTAATGAAATTTTTCATGGCTCTTTTACTCATGTTTGTCTACAGGCTCTAGCTCATGCCCACTAGCCTTGTGCCCACTTCACGAGTTTTTCAAAACTAGGCCTTGAGCCCTATAAGTTCAAAAACGAGGCCTCTGGCCTATTGGAGCTATCTCAGCTCTCGTTAAAAAAGTCTCCCAAATGTTTTAAGCATTGGCACACAGTTAGGAGAGATCATTTATGAAAAAAGGGTTTTCAAGCTCAAAATGCATTCATCATACCAACCGGGTATGATGAGAGAAATTCTCACTCTTGTTGGTCTTTCCTTTTAATAAAAGAGTTCATCATAACAACCGAGTATGACCTTAAATAATCTCACTCACAACCGATAAGTACGTTTTTAATTTAATAAAAATTATGCTCATCACCCCAACCGGGTATGACGTTTAAAATGTCCAACTCACCCGTTGACTGTGACGTGTTTGTTCCGAGTCAGCTTTCCAAGTCCAAGTCATGATCATCTTTGTTCACGTTCTGGTCCAAAGTGTCCCTACACGATTTGAGTATCATTATAAGGAAAAGTTCAGCATGAAAGCCTTCTTGTTCTCAAATATTGGCAACTAGGCCTTAATTCATATCTTATTGCACTTTTGTCCCTATAGTTCATACTATTTGACTTTAGGTCCCTAATGCTCCATTATCCTCAATTAAGTCCCTAGTATTTCCAATATTCCTCTTTGGTCCTTAATTTTCACAAATTACCAATTGGTACTCAATTTTCCAAAATTTCCTATTGGTCCCTTAACTTTCCAAAAATTACTAATTTGCCCCTAACTTTTCAAAAATAGCCAAGTTGGACCCAATTCCTTTAAAAATGATCAATTGGTCCTCCAACATGTTCCTCTTTACCAATTGACCTTCAATTTTAAAAAATTGCACTAAGGTCCTTCAATTTTTTAAAATCCCTAATTTTTCCCAAAATTTTCCTCCAATTCACCTTCTCGATATGACCAGAATCTGATCACATCCAATTGACCCTTCAATTCATGTTAATTATTTCCTATCATGGTGCTAATCGACTTCCTCACTTTCATACGATCAAACCAAGCTTTAAATCACCATTTTGGGTTCAAAATTTGCTCAAACAGAGCTTCGCCGAAAAACTGAACATAGAGAGAGAGAGCTTTTTGGAGGTGCAGAAGTTTGAGCTCTTGATATGGGGGTGTGTGGAGGATGAATGGAGGGGAGCTCTTTATATAGGGAGCTCAAGAACCCTCTGCTCTACTAGTTTCCATATTAGTTGAGCTTATCCTTATCGAAAAATGCCATAATTGGAGGAAATATTCCCTCACCGGAAAAGGAAAGTATTTCCGCATGTCATCCTGAGGAAGATGATGACACTGTTCATTGACCAATTCAGTCCGACCAGCGAAAATCGGCCAGTTTAGGCCCGATTCAACCAGTTTTCTAAAACTTGAAAATTTCTAAATTAATCTAAATTTATTTTGTATATAGTGGTGGCCTCAATTCTTCTAATTGACATTTTTAAGCCACCTAGAAAAATGAAATATTGAACTGGCTCACTGGGTTCAACCGGTTCAATCTAGTTCAGGTGTAATTCACCCTGAACCAGTCTGGTTTTCCCATCCAATTCACTTCATGGTTCTTCCCCATGATTTTTATAACTTCTTGGTCACTTGGGATTTTCTAATTTCCCATTTTAACCATTCGTTACAATTTTTGGTTCATTAAATAGCTGAATTTTCTCATGAAATTTGTCAATTCTTATCCTGGTTTCCTTGGTCCGAGAGGACAGGTTTCATAGAACTAGCCTAGTTCTCATATCCAATTTACAACATGATCCTTTTCCTTTAATTTTGGATATTCATTGACCCCTTGAGATCACTCAAATTCATATTTTTATTTTCCCTACACCAATTCTGGTTCAATTGGAACCTTGGTTTTCTTTCAAAATAGTTTGGTTCTCTATTCTAGATTTCCTGTTTTGAGAAAATAGGGTTTACAAATTCTTCCCTCCTTTTACGGAGTTTTGTCCCCAAAATTCTTTGTACATAAATAAATTGAGGATATTTGTCTCTTAGCACTGAATCATTTTTCACATTTCCTTCTCAATCTGACCGTTGTGTCAGAATACCTTTACCACTAGAATCTTTTCATTTCTAAGATTATTTTCTTGTCGATCAAAGATTCGTACAGGCCCCAGTTTATCGAATAAATTCTTATCCCATTTTCATTTTTTTGGCTTCAGCTCTTCATCTAATTCCTCATCCATACTTTGAGGAATTCTCTTTATCACCTTTAGTTTGAGAGTTACCATTTGGTATTGTAAATATTAAGATCCCTTTGTTAGGATCTTCTCATACTCTTATATTTCATGGTCACGTGAGGATCCTTTCTTATAATTTGACAGGTACTTTCATATTGGTGTACTTTGTGACCCAATCAATTTGGAATTGCATTCCATTAACTTGTACTATCATTATGATGGCATGATTCTTGATTATTGCTTGGAATCTTTTATCCGTCAAATGTGACTAGGATCTTATTCACTATTGACCTTGATATCTTATCAAAACTTAAGGCTTTATTTATAGAATTCGAATAATACATATTGGTAAATCTTGTTATTCGTATGTCCTTCCTACAGGGAACTGGAATTTACAATATTACCCATTTAGAGCTTCCTAGCTTAGAGGCATCTTAACCTTCTTATAATTATTTGAGTCCTTCCATAACTTCCGTTTGACAATATCATGCTCTGATAACCAACCCTTCTTCTCATAAGTCATATAATTTTACTGTTCGGACTTTCATGTCATCAGCACAGTAGGGTGCTTTTGCATGATATTCTTCAGAAACATTTTCTTGTCAAATGATAAATTCCTAATCCATAGGAATCATATAACTTTGTCCATTCATGATATTTGGTAAAAATTCTTAATTACCATGAACACCACCCAAATATTCAATGCGTACTTCTCAAGCAATTAGTCATTTCTTACTTACTTTTAAATCTCCATTTATTTTCCTTCGGATTTCATTAATATCGAATTATCATGATTTCATCATTAAATGGTACTTCTATGAAATTATATCCATTACATCACACCTTTCATTTCTGAACACTTATCCTCACTCTGCTAGAGTGTTCCATCACTTATTTTTCATTAGAGCATTACTTATGGAAATATTGATTTCCTTTCTTCTTGCTACCTTCCCACTTATGCTTATTCTCCCATGCCTAACCATTTACATTTGAAGATAAAGTTCATTGATGATTTTTTCTCATTACCACCTATCTTATGTAGTTATCAATGATTTCTTTATAACCTTTTTGGTTGAGGAGGTCAAATACTTCGTATCTTTTTCAATTATTATATACTACCACACTTCATATCTCAGGCACCTCTTGGGGGGAATCACATGTCCCACTTCTCCTTTTGGGGGTTTTATGCTTCATTCTCTCATCTTTGATGTCCTTTATCCTAAAATTATTTTATTACCATTTCTTTTAAATAGCCCAATAGGGCATTCAAACTCAAGGTGGAGATTTCTGACAATTTAGCCTCCCATTTCTTTTCCTTTGAGTGTTCCTTCGCTTAACTTTCTACCTTGATGAGATGTCACTATTGACACTCTTTTCACTCATCTTTTAGGGATTCCCTTGAGAATTTTTACCTTCTCTTCGAGTATCCAGTTATTCCGAGGAACTCGTCATGATCAGCACCTCTTATCAACTACTTAGAGAAATTTTAGTTATTTCAACCATATGCCCTTTATGGATATACTCAATCCCTTGAAATTTTCATTTAAAAACCAATTTCGTTCATAGGGTTGTGATCCCAATTATGCTTAACAATTCCTTTGTTTAGTTGGCATCTTAGTTGTTATAATCCTTGGCAAGACGCCATTTCGAATATATCATCCTTGTCTCTTCTTGTTTCCACATTATTAATTTTGTCCCTCTAGTTTGGTGTTGGTCCCTGAATCCAACATTAACTCTCCTTTCAATATGTTTTTAAAACAATCCTCCTAAGAGATGTTACACCCCAACCCAGTTTCCTCGATCGGACCTATAAACAACTCACCACATCCTCTTAACTTTAAAACAATGGGTGCCTCATCATTGTAAATCCAATAGAATGTAAGGTGTAAAATAAAACAACTCGAGTTATTTCCCAAAAATAATCATTTAAATATTTTGAAAATAAACTTCAAAAATCATATTGGGCCAAGTACTGAATGTAAGACATACCTTTGGTTTTTGATGGCTCCTTAATTAAACACGTGTCCATCATCACCATTGTTGCCTGAAAGGGATATTTGGAGGGTAGTGAGTTCACAACTTAGTGAGAGGGCTCAACTAACATTGTGACGCCATGTCCACAATTCAACACATACTCCAATAGGTTTATACGGAGGTTTGGTAAGAACAAAGTTTTACCATAAACAAGCTTAAAGATTAAAGGAAATAAACTTGTATAAAAAAAGTTTGAAATATGTTCATTTCAATAAAAGAAAATTATCCTCGAGTTCATTAACAAGTCTTCAAATTTTACTTGTATTATAATGAGCAAAACTCACATACTCGAAGGTGTGCAAGGATATTTTCCCCACTAATCTCAATGTGTTGGGAAGCAAAATAACAAGCTACTACTTGTTTATCATTGAAAATCTTTCACATAATTTTTAGTAAATTTCACTGCTTGTATTTCACAAGCTAAAATTATGTTTCTTCCTATCCTAGAAAAACTTTCATAATTTATTTATGGTGGATTTACCATAGGGTCATATCAAACAAACACACAAACACCCTTTCTTAATAAAGGAGTCAACCATTCATAGAATAGACCTTATGAGACTACAACCTCTATCTGTTCCACTTGTGGCCCGAAGCGCCTTTACTGTCCACCCTGGTGAAAGGCTACAACTTCTACTAGTAGACTTATTAGGACTATTTTGATCGAACATTGTTGGCATCTTGAAACCTTATTCCACGATAGTATGAGTCTCGAGCATGATCCTTTTGTTGTCATAATTTATGGTTAAATATGCTAGGTTAGGATTCATTTAGTGTATTTGTACATTAACACTTGTCCCCTTTTTGATAAAATTTCATGCCCTTGGTATGGTGTTATGACTAGCAACGTAACATGTTACCATGGCTGGTAATATCATGGTTCACATGCAGGGTATGCCTTCCTCTGCTCATTTCAAGATAATATCTTAAAGTATGCATATAAGACTTGAAGTTTCTTATTTGAATGCATGGGTAGTTCATTTCAAGAACTTCATTATGTCCATACTCGATCTTTTAATATTACTAACTCAATTTTATCATTGGTCTATTACTACTTGTTAGATCACACTTAGATAGTTAGTTACTGATAGTAATGCCACTTCCAGTGTAGGTTGATTATTTGTAATTGATTCCTTGGGATGGCATGGTTTAGGCAGCAATCTCACAATGTTGGCTTATTAAGGCAACTCCTTTGCCTTCCTTTGTATATTTTACTAATAACAACAGTTGTTCTAAGTTCCTTTCATAACTGAGTAGATAGGATTTATCTTATCTGTTTGATGTAGTTTTGGTATGATTGATTGTTGGCTTTTATTTTGGTAGTTTCTTCTGGTAGCTTGTTATTAAGATCATGGGACATGATGCATCCTGATAAGGAAAGGGTGATCCTAGCCTTTTGTGGTTGGATCACCGGACTCCCTATGTGTCGATAAACTCGTCACAACTAACCCATCTTCATTATTTCTTCTCAATACTTTAGGCTTACACCTATATAAGGTCTTATTTGCCAAAATTCCCCAAGTATTCTAAGTTTCTCACTTAAATCCTTAATTTTTTTTCTTTTTTGCATTTTGGTCCCTAAATTTTTCAAAAATTACCAAAATGCTCATATATTTTTCATTTGTCCATTTTCAGAGTCTAACCATTCAATGGGTTCATTAAGGTACCCTAACTTCCCTTGGTCTCACTTGGGACAACACATTCATAGAACTTCATTATTGACCCATACTTCTCTATATTTACAACTTTTCCCAAAACTTTTCCAAAATTACACTTTGGTCCTTCAACTTTCTATTTACTTATTTTTTTGAACTCGAAATCATATCCTCTTTCACCTTAGGTCCTCTACCCTTTTTTGAGTTCAGTGGAGGTCCCTAACTTTTCTTAAATTCCATTTTGGTGCTCCAACTTTTTTAAAACTACCCTTTAGTACCTTAAATTTTTCTAAAATTTCCACTTGGGTCCCTATCCTCTTCCAAGCTATCTCTTCGGGTCCCCAAGCTTTCTCATGCTTTCATTCAAGTCCTCAAACTTCGACTAAGTCTCATTTAGGTTCACATTTTCATGAAATCATAGTTTGACCCCAATACCTTTTAAAATTTGTGATTTAGTCCCTAAACTTTTATCTCATCCAAAATAACTCGTTAAAACCCCCCAAAAACCTTTTCTAGGTCCCTCATGATCTTTACAAGGTCACAGCAGTCACTTTTTGGCCATCCTCGATTGAAACAGTGCTTATCAGAGATTGATTAGCCCCTAACTAGAAATAGACATGAATTTGGGTTTTGGTATAAACTGATCGAAGATCTGGTGATGTCCAATGGTATTGGGGCTATGTAGCTGACTCTTCCATGAGTTCATGGATACCTAGATCTCTCTCTATGGTGGCCAGATTCATGTGTAACACCTAATTTATAGAGCAATGTAAAAAATAGTGGGTTATCGGATCTTCTAAGATTCTTCATGGTTATGACGCTTACCTATTGCTTGAACTGTCGAAAAGGGGGTCAAGAGGAGCTCCCAACTTTAATTTTAGTCATGTTTGGTTCTCGGAGAGGTTAGGGTGAGCACTGAAAACTTTGCTCTATTTTCGGCCAATGGAGTAGTGTTACTATTTCATTGGATCTCCACCACTAGAGGACACATCGATGGCCAAAATGGGTGAGGTTTGAAAGCTAATTCTCTCTCAGTTCTAATGACACATATTTGGCCAATCTTGGTTTCTGGAGGAGAAAATGGGAATCTCTCATTTGAAGGTTACTAGAAAAATGACTCTTCAAGATTTTAGAGAGAATTCCAAAGATCCTCTAACAAGATGAGGGTTGACATACATATGGGAGATTGGGGACTGAGTTATCTATTCGGCCATGTCCATAGTTGACCAGATGAGACTCTCTAGCCTCTACTTTCCATTTGATTTTTTTTTTTTTGAGGAAACATTGTGTATGTCACTACCCTGGCCCAGTTTGGTTAGAACCCTGTAAACAACCCGCCACTCCTCCCAGTACTATAATAGATGTTATCTTCGTTATCTTAGTATTGATAGGAGAAAGGCATAAAACAATGGAAAATGGTGCATTAGACTATATTTTCCAAAATATGTCAGAATATATAATGTTGTAAATAAACTTGTAAGGGTAAATTATGTATTAGTTTGGTAATATGTCTTCAAATATCCTTCTTAACATAATTAAGACATTAAAGGAGCAAGGGAGAATGAGTCTACAACTCAGTGGGTAGGGTTTACTAACATCGTGAATTCCTCTCCACAATTTAGCTCATATTCCAAAATATACAAGTATTGCATTTCCTTTAGAAACTAAGGGTTATGGTTAACCAGTTTAAAACAAGCTACAACTTGTTTAATCAATGAAAACTTTTCTCGTAGTTTTCAATAGATTTCTTAGCTTGTATCCGACAAGCAAAATGTCTTTCCTTCCTAATAGGAAGAACTTTCAAGGTTTATAAAGCTTCCCATAAATTTGTATCTAACAAACCTCCTTCACCTGTTCTTGGTAAAAGGATTTTCACGGCTTATGTCTCATAAGCCAAAATTGTTTCCTTCCTACCTTAAAGAAATTTTTCTTTTCTAAAAGTAAAAAAGGGATTTATATAATCTCATAAATAAGCTACGACTTGTCTTGATATTTTAAAAAGGGATTCTTTTTTAAGTTTTATTGCTTGTTCCAACAAGCTTAAGGTAGATTTCTTCCCAGTTGGAAGAATTTTCATAATTTATTTATATACCATAGTTTATATCATACAAACACAAAAATACCCTTTCTCAATAAAGGCATCAAGCAATTGTAGAACAGGCCCTTAGAAGCTACAACCTTGATTTGTTCCACTAGTGGCCCAGAGCATCTTTACCATCCGTAATCCTCTTTATTTGAGGGTCCTTCCTTCAGGGACCTTTAACTATAACCCTTTTCCCATTTTTAGCTTCTTAACTCAAGGTCAACTTGTATCACTTATACATGTCTGGTTCTTCTCTAGACTTTCTTTTGAGATAGTCGTGGTCTAATGAATGACCCTTCTTTCCATGCGTTAAACTATTTTGTTCATTAGTACTTATGTTTCCTTAGCACTGTAGAGTGCTTTCACCTGTATATTTCTAAAACATCTTCATGACAAGTTTTCACCTTCTAATCCATATGGAATCATGGGGCTCCGCCCATCCCTCTTAGTTGGTAGTATTCCTCGACTACCTTGAACATTATCAGGGACCTTTAACTTATACTCCAACTAAGAGGGATGGACGAAGCCCCATGATTCCATATGGATTAGAAGGTGAAAACTTGTCACTGTTTGGGCTTTCAAGAATTTTGGGCATCGCTTATTTACTTGTCCTTCACCAATCTCCTTATTTGTCATTCTTGGTTCCACTATCGGGTTTCTCGATCACTTCACAACTTGCCTGATGACATACTTATGGTTATCCTCCGTCATACATTTTCTTTTCGTTGGAATATCCTTCCTTCAGGGTTTCTATTTCTTAGTCTACTCATACTTGTGTGTGACCATTTTACGATTTTTGTCTCCTTACTTATCATTGATCCCTTATGGTAAGTATTTACCTCCTTGAGCGTTTCATTATGGGTGCTCTTTGTTTATCCCTTTCTCTATTTTCATCCTTCAAAGTAGAGACTTCCAACTTTGGAACTACACATCCAATCTTCTTATTCACATCACATTATTCCAGTTTCCCTTACCTTGGTACATCCCAATCCACATTTTCAGGAGTCTCTTTCTTTAATTCATCATTATGGGTATTCAACACATTGAATGTTCTATGAAATCCTTCGATGTCTTCTTCTAGTTTACCCATTCTTTGGAATTAACTTCTTTCTTGGAATCTCATTAGTACGCGCTTATACTTGATCCTTATATTCACTTGTATTCCATTTACAAGTTTACTTTTATAAGGAGAAGTTTCGAATATTCCACTTCCATATTTCCTAACTTTCTTGTCAAGAGTGCCAAAAAAGCTTTACTTATTCCTCCTTAAGTTTTAAACTTGTAGTCCCAATTTGATTTCCTTTGAAATCTCAGTCCAAGTTTTAAATTTTATCATTAATAATTTGGTATCAGTATGTAGGGTATTTACTCTTTTGGCTTTTAGTGGCCTTAACGATTTCCTTCATCCTTCATTTCTAGATGTTTTGACCTTGACAACCTTTTACTAAATATTTTTCCCTTTCCCAAATTTATGAGCATCTCAGTTTTGGTACAGAGTCATAAAAAGTTGGTAGGTAAAGTTTTATCTTATTGATTTCATTAGCCATTATTATGGCTTATTACAGAGGTAAGGATTTACACCAAATATCTTCCCTATCTCTCGCTCCTACTCACACTTGTTAACTGATTCCGAGTTGACTACCGGTAGATGGTGAGATCCTTCCTCTGAAGGTTCGGAAGTTAGTATAGGTTTCATTGGGGGACACAAGCCTCCATGATATCTAGGTACAACAATTCATGTTGGATTCCTCATATTCGGAAAAAGAAATTTGACTCCAAGATTTTGGAAATTTGGCTCTCCTTGACAGTAAGACTCCATATCTTCTCATTACTATAGCTTTACACTCATAAGCTTATTTTAGGAGAGTTGTAGGCCTAGACTCTTGGTTGGTCTCTAAAGGTGGAAATCTCTTAAATGTCCTCACGTGTGAGATGTCATGTGGCGCTCTATGATTGCCTTATTAGAGAGATTTATTGGACACTAGATTTAAGGTGACTTTTGGCCTCCCTCACTATTTAGCTGTCTGAAGGAAGAATATGATATTGTGCGCGTGTGTGCTTCACACGTGTGAGATGCCACATGGTGATCTATGATTGGATGGCTTCACTGATGCAACGTCTTACTCATTGTCTGAATCATATGTTGACTCATTGATCGGCCATGTGACGATCTCCCATTGGTCGCTCTCTCCTATGTGGTGGCTTACCAAATCTAACCCTTAGTTGATCATGACACATGGCGTCCTCTGATTAGCTGATTTTAATTTATCAATTTTCCCACCTGACACACTGTGTCATTGCTATGTGTCAGCCTCTCATTCGTTATAGCCAAATGGCATGCCTTTGCGGCATGTCCACGACCTTTCACCAACATCCTAGTCTAGCACCTTTGCCACATGTCAGCCTCTCATTAGTCAGCCCCACTGACTAGGATCCTCCTCAGTTGACCATTGAATGAGTACACATGTCACTCTCCTATTAGTTAGTCCGCAATGACACGGATTTTCTTTGTCTGCTTGATCAAGGACACGTGTCACACTTTGATTGGCCAACGCTTTCAGACACTAACCGAGTGCTTGACTCGGCACACTTCACCAAGTGTTGCACGTTGATTGGACACATGCACTGACTAGGCATTGACCTAATAGGCAGTTCATTGATCAGCTAGATCGTCGACTGGTTCGATCAGACCAGGTTCAGTGACCTAAAATAGAAAATCGATCAGTTTAGGCCCAATTCGATCGGTTTTCTTAAAATAAAAAATTACTAAATTTATTTTCTAAATATTGGTGACTTCAATTTCCCTAATTGATATTTTTAAGTCACCAAGAAAAATGAATTTATGAACTGGTTCTTCTCGTTTCATCATAGTTCATGTCTGTTCCACCCTGAAATGGTTCGGTCCTCACATCCAACTTGCTTCATGATCCATTTCCATTATTTTTTAATCTTCTTTGAATACTTGAAATTTTCAAATTTTCTGTTTTGACTTCTCTTTATCAATTTTGGATCACTTTGAACCTTAGTTTTCTCTCAAAAATTTTCGACTTTCTTATTATGATAGAACGAGGTTTATAGTGTAGAAATCACCACATAGCCAGGTTATTTTCATTTTTTTATCTAGATCTGGGTCATGTGTTTGGATGGACAAGATGATACGCATGTGCATGCATGTCCCGCGCACGTGGCATTTTAGTGCACCCAACGTAGTGCACTAACTAGTTCGCAATATAGCAAACTAGTTTCCGATGGATTTCTCGGTCGATTAAGCCAATTTTGGCATTTTCATGGTTGGTTCACCACCAATATAATTAGTTCTTAGCCAATCTATTTTATTAAATATTATTCATCTAATTCTCTATCATTTGGGCACAAAAACACCTATTTTTTATTTATCTTGCCCAGTTATTGACTTAATCTATTTGGTAGTCCCTTGGTCGGTTTGCCTTCGATTTGACTAGTTATTAACCTAATTTATTTTTCTAAAAACAAGCTTTGTATTTCCTCTTGATTAAGCTCATGATTTTCCTTTTCTTGATTTCTTTAGATACTCTTAAAAATTGGGGGGCTTTTAACTTAAATATGTTCGACCCCGATTTGGCCTAGTTTTCACTTGGGTCTTTCCCACCCCTTGATTCCATATTCATAGAGTTTTTTAAGGGTAATTTTGTGAACTTAATCATTGTCTAAGTTTAGGGTCTGAACTAGTTCCCAATCCAGTTTGCTTCCAAATCACGGTTCTCCGGTTTCCATTCCCCATTCAACAGCGATTTTTGGTCCAATGGGATTAAACCTTAATTTCATAAATTTTGGAATTACAATTACTCTACATGAATTAAATCATATAACCCAAGGTAATATTTAGTTTTTCTTGGGTAGTCCGGTACTACAAACCCCGTCCTTTTAAAATAAGAAAACCAGGGAAAGAATCGGTCATTTCTCAAAAGCAAATCGAGTTGATTCATGAACCCCAAACATTAAAAAAAAATTCAAATTGGGAAATTTACAAATCCCAAGTGACCTAAAGTGTCAAGCCCCAACCCGGTTTGGTCAGAGTTCGTGATCAACCCGCCACCCTTGTATTACTCAGGTGTATCTATCTGAATGAGACAAGGAAGGTGAAGGCATGTTTACAATCAAACACTTACTTTAAGTTGGGCATAGGAAGTGTGCCTTGAGGACCTGAGCATGTCTAGAACTACCTATCTGGGTGATGTCATGAAAAGGGATGAGAGAGGGTGGTGAGTACAACACTAAGTAAGGGAAACTATTATACCAGTTTACTTGAATTCATCTTTTCTGTCCTTTCAATTAATTCTTTTTTTTTTGTTATTTCACACAGTCATATAATCAACAACTGCCCTCCTATAATAGGAGGGATCATACATTTGCAAGATGGTCCTCAACCGTCCCACTTGTGGAGCGGATCGCCTTTACTGTCAACCTTGATAGAGGGACGCTGCCACTATCCGTAGTTTGAATGGACATCAATAGTCCGACATCAAACCCCCAAATTTCTCCACCTAGACTACTCAATGGGACGAGACCTCATCCCCCCTATTGCCTCAGTCTCCATGCGTAGGAAGCTCCTCGGCTTCACGACCTACTGAACAACAAAACCGCCCTTATGCTCCCTAGGTCGTCCAACAGTTCTCAGGCTCCATCACTACCTCATGCCAGGTGTCCTAATGGCCCGAACATCATAGTGCATGCACAATGAAAAAGATTTTTGAATTGCCATTATCTTTAGCCCTCTCACACAACGGTCTCTCAGCTTAGGTTTGGCCCACCATGCGTACCGGCCCAACAGGTTCGATGACCTGGCTTCGGAAGAGCAGCAATTTGACCTAACAAGCTTGACAACTCAACTTGGCTCGATGGGTATCACGCAAGGTTCCCATTATACAGATCTTTTAGCCTCATATATCAAATGTTTGTTTTGGACGGGTTCGTACCCGTATGCACCGGCCTTGGGCCCACTAGCATCTCGATCCTAAGTCCGGAATTAGCTCCCAAATGTTTTAAGAAGAGTCACCCAGTCAAGGGATGCTAATTTTGAGAAAATAGTTTTCAAAGCTAAACCGTCATCCCAACCGGAATGGATGTCATAGTGGTTATCACTTACCCAATGATCTCAGTGGGATCGTGCCGACAGAATTTTCTCTCCTAGGTATGCTTCTAGGGTTGGCACTCGAGTAATCCGGTCCTGTAGTGTCATGGCCCAACCCGGTTTGGTCGGATCCCCGTGATCAACCCGCCACTCTCCCGAATTAGTAAAGGGTTTCCCCTTATATTGTAAATTGTAAAGAGTAAGGCGTTCTTTAGACCCGCACCTTTTTCCAGGAATATCATAAATAAAAACTGCATAGTAATTTAAATTAGTTGTACCTGTCTTGCAAGCATTTAATTGCGCAAGTCCTTTAAGGTTTGGCTTTCTAGGATTTCCTGAAAGGGGTATAAGGGAGGGGGTGAGTACAACTACTCAGTGAAAGGGATTCAAATATTTTAACTTTCAAGAAAAACATTTATATGGAGTGTGCTAGACTCCTTTTGTTTTCAAAAATCCCATCATTTAAAAATTTGGATTTTCCCATTATTTCTTAGTTACCACGGTGTGTCATCACCCAACACACATCCTTCATCATGAAGGTTACACACATTCGCAAGTCAGTATCACTACTGAACCCGCTAGTGGCTTCAGAGCGACTTTTCCTACCACCCGGATAGAAGTACGATCGCTTCTACCTTGGGAATGAGTGGATGTACGCGACATCCAACCCACAATCCCAAAATTACTTCTTCGTGTCCGTATGAGGACAGAGACCTCATCCTATCCCCACCTCAGTCTCATGTGCTTGGTGCTACTCCAGATTTCGCACAGACACCTCGAACGATGAACTGCCCTTACAGCCACCAGGTCGTCCAATGCCCTTAGGATGCATCACTACCCCTCTTGGGCGTCTTGATGATCTCGTACTCACAGTGCATACACAAACAATATTTTCTTATCAAGCCATGTAATTTGTGGTGTCACTGGTCCAACGGCCCCGACTCTCAACTCAACCCACAATTGTTTGTCTTAATTGGTCCGTCGACTTGTCATGTTGCACTGCCGCTAGTTGACTGAGCATGTCGGTCCTATCTTGGTACCATGGCCAAACAATTCACTTATTAAGTTTTATGGCACATATATCATGTTCGTTTACGAGCTCCTGCTCGTGCCAACTGGCCTTGGGCCCACTGTACGAGATTTTCAAAATCGGGCATTTAGCCCCCAAGTTCCAAAACCGAGGCCCCCGGCCTCTCAGAGCTATTCGAGCTCACGTCGAGAAAGTCTCCCAAATTGTTTAAGCATTGGCACACAGTCGAGGAAGAGCACATCCGACAAAACATATGTTTTCTTTATCCATTATACCGCCCGTATAAGGACACCTCCGTTCATAACTGATAAATGGTCTTTCAACTTCCTTCGAGAAAGTCTCCTTATACCAACCGGGTATGATCTTCTTACAACCGGTAAGTAGTTTTTTTTCACATAATTTTCACATCACTTTCTCTAAGTGGTGATGATTAAAATACACTAAATAGTGGGTTTTTATACTGAGGTACTTTTCATCCCCTACCGGTATGATATAAAATTTCCACCCACAACCGGTAAGTGGTTTTTATCTTTAAATTGTGCTCATCATCCCAATCGGGTATGATGTTAGTAAACCCACTAACCCAATAGTGCAGTGAAATTCCACTTAGTCGGGTTCCGTCCTTAGCAAGTTGGACCTCGACTAGCATTCCCGATGTCTCGTTCTCCTACACGAGATGAACATAATTGTTCATTATTCTTTGGCCTAATAGCCCTCATTTGTTCCAAATGAATGAGAAAACCCAACTTTACATATATTTGAAATTAGGTCCCTAAAGTTAATTTTCTTTAACTTTAAGTTCCTATTGCCAGGTTTTTCCTAAATTCGAGTCCCGAAACCTTTAAAATTTATCTTAGGACCTCAAATTATTTGATTTCACACAAAGGGGTTTAATTTCCCAAATTTCCATTTTCGTCCATCAATTTTCCCAAAATTACCATTTTCCCCCTTCTTTAGAAAAATGGTAAATTTTTGCCCCAAAAATTCTAAAATTTATCAATTGGCCCTCTAATATTCGTATCATGACCAATTGACCCTCAATTTTAGAAAATTACATTTTGGTCCATCAAATTTCCAAAAATCCCCAATTTCCCCAACTTTTTTTTTCCAATTTCAACTCTTCAACACTGCCAAATTTGATTTCATCAAATTGACCAATCAAACACCTCAAATTGTTGAAATTAGAGTTGAAATTGAGTTCCTACATGTTCATACGATTCTAAGAAACTTTGAATCATAGATTTTAACGCTGAAACGAGCTCAAACGGACATTCGTCGGAACACAGACTGTAGAGAGAAAAAGCTTTGATTTCTCACCGGTGAGGGCGCGGCGGTGGAGCTTCTCAATCTGGGCAGGTAGCTCTACTCCATAGGTTCTTCCTAGGATCAAGAATGACATCAATTGATGTCGAATTGGATTAGAATTTCTTCATTGAAATTTCAGCCGACTCTCTCTCTACAACGATCTAAAATTGAAAAGGGGAATCGAATTGGCTTACCTTTCGGTCCTAATTCGGCCGAGGAAGGATTGAGAAGGTGTTGGGAGGGCTTGGTTTGGTTTTAGGAAGGCTCAAAATGGCTGATTTCATATCAGTCCGCCGGAGCTGCTTCACTGTTCGATCATGTAGACGCTTCTCCAGCGATTCTCGAATTGACTAGAGTTTGCTATTAGATAGTTGTCTTCTCCCTGATTCTAAAGAGCCCAACCTCTCCTTCTGAGGTTAAGAAAATGTTCAAGTCAAAGCTCTAGTTCGAGCCTCACCGAGAAATGGAGCAATAGAGAGAGAGAGAAGTGTTCAGGTGTGAGGAGAATGAATGGGGATGACCTCTTTATATAGGTGTAAAATAGTGTATTAAATGGTATTGATTTATTACTAGTATTAATATTGCCATAAATTATTGGTATTAATTCCAATAATTTAATTTCAATATTAAATTATTTGTATTAATTTCAATATTAAATTATTTGTATTAATTTCAATAATTTAATTTAGGTTTTAAATTATTGGTATCAATTACATTAATTAAATATGTATTAATTTATGTCTATTTATGATCAGGCGTACATTCGTATAAAACTTTTTGACAGAAATTTCGGATTACAAAAAAATCATACATCACTACTCTCAAGCAAGCACGATTAACTTCAAAGTTCTTATGGAATCTCGTTCGAAAATTGTAAATTTCTAAATTGCTTGTTCCCAAATGATCGAGTTTGTAAACCGGCTTGGTTTTCTTACTCGGTTTGACCGGTTCTTTTCCTGGTATTCCTTAACTCAAAAATGTGGGTTTTATAACTCTTCCCTCCTTTTAGGGGTTTTGTCCCCAAAACAATTACACTTTAAATAACTGAGGATAACTCTCCCTCATTAGAGACTCGGTTTCCCATGTCTCTTCCTGCATGGGTCCGTTTTGCCACAACACCTTGACCATAGGGATTTTCTTGTTCCTTAAATTCTTGTCTTTCCAGTCGATGATTCATACAGGCTCTGTCTGATAAATCAGGTTCTCTTCCAATTCCATTGGAGGTCGGTCCAGTACGTGACTAGGATCATGCTGATATTTCTGAAGTACTGAAATGTGGGATACATCATGTATTCTCTACAAATCAAGAGGTAGTTCTAATTTATATGCTACTGGTCCTATCCTTTGAATAATGGGATATGGACTGATATATCTGTTTTAACTTTCCTCTTTGCTGAAACCTAAGTATTCCTCTCCAGGGAGATACTTTGAGGAATACCTGATCACCCACTTCGAACTCCAAATCCTTCCTTCGATTGTCTGCATAACTCTTTTCCCTATCCTGTGCAATCTTAACACGATTCCTTATTAATTTTATCTTCTCTGTGGCATCCTCTATTATCTCGGTTTTCTCTAACTTCCTTTCGCCCACTTCTTCCCAAAATAAAGGGGTACGACAAGATCATCCATAAAGGGCTTCATAGGGAGCCATCTAGATGCTAGCCTGATAACTATTATTATTCTGGATAATGCCTAACCATCGGAATGTCTTCCATTTTCTTTTCTTCAAAATCCTCATTTACCACCATCACCAACACAACTGTACATTCCTTCTGAATCAACTTTTGAACCTTTAGGTGGGACACAAAATTTACTTAACTTTTTCTTTCATCTCCCTGGAACTTTAGTCCCTTAGTCTTGGATGTATGGAAAGTTACTGTCTTCCTTCTACAGTCCATCCTTGCCTAATGATTACTCAGCCAGTCCATCCCCAGGATTACTTCCACTTCTCTTAAAGGTAACGGAATCAAGTCAGCTTCAAGTTTGATTCCTCCAATTTTTATCTCACACACCTTTAGTTGTTTATTTCTATTCAGACCTTTTCATAAAGGTGTAAGGACTTTAAGGCTTTGTACAAGAGGAGTGAGCTCCAGGGGTATCTTAGAAACCAACTCTTCCATGATAAATGATCGTTATGCTCCAGAGTCAAAAAGAGCATAAACTGGTTGTCCCCACAGCTGTATATACCCTTATTTAAGAAACATATATTTTAGAATGAATTCTCTTTATTAATTTAAATGACATTCACTTTACATGACTCTTTTGGACTAGTTGGTAGGGTTTTGGGATGTACCCGCTATAGTGCTAGGGTCTCCTCTAGCCTCCTCCTGAGTGAGGTTGTTTACTCTAGCCGGTACTCTTGTCGTAGCTTCTGGTTTGGGGTTCCTGGAGTTCCCCTGAGGTGGTCCAAGAGTATTTTTCTGTCTGTTCTCCCTAAGAGTAGGAAAATTCTTCATAAAGTGTCCCGCTTGTCCGCAGGCGAAACAAGCATGGCATGCTCCCTCATGATTCCTTTGACACTTCGGACAGCGAGGGTTCCCTTGGGTAAGGTAGGGACTACTCTGGGAAGGGGTGGAGGCATGTTCCTTCTCCGTTGCAATACCTTTTTGTTTCCTCCCCATGAGTTGGTATATTCTCTTCGTCCTCCTTGACAGTTTGAATCTTTATCCCCCTTTCTAGTCGTCTGCTCCATTTGACGATGTCGGGTCTGTACCAGTCGCTCGCATTCATGAGCCATACTAATTACAGCTGCCAGGTCTGTGGGGCGTCCCAGTACTCCCATATAGTCTTGAATATCCAAGTTGAGACCATCCACAAACCTCTGGCATATGTTAGTTGGTCCCGGTAGGTCGCGAGCAAAGGGTCTTAACTCATTAAATTTTGTCTCATACTCTGCTATGGAATTAAGCCCTTTCCGAAGTTGGATGAATTCTTGTTTCTTCTAATTTATTAGTTGGGGTGCCAAGTATTCTTCCGAGTATCTTTCCTCAAATTGCTCCTAAGTGGGGACGGCGACATGTAGATTTCGGACATTATCCCACCACCGTCTAGCGCTCCCTTCCAGGAAGAATTCCATCAGGATCACCTTATCATCTGGCAGTATTCGGACAATTCCCATTAACTTCTTGATATTGGCTAGCTAGTCCATGGCGGTCCCAGCATCCTTTTCTCCGAGGAAGGGTTTACATCCTAGTTGTTAGAGAATTTTGAGATTTCTAGGTATGTCCGTTGGAGTAGTTGGATTAGCAGGGGGAGGGTGGGATTCCACTTCCTCGAGCTCAGCCTATGAGTTGGTACATGCCTCAAGAGTAAGGTTAGGTTGGCCAAATACATGGGTGAACTCCACGTACAATCTTTGATGCTCCCTACTAAGTTCAGGAGGAGTTGTCTGGGCTACTCTAGGAGTTTTTACCGGTAGGGGTGGTTGGGCGGTGTTGGAGACAGCAGCCCTAGTTTTCTTGGTTCCTTTCTTCAGAGCCATTCTGTAAAATTTTAAAATAACGCTATTAGTTACTATATTTTCTAGTCTTAACTATGTATTCAAGGAAATAGGCTCTGATACCACTCTAATTGTCACGCCCCGACCTAGTTTGGTCGGATCCACGTGATCATCCTGCCACTCTCCCGATTTACTAAAGGGTTTCCCCTTATACTGTAAATCGTAAAGAGTAAGGTGTTCTTTAGACCTGCATTTTTTTTCAGGAATATCATAAATCAAAACTGAATAGTAATTTAAATTAGTTGTACCTGTCTTGCAGGCATTTAATTGCGCAAGTCCTTTAAGGTTCGCCTTTCCGGGATTTTCTGAAAGGGGTATAAGGGAGGGGGTGAGTACAACTACTCAGTGAATGGGATTCAAATCTTTTAACTTTCAAGAAAAATATTTATATGGAGTATACCAGAGTCCTTTCTTTTCAAAAATTCTTTCATTCACAAATTCAGATTTTTCCATTATTTCTTAGTTATCGGTGTGTCATCACCCAACACACATCCTTCATCATGAAGGTTACACACATTCGCAAGTCAGTATAACTACTGAACCTGCAAGTGGCTTGGGAGCGACTTTTCCTGCCACCTGGATAGAAGTACAACCGCTTCTACCTTGGGAATGAGTGGATGTACGCGACATCCAACCCACAATCCCGAAATCACTTCTTTGTGTCCGTATGAGTACAGAGACCTCATCCTGTCCCCACCCCGATCTCATGCGCTTGGTGCTACTCCAGATTTTGCACAGACACCTAGAACAACAAACTGCCCTTATAGCCACCAGGTTGTCCAGTGCCCTTAGGACTACCCCTCATGGGCGTCTTGATGATCCCGTACTCACAGTGCATGCACAAACAATGTTTTCTTATCAAGCCATGTCATCTGTAGTGCCACTGGTCCAACGGCCCCGACTCTCAACTCAACCCACAGTTGTTTGTCTTGACTGGTCCGTCGACCTGTCATGTCGCACTGCTGCTAGTTGACTGAGCATGTCGGTCCTATCTTAGTACCATGGCCAAACAATTCACTTATTAAGTTTTATGGCACATATATTATGTTCGTTTACGAGCTCCTGCTCGTGCCAACTAGCCTTGGGCCCACTGTACGAGATTTTCAAAATTGGGTATTTTGCCCCCAAGTTCCAAAACCAAGGCCCTCGGCCTATCAAAGCTATTCCAGCACCCGTCGAGAAAGTCTCCCAAATTGTTTAACCATTGGCACACAGTCAGGGGAGAGCACTTCCGACAAAACATATGTTTTCTCTATCCATTATACCGCCTGTATAAGGACACCTCTGTTCATAACCGATAAACGAGTTTTCAACTTCCTTCGAGGAAGTCTCCTCATACCAACCGGGTATGATCTACTTACAACCGGTAATTAGTTTTTTTTCGCATAATTTTCGCATCAGTTTCTCTAAGTGGTTATGATTAAAATACCACTAAATAGTGGGTTTTTATATCGAGGTACTTGTCATCCCTTACCGGGTATGATATAAAATTTCCACCCATAACCAGTAAGTGGTTTTTATCTTTAAGTTGTGCTCATCATCCCAGGAGGTCACCCATCCTCACACTACTCTCGAGCAAGCACACTTAACTTCAAAGTTCTTATAGAATCTCGTTCACCTAAACCAATTTGGTTTTTCTATTTTAATTTGTCTTAAGTTTTTTTCCAAGGTTTAATGAACCCTTTGGATCATTCGAAAGTTGTAAATTCCTTTATTGTTTGTTCCTAAATGATCGGGTTTGTAAATCGGCTTGGTTTTCTTACTCGGTTTGACGGGTTCTTTTCCCGGTTTTCCTTAACTCAAAAATGTGAGTTTTACATGTAGGGTGGAGTGTTCGTATTAGGATGTGGTGACAAGTGGGTCCTATACTTTCTCATATTTGTGCCTAAGGCCCTGTACTTTGCATAAATTGCACTCGGGTCCCTAATCTCTCTTTAATCTCTATTGGGTCCCTGGGTTCCTAATTATTCTTTTTGGGTCCTTAACGCTTTCAATTTCACTAATTTTTCCTTGATTTATTAAATTTACCTTTTAGTTCTTAATTATCCAAAAATTCCATTTTGGTCCCCCAACTTTTCAAATTTTCCAATTTGCCCAATTAACTCTCAATTGGGGTGAATTTCATGAAAATACCCTCAATTTCATGAAATTGTCGTTCAGCCCTCCAATTTTTAAAATTGCACAAACGTCCCCCCAAATCCCCAAATCACCCTTCATCTTCTTCCCCAATTAAACCATATGGCAATTTGAATATCACCTCGTCCAATTGGCAGTCTATATGTCCTTATCTTCTTCAATTCTTGTTTCTAATCGCCTCATACAACTCCCATTGGTCGTCCTGCACTTCAACTTCTGAATTTAGCTGAGTTTTATGCCATATAGGAGCTTCGCAGGAAAAGTTATAGTAGAGAGGGAAAGCTTGCATTTTTTACCGACAATGAGACGACGACCGGAACTTGAGATGAGAGCAGCTAGAGCTAGTCGAGAAAATCTAGCAAGATCGACTTCTACTGCAATTTGCTGCTGACTGCGGTAATTCAAAAAAAGAAGTTTCGGTCCGTGCAACTCTTTTTTCGATTTTTTATTTTTTTTATCAAATTAGATTATTTTATGTTAATTTATCAATTATCTAAAATTTTTATTCGAATCAATTTCTATTTCAATTTAATTTTTAATTATAATCTGAATTTTTATTCTGAACTCAAATTTAATTTTTGGACCATTTATTTTTAAATTTTGATTGCGAATTTTACCGGTGGTTGAACTTATGATTCAAATATTGCAAGGGTCATTACAGTACTTTTCTTTGCTTTCCCTTGATGGAGTAATGATAGGGTAGCATCATATTTGTCAGCCATATGATGCTTGCCATCAAAAGATGTCGGATCCACTTGGAAGCAAAACGACAATAACTCTCCTAGAACCTATGTTCTAGATGTATACTTTCCTACGTCTCTAAAAATGAGTTCATGTTAATAAGTTATTTGCTTTAATTGTTCATTGTGTGGTTTTAATGTCCTCGTGAATTTCCACTATCTATGACAAATATTTCACAAGCATGCCCCACTCTCTCCCAAGCTTGGGACGGATGGGAATGGAATCAGCTATACCCATAGCATTGTTAGTCCAAGGTTGTCCCTCTAGCTAGCCTACCATCATGGAATGCACTACATTCGTATGGGATCCCCTCACATGCGCTTCCAAAGACGACAAAGACTAGCAGGATGTACCGACCACTGACCCACAGCCCTGTGCTGATGGTATAACTAATCTAACCTTGGGCTCCTAAGGCTACACGCTAATTCAGTACCAGAGTCAATCCAATTGTTGTCGGGTCTCCGTCACATGAGCTCCAATCCGTTTCTATTAATGAGCACGCAGGCTTTATACATCGAGTGATGTCGACTTCGTATCCCAGAAAAAAAATTATTTAATACGATAAGAATGGGCACATGATATTCCGCGTGAGGTGTGGTCCACATGCCACATGATTAGCCGCATAATAATGGTTCTTTAGCATTAAAAGTCCTCTAATTTGTCAGTATCCAAAACCAGAGCTGAAAGTATGACTACATACGCTAAAAACCTGACCCGGATGAATGTCCAGGTAAAAGCTCAAGTCCAGATCTACATCTTTTAGATGAGGTTTCTGGTCAATCTTTAATTTGTTGAAACTACTACCTTGCGATGAGCCTTTGAGATCTAGTGAAAACGTATATACATACTGATCTGACTTGCAAATGTTGGAGCTGACCACAAAGTAAACCTGTTACCATGACGGAAAATGAAACTCCAGAACTGAGATCTCTTCAATTTAGGTCAAAATATAAAATTAATAATACTATGAACGCAAATGCAATAAGAGCCTAGATCTTCCTATTGTCACCAGCCCTTTTCCTTTATCGGTTGCATATGATGTTCAGAGAGGTACTGCTCTCCAAGGATATACTCACGTCAAAATTGATATTAGAAAATGAACTCGTCAACTTGAAAATTCAATAACCCTATATCCTCTTAAGACAGGTAATCAAGGATAGATGCTAGAAGGCATCTATGAGTCTATGACTATGATACATCCTCATCTCCGTCAGTTTTGCTAAACCAAAATTTCAGAAATGGAACAAAGGATTGTAGATGAATGCAGCAGCTTCAATAGCTCTTAGAGATTGGTCTCCCTCCTACTTCCAAAAGTGAACTCGCAAAAGGGATGGTCAAAAGAATCCCAAGGAATTGCAGAGGGCAGATCCAGGAAATGAAACTTGATGCTCTTGGAATGATCCAAAGGGTAGCCTTCAGTATGGTTTGGAATGCAGTTAAACTGGAATCTAGCCCATGAAGAGATCTGAAGTGCACTATGAACCGCCATGAAAAGAAAAGGAGACCCCACTTCTCATGACCTGCCTAGAGGAGACTCAGAGTAGTGATCATCAACCAGCCAAAACCCATAATCATGGAACCGCTTAATCTTCTTTTCGAATCCCAGAATGTAATTGTTGTGAATAATGACATGCATCCCTTTTGTCTCCTTCACCCATGTCTTGTTCTTGAAGTATAAGCCCCCAGTTGGAAAAGCAGACTGTGATAGCAAGAAGAGATCTACCTACAGTTGCATCAGAAGGGTATGTCAAATAATAAGTAATAGGGTGACTTATCAACCAATTATATCATAATCATATCAAAAGAAGCTATTAACTAGCTGTATAAGCTATACAATACTCCCCAGCTGCATAAATGTGGTAATCATTACTTTGATATTAACCCATCCCAGCAGAATGAGAGACAATAATCCTCAACTCAAGCTTGTAGATAGAGTTGACGTTGCCAAAAAAAGATGATAGAACAAACCTTTTGAGCAGTTTTCATTAAGGCCCAGTTAAAACCAGGCTGATCATTAGCTTTCTTAGCTCTTGACCAAGGCTGAGATTCAAGTTCCTCAATCCATGTCTTAAGCACCAGTTTTGCTCCAGGAGTTGGGCGCAGAAAGATCATACAGCTGCATATGTATGTCCGCCCTTTCTTATTTGGAGGAGGGAGATCATGAGAGTGGTTGAGGGGTTTGACCTTTTACATAGAAACCGATCATTTTACAGATAGAAAATGAATCATTTAACAAACAAACAAGAAAATTCAGCTTTGTTCTAATTAACCGCCAAATAAATTAGAAAATCAAAATAGTTCCCATTGATCTAGTTCTACAACTTGAAGCCATATATTTTCTATATAGATATTTTTGGTAAAATAAACTGACCAAGACTATCCCAACCAGCAGCTAAACACTTACCAGAATTGTCCACCAATCCTGAGAGAAAAAGCAAAAAAAAAACACATGTATCCAACTCCGTGTAAGTTATGTACCATTTTCATTTTTTTCATGCCAAAGCATGTTCAAACAACAATCATAGTTGCAATTTTTATTTCCATGAGTACATAGAACAACACAAGATGTCAACGAAGAAGAATGCAAGAATAGGAAACATACAGGAGCCATGTCATCAGTGAAATAAACATCATGATGTCCTTCCAGATAAGGAAAAGGATCACCAAGCCAGACCATATCAACATCATTGTACATAACATTATACCCAAGCTCCACAATGCTAAGCAGGTGACGTGGTCTCCGTGATGTAAAGTTGAAGAAACCCTGCACAGTGAAATCAATTAGCAATATCTCAGATGCAGGAAATTTATGATTCTCTTAGTAAACCTAGTGAGCAAGAAAGGACCCATATGAGAATGCAAAACAAAGCAGCAAAGACTTCCATATTTGGTAATTAAATCTCCTCTCATGTTGGGATACCCAGGAAAAGGCAAAAAGAAATCAGTTCATACCTGCACTGGATGCCCTTTCAGCCATCGCAAGACCAAAATACGGGCCTAACAATCTCACAAGCTACATCTTGGCAACAGTTTAGTAGCCAAGGGAATCAGTATTACAGAGAGCTAATAAACTCGCTTATACGACAGCTCTGGTATACAAGTCAAAACACACTGCAATATCATTTGACGGCTTTCAGGATGAATTAGTCTGCTTCCACGATATACGAGAAGTTGACTCAATTAGACCCAAAAGCTACCAGAATGAAACATGAAAAGATGCATCAAGTTACCTGAGAACCGAATTTATGGGCGGTTTGTGTGTCGACTACGGGAGGAATGAGCACCGCATGCCCCGGCCACTTTTCATTGACACGATAAAGTGTGGCGTAATCCTCAGCAATGACGAGCACCTTCTCGTGGTGATTCTGCCGAGCGATGCTGATGAGCCAGTTGCTGAGGAACGGCAGGTAGGGCTCGCTTACGGCGCAGACGATCAGCGTCCCGTTCTTGGCGACGAAGGAAGCAGCCTGGGCGAGGGTATAGCTCTGCCACTTGGCGATAGCGGGCTTAGTGCCACTCGACAATAACAATAAGCCCCCCTGTATCTCCGACCAGGGGAGGAAGACGCCGAGGAACACCATCAGGGAGAGAAGGACCAGGAGGCCGGTCCGGCTGAAGACGGAAACGGACCTGAGGGTGGAATTCGAGGAGCGAGGGGACAGCAGGAAGGAGTTTGAGGATAGGGCCTGAGTCGACCGCTGGTGAAGGAAGGTCGAAGACATCGTCGGCAGATCTCCGGAAAGGCACACAGATGGATGAATCAGCGTGATCGGATCTGCAAACGTAAGGAGGTATGCAGTAATGGCGGTGAAGATGGGTGCAGTAATGATCAGCCAGCTGCTTTGAGTTACCGGAAAAGAGGAATCATGGAGTCTAGCGCTGCTCCAGTTCAAGGTCTTATGTGATGTGAGGAAGATGAACGAGGAGAGGGGAATGTGAATCCAAATAGGATCTGATTATCAATTGTAATTAGTTATTATACTTCTTGTGAAAAAAAAATAGTTATTATACTTCGTTTTAGAGAATATTACTATTATATGGCCATAACGTAAGCAAATGCAACATCCCTTCCACTATACTCATGCTGTACTCTCGTCTTAACATCCTTTTCACTATACTTGAACAAGAAATGTGATAAAAACACTACTTTTTTTCTAGATATTATAACATGTTGTGTCAATCCAATGGGACATGTCCTACTTATAAAGTCTAAAATGTTTGGAATTTATAAGACATTAATCAATAAAGGAAATATTCACATTACATACATTTTAATTTTTAATAATTTATGTTATACATATTCAAGAACCCCACAAAATAATAGTTATCTAAAATTTTTTTAAACTCATTAAAACAAACTTCCCAAATAATTTTTTAAATATTCATCCAACTCAAGCACATGCAAAACTAACTTTGCCATTCTTTTCAAAAGGTGAGACTAATTTATCATATGGAAAGCTAACTTTTATTTCATGTGACCGAACCCGGTTCAAACAAACCGATTAACGGTACAGCCGGTCGCATCTGCAGCTCGCATCTACAAAACTCGCATTCGTGCGCAGAGTGTTGTCTTCAACCTCTGATCAGTTAAGAAGAGAGAGCGCCAAACAGGTGCCTAAACTCTAACGGCCAATAAATATCTCCGACAAGTAAGTAAATCCAAGAGTTAATTGCCGACCGATGAATGGATGGATAGTAACGAAAGTCTTCAAACTCCCTATATAAATAGCTTCACTCCATTCATTCCTCTCACCCCTCCAAAACTCGAAGAAGAAGACGAACTACTCCCAATTTTGAAACTCTAACATTGACCTTTTTTCTTTACCACAAAATGCAAATTCAGGTTCTCTGGAATCCTAACGAAGTGCTCTACCTTCTTACATATTCTGTTCAGCTCGAGTATTACCTCAGAAGCTCTGGTGAGCTTACACAGTACCAACATTTCGATGAGAAAATTCGGGCATAAGTTTTTTAGCCCAATTCCGACCACCTCCAGTCTCCTAAGATCGGATCGACCATCCCACGACTCTCCATAGCCAATCCTCATCCTCTCTAAGCCTTTTTGGTAAGCAATTGTCATCACCCTTATTCAGAACAGTAAATTTATCGAGGAAAAATTGGAAAAACTTTATTGATCAAATTCTCCTTGCTCAAGACATCAAGAGGTGAAGTTTAATCCTAAGAGTATAATCTTGACAAGAGTTAGCTCCCCATAATAAGAGCTCCAGCAACTGTGTCTTCACCAATAAAAATTTGAAACTTTCTCTCTGTAGAAAAAGTTTACGACGAAACTTCATTTAAGCTTAATTATAGGCCAAATTGGGTAATTCAAAACTTGGTATGATGGTGGAGAGGTAGAATATATGATTAATTGCATAATATGAGACAATTAATTGAGTTTAAGTGTTCAATTTGACAAATTAAAGATTTGGGGCAAAAGTGCAATTTTGAGGAAATCAAGTAAATTGGAGATTTTTAGAAATTTGTGGATTTTTATAAAATTGACATCAATTAAGTGTAAATTTGTAAATAAGAAGAATTTGAGAATTTAATTACAATTAAAAATAATTATAAGGATTTATTTGTAATTTTAAATAATTTTATTTTTATAAAATTATATGTGGGGTGAAATTACAAATAAAGTAAAATTAGAAATTTATGGTAAATAATTGAGAAATTATTACCAATAAAAATAAACTTATGGATTATTATGTTAAATACAGAAAATATAGGGATATAAGTATAAATTTCAATAATTGACAGACTCAATATCCATGATAATGTCATGTGGAGAGAAGACATTGACCTACTACTGCGACATCATTTAGAAACCTCAAAAATTCATTCGGACGAACAAGTCACGAATTTCAGGTGAGTGAGATTTCCTATAGTAGGCTCGGTTGGGTTGATATAACGCTAATTAAAGTTTATAAACCATTTTTTTTATAAAATAATATCCATTTACTGTGTGACACTACTCAAAATATTTTTTGGAGTTATTTTCATTGAATCATAAATCCTATAGATTATATTTTAAAATCTCTTTTATCCAAGTGGGCTAAGACCACGGTTTTGGAAAAAGAAAAGTGGGTCCAAGGCTGCTTTTTTTTTAAATTCGTTCAGTGAGCCCAACACCAATGGAAACAGGACTAGTCCCACAGATAAAACTTAAGTTTTTGCCCTCATAAAATTATCTCAAATAGATAATGTGTGTTTAAGCTGTAAAGTCAGAAGTCGGATCGGAGCCCATTGGGTTAGCAGCCTAAAGTGAAAAGATCTAAATTCAAAACTACACTTTGCATGATTTTTATCTTTTATGTAACCAAAGAGATATCCTATGGGGTAGTGTTGATTCTAATGGCTACTGGACACGGGACAAAGTAAGTTATCGCTGGTCCAGTATGTCATGGGGCTCGGGGAGTCCTTGTGCGCATTTGAGACCGATGTGAAGCAGGAGAGGTTTCATCCCTCTATAATGAACACTTTTATTCGAATAATGTCTGGCAGGTTAGGTAATAATGCTCACACAAACAAATGGTCAATGTTGTATACTTTTACCAAAGTGGTAGAGGTTATAGCCTCTCATTAAGGTGAACGGTAAAATCACTATAAGACACAAGTGGGACAGATCGAGGTCGTAGCCTCATAGAGTTTGTTCTGCGAATATTTGATCACTTTAATTAGAAAGGGTATTTGATTTATTGTTTGTCTAATATAAACCAATGGTAACTTAACCATAAATAAATCATTAGAAATTCTTTCGGTTATAATGAATCTATTAAACTTGTAAAATACAAGTGGTGTATTAAATTGAGAAATTATTTCTAATGAGAATATAAATTATACCTTGTTCAAACCTTTCACTCTAATAAAAATAAAACCATATGTACTTTTGAGTATGTATTGAATCATATAAAAAAAAAAGTTATGTTAAGAAGGATATTAAAAGACAAACTACCAAACTGATATGTTATTGATCTTTACATATTTATGTATAAAATTATATATTATAACATATTTTGAAAAATAAAATATGATATACTATTTTTTGTTATTTTATAACTTACTTTTTCCAATACTATAATAATGAAGATTGGCGGGTTATTCATAGGGTTATGAATAAATTGGATTGGAGTATATCAAAATAGATGATGGAAATGAATATTGAGAAATAAAATCATGAGTATCTTAAATTTGTTGAAAACTAACCTGAGTTATGAAAAATTGATGGTTCGGTATACATTTTGGAACTAACACGTTAGTACTCTTTAGATGATGGTTTGATTTAGTTTTATTCAAAAATGTTGTGTGGAATCCATAGGTGAATAAGTCAAAATTATTCACAAATTTTGAAGAAGTGGATAGCGCGATTGTAAAAAAGTTGATCACATTTAAGCCGAGAAAAAAGATATAGATATTGGTTGTTCATTCTAGTTTCTGCATTAAAAATCTCTAGAGCTGAGATGACTATTGAGAATGCAGTACCCTCCTTTTGTGCGTTCCAATTTTAGAGCTTTTCGGACAACTTATTTTCAAGTGTGATGTGCTCCAAACCATTGATTGATGTAATACATTTTCTCAGACTTTTTTTAATGGCATTATATAACAATTTATAATTACCTTTACGATACAATTTTTAATATGATGCTAATAAAAAGATCTCAACTAATACCTTGTTAACATAATACCCGATTAACATATATTTATTTTAAGATATCTATGGAGGTAGACATTGTTCCTATTATTGTGATTTTTAAGTGCACAATGAATTTAATATGGTGTCAAATAAGAAAAATATTTGATTTGTAACCCATTGTTTCAACCAAAATTAAAAAAAGAATATTTTTTAATATGATGTCAAATAAGAAAAATGTTTGATTTATTACTAATTGTTTCAACCAAAATTGAAAGAAGAATATTTTTTAATATGGTGTCAAATAAGAAAAAATTTTATTTTGTGACCAATTGTTTCAATTAAAATTGAAAAAAGAATATCTACTTGTAAAAAAATATTTAGAATGTGCGAGATAATTAGTGAATTGAATATATATATATATATATATATATATATGAAGGTTTATGTGTTAGTGATTTATTCACTTAGGTGAGTGATATGAAGGTTTATGAGATATAGATCAATTAAATAATTTGACTTTATTAAAATTAATGTAACTAAAATTAAATGATTAAAATTTAATCTATCGTTCTAACATTATCGTTTTAGTATATAGTCTATTATATTCAATGAATTATATCTAGGCTTCTTAATTTCTCGTATTTAAATAGGTCAAATTTTATACTATACGAATCAATCTGATCTCAGTTACATGAGATCCAAATCCAAATAAACTTGAAAATTGGATCGGTACAACAAATTAATATCCAACCCGTTGACGATATCTGAATCCAAATATAAGGTTTTTGTGGTAGGCTTGAATCTAATCCAAATTTAGGTATATGAGACTGTACTCATACATATTTCAAGACAATATGATACTAAACATTGTCTTAAAACTAAATAAATGAGAAATATTAAATTTTAATTTATTTAAAATTAGTGCGTACGATCATATCCATACCTAACTCGTGCTCAAATCAAGTTCGGGTTGTTAACAAGTATATCCTTGTACCTCATGATTCGCCAACATCACTAGTCACATACATCTATTTTTAACTTATATTAATAATAATTTTTTTAAATAAACTCATTTTACATTTGTATAATAGCTAACTAGATAAGGTTATTATATTATTTTTGTAATATTTTATTTAAATTTATTTAATAAAAAACTTAATTTGAAAATTTTAATATAAAAATAAATTGTAGAAAAGTGATTGTATTTCCTCTAATGAAATTATTAAGTCGTCCCAACCTAATATGAATATAATCCCTTATTATCCACTCCTCCCAAACCTATTCAACTTGTCACCTATTCATACCACGGTATTAGAGTTTATAAACCATTTCCTTATTGGATCTTACTTAACATTGCCTTTGTGTTTGCTTAAGAGCACATCGATAACGACTAACCAAAACATGATAAAAAAAGTTCAAAATATAAAAAAAAAAAAAAAAAAGTATATCTTCCTCTCCGATTTTTTCCAAGTAGATGGCCTTAATCTTGAAGAACACCTAGTCTAATGGACCCGAGCAACACAAGAGTTTTTATTCATGTAGAAAATGAATAATATTCATGTTTCAACTAACTGATTAGTGGTAGTTTATCGTCTTTTTTTTGTATTTTCCTGATTTAATATTCATAATAGAAGATATGGTTCATTCAATATTATAGAGGACCTGTAAATATCCTATAGAAGCAAGACTCGGAGCTGGGAGGGTAGACAACCTTTGGGTGGAAGGGTGGCCGTCCCTCCCACAACTGCCTAGCTTGAATGAGGCTGGTCGACTAAGTCCCAGCCCCAGCCCCACTAGGGTGGTTAGAGGTTACAAGAATTATTTATTATTATTACATTTCAAAGTGACTGAAAATATTATATGAAAGCGTTACATATTTATTTAGTAAAATTAAGTTGGGCTCATATAATATAAAGATTTTTTTATAAAAGGTTACAATTTAGTTAAACATTGATTGCAGGATAAAGGCTATGTTCATTCTAACTAAATGCATACTTTATTTTTTTATCATTAAATGTAGAGTTTATTAGAGTACAGAAAAATTACATGATTTTCGCCTCGTGAAGGAATATATGGAAAATATAACAAATCAATTCACCAGCTTACCAAAATAGTGTGCCCAATAAGTTCTATTTATATCAAGAGGTGGACAGATTCTGCATTCTCACTCAGTTTAGTGTTCATTCTGCATTCTCACTCAGCTAATAAGAATTCCAACAGAAAGTTGCAATTTTCTTGAGTGTTCATTCAAAGCCGTCGAAACTGTGATTGTGGTTTCCATGTCTACTTAATTAACCTTTTCATTTCCTGACGATTACCTTCAAAATTAATGGCTGGCGCTTCTTAATTAGACTCTCTGTCCCGTTTAAATGCTCCCCTAGATTTCAGTTTTCATCACTCCTCTCAGTAGAGTAGAGATTCGATCATGAACAGACACAGTCCTCATTTTCTTCCAAATCCAAAGTACAGGGTGATCCATAGAACAGTCATTCAAAAGGCCCTTCAGTCACATCTTCCCAAAGAGTTTCCCCAGAGGATCATCAGAGTCTCCTTCACTGACAGCGACGCCACCGACTCTTCCAGCGACGAGGACAGCGTCGTCGTCGTCCCAAGGTTCAACCGCTACGTGACCGAGATACGGGTCGAGAATTCTGGCCAGGCCATGGCGAGGGCAAGAACCGTCGGTAAGAGCACCGGTGGCGGAAAGGGTGGCCAGATGTGGGAAAACGGCCGGAAGTACGTGGGTGTGAGGAGGCGGGCGTGGAGCCGGTGGGCTGCCGAGATAAGGGACCCGCTGAGGAAGACGAGGCTTTGGCTGGGTACTTATGATACTGCCGAGGAGGCTGCTCTAGCGTACGATCGAGCTGCCGTCCAAATCAAGGGCCCTGATGCTTTGACTAATTTCGCCGGCCCTCGTGCAAGGGTCAAGCCCGATATCTATGATGGCGCCATGGTTGATTTCCGACCGACCTCTGTCTTGAGTGTTCAGTCCACTGAAGAAGCTGATGCCAAGGTAATTTTTTACTAGAATTTAATTTATTCATATTAGAAATATCTCATATAAATTAATTTAAATAGTGCTTGGATAGAGGAACTAGAAGAGTAAATTTTTTTATTTGGATAATTGAATATTCCTATAAATCTCTCTTTCCTTCCATTTTCCCAGAGGAAATAAGGAGGGATTAGGAGATATTGGATAGGTATTACTATTTTATCTTTATTTTAATTATTAAAAATATAATATTAGAACTATAATAATACATTTTAGTGAATTTTGGAATTAGATAGATTAATGATTAATGAAGGGTTGTAATTATTGTACTTTAAATATTATCAAATTGTAGTAACGTTCTTATGCTTTTTTTTATTATTATTTTTTCTTCTTTTTTTTGCTTAATTTCTTAACTTATCGGATTTTCATTATCATTTTTATTCTTATATTTTTAAAGAAATTTATGTGTTAAATATATTATATAGAGTATTTTCAATTTTGTTTTTTTTCCTCGTATTTGTATGCTTTGATTATTTGTTAATTTGAGTATATTCTTATTAATTATTTTTGTTCTTGATAATTTGTAAATCATAAAATGAATAACATTAGAAAATTAGGAACAATATTTTTAACTTTAAATAGGAAAACGTTTTTGGCAAAAAAATATGTAAGTTTTATCTCATTACGTTCATATTATATTATATGTAAGTATAAATATGTAAGTTTATACTCATGAAATATTTTAACTTAATATTATGATTTTTATATGATATTTTCATGATTTTTTAAAATAATATATAAAACAAAAAGTATATGTTACAAAATGTTATGTGATGAAATATAATATATAAAAAGTTTATGTTGTGTATATATATTATTTAACATTAAATTTTGTACTAATATTTTATTTTCTCATATATATATATATAACATAATTGCTAGTAATATAATTTAAATCAATTTTATATACATTAATATGGGATTAATTAATTATTTAAGTCAATTAAAAATTTACAATAATTTATTTATTTTTATATTATAATTTATTAACTTTTTATCTCTCACTATAAAAATTAGCAATTTAGAGTGGTTGAATAAATCATTCAATTACCGAGCAAAAAAAAAATCATTAAATCTCACATTTCGCTTTTCATCCGAATTCCTCCAAAACCCTATATGCAAAGATACCCTTAATCTTCCTTTTTTTATCTTCCTAATATTATTATCTATACAAATGTTTGTTATAATTGGACTACTTTCTTTTTTTTTTTTATTATAATAGGACTATATTCATACTATAAAATATAAGATTAGTGATTATAAGAAGTTTTAGAGTGTAAATCCAATCTTGTGCCATTGCAATATATATTTATTTATGCCTATATTATTTTATGGTAAAATTTGAATTTATTTATGCGTATATTATTTTATGGAGAAATTTGAAATGTTGCAGCATTTTAATGGTGGGAAGATATTATGAAAGGGTTGACAAAATAAAATCTGAATGATCAATTTATAGGTTTAATTAGTGCTTATATTTTGCTAGAGTTTCTTGCTAAATATTGTATTCCTGATGTTAAAACAGGGCAGGTCGGGGCTTATTCAGGAGGGGTACTCGAGTCTATGCGAGGAGGAGAGCTGTCTATTGGATCCTTTGTTCCTGCAGTATTTCTTCGATGTTCAGAGCCCTGCCCCACTTTTCTTCGACGATTTTGTAGATCTAACAAACTCGTTACCATCAGAAAATGTCGAGAGCATCTCGGTGGACTTTTCGGACGACGACTTTTCATCCTTCAAATGTGATGTAGAAAACTTCTTACAAGATCCATGCTCATCGCCACCCAGATGATGTGTAAATTTCTGGAAATGATGTATTGGGTAGCTTTGGTTGTGGAAGTGTTAGTGTATTTAATCAAATATAAAAAAAAAACTCAAATTTCTTGAAGGTATTTGTGTCGTTTTGGAATGAGTGAATTTTTAATCAGTCATCTATCACCCTTATTTGCCCATTGTTGCTTTAAGGTTCAATGGATTACACCCCTTAGAAGCAAATATATATTGCTCAAATAGTCTAACACATAATCTTGTTACAATATCAAAATAAAAAAATTATTCTCCAAGAATTGACTAATTGCTTACCTATCTTAGAAGAAAATAATCAAATATGTCAACTATCTTATTAGTTGAACACAAACTAATAGTGCCCATGGAAATGCTCATTATATTTCCTAGCCCCAATCACTAGTGTATTAGAATATGCCTACTCATGTATTTCTATCCATATTTGTCACACTGCTACTCAGTTTCACTGGTTACATGTATATAACTGCCGCATCCTTTCAACTTTACAACGATTGATATCTAATCATTATAAAATCGATAGTGCAATGCTCAAAATAAAATATCTCAAATTATTTTTTAATTTAATAAATTGACTTTTGGAAAAAAAAATTAAAAAATCATATCCTGAATGTAAGACATAACTTTGATTTAGGTTTGACTTTTCCCATCAATGCATCTCATTTTTCACCATTTTTACCTAAAAGGGGTAATATGAGAGGAATGAGCTCGACAACTAGTGATAGTACTTTGTTGACATGGTGACTTCATGTCCACGATTTATCTCATACTCTAAATAAGGTTTAAGGAAGGTTTATACAAAATAAGGGTCACAATGGGTAAGCTTGTGGAGATATTAAAGAATTGAATTGTATTTAACAAGTTTAAAACTCATTTCTTTCATAAGAAGAAAGTTATCCTTGAGTCCAACATACGGTCTCAAAGGTTTAATTGTAATTAAAATGAGCAATAACTCACACGCCTATATGTTCATATAGGCTACCTTTCCATAAATCACTATTAGTTGTAATTCGACTTAACAAGTCACCACTTGTTTATTATTAAAAATTATTTCACACTATCTTAAGTTATCATTTAACCTTACATTTTAAGTTTAACACACAGAATTATATGCTCTTTATCATTAAGGGGTCACACATTTGCAGAATAGTTCCCAACTGTTCCACTTATGGACCAAAATGTCTTTACTGTCCACCCTGACCTCTTGCCTAACTTTGAGTGGACCTCACATGTCCGACCCACAAACCCCATTCATACTTCGTATCCGCTTTGTGAGACGAGACCTCTTTTCCCCTACTGCATCGGTTTTAGTGTGTAGAAAGCTTTTAGAGCTTCTCGACATACTGAAGGATGAACCACACTTATGCTCCCTGGTTTGTCCAGCAGCCCTTGGAACCACCACTACCCCATACTGGACATCTCGATGGTCCCGCATCTCATGCATGCACAATCAATAAATTTTATTCATTATGGCCATTATCTTTAGTGTTACTAGCCCAACGGACTTGACAACCCGACTTCGCAACTGGTAGCCTAACGAGTTCAATGACCCATCTTCGGCCTAGCAGCTACGAACCCCACGTGTTCGTCTGTCTAGATTCGGCATTGTAACCAGATCACACACACAATTCACCAATTTTTATGAGAGTTTTTTAGCACAAAAGCCTTATCTTGTCGACGGGCCTACGCCCGTGCCCATTGGCCTTGGGCCCACTCTCACGAAATTTCTCAAAACTGGCCTTAGGCCCACTTCTCTTTAAAAACCATGGCCTTGGGCCCATTGGGATATTTTAACCCCCATACAAAATATATTTCCCCAAAATAAATTTTCAGCTTGGTTCACACGTTTAAGGGAAAATATATTCTCAAAATGTTTTACTTAATAAAATATATAAAATTTCGAGTACTATTGCATCATTGGTCTAATAAGTACTGATGTAAAAAATCACACTCACCCGGTAGTCGCGACGTGTTCACGCAACTAGGTTTCGATCCGCGACGTGCTTCCCAACGGAGGCTCTCGTGTGGCCCATCCTACACGATCCGAGCTTTCAATTATTCACAAATCGAAAGTTAGTCTTAACTTTTATGAAACTCCCCAATTTGCCCCAATTTTCCAATAATTACTGAATTGCCTCAATTTTCCCAAAATTACTGAAATGCCCCTATTTCACGAAAGTTGTTAAATTGGCCCTCATAATTCCTTAAAACTACCAATTGACCCTCAATTCGTCACTTTTGCCAACTGGCCCTCATATTTAAGAAAATTTTACAAAAGCCCTCATATTTTTGAAAAACCTTAAATTGCTCCCAATTTCACCATACTCCAAATTTGCCTTCAGGGGCATTTCTTATTACAAATTTCGACATTCTGATTTACCATTTAAACACTGCCTTCACCATCAATACTTATAGCCCACAAAGATATACATTGCTCAATCACCATCTTCTATTCCTCCTTCTATCAGTCATGAGGACCCTAGAAACCATTACTCTGTGGAGCATGATCTTGTACCTAGCCAACAACCTTTCCTCAAACAAATCTTTTGGCTCGAAGCAAGACACAATCACCTGAATCATGAACTCAATGTCCTCCTGACAACGCTCTCTGTTGAATTTCTTCCAGTCAAGCTTGATCATAAAAAAAGCCCCTTTGAATGATGAAAAGAGTTTGCCCCAATCTGACGATGCACGGACCACAGAGTTCTTAAATCCAGATTGTGGATGTAGTTTGCTTGCATGTGTGTACGAGGATAGTACATTGTAAAGTGGGAATTAAAACGCCAACTCCCATGCATCTAACATCATAATACACCTCCCAATAGGTTTCGTGGCGGTTATCTTTTCGTAAGTTGTCCTTAGGAGGGCCAGTTTGGTACGATATCCTACACGAGCTAAGATTCATGGGAAGCAGCTATATCGACTTTCGCTCTAAGTGCAATGGTCATAATAGGATCATGCGAATGACTCCAACTCCTTCTTCAGCCCATACTTGTTCCTAATACCAAAACAGCACAAAATTGGACCAAAAGTCGCCTTCCCCTTAAAATTCTTCATGAGGCAGGACTCTAGTCCGTAGGGTACAACTAGTCCAAAAGGCAACGTGAGTAACTCGTGAGCAGTTTGCACGCTTAGGTTCGACAGTAGGGTCCTCCCAGGTTCTTCTACGGAAGCATCTGTAAGTAGATGTATTGCGTCCGAGAAACTCCCACCATCTCATGAATTCCTTTGGAAATAGATCTTGGGCATCCCATAACATATCAATATCATCCCAATTAAGTATCAAGATATTAGAACCAATGAAAGCAGTATTGACCATGACTCTGAACTTCATCTCTTTTCGCTACATATCTGCACATAACTTAATGCATTCAACCAAAATATCACATTGGATGTGGCAATGGATGTCAATTTTTACTAGCTCACATTCTACCCACTTGTAAGCTCGTGGACTTTTACTTCTTCTTGAAGTTGAGAACAATTGCTTGGGTGTTTTATCATTAGCAAGAAGTGGGTCTTGGTCGTATATTCTAAATATTGGACGGCAGCCTCCTCCTTATCGAAGTTTGGAATGAATCTTATGATGACACAATCCAAAGTAAGTGCTCTATCTAAAGGAGGCCATTTTGTGCCCACATTCCTTCTTGATACATATTGTAGATATCTTAGCTGAGAAGGCATCAGATTCAATGGAGAGAAAAATTACAAAAGCTCTCGTGGAGCTTACGTATATAACATATTAAGTGTCATTTGTTCCCCATGATACAACATCATATAAAGCAGAAGGGCAACCAGCATAAAAGCCAAAATAGGTTAGCCACCTCATTCACATTGCATCAATGACAAATTATTTTGCCCAAGGGATAGCCAGTTATCACATAATCTCAAGAAGTGGTGGACCACCTCCATTGTCCGTTGTGGGCAGCCCTCATACTGACGGGGATAGTCCATAATGGTCATATCAAGCTCAGATAGTATGCTAGAAAGGTTACTTTGTCCATTTCCTCTACGAAAATTGAACACAAGGATAGAAGCATCAGCGAATTGTTCACAAAAATAACAACTATTCTTCTTATGTAAACCTCGTAATCTTCTTTGTCCTTAGAGTCAATTGCGAAGCAACAATCAAATATGAAAACCTTCTTGAAGATCTCGAGTAGTCTGTCGGGTGGTTTCCTATAGCAGCTTTCGGAAGAGCGCCATCTCAATGACGAAGATTCATTTGTCAAATCACAGGTATCACAAAGAGCGCAGACGATCCGCGGCGGTGGGAGTTGAGGAAAAATAGCGAGTACTGCGTCCAAACAACATAAACGTGAGAACTGGCTTCAATGGAGCTTGAAGGCGGTATGGGAAACTTCGCTTTCGATGGAAGAAATCAGGAGAGAGGGAGGAAGGGCGGAATATAGAGAGAGATTATATACAGAGTGTCATTTAGGGTTTGTAAAATGAGAAACAAATGTTAGGGTTTCATCATAAGCAAGTATTTATAGGGATGCCCACGAATTCGGGTTTTATGATCTGGTTACTGGTTGGCACGGGTTATTCCACCCAACTTCTGTTTCTTTCAAATTTTGTTTATTTACTCATGGAACCCAAATTTATTATTTTTAGTATTTCTAGCTCCACACTCGTTAAATAAAATTTCAATAAACCTGATTCGATTTCTCTCTCTCGGCTTTCCGAATTTTTTTGTGCCTATAAAAAAACTCAATTTCCTCATTTTCCTTCTAAGGGGTTCATTCATGTTTTCTTTCAATTGTTTTGGGAAAATATCCAAAAATATTTATTTCACCTCATTTTTCGTCCCGATCCAATTTCTAACGCTCGATTTGGTTCCCATTCTTGATTTAACTCTAGATTGGACTTCATCATTACATGATTCTATTGCTAGAGAACATTCTAGCGTTACAAATAGTCCCCATATTTTCTGGAGTTTTGTCATCAAAACTCGTGTAATATAGATTTTCACTTTCCACTTGTCAAACTATGCATCTCTTTCTATCACTTATGGTTACGTCTTTTCATGTAATAGTAATCCTATCCTTGGATAATGAATATTGAATTATTCATATTTCACCTTTCGGGTCATTCATCCTTATTATATCTTGTTTATTTTATTTTAATGAATATTTACTAGTCAAAATCTTTTTTGCCCAAACTTACCATCTTGGTATATGTCAGTCAATTATACCACCCGTTCTGTAGTACTTACTTAAGGCATCTTGTCTTATATTTCAAACTCCTTATAATAGGCGTCTTATGTCATTTGTACATTTACATCTTTCATGCAACAAGGTGGTAACCATCTGTTACCATAATATTGATCATTCCTTTTGTATTGACTTCATTGATCCTCAAAGTTGTTTCTACATTCTAGATTCTTATGTACTCATCCGTAAGATAATCTTTCTCATTGTCCAACCAATCATCTATCGATAGAGATTATCATGTTTAGCTTCTGCCACCAACATGTGTCCTTTGTTGATATGAGTATTATTCATGTGCGACATGAGCACTAGTATCATACTTAGTCGTTATTGATCGAGTCTTCCATATTTTGACTACTTTGGAGTACCAACTTACTTCACTTCCTATGGGGTTGATCCTCTTCCTTTCATCCTGCATTTCATTTCGGATAAATTTCCACTAAGTCTTATCACCAAAGAGACATGCGTCGATCATGTCACTACCGCCAGTCCATCGAGTATGTCGGTCATGTCTTGGTACCATGGCCAAATCAGATCATTCATTAAAATTTTCATGGCTTAATATCATGTTTGTTTACGAGCTCCTACACATACCAATTGCCCTTGGGCTCACTGTACGAGATTTTTAAAATCGTACATTCTAGCACCAAGTTCCAAAATTGAGGCCTCTAGCCTAACTGAGCTATTCGAGCTCCCGTCAAGAAGGTCTCCCAAAATATTTAAGCAGTGGCACACAGTCAAGGGAGAACACTTCTGACAAAAATATGTTTTCATTCGTTGATCACACCAACCAGGTGTGATGACATCTTTGCTTACAACCAGTAAATGGATTTTCCACTTCCTTTTAAGAAGTTTATCATACCAACCGGATATGATCTACTTATAACCGATAAGTAGTTTTTTCGCGTATTTTCCACATCGCTCCTTCCATGTGTGATGTTAAAATTCTACATAGTAGTGGTTTTTCATTCCGAGGTACTCATCATCCCAACCGGGTATGATGTGAAAATTTCTACTCACTCGATAGTGCAATGTATTCCTTTTATTTGGCTCTTTGCCTCCACGCGAGCTTGTCTTTGCTGGCGTTTTCGGTGTCTCGTGTTCCTATATGATTTGAACATCCCTATTCATTATCATTTAGCCTAATAGCCTTCATTCCTCACAAATGAACAAAATACCCAAACTTTTTAAATTATTTACATTTAGGTCCCTAAAGTTCTTTTCCTAACTTTAGGTCACTAATGCCAATTTTCCCCCAAATTGAGATCCGAAACTTTCAAAAATTCATTATGGATTCTCAATTTATCCAAAATCTCCAAAAGGGTTCAAGTTTCCCAAATTTCCAATTTGGTCCTTAACTTTTCAAAAATCACCATTTTGACCCTACTTTACAAAAATGGCAATTTGACCCCCAAAAATTCCAAAAATTGACCAATTGGTCCTCCAACATCTTTTTCATGAGCAATTGGCCCTCAATTTTGGGAAATTGCACTTTAGTCCCTCAATTTTTTGAAACCCCCAATTTCCCCCAAAATTTTCCCCTAATTTCCCCCTTTCAACCTGGTCGAATTTGGTTCTATCAAATTGACCGATCAATTAAGGTTAATTGTTGAAATTGAAGGTAAAATTGAGTTCTTACACATACATATGATTCAATTGAACTTTGAATCGCATAAATTGACGTCGGAACAAGCTCAAATGGAGCTTCACCGAAAAACTTGATTTAAAGAGAGAAAGGTTCAAAAGCTTACCGTTGGGGTGCGGCGGTCCCAAAAAAAATCTGATTATATAATTTTAATTTAACCATCTTATTTAAAACATGATATTAAATCATATTAATATAATTAATATATTTTATTTAAAAATATTTTCAAATTTAAATGATATATGTCAAATAATTAAACATATGTCACCATTTTTTTACATTTTATTGCATAACTTATTTTATCTAAATATTTCATTTTATTATATAAATATTTTTTAATAATAAAATTTTATGCAATTATATATAGATAAAATATTATTTAATAAATTATTAAATTCAATTAAAATTATGCTTTCGATCTGGGTAGATAGCTCTTATCCTATGGTTTCTCCTTGCATCAAGAATCGTATCAATTTATATCAAATTGATGGAGAATTCGATTAGTGAAAATTCATCGGTTCTCTCTCTAACACTAATTGGAAATTACAGAGGGGAGCCAAATTGGCTTACTTTTCCACTATAATTTGGTCGTATGAGGGCTAAAGGAGTGTTGGAAGAGCTTGGTTTGGCCTGAGTAGGGCTCAAATCGGCTTATTTCAACTCGACAGAAATAAGAAAGCTTCATTCTGTCGGAGCTGCTTCACTATTCGATTACGTCGACAATTCTCTGGCGATCCTTAGAGCAATTGGAGACTACCGCTGGGTAGCTAACTTCTCCCCGATTCTAAGGAATCCAACCATGACTTCTTTGGCTCAAAAAATCTCTATGTCGGAGCTCTAGTTCGAGATTCACTAGAAAACTGAGCAGCTTTGAGAGAGTAAAGTTTTTAGGTGTGTGGACGATGAATGGAGAGGGGCTCTTTATATAGGAAGCTCGGGTACTTCTTGGCAATCTGATTGGGGCCTTTATGGCGGTCATTCATTGCCTGAAACTCCTTGGCCAGGGTCTTATCATCTTCGCCGGTGCTGCTCAATTTTCCGGCGAGTGAATAGTCCTGTCATTTGAAGGAAGAAGATGACACTGTTTTGAACCGGACCGGAATGGTCCGAACTGAGTTCAATGCCTAAACCAGCCGGTTCAGGCCCGATTTGACCAAGTTTTTCAAATTGAAAATTTTCTAAATTCATTCTCTATGCAATAGTGGCCTCAATTCTCCAATTTGAATTTTTTAAGCCGCCTAGAAAAATGAATTTAGCATCCAGTTCAATGATGGTTCAAACTGGTTCTATCTATTTTGGATCTGATTCACTTGAACTGGTCTGGTTTTCTTTCCCAAAGTGTCCTAAAGTCCCTTTCCAAGGTTTTTATTACTTTTGGGTCACTTGGGAGTTGTAAATTTTCCAATTTGCTCGTTGACAACTCTTTGTGAACCAGTTCGGTTTTCTCACTCAGGTTGACCGGTTCTTTCATGGTTTTACTTAACTCTGACGGCGGGGTTGACAACTCTCCCCTCTTTTAGGAGTTTTGTCCCCAAAAGTTATTCAACATCCTTCTACCAGAGTGAACTTCCCTTGATATCAATTCATTGTTTATTGACATACAACCTTCTCGGTTATTTTCATTTAGTCCCGGTATAACACACTTATAAATTTCTTTTCCTTCTCCTTATCCATTCCATGGAGCTTACTTAAGCTAAGCATACCTTACTCAAGGGTTTAAGGGCATATCCTTAAATTCACATCCCTCTTTCCTTAAAGCATACTTCTTCCTCTTGATGTTCTTTAATCAAAATTTCTGAATTGGGAGTTACAAGATACCCACTCATTCCTGTGTGTAGTCATGCCATTTCCCATTAAAACCCTTAGTTCGAGGTCCTTTCGAGCACCATCTACTCACTTCATAGATTTCGGTGTTAACTCCTTTTATCCAGTTTTAGACCATTCCTATGCCCTTCTTTAGTTTCAGTGGCATCCTTTTCTCAATGACTTAATCTTCTTTTAGTCGACTCTTATTCTTTCGTGATCACTTCAAAATTCTTATAACAGTAATCTCCTTTGGATTTAAGTATCAATTGCTTACTTATGATTGTTCCCTTATTTTGGTTTTTCTCCATACCTTGTCCTTTACATTAGAGATGTTCACCTTGGGAACTACACGTTAAACCCCCTCATCATTTCTATAAAGTTTTAATTCCTTCCTTTCTTCATACCCCTTCCTATAATAGGTATTCGTCCTTTTGATTCCTTCTCTAACTAAAATTTAGTCTCTTTCCTTATTCTTTACCCGAGATATTTTCACTGATCGATCTTGTTCTGGTTACTCCACACTATGTCTAGTCGTTCTCTCTTTAGGTTCTATCAATTTGAGAGTTGATCACCACCAGAACTGATGTTAGTGATCCTTTACTTAAATTCCTACCTAATTAAGTGGTTAACTTTTCCAAGGGTTCTTAGATGAGTTTTCCTCCATTTCCTATTTTTATGGGCAATCCACCCCCTCCTTACTCGCACAACCTCCTTTGATGTGTTTTCCTACTTACACATTACTTGGACTTAACTTGCTTCTCGGGTCCTCCCGAGTACCTTTCCTTTGTACTTGATCTTTCCATTTCGACCAGTATATCTTGGACGAATTTATTTAGTCTCCATTTCTGTTGACCCCTTTTCCTTTTAATCGGGTCACTTTTGTCCTTCTAAGGTTTCCTTCCTTGGATTCCTTGACAGATGATTTGGTATGTCCAAAATCCCTATTTGGTTCCTCTGATCTTTGCAAGTAGATCACACTTGGCCCTCCAGGTATTTACTTAGTCACCTATGTCCTTTAATGAGGTCATGGTTCCATCTTGGGATCTTCATGTTCATTCTCCCAACTGGTCCTTGAAAGTTCTTCTTTCATTCTTTTCTTATACTTCCCTACCTTTGTATGATCATTCACTCTGGATTTCTTCCCTATCTTTTGTTCCACCTCCTTACCTCCAATAAAGTCCCTTTGTCATGCCTCGACCTAGTTTGGTAAGATCCCCATGATCAACCCGCCGCTCTCTTAGTTTGAGAGTGGTTTCCACCTTCTTTAACTCAAGAGGAGTCAGGCATAATTTCAACCTTGTTCCATAAAATAACATATATCAATAAAAAATATAACTTAAAATAATTAAGCATACCTAACAAAGGGTAATATCTGGTATTATCCCTAATCATTTCTTTATTTCCTAAAAAGGGATAAAATGGGTGGGTGAGTTTCTACAACTTAGTGAATGGGTAATTTTAAAAAAATAAAGTTTCTGAAAATAGTTTATGAATTAGAGTGTGCAAGACAGCTTATTTTCTTTAAAAAATTTCGACCTCAAAATCTCAATTTTCATAGTTGTAAACCCTTCCCTTTTGAGTTAAGGAAAACTGGGGAAATAACCGATCAAACCGAGTGGGAAAAATTGAACCTGATCACAAACCCCGATCATAGAGAACGGGCAAATTGGACTGAGTGACCCAAAGAGTCATAAAAATCTTAGAAAAGGACCTTACGACAATTTGGGAGAGAAAACTAGACCAGTTCAGGTGAAATGGATATGAACTGGATTGAACCGTTTTGAATCTTTTTGAACCACTATTGAAATGGATGCTAAATTCAATTTTCTAGGTGGCTTAGAAAATTCAAATTGGAGAATTGAGGCCACCATTTGATAATGAAGGAATTTAGATGAATTTAAAATTTTTAATTTTAAAAACTTGGTCGAATCGGGCTTGAACCGGTCGATTTAAGCATTGAACCTGGTTCGGACTAGTCCGATCGAGTTCGGAACAGTGTCGTCTTCTTCCTTCAGATAACAACACTGTTCACTTGTTGATAAATTGAACAGCATCGACGAAGAAAAAAAGTTTTCCATTCAGTACATTTCAGGCCATCAATAATTGTCATTATGGTGCCAAATGGACGGACGGAGAGTCCCTAAGCTTCCTATATAAAGAGCCCATTTGCAGTCATCCTCCACACACCTGAAAACCCCACTCTCTCCCAGCTACTCAATTTTCTGATGAAGCTCAAACCACAACTCTGATATAGGGTCTTTTCTAAGCCAAAGAAGGTGTGGTCAGGTTCTTTAGATTGGGGAGAAGTCCGCTACACGGTGCTAGTCTCCAATTGCTCTAAGGGTCAGCGTGATCGAACAGTGAAGCAACTCTAGCGGACCGAAGCTGCCAGGGGAGAGCACTTTCGACAAAAATAATCTTTTCTATATCCATCACACTAACCAAGTATGAGGATATCTCCGCCCATAATTGATGAATGTATTTTCTACTTCCTTCCAGAAAGTTCATCATACCAACCGAGTATGATCTACTTACAACCGATAATTAGTTTTTTCGTAAAATTTCCACATCACTCCATCCAGGGGTGATGTTTAAAATTTCACTTAGTAGTGAGTTTTTATTTCTGAGGTGCTCATCATCCCAACCCAGTATGATGTAAAAATCCCACTCACCCGTGAATGCTGTGAATCCTCCTTAACCGGTTTTTGTCTTCTTGCGAGCTTTGTCTTAGTTAGCGTTCCTGATACTTTGTATTACTACACAGTATGAACATCCTTGTTCATTATCTTTTGGCTTGATAGCCTTCATTTATTATGAATGAATAAAATACCTAGCTTTTCAAATATTTGAAATTTGGTCCTTAAAGTTCTTTTTCTTTAACTTTAGGTCTCAAATGCCAATTTTTCCATAAATTGAGTCCCGAAACTTCATAAAGGTGTTCAAGTTTCCAAAACTCCCAATTTGGTCCCCAATTTTTCCAAAATTACCATTTTGGTCCTACTTTACAAAAATGAAAAATTTCACCCCAAAAATTCCACAATTTGACCAATTGGTCCTCCAACATCTTTATCATGTCCAATTGGCCCTCAATTTTAGGAAATTGCACTTCAGTCCCTCAAATTTTTGAAATCCCCAAAATTTCCCCAATTTCAACCTTTCAACTTGGCCGAATTTGATTTTATCAAAATAACCAATCAAATGAGTTTAATTGTTAAAATTGAGGTTAGATTTAAGTTCATACATCTCCATATGATTCAACTGCACTTTGAATCGCACAATTTGACGCTAAAACGAGCTCAAACGTAGCTTCGCCAGAAAACTGAATGTAGAGAAAGAACGAAAGCATACCTTCAGGGGCGTGGCGGTCCTATCTTTCGATCTGGGAAGATAGCTCACATCCTGAGGTTCTTCCTAGAATCAAGAATCACCTTAATTCATGTTGAATTGAGGGAGAATTTGGTCAGTAAAGATCTGTCGGTTCTCTCTCTAACACTAATAGAAAATTACATATGAGAGCTAAATTAGCTTACCTTTTCTGCTCTAATTTGGTCATATGAGAGCTGAGAGAGTGTTGGGAGAGCTTGGTTTGCCCTAAGGAGGGCTCAAATTGGCCTATTCCAGCTCGACAAAAATAGGGCAGCTTCGGTCCGCCAAAGCTGCATCATTGTTCAATCACACCGACACTTCTCCCGTGATCCTCAGAGCAATTGGAGACTACCGTCAAGTAGTTGACTTCTCCACAAGTCTAAGGAACTCGACCACACCTTTTTTGGCTTAGAAAAACCCCTATGTCAAAGTTCTAGTTCGAGCTTCATCGAAAAACTAAGTAGCTAAGAGAGAATGAGGTTTTCTAGTGTGTGGAGGATGAATGGAGAGGGGCTCTTTATATAGGGAGCTTGGGGATTCTCCGACCGTCCGTTTGGCACCTTAATGACAGTCATTGATGGCCTGAAACATACTGAACGAAGACTTTTCTTCTTCGCTGGTGCTGTTCAATTTTTCGGCGAGTGAACAGTGCTGTCATCTGAAGGAAGAAGACGACAATGTTCCAAACTAAACCAGGTTCCATGCTTAAACCATTCGATTTAGGCCTGATTTGACCGAGTTTTACAAAATTAAAAAATTTTAAATTCATCTAAATTCATTCTCTATTAAATGGTGGCCTCAATTCTCTAATTTGAATTTTCTAAGCCACCTAGAAAAATGAATTTAGCATCGAGTTCAATAGTAGTTCAAACCGGTTCAATCCAGTTCACCTGAACCAGTTTGGTTTTCTCTCTCAAATTGTCCTAACTTCCTTTTCCAAGGTTTTTATGACTCTTTGGGTCACTCAAGAGTTTTAAATTTCCCAATTTTCTTGTTCTCTATGATTGGGGTTTATGAACTGGTTTGATTTTTTCCACTCGGTTTGACCTGTTCTTTCCACGATTTTCCTTAACTTAAAAGGGCGGGGTTTACACCGTTATTACTATTAAGTTCCTAAGGATGTGTGTCCTAACTCTTTTCCAAGAATTTATATTATTCTCGAGGTTTCCTTCTATCGTACTTCTTTCATTTCTCCTTTCTCCTTGTCTTGTCTTAATTGTCTTAACATCGTCAGTGCTTCCCATATCTTTCTTACTTTCTCCCTGGTCAATTTCCATTATTTTGGTTTTCCTTGGGATAGTCTAATCCTTCTTGTTTCCTTACTTTTATCCATAGAGTCTTTCCTTGACTCCTTAGAGTTCCACTCGTCCCATACTCTTTGATGCTGACTTTCCTTATTCTAGACTTTTCCTTTCTTCCCTTAGTTAAATCTGTCCTTCTTGGTGAACTTTAGTGAAGTCTTAGGATTCCTTGCCAAGTCGTTTTCCCTTCTCCAGGTGGAAAACTATATTGGCTACCTTAGAGATTGGCTTAACTCGAATTTTTCCTTTACCTATTACTTCGATTTTTATTGGTATACCCCTATTTTTGTTAGTTGTATTTATCAAAAGACAAAAATTTGAAGAGAAATCATACTTTTATTCATTCAGTAAATAGTTTCTTGCCATTCTTGGCTTATTACAGAGATTTTCTACCCCCTAGTCCCCTGTGGTCATAGGTCGAGAGTTAGCCTTGGAACGGTTGTAGGATTCCTGATTAGATGTCTTTGAGGAACTAGTTGGGGTCTATCCGTATTCCCTTATGGGATGAACTTCATGTATGGCCTCCAATCTGTACCGCCTCAATACCTCAGCCTCACACTCATATGTTCACTTCATCCATTGGGAGGGATTGAAGTTGGACTGAGTAGGTGAGAGTACTTGGTGGACTTTTATGAAGGTGGCATACGCATCCCAATAGTTATCCCAAGCCTCCTTCTTAATGGGATTTCTCTCCGGTTGTTGTAGGGTTGGAGGAGGGGTTGGGCTCCTGGGAGAAGGAATATGTTCCTCTTGCCTTGGAGGAGAGAATGTAATGCCTTCTGGTTCTAGTAGGGCTCCCACAAGTTTTTAATAGTCATCCACCATATCTTGGGGTAATTTTTTCTCACCATTTAAGAAATGTTAAAGAGCTTCCTCCCTTGGGGTAGGTGTCTTTTTCAGGGTCATGTGTGGAGGATTGGATTTCACAGCGAACTTCCTAGGAATTCTACTTCCTACACAATAGTTAAAGTTTTATTAATGCTAGGGCATAGTATTGATAATGTTTCAAGGGAACTTAGCTTTGATACCACTCAAGTTGTCACGCCCCGACCCAGTTTGGTCGGATCCTTGTGATCAACCCGCCGCTCTCTTAGTTCAAGAAGGGTTTTCCCCATTCTTAAATCAAGAGGGGCTAGGCGAAATTTACAACTATATTCCCTGGAATAACATATATCAATCAAAATACAAGTTTAAAATAAATTTAAGCATACCTGACAGAGGGTAAATCCTGGTGTTATCCCTAGTCATTTCTCTATTCCTGAAAATGGATAAAAAGGGTGGGTGAGTTTCTACCACTCAGTGAATGGGTATTTAAAAAAATTAATAAAATAGTTTTTGAATTGGAGTGTGTCAGCCTCCTTATTTCCTTTAAAATTATTTCTTTCTCAATTTCTTGGTTTTCAAAACCATTACTCATCATTAACCACAAACGGTGTGTTTAGCAACCAACACACGCCCTTCATTGTGAAGGGATCACACATTCGTAGGGTAGCCCATCCACTGCACCCACTTGTGGCGTCGAATCAACTTTACCAACCACCTAGATAGAAGCCCGCCCACTTCTACCCTGGGAATGAGTGGTTGTACGCGACATCTGACCCTCAAACCCGAAAAGAAACTCCGTGTACGTATAAGGACAGAGACCTCATCCCGACCCCATCCTAGTCTCGTGCGCATGAAGCTACGTCGAGCTTTCCTAACTGCTAGCACGAAAAACTGCCCTTATCTCCACCATGTTGTCCAGTAGCTCCTAGGACGCATAACTACCCCTCTTAGGCATATTGATGCTCCTGAACCTTAGTGCATGTGCAAACAATAATTTTTCATATAAGCCATCGATTTTTGGTGACACTGGTTCAATGGCCCCGACCCTCAACTCGACCTGTAGTTGTTTGTCTAGACTGGTCCATCGACTTGGTCTTGTCGTACTACCGCCAGTCCATTGAGTATGTCGGTCCTATCTTGGTACCATGGCCAAATCACATTATTCATTAAAATTTTCATGGCTTAATATCATGTTTGTTTACGAGCTCCTGCTCGTGCCAACTGGCCTTGGGCCCATTGTACAAGATTTTCAAAATCGAGCATTGTAACCCTAAGTTCCAAAACCGAGGCCTCTAGCCTAACTGAGCTATTCAAACTCCCATCAAGAAGGTCCCCCAAAATCTTTAAGTAGTGGCACATAGTCAAGGGGGAACTCTTCTAACAAAAATATGTTTTCATTTGTCAATCACGCCAACCAGGTGTGACGACATCTCCACTTACAACCGGTAAACGAGTTTTCCACTTAATTCTAGGAAGTTTATCATACAAACCAGGTATGATCTACTTACAACCGATAAGTAGATTTTCCGCGTATTTTTCACATCACTCCATCTAGATGTGATATTAAAATTCCACATAGTAGTAGTTTTTCATACCGAGGTACTCATCATCCCAACCGGGTATGATGTGAAAATTCCCACTCACCTGATAATGAAGTGTATTCCTCTTATATGGTTTTTTGCATTTACGCGAGCTTGTCTTTGTTGGCGTTTCCAGTCCCTCAAGTTCCTATATGATTTGAACATCCTTATTCATTATCATTTGGCCTAATAGCCTTCATTCCTCACAAATGAACGAAACATCCAAAATTTTTAAATTATTTGCATTTAGGTCCCTAAAGTTCTTTTCCTATAACTTTTGGTCCCTAATGTCAATTTTCCCTCAAATTGAGTCCCAGGACTTTCAAAAATTCATTATGGATACTCAATTTATCCAAAATCCCAAAAAAATAGTTCAAGTTTCCCAAATTTCCAATTTGGTCCTTAACTTTTCAAAAATTACCATTTTGCCCCTACTTTACAAAAATGGCAATTTGACTCCCCAAAATTGACAATTAGTCATCCAACATCTTTTTCATGGCCAATTGGCCCTCAAGTTTGGTAAATTGCACTTTATTCCCTTAATTTTTTGAAATCCCCAATTTCCCCTAAAATTTCTCCCTAATTCCCCCCTTTCAACCTGGCCGAATTTGATTTTATCAAATTGATCGATCAATTGAGCTCAAACAGAGTTTCGCCAGAAAACTAGACTTAGAGAGAAAGCTTTGAAAGCTTACTGTCGGGGATGCAGCAGTCCTAACTTTTGATCTAGGTAGATAGCTTTTGTCTTAAGATTTCTCCTATGATAAAAAAAAATAACATCAATTCATGTCGAATTGATGGAGAATTCAGCTAGTGAAAATTCGTCGGTTCTCTCTCTAACACAAATAAAAAATTATAGAGGGGAGCCAAATTACAAAGGAAAATTCGTCCCCCTGCATTGGCCGACCTCTGACAAGTGAAATTTCGACTGCCACAAGTCAATTTTCTTTGGCGGGTCTGTAATGTCCAACTATAGCTATTTTGGGGCCAAATTCAACCAGCTCCAATGACCACTTGGCCAACCACCACCACAAAATGAATCACCTCCTTTGTGGCTTCAAAACACCTACACTACAGCCACTTATAGTGTACCCTCCATTGAGTATTTCTAACCCGAACACAACTTGCTCTATTTTTGTAATTTTCAGGCATTTTAGGGAACCAACCAAATTCAACCAATTGTGACCGAGGTTGGACCCCCAACTCCTACGAGTCATCTAGAGTTAAATGAAGTTATTTGAAGAGAAGTTACGAAATTTGAAGTTGATTAGATATACTTTCAAAGTTTGGGGACAAAAACGTAAGATTTAGAAAGTTTGGAACTATATTGCAAATAGGGGAAAATGTTATGAAATGGTCCATAAGAAAAGTATCAAAGGTTAGGAAGTGAATTCAAGGCAAATAAGGGTGACGAAATGGTTTTCGGAAGTAAAAGGGCAAAACGATCATTTTTAGAAAAATGAGGGGCAAAATGGTAATTTTGCTTAAAAAGTGGCAAATAGTCATTTTTTACCCTAAGGGGGCTAAATGGTGAGATTGAAAAAGTTTTGGATAAAAATAATAAGTTTAAGAAATTTAGGGAATACAATATAAAAATAGTTAAATATGGGGCAAAATGATAAATTATGTAATGTCGACTTCTAAATGGCAATTTAAATAAGTTTAGGGGCTAAGTATAATATTAAGAAAATTTGAGACTAATAAGATAAGAAGAATCAGAGCTATAGCAGAAATTTTATAAAGTTAAGTGTAAAATGGTAATATTAGTAAAGTTTAGGGTAAAAGTGCAAATATAATAATTTTATAGATCAAAATGGTAAATACCGAAACTCTAAGGGGCTTAGGGGTAATAAACAAAAAAAAATATAAGGGTAAAATACTAATTAAAGAAAATAAAGAGTTTTAAGTGAAGTGTTATAAAAATAGAGTGACAATATGGTAAATATGATAATTTAAAGAACATATAAGGCTAAATGAGACAAATGCTCTTAAGGACTCTAATAGAATTTAGAAGTTAGATATTGGAAACATTTTGGATATCAACTAAATAAGCAATTATTATGTTATGTAGCTTACATAAATTCGTGCAATAGAATCGAGTCACCACGTTTTTTGAAACCCAATTGGGTAAACACATCCCAACTCCGAGGTGAGTGGAACCTGTCCCATTGTGCCATTTACAATTATTTACATAAATAACCTAAAATATAAAATCACATAAAAATTATATGGAAAATGAGCATGAAATTGTTACGAATTATTCATTAAGGAAACATGACATCATGTTGTACATTTGTTGATATTAGATAAAATTGATATAATATTGAGCTAAGAAGTTAGATATTAATGTGTAATACATGAGATATGGTAGGAATATGAGCATGAGCATGATGATCCTCATGAAATATGATTATATATGATATCATGACAAGTTATGAACAGGAAGTAATAAGCTATGCATCAAGTATGAGGTAGAATAAGAGCGTACTACATAAATAATGAATAATGATTACCTATAGATAAGACATATATAGCATGTATATAAATTATGATTTATTGTTGTACATGAATAATGATGTACTTATGAGATGAGACATATATATATATATATATATATATAAATTATGATTTATTGTTGTACGTGAGTATTTATTGACATATATATATATATATTATATATATATATATATATATATAAATAAATAAGAAATGGTTGTAAACGGTGTCCACACTACCACTCATTTAAATATGAGTATTTACCAACATATGTTCTTCTTGTTAAATACAATATATTTCAATAAATATATGATATTTCGTCTAATATTTAAATCCAATTCCCAGCACCACTCTTGAACACACATGTGATTGATGCAGAGTAAATAAATCATATTTTCATGATTTTTTTTGTTATATTTTCAAGCTCACGCATAATCAATGAATAATCTACTTTTTTTGTTAGAATTAGCAAACATTCGTCTTTCAAGTGACCTTTCACTTTCTCTAAATGCTCTTCGGAAAAAGCATGTATAACCTATGTTTAAAGGAGGTCGAAATTGAGGGACTAAATCCTCATTTATTCCTTCCTAGATGTCTTAAGAATTTGTTCCTCATTTTATTCAAGAAAGCATTCTTTTTTATTGGAAAAAAATATTAGAACATTAATATCATTTAACTCTTCAATTAAATATACAATATAGTAGAATCAAAGTATATTTCCCCAAATCATTCAATTGGTTGACAATTTTAAATATTTTATCTAAATACTCTGTTACTTTTTGGAGCAACACTTTATTTCATACACTTGATATTTTTGAAATTTATAAATATATTTATAATTTAATTTTATAGAATTTAATATATACTTGACCGTATCTTAGTTTATTATGATTTCACCGAAAATTCTTTTTATGTTACATTTTACATGTCTATCCTTTGCTCCCAAATCTTTAATTATTTTTTCTTGCTCATCCGTTCTAGTTTTATTATTTGATATTTCTTCGTCAATTAGGTGTAATCGATCTCTTGCTATCATCTAATTTAATATCCGTTGAATTTAGGAACGATTATTCTATTTTATTTTACATTTGAAATAATTTGGAGCAAATTTATTTGAATAGCTTGAATATGTTGAATTCCAATATCCCTTATTTTCAACAATTGCTCTAATAACACTTTATAGATCCACAACTCTTCAATGTAACCCTTCGTTTCACTTTTCTTTTTCAAAAATGAAATTTCAATCACTTCTCTTATATTTATTTCACACTCGGCATGAGCAAATACAATTAATTCTCTCTCAAGAACCATGGATGTTCACAATGGAGATGATACCCTAACACAATAATGACATTTATTACACAAAATTCATTCTCTCATTTAGTATTTTCTCAAATAAATCCTTATAACATGATTTGATGCAGTTTTATAGGTAACTCTAATACCCAAATTTTATGTCTCGAAAACTACCTAATTGATTTATGTTACAACAAATTTGATCTATTATGTTTTTGTTTTTCTTTACCAAAATAATATCTAAATTACATTTTGTTAGTAAAGACCAAGTCCAAGCATGGCCCCCTTCATAAGAGCAGCATGGTCTCCTCTTTCATTGTTAGTGCCAACCCCCTATTTATATGATGGCAACATGACTTTTTCCGCGCTCCTATTAGAGATAATTGCATTGGATATGTGAGAAGAAGTCCAACATTGTATATTGGGAAGCAAACTGGGAGATTTCCTCTTCCCTATTTCAACCCGTTGTTCGCTTGGGAAGACTCCATTGCTTTCTCATTCCAGAATGTCATCACCATCTTTTCATGCCATCTCCCTTCTTCTCTTTGTTTTCTTTGGCATGGCTGAATATTGCTGGATGAGTGGGAACGAGACAGACATGCTTTCCCTGCTTGAGTTCAAATCCCTCATAAGGGATGATCCTTTTGGGGTACTAACTTCTTGGAATGAGTCGGTTCACTTTTGCCGGTGGCACGGGATTACCTGTAGCAGAAGGCAGAGAGTCGCCATCCTCGATCTTCATTCCTACAAGCTTTCAGGTTCGATTTCACCCCACTTAGGGAATCTCAGCTTCCTCAGAGAGATTAATTTTCTGGAAAATGAGCTAAACGGCGAAATCCCACCTCAAATAGGGTATCTGAAGAGACTAGAGACTTTACAACTGAGCAACAACTCTCTTACGGGTAGTATCCCTGTGAGCTTATCCAACTGTTCTTATCTTACCAACTTCAGTCTTTCCTATAATCAGCTTTCAGGAGAGATCCCAGTCGAGCTAACGTCACTAACAAAGCTTCGGAATCTTCATGTGAAAAATAACAATCTCACCGGACTGATTCCAGCTTCTGTTGGAAATTTATCGTATCTTGAAAGTCTCAGTTTAAGAGAAAATGCTCTACTTGGCAGCCTTCCTCATACCCTCGGTTGGCTCAAGAACATCCGAAGGCTTGAGTTCAGTTTAAATTACCTTTCTGGTAGCCTTCCTCCCTCAATTTTCAACCTTTCCACTCTGACTTTTCTTTTCTTCATGGAAAACAATTTTCAAGGAAGTCTGCCCCCTCACCTGTTTAATGCTCTACCAAATATCCAACACATAAGTTTTGGTGATAACTTTTTCTCGGGATCCATTCCCATTTCCATATCAAATGCTTCCTCACTGTTGTCATTTCAAGCTCAACATAACCTACTCTCGGGAACAGTGCCTTCAATGGGAAACTTGAATAGGTTATGGAGGCTTTATATTTGGGGTAATAATCTAGGAAGAGGGAAAGCCAGTGATGTAAGTTTCCTCTCTTCCTTGGTCAATGCTACCAGACTAGAGGTGGTTGACATAGCAGAAAATTACATAGGAGGAAGACTGCCTCAAATGATCTGCAACTTTTCAACCAGTCTCTCTCATTTCTCTCTGGGCAATAATCAAATATCTGGCAGTATTCCTCCTGGACTTGGGCATCTTGTGGGTTTAAGACTGCTAGATATGCAAGACAATCAAATTTCAGGTGCTATTCCTCCCAGCATCGGGAAGCTCCAAAATCTCGTGCAGCTTTACCTTGACCGCAACCGATTAACTGGAAGCATTCCACTCTCAATTGGGAATTTGACACAGTTGAGCGTTTTCAGCCTTGGTGGCAACTTCTTGCAAGAGAGAATTCCTCCTAGTCTGGGCAGGCTGCAAGCTTTAATTTATCTGGATCTGAAGAGAAACAACCTTGCAGGCTCCATTCCTGAGGAAGTCTCTAGCCTTACAGTGATATCCACGAACTTGGATCTTTCACATAATAAATTGGTCGGCCCCCTACCCACTGGAATTGGAAATCTGAAGAATTTAGGGAGACTGGATGTTTCCGACAATATGCTATCGGGCGAGATTCCATCCTCTCTAGGGTCGTGTGTAAGATTGGAAGCGCTCTACATGGCAGGTAATAAGTTCCATGGAGGCATTCCATCAACTTTAAGTTCTTTAAAGGGTCTCCAAGAATTGAATCTTTCTCGGAACCTTCTCTCAGGGCAGATACCAACATTCCTCGAGAGCTTGAAAGTGCTTCAGATTTTAGATCTGTCCTACAACAATTTTAATGGTGTAGTACCAGTCGATGGGGTTTTCAAGAATTCAAACCATGTTTTCCTCCTGGGAAATGACAACCTCTGTGGGGGACGTATTGAGTTGCGTCTGCCTGACTGTCCCTTGCACTCTAAAAGGCCAAAGACGAAGTCAAGAGTGAAAATAGTCATCTTGATAGTCTCTTCCCTCGTTGGAGCTTCACTGTTAGCTCTACTTGTTTTTCTTACCCTTCTCAAGAGGAAAAGAAGAGACCCTTCCTCAATTGGTCTTGTGCATGAGCATGGGCCCTTCTTATTTGTATCATATCATAGCCTTCTCAAAGCCACGGATGGGTTCTCGGAGGCGAACTTGATTGGTATTGGTGCTTTTGGCCGTGTATACAGGGGAATTATCTCCGAAGATGAAGAGGAAAAGATCATCGCAGTAAAAGTGCTTAATTTGCTGGTGCCTGGAGCCGAGAGGAGCTTCTTGGCTGAGTGTGAGGCCCTGAGGAACATCAGACACCGTAATCTGGTCAAGGTGCTCACTGCTTGTTCGGGGATCGATAGTAATAGAAATGACTTCAAGGCCCTAGTGTATGAATCCATGCCAAATGGCAGCCTAGAGGATTGGCTGCACCAAACTTGTCATGGAGTCAGAGAAGGAGAAGATGATGGGGCACGTGGAATAAGAAAGAACCTCAGCCTTCTTGAACGACTGAACATTGCCATAGATACTGCTTGGGCTGTGGAGTATCTTCATCATAACTGTGAAACTCCTATTATTCATCGTGATCTGAAGCCCAGCAACATACTACTTGATGCAGAAAGGGTAGCACATGTGGGCGATTTTGGGTTAGCAAGGCTTATCCCTGAACCCGTGGGTCAGCCCAGTGCTAACCATACATGTACAACAACAGAAGTCAAAGGTTCTGCTGGTTACGTTGCTCCAGGTAATCGAACATCCAACACTGTATTATTCCTTTCTCCAAGCTCTTTTTTTTGTCCATTTCAAAATACGCCGGTTCTGCAGAATATGGCATGGGGGGTAAAGCATCCGCTGCGGGTGATATCTACAGCTATGGCATTGTCTTGCTAGAGATGTTCACGGGGAAGAGGCCCACTGATCAGATGTTTGATGAAGAGTTGAACCTTCACAAGTTTGTTGAGAAGTCTCTTTCTTGTGGAGTTGAAGAAATCATAGACCCGGTGCTTCTCCAAGGTAACAAAGCATCTGCCAGAAGTGGAAGAGACAAAGTCATTAATTGCTTGGTCTCAGTATTTCAAGTTGGGGTGGCTTGTTCCAGTGAACAACCAAAGGAGCGACTTTGTGTGAGGGAAGTCGTCAATGAGCTGAATTCAATACGAAAGAGACTCGTGTAGTAAAAGATTTCTTTTAGAAAAAAATAATTCATTTAATAGTGAAATTTGATAATTTTTAATATTTATTTTTTTAATAAAATAATATTTTATTATTATCAAATAAGATACGATATCTATCAAAAATAAGATAAAAATGAAATAATTCTCTTATTTTTAATAATAGATATAAAATTATGGTTACAACAATATTTAAACTATTTAAATCCCAATTCTTTCTCTATAAATATGCTAATGTATATGTGCTCACAACTTGCTTAATGGTTTAATTAGTGTTACTTAACACTTAACTAGCAGTATTAATCAATATAAGTGCAGACATTTCATGTAATTTGTAGTTGATACTTATAAAGTATAGCAAATAGTATACAATAGTTAGATTAAGTATAATTTTAAGTTATTTTTGTTATTATGTAAGTTTTAGTTATTACAATATGATTTGTATCTTAGCTTACCATTTGTACAATAAAATAGTCCGAAATATAAAGTTATGTTCATTGCTAACTATAATTTTTATACCTGCATTTTTTGTTAATAAATTAAATAAGTTATCCACATTAATATTTACGGTGACTACTTCCATACTATTTTAGTTTCTATAGGTGGATTTAGTTAATTTTTGGTGTAACTTTGATTTTTATTAACATTCACATTTTTTTCAATCAAACTCATTATTACTAACAATATAGTTCTATTTCGTTTTTTCAATATCGTACAACAGGTTGTGGCATACACTTAATTGCTTCACTTTTTTATTTTTTCTATTTTAAATTATATAATCAATATTTAATTTATTTAATTAGAAATAAATCCGAAACTATTTAATTTTTATCCTATAAATGATAAAGCACACTAATTTAGTATATGCATATTTAACTAGTAAATATTTTATAATTTCGACTACATCACATATGGAACATTCATTAAAATATATAAATTTTTTTAAAAACAAATTATTATTAATATACAAAACATTCAATATTACTCTTTATATAAAGTTCCTAATATTTAGAATACAATTAATATAATAAATTGTTGTTAATATTTTTTTTGTTTATAACTAATAAGTAAAATATTTAGAATACAATCAATATAATAAATTGTTGTTAATATTTTTTGTTTATAACTAATAATTAGTAACGAAGTGATATGTAATCACCATATTTCAAATATAATATAAAAATATAGGCAGACATTAATGTAACATTACTGGTCTGTTTCTAAAGTTCATACCACCTGTGGTAAAAAAAATGAGAGAGATATTTGCATTTAAGAGGTAATATCTATTATAAATAACTCTTTCAATCAAAATTATGGAAAATTTTAAATTTATATCACTATTTAACATAATTAACTTTTTCTATTAAAAAAATAGTTTTATGCTATATTAATAATAATAATAATATTATTATATTAAATTTAAAAATACCATTTAAACTAGGGAAATTTTGACTATAAACTTTGGAAAAATTGCAAATCCATCCCAAATTTATTTTTACACCAATGTACGTGGTAAAAGTTTTTGTTAAATTTACTATTACAAGAAAATAATGTCATTTGACCAAATTGATTTTCAATTAGATGGGTTGAACTAGTATACTTTATATACAAAAATTCATTTGTTAATATAAAATAAATTATACATTTTTATACATACACAAAATTAATAACAAATCATATAACTCGCTATAGTTTTTTTTCAAACCCGTTAGATGGTTTAGGTGCCACAACTTTTGGATCCCATTATTTTAGAATTCAATATTTAATAATTTTTATTTATTGGTCAACCTTTTTTGTGGTGTAATCCATGGTTATGGTCCTCTCATTTTTGTTTCTTTTATTGACCAAAAAAGATCAGTTGACTCGAAGTCAATGGTGACATTAATGGGGTTGGTAGTATAATATATATATATATATTTTTTTTTTCATCATAGATTTATTAATATGTTAAAAAAACCCCCAAAAGATCCCATTCATATGCCATACATGATCCATATGTAAGCAAGAACTCTAGAGTCCCTTCCAACTACCTCTTCAATTCCTTGGCTCCCTCTCATCAACTTACAGTGACAAGCCTCACTCTTTTCTATTCCATGGTGCTTGTGACGTCCCTTCATCTTTACTCGGCTCCCTCTTTTCGTTCTTCAGCTTGGTTGCTTGCTTGATAGGCAGCAACGACACGGACAGGCTTGCGTTGCTTGAGTTCAAGTCTTTGATAAAGGGGCGTCCCATCTGGGATGCTCGAGTCCTGGAACGATACCGTCCATTTCTGCAGATGGCCCGCGATTACTTGCGGCAGAAGGCACAAGAGGGTAATATCTCTCGATCTCCACACCTTGAAACTCTCCGGCTCAATTTCACCACATTTGGGGAATCTGAGCTTCCTTTGAGGGATTAAACTTTCTGAAGATGAGTTGAGCGGTCGAATTCCACCTGAAATCGTGTATTTATCTTCCTAGTCTATTTTTCTGTGAATGACAATCTTCTTCATGGTAGCATACCGAATTCTTTAGGCCGGCTTGCAAAAATTCGGGCATTGGTGGTCTCCCAGACCAACCTGTCGGGTAGGGTTCCTCCTTCCATATTTAACCTATCCAAGCTGACCCTACTTGGACTCATGGTGAACCAAATTGTAGGAACCCTTCCTCCTGGCCTATTCTTGTCTCTTCCACGTATCCAGAGAATCAATTTCAGCTATAATAAGTTTTGGGGACCTCCCCGTGTCCTTGTCGAATGCATCGAACTTGTGGAGGTTCCAAGCTCAAGATAACATGTTCTCAGGGCCAATGCCGTCCTTGGGGAAACCAACAAGGGAAAGGAGGTGATGATGACTTGGACTTCCTTGAAAATGCCATAAGACTAGAGGTAGTCAGTTTACTAAAAAAATTCTTTGGGGGAGGACTCCCTCCATACATCAGCAACTTTTCCAGTCTCACAATACTTTCCTTTGGGTCGAATCAGATTTATGGAGAGATTCCTGCAGGGATAGGAAATCTCGTCAATTTGAGTATACTGAGCTTGCAAGACAACCGGATCTCCGGTGCAATTCCCTCGAGCATCGGGAAACTCCGTAAGCTCATGAAAATATATACCTTGATCGTAATCGCTTAACAGGAGTGATACTATCTTCTATAGGAAACATGACCCAATTGATTAGCTGGAGTCAGGCTATGAACTCCTTGGTGGGTGATATCCCTCCAAGCATTGAAAAGCTACATAGTTTAAATTTTCTGGCTCTTGGTTCCAACAATCTCTCTGGTACCATCCCTTCATTAATCTTTAATATTTCATCCTTATCAATTCTGTTAGACCTCCAAAAAAAAAATAACTTGGAAGGTTTCATGTCAATGGAGGTAGGAAACTTGATCAATTTAGGAAGATTGGAGGTCTCGGAAAATATGCTATAAGGAGATATACCTGCCTCCATTGGAGATTGTATAAAGTTGGAAGAACTCTACCTAAAAGGTCCTCCTCTTTAAACTCTCTAAAATGTCTAAGTGTACTGAATTTTGTTAGAGAAGGTATTGTGGACCAATAAGGGGTCAGATCTATATCTAATTAAAAGTAATAATTGGTAAGTAGTGGAACTATTTCAACCTTATAAACAAACAACATTTCTCTATTTTATCCAATATAGATATAATTACAACGTGAATATTGCCTAATAGAGAAGTATTATGGATGCATATACCTGAATGCATCTCAAAGTATAAGAGGCGAAAGAAACATCACAAAGTGACTTTAGTTGTCTCAATTCTTTCAGCTATCATGAGAGTATCACTAGTAACTCTACTTGTAGTCGTTCGAGTTCTTAGGGTAAAAAGAAGAATTCAGGCTCCAAGCAAATCGTCCCTTGAGCACGAACCATTTCCAACTGTATCATATCATAGCCTTTTAAAAGTCACTGATGGCTTCTTGGAAGCTAACGTATTGGGCACGGGTGGTTTGGCTATGTATATAGAGGAATGATGGGTGAGGGCGAGGCTATGAAAATTTTTGCAGTCAAGGTGCTTAACGTGTCCAAGAGAGGAGCCCTCGTGAGTTTCATGGCCCAGTGTGAGGCTATGAGGAACATCAGACACCGTAACCTGGTCAAGGTGATCACAACATATTCGGGCATTAATGGAAGTGGAAATGACTTCAAGGCTCTTGTGTATGAATTCATGCCCGCTTGGAGAATTGGATACATCAGACTAATCCTACCACAGGATTTGCACAAGGAGAAGGATCGAGTATCAGGCAAAAGAACCCCAGTCTCATCCAAAGATTGAATATTGTAATTAACACGACTTGAGCTTTGGATTATTGTTGATAATAAGATCAAACGTTGGATAAAATAGAGAATGATGTGGGTTTATACGGTTGAAATAATTGTATTATTTACAAGTTATAGCTTTTAAGTAAATATGTACTCGATTTTTTTATCATTTCATTCTTAATCCTTAGCAAAGTTAGAACAACATGAACTAATCAGCATGCAAAGAGAATCTGATATTGGGACCAATAAGATAACCGGAGAGATTCCTCCTGGGATTGAAAATCTTGTCAATCTAGAGTCAATGAGCCTGCAAGACAACTTGATTTCTGGTGCAATCCCGTGGAGCATCTTTTGGAGGGATGTGAAGCAATATATGGCAGTTAAGAAGCTTTAACTAGCCATATGTGCATAGCTTTGTTGAATGAAGAGACCAGCTTTCTTCTCTTGTAGAGATCCCATTTTCATTCTCAGCTTCTATGGCTGACATGCATAAATCTAAGTATAGTGGATAAATTTGATCATTCAGAATTTGACACTTTGATAAGGTAGGTGAGAATGTACAAAACAATCTTTCATTAGATATTATTTAATGATCAATTCATTATCGCACAATTATAAATAAAAAATAGTTAATTGGAAATTATTATTTCCTATTATTTAAAACCAGACTAATTATATCATTTTGGAAAGATAACATGATGAATAGGTAAATGATAGAACAAGTCAGTACTCGTGTTTACTTTACTTGCACAATTCATTTTCATTTCTCATAAAAGAAACTGAGTAAATTGTTTAGCAAGAAATTATTGAGAAATTTTGGTGAATGGTAGCCCAAACAGGATCCTTTATTTCTCCAAAATCTTAAATTTTGAATCACTTAACTAGCGGGTGTGAATGGATAGCACAACTATTGTTTTTGAAGTTAGTGATAGTGTGCCCAAATATGATTATTGGAACTAATTTATCTTATTAATTAGATGTTTAATTTGGATACATGAATTATTGATCCATTATTAAATTAAAAATTAAGAAGGTGGTAGTTTGTAACAATCATATTTTTAGTAACCTTAAATTTTTTGTAATTGTATTATAAGTTTAAAATTTAATTGATATGATTAGAATAAATTTGAATTAAAATATTGTTTTAACCGAAATAAATAACTAGATAAAATCGATTTAAGTTAGTTGAATTTAAGTGTAAATTGAATATTATATATATAATTATTCATTATGTATATATATATATATAAATGTTGAATAGACGTATATAAGGTATATATATCTGTACAAAATTAATTTCTAAACAAATATAAATAAATAAATACGATTATTAAATAAATAACTACATTAATACCTATAAATAGCCATTAATTTCTCAACTGACAATATTAATACCAATAAATACCCATAATTTAGTAATAAATACTTTTCATTTAATTAACAATTTTATAACTATAAAAGAAATTCTCTACATTAATTCTCCTCATACATGAAAACTCAATTGTCTTTCAACTACTCAAATTTTCGGGAAAACTCGAACTAGAGCTCCGACTTGGTAATTTTTCTCAACTTAAGAAGGCTTGGTAATTTTTCTCAACTTAAGAAGGCGATGTCGGGTTCTTTAGACTCCGTTGGAAGTCAACTATCTGATAGCAACCTCCGCTCGATCCAAGTACCGCTGGAGAAGCGCCGACGGAATAAAACAGTTAAGTAGCTCCTGCGAACCGAAGCTGCCCTATTTTAACCGAGCTGAAATTGGCTGAACAGCCTCTTCAAGCCAAACTAAGCTCTTCCAACATCACCACATTCCTTAGACGACCTCAACCGAGCCGAAAGGTAAGCCACTTCAGCCCTACTCAATTGTTGTAGGTCGGAGTTAGAGAGAGAAACTACAAAATTTCACTAACAAAATTCTCTCTCGATTCGAGGTTAATTGTAGGAATTCTTGATCCTAAAAGATACCTAAGGAAGAGAGCTATCTTCCCCGATAGAGAGATTGGACTGTCACACCCTTGACGGTAAGCTTTCTCTCTCTATGCTCAATTTTTCGGCGAAGCTCCATTTGAGCTCAATTCGGACCTAAATGACGTAGTTCAAAGCTCAATTGAATTTTATGGAAGTGTAGGAACTGATCCATATGTTCAATTGGAGCAATTAACTCTGATTGAATGGACAATTTGATAAAATAAAATTCAGCCAGTTAGAAAGGGGAAAATTGATGAAATTTTTTGGGGAAATTTGAAAATTTCATAAAATTGAGGGACCAAATTGTAATTACCAAAAATTGAGGACCAATTGGCCATGAAAATGATGTTAGAGGACCAACTGATTAATTTTTAAAATTAATTAGGGTCAAATTGCCATTTTTGTAAAGTAGAGGTAAAATAATAATTTTTGAAAAGTTGGGGATAAAATTGGAAATTTAGAAAATTTGAACCTCTTAAACAATTTTTAGTAAATTGAGAACCCAAAGTGAATTTTTGGAAGTTTTGGGACTTAGTTTGGGGAAAGTTAGCATTAGGGACCTAAATTTAAGGAAAAAAGAACTTTAGGGATCTAAGTGAAATTAACTGAAAATTTTGAACCTAGTCTTTCATACATGAGGATTGCAGGTTATTATGCCAAATATTAATAGTTAAGGATGTCCAAATCGTGTAGGAACACAAGTAACCGGAATGCCAGCAAGGATAAGCTAGCGTGGAAGTGGAAACTGACTAGAGAAGGATACACTTTAGTTATCGGGTAAGTGAGATTTTTCACATCATACCTGGTTGGGATGATGAGTAGCTCGGAAAGGAAAAATCACTATTAAGTGGAGATTTTAATATCATGTCTGGTAGGGGTGATGTGAGAAATACGCGTAAAAACTACTTAACTGTTGTAAGTAGATCATAGCTAGTTGGTATGATGAACTTTTTGGAAGGAAGTAGAAAACCCGCTTACCGATTACAAGCGGAGATGTCATCACACCCGGTTGGTGTGACAGACAAGTGAAAAAGTTATTTTCTAACAAGTGCTCTCCCTTTACTGTGTGCCAATGCTTAAAAATTTTGGTAGACCTTCTTGATGAGTGCTCAAATAGATCAGATAGGCTAGAGACCTCAATTTTGGAACTTGGGGGCTAAAGTGCCCGATTTTAGAAAATCACGTACAATGGGCCCAATGCCATTTGGCATGAGCAGGAGCTCGTAAAAAACATGATGACGGGCCATGAAAATTCTTAATGCGACAAGACTAGGTCGACGGACCAGTCTAGACAAACAGTTGCAGGTCCAGTTGAGGGTCGGGGCCATTGGACTAGTGGCACCAAAGATAAATGGCTTTGAGGAAAACTTTTATTTGTGCTTGCACTTGAGGTTCAAGACCATTAAGATGCCCAGGAGGGGTAGTGATATGTCCTAAGGGCTACGGGATGACATGGTGGAGATAAGGGCAGTTTGTCATGCCAACAGTCAGGGAAGCTCGACGTAGCTTTATGCGTATGAGGCTAGAGTGGGGTTGGGATGAGGTCTCTATCCTTATACGGACACAAAGTTGATTTTGAATTTGAGGGTCAGATGTTGCGAACGTCTACTCATACATAGGGTAAAAGTGGACAAACTTCTATCTAAGTGGCCGGTAAAGTTGCTCCGACGCTACTAGTGGATGTAGTGGATGGGTTGCCATGCGAATGTGTGATCCCTTTCTAATGAAGGGCGTGTGTTGACTGTTAAACACACGTAATGTAGAAAATGAGGAAAAAAAGTTTTGAAAAATTGGAACTTGAGGAATGAATGTTTTTTAAGGAAATAAGGAGTATGGCACACTCTGATTAAAGATATCTTGTTTTTGGAAACTCTAACCCAATACCCATTCATTGAGTTGTCGCACTCACCACCTCCCTTTTACCCCTTTCAGGTAACCAAGGGAAAAACCAAACTTAAAGACCTCCCTGTATGAGAACTATAAAGATATGTATGCTTGTTTAATTTTCAGTTTTGTATAATATTATTTCAAGAAAGACAGGAAAAAGGACGCTTTACTTCTCGCGGTTTAGAAAAGGGTGAAACCCTTCATGAACCAAAGGGAGTGGCGGGTTGCTCACGGGGATCCGACCAAACCGGGTTGGGGCATGACAACTTGAGTGGTATTAGAGCCTATTTCCTCAAATACATTATTAAGACAATATAACATAGTAACTAAGAGAAAGTTTTAAAATTTTCAGATGGCTCCCAAGAGAGAAACCAAGAAAACTAGGACTGACGTCACCAACATTACCCAACAATCTGTCCTCGTAGGAAGACCACCCTAAAAGCTCTCCAATGCCTGAGGTGTAGTAGAAGTCACAAAGGACCAATAGACATTATGGGGAAGTACCCAATGCCACCAAGGAATGTGGTGCCAACACCTATTGAGGTCACATCCATGAGTCAGAGGAGAGCCAACCTAACACCAAGGACACTGTAAGGGGCTTATAACAAATAAGGACAATTACTAAGAACCTAGTATAGTAGCTCCACAAGCTGAAACTACTTCTTGTAACAAGGATAATTCCCAAAACATATTGTACCCCTTATTAATAAAAAATTCTAATTTTTCCAAAACTTTGTCCATCAAACAAAGTCGCATTCTCATGCCTCAGCTATATGAGGAGGGGTCACGAAAGATAAGAAGGACCAGAGGAAATACAACGAAGCAGTTAAAGGAAAAGAGAAGTAGGAGGATTGTCTTGGATGAGAAATGCAAGGATCAAGGAAGAACCGGTAACCAAAACGATGGAGTGGGTTAAGTAAGCTGTTCGCAAGGAGGTCAAGAAATAACAAGATAAAAAAATTCAAACTTCTTTTTAAGAAGTTCAAACAAGAGAGGAATACCATAAAAATTGAGGTAAGGTACATGGGAAGTACACCTAGAACCCCCTCAGAAAGGGCAAACACAGAAAATGTCCTCTGGAAACTTTAGGGTAGGACATGGAAAGAGTGAAGAGGGAAGCAATGTGCCAGGAAAGGGAACTCTAGGGGATGTATACGACTAAGTACCCCTTGAAGGGACCATTGATGGGTGGTTGGACATAACGTGGAGTGCAAGGAACCAACCCATAATCATGAACTCCTTGAAGGAACGATAAGGAACAAAAAGGGAATTGGAGGACAGTGAAGGATTAAGGGAAGATGATCAATGGGTGCAAGAAAGGAAAGAAGAAAAAGCCTTCAAGGAGTGTTAGGGAGGTTGAACGTAAAACTCACACGACATAAGTCCCTAGGTAGAAGGATAAAGGTAGGAAGTGAGACCATAAAAAAAAGGGAAATTTCCAAGCTAAGGAACCGACAGATGGATCATAAGAGGCTTAACCCGAAATAAGAATGACTTTGGAAAAACAGAGGAGTCAAATAAAGACTTCAGACGAACCCAGCAGAAGGAAGCAACTAGTAACAACGGGATGGTTAAGGAGAATAAATGACGCCCTAAGAAGGATCAGGAAGTAATAAGGACTACACCCTAAAGGGCAATAGGATGGACATTAAGAACAAGTAGACTCGAGAGACAACTGTCTCAAGATAATTAGACAAGGAGAATAGTAGGGACGAGGTAGTTAATGAATTGACCCTCGGGAAGGTCACAAATTTAAACTCCAGCAAAGAAGGGAGAGGTGGAAAGGCCAAACATTTCGTAAATAAGGATGAAAGAAATCCTTAAAGAGATCAATGGCCAAGACTAGATTAATGACCAAACTCAAGCCATAGAAGGTTTAGTAAGCCTCTCACAAGATGATCAAGAGATCTTGAAACAAGGAGAATTTGAGTTCTCCCTAAAAGAAAAAGACGTGTGCTGGGATACAAGTGAGAATGAGGATGGAGTATAAAAGACGTGCCCACAAGGCTTCAAGAGTAAAGGTAAGCAAGAGAGGATGACATCAAAGGATGTCATTTAAGGTTGGATGTCCTCAAGGGTGAATGAAAATGGATGTCAGGAAACCTATAGTGGGAGAACATCCACAAGAGTCAAATGAGTGTTATTAAGAATGTGATATGTGGATTTCAGGGAGCAACAGGAAAATATCCTTATAAAGTATTCATCAAAAGTTTGGAAAGCTGAAAAGATATACAATAAACCTTATGAATGATACTCAGCAATGGAGCCGAAGGAAATAGACAGGAATATGTAATTTCCTTACCTTAAACCTTTACATATGAAACACCATAAATATAAGTACCTTAATTTGAAGTACCAAAATTTTGTGCTAAATGAAACCCATAAAGGAAAATTTTATTGCAAGTAATAAGAAACTTGCTTGACTACCAATGATAACCGCAGGGATGTTGTGGAAAACTTATTAAGAGCCTAACCTAGTTGATGAGATGTTATGGATCTGGAGCATGAGTCTAAAATAAGAGGTTTTAGAAAATGTGAGACAAAGGTTTAATAAACCAAACACTTATGTAATACGCATAATGTACCTTGATTTGGATTAGTGGACGCAACCAATGACAAATTCGAACGTGAGTGAAATCCTCAAATACCAATGAAATTAGTTCCTAAAGTGGGAAATTCCTTGGGAGGGCATTAAAGGAAAGGTTGTCACATATGCCCGAGATAAAATTTTCTAAAGCAATAGACTCAAATGTACAAAAGAAGTCCAATGAGATGAAAGTCTTAAAAAAAAAGAATGACTTATAAGTCCTAATGGAGAACAACAAAATGGTTATAAACAAATACCTCAATACAAAGGTATGTGAAGAATGAAAAATCATGGAGAATGATATACCAACATGTCTTGTTATGAGGAAGGGCATTATGATGAACAATGGAGTAAATAAAAAACTACATGGCATCGTAGACCTAATAAGTTGGTACAATCTTTATGGAAAAGGGCCCTGAAATGGGAGGATATAGTCCAATTATGGATGCATGAACCTGTGGAGGAAAAATTGTAAAAGATTTTTAAAACCTTCGATGGATTAAAAGGTGTGAGATGAACCTCCTAAAGCAAATGAACAACTAGTAAATATAAAGACCATGTGATCATAGAACATCAATTCTCTAATGAGAGATGGGTATTTGAAAATATACTTAAAATGTTTTTTATTTTTGAATAATATAAATAGTACTCGCAAAAGAGGGCAAATGTTTTCTTTAAACAGTAAGTGATCGATTAAGATCCGAAGATGACATTAACTTGGTGTGCAATCCAAACTTATAAGGAAGCACCAATTGAAAATTTTAATCGATTATAATGTATGGCTGAATACCCAATTTGCTTTGGATGAATTAGATAAGAGAACCTAAATAAAATTGTCCACTGATAAAATAAATAGTTTAAAAAAAGATAACATTATCTGGATAATTTATTGTGGTAAAGTAAACAAATGTATTTGTAGAAAGTTATTGAAAATGAAACCACATTAGTGCACAAAAGAGGGTAAGAAGTAGAGACTAATGTTGCATGAGTTTTGGGGACAAAACTCCTAAAAAGGTGGGGAGTAGTTGTCACATCATATTTTTAGTAACCCGGAATTTCGGTCGGAATTTTTTTTGAAAATATATTATAAGTTTAAAATTCAATTGATAATTGGAATAAATTTGAATTAAAATAAAATGAAAAGTGTTGTTTTGACCAAAATAAATAATTCAATGGAATTGATTTAAGTTTGTTTAATTTAAGCGGAAATTGAATATTATATATATAATTGTTCATTATGTATATATATATAAATGTTGAATAGATATTTACATATAAGGGTATATATATACCTATACAAAATTAATTTCCAAACAAATATAAAGGGAAAGGGATTCTAGAATTGAGGTTATACAATTTTTAAATAAATACATACATTTAATTATTAGAATTAATACCCATAAATACCCATCAATTTCTCAATTTAATGAGAATAACTAACAATATTAATACCAATAAATACCCATATTATAGTAATAAATATTCCCCATTTAACAAACAATTTTACAGTTATATAAAGAGCTACTCTCCATTCATCCTCCTCACACCTGAAGCTCGAACTAGAGCTCCGACTTGGTCATTTTTCTCAACCTCAGAAGGCGAGATCAGGTTCTTTAGACTCTGGGGGAAGTTAGCTATCTGATAGCAACCTCCGCTCGATCTAAGGATTGTTGGAGAAGCGCTATGAAATCAAATAGTGAAGCAATTTCGGTGAACTGAAGCTGCTCAATTTTGGCCGAGCTGAAATCGGCCGAATTCAGCCCTCCTTAGGCCAAACCATGCTCTCCCATCATCCCCATAGCCCTTAGACAACCTCAACCAACTTGAAAGGTAAGCCAATTCGACACTCCTCAATCGTTACAAGTCAGAGTTAGAGAGAGAAACTACATAATTTCATTAATGAAATTCTCCCTCGATTCAGGGTCAATTGTAGGAATTCTTGATCCTAGAAGATACCTCAGGAAGAGAGCAATCTTCCCTGATAGAGAGATCGAACTACTGCACCCCGACGGTAAGCTTTCGAAGCTTTCTCTCTCTATGCTCAATTTTCCGATGAAGCTCCTAAGCTTAATTCGAACCGAAATGATGCCGTGCAAAGCTTAATTGAATCGTATGGAAGTGTAGGAATTGATACGTACCTTCAATTAGAGTAATTAACCCTGATTTAATGGTTAATTTAATGAAATCAAATTCGGTTAGTTTGAAAGGGGAAATGAGGGAAATTTTGGGAAAATTTGGGAATTTTGTAAAATTGAGTGACCAAATTATAATTTCCCAAAATTGAGGGCCGATTGGCCATGAAAATGATGTCAAATTGGTCAATTTTTGAAATTAATTGGTGTCAAATTGCCATTTTTTGTAAAGTAGGGGTAAAATAGTAATTTTTGAAAAGTTGGGGACAAAATTGGAAATTTGGAAAACTTGAACCCCTTAAACAATCTTGAGTAAATTGAGGATCCAAAGTGAATTTTTGGAAGTTTCAGAACTCAATTTAGGGAAGTTAGCATTAAGGACCTAAAGTTAAGGAAAAAGAACTTTAGGGACCGAAGTGCAATTAACTGGAAATTTTGAACCTAGTTGTTCATTCGTGAGGACAGAAGATTGTTATGCCAAATATTAATTGTTAAGGATGTCCAAATCATGTAGGAACACTAGGGACCAGAACACCAACACAGATAAGCTAGCGTGGAAGTGGAAACCGACTAGAGAAGGATACACTTAATTTATCAAGTGAGTGAGATTTTTCTCATTATACCTGGTTGGGATGATGAGTACCTTGGAAAGGAAAAACCACTATTAAGTGGAAATTTTAACATCATGCCTGGTAGGGGTGATGTGAGAAATACGCGAAAAACTACTTAACGGTTGTAAGTAGATCATACTCGGTTGGTATGATAAACTTCTTGGAAAGAAGTAGAAAACTCACTTACCGGTTACAAGCGGAGATGTCATCACACTTGGTTGGTGTGATAGACAAGTGAAAAAGTTATTTTGTTAGAAGTGCTCTCCCCTATGTGCCAATGATTAAAAATTTTTGGATACCTTCTTGACGAGAGCTAGAATAGCTCAGTTAGGGTAGAGGCCTTGGTTTTGGAACTTGGGGGCTAAAGTGCCCGGTTTTGGAAAATCACATATAGTGGGCCCAAGGCCAATTGGAACGAGCAAAAGCTCGTAAGCAAACATGATGATAAGCCATGAAAATTCTTAATGAATGATATATGTGATTTGACCATGGTACCAAGACAGAACCGACATACTCGATGGACTAGCGGTAGTACGACTAGACTAGGTCGACGGACTTGTCTAGACAAATAGCTACAGGTCGAGTTGAGGTTCAGGGCCGTTGGACTAGTGACACCAAAGATAAATGGATTTGTGAAAAACTTTTGTTTGTGGATACACTTGAGGTACGAGATCATTAAGATGCCCAAGAGGGGTAGTGATGCGTCCTAAGGACTATTAGACGATGTGGTGGAGATATGGGCTGTTTGAGATGCCAGTTGTCAGGGAAGGTCGACGTAGCTTCATGCGCATGAGGTCGGGGTGGGGTTGAGATGAAGTCTTTGTCCTCATACGTACATGAAGTTGATTTCGGATTTGATGGTCAGATATCGCGAACATCCACTCATACCTAGGGTAGAAGTGGACGGGCTTCTATCTAGGTGGTTGCCAAAGTCGATTCGATGCCACAAGTGAGTGTAGTGGACGGGTTGCCCTGTGAATGTGTGATCCCTTCCTGATGAAGGGCGTGTGTTGACTGTTAAACACACCTATTGTAGAAAATGAGGAAAAATGATTTTGAAAAATCGGAACTTGAGGAATGAATATTTTTTTTAAGGAAATAAGGAGTCTGTCACACTCCGATTAAAGATATCTTGTTTTTGGAAACTCTCACCCAATACCCATTCATTGAGTTGTCGCACTCACCACCTCCCTTTTACCCCTTTCAGGTAACCAAGGGAAAAACCAAACTTAAAGACCTCCCTTTATAGGAACTATAAAGATAGGTATGTGTGTTTAAAAGATTTTCAGTTTTGTATAATGTTATTCCAGGAAAGACAAGAAAAAGGACACTTACTACTTGCAGTTTAGAAAAGGGCGAAACCCTTCGTGAACCAAAGGGAGTGGCGGGTTGCTCATGCAGATCTGAACAAACCGAGTTAGGGCGTGACAGTTTGTTTAAGATTATGAAGTGCTTCCCTCCCTTTACCCTATATTTACAACCTTCAATTAGTTTATCTTGGAGTTAGAACTGTGCTTCTTGAATATGCAATTTCCATTTGCAAATAGGCTTTGTTTATTTTCTTTCTTATAGTAGGGTCATGCTAGTCATTACAAGAAATTGAATTGAATATGATACTCTCTCTCTCTCTATATATATATATATAAAGGATGTGTTTTAGGTGATGACACACCATGGTTATAAGAAATGATTTTGAAAATCAAAATTTGAAGATCGGAAAATTTAAAGGAATTAAGGACTGACACACTCCAACTTGAAAACTTATTTTTATCAAAACTTCATTTTGTTTTTAAAATACCCATTCACTGACTTGTAAAAACTCACCACTCTTTTTATCCCTTTTCAGGAAATAGAGAAAATGACTAGGAATAACACCGAGCCTTACCCTCTGTTATCTATGCTTAAATTCTCTTAAGTTTGCATTTTATTTGATATATGTTTTTCCAGGGAACAAGGTTAAAAGTACGCCTGACTCCTCTTAAGTTAAAGGAGGGGGAAGCTCCTCTTGAACAGAGAGAGCGACAGGTTGTTCATGGGGATCCGACCAAATCAGGTCGGGCCGTGACATGATGTGTTTGACCATAGTACCAAGACTGGAACGATATACCCGATGGACTGGCGATACTGCAACAAGACAAGTCGACGGACCAATCGAGACAAACAGCTGCAGGTCAAGTTAAGGGTTGGGGCCGTTGGACCAGTGACACAAAAGATTAAATGGCTTATAAAAAAAACTATTGTTTTGTGCATGCACTGAGGTACAGAACCTTCAAGACGTCCAAGAGGGGTAGTGATGCATCATATGGGCTACTAGACGACATGGTGGAGATAAGGACAGATTATCATGCCGATAGTCATGGAAGCTCGACGTAGTTTCATGCGCATAAGTCCGAGGTGGGTTCGAGATGAGGTCTTTATCCTCATATGGACATAGAGTTTCTTTATGAGATTGAGGGTCATATGTCATGTACATCCACTCATTCCCAAGGTAGAAGTGGACGGACTTCTATCTAGGTGGCCGGTAAAGTCCCTCAGACGCCACAAGTGGGTGCAGTGGACGTGCCTGCGAATGTGTGTTCCCTTCATGATGAAGGGCGTGTGTCGATTGATAAACACACCGTTTGTGGTTAATGATGAGAAATGGCTATGAAAACTGAGATTTTGAGGATGAAATATTTTAAATAAAATAAAGAGTCTAGTACACTCCAATTCAAACCATTTTATGAAAGTCAAATTTTAAAACACCCATTCACTAAGACGTTGAACTCATCCCCTCCCTTATACCTCTTTTTAGGTAACTAAGGGAAAGCCTACCCAAAGACCTCAAGTTAACCACAACTGTAAGACAGGTAAGTTAAGTTTAAATTTCTTGCAATTTTGATTAATTTTATTCTAGGAAAGGTTCAAGTTTAAAGGATACCTTACTTCTCACAGTTTAAAAGAAGGGGAAAACCCTTAATAAACTGGTAGAGTGGTGGATTGATCATGGGGATTTGACCAAACCGGGTCGGGGCGTGATAGTGACAATTTGAGTGGTATCAGAGCCTGTTTCCTCGAATACATTATCAAGACTATATAACATAGTAACTAAGAGAAATCGATCTTAAAATTTCGGATGGCTCCCAAGAGAGGAACTAAGAGAACATGAGCCGTAGTTTCTAACACTACTCAACAACCCCTTCCCGTGGAAACTCCCCGAGAAGCCCAGACAGTTCCACCTAGACTAAGCTCGGAACACTAGAGATTGTACGAGGAATTCACCTGAGTGTTTGGATGACCTAACCTCGTCCCTGAGGTGAGCACCAATTCTCGAGTTGAGCCGGAGGAAGTACAATCTCACCCTCATCATGTTAACCATCCTCCTCCAGTTGACATCCCCAAATAACTCAAAACTCTCTGTCAATTGGGATGTAAGCCTTTCTTAGGAGAGAAGGATGATGGAGTTGCTATGGACTGGATGGCTAGCATCAAGAAGCTTATAGGGATAGTAAGGATTGCATCGGAGGATATGGTGATACTAGTAGAATTCTTCCTGGAGGTCAGTGTGAAGAGATGGTGGGATAATGTCAGGAGCTTCCATACCACCACCCCCACCTTAGAACAATTTGAGGAGAGGTACATGGAGGAGTACCTGGCTCTGCATTTGATTAATGAGAAGAAGCAAGATTTCCTCCGACTTCGATAAGGGCTTAACTCCATTTCAGAATAAAAAAACTAAGTTCAATGAGTTAAGACCCTTTGCCCTTGACCTGGCCAGACTAATAGACATATGCCAATGATTCGTGGGTGATCTCAACATGGACATACGAGACCGGATGGGAGTACTAGAATGCCCCATGGATCCGACAGCGGTGATCAGTATGACCTATGAATGTGAGCGACTAGTACAAACCTGACATCGTCGGATGGGGCAAGCGAACCGAAAGTAGGACAAGGGACAAGGCCATCATGAAGGACGGAAGGAGCAAAACGGTTTGAGATGGGGAAACAGGGTGGTTTTCCAAAGGAGGAAGGACGTAGCACCACCCTCCATGAAGAGTGATCCCCAACTTACCACAAGGAAACCCTCGTTGTCCTAGGTGCCGAAGATACCACGAGGGAGCTTGCTTGTCCTGTTTTGCATGTGGGCAAGTGGGGCACTTTGCAAAGGAATGCCCCACTCTTAGGGAGAACAAGTAACGAAATACACTTGGACCACTCCAAGGGAACCCAAGGATTCCTAGGCAGGACGCCACAACTAGAGTGCCAGATAAGGTATACAACCTCACACAGGAAGAGGCTAGTACCGTTGTGGGTACTTTCCAAAACCCTCCCAACTAAGATTTAGATAAACATGTAATTTAAAATTCATTCACCCCTCTTCGACTAAGGAGTAGAAAGATCCTTCATCAAAGAAGATATAATCTCAAGTCTTCCCCTAGAACTTACCTCTCTAGATCAAAATCTCAATGTCCTCACACCCTTAGGAGAAGGATTAAATAGGGACAAATAGTTAAAGAGACGTGAGATCAAGATTGGAGGAATTAAACTAGAGGTAGATTTGGTCCCATTACCTCTAAGGGAGGCAAAAATAATATTGGGAATAGATTGGTTATATAAAAACTGAGAAATGTTAAAGAGGATTTTCAGTCGGGTAGATAGACAATATAAAATCTTAGGAACAGACAATGCCAAGGCTGTGGGGCAAGAACAGGACAGCTTACCACATTATGTTGAAAGAACAAATAAAACATCCTTTTAAAAGCAAAAGCCCACATAGGAAGTAAGGCGGGACCTGTCACTTTTCATTCAAAAAGAGACGAGAAATCTTCAGCCATAAACCAACCGATAGAGATTCCATTAAAAAAAGCAGAGAATAAGGCAATAAAGAGCAGTTGTTGATTGAGGGGATTGATCTACTTGTTATGTGGGATGAGTTGTCCAACTGACTCGGTTTTCTGATGGAGCAGCTGAGTGAGAAACTGCAGGAACTCATGGACAGAGCAGGGGAGCTTCGGGGGAGGATAGACAGGGAGATCGCCGGAACCCTCATCTATTGCCGGTTCTGCTCCGACCATAGCGGACTCTGCGATATGGCTGGCGATGAGGCATACGAGGATCGGGAGATGCTAGCCGAGATCCGAGACTTGCTCAAGGACCTCGAGACCATGCTCGTGTATTTGCAGGTTCGGCTCTCTCCTTCTTCATCTCCTTCTTCATCTCCTTCTTCATGTAGTCCGACCATTCTCTGCCCTAACATTTTTTAGGTCAAGAAGCGCGACTCAAAGGTGAAGTTGACATAAATTTGAGTATAAAGAAAATTATTGGCTTTGTAACCAATTGTTCAGTGATCCACATCAGAAATTCAATAACAATCAGTCTTGAACTTATAAGTTGAGTTCTAACTGTTATTAGATTAAACTTTTTTTAGCAAATGTGGGCATATACTCGAACGTGTTCTGTCTTCATTGAATCTTCATTCGTTTGCTTCACGTTTAGAATAACTCTCCGTCCATGGCAGAGACTGCGCAGCTGGCAAGTCGTGAACTGGGAATCTGCAGTCTTACGCTTGGAGGAAAGCAGAGCGCATCTCGTTAAAAAGGCCCAGCAATATCATGGAAGGCCACTCGATGTGATTCAAGAGCTGAACGAGTGCTCTGGCAATGAAGGGGTCGGTCTCAAACTGATGGTTAGACAAGATAAATCCAAGGACAACGAGCCGGATCGCACGAGGAGGGCAGTATGCGGGTTTTTGGCTAGGTGCATTGGAGACCTGTTAAATCCTTGGAAATGGCACGACGCTGCTAGGATCGCCATTAGAGTGGTGCTCGTCTCGGTGACCGTCTGGAGGACGTTTTCGCTCGTACATGGAAGACAACGGAGTTCGGGATCAATGCGGAGACGCCTCTCGTTGGTTGGATCGAACCCTGAAATGAATATGGGTATCAGTTTAGATGTGGTCTACGGAAGGGGTTGAATCAATATCATTCTTGTAAGCAGTTCAATGAATAGGAAAATTGATGTTTTCAATGGTTATTAGATTTCTTCTTCTTTTATTTCAATTAAAAATTTCATTTCACTTTTTAATAAAGGATAACGAAAATAATGAAACAAAATATATAGAAAATTTCATAATATAATATAATATAAAATAAATTTTTATTAGTGTGAATAATGAGTACACTTTTTAAGGCTAAGATATTTGGCCCGTTATTATTATAGTTTAGAAACAATAAAATTGTTATGTCAATCATACATATCTCATACTCAAGAAAAATCTAAATAGTACTTAATGTGCCCCTAAAATTTTCAAGTAGGCATACTTTCACATATGGATAATTTCATTAAATTTCTTTTGAACCTCGTCTATTTTAATAAAAATTGCATTAATGGTATGTACAATATGTATATATTTATTACTTATAATTTTAAACTCACACTAAATAACTATATAGAGTCAAAAATAATTTTTCTATATTCAAATAAAATGTAATAATCATTTTAATTTGGATATTTTTCTGTATAATCGTCCAAAACATAACTTCAGTTTTCGATATAAAGTTGGGTACTGTTGGATACTTATTAACTCTTCACAATCTCATCGCCCTGTCGTGAGATTAACTCTAATCCGGGTTCATCCTATGTGGTTAATGTATAAAATGTGTCATTATTGTTCTCCAATATGATGAATTTTAGGATTCTAGGCCTTCCTTTGGTGGGGCTTATCCAAACTAATGACAATCCATGCATCCATAAAATTCATAAGTTGGGCTTAGAAACGGGGGCTCCCGATCAAGTCAAATATATGGAAGTTCCACTCATTCTAATTGTTGGGCGGGTGTAGATCAGGTTCACACATGTTACAATTAGCTCCCTCTATACCATCACGTCATTATGTCGATAAAATGATCATACTACTCTTGATTGCCCTATTTTCCATATTTTTAGTCACCACAAGTTAATGTGATTCATGGAGTAGACTCGACCTCTCACACTCTTAACTGTTATATTAATTTAGGAGTCATCCATCATATAATTAATTATTTAACTAATCTCACCATATAGAATAATGTGACCCACATAAATCAACTATTTATGAGTAATGACTCAATTTCACTAATTCTCTTCAATTGTTCTATTTCTATATCCACCTCTTTTTAATATATTTTTTTTATATAACGTTAACTATGCACCTATCAACTAATATATGTTTCTAAATTTCCTTATCACAATTCATATTACTTTGAATTTTATCATTTTTATTATATTATTAAGAATCGTTTCATTCATAAGGAATTATTACCGTGGAGAACGTAAAAATATGTTGTGCTACTTGTATTTGATGTGACCCACCTCTATTAGTCCTTATGTTCATTGTGATAAAATATTGTATTTTATGTGTCATCATTGATCTGGTCATTCCACTCATTATGTTATTTTTGGTGTTTTATCTCATAATTTAATAAAAATTATGATACATGCATATTTTTTTATGACTCTTATTTAATTGAAAAATCACCAAACAATCATTTTCATTGACCCATCATGTTATCACTTTTCTCCTTCAACTTATTCATACTAATATTTGGGATCCGACTCTAATTATTTCTCACATCGGACACACTTCCTACATTCATTTTCTTTAACCGTTTTATTTTTTGTTATAAAATATCGGTTTCACTTAGTCCAAAATTTTTTGAAGATTTGATCTTCAGGTTGAGAACCTTTTTAATAAAAAAAATTAAACCTCATCAGATTTATGGTACTAAAGAATTTCTCTCCTTTTCAAATCGAACTCCATAACCAAGTTATTATCCATCATCTCACATGTTCTAATACCCCTTATCAAAATCATTCTATTGAGCAAAAGCATCAATATATTGTAGATGTAACATTTCTATAATCGAAATTTAAACCCAATTGGATAGAAAACTAAGGTTGAACCGAGAATGAAAACTTGAATGTGGATTAGAAATCTAACCATAATAGAAATCGGTTCATACCAAAATTTTAGATAATTGGAAAAGTTACATAAATTACTCCCAAAAAATTTCCTTTGATCTGAAATCAAGGATTGGGGAAAATCTAATTGAGAATTGATTCAAATCGAGATTAAACTAACTCATACAAAAAATCCACAATTTTGAAAATATGTTGTATAAATTAGAAATGTAAACTCTTGATCATAAATGTAATGTTATTGGACAAGATACTTTTAGAAAAATAAATTGGGCTAATAATTGGTCGAATTAAGGTGAAGTGGACATGAAACATCCAAAATTACCTGAAACAACTAAGAAATTTATCGGAAACTGGTTCGAAATAGTGTCAAACTGACCAACGGACTGCAACACGTGTCACAAATACGAGTGCATGACTTATCCACGCACCACACATTTGAGCGCACGACTTATCCACACACCACTGCATGTTGCACCCTCCACCCAATCAATGACACAAAATCTAAAAATCAACTTGATCCATCCTGTCACAATTCCAAAACCTATCATAGATGAAATTAATTATTGTAGGGTTAAGTGTGATTTGATTTCATGAAATGAATCTATGAAAATTAATTAAGTCAAGAACTTGGCCATATATGGCTTCATCCCCTCTAGCCGAAATTATCTTTGGAAGTAAGATTACTCTATTTTCTTTGTGACCATAATTATAGAAGACATAACTTTCTTTCCTAACCAACAAATTGTGTTATTCAAGTGCCATTGGAATTCTACATAAGTTAGATTTCTCAATCCATTTATCTTCCACAACAATGTGCACTCTATGAGTGTCGACATGATCAAACAATACACATGCTCCAATGGTTAAATACATAGCATCACCTTCTTGACCATTTTTGATGCCCTCAATGACCAAACGCAACCAAGAAAAGGCCTTAGGGTCCTCTTGATTCCTACTTTAAATCCCTTGGTCTTGTGATCTTTGGATAAGTATTGATGCCAAATAAATTTTTGAGAAGTTCTGACTTGCCTCTAGTCATGGCCAACATTAGTAAAATATCATATGTGGGCTACTCATACCTTCATTTAAAGTGATTCAAGTGTCCATGAACTCTTTTAGAAGTCAATTTTCCAACTTTTCATGCCTCAACTAAGTTTGGTCAAATCCTCATGAGCAACCTGCCACTCCCTTTGGTCTAGGAAGGGTTTCACCATTTTCTAAACCAAGAGGAGTAAAGCGTCCTTTTTTCTATATTTTCTCGAATAGCATTATACAAAACTTAATATTTTAAAATAGACGTACTTATTCTTACAATCCCAATAAGGGAGGGTCTTTAAAATTGATTTTCCCTCGATTACCTAAAATGGGTAAAAGGGAGGGGATGAGTTCTAAAACTTAGTGAGTGGGTGTTGGGAGTGAGTTTTTAAAACAACTTTAGTTTACCTAGCCAAGGGTAACATTTTCTTTTCAAAGAGTTTCCTCAAATTCAATTTCTTTTCCAAAACCTTTTTCCAAGATTTACCATTTCTTTCTTCAAAATCGGGCATTTAGCCTCCCATGAGTTCAAAAATTGAGGTTTGTGGCCTATTTGAGCAATTCTAGCTCCCGTCAAGAAGGTCTCCTAAATATTTTAAGCATTGATAGACATTCAAGAGAGAACACTTCTGTCAAAAAGTTTATTTTCAACTTCATCACACCAATCAGGTGTGATGATATCTCCACTTACAACTAGTAAGCTTGGGGACCCTTTGCTCGACAACTTTCCATTTTGGTTGAGTTTATCCTCACCTAAAAATGGTTTGATTGGAGCGGTTGCATCTTCGCTAGAGATATACATTTTCTGCATTTACAAACAGTGTTGTCATCTTGAGGAAGAAGATGACACTGTTCCGAACCAGATCGGACCGGTCCAACCGGGTTCACTGGCGTAAATCAGCCGGTTTAGACCCAATTCGACTATTTTCTCAAAATTAAAAATTTCTAAATTAATCTAAATTCATTATCTATCTAATGATGGATTGAATTTGCTAATTTACATATTTTATGTTACCAAGAAAAAATGAATTTAGAAACCAGTTCAAGTATGGTTCAAATTGGTTTAATCTAGTTCAATTCGGTTGAGGTCTGGTTCACCTTGAACTGGCCTAGTTTTCTCTTTCCATTTTTTCTAAGGTTTCTTTCCATGATTTTTAGGACTCTTTGAGTTACTTGGGGTTTTTTAATTTCCCAATTTTCCCTTTCTTTATCGGTTATGGTTTGTGAATCGACTCGGTTTTTCTCTTTTGAATTGACCGATCATTTTCTCGATTTTGTTATCTTTAAAGGATGAGGTTTACTACTCTCCCCTCCTTTTAGATGTTTTACCCCCAAAACTTAATAACATCCTTTGCATTGGGAATAATTTCCCTTGATGCCAACTTGGTGTTTGCTCGACATGCTAACACTTCGGTTGCTCTTTCACATAGCTGCCTTTAATTCATGCTCTTAGGGAATTTATTTTCCTTTCCATCGTTCACTCACTTAATGGAGTTTATCATATCTAGGCATGTCTTACCCACTAGTCCAAGGTACATCCTTAAGTTCACTTCTTCCTCTACTTAGGGCAAGATTCTTTTTCTTGAGGGTTTTGGCCTAAGATTTCGGGATGGGGAGTTTAAAAAATGCCCAATCGTTCCCGTGTTTAGTTATTCTCTTGATCGTTGAAACCCTTAGCTCAGTGTTCTTTTGAGCGTTACGTACTTATTTTCATGGGTTTCGGTGTTATCACCTTTTCGTCCTATTTTGACCCTTCTTCCATCCATTGTTTATTACAATTTCGGTCCAAAATTTTTTTTGTTTGACCTTGTCATGCTTAACTAACTGGCTCTTCATTACTTGAGTCACATTTTCCCTCTGTTGGCCTTACATGTCCCTTATAGCATGACATGTCCTAGAACATGTCTTTGTCCATTAGAATTCTAGAACACTTCCTTGATGGTTGTTCTCAACTTTCCAACCTTTTGGGGATCGTATACTTCATCCCTCTTTTCATCTAGTAGTATTCCTCGACTACCTTTACCGTTATCCAATCATCCTTCTTGCCTTTGACGTCATGTCTTACATAACCATGTTAATTTTCCTTACCCACTTGTCCTTTCCTAACTTCCTTATTGGGTTTTTCTGGTTCCAATCACCGGGTTTCCCGATGACTTATTGACATGTTGGGATTCTTCCCTTCTTATGTCCCTCCTTCCTTAATCGACTCTTACTCACTTATGACCATTTCACGATTCTTTATTCTGAGTTGATCTCTTTCAGTCTATGTGTCAATTACTTTATTTGGGAAGTTCCCTTTTGATGGTTTCATTCTCTACCGTGTTCTTCAAAGTAGAGACTTTCTCCTTAGAAGCTACATGTTGAACCTTCTTACCATTCCTTGAATGTTTCATTTCTTCATCTCCTTACACCCTTTCTATATTGGGGCATTTGTCTGCTTTCAATCCTCCATTGTCTTAAAATCTCCATTTCATCCCTTGTTCCCTATATGAGGAACTTTCGATTACCAGGTCTTATTTCATTTACTCCACACTATGCCTAACTATCCGCTCTTTAGGCTCCATTAAGAGAGCGTTGGCCACGACTAGTCTTGATGTTAGTGGTCATTTCCCTTAATCACTTCTTTATTGGACGGCTTACTTCTACAATGTTTCTCATATGTTCTTTCCTATATTTCCTTATTATGGGCAGTCCATCCCTTTCTTACTTGTATGGCATCTTTTGATGCTTACTTCTCCAATGTTTCTCATCTTACTCCTTAGGCCCTCCTAGTATGCTTCCCTTGATCTTTTTACCTCAACATGCATTCTATTTGCAAGCTTATTTTCTTATCCCTCTTCACTTGGTTCCATTACCTCTCAGTTGGGATACATATGCCTTTCCAGGGTTTCCTTCCTTGGTAGGATTCTTCCCCTTTCTCCCATAATTCCTTTTTCTTTCGCCTTTGGGAATATCTATCCTTAAATGACATCCTTTGATGTTGTCCTCTCATGCTTTCCCTTACTCTTGAAATCTTGTGGGCACGTCTTTTGTACCCTATCTTCTTTCCCACTTATACCCCAGTACTAGTTTATTTCTTCAGGGAGGCATTCAAATCCTCCTTGTTTCAAGGTCTCTTGATCACCTTGCGAGTGGCTTACTTAACCTTCTCATGGCTTGAGTTTGGTCGTTAATCCATTCCTGACCATTGATCTCTTTAAGGATTTTCTTCATCCTTCTTTTCCAATGTTTTGGCCTTTTCACTTCTCCCTTCTTTGCCGAGGCTTAAATCCATGGTTCTCTCGATGGTCATTTCGTTAACTGCCTCATCACTACTATTTTCTTGTCCAACTATTTGAGGTAGCTATCTCTAGAATTCACTCATCCTTGATTCCCATCCTATTGACCTTCTTAGAGTGTAGTCTTTTCTACTTCACGGTCCTTCATAGGGCATTGCTTATTCTCCTTGACCATCCTGTTGTTACTAGTTGCTACCTTTCGCTAGGTTCAACCAAAACCCCTATTTAGCTCCCCTACTCTTCCAAAGCAGATCACACTTGGCCATCCCGATGCATCCTTAACCAATTATGCCCATTTATGAGGTTTCTTATTTCGGGTTAAGCTTCTTATAATCCATTTTTCGGTTCCTTAGTTTGAGAATTTCCCTTTTTAGGGTCACACTTCCTAACTTTGACCTTCTACCTAAGGACTTCCCTTCTAGGAGTTTTACGTTCAACCTCCCTAATGCTCCTTGAAGGTTTTTTTTGCTTTCCTGTCTTACACCCTTCTGATATCGGTACAATCACCTGCCCTTAATTCTTCACTGTCCTTCAATTCCCTTTTTTGTTCCTTATCCTTCTTTCAGGGAGCTCCTAATTATGGGTTGGTTCCTTGCACTCCATGCAATGTCCAACTGCCCATCAATGGTCCCTTCAAGGGGTACTTAATCATATACATCCCTCCAGAGTTCCCTTTCTTCTCCTATTCACTTGGGTATACCGGAGGATGTTTTCCATGTTTGCCCTTTCTGAGGGGTTCTAGATGTACTTCCCGTGTACCTTACCTCTATTCTTATGGTATTCCTCTCTATTTGACCTTCTTAAGAAAAAGTTTTAATTTTTCTTTACCTCGCTATTTCTTGACCACTTCGCGAACCGCTTACTTAACCTACTCCAGGGTTTTGGTCACTGGTCCTTCCTTGATCCTTGCATTTCTCATCCAAGAAATTCCTCCTACTTATCTTTTCCTTTTATCTATACTCTACTTCGTTGTGTTTTCTTCCTCTAGTCCTTCTTATCTTCTGTGACCCCTCCTTATATTGTTGAGGTATGAGAATGCAATTTTGCTAGAGGAATAGAGACTTAGGAACACATAATTTTTTTTTATTAAAGGGCACAATATGTTTTGGGCGTTAACCCTATTACAAGAATTAGTTTCAACTTGTTGAGCTACTATACTAGGTTCTTAGTAAGCGTCCTTATTGGTTATAAGTCCCTTACAGTGTCCTTAGCGTTAGGTTGGCTCTTCTCCTACTTGTGGATGTGACCTCAATATGCGCTAGCACCATATTCCTTGATGGCATTGGATACTTCCCCATAATGTCTCTGGGGTCTTCGTGACTTTACTACACCTCATGCATTGGAGAGCTTTTAGGGTAGTCTTCCTACTAGGATAAATTGTTAGGTAGTGTTGGCAACATCAGTCCTAATTTTCTTGGTTCCTCTCTTGGGAGCCATATGAAAATTTTAAAATTTTTCTTAATCTTTATGTTATATAGTCTTGATAATGTATTTCAGGAAACAGGCTCTGATACCACTCAAGTTGTCACGCCCTGACCTGGTTTGGTTGGATCCCTGTGAGCAACACGCCACTCCCTTTGGTCTAAGAAGGGTTTCACCTTTTCTAAATTGCGAGGAGTAAGGCGTCCTTTTTCCTGTCTTTCCTGGAATAGCATTATACAAAATTGAATATTTTAAAATAGACGTACCTATTCTTACAATCCCAATACTAGAGAGTCTTTAAAGTTGATTTTTCCTCGGTTACTTGAAAAGGGTAAAAGGGAGGGGATGAGTTCTACAACTCAGTGAGTAGGTGTTGGGAGTGAGTTTTCAAAATAATTTTAGTTTACCCAGCCAAGGGTAACATTTTCTTTTCAAAAGGGTTTCTTAAAATTCAATTTCTTTTTGATAAACTTTTTCCAAGGTTAACCATTTCTTTTTCCAAGGATTCTCAAATCTCACCAAGCCAAGGTTATCATTTCCTCAAATTTCAGTTTTCAAACCATTTTCCCATTTACCATATTAGGTGTGTATAGCTCTTTTAGCACATCCCCTTGCCTTTGGAGGCATATAGCAAACAAACACACCCCCTTCATCAGGAAGGGTACACACATTCGCAGGTGCAGCCCGTCCACTGCACCCACTTATGGATGGGAGCATCTTTACCGTCCACCAAGATAGAAGCCCGTTCACTTCTACCCTGGGTCTGAGTGGATGTACTCGACATTCGACCCTCAGACCCAAATTCCACTCCATGTTCGTATGAGGACAGAGACCTCATCCCGACCCCACTCCGGTCTCATGTGCAAGAAGCTACTCCGAGCTTCCCAACTAACTCGAATGACGAACTGACCTTATCTCCACGATGTCATCCAGTAGCCCTTAGAACCCATCACTATCCCTTAGGGCATCTTGATGATCTTGTATCACAAGTGCATGCACAAACAATAGTTTTCACATATGGCTATTATCTTTGATGCCAATGGTCCAATGGCTCCAACCCCCAACCCGACCTGCATCTGTTTGTCTAGGTCGGTTCGTTGACCTGGCCCTGATGCACTGCCACCAGTCCATCGAGTATTGTTGGTCCTTACTCTGTACCATTGTGAAATCAAACAACCAATTTCATTAGAAATTTTCATATCTTTCTTTTAATAAAGTTTGTTTGCGAGCTCCTGCTCGTGCCCACTGGCCTTGGGCCCACTACACGTGTTTTTCCAAAATCGGGAATTTAGCCCCCATGAATTCAAACATCAAGGCCTCTGGCCTATCTGAGTTGTTCTAGCTCCCATAAAAAAGGTCTCCCAAATCATTTAAGCATTGGCATACAATCAGGGAGAACACTTTTGACAAAAAGTTTATTTTCAACTTCATCACACCAACCAGGTGTGATGATATCTCTGCTTACAACTGGTAAACGAGTTTCTCCTTTCCTCAAAGAAGTTCATCATACCAATCGGGTATGATTGTTTATACTTAGAACTAGTAAGTAGGTTTTAACAATTCAAGATAGTACTCCTCATCCCAATCGGGTATGAATTTAGATAATCCCACTCATCCAATGACCGTGACATATTCGTCTCAAGTCAGTTTTTGAATCCATGTAGCTTTTCCTTACTAGCATTCTGGTTTCTCACATCCCTACATGATTTGGACATCCATATCAATTAAGGTTTGGAATAACAGCCATTGTTTTCTCACATATGAGAGATTAGACTCAAAATTGTTGATTAATTGCACTTAGGTCCCTAAAGATCATTTTCCTTAACTTTGGGTCCCTAATGCCAAGTTTTCCCCAAATTGAGTTCCATGGCTTCCAAAATTCCCTTTGAGTACTCAATTTACTCAAAATTGTATGAGAGGCTCAAGTTTTCCAAATTTTTGATTCAGTCCCCTACTTTTCAAAAATTATAATTTTGCCCATACTTTCCAAAAATAGCAATTTGACCCAAAATATTTCAAAAATTGACCAATTGGTTCTCCAACATCCTGATTATAAAATATTCCAAAAATTTTCCGATTTGGTCCCCAATGTTTCAAAAAGTATAATTTTGCTCCTACTTTCTACTGATCCTTTATACTCTTTCTGACTGTATATTTCTCATGCTCTCTACCCTTTTTAAGGTTTCTCTTTCCGGACCTAAGCCTTTTCTTAAGTTTTTCCAAACCAACCCCTAAAGTTATTTTGGTCTCATTTATATCCCAATAGGCATTGGAAATGATTTCAAGCATCATTTCCCCTATATTGTCAAAATGCCCAAAGTTCTGGTAAAATTACAATTTTGCCCCTCAGCTTGAGGATTTAGGTTTTAGGATCTGTTTGACCCAAAAATTTCCGACATAGGTCCCTAAACATCTTCTTATTATGTTTTGGTCCTTGGACTTCCCAAAAAGTCCATTTGGCCTTACAAAAGTTTATATTTGCACTTTGGCCCTAAACTTTGCATTTATTGCAAAAAGGTCCCTAAACCTTTCCAAATAGGCAAAACCGGTCCCCAAACTTTACTAAACTTCCCAATCAGCCCCACCACCTTATTTTGACCGTTACGAAGACCCACAAAAAGCTTATTCCCAATTGGGTCTCCTAACTTTTAAATCTTTACAAATTGGTCCCCTATAATTGACCCAAAATTCAAGTATCTCCAAAAAATCTAAAATTAAGTGGGAGGTTCCCTTAGCCTCCTTATATGCCATTGTATGCTTAGTTTGGCCAGTGTTGGGTAGAATTGCTTTGACCGATCTCGATTAGTAAATTCAACCTATCACATAGTAAATCAGGTAAATACTAGAAACTCATCGAAGGTGGCACGTTGGCCATCACAGATGGTGGGTCAGAAATATGACACTCCTAGGAGTCTGCATCCACTTAAACTGACTCAATTGGAGGCATGTAACTCTTGCAATTGATGTTTTAGTCAAATGGATCATTCTACCCATGATCTGATATATTCAAGATTTAATTTAAACACATTTCTGAATCATTTCGGGCAAATCTGGTGGCTATGGAAAGCTGGTGATGCAAATAACCCACAAAATATTTCTCAGCTCATGAGCACTGTCAAGGCCATCGGAATTGGCCCCCAAAAGTAGGTGCTATGTTTTTGCTCACCAAAGATTGATTACTATGCAATCTCACTGATGCCGGTAGAGGAAGTGTCACGCCCCGACCCAGTTTTGGTTGGATCCCTATGATCAACCCGCCACTCTCTTGATTTATTAAAGGGTTTCCCCTTATTATAAACCGTAAAGAGTAAGGCGTCCTTTAAACCTGCACCATTTCCTAGAATAGCATAATCAAAACTGTATGAAATTTTAAACTTTACATACCTGTCTTACAGATGTCTTAGTTGAGGGTCTTTAAGGGTAGGCTTTCCAAAATTTTCTGAAAGGGGTATAAGGGAGGGGGTGAGTACGACTACTCAGTGAATAAGTTTTCAAAAGTTTGAACTTTTAAGAAAACATTTATTATTGGAGTGTGCCAGATTCCTTTTTTTCAAAAATCCCTTCATTCAAAATCTTGGGTTTTATCACCATTTATTTAATCACGATGTGTCATCATCCAACACACATCCTTCATCATGAAGGTTAAACACACATTTGCAGGTTAGTACATCCACTGAACCCACTTGTGGCTTTATAGTGACTTTACCGGTCACCCAAATAGAAGTACGTCCACTTCTACCCTGAGAATAAGTGGATGTTCGCGACATCCGACCCTCATTCCCAGAATAAATTCTTCGTGTTCGTTATGAGGACAGAGACCTCATCCTGTCTCCACCCCGGTCTCATGCGCTTAGTGCTACTCCAAATTTCATACGGTCACTTGGTACGATGAACTACCCTTATACTCACCAAGTTGTCCAGTGCCCTTAGAACGCATCACTACCCATCTTGTGCGTCTTGATGGTCTAGTACTCACAGTGCATGCACAAACAATGTTTTCTCATTATGCCATATAATCTGTGGTGCCATTGGTCCAATGGCCGCGACTCTCAACTCAACCCGTAGTTGTTTGTCTTGACTAGTCCATCAACCTATCATGTCGCATTGCCGCTAGTTGACTGAGTATGTCGGTCCTATCTTGGTACCATGGCAAAAAAATCCATTTATTTAATGTTTTATAGCATATAATTCATATTTGTTTACGAGCTCATGCTCGTCCCAACTGGCCTTGGGCCCACTGTATGAGATTTTCAAAAACTAGGCATATTTGCCCCCAAGTTCCAAAATCGAGGCCCCCGGCCTATCAGAGCTATTCGAGCTCCTGTCGAGAAGGTCTCCCAAATTGTTTAAGCATTGGCACACAGTCAGGGGAGAACACTTCCGACAAAAGTATGTTTTCACTATACATTATACCAACCCGATATAAGGACATCTCCGTTCATAACCAATCAACAGGTTTTCAACTTCCTTCGAGGAAGTTTCATCATACCAACCGAGTATGATCTACTTACCACTGGTAAGTAGTTTTTCCGCATGGTTTTCACATCACTACTCTAAGTCATGATGTTTAAAATACCACATAGTAGTGGGTTTTCATTTTCATGAGCTTATCATCCCCAATCGGGTATAACATAAAATCCCACTCACAACCGGTAAGTGGATTTTAACTTTAAGTTGTGCTCATCATCCCAACTGGGTATGATGTTAATAAACCCACTCACCTGTTAATGCTGTGAATTCCACTGGACCAATTCTTTGTATTCATGCAAGCTTGTCCTTGCTGGCATTCCCGGTACTTCGTGTTCCAACATGATATGAACATCTCGGTTTATTATCCTTTTGCCTAATAACCTTCATTCTTTCCAAATGAATGAGAAAGTCAACCTTCCATTTATTTGCAATTAGGTCCCTAAAGTTATTTCTCTTTAACTTTAAGTCCTAAATGCCGGTTTTCCCTCAAATTGAGTCTCAAAACTTTTAAAATTTATCATAGGACCTCACTTTATTCCATTTCACAAAAAAGGGATTAATTTCCCAAATTTCCAATTTTGTCCCCCAAATTTTCCAAAATTACCATTTTGCCCTTCCTTTACAAAAATGGTGAATTTCACCCCAAAAATTCTAAAATTCCTCAATTAGTGCTCTAACATTTTTATCATGCCCAATTGACCCTCAATTTTAGGAAATTGCATTTCGGTCCATCAAATCTTTGAAAATCCCCAATTTCCCCCTATTCCAACTCTTTAACACAGTCAAATTTGATTTAATCAAATTGACCAATCAAAAACCTCTAATTGTTGAAATTGAAGTTGAAATTGAGTTTCTCCATGTTCATACGATTCCTTAGAACTTTGAATCGTGAGTTTTAACGCCGGAACGAGCTCAAATGGAGCTTCGCCCGAAAATAAACTATAGTGAGAGAAAGCTTTGATTACTCACCGGTAAGGGCATGGTGGTCCAAGCTTTCGATCTGAAAATATAGCTCTCGTCTTGAGGTTCATCTTAGAATCAAGAATTACATCAATTGATGCTGAATTGAGTTAGAATTTCATCATTGAAATTTGGTCTACTCTCTCTCTAAGATTGATTGGAAATTGTAAAAGTGAGCCGAATTGGCTTACCTTTCAGTCCTAATTCGGCCGTAGAAGGGCTGAGGAGGTGTTGAGAGAGTTTGGTTTGCCTTGAGGAGGGCTCAAATTAGCTGATTTCAGCTTGGCTGAAATAGGGCAGCTTCGATCCGTCGGAACTGCTTCACTGTTCCATCATGCCGGCGCTTCTCCAGCGATTCTCGAATTGACTGGAGTTTGCTATCAGATAGCTAACTTCTCCTCAATTCTAAAGAGCCCGACCTCTCTTTCTGAGGTTAAGAAAAATGTTCAAGTCAAAGCTTTGGTTTGAGCTTCACCGAGAAATGGAGCATTAGAGAGAGAGAGAAGTGTTCGGGTGTAAAACTGTGTATTTAATGGGAGAGATTTATTACTAGTATTAATATTGAAATAAATTATTGGTATTAATTTCAATAATTTAATTTAGGTATTAAATTATTTGCATTAATTCCAATAATTTAATTTAGGGTTACAAAAAAAATCATACTTCCCAGAAGGTCTCCCATTCTCACACTATTCTCGGGCAAGCATGCTTAACTTAAGAATTCTTATGGGATCTCGTTCACCTGAACCAATTTGGTTTTTCTCTTCTAATTTGTCTTAAGTTTCTTTTCCAAGGTTTAATGAACCCTTTATATCACCCGAAAGTTGTAAATTTCCAAATTTCTTGTTCCCAAATGATCGGGTTTGTAAATCGACTTGGTTTTCTTACTCAGTTTGACTGGTTCTTTTCTCAGTTTTACTAAACTCAAAAGTGTGGGATTTACAGGAAGAGTCGAGGGTCGAGAGGGGTTGCGATGGAAAGCTGAGGTCCTCAGCTTTCTAGGGATACCTAGAACATCGGAGGAGGTGGTCTGATGACATCTAGGGATACCTAGAGGTCACCGATGTTGGGAGCAGTCGATGGTTGGGAGAGAATTCTGAGCAATTGTCAGCGAGGTAGCACCCCCAATTTATTTGGTTGTGTAAGATCTTTGTAGCAATCTATCCATAGCTTCCTTTCATTTAATCATAGCTTGTGGTTCTGGCATTGAATTAATTTCCCCAATTGGTGGAGTTGATTGGTCAAGTGATGAGGTGTCAGGTAAAACATGGGATCCAAATCACGAGTCGGATGAGGAAGATGACATGCGCGCACGTGGCTACGGATGCATGCACCCCGCGCTCCCTACGTGCTTGCGTCTAGCTTCCTTGCAGTATGATTTGACATTATAGCTAACCGGTTTCTAGGGAAGTTCTCGAGCACTTCAATGGTTTTTGCCCCAGTTCACCCTCTTCCTGACCAGTTCTTAAGAAATAAAAATACATAAAAATTATAAATTCAATTTCCTATTGAATGAACTCAAGAACCGCTAAATTTGGATTTATTTTGACCCCTTAAAATTTTGGAGGGTTTTGTAACTCCATCTAGCTTCGGTTGTGTGGTTAGAGGGTTCGTGACCGCTGCACTATAGTTCCCTGTCAGGTATCGTCCTAGAAGGGCAGTACATTCTAGGTAGTATAATATATACGTGTAGGGCCTAAGTAGCCCATTTATGTGCGGGCCTGAGTGAATAGCATGTGCGGGAGAGCGACATAAGTTCCACCAAGACACTGAGGTGCTGAGACACTGGAATGAGAGATGGCATGAGTGATGTGCTAGTTGTGTGAAGAGAGCCTTAGACCTCCCACACTCTACTTCCCGATCTCGTATTGCCCAAGTAGTAATATATTTTGGGCATATGTTTGTCACCTTTAGGCCCATGAGTTGCTTTGACTTTCTTTCAGGACTAAGTTGTCAGGTCTAGGCATGGGTTGTGAATAGTCCAAATGTGCCACCAGAGCGTAAGCCATGATTATGTGCATGACTAAGTCATGACACTTGCATACAATACATGTAAACCTCGTCCTCTATGACCAAGAGAATCGGGAAGGAGAGCCAAGAATTCTCAAGAGAATGAAATTGAGAGTTTAAACATAATGAAATTTGGTAAAGAATCGTTAAAATAGGAATTTGGCAATGCACCTCTATCAGGGTGGACAATGAAGGCGCTCTCGTTTACAAGTGGCACGGTTGAGGACCGTTCTACGAACGTGTGATCCCTCCTATGATAGGAGGGCAATTGTGATCATGTGAAGCGTGTGAATAACAAAAAAAATGAAAACTTTTAATAGACATATAAACAAATTAAAATAAATGTTATAGTAGTTTCCCTCACTGAGTATTATGTACTCATTCCCCTCCTCTGACCCAATTCAGATCTAGCATTTAGACAGAAAAAGTTCTTGGACGCGTTTGAATCCTCCAAGGTATGCTTCCTACCCCTAAACTAAAGTAAGGGATTGAACATCAATACGCCTTCACCTTTTCTGTCTCATTGAGATAAGAATACTCGTATGATGTAGGAAGGGTGGTGGGTTGATCACAGACCTCAATCTAACTGGATCGGGGCATGACAATTTGAGTGGTATCAGAGCATAACTTTCTTGATAAGTTTTTCCCAACCAATCATAATCCTTGATTCCCAACAACCATTGTAGAAAACATGAATGTGAACACTTTCAAAGAATATATTCCCTAGATACACGCCACGGAACAAAGGGTAGAGGCACTAGAAGAGCCCATCCCATGGGATGCACCCTGAGATAGGTCCCCTCCCTACTCGGCGGAGGACAAAGTATCCCCACCTAGGCATCCAGATCCGGCTCATATTCAAGTGGAGACTGAAAGAAATTTTTGGGATGCATATGATAATTATGTGAGTGTTTTTCACTGACTCCACTCAATCCACAGTAGTGCGTGTATTGTAGGTCCCACGCAACACGCCCACAACGCTCCTGTCTTAAGCCAAAATGGGGTAGACATAACACCACCTATGCAGGCCAGGAGGGCCCCTTGCATACCCGCATCCACGGAGTTTGAAGAACCGAGAATGAACCCGTGCCCCACTACAAAAGATACCACGGTGGAGAATGCCCACCTAGGAGGAGGAGGCGCATCTAGACACCTAGATGCAGAATCTCGCCACCCGCCTAGGTATAACTCTAGGTTGATCAATTGGAGAAGGTAGGAGAGAGGCAATAACTTCTAGAAATTTTGATTGTAATAAACCCTAATCGGGGTTTTCCAATCCAATAAATGAAAGGTTTCAAATATTATTAAAGGAAGCACCCAAATTTCTTAACCAACCCTTGAAACCATGGAACCATAATAATGGGACAATAAGGCACTTGGAGTACCAAGGAACCCTGCAAAAGTAAGCAAGACTCGAAGCCAGCCTAGGGTAAACTAGGCGTCCCCTCCGATATCGGTACCCCACATAACGAGACTAGGATCACAAGAGACCCCAAGGAAAATCCTAAAAGATAAAGGAAAGCCGGACCTAAGTAGGGGTAAACCATCCCAGAGGGCAAAATAGTGAACCTTACGGAATAAGTAAGGATGAGGCATCATGAGTGAGCCAGCAGGGACCCTATGATAGGATCAAAGACCAAAAAGGGGATCTCAAAGATTGAAGGTAAGGAGGTGGACTAGGAATGGCATCCGGGTAAAGTTCCGACATGAAAATACTGCAGACAGGAACCCAAGCAAAATAGGAGATAGGTCAAGGATAAACCAAAAAAAGACCTATCCTCCCCATAGAACCCTAGCAAGGAATGGCTAAGATATCTGAGAAACGACAACACAATACCCCAGTAATGAGGGGCTGAGAAACAAGCCTGTGATGAAGGTATGGAACTTCCTAACACTAGAGATCAGGGGAAGGAAAAATGGAAGGAGCAAGCGAGCCAAGAGACTATAAAAAAAAATCAGATTAGGCAGTTACGTAAGGAAGTTATATCGAGAAACCCAAAATTTGAGGGGACACTGAATTGGAAGAGCAAATTTACCTGTAAGAAGGGAAGCGCGGGAGGGGCACGGACCCCCAAATCGGAAAGGAGCACAACCTAGGAAGGGAAGGATCGACATCAAGTGAAGAGTGGGTAGCCTGACAAGTTGAACCGGGACAATCCAAGAAGAGCCACCAAGGACCTGCAAGGGAGGAACCACCCTCAAGTCCTCGAGGATGAAACCCGACACCATGCCTTAGAATAAGTGGAGAAACCTCAAGAAACCTCAAGAAACCCTCTCTAGCCCCATGTGAAAGAGGTACGATGAGAGAGGGAGAAGTCCCTTGCAGTTGACTTCGATAAGAATTAATCCGAAAGGTAATTGTAGAATTAAGGACCAAGCTCGCTGCCTAGGGTTAAAGAAAAGGGACAAATTCAAAGGAGTCCGACCGTTACAGGTCGACAAGCAAGGAAACCTTTAGGCTGAGAAAGAAAGGCAAGAAGAAGGAAGGACCCAGTCTAATGACCCCGACCCTCAACCCGACCTCTAGTTGTTTGTCTAGGCCGGTCCGTTGACCTGGCCCCGACAGACACCGTTAGTCCATCGTGTACTATCGGTCTTGACTTGGTACCATGGTGAAATCACATAACACATTCATTAGAAATTACATGGCTTTCTCATTTCAAATTTGTTTACGAGCTCCTGCTAGTGCCTAGTAGCCTTGGGCCCCACTGTACGTGATTTTCCAAAACCGGTTATTTAGCCCCCACAAGTTCCAAAAAACTAAGGCCTATGGCCTATCTGAGCTATTCTAGCTCCTGTCAAGAAGGTCTCCCAAATAGTTTAAGCATTGACACACAGTTAGGGGAGAACACTTATGATAAAATATATTTTCACTTCATCCCTCCAATCGTGTGTGATGATACCTCTGCTTACAACCGGCACACAAATTTCTCCTTCCTTCAAGGAAGTTCATCATACCAATTGGGGATGATTTCCTCTACTTACAACTGGTAAGTAGATTTTAGCTTAAATTGCATATCACCCCAACTGGGTATGATGTTAAAGTCCTACTTACAAGTGGTTTTTTATTTCTAAAGTGCTCACCATCCCAATCGGGTATGATGTTAATATGCCCACTCACCCGTTAACTATGACGTGTTCATACTTGGTCAGTTTTCTAAGTCTATGCGAGCTTTCTCTTGCTTGCATTCCGGTCACACTTGTCCCTACATGATTTGGCCAGCCTTATCAATTACGGTTTGACATAAAAGCCTAGCCTCAGAAATTATCGATAAATTGCACTTAGGTCCCTAAAGTTCATTTCTCTTAACTTTAGGTCCCTAATGCCATCTTTTGTCCAATTTGAGTCCCAAGGATTCCAAAATTCCCTTTGAGTCCTCCTTTTACTCAAAATTGTATAAGGGGCTCAAATTTTCCAAATTACGAATTTGGTCCCCAATTTTTCAAAAATTACAATTTTGCCCCTAATTTTATGAAATCCCCCATTTCCGCCAAAATTTCCCCCCAATTTCTACCCTTCAAATTTATTGAATTTGATTTCTTCAAATTTTAAATTCAATCATGGTTAATTGCTCCAATTGAAAGTATGGATCAGTTCCTGCACGTCCATATGATTCAATTGAGCTTTGAACTGCGTCATTTGGGTCCGAATTGAGCTTAAACGAAACATCACCAGAAAATTGTACGTAGAGAGAGAAAGCATTAAAAGCTTACCGCGGAGGTGTGGCGATCTGAGCTCTTTATTGGGGAAGGTAGCTCTTGTCCTGAGGTTTCTTTTAAGATCAAGAATTGCTACGATTGATATCGAATTGAGGGAGAATTTTGTTAGTCAAATTTAGCACTTTCTCTCTTTAACTTCGACCTACAACAATTGAAAAAGGCCGAATTAGTTTCCCTTTCAGCTCTGTTGAGGTCGTATGAGGGCTGTGGGGGTGGCTTGGTTTGGTCGGAGGAAGGTTGAATTTGGCTGAATTCAGCTCGTCCAAAATAGGGCAGCTTCGGTTCATCAGAGCTGCTTCACTGTTTGATTTCGCTGGCGTTTGTACGACGGTCCTCGAATCAAAAGAAAGATGCTATCAAGTAGCTAACTTCCCCCAAAGTAGGACTCGACCTTGCCTTCTGAGGTTGAGAAAAAGTCCTATATCGAAGCTCTAGTTTGAGCTTCATCGAAAAATGGGACAGTTGAGAGATAATTGAGATTTTAGTTGTCAAGCCCCAACCCAGTTTGGTCAGATCCCTGTGATCAACCCGCCGCTCTCTTGGTTCAAGAAAGGTTTCCCCTTTTTTTAATCTAGAGGAGCCAGGCATAATTTAAACCATGTTACTTGGAAGAGCATAAATTAATAACATGCAAGCTTAAAAGAACTTTTAAACATACTTGACAGAGGGTAGATCCTAGTGTTATCCTTAGTCATTTTCCCCTACTCCTAAAAAGTGATATAAGAGGGGGGGTGAGTTGCTACAACTCAGTGAATGGGTGTTGGGAGTTAGTTTTCCTAAACAAAATAGTTTTAATCGGAATGTGTCAAACTCCTTATTTCTTTTAAGAATGTTATTTCCACAAATTCTGGTTTTCAAAATCCTTTTTCCTCATTTTATACATTAGGTGTGTTTAACAGTCATCACATGCCCTTCATTAGGAAGGGATCACACATTTGCATGGCAGTCGTCCACTACACACATTTGTTGCTCGGAGCATCTTTACCAGCCACCAATATAGAAGTCCATCCACTTCTAACTTAGGTCTACGTGGATGTTCACGACATTCGACCCTCAAACTCAAAAACCATGTTGTGTCCATATGAAGATAGACACCTCATCCCAACTCCACCCCAATCTCATACGCATGAAGCTACATCGAGCTTCTCTAACTACTGGCATGACAAGCTGTCTCACGCTCCGACCTAGTTTGGTCGGATCCCCGTGATCAACCCGCCACTCTCCAGGTTTATTAAAAGGTTCCCCTTATTATAAACCATAAAGAGTATGACATCCTTTAACCTACACCTTTTCCAAGAATAACATAAATAAAAAACTATGTAATAACTTAGATTTATCATACCTGTCTCACATGCGTCTTAGTTGATGGTCTTTAAGGGTAGTCTTTCTAAAATTTCTTGACAGGGATATAAGGGAGTGGGTGAGTATGACTACTCAGTGAATGGGTTTTCAAAACTTTTTAACTTTAGGAAAAAGATAAATTTTGGAGTATGCAAGACACCTTTCTTTCAAAACCATTTCATTTGAAATCTCAGGTTTTATCACCATTTCCTTTTTTAATCACGGTGTGTCATTACCCAACACACATCCTTCATCATGAAGGTTAAACACATGTTCGCAGGTCAGTACATCCATTGAACCCACTCGTGGCTTCAGAGCAACTTTACCGACCACTCAGATAGAAGTACGTCCACTTCTACCCTGAGAATGAGTGGATGTTTGTGACATTCGACCCTCAATCCCGAAATCAATTCTTCGTGTCTATATAAGGATAGAGACCTCATCTTGTTCCCACCCCAATCTCATGCGCTTGGTGCTATTCCAAATTTTGCACGGTCACCTAGTACTACGAACTGCCTTTATACTCAACAGGTCGTCCGGTGCCCTTAGTACGCATCACTACCTCTCTTAGGCATCTTGATGGTCACATACTCATAGTGCATGCACAATCAATGTTTTCTTATCATGCCATATAATTTGTGGTGCCACTGGTCTAATGGCCCCAACCCTCAACTCAACCCGCAATTGTTTTTCTTGACTGGTCTGTCGACCTGTCATGTCGCACTGCCGCTAGTTGACTGAGTATGTCGGTCCTGCCTTGGTACCATGGCCAAACAATTCCTTTATTTAAAGTTTTATGGCATATAACTCATGTTTGTTTACGAGCTCCTACTTGTGCCAACTGGCATTGGTCCCACTATACGAGAATTTCAAAATCGGGCATGTATGTCATTTACTCCCTTCATGGATTTTCAATCGGTTATAAGGGCATCTCTGCTCATAACCGATGAACGAGTTTTCAACTTCCCTCGAGGAAGTTTCATCAAACCAACAGGGTATGATCTACTTACAACCGGTAAGTAGTTTTTCCACATGTTTTTCACATCACTACTCCAAGTTGTGATTTTTAAAATGCCACATAGTAGTGGGTTTTGATTTCGATATAGTTATCATTCCCAACCGGATATGATATAAAAATCCCACTCACAACCGGTAAGTGGTTTTTAACTTTAAGATGTGCTCATCATCCCAACCGGGTATGACGTTAGTAAACTCACTCACCCGTTAATGTAGTGAATTCCATTAGATCGATTCTTTGTATTCACGCGAGCGTGTCCTTGTTGCCATTCCCGGTACTTCATGTTCCTAAACGATATGAATATCTCGGTTCATTATTCTTTCGCCTAATAGCCTTCATTCATTCCAAATGAATGAGAAAACTAAACTTTTATTTATTGGCAATTCGGTCCATAAAGTTATTTCTCTTTAACTTTAAGTCCATAATATCAATTTTTCCTCAAATTGAGTCCCAAAAATATCAAAATTTATCTTAGGACCTTAATTTATTCAAAGTGACAAAAAGGGTTTTAATTTCCCAAATTTCCAATTTGGTCCCCCAAATTTTCCAAAATTACCATTTTGCCTTTCCTTTACAAAAATGGTAAGTTTCACCCCAAAAATTCTAAAGTTCCTCAATTGGCCCTCTAACATTTTTATCATGCCCAACTCTCAATTTTAGGAAATTCCATTTCAGTCCTTCAAATTTTCGAAAATCGCCAATTTTCCCCAATTTTCCCCCAATTCCAACTCCTTAACATAGCTGAATTTGATTTCATTAAATTGACCAATCAAAATTTTCCAATTATTGAAATTGAAGTTGAAATTGAGTTTCTACATGTTCATACGATTCTTTAGCAATTTGAATCGCAAGTTTTAACGTCGAGACGAGCTTAAACGGAGCTTCGCCGGAAAATGAACTGTAGAGAGAGAAAGCTTCGATTACTCACCGGTGAGGGCATAACGGTCCGAGCTTTCGATCTGGGCAGATAGCTCTTGTCTTGAGGTTAATCCTAAATCAAGAATTGCATCAATTGATGCTGAATTGAGTTAGAATTTCATCATGAAAATTCTATCAGTTCTCTCTCTAGCACCAGCTAGAAATTATAGAAGGGAGCCAAATTGGCTTACCTTTCAGTCCTAATTTGGCCATGGGAGGGCTGAGTAAGTGTTGGGAGGGCTTGGTTTGGCCTGAGGAGGGATCAAAATGGCCGATTTTAACTTGGCCAAAATAGGGCAGCTTCGGTCTGTCGGAACTGCTTCATTGTTCCATCACGCTAGCGTTTCTCCGACGACCCTTGGAGCAAACGGAGACTACAGGTGTGTAGCTAGAGAGAGAACCGATAGAATTTTAGCCGATGACAGGCATTGATGGCCCAAAACGTATTGAATAGAGACATTTCCTCTTCACCGACGCTACTTCAATTTTTCGGCGAGTGAACACTGCTGTCATCTAGAGGAAGAAGATGATACTGTTCCATACCGGACTGGACCGGTCCGAACCGATTTTGAAATTTAAACCGACCGGTTCACCCCTCATTTGACCAAGTTTTTCAAATCTAAAAATTTCTAAATTCATCTAAATTAATTTTCTATCCAATGATAGCCTCAAATATCCAATTTGAATTATTTAAGCCACAGAGAAAAATGAATTTAGGATTCAGTTCAATAGTGGTTCAAACCGGTCAGAACCGATTCACCTGAATCAGTTTGGTTTTCATCCTCAATTCCTTCACAAGTCCATTTTCATGACTTAAACCAGTTCGGGTCCGATTTACTCAAACCGATATGGTTTTTCTCTCCCACTTTGTTCTAATGTTCCTTCCCAAGGTTTATAAATCTCTTTGTATCACAATGGATCCATAATTTCTTAGTTTACCCATTCTCTATCGGTTCTGATTCATGAACCGACTCGGTTCATAAATCGGTTCAATCCAATTAGATCCAGTTCATCTAAATGGGTTTAGTTTTTCTCTTCCAATTTGTCCTAAGGTTCTTTTCCAAGGTTTTTTTTTAACCATTTGGATCACTTGGGAGTTGTAAATTTCCAAATTGCTCGTTCCCAAAAGATCGGGTTTGTGAACCAATTCAATTTTTTTTACTCGGTTTGACCAGTTCTTTTCCTAGTTTTTCCTTAACTCAAAAGGGCGGGGTCTACAACTCTCCCCTCCTTTTAGGAGTTTTGTGCCTAAAACTTAAGTAGCAACCTTGAATGAGGAATAATTTCCTTTGATATATATTTGGTGTTTGCTTAACATGCAAACTCTTCTCTTATTCTTCCAACTAACCCTTTTTACATCCTTCACCTAAGAAATTTATTTTCCTTTATATCATTTACTCCCTTCACAGAGTTTATCATAACTAGATATACCTTACTTAAGGGCATATCCTTAGATTCACATCTCTCTTTGTTTGGAGCAACATTGTCCCTTTGAGGTCCCGTACTCAAAATTGGGAGTTTTAAGATACCAATCCATTCCCGTGTCTAGTTAACCTCTTGGTCGTTGTAACCCTTAGCTCAACATCCTTTAGAGCCTTACGTACTTGTTTTCACAGATTTCCTTGTCATCACTTTTTCATCCACCTCTATCTGTTGCTTATTACAATTTATTCCAAATTTTTAGGTTTGACATTGTCATTTTCACTAACTGATTCTTTCATATTTTGAGTCATGTTTTCCTGGAGACTATTGGGTTTATCTGCCCTTTACAGCATGACGTTTTCTAGATCTTGTCTCCATGTCCCTTAGATTTTCAAAATACCTCCTTTAGGATTATTACTAACTTCCCAACCTCTCAGGGATTGTATAACTTCATCCCTCTTTTCCTTTGGGTAGTATTCCTCAACTACCTTAATCGTTGTCCACAACAACTTATAAAACTATTTCATTTCTCTTTATCCACTCATCCTTTTTCAACTTCTTTATTGAGTCTTTTCGGTTCCAATTATTTGATTTCCAGATGTTTTACTGACATGCTAGGATTCATCCTTTATTAGTTCCATCCTCAATCCCAATAACATCCTTTACTCAAGGATTTCCTTTGGCCTCAATCCACTCTTACTTGTTTGTAATCATTTCATAGTTCATTATTCTCGCTTGACCCTTTTCAATCTATTGTTTTGTTTGGGAAGTTCTCTTTTTATGATTTCATTCTCAAATATGTCCTTCAAGGTAGAGACTTTTGTTCTAGGAGCTACATGCTCGACCTTCTTACCATTCCTTGAAGGTTTCTTTCTCCCTTTCTTCGCACCCCTATATATGTTAGGGCATCTATTTGCTTTGGATCCTTCTCCATCACAACTTTTGTTTTATCCCTTATTTCTTACATGGGATACTTCTGATTATTAGTTTTATTCTGTGCATTCCACACTATGCTCAATCGTTCACTCTTTAGGCTTCACATGCGTGTGTGGATTATGATCCGTCCTACCAATTGTGGTTATTCCTCCTTAGCCACATCTTATTTGGAGGACTTACTTTACCAATGTTTCTCAAATATTCTTTCCTTTATTACCTTAGTATGGGTTATCCACTCATTTATACTTGTCACAACATCTTTTGATGCTAACCCTTTTAACTTTTTTCCGTTTAAGGAGGGTTCACATCCTCTTTGTTTCAAAATCTCTTGTTCATCCTTCATGAGGCTCGCTTAACCATCTTAACACTTTAAACTATAAATCCGGTTTTGGCCATTGATTTCTTTAAGGATTTTCCTTCGTTTTTCCAATGTTTTGGCTTTTCACTTCTCCTTATTTGTCATGGTTTAAATCTAGGGTTCTCTCGAAGACCAGTTCTTCAACTGTCGTCTTCTCTCCATTTTTCTGATCCAATCATCTGGGCAATTGTATCACTCATCCTTCCTACCTATCCTTTGTCCTTCATAGAGTGTAGTCTTTACTACATCTTAGCCTTTCTTAGGGTTTTGTTCATTTTCTTTGCTCGTCCTATTGTTACTCGTTTCTTCTTTCGACTAGGTTCTCCTGAAATTATTGTTTGGTTCTCCTGCTCTCTTCAAGCAGGTCACATTGGGCCATCACGATATTTCCTTCTTTTGAAACATTTCCCAATTAAGGGTTGGTTCCTTGCACTACACATTATGTCCATCTGCCCATCAATAATTCCTTTGGTTTAATTTACTTCTTAGGACCTCACGAGTAATTTTCCTTGTTACTTGATCTTTCCATCTCAACCAACATTTCATTTGTGAGCTTATCGCTCTTTATATTTCGGTTGATTCTATTTTCTCTTAATTGGGATACACATGTCTTTTTGGGGATTCCTTCCTTGGTAGGATTCTTTCCCTTTCCTCCTGACATTCCTTTTTACATTTGCTCTAGGGGATTTCTACCCTTAAATGGCATCCCTTGATGTCTTCTCCTGTTTACCATTACTCCTCAAATCTTGCAGGCACATCTTTCATACTCTATCCGCATCCTCATTTGTACCCAATACCTGTCTATTTCCTTAGGGAGCATACAAATCTTTCTTATTTCAAGATTTCTTGACCATTATGTGAGAAGCTTGCCTATTCCCTTCTTGCCTTGAGTTTAGTCGTTAATTGGCCCTTGGTCATTTTAAGAATTTCTTTCATCCTTCTTTTCCCGAGTAATTGGCCTTTCCACCCCTCTCTTCTTTGTTGGAACTCAAATTATGGTTTTTCCATGTATTAGTTTGTCAATTGCCTCGCCTCCACCATTCCTTTGGTCTAAGTTTATTTGGGTAGTTGTTTCTCGAGTACTCCTATGCTTAACGTCCATCTCACTGACCTTTTTAGGGTGTAGTCCTTTCTACATTCCGGTCTTCCTTAGGCTATCATTTATTTTCTTTGACTATTTTGTTGTCATGGTTTGCTTACTTCTGCTATGTTGCTCTGAATCTCCAATTTGACTTCTCTACTTTTTTTTTTCTAAAGGAAGTCGTACATGAAATCCTAAGACATCCCATTTGTCATCAAACGCTTGGCTTGTCTTCTCTTGTGGATGCACTCCCTCCTTTTCTCCTAAATTATTGGAAATTTCTTCTTTAAGTGAAAGTTCTCTTTATCTACTTTTTGTTTTGTTTATGGTTTTATCGAGGTCCTACCTTCATCCTTTTTTCCTTCCTGCCACTTTGTTGTGATCTCAAAAAGTTTCTTCCTGTCTGTGGTTGAAATTACAAGTGGGAGTTTGTTCCTTGGTATGGTATCCTTTTGAATTCCCTATAGTTGTGAGGTGTTTATTCTTGGAAAGTATTGTTCTAAATTCTACTGGTGTGGGACAGTCCTTCATTTCATGTCCTATTTCCTTTGTACTTTATAATAGGTTGTTCCTTGCTTAATTACCCCCAAAATTCTCCGACACTCTTTACCATGATGGTTTTCTTGTCATGCCTTTTTTGCATAATAATCTCCTTGATTTATTTCCTTATCCTTGATATCCGTGGTGTCTAGGGAATCACAGTTTTGTTTGGTTATTTCTCTTGGGCCATCTTCCTAACAAGATTACATCCTTTTGGGAGACAAGGTTTTTTTTAGGATTTGGGAGTACTTCATTATTAGAGTAGTACAATATGTTGGGTGTTTTGGCCCTATTACAAAAAATGGTCACAAAATAACTAGGGAGCTATGGGATTCTTGATAAGCACCCTTCTATGTAAGGTTATATGGCTTCATGCTTGGCTTACTTTATACTTAGAGTTGTGCCATCGATAGGTCCTAGTACCATTTTCCGAGATACTTCCCCAATTGGTCTTTTGGGATTCCTACCAGGCCTCAGGCTTTTGGGGAGCTTCTAAGGTTATCTTTCTACGAAGATAGGGTGCTGAGTAGAGCCATTCCTAGTTTTCTTGGTTACTTTCTTAGGAGCCATCTAAAAAATTAAGGATAAATCCTATTAGTTACTATATTTTCTAGTCTTCATTATGTATTCGAGGAAATAGGCTCTAATACCACTCTAGTTGTCATGCCCCGACCCAATTTGGTTGGATCTTCGTGATCAACCTGCCTCTCCCAGTTTATTAAAGGGTTTCCCCTTATTATAAACTGTAAAGAGTAAGGTGTCCTTTAACCTACACCTTTTCATGGAATAACATAAATTAAAAATTACGTAATAACTTAGATTTATCATACCTGTCTCACAAGCGTCTTAGTTGATGGTCTTTAAGGGTAGTCTTTCCGAAATTTCTTGAAAGGGATATAAGGGAGTGGGTGAGTACGACTACTCAGTGAATGGGTTTTCAAAACTTTTTAACTTTAGGAAAAAGATAAATTTTCGAGTATGCAAGACACCTTTCTTTCAAAACCATTTCATTTGAAATCTAAGGTTTTATCACCATTTCCTTATTTAATCACAATGTGTCGTCACCCAACACACATCCTTCATCATGAAGGTTAAACACACGTTCGCAAGTCAATACGTCCACTGAACCCACTTGTGGCTTCGAAGCGACTTTACTGGCCACCCAGATAGAAGTACGTCCACTTCCAGCCTGAGAATGAGTGGATGTTCGCAACATCCGACCCTCAATCCCGAAATTAATTCTTCGTGTTCGTATAAGGACAGAGACCTCATCCCGTCCCCACCCCCGTCTCATGCGCTTGGTGCTACTCCAAATTTCGCTCGGTCACCTGGTACGACGAACTGCCCTTATACTCACCAGGTCGTCCAGTGCCCTTAGGATGCATCACTACCCCTCTTGGGAGTCTTGATGGTGCCGTACTCACAATGCATGCACAATCAATGTTTTCTTATCATGCCATATAATTTGTGGGGCCACTGGTCCAATGGCCCCGACCCTCAACTCAACCGGTAGTTGTTTGTCTTGATTGATTCGTCGACCTGTCATGTCGCACTACCACTAGTTGACTGAGTATGTCGGTCCTACCTTAGTACCATGGCCAAACAATTCCTTTATTTAAAGTTTTATGGCATGTAACTCATGTTTGTTTACGAGCTCCTGCTCGTGTCAACTGACCTTGGGCCCACTGTACGAGATTTTCAAAATCGGGCATATTAGCCTCCAAGTTCCAAAACTGAGTCCCACGACCTATAAGAGCTATTCGAGCACCCGTCAAGAAGGTCTCCCAAATGGCTTAAGCATTGGCACACAGTGACAGGAGAGCACTTCCGACAAAATTATATTTTCAATTGTACATTATACTGACCGGATATAAGGACATCTCCGCTCATAACCGATGAACGGGTTTTCAACTTCCCTCGAGGAAGTTTCATCATACCAACCGGGTATGATCCACTTACAACCGTTAAGTAGTTTTTCCACAAGTTTTTCACATCACTACTCCAAGTTGTGATGTTTAAAATGCCACATAGCAGTGGGTTTTCATTCCGATATACTTATCATTCCCACTCACAACCGATTACTAGTTTGTAACTTTAAGTTGTGCTCATCATTCCAACCGGGTATAATGTTAGTAAATCCACTCACCCATTAATGCAGTGAATTTTACTAGACTAGTTCTTTGTATTCACACAAGCTTGTGCTTGCTGGCGTTCCCGGTACTTCGTGTTCCTACACGATATGAATATCTAGGTTCATTATCCTTTGGCCTAATAGCCTTCTTTCATTCCAAATGAATGAGAAAACTAAACTTTTATTTATTTGCAATTAGGTTCCTAAAGTTATTTCTCTTTAAGTCCCTAATGTCGATTTTTCCACAAATTGAGTCCCAAAAATTTTAAAATTTATCTTAGCACCTCAATTTATTCCATTTCACAAAAGGGGTTTAATTTCACAAATTTCCAATTTGGTCCCCCCAACTTTTCCAAAATTACCATTTTGCCCTTCCTTTACAAAAATGGTTAAGTTTCACCCCCAAAAATTCTAAAATTCCTCAATTGGTTCTCTAAAATTTTTATCATGCCCAATTGACGCTCAATTTTATGAAATTGCATTTCGGTCCTTCAAGTTTTTGAAAATCCCCAATTTTTTCTCCCAATGAAATTGAAGTTGAAATTGAGTTTCTACATGTTCATATGATTCTTTAGCAATTTGTATCACAAGTTTTAACTCCGGGACGAGCTCAAATGGAGCTTCATCAAAAAATGAACTATAGAGAGAAAGCCTCGAACTTGGAGGCTAATATGCCCGTCGGTTTCATCAAAATCGGGCATATTAGCCTCCAAGCCTCGAACCGGAAAATCAAAGCGGCACGACGGTCCAAGCTTTCAATTTGGGCAGATAGCTCTCGTCCTCAGGTTCATCCTAGAATCAAGAATCGCATCAATTAATGTTGAATTGAGTTAGAATTTCATCATCAAAATTATGTCCGTTCTCTCTCTAGCACCGACCGAAAATTGCAGAGTGGAGCCAAATTGGCTTACCTTTTAATCCTAATTTGGTCGTGGGAGGGCTTGGTTTGGCTTGAGGAGGGATCAAAATGGCCAATTTCAACTCAGCCAAAATAGGGCAGCTTCTGTCCGCCGAAGCTGCTTCACTGTTCCATCACGCCAGCGTTTCTCCGGCGACCCTCGGAGAAAATGGACACTACATATGTGTAGCTGACTTCTCCTAGCTTCTAAAGAATCTAACCTCACCTTCTTTGGCTTAGAAAAGACCCTATATTGGTGCTCCGGTTTGAGCTTCACCGGAAAACTAAGCAACTGAGAGAGAGTGAGCTTTTCAGGTGTGGAGAAAATGAATTCTTTGTCGTCCGATTGGCACCTTTATGACAAGCATTGATGCCCATCGGTTTGATGAAAGCTTCATCAAACTGTTTCCTCTTCAGCGGTGCCGCTTTGATTTTCCGGCGAGTGAACAATGTTGTCATCTAGAGGAAGAAGATGACATTGTTCCGAACCGGACCGGACTGGTATGAACCGGGTTCGAAGCTTAAACCGGCCAGTTCACCCCTCATTTGACCCAGTTTTTCAAAGATAAAAATTTCTAAATTCATCTAAATTCATTTTCTATCCAATGGTGGACTCAAATCTCCAATTTGAATTATTTAAGCCACCTAGAAAAATGAATTTATAATTCAATTCATTAGTGGTTCAAACCGGTCCGTACAGGTTCGGATCTGGTTCACCTAAACCGGTTTGGTTTTCATCCCAATTTCTTCACAAGTCCATTTCCATGACTTTTGTGACTTCTTAGGTCACTTAGGGTCCATAAAATTTCTGGTTTATGATCTATTTATCGATTGTGGTTCATAAACCAACTTGGTCCTTAAACTGATTCAATCTGGTTTACTTGAACTGATCTAGTTTTTCTCTCCCACTTTGTTCTAATGTTCCTTCACAAGGTTTATAAATCTCTTTGGATCACAATGAATCCATAATTTCTTAGTTTACCCATTCTCTATCGGTTCCGATTCATGAACCGACTCGGTTCATAAACCAGTTCAATCCAATTAGATCCGATTCATCTAAACCGGTTTGGTTTTTCTCTTCCAATTTTTCCTAAGATTCTTTTCCAATGTTTTTTTTGGAACCCTTTGGATCACTCAGGAGTTGTAAATTTCCAAATTGCCCATTCCCAAAAGATCGGGTTTATGAACCGGTTCCATTTTTTCTTACTCGGTTTGACCGGTTCTTTTCTCGATTTTCCTTAACTCAAAAGGGCGGGGTTTATAAACTACCCTTATCTCCACCATATCGTCAAATAGCTCTTAGGAAGCATCACTGCCTCTCTTGGGTGTCTTAATGGTCATGTACCTTAAGTGCATGCAAAAACAACAATTTTCACATAGCCATTTATCTTTGGTGCCACGGTCCAACAACCTAAACCCTCAACCCGACCAGTAGTTGTTTATCTAGGCCGGTCCGTCGACCTGGCCCTTTCGCACTACCGCTAGTCCATTAAGTATGTCGGCCTTGTCTTGGTACCATGGAAAAATCACATATCCATTTCATTAAGAGTTTTCATGGTTTTCATATCTCATGTTTGTTTACGAGCTCCTGCTCATTCCCACTAGCCTTGGGCCCACCGTACTTGATTTTCCAAAATCGGGCTTTTTAGCCCTACAAGTTCAAAACCGAGACCCTTTGGCCTATATGAGCTATTCTAGCTCTCGTTAAGAAGATCTCCCAAAATGTTTAAGCATTGGCACACAAGTAAGGGGAGAATATTTTTGACAAAACATATTTGCACTTCATCACACCAACCGGGTGTGATGATATCTCCACTTGCAACCAGTAAGCAGGTTTCTACTTCCTTCCAAGAAGTCCATCATACCAATCAGGTATGATCTCCACTTACAATTGGTAAGTAGGTTTTAGGTTAGTTCGCACATCACTCCAACCGGGTGTGATGTCAACATTCCACTTCAAGTGGTTTTTCTTTTCTAAAGTGCCCATCATCCCAACTAGGTATGATATACATAAGCTCACTCATCTGATAAGTAAATTATATCTTTCTCTAGTCGGTTTCCGCTTCCATGCTAGCTTATCCTTGTTGGCATTTTAGTCCCTCGTGTTCCTACACGATTTGGGCACTCTTATTTATTAGAGTTTGGCATAACAACCTTTGTTTCCTACATATGAGCAAGTAGGCTCAAAAGTTGTTAGTTGATTACACTTAGGTCCCTAAAGTTCATTTTCCTTAACTTTTGGTCCATAGTACTAACTTTTCCCCAAATTGAGTCCTGAAACTTCCAAAAATTCACCTTGTATCCTCAATTTACTCAAAATCTTTTAAGGGGTTCAAGTTTTCTAAATTTCCAATTTGGTCCCCAACTTTTCAAAAATTACCATTTTTCCCCTACTTTCCCAATTCTTTCAAAAATCGACCAATTGGTCTTCCAACATCTTTTCCATGGCCAATTGGCAGTCAATTTTGGAAAATTGCAAAATGGTCCCTCAATTTTATAAAATCCCCAAATTTTCTCCCTTTCAAACTGGCCGAATTTGATTTCGTTAAATTGACCATTCAATTAAGGTTAATTACTTCAATTGGAGGTGTAAATCAGTTCCTACACTTCCATACAATTCAATTGAGCTTGAATCTTATGAATTGTGGCCAAAACGAGCTTAAATGGAGCTTCGCAGGAAAACTGTGCGTAGGGAAAGAAAGCTTCGAAAGTTACCGACAGAGGTGCGACAGTCTAAGCTTTCTATCTGGGAGGTAGCTCTCATGCTGAGGTTCCTCCTAGGATGAAGAATCAATACAATTCATATCGAATCGAAGGAGAATTCGGTTAGTGAAGTTTACACTGTTTCTCTCTAATCTCGATTGGAAATGATAGAGGGGGGCCAAATTGGCTTACCTTTTAGCTCAATTAAGGTCGTATATGGGCTGTGGAGATGTTAGGAGGGTTTGGTTTGGTCGGATGATGGATGAATTTTGTCGAATTCAGCTCGGTCGAAACAGGGCAACTTTGGTCCGTCGGAGCTACTTAACTATTTGATTCCGTCGATGTTTCTCCTGCGGTCCTCAGAACAAATGTAGATTTCGGACAGGAAGCTGACTTCTCCCTAAATCTAAAGAACCTGACCTCGCCTTCTATGGTTTAGAAAAAACCCCATGTCGGAGCTCCAGTTCGAGCTTCATCAAAAAATGGAGCACTTGACAGAGAATGGAGCTTTTAGGTGTGAGGAGAATGAATTGAGGGAAGCTCTTTCTATAGGGAGCTTAGGGACTGTCTGCACGACCATTTGGCATCTTGGTCAAGCTCATTCATGACATGAAATGCCCTATACGGAGGCGTTTCATCTTCACTGGTGTTGTCTATTCATCCATTGAATGAATATTGTCGTCATTTGGAGGAGAAAGACGACACTGTTTCGAACCAGATCGGAACGGTCCGGTCGGGTCGGGTTCAATGCTTAAACTAGTCGGTTCAGACATGATTTGACCGAGATTTTCAAAATTAAAAAAATTTTAAATTAATCTAAATTCATTCTCTATCAAATGGTGGTTTCAATTCCCCAATTTGAATCTTTTAAGCCACATATAAAAATAAATTTAGCAATTAGTTCAATGATGGTTGAAAGCGGTTCAATTTGGCTCAGGTCTGGTTCACCTGAACCGGTCTGGTTTTCTCTTCCACTTTGTCCCAAAGTCCTTTTTCATGATTTTTATAACTCTTTAGGTCACTCGGTATTTGCAAATTTCCCATTTTGCCCTTTCTCTATTGGTTAAGGTTCATGAACCGATTCAGTTTTCTCTTTTGAGTTGATCGGTTCTTTCCCCAATTTTCTTATCTTTAAGGGACAGGGTTTACAACTCTCCCCTCCTTTTTGAAGTTTTGTCCTCAAAACTAAATTAACATACTTTGCCTTGGAAATAATTTCCCTTGATATTCACTTGAGTTTGCTTGACATGCTAACTCTTCAGTTGTTCTTTCACTTAACCCCTTTACAATACACATTTAAGAAATTTCTTTTCCTTTTCATTGTTTACACTTTCCATGAAGTTTATCGTAACTAAGCATGTCTTGCCCGTTAGTCCAAAGGTATATCCTTAGGTTCACAGCTCTCTTTGCTTAGGGTAAGGTTCTTACTCTTAAGGGTTCTTGCTCAGGATTGGGAGTTCCAAGATGCCCAATCGTCCCCGTATCTAGTTATCGGTGACCTTTCGAGCGCTACATACATGCTTTCATGGGTTTCAGTGTTATCACCTTTTTGTCTTATTTTGACTCTTATCTCATCCGTTATTTATTATCACTTTGGTCTAAATTTAATGTTTGACCCTATTAAGCTTAACCAATTGTATCTTCCTTACTTGATTTTCCCTCGGCTATTAGGCTTACATGTCCCTTACAGCACGACATGCTCCAGAACTTGTCTTTGGTGATTAAAATTTTATAACACTTCCTTAATGGTTATTCTCAACCTTCCAACCCTTCTGGGATCGTATAACTTCATCCCACTTTTTGTCTAGTAGTATTTCTCGACTGCCTTTACCGTTATCCAATCATCCATCTTGCCTTTGACGTCATATCTTACATAACTATGTCGATTTTTCCTTACCTACTCATTATTTCCCAAAGAACTTTTCCTTTTCTTAATCCACTCTTATTCGCTCATGACCATTTCATGATTCTTTATTCCGAGTTAATCCCTTTCGGTCCATGTGTAGATTACTTTGTTTGGGGAGTTCCCTTATTATGGTTTTGTTCTCTTCTATGTCCCTCATAGTAGTGACTTCCACCTTAGGAGCTACATGCTCAACCTTCTTACCATTCCTTGAATGTTTCTTTCTTCATTTCTTCGCACCCTTTCCATATTAAGGCACATGCCCGCTTTAAATCCTTATTCGTCTAAAAATTTCCATTTCATCTCTTATTCCTTACTTGAGAAACTTCCGATTATTGGGTCTTATTTTGTGTATTCCACACTACACCTAGTCGTCCACTGTTTAGGCTCCATCAAGTAAGCGTGGACCGCAACTAGTCTTGATGCCAGTGGTTATTTACTTTAATCACTTCTTAATTGGAGGGTTTACTTCTCCAAGATTTTTAGATGTGCTTTTTTATGTTTCCTTTTTATCGGTAGTCCACCCCTTTCTTACTCGTACAACATCTCTTGATGCTATCTTCCTACTTACCCGTTAATTGGGTTTAACTTAATCTTTGGGTACTCATGAGTACTTTTCCTTTGTACTTGATCTTTACATCTCAACTAGCATGTCATTTATGAGCTTATCTTGTATTCCACTTCTCTTGATTATATTACTTCCTAATTGGGACACGTATGTCATTCCAAGGTTTCTTTTCTTGGTAGGATTTATACTCTTTTCTTCCAGAATTCTCTTCTCATTTTCCATTGAGGACATCTAACCTTAAATGACATCTTTTGATGTCATCCTCTCCTACTTACCTTTACTCTTTAAACCTTATGCACACATCTTTTGTACTCCATCCTCATTTTCACTTGTATCCTAGTATACATATATTTCTTTTAGGGAGAGCTCACATCCTCTTTGTTTCAAGATCTCTTGATTATCCAGCGAACGGCTTACTTAACCTTCTCGTGGTTTTTGGTCATTAATCTTGTCTTGGCCATTGATCTCTTTAACATTTTTCCTTCATCCTTATTTCCCAAATGTTTTGGCCTTTCCATCTGTCCCTTCTTTGCTAGAGATTTGACCTTCACAAGGGTCAGTTTGTTAACAACCTCATTCCTATTATTCTCCTTGTTTCATTATCTTGAGACATTTGTCTCTCGAGTCTTTGTCCATAATGTCCATCCCATTTCCTATCTTTATCATTCTACCTAGGGACTTCCATCCTGAGAGTTTTACGTTCAACCTTCCTAACGCTCCTTGAAGGCTTTTTCCTTCTTTCTTTTCTTACACCCTTCTGACATTGGTATGATTATTCGCTCTTGATCCTTCCATGTCTTCCAATTCCTTTTCATTCCTTATCCTTTCTTTGAGTAGTTCCTAATTGTCGGTGGTTTCCTAATAATTGATGTCCTGCATATCACTAACTCTTTCAAGGGTACATGGGTATTCCTCAGGAGTTCTCTTCCTATCACACTTCTTTTCCTCTTCCCTCTCTCCATGTCTTATCCTAAAGTGGCTTAGCACTTTTCGTGCTCCCACTTCTTCCTTGTAACTTACTTTCCTCTTGGTCATCTTCCATTCAACTAGTTTCCCTTCGGGCAGCCCAAATCTTCTTGGTTTCTTTTTTTTTTTTTATGGGGTTCCTTAACTCCTTCTGGTTCTTTAGTTTTCCTCTACTACTCCTGCATCTTCTAATGCTTTAAACTGAATCCCATATGAACACACTATTTCCCTTCTTCCTACCCTAGGTTAGGGTATGTGTTTTTTGGTGATTCTAGGTAGACTCTTGGTCTTTCTCTAGAAACTCCTTTTGTTGCCTTGTTACTCCATATTCCTAATGGGGAACTTAGGGTTAGTGTTAACTAGAGGTGACCTGTAGTTTTCCTCCTTAGGTGGTTTGCTCTCCATCTACATCCCGGTCATGATTGGTATACTTCCATTTTGTTAGTTGTACTTGTCATTATCAAGGAGATTAAATTTTAATTAAGGAAAAACTAATCTTTCATTCATAAAGAGAGTTTTTTACCGTACTCAGCTTATTACATGAATTCACTACTTCCTAGTCCCTTGGAGTTATAGGTCGGGAGTTAGCCTCTGAACAATTGCGGGATTCATGGTCTGAAGGCTCTAATGAACCAGTTGAAGTCCATCCTCCCTTTGGATTTCCCTAATAGGGCGAACTTCATGAATGGCCTCTAGTCCATACCTTCTCAACACCTCAACCTTGCATTCATATGTCCACTTCATCCATTGGGGAGGCTTGAAGTTGGATTGAACTGATGGAGGTACTTGGTGGACTTTCATAAAGGTGGCGTGGGCATCCTAATTGTTATCCCAAACCTCCTTCTTAGTGAGAGTCCTTTTTGGTTGTTGTGGGGATTGGAGGAGGTGTTGGGCTCCTTGGAGGAGGGCTGGGTTCTTCCTGCTTTGGAGGAGGATAGGTGATGCCTTCTGGCTATAATAGGGCTCCAATGAGTTTCCTATAATCTTCGACCATGTCATTGGTCACTCTCTTCTCGCCCTCCAAGAATCGTTGAACAGCTATCACTCTGGAGGTAGGCGTCTTTTTCACCATTTCATGTGGGGGTTTGGATTTCACGTCAAATTTTCTAGGAACTCTCCTTCCTACACAGTAATTAAGTTTATGTTAGTGTCAGGGCATAGTATTCATAATGCTTTCAAGGGAACATGGCTTTGATACCACTCAAGTTGTCACGCCCCCACCTAGTTTGGTCGGATTCCTGTGATCAACCTGCCGTTCCATTAGTTCAAGAGGGGTTCCTCATTTCTTTAGTCAAGACGAGCCAACTATAATTTAAACCATGTTGCCTGGAATAGCATAAATGAATAAAAATGCAAGCTTAAAAGAACTTTTAAGCATACCTAACAAAGGGTAGATCCTAGTGTTATCCTTAGTCATTTTCCCCTACTCCTGAAAAGGAATATAAGAGAGGGGTGAGTTTCTTTAACTCAGTGAATGAGTGTTGGTAGTGAGTTTTCAAAAATAAAATAGTTTTAATCAGAGTGTGCCAAACTCTTTATTGCCTTTAAGAATGTTCTTTCCACAAATTCTGGTTTTCAAAACCCTTTTTTCTCATTTTCCTCATTTTCCACATTAGGTGTGTTTAACAATCAAAACACACACTTCATCAAGAAGGGATCACACATTCGCTGGGTAGCCCGTCCACTACACCCACTTGTGGCTTGGAGCATCTTTATCGGCCACCAAGATAGAAGCTCATCCACTTCTACCCTGGTCTGAGTGGATGTTCACAACATCTGACCCTCAAACTGGAAAATAACTCCGTATCCATATGACGACAGAGACCTCATCCTGACCCCACCCTGGTCTCATGCACATGAAGTTATGTCGAGCTTTCCTGATTGCTAGCATGACAAACTACCCTTATCTCCACCATGTCATCCAATAGCCCTTAGGACACATCACTGCCCCTCTTAGGTGTCTTAATGGTCTTGTACCTCAAGTGCGTGCACAAACAACAATTTTCACTTAGCCATTTATCTTTGGTGCCACTGGTCCAACAGCTCCAACCCTCAACCCGACCTACAATTGTTTGTCTAGGCCTGTGCCTCGACCTGGCCCTAACACACTACTGTCAATCCATTGAGTATGTCAGTCCTGTCTTGGTATCATGGTGAAATCACATATCCATTTCATTAAGAGTTTTCATGGCTTTCATATCTCATGTTTCTTTACGAGCACCTGCTTGTGCCCACTGTACTTGATTTTCCAAAATCGGGCATTTTAGTCCTACAAGTTCAAAACCAAGGCCTCCGGCCTATATGAGCTATTCTAGCTCATATCAAGAGGGTCTCTCAAAAAAGTTTAAGCATTGGCATAGAAGTTAGGGAGAACACTTATGACAAAACATATTTTCACTTCATCACACCAACCAAGTGTGGTGATATCTCCGCTTACAACCGGTAAGTGGGTTTTTACTTCCTTCTAGAAAGTCCATCATACCAACCGATTATGATCTCTACTTACAACTAGTAAGTAGGTTTTAGTATATTTCACACATCACTCCAACCAGGTGTGATGTCAACATTCCACTTCAAGTGGTTTTTCGTTTCTAAAGTGCTCTTCATCCCAACTGGGTATGTTGTAAATAAGCTCACTCACCGGATAATTGAAGTGTATCCTTCTCTAGTCAGTTTCCGCTTCCACGCTTGCTTATCCTTTCTGGCGTTCTGGTCCTTCGTGTTCCAACATGATTTAGGCACTCTTATCTATTAGATTTTGGCATAACAACCTTTATTTCTCATATATGAGCAACTAGACTCAAAAGTTGTTAATTAATTGCACTTAGATCCCTAAAATTCATTTTCCTTAACTTTAGGTCCCTAGTGCTAACTTTACCCCAATTTGAGTCCTGAAACTTCCAAAAATTCACTTTGGATTCTCAATTTATTCAAAATTGTTTAGGGGATTCAAGTTTTGAAAATTTCCAATTTGGTCCCCAACTTTTCAAAAATTACAATTTTGCCCCCACTTTACAAAAATGGCAATTTAAACCAAATTTTTTTTAAAAATTGACCAATTGGTCCTCCAACATCTTTTCCATGGCCAATTGCACTCAATTTTGGGAAATTGCAAATGTTCCCTCAATTTTACGAAATCCCCAAAATTTTCCCACAATTTCCTCCTTTCAAATTGATTGAATTTGATTTCATAAAATTGACCATTCAATAGGGGTTAATTGCTTCAATTGGAGGTGTAAATTAGTTCTTACACTGCCATATGATTCAATTGAGCTTTGAATCTTATGAATTGATGTCAAAATGAGCTCAGACGGAGCTTCGCCGGAAACCTGTGCATAAAGAGAGAAAGCTTCGAAAGCTTACCATCGGAGGTGCGATTGTTCGAGCTTTCTATCTGGGATAGGTAGATCTTGTGTTGAGGTTCCACCTAGGATCAAGAATCAATACAATTCATATTGAATCGAGGGAGAATTTAGTAAGTAAATTTTTCAAAGTTTCTCTCTCTAATGCTGATCAGAAACGATAGAGGGGGTCGAATTGGCTTACCTTTCAGCTCAATTGAGGTTGTATGAGGGTTGTGGGGATGTTGGGAGGGCTTGGTTTGCTGGAGCAGGGCTGAATTTGGCCAAATTTAGCTCGACTGAAATAGGGCAGCTTCGGTCCGTCAGAGCTGCTTCACTGTTTGATTCTGTCAGTGCTTCTCCGGCGGTCCATGGATCAAACAGATATTACCATCAGGTAGGTGACTTCTCCCAGAATCTAAAGAATCTGACCTCACCTTCTGAGGCTTAGAAAAACCTCTATGTCGGAGCTCTAGTTTGAGATTCACCAGAAAATGGAGCAGTTGAGAGATAATGGAGCTTTCAGGTGTGATGTGGATGAATGGAGAGGAGCTCTTGGTCAAGCTCTGTCCGACCGTTTGGCATCTTGGTCAAGCTCATTCATGTCCTGAAACGCCCTGAACAAAGGCATTTCATCTTTGTCATTGTTTTCTGTTCATTTGTTGAATGAACAGTGTCGTCATTTGGAGGATGAAGACGACACTGTTCTGAACCGGACCGTACCGATCCGGCTGGGTTCAATGCTTAAACCGGTCGGTACATACCCAATTCGACTGAGTTTTTCAAAATTAAAAATTTCTAAATTCATTATGTATCCAATAGTGGCTTCAATTCCCTAATTTGAATATTTTAAGCCACCTATAAAAATAAATGTAGCAATTAGTTCAATGATGGTTCAAACCGGTTAAAATCGGTTCAATCCAGTTCAGGTCTGGTTCACCTTAACCGGTCTAGTTTTCTCTTCCAATTTTTCCTAAAGTCCTTTTCCATGATTTTATGACTCTTTAGGTCACTGGGGATTTGTAAATTTCCCATTTTGACCTTTCTCTATTGGTTTAGGTTCATGAACTGGTTCGGTTTTCTCTCTTGAGTTGATCGGTTCTTTCCCCGATTTTCTTATCTTTAAGGGACAAGGTTTACATTAGGTGTGTGGAGGATGAATGGAGAGTATCTCTTTATATAGGGAGCCCGGAGACCCTCTGCATGACATCTTTCCTTTTTGGTCGAGCTTATCCTTGCCATGAAAAGGCTTGATCGAAGTCATCTTTCCTTCACCGGCGTTATCGGTTTCTGCATTGAATGAACAGTGCTGTCATCTGGAAGAAGAATATGACACTGTTCTGAACCGGACCGGACCGGTATGATTGGTTTAATGAATAAATCTACCGGTTCAAGCTCGATTCGACCGATTTTCTCAAAATTAAAAATTACTAAATTCATCTAAACTCATTCTCCATGTAATGGTGGCTTCAATTCCCCAATTTGATCATTTTAATCCACCATGAAAAATGAATTTAGAAACCAATTCAAGTATGGTTCAAACCAGTTCAATCTAGTTCAGGCCTGGTTCACCTGAGCCAGTCTGGTTTTCTCTTCCCATTTGTCCCAAGGTTCCTTTCTATAAACCCCACCCTTTGGAGTTAAGAAAACTTGAGAAAGAACCGGTCAACACAGGTGAGAAAACCGAACCGATTCATGAACCCCGACCACTAGAGAATGGGAAAATTGGGAAATTTACAACTCCCAAGTGACCCAAAGACTCATAAAAACATTAGAAAAGGACTTCAGGACAATTTGGGAAAGAAAACTAGACTGGCTCAGATGAACCGAATCCAAATCGGATTGAACTAGTTTGGACCAATTTGAACCATCATTAAACTGAATGCTAAATTCATTTTTCTATGTGGCTTAGAAAATTCAAATTGGAGAATTGAGGCCATCATTGGATAGAGAATGAATTTAGAAATTTTAATTTTGAAAAGACGATCGAATCGGGCCTGAACTGGTTGGTTTAAGCGTTGCACCCGGTTCGAACTGGTTCGGAATAGTGTTATCTTCTTCCTTCATATGACAGCATTGTTCACTCGCTAGAAAATTGAACAGCGCTGGTGGAAAGGAAACATTTTCGTTTAGGACATTTTAGGCCATCAATGAGTGTCATTAAGGTGCCAAATGGATGGTTGGAGAGTCCTTGAGCTCGTTATATAAAGATCCCCGCTTCATTCATCCTCCACATACCTGAAAACTTCACTCTCTCTCAATTACTCAGTTTTTTGATGAAGCTCAAACCAGAGCTCCGACATAGGGGTTTTTCTGAGCCAAAGAAGACGTGGTTGGGTTCCTTAGACTCGGGGAGAAGTCAGCTACCTGACGGTGGTCACCATTCGGTCCGAGGATTGCCGGAGAAGCATCGTCGTAATCAAACAGTGAAGCAGCTCCAGTGGACCAAAGCGTCCCTGTTTCTGTCGAGCAAAAGATGACCAAATTGAGCCCACCTCAAGCCAAACCAAGCTCTCCCAACACTTCCTCAACCCTCATACAACCGAATTAGAGCGGAAAGGTAAGCCAATTTTGCTCCCCTTTGTAAATTACGACTAGTGTTAGAGAGAGAACCGACGAAATTTTACTAACCAAATTCTCCCTGAATTCGACAGGAATTGAGGTGATTCTTGATCCTAGGAGGAACTTTAGGATGAGAGCTACCTGCCCCAATCGAAAGCTTGGACCGCTACTATAAACCACATCCCTTTAAGACAAGAAAACCGGGGAAAGAGCAATCAACCCAAGTGAGAAAAACCGAACCGGTTCACAAACCTGATCATCAAGAGAATTGGCAATTTAGGAATTTTACAACTTCTGAGTGACCCAAAGGGTTCATAAAATCTTGGAAAAGAACCTTGGAACAAATTGGAAGAGAAAAACCAGACCAGTTTAGGTGAACTGGATATAAGCCGGATTGAACCAGTTTATGAACCGAGCTGGTTTACGAGTTGGAACTGATATAAAGAGGGCAAACTAGGAAATTTATGGATCTTGAGTGACATAAAGAGTCTCAAAGGTCATCAAATAGGACTTTAGGATGAATTGGAGATGAAAACCAAACCAATTCAGGTGAACCGGATTGAACCGGGTTGGATCAGTTTGAACCACTATTGAACCAAATGTTAAATTTATTTTTTAGGTGGCTTAGAAATTTCAAATTGGAGAATTGAGGCCATCATTGAATATAGAATGAATTTAGATGAATTTAGAAATAATTAATTTTAAAAAACTCGGTCGAATCAGGCCTAAACTGGCCAGTTTATGCTTTGAACTCGGTCCAGATTGGTTCAGTCCAATTCGGAACAGTGTCATCTTCTTCCTTTAGATGATAACACTGTTCACTCGCCGAAAAATCGAGCAGCGCCAACGAAGATGAAAAGTCTCTGGCTAGGGAGTTTCAGGCAATGAATAACCGCCATTAAGGCACCAATCGGATGGCCAAGAAGTCCCCGAGCTTCCTATATAAAGAGCCCCTCCACATTCATCCTCATCACACTAGAAAACTCTATTCTCTCTCAACTGCTCCATTTTCTAGTGAAGCTCGAACTAGAGCTCTGACTTGGGCATTTTTCTGAGCCAAAGAAGGTTTGGTCGAGTTCTTTGGATTTGGGGAGAAGTCAACTACATGCCTATAGTCTCCATTTGTTCCAAGGGTCATCGAAGATGCGCCAGCGTGACCAGACATTGAAGTAGCTCCAGCGGACCGAAGCTGCCCTATTTCGGTCGAGCTAAAATCGGCCAATTCGAGCCCTTTTCAGGCCAAACCAAGCCCTTCCAACACATCCACAATCCTCCTACAGCTAAATTAGAGCTGAAAGGTAAGCCAATTTGGCTTCGCTTTGTAAATTTTGATCTGTGCTAGAGAGAGAACTGACAGAACTTCGATGACTAAATTCTCACTCAATTCAGCATCAATTGATGTAATTCTTGATCCTAGGAGAAACCTCAGGACAAGAGCTATCTACCCAGATTGAAAGCTCGGACCGCCGTGCTCCCGATGGTAAGCATTCAAAGCTTTCTTTCTCTCTAAGTCTAGTTTTTCGGCGAAACTCCATTTGAGCTCATTCTTACATCAAATTGTGTGACCCAAAGTGCAATTGAATTGTATGAAGGTGTAGAAAATCCAATCTAACTTCAATTTCAACAATTAAACTCATTTGTTCAGTCAATTTTATGAAATCAAATTCGGTTGAGTTAGAAGGTTGAAATTGGGGGAAATTTGGGGATTTCAAAAATTTGAGGGACTAAAGTGCAATTTCATAAAATTGAGAGCCAATTGGGCATGATAAAGATGTTGGAGGTCTAATTGGGAAAATTTTGGAATATTTGGAAAAACTTACCATTTTTGTAAAGTAGGGGCAAAATTGTAATTTTAGAAAAGTTGGGGACCAAATTGGAAATTAGGGAAACTTCAACCTTTTTTGTGATTTTGAGAAAATTGAGATCCTAAGGTGAATTTTAGAGTTTCAGAACCCAATTTGAGGGAAACCGACATTATGGACTTAAAGTTGAAGAAAAATAACTTTAGGAACCTAATTGCAAATAAATGAAAAGTTTGGTTTTCTCATTCATTCAGGATGAATGAAGGCTATTAGGCCAAAGGATAATGAACAAGGATGTTCATATCATGTAGGAACATAAAGTACTGGGAACGCCAGCTAGGACAAGTTCACGGGAAGGAAACTAGCCGGCTAAGAGGAAATTCACTTTACTATCAGGTGAGTGGGATATTTAATATCATACCCGATTGGGATGATAAGCGCCTCGGAAATGAAAACCCCTACTAAGTGGTATTTTAACCATCACACCTGAGAGGAGTGATGTTGAAATTATGTGGAAAAACTACTTACCGTTTGTAAGTAGATCATATCTGATTGGTATGATAAACTTCCAAGAAGGAAGTAGAAAACTCGCTTATCAGTTATAAGTGGAGATGTCTTCATACCCGATTGGTGTTATGGACAGATGCAAAGTTTATTTTGTCGGAAGTGCTCTCCCCTGATTGTGTGCCACTGCTTAAAACTTTTGGTAGACCTTCTTAACGGGAGCTTGAATATCTCAGTTAGACCGGAGGCCTCGATTTCAGAACTTGGGTGGCTAATATGCCCGATTTAGAAAATCTCTTACAGTAGGCCCAAGGCTAGTTGGCACGAGCAGGAGCTCATAAAAAAATATGAGTTTAAGCCATAAAAACTTTAAATAAATGATATGTTTGACCATGGTACCAAGACAAGACTGACATACTCGATGAACTAGCAGTCGTGCGACATGACAGGTCGACAGACCAATCAAGACAAGCAGTTGCAGGTCGAGTCGAGGATCGGGGCCATTGGACCAGTGGAACCAAAGATTAAATGGCTTCTAAGGAAAACTTTGTTTCTGCATGCACTTGAGGTTTGGGACCATTAAGACGCCTAAGAGGGGTAGTGATGCATCTAAGGACTACTAGACGACATGGTGGCGATAAGGGAAAGAGAAGCCACTGTTTTTGAGTTTTTTGTCCTACTAGTTAGTCATGGAGTTACTGTGTTTGGAGTCCACGGAGTTACTGTGTTTGAACTCCATGAGGCCATTGTGTTTGGGGCTTCCTGAAGCTACTACGTTTGAGTTTCATGTGCATGAGATTGAGATATGTTCTCTGTCCTTGTACAGACATAGAGTTTTGTTACGGGATTGAGGGTCGAATGTCGCATACATCCACTCATTCTCAGGGTAGAAGTGGGTGTTCTTCTATCTAGGTGGCCGGTAAAGTCGTTCCGATGCCACAAGTGGGTACAGTGGATGGGTTGGCCAACGAATGTGTGTTCCCTTCATGATGAAAGGCGTGTGTTGGTTGATAAACACACCGTTGTGATGAGAAAGGACTATGACAAACCGAGATTTCAAGAAGGAGATATTTTAAAGAAATTAAGGAGTCTGGCACACTCCAATTCAAACTATTCATTTTGAAAATCAAGTCTTAAACCCCCATTCACTGAGTTGTCCAACTTACCCCCTCCCTTATACCCCTTTCAGGTAACCAAGGGAAAACATACCTAAGGACTTCTAGTTAACTACACCTACAAGACAAGAATGGAAAGTTTAAATTCCATGTTGTTTTGATTTATGTTATTCCAAGAAAGGTACATGTTTAAAGGATGCCTTACTCCTAATGCTTTAAAAGAAGGGGAAACCCTTAATAAATCGGAAGAGTGATGGGTTGATCACGGGGATCTAACCAAATCGGGTCTAGGCATGACAGTCGCGCCCCTCACGATAAGCTTTCAAAGATTTCTCTCTCTAAGTCCAGTTTTTCAGCGAAGCTCCGTTTGAGCTCGTTCCGGCATCAATTAATGTGATTCAAAGCTCAATTGAATCATATGGATGTGTAGGAAGTCAATTTTACCATCAATTTCAACAATTAACCTCGACTGATCGGTCAATTTGATTAAATCAAATTCAGCCAGTTTGAAAGGAAGAAATTGGGGGAAAATTTTGGAGAATTTTTGGAATTTCATAAAATTGAGGGACTAAAGTACAATTTCCCAAAATTGAGGTCCAATTGGCCATGAAAAAGATGTTGGAGGACTAATTGGTCAATTTTTGGAAATTTTGGGGTCAAATTGCTATTTTTGTAAAGTAGGGGCAAAATGATAATTTTTTAAAATTTGGGAAACTTAAACCCTTTTTGTGATTTTGAATAAATTGAGGCCCCAAAGTAAATTTTAGAAGTTTTGGGACTCAATTTTGGGAAAAATTAGCATTGGGGACCTAAAGTTAAAGAAAAAGAACTTTAGGGACCAAAATGCAAATAATTAAAAGTTTGGGCACTTTATTCATTCGTGAGGAATGAAGGCTATTATACCAAATGTTAATGAACAAGTATGTTCATATCTTGTAGTAACACGAAGGACCGGGAACGCCAGTAATGATTAGCTCGTGTGGAGGCCAAAAGATGATTTAGGAAAAATACACTAAACTTATTGAGTGAATGGGAATTTTCACATCATACCCGATTGGGATAATGAGTACCTCGAAATTAAAAACCACTATTATGTGGAATTTTAACATCACACCTGGTTAGAGTAACGTGGAAACTATGCCAAAAAACTAATTATCTGTTGTAAGTAGATCATACCCAGTTGATATGATAAACTTCTTGAAAGGAAGTGGAAAACCCATTTATTATCCCTGACCGTGTGCCACTACTTAAAAATTTTGGGAGACCTTCTTAACAGGAGCTCGAATAGCACGGATAGGTCGGATGCCTTAGTTTTTGAACTTGGGGGCTAGAATTCCCAATTTTGAAAATCTTGTACAGTGGGCCTAAGGCTAGTTGGCACGAGTAGGAGCTCGTAAACAAAAATGAATGTTATTCCATGAAAATTTTAATGAATGATGTGATTTGGCCATGGAACCAAGACAGGACCGACATACTCAATGGACTGGTGGCAGTGCGATAAGACCAGGTCGATGGACCGGTCTAGACAAATAGTTGCAGGTCGATTTGAGGGTCAGGGCCATTGGACTAGTGGCACTAAGGATTAATGGCTTATATGGAAAACTTTGTTTGTGCATGCACTTGAGGTTAGGGACTGTTAAGATGCCCCCGAGGGGTAGTGATGCATCCTAAGGGCTACTAGACGACATGGTGGAAATAAGGGTAGATTGTCATGCCAGCAGTCCGGGAAGCTCGACGTAGCTTCATGTGCACGAGATCAGGGTGGGGTCATGTTGAGGTCTCTGTTCTCATACGGTCACGAAGTTTCTTTATGGGTTTGAGGTTCGGATGTCATGAACATCCACTCATTCCCAAGGTAGAAGTGGACGGGCTTCTATCTAGGTGGTCGGTAAAGTCGCTCCAATGCCACAAGTGGGTATAGTGGATGGGCTGCCCTGCAAATGAGTGATCCCTTCATGATGAAGGGTGCATGTTGATTATTAAACACAACAATTGTGGATATTATGAAAAAGTTTTTGAAAACCGAGGTTTGGAGGAAGAAATAATCATAATAGAAATCAAGGATTCTAGCACACTCCAATATTTGTTTTATTTGAAACTATTTTCAAAACACCCATTCATTGAGTTGTAGAAACTCACCCACCTTTTTATCCCTTTTAAGGAATAGAGAAATGACTAGGGATAACTACAAGATTTACCTTTTGTCAGGTATGCTTAAATTTTCTCTTAAGCTTGCATTATTATTGATATATGTTATTTCATGAAAGAATGTTGAGATTTTGCCTGGCTCCTCTTGAATTAAAGAAGGGGGAAACCCCTCTTGAACCAAGGGAGCGGCGGGTTGCTCATGGGGATCCGACCAAACCGGGTCGGGGCATGACAACTTAAGTGGTATCAGAGATAAGTTCCCTTGAAACATTATCAATATTATGCACTGACACTAATAAAACTTTAACAATCGTGTACGAAGGAGAATCTCTAGAAAGTTCGCGGTGAAATCAAATCATCCACACCTGACCCTAAAAAAGATGCCTCCCCTAGGCTGTTCAACAATTTCTAAAGGGCATGAAGAGAGTGCCCAAAGATGTGGTAGAGGATTATCGAAAACTCGTGAGAGCCTTATTAGAACCATAAGGCATTACGTACCCTCCTCCAAGGCAAGAGAAACTTGTTCCTTCCTCTAGGAGCCCAATCCCTCCTCCAGCCCCACAAAAATCGGAGGGCAATCCCACTAAGAAGGAGGCTTGGGACAACTACTGGAAATTTTTCACCTTCATGAAGGTCCACCAAGTACCCCCACCTACTCGGTCCAACTTCAATCACTCTCAATGGATGAAGTGGACATATGAGTGTGAGGCAGAGGTATTAAGGTGGTACAAACTAGAGGCCATACATGAAGTTCGTCCCATAAGGGAATATGGGTGGACCCCAACTAGTTACTTAGAGCCATCTGATCATGAATCCCACAATTGTTCTAAGGCCAACTCCCGGCCTATAACCCCAGGGGACTAGAGGGTAGAAAATCTCTATAATAAGCCAAGTATGGCAAGAAACTATTTCTTGAATGAATGAAAATCTAATTTTCCTAATAAATTTTTGGGTCTCTTTGATGAATTCAAGCAATAAGAGTATGCTAAAAAGGATTTGAGTAAAGGGTAGAAATCACCTAAGGAAGGAAAAACAAATGGGTCATTTCTAATTAACCCAAACCTTTAAAGTAAGAATATCATCCAAAAAAGGGACAATAAGACTTGGCAAAGAAGAGACTCCTAGAGTTCACCCGAGGAAGACAAATCCTAACTAAAGAAAGGAAGGAGATGTCTGGAGCAAGGGAAGTGAGCATCAAAGAGCATGGGACTGGTTAAAAAGACTCTAGGAATAAAAGTAAGGAAACAAGAAGGATTAGACTATCTCAAGGAAAACCAGAGTAATGAAAGCTGACTAGGAAGAAAGTAAGAAGGATGTGGGAAGCATTGAAGATGTTAAGATAATTAAGACAAGACAAGGAGGAAGGAGAAAGGAAAGAAATACAATAGAAAGAAAACCCCAAAAATAATACCAATACTTGGAAAAGAGTTAGGACACAAATCCTTAGGAATAAGGGACTTTTTGGAAGCAAGGATGTGGAACAAAAAAAGAAATAGAAGATAGGGAAGAAATCCAGAGTGAATAACCATACAAAGGTTAGGAAGTATAAGAAAAGAATCAAGGAAGAACTTTCAATGAGTAGTAGGGAGAATGAACATGAAAATCCCAGGATGGGAGTCCCTAGAAGAAGGATAAGGATAGTAAGTAGAACCATGGAAAGGAGAAAGTTCCAAACTAAGGTAATCAATAGATGAAATATTATAAACTGGAGCTAAAATCAGGACCTCATTAAAAGACATAGGTGACTAAGTAAATACCTGGAGGGCAAAGTGTGATCCACTTGCAAGAGAGCAGAGGAACCAAATAGGGATTTTAAACAGACCCAGTTGAAGAAAATAACTCATAACAACCAGATCATCCACGAGAATAAACAACATCCTGAGATGGACTAGAAAGTAGTGAGGACTACACCCTAAAAAGGGAATGAGATGGGTATTAAGGACAATACGACTCAAGAGACGATGATCTCAAAATCATATGGCAATGAGAATGATAAGAACGAGGTAATTAAAGAGCTGACCCTCGGGAGAAGTATAAATTTGAACTCCAGTAAAGAGGGAGAGATGGAAAGGCCAAACATTTGGAAATTTAAGATAAAGGCAAAATCTTTAAAGAGATCAACGACCAAGACCGAGTTAACAATCAAACTCAAGACAAGAGAAAATTAAGTAAGCCTCTCACAGGATAATCGTGAAATCTTAAGCTAAGGCTTATGTGAATCCCATCTAAAAGAAATGGATGGATATAGGAAAGAAAGGAGAATGAAGATGAAGTACATATAAGTTCTCAAGGGTAGTGTAAGCAAAAAAGGATAGCATCAGGGAATACCTTTTTAAGTCAAATATTCTAAATAGCAAGATCGGAAGAGAACCCAAGAGAAAAGAACATAAACTACCAAGGAAAGAAACCTTGGAAGAACAAAAGTGTACCAATTAAAAGGTAATGGGATCAACAGAAATGGAGACGAGATAAATTCATCCAAGATATGCTAGTCGAGATGGAAAGATCAAGTACAAAGGAAAGGCACTCAGGAGGACTCGAGGAGCAAGTTAAGTCCAAGTAATGTATAAGTAGGAAAAACACATCAAAGGAGGTTGTGTGAGTAAGGAGGGGGTGAATTGCCCATAAAAGAGGGAACAGAGGAAAACACAACTAAGAACCCTTGGAAAAGTTAACCCCTCAATTAGGAAGGGATTTAAGTAAGGGATCACTAACGTTAGGACTGATAGTTATCAACGCTCAAGTCAATAGAGCCTATAGAGAGAATGACTAGACATAGTGTGGAGTAACTGTAATGGGATCGAGAAGTGAAATTGTCACGAGTAAATAATATAGAAAGATACTAAATTTTCAGATAAAGAAGGATTTAAAAGGACGAATACCCTATTATAGGAAGGGGTGTGAAGAAAGGAAGGAATGAAAATTTCAAAGAAAAGAAGAGAGGGTTGAACGTGTAGTTCTCAAGGTAAACGTCTTGGATGTAAGGGACAAGGTAAAGAGCAAAAACAAAAATAAAGGAGCGATCACAAGTAAGTAATTGATACATAAAAATGAAGGAGATTAACTCTTGTAAGAATTTTGAAGTGATCACGAAAGAATAACGGTTGACTAAAAGAAGAGAAAGTTCTTGACAAAAGGACGTCACTAAAACTAAGGAAGGACATCAGAAGGGTCCAAACGAGATAAAAGGAGTTAACAACAAAATCTATGAAGTGAGTAGAGGGTGCTAAAGAGGACCCCTAAAAAACCCGTCCGTTAAAGACAAGGAAAACCGAGGAAAGAACCGGTCAACCCGGGTGAGAAAATCGAACCGGTTCATGAACCTCAACTATTAGAGAAAGGACAAAACAGGAAATTTACAAATCCCGAGTGATCTAAAGAGTCATAAAAGTCATGGAAAAGGACATTGGGATGAATTGGAAGTGAAAATCAGACTTGTTAAGGTGAACCGCACCTAAATCGGATTGAACCGGTTTGAACCATAAGTGAACTAAATGCTAAATTCATTTTTCCAGTGGCTTAGAAAATTCAAATTGGAGAATTGAGGCCACCATTGGATAGAGAATGAATTTACATAAATCTAAAAAAATTTAATTTTAATTTACATAGAGAATCGGCCAGTTTAAGCATTGAACCCGGTTCGGACCGGTCCGGTCCGGTATAGAACAAAATCATCTTTTTCCTTCAGATGACAACACTATAGTGAAGATGAAAAGTCTCCAGCCATGGAGTTTCAGGCAATGAATGACCGCCATTAAGGCACTAATCAAATGGTTAAGAAGTCCCTGAGCTTCCTATATAAAGAGCCCCTTCTCATTCATCCTCATCACACCTGAAAACTCTACTCTCTCCCAACTGCTCCATTTTTCGTCGAAGCTCGAACCAGAGCTCCAACTTGGGCATTTTTCTGAGATAAAGAAGGTGAGGTCTGGTTCATTAGATTTAAGGAGAAGTCAGATAAACAATGGTAGTCTCCATTTGCTCTAAGGTTTGCCGGAGAAATGCCGGCGTGATAGAACAGTGAAGCAGCTCCGGCGAACAGAAGCTTCCCTGTTTCGGCCGAGCTGAAAATGGCCAATTTGAGCCCTTCTCAGGCCAAACCAAGCTCTCCCCACAATTCCACAGTCCTAATAGAACCGAATTTGAGTGTAAATGTAAGCCAATTTGGCTCCCCTTTATAATTTTCAATCAATGTTAGAGAGAGAACTTGCCAAATTTCATTGACCAAATTCTGCCTCAATTCAGCATGAATTGATGTGATTCTTGATCCTAGGAGTAGCCTCAGGATGAGAGCTATCTGCCCAAATCAAAATCTCTGACAGTTGCACCCCTCATGGAAAGTTTTCGAAACTTTCTCTCTCTAAGTCTAGTTTTCCGATGAAGCTCCGTTTGAGCTCAAATCAGATCCAAATGATGCGATTCAAAGTTCGATTGAATCATGTGAAAGTGTAGGAACTCAATTACCTTCAATTTTAACAATTAACATTGATTGATCGGTCAATTTTATGAAATCAAATTTGGCTAGTGTGAAAGGGGGAAATTGGGGGAAAACATTTGGGAAAATTGGGGATTTTGAAAATTTGAGAGACTAAAGTGCAATTTTCCAAAATTGAGGGCCAATTAGGCATGAAAAAGATGTTAGAGGACCAATTGGTTAATTTTTGGGGTCAAATTTGTCATTTTTGCAAAGCAGGGGAAAATGGTAATTTTTGCAAAGTTGGGGACCAAATTGGGAATTTGGGAAACTTGAACCCCTTTGTCATTTTGAATAAATTGAGTTTTCAAAGTGAATTTTAGAAGTTTTGGGACTCAATTTGGGGAAAATTGGCATTAGGGACCTAAAGTTAAAGAAAAGGAACTTTAGGGACCTAAATACAAATAATTAAAAAGTTTGGGCATTTTACTCATTAGTGATGAATGAAGGCAATTAGGCCAAAGGTTAATGAACAAGGATGTTCATATCATGTATGAACACGAAGTATCAGAAACACTAGTAACGATAAGCTGGCATGAGTTAAAGAGCCGATTAAGAGAAAAGATACACTACACTTATCAGGTGAGTGAGATTTTTACATCATACCCGGTTGGGATGATGAACACCTCGGAAATGAAAACCAACTACTAAGTGGAATTTTAAACATCACACCTGGATGGAGTGATGTGGAAATTATGCGGAAAAAGTACTTGACGGTTGTAATTTAATCATACATGGTTGGTATGATAAACTTCCTAGAAGAAAGTAGAAAATCTGCTTATCGGTTATAAGCGGAGATGTCCTCACACCCGGTTGGTATAATGGACAGATGAAAAGAATATTTTGTCAGAAGTGCTCTCCCTTTCTGTGTGCCACTACTTAAACTTTTTGGGAGACCTTCTTGACGGGAGCTCAAAATGCTCATATAAGTTGTAGGCCTTGGTTTTGGAACTTGGGGGCTAATATGTCTAATTTTGAAAATATCGTATAGTAGGCCCAAGGCCAGTTGGCACGAGTAGGAGCTTGTAAACAAACATGAGTTTAAGCCATGAAAATTTTAAATGAATGATGTGTTTGGCAATGGTACCAAGTTATGACTGACATACTCGATGGATTGGTGGTACTGTGACAAGACATGTCGACGGACTAGTCAAGACAAACAGTTGCAGGTCGAGTTGAGAGTCGGGGCCATTGGACTAGTGGCACCAAAGATTATATGGCTTATGAGGAAAACTGTTGTTTTGTTTATGCACTAAGGTACGAGACCTTCAAGAGGCACAAGAGGGGTAGTGATACGTCCTAGGGGCTACTAGACGACATGGTGGAGATAAGGGCAGATTGTCATGCCAACAGTCAGGGAAGATCAACGTAGATTCATGCACATGAGACTGGGGTGGGGTCGGGATGAGGTCTCTGTCCTGATTCGGACACGGAGTTTCTTTATGGGATTGAGGGTTGGATGTCTTGTACATCCACTCATTCTCAAGGTAGAAGTGAACGGGCTTCTATCTAGGTGGTTGGTAAAGTCGCTTCGATGTTACAAGTGGGTGCAGTGGACGTACTACCCTGCGAATGTGTGTTCCCTTCATGATGAAGGGCGTGTGTTGGTTGATAAACACACTGTTTGTGGTTAATGATAAGATATGGCTATGAAAACTAAGATTTTGAGAATGTTGTGTTTTAAAGAAAATAAGGAATCTTTCACACTCCAATTCAAAACATTTTCTAAAAGTCAAAATTTAAAACTCTCATTCACTGAGTTGTTGAACAAACACCCTCCCTTATACCCCTTTTCAGGTAACCAAGGGAAAGCCTACCCAAAGACCTAAAGTTAACCACACCTGTAAGACAGGTATGTTAAGTTTAAAATTTCTTGCAATTTTAATTATTGTTATTTCAGTAAAGGCACGTGTTTAAAGGACGCTTTACTCCTCACAGTTTTAAAATAAGGGGAAAACCGTTAGTAAACTAGAATAGTGGTGGGTTGATCACGTGGATCTAACCAAATCAGGTTGGGGTGTGACAACTTGAGTTGTATGAGAGCCTGATTCCTCAAATATATTATCAAGACTATATAACATAGTAACTATCATAAAATTTTAAAATTTTTAGATGGCTCCCAAGAGAGGAACCAAGAAAACTAGCACTTGTGTCACCAACACCACCTAACACTCTATCCCTGTAGGAAGATAACTCTAAAATACCCAAGAAGTCCCAAAGAACTCGTAGACGTTATTGGGATGTATTCAGGAGGATGGTACCAGGATTTGTTGAGGTCACAATCCTGAGTATGAAGGAAGCCAAGCCTAAGGCCAGGAACGCCATCAAGGGCTTAAAACCTTACCAAGGAGGACGCTTGTCAAGAACCCCGTAGCTCCCCATCTATTTCGTAACCACTTTTTGTAATGGGGCTAAGAACCCAACATATTGTACTACTTCTCCACTAATAAAGAACTCCAAGTTCCTAAAATCATATCTTTCAAAATAATGTTATCTTTTGCCTCAAGTTGTAGGAAGATTGCCCAAGAAAAGTAACCAAACAAACATGCGTTACTATAGACACCACAGAGACCAAGGAGATTCACATTCCAAATAAAAGAATGAATCAAGGGAATTATTGGGCGAAGAAGGCACGACAAGAAAACCATCAAGGTAACTAAGGAGTCTAGGAGAACACTTGGAGTAACAACTGGGCAAGAAAATGACCTATTATAAGGTGTAAGGGAAATGGAACATGAAGTGAAGGACTGTCCCACACCACAAGGATTTAGAACAATACTTTCCAAGGATAACACCCCTACAACTATAGGAATCTGAAAGGATACCATCCCTAGAAACACGACACCTATCTAGAATTTGAACCACATCCGGGAGGAAGCTCTTCAAGATCCTAGCGTAGTGGTAGGAAGGAAAAAGGACTGAAGGTAGGACTTCGATAAACCGCAAACATAATAACTAAAGAGAATTCTTCCTTAAATTTCCAACCATCTAGGAGCATGGAAGGAAGTGCCTCCACAAGAGAAAACAAGTTGAGCATTATATGACAAATGGGATGTCTCAGGATGATAAGTGCAACCTGCTTTGGAAAAAGTAGAGAAGTCAAATTGGAGTTTCAGACCAACATAGCAGAAGTAAGCAAATCGTAACAACAAGATAGCCAAGGAGAATAAACGATGCCCTAAGGAGGACTGGGAAGTAGTAAGGACTACACCCTAAAAAGGGCATTAGAATGGTCGTTAAGGACAAGAAGACTCAAGAGACAACTGCCTCAAGATAAATAGATAAGGAGAATAGTAGGGGCGAGGCAGGTAATGAACTAACCCTCGTGAGGGTCACAGATTAAGCTCTAGTAAATACGGGAGAGATGGAAAGGCCAAACATTTGGAAAAGAAGGATGGAGGAAATCCTTAAAGAGATCAATAGCCAAGATCGAATCGATGACCAAACTTAAAGCCAGGAGAAGATTAAGTAAGCCTTGCACAAAGAGGTCTTGAAACAAGTCGTGTTTGAACCATTCTCAAAGAAGAAAACTTGTGCAGGATACTAGTAGAATTAAGGAAATGGTACAAGGACGTACCACTAGATTTCTCAGGAAGGGTAACTTTTTCCTAAGGTTAAAAAGTTTTAAAAACTCATTCACTGAGTAGTCGTACTCACCCCCTCCCTTATATCCCTTTCAGGAAATTTCGGAAGGTCTACCCTTAAAGACCATCAACTAAGACACCTATGAGACAGGTATGATAAAACATCATTATTATGCAGTTTTGATTTATGTTATTCCAGGAAAAGGTGCAGGTTAAAGGAAGCCTTACTCTTTACGTTTTTTAATAAGGGGAAACCCTTTAATAAACAAAGAGAGTGGCGGTTGATCATGGGGATCTGACCAAACTAGGTCAGGGTGTGATAGAACATGTCTTTGACCATTTTAAATTTTTAGCAAACTTCCATAATGGTTGTTTTTAACTTTCCAACCTTTTAGGGATCATATAATTTTATCCCTCTTGTCGTTTAATAGTATTCCTTGATTATCTTTTCCGTGATCCAACCATGTCGGTTTTCCTTACCCACTCGTCCTTTCCCAACTTCCTTATTGGATCTTTCTGGTTCCAATTATTGGGTTTCTAGATGATTTACCGACACGCTGGGATTCTTCCTTTCTTAGGTCCTTCCTCATTCCCCATGACATCCTTTACTCAAGGATTTTACTTTGTCCTTAATCCACTCCTACTTTCTCGTGACCATTTCACGATTCATTATTTCAAGCTGATCCACTTTTTGGTCTATGTGTTTATTGTTTTGTTTGGGGAGTTCCCTTGTTATGGTTTCATTCTCTACTATGTCCCTCAAAGTAGAGATTTTAACCTTAAGAGCTACATACTCAACCTTCTTACCATAATTTGAAGATTTATTCCTTCATTCCCTTACACCTTCTTCTATGTTGAGGCATTTGACCACTTTAAATCCTTCTTTGTCTTAAAATTCTATTTCATCCCTTATTACATATTTGAGAAATTTCTTATTATTGGTCTTATTTCGTGTACTCCACACCATGCCCATTCATCCATTCTTTAGGCTCCATTAAGTGAGCATGGACCACGACCCATCCTGATGTCAATGGTCATTTCCCTAATTCACTTCTTAATTGAGGGCTTACTTCTCCAATATTTCTCATATGTTCTTTCTTTTATCCCTTATTATTGTAGTCCACCCACTCCTACTTGTTACAACATCTTTTGATGCTACCATCCTATTTACCCATTCCTTGGGTTTAATTTACTTCTTGGGCCCTTATTAGTATTTTTCCTTTGTACTTGATCTTTCCATCTCAACCAGCATTTCATCGGTGAACTTATCTTTCTTTCCACTTCGGTTGGTTCCATTTCCTCTTACTTGAGATACATATGCCTTTCTGGGGCTTCCTTCCTTGGTACAATTCTTTCCCTTTCTCCACGGTGTGTCATCACCTAACACACATCCTTCATCATCAAGGTTAAATACACATTCGCAGGTTAATACGTCCACTGAACCCACTTGTGGCTTCAGAGCGACTTTACATGCCACCTAAATAGAAGTACGTCCACTTCTACCTTAGAATGAGTGGATGTTCGTGACATCTAGCCCTCAATCCTAAATTCAATTATTTGTGTCCGTATGAGGACAGAGACCTCATCCTGTCCCCATCCCGTCTCATGCGCTTGGTGCTACTCCAAATTTCGCACGGTCATTTGGTATGACGAATTTCCATTATATTCACCAGGTCGTTCGGTGCCCTTAGGACATATCACTACCCCTCTTAGGTGTCTTGATAGTCTCGTACTTACAATGCATGCACAATCAATATTTTCTCATTATGCCATATAATTTGTGGTGCCACTAGTCCAACAGCCCCAACTCTCAACTCAACTCATAATTGTTTGCCTTGACTGGTCCGTCGACCTGTCATGTCGCACTGCCACTTGTTGACTGAGTATGTCTATCCTATCTTGGTACCATGGCCAAACAATTCCTTTATATAAATTTTTATGACATATAATTCATGTTTGTTTACTAGCTCCAGCTCGTGCCAACTGGCCTTGGGCCTATTGTACGAGATTTTCAAAATCGGGCATATTAGCCCCCAAGTTCCAAAACCAAGGCCCTCAGCCTATAAGAGCTATTCGAGCTCTCATCAAGAAGGTCTCCCTAATATTTTAAGCATTAGCACACAGTTAGGTGAGAGCACATCCGACAAAATATATTTTTAACTATCCATTATATAGACCGGGTATAAGGACATCTCTTCTCATAATCGATGAATGAGTTTTCAACTTCCTTCGAGTAAGTTTCATCATACCAACCGGATATTATCTACTTACAACTGGTAAGTAGTTTTTCCGTATGGTTTTCACATCACTCTTCTAAGTTGTGATGTTTAAAATACCACATAATAGTGGGTTTTCATTCCGATATGCTTATCATTCCCAACCAGGTATGATATAAAATCCCACTCACAACTGGTAAGTGGTTTTTAATTTTAAGTTGTGCTCATCATCCCAACCAGGTATGATGTTAGTAAACCCACTCACCCATTAATGCCGTGAATTCCACTATACCGGTTCTTTGTATTCATGCGAGCTTGTCCTTGCTGGCATTCTCAGTACTTCGTGTTCCTACATGATATGAACATCTCGGTTCATTATCCTTCGGCCTAATAGGCTTCATTCATTCCAAATGAATGAGAAAGTCAAACTTTCATTTATTTGCAATTAGGTCCCTAAAGTTATTTCTCCTAAACTTTAAGTCCCTAATACCGGTTTTTCTTCAAATTGAGTCCCGAAACTTTTAAAATTTATCAATGGACCTCAATTTATTCTATTTCACAAAAAGGGGTTTAGATTTCCAAATTTCCAATTTGGTCCCCCAACTTTTCCAAAATCACCATTTTTCCCTTCCTTTACAAAAAATGATAAATTTGATTTCATCAAATTGACCAATCAAACACCTCTAATTGTTTAAATTAAAGTTGAAATTTAGTTTCTCCATCTTCATACAATTCTATAGAACTTTGAATCGCTAGTTTTAACGTCGGAACGAGCCAAACGGAGCTTCGCCGGAAAACAGACTATAGAGAGAGAAAGCATCGATTACTCATCGATGAAGGCACGACGGTCTGAGCTTTTGATTTGGGCAGATTGATGCCGGATTGAGTTAGCTCTCATCCTAAGTTTCATCCTAGAATCAAGAATCGCATAAATTGATGTCGGATTGAGTTAGAATTTCATCATTGAAATTCTATCTATTCTCTCTCTAGCACCGGCCAGAAATTGTAGAAGGGAGCTGAATTGGCTTACCTTTCAGTCCTAATTCGGCTGTGGGAGGGCTGATGAAGTGTTAGGAGGGCTTGGTTTGGCCTAAGGAGGGCTCGAAATGGCTGATTTCAACTCGACCGAAACAGGGCAGCTTTAGTCCGTCGGAGCTACTTCACTATTTCATCACGCCGGCGCTTCTCCGGCGACCCTTGGAGCAAACGGAGACTACAGGCGTGTAGTTGACTTCTTCCAATTCTAAATAACCTGACCTCGCCTTCTTTGGCTAAAAAAAGACCCTAGGTTTGAGCTTTGCTGGAAAACTAAGCAACTGAGAGAGAGTGAGCTTTTTAGGTGTGGAGAGGATGAATGGAGGGGGTCTTTATATAGGAAGCTCAAGGACTTCTTGGCCGTCCGATTGGCACCTTTATGATAGGCATTGATTGCCAGAAATGTATTGAATGGAGATGTTTCCTCTTCGCCGGCACTGCTTCGATTTTTCAGCGAGTGAACAGTGCTGTCATCTGGTGGAAGAAGATGATAATGTTCCAAACTAGATCGGTCTGAACCGGGTTCAAAGCTTAAACCAGTCGGTTTACCCCTCATTTAACCGAGTTTTTCAAATCTAAAAATTTCCAAATTCATCTAAATTCATTTATCTATCCAATGGTGGCCTCAAATCTCAAATTTGAATTATTTAAGCCACCTAGAAAAATGAATTTAGGATCCGGTTCAATAGTGGTTCAAACCGGATCCGAATCGGTTCAGATCCGGTTCAGCTGAACTGGTTTGGTTTTCATCCCCAATTCCTTCACAAGTCTATTTCCATGACTTTTGTAACTCCTTAGGTCACTTAGGGTCCATAAAATTCCCGGTTTACCATCTTTTTATTGATTTCGGTTCATAAACCGGTTTGGTCCTTAAATCAGTTTAATCTGGTTCGGGTCCGGTTCACCCAAACCGATCTGGTTTTTCTCTCCCACTTCATTTTAATGTTTCTTCCCAAGGTTTATAATCTCTTTGGATCACAATAGATCCATAAATTTCTTGGTTTACCCATTCTCTATCGGTTCCAGTTCATGAATCAACTCAGTTCATAAACTGGTTCTTTCTAGTTGGATCTAGTTCATCTAAACTGGTCTGGTTTTTCTCTTCTAATTTGTCCTAAGGTTCTTTTCCATGGTTTTAGGAACCCTTTGATTCACCCAAGAGTTGTAAATTTCCAAATTGCCTATTTCCTATTAATCGGGTTTGTGAACCGGTTCGATTTCCTCACTCGGTTTGACCAGTTCTTTTCTCAATTTTTTCTTAGCTCAAAAGGGCAGGGTTTACATGTTCTAGAGTATGTCATGCTGTAAGAGCATGTAGGCCTAACAGTCTCGAGGAAAAATGTGACTCAATTAAGGAAGAGTCAGTTGGTAAATATGACGAGGTCAAACAAAATTTTTACCAAAGTTGTAATAAATCACAGATGAAGGAAGGGTCAAAATAAGACAAAGGGGTAATAACACCAAAACTTGTAAAAACAAGTACGTAATGCTCGAAAGAACACTAAGCTAAGGGTTTCAACGATTAAGAGAATAACTAGACACAGTAAGGATTAGGCATCTTGGAACTCCCAATCTGAAAATCTTGAGTAAGAATCTCAAGGGAAAGAATCTTGCCCTAAGCAAAGGAAGATGTGAACCTAAGGATATACCTTTGGACTCGTGGGCAATAGATTCTAGTTATGATAAACTCCATGTAAGGAGTAAACAATGTAAAGCAAGGGAAATTCCTTAACTACATGATTTAAAGTGGTCTAAGTGAAAGAACGACCAAAGTAACATTAAGGGAAATTTATTCTAGAGTGTAAAATGTTGATTTATTTTTGGGGAAAAAACTCCTAAAAGGTGGGGAGAGTTGTAAACCCTGTCCCTTAAAGACAAGGAAAACCTAGGAAAGAACCGGTCAACCCGAGAGAGAAAACCGAACCGGTTCACAAACCTCAATCGTTAGAGAAAGGGCAAAACGGGAAATTTACAAATCCCGAGTGACCTAAAGAGTCATAAACATTATGGAAAAGGACTTTGGGATGAATTGGAAGTGAAAACTAGATTGGTTCAGGTGAATAAGACCTAAACCGGATTGAACTGATTTGGACCAATTTGAATCATCATTGAATCAGATGTTAAATTCATTTTTCTAGGTAGCTTAGAAAATTCAAGTTGGAGAATTGAGGCCACCATTGGATAGAGAATAAATTTAGATGAATTTACAAATTTTTAATTTTGAAAAACTCGGTAGAATCGAGCCTGAACAGGCCGGTTTAAGCATTGAACCCGGTTCAGTTCGGAACAATGTCGTCTTCTTCCTTCAGATGACAGCACTGTTCACTAATCGGAAAATTGAGCAGCTCCAACGCAGATGAAAAGTCTCCATCAAGGGAGTTTCATGCAATGAATGACTGCCATTAAGGTGCCAATCGAACGGCCAAGAAGTCCCTGAGCTTCCTATATAAAGAGCCCCTTCTCATTCATCCTCATCACACTTGAAAACACCACTCGATCCCTACTACTCCATTTTCCAATGAAGCTCAAACTAGAGCTCTGACTTGGGCATTTTTCTGAGACAAAGAAGGCGAGGTCGGGTTCATTAGATTCAGGGAGAAGTCAGCTACTCAACGGTAGTCTCCATTTGCTCTGAAGGTCGCTGGAGAAACACCGGCGTGATAGAACAGTGAAGCAGCTCCGGTGGACCGAAGCTACCCTATTTCAACCAAGCCAAAAATGGCCAATTTGAGCCCTTCTCGAGCCAAACCAAGCTATCCCCATAATTCCAAAGCCCTCATACAACCGAATTAGAGTGTAAAGGTAAGCCAATTTGGCTCCCCTCTGTAATTTCCAATCAGTGTTAGAGAGATAATTGATAAAGCTTCACTAACCAAATTCTCCATCAATTTTGGCATGAATTGATGTGATTCTTGATCATAGGAGTAACTTCAGGACGATAGTTATCTGCCCACATCAAAAGCTCAGACTATCGTTCCCCTTATGGTAAGTTATCGAAGCTTTCTCTCTCTAAGTCCAAATTTTCGATGAAACTCCATTTGAGCTCAAATCGGATCCAAATGACGCAATTAAAAGTTCCATTAAATCATGTGGAAGTTTAGAAACTCAATTATACCTTCAATTTCAAAATTAACCTCGATTGATCGGTCAATTTGATAAAATCAAATTCGGCTAGTGTGAAACGGGGAAATTGGGGAAAAGTTTTGGGGCAAATTGGGGATTTCAAAAATTCGAGGGACTAAAGTGCAATTTTCCAAAATTGAGGGCCAATTAGGCATGGAAAAGATTTTAGAGGACCAATTGGTCAATTTTTGGAATTATTGGGGTCAAATTTGTCATTTTTGCAAAGTAGGGGCAAAATGGTAATTTTTGCAAAGTTGGGGACCAAATTGGGAATTTGGGAAACTTGAACACCTTTTTGTAATTTTGAATAAATTGAGGTCCCAAAGTGAATTTTAGAAGTTTCGAGACTCAATTTGGGGAAAATTGGCATTAGGGACCTAAAGTTATAAAAAAAAGAACTTTAGGGACCTAAAAACAAATAATCAAAAAGTTTGGGCATTTTACTCATTCGTGATGAATGAAGGCAATTAGGCCAAAGGTTAATGAACAAGGATATTCATATAGTATAGGAACACGAAGTATCAGGAACACCAACAAGGATAAGCTCGCATGAGGCAAAGTGCCGGTTAAGAAGAAAGATACCTTGCACTTACCGGGTGAGTGGGATTTTTACATCATACCCGGTTGGGATGATGAGCATCTCAGAAATGAAAACCCACTACTAAGTGAAATTTTAAACTTCACACCTGGATGGAGTGATGTGGAAATTACGTGGAAAAACTACTTACCAATTCTAAGTAGATCATACCTAGTTGGTATGATAAACTTCCTAAAAGGAAGTAGAAAACCCGCTTATTGGTTATAAGCGCAGATGTCCTCACACTCGGTTAGTGTAATGGAGAGATGAAAAGAATATTTTGTCAAAAGTGCTCTCACTCACTATGTGCCACTACTTAAACTTTTTGGAAGACTTTCTTGACGGGAGTTCAAAATGCTCATATAAGTCGGAGGCCTCAGTTTTGGAACTTGGGGGCTAATATGTCTGATTTTGAAAATCTTGTACAGTGGGCCTAAGGCCAGTTGGCACTAGCAACAGCTTGTAAAAAACATGAGTTTAAGCCATGAAAATTTTAAATAAATGAGGTGTTTGACCATGGTACCAAGTCAGGACCAACATACTCGATGGATTAGTGGTAGTGCGACAAGAAAGGTCAACGGACTAGTCGAGACAAACAACTGCAGGTCGAGTTGAGAGTCGGGGCTGTTAGACCAATGGCACCAAAGATTAAATGGATTTTGAGGAAAACTGTTGTTTTGTGCATGCACTAAGGTACGGGACATTCAAGACTCCCAAGAGGGGTTGTGATGCATCTCAAGGGCTACTAGACGACATGGTGGAGATAAGGGCTGATTGTTGTGCTAGCAGTCAGGGAAGCTCGACGTAGCTTCACGCGCATGAGACCGGGGTGGGGTCAGGATGAGGACTCTGTACTCATACGGACACAGAGTTTCTTTATGAGATTGAGGGTCAGATGTCACGTACATCCACTCATTCTTAGGGTAGAAGTGGACAGGCTTCTTCTATCTAGGTAGTCGATAAAGTCGCATCGACACCACAAGTGGGTGTAGTGGACATGTTGCCCTATGAATGTATGTTCCCTTCATAATGAAGGGTGTGTGTTGGTTGGTAAAGACATCGTTTGTGGTTAAGAAAACCGAGATTTTGAGTATGAAATGTTTTAAAGAAAAATAAGGAGTCTAGCACACTCCAATTCAAACCATTTTCTAAAAGTCAAAATTTAAAACACCCATTCACTAAGTTGTTGAACTCACCCCCTCCCTTATACCCCTTTTTAGGTAACCATGGGAAAGCCTACCCAAAGACCTCATGTTAACCACACCTGTAAGACATGTATGCTAAGTTAAAATTTTCTTACAGTTTTGATTAATGTTATTCCAGGAAAGGTACAGGTTTAAAGGACACCTTACTCCTCATAGTTTTAAAAGAAGGGAAAACCCTTAGTAAACCGAAAGAGTGGCGGGTTAATCATGGGGATCCAACAAAATTGAGTCGAGGCGTGACAACCCGAACTAAGGGTTTTAATGACAAAGGAAGTGACTACACACATGAATGAGTGAGTATCTTGGAACTCCCAATCCTAAAACCCTAAGTAAAGAACCTCAAGATGAAGAATTATGCTTTAAGGAACGAAGGATGTGAATTTAAGGATTTAACCTTAAACTATCAAGTAAGTTATGCTTAGCTAAAATAAGCTCCATGGAATGGATAATGGGAAGGAAAAGAAATTTATAAGTGTGTGTTATACTAGGGCTAAATGGAAATAACCGAGAAGGTTGTATGTCAATAAACAACAAGTTGATATCAAGGGAAGTTCTTTGCAGTGCAAAGGATGTTGAATAAGTTTTGTGGACAAAACTCCTAAAAGGAGGGGAGAGTTGTAAACCCCGCCCTTCAGAGTTAAGGAAAACCGAGAAAGAACCGGTCAACCCGGGTGAGAAAACCGAACCGGTTCATGAACCCTGACAACTAGAGAATGGGCAAATTGGGACATTTACAACTTTCGAGTGACCCAAAGAGTCATAAAAACCTTGGAAAGGGACTTTAGGACAATTTGGGAAAGAAAACCAAACCCGTTTAGGTGAACAGGATCCGAACTGGATTGAACTGGTTTAAACCATCATTGAACCGGATGCTAAATTCATTTTTTAGGTGGTATAGAAAATTCAAATTGGAGAATTGAGGCCACCATTGGATAAAGAATGAATTAAGATGAATTTAGAAATTTTTAATTTTGAAAAACTTGGTTGAATCGGGCCTGAACCAGTTGGTTTAAGCGTTGAACCCAGTTCGAACCGGTCTAGTTCGAAACAGTGTTGTCTTCTTCCTTTAGATGACAACACTGTTAACTCGCCAAAAAATTGAACAGCGATGGTGCAAAGGAAACATTTCCATTCAGGATGTTTCAGGTCATCAATGAGTGTCATTAAGGTGCCAAACGGACGGCCGAAGAGTTCCCGAGCTCCCTATATAAAGAGCCCCTCTCCATTCATCCTCCACACACCTAAAAACTTCACTCTCTTTCAACTACTCAGTTTTTCGGTCAAGCTCATACTAGAGCTCTGACATAGGGGTTTTTCTAAGCCAAAGAAAGTGTGGTTGGGTTCTTTAGATTTTGGGAGAAGTCAGCTACCCGACGGTGGCCACCATTCAGTTCGAGGATTGCCCAAGAAGTACTGGCGTAATCAAATAGTGAAGCAGCTCCGACAGACCGAAGCTGCTCTACTTTTGTCGACCTTCAGATGGCCAAATTAAGCCCTCCTCAGGCAAAATCAAGCTTTACCAACACTCCCTCAGCCCTCATACAACCGAATTAGAGCAGAAAGGTAAGTCAAATTGGCTTCACTCTGTAAATTTCGATCAGTATTAGAGAGAGAATCGGTGAATCTTTACTAAACGAATTCTCCCTCATTTCAACATGAATTGAGGTGATTCTTGATTCAAGGAGTAACTTCAGGATGAGAGCTACCTGTCTCGATTGAAAGCTCGGACTGACATGCCCCTGACGGAAAGCTTTCGAAGCTTTCTCTCTATAAGTCCACTTTTCGAACAAGGCTCCGTTTGAGCTTGTTACAACATCAATTCTTGTGATTCAAAGCTCAATTGAATCGTATGGATGTGTAGGAAATCAATTTTACCTTTAATTTCAACAGTTAACCTTGATTGATTGTTCAATTTTGTGAAATTAAATTCAGTCGGTTTGAAAGGGAAAAATTGGTGGAAATTTTTGGGAAAAATTGGGAATTTCATAAAATTAAGGGACTAAAAAGTAATTTCCAAAAATTAAGGGCCAATTGGCTATGAAAAAGATGTTGTGGGACCAATTGGTCGATTTTTTGAATTTTTTTAGTCAATTTTACATTTTTGTAAAGTAGGGGAAAATAGTAATTTTTGAAAATTTGGGGACCAAATTGGAAATTTGGTAAACTTGAACCATTTTTGTGATTTTGAATAAATTGAGGTCCCAAAGTAAATTTTAGAATTTTCGAGACTCAATTTAGGGAAAAATAGCATTTGGGAACTTAAGTTAAAGAAAAATAACTTTAGGGACCTAAATGCAAATAATTAAAAGTTTAGGCATTTCATTCATTTGTGAGGAATGAAGGCTATTAGGCCAAATCTTAATGAAAAATGATGTTCATATCATGTAAGAACACAAAGGACTGAGAACGCCAGCAAGGATAAGCTCACGTGGAGGCAAAAAGGCTCTTTAGGGAAAATAAACTACATTTATTGAGTGAGTGGGAATTTTCACATCATACCCGGTTGGGATTATGAGTACCTCGAAATAAAAAACCACTACTATGTGGAATTTTAACATCACACCTGGTTGGAGTGATGTGTAAACTACACGAAAAAATTACTTATTGGTTGTAAGTAGATCATACCCGGTTGGTATGATAAACTTTCTAGAAGGAAGTGGAAAACCTGTTTACCGGTTGTAAGAGGAGATTTCATCACATCCGGTTGGTGTGATAGACGAGTGAAAAGTTATTTTGACAGAAGTGTTCTCCCCTAACTGTGTGTCACTCCTTAAAATTTTGGGAGACCTTCTTGAGGAGAACTCGAATAGCTAAGATAGGCTGAAGACCTCGATTTTGGAACTTAGGGGCTAGAGTGGGCCCAAGACCAGTTGGCACAAGCAAGAGCTCGTAAACAAACATGAATGTTAATCCATGAAAATTTTAATGAATGATGTAATTTGGCCATGGTAACAAGATAGGACCAACATACTCAATGGACTGGCGATAGTGCGACAAGACTAGGTTAACAAATCGGTCTAGACAAACAATTGCAGGTCGAGTTGAGGGTTAGGGCCGTTGAACCAGTGGCATCAAAGATTAATGGCTAATATGAAAAACTTTGTTTGTGCATGCACTTGAGGTTTGGGACAATTAAGACGCCCAAGAGGGGTAGTGATGCGTCCTAAGGGCTATTGGAAAACATGGTGGAGATAACGGTAGATTGTCGTGCCAGTAGTCAGGGAAGCTCAATGTAGCTTCATGCGCACGAGACTAGGTTGGGGTCGGGATGAGGTCTCTATCCTCATATAGACACAAAGTTTCATTTCAGGTATGAGGGTCGGATGGTGTGAATATCCACTCTATCTAGGTGGTCGGTAATGTCGCTTCGACGCCACAAGTGGGTTCAGTGGATGGGTTGCCCAGCGAATGTGTGATTCCTTCATGATGAAGGGCATGTGTTGATTGTTAAACACACCAATGATGGATATTATGAAAAAGTTTTTGAAAACTGAGGATTTTAGGAAGAAATCATCATAATGGAAATCAAGGAGTCTGGTACACTTGAAATGTTGTTTTATTTGAAACTATTTTCAAAACATCAATTCACTGAGTTGTAGAAACTCACCCACCCTTTTTATCCATTTACAAGAATAGAGAAATGAATAGGGATAACAATAGGATATACCCTCTGTCAGGTATGCTTAAATTTTTCTTAAGTTTAAATTATTATTGATATATATTATTCCAGGGAACAAGGTTGAGATTTCGCCTAGCTCCTCTTCAAATAAAGAAGGGGGAAACCCCTCTTGAACCAAGGGAGCGGCGGGTTGCTCACGGGCATCTGACCAAACCGGGTCGTGACATGACACTTTCCATGGTTTTTATGACTTTTTGAGTCACTCGGTATTTGTAAATTTCTCAATTTACCCTTTCCTTATTGGTTGTGGTTCATGAACCGACTCAGTTTCCTCTCTTAGTTTGACCGGTTCTTTCCCTGATTTTCTTGTTTTTAAAGGACGGTGTTTACACTACCCCTAAACTAAAGTAAGAGTTTGAATGTAAACACGCATTCACCTTCCCTGTCTCATTTGGGTATGGATACCCATATGATGCAGGAAAGGGTGGCGGGTTGATCATGGACCCTGATCAAACTGGATCGGGGCGTGACACCAGATCTTCTACTTCTAGAAAATCGGTCACTGCCAACGAAATACGGTGAGTCAGATGCCAAAACTGCCACCAGCCGATAGCCCTATCAGTTGTCGAGCCTCCTATAAATAGAGTACCCTCCCACTCAGCCTCCCCACCGCTCAAACGCCCTCTAAAGATAGACAGACAGACCCCTTTCTTGATAATGTGCCAACAAGAGCTTCAGTGATGGGCCTTTTCTCAAACAAAGGAGCTTCGGTTGGTGGCATTAGAACCGGGGAGAAGTCCTCTAGCTATCTAAACCCTCAACCAAACCTGAGGACTCCTTGAGGTGTGTTGAAGTGATCACATAGTGAAGCTGCTCCGATGGCCTAAAGCAATTAACCTCCAACCAGCCTAATCTAGGCCATCTCCAACCACCTGCTATTGAAATTGACCTCTCACTACTCCCCTGAGACACCTCTAATCGCTCCTAGTTGCAAGGTAAGCTAATTTTATCCCCTCTCATTGGAACAATAGAAATGCAGAGCTTCGCCAGTAAGAAATTGCTCTCTTCTAATTCCCGTCGTTTGGAGGCTAATTGCTGCAGGACTCGATTCTAGTGGAACGCCCTCAACGAGTACTAGCTGCCCATATCTAGAGCTCCGGCCACCGCCCCTCCACCGATAAGCTCCCCAAGCTTTCTTTCTCTAAGTTTACATTTCGACGAAACTCGAAACTTAGCCAATTTCAAAACTTTGAAGTATAGGACAATTGTAGGGAGCTAGAGAAAGTGAATAGGAGCACGAGAGGAAGAAATTAAGGAGGTTTAGGCGATCAATTGGATGAGGTAAGAAATCGAAAATAAAAAATTCAATTTGGGGGAGGGATTGGGGGCAATTTGGGAATTTTCCAAAATATGAGGACATTTGTGCAATTTTTTGAAATTTGAAGAGCCAATTGGCAAAAATGAGGAATTGAGGGTCAATTAGTAGTTTTAAGGGATTTTGAGGGCAAATTTGATAACTTTCGCAAAATAGGGGCATTTCGGTAATTTTGGGAAAGTTGGGGCAATTCGGCAATTCTTGAAAATTTGGGCCGCTTGGTGGAATTTTAGAAGAATTAAGACTAAATTTCAAATTTTATGAATAATTGGAGGCTCGGATTGTCTAGGACGGGTCGCACGAGGACCGCACCATCTATCACGCCACAGATCAGAACCCAGCCAGGAGAACACATCACGACTACCAGGTGAGTGGGAATTTCCAGTATTGATCCCAGTTGGGACGATGGCTATGCATTTTGAATTGAAAACCTTTTTCCTAGAATTTGCCTCCCCTGACTAGGTGACTCTACTTAAACAATTTGGGAGAAAATTCTGGTGATGGACTAGATAATGCAAGTAGGCCCAAGGTCAATGGAACTGGGTACGAACCCATTGAAAATATGCAAGTTATGAGCCAGTAAAAGTCTTAATAATGGATAACTGTGTGTGATACCTACCGAGCCAAAGATGGGGTATTGGGCTTGTTGGGCCAAAACCACTACTAAACTAAAGCCGGGTCATTAAACCCGTTGGACAAATGAGCAAGGGGCTAAAGCTAAGGCAACAGACCGTGGGATTGGTGGGACAAATATAATGGCCTTTAATAAAAAGACTTTGATTGTGAATGCATGAGATGCGAAACCACTGAATCGCCCAGTATGGGGTAATAGTGGTTCCAAGGGCTTCTAGATAACTCACGGAGCATAAGGGGTCCGTCCTCTAGTATGTCAAGAAGCTCTAAGAGCTTCATGCACACAAAGACTAAGGCAGAAGGGGAAAAGAGGTATCATCCCACAAAGCAGACACAAAGAATTATTAGGGTTTATGGGTCGAACAATTGATGTCCACTCAAACTCAGGGTAGAGATCATAGACCTCTATTAGGGTGGACGGTAAAGGCACTGTAGTCTATAAGTGGATTAGTCGGGGACTGGTCTATGATGGTGTGATCCCTTATTATGATAAAAGGGTGGTTGATGTGTGAACATTGTATGAATCTTGGAAAAATGGAAAATAATTAAATTGAAAAATCGATCGTTGTAGAAATTTCCCCTCATTGAGTGTATACTCATTCCCCTCCTTTCACTCCATTCAAGAACACTTAGGAGGAGTCGGGTCAGGTGAAATTAAAGTTCCAGCAAAGGATTGAACCCTCAAGGTACGTCTCACACTACGAATTTCGAGCATATTATGGGAACTTGTATCTGTACGCCTTTACCTTCTTTAGACCATCAAGGTAGAATTGCATGGATGGTTTGAGGAAGGGTGGTAGGTTGATCATAGGACTCTGACCTAACCAGGTCGGGGTGTGACAATACAAGTAAAGGTGTCAAAGACTCAGAGTATCCTGACCACAACATAGGTTATGGGTCAAATGGCCCGAAACTATAGTCTCAAAGGGCAAAAGTAAACCACGGGACTCATAGGGGCATTGTGAGTAAATGACATATTATTCCATGGTAAGTGGTTTATGGGAAAGATCTCGATCGTGAATCATATAGTGGCACGACGTTAGTTTCTCACTTACTAAGTTGTGAGCTCACCCCTCCCCTAAACATTTGTATAGGTAACCAAGAGAAGCGAGGAGAACAAGAGAAGCACATTCCTGAGGCACACAATTGCCCAAGGTAACCTCGTATCCTGCCCATGAAGTTAAAATATCATCACATTGATGTTATTCCCGGGGTTTTGGATTAAATCTAGATTGGGCTCTCGTGTGCCTTCTTCCATGAAAAAGTTTTAAATTTATGCTGCTTTTTACAAATGGTGTTTACTATTTTGAGCATGGGTTTAATCAGTTTTACCTTGGTGAAGAATCTCATCTTTGTAATATCGGGGGAATTAGTGGGACTACACGGGTACTTGGCTGAGGCAATCAAGTCGGAAGGTGACAGGGGGTCATGGCCACCTTCCATCCGACAGCCTTGCACCTGACCCTTACACATGCAACTCAATCCCTCCTTTTTCTCAACGCAGCGTTATAACTAGCATGGTACTCGTACATCAACTAGGTGTCCTGAGATATTTGGAAGAAGTCATTCAACCTCTCCTTATCCTTCATTTCCAACTATCTCGATAGGTGACCTAGCAACGGCCTCACTCCTACTGGTATACATTATTCATAAAAAAAATGAATTTCAAACATATTTACAAGCCATATTCAAGCATATCACATTTCATCGAGTATTGTCCATATTCTGACCATCTCTATGCAAATACAATCATGACTCATCAGATATAATGCAAGCTCAATTCACCATGAGTGTATGGTTCATCTCTTGATAAACTCCCCTTAACAATGATAATGCAGTTCAATACACATTGAGAGTTTGGTCCCTCACTCGACCAACTCCCCTTAGCAAACAAAATGTAGCTTAATGCACATTGGGAGTTTGGTTCATCACCCAACCAACTCCCCTTAGCAAAATATAATGCAAACTTAATGCACATCAGGAGTTTAATCCATCTATCCACCAACTCCCTTCAGCATATACAACAATGAAGCCCTAATTCTATAGCCCTATCATGCAACTATGGTTCATTTATCCCTATTTTTAAGACCCTAACCCCCATTTCTTAACCTTGTAAAGGGTATTTCTTTAGTGGACATGTATATATGTCAAATTACAATTCTTATATGAGTTTAAAAATCAGGCTTAGCATTTATTTAGAGCAAAGCTCAAAAACTGTAAAATGCTTTAGTCAGTACAATCGGACTTGCCATCATTACTCCTAATCATCTTGTATACCGGAACTTGTTCATTCTGGCTAGTTTTCTGTATCTCGCCTCAAGGTCCCGGCTTGAGTGATCTCTTAATATATCTACAAACGTCGGAGTATAGCACTGAGATCAGTTCAAGCACCCTGAATTCATTTACAATTATTACATTCATATCTTCCCTAAGGAGTCACGGTTTCAACACCTTGGGCTTGGTTTATTTGACTCATTTGTCAAAAATCATAGTCATTTCTTTTGGAGCTTAGACTTTCTAAATATTTCATTTGGGTCCTAAATTCCTTGTGTCCCATTCTGGTCCCCAAAATCCCATAGAATATTTTCTAAGCCTTATTTCTCATTATTTGCAAAAGGGTCCTTAATTTGTGCAAAATTATCATTTTTCTCAATTCTTTAAAACTTATCTTTCTAAGACCTTTTATTCTTTCATTCTACCAATTAGGTCCATAATCTTTCTTTAGTCTCATTTAGGTCTTTGTACTTTCCAAAAATCACTTTTGGGTGCACAAACATCTTTATTTATACTTTAGTCCTTAAACTTTCCCTTTTATTACATTTAGGTCCTTAAGCATTCCAAACATGCTAACCTAATTCCAAAACTTCACCAATATTTTCAAATGGTCCTAAAACTCCATTTAGACCCTTAAAAAGACCCCACAAATGGTTCATCTAACTTTTTCTTATTTATATTTGAGTCCTTGAACTTTGCTCCCTAATAAAAAACACCCTAAAAAATTCCAAAACTTGGGTATGAGGTCCCCCTAGCCTTCCTCTAGGTCGTCGTCAACTTGGTTTGGTTGGGGTTGGCCGAAATAGTGGCAATCAGGATTAATTGTAAACTAATAATTTAACGAGCAAGAGTCGGGTTAAGGCCGGAAACTTATCGAAGACGATGACTCGGTTGATCGGTGCAATTCGAAAGTTGCCTCTCCAAGGAGTTTGTGGCAACTTGAAACACCTCAAATGGAGGTCTGGGTCACCTAAAATGTTCGTTTTACTCAGCTATGTTATTTCTAAAGCAAACTTGAAATTTTTAGATTTAATTACACCTCCATATTTATCCAAATCATGTGAGGCTGGTGGCGATCGAATGCTGATGCCATAGGGAGTCTGCTAAATTTTTCCCAATCATTGTTGGCCATCAAGGCTACTAGAATTCGCTCCCTAAATAAATGCTCTATATTTGACCAGCTTAGATTCGATACTATGTGATCTTGTATGCAACGATATAAAGAAAGTTGAGGGTCAAGAGGGGTGGCAATAGAAATCTGACTCTCCTAACTTTCCAAGTACATTAATAACACCGAGTTTGGTGGCCAAAAGGAGAAATGATGATCTCTACAACTACTGTTATTAAAAATCAAAGCTTTTTAGATTTTAGAGAGAATTTTAATCCAAAACTGATAAATAGACATCCAAATTTTATATGGTTGGATTTTAGAATTGTGTAGCTATATATATCATTAGTTTTCTTATGTCATTCTCCATCACATGACTCTTTAAATAAATTAATAGAAAAATGGTAATTTTACCCAATTTAATAAACAAAATATAATTTTAGAAAAGGAAAGCAATAGTGAATGAGAAAATTTAAATACATAGATAAATATAATATTAAAGGATTAAGATCTTAAGCACATAGTAACCAACTTTAGTAAGGTTAGTTAAAAAATTGAATAAATTTATTTTAGTGCAAAAAAAGAAGTATTTGAAAACTTATCCAAGGGAGATGGATGGAATGAATTTATTTTTAATTCAAAAAAAGAAGCATCATTAATAATTTCTCTATATAAAAACTTGGGTTTTTGATCCCATAAATTCTTGAGAAGGGTTGAGCCATAATTGGTGAATTATTCCCTTTTTTCCAACTGTGAAGGTCGTATGCCTTGAAAAAAGAATTGATGCACCCTTTATATGGTCATTATACAGTGTTAGACACGCATTGGGCATTCATATTTTGACTTGGTATGATCGGCCAAGAATTCAGTGAGAATTTTACTCTTTCCGTGGTGCCTAACTAAAAAAGAAGTTTGTTATAAGAGCAAAATATCTTCCTATTCCTATTGTAACCATAATTTAATTCGCTGCATACGGGACATGATAAAGGCCACGTAATCACACGACGATGGAATGGGTTGGACACTTGAACTCTATTGTCGGGTAGCCGTGGATCAATATAGACGTGCCACATAGGGCAGAGTGATCCCATCTCAGTTAGTATGTGTGACACTTGTGCCAGTTAGTATGTCCATGAATTCACCTATTGGCTCTCACTTGTGGGACACGTGTAGGGTGACGTGGATGCTGCCTTGGCGATCCTCTCCTCGGACGACTGCAACTCTCTACCTTCTTTGAGTACTCGAAATCTGTCTCTCACTGCACAGAGCGGCGGGGATATATCCCTGGACTTGTCGAGCGCCTGTTGAGCTCCTCTTCTTTGGTGTGGTCTCTTCACAGTGGCCAAGGATAGAGTCTGAACGATTTAGTCCAGACGGAAACCCGTCAAACTGTCTTTGACTTGATTGTTGCAACTCGGGAGAGATCATTTGGTAATTGAGCTGATACTTAGCTGATTTTGAATCTAGTGCTCTCGAGTAATTGTTCCTGCTATAATTAGAAGTGATTTTCTTTCGTTGCACATGGTTTTTAATGAATTGAAAGTGAAAAGGAGAGAGCTTGCGAGCTTGCGGGATTAGGTCAAACATATCCATCTGCAAAGGTGAGTAGCTGCAGTTTAGCTTCCACTGCTTATGAGGGTCGTAATATTAAAGAATAAGCATGGATACTGTTCATTTTTTGTCCTGGCGTTTCTGCTTTTTTCCCTTTGGAATTTATACTGTGAAGCTTTGATGCTGGAGAATCTGATCGAATTCCGCCAAGTGTACTTTTTGGGTTTAACGGCTATGTGTATCGAAAATCCAAGCGAATGTTTTTTTTCCATCATCAAGCAAAGATTTTATATTTTTACCCTTTTCTTGGTTGAACTTTATAAGTAGCCTGCATACTCGTCCTAAGTAGAAGTGAACAGTGAGATCCACGGAAGATTGTGATAATTACAATTTTTTTTATATTTACGCCCGTAGAACCCACTAGATTTCAAAATTAGCTCAAATTCAGGCTTGAATTGCCCTAATCAGTATCTTGTTTAGGATACATATATTATGCTAATTTTCTTTAGTGTGATTTTGTAGATTTACTAGGTATATGATGAAGATTGCCTTCATAAATATACCTACTATACATGAAATTTATGTTGTAGTTTGAAAAGGCAATATATGTAAAATTTTACAACCTCGAAATCTTGGTGTAAATGCAGTTAGGCTTTTTTGTAGATTGAGCTGCCAATAGAAATGGGATTCTTTGGGCTCATGACATTTGTTAGTCCTGTTCAGTCAATGTATCTTTGTCCACATGTATAATTTTTCTGTCTCATGTCAGTTATGCAATTTCTTACTCACTTCAGGTTGATTATCCCTTCTTGATGCAGGTGCTTGAATACTGATCAAAGAAGCAAGGCAGCTATAAGTGAGTCCTTTTCTGGGGGCTTTGAATGGGGAATCAGGAAGATGCTAAGTCTACCAAATCTGAGAAGCCCTCCACTCCTCAAGCTTTGGTATGCTGAATACTTTACACATCAGAACCTTCTCTGCTTTCATATATCAATTAAGAGATGCTTATTTCAAGAATTTCATTCTAAAGGAATGTCAATTTTATTTGGTCCATATATTTTCATAGTTCCCATTCTCATCTTATTATATGTTTCTGCTTATTCTTCTCAATCTTCTCTTTCGATCATGACAGGAACAGAATCATATTCATGTTTATCCTAATTGGGCAGCTGCACAGGTGCTACATTAGCATGGATTTTCAATTCACTTTCAACAACTCCTATTGTTGATTGCTATGTTTAATATCATTGGTTATCAGAGAAATTGTTCATTTTTAGGCATATTATGGGCCTAGAGTGGCTCTTCCTCCTTATTATAACTCTACTGTGCCCCCTGGTTATGCACCACATCCCTACTTCTGGAGTCCACAGGTACTCCTGAAAGTCAAGTTCCTTGTTATATTGCTGTGAATGTCTTCTTTAATCATCTTTCAACTATCGCAGCATATAATCTCACCATATGGGACACCTTATGCAGCAACCTACTCACAAGGAGGTGTTTATGCACAGCCTGCCACTCCCACTGTAAGTTTCTCAATCATTTGTAAATAGTCATAGCTGTAACTTTCAACTATCTCATAACTCTAATTGATGATACTCTAATAGATTCCTGCTCCTGTGAGTGGAGAAACTCCATCGAAGTCTTCTGGTGGTCCAAGTCATTATTTGACAGTGAAGAAATCCATTGACAAACTTGCTATTGTGGAATCTGGTGACAATGGAGCTAAGCCAAGGGTTTTGGAGAGGTATGTGAAGATAGAACATCTTCAATTTTCTATATTATTAATTTTTATTGCTTTATTTTTGGTGGGATTAGTCAGTTAATTGTACATTGTATTAACAGCACAGAAAGTGAAGATACTAGTGACAGCAGGGATGTGCACACAAGTGGAGTAAGACTTTTTCTTGTGACATCTTTAGTTGTAAGAATGTATCCCTTTTCACAATTGATATTGAAATCCCACAATTGTGGTATTCTCTTTACCAGGCTTATAAACTGGGGAGAAAAAGAATGCGTAACGGAACACCACATACAAGTGAGACTTGTGTACTCCATTCGACTTGTTTTGTTTTTAATTGGTTAAATACTTTCAAATGTTTTAACTATATTGACAAGAAAATGGCAAACTGTAACTGTAAAAGAAAAGGTAAAATGAATTGGTAAACAGTGCCTGCATTGTTCATATCTTTTTATTTTGGTGAACTGTCCTGCCTAAGGATCTCATGTGTCCACTTTCTTGGAAATAATGAAATTGAAAGAACTAAAGACATCTATTTTTCCCAGACAAATTATATCTGAAAGACAGACTCCAAGGGTTTAAATATGTTATGGTGTTCTGGAGTCACTCACTGAGGTCATCTTCATTGTCTTAGCTCTCAGAAAATGTGAGGCAGGCTCAGCTCTTGATGCAAATTTGAAAATCCCATCTGAGGGTTGGTTATTGGTGAGCTTTTTGTTTGATTGAATTAGCAAATAGCAATGGCTTTTCATTGTCTGATCATTCCTAACTTCAGACCTCCTTTCAATCAGAGTGAGAGGGATCTGAAATGGGAGAGGAGAAAACAATCCAACCGGGAATCTGCTAGAAGATCAAGATTGAGAAAGCAGGTGCGTATAGTACTGAATTTGATGTGACTCGGCAATAAATTCTCATTGCTGACATTTTCTCTGTTAATGTTCAAGGCTGAAGCTGAGGAACTTGCAAATAAAGTGGGATACCTGACTGCTGAGAATGCTGCACTAACCACAGAAATCAACGGGATGATTGAAGATGCTGATAATCTGAGACGGGAAAATGCAAAGCTAATGGTATCCTTCTCGCCCTTTCAATGACTTCTTTTTTTCTTCTGTGATTAGCATAGCAGAAGTTTGAGCTTTGTGCTGATGAGGTAACATTCAGGAAAATCTGAAACACTCAAAGCCAGAAGGAACTGGTGATGAAGGATCAGACACAGAGATCCAGGAGACATTGCCTATAGCTACTGAGAACTTGCTCACAAGAGTGGAAAATGCGAGTTCTAGTGAAGCAAGTACAGAAGAGAAGGTGTATGACCAGAAGGTCCAGAATATTAAATCAGGCACCAAGCTCCTTCAATTGTTCACAACTAAATCAAGAGGTGCTGATGCAGTATCTGCTGCTTGAGCTTGACCGAGCTACTCTATTTTCAACTTGTAGCTTGGCATATTCTATTGATATTCATCTCAGGTTTGCAAAACTACAGTAGATCCGGAAGCCTCTCATTGATTATATAGGGTATCTGAAATAGCTAGATGACATCTGCCTAGAGACTTTAACTGGATTTTACATTTTGGGTGATGAACATCTTCATTGCCATATCCTGTTGACTTGTTGACTAAAACTGAGTTGCTGACCTTGAGTGGCCTGCGGTAATTATTTTTGGGTTTTTGTTCTGACTCCTATTTTGCAATCATATCTAACTCTGGTTATTAATGCTTATTATTATATAATACAAAATTACTACTTGATTTGAGCATTCTGTTTGGACAAGGCTGCGTGAATGGGGTCGAGCTGACCTGCTCTGGCACGGTTAATACCGGAACATTGTCAAGCGAACTTATAGTTGTGTAAGAAAAAAGAGTTTCTCCTAAGGGAAAAAAGAGGTGAAGGTGAGGAGGATACAGCCATGGAAAAAGAGTGTAGTCAATAGACAGATATATATATATATATATATATATATATTCTTCAGAGTATAGTTTCCACTACTTTCCAGTTCATATTAGGGTTTTATTTATTCTCCTTAACCATTATTTTGCTACTATTTGCTTCCTTCTACTATGTTCATCGAAAATTCCTAATTAAATGTTTTGCTCTTCCAAAATAGGTAAAACTTGGTCGTCCCCATATACCCTCAACCACTTATGATACTTTAGGAGGTTCCTTATGTTAGGTTAAGTCTCTTAGGATTCATTTGGCAGTTTCTTATCTTTGGAACTTTCTTTTTACGGTCTCACTTCCTACTTTTATCCTTCTACCTAGGGACTCTCATCCTAGTTCAACCTCCTTAACACTTCTTATAGGGTTTTCCTTCTTTCCTTTTGTACACCCTTCTGAGATCGGTATTGTTGCCCGCTCTTTTTCCTTCATTGTCCTCCATTTCCTTTTTTTTCCTTATCCTCTATCCAAGGAACTCCTACTGATAGGTTGGTTCTTAACACTCTATTTTATGTCCAGCTGTGCACCCCTTGGGCTCTATTAAGCAAATCTGTGTCATGATCAATTTTGATGTCATTGGTTGTTTTCCCCTTAACCACTTCGCAATTGGAGGGATTACTTCTCCAAGGTTTTTCAGATGTTCTTTCCTTTATTTCCTTATTATGGGTAGCCCACCTATTCTTACTTGATATTGCGTCCTTTGATGCTATTTCCTACTTACTCATTCCTTGGGTTTAACTTTCTCCTTGGGTCCTCCTAGTATACTTCCCTAGATTCTTTAACCTCGGTATACACTTCATTTCCTCATCCTTCGTCACTTGGACCATTACTTCTCAGGTGGGATATGTATGCCTCCCTAGAGTTTTCTTTCTTGGAAAGGGTTCAAGCACTATTTGCTTCAAGACCTCTTTGCATGAGACTTACTAGATCCTCCTTATGGTTTGAGTGTGATCACCATTTCATTTTCGGTCATTTATTCCTTCAAGGATTTCCTTCATCCTTCTTTCTCGTTGTTATAGCCTTTCCACCTCCTCCTTCCTTGCTAGGGTTTAAATTTATGACCTACTCGAGGGTCAGTTTGTTAACTGCCTCGTCCTTACTACCCTCCTGGTTTACTTGTCTCGGAACAGTTGTCCTTCAATTTTACTCATACTTGATGCCTATCCCATCATCCTTTTTAGGGTTTAGTCCTTACTATTTTCTAGTTTTTCCTATGGTGTCTTCTCCCAAAGTTTTTAGTTACACCTTCCCGCTAGCTCAGTCTATAATCCTACTTGGCTCCTTTGCTTTTCCAAAGTAGGTCACACCTTGTTATCCCGAGATATTTCATCATTAGGGGCTTGTCTTCTATGGAGGAGGTGCTTCCTTCTTTGCTCTAGGTGGCTTGTAACACTCCTTAAGAGAAAATTTCCTTTTATCCACATTTTGCTTTATCTAGGTTTTCTTAAGGTACTATCCTTGGTCTTCTTCCTGTGACCCTTCCTCTTGAAATTGAGGCACACGATCATATTAGGAATAGAAAATTTTTTTAGGAACTTAAAATATTATTCATTATTAAAGAATATCGTTTGGGGTTTTTAACATCTCTTAAGGGAGATTTTTACAATGACGGTTTGGGAAGTACTCAGTAATATGCTATGGTCTAGAAGGATTTCTTCCTAGGTGAGATTGGAACCCCTAGCCAGAATTGTGGTTCTTGTAATATTATCTCTTCGGGCTTCTGTAGGGATGGAGGTGTCCATATTTCGTAGGTATCGCTTTGATTCCTTGCGTTGTGGGATAGTTCATTGCTATGTGTCTCACCCTCCTACACTCAAAATAGATCCTCTCGAGTGTTGTCCTCCATAATGTTGGGCATCTTCTAATGTACTATCCCCATTTCCCACATCTATAACAGATCATCTCCTTGTGTGGACCTTTGTAGTTCCTCTTATACTTTGAGCATTGCGGGGCCTTTCTAAGGGATTGTTGATGGTTCAATGCTTTGCCGTCCTTGAGCCCAAACACCATGGAGGTTTTCTTATCGATTCCTCTTTGACCTGGTGTTACTCCAAGAGTTCTTCTATACTCCAGGTTCATTTCCTTCTTAGGGATGGGGTTCTCTCTCGCTTCCAAGGTGGCTAAGGTAGTGCATATTTGTTTTGCTACTTTTCTCAAGGCCATCTGTAAAAATTATTCTTATCAATTACTATGTTATATAGTCTTGATAATGCAATTGAGGAACCTGACTCTGATACCACTCAAGTTGTCATGCCCCAACTAGTTTTGGTCAGATCCCTGTAAGCAACCTGCCACTCTCCCGGTTTATTAAGGGTTTTCCTCTTCTTTAAACAGTGAGAAGTAAGGCATCCTTTATACCTATACCTTTCCTAGAATAACATTAATCAAAATTGAATAGTTTTAAACTTACATACCTATCTTGCTTACCAAGCGAAAGGTCTTTAGGTAGATTTTTCCCTCAGTTACATGAAAAGGGGTAAAGGGAGGGGGTGAGTTCGACAACTTAGTGAATGGGTTTTTAAAAATGAGTTTCCATAAAATAGTTTTGAATTGGAGTGTGTGAGACAACTTATTTCCTTTAAAATCATTTCTTCCTTGAATTCCCGATTATTCAAAATCAATTTCCTCATTATACACAATCGGTGTGTTTAACAATAAACACACGCCCTTCATCATGAAGGAATCATACATTCGCAAGGCAGCCCATCCACTACACCCACTTGTGGTGTTGGAGAGACTTTACTAGCCACCTAGATAGAAGCTCGTCTAGTGATACCCTGGGAATGAGTGGATGTTCGCGATATCCGACCCTCAAACCTGAAAAATAACTTCGTGTTCGTATGAGGGTAGAGACCTCATCCCAACCCCATCTCGGTCTCATGCGCATGAAGCTACGTCGAGCTTCCCTGACTACTGGCATGATAATCTGCCCTTATCTCCACCATGTCATCCAATAGCCCTTAGGATGCATCACTAAACGTCTTAGGCATCTAAATGGTCCCATATCTCAGTGCATACATAAACAAAGTTTTACATAAGCCATTAATCTATGGTTCCATTGGTCCAACGACCCCGTCCCTCAACTTGACATGTAAATATCTGTCGAGACCGGTATGCAAATCGTAGTGCCGCTAGTCCATTGAGTTTGTCGGTCCTGTCTTGGTACCATGGCTAAATCACATCATTCATTCATTAAAAGTTTCACGGCTTATCATCATATTTGTTTATGAGCTCCTGCTCATGCCAACTAGCCTTGGGCCCACTCTACGTGTTATGCCCCGACCTGGTTTGGTTGGATCCCCACGATCAACTTGCCACTCTCCCAGTTTATTAAAGGATTTCCCCTTATTATAAACCGTACAGAGTAAGGCATCTTTTAAACCTGCACCTTTTCCTGGAATAACATAAATCAAAACTACATAATATTTTAAATTTGTCATACCTGTCTCACAAGCATCTTAGTTGATGGTTGTAAACCCCGCCCTTTTTAAGCTAAGGAAAACCAAGGAAAAAGAACCGGTCAAATCGAGTGAGAAAACTAAACCGGTTCACAAACTTGATCGTTTGTGAACGGGAAATTTGGGAAATTACAACTCTCGGGTGATTCATAATACTATGGAAAAAAACCATAGGATGAATTGGAAGAGAGAAACCAGACTGGTTTGAATGAACCAAATCCAATTAGATTGAACCGGTTCATGAACCGAATCGATTCATGAACCGGAACCAATAGAGATTGGGCAAATCAGAGAAATTCAACTCCATTGTACTCCAAAGAAATTCATAAACCTTGGGAAGGAACATTAGAACAATGTGGGAGAGAAAAACTAGATTGGTTCGGGTGAACCAGACCCGAACTGGATTAAACCCGTTTAAGAACCGAGTCAGTTTATGAATCGAAATTGATAAAGAGATGGTAAACCTGGAATTTTATGGACCCTAAGTGACCTAAGGAGTCGCAAAAGTCATGAAAATGGATTTGTGAAGGAATTGGGGATGAACACCAAACTGGTTTAGGTGAACCGGATTTGAACCGTTTTGGACGGGTTTTAACCAATATTGAACCTAATCCTAAATTCATTTTTCTAGGTGGCTTAAATAATTCAAATTTGAAATTTGAGGCCACAATTGGATAGAAAATGAATTTATAAATTTTTAGATTTGAAAAACTCGGTCGAATGAGGGGTGAATCGGCCGGTTTAAGCTTCGAACCCTGTTCGGACCGGTCTAGTTCAGAACAATGTCATCTTCTTCCTCAGGATGACAACACTATTCACACGCCAAAAAAATCGAAGCGGCACTGGCAAAGAAGAATCATCTCCGTTCGGTACGTTTCAGGTCTTCAAAGACTATCATAACAATGCCAAACGGACGGCCAACAGGTCCCCGAGCTCCCTATATAAAGAGCTCCTCCCCATTCATCCTCTCCACATCTGAAAACTCCATTCTCTCTCAACTGCTCCATTTTTCGATGAAGCTCGAACCAGAGCTCTCACATGGGGTCTTTTCTGAGCCAAACAAGGCGAGGTCGGGTACTTTAGAACCAGTGAGAAGTCAGCTACATTCCTATAGTCTTCGTTTGCTCCGAGGATTGCCGAAGAAGCGCCGACATGATGGAACAGTGAAGCAGCTTCGGCTAACCGAAGATGCCCTATTTCGGCCGAGTTGAAATTGGCCATTTTGAGCCCTTCTTAGGCCAAACCAAGCCCTCCCAACACTTCCTTAGCCCACCCACGACCGAATTAGGACTGAAAGGTAAGCCAATTCGGCTCCACTCTGTATTTTTCGGCCAGTGCTAGAGAGAGAACCGTTAGAATTTCATCATTGAAAATCTAATTCAATTCGACATCAATTGATGTGATTCTTTATTCTAGGATGAACCTCAGGATGAGAACTATCTGCCCAGATTGAAAGCTCAGACCGTTGTGCCCTCACCGGTGAGTAATCGAATCTTTCTCTCTATATAGTCTATTTTCCAGTGAAGCTTCGTTTAAGCTCGTTCCGATATTAAAACTCGCGATTCAAAGTTCTATGGAATTGTATGAACATGGAGAAACTCAATTTCAACTTCAATTTCAACAATTAGAGGTGTTTGATCACTCAATTTGATGAAATCAAATTCGGGAGTGTTAAAGAGTTGGAAGTGGGGGAAAATTAGGGGAAATTGAGGATTTTCAAAAATTCAAGGGACCTAAATGCAATTTCCTAAAATTGAGGGTCAATTGGCCATGATAAAAATGTTAGAGGGCCAATTGAGGAATTTTAGAATTTTTGGGGTGAAACTTGCCATTTTTGTAAAGGAAGGGCAAAATGGTAATTTCGGAAAAGTTGGGGGACCAAATTGAAAATTTTGGAAATTAATCCCCTTTTTGTGAAATGGAATAAATTAAGGTCCTATGATAAATTTTAAAAGTTTTGGGACTCAATTTGAGGAAAAACCTGCAATAGGGACCTAAAGTTAAAGAAAAATAACTTTAGGGACCTAATTGCAAATAAATAAAAGTTTGGTTTTTCTCATTCATTTGGAATGAATGAAGGCTATTAGGCCAAGTGATAATGAACCGAGATGTTCATATCGTGTAGGAACATGTGGTACCGGGAACACCAGCAAGGACAAACTCGCGTGAATACAAAGAACCGGTCTAGTGGAATTCACTGTATTAACAGGTGAGTGGGTTTACTAACGTCATACCCGGTTGGGATGATGAGCACAACTTAAATTTAAAAATCACTTACCGGTTGTGAGTGGGATTTTATATCATACCCGATTGGGAATGATAAGTATATCGGAATGAAAACACACTACTATGTGGTATTTTAAACATCACAACTTAAAAAAGTGATGTGAAAACCATACAGAAAAACCACTTACCAGTTGTAAGTAGATCATACCCGGTTGGTATGATGAAACTTCCTCGAAGGAAGTTGAAAACTCATTCATCGGTTATGAGCGGAGATGTCCTTATACCCAGTCGGTATAATGGACAGTTGAAAATATATTTTTGTCGGAAGTGCTCTCCCCTGACTGTGTGTCAACGCTTAAATAATTTGGGAGACCTTCTTGATGGGAGCTCGAATAGCTCTTATAGGTCGAGGGCCTCAATTTTTGGAACTTGGGGGCTAATATAACTGATTTGGAAAATCTCATACAGTAGGCCCAAGGCCAGTTGGCACGAGTAGGAGCTTGTAAACAAACATGAATTATATGCCATAAAACTTTAAATAAAGGAATTATTTTGCCAAGGTACCAAGATAGGACTGATATACTCAGTCAACTAGCGGCAATACGACATGACATGTCAATTGACCAGTCAAGACAAACAACTGTGGGTTGAGTTAAGAGTCGGGGCCATTGGACCGGTGGCACCATAGATTACATGGCATAATGAGAAAATATTGATTGTGCATGCACTATGTGTACGGGATCATCAATACGCCCATGATGGGTAGTTATGCGTCCTAAAGGCCATGGACGACTCGAGAGTATAATGGTCGTTCGTCATTCCAGGTGACCATGCAAAATTTGGAGTAGCACCAAGTGCATGAGACCGGGGTGGGGACGAGATGAGGTCTCTGTCCTCGTATGGACATGAAGAATCGATTTCGGGATTGAGGGTCGAATGTCACGTACATCCGCTCATTCTCAGGGTAGAAGTGGTCGTACTTCTATCTAAGTGGCTGGAAAAGTTGCTCCGAAGCCACAAGTGGGTTCAATGGTCGTGCTGACCTGCGAATGTGTGTAACCTTCATGATTAAGGATGTGTGTTGGGTTATGACACACTGTGGTTAAAAAGAAATGGTGATAAACCCGAGATTTCAAATGAAATAGTTTTGAAAGAAAGGAGTCTGACACACTCCAATAATAAATGTTTTCTTAAAAGTCTAAACTTTTGAAAACCCATTCATGGAGTAGTCGTACTCACCCCCTCCCTTGTATCCTTTTCAGGAGATTTCGGAAAGCCTAACCATCAAATAAGGTGCATGTGAGAAAGGTATGATAAATCTAAATTATTACATAGTTTTTATTTATGTTATTCCAGGAAAAGGTGTAGGTTAAAGGACACCTTACTTTTTACGGTTTATAATAAGGGAAACCCTTTAATAAATCAGGAGAGTGGCGGGTTAATCATGGGGATCCGACCAAACCGGGTCAGGGCGTGACAACTAGAGTGGTATTAGAGCCTGTTTTCTCGAATACATAATCAAGACTAGAAAATATAATAACTAATAGGATTTGTCGTAAAAGTTTCAGAAGGCTCCCTAGAGAGGAACTAAGTAAACTAGGAATGACTCTACTTAACACACTGTCCTCGTAGGAAGACAACTCTAGAAGCTTCCCAATGCCCGAGATAGAGTAGAAGCCTCAAAGGACCAAATGGGGAAACATCTAGTACCGCCAAGGAGTATTGTGCCAGGACATGTTAAGTCCTATATACGAAGGGAGCCAAGCCTAAAGCTAAGAATGGTAGTACAAAAGTATAATCTTTCCAAGGAGGATACTTGCCATGACAACCATAGCTCCCTAACTATTATGTGAGCACTTTATATGATAGGGCTAAGAGCCCAACCTTTTGTATCCCCCTGTTAATAAAATACTCAAATTCTCAAAACTCTATCTCCTGATTATGTGATCTTGCTAGGAATATGGCCTAAGGAAAATAAAACAAACCCACACCATCCTGAAAAAAGTCACATCTCCGTTATGGAAGATGAATCAGGGAATTAAGAAACTTAGGAGAACTCTTACCATGACCCTTTAGCAAAGAAGATTCAGCAAGAAAATTATCAAAGTGATCAGACTCAAGAACGGTAAAGCACCAAACCACTAGTAACCCTGGAAAAGCCCCACTCGAAGAAAAGAAGGAACCACAACAATCCATGTAAGGGAATAACCTATTACAAGTATGAGCGATGGGACATTACCTAAAGAAGTGCCCAACCCATCATTAGAAACTACTTGAAGGAAGGATGTATCGGAGACCAAAACTGACCTGCTTAGGAAAAGTGATAGAATTTTAAGTACAACCTCTTTTGGAAAAAGCAGAGAAGTCAAAAAATTGAGTCTCTGACTAACATAGCAGAAGAAAGCAAACCATAAAAAAACAAGATAGTTAGAGGAAATAAATGACACCCTAAGGAAGACCGAGAGGTAGAAAGGACTACAACCTAAAAGGTCAGTGAGATGGGCGTTAAGGACAGGAGAACTTGAGAAATAACTGCCCTAAGAAACGTAGACCAAAGGAATGGTGGAGGCAAGGCAATTAACGAGCTAATACACGGGAAAGTCATAATCTGAGTTCCAGTAATGAAGAGAGGGGCAGAAAGACCAAATACTTGGGAAAAGGAGGATGAAAAAAATCCTTAAAAGGACCAAAGGCAAAATTAATGACTAAACTCAAGCCAAGAAAAGAATAGGCACGCCTCTCACACAATTGTCAAGAAATCTTGAAACAAGGAAGATACAACTATGAAAGTAAACTTTGGAGGGATGCATACGACTAACTGCACTCTATGAAGGACAATAGGATGGGCATGAAGGACGAGTGATACAATTGCCCAGATGATTGGACCAGAGAAATGGAGAGAAAGAGACACTTAAAGAACTGGTCTTCGAGAGTACCATGGATATAAACCATGACAAAGAAGGGAGAAGTGAAAAGGCCAAAAACATTGGAAAGAAGAACGAAGAAAAATCCTTAAAGAAATCGATGGCCAAAATCGGATTTATAGTTTAAAGTCTTGAGACAGTTATGTGAGCCTCCCGAAAGACGAATAAGAGATTTTGAAATAGGGAGGATGTGAACCCTCCTTAAACGAAAATAATTTAACGGGTTAGCGTCAAAAGGTGTTGTGACAAGTATGAATGAGTGGACAACCATACTAAAGTAATAAAGGAAAGAATGTTCAAGAAACGTCGAGAAAGTAAGTCCTCCAAATAAGATGTGGCTAAGAAGGAATAACCACAATTGGTAAGACGAATCAGAGTCCACACGCGCATATTAAGTCTAAAGAGTGGACGACTGAGCATAGTGTGGAATGCACAGAATAAAGTCAATAATTGGAAGTATTCCATGTAAGGAATAAGGCATAAAACAAAAGTTGTGGATAGAGAAGGATCCAAAGCAAACAGATGCCTTAGCAAAGATAAGGGTACGAAGAAAGGGAGAAAGGAAACCTTTAAGCAATGGTAAGAAGGTTGAGCATGTAGCTCCTAGAATGAAGGTCTCTACCTTGAGATACCTATTGGAGAATGAAATCGTAAAATGGGAACTCCCTGAACAAGACAATAAACTGAAAAAGGGTCAAACAGGAATAACAAACTATGAAATGATCACACACAAGTAATAGTGGATTTAGGAAAAAGGAAAATCCTTGGGTAAAAGATGTTATTGGGAATGATGATAGACCTCAAAAAAGGTGTATCCCAGCATGTTAGTAAAACATCTAGAAATCAAATAATTGGAACCGGAAATACTCAATAAGGAAGTAGAAAAAAGGACGAGTGGGTAAGGAGAACCGGTATAGTTGTGTAAGTTGAGTTAATAACGGTAAAGGTAGCCGAGGAATACTACCAGAAGAAAAGAGGGATGAAGTTATACAATCCCTAAGAGGTTGAAAAATAAGGAATAACCCTAAAGGAGGTGTTTTAGAGATCTAATAGATATAGAGACAAGATCAAGGAAACATCATGCTGTAAGGGACAAGAAAAGCCAACAATCCTAATGAAAACATGACTCAAAATAAGGGAGAGTCGGTTAGTAAGCATGACAAAGTCAAACATGAAAATTTGGACTGATTTGTAATGAGCAACGGATGAAGGAAGAGTTGAAATGGGATGAAAAAGTGATGATAGAAAAATCCGTGAAAATAGGTATGTAATGCTCTAAAGGACGTCGAGCTAAGGGTTTCAACGACCAAGCGGTTAACTAGACACGGAAATGGTTAGTTATCTTGGAACTCCCAATTTTGAGTACGGAACCTCAAAGGGGAAAATGTTGCTCTAAGTAAAAAGAGATGTGAATCTAAGGATATACCCTAAAGTAAGGTATATCTAGTTATGATAAACTCCATGAAGGGAGTAAATGATATAAAGGAAAAGAAATTCCTTAGGTGAAGGATGTGAAAAGGGCTAGTGGGAAGAACAAAGAGAAGAGTTTGCATGTTAAGTAAACACCAAATAGATAACAAAGGAAATGATTCTGCATGCAAGGTTGCTAATTAAGTTTTGGGGTCAAAACTCCTAAAAGAGGGGAGAGTTATAAACCCCGCCCTTTTTAAGCTAAGGAAAACTGGGAAAAAAGAACCGGTCAAATCGAGTGAGAAAACCGAACCGGTTCACAAACCTGATCGATTGTAAATGAGAAATTTGGGAAATTACAACTACTGGGTGATTCATAATACTATGGAAAAGAACCTTAGGACGAATTGGAAGAGAGAAACCAGACCGGCTTGGATGAACCGGATAAAACTAGATTGAACCAGTTTATGAACCGAATTGGTTCATGAACTGGAACCGATAGAGATTGGGCAAATCAGAGAAATTCAATGCCATTGTACTCCAAAGAAATTCATAAACCTTGGAAAGGAACATTAGAACAATGTGGGAGAGAAAAACCAGACTGGTTGGGTGAACCGGACTCGAACTGGATTAAACCAGTTTAAGAACAAAGCTAGTTTATGAACCGGAATCGATAAAGAGATGGTAAACCGGGAATTTTATGGACCCTAAGTGACCTAAGTTGTCACAAAAGTATGGAAATGGATTTGTGAAGGAATTGAGGATGAAAACCAAACCAGTTCATGTGAATCGGATTCAAACCGGTTTGGATCAATTTGAACCACTATTGAACCAGATCCTAAATTCATTTTTATAAGTGGCTTAAATGATTCAAATTTAAAATTTGAGGCCACCATTGGATAGAAAATGAATTTAGATAAATTTAGAAATTTTTAGATTTGAAAAACTCGGTCAAATGAGGGGTGAACCAGCCGGTTTAAGCTTCGAACCCTATTCGGACCGGTCCGGTCCTGTCCGGTTTGGAACAGTGTCATCTTTTTCCTTAGGATGACAGCACTGTTCACTCACTGGAAAATCAAATCAGAGCCAGTGAAGAAGAAACGTCTCTGTTCGGTACGTTTCAAGCCTTCAACGCCTGCCATAACGATGCCAAACAGGTCCTCGAGGTCCCTACATAAAGAGCCCCTCCCCATTCATCCTCTCCACATCTGAAAATTCCATTATTTCTCAACTGCTCCATTTTCTGATGAAGCTCGAACCAGAGCTCCGACATGGGGTCTTTTCTGAGCCAAATAAGGCGAGGTCGGGGTCTTTACAGCTACACGCCTGTACACCCCATTTGCTCCAAGGGTCACCAGAGAAGCGCCGACATGATGGAACAGTGAAGCATTTGCTCTGAGGGTTAGTCTAATTGGTAAAATCAAATTCGGTTGTGTTAAAGAGTTGGAATTGGGGGAAAAATTAGGGGGGGATTTTCGAAAATTCAATGGACCAAAATGCAATTTCCTAAAATTGAGGGTCAATTAGGAATGATAAAAATGTTAGATGGCCAATTGAGGACTTTTAGAATTTTTGGGGTGAAACTTACCATTTGTGTAAAGGAAGGGAAAAATGGTAATTTTGGAAAAGTTGGGAGACCAAATTGGAAATTTGGGAAATTAATCCACTTTTTGTGAAATGGAATAAATTAAGGTTCTATGATAAATTTTAAAAGTTTCGGGACTCAATTTGAGGAAAAATCGGCATTAGGGACCTGAAGTTAAAGAGAAATAACTTTAGGGACCTAATTACAAATAAATAAAAGTTTCATTTTTCTTATTCATTTGGCATGAATGAAGGCTATTAGACCGAGTGAAAATAAACTGAGATGTTCATATCGTGTAGCAACACGAGGTACCGGGAAAGCCAGCAAGGACAAGCTCGCGTGAATACAAAGAACTAGTCTAGTGGAATTCACTGCATTAATGGGTGAGTGGGTTTACTAATGTTATACCTGGTTGGGATGATGAGCACAACTTAAGGTTAAAAACCACTTACCGATTGTGAGTGGGATTTTATATCATACCCGATTGGGAATGATAAGCATATTGAAATGAAAACCCACTACTATGTAGTATTTTAATCATCACAACTTAGAAGAGTGATGTGAAAACCATACATAAAAACTACTTACCAGTTGTAAGTAGATCATACCTGGTTGGTATGATGAAACTTCATCGAAGGAAGTTAAAAATCCGTTAATCGGTTATGAGCAGAGATGTCCTTATACCTAGTTGGTATAATGGACAGTTGAAAATATATTTTTGTCCGAAATGCTCTCCCCTGACTGTGTACCAATGCTTAAACTATTTGGGAGACCTTATTGATGGGAGCTCAAATAGCTCTTATAGGTCGGGGGCCTCGATTTTTGTAACTTGGGGGCTAATATGCCCGATTTTGAAAATCTTGTACAGTGGGCTCAAGGCTAGTTGGCACGAGCAGGAGCTCGTAAACAAACATGCATTATATGCTGTAAAACTTTAAATAAAGGAATTGTTTGGCCATGGTACCAAGACAGGAACAACATACTCAGCTAACTAGCGGTAGTGCAACATGACAAGTCAACCTATCAATCAAGACAAACAACTGTGGGTTGAGTTGAGAGTTAGGGCCATTGGACCAGTGGCACCATAGATTACATGGCATAATGAGAAAATATTGATTGTGCATGCACTATGAGTACGGGATCATCAAGACACCAATTAGGGGTAGTGATGTGTCCTAAGGGCCGTGGACGACCCGGTGAGTATAAGGGCAGTTCGTCGTTCCAAGTGATTGTGCAAAATTTGGAGTAGCACCAAGCGCATGAGACCGGGGTGGGGACGGGATGAGGTTTCTGTCCTCATATGGTCACGAAGAATCGATTTCGGGATTGAGGGTCCGGATGTCACGTACATCTGCTCATTCATAGGGTAGAAGTGGTCATACTTCTATCTAAGTGGCCGAAAAAGTCGCTCCAAAGCCACAAGTGGATTCAATGGTTGTGCTGACCTGCGAATGTGTGTAACCTTCATGATGAAGGATGTGTGTTGGGTGATGACACACTGTGGTTAAAAAGAAATGGTGATAAACCCGAGATTTCAAATAAAATGGTTTTGAAAGAAAGGAGTCTCGCACACTCCAATAGTAAATGTTTTCTTAAAAGTCTAAACTTTTGAAAACTCATTCACTGAGCAATCGTACTCCCTCCCTTATATCCCTTTTAGGAGATTTCAGAAAGCCTAACCATCAAATAAGACACATGTGTGATAGGTATGATAAATCTAAATTATTACACAATTTTGATTTATGTTATTCCAGGAAAAGGTGCAGGTTAATAGACGCCTTACTCTTTACGATTTATAATAAGGGGAAACTCTTTAATAAACCAGGACAGTGGCAGCTTAATCACGTGGATCCGACCAAACCGGGTTGGGGCATGATAATGGTCCATAAGGGTAGGCTTTCCAAAATTTCTTGAAAGGGATATAAAGGAGGGGGTGAGTTAAAATTAAGTTTCTCCATGTTCATACGATTCCATAGAACTTCGAATCGCGAGTTTTAATGTTGGAACGAGCTCAAACGGAGCTTCGCCGAAAAACATATTGTAGAGAGAGAAAGCTTCGATTACTCATCGGTGAGGGAACTGTGGTCCGAGCTTTCGATCTAGGCTGATAGCTCTCATCCTGAAGTTTATCCTAGAATCAAGAATCGCATCAATTGATGAAATTCTGTCGGTTCTCTCTCTATCATCAGCCAAAAATTGTAGAGGGGAGCCGAATTGGCTTACCTTCCAATCCTAATTCGGCCGTAGAAGGGCTAAGGAAGTGTTGGGAGGGCTTGGTTTGGCCTAAGGAGGGCACAAAATGGCCAATTTCAACTCGACCAAAATAGGGCAGCTTCGGTCTACCAAAGCTGCTTCATTGTTCCATCACGTCAGCATTTCTCCGGTGACCCTCGGAGCAAACAAAGACTACAGGCATGTAGTTGACTTCTCACCAGTTCTAAAGAACCTAACCTTGCCTTCTTTGGCTTAGAAACGACCCTATATCAAAGCTCTAGTTCGAGCTTCACCAAAAAACTATGCAACTAAGAGAGAGTGAGCATTTCAGGTGTGGAAAGGATGAATGGGGAGGGGGTATTTATATAGGAAGCTTGAGGACTTCTTGGCCGTTCGATTGGTACCTTTATGATAGGTATTGATGGCTAGAAACATATTGAATGGAGACGTATCCTCTTCGTCAGCACTACTTCAATTTTTCGGTGAGTGAACACTGCTGTCATCTGGAGGAAGAAGATGACAATGTTCCAAAACAGACCGGACAAGTCCGAACCGGGTTCAAAGCTTAAACCAACCAGTTCACCCCTCATTCGATCGAGTTTTTCAAATCTAAAAATTTCTAAATTCATTTTCTATCCAATGGTGGCCTCAAATCTCAAATTTGAATTATTTAATCCACCTAGAAAAATAAATTTAGGATCCGGTTCAATAGTGGTTCAAACCGGTTCGAATTTGGTTCACCTGAACCGGTTTGGTTTTCATCTCCAATTCCTTCACAAGTCCATTTCCATGACTTTTGTGACTCCTTAGGTCACTTAGGGTCTATAAGATTTCTGGTTTACAATCTCTTTATCGATTCTAGTTCATAAATCAACTCACTTCATAAACCGGTTCAATTTGGTTTGGGTCCAATTCACCCGAACCAATCTAGTTTTTCTCTCCCACTTTGTTCTACCAAGGTTTATAAGTCTCTTTGTATCACAAGGGATCCATAAATTTCTTGGTTTACCCATTTTCTATTGGTTCTGGTTCACGAATCAACTCGGTTCCTAAATTAGTTCTATTCGGTTGGATCCGGTTCATGAATCAACTCGGTTTATAAATCGGTTCTATTCAGTTGGATCCGGTTCATCTAAACCGATCTAGTTTTTCTCTTCCAATTTGTCCTAAGGTTCTTTTCCAAGGTTTTATGAACCCTTTGCATCAGGTACGTGAACCAGTTTTGTTTTCTTACTCGGTTTGACCAGTTCTTTTCTCAGTTTTCCTTAACTAAAAAGGGCGGGGTTTACACTACGAGACTTTCAAAACCGGGCATTTTAGCCCCCAAGTTCCAAAACTATGGCCTCTAGCCTATCTGAGCTATTCGAGCCCTCATCAAGAAGGTCTCCCGAAATTTTTTTAAGCATTGGCAGACAGTTAAGGGAGAGCGCTTCTAACAAAATAACTTTTTCACTTGTCCATCACACCAACTGGGTGTGATGACATCTTCGCTTATAACCGGTAAGTGAGTTTTCTACATTCTTTCAAGAAGCTCATCATACCAATCGAGTATGATCTACTTACAACCAATACGTAGTTTTTCCGCGTATTTCTCACTTCACTCCAACCAGGCATGATGTTAAAATTTCCGCTCTAGGTGGAATACAAGAAATAAGACCAATAGGAGGAAGTTATTGTATAGGGAATAAGAAATGAAATGGAGATTTTAATACAATGGAGGATTGAAAATGGGTAGATGCCCTAAATAAAGGGAACTTGTAAGAAATGTTGAGAAGGTTGAACGTGCAGCTCCGATGGTGAAAGTCTCTACTTTGAGGCACATAGTGGAGAATGAAATCGTAAGAAGGGAACTTCCCAAATAAAGCAATCAACACATAGACCGACAGGATCAACTCGAAATAAATAATCGTGAAATGGTCACTAGTGAGTAAGAATGGATTTAGGGAAAGGGAAAGTTCTTGAGTAAAGGATGCCACTGGGAATGAGGAAGGACCTAAGAAGGGAAGAATCCCAGCATGCCGGTAAATCATCTAGAAACCCAATAATTGGAACTGGAAAGACCCAATAAGGAAGTTGGGAAAGGACGAATGGGTAAGGAAAACTGACACAATTATGTAAGTTGATTGGATAAAGGTAAGGGTAGTCGAGGAATACTACCAAATGAAAAGAGGGATTAAGTTATATGATCCCTGAAGGGTTAGAAAGTTAAGAACAACCATTATGAATGTGTTTTAAAATTTAAAATGGTTAAAGATAGGTTCTAGAGTATGTCATGGTATAAGAGGCATGTAAGCCCAACAGTACTGAGGAAAAATGTGACTCAAGTAAGGAAGAGTTAGTTGGTAAGCACGACGAGGTCAGACATAATTTTTACCGAAGTTGTAATAAATGACGAATGAAGGAAGGGTCAAAATAGGATGAAGGGGTAATAACATTGAAACCTATGAAAACAAGTATGTAATGCTCGAAAGAACACTAAGCTAAAGGTTTCAACGATAAAGAGAATAATAAGACACAGGAACGATTGGGCATATTGGAACTCCCAATCTAGAAATCTTGAGTAAGAACCTCAAGGGGAAAAATCTTGCCCTAAGCAAAGGAAGATGTGAACCTAGGGATATACCTTTGAACTCATAGGTAAGATATATTATTTATGATAAACTCTATGGAGAGACTAAACAATGTAAAGGAAAAGAAATTCTTTAAGCGCATGATATAAAGTGGCCAAAGTGAAAGAACGACTGAAGTGTTAGCATGCCCAAGTTGACATTAAGGTAAGTTTATCTTGGAGTGAAATTTTTTATTAAGTTTTGGGGACAAAACTCCTAAAAGGAAAGGAGAATTGTAAACCCCAACCCTTCATGATAAGAAAACTGGGGAAAGAATCGGTCAACCCAAGAGAGAGAACCGAACTGGTTCACGAAATACAACCGTTAGAGAAAGGGCAAATTGGGAAATTTACAAGTTCCAAGTGATCTAAAGAGTCATAAAAGTAAGGGAAAAGGTCTTTGTGATGAATTGGAAGAGAAAACTAAACCAGTTTGAACCACCATTGAACTAGTTTCTAAATTCATTTTTCTATGTGGCTTAAAATATTCAAATTGGGGAATTGAAGCCCCATTGGATAGAGAATGAATTTAGCAATTTTTAATTTTGAAAAAATCGGTTGAATTGGGCCTGAACCAGCCAATTTAAGCATTGAACCCGATTCAGACTAGTCTGGTCTGATTCGAAACAATGTCGTCTTCTTCCTCTAGATGACAGCATTGTTCACTCACCAGAAAAATGAACAGCACTGGCGAAGGTGAAAAGTCTCCATTCAGGGCGTTTTAGGCCATGAATGAGCACCATAAATGTGGCAAACGAATGAGTTCTTCAGCTTTCTATATAAAGAGCTCCTCTCCACTCATTTTTCTTACACCTAAAAACTTCACACTCTCTCAACTACTCAATTTTTTGGTGAAACTCGAACCAGAGCTCCAACATTAAGGTTTTTCTGAGATATAGAAGGCGATGTCGAGTTCCTTAGATTTAGGGAGAAGTCAGCTACTCGATGGTAGTCTTCATTCTATCTGAGGACTGCTAGAGAAGCGTTGGCGTAATCAAATAGTGAAGTAGCTCAGGCGAACCGAAGCTGCCCTATTTCGGCCGAGCTAAAATCAGCCGAATTCATACCTCCTCCAGCCAAACTAAGCCCTTCTAGCATCCCCACAGCCTTTAGATGACCACAACTAAAATGAAAGGTATGCCAATTTTACCACAACTAAAATTTCTCAATCGTTGCAGGTCGAAGTTAGATAGAGAAACTGCAAAATTACAATGACAAAATTGTCCCTCAATTCGGGGTCAATTATAGGAATTCTTGATACTAGAAGATATCTTAGGAATAGAGCTATCTTCCCCAATAGAGAGATCGGACTGCCGCACATCCGACGGTAAGCTTTCTCTCTTTAAGTTCAATTTTCCGGCGAACCTCCAATTGAGGTCAATTCAAACACAAATGACACAGCTCAAAGCTCAATTGAATCGTATGGAAGTGTAGGAACTAATCCATACCTTTAATTTGAGCAATTAACCCCGATTGAATGGTCAATTTGATGAAATAAAATTTGGTCAGTTTGAAAAGGGTAAAATTGGGGAAAAGTTTGGGGAAATTTAGGGATTTCATAAAATTGAGGGACCAAATTGCAATTTTCCAAAATTAAGGGTCTATTGGAGACGGAAAGGATATTGGAGGACCAATTGGTTGATTTTTGGAATTTATTGGGGTGAAATTACCATTTTTGTAAAGTATGGACAAATTGGTAATTTTAGAAAAGTTAAGGACCAAATTAAAAATTTGGAAAACTTGAGCCCCTTAAATAATTTTCATTAAATTGAGGACCCAAAGTGAATTTTGGAAGTTTCGGGACTCAATTTAGGGAAAAGTTTGCATTAGGGACCTAAAGTCAAGGAAAATGAACTTTAGGTGCCTATGTGTAATTAACTAAAAATTTTGAGTTTAGTCGTTCATATGTGAGGAACAAAGGCTGTTATGCCAAGTATTAATCAATAAGGTTCTCCAAATCGTGTAGGAGCACGTAGGACCGGAACACCAGCAAGAGAAACTTGTGTCGACTTGGGAAAAACAACCGAGGACAAACACATCAGGTTTAACGAGTGAGTGGGTTTATTCACATCATACTCGGTTGGGATGATGAGCACTTCGGAAATGAAAAACCACTTCTATGTGGAATTTTAACATCACACCCGATTGGAGTGATGTGAGAACTTTATGGAAAAATAACTTACAGGTTGTAAGTACAGAGATCATACCCAGTTGGTATGATGCACTTCCTCAAAGGAAGAAGAAAACCTTCTTACCGGTTGTAAGCGAAGATATCATCACATTCGGTTGGTGTGATGGATGGAAAGTTTATTTTATTGTAAGTGTTCTCCTCTAACTATGTGCCAATACTTAAAAATTTTGGGAGACCTTCTTGACGAGAGCTAGAACAGCTCAGATAGGCTAAAGGTCTTGGTTTTGGAACTAGAGGGCTAATATGCTCGATTTTGGAAAATCATGTACAGTGTGCCCAAAGCCAATTAGCACGAGCAGGTTCTCATAAACAAAAATGTGATATATATGCCATGAAAATTCTAAATGAATGGAATGTGTCATTTTGCCATGGTACCAAAATAGGACCATCATACACGATGGATTGGCGGTAGTGCGTCAGGGCTAGGTCGATGGATCGATCTAGACAAACAGTTGCATGTCGAGTTGAGAGTGGGGGTCGTTGGACTAGTGGCACTAAAGATAAATGGAATTGTGGAAAAATTATTGTTTGTGCATGCACTTGAGGTTTGGGACTATCAAGACACCTAAGAGGGGTAGTGATGCGTCCGAAGGGCTACTAGACAACAAGGTGGAGATAAGGGTAGTTTGTCATGCCAACAGTCAGGGAAGCTTGACGTAGCTTCATGCACATGAGATCGGGGTGGGGTCAGGATGAGGTCTCTGTCCTCATATGGACACGAAGTATTTTTGGTCTTAGGGTTGAACATCGGAGATGTTCACTCAGACTCTGGGTAGAAGTTATTGACTTCTATCAAAGTGGATGGAAATGACGCTTTGATCTACAAGTAGGTGTAATCAACGTAATTGCATCTCGCGAATATGTGTGTGTACCCTTCCTGATAAAGGGCATGTACTGTTTGTGAAACACACCTAATATGGAAATGGAAAAGAGGTTTTGAAAACCTTGGAAAGGATTTGAGAATCCTTGGAAAATAATTGGTAAATCTTGGAAAAAGGTTATGAAAACCGAAATTTACAGAAAATCATTTTTAAATGAAATAAGGAGTCTAGCACACTTCGATTAAAATTGTTTTTGTGAAAACTCTCACCCAACACCCATTCACTAACTTGTCAAACTCACCCACTCCCTTTACCCCTTTTTAGGTAACTAAGGAATTAAAAGATCTTCCGATAGTTGAACCTACAAGACAGGTATGTAAGGTTAATATATTCAGTTTTGTTTAATGTTATTACAGGAAAGACACGGGTGAAAAGGATGCCTTACTTCTCACAGTTTAGAGAAGCGGGAAAACCCTTAATAAACCGAGAGAGTGGCGGGTTGTTCACAGGGATCCGACCAAACTGGGTCGGGGCGTGACAGGTTCTTTTCCCGGATTTTCTTATCATTAAAGGAATGGGGCTTACAACTTGCATAGCTTATTGTGATCTAATTTTGGAAATTTAATGATTTTTCCCAATATATAGGCTAAACTTCACATAACAAATTCTCTAGTGGCCCTTATGACTACATTTGGTTTCTTCTCGTGGTATAACTAGTAGTTAAATAATATGTGTCTTCAATGCAAATTAATTTATTAATGCCCCATTGTCACGGAAGAACTCAACTAACTACTTGTTGAGTTCTTCCATATTCCTTAGGCTATCTAGAATGGGTGTCTCCAAGGTTATCCATGGTAGCTGTACAGGAAATTAGGTCACATTTTTACCTAGTTTTACATCAAGAATTTCTTCCCATCTGCATGGGATGGAACAAAGATTGAGCTAAGTTTTAGACAAGTCCAATTTCCTAGAAGAAATAATAGATTCCTTAGGGTGCTCATTTGTATTTCTATTAACTTTGATATATAGGTCCATTTGTATTCTTATTAGTTATATACCTAATTAATCCTCTTGGGCTTTTGTTAATTTAATCCAAATTCTCTTGTTTAAATGAAGTTATTTAGCCCAATACCTTAGATTTAGTTTCCCAATTGTTTATGGAGCAAATATATGTAGCAAAAAAATCCCAAATTCCATATGTTTTCAATAATTATGGGCTTTGTTATTATACTCATCTTATATATGAATTGGCATATGTATTTAGGCCCCAACATGTTCACCTATTATAACCTATATATGTATACACATATATTAATTATCACTCTAAAAATTATCTAGTCTCACTTGTTTAAATCAGGTCTTTATATCTTAATTAACCCGACTTGTTTTAAGAGTCATCTAACTTACTCCATGATTTGATCTAGATTCAATTGAACTTGATTTTTTATATCAAAATTATTCTATTTGGTCCTAACTTAATTGGATAATTATCACTGAATCATGTTCATCATTGATAAATTTATTTTCCAATTTATCTTCTAATCAAAATTTTTAGGTTAAAAAAATGTGGTATTACAAAATGGGTCAAGCCCGTGATTGGTGGGAGTGGGCTAGATCTGTGTTTTGATTAGTGGGCCCAAGGGCATATTTTGAAAACTCGTGAAAATGGGCCCAAGTTAAATGGATTCAAACCTTGTCCTGTAAACAACTTGATTGTGAATTTCGAGCTAATTGTTAATGTTTAGACACTTAAACAAGTGATTTTGTGTGAAATTGGCCATCCCGATAGATACTATTGTGCTAGAGGCAGATCTCATCTTGTAGGGTTGATAGCACAAAGATGATGATCTTAAGCTAAGACTCTTATTTGCATATGATCATAAAGTGAGACCATGAGACGCCCAGTACGAGGTAGTGTTGGTTCTAAGGACAGCTTGTCCGCAAGGTTGGTAAAAATGAAGTTATCGTTGAACTAGTACATTAAGGGCTCTGGGAGTCATAGACCTGATGAAGGTGAAAGGTCTAGTCTCTCTATAGCGAACAACTCAATCAATGTGTCTATGGGTTGGGTGATGGTGCTCACACAAATAGTTTGACATGGACATCATGAACCAATCACACATGTGGTTGAGGTTGTAGCATCGTACTAGGGTAGTTGTAAAGTCACTCCAAAGCACAAGTGGAATTGATAAGACTTTTGTTCTGTGAATGTGTGATCTTTTTAATAATGGAAAAGATGTGTGTGATGTGTTGGATGTTTGTCCAAAATAAGCTTCATAAATTGAAATCCTAAAAATTTTTTTACGAATAAACCATGTGAAAGGTTTTTTCATGATGGAATGGATGTGTTATATGCTTGTCCAATACAAGCACTATGTATTAAAACTTTAAACACATTTCAGGGTTTAATCATGTGAAATGTTTCCAAAAATATCTCTTATAACATTTTTACAGTATGTGTTGAATCATGGACATGACATTACTATGTCAGCCAATCCTACTAACTAAGTTGTGAACTCACTCCCCTCCAATACCCCTTTCAGGGAACTAAAGTGTAGAAGAGATTTGTTGAGATTATGGAAAGTCATAATAAACTGAAGGTACACCTTTCATTCAGTACTTGGTCTCAATAATGTTTATTGAACTTTTTTTTCATTTTCAAATTAATACTCTGAAAGAATTCTAATAGGTCTTATTATTAGCCTTAAGTCATGTTGGGCTTACAATGATAAGGCGTCTATCGTTGTAAAATGGGGAGGATGTGGTGAGTTGTCTTTTGATCCAACTAGTGAACCAAGTGGGATTGTGACAATTTAAGTGGCATCAGAGCCCAGGATTTTTTGAAACTTGGAAAGTACCTGAAAAGTATTATATAAGGCTACTATAACCCTAATGAACCTAATTTCCAAAACCCCAATAGGATTCCAAATTTTGGAAAAGAAAATTTAGTCCTAAAATGAGAAATGTGTCACGCCCCAACCTGGTGAGCAAACCTTTGAGCAACCCACCATGGGAACAAAGGTCAGATCCTCGTGAGCAACCCACCACTCCCTTGGTTCAAGAGGGGTTTCCCCCTTCTTTAATTCAAGATGAGCCAAGTGAAATATCAACCTTATTCCCTGGAATAACATATATCAATAATAATGTAAGATTAAGGGAAAATTAAGCATACCAGAGAGAGGGTAAATCCTGGTGTTATCCCTAGTCATCTCTCTACTCCTGAAAAGGGATAGAAAAGGTGGGTGAGTTTCTACAACTCAGTGAATGGGTGTTTGAAAAAGAGTTTCAATAAAATAATTTGGAGTGTGTCAAACTCCTTAATTCTCTTAAGATTATTTCTTCCTCAATTTGTGGATTTCCAAAAAAACTTTTACACATTATCCACGGTCGGTGTGTTTAACAATAAACACACGCCCTTCATTATGAAGGGATCACAAATTCACAGGGTAGCTCATCCACTACACTCATGGTATCGGATCGACTTTACCGACCACCTGGATAGAAGGTCGTCCACTTCTACCCTGGGAATGTGTCACGCCCTAACCTAGTTTGGTTGGATCCCCGTAAACAACCCGCCACTCTTCTGGTTGATTAACGGTTTTCCCCTCCTCTAAATTGTAAGGAGTAAGGCATCCTTCTTACCTGTACCTTTCCTAGAATAACATTAATCAAAACTAAATATATTTTTTTCATAGCAATCTAAAGGTTTAGCTACCGACATATTTTTAAGGTTGGTTTCCCTCGGTTTCCTTAAAAGGGTAAATGGAGGGTATGAGTTCGACAACTCAGTGAATAGGTGTTGGGTGAGAGTTTTCACAAAAATAACTTTAATTGAAGTGTGTCAAACTCCTTATTTCCTTTTAAAAACATTATGTCCTCAAGTTCTCATTTTCAAAACCTTTTTCCAAGGTTTACCAATTTTTTTCCATGGATTCTCAAATCCTTTCCAAGGATTTCATAACATTTTTCCCATTTCCATATTCGGTGTGCTTCACATACAATACACACCCTTCATCAGGAAGGGTACACACATATTCCCAAGATGTAGTTGTGTTGAGTGCACCTACTTGTCGATCGAAGCGCCTTTAGCATCCACCATGGTAGAAGTCCATGACTTCTACCTAGAGTCTAAGTGAAAGTCTCAGATGTCCTACCCTCATACCCAAAATATTTCGTGTCCATATGAAAATGGAGACCTCATCCCGACCCCACCCCGGTCTCATGTGCATGAAGCTACGTCGAGCTTCCCTGACTATTGGTATGACAAACTGCCCTTATCTCCACCATCAAGTAGCCCTTAGGACGCATCACTACCCCTCTTGGGTGTCTTGATAGTCCCGAACCTCAAGTGCATGCACAAAGAAAAGTTTTCCATAAAGCCATCTTATCTTTTGTGCCACTTGTCCAATGGCCCTGATCCTCAACTCGACCTACAGCTATTTGTCTAGACCAATTCATCGATTCGATCTTGTCGTACGGCTGCTAGTCCATCGAGTATGTCAGTCCTATCTTTGTACTATGGCAAAATCATACCATACATTCATTAGAATTTTCATGACTTATCATCATGTTTATTTGCGATCTCCTGCTCATGCCAACTGGTCATGGGCCGACTGTATGAGATTTTCAAAATCATGCATTTTAGCCCCCAAGTTCCAAAATCAAGGCCTTTGGCCTAACTAAGCTATTCGAGCTCCTGTCAAGAAGGTCACCCAAAATCTTCATGTAGTGCCACATAGTCAGGGGAGAACACTTTTGACAAAATATGTTTTCACTCGTCTATCACACTAACCGGGTGTGATTACCTCTCCTCTTACAACCAATAAATGGGTTATCCATTTCCTTCAAGTAAATTCATCACACCAACCGGGTATGATCTACTTACAAATGGTAAGTAGTTGTTTTTTTGCGTATTTTCCATATCACTCCATCCAGGTATGATGTGAAAATTCTCACTCACTTGATAGTGCAGTGTATTCCTCTTATTTGGCTCTTTGCCTCCATGCGAGCTTATCATTGTTGGCATTCCCAGTCCTTCATGTTCGTACACCATATAAACATCCTTGTTTATTAACATTTGGCCTAATAGCCTTCATTACTCATGAATGAACAAAATACCCAAACTTTTAATTATTTGCATTTGGGTCCCTAATGTTCTTTTTCCTTAACTTTAGGTCCCTAATGCTAATTTTCCACAAATTTAGTCCCGAAAATTTCAAATTTTCACCTTAGGTCCTCAATTTATCCAAAATCCCAAAAAAGGTTCAAGTTTCCAAATTTCCAATTTGGTCCCCAACTTTTCAAAAATTACCATTTGTCCCTACTTTACAAAAATGGCAATTTTACCCCAATAATTCCAAAAATTGACCAATTGGTCCTCAACATCTTTTTCATGGCCAATTGGCCATCAATTTTTGGAAATTTCACTTTGGTCCCTCAATTTTACGAAATTCCCAAATTTCCAAAAATTTTCTCTCAATTTCCCCCTTTCAAACTGGTCGAAGTTGATTTTATCAAATTGACCATTCAGTCAGGTTTAATTGTTGAAAATGAAGGTAAATTTGGGTTCCTACACTTTAACACGATTCAATAGAGCTTCAAATCTCATTATTTGAATCCAAATTAACCTCAAACGAAGCTTCATCGGAAAACTAGACTTAGAGAGATAAAGCTTCAAAAGCTTACCGTCAGGGGTGCAGCGGTTCGAGATTTCGATCTAAGTAGATAGCTCTCGTCTTAGGTTCCTCCTAGGATCAAGAATCGCATCAATTCATTCTAAACTGAGGGAGAATTTGGTCAGTGAAGTTTTGTCAATTCTCTCTCTAACACTAATCATAAATTACAAAGGAGAACCAAATTAGCTTACCTTTCCACTTTAATTCAGTCATATGACGGCTGTGGAAGTGTTGGGAGAGCTTGGTTAGGCCTAAGAAGGGCTCAAATTGGCCATTTTTAGCTCGGACAAAATAGGGCAACTTCGGTCCACCAACGCTGCTTCACTGTTCGATCATGCCAACACTTCTTCAGTGACCCTTGGAGTAAATGGAGACTACCATCGTGTAGCTAACTTCTCCCCGAATCTAAGGAACCCGAAGTCACCCTATTTAGCTCAAAAAAGTGCCCAAGTCGGAGCTCTGGTTCATGCTTCACCAAAAATTGGAGCAGTAGAGAGAGAGATGAGTTTTCAGGTGTGAGTTGGTTGAATGAGGAGGAGCTCTTTATATAAGGAGCTCGGGGTCTACTTGGCCGTCCGATTGACACCTTTACGACGGTCATTCATTGCCTAAAACTCCCTAAACAGAGACTTCTCATATTAGTCGGCACTACTCGATTTTACAGCGAGTGAACAATGTTGTCAATACTGTTGCGAGCTGGTACAAACGGGGTTCAATGCTTAAACTGGCCGGTTCATGCCCGTTTCGACCAAGTTTTTTAAAAATAAAAATTTGTAAATTTATCTAAATTCATTCTCTATCCAATGGTGGCTTCAATTCTCTAATTTGAATTTTCTAAGCCACCTAGAAAAATAAATTTATAAATCAGCTCAATAATGGTTCAAACCAGTTTAGGTCTAGTTCACCTGAACTAGTTTGATTTTCTCTTTCAATTCATTCTAAAGTCCTTTTCCATGCCTTTTGTGACTCTTTAGTTCACGCGGGATCTATTTTCTTGATTTACCCTTTTTTTAATGGTTAGGGTTAGTGAACTGGTTCAATTTTCTCACTTAGGTTGACCAGTTCTTTCCCCAGTTTCCTCATCTTTAAGGGACGGGGTTTACAACTCTCCTCTCCTTTTAGCAGTTTTGTCCCCAAAACTCAATTAGTAACATTTGCATCAGGAATAATTTCCTTTGGTGTCAACTTGGGGTTTGCTTGACATGCTAACTCTTTGGTTATTCTTTTTGTTAGCCCTTTTTTAAATCATTCACTTAATGAATTTCTTTTCCTTTCCATTGTTTACTCACTCCATGGATTTATCATAATTAGGCATGTCTTACCCACTACTCCAAGGTACATCCTTAAGTTCACTTCCTCTACTTAGGGCAAGATTCTTCTTCTTGAGGGTTCTTGCTCAAAATTTTCAGGATTGGGAGGTCCAAACTACCCAACCGTTCCCTTGTCTAGTTATTTTCTCGGTCATTGGAACCCTTATTTATGTATCCTCTCACGTGCTACATACTTGCTTTCCCAAGTTTTGGTGTTATCACTTTTTTGTCTTATTTTGACCCTTCCCTCATCCATTGTTTATTACAATTTCGGTCCAAATTTTATATTTAACCTTATCATGCTTACTAACTGACTCTTCCTTACCCGAGTCACATTCTCCTTGGGACTATTGGGCTTACATGCCCCTTACAATCATGACATTTTCTAGAACCTATCCCTATCCATTAGATTTTTAGAATACTTCCTTGGGGGTCGTTCTAATCTTTCCAACCTTTTAGGGATCATATAACTTCATCCATCTTTTCATTTGGTGGTATTCCTCAACTACCTATATCGTTATTCCCTCATCCATATTGCTTTTGACATCTTGTCTCACATAATCGTGTTGATTTCTAGAATCTACTTGTCCTTTCCCAACTTCTTTATTAGGTCATTCCAATTCCAATCATTAGATTTCCCGATGACTTACCAACATGCGAGGATTCTACCCTTCTTATGTCCTTCCTCTTCTTTAGCGGCGTCCTTTATTCAAGGACTTTCTTTTCTCTTAATCCATTCTTACTCGCTCGTGACCATTTCACGATTCATTATTTCAAGTTTGTCCTTTTTTGGTATATGTGTTGATTGTTTTCTTTGGGGAGTTTCGTTCTTACAGTTTCATTCTCTACTATATCCCTCAAAGTAGAGATTTTTAAACTTAAGAGCTACATGTTCAACCTTTTTACCATTCCTTGAAGATTTCTTCCTTTATTTCCTTACACCTCCTTCTATATTAAGGTATTTGCCTACTTTTAAATCCTTACTTGTCTTAAAATCTCCATTTCATTTCTTATTCCCTATCCAAGAACTTCCTACTACTGGTCTTATTTCTTGTATTCCACCCTATGCTCAGTCGTTTACTCCTTTGGGCTCCATTAGGCAATCGTGGACCACCACCATTCTTGATGCCGGTGGTCGTTTATTTTATTCACTTTTAAAGTGGATGGCTTACCTTTCTGAGATTTCTCAGCTGCTCTTTCCTTTATTCCTTTGTTATGGGTAGTCCACCCCTTTCCTATTTGTCACTACATCCTCTATTGTTATCTTTCTACTTACTTATTCCTTGGGTTTAGCTTACTCCTTGGGCCTTCCTTTAATGTTCCGTTGATTCCTTTACCCTAGTATGCACGTCATCTCCTCATCCTATGTCACTTGGTCCATTACTTCTTAGTTGAGATCTGTATGCCTCCTTAGGGTTTCCTTCTTTAGGAGAATCATTTCTCTTCTTTCTCGGAATTCCTTTTTATTCATCCTTGAGGGTATCTAACCTTAACTTTCCTAATATCCTCGGATGCCATCCTTCCGGCTTCACCTTTCTTTAGAGATTTGGTGGGTACGTCTTTAGAATTTTCTTTTGTATTTCCTCACATGTTTTAGAAATTTTTAATTTTGAAAAACTTGGTCAAATCGGGCCTGAACCAGTCAGTTAAAGCTTTGAACCTGATTCAGACCAGTCCGTTCTGGTTCAGAACGGTGTTGTCTTCTTCCTTCATATGACAGCACTGTTCACTCGACGGAAAAATTGAAGTAGTGCCAACGAAGAGGAAACGTTTCCGTTCAATACATTTCAGGCAATCAATAATTGTAATAAAGGTACCAAACGAATGGCCAATGAGTCCCCGAGCTTCCTATATAAAGAGTCTCTCTCCATTCATCCTCTCTACACCTGGAAACCTCACTCTCTCTCAGCTAATCAGTTTTCCAGTGAAGCTCGAACCAGAGATCCAATATTGGGTTTTTTCTGAGCCAAAGAAGGTGAGGTCGGGTTCCTTAGAACTGGGGAGAAGTTAGCTACACTATGTTAGTCTCCATTCACTCCAAGGGTCGCCGGAGAAGCACCAGCGTGATGGAACATTGAAGTAGCTCTGGTAGAGCGAAGCTGCAATATTTCTTTTGAGCTAAAATCGGCCAATTCGAGCCCTCCTCAGGCCAAACCAAGTCCTCCCAACACCTCCTTAGCCCTCCTACGGCCAAATTAGAACTGAAAGGTAAGCCAATTCGGCTCTCCTCTGTAATTTTTTACCAATGCTAGAGAGAGAACGGGCAGAATTTTGATAATAAAATTCTTACCCAATTCGGCATCAATTGATGTAATTCTTGATCCTATGAGGAACTCAGGAGGAGATCTATTTGCCAAGGTCGAAAGCTTGGACTGTCCCACCGCCAACGATGAGCATTTGAAGCTTTCTCTCTCTATGTTTTATTTTCTGGCGAAGCTTCATTTGAGCTCGTTTCGACATCAGAACTTACGATTCAAAGTGCAATTGAATCGTATGAAGATGTAGGAACTCTAATTTAACTTCAATTTCAACAACTAAACTTGTTTGATTGGTCAATTTGATGAAATCAAATTTGGTTGTGTTGGAAAGTTGAAATTGGGGGGAAAATTGGAGAAAATTTGGGGATTTCAAAAATTCGAGGGACTAAAATGCAATTTTATAAAATTGACAGTCAATTGGGCATCATAAGAGCGTTAGAGGACCAATTGAGCAAATTTTAGAATTTTTGGTGTAAAACTTACCATTTTTGTAAAGGAAGGGCAAAATGCTTATTTTGGGAAAAAGTGGGGACCAAATTGGGAATTTGAAAAACTTGAGCCCCTTTTTGTGAAATTGAATAAATTGAGGTCCTAAGGGGAATTTTAAAATTTTCAAGACTCAATTTGGAGAAAAATCGGCATTTGGGGCCTAAAGTGAAATAAAAAGAACTTTAGTGACCAAATTACAAATATTTAAAAAATAGATATTTTTATTCATTCATAATGAATGAAGGCTATCAAGCCAAATGATAATGAACAAAAATGTTCATAATGTATCGGAACACGAGACATTGGAAACGCCAGTTGAGGCAAGGCTTGCAAATGATGAAAGTAAACTTAGAGAAAATACATTGCACGATCGGGTGAGTGGGATTTTTATATCATACCAAGTTGGGATGATAAGCACCTCAGAAATTAAAACTCACTACTAAGTGGTATTTTAAATATCACACCTGAGAGCAGTGATGTGAAAATCAAGCGGAAAATTACTTACCGGTTGTAAGTAGATCATACCAGGTTGGTATGATGAGACTTCCTAGAGGGAAGTGGAAAACACGCTTATCGATTATAAGCGAAGACGTCTTCATACCCATTTGGTATGATAGACAAATGAAAGGTTTATTTTGTCGAAAGTGCTCTCCCCTAACTGTGTGCCACTGCTTAAAGTTTTTGGGAGACCTTCTTGACAGGAGCTCGAATAGCTCATAAAGGCCAGAGGCCTCAGTTTTGGAACTTGGGGGCTAATATGCCCGATTTTGAAAATCCTGAATAGTGGGCCCTATGCCAGTTGGCACGAGTAGGAGCTTGTAAACAAACATGATTATTAAGCCATAAAAACTTAAGTAAATGAGTTGTTTGGCCATGGTACTAAGACAGGACCAACATACTAAGTCGACTAGTGGCAGTGCGACAAAACGGGTCTTCGGACTAGTCAAGACAAACAGTTGCAAGTTGAGTTGAAGGTCGCGGCCATTAGACCAGTGGCACCACAGATTATATGGCTCATGTGAAAAATTTTGATTTGTCCATGCACTGTGTTACAGGACCTTCAAGATGCCCAAGAGGGGTAGTGATGCATCTAAGGGCTCTAGATGACCTAGTGGATATAAGGGCAGTTTGTAATACCAAAAGTCTTATGAAGCTCGGAGTAGCTTCAAGCGCATGAGACCGAGTGAGGATAGGATGAGGTCTCTGTCCTCATATGGACATAGAGTTATGTTATGGGATTGAGGGTTAGATGTCACAAACATCCACTCATTCTTAGGGTAGAAATAGACATGATTCTATCTAGATGGCCAGTAAAGTCGCTCCAATGCCACAAGTGGGTACAATGGATAGGCTGGCCTACGATTGTGAGTTCCTTCATGATGAAGGGCATGTGTTGGTTGATAAACACACTATTGGGATAAGAAATAATTTTGAAAACCATGATTTCAATATGAGAAAATTTAAAGGAATTAAGAAGTGTGACACCCTCCAACTTGAAAACTATTTTTATCAAAATTTCATTTTTTAAAAATACACATTCACCGAGTTGTAGAAACTCACCCCTCTTTTTATCCATTTTCAAAAAATTGAGAAAATTACTAGGGATAACACCAAGACTTATTCTCTGTCAGGTATGCTCAAATTCTCTTAAGCTTACATTTTATTTAATATATATCTTTCCATGGAATAACGTTGAAAGTACGACTGGCTACTCTTGAGTTAAAAAAGGGGGAAACTCCTCTTGAACCAGGCCAAACCGGGCTAGGGCTTGACAAAAACTCAATATAAAATTTTCATACTTGTCTTAAGGTTCAGCTACCAACAGATCTTTAAGGTTGGTTTTCCTCGGTTTCCTAAAAAGGGTAAAAAGAGGGGGTGAATTCGGCAACTCAATGAATGGGTGTAGGATGAGAGTTTAAAAAATAACTTTAATCGGAGTGTGCCAAACTCGTTATTTCTTTTAAAAAGTATTATTTCCTCATGTTCTAGTTTTCAAAACCTTTTTCCAAGGTTTACCAATTCTTTTCCAAGGATTCTCAAGTACTTTCCAAGGTTTTAATAACCTTTTTCCCATTTTCATATTAGGTGTGTTTCACATATAACACACGCCCTACATCAGGAAGGGTACACACATATTCGCTTATAGAAGTCCAATTGCACCCACTTGTGGACTAGAGCGTCTTTACCATCCACCCTTATAGAAGTCCCTAACTTCTACCCGAAGTCTGAGTGAACATCTTCGACATCTTACCCTCAAACCCAAAATACTTTGTGTCCATATGAGGACAGAAACCTCATCCCGACCCCACCCCGATCTCATGCGTATGAAGCTATGTCGAACTTCCCTAACTGCTAGCACGACAAATTGCCCTTATCTCCACCATGTTGTCCAGTAGCCCCTAAGATGCATCACTATCCCTCTTGGGCATCTTGATGGTCCCAAACCTCAAGTGCATGCACAAACAATAGTTTTCCATAAACCCATCTTATATTTTAAGCCACTGGTCCAACGGCCCCGACCCTCAACTCGACCTGCAGCTGTTTGTCTACACCGGTCCGTCGACCTAGTCTTGTCACACGGCCGCCAGTCCATCGAGTATGTCGGTCTTTTTTTGGTACCCTGGCCAAATCACATCATTCATTCATTAGAATTTTTAGGGCTTATCATCATGTTTATTTACGAACTCCTGCTCCTGCTAATTAGCCTTGGGCCCACTGTACGAGATTTTTAAAATCGGGCATTTTAGCCCCTAAGTTCCAAAACTAAGGCCTCTAGCTTAACTGAGCTATTTGAGCTCCCATCAAGAAGGTTTCCCAAAATCTTTAAGCAATGGCACACAATCAGGGGAGAACACTTCTGACAAAAGTTTTTAATCATCTAGCACACCAACTGGGTGTGATGACATCTCCGCTTACAAGTTTTTTCATGTGTTTCTCACAACACCCCAACCAGGTGTGATGTTAAAATTCCACATACTAGTGGCTTCGAAGCAACTTTTCCTGCCACCCGGATAGAAGTACAACCACTTCTACCCTGGGAATAAGTGGATGTACGTGACATCCGACCCACAATCCCAAAATCACTTCTTCGTGTTCGTATGAGGACAGAGACCTAGAACGACGAACTGCCCTTATAGCCACTAGGTCGTCCAATGCCCTTAGGACGCATCACTACCCCTCATAGGTGTCTTGATGATCTCGTACTCACAGTGTATACATAAACAATGTTTTCTTATATTGCCATGTAATCTATGGTGTCACTAGTCCAACGGCCCCGACTCTCAACTCAACTCGCAGCTGTTTGTCTTGACTAGTCCGTCGACCTGTCATGTCGCACTACCGCTAGTTGACTGAGCATGTCGGTCCTATCTTGATACCATTGCCAAACAATTCACTTATTAAGTTTTATGGCACATATATCATGTTCGTTTACGAGCTTCTGCTCGTGCCAATTGGCCTTGGGCCCACTGTACGAGATTTTCAAAATCGAGCATTTAGCCCCCAAGTACCAAAACCGAGGCCTCTAGCCTATCAGAGCTATTCGAGCTCCCATCGAGAAGGTCTCCCAAATAGTTTAAGCATTGGCACACAATCAGGGGAGAACACTTTCGACAAAATAGGTTTTCACTGTCCATTATACCAATCGGTATAAGGACATCTCCGTTCATAACCGATGAATGGGTTTTCAACTTCCTTCGAGGAAGTCTCATCATACCAACCGGATATGATCTACTTACAACCAGTAAGTAGTTTTTTTTTTCCCATAATTTTTACATCACTTTCTCTAAGTGGTGATGATTAAAATACCACTAAATAGTGAGTTTTTATACCGAGGTACTTATCATCCCCTACCGGGAATGATATAAAATTCACTCACAACCGGTAAGTGGTTTTTATCTTTAAGTTGTGCTCATCATCCCAACCGTGTATGATGTTAGTAAACCCACTCACAACCGGTAAGTGGTTTTTAAATTATAAGGTGTGCTCATCATCCCAATTGGGTATGATGTTTGTAAACCCACTCACCCGTTAATGCCATGATTTCGACTAGACTGGTTCTTTGTATTCACGCGAGCTTGTCCTTGCGGGCATTCCCGGTATTTTGCATTCCTACACGATATGAATAACCATGTTCATTATTACTCGGCATAACAACCTTCATTCATTTCCAATGAATAAGAAAACCCAAACTTTTAGTTATTTGCAATTAGGTCCCTAAAGTTATTTCTCTTTAACTTTAAGTCCCTAATGTCGGTTTTTCCTCAAACTAAATCCCGTAACTTTTAAAATTTATCCTGGGACCTCAATTTATTAATTTCACCAAAAAAGGGGTTTAATTTCCCAAATTTCCAATTTGGTTCCCCAATTTTTCCAAAATTACCATTTTGCCCTTCTTTTACAAAAATGGTAAGTTTTGCCCCAAAAATTCCAAAATTCCTCAATTGGTCCTCCAACATTATTTTCATGCCAAATTGACCCTCAATTTCATAAAATTGTATTTTGGCCCTTTGAATTTCGAAAATCCCCAATTTTCCCCCAATTCCAACTTCTTAACACAGCCAAATTTGATTTCATCAAATTGACCCATCAAACGTTTCCAATTGTTGAAATTGAAGTTGAAATTGAGTTTCTACATGTTCATACGATTCTTCAGAAATGTGAATCACAAGTTTTAATGCCGGGACGAGCTCAAACGGAGCTTCGCCGGAAAATGAACTATAGAGAGAGAAAGCTTCAATTACTCACCGGTGAAGGCACGACGGTTCGAGCTTCCGATCTGGACAGATAACTCTCATCTTGAGGTTCATCCTAGAATCAAGAATCGCATCAATTGATATGGAATTGGATTAGAATTTTGTCATTGAAATTCAGTCGACTCTCTCTCTAGCACCAATCGAAAATTATAAAGGGGAGCCGAATTGGCTTACCTTTAGGTCCTAATTCGGCCGTCGAAAGGCTGAGGAAGTGTTGGGAGGGCTTGGCTTGGCCTAAGCAGGGATTGAAATGGTTGATTTCAGCTTGGCCGAAATAGGGCAGCTTCGGTCCGCCGGACCTGCTTCACTATTCCATCACATCGGCGCTTCTCCAATGATTCTCGAATTGACTGTAGTTTGCTATCAGATAGTTGTCTTCTCCCCGGTTCTAAAGAGCCCGACCTTTGTTCAAGTCGAAGCTCTGGTTCGAGCTTTACTGGGAAATGGAGTAGTAGTGAAAAAGAGAGAAAGAAGTGTTCAGGTGTGAGGAGAATGAAATGAGGATGATCTCTTTATATAAGCGTAAAACTCGTGTATTAAATGGGCAAGATTTATTACTAGTATTAATATTGCCATAAATTATTGGTATTAATTCCAATAATTTAATTTCGGTATTAATTTCAATAAATTAAATTTTGGTATTAATTCCAATAATTTAATTTCGGTATTAAATTATTTGTAATAATTCCAATAATTTAATTTAGGTATTAAATTATTGGTATTAATTACAATAATTAAATATATATTAATTTATGGTTATTTATGATAAGGCATACATACAAATTTTTTACCGAAATTTCGGGTTACAAAAAAATTCATACTTCCCAAGAGGTCACCCATCCTCACACGCTTAACTTTAAAGTTATTATGGAATCTAGTTCACCTGAACCACTTTAGTTTTTGTTTTCTAATTTATTTTAAATTTCTTTTCCAAGGTTTAATAAATACTTTAGATCACCCGAAAGTTGTAAATTTCCAACTTGCCCATTCAGCAATAATCGAGTTTGTGAACAGGTTCTGAATCCTCATTTGGTTTGACCGGTTTTTTTCCTGGTTTTTCTTAGCTCAAAAGGACGGGTTTTACAGTCGTGCCCCTAACGTTGAGTAATCAAAGCTTTCTCTCTCTACTGTCTATTTTTCGATGAAGCTCCGTTTGAGCTCGTTTCAACATTAAAACTTACGATTCAAAGTGTTGTGGAATCATATGAACATGTATAAACTCAATTTCAACTTCAATTTCAACAATTAGAAGTGTTTGATCGGTCAATTTGATAAAATCAAATTCGGCAGTGTTAAGAAGTTTAAATTGGGGGAAATTTGGGCATTTTCAAAAATTTGAAGGACCTAGATGCAATTTTATAAAATTGAGGGTCAATTGGGCATGATAAGTATGTTAAAGGGCCAATTGAGGAATTTTAGAATTTTTTGGGTGAAACTTACCATTTTTGTAAAGGAAGGGCAAAATGGTAATTTTGGAAAAATTGGGGGACCAAATTGGAAATTTGGGAAATTAATCCACTTTTTGTGAAATGGAATAAATTGAGGTCCTATGATAAATTTTAAAAGTTTTGTGACTTAATTTGAGGAAGAACCGGCATTAGGGACTTAAAGTTAAAGAGAAATAACTTTAGAGACCTAATTGCAAATAAATGAAAGTTTGTTTTTCTCATTCATTTGGAATGAATGAAGCCTATTAGGCCGAAGGATAATGAACTGAGATGTTCATATCATGTAGGAACACGAAGTACCGGGAACGTCAGCAAGGACAAGATCACATGAATAAAAAGAACTGCTCTAGTGGAATTCACTACATTAACGGGTTAGTGGGTTATTCACATCATACTCGGTTGGGATGATGACTACCTTTTCTAAATTAGAAGTCACCGTGAATGGGCTTACTAACGTCATACCCGGTTGGGATGATAAGCATAGTTTAAAGTTAAAAACCACTTACCGGTTGTGAGTGGGATTTTATATCATACCTAATTAGGGATGATATGTACCTTGAAATGAAAACCCACTACTTAGTGGTATTTTAAACATCACAACTTAGAGGAGTGATGTGAAAATCACACGGAAAAACTACTTACCAGTTGTAAGTAGATCATACCCGGTTGGTATGATGAAACTTCCTCGGAGGAAGTGGAAAACTCATTCATCGGTTATGAGCGGAGATATCCTTATACCTGGTTGGTATGATGGACAGTTGAAAACATATTTTATCAAAAGTGCTCTCCCCTGACTGTGTGCCACTACTTAAATGATTTGGGAGAACTTATTCGAATAGCTCTATTAGGCTGTAAGTGTAAACCCCGCACAATTGAGTTAAGGAAAACCGGGAAAAGAACCGGTCAAACCGAATAAGAAAACCAAACTGGTTTACATTTGGGAATAAGCAATATGAAAATTTACAACTTTCGGTTGATCCAAAAGATTTATTAAACATTGGAAAAGAAACTTAAGACAAACTAAAAAACAAAAACCAAATTGGTTCAGGTGAACTAGATTCCATAAGAACTTCAAAGTTAAGTGTGCTTACCTGAGAGTAGTGTGAGGATGGGTGACCTCACGGCTTATTATAAATAGCCATCAATTAATATATATTTAATTATTGGAATTAATACCGACAATTTAATACCTAAATTAAATTATTGGAATTAATATCAATAATTTAATATCAAAATTTAATTATTGGAATTAATACCAACAATTTATGGCAATATTAATACTAGTAATAAATCTCGCCCATTTAATACACGGATTTTACGACTATATAAAGAGGTCATCCCCATTTCATTCTCCTCACACCTGAACACTTCTCTCTCTCTCTCTACTACTCCATTTCCCGGTGAAGCTTAAACTAGAGCTTCGACTTCAACATTTTTCTTAACCTCGAAAGGAGAGGTCGGGCTCTTTAGAACCGGGGAGAAGAAAGCTATCTGATAGCAAACTCTAGTTAATCCGAGAATCGTTGGTGAAGCGCCGACATGATGGAATTGTGAAGCAACTCCGGCGGACCAAAGCTGCCCTATTTCGGCCAAGCTGAAATTGGCCATTTCAAGCCCTCCTCAGGCTAAACCAAGCCCTCCCAACACTTCATCAGCCTTTCCACAGCCATTAGGACCGAAAGGTAAGCCAATTCGGCTCCCCTTTACAATTTTCGATCGGTGCTAGAGAGAGAGTCGACCGAATTTCAATGACAAAATTCTAATCCAATTCTGCATCAATTGATGCAATTCTTGATTCTAGGATTAACCTCAGGATGAGACCTATCTGCCTAGATCGAAAGCTCGGACCACCGTGCCTTCACCGGTGAGTAATCGAAGCTTTCTCTCTCTACAGTCTATTTTCCGACGAAGCTCCATTTGAGCTCGTTCCGACGTTAAAATCTGCGATTCAAAGTTTCTTAGAATCGTATGAACATGCATGAACTCAATTTCAACTCCAATTTCAATAATTAGAAGTGTTTGATCGGTCAATTTGATGAAATCAAATTCGGTAGTGTTGAAGAGTTGAAATTGGGAGAAATTTTGGGGATTTTCGAAATTCAAAGGGGCAAAATACAATTTTATGAAATTGAGGGTCAATTGGGTATGAAAATAATGTTGGAGGACCAATTTGAGGAATTTTGGAATTTTAGGGGCAAAACATACCATTTTTGTAAAAGAAGGGCAAAATGGTAATTTTGGAAAAATTGGGGGACCAAATTGGAAATTTGGGAAATTAAACCCCTTTTTGGTGAAATTGAACAAATTGAGGTCCCAGGATAAGTTTTAAAAGTTATGGGACTCAATTTGAGGAAAAACCGACATTAGGGACTTAAAGTTAAAGAGAAATAACTTTAGGGACCTAATTACAAATAACTAAAAGTTTGGGTTTTCTCATTCATTGGAAATGAATGAAGGTTGTTATGCCGAGTAATAATGAACAAGGTTGTTCAAATCGTGTAGGAACGCGAAATACCAGGAATGCCAGCAAGGACAAGCTCGTGTGAATACAAAGAACTAGTCTAGTGGAATTCACGGCATTAACGGGTGAGTGGGTTTACAAACATCATACCTGATTGGGATGATAAGCACAACTTAAAATTTTAAAACCACTTACCGGTTGTGAGTGGGTTATTCACATCATACCCAGTTGGGATGATGAGCACAATTTAAAGTTAAAAACCACTTATCGGTTGTGAGTGGGTTTACTAACGTCATACCCGGTTGGGATGATGAGCACAAATTAAAGTTAAAAACCACTTACCGGTTATGAGTGGGTTTACTAACATCATACCCGGTTGGGATGATGAGCACAAATTAAGTTAAAAACCACTTACCGGTTGTGAGTGGGTTTACTAACATCATACCCGGTTGGGATGATGAGCACAACTTAAAGATAAAAACCACTTACCGGTTGCGAGTGGAAATTTTATATCATACCTGGTAGGGGATGATAAGTACCTCGGTATAAAAACCCACTGTTTAGTGGTATTTTAATCATCACCACTTAGAGAAAGTGATGTGAAAATTATGCAAAAAAAAAAACTATTTACCGGTTGTAAGTAGATCATACACGGTTGGTATGATGAGACTTCCTCGAAGGAAGTTGAAAACCCGTTCATCGGTTATGAATGGAGATGTCCTTATATCGGTTGGCATAATGGACAATGAAAACCTATTTTGTCGGAAGTGTTCTCCCCTGACTGTATGCCAATGCTTAAACTATTTTGGAGACCTTCTCGACGGGAGCTCGAATAGCTCTGATAGGCTAGGGGCCTCGGTTTTGGAACTTGGGGGCTAAATGCCCGATTTTGAAAATCTCGTACAGTGGGCCCAAGGCCAGTTGGCATGAGCAGGAGCTCGTAAACGAACATGATATATGTGCCATAAAACTTAATAAGTGAATTGTTTGGCCATGGTACCAAGATAGGACCGACATGCTCAGTCAACTAGCGGCAGTGCGACATGACAGGTCAACGGACTAGTCAAGACAAACAGTTGCGGGTTGAGTTGAGAGTTGGGGCCGTTGGACTAATGGCACCACAAATTATATGGCAATATAAGAAAACATTGTTTGTGCATGCACTGTGAGTACGGGATCATCATGACGCCCATGAGGGGTAGTGATGCCTCCTAAGGGCACTGGACGACCTGGTGGCTATAAGGGCGGTTCGTCGTTCCAGGTGTCTGTGCGAAATTTGGAGTAGCACGAAGCGCATGAGACCGGGGTGGGGACATGATGAGGTCTCTATCCTCATACGGACACGAAGAAGTGATTTCGGGATTGTGGGTCGGATGTCACGTACATCGACTCATTCCCAGGGTAGAAGTGGTCGAACTTCTATCCGGGTGGCAGGAAAAGTCGCTCCAAAGCCACTAGCGGGTTCAGTAGTGATACTGACTTGCGAATGTGTGTAACCTTCATGATGAAGGATGTGTGTTGGGTGATGACACACCGTGGTAACTAAGAAATAATGGAAAAACCTGAATTTTTTAATGAAGGGATTTTTGAAAACAAAGGAGTCTAGCAGACTCCATATAAATGTTTTTTTTAAAAGTCAAAAGCTTTTAAAAACCCATTCACTGAGTAGTCGTACTCACCCCCTCCCTTATATCCCTTTCAGGAAATCCCGGAAAGCCTCCCCTTAAAGACCGTCAACTAAGATGCCTATAAGACAGGTATGTAAAGTTTTAAATTTCATACAATTTTGATTATGTTATTCCAGGGAAAAGGTGCAAGTTAAAGGATGTCTTACTCTTTACGGTTTACGATAAGGGGAAACCCTTTAATAAACCGGGAGAGTGGCGGGTTGATCATGGGGATCCGACCAAACCGGGTCGGGGCGTGACAACTAGAGTGGTATCAGAGCTTGTTTCCTCGAATACATAATCAAGACTAGAAAATATAGTAACTAATAGGATTTTTCCTAAAATTTTCAGATGGCTCCCAGGAGAGGAACCAAGAAAACTTGGAATGGCTCTACTCAACACCCTACCTCCGTAGAGAGACAACCCTAGAAGCTTCTCAAATGCTTGACACTAGGCTGAAATGTCAAAAGACCAAATGGGGAAGTATCCTGGAGAATGGTGCTAAGACCTATTAGTGGCACAACTCTAAGTATGGAGGTAGACGTTTATCAAGAATTCCATAGCTCCTTAGTTATTTTGCAACCATTTCCTGTGATAGGGCTGAAAGCCTAATCTTTTGTATTCTTCTGTTAATAAAATACTCAAATTCTCAAAACTCTCTCTCCTGATGATGCAATTGTGTTGGGAATATGGCCGAAGGAAAATAAAGCAAACCCACACTATCCTGGAAGCTAAGAAAAAGTTACATCCCGATTATGAAAGATGAATTAGGGAATTAAGAAACCTAGGAAAACTCTTACCATGACCCTTTAGCAAAGGAGATTCAGTAAGAAAACCAAACTTTTCATTTATTTGCAATTAGGTCCCTAAAGTTATTTTTCTTTAACTTCAAGTCCCTAATGCCGGTTTTTCCTCAAATTGAGTCCCGAAATTCACCTCAGGATCTCAATTTATTCAAATTCACGAAAAGGGGTTCAATTCCCCAAATTTCCAATTTGGTCCCAAACTTTTCCAAAATTACCATTTTGCCCCTACTTTACAAAAAATGGTATGTTTTTACCCCAAAATTCCAAAATTTTCCCAATTGGTCCTTCAACATCTTTATCATGCCTAGTTGGCCCTCAATTTTCTGAAATTGCATTTTAGTCCTTCAAATTTTAGAAATTCCCAAATTTCCCCAATTTATCCCCAATTTCAACCTTCTAACTTAGCCGAATTTGATTTTATCAAATTGACCGATCAAATGAGTTTAATTATTGAAGTTGAAGTTATATTGGAGTTCCTACACCTTTATACGATTCAATTGCACTTTGAATTGCATGATTTGATATTGGAATGACCTCAAACGGAGCTTCGCCGGAAAACTGGACCTCAATTGCAATAATGAACCTCAATTGATTGGTCAATTTGATGAAAGGGGCAAATTGGGTGAAAATTTTGGGATGAATCGTGGATTTCAAAAATTCGATGGACTAAAGTGCAATTTCCTAAAATTGAGGGCCAATTGGCCATAAAAAATATGTTGGAGGACCAATGGGTCGAACTTTGTAATTTTTGGGGGTCAAATTCCCATTTTTGTAAAGTAATGGCAAAATGGTAATTTTTTAAAAGTTAGAGACCAAATTGGAAATTTAGAAAAATTGAACCCTTTTTGGGATTTTGGATAAATTAAGGACCCAAAGTGAAATTTTTAAAGTTTCGAGACTCAATTTGGGGAAAATTGGCATTTAGGGATCTAAAGTTTAAAAAAAGAACTTTAGGGACCTAAATGCAAATAATTAAAAGTTTGGACAATTTGTCATTCATGAGGAATGAAGGCTAGTAGGCCAAATCATAATGAAAAAGGATGTTCAAATTGTGTAGGAACACAAGGGACCGGGAATGCCAGCAAAGGCAAGTTCGCGTAGAGTCAAAGAGCCAAATATGAGGAATTCATTGCACTATCGGGTGAGTGAGAATTTTCACATCATACCCAGTTAGGATGAAGAGTACCTCGGAATGAAAAACCACTACTAAGTGAAATTTTAACATCGCACCTAAATGGGGTGATGTGAAAAATATGAAGAAAAACTACTTATAGGTTGCAAGTAGATTATATTCGGTTGGTATGATGAACTTCCTAGAAGGAAGTAGAAAACCCACTTATCGGTTATGAGCAGATATGTCCTCACACCCAATTGGAGTGATGGATAGGTGAAAAGTTATTTTTGTTAGAAGTGCTCTCCACTGACTGTGTGCCACTACTTAAACATTTTGGGAAACTTTCTTGATGGGAGCTCAAATAGCTCAGTTAGGCCAGAGGCCTCGATTTTATAACTTGGGGGCTAGAATGCACGATTTTGAAAATCTCGTACAGTAGGCCCAAGGCTAGTTAGCACGAGTAGGTGCTCGTAAACAAACATGATGTTAAGCAATGAAAAGTTTTAATGAATGATGTGATTTGGCCATAGTACCAAGATAGGACCAACATACTCGATGGACTGGTGCCAGTGCTACGAGACAGGTCAACGGACCAATCAACACAAACAGGTGCAGGTCGAGTTTAGAGTCGGGGTCGTTATACCAATGTCACCAAATATTAAATGGATTATATAGAAAATTATTGTTTTGTGTATGCATTGAGGTTCAGGACCATCAAGATGCCCAAGAGGGGTAATGATGCGTCCTAGGGGCTACTGGACGACATGATGGATATAAGGGCAGTTTGTCGTGCCAGCAGTCAGGGAAGCTCAGCGTAGCTTCATGCGCATGAGGCTAGGTGGGGTCAGGATGAGGTTTGTGTCCTCTTATGGACATAGAGTTGATTTTCAGGTTTGAGGGTTGGATGTCACGTACATCCACTCATTCCCAGGGTAGAAGTGGATGAGCTTCTATGTAGGTGACCGATGAAGTCGCTCCGATGCCATAAGTGGATACAGTGGATGGGTTGCCCTACGAATGTGCGATCCCTTCATGATTAAGGGTGTGTGTTAATTGCTAAACACACTGAATGTGGAAAATGAAGAAAAAATTTTGGAAACCTGAGAATATGAAAAAGTAATAATTTTGAAAGGAAGTTAAGGAGTATGGCACACTCCAAATTATTTTATTGAAACCATTTTTTTAAATCTTTCATTCACTGAGTTGTAGAAACTCACTCACCCTTTTTATCCCTTTTCAGGAATAGAGAATGACTAGGGATAACACCAGGATTTACCCTCTGTCAGGTATGCTTAAATCTTCTCTTAATCTTGCATTATTATTGATATATGTTATTTTAGGGAACGAGTTTGAGATTACACCTAGCTCCTCTTGAATTAAAGAAGGGGGAAACCCCTCTTGAACTAAGGGAGTGATGGGTTGTTTACGGGGATCCGACCAAACCGGGTTGGAGTGTGATAGAAACACTTCACCGACTCTAGAATGGTAGAAGGTGCCACCTGAGGAATTCGAGGGAGAACAACGATGTATAAAGGAACCTCATGAAGTGCTTAGTGAGGAGTTATGTCTATAACTTGAAGGGCACAAGTCGGAAATTAGGGGAAACTTCTAGGGGAAATTGGGGATTTCGAAAATTTGAGGGACTAAAGTGCAATTTACCAAAATTGAGGGCTAATTGGCCATGAAAAAGATGTTGGAGGACCAACGGGTAAAAATTTGGAACTTTGGAAGGTCAAATTGCCATTTTTGTAAAGTAGGGGCAAATGGTAATTTTTGAAAAGTTAGGGACCAAATTGGAAATTTGGAAAAATTGAACCCTTTTTGGGATTTTGGATAAATTTAGGACCCAAAGTGAAATTTTGAAAGTTTTGGAATCAATTTGGAAAAAATTGGCATTTAAGGACCTAAAGTTAAAGGAAATGAACTTTAGGGACCTAAATGCAAATAATTAAAAGTTTGGGCATTTTTTCATTCGTGAGGAATGAAGGCTAGTAGGTCAAATGATAATGAACAAGGATGTTCAAATCGTGTAGGAACACATGGGACCAGGAATGCCAGCAAAGACAAGCTCGCGTGGAGGCAAAGAGCCAAATAAGAGGAATTCACTACACTATCGGGTGAGTGAGAATTTTTATATCATAACTGGTTGGGATGATGAGTACATTGGAATGAAAAACCACAAATAAGTGAAATTTTAACATCACACTTGGATGGGGTAATGTGGAAAATACGCAAAAAAACTACTTATCGATTGTAATTAGATCATACCTGGTTGGTATAATGAACTTCTTGAAAGGAAGTAGAAAACTTGCTTATCGGTTATGAGCGGAGATGTCCTCATAGCCGGTTGGTGTGATGGACAGGTGAAAAGTTATTTTTGATAGAAGACCTCTCCCCTGACGGTGTGCCACTGCTTAAACATTTTGGGAAACTTTCTTGATAGGAGCTCGAATAGCTCAATTAGGCCAGGGGCCTTGGTTTTAGAACTTGGGGTTTAGAATGCCCGATTTTGAAAATCTTATATAGTTGGGCCCAAGGCCAGTTGGCACAAGCAGGAGCTCATAAACAAACATGATGTTATGCCATGAAAATGTTTAATAAATGATGTGATTTGGCCATTGTACCAAGATAGGACCGACATACTTGATGGATTGGTGGTAGTGTAATGAGACAAGTCGACGAACCAGTCAAGACAAAAAGTTGCAGGTCGAGCTGAGAGTCGAGGCCGTTGGACCAATGGCACCAAAGATTAAATGGCTTATATGGAAAATTATTGTTTTGTGCATGCACTGAGTTTCGAGACCATCAAGATGCCCAAGATGGTAGTGATTCGTCCTAGGGACTACTAGACGACATGGTGGAGATAAGGGCAATTTGTCGTGCCAATAGTCAGGGAAGCTCGACGTAGCTTCATGCGCATGAGTCCGAGTTGGGGTCAGGATGAGGTCTCTGTCCTCATACAGACACGAAGTTGATTTTCGTGTTTGAGGGTCGGATGTTGCATACATCCACTCATTCCTAGGGTAGAAGTTGTCGGTAAAGTCACTCCGATACCACAAGTGGGTGCAGTGGATGGGCTGCCCTGTGAATGTGTCATCCCTTCATGATAAAGGGTGTGTGTTGATTGTTAAGCACACTGAATATGGAAAATGAGGAAACAATTTTGGAAAATCGAGAATATGAGAAAGGAATAATTTTGAAAGGAAATTAAGGGGTCTGGCACACTCCAAATTATTTTATTGAAACATTTTTTTTAAATCTTCCATTCACTGAGTTGTAGAAACTCTCCCACACTTTTTATCCCTTTTCAGGAATAGGGAATGACTAAAGATAACACCAGGATTTACTCTCTGTCAAGTATGCTTAAATCTTCTCTTAAACTTGCATTATTATTGATATATATTATTCAAGGGAAAGAGGTTGAGATTACGTCTAGCTCCTCCTAAATTAAAGAAGGGGAAAACCCCTCTTGAATAAAGGGAGCGGTGAGGTTGTTCACGGGGATCCGGCCAAACTGGGTTTGGGCGTGATAGAAACACTTCACCGGCTCTAGAATGGTAGAAGGTGCCACCTGAGGAATTCTAGGGAGAACAACGATGTATAAAGGAACCTCATGAAGTGCTTAGTGAGGAGTTATGTCTGGAACTTGAAGGGCACAAATCGGAAAGTGTGGTGGTTGGTCCAATCAGATTTGCGGTTAGTAATTGCACTCACATTAAAAAAATTATCACCATTACTTTTTGTACCAACCCATAAATTTTCCAAAATTATAGTTTTGCTCTTAATGCATATTTTGTTCGATTTACTTGTCAAATGTTAGGGTCGGGGCTAGTTTTAGCTGTCACACACCTAATCCGAAGGCGGGTCCAACGAACCCGCGCCCGAGTGTACATGAAATTCGAGTCCACTTGAGGTCCAATAAAAGTGGACCCGCACCCAATGGTCTGGAGTCTCTAGTTTAGTTAGATGTGTCTGAGATTCGTGTCTCGGATCCAATAATCAGACCCAAACCCAAGCATGGGTCCAAGTATTCACGACCAACTTCGAATTTGCTCAGGTCGGATAGAGATTCGGGTCTTGGGTCCATTTGATAAGTCTAGATTTACGACCAGCGAACCCAATTACAGTATAAGTTAATTGATCAATTTCAATTTATAAATTTTCTCAAAACTTATCAAAATTGTCTTTAGGTTTTATTCTCTAAAAATTAATATAAGTTTTTTTATAATCCCAAAATTGCCATTTTACCATCATATTTACATAAATGACTATTTTGGGCAAAAATTACAAATTTACACCTTCATTTGGGCAAAAATGATAATTGTTCCCCTCTTTGAGCAAAAGTTAAGATTTTTCCCTTTTTACTCAAAATTATAATTTTTCCTCTAAATTTCTGAAAACAACATTTCACATTTTTATTTTTTTAGAAATTACCTATTAGCCCTTATTATTCTCTTAATTACTATTTCCTAATTTTTTCCAATTTTAGAAAAGCAATCTCAAACTTTTCAAAATTTGCACTTTAGACCCCTAACATTGAAAATCATTCAAATATGGGGAGTTGAAACTTTTCAAAATTTCAATTTTCTTTCCAAATAATTCCATTAAACTCATGAGTACTCATGGGGAGTTGGGAGCATTGCCCAAGCCAAAATTGGTTATTGTACAAAACTAGCCAAAATAGAATAATCAAAAGAGTTGTTAGAAATTCTCACTAGAGTTAATCGGAGTTGAGACATTTTGTAGCCAAGGTCTAAGCGACTTGATTTTGTGTTGGTAATCGACCAATTGGTCGCCAAAGCTAAGTAAATTTTGGTCTAGAATGGTCACAATCGAAAGTGAAATCATAAAACCACCAGAGGAAATCGGCTCGTAATGATCGACACTTGCATTATTGGAGGTTGTTCAAGGCTAGTGGGAAATATAGAAGAGGAAATGTGTTCTTTTAGAACTATTGCCAACCAGAGTGGTGGTCGAAGTTGGATGAATTTGACCCTGAAAAGGCATCGGTATAATGTAGTTTTTTGGTCCTCAAGATAGGGTGGGGAAAGTTTATTGTCTAGTGTTTTCCAGACACTTTTATATCAAGGTCCAATAAACACAAGAATACTAAATTAGTGGCATTTTGACACAAAAATCACCTTATTTTATGGTCAGGTGTGAGGAAATTACTATCATTTGGTTGCCGATGTGCTATTAATGAGTTTTCCAATTTTGGATACAAAATTTATTTAGAAATAAATAATGTAATTAAAATTAAAGGGAGATTAATATTGGAGTTATTAGTTTATCACTACATTTTATTTTGTGAAATTTGATAAAAAATAATTTAATAAGATAAATCTTTTTAATAATGTGTATTCCACATTGCCTAGATAAAAATGGTTATGTGAAAATTACAAACTAATAAAATTGCATTTCATTTTTACCACTTTTATAAATAAGATATCATTTTTGGATAACTAGACTATTTCCATTATAATTAAAATAAAAAAATGGAGAAAATAGAGATTTATCACCTTCGATGTGATGTATGTTAACTTGTGCATCATGTAGTTAAGAAAAACCTTATGCTCTAAAATTGTCCTCATGTTTTATCATTTTGAGGAGGATGGTGACCATTTTGTTTATAGAACTTAAATACTTTGGTTCCTCGTTTGCTGATGGGCTTTCCAAGTAGATATTTAAGCAGCCAATTCATTTTTCTGCGCACTTAATGGATAAGTTACTTGAAAATTGATATAAATAGGCCACATCCAAGGTTAAAATCTTGTGATTCCATTATATGATATAATTATATTGCTACAATTTTAGATATTATAAATATAAAAATAAACTATAATTTTATGGCATAAATTTCTGGAAAATTGCTAAAATGCACATAAATTTTAATAATTCCATTAATTTTTATATAATTTTTAACCAAATTGAGTATAAATTTTTATGTATTCATTAAATTTGGTACAAACTTTTTTTCTATAAGCATGGACAATAAGGAATGCAAGTAGATTCTAATTTAAATTTAAATAAATCAATTGAGTGTATAATTAGAATACATGAATCATAGAATTTCAAGTTGCGTGCTACGACAAATATGAAAATGATGTGATAGTGCAAGTAAAAATGGATACGTCTAACCGAGCTCAAGAGATTTGAAGTAAGCTTTGTTGAGTACAAAAAGTTGAGTATGCCTCTTTCATAAAAACACTAAGACAAACCAAGTTTTGGTAACTTGAAATTAAATGTATTTTTTAAAATATTTAATTTTAAACTTTCATTTTTTAAAAATATTTAGAATAAGATTTTTTTTCAAATAGTTTGGTATAAATTTGTCACTTTTTGCATATATTTTGTAAAATAAATTCAATTTAGCCAATCAAAATATAATAACTATATAGTGTCTATTGATAGTTTTATTTATATTATTTTACATGATTACTTATGTAAATGAAAATAAGACATTTCCAATTTCCCTAATGTAAATTCAAAATTCCAGAAAAGAGATTCTAGCAGTGCCTTTTAAACAAGGGTGATTGTACTATATACATATTGTACCATGATTGCACTATATATCAAATCTTCAGTTTCCATATAAATTAATAAGAAGAGTATATTAATATTTGGTTGCTGAATTTAATAAATAGCAATGCGTACTTAACGTTTCTATATAAACACGGACTAAATGGGAGAAATTGAATAATATTCATAGAGCTTGAAGCGTAAGGCAAAGGAAAAGGGAGAGTGAGAGAGCTCTTCTTCACGCCATAACCGAGGGAAGATGAAGGCGGATAACGGCTGCTACTTCATGGATACCCTCCTTGTGCATACAGTGGATCGGAATTATCTGTTAAGTTACTTCTGGTTCGTATACACGTCGAGGGTTTGCATGAAGTAGGAACCGATATCGCCCCGATCCATTCGGGTTGGTGTGAAGGGAGCTCTCTCGTTTGTTCTTTCCTCATACACCCTAAGTTTGAAAAAGGGTTTGGCTTCTTTGCAGGTACTAGAAGGAGCAAGATGGATCTCCCTTGATCGTTTGAAGCTCGCATGAGACCATTCACGGAGCACTTCAACACGAAGAAAACCTACGTGGGTTAATGGAGAGGGTGGCAAACAAGCGGGAATGGTCATGTAATGGAGAGAACCCTTGAAGCGGGAATGGTCATGGAATGATATTAGATAGTGATTATGAATATAGGACTTTTTTATGTAGATAATGTGCAGGAGTATGTAGATAATTTTACTAATCAATAGTTGTGTTGCCAACTGTATCTCAGATTCTGAGCCTATGTGGTGTATTGTATTTTTTGTTGCCTATCAATTAAATCATATACTCTGAATCCAAGATCTGGTAAGTTATATTTTTTTTTTGTAGTTTATTTATTTTTTGCTTAAATTAGATGTTTTTAATTAAAGTTTGATCAAGAACAATAGTTTATCGTGTTGTAAATTAACTCTTAACTTATTTAAATTTAAAAAGAAATTGTATGTGAATAAATTAAAATAGTAAAATAATTATTTGTGCCGTATATTTGTATATATGAGCAAAAACATTATTACAAAAATGAATTAATTAGATTATCATTCTTATTTAATACTAATTAATAATTGAAATGTTCAATTTTATTTTTTGAAAATTTAGTTCTATTGTCATGGGTACGTTAGTTCTATTGCCATAGACCCACACTCATTTGATGAAGAGACTTTGATCTTAATAGAAGCAAACCGCCCAAGGGGATGAATTATTGCCGTTCAAGAATTAAATACTAATGCTAAATAAAAGCCGACACTAATGAACTCTAGGTATTGGCGGCTGGGTTATCAAACCATTGAAGTTTCATCATTTGAGATGCTATTACTTCTCAAATTACATGATGTAAAATCGCCTAAAATCAATTTATATCGCTAAACTTCACATCTGCTCTTCAAATTATCAAGAATACCATGTACGATTAATGTTTTAAAAGTAATCCACTCGGATTTCTCATCAAAGAGCAGAAATGCAAGCAATGTACTACTGGAGAACTTGTGGGAAGGTGAGGACGTGCCGGGAGGTAGGTATGGCAGGGAAGGGAGGTGAGGCTAAGATGGTCGAATTTGGCCCAACAACACTTGTCCCGAAATAGTGCTTAGAGAATGACCTTCATACAATATTTTTCAGTAACTTTTAATTTATAGCACGAATACAAAACTTAGGAGTAGTTTATTAATAGCATTTTAACACAAAATTCAACTCATTTGGTAGCCAGGAGAGGGAGAATTGCTATTTTAATCACACGATGATAAGGTGAAGTGTCATTATTAGGTTTTTCGACTTTTGATACAATATTCGATCTATTGAGCAATAGATAATGCAATTAAATTTTTCGAGAGGCAAATTTTCATCTTATCTTTACATTTTGTTGAATGCAATTTGATAAAAAAAATTAACTTAATTAAAGTATTCCGGCTACCATGTACTCAATCATGCCATTAGCATCATATGCAGGATGAAAATCAGTTTGAAAGATTTTTCCAGTATTTTTTGTAAATAAGATCTTATTTGGTGATCTCCCACCAATCTGGAGCATGAATGACAAGAAACTTGAAAGGGCCAATTGCACTGCAAACTGCTTCTTGAAGGCCCACAAATGGTTCCCATTTTGTAGGATCTTGTACATGTACTGGGAGAAGACGTTGTCAGTCACAAGGTTCTTAATAATGTGGTTGTAGGCTTGCAATCGGAGATTGACCACATCCTCAAGTGAGACTTGGCCGTATATTATCTGGTTCAGCTGCTCCTTGAAGTAGGTGATTGGAAGATCTGCCTCACGATCATTCCGGGCACAGTGGTTCTCATAAACCTCGAGGAATGTGCTGTACATTAGGTCATCTTCCACCATTCGTACCTGGGACCAAACTGGGATGATGATAGGTGTATGGATGTACAAGTGCCGCCTTCTTGACTCCTTGTGTTTGTCAAACATCTGGTTCATCGCCCGGAATAGCTGAAGAATCCGTTCATCGCTTTTGGCATTAGGGGTCAGAGATGTTTGGACAATAAAGTGGCGTTGAGAGCCATCTGATCCAAATAACGTCAGACTCCTGAAACTGCTTCCGTGTCTCCTGACAATAGGAATATCTGCTCCAACTTGTTCCAACTTCACCCTGTGATCTGGTTTAGTTTCCTGATCAATGAAATAATGTCCTGGAACCTCAACATCAACAAAATAGAAATTGCGCAAGACCTAGCTCTCTTCCTCTAACTTGAGAACTGAGGGGAACCTGCTTTCGACATTGCTCAGAAGAATATTCTTCCAGTTTTTGAGACGCTCAGTCAGCTCTGACAGTGTACAAGGAAAGGTGGTGGTACTCTTTGGGTCAAGATCCCGCTCGAATTCTTGCTTGTACTCCCTCAAAAACTCTGCATGCTTGTTGAATACATTGGCTGAAAAGAAGAACCTGCAGACTTCGGAGAGCTCATTTTTAAGGGATTGTGGGACCTCGGCAGTGGTGGCTATCGGATACTTGTAACAGCGGTGAAGGAGAGCATTGACTGCAGAAAGTAGCCTCTCTTCTCGTAGAGTCATAAACCTTGAGCCAATCTCAGTTAGCAGGATTTCAACGACTTCATGATCTTCCACTTCGGATCCTCTTTTCTACATATAGTAAGTGCTTCTCTTTATTTCTCCTTTGAAAAAATACTCGAGAGTAATTCAGAAGTGAAAAATGAACTCTTCTTCAGTTAAATGAAAATCTAGCATACAACCTCAATAAAGTAGCAATAGAAGATAATTATCCATATAGACCATTGCATCACCTCCAGTTCACTTGCCAAATTTGAGTGCTTGCTCCTAAGAGTCTCCATAATATCTTTTGCAGCAACAAAAGCACTAACTGCAGAAGCCACCGGACCAAGAACACTACTATGCCGCGATGCACTGTGACTACTGTCACCTATGTTGGAAGAGTTTTGTTGCATAGATTGTTGCTCATTTCCACTGTGCATGCTGCTGCTCTCTGTGGCTGATTTTTCTAGTTCTTGACAATGAGTTCCACCATCACGAGGCCCCATTCTAGTGTTTGGTTGTATGCTTAACTCAGATTTACTAGCAACATCCCGGCGTTCAAGCAAATAGGTGCCAAGCCAATAGTACAGGGCCTTAAATATCTTATACTATTTCAACACTCCCCCTCAATATGGGCGATAAATATCTATCATTCCCATCTTGTTACAAATATTAATCCACTTTTTAGGTCCTAATCCTTTAGTTAAACAATCTGCTAATTGTTCGCCAGTCTTCATGTAGTGTAGCTCCACGATCTTGCTCTCAAGTTTCTCTTTGATAAAAAATCGATTAATTTCAATATGTTTTATTATATCATGTTGAACTGGATTGTTAACAATGTTGATCGCTGATTTATTATCACACCATAACTTAATGGGTTCTTTCCTGAATAAACATAACTCTATCAATAAGTTTTTTATCCATATTATCTCACATATGCCTTGAGTCATAGCTCTATATTCTGCCTCTGCCGTTGATCTTGCGACCACCTCCTGTTTCTTACTTCTTCAAGATACAAGATTACCTCCAACAAACACGCAATAACCTGATGTTGATCTTCTATCATCTACACAACTAGCCCAATTAGAGTCACAAAATCCTTCAACTTTAGTATGACCTCGAGACTTGAACCAAATGCCTTTTCCCGGGCTACTCTTTAGATATCTCAATATTCGCATAACTGCCTCCCAATGTTCTGTTCTAGGATCATGCATATATCTACTTACAATACTAACCACATATGTTATGTACGGTCGTGTGTGACACAAGTAGATAAGTCGTCCCACAATTCTTTAGTATTGTTATTTATCCACTGGGTCCCTTGACTGAGCACATAGCTTATGATTTGGTTCAATTGGAGTAGCAGTAGTTCGACAACCCAACATCCTTGTTTCAGTAAGTAGATCCAATAAATATTTTCTCTAAGAAAGCACTATGCCTGACTATCTCAATACCGAAAAAATACTTAAGTGCACCCAAATCTTTCACTTCAAATTCTTTGCTCAATATTTGCTTTAGTCGCAATATCTCATCGCTATCATCTCCAGTTATAATAATATCATCTACATATACTGCTAGGATAGCAACTTGACTATTTGAGTGTCGATAGAAAACTGTGTGATCTCCATTGCATTGTTGATATCCCATTCTAACTATTGCATGTCGAAATTGGTCAAACCAAGCTCTTGGTGATTGCTTGAGTCCATACAAAGACTTCTTAAGTTTACATACCCTCCCAGTGGTTTTCACTGTATCAAATCCAGGTGGAATCTCTATATATACCTTTTCTTGTAAGTCTCCATGCAAAAATGTATTCTTTACATCTAATTGATATAATTTCCATCCGAAGTTGGCAGCACATGATATAAGTATTTTGACGGTACTCATTTTAGCAACTGGTGCAAATGTCTCATCATAATCTATTCCATACGTATGGATGTAGCCTTTTGCTACCAATCTTGCTTTATACATTTCAACCTTTCCTTCAGCATTTTACTTAACAGTGAATACCCATCAATCTCCTGACGCTTCCTTGTCATCACCAGATGGTAATTAATCTCTGCCCATTGCTATTCGTAAAAAATCTAGAGCTAATGCAGGAAAACCTCCAATTAAATATGGTTATGAATATGATATATCTAATTATGTCTCATATGAATCTGTCTCATCTACATACAAGAACTTTATTGTATCATTACAGTTAGTGCACATACCAAAAAATTGGCAAGAGGCTAAACATAGCATAGTCATCCATAGTTAAGATTCTAGTGGCCATCATAGTTTTGCGAGTCAAGTCAACCCACTAGAATACTAGAAACCAAAAACTATTTATTTTTTATTTTATTTAAATTATATTTTTCCCTTTTCATGTTTACTCGATAATTTAACTCGAAATTCCAATATCAATCGGTTATACAACACTTTTTAAAAATTCATAATTTCTTACTCAAAAAATTAATCACTAATTTGATTGAATCTATATTTCTCGTTTTGGATCCCATTTTCATTTTCAACCTCAATTTTTAATCCAATTTTATTTTAAATCCAAGTTAAGATTTAGGTTTTCATTACTAGTTCCGGATTTTATTCACATTCAACCTCGATTTCTACTCAAATTGAATTTGAATTCTGCTTCTGAAAATTTTGGTGTTATATTTCATAACAATTTTCAAAAATTTATATTTTTTCAATTTCATATAATTTTATAAATTGCAAGTCATTAATAATTGCACTCATAATTTTAACTAATATTTTTTCGATCGGATAAATTTTCAATTGTGTTCGAATTACTCTACAATAATAAAATTCTATAACCATAGTTATATTTGGTTTATTTTATACTTTTTGTAACATATCATAAAATTTTCAAAATTACATATTTGTCCTTATACCTTAATGTATAATTCGTTCGATTTAAGTAGACTTGTCCAATGTTCCGTTCCGAGCGGGTTTTAACTGGTGCGCACCCAACCCACGCTGAGTGTACACAAACTTTAAATCTACTTGCGTAGGTCCAGACCTGACGTGTGATTTGGATTCGAGTTCGAGTCTAGGTTTTAGTCCCAAGCTTGATGCATTCTCTTAGATGCAAAGAGTCTATTACAAAAAGCACGGAAGGTTGGATTGAGAGATTATTTAGTGCAATAGAGCCAATGCGGACTTCAGCTCTGAAGCTCTGAATTTAAAAGAGAAGTTAATGCTGGAATAGCTTTCCATATCTGGCATGATGGAGCGTCTTGAAACAAAAAAACAGTAATGTTGTTAGCTCATCTGTATCTAATAGCTCATAAAATGTTCCTGTTCTAGAACCTGTCTATCAGGAGACTCATGAATCACTTAATAATCATAATAAGTTAGATGAGAACATTGTACACGGCATTAGCCCCGTGGGCTCTTGTTCCAGATAGAGGGTGTAGGCTTCAGCACGTCCGTTTGCTTTTCCTCACAATGTAGTTTTTTGGTCCGGAAGATAGGGTGGGGAAACATCTATTCTCTAGTGTTTTCTGAACATTTTTTGTCAAGATCCAACAAACACAAAAATACTAAATTAGTGATATTTTAATATGAAAAATCACCTTATTTTATGATCTGGTGAGTGAAAATTATTATAATTTGGTAGTGATGTGCTAAATGAGTTTTCTAATTTTGAATGTAAAATTTAACTTATTGAGAAATAGATAATATAATTAAAATTAAAGTGATATGGATATTTGTGTATTTTGATAAAAAATTAATTTAATAAGATAAATCTTTTTAATAATATGTATTCCCTAGATAAAAATGATTTTGGGAAAATCACTAAACGATGGAATTGCATGTCATTTTTACTACTTTTATAAATGAGATATCATTTTTGGATAACTATACTATTTCCATTATAATTAAAATAAAAAATAGAAAAAAAAATTGAGATTTATCGCCATTGATGTGATGTGCGTTAACTTGTGAATCATTTAGTTAATAAAAACCATATGCTCTAAAATTGTCGTCATATTTTATCATCTTCAAGAGGATGACCATTTTGTTTATTAAGCTTAAATACTTTGGCTTCTTTTGTAATCATCGGCTTTCCCGGTAGATATTTAAGCTGCCAATTCATTTTTCTGCTCATTTGAAGGATAAGTTACTTGAAAATTGACATAAATAGGCCAAATCCAAGGTTAAAATCTTGGGATTCCATTATATTATATAATTGTATTGCTAAAATTTTATATATTATAAATATAAAAATAAACTATCCTTTTAGGGCATAAAATACTGGAGAATAGCTAAAATGCACATAAATTTTAATAATTCTCTTAATTTTTATATAACTTTTAACCTAATTGAGTATAAATTTTGATGTATTTATTAAATTTAGTACAAACTTTTTTCTATAAGCATGTACAATTGGATATGCAAGAAAATTCTAATTTAAATTTAAATTGCGTGCTACGGCAAATATTAAAAAGATGTAATAGTGCAAGTAAAAATGGATACGTCTAACCAGTTCAAGAGATTTGAATTAAGATTTGGTTAGTACAAAAAGTTGAGTATGCCTCATTCATAAAAAAACTAAGATAAACCAAATTTTGGTAACTTGAAATTAAATGTATTTTTTAAAATATTTAATATTAAACTTTCATTTTTTACAAATATTTAGAATAATTTTTTTTTCAAATAATTTGGTATAAATTTATCACTTTTTGCATATATTTAGTAAAATAAGTTCAATTTAGCCAATAAAAATATAATGACTATATAGTGTCTATTGATAGTTTTATTTATATTATTTTACATGATTACTTGTGTAAATGAAAATAAGCAATTTCCAATTTCCGTAATATAAAGTCAAAATTGGAGGCGAGAGATTCTACTAATGCCTTTTAAATAATGGTGATTGTACTATATATATATTTTGTATCATAATTGCACTATATATCAAATCTTCAGTTTCCATATAAATTAATAATAAGAGCATACTAATATTTCATGGCTGAATTTAATAAATAGCAATGCGTATGATTAACTAAAATTTATTTTCTATCAATTTAGTTCTCCAATACTTATTCAAGAATTAAGACGGCATTAAATTGTTCTCCAATACAAGGACCCTTAAGGTTTCTATATAAACACGGACTAAACGGAAGAAATTGAATAACATACATAGAGCTTGAAGCGTAAGGCAAACGAAAAGGGAGAGTGAGAGAGCTCTTCTTTACGCCATAACTGAGAGGAGATGAAGGCAGATAACAGTTGCTACTTCATGGATACCCTCCTTGTGCATATGGTAGATCGGGATTATCTGTTAAGTTATTTCTGGTTTGTATACACGTCGAAGGTTTGCATGAAGTAGGAACCGATATTGCCCCGATCCATTTGGGTTGGTGTGAAGGGAGCTCTCTCTTTTGTTCTTTCCTCATACACCCTATGTTTGAAAAGGCGTTTGGCTTCTTTGCAGGTACGGGAAGGAGCAAGTTGGATCTCCCTTGATCGTTTGAAGCTCGCATAAGACCATTCACGGAGCACATCAACACTAAGAAAGCCTACGTGAGTTAATGGAGAGGGTGGCAAACAAGCTCTAGAGGACCCTTGAAATGGGAATGGTCATGAAATGATATTATATAGTGATTATGAATTTAGGACTTTTTTATGTAGATAATGTGTAGGTGCAGGTAGATAATCTGACTAATCAATAGTTGTCTTGCCAATTGTATCTCAGATTTTGAGCCTATGTGATATATTGTATTTTTTGTTGCCTATCAATTAAATCATATACCCTACCAAGAGTTTGAATCCAAGATCTGGTAAGTTATATTTTTTGTAGTTTATTAGTTTTTTTGCTTAAATTAGATGTTTTAATTAAAATTTGATCCAAGAACAACAGTTTGTCATGTTATACATTAACTCTTAACTTATTTAAATTTAAAAAAATTGTATGTGAATAAATTAAAATTGTAAAATAATTATTTGTAATATATGAGAAAAAACATTATTTTAAAAATGAATTAATTAGATTATCATTCTTATTTAATACTAATTAATAATTAAAATGTTCAATTTTATTTTTTAAAAATTTAGTTCTATTGTCATGGGTCCATTAGTTCTATTGCCATAGGCGCAATCTCATTTGATGAAGAGACTTTGATCTTAATGGAAGCAAACTGCCCAAGGGGATGAATTATTCAGTCATCACCACACTCTCTATGTTCAAGAATCAAATACTAATCCTAAATAAAAGTTGTCACTAAATAACTCTAGGTATTGGCGGCTAGGTCATCAAACCATTGAAGTTTCATATTTTCAGATGCTATGATTTCTGAAATTACATGTCACATGTGCTCTTCAACTTATCCAAAATACCATGTACTATTAACGTTTTAAAAGTAATCCACTCGGATTTCTCATGAAAGAGCACAAAGGCAAGCAATGTACTAATGGAGAACTTGCCGGAAGGTGAGGACGTTCGAGGAGGGAGGTATGGCAGGGAAGGGAGGCGAGCGGCCCTGACGACGACAGTTGTGGATCGTAGTGGCAACAATGCATTGATGGCCGCTATGGATGCGCAAGTTGCTGCCATCGAGTCGCTGAGCTCCGAGGGAGAATGTGTGGCCTAATCTCTTCGTTTTCTCCGGTGACGTTTTTCTGCTTTTTCCTCGGATCTTTTGTTATTTATACGATTTTCCTGCAAAGAGAAGAGACGGTGGATCTTATTGGTACGCTGCCGATCTAGATGACCACTTCGCAGCCTAACACATTCCCGTTTGTAGGCTCTTTGGGTCAGCTTTTGAGCCTATAGTGACCGGTAGGGAAGCCTAAACCCAACATCAGATCCATTAAAAGGAGAAAAATTATGTTTATTTCAAAATTCTTTTATTACCATAATTTAATAATAAATAGTTATTATTATCGTTGTTCCACGGTCCCTAGCATTCTCCCATGCCAATTTTGGGCAGAAAATCTATACTTACTAATTTAAATGAGGTATAAATGAGCTATTATAGTGTAGTTTAACAACATATGGGATATGGGGAAGAATGAATCTAGTAATCTTTGACTTACAATTTCTAATAACTACTTTCTCCCCTTATCATTTTTAAACACACACAATAAACTAATATATTCAAAATAGTTTTAATCATCATGTTATCTTGTGACCATCATCCATCAAACAAAAAAATATTTCTCCTTTTTAAAATTATCCGTACAATGTGATCGAATCGACGAACAATTTTATACCCATCAATATTAGCATTCTCTAAACATATTTTTAATAAATCTACTAGGCATATAATAGATTCTATATAAATTTGGCATATATACCACACGACTTAGTTTCTTAAAATTTAAATAATATATAATTCATAATTTATGCAGAATTGCACATGTTTAAGTGTATCCACATTGCCCATGAGGGTGGGTGTTGAGAATATATTCCACATTGGATAAAATAGAGAAGTGTTGTGGGCTTATAAGTTTGGAAGGGTACCACTACTTACAAGTCATGACTTTTAAGTAGACATGGGCCCGACCCCTTATTGGTCCACAATACCTTCTCTAACATGGTATCAAAGCCAGTGGGCTCGCACCCGTACTTGACCTGAGGTCGAAAACTCAGCTCGGTCTTGCCTGAATTGGATGTAGGAGGAAAAAATACCCAACTCAAGGCCTATTGTGTCCGGGAATGAAGGACATTTTATAGTACTACTATAAAGGTAATCGACATGATATGGGTCATTATGACATGTAAAGCTAGCCGCCTTATATGTGGGGGAAATATGATTCGGACATGTATCCTAACGATGAACAAGCATTGGGAGGACTATCTTTGTCTCATGTAGTTCACCTACAATAACAACTATTAGGCCAGCAAACAGATGGCCCCCCATACGATGCCCTCTACGGGCGACCCTATTTGTAAACCCCGGGAAAAAAACCAGTCGATTTAAAAGAGAAAACCGAAAAACTGGTACATAAGGGTAAAATGGGAAATGGGAAAACACCAAGTGACTAAAAGAGTAATAAAAAGCATGGGTAAGAATCGTGGAACCAATTGAAAGAGAAAATCGAACCAATTTAGGGTGAACCGGTTTGAACTATACATAATCCGATTTCTAAATTCATTTTTCTTGGTGGCTTAAACTGATTAAATTGGAAAATTGAAGCCACCATTTGATAGGAAATGAATTTAGACGAATTTAGAAATTTTTAGATTTGAGAAAACTTCTCATGCCCCCAACCCGGTTTGGTTGGATACTCGTGAGCAACCTGCCACTCACACTATAAACCTTGCCCTTTGGAGTTAAGGAAAAATGGGAAAATAACCGATCAAACCGAGTGAGAAAATTGAATCGATTCACAAACCCGATCATCAGAGAACTAGCAATTTGAGAAATTTACAACTCCCGAGTGACCCAAAGAGGGTCATAAAAACCTTGGAAGAGGGCCTTAGGACGATTTGAGAGAGAAAACTAAACCGGTTCAGGTGAACCAGATCCGAGCCGGAGTGAACCGATCATTTCCAAAGAGAAAATAAAGTCGGTTTATGAACTGGGGCTGATAGAGAAAGGGCAAACCGAGAAATTTATGGATCTCGAGTGACCTAAAGAATCACAAAAGTCATGAAAAAAATACTTTAGGATGAATTGGAGATGAAAAACAAACCGGTTCAGGTGAACCGGATCCGAACCGGATTGAACTAGATGCTAAATTTATTTTTCTGGGTGGCTTAGAAAATTTAAATTAAAGAATTAAGGCCACCATTGGATAGAGAATGAATTTAGAAATTTTTAATTTTGAAAAACTCAGTCGAATTGGGCATGAACCAACCGGTTTAAGCATTGAACCCGGTTCGAACCAGTCCGGTCCAGTTCAAAATAGTGTCGTCTTCTTACTCGAGATGACAACACTATTCACTCACCAGAAAATCGAACCAGCGTTGACGAAAAGTAAACATTTTCGTGCAGCACATTTTAGGCTATCAATGACTGCCATAAAGGTGCCAAACAAACGACCGACGAGTCACCAAGCTCTCTATATAAAGAGCCCCTCTCCATTCATCATCTCCACACCTAAAAAACCTCACTCTCTCTTAGCTACTCAATTTTCCGGTAAGTTTCAAACCAGAGCTCCGATATAGGGTCTTTTCTGAGCTAAAGAAGGTGTTGTCGGGTTCCTTAGACTCGGGGAGAAGTCAGCTACATGGTGGTAGTCTCTTATTGCTTTGAGGGTCGCTAGAGAAGCATTGACGTGATTGAACAGTGATGCAACTTCGGCGTACCGAAGCTGCCCTATTTTTGTCGAGCTAAAATTAGCCAATTCGAGCCCTTTTCAAGCCAAACCAAACTCTCCCAACACCTCTTTCGGGCAAATTAGTGCAGAAAGGTAAGCCAATTTGGCTCCCCTCTATGAATTTCAATCGGTGCTACAGAGAGAATCAATAGATTTTCACTAATTAAATTCTCCCTCAATTCGACATGAATTGAGGTGATTCTTGATTCTAGGAAGGACCTCAGGATGAAAGCTATCTGCCCATATTGAAAGCTCGGACCATCATGCTCCGACGGTAAGCTTTCGAAGCTTTCTCTCTCTATGTTCAGTTTTTTGGTGAAGCTCCGTTTGTGCTTGTTCCGGCATCAAATTGTGCGATTCAAAGTGCAATTGAATTGTATGAAGGTGTAGGAACTCCAATCTAACTTCAATTTCAACAATTAAACTCATTTGTTCGGTCAATTTGAAAAAATCAAACTCGGCTGAGTTGGAAGGTTGAAATTGGGGATTTCAATAATTCGAGGGATTAAAGTGCAATTTCATAAAATTGAGGGCCAATTGGGCATGATAAGGATGTTGGAGGACCAATTGGTCAATTTTTGGAATTTTTGGGGTGAAACTTACCGTTTTTTGTAAATTAGGGGCAAAATGGTAATTCTGAAAAAAATTGGGGACTAAATTGGGAATTTGGGAAACTTGAACCCCTTTATGTAATTTTGAATAAATTGTGGTCTCAAATTAAAATTTTGAAATTTCGGGACTCAATTTGGTGGAAAATCGACATTAGGGACTTAAAGTAAAATAAAAAGAACTTTAGGGACCAAATTGTAAATATTTGAAAAGTTGGATATTTTTATTCATTCATATTGAATGAAGGTTATCAAGTCAAATGATAATGAACAGGAATGTTGATATCATGTAGGAACACGAGGTATTGGGAATGCCAAATAAAACAAAGCTCACAAGGAGATGAAAACCAATTAAGAGGAAATTATTGCGTTATTGGGATGATAAGCACCTTGAAAATGAAAACCCACTACTAAGTGGTATTTTAACCATCACACCTCAGAGTAGTGATGTGAAAAAACTACTTACTTATTGTAAGTAGATCATACCCGGTGGGTATGATGAACTTCTTGGAAGGAAGTAGAAAATCCATTTATCGATTATGAGCGGAGATGTGTTCACACCCGGTTGGTGTGTTAGATGGCTAAAAGTTTATTTTTGTCAGAAGTTTTCTCCCCTAACTGTGTGCCACTGCTTAAACGTTTTGGGCGACCTTCTTGATGGGAGCTCAAATAGCTTAGATAGGCCAGAGGCCTCGATTTTGGAACTTGAGGGCTAATATGCCCAATTTTAGAAAATCTCATATATTGGGCCTAAGGCCAGTTGGCACGAGCAGGAGCTCATAAAAAAACATGAGTTTAAGCCCTGAAAACTTTAAATGAATGATATGTTTGGCCATGGTACCAAGACAGGACTAACATACTCGATGGACTAGCGACAGTGCGACATAATAGGTTGACGAACCAATCAAGACAAACAGCTGCAGGTTGAGTTGAGGGTCAGGGTCGTTGGTCCAATGGCACCACAGATTAAATGGCTTATGTGGGAAACTATTATTTTGTGCATTCTCTGGGGTACAAGACCTTCAAGATGCCCAAGAGGGGTAGTGATGCATCCTAGGGGCTATTGGACGACATGTTGGAGATAAGGGCAGATTGTCGTGCTAGCAGTTAGGGAAGCTTGACGTAGCTTCATACACATGAAACCGGGGTGGGGTCGAGATGAGGTCTCTGTCCTCATACGGACATGGAGTTTTCTTTACGGGATTAAGGGTTGGATGTCGCGTACATCCACTCATTCTCAGGGTAGAAGTGGACGTGCTTTTATCTAGGTGGCTGGTAAAGTCGCTCCGATGCCACAAGTGGGTGTAGTGGACGTGTTGCCCTACGAATGTGTATTCTATTCATGATGAAGGGTGTGTGTTGGTTGATAAACACATTGTTTGTGGTTGATGATGAAGAAATGGCTTTGAAAATCGAGAAAACAAAGAAGAAAGAAATTTAAAGAAAATAAGGAGTCTAACACACTCCAATTTAAGAACCATTTTATTGAAATTTTATTTTTTTAAATACCCATTCACTGAGTTATAGAAACTCACTCCCCCTTTTTATCCCTTTTTAGGAAATAGAGAAATGACTTGGGATAACACCAAGCCTTACCCTTTGTCAAGTATGCTTAATTTTTCTTAAGCTTGAATTTTATTTGATATATGTTATTCCAGGGAACAATGTTGAGATTATGTCTGACTCCTCTTGAATTAAAGAAGGGTGAAACCCTTCGTTTAATTGACCCCTAAAACTTGGTTAATCGCCCTCATTCATGATTTAAAACATCTCCTCTATGTTTTTCTCATCATTTCGAGCTTTGAATTGCTCGATTTGGCTTGGAAATGAGCTCAAACAAAGTTTCGCTGAAAAATACAATCTAAAGAGAGAAAGCTTCGATATCTTACCGGTGAGGATCCGGTGATCAAAGCTTTGGCTACCACCGTGTTCCTCTCAGCATGGGGATCCTCCCTGGATCACACTACGCTTCAATTGATGACATGAGCGATGCAAATTTTAGTGTTAGAGTTTTTTTAGAATTCGGTCACGCACAGTATTTTCCGGCGAAGGGTGGCAGAGGGAGCTTACCTTCTCAGCTCGGGGGAAGGTTGGGACACCTCCAGGTGGGGTGTAGGGGGTCTGTTTTGGTTGCAATTGGTTGGGGAAACGCTCGAAGTAGGTAGCAGAAGGCTTCCTATTTTCTGGCTGAGGAGTGGCAGCACTTTTTTAGCTTCATCGTTCCTCCCCGGTGGCTCTCAAGTTGAATGGAGGTGTGATCAAGTAGAAGACTTCCTCCTGATTCCAAAGACACCCAATGTGGATTCAAAGGTTGAGAAAAGTTCCATCGCTAGAGCTCTAGTTTGCAGCTAGCCGAAAAATGTACTCTTCTTCTTCTTCTTCACTCGATTGTGGGATGCTGAGAACGAATGATATGGTGCTCTTTATATAGGGAGCTCGATAACTGTTCAGGCTACCCGTCGGCGTAAGACTCGGCCACTAGGGACCTGACCGGAGAGTTTTTTGAGTCATTGGAGACAAGAGTTGTAAACCCCGACCCTCAAAGATAAGGAAACCGGGGAAAGAACTAGTCAAACCGGGTGAGAAAGTCGAACCGATTCACGAACCCCAACTATTAGAGAAAAAGTAAATTGGGAAATTTACAAATCCCGAGTGACCCAAAGAGCCATAAAAACCATGAAAAGAGACTGGGGAATAAATTGGAAGAGAAAACCAGACCGGTTCAGGTGAACCAGATTGAATCTATTTGGACCGGTTTGAACAATCATTGAACCGGTTGCTAAATTCATTTTTCTAGTTGGCTTAAAATATTCAAATTGGGGAATTTAAGTCACCATTGGATAGAGAATGAATTTAGAATTTTTTTTATTTTGAAAAACTCGGTTGAATCGGGCTTGAACCAGCCAGTTTAATCATTGAACTCGGTTTAGACCGGTACAGTCCGGTTCATAATAGTGTCGTCTTCTTCCTTTAGATGATAGCACTGTTCATTCGTCCAAATAATAGATAGCACCGGTGAAGGTGAAACGTTTCCATTCAGGGCATTTCAGGCTATGAATGAGCGCCATTAGGTGCCAAACGGTCGGCCAGAGAGTCTCCGAGCTCCATATATAAAGAGCTCATCTCCATTTAACCTCGTCACACTTGAAAATTCCATTCTCTCTCAACTACTCAGTTTTCCGACGAAGCTCAGACCAAAGCTCTGACATAGGGGTTTTTCTAAGCATTAGAAGGTGAGGTCATGTTACTTAGATTATGGGAGAAGTCAACTAACTGACGGTAGACTCCATTCGATCCGGGGATCACAAGATCCGGGGTCTTTTAGGATCATATATCACATGTTTGTTCTGGACGGGTCCACGCCTTGGCCTTGGGCCCACTAGCATCTCGAGCCTAAGCCTAGAATTAGCTTCCAAATGTTTTAAGCAGAGTCACCCAATCAGGGGATACTAATTCCGAGAAAATAGTTTTCAAAGCTGAATCGTTATTCCAACCGGAATGGATGCTATAGCGGTTCCCACTCACCCAGTGATCTCAGCAGGATCGCGTCGATGGAATCTCTCTCCCCGGTGTGCTTCTAGGGCCGACACTTGAGTGACCTATTCTTGTAGGGTACGAGTATTCGTATTAGGAAGGGGTCACACCCTCTCTTATGTTTACACCTAGGGCCCTGTACTTTGCTTAAATTGCACATGCGTCCCTAATTTCTCTTTAATCTCTATGAGGCCCCTTGGGTTTCCAATTATTCTTTTTGGGTCCTTAACTCTTTCAATTTCACAAATTGGCCTTAATTCACCAAATTTGCCCTTTAGTCCGTAATTTTTCAAAAAAATTATAATTTGGTCCCCAACTTTTCAAAATCTCCAATTTGCCCCCAAATTTGTCCAAATTACCTAATTGACCCTCAATGTGGATGAATTTCATGAAAACACCCTCAATTTCATGAAATTGTCATTCAATCCTCCATTTTTTGAAAATTGCACAAAAGTCCCACAAAATCCCCAAATTGCCCTTCATCTTCTTCCCCAATTCAAGCATGTGGAACTTCAAATCTTACCTTATCCAATTGGCAGCCTATAAGGCCATAATTTCTTCGATTCTTGCTTCTATTCACCTCCTCCAACTCCCCTTAATCGTCTTGCACTTTGAATTTATGAATTTGGTTGAGTTTTTTGCCTTGTCAGAGCTTCATCGGAAAGTTCACAGTATAGAGAGAAAGCATGTGTTTCTTATCGATGGAAGGGCAGCAACCTGAGCTTGAGGTGGTGGTAGCTAGAGCTATTTGAGGGGGATCTAGCAGGACCGAATCTTGCTGCAATTTGCTATTGCCCTACGGGAATTTGAAGAGAGAAGTTTCAGGTGGTGTAGCTCTGAAATTTAGAAATTTCAACGAGAGGATGTAGAATTAAGTTTACTGAGGCCTGTAGGGGTGTTGTGGACGGTCTTAAGCGGTCAGAGATGGCCATTGTGGGTGGTGGAAGGGCCGAGAGGGTCAAGGTTGCATTGGGCAGGAGCTTGCTACTTTGAGCTCTAGAGCAGCTTCACTGTGCGATCCCTTGTGCACTTCTTTGGGTGTCCTCTAGTCGTTCTGAAAGGGTCTACAACTAGAGCACTCTTCCTTGGTTCCAATGCCACCCTTCAGTGCTCCTTTAGTGGAGTTTTCGTCCGTCGTCAGAGCTCTGGTTTGCAGCTCATCGAAAAATGCACTCTTCTTCTTCTTTGCTTGATTGTGGGTTGCGGAGAACAAATGAGGGGGTGCTCTTTATATAGGGAGCTCAGCAACTATTCAAGCTACTCGACAGCGTAAGATTCAGCCTCCGACTCATCCGCCGACAACCTGACCGGAGAGTTTTTCGAGTCGTCAAAGACTCTAGCTTTTCCAGTGACTCTCTCTCCTCCCTCTTCTCTATTAGCATCTGAAGGTTGAAGACGATTATGTGGTGGTCGTGCCACATGGCGCGCTGTGATTGGTCAGTTTTTCTAACGTGGAGTGTCAGCTCGGTTGCCGTATAAGCCGTTGACTCGTTGACCGAACACATGATAGCCTCTCATTGGTTGCTCGTGTCTACGTGGCGGGCTGACGGGTGCCAGCTAACCATTGACCGGACATGTGGTAGCCTCCCATTGGCTGCTCGTGTCTGTGTGGCAGCTGACAGGGCACCAGTTGGTCGTTGACTGTTTACCGTTGACCATTAATCGCTGTTTGTTGTCCACTGACCGGTCCAGTCAGAGTGGGTTCGGTGCCCAAAATTTGTAAATCGGTCGGTTCGGACTCGGTTCAACCGTTTTTCTAAAATTTTAAATTTTCTAAATTTATCTAAATTCATTTTCTATCTAATTGTGATCTCAATTTCTCAAATTGACATTTTTAAGCCACCTAGAAAAATGAATTTGTGAATCAGTTCACTATCGTTCATGCCGGTTAGGGTTTGGTTCACCCCGAACCGGTTTGGTTGTATCCTCAATTCCACTTTCTAGTTCTTCCTTGTCATTTTTGTGAATTTTTGGTCATTTGGGATCTTCCAATTTCCCACATTAACTATTTTTTGTTCATTAAACTACTCATTTCTTCATGTATATATCTATACCACTTCTTTTCCCGGTTTTCTTTGATTCCCAAAGGACGAGTTTTACAGACGAAGCTAGGTCGTCGAACCTGTTGGGCCAATACGCGTGGGCCGAAGCCAAGCCGACAGACCATTGTGCTAGAGGGCCAAAGATAATGGCTATAATTTAAAAAGATTGTTGATTATGCATGCACTATGATGTTCAGGCCATCAGGATACTTGGCATGAGGTAGTGATGGAGCCCAAGGACTACTAAATGACCCAGGGAGCATAAGGGCAGATTCGTCATTAAGTAGGTCATGAAACCGATGAGTTTCATGTGCATGGAGACCAAGGTAGTAGGGGAAATGAGGTCTCGTCCCACTGAACGGACATAGTGAAGTAATTGGGGTTTGATGTGTTTGACTATTGATGTCCACTCAAACCTTAGGTAGAGGCAGTATCTCTCTATCAGGGTTGACAGTAAAGACGCTCTGGTCCACAAGTGGTATGGTCAAGGACCGTTCTACGAGTGTGTGATCCCTCCAATGATAGGAGGGCAGATGTTGATTGAGAAACCCAAGAGGAAATTGTTGAATTATCAAATAATTGAAATTGTTAAATTGAGCCTTCATAAAAGAGTTTTTTCCCACTCACCTAGTTGTCGAACTCACCCCTTCTCTCTAAACATTTTTAAGAAGGAATGCAACTACACCAGTTTTTCCTCCCTATACCCCAAACCAAATACACAAATTTAAAAGTTTCAATTTTGTTTAATGTGATCCAGGGAAAACATGACAGATAATACGCCTGACTCTCTTGATCTCCCTGAAGAGCCCCTCTTCGAGACTCGAGAGAGTGATGGGTTGTTCACCAATCCCCGGCCAAACCAAGTTGGGGCGTGACATTAGCCATGTGAGCTCTTGTTCGAGGTAGGTACAAGTGTAGGCTTCAGCATCTGTTTGCATTTGAATCTTAGGGTACGTGATCTCTCTCGCTCCCTCTCTCATTGCTTGTCTTTTCGTCTTGTCTCTCTTGCCCTCTGATATGCATGCCTCTTGAAGATGCAAATTGTTATTTGGCATTATTTGGATTAGCCCATTCATGCGTAGAATGCATATTAGTCCAACTTTTTGATTAATCGGGAGATAAAAATGACATTTTGTGTATATTAATTTATTGTTTTAGCCTTCAATCAAATTCATGAATTGTTGTTCACTACTATTTTTCTATAATCTGATGAGGAAAGTCTATGAGGTTACGTTGTAAACGAATTTTGCACCTTGCCGATCTTGCCAAACATATTAGAATTTGTATCATTTCATGTGTCTGTCACGTATGGAATGCTCATCTTCGTCTTTTTTCACAATAAATCTGAATATGTTTCTTTTTTTATACCAGATGCATGAAGAAAATGGTCATCTTCATGCAATGCAACTCCTGCTCTGCACCCTTGCATCCAAAATAAAGTGCTCTTAAGATAGTAACAGCTAGACCATTTTCATCAACAAACAAACGCTAGAATAAATGGGAACTGAGTGACCTACCCTTTTTTGGATCACCCTTCGGGTCCATCTATATTGGGTCCCGAGCCTCGAGTCCAGTTGACTGGACCCGAGATTCGAGTCCCAGGTCCAATAATCGGACCCCATCCCAAGCATGGGCCCGAGCATACCTGACCAAACTCGAATCCATTCGGGTTGGGTAGGGAATTGGGTCTTCCGTACCATTTCTCATTGCCTAGATTTACACACCATCCAATTTATTTATACTAAAAATTATTTGATCAATTTTAATTTATAAATTTTTTCAAAATTTATTAAAATTATTTTTTATACTCTAAAAGTTAATTTAAGTTTTTTACCATCTTAAAATTACTATTTTACCATTATTTTTAAATAAATGACTATTTTAACCGTTATTTATCTAAAAATAACAATTTTACATTTATTTGAGCAAAAATAATAATTATTTCCCTCTTTTAACAAAAGTTAACATCTTATCTATTTTAAATCAAAATTATAATTTTGACCCTAAATTTTCAAAAGTAATATTTTACATTTTTATTTGTTCTAAAATTACTTACTAGTTTTTTAGAATTCACTTAATTACTATTTTTACAAATTTTTCTAATTTTTACCAATCAATCCTAAATTTTTCAAATTTTGCATTGTATACCTCTAATATTGAAAATCATTCAAACCAATTCTAATTTTCACAAATCTTTTTTAAATACTTCCATTAAACTCATGATGACTCATGGGGAGTTAGGGGTATTGCCCAAGCCGAAATAAGTTATTTACAAAATTAGCCGAAATAAAATAATTAGAAGAGTTATTAGGATCGGAGTTGAGACGTTTTGTAGCCAAAGTTTAGGTGACTTGTTTTGTGTTGGTAATCGACCAATTGGACACCAAAACTAGGCAAAATTTGGTCTCGAATGATCACAATTAAAAGTTAAATAAAAAAACCCACCAGAAGAAATTGGCTCGTAATGGGCGAAAGTTGTATTGTTGAAGATCATTCAAGGTTAGTGGAAAGTATAAAATAGGAAATAAGTTCTTTTAGAACCATTGCTAGCCAAAGTGGTGATTAGAGTTAGATGAATTTGACTCTGAAAGGGCGCTAGTACAATGTAGTTTTCGGTCCAAATGATAAAGTAGAGAAATGTCTATTGTTCGGTGTTTTCCGGCCACTTTTATTGTTAAGGTCCAACAAACACAACAATAGTACAATAGTGATATTTTGATATATAAATCCCCTTATTTTATGATGGGTAATAGAGAATTGCACAATTTGGATGTGTTTTTAATGAGTTTTCTAACTTTGTATATAAAATTTGACTTATTAAGAAATAGATAATGTAATTAAAATTAACGAAAAATGGATATTGATGTTGTTAGTTTATCACTATATTTTGTTATATGTAATTTGATAAAAAAAATTAACTTATTAAGATAAATATTTTTAATATTGTGTAAATATTAGCTCGATAAAAATGATAGTGTGGAAACAAATTACTAATGGATGATATTGCATGTCATTTTTATCAAATGAGATATAATTTTGGGATAATTAAACTCTTCCCATTATAATTAAAATAAATAAATAAAAAATGAAGATTTATCGCCTACATTTAACTTGTGAATCATGTAGTTAAGAAAAACTATATGTTCTAAAATTATCCTCATGTTTTACTAGGAGGCTCGTAATCATTTTGTTTCTGGAGCTTAAATACTTTGGTTCGTCTTATGGGTTCCTTGTAACCCATCGATATTTAAGCAGTTAATTTTTTTTACGCCAGTTACTTGAAAATTGAAAAATGTCAAATTCAAAGTTGGAAATATTGGGATATTGTATTGCTAAAATTTTAGATATTATTAATATAAAAATAAACCGTACTTTTAGGACATAAAATATTATGAAATAACTAAAATGGACGTGAATTTAAATAATTATGTTAATTTTTATATAATTTTTAACGTAACTAAGTTTAAATATTGATATATTTATTAAATTTGGTACACACTTTTTTCTATAAGCATGTATAATTGGGTATACAAAATTTAAATTTAAATTTAAATAAATCAATTCACTGTACGATTAGGGCAAATATGAAAAATATAGTTGAAAATTTTGAAGGAAGTTTTGGTGAGCACGCATCTTTCGTAAAAAAACTAAGAAAAATCAAGTTTGGGTAATTTGAAATTAAATGTGTTTTTAAAAAAATGTAATAGTTAACTTTCATTTTTTACAAATATTTAGAATAAGATGTTTTCAAATAATTTGGTATAAATCTGTCACTTTTTGCATATATTTGGTAAAATAAATTTAATTTAGCGAATAAAAATATAATAACTATATAGTTTCTCTATTTATAACCATAAAAATTGAAATCATAAGAAAACGCATATCAAATTGATTAATGTAAATTTCGATTGATTTTTTAACCTATTCATGGTATTATTATATTGTGTTGCATCATTACTTACCTAAATGAAAATAAGCAATTTCCTTAACTGGAAAGTCAAAATTCTAGAAGTTCCAATTATGACAGTAGATTCTACTAGTGCCCATTTAGTCTGTGTTTTAATTGGAAAGTCAAATTTTCAGTTTTCATATAAATTAATAATAAGAGTATGCTAATATTTGGTTGCTGAATTTAATAAATAGCAATGCGTATGAGTACCTAACTTTGTATTTTAGCATCTAACAAATTGAAGGACCAAAGTGTTAGTTTAGTCTTTAAGCAAATAAATGCGCCCTCAATGTTAGGTCAAAACCATACATTTCCATATATACAAGGACCCTTAACATTTCTATATAAACACTGACTAAATGGGAGAAATTGAATAACATACATAGAGCTTGAAGCGGAAGGAAAAGGGAGAGTGAGAGAGCTCTTCTTCACGCCATAATCGAGAGGAGATGAAGGCGGATAACGGCTGCTACTTCATGGATACCCTCGTTGTGCATATGGTGGATCGGGATTATCTGTTAAGTTATTTCTGGTTCGTATACACGTCGAGGGTTTGCATGACGTAGGAACCGATATCGCCCCGATCCATTCGGATTGGTGTGAAGGGAGCTCTCTCTTTTGTTCTTTGCAGGTCCTCGAAGGAGCAAGTTAGATCTCCCTTGATCATTTGAAGCTCGCATGAGACCATTCACGGAGCACATCAACCTGAAGAAAACCTACGTGGGTTAATGGAGAGGGTGGCAAACAAGCTGGAGAGGACCATTGAATTGGGAATGGTCATGGAATGATTTTAGATAGTGATTATGAATATAGGGTTTTTTATGTAGATAATGTATAGGGGTTTTTTATGTAGATAAAGTGCAGGTGCATGTAGATAATCTGATTAATCAATGGGTGTCTCTCAACTGTATCTCATATTTTGCGCCTATGTGGTCTGGTAAGTTATATATATATATATATATTTGTAGTTTATCTGTTTTTTTGTTTAAATGAGATTTTTTAATTAAACTTTGATCAAGAAAAATAGTTTTGTCATTTTGGGCATTATCTATTAAATTATTTAAATTAAAAAAATAAATTGCTAATGAGTAAATTGTAATAGTAAAATATTTGTGTCATATACTTGTATATATGCACAAAAACATTATTATAAAAATGAATTAAATAGTTTACCATTTTTATTTAAAATTAATTAATAATCGAAGTGTTCAATTTTATTTAAGATTTAGTGCCAACCATACTTAATCAAAATTCTAAGTGGTGAAGATTAGGCATTCCATAATATGATCTACCAGTAATATATACTAATCAATGGATTTCTCCAAGTGTATCTCAGATTCTCGGTCTATGTGATGTATTATTATTTTGTTGGCTATCAATTAAATTATATACCCTATCAAGAGTTTGAATCCATGATATGTTAATTTAAATTTCAATTGTTACCTCATTTACAAAATGAGGCATTAAAAGAAAATAATACTTTCCTCAGGAATTAAGCACCAACTAGAGAATGAAATTCACTCGTCCCATAAGAAATGTAGGAACGAGTAATTCAAGGGTTGTAATTTTGTTAGATATGTCACTTAGATGAATATTGACGAAGGACACTCACATGAATGTTGATGAAGGACGCCGGTGATCTGACCCGAAGTAGCTGAGGAAATTCGAAGATATTCCGGAGGATAAGGACAGTCTTCGGATGAGCAACGATCGGAAGCGCGACGGATGACCTATGTTAATCAAAGAGATTAGGATGGATGACCAAACGAATAGCGGAGCTAAACTAAAGAAACTGGAGCTCGTAATGGAAGACGAAATGAAGAACTGAAACACATCATCGGCTCCGAAATGGTAGAAGGGGTCACGGAGGAATTCGAGGGAGAACAACAATGGGTAAAGGAACAACCTCATGGAGGGCTTAGTGAGGAGTTATGTCTAGAACTTGAAGGGCAGAAGTTGGAACCTCAGACTTTCCGTTAAGTAATTGCACTCACATTGGACTTGGAATTAGTAATTGCACTCATCATTTTAATCCGAACTTGTTTTGTCATTACTCTACAATAATAAAATTTATTCTAGTACTTTTTATACCATTCCATAAATTTTTTAAAATTATAATTTTTATAATTAATGCATAATTTGTTCTATTTATGTAAACTTGTCAAATGTGTAGACTTGTTAAATGTTCCGGTGGGTTTTAGCCTTCCCGCACCCAACCTGACGCAGAGTCCATCCGACCCGCACCCGAGTGTACACGAAATTCGAGTTTACTTGAGCAGATCCAACTTGACCTGAGGTTTTGGACCCAATCTTGATGCCTTCTCTTAGATGCAAGTGTCGATCACAGAAAACTCCAAAGGTTGGAAAGAGAGATTTTTGGTTGTAGGACTTCAGCTCTGAAGTTAAAAGAGAAGCTAATGCTGAAATAGCTTTCAGACCTTAGCATGATGGAGCGTCTTGAAACAAAAAAAACAGTAATGTTGCTAGCTCATCTTTATCTAAGCTCATAAAATGTTCCTGTTCTAGAGCCGATCAATTAGCAGACTCCATCACCCAGTAATTATAATAAGCCACATGAGACCATTGTACATGGCATTAGCCCTATGGGCTCTTGTTCCAGTAGGGGTATTGGCTTCGGTTCGTTTGCTTTTGAATCTTAGCCGATCTTTCTCTCTTTGCCCTCTCCCTCTCCCTCCCTCTCTCTATGCATGCTCATTGAAGATGCAAATTGTTACTTGACATTATTTGGATTAGCCCATTGAATGCGTAGAATGCATATTAGTCTAACTTCTTGATTAAACTGGACATAAAAATGATATTGTGTATATTCATTTATTGTTTTAGCCTTCAATCAAATTCATGAATTGTTGTTAGTACTACTATTTTTCTATAATTTGGTGAGAAAGGTCCTTAGGCTCATAAGTCTATCAGGTTCTGTAAACAATTTTGTAACTTGCCAATCTTGCCAAACATATTAGAATTTGTATCATGTCATGTGTCTGTCGCCTATGGAATGCTCATGGTTGTCTTCTTTCACAATAAATCTGTATGTGTTTCTTTTTTTTATACCATACGGATGGAGATGTTCATCTTCATGCAATGCAACTTCGGCTCTGCACCCTTGCATCCAATAAAGTCCTCTTAAGATAGTAATAGCTAGACCATTTTTATCAACAAACAAACACCACCAGAATAAATGGGAACTGAGTGAAACTCAATAGTGCTGTAGTTAATGGAGAAAAACCATTGTTTGTGTTGGATGATATTTCTTTGCCCATCTTAACCCAGAATATCTACTGGTTGTGTTGGATGATGAGCAACTCCTAATTCTCTATATTAACTCTGTCAATATTTTAGGGAAAATACCTTATTAGCAGCGCCAGTTACCTATCTCTATATTAACTTTGTTGGGAAAATGCCTTATTAGCATCGTGGTTGCCTACCTTTACGTCCCCAGACTGAAGCTACTGAGGCAGTTTCTCTAGAGAGTAGAAGACTAATTCATCCTCTTTGGGGGGATTTTTTTCTGCCCTCGAGTTGTAAAACAAATTGTTGGCGTATGTGAGTGCCCGTGTAATCCTTGTCAGAATTGTCTTGTGATGGATCTATGATGTCTTGTGTTGGCATATGTCAGCGAGGAGGCGATGGCCGCTGACTTGCTTTCCTTCTCACCTTTCACCAGAAAGAACGACTCATGGTGCTGTAGAGCGTCGGCCTATCGATCCTGTGGGTCCAATAAAAGTGGACCCGCACCCAATGGTCCAGTCTCTAGTTCAGTTAGATGTGCCCGAGATTCAGGTCTTGGATCCGAGTCCAAGTCCGAGTATACACGACCAACTTTGCATCCGCTTGGGTCGGGTAGATATTCGGGTCTTGTATTCCTGCTCATCTAATAAGTCTAAATTTATACACCAACGAATCCATTTATACTATGAGTTAATTGATCAATTTTAATTTATAAATTTTCTCAAAATTTATTAAAATTGTATTTAGATTTTTATTCACTAAAAATTAATTTAAATATTTTATAATCTCAAAATTTTCATTTTATCATCATTTTTACATAAATGACCATTTTAGTCACCATTTATCTAAAAATAGCAATTTTACCTTCATTTGGGCAAAAATGATAATTATTCCTTTCTTTGAGCAAAATTTAAGAGTTTGTCCCCTTTTGTTCAAAATTATAATTTTGCTCCTAAATTTAAGAAAACAACCTTTCACATTTTTATTTGTTCCAAAATCACCTATTATCTCTTATAATTTCCTTAATTACTATTTTCACAAAATTTTCAATTTTTGTAAATCAGTCCCAAACGTTTTAAAATTTGCACTTTAAACTCCTAACATTGAAAATCATTCAAACCAATTTCAATTTTCACAAAATTTTTCCAAATCCTTCCATTAAACTCTCCAAATCCTTCCATTAAACTCATGATGACTCATGGGGAGTTGGGGGCATTGCCCAACTCGAAATTAGTTATTTTACAAAACTAGCCGAAATAGAATAATAAGAAGAGTTGTTAGAAATTCTTAGTGGAGAAGGCCAGAGTTGAGACTTTTTGTAGCCAAGGTCTAGGCGACTCGATTTTGTGTTGGTAATCGACCAATTGGTCGCCAAACCTAGGCAAAATTTAGTCTCGAATGGTCACAATCGAAAGTTAAATCACAAACCCACCCAAGGAAATTGGCTGGTAATTGCAGAAACTTGGATTGTTGGAGGTTGTTTAAGACCAGTGAGAAGTATAGGAAATCCATAATTTCTACTTTTCCACATATAGCACAATAATCACATCTACTAAAATATATATCTAGAAAATTAGAATATACATGCAATTTATTAGAGTAACATCTCCAAATAAAATTTTAACCCTTGGAATACATTGCAACTACCAAATATATGTTTATACGTTTTTTAAAAATACCATGTGAGGAAGAGGATACTCAAGCTTGTTGTAAGCTTGTTGTTGCTTTTTATTAAGGAGGGAGGCATAGGCTGAAGTGGGAACACATTAACGCCATGAATCAAGATTGACATTGCGGAGTACATAGAAAGGTGCCCTTGGTGCCAACAAATTAAGGTTGAACATAAAAACCCTCCATACTATTATAGCCCCACCAATCCACGAATGGAAGTAGGAACACATCAGCATAGATTTTGTGACCAGACTACCCGTGATGAAAAGGGGACGAGACGCAATATGGCTCATTGTAGACATGTTGATCAAGTTCACCCACTTCCTACCCATAAAGCTAACTGACCCCGTAGAAAAGCAGGCTGCCTTGCATGTGGGGGAAATTGTGAGGCTCCATGGGATCCCAATAAGCATAGTATCAAATCGGGATCCAAGATTCACCTCTTAGTTTTGGCCTAGCTTATAGGCTGCCTTGGGGATTAAGCTCCACATGAGCATCGCCTTCCATCCTCAAACGGATGGGCGATTCAAATGAATAATCCAGACCTTGGAGGATATGATTCGAACGTGTGTCCTAACGATGAACAAGGGCTTAGAGGACTATATTTGCCTCATGGTGTTCGCCTATAATAACAACTATCAGGCCAGCAAACAGATGGCCCTGTACGAGGCCCTCTACGGGCGACCCTGTTTGTAAACCCCGTTCCTTTAAGGATAAGAAAATCGAGAAAATAATTAGTCGATTTAAAAGAGAAATACGAGCCAATTAATGAACCGAAACCAGTAAAAAAGAATAAAATGGGAAATGGAAAAATCTCAAGTGACTAAAATAGTTATAAAAATCATGGGTAAGAACCATGGAACCAATTGAAAGATAAAACTGTATCTGCTCAGGGTGAACCGGTTTCTAAATTCATTTTTCTTGGTGGCTTAAACTGATCAAATTGGAAAATTGAAGCCACCATTTGATAGGAAATGAATTTAGTCGACTTTTGCCATTGAACCCGGTCAGACCAGACTGGTCCAGTCCAGAACAGTGTCGTCTTCTTCCTCAGGATGACAACACTGTTCATTAGTTCAAAAATATTCCATTTCCGGCAAGAGGAATATTGCTCCAATCAGGGCATTTTCGGGCGTGTATAAGCTTGATCAAAATGGAAACTGGTCGGGAAGAGAATCCCCAGGCTCTTTATATAAAGAGCTCATCTCCATTCATCATTCACACACATCAAATCGCCCTTCTCTCTCAAGTGCTCTATTTTCCAGTAATGCTCAAACCAGAGCTCTAACTTGGGCACTTTTCTCAGCCTCAAAAGACAAGGTCAAGTCCTAGAGACTCCGAGGGAAGTCAGTTACCTGACAGCAACCTCCATTCGACTTGAGGATCTTTAGAGAAGCACCGGCATAATCAAACAATGAAGCAGCTCCAGCGAATTGAAGCTGTCCTGTTTTGACCGAGTTGAATTTGACCAAATTCAGACCTCCTCCGACCAAACAAAGCCTCTCCAACGTCCCCACGACCCTCATACGACCTCCACTGAGGTGAAAGGTAAGCCAAATCAGCCCTCCTCCATCATTGCAGATCGGTGTTAGAGAGAAAACCAAGTCGAGGACTACATCGGGGAGACCCCCTTTCTCCTTACCACTTTTTATTCATAGCATATGCACTGTCTAAATTAATTATTGTTGAATGCTATAGGAAAGAGTTAGTGCCGCTGAAAATAAATAGAAGATATCCTAGAATATGTCATGTTTTCTTTGCTAATTATGCTATGTTCTTCTTAGAGGCATCCAAAACTAACATCAATCCTTTAAAAAATTGATAACACATGTACTGTTTGGCATGTGGTCATTAAGTGAATTATAAGAAATTTGTGTGTTATTTTAATGCAAATGCTAGGGTCACTTTGTAGGAGGAGATCAGAACAATCGTGAACCTTTCTATGGGCCAAGAATCAGACAGATACCTTGGTCTTCTTATACTATAGGGGAGAAGCAAGAGGAGAAGTTTGAATTTTCTAAAAGAGAGGATAAGCTCTAAACTCTAAGGATGAAAATCGGTATATCTATCCCAAGTAGGGGAGGCAGTTTTAATTAAACATGTTTTAAGTACAATACCTAATTATGCTATGAGTTACTTCTTGTTGCCTCAAGGATGGTGCAAGGAGGTTAACTTTATGATCTCCATATTTTAGAGTAGTGTCAAAGGGGAGCAGGACAAGATAAGCTGGGTAAGGTGGCAAACAACCATATAAATTAAGGAACAAGGTGGTCAATGGTTCAAGGATATACATAGTTTCAACAAGCTATGCTTATGAAGTCGACATGGAGACTCTTAAAGGATCTCAACTTGCTGTGGAGCAAAGTTCTAAAGGGAAGATACTTTGGAAATTTAGATCTAATGGAGGCCAACTTGAGGTCAGGGGCATCATGGGCATGTCAAAGTATCCATATGGGTAAAGAACTTCTTAAGGAAGGACTAACATGGTAAGTTGGGGATGACCAAAATATAAGGGTATGGGGTTCCCGATGGATACTTGCACTCAAAGAGCATCGCTTATAGTCCCCTATCCGAGATGACTCGTTGGCAGAACTTAGAGTTAGCTCTCTTATTGAGCCACAATTGAGATAATTGAAGCTAGATGTACTACTTGATAAGATTAACTCGGAAGAAAAAATAGCCATAAGAAGGATACCAGTGTTTGAAGAAAATATGCAAGATCATAGAATTTGGACATAAGAGAAGTGTGGGGAGGTTACGGTTCGCTCAGCTCATGCTTTTCTTAGATAATAAAGGTCAAAATAATAGCACAAGAGCCAACTCCTTTAGTGAAACTCCATGTCAGTTATGGACCACAGTATGGAACCTCCATTGTCAACCGAAGGTGAGACAATTTATGTAGGCCCCGTCCCTTAAAGATATGAAAATCGGGGAAAGAACCAGTCAGCTCAAGAGAGAAAATTGAACCGATTCATGAATCTTAACCGATAGAGAAATGGAAAAAAGGGGAAATTACAATTCCCAAGTTACTTAAAGAGTAATAAAAATCATGGAAAAGGACTTTGGGACAAATTGGAAGATAAAACCAACCGGTTCAGGTGAACCAGATATGAACTGGATTGAACCAGTTTGGGCCGATTTGAACCATCATTGAACTATTTGCTAAATTCATTTTTCTAGGTGGCTTAAAATATTCAAATTGGGGAATTGAAGCCACCATTGGATAGAGAATGAATTTAGAAAATTTTAATTTTGAGAAAATCGATCGAATCGGGCATGAACCGATCGGTTTAAGCATTGAAACCGGTCGTACCAGTTCAGTCCAGTTCATAATAGTGTCATCTTCTTCCTTCAGATGCCAACACTATTCACTCAATGCATGAACGGACAGCGTTTACAAAGAGAAAATGCCTCCATTTAGGGCATTTTAGATCATGAGTGAGCTTGACCATTATGTTAAACGGTCGGGCATAGAGTCCTCGAGCTTCCTATATAAAGAGCTCCTCTCCATTCATCCTCCTCACACTAGAAATCTCAATTCTCTCTCAACTACTCCATTTTCTGGTGAAACTCGAACTAGAGCTCCAACATTGGCATTTTTCTGAGCCTCAGTACATGTGGTTGGGTTCTTTAGATTCCAACGGAAGTCAGCTACCTGATAGCAACTTCTGTTCAACCCAAGGATTGCCTGAGAAGCATTAGCAGAATCAAATAGTGAAGCAGCTCCGAAGGACCGAAGCTGTCCTATTTCAGTCAAGCTGAAATCGACCAAATTAAGCCCTCATCCGGCCAAACCAAGCCCTTCCAACATCCCCACAACCCTCATATGACCTCAATTGAGCTAAAAGGTAAGCCAATTCGACCCCCCTCGGTCATTTCCGGTCGACATTAGAGAGAGAAACTGTGACACTTCACTAATAGAATTCTCCCTTGATTCGATATGAATTGTAGTGATTCTTGATAGAGAGCTTGGACCATCGCAACTCCAACGGTAAGCTTTCGAAGCTTTCTCTTTCTACACACAATTTTCCGACAAACTCCATTTGAGCTCATTTCGACCTCAATTCATGTGATTCAAAGCTCAATTGAATTGTTTGGAAGTGTAAGAACTAAGTATAAGCTCAATCTAAAGAGAATTTTTGGAAGTTTCAGGACTCAATTTGGGGAAAAGTTAGCATTAGGGACCTAATGTCAAGAAAAATGAACTTTTGGGACCTAAGTGCAATTAACGGACAAATTTGAGCCCAATCATTCATACATGAGAAATGAAGGTCGTTATGCCAAATTTTAATAGATAAGGATGTCCAAATCGTGTAGGAACATGAGGGATCAGATTTCTAGCAAGGATAAGCTAGCGTGGAGGCAAAAGTCGATTGAAGAAGAATCCGCCACATTCATTAGGTGAGTGGGCTTATTCACATTATACCCAGTTGGAATGATGAGAACTTTAGAAAAGAAAAACCAATTGTAAGTGGAATTTTGACATCATACTCGGTTGCGGTGATGGGCAAACGAAGTTAAAACCTACTTACCAGTTGTAAGTAAAGGAAATCATACCCAGTTGGTATGATGGACTTCCTTAAATGAAGGAGAAACCCACTTGTTGGTTGTAAGCGAAGATATCATTACATCCAGTTCGTGTGATGAAATGAAAATGGGTTTTTTAGAAGTGTTCTCCCCTAACTTGTGTGCTAATGCTTAAACTTTTTGGGAGGCCTATCTGAGGAAATGCCAGAGGACTCGATTTTGAACTTGTAGGGCTAAAATGCCTGGTTTTAGAAAATCACGTATAGTGGGCCCGAGTAGGAGCTCGTAAACAGACATGAGATATGAAAGCCATGAAAAATCATGAAGACCAGAGTGATAAGGGATATCCTAAAAAGTGGAGGAAACAACTACATGTGGAAAAATCGTGATATGAGGTGGAAATGTTTGGATGAATTTCGTAATGGCACTCTTAGGAAAGGGGACCAAATTTATAAGACCGAAGTACGGAGGGTGCCATCACGAAGTAATGCTCAGAGGATAAAAGGAAACCTTTGTCCATGAATTACTAAAATAAATTACTGTGTGGCTCATCAACTTGGTCTATGAAGTAGAAAAAAAGTGGATAATACAATGTTATAGAATGTGGTTAACTAAGAAGTTGACACATATAAGCAAGCGATAAGAAATGAGATGGAATCATTACTAGTACGATGTAAGAATCAATTAGGAATTGTTGGTGATGGAAGAAGTAGCCAAGCAACCAATATGGTGATGACTATTGAGAAAGTAGTCCAAGATGGATAAAATCCTAGTAGAATCACTCGGAAGTGACCAACACCTTATAGAAAGAAGGAGATTTGATATTTCAAAGTTGAAATACGTTAATATATGGGAAATGATGTCACTATAATTCAAAGCCACAATTAAGACCATATTGGATCAAGAGATTAAGGGATTAAGGAAGTCCTAATAGGCAAACATGAACGTATGATGAAATCTAAACTAGGATATGATCTTGGATGAAGGTTCAAGGTGAGAGTAACAAAGCATGATCATAAGATGGGAAATACCCCTAACAAAAGAAAATGGGGAACAATTTTAGTTATTGGAATTCTAGAAGAAGTAAGAGGAGGACTGAAATCTTCCTAAGGAAACGTTAATAATATCAAACGAGTTTTGAGAACAAAACTCTTAAAAATAGGGAAAAGGTGGCAAACCCCAATTTCCAATGACAAATAAGTCGGAAAGGAGAATAATAAATTTTTGAAAGAAAACCATGGATTAAAGTGAACCAAAAATTGGTAAAGAGAAACAAAACAGGAATTTGGAAAATTCCAAATGGTCAATGAATATCCAAAAACCATGGAAAAGAACCATAAAATTGAATTGGATGGGAAAACTGGACAGGTTCAGGGTAAACCAGATTGAATCGAAAAGAACTGTTTCAAATATTAATTTTTTTAAAATTTAAAAATATTAATTTGAGAAATTAAAGTTACCAATGTGTAAAAAATGAATTTAGATGAATTTATAAATTTTTATTTTTTAGAAAATCACTCGAATCGGGCCTAAATTGATCGATTTTTAATTTTGGGTCATCAAACCCGATCCGACTGAACCGGTCAACGGACCGCCTGCCAGGTTAGCATCCAATCAGCGCGTGTAACCAATCAATGCTTGACACGTAGAAAAGTGTTCATAGTCAGCTGCTCGGTCAGCATTTGGAAGCGCTGGGCAATTAGAGCGTGGCACGTGTCCTCAGTCAATAGTCAAACAAAGAAAAAGCCATGTCACCAAAGACTAACCAATGAGGGAGCGACACATGTCCTCAATCGAAGGTCAATTGAGGAGAAGCCTCGTCAATAGGGTTGACTAATGAGGTATTGACACATGGAAAAGGTGCTACATTAGCGGTCGACTAGGATGTGAGAGAATGGTCAACCAATAAGAGGTTGACACGTGGCAAAGCCACGTCGGATGGCCTCAGTCAATCAAAGACTGACATGTGGCAATGGCACAATGCATCGGGGAGACCAAAAATTTTAAATCAAACAATCAGAGGACACCAGGTTTCATGGTCAATATAGGGCTAGATTCAGTCAGTAGCCACATCAGTTTAGTCGACCAATGAGAAGTCACCACGTGTCCGGTCAATGGGTGACCCAGTTGTTGAGCAAGTGGTCATGTTAGCGATGCCAACCAATCACAATGTAACACGTGGCAGGCCGCGCAATGTCATCTTCTACCTTTAGTTTTCTAAATAGGAAGGAAGAAGGACTAACGCCTTAACTCCCATGAGCCTTTAATGGCTATGTCAAGGCCTTAAATCGACGAGTTAATGGCCAATCGATGGATGGACGGCTAGAACGGTTGGTCCCCGAGCTCCCTATATAAAGAGGTACTTTCCATTCATCCTTCTCATCCCTCGAAAGCCTGAAGAAGATGAGTTGCTCCATTTTTCGACCATCCCTGAACCAGAGCTCCGACATCAACATTTTCCTCTACCTCAAACTACACAATTTACTTCCCTAGAATCCTGAGGAAGTCATCCACCTTCCTGCATACTCCATTCAGCTCGATCGTCACCAAAGAAGCTCTAGTGAGGTTGCACAATACATTCACTTTGGCGACGGAATTCGAGCAAAAGCTTTCGAGCTAAATTCCTACCACCACCAACCCTTTAAGACCATGCCAACCCTCTCACGGCTCTTCCCGACCAAACCTTGACCTCCCTAAAACTTAGTGGTAAGCCAATTATGCCTCCCTTCATCAGAATAGTGAATTTACAGAGCAAAAATGTTAGAATATATACTAATGAAATTCTCCTTGCTCAGGCAATCAATTGACGTGAAATTTGATCATAGGAGGATCCCCTTGATGAGCACTAGCCACCCATACTCAAAGCTCCTACAACCCCCCCTTCGCCGGTAAGAAAATGAAGCTTTCTCTCTCAAGAAAGAATTTCCGGTGAAGCTCCGTTTGAGCTCGATTTTGGGTCAAATGAAGTGATTTAAAGCTTAGAATGCTCATAAGAATATGGAGAAGATGATTAGTTGCATGTTAGGAGGAAAATTAACAAGGTTTAGATGATCAATTTGATAAATTGAATATTTGGGGGCTAAAAGTGTAATTTTGACTAAAATTGGGCAATTTTGAGACTTTTAGAAATTTGGGAATTTTTGTGAAATTAACATCTATTGAGGGTCAATTTGTAATTAAGAACTATTTATATACTTAATTGAAATTAAAAATAATTTTAGGAATTATTTGCAATTTAATAAAATTATTTAAAGGGTGAAATTGAAAATAAAGTGAACTTAGAAATTTTTGGAAATTAATTGCCAAGAAGATAAATATAGGGACTTCTATTAGTTAGGAGAAAACCTAGTAACCTAACTGAAACATTCAAATATTGAATAATTCATTATTTGTAATAATTTATGTATAAAAAGAAGACTTATACCTACAACCGCAACATGATCTAGAAATATTGGAAATACATCCAAGACGAACAAGTCACGAAATACGGGTGAGTGAGATTTGTGGCATCATGCCCATTTGGAGTAATGAACGTACTTTCCAATTCCTAAAAGTTAAAAACCATTTTCCAGAAATAGACTTGCATGAAACTCCTTAAACAATTTTGGGATTTATTTATGCTAAGAGCATACAAAATGCAAATCATATAACTAGAATTACTCAAGTGGCCCAGGGTTGCAATTTTGAAAGAGAAGTAGGCCCAAGGTAGTGTTTTGAAAATTTGTACAGTGAGACCAAGGCTGATGAAAATGAGTCCAATTTCGTAGATAAATTCTTATTATTAAACCTTATAAAATTATAATAATTGGATAACTTATGTGTTGAAGCTACCGAGCCAAAGTCGGGTCGTCGAACTCGTTGGGTTGGTAGCACAAAGATAAAGGTCTTAAGAAAAAATGTTTATTGTGATTGATGAGAAATGGAACCATCAAGGCACTTGCTACAAGGGTAATGTTAGTTCTAATGGCTTAGGGAGAATAAGGGTCCAGTATGTCATGGAGCTCTCGAAGCTTCGTGCGCATTGAAACCAAGGAAGAAGGGGGAGAGGTTTCATCCCATAATAGCGAACACAAAGATTCAATTAAAGTCTTGGGGTTGGGCAATGGTGCTCATACATAATTATAGTAGAGGTTGTAACCTTCTACTAGGGTGGATGGTAAAGTCTCTCTGGTCCACAAGTGGAGCAGTCGGGGACTGTTCTACGAAAATTTAATCCCTTTGATGATAAAGGATGTGTGATTGATTATTAAACCAAATTCATGAAGAATAATGGTGAAAATATTCCTTTTAATGATAAAAAAACATGTGGTTGTTTAAACCAAAAATGAGAATGGTGATAAAGTTGATAAATAGAATCATCATTTATATCATTGAGTAAGTCACCGTAATACCTACTAACTGAACTGTTAAAGACGAAGCTCTTAAAGAATAAGAGGCTCCTGAAGATGAAGCTCAAGAGCTCAGACCATCACAACACATCAAGAAAGCACAAATGAAACAATTGAGAATGAATGATCAGATCACCAACAAGTATCACCTCCTTTTATATGAGAGTTGAAGGAGACAAATTTTGCAGAAGAATCGCACAAATTGGCTAGTCTGGGCGACGAAATAGAGATCTACAAATTTCTTGCAAGAAAATCATCTACAAATGATTAAATCATTAAAACCCTAGCACAAAAAGAAGACATTATGAAATAAGTTGTGGGATATCATTATAAACAAACGAGAAGTGTCAAACTGAAGGTTCTACAGGAACAAAGATCTAAAACTAATCAAACTACATCGCTCCTCAACAAATTACAAAGGAGGATATAAATGTCATTGTTTCTCCTTAAAAAAGTTTCATTTACAAGTGGACAAAATAGAATACGATTGGCTATCAAGAGTAGAGTGAAAATTATATATTCATTGTTTTTCTTGGTTTTGCAAAACAACCTCGGAATATGTATTATTTCATCACTAGCATTTTTTCCTCAAGACACTTAGCTTGCAAGGAAGCTCACAAGCATGCCCATGGCTATCTCCCATTAGTGGTATCAGAGCCCGACTTACAACCCTTCTTACAAGCTAATCTCCCCAAGATCAAAGAACAAGATACAAGCATGAAGCCAAACAACCCCTTCCATGCGTCGATTCCAAAATTTGATGGTCATTTCAACCACTAGAGCAAGATGATAGAAAACTACTTACGAGCCAAGGAATATTAGGAGGCCATCAAACCAAGGATACTTGAAAATATGGAAGAACTTGATGAGAAAATAAGACGAGAACTAAATCTAAAAGACATGATAGTCGTCATGCCCCGACCTGGTTTGGTCGGATCCCCATGAGCAACCCACCGCTCTCCTGGTTCAAGAGGAGTTTTCCCCTTTTTTAACTTGAGAGGAGCCAGGCGTACTTTCGACCTTGTTCCCTAGAAAGAAATATATCAAATAAAATGTAAGATTAAGAGAAATTAAGCATACCTTATAGAGGGTAAGGCTCGGTGTTATTCCAAGTCATTTTCTCTTTTCCTAAAAAGGGATAAAAAATAGGGGTGAGTTTCTACAACTCAGTGAATGGGTATTTTAAAAAAGAAGTTTCTATAAAAATATAGTTTTCAAGTTGGAGTGTGCCAAACTTCTTATTTTCTTAAAAAAAAACTTTTATTTCAAATTTTAGTTTTTATCACCATTTCTTATTAATCAGGTGTGTCATCACCCAACACACATCCTTCATCATGAAAGTCAAATACACAATCGCATGCTAGTAGTCCACTGAACCCACTTGTGGCATCGGAGCAACTTTACTGGCCACCTATATAGAAACACATATACTTCTACCCTGAGAATGAGTGGATGTTCGCGACATCCGACCCTCAATCTTATAAAAATTCTTTGTGTCCGTATGAGGACAGAGACCTCATCCCGACCCCATCCCAGTCTCATGCGCTTGAAGCTACGTTGAGCTTCACAAGACTTCTGGTACGACCAACTGCTCTTATATCCACCAGGTCGTCCAGGGCCCTAGGACACATCACTACCCTTCTTGGGTGTCTTGAAGGTTCGGTAAACACAGTGCATGCACAATCAACAATTTTCACATGATGCCATATAATTTGTGGTGCCACTGGTCCAATGGCCCCGACCCTCAACTCAACCTGTAAGTATTTGTCTTAACTAGTATAGAGACATGTCATGTCGAACTGCCGCTAGTTGAATGAGTATATTGATCATGTCTTGGTACCATGGCCAAACAATTCATTTACTTAAGTTTTTATGGCATATAAATCATGTTTGTTTACGAACATCTGCTCATGCCAACCGACCTAGGGCCCACTATTTAAGATTTTCAAAAATTGGGCATAATAGTCTTCAAGTTCCAAAATCTAGGCCACCGACCTAACAGAGCTATTCGAGCTCCCGTAAAGAAGGTCTCCCAAATTATTTAAGCAGTGTCACATAGTTATGGGAGAGCACTTCCGACAAAATATATTTTATTTGTCCATCATACCGACCGAGTATGAGGACATCTCCTGTCACGCCCCGACCCGGTTTGGTCAGATCCCCATGATCAACCCGCCACTCTCTCGGTTTATTAAAGGGTTTCCCCTTATTATAAACTGTAAAGAGTAAGGCATCCTTTAAACCTGCACCATTTCCTGGAATAGCATAATCAAAACTGTATGAAATTTTAAACTTTACATACTTGTTTTACAAGCATCTTAGTTGATGGTCTTTAAAGGTAGGCTTTCTAGGATTTCCTGAAAGGGATATATGGGAGGGGGTGAGTACGACTACTTAGTGAATGGGTTTTTTTAATACTTTTACTTTTATGAAAAAGATTTGTATTGGAGTGTGCCAAACTCCTTTCTTTCAAAAATCATTTCTTTATTTAATCATGGTGTGTTATCACCCAACACACATCCTTCATCATGAAGGTTAAACACACATTCGCAAGTCAATACGTCCATTGAACCCACTTGTGGCTTCGGAGCAACTTTACTAGCCACTCGGATAGAAGTACGTCCACTTCTACCCTTAGAATGAATGGATGTTCGCGACATCTGACTCTCATTCCCGGAATAAATTCTTCGTGTCCATATGAGGACAGAGACCTCATCCTATCCCCACCTCGGTCTCATGCGCTTGGTGATACTCCAAATTTCGCACAGTCACCTAGAACGACAAACTGCCCTTATACTCATCGGGTCGTCCAAGGCCCTTAGGACGCATCACAACCCATCACGGGCATCTTGATGATCCTGTATTCATAGTGCATGCACAAACAATGTTTTCTTATTATGCCATGTAATCTATGGTGTCATTAGCCCAACGGTCCCGACCTTCAACTCAACCTACAGCTGTTTGTCTTGACTGGTCCGAAAACCGGTCATGTCTCACTGCTGCTAGTTGACTGAGTATGTAGGACGTGCCTTGGTACCATAACCAAACAATTTACTTATTAAAGTTTTATGGCACATATATCATGTTCATTTACGAGCTCCTGCTCGTGCCCATTGGCCTACAACCCACTATTCGAGATTTTTCAAAACCGGGCATATTAGCCCCTAAGTTCCAAAAATCAAGGCCCTCAACCTATAAGAGCTATCCGAGCTCCTGTCAAGAAGGTCTCCCAAATTGTTTAAGTATTGGCACACAGTCAGGGGAGAACACTTTCGACAAAATATGTTTTCTTTGTCCATTATACCAATTGGGTATAAGGACATCTCCGTTCATAACTGATGAACGGGTTTTCAACTTCCTTCGAGTAAGTTTCATTACACCAATCGGGTATGATCTACTTACAACTAGTAAGTAGTTTTTCCGCATGATTTTCACATCACCTGCTCTAAGTGGTGATGATTAAAATACCACTTAATAGTGGATTTTCATTTTGAAGTACTTATCATCCCTAACTGGTATGACATAAAATCCCACTCACAACCGGTAAGTGGTTTTTAACTTTAAGTTGTGCTCATCATCCCAATCGAGTATGATGTTATTAAACCCACTCACCCGTTAATGTCGTGAATTACACTAGACTGGTTCTTTGTATTCACGCGAACTTGTCCTTGCTGGCGTTCCCAGTACTTCGTGTTCCTACATGATATGAACATCTCAGTTCATTATCATTTGGTCTCATAGCCTTCATTCATTCTAAATGAATGAGAAAGTCAAACTTTCATTTATTTTCAATTAGGTCCCTAAAGTTATTTCTCTTTAACTTTAAGTCCCTAATGCTGGTTTTTCCTCAAATTGAGTCCCGAAACTTTTAAAATTTATCATAGGACCTTAATTTATTTCATTTCACAAAAAGGGGATTAATTTCCCAAATTTCCAATTTGGTCCCCTAACTTTTCCAATATTACCATTTTGCCCTTCCTTTACAAAAATGGTAAGTTTCACCCCAAAAATTCTAAAATTCCTCAATTAGCCCTCTAACATTTTTATCATGCCCAATTGACCCTCAATTTTAGGAAATTACATTTCAATCACTCGAATTTTTGAAAATCCCCAATTTCCCCCAATTCCAACTCTTCAACACAGCTGAATTTGATTTCATCAAATTGACCGATCAAACACCTCTAATTGTTGAAATTAAATTGAAATTGAGTTTCTCCATGTTCATACAATTCCATAGAACTTTGAATCGCGAGTTTTAATGCCGGAACAAGCTCAAACGGTGCTTCGCTAGAAAATAGATTGTAAAGAGAGAAAGCTTCGATTACTCACTGGTGAGGGAACGACGGTCCGAGCTTTCAATCTGGGCAGATAGCTCTCATTCTGAGGTTCATCCTAGAATCAAGAATTGCATCAATTGATGCCGAATTGAGTTAGAATTTCATCATTGAAATTTTGTCAGTTCTCTCTCTAGCACCAAGCAGAAATTGCAAAGGGGAGCCGAATTGGCTTACCTTTCAGTCTTAATTCAGCCGTGTGAGGGCTGAGGAAGTATTGGGAAGGCTTGGTTTGGCCTGAGGAGGGTTCGAAATGGTCGATTTCAACTCGACCGAAATAGGGCAGCTTTGGTCCGCCAGAGCTACTTCACTGTTTCATCACGCCGGCGTTTCTCCAATGACCCTCGGAGCAAATGGGGACTATAAGCGTGTAGATGACTTCTCCCCGGTTCTAAAGAACCCGACCTCACCTTGTTTGGCTTAGAAAAGACCCCATATTGGAGCCATGGTTCGAGCTTTGCCGGAAAATGGAGCAATTAAGAGAGAATGGAATTTTTAGGTGTGGAGAGGATTAATGGAGTGGGGCTCTTTATATAATGAGCTTGGGGACCCGTTGACCGTCTGTTTGGCACCTTTATGACAAATATTGATGGCCTGAAACGTACCGAACGTAAATGTTTCTTCTTCACTGGCGCTGCTTCGATTTGTCGTCGAGTGAACAATGTTGTTATCTTGAGGAAGAAGATGACACTGTTCCAAACCGGGTTCGAAGCTTAAACCAGCCGATTCACCCCTCATTCGACCGAGTTTTTCAAATCTAAAAACTTTTAAATTCATTTTCTATCCAATGGTGGCCTCAAATCTCAAATTTGAATTATTTAAGCCACCTAGAAAAATGAATTTAGGATCTGGTTTAATAGTGGTTCAAATTGGTTCAGATCCGGTTCACTTGAACTGGTTTGGTTTTCATCCCCAATTTCTTTACAAGTCCATTTTCATGTCTTTTGTTACTCCTTGGATCACTTAGGGTCCATAAAATTCCTGGTTTACCATTTTTTTTATTGATTCCGGTTCATTCAATTAGGGTAAATTGGGAATTTTATGACCAACATACAACCATGTAGTATGTATCATAGAGGAAACTCACAATACAAAGGAGATGACCATAAAAGCCCTACAAAGCAGCTTGATGGTACATGAGAGACGTATGAAAACCCAACACTTAAATGATGAGGTCCTAAGCATAACATAAGAAAGGAACAATTACCAAAACATGAGACAAAGTAGAGGAAATTTTTCAAGAGGATTAAAATCATACCAAGAATTTATGCCACGATGATGAGTCCATGGAAGAGGAAGATTTTTTTTCCTCTAGAGTACAAGGACTATGCTTGAAGTGCCACAAACATTGACATGGACACTATGAGTGTCCCACCTAGATGAATTAGAATGCAAATTACATCAAAGCAATAAACAAAACTTTCATATAAGAGAATGAGGTAACATCTACTTAAATCAAAATATATTATGTGTTAGATTCAGGATTAGTAACCATATTAGCAATGATAGAAAATGTTTCTTTAAATTTATTGAAGGTACTGAAAATATGTAAAGATTGAACAACACATATAATATAGATACTTGAGTTCGTCATTAAATTTTGAAAAATGTACTCAAGACTATTCATTGTAACATTTACATGTACTCAAGACTATTCATTGTACACTCATTATATAAACTATAATCATGTAAATTTTGAAAAATGTTGGAAAAAAGTAATGAATACATAAATTAAAACTATAATAAAAAATGATACACGAAATTAATAGAATTTCTACCGGGATTAAACCAATTGGACTGAAGTAAATTTATAAAACAAAACTAAATGAACAGTAAAGTAGAAAAATATAAAACTAAATTAGTAGATTATACTAAAGTTTTCACTCTTTTGTAAAAATGGATATCATACCAAGTTTTAGCTATTTAAAAAATTGGAAAATATATCAATTATATATTAAAATTACTTTCTTATATGAAAGTTTAGAAGAAAAAGTGTATATGAAAGGACATACATAAAAATTGGTGAATAAGGTAAAATATATATTAAAGAAGTAATTGTATGGAATAAAGTAATATTCGAGAAAAGTTAATATACTTGTATTAAATATTTTTAATGAGGATTTTATAAATTATTGGTGTGTGCAACTTTATTCATTAAATAATACGAAGAATGATAATATCTAATTGACATACAAGAACTTAAAAACCCTATAAAAGGGAGGTTAAAATGTCACACATGAAAAAATAGATTATTTTTTTGGGAATTGAGGTTATACAAAACGAAAAAGGTGTATTTATGAATAAATCAAAGTATATAAATAAAGTATTATCGAGCTTTAATATGACATATTATAAATTATTGTGCACTCAGAACAAGGAAACAATGACATACAACTATATGCTACTTAGTTTGAACAAATTATGTGTAGTTTGCTATATGTTATTCTCACACGTATTAATATTATTTATTTATGCAGTAAGTTTAATGGACAGGTTCATGGAAATCCAAAAAAATAAAACATGTAAATAACAAAAATAATATTCAAATATTTGAAAAGAATACAGTATATTATCATCAATATTTTATGGTTATATTGACAATGATTTTACAGGTGATACAAAATAAAGGAAAAGTACATGCCCTTATATTTTCTTTTTAATTAACAACTGCATATCATGTTCATCCAAAAAAAACCTATAGTTGCTCTATTTATTACAAAATTAGAAAATATAACTGCAAATGCTTGTGCATGATAAAATGTATGGCTATTAGAACAATTAGATCAAAAATTGGATAATGCAATAAATATATATTGTGATAATATGACTATTGTTAAATTGCCAAGAAATACAATTTTACATGATAGATTAAAGCATATAGATTTTAAGTTACATTGTTCAAAACAGTACATTAGATTTAAAACATTGCTATACATATTATTAAATTGCAGATATAATGATAAAACCATTAACTAATTTTTTTTGTAAAATTCAGATAACAATAAGGCATGCAAACCAAGGAGACATAATGAACAGATTTCTAGAAAGGAAATTGTACACGGGAAGGGTATATTAACATAGTTTCTTTTATATCTAAGTTCAAATAGAATTAAAGACAACAGGACAAGAACATAGCAAGATAAGAATAAGTTATAATACAAACAACTATATTTTTGAAGTATAAGAATGTAATTCTATGCAGATTTTAAATTTGTTGCGGGTTAAATATATATAAAGTGAATGAAAATATATTGCAAAGAAAGGGCTCTTTAAGATGAACCTGGAGAGCTCAGACCAGTCATTCAAATTTACGAGTCTGAGCGGTAAAGTAGAGATCTGCACATTTTCTGCAAATGTGTTATAAGAAACTCATCATTAAAACCCCATCGTGAAAAGAAGACACAATGAACTAAGTTGCAATTGTTGGAGACAAATGAGAAGTGTTACATTGAAGGTTTCATACTAACAAAAATCCATAACTGGTCAAATAATGTGGCTGATCAACTAATTACAAGGAGAACAGAAACGTAATAATTTCTTTTTAAAATAATTTCATCTACAAGTGGACAAAATAATATAGGATTATCTAGGAGAGTTAAACAGAAGCTCATTATACATCATCCTTTCATTTAAAGGAAAATGTTGATTTCGGTATTATTGCATCATGGAAGTCGAATGATGGTGGGAAAGGACTCGTAGCCAATTACCTTGCACACTTTACTCCAATATTTTTATTTAGTGATCAATATTGATCAAAAAAATATTTATACGAAAACTGTGTAACAAAAATTAAAGTTTATATGGAATTTTGTGATTAAAAATTATTTATAATATATTTATATAATAATTATGTAACAAACGTACTGTCTGACGCCTATATGTGATTTGGATGTCATTCGAAAGTGGCCCACACGGATTCCCAAAGTGTGAGCCCATCATAGAGGCATCAACCACTCCGACTCAGCACCACAGCTGCGTGGCGCCCTAATATTCCAATCTCCACGCCACGAATCACATTCCCACTTCTGTATTCTATGCCCCTAGTTTCTTCTCTTCTCCATGCAAGAGGGAGAAGCAAAACAGAAATTTTGGTCTAATTTCTTAATGGTTGTGAATTTATTTTGAATATCCAGAAGTCTCTTTCTCTCTCTCGATCAAGCATACTTTTTCATTTTGTCGTCAATTTCCCCTTCTGCTCCAACGAATTTGGGATGAAAATCCACCTGGGATTGGGCTGGCGTGAATCGAATCAATAAATCGGAGGTGGGTACAGAGATGGTGGGCAGCTGGCAGGGTCTGCCTTCCTGGGCTAGCGCAGCGACCGCCAAAAGAGTCGAATGTAAGGGTGACTCGTCGCCATCCTCTGCTGCTTCCTCATCATCTGACAACATGTTTCAGCAACACCAACAACGGTTTCAGATGAACCGTCCTCCGGATGCAAATTTGGCGTTCGGTGAGAGGGCCCTCTCTGCAGCCGGTGCCGCTTTTGTGTCCGCCGTCATCGTCAACCCTTTTGACGTTGTCAAGGTAGTACCCCATCCCTGGTTTCCACGGTGTGGTTGTATTCATCTGTCGGATGGGACATAAATGAAACATAGTTGATTCTGCAAACGTTCTTGTATGTGAAGTCCGCGATGATATGCTTGTTTTCAGTTTTTTCGCACTTGTACGTATCTGCATTAACTTGATCTGCGCTCTTTCCGATTTTTCATTTGCAGTTTTAAAAAATTATTAGATTACTGCACTAACTTATGAAGTTTTAACGCAAACAAACTCACAGACAAGGTTGCAAGCTCAGGCTGCTGGAGTCCCTTACAGAGACATATGTTGTATGGGTTCTTTTCGCATAAAAACGGTACATTGACTTATTTTCTCTCATTGCACACTGATAAGCGCTATTCATTCGAATTTAAGATAAAATTTTCTCCTGAATTTTATTGTTTAGGTGATTCCTGATTTGAGAAGTAATCCACTTCAAACACGGGCTGTTGTTAGCACAGAAGGTGCATGCACTCCGGAGTGTTATCAGTACAAGGGAACATTAGACGTTTTCAATAAAGTCATTCGTCAGGTTGGTTTCCGAAATGTTTTATCATAGACGCATTCGGCTAATGTTTGCTAGAAGTTCCTATCTGTTGGTTTGCTTTACAATAATAGGATTCTAAGTTATTTTTCGTAGCAAATCGGATTAATAGAAAAAGGAGGTATTGTTGCAGAAATACCATTAGCAACCTTTCTTTGGCAGCATCACATCTTGCCGATTTACTCTTCATGGTTTCTTCATAGGAGCTTTAATATTCGCAGGAGGGATTTTCCATGCTTTGGAGAGGGACTGTTGTGAGCTTGGCACTGGCAATCCCAACTGTAAGACTTGTCCTTTGCCAAATATGCAATTGGGTTTCATTCTATTTATATGTAGTGGTCCTTCTTGATGTCCAATAGGTTGGAATATATTATCCTTGCTACGATGTTTTCCGAAATATGATGGAAGATTTTACTACGTGGAACTCTCCAAGCTTGACTCCTTATGCCCCATTAGTTGCTGGATCTGTAGCACGATCAGTAGCTTGTATATCTTGTTATCCTCTGGAACTGGCACGGACACGGATGCAGGTATTCTCCTTATTGACAAAATTAATTAATTCAAGACAACACCTATCCCTTTTTACTTTCTCGTCTTCAATAAGTAAAACTTCAGATGCCAGTAATCGAAATTGCAAATGGATGAGTTTTTGATTGATAGGCATTTAAAGAAATGAAAGATGGCCCAAAACGTCCAGGAGTGTGGAAGACATTGCTCGAGGTCACTAAACCATCAAAAAGTGTAAATGGCTTTCAAAATTGTGAGTTTGGTGACTCTTTGTTCCAATTGTCTCCATATAGGTTTATTGTGGACTACTCTTGGTTACTGCTCCCACTTGAAATTTTTGTTTGTATTTTGTCTTGCAGCAATTACACACTACCGGCTCCTATGGACTGGTCTAGGAGCACAACTTGCTCGTGATGTGCCTTTTTCTGCAATATGTTGGGCGACTCTTGAACCAGTGAGTTTTCACTCTTTTTGGTTAGTTTGGGCCCATTTCTTGGAAAAGATTCAAGAAGGATAACTTAATGCAAAGAGCACAACAGCCAGAAAATCTGATAATGGCTAATAGAAGCTTAAAAAAATGTTGTTATCCAGATTCAATTAATTCTTATTCTTCTTCTTTGCCCTTTCAGATTAGACGGAAACTTTTTGGTATACTTGGAGATGAAGTCAGCACAGCCAGTGTTCTTGGAGTGAATTTTTCAGCAGGTTTTGTAGCAGGAATTCTTGCAGCTTCTGCTACATGTCCTCTGGATGTTGCAAAGACGAGGCGGCAAATAGAAGTTAGTATTCAATCATAAAGCTTTGTTGTAATGCACTTTATGTATGTTTAAGGATTCAGAGTTCCTTACTACTGTTGACTATTTATTTTGGCATATATTTATAATGAAATTCCATGTCTAGCTAGTTTTCTAGGGGAACTTCTGCTGGTATTGTAGCCCCTTTTGCAAAAGGAAAATTATGTCTCCAGCATATTATTGTTCATTGAATTTTGCTATCTATGCTTAACTTGCCTGGATGATAAAGTTGTTTCTGATGCAATGTACTATTGTAATTTGCAGAAGGATGCTACCAGGGCACTTTCAATGACAACAAGGCAGACATTGGTAGAAATATGGAAGTATAACATCTACACTTTTTTTTTTTAATTTTCCTTTATGGCCGAACATATAATTTATTTGTCTTCAACTTTACTACTTATCCTTCTGCTGACATAATGAATCAATCCTGTGCAAGTGCAAGCATTTTGTTAGTTAATGCATTCGCCTGGTCACAAATGGTTCATTCATATAAGGATACTAATCATGAAAGGTGCCTTTTTAAAGCCTTTAAGGAGAAATCCATGCTTTGGCATTTGAAGTTAATACTATATAACTGAAGAAGCATGTACATGTTCTAGATGGGAGGCACCTTTCAATTCCCTTGTCATACTGCAGAAACAGCACTTTTATCCAATTACTGAGGGTCCTGATATTTCTTTCACTAGTAAAAGGTATCTCAGTTATGAGAGCAATCTTTTATTGGGATATTGATTTCTACTTAACCTTGCTTCTTGGACAGGGACGGTGGGGTGAAGGGGCTGTTTGCTGGTCTTAGCCCTCGCATAGGGCGTGTTGGTCCTTCTGTTGGGATAGTGGTTTCCTTCTATGAAGTCGTGAAATTTGCATTGTATCGCAGACATGGCCATCACGACAGAGAGGAATGAGGGCGTTCTTTGTACAGAGAGGAAAGAACAACCACCCTTTATATGCTATGCATCCAGAGAGGAATGAGTATAGATCATATTGACAGGGATAGTTTATACATAAAATGCTTGAAAAGTTTAATCATCAGGTTACATTGCTCATTTCAACCTTCCTTCAAGGGGATTGACCAGACTTACTACTGTAGAAGGCTGGGAGCAGCCAATTATATTCTTCTTTGGTTTCCATCAGTGTTAATAGTTGACCAAATTTGGGCAGTGCTGGACTAATTAACTCATTGGACACATTCATGGTTTCCTTTTTTTTAATTAAAGAGAAATTTATTTCATTTGAATTGAAGAAATTTGTTCTTCAGTATTTATCCATTCGGCTTTTACGGCTTCGTGGGGAGGTTTAAATTTGCGTATTTGCCACGGTTTGTGTTTTTTCTTGGGTGTTACACTATTTATAAGTCACCGTTTATACTTGTGTATATGATGTTGGCTAAAATATAAAATTGGTACAATTGTTTAATATAATTTAAATTTAATTTTTGTTGTTTAACTTAATTTAAGTACACTTTATTAATAATATTATTTTATAAAAATTGAGGTATCTTATTTATAAATCCGTCATGTATCTTATTTAAGATTTTACCCTTTGGTTTTATGGTTTTCTTTTCCATGATTAACTTAATTTATTTAATGTTGATATAAGGATACGTTTGAATGAAGTGATTTGGAGGGACGGGTATCAAGAGGTACAAGGCAAATTCTTAAGACAGTCAAATTTTTGGGAGACAGTCAAATGAAGAGGAAATATTGCTGATAAGGAGACATTTCAATTTTGGGGCAAAAAAGGAGCCATATTTCAACAGTCAGCTTGGAGAAAGATCAACATGCCAGGGCTTCACCAAGTTAGCTGGCACAATCAATAATTAGATCATGTCCATATCCAACACAATCCCCGTATCCCAGACTCCCCATAACAAACACATCTAGATAAGGAAAACAAATGCAACAGTTTGATTTCAATCAAAAAATTCTCTAGCATATAATAGTAGATACCCGGGACACATCAATCCAAACCAGGCTCCAAAAAAAATAGCATAACATATTTTCATGTAAAGCAGCAAACACGTTGAAACCCCCACCTACTAATTTGAGAACATACGATCAAACCCAGACAGAAAGGCAATCTACTGCCTGATTCTAAACCAAAAGGTCGTGTCCTGAGAAGTGCAAGGAGTACATGCAATTCGGATTCTAGACCTCAAATCGACAAACCTACCTCTAAGCACACTCCAAGGTGCCACAATAGACTGAAAATCTCTTATTTGAGAACAACAAAATATTATGAAAGAACTCAGTTCATGTGCAAATTGCCATTCGTTCATATGGCTTCATTAACATTTTCCACCACCCTACTCTGCTTTACAGCTACAAACAAGCACTGTATCCTCCAGCAAGAAATTTAGCTTCCATCACAATTTCACTGCACAAAAAAATCAGATCCAAATACATTAGCCAACCATTGAACCCAAGCAAAGGGGAACTAAAGAAATGAAATAGGAATAACAGCTTGATGTCAAAGTAAATATAAGATGCATTTGCTTCAAGCAAACCATACAAGGGTGTCCTCACAGATAAGGTATGAGTTGGTAGTGACTGGGATATGTTACACTATTTATTAGTGTGCATACCTACTAGTGGACGCAGAATATGGAACACAGACTGAAACTAATTTTGAGCATATCACACCACAAAAATGGTGAAGACTCAAAATCTAACTGCAGCTTACTCGGTTTTTGCATAAATATATCTACACCGCTAATTTGGGATCCACGGTTCCTGTAGCATTGCCTTCTCCGGTAAGAACATTATCAGGATCCTGCAAGGAAGCATGATTTACAGGTTAAAAGCATAGTGCAAAACATCATATATGGAGCCAGGTTAAGTGAGTACATACCTCCATTCCCCACTTAATATAATCGGGGGACTCGCATGCCTTGTACTCATCAACCAAGCTCTCTATTATATCTCTTGATTCATCAAATTCTGAGAGATCATTATCCTGGGGATATTTACATAGCACAATTTAGGCTGACTGAGAAAACTGATACACTTTCTTGATATACACTCTCATACACTTGAAAAAGGTATATAGATAAGATAGAAACTCACAGCAAACATTGGGAACTTGCGGTAATTGTCAAGGAAGGCTTGCTTCTTCCTCAACTTCTCATACTGATTGAGACACTTGCTGAAGAGATGCCGTATACTAGTGTGGCTAGCCAGCATTAGACCACTGACCTAAAATTCCATTTTATAATTTATTCAAAATTGCCAATATTTTCAGATGATTCATTCTCATATTCAGTAAATACGGAATTTGTGTTAGAAAAGATACCCTATGTGCAGTTTGAACATAAGGAGATTTCCTGGATAGAGCGACCTGTAGATCGAGAAGCATATCAGTGACTTCAATGGCAATGGTAAAGATATTCACTTAATTGTTTGGTTATGCTTGTAGGGGCAAATACCTGGATACTTGCAGGTCCCCATTCAATGAAATTGACTAGTTTTCTTTCACGGATCCTCTGCAGGCTTTCATGAACCTGAAATGCACAACAGAAAATCAGCAGATGCAGCAGCCACAATGGACACATACCCTCTAATAAACATTTATTGATACATGGACACATTAGATGTATTCTAATAAACATATTACAGTTTGTTACCTGAGTAGGGTCAACTTCTCCTTGAATGATATTCAGAATAGATATGTATTTGGCTTGACTTGCTTCCTTGTTCCGTGCATAGGATGAGACCATTATATTCTTTGTCTGTAGGGGAAATGCTTTAAATCAGATGGACATATTTTCTATAAATAAAAAATTCAGAGTGAAAGATTTTTGCCTGCAGAAGTCTTCTCATGACATCCAACACTGTTGTTTTCCTTATCACATTAGCCTGCCAAAATAGTAAATAATTAAATTGTTTAAAATAAGTAATCTTTTACCATAGAACATATTTGAACAACATAAATTACTTGCTTAAACATCTAATTCTCAGTTACAAAAAAATGCATATAAATGATAAATTACTAAAGCCACAAAACTGTTTGTTTCTGTTGGCTTTAAAATAGAGATAGATGCACAGACACGTAGTAGTATGCCAACTCATTGAAATAGTATAATGGTTTATATAACTAGCTAGAAGGATTTCGCTGAAAAATCAACAGTGGAGCCTCACCTGACGCTCTACTGTGAGAGGTGTATACCCTGTCATAAGGAAATGGCATCTTGGTGTTGGAATTAATGAGGCAAGAAGGCCAACCAAATCATTATTCATGTATCCTGGATAACGCAATGTTGTTGTACTAGCAGACATTACAGTTGAAACCAGTGAATTAGTCTGAGCAAATGTTGGGTTAGACAAATGGAGGCGCTCCACAGCAATTCTGTTCAAAGCCGTATTATCAAGAACAACAACACAGTCGGCATTGAGTGTGAGACGCTTGAGTGTCAAAAGCGAGTTGTAAGGTTGCACTACCACATCACTTGTCTCCATCTGGTTAGGAAATACACTGTATGTCTGAACAAGCTTTTTGCTGTAACGATCATTCAGTGTTTCCAATAGATATGAACCCATTCCTGAAATTCATTGAAGAAGTAAGTTCTAATGATACGCATTACAGAAAAGGTTCTCTGATTACACTTAGTTTGTAAATTTAAGGAATTCATGGAAGTGTGCTTCATTGTGCAAGTAATAAAAAAGTCTAACAGCATCCCTTCAGCTCAATGCAGATTCAAGTTAAGAAGACTACATTCTTTATAATGTTTCATGAACTGTTTGGGGGTCCAATACTTTATGATAAAATTGATGATCGTATACAAATAAACTTAGAGAAGTAACAAATAAACCTGATCCAGTTCCTCCAGCAATAGAATGGCACAATACAAAACCCTCAAGACTATCACTTCCATCTGCTTCTCTATCAATCATGTCCATAATGTCTTCCTCAACACCCTTCCCCTGAAAACAAGTTGAAAACCAATTGTAGGTTAAAATAAAAATCAATAACATTTTCTAGCAAGATAAAGAAATTTACAACAACAAAGGAGACTAATTAGAAATTTACAACCCTCTGCTTCATCCAATTTTAAATAATAATCTAATTCACTATAAAGAGAAAAAATGGACATTGTTTGACGGTAAATTATTTGAGCATCCAAGAGTTCAGAGAAGAAATGAAGATAATTATAAACACTAATCTAAATAAGATCTACAATTTGTAAGGGTGCCGTTGTGTAACCTGGTGATATCCGCTAGCCCAATTATTACCAGCACCTCCACCATGGTCAGACACAAATATATTCTCATGATTGTAGAGATTCCGGTACTCGCTGTTTTGGATGCCATTAATTACTCGAGGCTCCAAATCTATCAGTAATGCACGTGGGATATAGTGCTGGTCATCAGCTTGATAGAAGAAAACATCTTTTCTGTCACCTCCCTGAAGCAAGAATATGCACGAACAAATATAAATTAAACCACAAACACAAAAATCAGCCATAATTATGAATATAAGATAATGAATAACATTTCTCCTGAAGTATCGCTGCCTGTCAATACTTCCATATCGACTTGCTATGATACCACTGCATACAAACCATGATACAGTCCACCATAAAAAAATTAACTAGGGCTCGCAACAATACTACTTGACTGGCTATCCTTTATACTGCATATCCTGCCATAGCCATAAAACTGACTTGAATTCATCACACAAAAATGTAAAACCCTAAAAGGCGTGGTGCTCCCGGGCAGTATCACAGTCAGGACATTAGATCGCCAACATCTAGAAATGTAGACAAAACAATCACAATCTCAAACCCCTTTTGGGGGGAATCGATAGACACAACACCACCAAAACTCTATCCTCCGCCAAGAAGGCCGATTTCCGTCCAACGAAATCCAGAAACAGATTCAATTTCCAAAAAAGGCAAGACGGAAAGTAAACGCGCGGTTAAAGCTTCAAGGCGATTGAATGCAGCGGATGACCTGAGTAGCGAAATCCTCGAGGATGCCTTCCTTGCTGATGCCGTGCTCGAGGCAGAGCTGCTTCCAGAACTCCATCCCGATCTGGTTCCCGCATTGCCCCACCTGCAGAGTGATGATTTCTCTCGGCATTTTACCCTGTTACCACCCGAGACAGAATCCAGAGAGTGGCAGAAGAAGCAATGTACACGATTCAGACTCGGACTCACAGTGACGAGAGCAACAACGGTGTCAAGGGTTTTGAAAAAAGGAGAGGGAAAGTGAGCGAAAAATGATTTTCGCTTGAGCGGGTACCCCGCTCAGTATTTATCTGTTGCATAAGATTGGCTATTCAATTCAATTAATTGGGAACTGTCCTTTTTCTTCTATCAAAATAACTTTTTTCCTAGTTCTATTTTGGAATTAATTCCAGTTTATATTGACTTCAGCACTTCTAGTTCTAGACAGTGAAACTCTCTCCTGGTGGGGATGTAGTCCATCATTTTTGGCTCAATCTTCAGTGGTGGCTGGCTAAACAATAGATGGGGAGAACTAATTGAAATGTAGTTTATGTGGTTAATGTTGGTTTGGTAAGAGGAAGAAAGATAATTTACCTTATACTTTCTTTATGATTCAGGTGAAATAGGATTTGGATGTATTTGTAATAGTTTGTATCAAAGTGTAATTTTGTTAATAAAAAATTAAAAAATAATTTATTTTTATTAAATTAATAATTTATTCCGTAATATATATAATTAAATTACATGTATTTATAATAAAGTATAAATATAAATAATAAATAATAAATATACATAATAAAATATAATATTAAATAGAAATATATATAATTATATTATATATGATTAATTATATATATATATATTAAATTTTATTATATAATAAAAATGTATAGTATAATTAAGTTGTTAATATAATAGAAAGTAAATTAATATTAATTATATAATATTAGTTATATATAAATATTTTATAATTATAAAAAATAATGCATATGTATATAATAAATTATATTAAATATAGTTAACCTATTATTTTTATATATGAAAATTTGTTATATAATTATATTATATAAATTTATATAAAATATTATTATATAAATTTATTTAAAATATATAATAATAAGAATATATTAAAATATATCAGAAAATAAATAAATAAAAGATATTAAAATAATTTAAAAAATAAAAGTCTCCAAATCACAATTTAGAATTGATTTGAATTGAAGCATTTGGAGTGGTTTGTAGTATAGTCATTAGTATTTATTTATAAGGAACTCTAGTTAATTATTTGGAATTGGTACAAAACTCTCAAAATTTATTATTTATAGAGTTGTGTTTTTATTAATAAAAATTTAAAATATAAATTTAACATTTTTTAATTAAATTTAATATTTTATTAACTAATACATATATAATCAAATTAAATGTACTATATAATATAATAAATTATTAATATAAAATGAATATAATCTTAAATAGATATATATATATATATAACTATATTATATATTATAAATTATGTGCATTAAATTGTATAATGTAATTGAGTTGTTATTATAATAATAAATGAATTACTATTAATTATATAATATTAGTTATATATGAATATATTATAATTATAACAAAAATAATATACATGTATATAATAAATTATACTATTTATATTTCACATATAATATTTTATTTGTAATATTTTTATTATATAATTATATCATATAAATTTGAATAAATTATTATTATATAAATTTATTTTAAATATTTCAAAATAAAAATATATTAAAACTAAATAAGAAAATAAAATAATATTTAAATAATTTAAATAATAAAAATGAGAACTACTCCAAATTAAGAAAAGTGTAGCCATTATATTTTAGTATGAATTGAGCAATTTTGAGTGAATGTATCATTATATTTTATTTTACTAAATAAGTTATTTTTACAATAATTCAAACCACTAATTTTACAAATTACCCAATTAAAACAATATTTTAATATAAATAGAGGGATTTAAAGTTAATATTAACTCTAAATCACTCTATTTTATTTTAATAATTAGTAATTTACACACCACTCAAAATTACTCAATATAAATAATAAGTTAGAGTTCAGATTGAGATTTAATATAAAAATTTGTGCTCATTATCATCGTGGGACTTTTGTAAGTTGATATTAAGTATGGGCAAATTTTCCTTTTTGTTTTCAATTTAGAAGATTTAATTTATTTAAAAAAATTATAATTTTGAAAAAATTAAAGAGGATAAAAAGAGAATTTGGAACTTGGTCATGTTACACATAGTTGAAAATTTATTATTGTTAAAATTTAAAATATAATATAGATAAAGGAAAATTATGTTGAAAGATAGACGTATTAGTTATATACATAAATCATTTATAATACAACTTTATTATTAATTTACTCTAATTGAATAGGAGATAATTATTTTTATAAACTCATAATAACATAAAAATAGAAAACATATTGTGATATAATTATAAAATTATATTAAATATTATAACTAGCTAAAATATTATATAATAATATATCAACATTCATCTTTAGGATCAACTTATTACATATATTATCCTTAAGATGGTTTATAAAATATATCCATAAGTTGAAGATGTGGAGGTAGGTATTTGTTCTTATAATAATGTCTAGTATAATATGAGAATTTATCTCAATAAGCTTGATTCGTTCATGAAATATCTCATTCTTGATAATATGTAGTGCTCCTTAATTGTCATAATGTATTCACATTAATCCTTAATTCCACAAATTCAATTCTCTGAGCAGATGTTTTATTCACAGTGAAATATTTATTTTTGCATGATATTATAACCATGAACTATAATGAGAAATAATTATTTATTTCTTACTTTTTCATTAAATAATAATACATTAGAAGAAAATACAAAATCTTTTCAGTTTTTTTTGGACAATATGTCCAATTGCTATTAGTGAACCATGTTATTATTTTCATATCACTAGTCTAAACATATGAGTTATTTAGAAAGCCCTTGATATATCTAAGAATTCGAAGTGTTGCATCCTAGTGAGTAGTACAAGTAGCTAACATAAATTGAGTTACCACACTTACTAGATAAGAAATGTGAGGTCAATAATTTTAGATAGTTCAATTTACCAATTAGTATTTGACATTTCTCAAAATTATGTTTTAATACTCCATCTTCTAATATAAGTTTAGTCTCATGAATTAAATAATCCATTTTCTTTAAGAATATCAAGTAAATATTTCCTTTCTAATCTAAAATTTCTTACCAAGGAAAATTTAATGCAATAATACTATCATTATTATCATAAAAAATAATAAGATCATCTATGTATGCAACTAATATAATAGTTTTTATCACGCCCTAACCTGATTTCTCGGGCGGGGTTCAATAATAACACGACACACTTTCAAAATAACAATAGTGGGTACCTTCACCAAAGTAATAAGACTAGATCCAAAACTCAAAATAAAAATACGTATAAAATTTAGTAGAAATTAGAAATTTTCATAATTTAAGTGATGTGACTAAAACAAATGCCTATTTCCCTTGGGAATTCAATAATTGATAAGTAAATATAGAAACCTTCATGTAGATTTTTCGAGTTTCATACCTCGGTTGGGCGTGATTTGCCCTTTCTGGGTCTTCCTTACTTGGTAGGATTCCTTCCTAAATTCCTTTTTCATTCATTCTTTGGAAATATCTAATCATTAAATAACATCCTTTGATGTCATCCTTCCCATGCACCCTTCTTGGGACATCTAGCTGTGCGTCCTTACCATTTTCCTTAATTCTACTTGTATCCTGCACAAGTTTTCTTACTTGGGAAAGGTTCAGACATAATTTGTTTCAAGACCTATTTGTGCGAGGCTTACTTAACCTTTTTCTGGCTTTGAGTTTGGTCGTCATTTTGGTCTTGGCTTATAATTCTCCTTAAGGATTTCCTCCACCCTTCTTTTCTAAGTGTTTGGCCTTTCCTTCTTCCTTTCTTTACTAGAGCTTAATCTATTACCCTCACGAGGGTTAGTTCATTACCTGCCTAGCTTCTACTATTAACCTTGTCTAATTCTCTTAAGGCAGTTGTCTCTCAAGTCTCCTTGTCCTTAATGACCCTTCCATTACCCTTTTTAGGGTGTATTCCTTACTACTTCCCGGTGCTCCTTAGGGCATTTTTCATTTTCCTTGACCATCTTTACTAGAGCTTAATCTATGACTCTCACGAGGGTTAGTTCGTTACCTGCCTAGCTTCTACTATTCACCTCATCTAATTCTCTTGAGGTAGTTGTCTCTCGAGTCTCATTGTCCTTAATGACCATTCCATTACCCTTTTTAGGGTGTATTCCTTACTACTTCCCAATCCTCCTTAAGGTGTCTTTCATTCTCTTTGACCATCTTGTTGTCATTGTTGCTTACTTCTGCTATGTTGGTCTGAAACTCCAATTTGACTTCTCTACTTTTTCCCAAAGGAAGTTGTACTTGAAATCTCAAGACATCCCATTTGTCATCATACACTCGGCTTGTCTTCTCTTGTGGATGCACTCCCTTTTTTGCTCCTAAATTATTGAAAATTTCTATTTTAAGGGAGAGTTCTCTTCAGCTATCTTTTGTTTTGTTTGTGGTTTTATCGAGGTCCTACCTTCAGCTCTTTTTTTCCTTCCTGTCACTTTGCTAAGATCTTGAAGAGCTTCCTCCTTGTTGTGGTTGATATTTCGAGTGGGAGTCGTGTTTCTTGGGATGGTATCCTTTCGGATTTCCCATAGCTGTGGGGGCATCATTCTCATAAAGTATTATTCTAATTCCAAGTGGGACAGTCCTTTATTTCATGTCCTATTTCCTTTGCACCTTGTAATAGGTTGTTTCCTTAGTTGTTACTCCAGGAGTTCTTTTAGACTCCTTATCTTGATGGTTTCCTTGATCTTGGGTCTCCGTGGTATCTAGGGTATCGTGGTTTTATTGGGTTACTTTTCTTGGGGCCATCTTCCTTGAGAGATCACATCCTTTGAGAGACAGGGTTTTCGGAATTTGGAGTACTTTATTAATAGAGAAGTACAATATGTTGGGGGTTTTAGCCCTATTACAGAAAATGGTCACAAAATAAATAGGGAGCTACGAGATTCCTGATAATCATCCTCCCAGGTAAGGTTATATGCTATTTGCTGGAATTTATGGATTCATGCTTGGCTTCCTTCATACTTAGAGTTGTGACCTCAATAGGTCTTAGCACCATCCTCCTAGATACTTCCCTATTTGGACTATTGAGACATCTACCATGCTTCAAGCACTGGGAAGCTTCTAGGGTTGTCTTCCTACGATGACAGGGTATTGAGTAGAGTCATTCCTAGTTTTCTTGGTTCCTCTCTTAGGAGCCATCTGAAAATTTTAAAATCAATCCTATTAGTTACTATATTTTTCTAGTCTTGATTATGTATTCGAGGAAATAGGCTCTCATACCACTCAAGTTGTCACGCCCTGACTTGGTTTGGTCGAATCCCCGTGAATAACCCGCCATTCTCCCGGTTTACTAAGGGTTGCCCCACAGTTATAAACTGTAAAGAGTAAAGCATCCTTTAAACCTGTACCTTTCCTGGAATAACATAAATCAAAACTACATAAAATTTACCTGTCTTTACAGGCGAATTAGCGGTTGGTCTTGGGATAGGCTTTCCGGGTTTACTTGAAAGGGATATAAGGGAGGGGATGAGTATAACGACTTAGTGAATGAGTTTGCAAAATTTATCCTTTTTAAGAAAAATGTTTGATTCAGACTATGCTAGACTCCTTATTCTCTTTTAAAAACCTTTCATTTCAAATTTTAGTTTTTATCACATTTTCTTATTAATCACGGTGTGTCATCACCCAACACATATCCTTTATCATGAAGGTCAATCATACAATCGTAGGCCAATACCTCCACTGAACTCATTGTGCCATCGGAGCGACTTTACCGGCCACCAAGATAAAAGAATGTCCTCTTCTACCTTGAGAATGAGTGGATGTTTGCGACATCTGATCCCTAATCTCGTAACAATTCTCTTTGTCTGTTTGAGGACAGAGACCTCATCTCGACCCCATCACGGTCTCGTGCACTTGAAGCTATGTCGAGTTTCTTAAGTTCTCCTAGTACAACTAACTGCCCTTATATCCACCAGGTCGTCAAGTACCCTAGGACACATCACTACCCCTCTTGGGCATTTTAAAGGTCCCATAAACATAATGCATGCACAATCAGTATTTTCACATCATGCCATATAATTTGTGGTGCCACTGGTCCAACGGCCCCGACCCTCAACTCAATTTATTAGTCCGGAGATCTGTCATGTTGCACTACTGCTAGTTGATTGAATATGTCAGTCCTGTCTTGGTACCATGGTCAAACAATTAATTTATTTAAATTTTCATGGCATATAACTCATATTAGTTTATGAGTTTCTACTCATGTCAACTAGCCTAGGGCCCACTGTTCGAGATTTTCAAAATCGGGCATAATAGCCCCCAAGTTCTAAAATCGAGGCCTCCGGCCTAATTGAGATATTCGAGCTCCCATCAAGAAGTTCTCCCAAATGGATTAAGTAGTAGCACATAGTTAGGGGAGAGCACTTCCGACAAAAATATATTTTCAACTGTCTATCATACCAACCGAGTATCTGGACATCTCTGCTCATAACTGACGGGTTTTCCACTTCCTCCGAGGAAGTTTTCATCATACCAACCGAGTATGGTCTACTTATATCCCGCATCATTTTCACATCGTTTTCATATCACTTCTGTAAGTTGTGATGTTTAAAATACCACTTAGTAGTGTGTTTTCATTTCTAAGGTACTTATCATCCCAATCGGATATGATATATAAATCCCACTCACCCGATCGTGCAGTGAAATTCCACTTAATTGGTTTTTGTTCCTTGCGAGCTTAACCTCAGCTAGTGTTCCCGATGTCTCGTGTTCCTAAATGAAATGAACATCGTTATTCATTATCATCTAGCTTGAATCATCTCATTCAGTATGAATGACTAAATTAACAACTTTTCCAATATTTAAAAATTGGTCCCTAAAGTTATTTTTCCTTTTACTTTAGGCCTCGATTACCGATTTTTCCCCAAATTGAGTTCTGAAACTTTTAAAATTCCTCTTGGGACCTCAATTTACTCAATTTCATAAAAAGGGGTCCAAGTTTCCCAAATTCCCACTTTAGCCCCAAATTTTTCAAAATTACTATTTTACCCTTTCTTTACAAAATGGTATGTTTTACCCCAAAATTATAAAATTTCTCAATTGGTCCTCAAACATTCTTATCATGGTCAATTGACCCTCAATTTTTTAAAATTACATTTTGGTCCATCAAATTTTCGAAAATCCCCAAAATTTCCCCCAATTTCAACTTCCTAACACAACCGAATTTAATTTCATCAAATTGACCAATCAAACACTTCTAATTGTTGAAATTGAAGTTAAAATTGAGTTTCTACATCCTCGTATGATTCAATAGCACTTGAATCGCATGATTTGGCGTCGGAATGAGCTCAAACAGAGCTCCGTCAGAAAACTAGACTTAGAGAGAGAAAACTTTGAAAGCGTACCATCGGGGGCACGATGGTCCAAGCTTTTGATCTGGCTAGATACCTCTCATCTTGAGGTTTATCCTAGTATCAAGAATTGCATCCATTGATGTCAAATTGAGTGAGAATTTTATCATTGAAGTTTTACCGGTTCTCTCTCTAGCATTGGTCAAAAATTACAAAGGGAAGCTAAATTGGCTTACCTTTCAGCTGTAGTAGGGCTATGGAGGTGTTGGTAGTGCTTGATTTGGCCTAAGAAGGGGTTGAATTGGCTGATTTCAGCTTGGCCAAAACAGGGTAGCTTTGGTTCGCCAGAGCTGTTTCACTATTCTATCACGCTAGCGTTTCTCCGATGACTCTCGACGTAAATGGAGACTACAGGCGCGTAGTTGACTTCTCCCTAGTTCTAAAGAACCTGACCTCGCCTTTTTTGGCTCAAAAAAATGCCCAAGTCGGAGCTCTGGGTCGAGCTTTGCCAAAAATTGGATAAGTTGAGAGAGAATGGAGTTTTCAGGTATATAGAGGATGAATGAGTAGGGGCTCTTTATATAGGAAGCTCAGGGAGTTCCTGGCCGTCCGATTGGCACCTTAATGGCAGTCATTCAATGAGAGAAACTCCCTGGGCAGAGACTTTTCAGCTTGGATGGCGCTGCATGATTTTTCAGCGAGTGAATAGTGCTGTCATCTGAAGGAAGAAGACGACACTGTTCCGAACTGAACCGGACCGGTTCAAACTAGGTTCAAAGCTTAAATCAACCGGTTCACCCCTAATTCGACCTAATTTTTTAAATCTAAAAATTTTTAAATTCATTTTCTATACAATGGTGGCGTCAAATCTCAAATTTGAATTTTTTAAACCACATAGAAAAATGAATTTAGCATCTGGTTCAATAGTGGTTCAAACCGGTTCAATCTGATTCGGATTCGGTTCATCTGAATTGGTTTGGTTTTCATCTCCAATTCATCCTAAAGTCCTTTTTCTTGACTTTTATGACTCTTTAGGTCACTCGGGATCCATAAATTTCCTAGTTTGCCCTTTCTCTATCAATTCCGGTTCATAAACCGATTCAATCTAGTTGGATCCAGTTCATCTGAACCGGTCTGATTTTTTTCTTCCAATTTTTCTAAGATTCTTTTCCAAGACTTTATGAACACTTTGGGTCACTTGGGAATTGTAAATTTTCCAAATTGCTTGTTCTCTTATGATCGGGTTTATGAACCGATTTAGTGTTTTTCACTTGATTTGACCGGTTCTTTTCCTAGACTTCATTAAGAGAATGTGGACCATGACCAATCTTGATGACAGTGGTCATTTCATTTAACTAATACTTAAATGGAGTGCTTGCTTCTCCAAGGTTTCTTAGATGTGCTTTTCTCTATTTCCTTATTATGGGTAGTCCACCCCTCTCTTACTTGTACGATATCTTTTGATGCTATCTTCCCACGTACCCTTTCCTTGGGTTTAACTTACTTTTTGGGCCCTCATGAGTACTTTTCCTTTGTACTTGATCTTCCCATCTTAACTCGCACTGCCTTTACAAGCTTACCTTCTCTTCCCACTTTAATTAGGTCCATCATTTCTTCATTGGGGCATATACTTCCCTAGGACTTCTTTCCTAGATTGGTTTAATCCTCCTTCGTCCTTAATGCAACTTTATGACACCCTTTGTTATCATCCTTCCAGTGTGCCCTTCCTCAGTAATCTTGTGGTACATTCTTGTACCCTTTCCTTAATCCTACTTGTATCTCGTACAATGTTTCTTCCTCGAGAAGGGTTTAGGCACTATTTGTTTCAAGACCTCTTTGTGCAAGGCTAAATCCTCCCTTCTGATATCAGAAGGCTAAATCCTCCCATCCTATTTGTGAAAGGGTTTAGCCTGTAAGTTACTAAATCCTCTTATGGCTTGAGTGTGGTTATCATTTCATTTTAGCCTTTTATCTTTTCAAGGATTTCCTTCATCTTCTTTTCCCAATGTTTTTGGCCTTTTCACATTTCCCTTCCTTGTTGGAGTTTAAATTTATGGTCTTCTCGAGTGTTAGTTCATTAAATGCCTTGTCCCCACTATTATGATGGTTCACTTATCTTGGAACAGTTGTCCTTCGAGTTTACCCATCCTTGATGCTTATCCCATTGTCCTTTTTAGGGTGTAGTCCTTACTATTTTCTGGTCCTTCCTAGAGCATCGTTTATTCTCCTTGATCATTCCGTTGTCACTAGTTGCTTCCTACTTCGCTACTCTCCTTTTTCCAAAATAGGTCACACTTGCTATCCAAAGACATCCTTAACCACTTATGTCTCCTTTTAAGGTTCCTTATTTCGGTTTATGCCTCTTCTGATCCACCTGTCAGTTCCTTAACTTGGAAATTTCCCTTTTATGTTCTCACTTCCTACCTTTATCTTTCTACCTAGGGACTTCTATCCTAGGAGTTTTACATTCCACTTCCCTAACACTTCTTGAAGGCTTTTCCTTCTTTCCTTTCATACACCCTTCTGATATCAGTATGGTTATCTACCCTCAATCCTTTATTATCTTGCAATTCCCTTTTTGTTACTTATCCTCCCTTCGAGGAGTTCTCGACTATGGGTTCATTCCTTGCACTCCACGTTATGCCCAGCCACCCATCAATGGTCCCTTCGAGGAGTCCTTAGTCGTATACATCCTCCCAGAGTTCCTTTTCCTAGCACATTTCTTCTTCTCTTCCCTCTTACCATGTCATACCCTAGAGTAACTGGAGGATGTTTTCCGTGTTTGCCCTTTTTGAGGTTGTTCTAGGTGTACTTCCTGAATACCCTACCTTTATTCTTTGTTTTCTTTCAACTTGTCCCTCTTAGAGGCAAACTTAGTTCCTCTTTGTTCCGAAATTTCTTGCCTCCTTTATGAGGGCTTGCTTAATCCCTTGTCGGTCCTTAGTTTTTCTCTCTAGTACTAGTCCTCCCAATCCTACTACATCTCTTGATGCCACCTTTTCCTATTTACCTTCCCCCATGTTTATCCTATTCTTTAACCCTGTACAAGTATGCTTTCCTTACACTCGACCCCTTATGAGCACACCCTTTTCTTACCTAGTTTCAGTTGGGTCATTTGTCTCCTGCTTAGGGTATGTCTTTTTTGATGACTCCCCTTCTGGGTAGGCTCTTTGTTCCTTCTTAGAATCCTCCTTCCTAGTCTTTTGACTTGTTGCCTTGTTATTTTGGGAGTTCCTATGGGGAACTATTTGTGTTGACTCTCTTAGGGTTGTCAATTAGTATTAACTAGAGGTGGCTTGTAGTCTTCCTTCTTAGGTGGCCTTTTCTCCACATAGTACCCCAGGTCTTGATTGGTATACTCCAATCTGTTAGTTGTACTTGTCGTTAATAGGAAGACTACTTTTTTTTTAAATAAAAAAAATGATCTTTCAACGAGGTAGTTTCTTGCCGCACTCAGCTTATTATAGGAGTCAGGCGTAATTTTAAACCTTGTTCCCTGGAATAGCATAGATCAATCAAATGCAAGCTTAAAAGGAACTTTAAGCTTACCTGACGGAGGGTACATCTTCACACTCTCTTTCATTATAACCATTTCTCTTGAAAATGGGAAAAAGGGGAGGGGGTGAGTTCTATAACTCAGTGAGCGGGTGTTGGGAATGAGTTTTTTTAAATAGCTTTTGCTTTATCCAAACCGTGCCAACGCTATCATTTCATTTGAAAAGGATTCCCTCAAAGTTCAGTTTTCAAAAAAAATTTCCATTACCATATTAGGTGTGTTTAACTCTTTTTAGCCCATCCCCTTACCTCGGGAGGCATTTAGCAAACAAACACACACCCTTCATCAGGAAGGGTACACACATTCGTAGGTGCAGCCCGCCCACTGCACCCACTTATGGATTTAGAGCCTCTTTATCGTCCACCAAGATATAAGCCCATCCACTTCTACCCTGAGTGTGAGTGGAACGTCCCAGATGTCCGACCCTCAATCCTGAATACCACTTCATGTTCGTTTGAGGATGAAGACCTCATCAAGTCACACCTCGGTCTGATGTGCAAGAAGCTCCCTAAGCTTCATGACTGACTGACACGACAATCTGCCCTTATCGCCCCCATATCGTCCAATAGCCCTTGGGATCCATCACTACCCTCTAGGGTATCTTGAAGGTCCCGTACAATAAGTGCATGCACAAATAAGAGTTTTTCACATAAAGCCATTATCTTTAAAGCCAATTGTTCAATAGCCCCAATGCTCAACCTGATCTACAGTTGTTTGTCTATGTCGGTCCATTGACCTAGCCCTAACACACTGCCTCTAGTCCATCGAACACTATCAGTCCTGATTTGGTACCGTGGCGAAATCACATAATCAATTTCCTTAGAAATTTTCATTGTTCTTTATAATCAATTTGTTTATGAGCTCTTCCTCGTGCCCACTACACACGTTTTTCCAAAAGTAGGGTATTTAGCCCCATGGGTTCAAAAACTGAGGCCTCTGGCCTATCTTAGTTGTTTTAGCTCCTGTCAAGAAGGTCTCCCAAATATTTTGAACATTGGCACATAGTTAGGGGAGAACACTTCGAATAAAAATTTATTTTCATTTCATCACACCAACTAGGTGTGTTGATATCTCTGCTTACAACCAATAAGCGGGTTTCTCCTTTCCTCATCATACCAACCAGGTATGATGTGAAATAATCCCACTCACAAGTGGTTTTTCATTTCTAAAATGTTCAACATCCCAACCAGGTGTAATCTATAATTAAGCCCACTCACCAGATGATTATGACGTGCTTGTCTCTAGTGGGTTTTCCACTTCCACGCTAGTTTTTTCCTTGTTGAGGTTTCGGTCTATTGTGTCCCTACACGATTTGGGCATACTCATCAATTAAGGTTTGGCATGACAACCCTCATTTTCTCACGTATGAGTGACTATACTCAAAATTATTGCTTTATTGCACTTAGGTCCCTAAAGTTTATTTCCGTTAACTTTAGGTCCCTAATGCTAACTTTTCCCCAATTTGAATCCCAAGGTTTCCAAAATTCCCTTTGGGTCCTCAATTTACTCAAAATTGTGTAAGGGACTCAAGTTTTCCAAATTTCTAATTTGGTCCACAACTTTTCAAAAATTATAATTTTACCCCTACTTTCCAAAAATGGCAATTAGGGACTTAAAGTTAAAGAAAAATAACATTAGGAATCTAATTGCAAATAAATAGAAAGTTTGGTTTTCTCATTCATTTGGAATGAATGAAGGCTATTAGGCCAAAGTTAAAAACCACTTACCGGTTGTGAGTGAGATTTTATATCATACCTGGTTGGGGATAATAAGTTCCTCAAAATGAAAAACCCACTATTTAGTGGTATTTTAAACATCACAACTTAGAGAAGTGATGTGAAAATCATCCAGAAAAACTATTTACCAGTTGTAAGTAGATCACACTTGTTTGGTATGATGAAATTTACTCAAACGAAGTGGAAAACCCGTTCATTGGTTATGAGCGGAGATGTCCTTATACCTGATCGGTATGATGGATAGTTGAAAATATATTTTGTCAAAAGTGCTCTCCACTGACTATGTTTCAATGCTTAAACGATTTGGGAGACCTTCTTGACGGGAGCTCGAATAGCTCTTATAGGCCGGGGGCTTCGATTTTGTAACTTATAGGCTAATATGCCCGATTTTGAAAATCTCGTATAGTGGGCCCAAGGCCAGTTGGCACGAATAGGAGCTAGTAAACAAACATGAGATATATGCCATAAAACTTTAAATAAATGAATTGTTTGGCCATGGTACCAAGATAGGACTGACATATTCAGTCAACTAGTGGTAGTGTGACATGATAGGTCTCCGGACTAGTGAAGACAAACAACTACAGGTTGAGTTGATGATCAGGGCCGTTGGACTAGTGGCACCATGGATTATATGGCATGATGTGAAAATACTGATTGTGCATGTACCGTGTGTACGAGACCTTCAAGACGCCCAAGAGGGGTAGTGATGTGCCTTAGGGCCCTGGACGACCTAGTGGATATAAGGGCAGTTCGTCAGACCAGATGAACTTGCGAAGCTTAACATAGCTTCAAGTGCATGAGACTGGGGTGGGGTCGGGATGTGGTCTCTGTCCTCATACGAGCACGGAGAATTAATTTCGAGATTGAGGGTCAGATGTCATGTATATCCACTCATTCTCAGGGTAGAAGTGGATGTGCTTCTTTCTAGGTGACCGGTAAAGTCGCTCCGATGCCACAAGTGGGTTCAGTGGACGGGCTGGCTTGTGATTGTGTCTTTTGACCTTCATGATGAAGGATGTGTGTTGGGTGATGACACCCTGATTAATAAGAAATGGTGATGAAAATAGAGATTTGAAATAAAAGGATTTTTTTAAAGAAAATAAGTCTCACACACTCCAATACAAATCTTTTCCTAAAAGTTAAATTTTAAAAACCCATTCACTGAGTAGTTGTTCTCACCCCCTCCCTTATATCCCTTTCAAGTAGACTAAGGAAAACCTACCCTTATATCCCTTTAAATTTTTATGTAGTTTTGATTTATGCTATTCCAGGAAAGATGCAGGTTTAAAGGACGTCTTACTCTTCATGATTTATAAACAAGGGGCAACCCTTAATAAACCGTGAGAGTCATGCCCCGACCCGGTTTGGTCGGATCCTTATTCTTCACAAGGATCCAACCAAACCGGGTCAGGGCATGATAGGTTTTCTCTTCTGAAACGACCAATTCTTTTCCCGGTTTTCTTATCTTTAAGGGACAGGGTTTACATGCTTGGTTCATCTCTTTATTTGGGATGGGATTCACCCTAGTTTTCGTGGTGTCTAGGGTAGCGCGGGTTTGTTTGGATACTTTTCTTGAGGCCATCTTCCTAAAAGGTAGCTAGTTTTCATTTAATTCTTATGTTATAGTCTTGATAATGTATTCGAGAAAACAAGCTCTGATACCACTCAAGTTGTCACACCCCGAGCCGATTTGATTGAATCCTAGTGAGCAACCCGCCACTCCTTTTGGTGTATGTGGGGTTTCACCCCTTTCTAAATCATGAGGAGTCAGACATCCTTTTTCCCTATTTTTCCTAGAATAGCATTATACAGAACTGAATATATTGAAAATTTCATACATGTCTTATGGTACAACTACGAGGGGTCTTTAAGGTTGGTCTTTCTCTTTTACTTGATAAGTGGTAAAGGGAGGGGTGAGTTTCTACAACTCTGTGAGTGGGTGTTGGGAGTGAGTTTTCAAAACATTCTTTATTTATCAAAACCATGCCAAGGTTTACCATTCCTTTTCCCAAGGATTTTCTCATATATCAAATCTCATAACCATTTTTCCATTCTTTTTCCATTTTCATATTAGGTGTGTTTAGCTCTCTTAGCCCATCCCCTTGCCTCGGGAGGTGTTCAACAAACAAATACATGCTCTTTATCAAGAAGGGTACACACATATGTAAGGTAGTCCGAGACTACACCCACTTGGGGATTAGCGCGACTTTATTGTCCACCCTAATAAAAGTCCTAGACTTCTACCCTAAGTCTGAGTAGAAGTCCCAGATGTCCGACCCTCGGACTTGAATGCCACTTCATGTTTATATGAGGACGAAGACCTCATCCTGACCCCACCCCCATCTCATGCACAAGAAGCTCCCAAAGCTTCATGACTAACTGGCACGACAATCTGCCCTTATCACCACTATGTTGTCTAGCAGCCCTTAGGACCCACCAATACCCCCTAGGGCGTCATGATGGTCTCGTACCTTAACTGCATGCACAAACATGTATTTTTCATGATTAAGCCATTCTCTTTAGTGTCAATGGTCCAACAACCCCGACACTCAACCCAACATGCAACTGTTTGTCTAGGTTGGTCCGTTGACCTAGCACTGATGCACTGCCGCCAATCCATTGAGCACTATCGATCCTGACTCAATACCGTGGTGAATCACACAATCATTATCCATTTTAAGTAAGTGTTTTCATGCCTCTTCCTAATCATTTTTGTTTACAGGCTCCAGCCTGTGCCAACTAGCCTTTGGTCCACTACACGTGTTCTTCCAAAACTAAGCCTTAAGCCCTATGAGTTCAAAAATCAACGTCCTTGGCCTATTAGAGCTACTTTAGCTCCCATCAAGATGGTCTTCCAAATAGTTTAAGTAGTTGTCACACAGTCAAGGAAGAACACTTCTAACAAAAAATCACTTTTTAACTCATCACACCAACTGGATGTGATGATGGATCCACTTATAACTTGTAGGCGGTTTTCTCCTTTCCTTAAGGAATCTCATCATACCAACCGAGTTTGATTTTTGTTTATTCCTGCTCACAATCGGTAAATAGATTATAGCCTTTAAAATAGTGCTCATCATCCCAACCGATATTATGTTTAAAAGTCCCACTCACAACTGGTAAGTAGGATTTTCCTATTTCAAAATAGTGCTCACCACCCCAATCGGGTATGATGTGCAAAATTTCCCACTCACCCGTCGACTGTGACATCTTCGTCCTCAGTCAATTTTCAGTCCATGCTAGCTCACTCTTGCATTCCAGTCTCATGTGTACCTACACAGTTTGGGTATCATTATCAATAAGGGTTTGGCATAACAACCTTCAATTTCTCATGTATGACTGACTAGGCCCAAATTCCTAGTTTATTGCACTTATGTCATTAAAGTTCATTTTTCTTAACTTTAGGTCCCTAATGCTAACTTTTCCCCCAAATCAAATCCCATGGTTTACAATATCCTCTTTGGATCCTCAATTTACTTAAAATTGTGTAAGGGGCTTAAGTTTTCCAAATTTCTAATTTGGTCCCCAATTTTCCAAAAATTATGATTTTGTCATTACTTTCCAAAAATAGCCATCTAGTCCCAAATCTTTCAAAAATTGTCCAATCCCCCCCCCACCAACATCTTTCACATTGCCAATTGACCTTCAATTTTGAGAAATTGCCTGGAGGTCCCTCAATTTTACAAAATTGGCTATTTTCCCCTCAATTTCTTCCTCATTTTATGACCGAATTTGATTTCTTCAAATTGGCCATTCAATTGGGGTTAATTACTCCAATTTATGGCATGAATTGGTTTCTACACTTCCATACAATCAAATGGAGCTTTGAATTGCAGAATTTGAGCCTGGAACGAGCTCAAACAGAGCTTTGTCGAACAACTAGTCGTAGAGAGAGAAAGTTTCGAAAGCTTACCATCGGAGGTGCAGCGGTCCAAGCTATCTATTTGGGGAGGTATCTCTCACCCTTAGGATCCTTCTAGGATCAAGAATTGCTACAATTGAAGTCGATATGAGGGTGAATTTTATCAGTGAATTTCAACACTCTCTCTCTAACACTAATATGCTACGACGGAGGATGGCCAAATTGGCTTACCTTTCACCTTTGTAGAGGTCATGTGAGGGTCGTGGGGACGTTGGGGGGGGGGGATTGCTTTAGCCGGAGGATGTCTAAATTTGGCAGAATTCAGCTTGGCTAAAATAGGACAGGTTCGATCTGTTAGAGCTGCTTCACTATTTGATTTTGCCAGCGCTTATCCAGCGATCCTCGGGTCGAGGGGGGGGGGGGGTTGCTATGAGGTAACTGACTTCCCCGAGATCTGTAGGACCTGACCTTGCCTTCTAAGGCTAAGAAAAGTGCCCAAGTCGGAGTTCTAGTTTTAGCTTCACTAGAAAATGGAGCACTTGGGAGAGGAGGGCGATTTGAGGTGTGTGGAAGATGAATGGAGGGGAGCTCTTTATATAGGGAGCTCAGGGACCTTATGCCCGACTAGTTTCCATTCTGGTTGAGCTTATCCTCATCTGAAAATGCCCTGATCAGAGAAATATTCCTCTAATCTAAAATGGAAAGTTTTTGAACCAGTGAAAAGTGTTGTCATCTTGAGGAAGAAGATGACACTATTTCGGACAGGACTGGTCTGGTCCGACTGGGTTCAATGGCGAAAATCGGTCAGTTCAGGCCCGATTTGATCAATTTTCTCAAATAAAAAATTTCTAAATTCATCCAAATTAATTTCCTATCCAATGGTGGCTTTAATTTCCCAATTGGATCATTTTAAGCCACCAAGAAAAATGAATTTAGAAATCGGTTCATGTATAGTTCAAACTAGTTTAGTCCCGTTCATGTCCGGTTCACCCTAAACCAGTTCAATTTTCCCAACCAATTTACTTCATGGTTCTTCCCCATGATTTTCATGACTTTTTGGAACCATGTGTTCCACCTTCTTACCATTCTTGGAAATTTTCCATTCTTTCATATCCTTACACCTTTTTCATATTGGTGCATTCACCCATCTTTAATCCTTCATCGACTTTAAATTTCCCTTTCAAACATTACTTTTTAATTGTGGAATTTCTAATTATTGGGTCTTATTTCGTGTACTCTATTTTTTGTCCAACTGTCCAATCTTAAGCTTTCTCATGTGGGCATGGACTAGAATTAGCCTTGATGTCCATCATTATTCCTTTAATCACCTCTTGATTGAAGTGTGTACTTCTCCAAGGTTCCTCTCCTTTTGGAAATCCTTTCCTTTATTGTTTATAGAGTATCCCACCCATCCCCACTTGTTATGGCATCATTCGATGCTATCTTCTTGCTCACTCGTTCATTGGGTTTAACTTGCTCCTTAGGCCCTCATGAGTACTCTTCCATTGTACTTTGGTCCTTTACCTCAACCTGCATTCCATTTGCAAGCTTATCTTCTTATTCTAATTCAATTGGGTCCATCACTTCTCTATTGGGATATATACCTCTCAAAGACTCCCTTCCAAGGAAGGCTTCTTCCTCTCTTCTTGGAATTTCCCCATTCATTCGTCCTTAGGGGTATTTGACCATAAAGCAACTTTATGATGTCCTTGATGTCATCCTACTTGTTTACCCCTTCTTTGGGAATATTGCAGCCACATCCTTAGTAACCTATCCTTATGCCTATTTGTGTCCCTTTACAAGTTTACTTTCTTGGTGAAGAGTTCACATCCCTTTAGTTTTGATATTTTTGGACCTCCCTGTGAGAGGCTTACATCATCCTTCACGTGGCTTGAATTTGACTATCCTTGACATATCAATTGATAGTAATCCTTTTTGGTCATTGGTTTCCTTAGGAATTTCCTTCATCCTTCTTTTTTTGACGCTTGGTCTTCCTGCTTCTTCTTTGCTCGGATTTTTTTTAGGCACGAGGTTGCATCATGAGACAAAAAGTTTTAGGAACTTGAAAATTTTTAATCATTATCGAAGCATGAATACATTTGGGGCTTTATCTTGGCATTAAAGGGATACTTTTAAAATGAGAGGTCAGGAAATAACCACTACCATACTAGGGCTTTGAAGATTTTCTTCCTAGGTAAGGTTGAAATCCCTAATTGAAGTTGGTTCATGGGGGTGGTATCCCTTCGGACCTCGATAGCTTAGGAGGTGTTGTTCTTGGAAGGTATTGCCCTAAATCCTTAGGGTGTGGGACAATCCTTTACAATATGTCCTATTCCTCCTGTCACACCCCGACCTAGTTTGGTCGAATCCCCGTGAGCAACTCGCCACTCTCCCGATTAATTAAGGGTTTTCCCCTTCTTTAAATCGTGAGGAGTAAGGCGTCCTTTAAACTTGTACTTTTCATGGAATAACATTAATCAAAACTGCATGAAATTTTTAAACTTACATACCTATCTTGCAGGTATAGTTAACTGGAGGTCTTTTGGTAGGTTTTCCTATGGTTACCTAAAAAAGGGGTATAAGGGAGGGGGTGAGTTCAACAACTCGGTGAATGTCTGTTTAAAATTTGATTTTCAGAAAAAAAATAGTTGAATTGGAGTATGCTAGACTCCCTATTTTCTTAAAATCATTTTTTCAATTTCTCTATTTTCAAAACCATCAATCCTCATGAACCACAGTTAGTGTGTTTAATAATCAACACATGCCCTTTATCATGAAGGGATCACACATTCGTAGGGCAGCTCGTCCACTGCACCCACTTGTAGCGTTAGAGCAACTTTACCGACTACCTAGATAGAAGCCCGTTTGCTTCTACCCTAGGAATGAGTGGAAGTATGTGACATCCAACCCTCAAACCTGAAAAGAGTGTTTGCGACCCCACCCCGGTCTCATGTGCATGAAGCTACGTCGAGCTTCCTTGACTATTGGCACGATAAACTATCCTTATCTCCACGATGTCATCCAGTAGCCCCTAGGACGCATCACTACCCCTCTTGGGCATCTTGAAGGTCCCATACCTCAGTGCATGCACAAAACAATAGTTTTCCTTATAAGCCATTCAATCTTTTGTGTCACTGCTCCAACAACCCCGACCCTTAACTTGACCTACAACTATTTGTCTCGACTGGTCCATTGACTTGTCCTGTCGCAGTACCACCAGTCCATCGAGTATGTCGGTCCTGTCTTGGTGCCATGGCCAAACACATCATTCATTAAAGTTTTCATGGTTTAATCTTATGTTTGTTTACGAGCTCTGCTCGTGCCAACTAGAATTGGGCCCACTATATGAGATTTTCACAAATCGGGCACTTTAGCCCCCAAGTTCCAAAATCGAGGCCTCCGACCTATCTGAGCTATTCGAGCTCCCATCAAGAAGGTCTCCCGAAAGGTTTAAGCAATAGCATATAGTTAGGGGAGAGCACTTGTGACAAAATAATCTTTTCATTCGTCTATCACACCAACCGGGTGTGATGACATCTCTGCTTACAATCGGTAAACAAGTTTTCCACTTCCTTCCAGGAAGTCCATCATACTAACCGGGTATGATCTACTTACAATTGATAAGTAGTTTTTCCACATAATTTCCAAATCACCCCATCCTAGTATGATGTTAAAAATTCCACATGATAGTGGGTTTTATGTTCCGATGTACTCATCATTCCAACCGGTTATTATGTGAAAAATCCCACTCACCCGTTAATGTAGTGAATTCCTCTTAACTAGCTTTTTACCTCCACTCGAGCTTGTCTTGGCTGGCGTTCTTGGTACTTTGTGTTTCTACACGATATGAACATACTTGTTCATTATCCTTTGGCTTGATAGCCTTCATTCATCACAAATGAATAAAATACCAAACTTTTCAATTTATTGCAATTAGGTCCCTAAAGTTCTTTTTCTTTAACTTTTAGTCCTTAATGCTAATTTTCCCATAAATTGAGTATCAAAACTTCAAAAATTTACCTTTGGACCTCAATTTATTCAAAATTACTAAAAAGAGTTCAAGTTTCCCAAATTACCATTTTGCCCCAACTTTTCAAAAATGGTAAATTTCACCCCAAAAATTGACTAATTGGTCCTTCAGCATATTTTCCATGCCCAATTGGCCCTCAATTTTATGAAATTACACTTTAGTCCCTCGAATTTTCAAAATTCCCAAAATTTCCCCCAATTTCAACCTTTCAACCTGACAGGATTTGATTTCATCAAATTGACCAATTAATCAAAGTTACTTGTTAAAATTGAAGGTGGATTTGAGTTCCTACACACACATACGATTGAATTGCATTTTGTATTGCACGAATTGACGTCAGCACGAGCTCGAATGGAGCTTCGCCAGAAAAGTAGATGTAGAGAGAGAAAGCTTCGAAATGGCACGAGCTCAAATGGCACAGTGGTCCGAGCTTTCAATCTAGGCAGATAGCTCTCATCCTAAGGTTTCTCTTAGAATCAAGAATCACCTCAATTCATGTCGAATTGAGGGAGAATTTGGTCAGTAAAGATTTGTCTGTTCTCCCTCTAGCACCGATCAAAATTCATAGAGGGGAGCCAAGTTGGCTTACCTTTCCCCTCTAATTCAGCTATATGATGGCTGTGGAAGTATTGGGAGAACTTGGTTTGGCATGAGAAGGGCTCAAATTGGCCATTTTCAGCTCAATCGAAACAGGGCAACTTCGGTCCGCCGAAGCTACTTCATTGTTCTATCATGCCAGCATTTCTCCAGTGACACTCGGAGAAAATGGAGACTACCGTTGGGTAACTGACTTTTCTCTGAATCTAATGAATCTAACCTCACTTTCTTTGGCACATAAAAATGCCCAAGTTGGAGCTCTGGTTTGAAATTCATTGGAAAATGGAGCATTAAAGAGAGTGGAGTTTTTAGGTGTGAGGAGAATGAATGAGGAGGGGCTCTTTATATAGGAAGCTTAGGGACTTCTTGGACGTCCGTTTGGCATCTTTATGGCGGTCATTCATTGCCTAAAACTCCCTGGTAGGAAACTTTTTATCTTCATTGGCGCTACTCAATATTTCGGTGAGTGAATAGTGCTGTCATTTGAAGGAAGAAGACGACACTGTTCCGAACTGGGGTCAATGCTTAAACCGGCCGGTTCAGGCTCGATTCGACCGAGTTTTTCAAAATTAAAAATTTATAAATTCCTTTAAATTCATTCTCAAATAAATGGTGGCCTCAATTTCCCAATTTGAATTTTCTAAGCCACCTAGAAAAATAAATTTTGAAACCGGTTCAATTCAGTTTAGGTCCATTTCACCTAAATCAATTTGGTTTTCACCACCAATTCATCCTAAAGTCCTTTCTCATGACTTTTGTGACTCATTAGGTCACTTGGGATCCATAAATTTCACGGTTTGTCCTTTCACTATCGGTTGCGGTTTATAAATCGACTCAGTTATCTCTTTGGAAATGGCCGGTTCTCTTCCTGATTTTCTTATTATCAAAGGACGGGGTTCACAACTCTCCCCTCCTTTTATGGGTCTTGTCCTCAAAATAGTTACAGGTTAAATAATTGAGGGTAACCTTCCCTCATTAGGAATCCTCTTATTCCTCAAGTTCTTATTCCTCTTGTCAATGATTTGTACCAGATCTGTTTGACAAGTCAAGTTCACTTCTAGCTCCGGTGGAGGTCAGACTAACACATGGCTCAGATCAAGCTGGTACTTCCAAAGGACCAAAATGTGGAATACATCGTGTATTATCTACAGGTCTGGGGGTAGTTCCAATTTATAGGCCATTGGTCCTATCCTTTGGATAATGGGATATGGACCGATATACCTCGGTTTCAACTTTCCCCATTATTGAAACCTAAGTATTCCCCTCCATGGGGATACCTTGAGAAATACTTGATCTCCAACATCAAACTCCAAATCATTCCTTCAATTGTCTACATAACTCTTTTGCCTATCCTGAGTGGTCTTAAGGTGACTCCTGATTAAGTTTATTTTCTCTGGGGCATCCTCGATTAGCTCTACCCTTTCCAGCTTCCTTTCTCCCACTTCTTCCCAAAATAGTGGGGTACAATATGGTAATCCATAAAGGGCTTCATAAGGAGCCATCTGAGTACTAGCCTGATAGCTATTATTTTAAGCAAATTCCATTAGGTACAAGTATTCCTCCCAACCTTTGTCTATGGTGAGTACGCATGCCCCCAGCATGTCCTCCAAGGTCTAAATTGTTCGCTCAGACTATCCATCAGTCTGAGGATGAAACGCCGTGCTGACGTGGAGCTTGGTTCCCATAGCACTTTGTAAGCTTGGCCAAAACTTTGAAGTGAATCTAGGGTCTCTATCTGATACTATACTCACTAGGACACCATGGAGTCTTACTATCTCCCTCATTTATAAGATGACCAGTTATTCCACTATATCCGTTACTCTTATAGGGAGAAAATGAGCGGATTTGGTCAATCTATCCATGATGACCCAAATTGTGTCTCGACCCTTCCTTGTCACAGGTAGTCCTATGACAAAGTCCATAGTTATGTGCTCCCATTTCCATTCCAAAATTGGCAAGGGTTACAGTAGTTCTGATGGTTTCTGATGCTCAGCCTTTATCTATTGACAAGACAAACATTAGGCTACATATTCCATAATGTTCCTCTTCATTTCCTTCCACCAATATCCTTGTTTGAAGGTGTGGTATATCTTGGTATTGCCCGAATGCATTACATACACCGAATCGTATGCCTCTTCTAGAATTAACTTCTATAACTCCTTTTCTTGAGGCACACATACCCTACCCTTGTAGGTTAGTACTTCATCACCTCGCAAGTCGTAGTCTAGTTTTGTTTCTTTGCTAACTGGATCCAAATACAATTGGAGTTCCTTATCCACCTTTTGTTGAGCCCTAATATGCTTTGTTAGACTAGGCATCACCACTACATTGGCCAACAAGCACTTCTCTTGCTTGTCAATCCTCAGGTCCACCTCCATTCTTTCCAGCTGTTGCAATAAGGTTATGTAGCTCATCTTTATTGTGCCATCGTAGTTTGATATTTGTGACTTAAGGCATCTACCGCCACATTCACCTTTCTGGGGTGCTACTCTTCACCAATTCCAACCATCTCCTCTAGCAGATATTTAACTCTTTTTAGATCAAGAAATACTTAAGACTTCTGTGATTAGTGCATATCCTACACTTAAACCCGTAGAGGTAGTGTTGCCAAATCTTTAAGGTGAACACTATTGCCGCTAATTCTAAGTCATGGGTTGGGTAGTTTCTCTCATGTACCTTAAGTTGTCGTGAGGCATAGGCGATAACTTTTCCGTGTTGCATTAGTACACATCTGAGTCCTTGTCTGAATGCATCACTATAAACGATGTACTCTTCTGCACTTTGGTTAGGAAGGGAGAGTACCAGCGTGGTTGTCAATTGAGTTTTTAGCTCTAGGAAAGACTTCTCACAACTTTCATTCCATTTATACTCAACTCCTTTCCTAGTGAGCCGAGTTAGAGGGGTCATCTGTAATATTTTGATAGACCTAAGAAACTTTGTATTTCTGAAGGATTCTTGGGTGCCTTTCAGTCTGATATGCCCTTCCACCTTTATTGGATCTACCTTAACTTCATCCTTGGACACAATATGTCCTAAGAAGTCTACCTCCTATAGCTAGAACTGAGACTTAGAGAATTTTGCATACAAGTGGTTCTCCTTCAATATCTCCAAGGTGATTGCCAAATGTTCTTTATGCTCCAACCTAGTTCGTGAGTATATGAGAATATCATCTATGAATACTATCACAAATCGGTTCAAGTGTGGTTGGAACACATGGTTCATTAAATCCATGAAGGATGCATGGGCATTTGTTAATCCAAATGGCATCACTCTGAATTCGTAATGTCCGTATTGGATCAAAATGTAGTCTTAGGATTATCCTCCTCTCGGATCCTGAGTTGGTGGCAGCCCAACCGAAGGTCTATCTTGGAGAAGTAGGCTGCTCCTTCTATTTGGTCGAATAGGTCATCAATCCGTGGAAGTGGGTACCTATTCTTGATGGTGACCTGATTCAACTTCCTATAGTCTATGCATAATCTCATGCTTCCATCCTTTTTCTTTACGAATAGGATGGGTGCACCCTATAGAGACTGGCTAGGACGTATAAAATCTTCTTCTAATACTTCGTCCAATTGCTCATTCAATTCCTTCAGTTCCACTAGTGCCATGCCTTAAGGGCTTGGGATATAGGGTTTGTTCCTAGGATAATTTCTATGGTGAATTCCAATTGCCGACTTGGAGGTAGTCCAGGTAGTTCTTCTAGAAATTCTTCTAGATAGTGTTTAACCACTGGAATGTCTTCAAGTCTCTTCTCCTCAGACTCTTCATTGATGACCTTAGCTAGGAAAGCCGTACAGCCTTTTTGTATTATATTTTGGGCTTTCACATGGGACACCATCTGTACTTCACCTTTCCTTCGGTCTCCTTGGAACTTTAGTCCGTTTGTCTCAGGAGTGTGGAAGGTCACTGTCTTCTTTCCACAGTCCATCCTGGCCTGATGGTTACTTAACCAATCCATCCCAAGGATTACTTCTACCTCCTTTAGGGGCAATGAAATCAAATCCGCTTCAAGTTTGACTCCCCCACTCTTTATCTCGCATCCTTTTAGTTGTTTGTTCCCATTTAACCCTTCTCCTAAGGGTGTGAGAATGTTGAGACTTTGTCCTAGTGGAGTAGGTTCTAGAGGTAAACTTGGAATTAAATCCTCTTTGATGAAGGATCTCTCAGCTCCTGAGTCGAAGAGGGCGTAGACATGTTGTCCCCATAAATGCACATATCTTGACTGAAGAAATGTATATTTTTAGAGGAAGGCTTTCTTTATTGAATAAAAACTTTTAATTACAAGACTTTTCTCAAGCTAATTGGGAGGGTTTTGGGATGTACCTGCTATAGTACTAGGGTCTTTCCAAACCTCTTCTTGGGTGAGGTTGTATACCCTAGCTGGTACTTTGCCTAGGATTCCTAGGGTTCCCTTGTTGTGGTCCAAGTGTATTCCTCTACTTGTTCTCCCTGAGGGTGGGGCATTCCTTGGCAAAGTGCCCCACTTTTTCGCATGCAAAATAGGTTAAGTATGCTCCCTCATGGTGCCTTAGGCACCTAGGACAGTGAGGGTTTCCTCGGGACAAGGTGGGGATTACTATTTGGGGAGGTGGTGGCTTGTCCTTTCTCTTTTGAAATGCCATCCTATTTCCCCATCTTGGATGTTATGCTCCTTCCATCCTCCCTGATAGTTTTGATCCTTATCTTCCTTTTGGGTCGTCTGCTCCATCTGTCAGCATTGGGTTTGCACCAGTCGCTCACACTCATGAGCCATACTGATAACTGCTGCCAGGTCCGTGGGGCATCCTAGTATTCCCATACGGTCTCGTATTTCCATATTAATACTATCCATGAACTGCTTACATATATCTGTTGGCCTAGGTAGGTTAGGAGCAAAGGGTCTTAACTCATTGAATTTTATTTCGTATTCCGATATGGAGTTAAGACCTTGCTGAAGTCGGATGAAATCCTGCTTCTTCTCATTAATCAAATAAGAGGCTAGGTACTCCTCCCTGTACCTCTCCTCAAATTGCTCCTAGGTGGAGGTGGAAACATGCAGGTTTCTAACATTGTCCCACCACCTTTTGGCACTTTCCTCTAGGAAGAATTCTGTCAGGATCACCATGTCCCCTAATGGTATCCCGACGATTCCCATCAGCTTCTTAACATTTGCAAGCCAATCCATGGTAGCACCAGCATCTTTCTCTCTAAGGAATGGCTTACACCCCAGTTGATGGAGAGTCTTGAGATTTTTGGGGATGTCTACTGGAGGGCGATGGCTAACAGGAGGAGGATGGGATTGTACTTCCTCTAGTTCAACCCGAGAATTGGTGTTTGCCTTAAGGACGAGGTTAGGTTGCCCAAATACACGGGTGAACTCCTCGTACAACCTTTGGTATTCTGAGTTAAGTTTAGGAAGGGTTGTTTGGGCTCCTTGGGGAGTTTCCATATGTAGGGGTGGCTCGGCAGTGTTGGAGACTACGACTCTAGTTCTCTTGGTTCCTCTCTTGGGAGCTATTCTGAAAATTTTAAAATCATCTCTATTAGTTAATATGTTTTTTAGTCTTGTTAATGTATTCCAGAAAATAGGCTCCAATACCACTTAAGTTGTCATACCTCGACCTAGTTTGGTCAAATCCCCGTGAGCAACCTGTCACTCTCCTAGTTTATTAAGGGTTTTCCCTTTCTTTAAATAGAGATGAGTAAGTTGTCCTTTAAACTTGTACTTTTCCTGGAATAACATTAATCAAAACTGTATTAAATTTTTAAACTTACATACTTGTCTTGCAAGTGTAGTTAATTGGAGGTGTTTAGATAGGTTTTCCCTTGGTTACCTAAAAAGGGGTATAAGGGAGGGGGTGAGTTTGACAACTCAGTGAATGTGTGTTTAAAACTTGATTTTCAGAAAAATAGTTGAATTGGAGTGTGCTATATTCCCTATTTTCTTAAAATCATTTCCTCAATTTCTCAGTTTTCAAAACCACCATTCCGCATTAACCATAGTTGATGTGTTTAACAATCAACACACACCTTTCATCATGAAGGGATCACACATTTGTAGGCCACCCCATCCATTGCACCCACTTGTGTTGTCAGAGCGACTTTACCGGCCACCTAGATAGAAACCCATCCACTTCTACCCTAGGAATGAGTGGATGTACACAACATCCGACCCTCAAACTTGAAAAGAAACACCATCTTCATATGAGGACAAAGACCTCATCCCGACCCGACCCCGGTCTCAGGCGCATGAAGCTATGTCGAGCTTCCCTAACTGCGGGCACGAAAAACTGCCCTTATCTCCGCCATGTCGTCTAGTATCCCCTAGGATGCATCACTACCCCTCTTGGGCATCTTGAAGGTTCCGTACCTCAGTGCATTCAAAAAACAATAGTTTTCCTCATAAGCCATTTAATCTTGGGTGCCATTGGTCCAACGGCCCCGACCCTCAACTTGATCTGCAGTTGTTTGTCTCGAGTGGTCCGTTGACCTATCTCTTCGCACTGCCGCCAGTCCATCGAATATGTCGATCCTGTCTTGGTACCATGGCCAAACAAATCTTTCATTAAAGTTTTCATAGCTTAATCTCATGTTTGTTTATGAGCACATGCTCGTGCCAACTGACCTTGTGCCCACTGTACGAGATTTTCAAAAATCGGGCATTTTAGCCCCTAAGGTCTAAAACTGAGGCCTCTAGCCTATCTTAGCTATTCGAGCTCCCATCAATAAAGTCTCCCAAGAGGTTTAAGCAGTGGCACATAGTCAGGGGAGAGCACTTCTAACAAAATAATCTTTTCATTCGTCTATCACAACAATCGGTTGTGATGACATCTCTACTTACAATCGGTAAATGAGTTTTCCATTTTCTTCCAAGAAGTTCATCATACCAACCAAGTATGATATACTTACAACTGTTAAGTAGTTTTTCTGTGTAATTTCCACATCACCCCATCTTGGTGTGATGTTAAAAATTCCACATGATAGTGAGTTTTAAGTTTTGAGGTACTTATCATCCCAACCGGGTATGATGTGAAAAATCTCACTCACTTGTTAATGCAGTGAATTACTCTTAATCAGCTTTTTGCCTCCACGTGACTTTCTCTTGGCTGGCATTCTCGGTACTTCATGTTCCTACACAATATGAACATCCTTGTTCATTATCATTTGGCTTGATAGCCTTCATTCATCACGAATGAATAAAATACCCAACTTTTTAATTTATTACAATTAGGTCCCTAAAGTTCTTTTTCTTTAACTTTAGGTCCCTAATGCCAAATTTCCACCAAATTAAGTCCCAAAACATAAAAAATTTACCTTAGCACCTCAATTTATTCAAAAATGCTAAAAGAGGTTCAAGTTTCCCAAATTCCCAATTTGTTCCTCAACTTTTCCAAAATTACCATTTTGCCCCTACTTTACAAAAATGGTAAATTTCACCCCAAAAATTGACCAATTGGTCCTTCAACATCTTTTACATGCCCAATTGGCCCTCAATTTTTTGAAATATCACTTTATTCCTTGAATTTTTGAAATTCTCAAAATTTCCCCCGAATTTCAACATTTCAACCTGACCCAATTTGATTTCATCAAATTGATTGATCAATCAAAATTAATTGCTGAAATTGAAGGTGTAATTGAGTTCCTACACATGCATATGACTATATTGCACTTTGAATCACATAAATTTACGTCGAAACGAGCTTAAGTAGAGCTTCACTAGAAAACTAGATGCAAAGAGAGAAAGCTTAACGTCGGGGGCGCGTAGGTTCGAGCTTTTGATCTGGATAGATAGATTTTATCCTGAGGTTTCTCCTAGAATAAAAAATCATATCAATTCATGTTGAATTGAGGGAGAATTCATTCAGTAAAGATTCATCGGTTCTCTCTCTAGCATCAATCGAAATTCACTGAGGGGAGCCAAATTGGCTTACCTTTCTACTCTAATTCAGTTGTATGATGGTTGTGGAAGTGTTGGGAGAGTTTCGTTTGGCTTGAGAATGACTCAAATTGGCCATTTTCAGCTCGACTGAAATAGGGCAGCTTCGGTTCGCTAGAGCTACTTCATTATTCTATCATGCCGGCGTTTCTCCGGCGACCCTCAGATCAAATGGAGACTATCGTTGGGTAGCCGACTTCTCCCTGAACCTAATGAACCCAACCTCACCTTCTTTGGCTCAGAAAAATGCCAAGTCAAAGCTCTGGTTCGAGCTTCACCAGAAAATGGAGTAGTAGGGAGATAGTGGAGTTTTGAGGTGTGAGGATGATGAATGAGGAGCTTCACCAGAAAATGAATGACTGCCTCTACTCAACACCTTGTCCTAGTAGGAAGATCACCCTAAAATACCCAAGAAGTCTCAAAGAACTAGGAGACGTTAGTGGGAAGTATCTAGGAGGATGGTGCCAAGACCTGTTGAGGTCACAATCCTGAGTATGAAGGGAGCCAAGCCTAAGGCCAGGAATGCAATCAAGGGCTTATAACCTTACCAAGGTGGACGCTTGTCAAGAACCCTGCAACTCCCTATCTATTTCGTAACCACTTTTTTTAATCGGGCTAAGAACCCAACATATTGTACTACTTCTCCACTAATAAAGAACTCCAAGTTCCTAAAAAACTATATCTCTAAAAAATGATGTGACCTTGTGCCTTAACTGTAGGAAGATTGCCCAAGAAAAGTAACCAAACAAACTCGTGTTACCTTAGACATCACAGAGACTAAGGAGATTCTCATCCCGAATAAAGAAATGAATCAAGGAAATTATTGAGCAAAGAAGGCATGACAAGAAAACTGTCAAGTTAAGGAGTCTAGGAGAACTCTTAGAGTAACAACTGGGCAAGGAAATGACCAATTACAAGGTGTAAAGGAAATGGGACATTAACTGAAGGACTGTCCTACACTACAAGAATTTAAAACAATACTTTCCAAGAAAAATGCCCCCACAGCTATAGGAATCCAAAAGTATACCATCCCAAGAAACACGACACCTGCTTGGAATTTCAACCACATATAGGAGTAAGCTCTTCAAGATCCTAGCATAGTGGCAAGAAGGAAAAAGGATTGAAGGTAGGACCTTGATAAGCCACAAACAGAAAAAAGGGCAACTGAAGAGAATTCTCCCTTAAGAAGATATTTCCAGCCATTTGGGACTAATAAGGAAGTGCCTCTACAAGAGAAGACAAGTCAAGCATTTGTCAACAAATGGGATGTCTCAGGATTGCAAGTATGACTCACTTTGGAAAAAAGGAGTGACGCCAAATAGGAGTTTTAGACCAACATAATGGAAAGAAGCAAGTCGTTCAACAAGATAGTCAAGGAGAATAAATGATGCCTAAGGAAGACCAGGAAGTAGAAAGGACTACACGCTAAAAGGGCAGTAGGATGGACATTAAGGACAATAAGACTCGAGAAACAACTACCCTAAGATAATTAGACAAAGGGAATGGTAAGGATGAGGTAGTTAATGAACTAATACTCATGAAGGTCATAATTTAAGCTCCAGCAAAGAAGGGAGAGGTGGAACAGCCAAATATTGGGAAAAATAACGATGAAAGAAATCCTTAAAAACACCAATGGCCATATTAATGACTAAACTCAAGCCAAGAGAGTGGTAGGCAAGCCTCTCACATGATGAATAAGAGATCTTGAAACAATGAGGATTCGAGCTCTCCTTAAAGGAAATAGACGTGTACTGAAGTACAAGTAGGGATGAGGATAGGGTACAAAAAATGTGCCCACAAGATTTCAAGAGCAAGGGTAAATAAGAGATGACAACATCAAAGGATGTCATTTAAGGGTAGATATTCCCTAAGTTAAATGAAAAGGGAATTCCGAGAGAAAAAGGGAAGAATCCTACCAAGGAAGGAAACCTTGGAAAGGCATATGAATCCCAACTGAGAGGTAATGGAAGTAAGTGAAGAGGGATAAGGAGATGAACTTGTAAATGAAGCGCATGCTCAGGTGAAAGGACCAGGGAAGCATACTAGGAGGACCCAAGAAATAAGTTAAACCTAAGGTACAGGTAAGTCGGAAGATAACATCAAAAAATGTTGTACAAGTAAGAAAGGGGTGGACTGCCCATAAAAAGGGAATAAAGTAAAGTATATTTAAGAAATCTTGGAGAGGTAAGTCCTCTAGTTAAGAAGTGACTAAAGTAAATGATCAATGACATCAAGACTAGTTGTAGTCCACGCTCACTTGATGTAACCTAAACTAAGGACAGCTAAGCATAAGGTGAAGTACACTAAATAAGACCAATAACTGGAAGTCCCTCAGATAAGGAATGAGGGATGGAATGGGAATTTTAAGACAATGGAGGATTAAAGGAGGGCAAATACCCAATATAGAAAGGAGTGTGAAGAAAGGAAGAAAGAAACTTTCAAAGAATGGTAAGAAGGTGGAGCATGTAGCTCCCAAAGTGGAAGCCTCTATTGTAAGGGACGTAGTAGAAAACAAAATCCGTAAAAAGGGAACTTCCCCAAAAAAAGTAATCAACACATAAACCGAAAGAGAATAACTCAGGATAAAGAATCATGAAAATAATCACAAGTGAGTAAGAATAGATTAAGAAAAAGGAAAGTCCTTGTGGAAAGGACATCACTAGAAATGAGGAAGTGCATAAGAAGGGAAGAATCCCTGCGTGTCGGTAAGTCATGGTAAAAAAACTCAATAATTGGAATCGATAAGACCCAATAAAGAAGTTGGGGAAGGATGAGCAAGTAAGAGAAACCGACACGATTATGTATGACATGACATAAAAGGCAAGATAGATGAGTGAATAACGGTAAAGGTAGTTGAGAATATACTACCAGACGAAGTTATACAACTCTATAAGGTTGGAAAGATTAGAACGACCCTTAAGGAAGTATTCTAGAAATCTAATGGATAGAGACAAGTTCTAGAAAATGTCATGATAGTAAGGGGCATGTAAGCCCAACAATCCCGAGGAAAAATGTGACTCAAGTAAGGAAGAGTCAGTTAGTAAATATGATAAGGTCAAATATAAATTTTGGACCGAAGTTGTAATAAACAACGAATGAGGGAAGGATCAAAATAAGACAAAAAGGTGATAACACAAAAACTCGTGAAAGCAAGTATGTAGCAGTCGAGATAACACAAAGGTAAGGGTTTCAATGACCAAGAGAATAACTAGACAAGAGAACGATTGGGCAGCTTGGAACTCCCAATCCTAAAATTTTGAGCAAAAACCCTCAAGAGGAAGAATCTTGCCCTAAGTAGAGTAGGAAGTGAACTTAAGGATGTACCTTGGAGTAGTGGGTAAGACATGCCAAATTATGATAAACTCCATGGAGTGTGTGAACAATGGAAAGGAAAAATAAATTCCTTAAGTGAATGATATAAAAAGGGTTAATTGAAAGAACAACCAAAGAGTTAGCATGTCAAGCAAACACCAAGTTGATACTAAAGGAATTTATTCCTGATGCAAAGGTTAATAATTAAGTTTTGGGGACAAAAAACCTAAAAGGAGGGGAGAGTTGTAAACCCCATCCCTTAAAGACAAGGAAACTGGGGAAAGTACCGGTCAACTCGGGTGTGAAAACTGAACCGGTTCACGAACTCCAACTGATATAAAAAGGGTAAATCGGGAAATTTATAGATCCTAATTGACCTAAAAAGTCACAAAAAGGCATGGTAAAGGACTTTAGAATGAATTGGAAGAGAAAACTAAACCGATTCAAGTGAACCAGACTTGAACTAGTTTGAATCACTATTGAACTAGTTTCTAAATTCATTTTTCTATGTGGCTTAGAAAATTAAAATTGGAGAATTAAAGCCACCATTGGATAGAGAATGAATTAACATGAATTTAGAAATTTTAAACTTATAAAAACTCGATCAAATTGGGCTTGAACCAGACGGTTAAAGTGTTGAACCTGGTTTGGACCGATCCGATCCGGTCCGATTCGGAACAATGTTGTCTTCTTCATTTAGATGACAAGACTCTTTACTCGCTGGAAAATCATGCAGTGCCGACGAAGATGAAAAGTCTCCATTGAAGGAGTTTCAGGTAATGAATGATCTCCATAAAGGTGCCAATCGGACAACCAAGGAGTCCCCGAGCTTCCTATATAAAGAGCTTCTCCTCATTCATCCTCCTCACTCTTGAAAACTCCTATCTCTCCTTACTGCTCCATTTTCCGATGAAGCTTGAACTAGAGCTCTGACTTGGGCATTTTTCTAAGCCAAATAAGGTGAGACTGGGTTATTTAGATTCAGGAAGAATTCAATTACACGATGGAAGTCTTCATTTGCTCCAAGGATCGCTGAAGAAACGCCGGCGTGATCAAACAGTGATACAACTTCGGTGGACTGAACCTGCCCTATTTTGGTCCAACTAAAAATGGCCAATCCGAGCCCTTCTCATTCCAAACCAAGCTCTCCCAATACTTCCACAGCCCTCATATGAATTAATTAGAGTTGAAAGGTAAGCCAATTTGGCTCCCCTATGTAATTTTTGATCAGTGTCAGAGAGAGAATCAGTGAAACTTCACTATCTAAATTCACCCTCAATTTAGCATGAATTGATGCAATTCTTGATCCTAAGAGGAACATCGGGATGAGAGCTATCTGCTTAGATCAAAAGCTCAAACCGCCGCCCTTGATGGTAAGCTTTCGAAGCTTTCTCTCACTAAGTTCAGTTCTCTAATGAAGCTCCGTTTGAGCTCAATTCGGATCCAAATGACGCAATTCAAAGTTCCATTGAGTAAGAACTCAATTTTACCTTCAATTTCAACAATTAACCTCGATTGATTGGTCAATTTGATGAAATCAAATTCGGCTAGGTTGAAAGGGGAAAATTGGGGATTTAAAAAATTTGATGGACTAAAGTGCAATTTCCCAAAAATAGAGGGTCAATTGGCCATGAAAAAGATGTAGGAGGACCAATTGGTTAATTTTTGGAATTATTTGGGGTCAAATTTACGATTTTAGTAAAGTAAGGGCAAAAATGGTAATTTTTGAAAAGTTGGGGACCAAATTGGAAATTTGGGTAACTTGAACCCCTTTTCGTGATTTTGAATAAATTGAGTTTCTAAAGTGAATTTTTGAAGTTTCAAGATTCGATTTGGGAAAAAATGGCATTATGGACCTAAAGTTAAAGAAAAAAACTTTAGGGGCTTAAATGTAAATAATTATAAGTTGGGCATTTCATTCATTTGTAATGAATAAAGGCTATGAGGCTAAATATAAATGAATAATGATGTTCATATTGTTTAGGAACACGAAGTACTGGGAACGCCAGGAAAGACAAGTTCACATGGAGGCAAAGAGCTAATTAAGACTGCACTATCAGGTGAGTGGAAATTTTCAAATCATACCCGGTTGGGATGATGAATACCTCGAAATAAAAAACCAATACTAAGTGGCATTTTAACATCACACCTGGTTGGGGTGATGTGAGAAAATACGTGAAAAATCTACTTACCAGTTGTAAGTATACCCATTTGGTATGATGAACTTCCTAGAAGGAAGTAGAAAACCTACTTGTCAACAATGAGCAGAGCTGTCCTCACACCCGGTTGGTGGGATGGACATGTGAAAAGTTACTTTTGTTAGAAGTGTTCTCCCCTGACTGTGTGCCACTGCTTAAACATTTTGGGAGACCTTCTTGATGAGAGCTCGAATAGCTCGGATAGGCCGGAGGCCTCAGTTTTGGAACTTGGGGCTAAAATGCCCGATTTTGAAAATCTCATACAGTGAGTCCAAGACAAGTTGGCATGAGTAGGAGCTCATAAACAAACATGATATTAATCCATGAAAACATTAATAAATGATGTGATTTGGCCATGGTACCAAGACAAGACTGACATACTCAATGGACTCGGAGTTCGGTGATCAACCCGCCACCCTTCCCCGGACCATCCTAACAATCCTATCATTAATGTCTGAAGAAGGTAAAGGCTTACTGGAATATGTTCCCTTAATATGATTGAAATTTTGTGATGTGGGACGTATCTTGAGGGTCCGAGCCTTCACTTGGGGCTTAAATATCTCTTGACCTGACTCCTTTTAAATATTCTTGAAAGGGTGAGAGGAGAGGAATGAGTATATACTTAGTGAGGGAAAGTTTCTACAATGATGGATTTTTTTTATTTAGTTTCTCAATTCATTATCTAATGTCCGCATAGTATTCACACAACAACCGCCATATTTATCATAAAAAGGGATCACACCATCACAGACCAGTCCCCGATTGATCCACTTGTGGACCAGAGCGCCTTTACTATCCACCCTGATAGAGGCCTGTGGCCTCTATCTCAATTTTGAGTGGACATCACTCGTCCGACCCTCAAACCCTAATCATACTCCGTGTCCACTTTGTGGGACGAGACCTCTTTCCCCCTACTACATCGGTCTTTGTGCACATGAATCTCCCAAAGCTTCTCAACGTACTGAACGACCGCACTTATGCTCCTTAGGTCGTTTAGCAGCCCTTGGAACCACCACTAACATCATCCAGCTTGTCACGCCTTGACTCGATTTGCTCAGATCCCCATGATCAACCCGCTGCTCCCTTGGTTCAAAAAGGCTTTCCTCCTTTCTTTAATCAAGAGGAGCCAGGAGAAATTTCAACTGTGTTCCCTGTAATAACATATATCAATAACAATGTAAGCTTAAAAATAAATTAAGCATACATGATAGAGGGTAAATATTGGTCTTATCCCTAGTCATTTATCTACTCTTGAAAATGGATATAAAAGTTGGGTGAGTTTCTACAACTCAGTGAATGGGTGTTTGAAAATGAGTTTCCATAAAATAGTTTTAAATTGGAGTGTGCCAAACTCCTTATTTCCTTTTAAAAAATCATTTCTTCTTTGAATTCTCAGTTATTCAAAACCATAATTCCTCATTATCCATAATCGATGTGTTTACCAATCAAAGCATGCCCTTCATCAGGAAGGGATCACACATTCGAAGGATAGCCCATCCATAGCACCCACTTGTGGCGTCGGAGGGAATTTACCGGCCATCTAGATAGAAGCCCGTCCACTTCTACCCGAGTCTAAGGAACCTAGCCTCTCCTTCTTTGGCTTAGAAAAACCCCTATGTGGGAGCTCTAGTTTGAGCTTCATTAGAAAATTGAGTAGCTGAGAGAGAGTGAAGTTTTCAGGTGTGCGGAGGATAAATGGAGAGTGGCTCTTTATATAGGGAGCTTGGGGACTCTCCGATTGTTCGTTTTGCACATTAATGACACTCATTGATGGCTTGAAACATCCTGAATAGAAACATTTTCTTTCCATCGACGTTGTTTGATTTTTTGGTGAGTGAATAGTGTTGTCATTTGAAGGAAGAAGACGACACTGTTCCGAACTAGATCAGACCGGTGCAAATCGGGTTCAACTCTAAAACCGTCCACTTAAGGCCCAATTCGACTGAGTTTTTTAAAATTAAAATTTTTTAAATTTATCTAAATTCATTCTCTATCTAATGGTGGCTTCAATTCTCCAATTTAAATATTTTAAGCCACCTAAAAAATGAATTTAACATCCGGTTCAATGATGATTCAAAGTAGTCCAAACCGATTCAAATCTAGTTTACTTGAACTGGTCTGGTTTTCTCTCCCTAATTGGCCTAAAGTCCATTTCTAAGTTTTTTATAACTCTTTGGGTCACTAGGGAGTTATAAATTTCCCAATTTACCCGTTCTGTAGTGGTTAGGGTTCGTGAACCGATTCAATTTTCTCACTCGAGTTGACCGGTTCTTTCCAAGTTTTTCCTTAACTCTAAAGGACGAGGATTACCACTCTCTCCTCCTTTTATGAGTTTGTTCCCCAAAACTTATTCAACACCCTTTGCACTAGGAGTAACTTTCCTTGATGTCAACTTGTAGTTTATTGATGTACAACCATTTTGGTTATTTCCACTTAACCCCTTTATAACCCACACTTAAAATTTTCTTTTCCTTCCATTACTTACTCATTCCATGGAGCTTACTTTTGCTAAGCATAGCTTACATGAGAATTTAAGGTTATATCCTTAAATTCACGTCCCTCTTTCCTTAAAGCAAAATTCTTTCTCTTGCGGTTCTTTATTCAGGATTTCAAGATTTGGAAAATTCCAAGATAGCCACTCATTCATGTGTGTAGTCCCTTCCTTTGTCGTGAAAACCCTTAGCTCAGGGTTCTCTCAAGCACCCCCTACTCACTTCATAGATTTCGGTGTTAACTCCTTTTATCCAGTTTTGATCCTTCTTATGTCCTTCCTTAGCTCCAGTGGCATCCTTTTCTCAAGGACTTCCTTATCTTTTAGTCAACTCTTATTCTCTCATGATCACTTCAAAATTCTTATAAGAGTTAATCTTTTTTCGATCTTAAGTGTCGATTACTTATTTGTGATAGCTCCCTTATTTCAGTTTTTCTCTCTACCATGTCACTTATATTAGAGACGTTCACCTTAGAAGCTACATGTTCATCCTTCTTACCCTTTCTTTCTTCATACCCCTTCATATAATAGGGTATTTGTGCTTTTGAATTCTTCTCTAACTGAAATTTCGGTCTCTTCCCTTATTCTTTACCCGAGACATCTCCAATTATTGATCTCCTTCTATGTACTCCACACTATGTCTAGTCATTCTCTCTTTAGGCTCTATCAATTTGAGTGTCACTACTAATTCTGATGCCAGTGATCCATTACTTAAATCCCTTCTTAATTGAGGGGTTAACTTTTCCAAGGGTTTTTAGATGTGTTTTTCTTAGTTTCTTCTTTTATGGGCAATCCACCCCTCCTTACTCGCATGACATCCTTGATGTATTTTTCCTACTTACACATTACTTAGACTGAACTTGCTCCTTGGGTCCCCTTGAGTACCTTTTCTTTGTACTTAAATCTTTCCATCTTTTTTTTTTTTGCACAATTTGATCTTTCCATCTTGACCAGCATATCTTAGATGAATTCATCTCGACTCCATTTCTGTTGATCCCATTATCTTTTAGTTGGGACACTTTTGTCCTTCCCAAGTTTCCTTCCTTGGCAGTTTATATTCTTTTCTCTAAGGTTCTCTTCCCGTTTTGCTATTTAGAATATCTAACCTTAAAAGGTATTCTCTGATGCAATCCTTTCCTGCTTACATTGCTCTTGAGAACTTACATGTACCTCGTCTTCATTCTCCTTTCTTTCCTATATCCATCTATTTATTTTAGATGAGATTCACATCTTCCTTATTTTAAAATCTCACAATCATCATGTGAGAGAATTAATTTTCTTCTATCTTGAGTTTGGTTGTTAATACGGTCTTGGTCGTTGATCTTTTTAAATGTTCTGCCTTCATCCTTAATTACCAAATATTTGGCCTTTCCATCTCTCTCTCTTTATTGGAGTTTAAATTTATAATCCTCATGAGGGTCAGTTCATTAATTACCACAATCTTATCATTCTCTTTGTCATATGATCTTGAGACCATCATCTCTTAAATCATATTGTCCTTAATACCCATCCCATTCCCATTTTAGAGTATAGTCCTCATCACTTTCCAGTCCATCTTAAGGTGTTGTTTATTCTCCCAGATGATTTGGTTATTATGAGTTATTAACTTCAACTGGATTTGTCCAAAATCCTTATTTGGTTTCTCCGTTCTCTTGCAAGTAGATCACACTTGGCCTTCAAGGGATTTACTTAGCCACCTATGTCTTTTTAATGGGGTCCTTATTTCAGCTCTAATTTATGATGTTTCAGCTGTTGATTAACTTAGCTTGGAACTTTCTCCTTCCACGATCCCATTTCCTATCCTTATCTTTCTTCTAGGGACTTCCGTTCCAGGATTTTCACATTCAATCTACCTACTGCTCCATGAAAGTTCTTCCTTTGTTCTTTTCTTATACTTTATGACCTTTGTATGATTATTCACTCTGAATTTAATCCCTATCTTCTATTCCTTTTCGTTCCATATCCTTGCTTCAAAAGTCCCCTTGTTATTATTGAGTTCCTAATAATTGTGTCCTAACTCTTTCCAAGTACTAGTATGATTCCTGGGGTTTTCTTCATATCATACTTCTTTCCTTTTTATTTTCTCCTTGTCTTATCTAAATTGACTTAACATCTCTAGGGCTCCCATTTCTTTCTTACTGGTCAGCTTCCATTCCATTGGTTTTCCTTGTGATAATCCAATCCTTCTTGTTTCCTTACTTTTATTTTATAGAGTCTCTCCTTAACTCCTTTCTCTAGTCTCGTACTCTTTTATGATTACTTTCCTTACTCCAGACTTCTTCTTCCTACCCTTAGTTAGGATTTGTTTTCCTTAGTGAACTTTAGTAAACTCTTCTAGGATTCTTTACCAAGTCTTATTTCTTGTTTTTCCATTCTCTGGGTGGTAAACCTACTTTAAAGGTTTGGGTTAACTAGTAATGACCCATTTTTTTTTCCTTCCTTAGGTGATATCTTCCCTACCTGTTACTTTGATCCTTATTGGCATACCCTCATTGTTTGAATTCATTCAATGAGACCCAAAAGATTTATCATAAAAAAAATGGAGTTTCATTCATTCAAGAAATAGTTTCTTGCCATACTTGCCTTATTACAGAGATTTTCTACCCCATAATCTCTTGGGGTCATAGGCCGAGAGTTAGCCTTAGAATGGTTGTGGGATTCGTGATTAGATGGCTCTGAGGAATTGGTTGAAGTCCATCCATATTCCCTTATGGGACAAACTTCATGTATGGCCTCCAGTCCATATCGCCGTAACACTTCAATCTCACACTCATATGTCCCAAGCCTCCTTCTTAGTGGGATTTCCCTTCGGTTGTTGTGGGGCTGGAGGAGATGTTTGGCTCTTGGAGGAAAGAGTAGCTTCCTCTTGCCTTGGAGGAGGGTATGTAATGCCTTCTAGTTCTAGTAAGGCACCTTCGAGTTTTCGGTAATCCTCCACCATATCTATGGGCACTCTCTTCTCGCCTTTTAGGAACCATTGAATAGCTGCCTCCCTGGGGGTAGGCATCTTTTTCAAGGTCAAATGTGGAGGATTGAATTTCACAGCGAATTTTCTAAGGATTCTCCTTCCTACACGGTAGTTAAGGTTTTTGTTAGTGTCAGAGCATAATATTGATGATGTTTCAAGGGAACTTAGCTTTAATACCACTCAAGTTGTCACACCCCGATCCTGTTTGGTCAGATCCCCGTGATCAACCCATCGATCCCTTAGTTCAAGAAGGGTTTCCCCTTTCTTTAATCAAGAAGAGCCAGGCGAAATTTCAACTGTGCTCCTTGGAATAACATATATTAATAACAATGCAAGCTTAAAATGAAATTAAGCATTCTTGATAGAGGGTAAATCCTGGTGTTATCCCTAGTCATTTCTCTACTTCTGAAAATGGATAGAAAAGATTGGTGAGTTTCTACAACTTAGTGAATGGGTGTTTGAAAATGAGTTTCCATAAAATAGTTTTAAATTATAGTGTGTTACACTCCTTATTTCCTTTAAAAAATCATTTCTTCTTTGAATTCATGGTTATGCAAAACCATAATTTCTCATTATTAACAATCGGTGTGTTTAACAATCAACAAACACACTTCGTCATGACGGGATCAGACATTCGCAGGGCAGCCCGTCCACTACACTCACTTGTGGCATCGGAGCGACTTTACCGGCCACCTATATAGAAGCCCGTCCACTTCAACCCTGAGAATAAGTGGATGTTTGTGACATCCGACCCTCAAACCCGAATAGCAACTCCATGTCCGTATGAGGACAGAGACCTCATCCCGACCCCACCCCGGTCTCATGCGCATGAAGTAACGTCGAGCTTCCCTGACTAATGGCATGACAATCCCTTATCTCCACCATATCGTCCAGTAGCCCTTAGGACGCATTACTACCCCTCTTGGAAGTCTTGATGGTCTTGAACCTCAATGCATGCACAAACAAAGTTTTCCATAAGCCATTAATCTGTGGTTCCACTAGTCCAACAGCCCGACCCTCAACTCAACCTGTAGTTGTTTGTCTAGACCGGTCCGTCGACTGAGTCTTGTCGCACTGCCGCCAGTTAATCGAGTATGTTGGTCTTATCTTGGTACCATGGCCAAATCACATCTTATATTCATTAAAAGTTTTCATGGCTTATCATCATATTTGTTTATGAGCTCTTGCTCGTGCCAATTGGCCTTGGGCCCACTGTACGAGATTTTCAAAACAGGGCATTTGAGTGTCGAAGTTCCAAAACTGAGGCCTCTAGCCTATTTGAGCTATTCAAGCTCTTATCAAGAAGGTCTCCCAAAATTTTTAAGCATTAGTACACAGTTAGGGGAGAACACTTTTGACAAAAATAACTTTTCCACTTGTCCATCACACCAACCAGATGTGATGACATCTCCGCGTATAACCAGTAAGCGGTTTTTCTACTTCCTTCGAGGAAGTTCAACACACCAATTAGGTATGATCTACTTACAACCGATAAGTAGTTTTTCCGTGTATTTCTCACATCACCCCAACCAGGTGTGATGTTAAAATTCCCACTTAGTAGTGGTTTTTCCTTTTTGAGATACTCATCATTCCATCCGAGTATGATGTGAAAAATTTCACTCACACGATAGTGCAGTGTATTCCTCTTAAATCGGCTTTTTGCCTCCACGCGAGATTATCCTTACTAGTGTTCTGGTCCTTCATGTTCCTACAAGTTTTTGGACATACTTGTTTATTAATATTTGGCATAATAGCCTTCATACCTCACTTATAAAAAAATGTTCAAACTTTTGATTATTTGTATTTAGGTCCCTAAAATTCTTTTACTTTAACTTTAGGTACCTAGTGCCAATTTTTCCCCAAATTGAGTCCTGAAACATTCAAAAATTCACTTTGGATCATTAATTTATCGAAAATCCCAAAAAGGGTTCAAGTTTCTCAAATTTCCAATTTGATCCCCAACTTTTCAAAAATTACCAGTTTTCTTCTACTTTACAAAAACGACAATTTGACCCCATTAAATTCCCAAAATTGACCCATTGGTCCTCCAATAACTTTTTCATGGACAATTGGCCCTCAATTTTACGAAAATCCCCAGTTTCCCCCAATATCCCCCTTTCAAATTGGCCGAATTTTATTTCCTCAAATTGACTGATCAATCAAGGTTAATTGTTGAAATTGAAAGTAAAATTGAGTTCCAACACATCCATACGATTCAATTGAGCTTTAAATTGCATGAATTGACATCGGAACAAGCTCAAATGGAGCTTCGTCGAAAAATTGGACTTAGAGAGAGGATGCTTCGAAAGTTTATCGTTGAGGTTGCAGCAGTCTGAGCTTTCAATCGGGGCAGGTAGCTCCCATCCTAAGGTTCCTCCTAGGATCAAGAATCACATCAATTCATATCGAATTGAGTGAGAATTTGATCAGTGAAGTTTCGCTAGTTCTCTCTCTAACACTAATCGGAAATTACAGAGGAGAGCCAAATTGGCTTACCTTTCCTCTCTAATTCGGTCTATGAGGGCCGATGGAGTGTTGGGAGAGCTTGGTTTGGCCTGAGGAGGGCTCAATTTGGCCGCTTGTTGCTCAGCCGAAACAGGGTAGCTTCGGTCCGTCGGAGCAGCTTCATTGTTTGATTACGCCGACGCTTCTCTAGCGATCCTCAGACTAAATGGTGACCACCATTAGGTAGTTAACTTCTTCCCGAGTCTAAGGATCCCAACCCTTCTTTGGCTCATAAAACCTCTATGTCGGATCTCTGGTTTGAGCTTCATCAAAAAAATGAGTAACTGAGAGAAAGTGAAGTTTTCAGGTATGTGGAGGATGAATGGAGAAGGGGTCTTTATATAGGAAGCTTGGGGACTCTCCGGTTGTCCGTTTGGCACCTTAATGACATTCGTTGATGACCTGAAACGTCTTGAATGGAAACGTTTCCTTTTCGTCAGTGTTGTTTGATTTTCCGGCGAGTGAACAGTGATGTCATTTGAAGGAGGAAGATGACACTATTTCGAATCAGACTGGACCGGTCCCAACTGGGTTCAATGCTTAAACTAGTCAATTCAGACCCGATTCGACCGAGTTTTTCAAAATTAAAATTTTCTAAATTTATTATCTATCTAATGGTGGCTTTAATTCTCCAATTTGAATATTTTAAACTACCTAAAAAATGAATTTAGCATCTAGTTCAATGATGGTTCAAACCAGTCCAAACCGGTTCAATCTGGTTAAGATCTAGTTCACTTGAACCGGTTTGGTTTTTTCTCCCAAATTGTCCTAAAGGCCCTTTTTCAAGGTTTTTATATTTCTTTGGGTCACTTGGGAGTTGTAAATTTCTCAATTTGCCCGTTCTCTAGTGGTTTTGAAAATTCCTCAAAATTACCCCTCCCCCTCCCTAATTCTTCCCTAAAGTGAGCTTTTGGATTTTCGATTCTTACCTTGACAAATTGACCACCTAAACCTTCTTAATTTCTCTCTCCTCCCCATGCTACTTTTCACTTCCTCTAGCACACCATGATCATCATGCACTTCAAATTTTTGAATTTGGCTGAGATTCGAGCTTCGACGGAAAAAGACTATAAAGAGAGAAAGCTTCTCATTCTTACAAATGGAGGGTTGTTTGTCAGGGCTTCGAGTTCATGAAGTTATCCTTCATTAGGAGGATCCTTAGGGAATTGGAGTTCGCCCCAATTGATGTCATAGGCTGGGGAAATTAGGTCAGAAAGTTTCAACCACTTTCTCTCTAGAAATGTTGGACTTAGGTGAATTGAGGGTTAAGTGGCTTACCTAGGGATGGGAAGAGGTTAGAAAGCGCCTTAGGGAAGTCGAGGAGGGTCGAATTTGGCCGTAGGAGGACGGAGAAGTCATGGTTTCAACTGGTCAGAATTTCTCTACTTCGAGCCGATAGAGCAGCTTCACTGTGTGATTGCCCCGATGCTTCCTAGGGAGTCCTTAGGTCTGTTCGAGGTGTCTGAGGACTTCTTCACAGTTCTATTGCCACCCATCGGAGCTCCTTTAGTTGCGAAAAGGCCCGTCGCCGGAGCAATAGTTGGAATTTCATCGGAAATGCGACTATTTGTCTTTAGAGGGCACCTGAGCAGTGGGGACGCCGAGTGGGAGGGTGCTCTATTTATAGGGAGCTCAACAATTGAAAAAGTTATCGAATGGTGGTGGTTTTGCTGTCTGACTCACTTGATTCTGTTGGAGGTGACCGCTTTTCCAAAGGCAGAAGTTCTAGCCCTCTTCCGACAGTCACGAATCGCTCATCAAACTAAGGTTGAAAATAACACTGTTCCACACGTGCAAGCTTCGTATGTGTGGAAGTGCTCTGTGGCACCTCGTTATTGGTTGGCTTTGCTGACGTGGCATCCCACTCAATGGCCCTGTTAGCCTTTGACCCATTGATTGGACACGTGGCAGCCTCCCATTGGCTGCTCCAACCTACATGGCTACTGACCGAATTTTCTTTTACTGTTGATTGTGACACATGGCATCCTCTAATTGGCTATTTTAAATGCATCAGATTTCTCTCATGATGCACAATGTCACTGCCACATGTCGACCTATGATTGGCCAAGGTCATTTGTCATGGCTCACCATGTGTCGGCCCCTAATTGGTCAATCATTTCTTTGACATCCTTGTTAGATGCTGACATGGCACTTTTGCTACGTGCCAGCTCCTCATTGGTTTGTCTTTGCTAATGAGGTTTTCATACATTGACCGTTGACCAAGACACGTGCCACTCTCCTATTGGTCTGTCGTCGCTGATGTGGATTTTCCTCCTTTGACTGTTGACTAGGGACACGTGTCACATTCTGATTGGCCAGTGCTTCCAAGTGGCTGATTGGGTGCGTTTCACCACGTGTCGCGTGCTAATTGATCGTAGCTGCTAATTGGGCAATGATTTGGTAGCGGTACGGCTTGACAGTTGACCGGTCTGGTGACCCAAAATCATAAATCGGGCGGTCCATGCCCAATTCGACCAGTTTTCTAAAAATTAAAATTTTCTAGATTTATCTAAATTCATTTTCTATCCAATGGTGACTTCAATTTTCTAATTTTTCATTTTTAAGCCATCTAGAAAAATGAATCTTTGAACTGGTCCTTCATGATTCAACCAAACTCACTCTGATTCTATCTAGTTTAGTTTGGTTCACATTGAACCGGTTCGGTTCTCACACCTAAACCACTTCATGGTCATTTGCCATGATTTTTTTGTGATTTATTGGCTGCTTGAGATTTTTCATATTCCTTATTTAACCCTTATTTACCAAATTCCATTTCATTTAACCACCTGATTTCCCTCTCTCTTGAAGGCTCCCGATTCTCTTGGTCCTAGGGGATGGATTTTACATGGGGTGTTAGGGGTATGTGCTTCATGGTGCACTTAGAAGAAACATCTTAAGATGATCGTCCCCCTCACACGAATGTCGATGTTGTGTCATCCGACATCTTGCATCCTTTGATCTAACTCAACATAACTCCGAATAACAAGCGATGCATGGACCCCTGCCATAAACCTCCCTTTGGATCCGTGGGAAGCTTTGGAAGTCAACTCTTCCCTTATATCCCTATTTCCAGTGCTACTTATAAGTTGGACAACACCTCTAGTACTAGGTGTAATGCTAGTGTCATAACACATCCATCCTATCATATCACACATATAATCACACAATATAATAGTCATTTTTTATTCAGGTGTGTGGCTATTTGACCGACCCACCTATTCATTGCTCTCAAAATGCATAATACATCACACACATTGTTTCATAATTTCTTGGGGTTTGGTAAGCTACATAAATGATCCCACTACTTATCTTCTCATTACGACACACATGTCACTAAGTGCAATTATCATAATTTCATTGTTTTGGTCTTTGGATAAACTCATTCATTATTGACTACTTCTTAGCTTAATCAAGCACATAGAGTCTAGCCCCCTTTTCATGTTTAGAAAATATGTCTCTTCTTATATTGTCATTGCACGTTCTTAGTCTAATTCATATTGAATCATACTCATTATATTTTGTATTCCATTTTTTAAGCCAATCATGCTTTTGTACTTTCATTAATTTAATAAAGCTTAATAAAGAACTACAATCGGCCCAATAGAACCGGCTATCTATAAACTCACTCACCCAAGTATCCGAATACGTGTCCGTTCTGGTCGATTTCCAAGTATCAATGATCGATGATTCCACTCTACATAATTCATATAAATATAGCATTGTTAGGTTTTGTTCTAAATGATATATCATTGTATCATCCCATAATTTCTCAAAATTACAGTTTTGGCCCTCGTGCAGGTTTTCCTATAATCTAATATTCGCAACTCATTTATACAACTCTCATTTGTAGGTTTTAATTTCCCAATATTTTCCATCTCTCTCTCTCTCTCTTGGTCATTTTCTCACAAGGGCCCTAAGTCATTCCCCATTACATTTTAGTACTTCTACTTTCTCTTTACTCCTTTTGAACTTAGATTTCGGATATAACTTCTACCTCTATTCCTCTAACTTTTCTTGGTTTCAGTAGGGGTTCCTAACTTCTCATAAATTTTATTTTGGTACTCGAACTTTTTAAAATCACAATTTGGTCCCTTAAACTTTTCTAAAAGTTACACTTGAGTCCCTAGCCTATTTTAAGCTACCATTTCAGGTCTCTAATCTTTTACAACATTCATTTAGGTCCCTATACTTCTAACAAACCACATATGGGTTCCCATTTTTATGAAAACAAAATTTGGTACCTAAACATTCCAAAAATGATGATTTGGGACCTAAAGTTTTATCTATTTCAAAATGACTCTAATAACCTTTCAAAAATCTTATATAGGTCCTCATCATCTTCCCTAGGTCCCCTCGGTCATGTTTCTACCAACCATAGCTGAAACAATGTCATTTTAGCTTTGATCACTCTCTCTTTAATATAAACAAAAAAATCAAGTTTTGATAAGAAACTCGTCGATGAGGAAGTGAAGATGGACGACGGTGTGGGGTTGGGTAGCTGACTACCCCACATGTCTTATGGATAACTTGGTCACCTCCTATAGTTGTTTGAGTAGCTTGTAATTTCTGATTTATAGAGAAGTATAATAAATAGAGATCTACTAGAGCTTATCAGATTTTTTGTGGTCATGATGCTTACATATAGAACGAGCAACCATCGTGGTTCACGATAGTGGACCAAGAAGGGTTTCCTAAATTAATTTGGGCTACAATTGGTTGTAGAGGAGGTTAGGGCAAGGTAAAAAATTTCATGCCCTATTTATGGTTGAGAGAGCAGTGGTACTATTATATCGAATTGACGTCAGTAGAAGGTACATCGAAGTGAGGGAGAGGTGTGGTTAGAAAGCTAACTTCGATGCGATTCGAACACCTCTAATATTAGCAAGTTTAGTGGTTAGATGAGAAAATGGAAAGCTATATTACAGAGATCACTGAAAAGTGGAAAAAATGACTTCTAGAGAGAATTATGGTCATCCTCCAACGAGATGATGGACAACAATTATATAAACAGCTCAAGGGACCAATTCTCTATTAGACCATGTACATAGCCGATTAGATAGGACATTCTAGTATGTGTTCTTCATTTAATTTTCTTAAGGGCGTAAATGTAGAAAATCCCGCTAACATACGAGTTATTTCTGAGTCTGGATCGAGTATTCAGATCCTAGGTTAGGTGGAGAAGATGACACGTGCATGAACGCATGTGTGTGTGTCCGATGTGGCACGTCAACTAGTTCACACTATAGTGAACCTATTTCTGACGAATTAATCGGTCGGTTTGGCCAATTTCAACATTTATTTAGCTAGTTCACCTCCAATTTGGTCAGTTCTTGACTTAATTTATTTTTCTAATCATTTAATTAACTATAATTAGGGTACAAGAATGTCCATTTTCCAATTTATATAGCTAATTCTAAAAATTGGGAGATTTTGCTGCTTTGAGCTAGTCCGATTCAACTAGTTTTTAACTCAATTCTTTTTCTAAAAATTCTCCATTATATTAAGGATTGGGCTTAATAATTTATATTTTTTTTATTTATCTAATTTCTCTTAAAAAGTCAAGCTTTTTTTTTTTGCCTTAAACTAGTTCGATCCCGATTCAAACTAATTTTTACTTGAACATCTCTTAATTCGTGATTTACAATTAAATGAAGCTATTGTAGGACAATTTTATAAACTTACACAATGATCAAGTTTATGGTATAAACTAGTTCCCAATATTATTTAATTTCATATATTGGTTCTCGAATTTTTATTTAATATTTAATATTTAATATCTATTTTCGATCCAATTAGGTTTAAATCCCAATTATTAAACTTATTTTGTTCCCTTAATTTTGTATGTATACAATATTATGATATTAATCCTTGATGAATGAATTACATAAAGTGCATGAATTCTTATAATAAAAATTTTAATTAAGTAATTTGGGAGATGTAAAATATTTTTTTGATATAGAAATCTTGAGAAATCAAAGAATATATTTATCATAAATAAAGTATGTGGTAAATTTATTGAATGAAACCCTATATTTGGAATGTAAGTGGTTCATGTTCTAGTACAACATAATACAAAATTTAAAAAAATATGAAAATGAGTTGTTATTAGAAAATTTGAATAAAAGTAGGGGAATAATTGATAAATTAATTTATCCAAGGATCACTCAACTCAATTTTTGTTATGTCCATAAATTTTCGCAGGATGCTCGAATAGGTACATCCTACTGCAACTATACATGTACTTAGATACTTGAAAGTAGTGAATTTTATATTTTTCTTAAATAATCGTTACTTTATTGGAAATATAGGAAATAGTTACAAAACCAAAATATGGAGGTTTAGCTACTATCACTAGTAAAATTATATGGCTGAAAGACATGATTATTGAAATAGGGTATAATATTATTATTAAAAAAAGAAATAAGATATAATATCAATAAATTAGAATTAATATTTTTTTATAATTAATCTACCATACATATACCAAATAATTTAATGTATTATAAAATAATTAAATATATAGAACATGACTTCCACTTTATTAAAAGAAATTAACTATAGATTTAATTAAGTTGGTAAGAACTAATAACCAAATAACAAATATTTTGACTAAGGATTAGAACCAACAATAATGGGATAATTACTGGTAAATATGGGTATATATATATATATATAATATATATATATATACTCACTATTGGATCTAATTGAGTAAAAATGCTAAGTTTAGGAGTATTTGTGTAATTTCTCGTTTTAGTGGTTTGATTGAGTCAAAATCTATGTGAAATGGTGAATACTTATGGGCCATAGACGGGCTCAACTTGTGACGACTACAAAAAGTGGGTCAATGTTTCTGTTTTCACCATTATGAATGATGAGTCAGAGTAAATGTGTGTTTAGTAATTCTAATATTATATTAAAGTTCTCCATGTATATTTATGGAGGGTTGTCGATAGAACAAGACAATGGTCCGGCAAGTTGAATTTCATTGCGGCCATGCAATGATGGATCACAATTTATGAACGAAACTATTTTTTTATCTATAACTTTGAATTATGATTAATTTAAAATTTTAATATAAAATAATTATTTTTATTTACTTTTAATACTTAAAAAATATATTATCTAACTATAAAAGAATTGAGATAATTTTGACTTAAAAATTATTAATTATAAAAAGTAAAATATTTTTAAACTTACAAATTCAAAACAATTCTCTATTTTATTCTAATTTAGAATTATATTCTAAATACTCGCTCTTACTTACAAATTGGATACGCATCTGTAATTTTAAACCTGCACTCAATAAATGTGTACAAGTAAATCACAAGCCGTGTTTCTAGTTTCAGATCAGGTATTTGTGTGAGCCCAATAGCTCTAATACTATGTAGTAAGATATTGTGTACCGATTAATATTGAAATCTATTTCTACTTAAATAATTAAATATTTACAACCTTATAAACCCACAATACCTCTCTATTTTATCCAATATGTGATTATATTATCAACAATTGTTCTCAAGTACAACGTAGATACACTTATCACGTACAATTTTAAACCTGCTTTCAACAATTGTATATAAGCCGTGTATTATTGTTCTTGTCTCGAACGAGGGGAATAATAGCCTCAAGTTTGATATTTTCCCTTTATAATAGGGGCTTCCCACGTGCGAGTTTCTAGTTTCAAGTTGGGTACGAGTGTGAGTTTCTACTTAAAAGTTATAACTTGTAAATAGTATAATATTTCCAACCTTATAAACCTACAACACTTATTTATTTCATCCAATATAAGATTTATTCTCAACATTCGCCCTCACGTGCAACGTGTATACACTTACCACGTGCAATTTTAAACTCGCACTTAATAACTATATACGAGCCATATATAATTATTCTGGTCTCGAACGAGTGAGAACAATGGACTGAAGTTGAGTATTTTTCCTCCATAATCGAGTAGACCACGAGCTGGGTATTCAGTATCGGGTCGGATACAAGTACGAGATCAGTAGATTTGATACCATGTTAGAGAAGATATCGTAGATAGTTAGACTCATATCTACTTAAAAGTTATTATTCAAGATTGGAAATCTATACCTGATCGGACCAATAATAGGTACAAGTGAGAGCTAGTGGATACATACCTATACCTGATTCAATATTAAAAACTCGGATAATGTTCTAACAGAGTATAGAGTAACAATATCCAATTGGAAGTACTAGTTTAGTTTTTTTCATTTATATGAAAAGTTTATATTAAATTCTAATTAATTTATTTTGAGTCAATAGTTTCAAAATAACATTTTTACAATCTTAAGAACACAAATTTGAGACATCCTCCATCCATATTAACACAATCTTTACTCAAACCAAAAAGAACTTAAAAAGATATGAAAATGCCAGTAATAAAATTTTTAGTACTAAGTAATTTTTAAAAGTTTCCGGCAAACTAGTTCACCGTTGTAACTCTCTCGTATTATAAAATTTGATCTATATATCTCTCCAATATTCTCCGTACATGAAATGAAATGAGAGGTGATGAGTTTGGAAAAAAGTTAAAAATATTAATATGTCCTTTTCAATTAATTTATTTTTTATTATTTAATTATAAATAAAATATCAAATATTGTATATAATTATATTATATATATATATATGATCATGTTTGATATTTTATAAAAAGGGTGGCAGCTGATTCCACTGATTGTGACGGAGCAGTTTCATTCCCGGCCTGCCTCGGTGGTGGAAGTTGCAATAGTAGCTCAGTTTGATAATACATCAATCAAGCCCTATCTTTTTTCCTGGCCGGTGATGGTCTCTAATTACCCACGTTTTGTTTTGTTTTGTTTATTTTTTTTCGTCGAGAATCTTTAAAGCCTAGACGTCGAGACTCCCAATAACGACGCCTCATGTTATCGTGGATCCTTTTTCCACACCCATGACAACAATCGTGGATCAATTAACGTGGTTTGTGCTGAAATAACATCCACGAGCTAAAATTCCAACGGATATCCCCGGGAATCGGTGTATGTTCATAATTTGTATGGCGTACTGTTTCTCATGCATACATACGGGCGTATGGTCATAATTTGTGTTACTTGTCCTGATAAAGATGGAAGAAAACTACGTAACCATTCTCTTACAGTTAGGGAATAAAATGCGGGAGTCTTAAATATTTTATTTTCTTTAATTTTATTATATGTATTCCACTTTGGCTCTTTTGATTTTATGTATGCTCGAGATTATTGCACCTTCGCTCGAATAACGGATAATAGATCTATGAAGCTAAGCATGGGAAGGACTATAGAAACAAATATGTTTGGTATGAAAAAAAACTGATCTAATTTGAAGCAATTTTGGATGTACATTCATAAGCTCTCATAGTTGTTCCATATAGTTTAGTTGTTGGATTTATTCCCTTCATTTATATTTATATATATAATTTATATAAAAATACAAAATATATATAATTTTTACTTATAAAAATTTTGTAAGTGAAAACATACATTTAGATTTATATTTGTAAATCTATTTCTTATCCTTGCTTTTTCGATGTGATGTAATCCTCCTTTATCCCAAAAAAAAAAAAAAAAGAATAGTAAGGAGAAAGCAATGGCATGCACTTCCATTGATAAGTTCAAGATATTTCTAGAGTTAACTTATTATACTAAAAAATATTTTAATTAATATTTATGTATGAAAAATTTTTATTTCAACAAAAAAATAACTCAAATTTAAAAATGTCTAACATTTAAATTCACAACTTTTCTCTGAATAATATTAACCATTACTAGAATTACACATAATAATGATGTATGTTTACTTGATTTTTTAGTGTGTTTATTATAAATTTTCTTTAAATTTTATAGTTAGTTAAAAAAAGATTCTTTTTTACACAAATATTATACATTTTCATCTTTAATGAGAATTATTTTATTAAATAAAAAAAATATTTCATATATATATATATATATATATATATATTAACTTGAACATCCTTTCTTGATCAAACTAGTTCACTCATTTTCCTTTTATTAGTTAAGATCTGAATCCATATATATAAATCAAAATATACATGATTATGAGAATTAATGTATGTTTAAATGTTAGTATAACTTTCATTGCATATATATATATATTTTGTACAAAACCCTTAAACACATATTAGTTTAATATATAATATTTTAATGAGTACTAAATTATAGTATTACCCTAAAATTATAGGGTAAATAATATTTTTGTACCAAATCTTTTAAACGTTAAAAAATTTCGTAAAATTGAATTTTTGTACAAAACTATTAGTAAAATTGACATTTTTGTGTTAATTAAGCATTTCTTAGCCAATAGTCAAATATTCTAATTATGGTACAATAATTAATCCAATTGAGAAACATTATTTAATTTAAATGATAATTTAATATTTTTCATATCAACACATATTTTCATTTATATATAAATATTTATTTAACTTAAATTATAATATATATGTGTAAAAATAATAATTATATATAATTTCAACTTAAAAATTATAAATAAAATTATATATGATAACATTTTTAATTAATTTAAAATAATAAATTAAACATATTAAATAAATATAATAAAAATATAGATTTTGAGTTATTAATAAAAAATATATTAATTTAAGTTAAGTAAAAGATTGATGTATAATTATGATATCTTACTAATTATATATAAATAATTTATTTATAAATTTTAGTTTACAAAATTTTAAAAAGTAATATATATATATATAATATTTTTATATAAAATTATATATATAATAATTTTATTTAAATTAAATTAGGTATAATTTTATTAATAATTTGAAATATATATTTTTATGTTATATTTGTGTAAAATATTTAATTTATTGTTTCAATTTATTCACAAAATATTAATTATATATAATTTTTCTTTATAATTTTATTTAATAAAAAATATATATTATAATAATATTAATTTATATATAAATAGTAATATATAATAATTTATATATATATATTTTTTATTTTATTTAAATTATATAGTTTTTTAGGTTTAATATATTTAATTTGTTATTTCAAATTAAGTAAAAAATAATAATTATATATACTTTTTATTTATAATTTTATTAATTAAAAATATATAATATTTATTTTAAATATATACGTTATTTAAATTAAATAATATATTTATATATAAACTAATATATTAAAGTAAATAATATTTCTCAATTTGATATATTATTGTATACTAAAGAAATGCCTAAAAGGTTCCATTCATTTCAATAATATCTTTATTTTAAATTATATAATTTATTTAGAATTATTTTTAAATTGACTCGAATAATAAATGTGATACTTTTGTATAGGAAACCATTAAATATATATTATTATTTTTTAACACAAAAATATCAAGTTTATTGTAAGATTGGATATATTTGATTATTTAGGTACAATAATCTAGCATTCTAAAAAGTGAAACTTAACGCACAAATCATTATATTTGTACTAATATTATTTCTAAAGTTTAAAATATTAAATAACTAGAATTCTCATTATATTTTCTAAATAAAATAAAGTAATAGACTTATAAGATTAGATTATCAATATCCGCTATTATATGATAACTCAACTTGATTAGAAAGTTATTGAGCTTCTCATTATTATGTGTCATTTTTTTCTAACTATTTAACAAATAAATTACTACAATAACATGAGATTCTCACAAATAATATAATTAATAAAATTTATACAAGGCTTGAATTTTTTTTTAAATTTATCAAATTAAACATCTTTTTATATTTAAAGACAAATAAATAAATCTCACAAATCAATTTGAGTCGATCAATTCAACTAACCTGACCTAAATTGGATCATCATCTTCATCAATGACTTCTATACCATATTTTTTTCACTTATAACGCCTTATACAAATAGTTAGAAAAAGTATAAATTCCATTAAATTTTTTCGTAACAATGATAGAAATTATCAACAATACATTTCATCTAATTAACATCAAGTTAATTTCTCTTAACTCTCCATTTAGACTCGAATGATATCGACTATTGCTTTGTTTTCTATAAAATGAGCAATAAAGGGATCATGATGGGATAATCAATTTTGAGTTGGTCCAAAATCCTAGTTTCCACCATCCATTAGTGTCTCCTATCATCAAGTCCACTAAATCAATCTCAATTTTGAGTAGCATTATTCTAGTGACCCTATATTTCTTCTCATATTTTCACAACATTCTTAAGCAACATTTTCTAGAGATAGGGTTACCTCTAATGAAATACTGGATATAGTGAAAAGATAAGTTTTACCTATACTTTTCATTCATATAGCCAATTAACTTCATAAATGAAATTTTAAATATATTCTTTCAAATATAGAAACAATCAAATTTATAACTGCTTGATATATGATATTGTTGTGGAGATAATTGATAGATAAATGATGTTGTTGAAACATTTGATAGGTAGATAATGTTGTTGTTGAGATACTTGCTAGTAGATGATCTTGTTGTTGATATTCAACAGTTTTTGTAGATATTTGTGGCTTGATGGACTTCTCATTGGACCTCTCATTGGGTTAGACTCGATTGGGGTGAGTCATGTTATTACTCCCTCATAAGCTCAAGTATAGTGGATGAACATTGAGATTGGAACGTAATACCTCAAGTCAGGATGTAGGAAGACCTTTAATGAGAATATCAACTAGTTGTGCATTAATGGAACTAAATTCACAAATGTCCATGATTGGCACATTCACACATAAAATGATAGTTATTTTCAATATGATACATATAAGCATGAAATACGAGATTGTCCGTCAAATTGATTGCTTGAAGATTATCAAACAAAATAGTTGGAGGTTGTGACATGTGTAGATAAAGAAAGATCTTGTAACAAATATTGAATTCAGATAAGTTCAACTATTGAGTTGGCAAGACTTTTATACTTAGTTTCAATGCATTTGACCACAACCTAATGCATTCTAGTGGAAGAATGCAGGAACTGGCACACTTGGTGGATGACATATGCAATGTTAAGTCTTGTAAGAGTGTCGTACTAGAGAGACCCAACCAGCTATCGATAGAGATGATGATCATCAAGTGAAGTGTCATCATGAATAGAAAGATGGAGTTGAACCAATACTGGCATTGGGAATGGTCAACATGGGCTTATGGTCATCATAGTGAGAAGATCAGTGAAGTATTTATGTTGAGTGAGAGGTGGTCATGTGCATGACGATGAACATCAATTCCCAAGAAGTGATGTAGTGGACAGAGGTGTCGCGCCCCGACCTAGCCTAGTTGGGTCCTGTGATCAACCTGCCACCCTTCCATGAAACTACGCTGGTATTTCTAACTCGATGGTTCAAGGAAGGTAGAGGCGTACCTATACACATATTTTCCATAGAAATTTAAAATTTTGAATGTCATAGTATAGAACTTACCTTGAGGGTTTAAGCCTTCCTTCGGACTTCAATTCTACCTGGCCCGACCCTTCCCTAAAAGGGGTTATGGGAGAGGAGTGAGTGCACAACAGTGAAAATTTCTACAACAACTAGTTAGTAAAATATTTTTCTTTATCATGATCCATGTAAATTTTTATTCAACATTCGCTCTTTTATCATAAAAGGGTTCACTCGGTCACAGTCTTCGACTACTCTGCTTGTGATTCAGAGTGCCTTTATCGACCACCTTCAAAGAAGTTCATGAGATCTACCCTGATTCTGAGTGGACATCAGTTGTCCAACCCTCAGGCTCGAGCCATACTACATGTCCATAATGTGGGACAAGACCTCTTCCCCCTCCGACCTTGGTCTCAGCACATGTGATGCTCCCCGAGGTTCTTCGACATACTGGATGAAAAACTACCCTTATGCTCCTTAGGTCGTCTAGAAGCTCCCAGAGCTACCACTACCCCATACCAGGCATCTGAATCACCCTATTCTGGCGGCGGTGGCCAAGTTTCTAGATGCAGAAGATTCGATCTCCTTCTAGCAGTCATAGATTGCCTTTAGTCTAGGGTTGAAGATGAGACTGCTCCGCGCATGCGAGTTTTGCACGTGTGGATTTGCCCTATGGCACACTGTGATTGGCTGACTCTACTAATGCGGCTTCCTACTCAGCAGCCTAGTCACCTTTTGACTTACTGACTGGACACATGGCAGCTTCCTTTTGGCCACTCGTTCCAACATGGCTACTAACCATGTTTGGTGAGCCGTTGACCATGACACGTGGTTTCCTTTGATTGGTTGATTTAAATGCATCCAACTCCTAATGCACAATGCCCTATGTCATGCCCCGACCCGGTTTGGTCGGAGTCCTTTGATCAACCCGCCACCCTTCAATTGTGGAGCCTATGGGAAAATTTTGACAAAACTATGGGCCCATGAAGGAACAATTGAAAACCTAGGGGCTGAATTGAAAAGAGAGGGCAAATAAGGGCTTAAAGGTAAATGTGAAAACCTTAGGGACTAAATTACAATTAAGGTAAAATATGAGGGCCTTTATGTAATTGCTCAAAGAAACGTGGTCCCATAGTCCAATAGACTGCAATTAAGGCAATACGAGTATTCTTGCCATGTAGGAGCAGACTACTCAAGCGTTAGCTTTTAGGGAATGCCACGAAGCCAAACTCCATCTGGACAACCCTGCCATGATTATTGGGTGAGTTGAAATTGCTTTAACGTCAAGTTTGATTGAAATTACTGTTCAGCTTTGCAAACCATTTTCTTTGAATTAGTCTCCCCTGAGTGGGTGACTCTGCTTAAAACATTTGGGATCTAATTCCAGGCTTAGCTTCGATATACTAGTGAGCCCAAGGCCGATGGATACGGGTATGGACCCGTCCATAACAAATATGTGATGAATGATGATTAAAAGATCTGAATAATGGGAACTTTGTGTGATACCTATTGAGTCAAGTCTAAGTTGTCGAGCTTGTTGGGCTGAACTGCTACTTTGTCGAAGCTAGGACGTCAAACCTGTTGGGCCAGTACGTGTGGGCTGAAGCCAAGCCCACAGACCATTGTGCTAGAGGGCCAAAGATAACGACTATAATTTAAAAAAATTGTTGATTGTGCATGCACTATTATGTTCGGGCTATCAAGACACATGCCATGTGGTAGTGATGGAGCCCTAGGATTGTTGGATGACCTAGGGTGCATAAGGGTGGTTTTGTTATTCAGTAGGTCGTGAAGCCCGAGGAAGCTTCCCATTCATTGAGTCCAAGGCAGTAGAGGAAATGAGGTCTCGTCCCACTATGCAAACAGGGTGAAGTGATTAGGGTTTGAGGGTCGGACTATTGATGTCCACTCAAACTCCGGGTAGAGGTAATGCACCTCTATCAGAGTGGACGGTAAAGACGCTCCTGTCTACAAGTGGCATGGTCAAGGACCGTTCTACGAACATGTGTTCCCTTCTATGATAGGAGGATGGATGTTGATATGAATTGAGAAATTTGAGAAGAAATAGCTGAAATATCAAACATTTTAAAATGCAGAATTGAATCTTCTCTAAAAGATTTTTTGTCACTCACTCAGTTGTCAAACTCACCCCCTCCCTTTAAACATTTTTAAGAAGGAACGTGACTACACCAACTTTTTCCTCCCCAGACCCCAACCTAGGTACACAAATTTAGAGTTTCAGTTTTGTTTAATGTTGTCTAGGGAAAACATGATAGGTACTACGTTTGACTCTTCTGATCTCCTAGAGGAGTCCCACTTCGAGGTTCGGGAGAGTGGCGGGTTGTTCAGAGGACCTCGACCAAACTGGGTTGGGGCGTGACACGCCCACCACATCATCATCGTCTTCCTTAGTCAGCTAACAAAAATGATAAAGAGAGGGAGGGTGATTCCTACAATGACACGAAAAGAGATTTGGTATGACTACCAGCGGCTGAGTCGGAGGTCGAGTCCTACATTGATCAGTAGCTCAGTCAGTTGCCGAGCTCCCTATATAAAGAGCTTCTCTCTATTCATTCTCAGCATCCCATAATTGAGCGAAGAAGGTGAAGTGTCCAAGTTTCCAACGAGCAACAAACAAAAGCTCTGACAGTGGGACTTTTTGCAACCTTTGAAGCTGCATTTGGAGTCCCTGGAACTGGGAAGAAGTCCTCTACCTACCCTCTCTTTAGCTCGAGGACCACCGGAGAAGAGTGGGGAAGCTCGCACAATACCGCCGCTCCTTGGCAATCAACAACCCAAGCTGCTCGAGCTCCAGTCGAGCTATCCCCAAGCTAATTATGACTAAACCATGCTCCCTAGACCACACCTAGAGGTGCCCTGACCTTCCTTGAGCACCAATGGTAAGTCCCCTCCGTCGCCCTTCGCTAGAAATACTGTTCACAATACGTTTCTACAAAAGTTTAAACTGTGAAATTTGCACTGCTTAGGCCACCAATTGAGGCACGATTTAATCCAAGGAGGATCCATGGGAGGACGACAATTCAGAGAAAGCAAGAGCTCTGGTCACTAGACATTCACCGGTAAGATATTGAGTTTTTTTGGAGAAACTTCAATTGAGCTCATTTTTTAGCCAAATGAAGTTGTTCAAAGCATGAAATGACAAGGGAGACAAAGGGAAGATGATTAAGATCACGAATGGGGATAATTGACCGAGTTTTAATGATCAATTTAACGAAATGATGTTTGGGGACCAAATTGCAATTTTTGAAAAATTGGGCAATTTGAGAATTTTGGCAAAATTGGGGGACGAATTGTAATTCAAGGAAATTTGGGGGATTTTCATGAAATTAACTCCCAATTGAGATCCAATTGGGCAAATTGGATGAAATGGATAGTCAATTGTCAATTTTGAGAAATTAAGGGCCAATTGGCAATTTTTGAAATAATTAAGGGCCAATTGGCAATTTTTGGGAAATTAAGGACCAAGTGGCAATTTTTGAAAAATTGAGATTGAATTGGTGGTTTTGGAAAAAAATTAAGGACTCATGAAGGATAATTTGAAGTAATAGGGACTTAATTGAAATTAAAGGATGAGTAGGGACCTAAATGTAAAATTATAAACTTTAGGGACCTAAATATAATTAAAGTATAATGTGAGGACTATACGCTAATACGTGAGTAATATGAGGTCCCTTACATCAATTTTTCCTAATGTGAATGCTCGAACCAGGTAGGAGTTGGTTGCCCAAGTCCATATGTGAGGAACACACCACTAGTCGAGATCTCACTAGGACGGCCACACCACTATAACTAGGTGAGTGAGAAATCTATGACATGGGTTATGATTGGGATGATGGTATTTCCTCAAAAATGGTTTTCTCGGAATTTGCTTCCCTTGAAAAAGTGACCCTGCTTGAAGTATTTGGGAACTAATTTCGGGGCTTAGGCTGGGTGATACATGTAAACCCTATCTCTTAAAGATAAGAAAACTGAAGAAGGAACCGGTCAACCCAAGGGAGAAAACTGAACCAGTTAACGAACCACAATGTTAGAGAAAGGGAAAATTGAGAAATTTACAAATCTCAAGTGACCCAAATAGTCATAAAAACCATGGAACGGGAATTTGGGATAAATTGGAAGAGAAAACCCAACCAGTTTAGGTGAACCGGACCTAAACTAGATTGAACCGATTTGGACTGGTTTGAGCCATCATTGAATAGGTTGTTAAATTTATTTTTCTAGGTGGCTTAATATATTCAAATTGGGGGATTGAAGCCACCGTTGGATAGAGAATAAATTTAGAAATTTTTAATTTTAAAAAACTCGATCGAATCGGGCATGAACCGACCAGTTTAAGCATTGAACTCGGTTGGACTGGTCATTTAGATGATGACACTGTTCATTCGTTGAATGAACAAACAACACCGATGAAGATGAAATGCCTCTGTTCAGGGCATTTCAAGTCATCAATGAGCTTGACCAAATTACCAAATGGTCAGGTAGAGAGTCCCCGAGCTCCCTATATAAAGAGCCCCTCTCTATTCATTCTCCTCACACCTGAAATCTCCATTATCTCTCAACTACGTAGTTTTTCGATGAAGATTGAACTAGTGCTCTGACATTGGTGTTTTTCTATGCCTTAGAAGGTGAGGTTTGGTTCTTTAAATTCTGGGAGAAGTCAGCTACCTAACGACAATCTCTGTTCAATCTAAGAACTGTTGAAGAAGCGTCGGCGGAATAAAAAAGTGAAGTAACTCCGACGGATTGAAGTTGCCTTATTTCAACCTAGCTGAAATTGGATGAATTTAGCCCTTCTCATGCCAAACCAAGCCCTCTTGACACTCACATAGCCGTCACACAACCATAATAGAGCTGAAAGGTAAGTTAATTCGGCCCCCTTTATCATTTATGATCGGCATTAGTGAGAGAAACTGTGAAAACTTCACCAACTGAATTCTCCCTTGATCCTAGGAGTAAGCTTAGGATGAGAGCTACCTGCCTAGATAAAAAGCTCAAACCGCCACACCTCTAACAATAAGCTTTTGAAGCTTTCTCTCTCTATGCATAGTTTTCCGACGAAGGTCTATTTAAGCTCATTTCGACTTCAATTCATGCCATTCAATGCTCAATTGAATCATATGGATGTGTAGGAACTGAATTATACCTCCAATTGGAGCAATTAACCTCGATTGGATGGTCAATTTGTTGAAATCAAATTCGGCCAGTTTGAAAGGGGGAAATTAGGCAAAATTTTTAGGAAAATTTGGGAATTTCGTATAATTGAGGGACCAAATTACAATTTCCCAAAATTGACGGCCAATTGGCCATGAAAAAGATGTTGGAGGACCAATTGGTCAATTTTTTAAATAATTGGGGTCAAATTGTCATTTTTGGAAAGTAGGGGCAAAATGGTAATTTTTGAAAAGTTGTGGACCAAGCTGGAAATTTGGAAAACTTGAGTCCTTTAAACAATTTTGAGTAAATTGAGGACTCAAAGTGAATTTTTGGAAGTTTTGGGACTCAATTTGGGAAAGAGTTAGCACTAAGGACCCAAAGTTATGAAAAATGAACTTTAGGGACCTAAGTGCAATTAACTAACAACTTTTGAGCCTAGTCGCTCATATGTGATAAAAAAAGGTTTTTATGCCAAACTCTAATGGGTAAGAGTGCCCAAATTGTTTAGTAACATGAGAGAGTGAGTGGGTTTATTCACATCATACCCGTTTGGGATGATGAGCACCTCAGAAATGAAAAACCACTTATATGTGGGATTTTAACATCACACCCAGTTGGAGTGATGTGAGAACTAAGCAAAAAACTACTTATCAATTGTAAGTAGAGAAAGTCATACCCGGTTGGTATGATAGACTTCCTTGATGAAAGAGGAAAACCCACTTGCCAGTTGTAAGCAGAGATATCATCACACCCGATTGGTGTGATGAATTGGAAGATGTTTTATGTAATAAATGTTCTCCCTTTACTGTGTGCCAATGCTTAAACTTTTTGGAAGTCCTTCTTGATGAGAGCTAGAATAGCTTAGATAGGCCAGTGGCTTTAGTTTTGAAACTTGTGGGGGTAAATGCCTGGTTTTGGAAAATCACAAATAGTGGGCCCAAGGCCATTTGGCACGAGCAAGAGCTCGTAAACAAACAAGAGATATTAAAGCCATAAAAACTCTTATTGAATGGATAATGTGATTTCTCCATGATACCAAGACAGGACCGACATACTGGATGGACTGGCAGTAGTGCGGTAAACCCCACCCTTTTGAGTTAAGGAAAAACTTGGAAGGAACTGGTCAACCCGAGTGAGAAAACTGAACTGGTTCACAAACCCCGACCACTAGAGAATGGGCAAATTGGGAAATTTACAACTCCTGAGTGACCCAAAGAGTCATAAAAACCTTGGAAAGGTACTTTAGGATAATTTGGGAAAGAAAACTAGACCGGTTCAAGTGAATCGGATCGGAACAGTATTGAACCGGTTTGGACTGGTTTGAACCATCATTGAACTAGATGCTAAATTTATTTTTCTATGTGGCTTATAAAATTCAATTTAGAGAATTGAGGCCACCATTGGATAGAGAATGAATTTAGATAAATTAAGAAATTTTTAAAATTGAAAAAATCTGTCGAATCGGGCCTTAACTGGCTGGTTTATGCGTTGAACTCGATTCGGTCCGATTTGGAATAGTGTCATCTTCTTCCTTTGGATGACAGCATGGTTCACTTTTAAGAAAATTGAATAGCACTGGCGGAGAGGAAATGTTTCTATTTAGTACATTTGAAGCCATCAATGACTGTCATTAAGGTGCAAAATGGACGGCCAAAGAGTCATTGAGCTCCTTATATAAAGAGACCCTCTGCATTCATCTTCCACACACCTGCAAACCTCACTCTCTCTCAACTAAGTTTTTTGACAATGCTTAGACTAGAGCTCTAACATAAGGGTTTTTCTAAGCCAAAGAAGGCATGGTCAGGTTTTTTAGACTCAGGGAGAAGTCAACTACCCGACGGTAGTATCCAATTGCTCTGAGGATCGTCGGAGAAGCACCGGCGTGATCGAACAATGAAGCAGCTTCGGTGAACTGTAGCTGCCCAGTTTCTGTTGAGCTGAAATCGGCCGATTCGAGCCCTCCCTAGGCCAAACCAAGCTCTCCCAACACTCACTTAGCCCTCACACAACTGAATTAGAGAAGAAAGGTTAGCCAATTTGGCTCCCCTCTATGAATTCCAATCGATGTTAGAGAGAGAACCGATGAAACTTTATTGACCAAATTCTCCCTCAATTAGACAGAGGTTATTCTTGATTCTAGGAGTAACCTCAGGATAGAAGCAATTTGCCCAGATTGAATGCTTGGAGCGCCGCACCACCGACGGTAAGCTTTTGAAGATTTCTCTCTATAAGTCTAGTTTTCCGGTGAAGCTCTGTTTGAGCTTGTTCCGACATCAATTCATGCGATTCTAAGTGCAATTGAATCATATGGATGAGTAGGAACTCAATTTTACCTTCAGTTTCAACACAATGAACCTCGATTGATTGGTCAATTGAATGAAATCAAATTCGACTAGGTTTAAAGGGGAAATTGGGGTAAACTTTTGGGGGAAATTGGAGATTTCGAAAATTCGATAGACAAAAGTGCAATTTCCCAAAATTGAGGACCAATTGGCTATGGAAAAGATGTTGGAGGACCAATTGGTCAATTTTTAGAGTTTTTAGGGGTCAAATTGCCATTTTTGTAATGAAAGGGCAACATGGTAATTTTTGAAAAGTTGGGGACCAAATTGGAAATTTGGGAAACTTGAACCCCTTTTTGTGATTTTGAATTTTGGTCCCAAAGTGAATTTTAGAAGTTTCAGACTCAATTTGGGGAAAAATCGGCATTAGGGAACTAAAGATAAAGAAAAAGAACTTTAGGGACCTAAATGCAAATAACTAAAAGTTTGGGCATTTTATTCATTCGTGATGAATTAAGGCTATTAGGCCAAAGGATAATGAACAAGGATGTTCATATCGTGTAGGAACACGAAGTATTAGGAATGCCAGCAAGACTAAGCTCGTGTGGAGGCAGAAGTCGCTTTAAAGGAAAAGTGCATTACACTTATTGGGTGAGTGGGAATTTTCACCATACTCGGTTGGGATGATGAATACCTCATAAATGAAAATCTACTACTATGTGGAATTTTAACATCACACCTAGTTGGGGTGATGTGAGAAAAATGTGGAAAAACTACTTACCAGTTGTAAGTAGGTCATACCCTTCCTGATAGGTTGTTACACCAAATATTAATAGATAAGGATATCCACAACGTGTAAGAACACGAAGGACTGGAACGCCAGCAAGGATAGACTGGCGTGGAGGTGAGAACCGACTAAAAAGGAATACACTGCGATTATCGGGTGAGTGGGCTAATTTACACTTTGTACCCGGTTGGGATGATGAGCACCATTTCTAAATTGGAAACCACCGTGAGTGGGTTTGTTCACATCATACCCAACTGGGATGATGAGCACCTCAGTAATGAAAACCATTTATATGTGGATTTTAACATCACACTTAGTTGGAGTGATGTGAGAAGCAAGCGGAAAAACTACTTACTAATTGTAAGTAGAGAGATTATACTCGGTTGGTATGATGTACTTCTTGGAAAGAAGGAGAAAACCCACTTGTTGGTTGTAAGCGTAGATGTCATCACACCCGGTTGGTGTGATGAATGGAAAGATTGTTTTGTCAAAAGTGTTCTCCCTAGTCTATGTGCCAATGCTTAAAATTTTTGGGGGACCTTCTTAACGAGAGCTAGAATAGCTCAGATAGGCTAGAGGGCTCAGTTTTGGAACTTGTGTTGCTAAAATGCCCGATTTTGGAAAATCACATACAGTGGGCCTAAGGCCAGTTGGCATGAGCAAGAGCTCATAAACAAACATGATATGTTAAATCCATGAAAATTCTTAATAAATGGATTATGTGATTACGCCATGGTACCAAGATAGGACTAACATACTGGATGGACTGGTGGCAGTGCGTTAGGGCTAGGTCGACGGACCGGCCTAGACAAACAGCTGTAGGTCGAGTTAAGGGTCATGGCTATTAGAGCAGTGGCACCAAAGATAAATGGCTTTATGGAAAAACATTGTTTATGCGTGGACTTGAGGTTCATGACCATCAAGATGTCCATGGGGGGTAGTGATGCATCCTAGGAGTTACTGGACGACATAGTGGAGATAAGGGCAGTTTGTTATGCCATCAGCCAGGGAAGCTCGACGTAACTTCATATGCATAAGATCGTAGTGCGGTCGAGATGAGGTCTTTGTCCTCATACATACACGGAGATCTTTTTGGGTTTGAGGGTTAGATGTTGCATACATCCACTCATTACTAGGGTAGAAGTGGACGAGCTTCTATCTAGGTGGTTGGTAAAGTCGCTCCAATGCCACAAGTTGGTGCAATATGCGTGCTGCCCATCGAATGTGTGATTTGTATATATTATGCACTTAACCCCGTATAGGTAGTGTCACCACATCTTGAGGGCAAATACTATTGCAGCTAACTCTATGTCCTGAGTAGGGTAGTTCTTCTCATGTGTCTTTAGTTGTCATGAGGCGTAAGTAATAACATTTCCTTTATGCATTTATACGCACTTGAGTCCTTGTCCAGATGCATCACTATAAATAGTATACTTCCATGCACTTAGATCAGGTAGAGTGAGTTTGGGTGTCATTGTTTAGATGGCACTTTAATTCATGGAAGGATTTCTCACAAGTTTCATCCCACTTGTACTCCACTCCCTTCCCTATGAGGTGGGTTAAAGGGGCTACTATCTTGGAGAAGTCTAGTACAAATCTTTGGTAGTACCCGACTAGTCCCAAGAAGTTGTGTATCTCGGAGGATTTCTTGGGTGCCTTCCAATCAGATATGGCCTCTAGCTCGACTGTGGTTAATGATGAGTAATGATTTTGAAAATCGAAAATTTAGGAAGAAATGGTTTCAGAAGAAATTAAGGTGTCTGGCACACTCCAAATTATTTTTTTGAAAATCTCTTTCAATCACCTATTCACTGAGTTGTAGAAATTCACCCACCCTTTTTATCCCTTTTTAGGAATAGAGAATGACTAGGAATAACACCAGGATTTACCCTATGTCATGTATGCTTATTATTCTCATAAGCTTGCATTATTATTGATATATGTTATTCCAGGGAACAAGGTTGAGTTTACGCTTGGCTGCTCTTGAATTAAAAAAGTGGGAAACCCCTCTTAAACCAAGGGAGCAGTGGGTTATTCATGGGGATCCGACCAAATTGGGTCGAGGCGTGACAACTTGAGTGGTATCAGACTTAAGTTCCCTTGAAATATTATGAATACTATGCACTAACATTAATAAAACTTTAACTATCATGTAGGAAGGAGAATCCCTAGGAAGTTCACTGTGAAATCCAATCCTCCACACATAACCCTGAAAAAGACACCTACCCCAAGGGAGGCAGCCATTCAATGGTTCTTAAAGGGCGAGAAAAGTGTACCCAAGGATATGGTAGAAGATTATCGAAAACTTGTGGGAGCCTTACTAGAACCAGAAGGCATTACATACCCTCCTCCAAGGCAAGAAGAACCTGTACCTCCTCCTAGGAGCCCAACCCCTCCTCTAGCCCCACAACCACTGGAGAGGAATCCAACTAAGAAAGAGGCTTGGGACAACTACTGGGATGTGTATGCCACCTTCATGAAGGTCCACCAAGCACCCCCACCTAGTCGGTCCAACTTTAATCCCTCCCAATGGATGAAATGGACATATGAGTGTGAGGAAGAGGTACTAAGGCGGTACGGATTGGAGGCCATACATGAAGTTTGTCCCATAAGGGAATATGGATAGACTTCAACTAGTTCCTCAGAGCCATTTGATCAAGAATCACACAACCGTTCAAGGCTAATACACGACCTATGACCCAAGGGAATAGGGGGTAGAAAATTTTGTAATAAGCCAAGTATGGTAAAAAATACTTCTTGAATGAATGAAATTCTAATTTTCCTGATAAAATTTCCGGTTCTCCTTGATAAATTCAAGCAATAAGAGAATGATAATAAAGATAAAATTAAAGTGTAGAAAATCACCTAAGAAAGGAAAAATGGGTCATTTCTAGTTAATCTCAACCTTTAAGATTTCCCATAAAGGGGCAATAAAATTTGGTAAGGAAAAGACTTCTAGAATTCACCCAAGGGAGACATATCCTAACAAAGGAATGGAAGAAAAGTTTGGAATAGGGGAAGTGAGCATCATAGATCATGGGATTAGTGAGAGTCAAAGGAGTTAAGAAAAGGCTCAAAGAATAAGAGTTAGGAAAACAAGAAGGAATAAACTATTCCAAGGAAAATCAAAGGAATGAAAGCTGATCAGGAAGAAAGAAAGAAGGTGATGGGGGAGAACTGAAGATGTTAAGACAATTAAGACAGGACAAGGAGAAATAAGAAAGGAAAGAGATACGATAGCAAGAAAGCCCTAGGAATAATACCTACTTGGAAAGAGTTAGGATACAAATTCTTAGGAACTCCATGAAAATAAGGGGACTTATTGGAAGTAAAGATATCGAACAAAAAGGGAGAGATTCAGTGTGAATAATCATATAAAGGCCAGTATGTATAAGAAATGAATCAAGGAAGAACTTTCAAGGAGCAGTAGGGAGATGGAAGTGAAAGATCCCAGAAATGAAGGTCCTTAGAGAAAGAGCAAGGATAAGAGGTGGAACCATGGAAGAGGGAAGTTATAAGCACATGTAACCAACATAGGAACCACCATAAGATTTAAGGTTGGAATAGGGACCTTATTAAAAGAGACAGGGGTGGCTAAGAACATACCTGGATGGTTAGGTGCGATCTAATTTTAAAAGCAGAATAATAAATAAGGATTTTAGACTGACCTAGTTAAAGAAAATAACTCATAACAACTAGAACATCTGGATGAGTAAACGATGTGCTGAGATGAACCGGAAAGTAGTGAAAAACTACGCTCTGAAGAGGGAATAAATGGATAATTAAGGACAATACGACCCAAGAGACGATGGTCTTAAGATTATGTGACAAGAAAATGATAAGATCTAGGAATTAATGAACTAACCCTCGGGAGGGTTATAATATTTAAAACTCCAGTGAATAAGGGAGAGACGAAAAGGCCAATCTATTTGTATTTAAGATGAAGGCAAAAATCTATAAAAGATCAACTACCAAGATTGAATGAACGATTAAACTCAAGACATGAGAAAATTTAGTAAACCCTTCACAGCATGGACGTGAGATCTTAAAGTAAAGAAAATGTGAATACTATCTAAAACAAATAGATGAAAATATGAAAGAAAGGAAAATGAAGATGCAATACGAATAAGTTCTCAAGATTAATGTATGTAGGAAGGGATGGCATCGGGGAATACCTTTTAAGATTCGATATTCTGAAATGGCAAAATGGGAGGAGAACCCGAGAGAAAATAGTATAAACTACCAAGAAAGAAAACCTTGGAGGGACAAAAGTTTCCCAAATTCAAAGGTAATGGGATCAACAAAAATATAGATAAGATAAATTTATCCAGGATATGGTAGACAAGCTAGAAAGATTAAGTACAAAAGAAAGGTTCACAGGAGGACCCAATGAGCAAGTTCAGTTCAATTAATGAGAAAGTAGGAAAAATACATCAAATGATGTTGTGGGAGTAAAAAGGGGGTGGATTGCCCATAAAAGAGAAAATAGTGGAAAAACACATCTAAGAACTCTTGGAAAAGTAAATCCCTGAGTTAAGAAGGGATTTAAGTAAAGAATCACTAACATTAGGGCTGGGAAAGATCAATGCTCATGCTGATAGAGCCTAAGAAGAGAACAATTAGACATAGCGTGGAGTACCTGGAATGAGATCGAGAATTTAAAATGTCTCTGGTGAAGAATAAGGAGGAAACTAAAATTTCAGTTAGAGGAGATTTCAAAAGGACGATTACTCTATCATAGGAAGGGGTATGAAGAAAAGAAGGAATGAAGACCACAAAGAAAGGACGAGAGGATTGAACGTGTAATTCCCAAGGTGAACGTCTCTGATGTAAAATATAGGGTAGAGAGCAAAAAAAATCTAAATAAGGAAGCGATCACAAGTAAGAAAATGATACTTAAAATCGAAGGAAATTAATTCTTATAAGAATTTCAAAGTGGTTACAAGACAATAAGAGTTGAATAAAAGAAGAGAAAAACCTTGAGAAAAGAACACCACTGAAACGAAGGAAGGACATAAGGCGGGTCAAAATTTGCTAAGAGGGGTAACCCCTAAACCTATGAAGTGAGTATATGGTGCTCAAGAAGACCCCGAACTAAGGGTTATAATGATAAAGGAAGTGATTTTACAGGAATGAGTGGGTATCTTGGAACTCTCAATCCTAGAACCCTAACTAAAGAACCTCAATGTGAAAAATTATGTAACAAGGAATGAATGATGAGAATTTAAGGATATAGACTTAAACCCTCTAGTGAGCTCCATGGAATGGATAATGAGAAGGAAAAAAATTTATCAATGAGTGTTATACCAGGACTAAATAGAAATAACCAAGAAGGTTGTATGCCAATAAACAACAAGTGATATCAAGGGAAATTCTTTTCAGTACAAAGGATGTGGAATATGTTTTGGGGGAAAAACTCCTAAAAGGAGGAGAGAGTTGTAAACCCTGCCCTTTTAAGTTAAGGAAAAACCCGTAAGGAACCGGTCAACCCGAGTGAGAAAACCGAACTAGTTCACAAAACTCGACTACTTGAGAACGGGCAATTTGGGAAAATTACAACTTTCGAGTGATCCAAAGAGTCATAAAAACCTTGGAAAGGGACTTTAGGACAATTTGGGAAACAAAACTAGACTAGTTAAGGTGAACCGGTTCCGAACCAAATTGAACCGATTTGAACCATCATTGAACGTGATGCTAAATTCATTTTTCTATGTGGCTTAGAAAATTCAATTTGGAGAATTGAGGCCATCATTGGATAGAAAATGAATTTAGATGAATTTAGAAATTTTTTATTTTGAAAAAATTGGTCGAATTGGGCATAAACTAGCCGGTTAAATCATTGAATTCGGTTAGGACCAGTTTGGTCCAGACCGGTTCGGTTCGATGTGGAACAATGTCGTATTCTTCCTTCAGATGACAACACTATTCACTCGCTGGAAAATTGAACAGCACAGATAGAGAGGAAACATTTACATTCACAATGTTTGAGGCCATCAATAACTATCAATATGGTGCCAAACGAATGGTTAGAGAGTCCCCGAGCTCCCTATATAAAGAGCCTCTCTCCATTCATACTCCACACAACTAAAAACCACACTCTCTCTCAGCTACTCAAAAAGGGAGAGATCTCGTGTGAATAATCATATAAAGGTTAGTAAGTATAAGAAAGGAATCAAGGAAGAACTTTCATGGAGCAGTAGGGAGATGGAAGTGAAAGATCCTAGAAGTGAAGGTCCTTAGAGAAAGAGTAAGGATAGGAGGTCTAACCGTTGAAGAAGGAAGTTATAAGCATAGGTAACCAACAAATGAACTTGCATAAGATTAAAGGCAGGAATAGGGACCTTATTAAAAGAGACAGGGGTGGCAAAGAACATACCTGGATGGTTAGGTGCGATCTACTTTCAAGAGAATAAAATCAAATAAGAATTTTAGACTAACCCAGTTAAAGAAAATAACTCATAACAACCAGATCATTTGGATGAGTAAACGATGCCTTGAGATGATTTGGAAATTAGTGAAAAACTATGCCCTAAAGAGGGAAAAATGGATTATTAAGGATGACACCACCTAAGAGATGAAGGTCTCAATATTATGTGACAAGAGAATGACAAGACCGAGACTATTAATGAACAGACCCTCGGGAGAATTAGAAAATTTAAAACTCTAGGGAAGAAGGGAGAGATGGAAAGGCCAAATAATTAGTATTTAAGATGAAGGGAAAAATCTATAAAAGATCAACTACCAAGATTGAATGAACGATTAAACTAAGGACAGAAGAAAATTTAGTAAACCTCTCATAGGATGGACGTGAGATCTTAATGTAATGAAAATGTGAATACTATCTAGAAGAAATTGATGAAAATAGGAAAGAAAGGAAAATGAAGACGAGATACGAGTAAGTTCTCAAGAGTAATGTAAGCCAGAAGGGATGGCATCAGGAATACCTTTTAAGATTTGATATTCTAAAATGGAAAAATGGGAGGAGAACTCGAGGGAATAGAGTATAAACTACCAAGGAAGAAAACCTTGGAGGGACAAAAGTTTCCCAAATTCAAAGGTAATGGGATCAATAGAAACAGAGAAAAGATAAATTTATCCAGGATATGTTAGACAAGATGGAAAAATCAAGTACAATTGAAATGTACATAGGAGGATCCAAGGAGCAAGTTCAGTTCAACTAATGAGAAAGTAGGAAAAACACATCAAACGATGTCGTGGGAGTAAAAGGGGAGGGGGTGGATTGCCCATGAAAGAGTAAATAGAGGAAAAACACATGTAAGAAGACTTGGAAAAGTAAATCCCTTAGTTAAGAAGAGATTTAAGTAAAGAATCACTAACATTAGGGTTGGGAATGATCAACGCTCAAGTTGATATAGGCTAAGGAGAGGACGGCTAGACATAACATGGAGTACCCAGAATGAGATCGAGAATTTAAAATGTCTCAGGTGAATAATAAGGAGGAGACTGAAATTTCAGTTTGAGGAGAATTCAAAAGTATGAATACTTTATCATAGGAAGGGGTATGAAGAAAAGAAGGAATGAAGACTACAAAGAAAGTATGAGAGGATTGAACGTGTAATTCCCAAGGTGAACCTCTTTAATGTAAGAGATAGGGTAGAGAGCAAAGAAAAATCGATATAAGGAAGCGATCATAAGTAGGCAAACGGTACTTAAAACTGAAGAAAATTAATTGTTATAAGAATTTCGAAGTGGTTACAATAGAAAAAGAGCTGACTAAAAGAAGAGAAAATCCTTGAGAAGAGGGCACCACTGAAACGAAGGAAGGACATAAGGTGATTCAAAATTTGACAAGAGGGGTAACCCCGAAACCTATGAATTGAGTAGATGGTGCTTGAGAAGACCCCAAACTAAGGGTTATAATGACAAAGGAAGTGATTTTACAGGAATGGGTGTGTATCTTGGAACTCTTAATCCTGGAACCCTAAGTAAAGAAGAACCTCAATGTAAAGAATTATGCATCAAGGAACGAAGGATGAGAATTTAAGGATATAGACTCAAACCCTCGAATGAGGCATGCTTAGCTTAAGTGAGCTCCACGGAATGGATAATGAGAAGGAAGAGAAATTTATCAGTGAGTGTTATACTAGGACTAAATAGAAATAACCAAGAAGGTTGTATGCCAATTAACAACAAGTGATATCAAGGGAAATTGTTTTTAGTACGAAGATTGTGGAATATGTTTTCGGGGACAAAACTCCTAAAAGGAGGGGAGAGTTGTAAACCCTGCCCTTTTGAGTTAAGGAAAAACTAGGAAGGAACCGGTCAACCCGAGTGAGAAAACTGAACCGGTTCATAAACCCCGACCACTAGAGAACGGGCAAATTAGGAACTTTACAACTCCAGAGTGACCCAAAGAGTTATAAAAACCTTGGAAAGGGAATTTAGGACAATTTGGGAAAGAATTGGATTGGACCGGTTTGAACCATCATTGAACCAGATGCTAACTTCATTTTTCTATGTGGCTTAGAAAATTCAATTTAGAGAATTAAGGACACCATTGGATAGAGAATGAATTTAGATAAATCTAGAAATTTTTAATTTTAAAAAACTTGGTCGAATTGGGCCTGAACCAACCGGTTTAAGCATTGAACCTGCTTCGGACCGGTCTGGTATGGTACGAAATAGTGTCATCTTCTTCCTTCACATGACAACACTGTTCACTCGTCGAAAAATCAAAAAGCTCCAGCGGAGAGGAAACGTTTCCGTTCAGTACATTTCAGGCCATCAATGATTGTCATTAAGGTGCCAAACAGACGGCCGGAGTGTCCCCGAGCTCCCTATATAAAGAGTCTATCTCCATTTATCTTCAACACACCTGAAAACCTCACTCTCTCTCAAATACTCAGTTTTCTGACGAAGCTCAAACCAGAGCTCCGACATAGTTGTTTTTCTGAGCCAAAGAAGGCATAGTCGGGTTCTTTAGACTCGGAGAAAAATCAACTACTCGATGGTAATCTCCAATTGCTCTGAGGATCGCTGGACAAGCGATCGACGTGATCGAATAGTGAAGTAGGTCCGGTGGACTGAAACTACCATGTTTCTATCAAGCTAAAATCGGTCGATTTGAGCCCTCCCCAAGCCAAACCATGCTCTCCCAACACACTCTCAACCCTCATACGACCAAGTTATAGCTGAAAGGTAAGCCAATTCGACTCCCCTCTATGAATTTCGATTCGTGTTAGAGAGAGAACCAATGAAACTTTACTAACTGAATTCTCTCTAAATTCGACATGAATTGAGTTGATTCTAGATTATAGGAGAAACTTAAGGATGAGAGATATTTGCCCAGATCGAAAGCTCGGACTGCCACACCCCTGATGATAAGCTTTGTCTCTCTAAGTCCAATTTTCCGATGAAGCTCCATTTGAGCTCATTCTAGTGTCAATTCATGCGATTCAATGTGCAATTTAATCATATGAATGTGTAGGAACTCAATTTTACCTTCAGTTCAACAATGAACCTCGATTGATCGGTCAAATTGATGAAATCAAATTCGGTGAAGTTGAAAAGGGGAAATTGGGGGAATATTTTGGGGGAAATTGGGGATTTCCAAAATTCGAGTAACTAAAGTGCAATTTCCCAAAATTGAGGGCGAATTACCCATGGAAAAAATATTGGAGGACCAATTGGTTAATTTTTGGAGTTTTGGGGGGTCAAATTGCCATTTTTGTAATGTAGGGGCAAAATGGTATTTTTTGAAAAGTTTGGGACTAAATTAAAAATTTGGGAAACTTGAACCCCTTTTGTGATTTTGAATAAATTGAGGTACCAAAGTAAATTTTAGAAGTTTCCGAACTTAATTTGGGAAAAAATAGCATTAGAGACCTAAAGTTAAAGAAAAAAAACTTTAGGGACCTAAATGCAAATAACTAAAAGTTTATGCATTTTATTCATTTGTGATGAATGAAGGCTATTTGGCCAAAGGATAATGAAAAAGGATGTTCATATCATGTAGGAACATGAAATATTGGGAACACCAACAAGGCTAAGCTTGCGTTGAGGCATAAGCCTCTTTAAAGGAAAAGTACACTGCACTTATCAGTTGAGTGGAAATTTTCACATCATACTCAATTGAGATGATTAGTACCTCGGAAATGAAAACCCACTATTATGTGGAATTTTAACATCACACCTAGTTGGGATGATTTGAGAAAAACGTGGAAAAACTACTTAACAGTTGTAAGTAGGTCATACCTGGTTGGTATGATGATCTTCCTGGAAGGAAGTAGAAAACTCGCTTATCGGTTATGAGTGGAGATGTCCTCACACCCAGTTGGTGTGATGGACAAATGAAAATTTATTTTGTAAAAAGTGCTCTCCCATGGCTATGTGCCACTGCTTAAAGATTTTGGGAGACCTTCTTGATGTGTGCTCGAATATCTCAAATAGATTGGAGGCCTCAGTTTTGGAACATGGGGCTAGAATGCCCGATTTTGAAAATCTCGTACACTGGGCCCAAGGCTAGTTGGCACGAGTAGGAGCTCGTAAACAAACATGATGTTAAGCCATAAAAATTTTAATGAATGATGTGATTTGGCCATGGTACCAAGACAGGATCGACATACTCGATGGACTAGAAATAGTGCGATGAGACAGGTCGATGAACTAGTAGAGACAAATAACTGCATGTTGAGTTGAGGGTCGAGTTCATTGGACCAATGGCACCAAAGACTAAATGTCTTATGTGGAAAATTATTGTTTTGTGCATGCATTGAGGTTAGGGACCATTAAGATGCCCAAGAGGGATAGTGATGCGTCCTAGGGGCTACTGGACGACATGGTGGAGATAAGGGCAGTTTATCGTGCCAGCAGTCAAGGAAGCTCGACATAGCTTCATGCGCATAAGACTGGGGTGGGGTCGGGATGAGGTGTCTATCCTCATACAGAAAAGGAGTTTCTTTTTGGGTTTGAGGGTCGGAGTTTCTTTTTGTCTCATTCCCAAGGTAGAAGTGGACGAGTTTATATCTAGGTGGCCGATAAAGTGGCCTTGACGCCACAAGTGGCTGCAGTGGACGTGCTGACCTACGAATGTATGATCCCTTCATGATGAGGGGCATGTATTGATTATTAAACACACTAACTGTGGTTAATGTTGAGTAATAATTTGAAAACCAGAAATTTAGGAAGAAATGGTTTTAAAAGAAATTATGGAGTCTGGCACACTCCAAATTATTTTATTAAAACTCTTTTTCAATCACCTATTCATTGAATTGTGGAAACCCATCCACCATTTTTAACCCTTTTCAGGAATAGAGAATGACTAGGGATAACACCATAATTTACCCTCTGTCAGGTATGCTTAATCTTCTCTTAAGCTTGCATTATTATTGATATATGTTATTCCAGGGAATAAGGTTGAGTTTATGCCTGACACCTATTGAATTAAAGAAGGGGAAACCCCTCTTGAACCAAGGGAGTGGTGGGTTATTCACAGGGATCCGACCAAACCAGGCCGAGGCATGACAAGTGCATTTGGGCCAGGTCGATGGACCGACCTAGACAAACAGCTACAAGTCATGTTGAGGGTCGGGGTCATTAGACTAGTGGTACCAAAGATAAATGGCTGTGGAAAAACTATTGTTTGTGCATGCACTTGAGGTACAAGATCATTAAGATGCCCAAGAGGGGTAGTGATGCGTCCTAAGGGGTATTGGTCGACATGGTGGAGATAAGGGTAGTTTATCATGCCAACAGTCAGGGAAGCTTGACTAGCTTCATGCGCATGAGACCGGGGTGGTGTCGGGATAAGGTCTCTATCCTCATACAAACATGGAGTTGTTTTTGGGTCTGAGTGTTGGATGTCGCAAACATCCACTCAAACCCAGGGTAGAAGTGGACATGATTCTATCTTGGTGGCTGGTAAAGATGCTCCGAGCCACAAGTGGGTGCAGTGCATGGGCTGCCTTGCGAATGTGTGATCCCTTCCTGAGGAAGGGTGTCTGTTGAATGTTAAACACACCTAATATGGAAATAAGAAAAATGGGTTTTGAAAGCTAAATTCTAAGGAGAATTTCTTTTGAAAGAAAAAAATTCCAACCTTGGCAAACTTAGTCAAAAACTATATATTTGAAAATTTTACTTCCAACCCCCACTCACTGAGTTTTAGAAACTCACACATCTTTTATATCCCTTTTCAGGAGTAGAGAAAATGACTAAGGAAAATACCAAGATCTACCATTTGTCAAGTATATTTAAAATTTATTTTAAGCTCACATTTTTATTGATTTATGTTATTCCAGGGAACAAGGTTAAATTTCTCGTGGCTCCGCTTGATTAAAGAAAGAGGAAAACCCCTCTTAAACCAAGGGAGTGGCAGGTTGATCACGGGGATTTGACCAAACTGGGTCGGTACGTGACAACTTGAGTCGTATCAGTGCGTAGTTCCCATGAAGCATTATCAATACTATGTCCTGACACTAATGAAAGCTTAATTACCATTTAGGAAGGAGAGTCCTTAGGAAATATGCCATACGATCCAAACCCCCAAACATGATCATGAAAAAGATGCCTACCCCTAGAGAGGTGGCTGTTCAACGCTTCTTGGAGGGTGAGAAGAGAGTACCCAATGATATGGTCGGGAATTATAGGAAACTCGTTGGAGCCTTATGAGAACCCGAAGGTATCACCTATCCTCCTCCAAGGCAGGAAGAACTAACTCTCCTCCAAGGAGCCCAACGCCTCCTCTAGCCCCACAACAACCAAAAAGGACTCCCACTAAGAAGGAGGTCTAGGACAACTATTGGGATGTCCACGCCACCTTCATGAAAGTCCACCAAGTACCACCACCTACTCAATCCAGCTTCAATCCTTCTCAATGGATGAAGTGGACATATGAGTGAGAGGCAGAGGTGTTGAGAAGGTACTGACTTGAGGCTATTCATGAAGTTTGTCCCATAAGGAAAATCTAAAGGGAATATGGATGGACTTCAACTAGTTCCTTAGAGCCTTAAGATAGTGAATCCCACAACGGTTCAGAGGCTAACTCTCGGCCTATAACTCCAAAGGACTAGGTAGTAGAAAATTTTTGTAATAAACCGACTACGACGAGAAACTATCTCTTGGAATGAATGAAATTTCAGTTTTCCTTTATTAAAATTTAATCTCCTTGATAATGACAAGTACAACTAACTGAAATAAAAGTATACCAATAATGATCGGGGTAGTAGATAGAGAAAAGATCACCTAAGGAAGAAAACTACGGGTCACCTCTAGTTAACCCAAACCTTAAAGATAGCCAAATAAGTTTCCCCTACAAAAACCAGGAGTATGGAGTAACAAGACAACAAGAATGGGACATAAATTCTAGAGGAGTCTGCCTATAGTTTCACCAAGAAGGACATACCCTGACTAAGGGAAGGAAGAAGAAGAGTGATAAGTCTGGTGTAAAGAAAGTAAGCATCAAAAGGTACAAGAAGTAGTAAAAGCATAAGGACCACAAGGAGTTAAGGAAGAGCCCCAATATATAAAAGTTAGGAAACCAAGAAGAATTGGGTTGCTCTAAGGGAAACTAGTGGAATGGAAGCTGACCAAGAGGAAAGTAAGGAAGAAGTAGGAGCACGAAAGGTGCTAAGTAAGAGGAAAACAAGTATGGTAGGAAGAGAACCCGGAGGAATATATAAGTACCCTTGAAAGAATTAGTGATAGGTACGACACAACTATTAGGAACTCACTGACAATTAGGAGCTACTCGAAGAAGGATAAAGATAGGAATTGGGACCTTGGAAAGAGAAATTCCCAAGCTAAGTAATCGACAGATGAACCATAAGGGGCTTGAACCAAAATAAGGAACCTCATTAAAGGTCACATGTGGTTAAGGATGTACTTGGATGGTCAGGTGTGATGTCATGCCATGACTCGGTTTGGTCGGATCCCCGTGATCAACCCGCCACTCTCCCAGTTTATTAAAGGTTTTCCCCTTATTATAAACCGTAAAGAGTAAGGCATCCTTTAAACCTGCACCTTTCTTGGAATAACATAAATTAAAACTGCATAAAATTCTAAATTTATCATACCTGTCTCATAGACATCTTAGTTGATGGTCTTTAAGGGTAGGCTTTTTGGAATTTACTAAAAGGGATATAGGGGAGGGGGTGAGTACGACTACTTAGTGAATGGATTTTTTGAAATTTAACTTTTAGGAAAAAGATTTGTACTGTAGTGTGCCAGACTCCTTATTTTCTTTCAAAAAACCTTTCATTTCAAATTTTTTATTTTTATCACCATTCACTTCCTTTATGTTCTCCTCATCATTTTAAGCCATGAACTGCTTCATTTGGCTTAGAAATGAGTTAAAATGGAGCTTTACTGAAAAATTTAGTCTAGAGAGAGAAAGCTTCGATATTTTACTGGTGAGGGTTCGGTGATCGAAGCTTTGGCTATCACTGTGTTGCTCTTATCGTGAGGATCCTCCCAGGATCAAACCACACCTCAATTAATGACTTGAGCAGTGTGAACTTTAGTTTTAAACTTTTTGTAGAATTTGACCATGAACATTGTTTTCCAATGAAGGGCGACAGAGGGAGCATACCTTTTTAGCTCAGGGGAATATCGGGACACCTCCATGGGGGGCGTATGAGGTTTGGTTTGGTCACAATTGGCCGTGGGGAGGCTTGACGTGGCTGTAGGGGGATGGGCAGTTCTCTGGCTGAGGAGCGGTGGTACTGTTCGATCTTTCTCATTCCTCCTCGGTGGCTCTCAAGCTGAATGAAAGGTATGGTTAGGTAGAAGAGTTCCTTGGATTCCAAAGACACCCAATGTGGCTTCAGAGATTAAGAAAAGTCTCGTTGTTGGAGTACTAGTTCACATCTTGCTGAAAAATGCACTCTTCTTCTTCTTCACTCGATTGTTAGATGCTGAGGACGCATGGAGGGGTCCTTTTTATAGGGGGAGATCCACAATTGTTCAGGCTACCCACCGGCATAAGACTCAGCCTTCGACTCAGTCGCTGACAGCCTGAATGGAGAGTTTTTTGAGTTGTCGGAGACTTAAGATTTTTCAGCATCTCTCTCTCCTACATTCTCTTTGTCAATGTCTAAAGGTTGAAGATGATGATGTGGTCGTCATGCCAAGTGGCGCAATATGATTGGTCAGTTTTTCTAATGAGGAGGTCCAACTCAGCTGCTACGTTAACCATTGACCAGACCTATGGTTGCCTCTCATTGGCTGCTCATGTCTTCATGGAGTGCTGATGGGGCACCAACTATCTGCTGATCGGACACGTGGCAGCCTTCAATTGGTTGCCTGTACCTACATGGAAACTAACAGGGCACCGTTGACCGTTGACCGGTCTAGTCTGCTAACCAGTTTGACCGTTGATCGGTCTGGTCCACTGACTGGTCCGGTTCATTGAACTATCAAACCGTTGACCGGTCCAGTTTGTTGAACGGTCAAATTGTTGATCGGTCCGGTCCAACCGGGTTCATTGTTCCAAATTTGAAAGTCGGCCAATTCAGACATGATTCGACAGGTTTTCTAAAATTTAAAAATTTCTAAATTCATCTAAATTAATTTTTTATCTAATGGTGACCTCAATTTCCCAAATTGACATTCTTAAGCCACCTACAAAAATAAATTTGTAAACCGGTTCACTATGGTTCATCCTTGTTTAGTCCGATTTGGGTCTGATTTACCTCGAACTAGTCCGGTTTTCTTCCCAATTTACTTTTGGATTCTTACTTAAAATTTTTGTAAATTTTTGGTCACTTGGGATTTTCCAATTTCCCACGTTAACTATTTTTCATTCATTAATCGGCTTGTTTCTTTGCACGTAAATCTATACCATTTTTTTACCCGGTTTTCTTTGGTCCCAAAGAATGGGTTTTACAACTCTCTCCTCCTTTTAGAAGTTTTGTTCTCAAAACTGTTATATATTAAAGAGTTGTGTGTATCTACCTCTGATAGTTGACTCAACCTCTCATGTTTCCTCCTCCACTTGACCATTTTGCTAGAGGATCTTTACCTTGGGGATACTCTTGTTGTGGAGGTTTTTCTCACGTCGATCAAGGATCCAAACAGGTTCTACTTCATAGGTCAGGTCTTCCTCTATCTCCGGTAGTGGTTGATCTAACACGTGGCTGGGGTCGGGCTCATCCTTTCGCAGTTGTGACACGTGAAAGACGTCATCAATCCTCTGCAAGTCCCAGGGCAACTCCAATCGGTATGCTACTAGTCCAACCTTCTAAGTTATGGCATATGGGCCAATGTATCTTTGTCTTAACTTCCCTCTATGTTGAAATTTGAGTATCCCCTTCCATGGTGACACCTTTAGGAATACTTGGTCCCCAATCTCAAACTCCAGGTCCTTTCTTCGGTGGTCGGCATAACTTTTCTACGTAGCCTAGGTTGTCTTGAGTCGGCTTCTTATTATACGGATCTTCTCCGATGCGTCCTCTATCAACTCGACATTCTAGAGTTTTCTTTCTCCTACCTCCTCCCAAAACAGGGGCGTGTGACAAGGTTGCCGTAGAGTGCTTTGTAGGGTGCCATCTCGATGTTGGCCTAGTAGCTATTGTTATATGTGAATTCCATGAGATATAAGTAATCCTCCCAACCCCTTTCATTGTTAGAACATAGGCCTGAAACATGTCTTCTAGAGTTTGGATGGTCCATTCTGACTGTCCATCTATCTAAGGGTGAAAAGCTGTGCTCATGTGGTGTCTAGTCCTAGGGAAGCTTTTAGGCTGGGCTAAACCTCGGGTCCCGATTCAATACTATACTTATATGGACGGCATGGAGCCATACGATCTCCCCAACATACAAGGCGGTGAGCTTTTCTATGAGCTCTATCACCCGGATGGGTAAGAAATGGGTGGACTTGGTTATTCGATCCATGAAAACCCATATGGCATCTCGACCCCTTCTTGTCTAGCCATGTGCTCAACGATGTCCCTCTTCATTCCTTTCCACTAGTATCCATGTCTGAGGGTGCAGTACATCTTGGTATTTCCTGGATGCATTGTGAACATCGAGTCATTTGCCTCCTCTAGTATATCCCTTTTCAATTCTTGGTTTTTGGTACCTAGAACCTTCCTTTAAAGGTTATGACTCCACCATTCTTCATCGCGAGGTCCTGGGCTAGGCCGTCCACGATCTGTCTCTAATGGGGGCAGAGCTCCTCGTCCTCCTTTTATAGAGCCCTTATTTGGTCCACTAGGCTGGGCCTCATGACTAGGTTAGCGACTAGGTTACCCTGATCCTCATCCAAGTTGAGGTCCACTCTTAAGCTGCATAGTTGGCTCAATAAGGGTTGGTAGGTAGTACTTAGAAGGGCCACTTCATGTGGTACTTATGGCTAAGTGCATCCGCCACTACGTTCGCCTTACCTGAGTGGTACTCAATCGTTAGATCGTAATCCTTTACCAGCTCTAGCCACCTCCTCTATCACAGATTGAGCTCCTTTTGGGTTAGCAAGTACTTTAGGCTCTTGTGATCAATGTAGATGTGGCACTTTACTCCATATAAATAGTGATGACATATCTTGAGGGTGAACACTATTACTGCCACCTCGAGGTTGTGGGTGGGGTAATTTTTTTTCATGGGGCTTTAGTTGTCGGGATGTATAGGCAATAACCTTCCCCTACTACATCAAGACACATCCTAACCCTTGTTCAGATGCATCGCTATACACCGTGTATTCCCCAGCATCCGTGTGGGGTAAGGCCAAAACTAAAGCCATCATTAATCGAGACTTGAGCTCTTGGAAAGACTCCTCAGGTAAACCCCATCCCTTAAAGATAAGAAAACCGGGAAAAGAATCGATTATGTCCAAAGAGAAAACTGAGTCAGTTTATAAACCTTAACCGAGAGAGAAAGAGCAGTTTGGGAAATTTACAAATTCTCAGTGACTCAAAAAGTCATGGAAAAGGACTTTGGGATGAATTGGAAGAGAAAACCAAATCGATTTAGGTGAACTAGACCTGAACGGAGTTGAACTAGTTTGAACCAGTTTGAACCATCATTGAACCAGTTTCTAAATTCATTTTTCTAGGTAGCTTAAAATATTCAAATTGGGGAATTGAAGCCACCATTGGATGGAGAATGAATTTAGAAAATTTTAAAATTTAAAAAACTTGGTGAAATCGGGTTTAAGCATTGAACCCGTTTTGGATTAGTTCGGTCCGGTTCGTAACAATGTCATCTTATTCCTTCATATGACAGCATTGCACTCACTAGAAAAATGAGCAGTGTTGATGGAAATGAAACATTTCTATTCAAGGCATTTTAGGCCATGAATGAGCGCTATTAAGGTGCCAAACGGTCGGCTAGAGAGTCCATGAGCTCTCTATATAATGAGCTCCTTTCCATTCCTTCTCCTCACACCTGAAAACTCCAGTATCTCTCAACTACTCCATTTTCTAGCGAAGCTCGAACCAGAGCTCTGACATTAAGGCTTTTATGAGCCTTAGAAGGCGATGTTAGGTTTCTTAGATTCTGGGAGAAGTTAGCAACCCCACGGTAGTCTCCATTCGATCCGAGGACCATCAAAGAAGCGTCGGCATAATCAAATAGTGAAGTAACTCCGACGGACCGAAGTTGCTCTTTTTCGGCTGAGCTCAAATCGGCCAAATTCAGCCCTCCTCTTGTCAAACAAAGCTCTCCCAACACTCCCACAACCCTCATATGACCGAATTAGATCTAAAAGGTAAGCCAATTTGGCTCCCCCTATCATTTCCGATCAGCATTAGAGAGAGAAACAGTGAAACTTCACTAACCAAATTCTCCCTCAATTCGATATGAATTATTGCAATTATTGATTTTAGGAGGAATCTCATGACGAGAGCTACCTGCCCAGATAGAAAGCTCGGACCGCCGCACCTCCGACGGTAAGCATTCAAAGCTTTCTCTCTCTACGCACAGTTTTTTGGCGAAGCTCCATTTGAGCTCATTTTGGCCTCAATTCATGTGATTCAAAGCAAATTGAATCGTATGGATGTGTAGGAACTCAATTATACCTTCAATTTCAACAATTAACCTCGATTGAATAGTCAATTTGATGAAATCAACTTCAACCAATTTGAAAGGGGGGGAATTTTGGGGGAAATTAGGGAAATTGAGACCAAATTGCAATTTCCCAAAATTGAGGGTCAATTAGCCATGAAAAGGATGTTGGAGGACTAACTGCTCGATTTTTAAAATAATTGTGGCCAAATTGCTATTTTTGTAAAGTAGGAGCAAAATGGTAATTTTTGATAAGTTGGGGACTAAATTGGAAATTTGGAAACATGAACCCCTTTAATGATTTTGAGTAAATTGAGGACCCAAAGTGAATTTTAGAAGTTTCGGGACTCAATTTGTGGAAAAGTTAGCATTAGGGACCTAAAGTCAAGGAAAAAGAAATTTAGGAACCTAAATGCAATTATCTTAAAATTTTGGGCATTTTCGTTCATATGTGAGGAATGAAGGATATCATACCAAATATTAATAGATAAGGATGTTCAAATCATGTAGGAACATGAAGGATTGAAACGCTAGGAAGGATAAGCTAGCGTGGAGGCAAAACCCGACTAAGAAGGAACACACATCGATTATCAGGTGAGTGGGCAAATTTATACTTCATACCTAGTTAGAATGATAAGTATCTTTTCAAAATTGGAAGCCACTATGAGTGGGTTTATTTACATCATACCCGGTTGGGATGATGAGCACTTCAAAAAATGATAAACCACTTCTATGTAGAATTTTAACATCAAACCCAGTTGGAGTGATGCAAGAACTATGCAAAAAATCTACTTACCAGTTATAAGTAGAGAGATCATACTGGGTTGGTATGATGGACATCTTGGAAGGAAGTAGAAAACCTACTTATCGTAACTGTCCATCATACCAACCGAGTATGAGGACATCTCTGCTCATTACCAATGAACAGGTTTTCCACTTCCTTCGAGTAAGTTTCATTATACCAACCAGTTATGATCTACTTACAACCAGTGAATAGGTTTTCCGCATGATTTTCACATCATTCCTCTTATGTGTGACGTTTAAAATACCACTTAGCAGTCGATTTTTATTATCGAGGTGCTTATCATCCCAACTGAGTATGATATAAAAATCTCACTCACTCGATAGTGCAGTGAAATTTCTCTTAGCCGGCTTGTTGTCCTTACTCGAACTCGTCTTAGCTAGCGTTCATGGTACTTCGTGCTCCTACATAATATGAACATTCTTGTTCATTATTCTTTGGTCTAACAGCCCTCATTCATCCCAAATAAATGAGAAAATCAAACTTTTCATTTATATGCAATTAGGTACATAAAGTTATTTTCCTTTAACTTTAAGTCCCTAATGGCGATTTTTCCTCAAATTGAGTATCGAAACTTTTAAAATTTATTTTAGGACCTCAATTTATTCAAATTCTCAAAATGGGGTTAAATTTCCAAAATTTCGAATTTGGTCCCCCAACTTTTCCAAAATTACCATTTTGCCCCTACTTTAAAAAAATGGTATGTTTTGCCCAAAAAATTGCCCAATTGGTCCTCCAACATCTTTACTATGCCTAATTGGTTCTCAATTTTATGAAATTGCACTGTAGTCTGTCTAATTTTTGAAATTCTCAAAATTTCCCCCCAATTTCAACCTTCTAACTCTGTCAAATATGATTTCATCAAATTGACCGATCAAATGAGTAAATTGAAGTTAAGTTGGATTTCCTACACCTTCATATGATTCAATGAGCTCACACGGAGTTTTGTCGGAAAACTGGACATAGCGAGAGAAAGCTTCGAAAGCTCACCGTCGGGAGCGTGGTGGTCCAAGCTTTTGAGCTAAGTAGATAGCTCGTGTCCTGAGGTTCTTCCTAGGATCAAGAATTGCATCAATTGATGCCGAATTGAGTGAGAATTTCATCATAGAAGTTCTGTCGGTTCTCTCTCTAGCACCGGTAAAAAATTACAGAGAGGAGACGAATTGGCTTACCTTTCAGCTCTAATTCAGCTGTAGGAGGGCTTTGCAGGTGTTGGGAGGGCTTGGTTTGGTCAGGGGCTCGAATTGGACGATTTCAGCTCGATCGAAATAGGGCAGCTTTGGTTCGCCGAAGCTACTTCTGTCACGCCCTGACTCGGTTTGGTCGGATCCTCGTGATCAACCTGCCACTCTCCCGGTTTATTAAAGGGTTTCCCCTTATCTAAACCATAAAGAGTAAGGCGTCCTTTAACTTGCACCTTTTTCCTGGAATAGCATAATCAAAACTGTATGAAATTTAAAACTTTACATACCTGTCTTGCAGGCATCTTAGTTGACGGTCTTTAAGGGGAGACTTTCCGGGATTTCCTGAAAGGGATATAAGGGAGGGGGTGAGTACGACTACTCAGTGAATGGGTTTTTAAAAGCTTTTGACTTTTAAGAAAAACATTTATATGGAGTGTGCCAGACTCCTTTGTTTTCAAAAATCCCATCATTTAAAAATTTGTGTTTTTTTTTCCATTATTTCTTAGTTACCACGGTGTGTCATCACCCAACACACTTCCTTCATCATGAAGGTTACACACATTTGCAAGTCAGTATTACTACTGAACCCGCTAGTGGCTTTGGAGCGACTTTTCCTGCCACCCAGATAGAAACCTTGCGGCTAACTGCGTCCATCACCACGTTTGCCTTACCGGGATGGTACTCAATCGTCAGGTCGTAGTCCTTTACTAGCTCGAGCCACGTTCTCTGTTGCAGGTTGAGCTTCTTTTGGGTTAAAAAGTATTTTAGGCTCTTATGATCAGTGTAGATGTGACACATCACTCCATACAAATAGTGGTGCCATATCTTGAGGGCGAAGACTATTTCCGCCAACTCAAGGTCATAGGTGGGGTAATTTTTCTTGTGGGGTTTTATCTGTCATGATGCATAGACAATAACCTTCTCTTGTTGCATTAGGACACATCCTAACCCTTGTCCAGATGCATCTCTATATACCATGTATTCCCCAACGTTCACGTCGGGTAAGGCCAGCACTGGAGTCATCGTTAATTGAGACTTGAGCTCTTGAAAGGACTCCTCGCACTTGGCATCCCACTTATAGTCCACTCCCTTCCTTGTGAGGCAAGTTAAAGGAGCTACGATCCTGGAGAAGTCCTCCACAAACTTTAGATAGTACCTAGCAAGGTCGAGGAAGCTATGGATCTCGGTAGGGTTGGTGGGAGCTTTCCAATTTGAGATGGTCTCCATTTTGGCTGGATCCACCTTTACTCCATCTTTGAACACTATACGTCCCAGGAAGCCCACTTCTTGAAGCCAGAACTTGCACTTAGAGAACTTGGCCTACAATTGGTTTTCTTGTAGGATACTCAAGGTTATCTCCAGGTGCGCCCGATGCTCCTCTTCGGTTCGGGAGTATATGAGGATATTGTTTATAAACACGAACACAAACTTGTCCAAATATGGTTGGAACACTCGGTTCATGAAGTTCATGAAGGTGGTGGTGCATTTATCACTCCAAAGGGCATTACCCTGAACTCGTAATGCTCGTATCATGATCAAAAGGCAATTTTTTGTATATCCTCTTCCTGTATTTTCAGTTGGTGATATCCCAACTGTAGATTGATTTTGGAGAAGTAGGCCACCCCTCTTAGTTGATCAAATAAGTCATTTATCCTAGGGAGAGTGTACTTATTCTTGATTGTTACATAGTTCAATTTCCAGTAGTCAATGCAGAGTTGCATGCTTCCACCTTTCTTCTTGATGAACAATACTAGGGCACCCCACGGGGACTGGCTCGGGTGTATAAACCCTTTCTCTAGAAGTTCATCCAATTGGTCCTTTAACTCATTGAGTTATGTGGGTGCCATATGGTAGGGTGCTTGAGATATGGGGTGGGTTCCTGGCACCACCTCAATTACAAACTCTAGTTGGCGATATGGGGGTAGTCCATGTAGTTCTTCCGGGAAGACTTCTGGGTAACGATTGACAACCAGGATTTCTTCTAGTCCCTTTTCTAGCGAGTTATTGCAAGTGATTTGTGTGAGGAATAACTTAAATCCTTTTCATAGTCAGTCCTGCATTTCTATATAGGACACTAGGTGTACCCCTGCTCTTCCCTTGTCCCCTTCAAACACAGCCTCCTCCATCCCAGGAGCTTGGAAGGTTATCCTCTTATTCCCATAGTCCACCTAGGCTCGATGCGTTCTTAGCCAATCCATTCCCAAGATGACCTCTACTTCTTGTAGCGGAAGAGAAATCAGGTAAGCTTCTAGGGTGTTCCTTCCGATTTGTACTTCGTAGGCCTTAAGGTACTCGCGTCGCTCCTGCATTTCGCCTAGAGGTGTGAGGATGTTAAGGGTGGTAGGAGAGGGGAGGTTTCCTTTAGGAGTTTCGGGACTAGGGCTTTCTTGATGAAAGATTGTTCCTCCCCTGAATCAAAGAGGGTGTATCTTTCCTTCTAGAACACTTGGATGAAACCTGAGTGGGTTTTATCAGAACCTTTAAGGGGACATATTTTATTAAATCGAAAGGGGACTACAAGACTCCAAACTACAGACTGAATTTATGAGGAGGGTTGGGACGTACCAGCCACCATGCTAGAGTCCTTTCGGGCATCTTCCTGGGTCAGGTTGTAGACCCTAGCTGGGACTCTCGTGGGTGCTTCCCTTCACCCGTTGGGTGCTCTCTGATTTCTGGGCAATGGTGATGAAGCATTTTGCGAGGTATTTTCATGTGCCCTCAGGCAATTCCTGATGTAGTGCCCCAACTACCCGCACTCGTAGCATTATACATGCCCCTTCATGGTTGTTTTGACATCGAGGGCACTAGGGGCCTCTTCTCGGAGGGAGTAAGTCCATCTCCCTGTGGCCACAGTGGCCCTCCTCCCTCCATAGGAAGCTTGATTGGTTCCTCCATCGAGGCATGCCCTTTTCTCTCGGGCATCCTCTATTGCCTTAACCCCTGTCCTCCCTTTACCCACCCATCTCCATCCAACAGGACCTTGTTTGGACTAACCATTCACATCTATGCGCCATGCCCACTACGACGACTAGGTCGGTGGGGTGTCCCAAACAACCCCCCCCCCCCCCCCCCTCATTTATTCTATTATATCCACATTGAGACCGTCAATGAACTTTTGGCGGAGGTCAGTCGGCCTTGCCAAGTTGGAGGCAAAGGGTCTCAGCTTGTTGAATTTGGTCTCATATTTTGAGACCCTAATCGCTCCCTAGCGGAGTTGGAAAAATTCCACCTTCTTCTCGTTGATGAGGTGGGAGGGCTAGGTACTCTTTCATGTACCTCCTTTCAAACTCTTCCGAGGTAGGTGTGGTCGAGAAGAGGCTTCTTATGTTATCCCACCATCTCTTTGCGTTGGACTCTAGAAAGAATTATGCCAACATAACCATCTCCTCTAAGGGTATCCTGATGGTACCCATGCATCCTTCTCCCCGTAGAAGGGATTGCACCCCAGTTGTAGGAGTGTCTTTAGGTATTTGGGGATATCGAAAAGGGGTGGAATGGGTGCGGAAGTGGGATTGGATTGGACCTCCTCCTGGTGGGTTTGAGACTCAAAGTCCAGGTGAGGTTTGTCATTGAGGTGGGCTTCCAAGAAAACCCTTGTGAAATCCTCATATAGTCATTGCTTTTCGGAGCTAATGCCCTGTGGGGCTGAGGGTGCTCCTAGGAATTCTACCTCCGGGAGGGGGTTTCCGGCAGAATTAGCAGTAATCACCCTTGTTCTCTTAACTCCTCTTTTGGGTGCCATAGCTTGGTTGAAAAAATTTTATTTAATTAGTATTCATGTTATAAAGTCTTGATAATGTATCCAGGAAAACAAAGGCTCTAATATTACCAAAGTTGTCATGCCCCGACCTAGTTTGGACGAAGTTCTATGAACAACTCGCTACTCTCCCGAACCTTGAAGAGAGACTCCTCTAGAAGATCAAGAGAGTCAGACGTAGTACATGTCATGTTTTCCCTGGACAACATTAAACAAAATTGAAACTTTAAATTTTTGTACCTAGGTTGGGGTATGGGGAGGAAAAGCCGATGTAGTGTCATTCCTTCCTGAAAATATTTAGAGGGAGGGGTTAGTTCAACAACTTAGTGAGTGGGGAAAATCTTTTAGGAAGTTTCAATTTAGCAATTTCAATTATTTGATATTTCAGCAGTTTTTTCTCAGATTTCTCAAATCAACAACCTCCCTCCTATCATAAGAGGGATCACACGTTCACAGAACGATCCTCGACCATGCCACTTGTGCACCCTAGGTCATCCAGCAGTCCTTGGGTTCCATCACTACCTCATGTCAGTGTCTTGATGGCCCAAACATCGCAATGCATGCACAATCAACAATCTTTTTAATTTATTGCCTTTATCTTTGGCCCTCCAATGCAATGGTTTGTCGGCTTGGCTTCGGCCCACACGTACTAGCCCAATAGGTTCGACCACCTAGCTTCGGTAGAGTAGCGGTTTGGCCCAACAAGCTTAACAACTTAGGCTTAGATCGATGGGTATCACACAAAGTTCCCATTATTTAGGTATTTTAGCATCATATATCACATGTCCGTTCTGGACGAGTCCACGCCCGTATCCATCAGTCTTGGGCCCATTGGCATCTTGAGCTTAAGCTTGGAATTTGCTCCCAAATGTTTTAAGTAGAGTCACCTAGTGAGGGGAGGCTAATTCCAAGAAATTATTTTTTTCAAAGCTTGAACCGTAATTCCAACAGAAATTGCCGTCATAGCGGTTCCCAATCACATGGTCATCTTGGCGGGGTCGTCCTGGTGAAGTCTAGCCTCGTTGTATCTTTCCAAAAGTTGGCGCTCGAGTAGTCTCTTCCTACATGGCACGAATATTCTCATAAAGGCGTTGGAACTAAGGGAGCGCATTTCTTTGAACATTTGCATATAGGCCTCATATTTTTTCTATAATTGCACTTTGCTACCTAACTTTTATGCATTAAGTCCCTAATTGCCCCCATTTTCTTCCGTTCAGCCCCTAGATTTTCAAATTATTTTTTTTGGGTCCTTAGTTTTATCAACTTTGCCCATGGGTCCCTCAATTTTCTAAAATTGCCATTTAGCCCAAAAAATTTCCTAAAATTGTAATTTGACCCCAAATTCTCAATTTTTTACAAATTGGCCCACCATTTTATCCAATTTGCCCTATTGACCCTCAATTGGGAGGGAATTTCATGAAAAAACACTTAATTTTATCAATTTTCCATTCGACCCCTAATTTTCGAAAAATCCTCAATTTTCCCAAACTTCTCAAATTTTGCATTTTGGTCCCCAAATCATAATTTCGTTCAATTGACCCCCAAAACTTGGTTAATTGCCCTCATTTTTTATTTGAATTGTCTTGTCTATGTTTTTTTTGTCATTTCAAGCTTTGAACCACTCAATTTCGCTCAGAAATGAGCTCAAACTAAGCATCACCGGAAAATACATTCTAGAGACAAAGCTTCAGTACCTTACCAGTGAGTGCCCGGTGATCGAAGCTTCGGCGACCACGGTGTTACTCTTGTCACGGGGATCTTTCCTAGATCAAACCATGCTTCAATTAAAGATATGGGCAGTGTGAATTTTAGTGTTAAAGTTTTTACAGAATCCGATCGTTAACAGTGATTTCTAGCAAAGGGCGACGGAGGGAGCTTACCTTCTTAGATCGAGGAAAGGTCGGGGTACCTCTAGGTAGGGTGTAGGGGTCTGGTTTGGCCACAATTGGACGTGGAAAGGCTCGAAGTGGCTGCAGGGGGTTGAGAAATTCTCTTGTCGAGGAGCAGCGGTACTGTTAGAGCTTCCTCGTTCCTCCTTGGTGGCTCTCAATCTGAATGGAAGGTATGGTCAGGTAAAGGACTTCTTCCTAATTCCAGACACACCTAATGTGGCTTCGAAGACTAAGAAAATTTTCATCGTCAGAGCTCTAGTTCATAGCTCACCGGAAAATGTACTCTTCTTCTTCGCTCGATTATGGGATGATTAGTATGAATGGAGGGGTGCTCTTTATATAGGGAGCTCAACAATTGTTTAAGCTACCCACCAGAGTAAGACTTGGCCTCTGACTCGGCAGCCGCAGACCTGACTAGAGAGTTTTTTGAATTGGCAAAGACTCAAGCTTTTCTGATGTCTCCCTCTCCTCCCTTCGCTCTATCAACGTTTAAAGGTTGAAGACAATGACGTGGCGGTCATGCCACATGGTGTGATGTGATTGGCAAGTTTTTCTGAAGTGGAGTGCTAGCTCGACTAGTGCATTATCCATTGACCCATTGACCAGATAAGTGGCAGCCTCTCACTCTCTACTTGTGTCTACATGGCATGCTGACGGGTGTCGACTATCCATTGACCAAACACATGGCAACCTCCCATTGGCTACCCGTGTCTACATGGTAGTCGACAGGGTGCCAACTATCCATTTATCGTTGACCTGTACGTTGTCTAGTCGGACCTTTGATCAGTCCGGTCCGACCGGGTTCGCTGTCAAAAATTCGAAAATCGGCAAGTTCAAACCTGGTTTGACTGATTTTCTGAATTTAAAAATCTCTAAATTCATTTTTTATCTAATGGTGGTCTCAATTTCCCAAATTGATATTTTTAAGCCACCTAGATAAATGAATTTATGAATCAGTTCGCTATAGTTATTCCTGGTTCAGTCTTATTCGAGTTCAGTTCACCCTAAACTGGTTCGGTTCTATCCTCAATTCCACTTCAAAGTTCTTCCTTGTAATTTTTGTGAATTTTTTGTCACTTGTGATTTTCCAATCTCCCACATTAACTAATTTTTGTTCATTAATCAGCTCATTTCTTCGCACATAAATCTATATCGTTTCTTTTCCTAGTTTTCTTTGATCCCAAAGGATGGATTTTAAAATATTCCCTTCAATTCAGGCATTTTTCAACGAAGATAAGCTTAACTAATTAGGAAACTGGTAGAGTAGAGGGTCCCCGAAATCCCTATATAAAGAACTCCCCTCATTCATCCTCCACACACCTAAAATCTCTAAAGAAGAAGAAGAAGTGTCTAGTTTTTTGATGATGTTCGAACCGGAGTTCCAACTTGGGCACTTCTCTCAACCTTCATAGAAGAATTCAAGTCCTACAAACTCTGGAGGAAGTCAGCTACCTGACTGCAATCTCCATTCGACTTAAGGACAACCGGAGAAGGGTCGACGGTCCCAGACAGTGATGCTGCTCCACTAGTCCCGAAGTTGCCTTGTTTTGCCCGATCCAAATTCGGCCAATTCAAACCTCCTACGACCAATCCGAGCCTTCCCTTAGCCTTAATTATAGAGAGAGAAAGTGCCCAAAACTCACTAACCAAATTCCCAATGCTCAAGGCACGAATTGTAGCAATTCTTGATCCTAGAAGAACCCTAGAGATGAGAGCTACCTTTCCAAATCAAGAGCTCAAATTGTCACAGCTCCAATAGTAAGTTCATAGAGCTTTCTCTCTTTACATTAAGTTTTTCAATGAAGCTCCATTTGAGCTCCTTTCAGACTCAAAAACTACAATTTAAAGCTCGATCGGATCGTATGGAAGAGAAGGAACCGATTAACACCCTGCAAAGGATCAAATAAACCCATTTGAAAGGCCAATTTGCATAAATTAGATTCAATCAATAGAAAGGGGTAAAATTGGGGAAATGTTTTGGGAAATTTGGGGATTTCGAGAAATTAAGTGGCCTTAGTGCAATTTTTCCAAAATTAAAGGTCAATTGGCAAAGAGGAAGATATTGGAAGGCCAATTGGTCATTTTTGAAAGAATTGAGACCAATTGGCCATTTTTGGAAAATTTGGGCCTATTGGTAAATTTGGAAAATTTAGGGACGGATTGGAAATTTTGGAAGAATTGAGTCCCCATTTACAATTTTAACAAAAATTAAGGACCCAAGGAAGATATTAGAAAACCTAGAGGCTTAATTGAAGATAATTGAGTACAAGGGACCTAAAGTCAAAGATGATAAACTTTAGGGTCCTAAGTGCAATAAAACAAAATCAGGGCCCTAGTCACCAATACACGAGAACAGGAGGGCTTTTATGTCGAACCTTTCCTTATAAGGATACTAAAACCATGTAGAAACACCTTTGGACAAGAACGTGAGCAAGGTAGCACAACCCGGACTTGTAAAGCCGAATGTGAACGAATATGTCACAGTCATCGGGTGAGTGAGACATTTTAAACATCATACCCAGTTGGGGTGATCAGAAATTTTAAAGCTAAAAACCACTTACCAGTTGTGAGTGTGCTTATTTAAGCATCATGCCCGATTGGTGTGATGAACTCTTCTACCGAAAGGAAAGGCCACCAAGAGTGGAATTTTCTGGCATCATACTCGGTTGGTATGATGAGTGCATTTAAGCTTAAAAATTCCTTTTCCAAAAATGATCTCCCCTTACTGTGTGCCAATGCTTAAAACATTTGGTAGACTTTTTTTATGAGAGTTGGGATAGCTCCAACAGGTCGAAGGCCTCGTTTTTGAACTTATAAGGCTCAAAGCCTTGTTTTAAAAAAAACTCATGAAGTGGGCCCAAGGCTAGTGGGCACAGGCTAGAGCCCGTGGACAAATATAATTATAAGAGCCATGAAAACTCTCATAACTGGCAATTTTGTGTGTGACTTGCCACGGTACCAAGTTAGGACTGACAATGCTCGATGGGCTAGTGGTAGTGTGTCAGGACTAGATCGACGGACCGATTAGGCAAATAACTATAGGCCAAGTTGACTGTCGGGGTCATTAGACCGTTGTCACCAAAGATAATGGCTAATAATTCAAAACTTTTGTTTGTGCATGCATGAGAATCTGGGAGCATCTAGACACCCAAGAGGGGTAGTGATGGGTCTCAAAGACTGTTGGACGACCTGGATACAATTAGGGCAGGTTGTCGTGCCAGTTAGTCATGAAGTTCATAGTAGCTTCTTGCGCATGAGATCGGGGTGGGTCAGGATGAGGTCTCCATCCTCATATCGGACAAGAAGAATTTTGGTTCTAAGGGTCTGACGTTTGAATGTCCACTTAAGCTTACGGTAGAAGTGGTCGAACTTCTATCAGGGTGGATGGTAAAGGTGCTCCAATCCCCAAGTGGGTGTAGTCGAAGTACTACATCTGTGAATGTTTGTACCCTTTATGATAAAGGGCATGTGAATGTTTGCTAAATGCCTCCCAAGCAAGGGGAGTGCGAAAAGAGCTAAACTCATATAACAGTGAATGAATTCAATGTTTTGATAAACCATTTTTGAAACTCACCTCAATACATGCTCAATGAGTTGTAGGAACTCACCTCCTCCCTCTAACCCTTTTTCAAGAAAAAGGAGACAAACCTTAGAGAATCCACAAAGAAGAACCCTAAGTTAGGTACACATAATATTCTCTTAAGCTATTGAGTTTTGTATAATGTTATTCCGGGGAACAAGGACAGAAATTCTGTCTGACTCCTCACAGTCTAGGGAAGTGGTGACTCTTCGTAGACCAAAGGAAGTGGTGGGTTGTTCACAAGGTTCCGACCAAACCGGGTCAGGGCATGACACTACCTTTGTAGTTCAATAGTCCATCACTCTAAAGGGAAAAGTCTATGGTCGTTCCCACGGTGGCTAGATCTAGGTGTGGCTGGAGTTCTTTACCCCCATTTTAGTGGGACCCTTATTTGCTCCACTAAGTTGGGTCTTACAGCTATGTTAGCCACCAAGCACTTCCTTCCTCCATCCAATTTGACATCTCCCCCAATTATTTTAATAAGGGTAGGTAGTTTGATTTTATTTAGGCCACCTTTGTCTGATACTTACTACTGAGAGCGCCTACCACCACCTTAGCCTTTCCAGGGTGGTATTCTATCGCTAGGTCATAGTCATTCACTAACTCTAGCCACCTCCTTTGTCGGAGATTGAGCTCCTTCTAAGCTAGGAAATATTTATGTCTCTTGTGATCTATATATATTCGGCACTTGACCGCGTCTAGGTAGTGTCACCAAATCTTGAGGGTGAACACTATTGCAGCTAATTCCAAGTCATGGGTGGGATTATTCTTCTCATGTGCCTTTAGCTGTCGTGAGGCGTACACAATAACATTTTCTTGCTGCATTAGTATGCACCTGAGTCCATGTCCTGATGCGTCACTGTAGATTTGTACTCTCCATTATTTGGATTGGGAAAGGTTAGTACAAGGGCCATTGTTAAATGAGACTTTAATTCTAGGAAGGACTTCTTGCATGTGTCATCCCACTTATACTCTACTTTCCTTGTAAGGCGAGTTAACGGGGTTGCTATCTTTGAAAAGTCCTCCACGAACCTCTGGTAATACCCTACAAGTCCCAAGAAACTATGTATCTCAGATGGGTTAGTGGGTGCTTTCCAGTATGATATGGCCTTTACCTTTGTTGGATCCACCTTAACTCTGTCCTTGGACACTATGTGTCCTAAGAAACCCACCTCTTGTAGCCAAAACTCACACTTGGAGAATTTTGCATACAGTTGATTCTCCCATAGTATGCTCAGGGTGATGGCCATATGTTCTTCATGCTCCGCCTTGGTTCGGGAGTATATGAGGATGTCATCTATAAATACTATCATGAACTTGTCCAAATGGGATTGGAACACCTAGTTCATTAAATCCATAAAGGCTGTGAGGGCATTCATTAATCCAAAGGGCATCACTATGAATTCATAGTGCCCATATATGGACCGGAACATAGTATTTGGTCTATCTTAGAAAAATATGTCGTCCCTTTCAGCTAGTCGAATAGGTCATCAATCCATGGAAGGGGATACTTATTCTTAATGGTGACTTGATTCAACTTCCGATAATCAATGCATAGTCTCATACTCCCATCTTTCTTCTTTATGTATAGAACTTGTGCACACTATGGGAGATTGACTAGGGAATAGGAAACCCTTCTCCAACAACTCGTATAGTTGCTCCTTTAATTCCTCCAATTCCCTCAAAGCCATATGATAGGGAGCTTGCGATATGGGATGTGTCCCAGGGATCACCTCCATGGTAAATTCCAATTGATAGCTTGGAGTTAATCCAGATAGTTATTCAAGGAATACATCCAGGTAGTGTTCAACTACTGAAATGCCTTCCAATCCCTTCTTTTATGAACCTTCATCGGTGATCATTGCAAGAAACGCCTTACATCCCTTTCGCCTCATACTTTGAGCCTTCATATGGGACACTAGATGCATTCCTCCTCTCTTTTTATCCCCTCTGAATTGTACTCCAAGTGCCTTTGGAGTGTGGAAAGTTATTACTTTCTCTCTACAATCCACCTTAGCTTGGTGTGTACTTAGCCAGTCCATTCCTAGTATTATCTCTACTTCTTTTAGAGCTAATGGGATTAGGTCTACTTCTAAATTCACCCCATTAATCTTAACTTCACATCCTTTTAAATGTTTCTCTTGATTCAGCCCTTCTCCTAATGGGGTGAGAATGTTAAGGCTCCATTCAAGGGATGTAAATCCTTGAGGAAGACATGGGACCAAGTTTTCCTTAATAAAGGACCTTTCTGCCCCTAAGTCAAAGAGAGTGTAGACTTTCCTCCCCCATAGTTATATGTATCATGATTATGAAATTAACAAGATTCTTTTTGTGAATGAAAATTTCCTATTCATTTTAACGGTAACAAATTACAAAATTTGTCTAGTTTTGGTCAGGGAGGATTTGGGAAGTACCACCTACGGTACTAGGGTCATCTGGGCTTCTTGTAGTGAGAGGTTATAAACCCTGGCCAGCACCCTCGATGTCGTGGTTGCATCTCATCCTTCATTTAGTACCGTTGGATTCCCTGAGTTGGTTGGAGGGTATTCCTTTGCATATTACCACGAAGGGCTGGGCAGTTCATTGCAAAGTGCATGAGTTGTCCACATCCGAAGCATGTTTGATACGATTCTTCGTGGTTCCTGAGGCAGTTAGGGCAATAGGGACTCCTCCTTTGTGTAGTTGTACTTGCCTCTCTTTGGGCTGGGTAGACTTCCTTCCTCCTAAGGAACCCTATTTAGTTTCCCCACCTCTGACCACCTTGTTCCTTACGTCCTCCCTAATTGTTATTGCCCCTTTCCTCCTTCTAGTTTGCCTATTATGTCTGGCAGTGTCTTGTTTGTACTAGACGCTCACATTCATGGGTCAAGCTAATTATTACAACTAGATTCGTGGGGCATCCTAGTAGTCCCATTCGGTCTCCCGTGTCCATGTTGAAATAATCCACGAATCATTGACATATGTCCGCTTGTCCATCTAAGTCTAGAGAAAAAGGTCGTAACTCATTGAACCTAGTCTCATATTCCAAGATGATGTTGGACCCTTGGCGAAGCCGAAAGAAGTCTTGTTTTTTTTCTCATTGATCAAATGTGGAGCCAAGTATTCCTCTAAATACATTTCTTCAAATTGTACCCAAGTGGGCATGGAGGCATATAAATTCCTTATGTTGTCCCACCATCTTTTGGTGCTAGCCTCCAAGAAGAATTTCGCTTTGGTTACCATCTCCTTCGAAGGTGTCCTTATTATCCCCATAAATATGTTAATGTGGGCCAGCTAGTCCATAACTGCCCCAGCATCCTTTTCTCCTTGAAAGGACTTACACCCTAATTATCGGAGTGTTTTGAGATACTTAGAAATGTTAATTAGGGGAGGGATATGAACGGAGGTGGGATAGGATTGTAATTCATCATGCCCAACTTAGGAATTGGTATCAACTTCAGGAGTGAGGTTGGGCCTCCTAAACACTTAGGTAAACTCTTCGTATAACCTCTGGTGCTCCGAGCTTAGTCTGAGTAGAGTTGTGTGAGCCTCTCTGGGAGCTCTTATGGGAACAAGGTTTTGGGCAGTATTAGTGACAGCAGTCCTAATTGTCTTGGTTCCTTTTTCAGGAGCCATCTAAAAATTTGGTAGTCTTTCATTTAGTTCTATGTTATATAGTCTTGATAATGTATTTGAGGAAACATGCTCTGATACCACTCAAGTTGTCATGCCCCGACCCGATTTCGTCGGAAACCCATGAACAATTCATCACTCCCTTTGGTCTAAGAAGAGTCACCACTTCCCAAGACCGCGAGGAGTCAGGCGTAATTTCTGACCTTATTCCATAGAATAGCATTATACAAAACTTAATAGCTTAAAAATATTAACATAGCTAACATAAGGCTTGTTCTCAAAATTTCTTTAAGAGTGATCTCCTTTCCTAAAAAAGGGTTAAAAGGAGGGGTGAGTTTTTACAATTCCGGAGTGGGTGTTATAGTGAGTTTAAAAACAAAGCTTTCAAAAGATCATATTAAATTTTACTATTATGTGAGTTCCACTCTTTTAACATGTCCCCTTGCTGGAGAGGTGTTTAGCAAACAATCACACACCATTTATCATAAAGGGTACAAATGTTCGCAGGTGTAGTACTCCGACTACACCCACTTGAGGATCGAAGCACTTTTACCGTCCACCCTGATAGAAGTCCTTGACCTCTACCCTATGTCTAAGTGGACGTTACATGTCTGACACTCAGACCCCAAATGTCACGCCCCGACTCGGTTTGGATGTAACCCCATGAGCAACCTGCCACTCCCTTTAGTCTAAGAAGGATTTCCCCTTCTTTTAGACCGCGAGGAGATAGGCTTCCTTCTGATTTGGTTTCTTGTATTAGCATTATACAAAACTTGAGAAATTAATAAGAATTCTTAGGCATACCTAATTAGGGTTCAACTTCGAGGAATTCCCTAAGGGTTTGTCTCCTTTCTTGAAAACGGGTTAAAGGGAGGGTTGAGTTTCTACAACTCAGTGAGCGAGTGTTGGGGAGTGAGTTTAAAAAATAAAGTTTAACAAACTATTCTTCAAAGCATTTCATCTTTTTTCAAAATCCTTTACTGTGATGTGTTTTTAGCTCTTTTTAGTATTTTCCCTTGCTCAAGATTTAGTTTTTAATTCACATGCCCTTTATCATAAAGGGTCCAAGCTAACACTTCCCCTTGCTTGAGAGGTGTTTATCAAACAACCACACGCCTTTTCTCATAAAGGGTACAAACATTCGCAGGACAGTCCCAAACTACATACACTTGGGGATTAGCGTGACTTTGTTGTCCACCCTAATAGAAGTCCGACCACTTATACCCTGAGTCTGAGTGACGCCCCAGGTGCCTAGTCCTCAGACCTGAAATCACTTTGTGTCTGTATGATGACAGAGACCTCATTTTGCCCACTCACCATGGTCTGATGTGTATGAAGCTCTAACTAGCTTCATGACTAACTAGCAAGACAAATTGCTCTTATCACCACCAGGTCATCTAGTAGTCCTTGGAACGCATCACTACCACTCATGGGCATCTCAATGGACCCGAACCAGAGTACATGCACAAACAATAGTTTTCACATAATAGCCATCATCTTTGGTGCCAACTGTCCAATGGCCCCGACACTCGACATGGCCTGTAGTTGTTTGCTTGTCGGATCCGTCGACCTGGTCCGAGTGCACTGCCACTAGCACATCGAGCCTTGGCAGTACTAACTTGTCTCATGCCCCGACCCGGTTTGGTCGGATCCCCATGAACAACACGACACTCTCTTGGTTCAAGAGGGTTTTTTCCCTTCTTTTTATTTAAGAGGAGCCAGGTGTTATATCAACTTTGTTTAGTACAATGACATATATCAATAAAAATGCAAGCTTAAGATAATTAAGCATACCTAACAAAGGGTAAGGCCTGGTGTTATCTTCAGTCATTTCATTATTTCCTGAAAAGGGATAAAAAGGGAGAGTGAGTTTCTACAACTCAGTGAATGGATATTTTAAAAATAAAGTTTCAATAAAATAGTTTTTGAATTGGAGTGTGCCATACTCCTTATTTTCTTTAAGACATTTCATCCTCAAAATCTCGATTTTTAAACCATTGTTCCTCATTAATCACAGTTAGTGTGTTTAACAATCAACACATGCCCTTCATCATGAAGAGATCACACATTCATAGGGCAGTACGTCCATTCAATCCACTTGAGGAATCAGAGCGACTTTACTGGCCACCTAGATAGAAGTCCATCCACTTCTACCTTGAGAATTAGTGGATGTATGCAACATCCGACCCTCAATCCCGTAAAGAAACTCTGTATCCATATGTGGATAGAGACCTCATCCCGACCCCACCCCGGTCTCATGCACACAAAGCTACATCGAGTTTCCCTAACTATTGGCAAAACAAACTACCCTTATCTCCACCATGTTGTCTAATAGCCCCTAGGATGCATCACTACCCCTCTTGGGTGTCTTGATGGTCCTAAACCTTAGTGCATGCACAAAACAAGAGTTTTCCTCATAAACCATTTAATCTTTGGTGCCACTGTTCCAACAGCCCCGACCCTAAACTCAACATGTAGCTATTTGTCTCGACTGGTCTGTCAACCTGTCTTGTCGCACTGCCACCAATCCATCGATTATGTCGGTCATGTCTTGGTACCATGGCAAAACACATGATTCATTAAAGTTTTCATGGCTTAGTCTCATGTTTGTTTATGAGATCTTGCTCGTGCGAACTAGCCTTGGGCCCATTGTATGAGATTTTCAAAATCGAGCATTTTAGTCCCCAAGTTCCAAAATTGAGGCCTCCAGCCTATCTAAGCTATTCGGGCTCCCATCAAGAAGGTCTACCAAAATATTTAAGCAGTGGCAAATAGTCAGAGGAGAGCACTTCTAACAAAATAATTTTTTAGCTCTCCATCACACCAATCGGGTGTCAGGACATCTCCGCTCATAACCGATGAACGGATTTTCTATTTCCTTCTAGGAAGTTTATCATACCAATTGGGTATGATCTACTTACAACTAGTAAGTAGTTTTTCCGTGTGTTTTCTCACATCACCCTATCCAGATGTGATGTTAAAATCCCACATAGTAGCAGGTTTTTATTACCGATGTGCTCATCATCCCAACCGAGTATGATATGAAAATTCCCACTAACCCGTGAATGCCATGAATCCTTCTTAACCAGTTTTTGTCTATGTGCGACCTTGTCTTAGCTAGCGATCCTGGTACTTCGTATTCCTACACGATATAAAAATCCTTGTTCATTATAATTTGGCTTGATAGCCTTCATTCATCACGAATGAATAAAATACCCAAAATTTTTAATTAATTTTAATTAGGTCCCTAAAGCTCTATTTTCTTTAACTTTAGGTCCCTAATGCTGATTTTTCCCAAATTGAGTCCTGATACTTCAAAACTGCACCTTTCCTAGAATAACATAAATCAAAACTACACAAAATTTAACACTTATCGTACCTGTCTTACAGGCATGTTATCTGGGGATCTTTAGAGTAAGCTTTTCGGGGTTACCTCAAAGGGATATAAGGGAGGGGTGAGTACAACAACTCAGTGAATGGGTTTTCAAATTTTAAATTTTAGGAAAAATATTTGATTCAGAGCGTGCCAGACTCCTTATTCTCTTTTGAAAACCTTTCATTTTTAATTTCGATTTTTATCACCATTTCTTATTAACCACGGTGTGTCATCACCCAACACACATCCTTCATCATGAAGGTAAAACACACAATTGCAGGCCAGCCCATCCACTGAACAAACTTGTGGTGTTGGAGTGGCATTACCAGCCACCTAGAAAGAAGCATGTCCACTTCTACCCTGAGAATGAGTGGATGTTTGTGACATCCGACCCTCAAACTCGTAAAACATCTCTGTGTCCATATGACCACAGAGACCTCATCCTATTCCCACCTCGGTCTCATGTGCTTGAAGCTACTCTAAGCTTCGCAAGACTTCTGGTATGATAAACTGCCCTTATAACCACCAGGTCGTCCAGAGCCCTGGGACGCATCACTACCCCTCTTGGGCGTCTTGAAGATCTCGTAAACACAATGCATGCACAATTAACATTTTTCACATGATGCCATATAATCTGTGGTGCCACTGGTCCAATGGCCCCGACCATCAACTCAACCTGCAACTGTTTCTCTTGACTAGTCGAGAGACCTATCATGTTGTTTTGCCACTAGTTGACTGAGTATGTTGGTCCTGTTTTGGTACCATGGCCAAACATTTCATTTACTTAAGTTTTTATGGCATATAAATCATGTTTGTTTACGAGCTCCTGCTCGTGTTAACCGGCCTAGGGCCCACAGTCAAGAAAGTCTCCCAAAATGTATAAGTAGTGGCACACAGTCAAGGGAGAGCACTTCCAACAAAATATATTTTCCAACTGTCCATCATACCAACCAAGTATGAGGACATCTCTGCTCATAACCGATGAACGGGTTTTCCACTTCCTTCGAGTAAGTTTCATCATACCAACCAGGTATAATCTACTTACAATCGGTAAGTAGTCTTTCCGCCTGATTTCCACATCACACCACTCAGATGTGATGATTAAAATACCATTTATCAATGGGTTTTCATTTTTGAAGTATTTATCATCCCAACTGGGTATGATATAAAAATCAGACTCACCCATTAATGTAGTGAAATTCCTCTTGGCTAGCTTGTTGTCCTTACTTGAATACGTCTTAGTCAACATTCTCGATAATTTGTGTTCCTACACAATATGAACATTCTTATTCGTTATTTTTTGGCCTAATAGCCCTCATTCATCCCAAATAAATGAGAAACCCAAACTTTTCCTTTATTTGTAATTAGGTCCCTAAAGTAATTTTTCTTTAACTAAGTCCCCAATGTCAGTTTTTCCTCAAATTGAGTCTTGAAACTTTTAAAATTCATCTTAGGACATAATTTTTTTAAAATTAAAAAAAAGGGGTTAAATTTTCCAAATTTCCAATTTGGTCCCCCAACTTTTCCAAAATTACCATTTTGCCTTACTTTACAAAAATGGTAAGTTTTGCCCCAAAATTCCAAAAATTGCCCAATTGGTCCTCCAACATCTTTACCATGCCCAATAGGTCCTCAATTTTATGAAATTGCACTTTAGTCCCTCTAATTTTTTAAATTCCCAAATTCCCCCAATTTCAACCTTTTAACTCTGTTGAATTTGATTTCATCAAATTGACCGATCAAATGAGTTTAATTGTTGAAATTGAAGTTCAATTGAAGTTCTTACACCTTCATACGATTCAATTGCACTTTCAATTGCACGATTTGGTGCCAGAATGAGCTCAAACGGAGCTTCGCCGAAAAACTGGACTTAGAGAGAGAAAGCTTCGAAAGCTTACTGTCGGGGGTGCTGCAGTCCAAGCTTTCGATCTAGGCAGATAGCTCATGTCCTAAGGGGTTTGTCCTAGGACAAGAATTGCATCAATTGATGCCAAATTGAGTGAGAATTTCATCATCAAAGTTTTGTCGGTTCTCTCTCTAGCACCAATCGAAAATTACAGAGAAGAGACGAATTGACTTACCCTTCATCTATAATTTAGTTGTAGGAGGTTATGGAGGTGTTAGGAGGGCTTAGTTTGGCCTGAGTAGGGCTCGAATTGGTCATTTTGCAGCTCATCCAAAATAAGGCAGCTTCGGTCCGTCGGAGCTGCTTCATTGTTCTATCTGGCGTCTCTCCAGCGATCCTTGAGCAAATGGAGACTATCGTTAGGTAGCTGACTTCACCCCAATTCTAAAAAACCCAAACTCGCCTTATTTGGCTCAGAAAAATACCCAAGTCAGTGCTCCGGTTCGAGCTTCGCTAGAAATTGGAGCAATTGAGAGAGAATGGAGTTAAGTGTGGAGAAGATGAATGAGGAGGAGCCCTTATATAAGAAGCTTGGAGACTTCTTGGTTGTCCAATTGGCACCTTAATGGTGGTCATTTATTGCCTGAAACTCTCTAGCTGAAGACTATTCAGCTTCATCGGCGCTACGCGATTTTTCGGCGAGTGAACAATGTTGTCATCTGAAGGAAGAAGACAACACTATTACGAACCACACTAGTACGAATCGGGTTCAAAGCGTAAACCGGCCGGTTCACCCCCAATTCGACCAAAATTTTCAAATCTAAAAATTTCTAAATTCATTTTCTATCCAGGCCTCAAATCTCAAATTTGAATTTTTTTTAGCCACCTAGAAAAATGAATTTAGCATCCAGTTCAATAGTGGTTCAAAATGGTCCAATTCGGTTCAATTCGGTTTGGATCCGGTTCACTTGAACCAGTTTGGTTTTCTTCTCCAATTCATCCTAAAGTCCTTTTACATTACTTTGGTGACTCTTTAGGTCACTCAGGATCCATAAATTTCCCGGTTTTCCCTTTCTCCATCGATTCTAGTTGATAAACTAGCTTGGTTCATAAACCGGTTCAATTTTCTTGGATCCAGTTCATCTAAACCGGTCCAGTTTTTTTCTTTTCAAATTTGTCCTAAGGTTCTTTTCCAAGGTATTATGAATTCTTTGGGTCACTTGAGAGTTGTAAATTCCCTAAATTGCCCATTCTCTAATGATCGTGTTTGTGAACCGATTCAGTTTTTCTCACTCAGTTTGACTGGTTTTCCTTAACTCAAAAGGGAGAGGTTTACAATGTGAGTGGGAAATAAAGGCCATGACCTACAAATGAGAATCCAAACTAAGTTTTTGGAATAATGTTTGGGACAAACGAGTCACGAATCTCGGGTGAGTGGGATTACTGGCATCGAATGTGATTGGATTGATGATGCATACTTAGGAACATGCTTTACTTTGAAAATCAAATTTTCAAAAGTATGATCCCTATTAGGGCAAACACTTGATGGTGTATGGATACACTTCAAGGGGAATGATCAAGCTCCTACCATCGATACAGGAAATGGGAGGGGCCCATGGTCGACAATGGCATACTAGATCTAGTTCTATCCAAGTGGGCCCAAGGCCGGGTTTTGAAAACTCCTACAAGTCGGCCCAAGGCCAATGAGAATAGGACAAACTCGTAAATAAGTGTGTGATTTAAAATCATTATAAAATTATCACCAACTGATAATGTTTACTAATGCTACTGAGCTAGAGTTGGGTTAGAGGTCGTTGGACTAGTAACACAATGATAAAGGTCTTAAATCCCAAGACTTATATATGCGATTGCAATCATATGGAACCAAAGAGATACCTAGTATGGGGTAGTATTGGTTCTAAGGGCTATTGGACAACAAGGTTGGTAAAAGGGAAACTATGCTATTCTAATATGTCTTGAAGCTCTTGGAGATTCGTGTGCATTGAGACAGATAGAAGAGTGAGGTATTACCCCTATATATGGGGATCAAAGTATTGATAGCTTTGGGGGTTGGGCCAAGGTGCTCACACAAACGATGTGGTGGAAGTCTTGGCCTTTATCGAGGATGGACGGTAAATACGCTCCAGGTCACTAGTGGAACAAATGGAGGTTGCAGCCTCTAAGGGTCTGTTCTGTGACTATTTGATCCCTTTACTGGGAAAGGTTGCTTGATTGTTCTCCAAAACAAACCCACTAAACTTGTAAACCCCGTTCTTTCTGAAATAAGAAAATCAGAAATGAACCGGAAAATATTAATGAGACAACCAATCATATAAATTAACCAAAAATGGTAAATAAGGGTTAAAATGGAAAATCTCAAGTAACCAAGAAATCATAGGGAAGAACCATGAAGTGGAGTGGATGTGAAAATTGGACCAGTTCGGGGTGAAACGAACCCGAACCGGGTCGAACCAAGTTGAACCGTGATGAATTGGTTTAATAAGTCATTTTTCTAGGTGGCTTAAAAATATCAATTTGGAAAATTGAGGCCACCATTAGATAGAAAATGAATTTAGATTAATTTAGAAATTTTTAATTTTTAGAAAATTAGTCAAATCGGGCCTGAACCGGCCAATATTCATTTTTGGGTCATAGAACCGGTCGGACTAGACCAATCAATGGTCTAGCCGGTCAACAAACTGCTGCCAAGTCAGCATGTGCAACCAATCAGCGTGCGACGCATGGCGAACATCCCTAGTCAACCACTGAGTCAACGCCTAGAAGCGTTGGCCAATTAGGAGGTGACACGTGCCTGTTGTCATCAGAGGAGGAAAATCCACCTCAACAACGACCGACCAATAGGAGAGCAACACGTGTCCTAGTCAACGGTCAGCAAAAACCTGGTAAGTAGCCACGTCGACACTGATAGCTAATGGGAGGCTACCAAATGTCCGATCAAGGGGTCAACAACTGACTAGGCTATAGAGTCAAAAGCCATGTCAGCAAAGACAACCAATCAAGAGCACCACATGGCATGTCCACACATGGGAAGCCACATGTGCGAAATGGTGTTGTCTTCAACTTGACATTTGAGAGAAAAGAGAGAGGACAGATTGGTCATCGAAAATCTAACGACCAATAAATGCCTCTGATTCTGATCATAAATGGAGCAATTGAGGCCGAGTGATTAGGGAATTTATAAGTATGTCAGTCCTTGAGCTCCTTATATAAAGACCTCCTCCTCATTTGTCTTCCTCATCCCTCAAATGCTTGGAGAAAAAGAATTGTGTAGTTTTCTAGCGAAGATCAAACCAGAGCTTCGATTTTTAGAACCTTTGGGCATTTTTCTCCACCTCATAAGGCAAATTTGGGTTCTTTAGAATCTTAAGGAAGTAAGCTACCCGACCATAGTCTTCATTCTACTCGACGATCGTCGGAGAAGCTCTGACAAGCTTGCACGGTACTGTCGTTCCATGACAATCGGTAACCCAAGTTGCCCGATCCCAATTCGAGTCCTTCCCCAACCAGTTCTGGCCAAACTGAGCTCCCAAGACCACCCCTCATAGAACCCTGACCTTCCCTGGGCTAAGTTGGTAGGTCTCTCTACCGCCCTTCGTCGAAAAATACTAATCATAGTGAGTTTCTGCAAAAACTTAAACTGAGCAATTTGCACTGCTCAAAACACCAATTGATGTACGATTTGATCCAGGAAGGATCCTGAGGAGTAGAGCAATTCAAAGAAAGCAAGAGCTCTGATCGTTGGTTCCTCACCGGTAAGAAATTGAAGCTTTCTCTCTCCAGGACAATTTTCTAGTGAAGCTTCGTTTAAGCTCATTTATGAGCCAAATGAACTATTTTAAAGCTTGAAATGACAAGGGAGACATAGGGAAGATGATTCTGATCATGAATGGCAACAATTGAGCATGTTTGGGTGGCCAATTGAATGAAATAATTTTTCTAGGTTAAATGGCCATTTTGGAAAAAATTGGGGGTCGAATTCTAATTTAAGGAAAATTGGGGGATTATTATGAAATTAACTCCCAATTGAGGTCCAATTGGGCAATTGGATGAAATTAAGGACCAATTGGTAATTTTGGATAAATTAAGGACCATTTGGTAATTTTGAAAATTTTAGGACCAATTGGTGATTTTGGAAAATTAAGGAGCCACATGGGATATTAGAAATCCTAGGGACTTAATTTAAATTAAATGAACATTAGGGACCTAAAGTTAAAGATTATGAACATTAGGAACCTAATTGTAATAATGCAAAAGTTAGGGCCTAATTGCAAATACATGGAAATAGGAGGCCTTTCATTCCAAACCTTTTCTCATGTGCATGCTCGAACCGTGTAGGGATATATCAGACAAGAACAGGTGCAAGGGAGCATGACAAGGACTGGAAGTCCAACTGAAAGTCCGACTGAGACGAAAATGTCACAATCATCGGGCGAGTGGAATTTCTAAGGTCATACCCGGTTGGGGTGATGTGCACCTCTTTGAAATTGAAAATCCATTTGTGATGGGGTGTTCTAATGTCATACCCAGTTGAGGTGATGCACACCTCTTTGAAATTGAAAATCGACATGTGAATAGGACCTTCTAAATATCATACATAGTTGGGGTGATGTGTAAATCCCGCTCCTTTAATGATAAGAAAAATCAGGAAAAGAATCGGTCATTTCAACAGAGAAAATTGAGCTAGTTAGCGAGCTCAAACAGATAAATAAAGGGCAAAATGGGAAATTGGCAAATCCCAAGTGACTCAAAGAGTCATAAAAATCATGGAAAAGAACCTTAGAATAAATGGGAAGAGAAAATCAGACCGGTTCAGGGTAAATCGGACCTGAACCGGATTGAACCATATATGAACCGAATTCTAAATTTATTTTTTAGGGTGGCTTAAAGTGATAAAATTGGAAAATTAAAGCCACCATTGGATAGGAAATGTATTTAGATAAATTTAGAAATTTTTAGATATGAGAAAACTGGTCGAATCGTGCATGAACTGGCCGATTTTTGCCATTGAACCCGGTCGGACCGGACCGGTCCAACTCGGAACAATGCGTCTTCTTCCTTCGGATGACAGCACTGTTCATCAATTCAGAAACCTTCCTTCTCTAGCGAAGGAATATTCGCTCCGATCAAGGTATTTTCAGGCAAGGATAAGCTTGACCAAAATGGAAAGTGGTCATGAAGCTCATCTCCATTCATCGTCCACACACCTAAAATCGTCATTCTCTCTCAACTGCTCCATTTTTTTTGTGAAGCTCAAACTAGAGCTCCGACTTGGGCATTTTTATTATCCTCAGATTGCAAGGTCGGGTCCTATAGACTCTAGAGGAAGTCAGCTACCAGACAACAACCTCCTTTCAACCCGGAGACAATCGGAGAAGCACCGGTGTAATCAAACATTGAAGTAGCTCCGACGGACCGAAGCTGCCCTATTTTGACTGAGCTGAATTCGGCCAAATTCAGACCTTCTCCAGCCAAACCAAGCCTCCCCAACACCCACACGGCCTCAACAAAGCTGAAAGGTAAGCCAATTTAACACTGCTCCCTCATTACAGATCAATGTTAGAGAGAACGTGTCAAATTTCACTGATAAAATTCACCCTCCTTTGGACTTCAATTGTAGCAATTCTTGATCCTAGAAGGAATCTTAGGATGAAGGCTATCTCCCTAGATCGAAAGCTCGGACCGTCGCCCCTCTGATAGAAAGCTTCGAAGCTTTCTCTCTTTACAAACAGTTTTTCGACGAAGCTCCGTTTGAGCTCATTTCAGACCCAAATGCTACAGTTCAAAGCTCAATTGAATCATATGGAAGTGTATGAATTGATCCATACCATTAATTGGAGCAATTAACTCTGATTGAATTGCCAATTTGAAGAAATCAAATTCAGACAATTTGAAGGGGAGAAATTGGTGGAAATTTTTGGGAAAAATTGGGGATTTCAAAAAAATTGAGGGAGCTCCATGCAATTTCTCAAAATTGAAGGCCAATTAGCAATGAGAAAGATGATGAGGGATCAATTGGTCAATTTTTGGAACATTTGGGGCCAATTTGCCATTTTTTTAAAGAAGGGGCAAAATTGTAATTTTTTTAAAATTGGGGACCAAATTGGAAATTTGGAAAACTTGATCCCCTTACATAATTTTGAGTAAATGGTGGATCCAAAATGGATATTGGAAACCTTGGGACTCAATTTGGGGAAAACGTAAGCATTAGGGACCTAAGTGCAATAAACCAACAATTTTGTGCCAAGTAGCTCATATGTAAGAAAACGGTGGTTGTTAAGCCAAACCTTAATTGATAAGGATACCCAAATCATGTAGGGATCTGAGAGACCAGAACGCCAGTAAGGAAAAGCTACCATGGAATTGTAAAATGACTAGGGACAAACACGTCACAGTCACCAGGTGAGTGGGCTAATTTACACGTCATACGTGTTAGGATGATGAGCACCCTTTGAAATGGAAAATCCACATGTGAGCGGGAGCTTTATATATAATACCAGTTGGAATGATGAGTTCACTTTTATGAAAAGAAAACCTACTTACCAGTTGTGAGTAGGAATGAATATCATACTCGATTGTTATGATGAGTTTCCTTAAGGAAAGAAGAAACATGCCTACTAGTTGTAAGCAGAGTTATCATCAGACTCAGTTGATGTGATGAGTAATAAATGAATTTTGGTCAAAAGTGCTCTCCTGTGACTATATGTGTAAAACCCGCATTTTTTTAGTTAAGGAAAACTGGGAAAAGAACCAGTTAAACCGAATAAGAAAACCAAGTCAGTTTACATTTGGGAATAAGCAATATGGAAATTTACAACTTTCGGCTGATTCAAAGAGTTCATTAAACCTTGGAAAAGAAACTTAAGATAAACTAAAAAATAAAAACCAAATTGGTTTAGTTAAACTATATTCCATAAAAACTTTAAAGTTAAGCATGCTTGCCTTAAAGTAGTGTGAGGATGGGTGACCTCCTGGGAAATTTTTATGCGAATGTACGGTTTATCATAAATAGCCATAAATTAATATATATATATATATAATTATTGGAATTAATACAAATAATTTAATACCGAAATTAAATTATAGGAATTAATACCGAAATTTAATTATTAGAATTAATACCAATAATTTACGGCAATATTAATACTAATAATAAATCTCACCCATTTAATACACGGGTTTTACGCCTTAACACATCTCTCTCTCTCTCTCCCTACTACTCCATTTCCCAGTGAAGCCAATTCGGTTTCCCTTTACAATTTCAGATCGTTGTTAGAGAGAGAGAGTCGACTGAATTTCAATAAAGAAATTCTAATCCAATTCGACATCAATTGATGTCATCCTTGATCCTAGGAAAAACCTCTGGAGGAGAGCAATCTGCCCAGATTTGAAAGCTCTACCGCCACGCCTTCACTGGTGAGAAATCAAAGATTTTTCTCTCTACAGTCTATTTTCCGATGAATCTCCATTTGAGCTCGTTCCAGCGTTAAAATCTGTGATTCAAAGTTCCTTAGAATCGTATGAACATGTAGGAACTCAATTTCAACTCCAATTTCAACAATTCGAGGTGTTTGATTGATCAATTTGATAAAATCAAATTTGGCAGTGTTGAAGAATTGAAATTGGAAAAAAAAAAGGTTGGGGAAATTGGCGATTTTTGGAAATTTGAAGGACCAGAATGTAATTTTCTAAAATTGAGGGTTAATTGGTCATGATAAGAATATCTAGTAGCAAACTCCAGTCAATCCGAGAATCGTTGGAAAAGCGCCGGCATGATGGAATAGAGAAGTAGCTCCAGCGGACCAAAGCTACCCTATTTTGGTCAAGCTGAAATCGGCCATTTCAAGCCCTTCTCAGGCCAAACCAAGCCTTCCCAACACTTCCTCTGTCCTTCCTCGGCCGAATTAGGACCGAAAGGTAAGCCAATTCGGTTTCCCTTTACAATTTCAGATCGTTGTTAGAGAGAGAGAGTCGACTTAATTTCAATAAAGAAATTCTAATCCAATTCAACATCAATTGATGTCATCCTTGATCCTAGGAAGAACCTCTGGAGGAGAGCAATCTGCCCAGATTTGAAAGCTCTACCGCCACGCCTTCACTGGTGAGAAATCAAAGATTTTTCTCTCTACAGTCTATTTTCCGATGAGTCTCCATTTGAGCTCGTTCCAGCGTTAAAATCTGTGATTCAAAGTTCCTTAGAATCGTATGAACATGTAGGAACTCAATTTCAACTCCAATTTCAACAATTTGAGGTGTTTGATTGATCAATTTGATAAAATCAAATTTGGCAGTGTTGAAGAATTGAAATTGGAAAAAAAAAAGGTTGGGGAAATTGGCAATTTTTGGAAATTTGAAGGACCAGAATGTAATTTTCTAAAATTGAGGGTTAATTGGTCATGATAATAATATCTAGTAGCAAACTCCAGTCAATCCAAGAATCGTTGGAAAAGCGTCGGCATGATGGAATAGAGAAGTAGCTCCAACGGACCAAAGCTACCCTATTTTGGTCAAGCTGAAATCGGCCATTTCAAGCCCTTCTCAGGCCAAACCAAGCCTTCCCAACACTTCCTCTGTCCTTCCTCGGCCAAATTAGGACCGAAAGGTAAGCCAATTCGGTTTCCCTTTACAATTTCATATCGTTGTTAGAGAGAGAGAGTCCACTGAATTTTAGTAAAGAAATTCTAATCCAATTCGACATCAATTGATGTCATCCTTGATCCTAGGAATAATCTCTAGAGGAGAGCAATTTTCCCAGATTGGCATCCTTGATTAGCTCGGCCCTTTCCAATTTCCTTTCCCCCACTTCTTCCCAAAATAAAGGGGTACGACAAGGTCGTCCATAAAGGGCTTTATAAGGAGCCATCTGAATATTGGCCTGATAGCTATTATTGTATGCAAATTCCATTAGGCACAAGTATTCTTTCTAACCTTTGTCCATGGTGAGTACGCATGCCCTTAGTATGTCTTCCAAGGTTAGGATCATTCGCTCAGACTGTCCATCGGTCTAAGGATGAAACGCCATGCTCATGTGGATTTTGGTTCCCATGGCACTTTGTAAGCTTGGCCAAAACCTTCAAGTGAATATAGCATCTCTATCTGATACTGTACTCACTCAGACACCATGGAGTCTTATTATCTCCCTCATGTATAAGACGGCCAGTTGTTCCACTACATCTGTCACTCTTATAGGGAGGAAATGAGCATATTTGGTCCAAATTGAGTCTCGAAACTTCTAAATTTTTCTTTAGAACCTTAATTTATTAAAAATCACAAAAAGGGGTTCAAGTTTCCCAAATTCCCAATTTGGTCCCCAACTTTTCCAAAATTACCATTTTACCCCTACTTTACAAAAATGGTAAAATTGACCCCAAAAATTCTAAAAATTGACCAATTGGTCCTCCAATATCTTATTTATGGTCAATTGACCCTTAATTTTGGGAAATTGCACTTCAGTCTCTCGAATTTTTAAATTCCCAATTTCCCTCAAACTTTTCCCCAATTTTCCCCTTTAAAATTGGCTGAATTTAATTTTATCAAATTGACTGATCAATCGAGGTTCATTGTTGATATTGAAGGTCAAATTGAGTTTCTACACATCCATACGATTCAATTGTACTTTGAATCGCATGAATTGATGTCGGAATGAGCTCAAATGGAGTTTCGCCGGAAAACTAGACTTAGAGAGAGAAAGTTTCAAAAGGCTACTGGTCGACATAGGACTCGACACTAACCTCATTCGCCGGTGGTCAGATCGGAGAGCTTTCTGAGTCACCTGAGACTAAGCTCTCCTTATTATCGCTTTTTGTCATCTTTCCAAAGGAGGAAGATGACATTATGCAACACATGTGAGCTTTCCATGTGGCACACTATGATAGGTTAGCTCTGTTGATGTAGCTTCCTACTTAGTATCCTAGTCAGCCTTTGACTCATAGACTAGACATGTGGTGGCCTCCCATTGGCCACTCATTCCAACGTAGCTACGGACCTTATTCAGTCAACCGTTTGACCGTGACACTTGGCGTCCTCTTATTGTCTCATTTAAATGTGTCAGATTTCCCTCCTGTACAGTCACTACCACGTGTTAGCCTCTAGTTGGCTAAGATTATCCAATGTGGTTCTATCATGTATCGACCTCTGATTGGTCAATCGTTTCTCTAACACCCCAGTCGGATGCTGACGTGGCACCTTTGCACGTGTCCTTTTCCCATTGGTCAATCAAGCTTACAAGGTGACCGTTGATTGGGGACACATGTCGCTCTCCTATTGGTCGGTCATTGTTCACATGGATTTTTCTCCTTAGACCGTTGACCGATGACACATGTCATGCTCTAATTGGTCAGCGTTGATGGGGCGCACATCACCACACGTTACTCACATATTGGTTGTGCCTACTGACAGCACGTTGACTTGGCAGTGGTTCGTTGAATGGTTGGATCATTGACCAGTCCAGTCAAAACAGGTTCGGTGACCCAAATTCAAAAATCATCCAATTCAAGCCCGATTCAACCGGTTTTAAAAATTTTCAAATTTTCAAAATTCATGTAAATTCATTTTTTTATCCAATAGTGTCTTCAATTTCTCAAGTTGATCTTTTTAAGCCACCTAGAAAAATGAATCTTTAGGACCGATTATATGCGATTCAATCCGATTAAAGTCTGGTTCACCCTAAACTAGTCCAATTCTCACACCCAATTTCATTCATGGTTCCTTTCCATGATTTTGGGTATTTATTATCCACTTGGGATTTCCCAATTCCTCGTTTTGACACTCATTTGCAAATTCTAGTTCGTTTTGACCTCAGTTTTCACTTGAAAATTTTGGTTCCTGAATTTGGCCTTCTTATTTTGTGAGAGCGGGGTTTACATACTCCCGATTCTAGAAAACCTGAATCTGCATTCGAAGGTGGAGAAAAGGGTCAATGTTAGAGCTATGTTTTAGGGATGATCAGAAACTAGAGTTGTTCATCTTATTTTAGGTTTCGAGGAATGAGGATAATGAATGGAGGGGAGCTCTTTATATAGGGAGCTTGGGGACTAACTGTTCTTTCCATTAATCCATCTGTCAGCCATTAACTCTCTAATTTAAGGTATTGTCAAAGCAATTTATTGGCCGCCAGAGTAATGGCCACCATTCTGGCCATTCCCTTTTTGTCCATTCAGAGGTTAAAGATGACACTATGCACACGCGTGCGAGTTTCGCATGTGTGAAATTCCATATGGTGCTTTGTGATAGGTTTACTTTGCTGACGGGACAGACACATGGATTCCTCCCATTGGTTGCTTTGTTTGTCGTGGCATTTGACCACATATAACCATTGGTTAACCATGACATGTGGCATCCTCTAATTGGCTTATTTAAATTTGTCAATTTTCCCACATAACATATTATGCCATTGCCACGTGTTTGCCTATGGTTCGCAACAGCCATCCGACGTGGCTTTGCCACTTGTCGACTTCTAATTGGTTGATCGTTCTCCAATATCCTAGTCGGTCACTAACGTGGCACCTTGCCACATTTCAACACCTCACTACTCAACTCTATTAACGAGATTTCTCCTTAGTTGACCATGGACAAAACACACATGTTGTTACCTCATTGGTCAGTTTTTGGTGACATCAATTTTCTTTGTTTGACCATTGACCAAGTACACATGTCACACTCTAATTGGTCAATGCTTCGATATGCTAATTGAGCAACTAGCTGGGAGTGCTTCGTAACGTGTCGCGCATTGATTGGTTGCCCGTGCTAACTGGGCGCTGACCTGGCAGGCGGTCCGTGGACCGGTTACACCATTGAACGGTTCAGTCGGACCGGATTTAGTGACCCAAAATAAAAAATTGATCGATTTAGGCCCTATTCAATCGATTTTCTAAAATTAAAATTTTATAAATTTATTTAAATTTCATTTCTACACAATGGTGGCTTCAATTTCCCAAATTGATATTTTAAAGTTATCTAGAAAAATAAATTTTTGAACTGATTTTTCTTGGTTCATCTCGGTTCAGGTGAGTAGGAACTCTCCAGCATCAGTTTCGATTGGAATGGTGACTATTCCTCAAAAACGACTTTCTAGGAATTAGCCTCCCTTGACTGGGTAACTCTACTTAAAATATTTTGGAGCTAATTTTGAGGCTTATGCTCGGTGATACAAGTGGGCCCAAAGCTGATGGACACGAATATGGACTCATTCAGAATAAGCATGTTATGAGCTGCTAAAAGTCCTAATAATGGGTAATTATGTGTGATACCCACCGAGCCAAGGTTGGGATGTTGGGCTTGTTGTGGCAAATAGCTGCTAAGTTGAAACTAGGTCGTCAAACCAATTGGGTTGGTGTACATGGGTTGAAGCCAAGCCAATAGACCATTCAACAAGAGGGCCAAAGATGATGTCTATGAATGAAAAGACTCTTGATTGTGCATGCAAACATGATACTGGGCCATCAAGACACCTGGTACATGGTAGTGGTGGTCCCAAGGCCTGCTGGATGACCTAGGGAGCATAAGGGTGGTCTGGCGTCCAGTATATAGAGAAGCTCTTGGAGCTTCCTACGCACTAAGACCGTGGCAGCATGAGGAAAGAGGTCTCGTCCCACAAAGCAGACACAAAGTGTGATTAAGCTTTTAGGGTTAGACAAGCAAGGTCCACTCAAACTCGGGGTAGAGGATATTAATTTCAATCAGAGTGGACGGTAAAGGCGCTCTGGTCCACAAGTGGGACAGTTGGGGACTATCCTGTGAACGTGTGCTCCCTTCTATGATAGAGGGACAGACGTGTGAAAGTTATGCTAATGACGGCTAAGGAATTAAGTGACAAATTAAAGAAATCAATCGTTGTAGAAATTTCCCCTCACTTAGTATATATGTATATACTCATTTCCCTCTTCTCACCCTTTCAAGAAACTTGAAAAGGATCAGGACAAAGGAGACGTAAAGCTCCACGAAAAAGCTCAGGCCCTCAAGGTACATTTCCCATCCCAAACTTATAACAAGGGAATTAACGTAGGCATACCTTTACCTTCCTTACATCATCAAGGTAGGAATACTTGGATGATGCATGGAAGGGTGACAGGTTGATCACTAGGACCCCGACCAAACCGGGTCGGGGGTGACAACTTGAGTGGTATGAGAGCATAACTTTCCTAATGAGTCCCCATGAACCCTAATTCCTAACCCCCAGAAACCTTGTAGAAAAACATGAATGGGAATGCAAATGAAGAGTATATCCCCTGGATACATGCCATGGAGCGGAGGATGGAGGAATTGGAGAAGCCCATCCCATGGAGAGCACCTCGGGAGAGGACCCCTCCCAACTCAATGGAAGATGAAACATCTCCACATAGAGAACCAGATCAGGCATAAATCTAAGAAGAGGCTAAGAGAAATTTTTGGGAAGCATACGCTAACTATGAGAGGGTCTTCCGTCGACTTCCTCCGATACACAGTAGTACATGTACAGCAAATCCTATGCATCACACCTACACATACGAGGTCGTTGTCCTGAACTGGTATGGGGTGGAAATCGCACTAGAGGTATGAGTCTAGAGGGCTCCCAGCATGTCGGCATCCTTAGAGTTTGAAGAGCTCAGCATGAACCCGTGCACCCGATGCGGGAGATACCATGGAGGTAATTGCCCACGTAAGAGGAGGAGATGCGCCAGGGCAACCGACGTCGAGTCTCACAACCCACCTATATTTAACTCTAGGTTGGTTAACTGGAGAGGTTAGGGACATAGCAATAATTTGCTTCAAATTGATTGTTGTAATAAGCCATAATTGGGCTTCATCGATTAATGAATAAAAGGCTCCCATTTATTCCACTCTCACTCAATGTTAATTATGAAGGATGGAAGTGACCCCTAGCCAAGGAACCCTTGGAATGTTAAAAGTACCCAGAAAAGGGCAAAGGGACTGGAAAATTCTTGGCTTACCAAGCCCTCATGAACTAGGAAACCTTAGAACTATAAGGACATCGGAAGTAGGAAGAAAAGGAATACATTCTCATACAAAGGCAGCACGTGGTGTTAACAAACCTAAGGAGGCAGGGGATAAGTATTTGTTGCCCAACTTCCCAAAGTTAGTACCAACTAACCCAAAGAAGGATGATGGAACAAGAAATCCTAGAATTGTAGGGCTAGGGTAGAGAACCTTGAAAGAGACCCCGAGAGGGGCAAGGGAGGTCGGACCCAAGAATAAGGGAATCAACAGAATAAACCCCCTAGTGAGCCTGGAAAGTCATAAGGGAAAACTGTATGGCATAAGCTAAAGTAAAGTGCCATAATAGAACCCCAAAAGAGCAACGATGTACCGAAGAACAAGAACCCTAAGTAGAAACACGGTCAACCAAAGCAAGGGTAAGGAATGGTCAGCAAACCCTGTAGAGGTCAAGGAGCCTATGGTAGGAACTAAGGAGGCGACCACAAAAGAGGGTGGTAAAATACGAGGGGAGGACACTGGCCAAGGATAACAATAGGGTAAATGCCTGGTCATGAAGGTGGAAGCCCCAACCTAGCACGCGTGAATAGAAGTCGGGGTAGGCCAAAGACCTCTTGAGGATGAATAAAAAGGGGGCTCCCCACCCTGGAGGAACCCTAATGAGTGACAGCCAGGATAACCATGAAATAGTGATGAGTTATTCACTTGAACGGAGGAATGAGAGACGAGTCAATGGTGAAGTGATAGGGAACCCCAGCGATAAGAATCAGGAAAAGTAAAACGGTGAGGAGAATTGGGTGAACAAGCATGGAGCTTGCAATAAAGTTTGTTAAAGGTGTTGTATAAGGAAAACAATGAGGAGGAGTTCGATACTCCAGGAGAACACGAGGAAGGAAGGAAGGGCATCCTACCTCGTAAGGAGGAAAGCATGGGAGGACACCCTCTAACAGAACCATAAATTTCTAGAGAACGGACAACTACGGGGTTAGGAAGAAGTGATCAAGCCAGGGATGTATGCGTTAGATAACTGGATGACCCCCAAGGTAATGAAGAAACACTCACATTATAACAAAGGGCGGAGACCAAGATCCCAAATAAACAGGAGGATTGCGGGAGAGATGTTCTAAAAGACAAGCACAGGTCTAGAACATGTCAGATTACTAGAGGCATGTGGGCCCCGAGTCCCCAAAAAGGGGTATGACTATGGGAAAGAAAAGTTGCCATCCAGGCAGGACAAAGTCAAGTAAGGAAAAGGATGGACCCAAGAAATAATGAGGGAAATGAAATAAAAGTGTGATTGAGGATAAAGGGGGAAACCTACTCCAAGCAATAGGAGAACAGGATCCAAGACCATATTTTGGGACAAATGGGTAACCCTAGAAAACCAATGTAAGCTCCATGAGGTAAATAGACATTGGAAGAGAGGAAGAAGGAAATAGAAGAAGCCTTCGCTTGTCAAAGGATGCCATTGGACGTGAGGACGGACTGAGGGAGGAAAACCCTAGTATGTCGATAAGTCCAAAAGGGGGATGGGAAACCCGATCGTTGGAGACAGGAAAACCCAATAAGGAAGTGGAGTAGGATGAATAAATGAGGGAAACCCAAACACTCACAAAGAGTCTGACGTCAACAACCATAGGACATTTGGAGCATGGAAGAGACCTATGAATCGGAACCAATGTATGAGTCAGAATCGAGTAATGAAGCATTTTGACAATGCAAGAGGAAGGATAGGGAGTATGCTCTAAGGAAGGGAGTAGAAGAACACGGTCCAAACTTCAAGGTAAGCAGGACTTCGGGGCTATAGAGAATTAACTGAATGCAAGAGTCATACTCCCAGGGACATGTAGGTCCAACAGTCCCGATAAAAAGGGGGATTCAAGTATGAAAGAATGGATTAATGGACCAAAAAGGGGGATAACATCGAAACCCATGAAATGCAAGTACAAAAAGCTTGATGGGATGACGAGCTAAGGACTTCCGACGACCAAGGGAATACATAGACCTAGGTACGGCTGGACATGTTGGAACTCCCAATTCTGGACAAACCCCTCAAGAGGAAAAGTCTAACCCCAAACGGCCGAAAGTACTGGACATACGGAATTTCATGGACACAGGGGGTAAGACAAGTCAAAGTAACTAAGTCCAAGGAAGTAAGAGGTTGAGTCAAAAAGAGGTAACCAAAGTGGTGGGGTATCAACTCGGACTGCAAGTTGACCACACGGGGATCCATTTCTGATGGAAAGGATGAACAACTGAGTTTTGGGGACAAAACTCCTCAAAGAAGAGGAGAGTTGTGAAACCCGTCCCCCTGGACCAAGGAAAACTGGGAAAACAATCGGCCAATTTTCATATGAAAAACCGAGTCAATTAATGAATCGAAAATATTAAAGAATGGTTAACATGGGAGATTGGAAAATCCCAAGTGACCAAAAAATTTACAAAAATCATGAGGAGGAACCATGAAGTGAACGGGATGGGAAAATCAGACCGGTTCTGGGTGAACCAGACCCGAATCGGGCTACACCAGATTAAACCATAGTGAACCGGTTCAATGATTCATTTTTCTAGGTGGCTTAAAAATGTCAATTTGGAAAATTGAGGCCACCATTAGATAGAAAATGAATTTAGAAATTTTTAAATTTCAGAAAACTGGTGGAATCGAGCCTAAACCGGGTGATTTTTGAAATCGGGTCACCGAACCCGGTCGGATTGGATCGGTCAATGGTTTAGCCGGTCAACGAATCAGACCAGTCAATGGTTCAACCAATCAAACAGAACGGATTGGTCAATGGTTAGCGATACCCAATCAGCAGCCACGCAAAGACAGGGCCACCAATGGGAGGCTGCCATGTGTTCAGTAAACGGTCAGCGAATGATCGATTAGCCAACCACGCAGACACGAGCAGCCAATGGAAGCCTGCCATGTGTTAGGTCAACTGGTCAATGGCTGACACGGCGATTGAGTTGGAATGCCACGTCAAAAAAAACCAGTCAATCACAACGTGCCACATGGCTCGCCCGCCATGTCATCGTCATCTTCCTCATTCACTTGACAAAAAGGGGAGAGAGAGGAAGAAGGGTGCTTCCTCTGGTGACCCAAGAAGAGCTCTGGTATGACATCTGGCAGCCGAGTTAGAGACCAAGTCCTACACAGGCCGGTAGCCTAATCAGTTGCTCTCTATATAAAGAGCACCCCTTCATTTATTCTCAGCATCCCGAAATCAAGCGAAGAAGGTGGAGTGTCCTAGTTTCCGGTGAGCAGCAAATTAGAGCTCTAGCAGCAGGCTTTTTCTCAATCTTTGAAGCCATATTCAATACCCTTGGAACTGTGAGGAAGTCCTCTACCCAACTGCACACTCCTTTTAGCTCGAGGACCACCGGAGAAGAGCGGGGGAGCTCGCACAATGCAACCGCACCTCAGCTATCAGCAACCCAAGCTGCTCGAGCTCTAGTTCAGCCCTCCCAAGGCAAATTCTAACCAAACCGAGCTTCCAAGACCCCACATAGAGGTGCCCTGACCTCCCTTGAGCCCCAGTAGTAAATTCCCTACGTCGCCCATCGCCGGAAATTACTGTTCACAGTATAATTCTATAAAATGTTAAATAGAAAAATTTGCACTACTCAGGCCAACAATTGAGGTGTGGTATGATCTAGAGAACGTCCTTGGGAGAAGAGAAACCTAGAGAAAGCAAGAGATCAGGTCATCAGACCCTCACTGGTAATGTCACGCCCCGACCCGATTTGGTCGAATCCCCATGAACAACCCACCACTCTCCCGCTTTATTAAAGGGTTTCCCCTTATTATAATTCGTAAAGAGTAAGGCGTCCTTTAAACCTGCACCATTTCCTGGAATAGCATAATCAAAACTGTATGAAATTTTAAACTTTACATACCTGTCTTACAAGCATCTTAGTTGATTGTCTTTCAGGGTAGGCTTTCCGGCATTTTCTGAAAGGGATATAAGGGAGGGGTAAGTACAACTACTTAGTGAATGGGTTTTTAAAGGTCTACTTTTAACTTTTAAGAAAAACATTTATATGGAGTGTGCCAAACTCCTTTCTTTTCAAAAATCCCTTCATTTAAAAATTTGGGTTTTTCCATTATTTCTTAGTTACCGATGTGTCATCACCCAACACACATCCTTCATCATGAAGGTTACACACTTGCAAGTCAGTATCACTACTGAACCCACTAATGGCTTCGGAGCGACTTTTCCTGCCACCCAAATAGAAGTACGACCACTTCTACCCTAGGAATGAGTGGATGTATGCGACATCCGACCCACAATCCTGAAATCACTTCTTCGTGTCCGTATGAGGACAGAGATCTCATCTCGTCCCCACCCCGGTCTCATGCGCTTGGTGCTACTCCAAATTTCACACAGACACCTGGAACGACGAATTGCCCTTATAGCCACCAGGTCATCCAATGACCTTAGGACGCATCACTACCCCTCATGGGCCTCTTGATGATCCTGTACTCATAGTGCATGCACAAAAAATGTTTTCTTATATTGCCATGTAATCTGTGGTGCCACTAGTCCAATGGCCCCGACTCTCAACTCAACCCGCAGCTGTTTGTCTTAACTAGTCCGTCGACCTGTCATGTCGCACTACCGCTAGTTGACTGAGCATGTCGGTCCTATCTTGGTACCATGGCCAAAAAATTCACTTATTAAGTTTTATGGCACATATATAATGTTCATTTATGAGCTCATGCACGTGCCAACTGGCCTTGGGCCCACTGTACGAGATTTTCAAAATCGGGCATTTAGCCCCCAAGTTCCAAAACCGAGGCCCCCGACCTATCAGAGCTATTTGAGCTCCCATTGAGAAGGTCTTCCAAATTGTTTAAGCATTGGTACACAGTCAGGGGGGAGTACTTCCGACAAAACATATGTTTTCTCTATCCATTATACCGCCCGGTATAAGGACACCTCCATTCATAACCAATGAACGGGTTTTCAACTTCCTTCGAGGAAGTCTCATCATACCAACCGAGTATGATCTACTTACAACCGGTAAGTAGTTTTTCCGCATGATTTTCACATCACTTCCTCTAAGTAGTGATGTTTAAAATACCACTAAATAGTGAGTTTTCATATCGAGGTACTTATCATTCCCAACCGTGTATGATATAAAATTTTCACTCACAAATAGTAAGTGGTTTTAAAATTTTAAGTTGAGCTCATCATCCCAACCGGGTATGATGTTAGTAAATCCACTCACAGCCGATAAGTGGTTTTTAATTTTAAGTTGTGCTTATCATCCCAACCAGGTATGATGTTAGTAAACCCACTTACAACCGGTAAGTGGTTTTTAATTTTAAGTTGTGCTCATCATCCCAACCGGTTATGATGTTAGTAAACCCATTCACAACCGGTAAGTGGTTTTTAATTTTAAGTTGTGCTCATCATCCCAACCGGGTATAATGTTAGTAAACTCACTCACCCATTAATGTCGTGAACTCCACTAGACCAGTTCTTGATATTCACACGAGCTTGTCCTTGCTGGCGTTCTTGGTACTTCGTGTTCCTACACGATATGAACATCTTGGTTCATTATCCTTCGGCCTAATCGCCTTCATTCATTCCAAATGAATGATAAAGTCAAACTTTCATTTATTTGCAATTAGGTCCCTAAAGTTATTTCTCTTTAACTTTAAGTCTCAAATGCCAGTTTTTCCTCAAATTGAGTCTCGAAACTTCTAAAATTTATCATAGGACCTCAATTTATTCCATTTCACAAAAAGGGGTTTAATTTCCCAAATTTCCAATTTGGTCCTCCAACTTTTCCAAAATTACCATTTTGCCCTTCCTTTACAAAAATGGTAAATTTTGCCCCAAAAATTTCAAAATTCCTCAATTGATCCTCCAACATTATTTTCATGCCCAATTGACCCTCAATTTCATAAAATTTCATTTTGGTCCTTTGAATTTCGAAAATCCCCAATTTTCCCCCAATTCCAACTTCTTAACACAGCCGAATTTGATTTCATCAAGTTAACCCATCAAACGTTTCCAATTATTGAAATTGAAGTTGAAATTGAGTTTCTACATGTTCATACGATTCTTCATAAATGTGAATCGCAAGTTTTAATGCCGGGACGAGCTCAAGCGGAGCTTCGCCAGAAAATGAACTATAGAGAGAGAAAGTTTCGATTACTCACCGGTGAAGGCACAACGGTTCGAGCTTTTTATCTAGGCAGATAGCTCTCGTCCTGAGGTTCATCCTAAAATCAAGAATCGCATCAATTGATGAGGAATTGGATTAGAATTTTGTCATTGAAATTTGGTCGACTCTCTCTCTAGCACCGATCAAAAATTGTAAAAGGGAGAAAATTAGCTTACCTTTCGGTCCTAATTCAGCCGTGGAAAGGATGAGAAAGTGTTGGGAGAGCTTGGTTTGGCCTGAGGAGGGCTTGAAATGGCTGATTTCAGCTTGGCTGAAATAGGGCAGCTTCGGTCCGTCGGAGCCGCTTCACTATTCTATCATGTCGGCGCTTCTCCAACGATTCTCGGATTGACTAGAGTTTGCTATCAAATAACTGTCTTCTCCCTGGTTCTAAAGAGCCCCACCTTTGTTCAAGTTGAAGCTCTAGTTCAAGCTTCACCAGGAAATGGAGCAGTAGAGAGAGAGAGAGAGAGAAGTGTTCAGGTGTGAGGAGAATGAATGAGGAGGCCACCCATACTCACACTACTCTCGGGCAAGCATGCTTAACTTTAAAGTTCTTATGAAATCTAGTTCACCTGAACCAATTTGGTATTTTTCTTTTAATTTGTCTTAAGTTTCTTTTTTTCAAGGTTTAATAAATCACCCGAAAGTTGTAAATATCCATATTGCTTGTTCCCAAATGTAAACCGGCTCGATTTTCTTATTCGGTTTGACCGGTTCTTTTTTCGGTTTTCCTTAACTTAAAAGTGTGGGGTTTACAGGTAAGGTATTGAAGATTTCTCTCTCTAGACATATTTTTCCGTCAAAGCATCATTTTAGCTCAATTCTAAGCCAAATGAAGCAGTTAAAGGCTTAAAATGACGAGGGGGAGATTGGGAAGACTATTCATATCATGAATGAGAACAATTAACTAAGTTTTGGGGATCAATTGAGCGAAATGAAGATTTGGAGGCCAAATTGTAATTTTTGAAAAGTTGGGCAATTTGGGGATTTTTGGAAAATTGGGGGCCGAATTGTTAATTTAGAAAAGTTGGGGCATTTTCATGAAATTAATTCCCAATTGAGGTCCAATTAAGGTCCAATTGGGAAAATTATATGAAATAGAAGACCAATTGGTAATTTTTGAGAAATTAAGGGGCAATTGGCAATTTTTTGAGAAATTAGGGACCAAATGGCAATTTCGAAAAAATTGTGGGTCAATTGGTGATTTTGGAAAAATTAAGGACCCAAGAAGCATAATTGGAAATCCTAGGGGCTTAATTGAAATCAAGGGATGAATAGGGGACTAAATATAAATTTTTAAATTTTAGGAAACTAAATGCAATTAAAGCACAATGTGAGGGACTATGCGCAAAATACTCGAAAGTATGTTGCCACTTATGCCAATCCTCCATATATGGATTTTCTTACCATGTACGAGCGGATTGCCTGAGTACAGTCACAAGGAAGCGCACCACGGAGCGAGGTCTCACTGGGACAACCCCGTCGCTATTATCAGGTGAGTGGGAACTCTATAGCATCGGCTCCGATTGGAACGGTGACAATGCCTAGAAAATGATTTTCTCGGAATTAGCCTCCCCTAACTAGGTAACCCTGCATAAAATATTTGGGAGCTAATTTCGATGCTTAGGCTCGATGATACAAGTGGTCCCAAGGCCGATGGACATGGGTATGAACCTGTTCAGAATAAGCATGTTATGAGCTGCTAAAAGTCCTAATAATGGGTAATTTTGTGTGATACCCGTCGAGCCAAGGTTGGGATGTTGGGCTTGTTGGGCCAAATAGCTACTAAACCAAAGTCAGGTCGTCAAACCTGCTAGGCTGGTGCACGTGGGCCGAAGCCAAGCCAACAGACCCTTGAGCCAGAGGGCCAAAGATGATGACTATGAATGAAAAGACTCTTGATTGTGCATGCAAATGTGATACGGGGCCATCAGGACACCTGGTACGAGGTAGTTGTGGTCCCAAGGGCTTTTGGATGACCTAGGAAGCATAAGGGTGGTCTTTCGTCCAGTATGTCGAGAAGCACTGGAAGCTTCCTGCGCATTGAGACTAGGTAGTAAGGGGAAAGAGGTCTCATCCCACAAAGTGGACACGAAGTGTGATTAAGGTTTGAGGGTCGGACGAGCAAGGTCCACTCAAATCAGGATAGAGGGTGTTAACCTCTATCAAGCTAGATGGTAAAGGCGCTCCGATCCATTAGTGGGACGGTCGCAAACTGTTTTGTGAATGTGTGCTCCCTTCTATAATAGAAAGGCGGTTGACACGTGAATATTATGCTAATGATAGCTAAGGAATTAAGTGACAAATTAAATAAATCAATCGTTGTAGAAATTTACCCTCACTTAGTATATATGTATATACTCATTCCCCTCCTCTCACCCTTTCAGGAAACTTGAAAAGGATCAGGACAAAGGAGACGTAAAACTCCACAAAAAAGCTCGGGCCCTAAAGGTACGTTCCCCATTCCAAACTTATAATAAGGGAATGAACGTAGTCACACATTTACCTTCTTTACATCATCAAGGTAGGAATACTAGGATGATACATGGAAGGGTGACGGGTTCATCACTAGGACCCTGAACAAACTGGGTCAGGGCATGACAATGACTATCGTCCCAATTAGGACCAATGTCTGAAATTCCCACTCACCCGGTAGTCGCAGCACGTTCACCCCACTAGGTTTTGATCTATGGCGTGTTCCTCGGCGCAAGTTCTCGTGCAGCCCGTCCTACATGATCCAAGCTTTCAATTATTTATAAATTGACATTCGACCATAACATTTTTAAAATTACTGAAATGCCCCAATTTTCCAAAAATTACTAAAATCCCCCCATTTGTTTTTTTTTTTGAAAATGTTAAATTAGCCCCCAATTTCTTTTAAATTTCTTATTAAGCCTCCAATATTTTTAAATTTGCACTTAGGTCCTTAAATTTCTGAAAATCCCCCAAAATTTTCCCCTAATTTATCACCTCTTTGCCTTGAGATCAATTTCTCCAAACTAACAGCCAATACTCTGCCAATTTCCTCCTAGCATGCTTATAATCGATTTCTCTACCTTTCCATGATCATTCTAAGTTTTGAATTGCGGTTTTTGGACCCAAAACGAGCTCAAACGGAGCTTCATTGGAATTTAGACTTAAAGAGAGAGAGCTTATCATGCTTATCGGAGGAGGGGCGGTAGCTAAAGCTTTGGGTATGGGCAGCTAGTACTCGTCGAGGGTGTCAACCTCTGATTGGTTGGTCATTTCTTTGACATCCTTGTCGGATGCTGACATGGCACCTTTGCCACATATAGCTTTTACTAGGACACATGTCGCTCTACTATTGGTCAGTCATCACTGACATGGGTTTTCATCCTTTGACCATTGACTGAGGACACGTGTCGCCTCTTGATTGGTCAGCGCTTCTAGGCGTTGACTGAGCGGCTGACTAGCGTGTTTTGCCATGTGTTGTGTGTTGATTGGTCGTGCCTGCTGACTAGGCACTGACCTGGCAACGGTTCGTTGACTGGAGGACTGTTGACCGGTCCAATCTGACTTGGTCCAGCGATCCAAAATCGTAAATCAGCCGATTTTTCAGAAATTAAAAATTTCTAAATTTATTTTCTACCTGATAATGACTTCAATTTTCCAATTTTATATTTTTAAGCCACCTAGAAAAATGAATCTTTGAACCGGTTCTTCACGGTTCAACCCGGTTCACTTTGATTCAGGTTTGGTTCACCCCGAACCGATCCAATTTTCACATCCAATTGGCTTCAAGGTTTTTTTCCATGATATTTAGGTATTTAATGCCCAATTGGAATTTCCCAAATTCCCATTTTGCCCCATCTTGACTAATTCCGGTTCATTTAGACTCTCGGGTTTTCTCTTGAAAACTTCTGGTTCTCTTTTCCAGTTCCCTTGGTCCAAGAGGATAAGGTTTATAATTAATTTACTTAAGAATTTAGGGTTTTTCCCCTATAGGTCCGGGCTACCCAACTCCCTAGCCAATAAGTTGGCATTTACCTTAACCTTCTCTAATGTTAGTCACTCAATCTCAAGGTCATTTTATTTTCTCTTCCATATCGAAGTGCCCAATATTCATTTATTTACCACCTAGTGGTCTTGCCTTTCCTAATTTACCATTTGGTCGTCAACTTCGGCAGAATTATCATTTTGCCCTTATACTTTACAACTTGCATTCCTACCTAAGACTTTCCCAAGTCTTCTATTTGAGTTCATCAAGTTCTCTTGAGTCTCATTTAGGTCCCAAATAGGCAATGAAATATTTCCAAGTTCTATTTCCCCAAATTACCGAAAGACCCCTTAGTTTTGGCAAAATTATCATTTTGCCCCTCTTCTTGAGGACTTGGTCCCGTTTAGGTCCCCAAGATCCCGTTCTGACGTGGTCGGACGGCATTGCTAGGCTCTCTACAAGTCGGGTCACTAGAATTGAGAGTAGTTTGTGTTCTAGAGAGGATTCCGGTTAAATTCTGATGAGGGAACACCTACAATTTATATGGTTGGATTCTAAACTTTCGTGGCAATCCAACCACAGATTTCTTTCATCAATCCATAGCCTATAGCCATGGGAATAAATTAATTTCCCTAAGTGGTGGCCATTAGGTTGTCTGCCAATGTTTATTGGTTTTTTTTTTTGCTAAAATCGGGTTGGGGTCGGGTGAAGGAGACGACACGCACGTGTGTGGTCACCCGTGTCACACGTGCGTGGTCGTGCGAGTGTCACGCGTGCGTGTGCCTGGCGTGGCACGTTGACTGGTCAGCACTATAGCGAACCATTTTTCGGTCGTTTAGTGGTTTTTGGCCTGGTTCACCCCTTTTCTAGCCGGTACTTGGAAAGATAAAAATACTTAAAAATTCTTCATTCAATTTCCTATTGAGTGGACTCAATAACCACCTTATTTGGATTTGTTTAGCACACTAAAAAATTCAGGGAGTTTTACTACCCTTAGTCGGTTCGATTGATTTCGGCCATCTCGGGGCCGATTCACCTCAGATCAAGCCGCTTCCTGGCCCTATCAAATTGTCTAAAAATCTCCATTCACATCCTTTATTGATTGGCCTCAAGATCCTTCCTTTTGTGGGTTGTTTAGGTCACTTTAAAAATTGGGGGCATTTTTTCTTAATTCAGCTCGGTCCCATTTTGGATCAGTTTCCACTTTATACTTTTTCATCTCTCAACTCATCATCATTTTGGTGTTTTTGAGAGTCATTTAGGGGTCCTACCCACTTCCATCATAGATTCATTTATTTGAACCGACTATCTAAATATTTGCTCGGGGTTCCATTCTTAGTTTTCATATCCCCCTTCCAGTCTTAGAGTTTTATTCATAGTTCGAGATTTAATTCCCAGTTCTGACTTGGGTTCCGGTCAACTTGGACTTGACCCGGGTTCCAAAAGTTCCAATGTTATACACACGATTACAAATATAAACAATAGTTTTTTTTATTTAAGATATTTCTTTGTTCAATACTAGTCCAACAGGCTCCAACCCAACTTCGGCTCAGCAACTTAAACAAACATTATCAATTGGTGATAACTTTTATTATGCTCTTATATTAGAGCTTATTTATTGGATTTGTCCCATTTTCATTGGCCTTGTTCCCACTATACAGGTTTTCAAAACATGGCTTTGGGCCCACTTCTCTTTCAAAAATTGTGGCCTTGGGCTCAATTTCACAAAACTAAATCTAATCAACTTTTTGTCGATCATTTGTCCCACCCATATTCTGCATCAATAGTTGAATTAGATTATCCCCTTGAAGTGTATTTTTATACATTTTAAGGGTAATCCTAATAACATGATTTATACTCGTAACAGAAATAAATCTCAAAATAGTTTAAGCAGTTTCATACAGTCATGGGATGTTATTTCTGGAAAAGCGGTTTTCAATTCTTGCGAGTAATAACACGTTATCAGTTCAATCAAACTCTATGATAAAAATCTCACTCAACCGTATTTCGACACTTGTTCGTCCGAGGAAATTTACAAGCTTGTCGTGCATTTCCTTCACACAAACTTGTAGTTAATCAATTACTACAACAAATTGGGCAATTAAGTCTCAAATAATAAGATGTTTACACTTAAAACCCATAACTTTTCATTAATTACAATTTGGTTCTTAAGTTATAACTTACATATACTTAGGTACCAAAGATTCCTAAATCTTCCTTTTGGTCCCTAATTTCTCCTTATTTCCAACTAGGAACTTAATTTCTCATTATTTGTAATTAAATCTCCAATTTTTTAAAATTACTAATTAGTCTCCAAATTTTTAAAATTTTCAATTTAGTCCTACAACTTTAATTATTCTCAAATGGATCTTAAAACTCCCCAATTGATTCATAACATGATTCAAATCAAAACATGACACGTTTAAGAGATAAAAACCTGCAAAATTTTCAAAGGTATATGTCATACTCAGTATTTGATCTCCGTATTATTTATTAAATTTATTTTTTAATTTTAAATTAATATTTTTTGAAAAATAACATAATAAGTTTTATTTTGAGCATTAAGTAATATCAAGCTTAAAATGATTAGAAATCAATCGTTATAAAATCGAGATAATATGACAAGTTATTCAAATGTTTCGATCAAACAAAACGAATTAAAACATGAGATTATACCCTTCATCTAACTAGATACTATCAACTAATACCAACATTTTAAATCTCAAATGAGATATAATTATTGCCCAAGTATCACATTCAAAGAAACATTTTTTACCTAGAATAATTTATAAACTTTCGAAATAGTCTCCAAGTTGATATTTGAATCAACCACAACACCAATAACCATTTACTGATACCAGGATATAAATTTATCTACCGATACCATGATATAAATTTAAGAGTTTACTCCAACAAAAAAAAGAGAGGAACCAATAAAATGGAATAAGAGTGAATTCAGGTGTTGTAGTTAGGATAAAAGGTACATTGTTTTGTTAGGATAAAACTGGAAGATCTAGATCGGATGAAAGAGAGCGAACGTCAAGCGTTTGGGAAACTCATACAGTATACTGTACCGTTGAGGGAGAGCAGTAAGTTCACAGACGGAATGGGGCTGGTCATTCAAGAAGCGGACTCCTGCCGTGTCAGCTCGCTCTTTAGGGATTAACAGGTAGGACTTGCCCTTTAATGACTCCAAATTTTATAATTGGCTTATAATAATCCACAAGCTTTTCAAACCTTCACCGAAATTATCTCGTACTATCTTTACGAAGCGAAATATTATATTGTTTCACTATATTTTAATATATTAATATAAAATGTCATGTTGGTCATATTGTAATTGGTCAAAAGGTCGACTTCTCCCACTAGAAAAAATATATTCCCATGTTCCCCCTATTTTACGGCTGCCAAATCCACTATTTTCTTATTATATTCTTTGCATTCATATTTATTTTAATCCTTTGGAATCTTGGCGCAAAGAAAAATCCAAGCAAGTCTACCTACTAGAGATTACGACCTAGTGGTTTATAACTAACTTTTATGTAGTTTAGCAAGTTCAAGGTTTTATGTACAAAAAACGTGTAGTGTAGTATATCTATATGCACTAGAGATTTACTACTCTATTTGACATAATTTTGCATTATATTTCCTTATTACACTATAATAGATCATTAGTAACACTGTTTTGACGAGTTAGTACTTGATATTAAATGTTCAACTTATAAAATATGTTTACAATTAAACATGAAAATGGGAAATTTTTCATAATGTACGGTCTTCCATTTTAGTAATAAAAAATACAAGAATGTTTGAAAATAGGTCAATGGTCCTTTTTTGCATCCGATACTAAGGAACATTTATCGAAGTCTCAAACCGTTTGTATTCTGCAGCTAGATTTCCCCTGGTTTCCTGCTTGGTTGTGACATGTAACGCAATCTCCAATCCTTTTTTACTTCCCCGGTCTCCTGTTTGGTTGTCGCCTGTAACACAACTTGACATCGTTCTTACTTCCTCGGCTTCCTGATTGGTACAACCTGCCATCCTTTTTCAAAACATCGGAGTAGTAAATTGTTTTGGCAAACCATGGAAGATTTATCATTTTGAATGATATTTTAGTGCTTTAGTGGAACCGAGGTCAAATATTCAAATACATTCCAACACATTAGTTGTAGTACATGCTAATGGTGATTTTGTGATGGATTTTGATGGATGTCGATTTCTTGTAATATATTATGCTTTCAATGGTGGAGTGGGTTGATAGTTTACATAACAAAGCTTGGTCAAATCAACACTTAGATACCCGAAATATTTTCTTACAAATGACATTATCGACTTTAGAAAAATGTCATGGGCTAATTATAAAACTTTTTAATTGAGCAATTTTCTATTAGAAAAAAAAATCATTCATAAGTGTCAAGATTGAGCAAACCTCGGCGAGCAAAATATGGGTGCACTTCTCGATGATGCTATCTATATATTAATGGAACTACTTTGGTTGTAAGTTCATCTCGTAAAATGAGATATGCTCAGTAAAGTGGCCTATGTGTGTTGTCTTATTAAGCATAAAAAACCACCAACAATTTCCTTCTCTGTGGTTTGGTCAAGGTTTAATTCAATATCGGGTTAAATGTCTTCTTACTCGCACATGGCATATCAAATAGTTCTTATACTTATCATTGGGGCTAATTATTTCATCATTTAATAAATTTATTTTTTATAAAATTTTAAATATATAGTATTTATCATTTTTATTAAATAATTAGTTAAATTAAATTAATAATATCATATATTTCTAAAAAATAATATATTAATATCAAATCCTTTTTTGAGTGTTAAATACTTGTAAAAAGTGATTTTTCGTATATATGTTTTAAAAATACTCTTTTAGTATCTAATTTTTACTTAAATGTGGGTTAATAATAATAATGCTCCAAAACTTATAGGTAAATCTATTTTATTAAAAATTAGGCATAAAATAGTATTTTAAATATTTATAATTAAATTATTACTTACTATAAATATTTGATATAATTAATGTAATTTAATTTGATTATTCAATTTTAAGTTTTAATGACTTATATTAAATTAAAATTTACTAATTATTTAGTTCATTTTATTGTTATGAAAATTATTAAAAATTTACTATACAAATGATAAATTATTAATATTTTAACTAAATAACTAAATTATTAGTATTTTAGAAATGAAGGGATGCATATTTTAGTTCAATCTAAATTTTATTTAATCTGGGTTGTGGTAAGTAGAATATGATAGAAGACACCCACACCATAATTATTTAGATTTTTTTAGAGATTTTTATGATTTTATCTTAACATAGCCCAACAAATTATATAAAAATATATATAATTAAATATTTGCAAATAATTATGAAATAGTAAGTATCATAATTATGATATAATTTAAATCAAAATAATTTATTGATTAATTAAAATAAAATCTTAGAACTTTGTACAATATATTGAAGATTTTATTTAGACTGTAAAAAAATATTTTTACAACAAACAACAACCAATTATTCAATTTTAAGTTTTAATGATTTATATTAAATTAAAATTTACCAATTATTTAGTTCATTTTATTGTTATGAAAATTATTTAAAAAATTACCATACAAATGATAAATTATTAATATTTTAACTAAATAACTAAATTATTAGTATTTTAGAAATGAAGGCATGCATATTTTAGTTCAATCTAAATTTTATTTAATCTGGGTAGTGGTAAGTAGAATATGATAGAAGACACCCACACCATAATTATTTAGATTTTTTTAGAGATTTTTATGATTTTATCTTAACTTAGCCCAACAAATTATATAAAAATATATATAATTAAATATTTGTAAATAATTATGAAATAGTAAGTATCATAATTATGATATAATTTAAATCAAAATAATATATTGATTAATTAAAATAAAATCTTAGAACTTTGTACAATATATTTAAGATTTTATTTAGACTGTAAAAAAATATTTTTACAACAAACAACAACCAATTATTCAATTTTAAGTTTTAATGATTTATATTAAATTAAAATTTACCAATTATTTAGTTCATTTTATTGTTATGAAAATTATTTAAAAAATTACCATACAAATGATAAATTATTAATATTTTAACTAAATAACTAAATTATTAGTATTTTAGAAATGAAGGCATGCATATTTTAGTTCAATCTAAATTTTATTTAATCTGGGTAGTGGTAAGTAGAATATGATAGAAGACACCCACACCATAATTATTTAGATTTTTTTAGAGATTTTTATGATTTTATCTTAACTTAGCCCAACAAATTATATAAAAATATATATAATTAAATATTTGTAAATAATTATGAAATAGTAAGTATCATAATTATGATATAATTTAAATCAAAATAATATATTGATTAATTAAAATAAAATCTTAGAACTTTGTACAATATATTGAAGATTTTATTTAGACTGTAGAAAAATATTTTTACAATAAACAACAACTAATTATTCAATTTTAAGTTTTAATGATTTATATTAAATTAAAATTTACCAATTATTTAGTTCATTTTATTGTTATGAAAATTATTAAAAATTTACTTTACAAATGATAAATTATTAATATTTTAACTAAATAACTAAATTATTAGTATTTTAGAAATGAAGGGATGCATATTTTAGTTCAATCTAAATTTTATTTAATCTGGGTTGTGGTAAGTAGAATATGATAGAAGACACCCACACCATAATTATTTAGATTTTTTTAGAGATTTTTATGATTTTATCTTAACTTAGCCCAACAAATTATATAAATATATATATAATTAAAGATTTGCAAATAATTATGAAATAGTAAGTATCATAATTATGATATAATTTAAATCAAAATAATATATTGATTAATTAAAATAAAATCTTAGAACTTTGTACAATATATTGAAGATTTTATTTAGACTGTAGAAAAATATTTTTACAATAAACAACAACTAATTATTCAATTTTAAGTTTTAATGATTTATATTAAATTAAAATTTACCAATTATTTAGTTCATTTTATTGTTATGAAAATTATTAAAAAATTACAATACAAATGATAAATTATTAATATTTTAACTAAATAATTAAATTATTAGTATTTTAGAAATGAAGGGATGCATATTTTAATTCAATCTAAATTTTATTTAATCTGGGTAGGGGTAAGTAGAATACGATAGAATACACCCAGATCATAATTATTTAGATTTTTTTACAGATTTTTATGATTTTATCTTAATTAGCCCAACAAATTATATAAAAATATATATAATTAAAGATTTGCAAATAATTAGAAAATAGTAAGTATCATAATTATGATATAATTTAAATCAAAATAATATATTGATTAATTAAAATAAAATCTTCTAAGATTTTATTTAAACCGTAATAAAATATTTTTACAACAAACAACCATAAGACATCCCTTTTCCTTTGTTATATAAGTTGCAGCAAGTGATCAGACGACATGTAGCATAGGAAAACAAAAACTTGTATCTCTCTGAAAACTGCCCCCTTGCCTGGCCTCGGCTCTCGAGTGAGCTCAATAATATCGAGGAGAATCAAGCGGTAACTGGCACATTAAGAGAGAACCTGGGGACCAGCTCCTCCGTCCTTTCATCGAACATATACGACCCTGCACCAGAGCTGACTGCTGAAAGATTGAAGCCCCGTTCCTCATTCACACCTTCTTGTGCGACCGATCGTCCTTCTCTCGATCGCCCAGTCAAGGTACCCTTCTCTTCTTCAACATCTCCGTATTCAAATTTCGAAGCTTTTTGGAGGCTGGGGGTTGGGGGTTTCCTTCAAATTTCGAAACTTTTTTGGAGCTGGGGGTTGGGGGTTTCCTTCCCAAGCCCGCTCCATTTGTTGTTTCTCGGACGAGTATGTTTTTGTCGATCGGTTTCCGTGTCTACTTCACTGGCTCCCTCTATCTCTCTCTGTTTTCTGCACGTAGACTCACCTTTTGTCACCATGCTTTCAATTGGGTCTCGGCGTTCAGAACCGAAAACCGATCAACCTTTCTTTTCACCCTCAATCTGTCATTGGAAACAATGATTTGTTTCCGATGTAATGTTCTTTGTCCCTATATATATACCCATCTGCGTCTTCCCCTGCAGTGAGCAGTCAGATCAGAATTTGAAGCAGAAGATTTGAGGGTCACACTAAAAAAGATAGCCTCAATCAGGTAACTGAATGTCTATTTCCCTCTCTCTCTCTGGCTCCGGGCTGAGCTGTTGGCCTTGTGTCAGGACTCACTGTGGTGCATGACTCTGTTCTTCAGCGTACTTCATATTCAAATAAACAAATATATATCTGAGAGATCTGCAGAGCTTTATTTATAATAGTTGAATCGCTAGCTTAAACACCGAACCCATCAAAGCCATTCGGCTACTTGCTCTGTCAATGTTTTCAGAATAAGAAGAATTTGTAATATTTCTTATTAGCAAAGGTCAGTTTGATCCCATGTGTTTATTCCAATCTGTAGACTAGTTCGCCAATTCTCACCACAATTTTTTCCATCTACTATAATCAATAAAATACATTTGTCCCGAGCTTAATTCCGGTATACCCAGGAAAGTGTATTTTCGTATACAAATATTACAACGGCAAAAAGTTTAGTTCTCACTTTCTAATTTGTTAATAATTATGTCCCTCAATTTTATTATTTAAAATTTTAGGGATCCAATTTCACTTTTACTAAACAATTTATTCCATCCACTCAAATTAGTTAATTAAAAGGAGGGGCCAACGTGTCGGCGAAAGTGAAATTTAATATTTATATTGCTAAAAATAAAATTTGAGTATCAAATTTAAAAATGATACTATACATTAAATTATTGAAAAATAAAATTATTAATAACTAAAAAATAAGAACTAAAAGTACAATTAATCAACTCTTACTTTATCTCTAGGTTTTTTTTGCTCACTAAAATTCAATTATATTAAATAAATATGAAATAGTAAAAAATTATATTTTTAATAATTAAACCTTTCACTAGATGGAGTAACATGTAGGACAGTTTACCTATGAGATGGCTCACAAACACAATGAAGGATTCATAAATGAGATAAATTACCAAAGTACAGACAAAATAAACAAGAATTGTGGAAGGGGTGATCACACCACCTCGGATGTGTCTATGATGGCTCAGCCGCCTTGGGCCTTTCTCTTGCATGAATCACAAATTAAATTAGAATAGGCAATATATATTAAATCGTACAAGATAGGTATTATATCATATTTCATTTAAATATTATAGTATATTATTATAATATAATATCCATTATATATTCTGTTTTAATAGGTTTACCCAATCTGTGTTCCTCCCCGTGTGTAACCAGCTTCTCAAGAAGATGCCGGAGGTGAATGTAGAGAGAGTGATAGAAGAGTTCGAGGCGATGACCCGGGACGCTGGACGGGTCCAGCAAGAGACGTTGAGGAGGATCCTGGAAGAGAACCGCGATACAGAGTACCTTGTTAGTCTCGGCCTTAATGGGAGGACAGACGAGCAGAGCTTTAAGGCACGCGTCCCGATTGTCACCCACAGCGATTTAGCGCATTACATCCAGAGGATCGCCGACGGTGATCCCAATCCCATCCTCACCGGAAAGCCCATCACGGTCATATCGTTGAGGTAACATTCTCTTGATCCGTGTCCATGTTGAGGATTCATTCACGCGAAATGAACCACAGTTATTAGAACCGGGTCAGTATGGGCGGTCTGGTCATCTATTTTGTGCCAGTTCCACAAGAAACCTGATCGAACCATGAGCCGGTTAAAAATCTATTATTAGTATATAAAATTTAAAATTTATTACATTTATAAATAATTATTTTCAAATTAATATTTATTTAATCACTTATTTTAATAATTATAATTGAAAAGTCCCTTGGCGTTGTTTTGCAGCTCTGGAACCACGCAAGGGAAGCCTAAGTATGTACCGTTCAATGAAGAACTTGTGGATTCAACCATGCAAATATTCAGAACCTCCTATGCATTCCGAAACAGGTAATCCAACCTCCTCCAAACTTAGTAGTTGCTTTTGAAAATAGTTGTATAGTTTTTTTTCTAGGTTTTCCAGGGTTAAAATTACTAAACTGTCCCGTGTGGCATTCGTGATCAACGTTTGCTTGTTATGAGACGATGCATATAGCACATCCTGGGTCCATACTTTAGTTTCTTCTGAAGTAGGTATAAATTATCGAGTAGCCCGACAGTTTTATAGCTAGAAGACATCATGGCTATTTTTGGTTTGAATGCAATGTGTAGGGGCCATTTTATAGGTGACTATATTTAGAGGGCGAAATAACCAAAGTACCCTTGATCATGGTGGCTTTGATGTTTGACCCGATTATTCTAATAGTTTATATATATATAGTAAAACGACAAAAGTGCCCCTCCTCATCACATAGCTTTTCTCTTTTTCGCCAATGGGTGGATGTGTACCCTATTCATTACTCTATTACTCTCTACACATGGGGTGGAAGGACTAAAAGACCCCGGGTCTTATGTCTTTGACTTTGCAGGGAGTACCCGATCGGGCTCGGCAAGGCGCTGCAGTTCGTGTACGGCAGCAAGCAGTTCAAGACGAAGGGCGGCCTGAACGCCGGCACGGCCACGACGAACGTCTTTCGGAGTTCAAAGTACAAGAGCACCATGAGATCCATGCAGTTCCAGTGCTGCAGCCCGGACGAAGTCATATTCGGCCCTGACTTCCACCAGTCCCTCTACTGCCACCTCCTCTGCGGCCTCCTCTTCCGCGACGAAGTTCAGTTTATCTCCTCCACCTTTGCCCACAGCATCGTCCATGCTTTCCGCACGTTCGAACAGGTTTGGGAAGAGCTCTGCAACGACATCCGTACTGGGGTCCTCACGTGCCGGATCACCGTCCCTTCCATCAGGGCCACCTTATCCAAGCTCCTCAAACCCGACCCTCAGCTCGCGGATCTGATAAGCGACAAGTGCAAGCAGCTGGTTAACTGGTACGGTCTCATACCCACGTTATTCCCTAACGTCAAGTACGTGTACGGTATCATGACAGGGTCTATGGAGCCTTACCTGGCGAAGATGAGGCACTATGCGGGGGACTTGCCCCTGATGAGCGCCGACTACGGGTCGTCAGAAGGGTGGATCGGAGCTAATGTTAACCCAAGGCTGCCACCCGAGGAGGCTGTCTTCGCCGTGCTGCCGAATATTGGATTTTTCGAGTTCATCCCTTTGAGGGAAAGCCACGGCGGTGTGAAGCTTGATCCTGTGGGACTGACTGAGGTGAAGGTCGGAGAAGAGTATGAAATACTCATCACCACCTTCGCAGGTAAGAATAAAACACAACTCTTACATTATAATCATTCGATTGGTAAAAATGATATGCAACCTTACAAGGAAGCAAACACCTCCTTAGCGGAAAATCCCAAATGTCATGTAAGATAATTCTTTTGAACTTGGCTATTTTACATAGGTCTTTATCGTTACCGGCTTGGAGATGTGGTCAAGGTGGTGGGCTTCCACAACTCCACACCAGAGCTCCGTTTCATCTGCCGGAGGAACCTCCTGCTGACGATCAACATCGACAAGAACACCGAGAAGGACCTGCAGCTGGCAGTCGAGTCTGCGGTCAAGGTGCTGGCCGAGGAGAAACTCGAGGTGGTCGACTTCACGAGCCATGTGGACCTGACCACAGACCCTGGCCACTACGTCATTTTCTGGGAGATCAATGGTGAGCCCTCGGTCGATGCCCTCAGGGAAAGCTGCAGCGTCCTTGACCGCTCGTTCGTGGACGCAGGCTACGTGAGCTCTCGCAAGGTCAACGCTATCGGAGCCCTAGAGCTTCGGGTCGTGAGGAAGGGGACATTCCAGCTGATCCTTGACCACTACTTAGGGTTAGGAGCCGCGGGGAGTCAGTTCAAAACGCCCAGATGCGTTGGTCCCTCAAACGCCAAGGTTTTACAGATCCTATGCAGCAACGTTGTCAGGAGCTGCTTCAGCACAGCGTACTAGTTGGAAGATAATGATTGCTAGTTTTTTCTTTTGATTTGTTCCGTACTCATCCCAGTCTAGTAATTTTAGGTTACTTGACCATAAATAAATTAATTGGGGGCAAGTTAGTATATTTTAATTATGTTTGTGGGAATGAAGCGTTAATAAATTAACTCTACCGGTATAAGATTATTTCAAATAATATAAATGATATATATACATTTTTATAATTTGTTGATACAAAAAATGTTAAAATATAATATGTTAGTACAAAAATTATAATTATACTTTATTAGTATAAATTTAGTTGGGTTTTTTCATTAATTTAGAACGAATGAGTGCTATTAGACCAAATAATAATGAACAAATTATGTTTATTTCATCTAGGAGAACGAGAAATCGGGAACGCCAGTCGAGGTTTAGCTTGCTAAGGATGAAACTCGACTAAGTGTAATTTTATTGCACTATCGGTTGAGTGAGATTATATATCATACCGGATTGTGAATGATAAGTGCCTCAGTATAAAAATCCACTATTTAGTGTTATTTTAATCATCATCAGTCAGAGAAAGTGATGTGAAAGTTATGCGAAAAAATTATTTACCGGTTGTAATTAGATCAAACCCAGTTGGTATGATAAGACTTTCTCGAAAGAAGTTGAAAACCTGTTTATCGATTATGAACGGAGATGTCCTTATATCGGTTGGTATAATGGATAGTGAAAACCTATTTTATCGAAAGTGTTCTCCACTTACTATGTGCCAATACTTAAACTATTTGGGAGATCTTTTTGACGGGAGCTCGAATAGCTTTTATAGGTCGGGGGCCTTGGTTTTGGAACTTGGGAGCTAAATGCCCGATTTTGAAAATCTCGTATAGTGGGCCCAAGGCTAGTTGGCACGAGCAGTAGCTTATAAACGAACATAATATATGTGCCATAAAACTTAATAAGTGAATTTTTTGGCCATGGTACCAATATAGTACTAACATACTCAGTTAACTAGCGACAGTGCGGCATGACAGGTCGACGGACTAGTAAAAACAAACAATTGTGGGTTGAGTTGAGAGTCGGGGCCGTTGGACCAGTGGCACCACATATTATATGGCATAATGAGAAAATATTATTTATACATGCACTATGAGTAAAAGATCATCAAGATGCCCATGAGGGGTAGCGATGCGTCCTAAGGGCCTTGGACGACCTGGTGAGTATAAGGGCAGATCGTCGTTCTAGGTGTCTGTGCGAAATTTGGAGTAGCACCAAGCGCATGAGACCGAGATGGGGACGAGATGAGGTCTCTGTTCTCATATGGAGACGAAGAAGTGATTTCGGGATTGAGGGTCGAATGTTGCATACATCCACTCATTCCCGGGGTAGAAGTGGTCGTGGTTCTATCCGAGTGGTCGGTAAAGTCACTCCAAAGCCACTAGTGGGTTCAGTAGTCATATTGACCTATAAATGTGTGTAACTTTCATGATGAAGAATGTGTGTTGGGTGATGACACACCGTGGTAAATAAGAAATGATGAAAAAACTCGAATTTTTAAATGAAGGGATTTTTGAAAAGAAATGAGTTTGGCACACTCCATATAAATATTTTTCTTAAAAGTTAAAAGTAAACCTTTGAAAACCCATTTACTGAGTAGTTGTACTCACGCCCTCCCTTATATCCCTTTTAGGAAATCCCGGAAAGCCTACTCTTAAAGACCATCAACTAAGATTCCTGTAAGATAGGTATGTAAAGTTTAAAATTTCATGCAGTTTTGATTATGTTCTTCCAGGAAATGGTGCATGTTTAAAGGACGCCTTACTATTTACGTTTTATAATAAGGGGAAACCCTTTAATAAACCAGGAGAGTGGCGGGTTGATTACGGGATTCTGACCAAATCGGACCGGGGCGTGACACACACCGTGGTAATAAGAAATGACTCTGAAAAAAAATGAGATTTTGAAGATGAGAAATTTTAAATGAATTAAGGAGTATGGCACACTCTAACATGAAAACTATTTTTTTGAAACTCCATTTTAAAAAATACCCATTTACTAAGTTGTAGAAACCTACCCATCTTTTCTATTACTTTTTCAGGGAAAGAGAATATGACTAGGAATAACACCGAGCCTTATTTGATATATATCTTTGTAGGTAACAAGGTCGAAAATACGTCTGGCTCCTCTTGAGTTAAATAAGGGGTAAACTTCTCTTAAACCGAGAGAGCGGTGGGTTGTTCCCGTGGATCTGACCAAATTGGGTCGGGGCATGACAACTAGAGTAGTATAAGAGCCTACTTCCCTCAAAATACTATCAGTATTATGCCCTGACACTAACCCAACCTTAAACTATTGTGTAGGAAGGAGAGTTCCTAGGAAATATGCGGAGAAATCCAATCTCCCTCTTATAACCCTGAAAAAGACATCCAACCCAAGAGAGGAAGCCATATAAAGGTTTTTAAAGGGCGATAAATGAGTGCTCAATGACATGGTGGAAGACTATTGGAAACTAGTAGGAGCCTTACTAGAACATGAAGGAATCATATACCCTCCTCCCAAACAAGAGGAACCAATATCACCTCCTAGAAATCCAACCCCTCTTCCTCCATCCCCACAACAACCGGAGGAGAATCCAACCAAGAAGGATGCCTGGGATAACTATTGGGATGCGTATGCCACCTTCATGAAGGTCCACTAAGTACCACCACCCACTCAACCTGGCTTCAATACCTCCCAATGGGTGAAGTGGACTTATAAGTGTGAAGTTGAGGTACTGAGGCGGTATGGATTGGAGGCCATACATAAAATTCATCCTATCAGGAAGCGTGAATGGACCCCAATCTATTCCTCAGAGCCTTTTGATCAAGGGTCTCACAACCGTTCTAGGGTTAATTCTAGTCCTATGACCCCAAGGGATTAGGGGTAGAAAATTTCTGTAATAAACCAAAGTATGGCAAGAAAAATATTTTTTTTGAATGAATGAAAATAAAATTTTATTAAAACTTCTGAGCTATTTGATAAATTCAAAATAAAAAGTGTAACAATAAAAATCTAAATAAAAGGTAGGAAATCATCTAAGGAAGAAACTAGTAAATCTCAACCCTTAAAACTTACCCTTAGAATATGATAAGGAAGAAATTATTAAAGGGAGATCTTAAGAAAAGGAAAAGAAGTTGGAACAAAGGGAAACAATCATCAAAGAGTAAATATTTATGGAGAGGAGTTAAAAGATAGACTCAAAGAAAGAAGAGCAAGGAAATACATGAAGGAGTAGAACATTTCAAAAGGGATCAAGAGAATGAAAGCTGATCAAGAAGAAGGGAAATTAAGTATGGGAGAACACCAAGGATATCAAGACCACTAAGGGAACATGGAAAGAAAGTCGAATAACACAAAGGCCCTGGTATAACAATTACTTGTAAAGAACTAAAATACAGTTCTTTAGGAACTTCATAAGATAGGGGGACTTGTGGAAGACAGAGGTACGAACCAAAAGGGGAAGAAAAGCCGGAGTGAATGAATCACGTAAGATCCCTATGTATAAGTGAAGATTAAAAAGAGAGAACTTTTAAAGAATAGTAGGATGATCAAACAAAAGAATCATAGAATAGAAAACACGAGGAGAAGAATGAGAGTAGGAAGTTGGATTGAGGAAGAAGGAAGATCCAGATCAAGAAAATCAATTGAGGGAAGGTTGCAAAATCGTTGTCGAAATAAGGTTCTCAGTAAGAAGTACGAATGGATAAGTGAGTGTGTTGGGAGGTTGAGTGTGATCTACTACAAGAAGACCTGGAAACTCAAATAGAAACTTTAGATGGATCCGATTTAAGGGAGTAACTTATATGGACCAAATAATTCGGAGGAGTAAACAAAGTCTAATAATAGATGGGGAGTAGTAAAAGAATACACCCTAACCAAGATAAATGGGGAATACCAAGTACACGAAGATACAGAAGATTTGGATACAATAAGGATGAGAAGTCCACCTCAAAAAAATAAACAAATGCTGGAGTAAGTGAGAATGAAGCAAAATAAACGGAACGTACTCATGGATCCAAGGAGTAAAAGTAAGCTTGTGAAGATATCGACAAAAGACACTACAAAATTTAATGATTTTAATGATAGAACTAGAAGAAATCCTGAGAGAAAGAGAATGTGAAGCTCACCAGAGAAAGAAATCTTGGGAAGACATGGGTGCACCAATGAAGAGGAAATGGAACCAATGAAATAAAGAAGATAATAAGCTTCTTAAGGACAAGATACTAGAGATGAAAGGATCAAGTACAAGGGGAAGGAAATTGTAAGAATTCAACGGATAAGTCAAACCCATGTAACGTGTAAGTAGGAGGACAACATCAAAAGATACCATACAAATAAGAAAGGAACTAACTCAGAATAAAGAATAGTGGGAGGAACATTAATGAGAGTAAGTTTAGAAAGAGAAGAAATCTTAAAGAGGAAGTACACCAGTAGGAATGAGGAAATGAAGTAAGAAATAAAAAATTTTAAATATGTCAGCGAGTATCAGGAAGTTCAAGGATTTGAAGGTTGAATGACCGAATAAAAAAGTTTGGAAAAGACGAGTAAGTACGGAAACCAATACAACTATAGGGGCATGCAAACCCAACTAACTCAAGGAAATATGACTTGGGCAAGAAAAGTTCTATAAGTAAGGTACAACGAAGTCAAGTACAAAAGTGAAGACCAAAGAATAAGGAAGGTATCCATATAGGATGAAAAGGTGATAAATGCCAAAAATCTATGGAAGAAAATTGACTAGAACTTATTGTTCTAAAATTTTGTTGAGTAAAAGGAGCTTGGAATGGGGAATGGTACCTTAGGAAGGAAGATGTAACTAAGGAAAATGATCCTAGTTCTTCAAAGGAAGATATTCTAGGCCAAAGTAAATTCTATGGAATGGGGAAAGGATGAGAATGAAATGAAAATCTTAGATATATCGTGAAAGGGATAAACGAAAATAACCGAGAAGGTTGTAAGACGATCAACTAGAAAATTTCATAACAAAGAAAAGTTAAAGCAACACGTAAATAATGTGAAATAAGTTTTGAGGACAAAACTCCTAAAATGAGGGAAGAGTTGTAAACCCTATACTCGATCTAGCTCTAAACCTACGTACCTATGACTTCGTTTCCCAAGAGATTCGTGCAGCGGAAGATCCTGAATTTGAAACTTTCTACACCAAAAATATTCTCTTAAATGAAGGTATTCGTGCTTGAATGGCGGCTCAAGATCAGCCTCATGAAAACCTTATATTCCCTGAGGAGGTTCTACCACGTGGAAATGCTCTTTAATGGAACTTTAGCTTTAGCTGGTCATGATCAAGAAACCACCGATTTCGCTTGGTGGGCCAGGAATGCACGACTTATCAATTTATCTGGCAATCTTTTGGGAGCTCGTGTAGCCCATGTCAGATTAATTGTATTCTGGGCGGGTTAATTACATAATTGCTATATAAATTAATTGTTAATAAGGTAACACATTGAGTAGGGATGTGAAACATATGAGCAAATATTTAGGGAGTAATATATTTATAAATTTTTGAGCCTTTTGATGTATGGTGTTTAAGTTGGCCGCCATTGTCATGTTGATGTAGAAAAGAATATTAGCAACATAGTTTTAGTTTAAAGAGAACAGAAGATACAAACCATTTCTTTATTTAAATCAAGTGACATTTTTTTTATCTTGTTAACCTCTTAATATATTGTCATCTCATTCATTTATAACTTTATATCATTACAATTGATGATTTATTAAAAAAAGTTACGAGAGTTTTTACATCAAAATTTAAAAAAAGTATTTGTAGAATTTGAAACATGTAAAACGTTTTATATATTAATCATGTAATAACTTTGTCAAAATAGATAATTTGTGCCACAAGATATAACTTAAATACATACAACCAAATAATTAATCCAAAATTTTATTAAGAAATAATTATATCAAAGAGCCTCTTAATGTGAATCCTTACAAATGTGCATATGCAAATTTATAAATTCAATTTTTAAAATAAAATAACAAATATTACATTCTTAAAATAAAAAATGTATTACAATTTCGATGAGTTTACAGAGGAATCAAGGTGATATACTTAAGTGTAGATGAATTTAAGTTCAAAGCCCATAGAATATTAGGTCTAAAGCTGAAAGTAATTAATTAAATTACAATATTATGTAGGGATTCCAATTGGAACCGGTGAGACCTAATCATGTAAAGGATAACGTCCTTCATGGCAGACCTAATGAACAAGAGTAATTATATCATTAGAATTTGAGAATGTAAAATATAGATTCAATTTTATCATAAAAAGGTTGAATAATAAGTTAAATCTCGAACCAGTAATGAAAATCTGAATCGAGAATATAATTATGAACTAATATTAGAATTCAAGTTTGAAAATGAAAATGGAAATACGGATTAAGAATATATATCTAATCGAATTAAATTGAGTGGAAACTAGATTGTATTTTTGGGTTAAATTATCGAGTGAAGGAAGAGTACAAAAATATAATTTTGAAAAAATGTAAAAAAATTAAAATAATAATAATAATAATAAAAATAAATAAATAAATAAATAAATAAATAAATAAATGGGTGTGAGTTGGCTCACTAGATTCGACTTGACTCTCTTGCCCCATTCAGCTATTGTGCCTCTCCCTTATCCCGATAAGAAAATCTGTAGTGACATTATTGGAAAAATTGATCAAATTGATTTAATTTTAGCCAAATTTTACATCATAAATTATATAACTATCTTTACAACTCAACCTATGAAATTAGTTGTGTTATTTACTCCCATCAGATGGAATTATACTCCCAAAATTGGAAAAATTGTTCTCGAACACACTCCCAACACACAAGTGGTCGACCAAAAAAGTCTCTCCACCCAATCATCAAATAAGAGATTTTGTGTCAAAATGTAAACCTTGTTTTCTAAATATAAAAAATTTGAAAATTAGAATAAAAAAATTTGGAAAGAAAACCATGGATCAAGTGAACCAAAAATTGGTAAAAAGAAAATAAAACGTGAATTTGGAAAATGTCAAGTAGTTAATAAATACCTAAAAATCAAGTAAAAGAACCATAAAAAAAATTGGATGTGAAAACCAGATCGGTTTAAGATGAACCGTACCTGAATTGGGTTGAAACAAATTCAACCAAGAATAATCGGTTCAAAAATTTATTTTTCTAGTTGAATTAAAAATATTAATTTGGGAAATTGAGGTCACCAATATGTAGAAAATAAATTTAGACAAATTTAAAAATTTTAAATTTTTAGATAACCGGTCAAATTGGGCTTGAATCGACCTATTTTCAATTTCAGGTCACTGAATATGGTCCAACCGAACTAGTCAATAGTTCGGCCAGTCAATGAACCATCTGCCAAGTTAGTGCCCTGTCATGGCACATAACTAATTAGCGCACGACGCGTGGTGAAGTGCGCCCAGTTAGCCCCTCAACCAATGTTTGAAATTGCTGGCCAATCAGAGCTAACACGTTTCCTTTGTCAAAGGTCATAGAATGAAAAAGCCACATTGTTGGAAGCTGACCAATGGGAGCGTGGCACATGTCCTTAGTCAATGGTCAGCTCAGAAGAATCCTCGTCAACTGGGTTGACCAATGAAAGGCTGACACATGGCAAAAGTGCCACATCAACTACTGACTAGGATGTATGAGAAAGGTCAACCAATCAGAAGTTGACACATGGAAAGACCACATCAGATAGTCCCAACCAATCATAGGAGGACATGTGGCATTGACATAGTACGTTATAGGGGAAAATGACCAATTTTAACTAGCCAATCAAAGGACGCCACATGTTATGGTTAATTGATAGTCAGATTCGGTCAAGTGCCACGTCGGAAAAATCGACCAATAGAAGGTTGCCACGTGTCTGGTCAATGAGTCTACAGACGACTCAGACCCCGAGTAAGATGCCACATCAGCAACGCTAGCCAATCATTGCACGCCACATGGAAACTCGCACATGCGAAGCTCACACGTACATGGACAATGTCGTTTTCAAGTTTTGATAAGTTGAGAAGAGCGAGAGTTGAATAGACACCTTACCTTTGATGACAAATAAATCTCTCCAACAAGGGAGTAAATTGAAGAATTAATGGCTGACTAATAGATGAATGGATAGGAATGAAAGTCCCTAAGCTCCCTATATAAAGAGCTCCCCTCCATTCATTCTCATCACTCCAAAACTTGAAGAAGACAAATTGCTCCTAATTCCAACCATCCCTGAACCAAAGCTCTGACATCAACCTTTTTCATCATCTCAGAATGCAATGTCGGGTTCTCTAGAATCCTAAGGAAGTCTTCTATTGTAAACCCCATTTCCAAAAATAAGGAAGCCATAATTGGGAACCAAAAAATTTTGAGAGAAAGCCGAGTGATCTAGAATTAGTAAAGAAGTGTAAACCCCATTCCTTCGAAATAAAGAAATAAAATGGGGAAACCCCCAAAATTTTGAAAGAAAACTAAGTATCCATATGGACCGAAAAAGGTAAATAAGGATTTAAAATGGGAATTTGGACCATCACAAGTAGCAAATATATAAAAAAAATTATGAAGGAGAAACATAAAGTGGATTGGATGTGAAAACCAGATCGGTTTAGGGGGAACCAGACCAGTTTAGGGGGAACTGTACCGATTTAGGGTGAACCGGTTCAAATATTCATTTTTATTGGTGGCTTAAAAATATTAAATTGGAAAAATAAAGCCACCATCAGATAGAAAATGAATTTAGAAAAAGTTAGAAATTTTTAAGTTTTGGAAATCCAGTCGAATCAGACTCGAGCCAGCCAATTTACGATTTTGGGTCACGGAACCCGGTCGGACTGGACCGGTCAACGAATTGCCGCTAGGTTAGTGTCCAGTTAGCGGGCATGACCAATCAATGTGTGACACATGGTGAAGCATGCCTAGTCAACCACACATTCAACATCAAGAAGTGCTAACTAATCAGAAGGTGACACATGTCCCTGGTCACGGTTAAAGGAGGAAAATCCACCTTAATGACGACCGACCATTAGGAGAGTGACATGTATCCTGGTCTATGGTAATGTCGAAAAGGCCCATTAGCAAAGACCGACCAATGAGGAGTTGACACATGGCAAAAGTGCCACGTTAGTGCCAATTGGAGGTTGACACGTGGCAGTGCCACGCCGGATGACCCCAACCAAAGAGAGGCTGACACGTGGCAGAGCATTGTATGTCAGGAGGGAAATCTGATGCATTTAAATCATCTAATTAGAAGACGCTGCGTGTCACGGTCAATGGTTGACCGAGCATGGTCAACATCCACATTGGAGCGAGCGGCCAATAGAAGGTGCCATGTGTCCGATCAACAAGTCAAAGGTAGACTAGGCTATTGAGGAGGATTCTGCATCAACAAAGCTATCTAATCATGACACACCATGTGGCAAGTTGACATGTGCGAAGCTCGCATTCGTGCCATAGTGTCGTCTTCCTCACTTGGTTGACAGAGAGAAGGGATGAGGGGGTGGGGGTGGGGGGGGAGGAGAGAGAAAGTCTCTGATGACTAAAAAAAGCTCCAGTCTGAGCGTTAGAGAGTGAGGTGGGGGCTAAATCTTACGCCGACCCGTAGCCCAGATAGTTGCGGATCTCCCTATATAACGAGCACCCTCTCCTCATAGTTCTCATCCCACCATCAATCGAAGATGGAGAAGAGGTCCATTTATCGACAAATCTTAAACTGGAGCTCTAGCATCGAGCTTTTTCTCAACCTCTGAAGCTTCCTCTGATGCCATTGGAACTGAGAAGAAGTCCTCTACATGACTATAACCTCAGTTCAGTCTAAGGACCAACGCCCGAGCTCTGGCGAGCTCAAATAGGACCCTTGCTCCTTCGGCCTAGAAGGAGCCAAATGCTTCGAGCTGCACCCTGGTCGCCCCCAACCTCAGGCAGCTAATCCGACCCTTCCTCAGCCTTCCCCCACTCACAGCTGGCCCTCCACCACATGTGAGGTAAACCAATTCCGCCCTATGTCATCGGAGTTTCAAAGTTGCAGAGGCTAACTTGCTTGAATTTCTCTCATAAAATTTGTGATGCTCCCACATGAAATTGGCCATCATGTTGATCCTAGAAGGACCCCTTAGAAGAACACTAGTTGCCCACATCAAGAGCTCTAACTACCACCCCCTCATTGGTAAGGAAACTAAGCTTTCTCTCTCTACAACCTTTTTCCGACAAGGCTCTCTTTGAGCTCAAATAAACACCAATTAAGGTGATTCAAAGGTCAGAATGATCGTGGAGAGATGGGGGGAGCGATTAGCAGCATGATAGGGGGAAATTACCCAATTTTGGGCAATCAATTTGATGAATCCAAGATTCAAGTGTCAAAATGCAATAAATTGAGGGAATTTGGGTGAAATATGGGATTTGGGGTTGAATTACGAATAATGAAAATTTGAGGACTTTAGTGAAAATAGAGAGAAATTAGGGTCCCAAAGGGGAAAAATGAAAACCTTGGGGACCTAATTGATGATAAATGGACATTAGGGACCTAAGAGCAAACTTTGAGCCTTAGGGACCTAATAATAATTACAGCATAATTAAGGATCAAATTGTTGATACAACAATTTTGGTGTCTTTCCTACAAATTATACTAATATGAATGCTCGGACCGTATAGGACAGTGAGTTCAAGAATCGTGCACAAGAGCACGTGGCCGGCCAAGACACCGCCGGGAACAAGTTACACCACCTCGGGTGAGTGGGTTTAGCATCATGCCTGGTTGGGCTGATGAGTGCAATATTCCCGTATTGAAAATGGTTTTCCAGGATTGCCCTCCCCTAATTGATTGAACAAGCTTAAAACTTTTGGTAGGTTGTGCTGATATGGCATGGAACATGTAATAGTCAGGTTAATATCATTCAAGTGGGCCCAAGGCTAATGGGCACGGGTGTAGGCTCGTTGACAAGATAAGGCTTATGTGCTTGAAAACTCTCATAAGAATTGGTTAATTGTGTGAATTCTACAACTCAGTGACCGGGTGTTGGGAGTGAGTTTTAAAAAACATATGCCTATTTTATTTGTCAAAACTATTTCCAAGTTTTACCATTTCCTTTTTAAGGATTTTTCTCAAATTCAAATCTCATAATCCTTTTTCCATTTCCACATTAGGTATGTTTAGCTCTTTAGCCCATCCCCTTGCCTTGAGAGATGTTTAGCAAAGAAACACATGCCCTTAATGAAGAAGGGTACACACATTCATAGGGCACTCCTAGACTGTGCCCACTTGGGGATCAACTTGACTTTGTTGTCCACCTAGATAGAAGTCCCAAACTTCTACCATAAGTTTGAATGGACGTCCTAGATGTTTGACCCTCAGACCTGAATGCCACTTCGTGTCCGTATGAGGACAGAGACCTCATCCTAACCCCACCCCAGTCTCATGCGTAAGAAGCTCTGAGAGCTTCATGACTAACTAACACGACAATCTGCCCTTATTGCCCCCTATGTTATCCAACAACCCATGGGACCCATCACTACTCCCTGGGGTATCTTGATGGTCTCATACCATAAGTGCATGCACAAACAAAAGTTTTCATGATTAAGCCAACCTCTTTGGTGCCAACGGTCCAACGACCCCAACACTCAACCTGACCTACAACTGTTTGTCTAGGTCGGTCTGTCCACCTGGCCCTGACGCATTGTCGCCAGCCCATCGAGCATTGTCGTTCCTGACTTGATACCATGGAAAATCACACAAATATTTCCATTTTTTATTAGGAGTTTTTATGGCTCTTCCTAATCATGTTTGTTTATAGGCTCCAGCCTGTGCTCACTGACATTGGGCCCACTGCATATGTTTTTCAAACCTGGCCTTAAGCCTTATGAGTTTAAAAATCGAGGCCCCTAGCCTATTATAGCTGCTCTAGCTCCCATCAAGAAGGTCTTCCAAATAATTTTAGTCGTTGTCACATAGTTAGGGGAAAACACTTCTGACAAAAATCACTTTTTGTTTATCTCATTATACCAACCGGATGTGATGTTGGATCCACTTACAATTGGTAGGCGAGTTTCTCCTTTCCTTAGGGAAGCTCATCATACCAACCAGGTATGATATTTGATTATTCCTACTCACAACCGGTAAGTAGGTTTATCCTTTAAAAATAGTGCTCATCATCCCAACCAGTATGATGTATAAAAGTCCACTCACCTGTTGACTGTTATGCATTCGTCCCCAGTTAGTTTCTAGTCCATGCTAGCTCTCATCTGCTTGCGTTCTAGTCTCACATGTCCCTACACAGTTTGGATATGATTATCAATATGGATTTGACATAACAACATTCGTTTTCTCATGTATGAGCTACTAGGCCCAAAAATCTTGGTTTATTGCACTTAAGTCCATAAAATTCATTTTTCTTCACTTTAGGATTGTAATGCTAAATTTTCCCCCAAATTTAATCCCAAGGTTTCCAATATCCTCTATGGATCCTCAATTTAATCAAAATTGTGTAAGGGGCTCAAGTTTTCCTAATTTCAAATTTGGTCCACAATTTTCCAAAAATTACGGTTTTACCCCTATATTCAAAAAATAGACATTTGTTCCCAAATCTTTCAAAAATTGACCAATTGGTCCCCCACATCTTTCTCATTTCCAATTAACCTTCAATATTGAGAAATTGCATGAAGGTCCCACAATTTTTTGAAATCCCCAATTTCCTCCCAATTTTACCCCAATTTCTTCCCCCTTTTCTGACCAAATTAGATTTCTTTAATTGGCCATCCAATTGGGTTTAATTACTCCAATTGATGGCATGGATCAGTTTCTACATTCCATATGATTAAATGGAAGTTTGAATTGCAAATTTTGAGTTTGAAATGAGCTCAAATGGAGTTTAGCCAAAAAACCTGTCGTAGAGAGAGAAAGCTTCGGATGTGCGACAGTTCAAGCTCTCGATCTGGGGAGATTGCTCTCATCATTAGGATCCTTCTAGAATCAAGAATTGCTACAATTGAAGTCCATATGCTGGTAAATTTTATCATTGAAATTTGACACTTTATCTCCCTAATATCGATTTGCAATGACGGAGGAGGGCTAAATTGGCTTACCTTTCACCTCTATGGAGGTTGTGTGAGGGCCGTGGGGACCTTGGGGAGGCATGGTTTGGCTAGAGGAGGTCTGAATTTGGCTGAATTCATCTCGACCAAAACAAGGTAGCTTTGAATTATTGAAGCTTCTTCACTATTTGATTCCGCCAGCGCTTCTCTGGCGATCCTCGGGTCGAAGGAAGGTTGCTGTCTGGTACCTAACTTCCCCTAAAGTCTGTAGGACCCAACCTTGCCTTCTGAGATTGAGAAAAGTGACCAAATCAGAGCTCTAATTTGAGCATCACTGGAAAATGGAGCACTTGGGAGAGGAGGGCGATTTGTGGGGTGTGGATGATTAATGGAGTGGAGCTCTATATATAAGGAGCCCAAGGACACTCTGCCTGACTAGTTTCCACTATGGTCTAGCTTATCCTTGCTTGAAAATGCCTTGATCGGAGGAATATTCCTCTCATTGGAAATGGAAAGTTTCTGAACCGATGAATAGTGCTGTCATCCTAAGGAGGAAGACGACACTATTCCGGACCAGACCGATATGGTCTGACCGGGTTCAATGGTGGAAATTGGCCGGTTCATGCTCGATTCGACTGATTTTCTCAAATATAAAAATTTCTAAATTCATCTAATTAATTTCCTATCCAATGTGGCTTTAATTTCCCAATTTGATCATTTTAATCCACCAAGAAAAATGAATCTAGAAACCGGTTCATGTATAGTTCAAACTAGTTCAATCCAGTTTAGGTCTGGTTATCCCTGAACCGGTCCTTCCCCATGATTTTTATGACTCTTTTAGTCACTTGGGATTTTCCAATTTCTCATTTTACCCTTCTTTATCGGTTTTGGCTTGTTAATTGGCTCGATTTTCTCTTTTAATTTGACCGGTCCTTTTATGGTTTTCTTATCCTTAAAGGGACGGGGTTTACAACTCTCCCCTCTTTTTAGGGGTTTTGTCCCTAAAGCATTTACATCCCAAGTAGTTGGGGGTACCCATCCCTCATAATACTCTTAGTTTCACAAGTCTCCTCTTGTACTAGTCCATTCTGCCAAAGAAACTTGACCATGAAAATTTTCTTATTTCTTAAGTTCTTGTCTCTCCGGTCGATGATTTTCACTAGTTCCGCTTGATAGGTCAGGTTCTCTTCTAACTTGGGTGGGGGTCAGTCTAGCACATGACTGGGATTGGGCTAGTACTTCCGGAGTACTGAGACGTGGAATACGTTATGTATTCTTTGTAAATCAGAAGGCAGTTTGAGTTTATAGGCCACTGGCCCTATTATTTGGATTATGGTGTAGGGACCGATGTACCTTGGTTTCAACTTCCCCTATTATTGGAACCTAAGTATTCCCCTCCATGGAGATACCTTGAGAAATACTTGGTATCCCACACCAAATTCCAAGTCCTTTCTTCATTGGTCCGCATAGCTCTTTTGCCTGTCCTGAGATGCCTTAAATTGACTCCTTATTATCTTAATTTTCTCAGTGGCGTCTTCTATTAGTTCGACCCTTTCAAGCTTCCTTTCTCCCACCTCTTCCCAAAATAAGGGGGTACGATATGGTCGTCCATAAAGTGCCTCATAAGGAGCCATTTGAATACTGGCCTAGTAACTGTTATTGTGGGCAAACTCCATCAAGCACAAGTATTCCTCCCAGCCTTTGTTCATGGCGAGTATGCATGCTCGTAGCATATACTCTAGGGTTTGGATTATCCGCTCAGACTGTCCATCGGTTTGAGGATGGAATGCCGTACTCACGTGGAGTTTGGTTTCTAAGGCATTTTGCAAACTAGGCTAGAACCTTGAGGTAAACATAGGGTCCCTATTTGACACTATGCTTATTGGGATGTCATGGAATTTCACAATCTCCCCTATGTATAGAGCAACTAGTTGTTCCATGGAATTGATCACCCTTATTGGTAAGAAGTGGGTGGATTTGGTCAACCTATCCACAATGACCCAAATCGCCTCTCGCCCCTTCCTAGTCACTGGTAGTCCTGTGACAAAGTCCATAGTGATGTGTTCCCATTTCCTTTCAGGAATTGGTAGGGGTTGTAACAGTCTTAAGGGTTTCTGATGCTCAGCTTTGATTTGCTGACAAGACAAGCATCGTGTTACATACTCCGCGATATCCCTCTTCACCCCTTTCCACCAATAACCTTGTTTGAGGGTGCGGTACATCTTAGTACTGCCCGAATGCATCACATATACAAAGTCATGTGCCTCTTCTAATACTAATCTCTTCAATTCCTTGTCCCGAGGCACACACACCCAACCTTTATAGGTCAGCAATCCATCGCCTCAAAGGTTGTAGTTTGGGTTGGTTCCCTCATTGATTGGGTCCAAGTAGGGTTGGAGTTCCTTATCTCCTTTCTGCTGGACCTTAATTTGCTCCATTAGGCTGGGTCTTACTACTACATCAACCACTAGACATCTTTCTTCTTTATCTACCTTAAGGTCTGCTTACATTCTTCCCAATTGCTGTAGTAAGGGCATGTAGTTCATCTTTATCTGTGCTACCTCGATTTGATACATGCAAATTAGAGCGGCTGCCACCACATTAGCCTTCCCGGGATGGTATTCTATCACAAGGTCGTAGTTCTTTACCAATTCCAGCCATCTCCTCTGGTGGAGATTTAACTCCCTTTGAGTTAGGAAGTACTTAAGACGCTTGTGATCTATATATATCCTGCACTTAACCCCATATAGGTGGTGTTGCCAAATCTTGAGTGTGAACACTATTGCGACTAACTCTAAGTCATGAGTAGGATAGTTTCTCTCATGTACCTTTAGTTGTCGTGAGGCATAGGCGATGACCTTTCCCTACTGCATTAATACACACCCGAGTTCTTGTCCGGATGCATCACTATAGACTTGTATACTTCCCTGCACGTAAGTCTAGTAGGGTGAGCATGAGCATCGTTGTTAAATGGGACTTTAACTCCAAGAAGGATTTCTCACAAGTTTCATCCCACTTGTACTCCACTCCCTTCCTTGTGAGGCGGGTCAAAGTGGCCACTATCTTAGAGAAGTTATGTACAAACCATCGATAGTACCCTGCTAATCCCAAGAAACTACGTATTTCATAGGGGTTCTTGGGTGCCTTCTAGTCTGATATGGCCTCTACCTTTGCCGGATCCACCTTGACTCCATCTTTGGACTCTCTATGCCCTAAGAACCCTATCTCTTGCAACCAGAACTCACACTTGGAAAACGTTGCAAATAAGAAATTTTTCTATAGCGTCTCCAAGGTGATAGCCAAATGTTCCTCGTGCTCCAGCCTAGTTCATGAGTATATGAATATGTCATCTATAAACACAATTATGAACTTGTCCAAGTGAGGATTGAAAACTTGGTTCATCAGATCCATGAAAGTTGTAGGGGCATTTGTCAAGCCAAAAGGCATCACCCCAAATTTGTAGTGTCTGTATCAGGACCGAAAGGCGGTCTTAGGTATATCTCCCTCTTGGATCTTGAGTTGGTTGTATCCTGATTGGAGATCTATCTTGGAGAAGTAGGCCGCTCCTTTTAGTTGGTCGAAGAGGTTGTCAATCCATGAAAGTGGATACTTATTCTTTATGGAGACCTGTATTAACTTTTGATAATCTATACACAGCCTCATACCCCTATCCTTTTTCTTCACAAATAGCACTGGTAGACCCAAAGGAGACTGACTCGGGCGTATGAAACCCTTCTCTAGTAACTCGTCTAATTGCACTAGAGCTATGCGATAGGGAGCTTGGGATATGGGATGTGTCTCGAGGATTACCTCTATGGTAAACTCTAATGGACGTTTTGGGGGTAACACTGGTTGTCACACCCCGACCTAGTTTGGTCAGATACCCGTGATCAACCCGCTGCTCCCTTGGTTTAAGAAGGTTTTCCCCTTTCATAAATCAAGAGGAGCTAGGCGTAAATTTCAACCTTGTTACCTAGAATAACATAAATCAATAATAATGTAAGCTTAAAAATAACATTTTAAGCATACCTGACAAAAGGTAGGTCCGAGTGTTATCCTTAGTCATTTTCTTTAAATCCTGAAAAGCGATAGAAAAGGTGGGTGGGTTTCTACAACTCAGTGAATGAGTGTTTGAAAAAGAGTTCTTATAAAAATAGTTTTTAATTGGAGTGTGCCATACTCCTTATTTCCTTTAAGATTATTCCTTCCTCACATTTCAGTTTTTAAACACTTTCCTAATTATCCACAATCAGTGTGTTTAACAATCAACACATGCCCTTAATCATGAAGGGATCACACATTCGCAGGGCAGCCTGTCCACTAGATCTATATGTGGCATCAGAGCGACTTTACCAGCCACTTAGATAGAAGCCCGTCCACTTCTACCCTTGGAATGAGTGGATGTTCGTGACATCCGACCCTCAAACTGAAATCAACTCCGTGTCCGTATTAGTATAGGAACCTCATGCCAGCCCCACCCCAATCTCATGTGCATGAAGCTACGTCGAGCTTCCTTGACTATTGGCATGACAAATTGCCCTTATCTCCACCATGTCATCCAATAGCCCCTAGGATGCATCATTACCCCTCTTGGGCATTTTGATGGTCCTGAACCTTAAGTGCATGCACAAAAAAAGGTTTTCCATAAAGACATTTATCTTTGGTGCCATAGGTCCAACGTCCCCGACCCTCAGCTCAATTTGCAACTTTTTGTCTAGACTGGTCCGTCGAGTATGTTAGTCCTATCTTGGTACCATGGCCAAATCAAATAAATCATTCATTAAGAATTATCATGGCTTATCATAATGTTTGTTTATGAGCTTCTACTCGTTCCAACTAGCCTTGGGCCCACTGTACGTGATTTTCAAAACCGGGCATTTTAGCCCCCACGTTCCAAAATAGAGGCCTCTGGCCTATTTGAGCTATTCCAGCTCTCGTGTAGAAGTTCTCCCAAAAGTTTTAAGCATTGGCACACAGTTAGGGAAGAACATTTCTGACAAAATAACTTTTCAACTCGTCCATCACACCAAACAGTTGTGATGACATCTTCGCTTACATTTGGTAATCGGATTTTCTACTTCCTTCTAGGAAGTTCATCATATAAACTGGGTATGATCTACTTACAACCGGAAAGTAGTTTTTCTGCATAGTTCTCACTTCACTCCAACTAAGTGTGATGTTAAAATTCCACATAGAAGTGGTTTTTGATTTTCGAAGTACTCATCATCCCAACCAGGTATGATGTGAATAATCCCACTCATCCGATATTCACAATGTATTTCCTCTTAATCGGCTTTTTACCTCCACGCAAACTTATCCTTGCTGACATTCTGGTCTTTCATGTTTCTGCATGATTTGAACATGATTGTTTGTTAACATTTGGTATAATAGCCTTCATTCATCACGTATGAACAAAATACCTAAATTTTCTAATTATTTGCATTTAGGTCGCTAAAGTTCTTTTTCCTTAACTTTAGGTCCCTAATGCTAATTTTTCCCCAAATTGAGTCTTGTAACTTCTTAAATTCACTTTGGAACCTCAATTTATTTAAAATAACAAAAAGGGGTTCCAGTTTCCCAAATTTTCAATTTGGTCCCAAACATTTCTAAAATTACCATTTTGCCACTTGTTTACAAAAATGGAAATTTGACCCCAATTATTTTTAAAAATTGACCAATTGCTCCTCCAACATCATTTTCTTGGCCAATTGACCCTCAATTTTTGAAAATTGCAATTTGGTCCTTCAATTTTACGAAATCCCCAATTTCCCCCAAAAAATTTCCCCAATTTCTCCTTTCGAACTGGCCGAATTTGATTATATCAAATTTACCATTCAATTGAGGTTAATTGTTGAAATTGAAGGTATAATTGAGTTCCAACACATCCATATTATTCAATTGAGCTTTGAATCACATGAATTGAGGACGGAACGAGCTCTACCAAAAAATTGGGTGTAGAGAGAGAAAGCTTCTAATGCTTACCGTGGGAGGTACGATGGTCCGAGCTTTCAATCGGGGTAGATAACTCTTGTCCTGAGGTTTCTCCTAGGATCAAGAATTGCGATAATTCATGTCGAATTGAGTAATAATTTAGTCAGTAAAGTTTCACCGTTTCTCTCTCTAATGTTGATCGGAAATTACAGAGGGGAGTCGAATTGGTTTACCTTTTAATTCTAATTCGGTTGTGTGAGGGCTGTGGGGGTGTTGGGAGAGCTTGGTTTGTCCTGAGGAGAGGTCAATTTGGCCATTTTTAGCTCGGCCGAAATAGGGCAGCTTCGGTATGCCGAAGCTACTTCACTATTTGATTACGCTAGTGCTTCTCCGGCGATCCTTGGATCGAATGGTAACCACCGTCAAGTAGCTAACTTCTCCCTGAGTCTAAGGAACCCAACCTCATCTTCTTTGGCTTAGAAAAACCCCTATGTCGAAGCTCTGGTTTGAGTTTCATCGAAAAACTGAGTAGCTTAGAGAGAGTGGCATTTTCGGGTATGAGGAGAATGGATGGGGAGGATCTCTTTATATAGGGAACTCAGGGACTCTCTGGCCGTCTGTTTGGCACCTTAATGGCGCTCATTGATGGCCTAAAACATCCTGAATGGAAATGTTTCCTTTCCGCCAGTGCTGTTCATTTTTCCGACGAGTGAACAGTGCTGTCATCTGAAGGAAGAAGATGACACTATTTTGAATTGGACCGGACTGGTCTAAACTGGGTTCAATGCTTAAACTAGCCGTTTCAGGCCCGATTCGACCAAGTTTTTCAAAATTAAAAATTTTAAATTCATCTAAATTCATTCTCTATTCAATGGTGTCTTCAATTCTCCAATTTGAATATTTTAATCCATCTAGAAAAATGAATTTAGCATCCAGTTCACCTAAACCAGTCTGGTTTTCTGTCCCAAATTGTCCTAAAATCCCTTTCCATGGTTTTTATGATTCTTTGGGTCACTCGAGATGTGTAAATTTCCCATTTTGCCCATTCTCTAACGGTTGGGGTTTGTGAACCGGTTCAGTTTTTTCACTTCAGATGACCAGTTCTTTCCCTGGTTTCCCTATCTTCAAGGCACGGGGTTTACAACTCTCCCATCATTTTAGGAGTTTTGTTCTCAAAACTTATTCCACATCCCTTGCATAAGAAATAATTTCTCTTAATGTCAGTCCAGAGTTTGTTGACATATAAACATTTTAGTTATTTTCACTTAGCCCCATTCTAACACGCACTTTAAGAAATTTCTTTCATTTCCATTGCTTACTCATTCCATGGAGCTCATCCCCGCTAAGCATATCTTACCTGAGAGTTTAAGGGTATATCCTTAGATTTACATCCTCATTTGTTTAGAGTAAGACTCCTCTCCTTGATGTTTTTTTACCAAGGATTTCATGATTGGGAGTTCGAGAATACCTAATCATTCTTGCGTGTAGTTACTTCCTTGATTATTAAAACCCTTAGCTTAGTGTCTTCTCGAGTGTTGCCTACTCGCTTTCATCGGTTTTTGATTTCAACTTCTTTCATCCAGTTTTGATCCTTCTTATGTCCTTTCTCAATTTCAGTGGCGTCTTTTGCTCAAGAACTTTCCTTTCTTTTAGTCAACTCTTACTCTATCATGATCACTTCACGATTCTTATTATGAGTTATTTGCCTTCAGTCTTAAGTGTCGATTACTTGTTTGTGAAAGCTCCCTTATTTCGTTACTTGGGACACTTCGGATTCTCGGTCTTATTCCTTGTACTCTATACTATGTCTAGTTGTGCTATCCTTAAAGTCCATCAATCGAGCGTTTGATCACCACCAAATTCAGATGTCAATGATCACCTACTTTAATCACTCCATAACTGGAGGGTTTTCTTTTCCACAGTTTCTTAGTGTGCTTTACTCTATTTCCTCTTTTATGGGCAGTCCACCTCTTCTTACCTGTATGACATCTTTTGATACTGTTTTCCTACTTACACATTACTTGGACTTAACTTATTCCTCGTGTCTTTCTGATACTTTTTCCTTTATATATGATCCTCCCATCTCAACCAGAATATCTTGGATGAGTTTATCTTGTCTCTACTTCCGTTGATCCCATCATTTCTCAATTGGGATATTTATGTCTTTTCAAGATTTTCTTCCTTGGTAGTTTATACTCTTTTCTTGCAGTTTCTCTTCCATTTTTTCCATTGAAAACATCTGACCTTAAAGGACCTTCTTTGATGCCATTTGTTCATGCTTTCTATTGCTATTGAAACCTTACATGTACTCCTTGTATACCTCATCTTCCTTCTCACTCATTCCTAGTACCCATCTATTTCCTTTAGGTGGATTTTACATCTTCTTGGTTTTTACGATCTCTAGATCATCCTACAGGAGACTTTGCTTATCATTCCCATGGCTTTTGATTGTTACCCTCATCTCAACCATTAATCCCTTTAAAGCTTTCCGTCATCCTCTTTTCTCCAAATGATTTTAGCCTTTCCTCCTCTCCCTTCTTAATTAGATTATTGACTGTCACAACGATCTGTTCATTAACTATCTCAATCTTATAATTCTCCCTACCAAGTGATCATGAGGTCGTCATCTCTTGAGTCTTCTTGTTCTTAATGTCCATCTCATTTTCGTTTTAGGGCATAGTCCTCACTACTTCCCTATCCATTTTAGGGTTTCGTTTATTTCTCCTATTTACTTTGTTATTAATTGTTAGTTCCTTCAACTAAGTTCATTTGAAATCCCTATTTGGCTTTTTCTACCTTTCTTTAGTAGATCACACCTGACCATCCTTGTACGTTCTTAATCGTCAATGCCTTCTAATGAGGACCTTATTTTGGTTCTGTCTCCTGATTGTTTATCTATCTGTTATTTATCTTGGGAATTTTCATTTCATGGTCTTACTTCCTATCCTATCCTTTTTCTATGGACTTCCACTATGGGAGTTTCACGTTCTACCCTCTTAATGATATATTGAAAGTTTTACCCATCTTCTTTTCTTACACCATTCTATCATCGTTATGGTTATTTGTGCTTTATGCTTCCTTGCCTTCCAAAATCTTTCCTTTGAAAAGCTTCTGATTGTTGTTGAGTTCCTCATGATTTGTGTCTTACGTATAAAAAAATCCTTGAAGGGTACTTGTGTTATTCATGTGGTTTTCTCCCTACCACACTTCTTTCCGTTCTCCTATCTCGTATTGACTTAATATCTTCGGTGCTCCCATATCTTTCTTACTTTCTTCATGGCCAACGCAGTTTGGTCGAATCCCCATGATCAACCTGCCGCTCCCTTGGTTTAAGAAGGTTTTCCCCTTTATTAAATCTAGAGGAGTCAGATGTAAATTTAAACCTTTTTTCCTAAAATAATATAAATCAATAATAATGCAAGCTTAAAAACAAATTTTTAAGCTTACCTGACAAAAGGTAGGTCCGGGTGTTATCCTTAGTCATTTTCCTAAATTCTTGAAAAGGGATAGAAAATGTGGGTGAGTTTCTACAATTAAGTGAATGAGTGTTTGAAAAAGAGTTCTTAATAAAAATAATTTTTAATTGGAGTGTGTTAGACTCCTTATTTCCTTTAAGATTATTCCTTCCTTACATTTCGGTTTTTAAACACTTTCCACATTATCCACAACTAGTGTGTTTAAAAATCAACACACGCCCTCCATCATTAAGAGATTACGCATTCGTATGGTAGCCCACCCACTGCACCCACTTGTGGCGTCAGAGCGACTTTACCAGCCACCTAGATAGAAGCCCATCCACTTCTACGCTCAGAATGAGTGGATGTTTGCGACATCCAACCCTCAAACCCGAAATCAACTCTGTGTCCGTATGAGGATAGAGACCTCATCCTGACCCCATCCTGGTCTCATACACATGAAGCTTTGTTGAGCTTCCCTAATTGCTGGCATGACAAACTGCCCTTATCTCCACCATGTCGTCTGGTAGCCCCTAGGATGCATCACTACCTCTCTTGGGTATCTTGATGGTCTTGAACCTCAAGTGCATGTACAAACAAAGTTTTCCATAAAGACATTTATCTTTAGTGCCACTGGTCCAATGGCCCCGACTCTCAACACGATCTGCAGCTATTTGTCTAGACTAGTCCGTCGACTTGGTTCTGTCACACTACCGCCAGTCATCGAGTATGTCGGTCCTGTCTTGGTATCATGGCCAAATCACATAAATCATTCTTTAAGAAATTTCATGGCTTATCGTCATGTTTGTTTACAAGCTCATGCTCGTACCAATTGGTCTTGGGCCCACTGTACGTGATTTTCAAAACCGGGCATTTTAGCCCCCAAGTTCCAAAATAGAGGCCTTTGGCCTATATGTGCTATTCCAGCTCTCGTGTAGAAGTTCTCCCAAAGGTTTTAAGCATTGGCACACAGTTAGGGAAGAACACTTCTGACAAAACAACTTTTCAACTCGTCCATCACACCAAACAGTTGTGATGACATCTCCGCTTACAACTGGTAGGCGAGTTTTCTACTTCCTTCTAGTAAGTTCATCATACCAATTGGGTATGATCTACTTACAACGGGTAAATAGTTTTTTCGTGTAGTTCTCACTTCACTCCAACCAAGTGTGATGTTAAAATTCTACATAGAAGTGGTTTTTCATTTCTGAAGTGCACATCATCCCAACTGGGTATGATGTGAATAATCCTACTCACCTGATATTCATAGTGTATTTCTTCTTAATCAACTTTTTGCCTCCACTCGAGCTTATCATTGCTAGCATTCCAATCCTTCGTGTTCCTACACGATTTGGACATCCTTGTTTATTAACATTTGGCATAATAGCCTTCATTCATCACGTATGAACAAAATGCCCAAACTTTCTAATTATTTGCAATTAGGTCCCGAAAGTTCTTTTTCCTTAACTTTAGGTCCCTAATGCTAATTTTTCCCCAAATTGAGTCTTGTAAGTTCTAAAATTCACTTTGGGACCTCAATTTATTCAAAATCACAAAAAGGTGTTCAAGTTTCCCAAATTTCAAATTAGGTCCCCAACTTTTCAAAAATTACCATTTTGCCCCTACTTTACAAAAATGGCAATATGACCCCAATTATTTTGAAAAGTTGACCAATTGGTCCTCCAACCTCCTTTTCATGGCCAATTGGCCCTCAATTTTTGGAAATTGCACTTTGGTCCGTAAATTTTACAAAATACCTAATTTCCCTAAAAAGATTCCCCAATTTCCCTTTCCAAACTGGTCGAATTTGATTTTATCAAATTGACCATTCAATCGAGGTTAATTGTTGAAATTGGAGGTATACTTGATTTCCTACACATCCTTACGATTCAATTGAGCTTCGAATCACATTAATTGAGGCCGGAACGAGCTCAAATGGAGATTCGCGAGAAAATTAGGCGTAGAGAGAGAAAGCTTCGGAAGCTTACTTGCGGTGGTTCGTCGGTCCAAGCTTTTGATCGGGGTAGATAGCTCTTATCCTAAGGTTCCTCCTAAGATCAAGGATTACCACAATTCATGTCAAATTGAGTGAGAATTTAGTCAGTAAAGTTTCACCATTTCTCTCTCTAATGCTCATAAGAAATTACAGAGGGTAGTCGAATTAGCTTACCTTTCAGTTCTAAATCGCCCATATGAGGGCTATGGGGGTGTTGGGAGAGCTTTTTTTGGCTTGAGGAGAGCTCAATGTGGCCATTTTTAGCTCGTCTGAAATAGGGCAACTTCGGTTTGTCAGAGCTGCTTTAATTTTTGATTACGTCGGCGCTTCTCTGACGATCCTTGGATCGAATGGTAACCACCGTCGGGTAGCTGACTTCACCCCAAATCTAAGGAACCCGACCTCTCCTCCTCTAGCTCAGCAAAACCCCTTATGTTGGAACACTTGTTCGAGCTTTATCGGAAAACTGATTAGCTAAGAGAGAGTGAAGTTTTTAGGTGTGAGGAGAATGGACGGAAAGGAGCACTTTATATAGGGAGCTCAACTCATTGATGGCCTGAAACATCTTGAACGAAAAAGTTTCCTTTTTGCCGGTGCTGTTCATTTTTTCAGCGAGAGAACGGTGCTGTCATCTAATGGAAGAAGACGACACTATTTCGAATCGCAATGGATCGGTACGAACAAAGTTGAATGCTAAAATCTGTTGGTTTTGGCCCGATTCGACCGAGTTTTCCGAAATTAAAAATTTCTAAATTCATCAAAATTCATTCTCTATCCAATGGTTGCTTTAATTCTCCAATTTGAATATTTTAAACCACCTAGAAAAAATGAATTTAGCATCTAGTTCAATGATGGTTCAAATCAATTCAATTCTAGTTCAGATCCGGTTCACCTGAACTGGTCTGGTTTTGTCTCCCAAATTGTCCTAATGTCCCTTTTCATGGTTTTTATGACTCTTCGGGTCACTCGGGAAGTGTAAATTTCCCATTCTCTAACGGTTGGGGTTCATGAACCGATTCAATTTTCTCACTCGAGTTGACTGGTTCTTTCCCAAGTTTCCTTATTTTCAAGGAATGGGGTTTACACTGGTAGTTCCTCGGAGAATACATCTGGGTAGTGTTTAACCACCAGAATGCCCCATGGTCCTCTATCCTTCGATTTCTCATTAATGACCATTGCGAGAGAAGCCTTGTAGCCCTTCTGCATCATCTTTTGTGCTTTTATTTGTGACACCAAGTGAATTTCTCCCTTCCTCCCGTCTCCTTGAAAATACAGTCCGCGTGTTTCGGGAGTGTGGAAAGTTATCAGTTTCTTCCCACTGTCTAAGTTGGCTTGTTGGGTACTTAACCAATCCATTCCTAGTATTACTTCCACCTCTCTCATAGGTAATGGGATCAAATTTGCCTTCAGTTTTACTCAAATCATAATCTTACATACCTTTAACTGTTTGTCTCTATTTAGTCTTTCTCCTAAGGGTGTGAGTATGTTAAGACTTTGTTCCAAGGAGGTAATTTCTATCGGAAGACCTAGAACTAAATCATCCTTGATGAAAGACCTCTCTGCTCCTAAGTCAAAGAGGGCGTAGGCTTTTCTCCCCCATAACTATATGTACCCTAATCGAAGAAATGCACATTTTTAGAAAATAAATTTAAATCTCTTTATTGAATAGGATTGAATTACAAGTTTTGTCTAATTCTGGTCAAGGAGGGTTTGGGAAGTACCTGCTACAATACTAGGGTCTTTTCGGGCCTCTTCTTGGGTGAGGTTGTACACCCTAGCTGGTACCCTTGTTGTGGTGGTTGTGTCCAGCCTTGATGTCCTCGGGTTCCCTTGGGGTGGTCCAAGTGTGTTTTGTTGCTTATTCTCCCTAAGAGTGGGGCACTCCCTTACAAAGTGTCCCACTTGTCCATATCCGAAATAGGTTGAACATGCTCCCTCATGGTACCTTTAACATTTAGGATAACGAGGGCTCCATTGTAGTATTGCGGGGGTTACCTCTCTTCGCGCATGGTATGCTTCCTTCCTCCTTTGGAAACCCACTTTGCTTCTTCCATCCCTTGTGGTGACTTTGGCTCTTATCCTCCTTTCGGTTGGCCTCCTCCATCCGGCGGTGTCGGGTCTGTACCAGACGATCACATTCATGAGCCATACTAATTATGGATGTCAGATCCGTGGGGTGTTCTAATTCCCCCATTCGGTCTCTTATGACCATGTTGACACGGTCCATGAATCGTTGGCAAATGTCCGCAAGTTCAGCTAGATCAATGGCAAATGGTCTTAACTCATTGAACTTAGTTTCATCCTCCAAGATAGATTTAAGCCCTTGTCGGAGTCGGAAGAAGTCCTGCTTCTTCTCATTGATTAGATGTAGAGCCATGTATTCCTCCGTATACATCTCCTCAAATTGCTCCTCGGTGGGGGTGGTGGTATGCAGGTTCGTGACGTTATCCCACCATGTCACGCCTCGACCTGGTTTGGTCGAATCCCCGTGATCAACCCGCCACTCTCCCGGTTTATTAAAGGGTTTCCCCTTATCGTAAACCGTAAAGAGTAAGGCGTCCTTTAACTTGCACCTTTTTCCTGGAATAGCATAATCAAAATTGTATGAAATTTAAAACTTTACATACCTGTCTTACAAACATCTTAGTTGACGGTATTTAAGGGGAGGCTTTCCGGGATTTCCTGAAAGGGATATAAGGGAGGGGGTGAGTACGACTACTCAGTGAATGGGTTTTTAAAAGCTTTTGACTTTTAAGAAAAACATTTATATGGAGTGTGCTAGACTCCTTTTGTTTTAAAAAATCCCATCATTTAAAAATTTGGATTTTCCCATTATTTCTTAGTTACCACGGTGTGTTATCACCCAACACACATCCTTCATCATGAAGGTTACACACATTCGCAAGTCAGTATCACTACTGAACCCGCTAGTGGCTTCGAAGCGACTTTTCCTGCCACCCGGATAGAAGTACGACCACTTCTACCCTGGGAATGAGTGAATGTACGTGACATCCTACCCACAATCCCAAAATCACCTCTTCATGTCCGTATGAGGACAGAGACCTCATCTTGTCCCCACCCCGGTCTCATACGCTTCGTGCTACTCCAGATTTCGCACAGACACCTAGAACGATGAACTGCCCTTATAGCCACCAGGTCGTCCAGTGCCCTTAGGACGCATCACTACCCCTCATGGGCGTCTTGATAATCCCGTACTCACAGTGCATGCACAAACAATGTTTTCTTATATTGCCATGTAATCTGTAGTGCCACTAGTCCAACGGCCCCGACTCTCAACTCAACCCGCAGTTGTTTGTCTTGACTAGTCCGTCGACCTGTCATGTCGCACTGCCGCTAGTTGACTGAGCATGTCGGTCCTATCTTGGTACCATGGCCAAACAATTCACTTATTAAGTTTTATGGCACATATATCATGTTCATTTATGAGCTCCTGCTCGTGCCAATTGGCCTTGGGCCCACTGTACGAGATTTTCAAAATCAGGCAATTAGCCCCCATGTTCCAAAACTGAGGCCCCTGGCCTATCAGAGCTATTCGAGCTCCCATCGAGAAGGTCTCCCAAATTGTTTAAGCATTGGCACACAGTCAGGGGAGAGCACTTCCAAAAATAGGTTTTTACTATCCATCATACCGACCGGTATAAGGACATCTCCGTTCATAACCGATGAACGGGTTTTTAACTTCCTTCGAGGAAGTCTCATCATACCAACCGGGTATGATCTACTTACAACCCGTAAGTAGTTTTTCCGCATAACTTTTACATCACTTTCTCTAAGTAGTGATGATTAAAATACCACTAAATAGTGGGTTTTTATATCGAGGCACTTATCATCCCCAACCGGGTATGATGTTAGTAAACCCACTCACCCGTTAATGCCGTGAATTCCACTAGACCGGTTCTTTGTATTCACACGAGCTTGTCCTTGCTGGCATTCCCGGTATTTAACGTTCCTACACGATATGAACAACCTTGTTCATTATTACTCGGCATAACAGCCTTCATTCATTAATGAATGAGAAAACCCAAACTTTTAGTTATTTGCAATTAGGTCCCTAAAGTTATTTCTCTCCAACTTTAAGTCCCTAATGTCAGTTTTTCCTCAAATTGAGTCCCGTAACTTTTAAAATTTATCGTGGGACCTCAATTTATTCAATTTCACCAAAAAGGGGTTTAATTTTCCAAATTTCCAATTTGGTTCCCCAATTTTTCCAAAATTACCATTTTGCCCTTCTTTCACAAAAATAGTAAGTTTTTTCCCCAAAATTTCCAAAATTCCTCAATTGATCCTCCAACATTATTTTCATGCCCAATTGACCCTCAATTTCATAAAATTGTATTTTGGCCCCTTTGAATTTCGAAAATCCCCAAAATTTCCCCCAATTTCAACTCTTCAACACTACTGAATTTGATTTCATCAAATTAACCGATCAAACACTTCTAATTATTGAAATTGGAGTTGAAATTGAGTTCCTATATGTTCATATGATTCTAAGAAACTTTGAATCGCAGATTTTAACGTCGAAACGAGCTCAAATGGAGTTTTGCCGGAAAATAGACTATAGAGAGAGAAAGCTTCGATTACTCACAGGTGAAGGCACGACAGTCCGAGCTTTCGATCTGAGCAGATAGGTCTCGTCCTGAGGTTCATCCTAAAATTAAGTATTGTATCAATTGATGCCGAATTGGATTAGAATTTTGTCATTGAAATTTGGTCGACTCTCTCTCTAGCACCGATCGAAAATTATAAAGGGGAGCCGAATTGGCTTACCTTTTGGTCCTAATTCAGCTGTGGAAAGGCTGAGAAAGTGTTGGGAGGGCTTGGTTTGGCTTGAGAAGGGCTTGGTTTGGCTTGAGAAGGGCTTGGAATGGCCGATTTCAGCTTGGCCGAAATAGGGCAGCTTCGGTCTGCCGGAGTTGCTTCACTATTCCATCATGTCGGTGCTTCTCTAACGATTCTTGGATTGACTGGAGTTTGCTATCAGATAGTTGTTTTCTCCCTGGTTCTAAAGAGCCCGACCTTTGTTCAAGTCGAAGCTCTGGTTCGAGCTTTACCAGGAAATGGAGCAGTAGAGAGAGAGAGAAGTGTTTAGGTGTGAGGAGAATGAAATGGGGATGACCTCTTTATATTGTCGTAAAACCCGTGTATTAAATAGTCGAGATTTATTATTAGTATTAATATCGCCATAAATTATTGGTATTAATTCCAATAATTTAATTTTGGTATTAAATTATTTGTATTAATTCCAATAATTTAATTTAGGTATTAAATTAATCGGATTAATTTCAATAATTAAATATATATTAATTGATGGCTATTTATGATAAGCATAAAAATTTTTTGACCGAAATTTCGGGTTACAAAAAATCATACTTCCTAGGAGATCACCCATACTCACACTACTCTCATGACTGATTGACACGATAAAACTGCCCTTATCGACCCCCATGTCGTCCAATAGCCCTTGGGACCCATCACTACCCCTAGGTGTCTTGAAGGTCTTGTACAATAAGTGCATGCACAAAAAAAAGTTTTCATGATTAAGCTATCCTCTTTGGTGCCAACGGTCTAACGACCATTGTACTCAACCCGACCTACAGCTATTTGTCTAGGCCAGTTCGTCGACTTGGCCCTAACGCATTACCGCCATCCCATCGAGCATTGTCTGTCCTGACTCGATACCATGGTGAATCACACAAACATTTTCATTTTTAATTAGGAGTTTTCATGGCTCTTCCTAATCATGTTTGTTTACGCGCTCCAACCTGTGCCCACTTCATGTGTTTTTCTAAAATTAGTCCTTGAGCCCTTTAAGTTCAAAAACTGAGTCCCCTGGCCTATCAAAGTTGTCTAGATCTTGTCAAGAAGGTCTCCCAAATAGTTTAAGCAGTTGTCACACCATCAGGGGATAACACTTCTGACAAAAATTACTTTTTTTTTATTTCATCATACCAATTGGGTGTGATGATGGATCCGCTTACAACCGGTAGGCGGGTTTCTCCTTTCCTTAAGGAAGCTCTTCATACCAACCGAGTATGATGTTTGATTATTCCTACTCACAACCAGTAAGTAGGTTTATCCTTTAAAAATAGTGCTCATCATCCCAACCAGTATGATGTATAAAAGTCCCACTCACCCGTTGATTGTAACCTGTTCGTCCATAGTTAGTTTCCAGTCCATGCCAGCTCTCTTCTACTTGCGTTCCGGTCTCAAGGAATTAAAGGAATAACTGAACGAATTATTGGAGAAGGATTTCATACGTCCAAGATAGTCTCCATGGGGTGCTCCTATTCTATTTGTAAAGAAAAAGGACGGAAGCATGAGACTATGCATCGACTACAAAAAGTTGAACTAGGTCACCATCAAGAATCAATACCCACTCCCAAGGATAGATGATTTGTTTGACCAGTTAAAAGGAGCATCTTACTTCTCTAAAATAGATCATCGATGTGTCTATCACAAACTCAGGATTCGAGAAGAGGATATCCCCAAGATGGCATTTCGATCCAACAATGAACATTATGAGTTTAGAGTAATGTCGTTCGGGTTGACGAATGCCCCTGTAGCCTTCATGGAATTGATAAACTGTTTGTTCCAACCCCATTTGGATAGTTTGGTGATAGTATTCATAGATAACATCCTTATATACTCACGAACTAGGTCAGAACATGAAGCACATTTGGCAACCACCTTGGAAATATTAAAGGAAAATCAATTATATGCAAAATTTTCCAAGTGTGAGTTATGGATGTAGGAGGTAGGATTCTTAGGGCACATCGTATCCAAAGAAGGGGTCAAGGTAGATCCGGCCAAGGTGGAAGCCATATCAGATTGGAAGGCTCCAAGGAATCCTACAAAGATAAGAAGTTTCTTAGGATTGGCATGATACTATAGATGGTTTCTGCAAGACTTTTCTAAGATAGCAACTCTTATAACTCGACTCACCAGGAAGGGAGTTGAGTACAAATGGGATGAGAACTGCGAGAAGTCTTTTCAAGAGTTAAAGACTCGACTGACAACCACACCAATACTCTCCTTACCTGATCCTAATTAGGCGAGTACATAGTCTATAGTGATGCATCCAGACAAGGACTTGGATGTGTCTTAATGCAACAAGGGAAGGTTATCGCTTATGCCTTGCAACAACTGAAGGTACACGAAAGAAATTACCCAACACATGACTTGGAATTAGCTGCAATAGTGTTTGCCCTAAAGATATGGCGACACTACCTTTACGGGGTTAAGTGTAGGATATACACAGACCATAAGAGTCTTAAGTACTTCGGAACTCAGAAGGAGTTAAATCTCTACCAGAGAAGATAGCTGGAATTGGTGAAGGATTATGACCTTGTGATAGAGTATCACCCCATAAAGGCAAATGTGGTAGCAGATGCCTTAAGTCGCAAGTACCAAACTAAAGCAGTAATAGTAAAGACAAGTTACCTACCCTTGTTGCAACAATTGGGAAGGATTGAGGTGAACTTGGGGATGGACAAGCAGGAAAAATGCTTGATGGCTAATGTGGTGGTGAGGCTCAGTCTAACCAAGCATATAAAGGCTAAAAAAAGACTGATAAAGAATTCCAATCTTATTTGGACCCGGTTAACAGAGAAAGGAAACCGGACTATGACTTACGAGGTGATGGAATACTAACCTATACGGATCAGGTATGTGTGCCTCAAGATAAGGTTGAAGAGGTTAATTATGGAAGAGGCACACGATTCGGTGTACGCAATGCGTTCGGGCAGTACCATGATGTACTGCACCCTCAAACAAGGATATTGGTGGAAAGCCATGAAGAGGGACATTCCAGAATATGTAGCTCGATGTTTGTCCTGTCAATAGATGAAAGTAGAGCATTAGAAATTGTCAAGACTGCTACAACCCTTATTAATTTTGGAGTGGAAATGGAAGCACATCACCATGGAATTCGTCACGGGTCTACCGATGACAAGAAAGGGTCGAGATGCGATTTGGGTCGTAGTGGATAGATTGACCAAATAAGCTCATTTCCTTCCTATAAGAGTGACAGACACAATAGAACATCCGGTCGTCTTATACATGAAGGAAATCGTAAGACTTCATGGTGTCACGATGAGTATAGTATAGGATAGAGATTCGAGATTTACTTCCAGGTTTTGGCCAAGTTTACAAAATGCCATGGGGACCAAGCTACATATGAGCATGACATTCCACCCTTAGACATATGGACAGTCTGAGCGAACCATCCAAACCTTGGAAGACATGCTAAGAGCATGCATACTCACCATGAATAAAAGCTGGGAGGAATACTTGTGCTTGATGGAATTTGCTTACAATAATAGTTACCAGTGTAAACCCCGGAAAACCGAGAAAAGAACCGGTCAAACCGAGTGAGAAAACTAAACTGGTTCACAAACCCGATTATCATGAAATGGGCAATTTGGAAATTTACAACTCTCAGGTGATCCAAAGGGTTAATAAAACCTCGGAAAAGATCCTTAGGACAAATTGGAAGGGAAAAACTAGACTGGTTTAGATGAACCAGATCCAATTGGATGCAACCGGTTTATGAACTGAGTCAGTTCATGAACTGAAACAGATAGAGAAAGGATAAACAGGGAAATTTATGGATCCCTTGTGACCCGAAGAGATTTATAAACCTTGGGAAGGAACCTTAGAACAAAGTGGGAGAGAAAAACCACACTAGTTTTGGTGAACCGGACCCAAACCGAACCCAAACCAGTTTAAACCGATTTAAGGACTAAGTCAGTTTATGAATTGAAATCAATAAAGAGATGGTAAATTAGGAATTTTATGGATACTAAGTGACCTAAGAAGTCACAAAAGTCATGGAAATGGACTTGTGAAGGAATTGGGGATGAAAATCAAACCGGTTCAGTTGAACCGGATTTAAACTGGTTTGGACCAGTTTGAACCACTATTGAATTAAATCCAAAATTAATTTTTCTAGGTAGCTTAAATAATTCAAATTGGAGATTTGAGGCCACCATTAGATAGAAAATGAATTTAGAAATTTTTAGATTTGAAAAACTCGGTCGAATGGGGGGGGGGGGGGGTGAACCAGCAAGTTTAAGCTTTGAACCTAGTTCGGACCGGTTCAGTCAGGTTTGGAATAGTGTCATCTTCTTCCTTAGGATGACTGTACTGTTCACTTATCGGGAAATTGAAGTAGCACTAATGAAGAAGAAACGTTTCCATTCTATACGTTTCTGGTCATCAATGGCTGCCATAAAGGTGCCAAACTGACGAACCAGAGCTCTACACATGAAAACTCCACACATGAAAACTCCATTCTCTCTCAATTGCTCCATTTTTCAGTGAAGCTCGAACCAGAGCTCTAACATGGTCACTTTTCTGAGCCAAACAAGGTAAGGTAGAGTTCTGTAGAACCGGGGAGAAGTCAGCTACACGCATGTAGTCTCTATTTGCTCCGAGGGTCGCCGGAGAAACGCCGTCGTGATGGAACAGTGAAGCAGCTCTGGCAAACAGAAGCTGCCCTATTTTGTCTGAGCTGAAATTGGCCAATTCGAGCCCTCCTCATACCAAACCAAGCCTTCCCAACACTTCCTCAGCCCTCCGATGACCGAATTAGGACTGAAAGTTAAAGCTAATTCGGCTCCTCTCTGCAATTTCCGGTCGGTGCTAGGGAGAGAACCGACAGAATATCAAGAATGAAATTCTAATTCATTTCGATATGAATTGATGTGATTCTTGATTCTAGGATGAACCTCAAGACAAGAGCTATCTGCCCAGATCAAAAGCTCAAATTGTCGTGCCCTCATTAGTGAGTAATCGAAGCTTTCTCTCTCTATAGTCTATTTTCCAGTGAAGCTCCGTTTGAGCTCGTTTCAATGTTAAAACTCGTGATTCAAAGTTCTATGGAATCGTATAAACATGGAGAAACTCAATTTCAACGTCAACTTCAATAATTAGAGGTGTTTGATCGATCAATTTGATAAAATCAAATTCGGCTGTGTTAAAGAATTGGAATTGGGGAAAAATTGGGGATTTTCAAAAATTCAAGGGACCGAAATGCAATTTCCTAAAATTGAGGGTCAATTGGGCATGATAAAAATGTTAGAGGGCCAATTGAGAAATTATAGAATTTTTGGGGTGAAATTTACGATTTTTGTAAAGGAAAGGTAAAATAGTAATTTTGGAAAAGTTGGGGGACCAAATTGGAAATTTGGGAAATTAAATCCCTTTTTGTGAAATTGAATAAATTGTGGTCCTAAGATAAATTTTAAAAAGTTTCAGAACTCAATTTGAGGGAAAACTGGCATTAGAGACTTAAAGTTAAAGAGGAATAACTTTAGGGACCTAATTGCAAATAAATAAAAGTTTAGTTTTCTCATTCATTTGGAATGAATGAAGGCTATTAGGCCGAAGGATAATGAACCGAGATGTTCATATCGTGTAGGAACACGGAGTACCGAGAATGCCAGCAGGGACAAGCTCGCGTGGAATACAAAGAACCGATTTAGTGGAATTCACTACATTAACGGGTGAGTGGGATTTTATATCATACCCGGTTGGGGATGATAAGAACATTGAAATAAAAATCCACTACTATGTGGTATTTTAAACATCACAACTTAGAGGAGTAATGTGAAAACCATACGGAAAAACTACTTACCAGTGGTAAGTAGATCATACCCAGTTGGTATGATAAAACTTCCTCGAAGGAAGTTGAAAACCCGTTCATCGTTTATGAACGAAGATGTCCTCATACTCGGGTGGTATAAGGGACAGTGAAAACATATTTTTGTCGGAAGTGCTCTCCCCTGAATGTGTGCCAATGCTTAAACAATTTGTGAGACCGTCTTTGTAAACACTGCCCTTTTGAGCTAAGGAAAACCGGGAAGAGAGCCGGTCAAACCAAGTGAGAAAACTGAACCGATTCACAAAAACGATAAATTTTGAATGGGAAATTTAGGAATTTACAACTCCCAAGTGATCCAAAGGGTTTAAAATACTATGGAAAAGAACCTTAGAAAGAATTGGAAGAGGAAAATTAGACCGGTTTGGATGAACTGGGTCTAATAGGATTGAACCGGTTTACGAACCGAGTCAATTCATGAATCGGAACCAATAGAGATCGGGCAAAAGAAAGGAATTCAACTCCATTATACTCCAAAGAAATTCATAAACCTTGGGAAGGAACCTTAAAACAAAGTGGGAGAGAAAAACCCGATCGATTCGGGTGAACCGGACCCAAACCGGATTGAACCTGTTTAAGGACCAAGCCGCTTTATGAACCGGAATCGATAAATAGATGGTAAACCAGGAATTTTATTGACCCTAAGTGACCTAAGGAGCCACAAAAGACATGGAAATGGACTCGTGAAGGAATTGGGGATGAAAACCAAACTGGTTTAGGTGAACTAGATCTGAATTGGTTCGGACCGGTTTGAACCACTATTGAACCGAATCCTAAATTCATTTTTCTAGGTTGCTTAAATAATTCAAATTGGAGATTTGAGGCCACATTTAATAGAGAATGAATTTAGATGAATTTAGAAATTTTTAGATTTGAAAAACTTGATCGAATGGGGGGTGAACCGGCTAGTTTAAGCTTTGAACCCGGTTTAGACCGGTCCGGAACAGTGTCATCGTTGTGCCCTCACCAGTGAGAAATTGAAGTTTTCTCTCTCTACAACCTATTTTCCGGCGAAGCTCTGTTTGAGCTTGTTCCGACATTAACATTTGTGATTCAAAGTTCCTTAGAATTGTATGAACATATAGGAACTAAATTTCAACTCGAATTTCAAAATTAGAGGTGTTTGTTCGGTCAATTTGATGAAATCAAATTCGGTAGTGTTGAACAGTTGAAATTTGGGGAAAAATTGGGGATTTTTAAAATTTGATGGGCCAAAATGAAATTTTATGAAATTGAGGGCCAATTGGGCATGAAAATAATATTGGAGGACCAATTGAGAAATTTAGGAATTTTGGGGGCAAAACTTACCATTTTTGTAAAGGAAAGGCAAAATGGTAATTTTGGAAAAGTTGGCGGACCAAATTGAAAATTTGGGAAATTAATCCCCTTTTTGTGAAATGGAATAAATTGAGGTCCTATATAAATTTTAGAAGTTTGGGGACTCAATTTGAGGAAAAACCGACATTAGGGGCTTAAATTTAAAGAGAAATAACTTTAGGGACCTAATTGAAAATAAATGAAAGTTTGACTTTCTCATTCAATTGGAATGAATGAAGGCGATTAGGCTGAAGGATAATGAACCGAGATGTTCATATCTTGTGGGAACACGAAGTACCGGGAACGCTAGCAAGGACAAGTTCATGTGAATACAAAGAATTAGTCTAGTTAAATTCATGGCACTAATGGGTGAATGGGTTTACTAATATCATACCTAGTTGGGATGATGAGCACAACTTAAAGATAAAAATCACTTAACAGTTGTGAGTGAGATTATATATCATACATGGTTGGGGATGATAAGTACCTCGGTATGAAAACCCACTATTTATTGGTATTTTAAACATTATAACTTAAAGGAAGTGATGTGAAAATCATACGGAAAAAATACATACCGGTTGTAAGTAGATCATACCCGATTGGTATGATGAGACTTCCTCGAAGGAAGTTGAAAACCCGTTCATCGGTTATGAACGGAGGTGTCCTTATACCCGGGCAGTATAATGGATAGAGAAAACATATGTTTTGTCTGGAGTGCTCTCCCCTAACTGTGTGCCAATGCTTAAACAATTTGGGAGACCTTCTCGACGAGAGCTCGAATTACTCTGATAGGTCAAGGGCCTCGATTTTGGAACTTAGGGGCTAAATGACCGATTTTGAAAATCTCGTATAGTGGGCCCAAGGCTAGTTGGCATGAGAAGGAGCTCGTAAACAAACATGATATATGTGCCATAAAACTTAATAAGTGAATTGTTTGGCCATGGTACCATGATAGGACCGACATGCTCAGTCAACTAGTGGTAGTGCGACATAACAGGTCGACGGACCAGTCAAGACAAACAACTGTAGGTTGAGTTGAGAGTTAGGGCCGTTGGACTAGTGGCACCACAGATTACATGGCAATATGTGAAAACATTGTTTGTGCAAGCACTGTGAGTACGAGATCATCAAGATGCCCATGAGGGGTAGTGATGCGTCCTGAGGGCACTAGACGACCTGGTAGCTATAAGGGCAATTCGTCGTTCTAGGTGTCCGTGCGAAATTTGGAGTAGCACCAAGCGCATGAGACCGGGGTGGAGATAAGATGAGGTCTCTATCCTCATATGGACAGGAAGAAGTGATTTCAGGATTGTGGGTGAGATGTCGTGTACATCTACTCATTCCTAAGGTAGAAGTGGTCGTACTTCTATCCGGGTGGCAGGAAAAGTTGCTCTGAAGCCACTAGCGGGTTCAGTAGTGATACTAACTTGCAAATATGTGTAACATTCATGATGAAGGATGTGTGTTAGGTGATGACACACCGGTAACTAAGAAGTTAGGGGAAAACCCAAATTTTTATATGAAGGGATTTTTGAAAAGAAAGGAGTCTGGCACACTCCATATAAACGTTTTTCTTAAAAGTTAAAAGTAGACCTTTGAAAAAACTCATTCATTGAGTAGTCGTACTCACCCCCTCCCTTATATCCCTTTCAAGAAATCCCGAAAAGCCTACCCTTAAAGACCATCAACTAAAGAAGCCTGTAAGACAGGTATGTAAAGTTTTAAATTTCATGCAGTTTTGATTATGCTATTCCAGGAAAAGGGGCAGGTTAAAGGACACGTTATTCTTTATAGTTTACAATAAGGGGAAACCCTTTGATAAATCGGGAGAGTGGCGGGTTGATCAAGGGGATCTGACCAAACTGGGTCAGGGTGTGACATTCTTGATGGGAGGTTGAATAGCTCTTATAGGTCGGGGGCCTCGGTTTTGGAACTTGGGGGCTAATATGCCCGGTTTTGAAAATATCGAACAGTGGGCCATAGGCCAATGGGCACGAGCAGGAGCTCGTAAATGAACATGATATATGTGCCATAAAACTTTAATAAGTAAATTGTATGGTCATGGTACCAAGGCTGGTCCAACATTCTCAGTCAACTAGCAGTAGTGCCATATGACCGGTCTCCAGAGTAGTCAAGACAAATAGCTGTAGGTTGAGTTGAAGGTCGGGACCATTGGACTAATGACACCATATATTACATGGCATGATGGGAAAACATTATTTGTGCATGCATTATGAGTACGGGAACATCAAGATGCCCATGAGGGGTAGTGATGCGTCCTATGGGCCCCAGACAACTCGGTGAGTATAAGGGTAGTTCGTCATTCCAGGTGACCGTGCGAAATTTGGAGTAGCACCAAGCGCATGAGACTAGGGTGGGGACAGGATGAGGTCTCCGTCCTCATATAGACATGAAGAATTGATTTCAGGATTGAGGGTTGGATATCGTGAACATCCACTCATTCTTAGGGTAGAAGTGAACGTACTTATATCTGGGTTGCCAGAAAAGTCACTTTGAAGCCACAAGTGGGTTCAGTGGTCGTGCTGGCCTACAAATGTGTATTTGACCTTCATGATGAAGGATGTGTGTTGGGTGATGTCACACCATGGTTAAATAAGAAATGGTGGAAAAATTGAGATTTTTGAAATAAAGGAGTCTGGCACACTCCAATAACCGGTCAGAAATAAAGGAGTCTGGACATCCTTAACCCACTCCAATAAAGGATGTCACTAAAGAAGAGAAAGGACATTAGAAGGAAAAAAAATCCTTGTATGTCAGTAATCATCAAGAAACCCAATGATTGAAATCGAAAGGACCCAATAAAAAAGTTGGGAAAAGGATGAGTAGGTAAGGGAAATCCATGTGATTATGTGAGACATAACTTCAAAGGCATGATGGATGAGTGGATAATGGTAAAAAGGATGGTTGAGGAATGCTATCAAAAGAAAAGAGGGATAAAGTTATACGATCGCTAAAAGGTCTAAAAGCTAAGAGAGACCCTCAAGGAGATGTTCTAGAAATCAAATGGATAGAGACAGGTCCTAGAAAATGTCATGCTATAAGGGGCATGTAAGCCCAACAACCCCAAGGGGAATATGACTCAAAGTAAGGAAGAGTCGGCTAATAAGCATGACGAGGTCAAATATAAAAATTTGGACCGAAGATATAATAGACAACGAATGGAGGAAGGGTCAAAATAGGATGAAAAAGTGATAATAAAGAAAACCATGGTAACCAATACATAATGCTCGAAAGAATATTGAGCTAAAGGTTTCAATGACCAAGGGGTTAACTAGACACAGGATCAGTTAGGTATCTTGGAATTCCCAATCTTGAGTACAAAAGCTTAAAGGGAAGAATGTGCTCTAAGAAAATAAAGACACGAATCTAAGAATATACCCTGAAGTTAAGGTATGTCTAGTTATGATAAACTCTATGGAGGGAGTAAATAATATAAAGGAAAAGAAATTCCTTAAGTGAAGGATGTAAAAAGGGTTGATTGTAAAAACTAGAGAAGAGTATGCATGTTAAGCAAACACCAAAGGGACATCAAAGGAAATGATTCCTCATGCAAGGTTGATAATTAAATTTTGGGGACAAAACTCCTAAAAGGAGGGGAGAGTTGTAAACCCCACCCTTTTGAGCTAAGGAAAATCAGGAAAAGAACCGGTCAAGTTGAGTGAGAAAACCGAACCAGTTCACAATCCCGATTATCAGGAAATGGGAAATTCAGAAATTTACAACTCTCGGGTGATCCAATGGGTTCATAAAACCTTGGAAAAGATCCTTAGGACAAATTAGAAGGGAAAAACCAGTCCAGTTTAGATGAACCAGATCTAATTGGATGGAACTGGTTTATGAACTAAGTTGGTTCATGAATTGAAACCGATAGAGCAAGGGCAAATAGGGAAATTTATGGATCCCCTACGACCCAAAGAGATTTATAAACCTTGGGAAGGAACCTTACAACAAAGTGGGAGAGAAAAACCAAACTGGTTCGGGTGAACCAGACCCGAACCGAATTAAATCGGTTTAAGGACCGAGTCAGTTTATGAATCAAAATCGATAAAGAGATGGTAAACCGGGAATTTTATGGACCTTAAGTGACCTAAAGAGTCACAAAAGTCATGGAAATGGACTTGTGAAGGAATTGGGGATGAAAACCAAACCAGTTCAAGTGAATCGGATTCGAACTAGTTTGAACCGGTTTAACCACTATTGAATCAAATCCTAAATTCATTTTTCTAGGTGGCTTAAATAATTCAAATTGGAGATTTGAGGCCACCATTGGATAGAGAATGAATTTAGAAATTTTTAGATTTGAAAAACACGGTTGGGATGATAAGTACCTAAAAAATGAAAACTCACTCCTTAGTGGTATTTTAAACATCACAACATAGAGGAGTGGTGTAAAAATTATATGGAAAAACTATTTACTGATTGTAAGTAGATCATACATGGTTGGTATAATAAAACTTCCTCAGAGGAAGTGGAAAACTCGTTCATCGGTTATGGGCAGAGATATCCTTATATTCGATTGGTATGATGGATAGTTGAAAATATAATTTTTTCTAATGTGCTCTCCCCTAACTGTGTGCCACTACTTAAACAATTTAGGAGACCTTCTCGACGGTAGCTAGAATAGCTTTGATAGGCAGGAGGCCTCAGTTTTGGAACTTGGGGGCTAATATGCCCAGTTTTGAAAATCTCGAACAGTGGGCCATATGCTAGTTGGCACGAGCGGAAGCTCGTAAACAAACATGAGTTATATGCCATAAAACTTTAAATAAATGAATTTTTTGGCCATGTTACCAATACAAGACCTACAATTCAATCAACTAGTGGTAGTGCGACATAATAGGTCTCCGGACTAGTCATGACAAATAGCTATAGGTTGAGTTGAGGTTCGGGGCCGTTGGACCAGTGGCATCACAAATTATATGGCATGATGTAAAAATACTAATTATGTGCATTGTGTTTATGGGACCTTCAAGACGCCCAAGAGGGGTAGTGATGTGTCCTAGGGCCCTAGACGACCTGGTGGGTATAAGGGCAGTTCGTAAGACGAGATGACCTTGCGGAGCTCAGAGTAGCTTCAAGCGCACGAGACTGGGATGGGGACGAGATGAGGTCTCTGTCCTCATACAAACATGGAGAATTGTTACAAGATTGAGGGTCTGATGTCACGAATATCCACTCATTCTCAGGGTAGAAGTAGACGTACTTCTTTCTAGGTGGCAGGTAAAGTCGCTCTGACACCACAAGTGTGTTCAGTGGATGTACTGGCCTGTGACTGTGTGATTGACCTTTATAATGAAGGATGTTCTTTTGAAACCCAAGATTTTAAAGTGGAGAAAATTGAAAGGAAATAAGGAACACACTCCAAACAAATCTTTGTCCTAAAATTTAAATCTTGAAAACCCATTCACTAAGTTGTTGTACTCACCCTCTTCCTTATCTCCCTTTCAGGTAAACCTGAAAAACCTACCCTAAGGTCCACTAGTTAATATGTTTGTAAGACAAGTATGTTCGGTTTAAAATTTTATTAAGTTTTGAATTATGTTATTCTAGGAAAGGCGCGGGTTTAAAGGACGCCTTACTCTACACGGTTTATAAACAAGGGGCAACTCTTAGTAAACTGGGAGAGTGGCAAGTTGATCACGGGGATCCGACCAAACTAGGTCGAGGCATGACATGACTAGTCTGTCGACCTAGTCTTGGCGCACTGCAACTAGCCCATCAATCCTTGTTATTCCTAATTTGGTACCATGGTGAGTCACACATCAATTTACTATTTGGGAATGTTTTCATGTCTCTTATCATCATGTTTGTCTATGGGCTCTAGCTCGTGCCCATTGGCCTTGGGCCCACTTCACGAGTTTTTAAAATTGAGCCTTGAGCCCTATAAGTTCAAAAACGAGGCATTTGGCCTATTGGAGCTATTCCATCTCTCGTGATAAAAGTCTCCCAAACGTTTTAAGCTTTGGCACATTGTTAGGGGAGATCATTTCTAAAAAAGGGGATTTTATGCTCAAAATGCACTCATCATACCAACAGGGTATGATGATAGAAATTCCCTCTCTTGGCGGCCTTTCCTTTCAGTAAAGGAGTTCATCATACCAACTGGGTATGACGTTAAATAATCTCACTCACAACTGGTAAATAGGTTTTTAATTTAATGAAAGTGTGCTCATCAACCCAACCGGGTATGGCGTTTAAAATGTCCCACTCACTCGATGACTGTGACTGTTTCCCAAGTCCAAGTCATGCTCCCCTTGCTCACGTTCTAGTCCCAAGTGTCCTTACAGAGTTTGGATATAAGGTCAGGAAGGTTCGACATGAAAGCCTTCTTGTGCTCACGTATTGGCAACTAGGCCCTAATTCTTGGTTTTATTGCACTTAGGTACCTAAAGTTCATACTCTTTGACTTTAGGTCCCTAGTGCTCAATTATACCCAATTAAGTCCCAAGGATTTCCAATATCCTCCTTGGGTCCTTAACTTTCTCAAAATTGTAAATGGGGCTCAATATTTCCAAAATTTCCAATTGGTCCCCAATTTTTCCAAAATTATAGATTGGCCCCAAACTTTCCAAAATTGGCCAATTGGTCCTCCAATATCTTCCTCTTTTCCAATTGACCTTCAATTTTGAAAAATTGCACAAAGGTCCTTCAATTTTTCGAAATCCCCAATTTTCCAAAAATTTCCCCCTCAATTTTACCCTTTTTTTACTGACCGAATATGATTTCTTCAAATTGGCCTTTCAAATGGGGTTAATTGCTCCAATTTGTGGTGTCAATCAGTTCCTTCATTTCCATACAATCCAATTGAGCTTTGAATTGTGTTGTTTGGGTCTGAGATGAGCTTAAATGAAGCTTCGCTAGAAAACTAGAGATAGAAAGAGAACTCCGAAAACTTACCGTTGGAGGTGCGACGGTCTGAGCTCTTGATTTAGGAAGGTAGCTCTTATCCCCACAGTCCTTCTAGGATCAAGAATTGCCACAATTCATGTGAGGACCAATGGGAATTTGGTTAGTGAAATTCGACATTTTCTCTCTAGAACTAAGCTACTCTAACGAAGGAGAGTTGAATTAACTAACCTTTTCCTTCTGGTAAGGTCGTGTGATGGCCTAAGGGCTGTGGTAGGACGTGATTTGGTTGTAGGAAGTTTCAATTGGCTGAATTGGGATCGAGTAAAATAGGGCAGCTTTGGGATCGATAGAGCAACGTCACTGTTTGGGCTCGCCGACAGTTCTTTGGCAATCCTCGGGTTGAGTGGTGGTTGCTGTCAGATAGCTGACTTCCTTTAGAGTCTATAGGACCTAAATTTGCTTTCTAAGGTTGAGAGAAGTGCCTAAGTCGGAGCTCTAGTTTGAGCTTCACAAGAAAACTAAGCACTTCTTCTTAAGAGGAGGTTTGAGGTGTATGGAGGATGAATGGGAAGGATCTATTTATATAAGGAGCTTAGGGACCCTCTACTCTACTAGTTTCCATACTAGTCGAGTTTATCCTCATCGAAAATTGCCCAAATTGGAGGGAATATTCCCTCACCGGAAAAGGAAAGAAAAATATTGCCTCAATGAAAAGTGTCATCGAACGGAAGAGGAAGACGATACTGTTCCGCATGTGTGAAGCGTGGTAGCACGTGATTGGCTAGTTTAGCTGACATGGCGATCCAACTTAACCGCCATGTTAGCCATTGATCGGTTGATCAGACATGTGGCCGCCTCCCATTGGCTGCTCATGTCTCCATGGCTGTTGATCGGGCATTCGGTGACCGTTGACGGGTCAAGTCTGACCGAGTTCGGTGACCCAAAAATGAAAATTGATCGGTTTTGGCCCGATTCGACCGGTTTTCTAAAAATTAAAATTTCAAATGAATCTAAATTAATTTTCTATCTAATGGTGGCCTCAATTTTCCAAATTGCTCTTTTTAAGCCATCTAGAAAATTAAATTATTAAACCAGTTCAACATGGTTCAACTCGGGTCAATATGGTTTAGGTCCATTTCACTATGAATCGGTCCAGTTTTCCCATCCGTTTCACCTCATGGTTCTTCCCCACAAAATTTATGACTTCTTGGTTACTTGAGTTTTTCCAATTTCACATTTTAACTCTTTTTTTTTTTTATCATTTTTGGTTCATTATATGGCTCAATTTTCTCATGTAATTTACCGGTTCTTTTCCCCAGTTTCCTTAGTCCTAGAAGACGGCTTTCACAACAATCCCCTTCTTTTAGGAGTTTTGTCCCCAAAAATAAATCATTTTCCCTTTACATTAGACATAAATTCCCTTAAGATTAACTTGAGATTTGATTTGATATCCTATCATTTCGGTTACCCCTTTCACTTAGTCCCGTAGGCAACACACTTAAGGAATTTACTTCTCTTTTGACCATTCATTTATTCCCTTGGATTTAGATCCATTGACTTGGCTTATCCTCATGTCCCAATAATTTCTGAGATCCAATGGTTCTTGTCTTTTGCTGTAAAACCCTTCCTCTTTAGGGTTCTCATCTAAATCACTAGATTGGGCGTTCCATAAACGTTTGACTTTCCCTCTTTCTATTTATTATCTCTGATCATCGAAGATATTTAGCTTAGCGTCCTTTCGAGTTTTTCACCCTAACCTCGCGAGTTTTTGGTGTTATTCCCCCTTGTTGTCTTATATTAGCCCTTCCATCATCGTTTTCTTTACCAGGACTCTAGTCCAACCAAATACTTGTGTGGGACCGCATCAGGTTTACATAATTGAATCTTTCCTATTGAGTCATATTTTCTTAAGACTATTGGACCTACATGTCCCTTGTAGTAAGACATGATCTATAACTTGTCTTTTTCCATTATAATTCTATAACATTCCTTGATGGTAGTTTTTGACTTTCTTACTTTTCAGGAATCACATGTTTTCCTCCCTTCTTTTGGTAGTGTTCCTCAACTACTTTTAGCGTAATCCAATTATCCTCTTTACCTTTGACGTTATGTCTTGCATGCTTGTGTCGGTTTTCCTTATCCACTCATCCATTACCAACTTCCTTATTGGGTTTTCTTGGTTCCGACCATTTTGGTTTTTTGACCACTTCTTGACTTACCGACATGCTTGGAATTTTCCCTCCCTTATGTCCATCCTCATATTCAATGACATCCTTATATATGAATTTCCCTTCTACAGTCCATCCTTACTTGCTTGTGACCCTTTTATTGTTCTTTATTTTGAGTTGATCCCTTTACGGTCCACTTGTCGATTTCTTAGCTTGGAGAATTCCTTTTTTATAGTCTCATTCCCTACTACATCCTTCAAAGTGGAGACTTTCACCTTGGGAGTTACATGTTAAATCTTCTTACTATTCTTTGAAAGTTTCCTTCCTTCATCTTCTTACACTCTTTTATATCAGTGCACTTGCTCGCCTTTAGTTATTTATTGTCTTCAAATTCTCATTTCGTCTGTTATTCCCTATTTAAGGAACTTCCAATTATTGGATTTTATTTCTTGTACTCCATTCTATCTCCACCCGTCCAGTAATAGGTTCTCTCAAGTGGCGTTTAATCGTATACATCTTTCTAGGACTCCCTTCCTTAATATATTTCTTCCCCTCTTTGCTTTTATAGATACCGACTCTAGAGCAACTTGTTGCCATTTTCCATGTTCACCCTTTCTTAGGAAATCTTGTGGGTACATCCTATATACCCTACCCTTGTTCCTAGTTGCACTTCATTCTAGTTGACCTTCTTAGGGAGAGAGTTTAGATCTTCTTTTCTTCGAAATTTCCTTACCCCTTCGTGAGAGGCTCACTTAATCCTTTCCGTAGTTTGGGTTTGGTCGCCAATCATTTTTGGTCATTGCATTCCTTATTATTGATATTCCTCCCATTCCCACTTATTATGTCATCACTTGATGATATCTTCCTATTTACCTGTTCTTTGGGTTTATCTTACCCCTTGGACCCTCAAGAGTATGCTTCCCTTGTGCTTGGCCTTTTCACCTCAACCTGCACTTTGTTTGCAAACTTATCTTTTTTTTTCCAATTTAGTTGGGTCCATTTCCTCTTTGTTGGGATATGTACTTCCCTATGACTCCCTTCCCTGGTGGACTCCTTGTCTTCCCAGAATTTATTCTTGAGGGTATCTAATCTTTAACCTAACATCATCATCTTCACCCACTTACTTGTATGTAGAAATCTTGTGGACCGTCCTTGGTATCCTTTCCCTGTCTTATTATATCCTTTATGAGTTTTCTTACTTAGGAAAAGTTCGAGTCCCTTTGTGTTAAATTTCCTTGAACATATTCGAGACTACCCGAGCATAAGTTAGGTTGTCCTAGAGTTATCAATTAATACTAACTCACTTCTTTTGATTCCCTTCCACCCTTCCATTTTGCATGGAACTTCTATTCGGGTGAGGTTTTTCCTGTAGTCTTTCTCTTTTCCTTAGGTGGTTCATTCTCTATTATTTCTACCTCAATGTACTACCTTGGTCCATTTGTCTTACTTTGTCATTCTACTCTTCCTCCTTATGAACTTTCCTATCTTTTGATGTTTGTGTGATAACTCATCTTTAATAAAGAAACTATTGTATAAAAAAATTTATTGATTTTTATTCATCAAGGAAGTAGTTCTCAAGTTTTCATGTCCCGACCCAGTTTGGTCGGAACCCCGTAAGCAACCCACCACTCCCTTTGGTCTAAGAATGCCACTACTTCCAAGGACCGCGAGGAGTTTAGCGAAATTCCTACTCTTATTCCCTGGAATAACATTGTACAAAACTAAATAGCTTAAAAAGAAATTTAAGCGTACCTGACTTAGGATTCTTCTTCATGGATTCTCTAAGGTTGGTCTCCTTTTTCCTGAAAAAAGGGTTAAAGGGAGGGGTGAGTTTCTACAACTTAGTGTGTGGGTGTTGGGAGTGAGTTTTAAAAAAATAAACATTTTAACAAATCTTTCTTCAAAACATTTCATCCTTTTCACTTATTATGTGTGTTTAGCTCTTTTTAGCACTACCCCTTGCTTGGGAGGTGTTTGGCAAACATACACATGTGATTTATCATAAAGGGTACAAACATTCGCAGTGCAATCCCAGACTGCACCCACTTCAGGATCAACACGACTTTGTTGTCCACCTTGATAGAAGTCGGACCACTTCTACCCTAAGTCTGATTGAACGTCCTTGACATCCGACCCTCAGACCCACAATTACTTCGTATTCGTATGAGGACGGAGACCTCATCCTACCCCCAACCCCAACCTCATGTGCATGAAGCTTCGTCCAACTTCATGAGTAACTAGCACGATAAACCCGACCTTATCGCAACCGGGTCATTAAACGGCCCTTGGAACCCATTACTACCCCTCATGGGCATCTCGATGGTGCCGAATTAGAGTGCATGCACATATAGTAGTCTTAGCATATTAGCCATTATCTTTGGTGCCAACAGTCCAACGACTTGGGATGTAGTTATTTGCCTGACCGGTCCATCGACCAAGTCCTAGCGCAGTGTAAACCCTATTACTTTAAAAATAAGAAAATTGGGAAAAGAACTAGACAATTCAAAAGAGAAAGATGAGCCATTTAATGAATTGAAACCGGTAAAGAAGGTAATATGGGAAATTTGAAAATCCCAAATGACTCAAAGAGACATAAAAATCATAGGGAAGAACCATGGAACAAATAGATAAAGAAAATCAGACTAATTCAATGTGAACTAGACTTGAACTGGTTTCTAAATTCATTTTTCTTAATAGCTCAAAATGATCAAATGTGAAAATTGAAGCCACCACTGGATGGGAAATGAATTTAGATAAATTTAGAAATTTTTATATTTGAGAAAATCGGTTGAATCGGGTATGAACCGGCCAATTTTTACCATTGAGCCTAGTCGGACCAGATCAGTGCAGTTTAGAACAGTGTTGTCTTCTTCCTCAGGATGACAACACTTTTCATAAGTTCAAAAACTTTCCTTCTCCAATGAAGGAATATTCTCTCTTATTTGGGCATTTTTTGAAGAGGATAAACTTGACCAATATGGAAAATGGTCGGGAAGAGGATCCCCATTGATCCTCCACACACCACAAATCGCCTTTCTCTCTCAAGTGCTCCATTTTCTGGTGAAACTCAAACTAGAGCTTTGACTTGGGCACTTTTCTTAGCTTTAGAAGGCAAGGTCGAGTCCTAAAGAATCTAGGGGAAGTCAACTACCTGACAGCAATGACCCTTCGACTCGAGGACCATCGAAGAAGTGTCAGCGGAATCAAACAGTGAAGCAGCTCCTATGGATCGAAGCTGTCCTATTTTGGCTGAGCTAAATTCGACCAAATTCAGACTCCCTCCAGCCAAACCAAGCCTCCCCAACATCCCTACGACCCTCATATGACATCCACAAAGGTGAAAGGTAAGCCAATTTGGCCCTCCTCTATTGTATCAGTGTTAGAGAGAGAAAGTGCCAAATTTTACTAACAAAATTCACCCTCGTATGTATGTCAATTGTAGAAATTCTAGATCCTAGAAGGATCCTAAGGATGAGAGCTACTTCCCTAGATTGAGAGCTCAGACCGCCGCACCTCCGATGATAACCTTTCAAAACTTTCTCTCTCTAGGAACAATATTCTAGTGAAGCAACATTTGAGCTCGTTTCGAACTCAAATTCAGTAATTCAAAGCTCCATTTGATTGTATGGAAGTGTAGGAACCAATCCATGCCATTAATTGGACCAATTAGCCCTAATTGAACAACTAATTTGAAGGAATCAAATTAGGTAAAAAAAGAGGGAAGAAATTGTGGGAAAATTTTCTAGAAAATTGGGGATTTCAAAAAATTGAAGGACCTCCATGCAATTTCTCAAAATTGAAGGTCAATTGGCAATGAGAAAGTTGTTGGGTGACCAATTGGTCAATTTTTGAAAGATTTGGGGCCAAATGGCTATTTTTTAAATGTTTCGGAAAAATCATAATTTTGGGAAAATTGGGGACCAAATTGAAAAATTGGAAAACTTGAGCCCCTTACACAATTTTGAGTAAATTGATGATCCAAAGAGGATATTGGAAACCTTGGGATTCAATTTGGGGGAAAATTTAGCATTAGGAACCTAAAGTCAAGAAAAATGAACTTAGGGACCTAAGTGCAATAAACCAAGAAAAAGCTAGCATGGACTTGGAAGCTAACTAGGGATGAACACATCACAGTCAACAAGTGAGTGAAACTTTTATACATATACAAGCTAGGATGATGAGCACTGTTTTTAACAGATAAAACCTACTTACCAATTTTGATTCGGTATGAACACACATCATACCTGGTTGGTATGATTAGTTTCCTTAAGGAAAGGAGAAAACTTCCTACCGATTGTAAGTGGATCCATCATCACACCTGGTTGGTGTGATGAGATAAAAAGTGATTTTGTCAGAAGTGTTCTCCCACAACTACGTGACAATTGCTTAAACTATTTGAAAGACCTTCATGATGGGAGCTAGAATATCTCTAATAGGCCATGGCCTCAATTTTTGAACTTATAGGACTAAAGGCCTAGTTTTGGAAAACACGTGCAGTGGGCCCAAGGCCAGGTTGACGGACCGACCTAGACAAACAACTGTAGGTTGGGTTATCGGGGCCGTTGGACCGTTGGCACCGAAGAGGATAGCTTAAACTTTTGTTTGTGCATGCACTTAATGTACGAGACCATCAAGATGCCCCACGGGGTAGTGATGGGTCCCAAGGGTTGTTGGATGACATGGGGGGCAATAATGGCAGATTGTCATGCCAGTCAGTCATGAAGCTCTCAGAGCTTCTTGCACATGAGACCAGGGTGGGATTAGTATTAGGTATCCATCCTCATATAGACTTGAAGTGGCATTCGAGACTAAGGGTCGGACATTTGGGACATCCACTCATACTCAGGCTAGAAGTCTATGACTTCTATCATGGTGGACAGCAAAGTTGTGATGATCCCCAAGTAGGTGCAGTTTGGGACTGCCCTACTAATGTGTATACCCTTCTTGATGAAGGGTGTGTGTTTGTTTGCTAAATGCCTCTCAAGGCAAGGGGATGGGCTAAAAGAGCTAAACACACTTAATAAGGAAATGGAAAAAGGTTTTGAGATTTGAATTGAGAAAAATCCTTGAAAAGGGACGGGTAAACCTTGGCATGGTTTTGATAAATAAAATAAACTAAATATTTTGAGAACTCACTCCCAACACACGCACATTGAGTTGTAGAAACTCACCCTCTCCCTTTACCCCTTTTCAATTAAAAGAGGAAGACCAACCTTAAAGACCCCTCGTAGTTAAACTATAAGACAGGTACAAAAATTTTTAATATATTCAGTTTTGTATAATTCTATTCTAGGAAAAATAGGAAAAAAGGATGCCTAACTCACAATTTAGAAAGGGGTGAAACCCCTCATAGACAAAAGGGAGTGGTGGGATACTCAAGGGGATCCGACCAAACTGGGTCGATGCGTGACATGCACTGCCACTAGCCAATCAAGCCATGTAAGTCTTGGTTTATCTACGGGCTACAACTCGTGGCCATTGGCCTTGGGCCCACTTGACAAGTTTTTCAAAATTGGGCCTTGAGTCCTATAAGTTCAAAAACGAGGCCTCTAGTGTGAAAACCATCCTCTCAAACCAAGGAAACCAGAAAAGAACCGACAATTTTATGAGAAAACTAAGCCATTTAATTACCCAAAAAATGAAAAAAAAATGGTTAAAATGGGATTTGGAAAATCCCAAATAATGAAGAAGTCATAAAAATCTTGGGGAAAAACCATGAACGAATTTGGATTAGAAAATCGGACCGGTTTAGGGTGAACAAGACTTGAACCGGATTGAACCGTAGTGAATTGGTTGAATAATTCATTTTTCTAGGTGTTTTAAAAATGTCAATTTAGAGAAATAAGGCCATCACTAGATAGAAAATTAATTAAGATTAATTTAGAAATTAATGGAGCACTTCTCTCAACCATAGAAGGTGAATTCAAGTCCTATAGATTCCGGAGGAAGTAAGCTACCTAACGGCACCTTTCATTTTGCTAGAGGACCACGAGAGAAGCACTGGCGGGTCCAAATTGTGACGTAGATCCGTCGGTCTCGTAGCTACACTATTTTGTCTGATATGAATTTGGCCAATTCAGACCTCCTCGACCAAATTGAGTCCTCCCTTAGCCTCCACAATCATCACACGACCTTCCTAGAGGGAAAAGGTAAGCTAATTTGGCTCTTCTTCATTGGAGTAGTTTAGTTCTATAGAGAAAAAATGTTGAATTTCACTAACCAAATTCCCATTGATCCTAACATGAATTGTAGCAATTCTTGATTCTAGAAGGATCCTGAGGACGAGAGCTACCTCTCCAAATCAAGAGCTCAGACCGTCGCACCTCCAATGGTAAGTTCTTGGAGCTCTCTCTCTCTCTACCTTCTATTTTCTTGTGAAACTTCATTTGAGCTTGTCTGGGACCTAAAAACTACAATTCAAAGCTCAGTCGAATAGTATGGAAGTGAAGGGACTGATTGACACCATAAATTGGAGTAAATAACCCCATTTAAAAGGCCAATTTGAAGAAATCAAATTCGGTAAGTAGAAAGGAGTTAAATTGGGGGAAATTTTTTGGAAATTTTGAGGATTTTGAAAATTGGAGGATATTTGTGCAATTTTTTGAAAATTGATGGTCAATTGGAAAAGAAGAGGAACTTGGAGGGCCAATTGGATATTTTTAGAAAAATTGGGACCGATTGGTCATTTTTGGAAAATTGGGACCAATCGGTAATTTTGGAAAGTTAAGGGACCAATTGGAAATTTTGGAAAAAGTTAAGTCTCAATTGTTAATTTTTGAACATTAAGGACCCAAGAGGGATATTGGAAATCCTAGGGACTTACTTGAAATTAATTGAGTATTAGGGACCTAAAGTTAAAGATTATGAATTTTAGGGACTTAATTGCAATAAGGTAAAAGTTGGGGCCCAATTCACAAATACATGAAAATAGAAGGCTTTCCATGCCAAACCTTTCCTCATAAACATGTGTGAACCCTATAGGGACATATTGGACAAAAAATGTGCAGGGGAGAACGACGAGGATGAGAAATTCGACTAGGATGAACAAGTCACGTTTATCGGGTGAGTGGGCTTAATTATACATCATACCCGATTGGAGTGGTAAGCAATTTTATTAAATTAATAACCTACTTAATGGTTTGGGTGGTGAGCAATTTTATTAAATTAAAAACCTACTTATCATTTGTGAGTTAGATTATTTAATGCCATACCCGGTTGGTATGATAAACTATTTTACTAAAAGGAAAGGCCACCGAGAGTGAGAATCTCATTATCATACCCGGTCGGTATAATGAGTGCACTTTGAGCTTAAAAACTCTTTTTTACAAATGATCTCCACTGAAAGTGTGCCAATGCTTCAAACATTTGGGAGAATTTTTTGATAAAAGCTGAAACATGCTCCGATAGGCTTGATACCTCATTTTTGAACTTATTGAGCTCAAGCCCTAGTTTTGAAAAATTCGTGAAGTGATGGGTTCCAAGGGCTGTTGGACAACCTAGGTGCGATAAGGGCAGGTTTGTCGTGCCAGTTAGTCATGAAGATGGTTAGAGCTTCTTGCGCATGAGACTAAAGTGGGGGCAGGATGAGATCTTCGTCCTCATACAGACACAAAGTAATTGTGGGTTTGAGGGTTGGATGTATGGGATGTTCACTCAGACTCAGAGTAGAAGTGGTCAGACTTCTATTAGGGTGGACATCAAAGTCGTGCTAATCCCCAAGTGGGTGCAATCTCAAACTACCATGGGAATGTTTGTACCCTTTATGATAAAGGGCATGTGTATGTTTACCATACACCTCCCGAGCAAGGGTAAGTGCAAAAAAGAGCTAAACACACATAATATGTAAACCCCACACATTTGAGTTAAGGAAAACCGGGAAAAGAACCAGCCAAACCGAATAAGAAAAAAAATCGGTTTACATTTGGGAATAAGCAATATGAAAATTTACAACTTTCGGTTGATCCAAAGAATTTATCAAACATTGGAAAAGAAACTTAAGACAAACTAGAAAACAAAAACTAAATTGGTTCAGGTGAATTAGATTCCATAAGAACTTCAAAGTTAAGCGTGGGTGACCTCCTGGGAAAATTTTTATGCCCGAAATTAAATTATTGGAATTAATACCAATAATTTATGGCAATATTAATACTAGTAATAAATCTCGCCCATTTAATACACGGGTTTTACGACTATATAAAGAGGTTATCCCTATTTTATTCTCCTCACACCTGAACACTTCTCTCTCTCTCTCTCTCTCTCTACTGCACCATTTCCCGGTAAAGCTCGAACCAGAGCTTCGACTTGAACAAAGGTCGGGCTCTTTAGAATCGGGGAGAAGACAGCTATCTGATAGCAAACTACAGTCAATCCGAGAATCGTTGGAGAAGCGCCGACATGATGTAATAGTGAAACAACTCCGGCGAACAAAAGTTGCCCTATTTCGGCCAAGCTGGAATCGACCATTTCAAGCCCTTCTCAGGCCAAACCAAGCCCTCCCAACACTTCATCAGCCTTTCCACGGCCGAATTAGGAACGAAAGGTAAGCCAATTCGACTCCCCTTTATAATTTTCGATCGGTGCTAGAGAGAGAATCGACCGAATTTCAATGACGAAATTCTAATCCAATTCCGCATCAATTTATACAATACTTGATTCTAGGATAAACCTCAGGACGAGACCTATCTGCCCAGATCGAAAGCTCGGACTGTCGTGCCTTCACCGGTGAGTAATCGAAGCTTTCTCTCTCTACAGTCTGTTTTCCAGCAAAGCTCTGTATGAGCTCGTTCCGATGTTAAAATCTGCGATTCAAAGTTTCTTAGAATCGTATGAACATACAGGAACTCAATTTCAACTCCAATTTCAATAATTAGAAGTGTTTGATTGGTTAATTTGATGAAATCAAATTCGGTAGTGTTGAAGAGTTGAAATTGGGGGAAAATTTGGGGATTTTCGAAATTCAGAGGGGCCAAAATACAATTTTATGAAATTGAGGGTCAATTGGGCATGAAAATAATGTTGGAGGACCAATTGAGGAATTTTGGAAATTTTGGGGAAAAACTTACCATTTTTGTGAAAGAAGGGCAAAATGGTAATTTTGGAAAAATTGGGGAACTAAATTGGAAATTTGGAAAATTAAACCCCTTTTTGGTGAAATTGAATAAATTGAGGTCCCACGATAAATTTTAAAAGTTACGGGACTCAATTTGAGGAAAAACTGACATTAGGGACTTAAAGTTAAAGAGAAATAACTTTAGGGACCTAATTGCAAATAACTAAAAGTTTGGGTTTTCTCATTCATTAATGAATGAAGGCTGTTATGCCAAGTAATAATGAACAAGGTTGTTCATATTGTGTAGAAATGTTAAATACCGGGAACGCCAGAAAGGACAAGCTCGCGAGAATACAAAGAACCGGTCTAGTGGAATTCACGGCATTAACAGGTGAGTGGGTTTACTAACGTCATACCCGGTTGGGATGATGAGCACAAATTAAAGTTAAAAACCACTTACCGGTTGTGAGTGGGTTTACTAACATCATACCCGGTTGGGGATGATAAGTGCCTCGATATAAAAACCCACTGTTTAGTGGTATTTTAATCATCACTACTTAGAGAAAGTAATGTGAAAGTTATGCGGAAAAAAACTACTTACGGGTTGTAAGTAGATCATACCCGGTTGGTATGATGAGACTTTCTCGAAGGAAGTTGAAAACCCGTTCATCGGTTATGAACGGAGATGTCCTTATACCGGTCGGTATGATGGACAGTAAAAACCTATTTTTGTCGGAAGTGCTCTCCCCTGACTGTGTGCCAATGCTTAAACAATTTGGGAGACCTTCTCGACGAGAGCTCGAATAGCTCTAATAGGCCGGGGGCCTCGATTTTGGAACTTGGGGTCTAAATGCCCGATTTTGAAAATCTCGTATAGTGGGCCCAAGGCCAGTTGGCACGAGCAGGAGCTCGTAAATGAATATGATATATGTGCCATAAAACTTAATAAGTGAATTGTTTGGCCATAGTACCGAGATAGGACCGACATGCTTAGTCAACTAGCGGCAGTGCGACATGACAGGTCGACGGACTAGTCAAGACAAACAGCTGCGGGTTGAGTTGAGAGTCGGGGCTGTTGGACTAGTGGCACCACAGATTACATGGCAATATAAGAAAACATTGTTTGTGCATGCACTGTGAGTACGGGATCATCAAGACGCCCATGAGGGGTAGTGATGTGTCCTAAGGGCCCTAGACGACTCGGTGAGTGATTTGGAGTAGATTGTCCTAAGGGCAGATTGTCGTTCCAGGTGTCTGTGCGAAATTTGGAGTAGCACAAAGCGCATGAGACCGGGGTGGGGACAGAATGAGGTCTTTATCCTCATATGGACACGAAGAAGTGATTTCGGGATTGTGGGTCGGATGTCGCGTACATCCACTCATTCCCAGGGTAGAAGCGGTCGTAATTCTATCCGGGTGGCAGGAAAAGTCGCTCCGAAGCCACTAGCGGGTTCAGTAGTGATACTGACTTGCAAATGTGTGTAACCTTCATGATGAAGGATGTGTGTTGGATGATGACACACCATGGTAACTAAGAAATAATGGAAAAAAACACAAATTTTTAAATGATGGGATTTTTTTGAAAACAAAGGAGTCTGGCACACTCCATATAAATGTTTTTCTTAAAAGTAAAAAACTTTTAAAAACCCATTCACTAAGTAGTCGTACTCACCCCCTCCCTTATATCCCTTTCAGGAAATCTTGGAAAGTCTCCCCTTAAAGACCGTCAACTAAGATGCCTGTAAGACAGGTACGTAAAGTTTTAAATTTCATACAGTTTTGATTATGCTATTCCAGGAAAAAGGTGCAAGTTAAAGGACGCCTTACTCTTTACGGTTTACGATAAGGGGAAACCCTTTAATAAACCGGGAGAGTGGCGGGTTGATCACGGGGATCCGACAAAACCGGGTCGGGGCGCGACATAATAAGTGAAAAGGATAAAAATGTTTTGAAGAACGAAATGTTAAATGGTTTATTTTGAAAAACTCACCCCTAACACCCACTCACAGAGGTGTAGAAACCCAGCCCCTCTCTTTAACCCTTTTTCAAGAAAGGAGATGAACCCTTAGAGAAATTCTTGAAGTTGAACCCTAAGTCAGGTATGCCTAAAGTCCTTGTTAATTACTCAAGTTTTGTATAATGCTATTTTAGAAAACCAGGCCAGAAGGATACCTGACTCCTCATGGTCTAGAAGAAGGAATAACTCTTCTTAGACCAAAGGGAGTGACTGGTTGCTCACGAGGTTCCAACCAAATTGAGTCGAGGCATGATAACTTGAGTGGTATCAGAACTTATTTCCTTGAATACAATATCAAGACTATATAACATAAGAACTAAACGAAAGACTACCTAATTTTTTAGATGGCTCCTAGACAAAAAACCAAGAAAACTAGGACTGACGTCACCAACACTACCCAAAACTTTGTTCTCATAGGAAGATAACCCTAAAAGCTCTCCAATGCCCGAGGTATAATAGAAGTCACAAAAGAACCAAGAGACATTATGTGGGGAAGTGTCAAGTACCAAGGAATGTGGTGCCAGGACTTGTTGAGGTCACAACCCCAAGTAAGAAGGGAGCCAAGCTTGATGTAAGGAACACCAGCAAGGGCTTATAACCTTACCAAGGAGTACGCTTATCAAGAACCTTGTAGCTTCCCAATCTAATTCGTAACCACCTCTTTGTAATAAGACTAAAATCCCAACATATTGTACTCCTTCTCCATTAATAAAGAACTCCAAATTCCTAAAACCCTGTCTCTTAAATGTAATGTGATCTTGCGCCTCAACTATAGGAAAATGGGTCACGAAAGACAAGAAGGACCAAAGGTAGGACCTTAAGAAGCCGCAAAATGGTGCTGGACATAGAGACAAGAAAGTTTCCCTTAGAGAGTTACAAACCATCTAGGAGCAAAGAAGGAAGCACCTCTACAAGAGAAGATAAGCCCCGAAGGTTGGACGACAAGTAGGATATCTTGAGATGGCAAAGTGTAATCTCCCCTAGAAAAAGCATAGGAGCCAAGTAGGGTTATAGACGAACCTAGCAGAAGGAAGTAAATAGTAACTATGGGATGATCAAGGAGAATAAACGACACCATAAGAAGGATCGGGAAGTAGTAACGACTACACCCTAAAAAGGGCAACAAAATGGGCATCAAGGACAAGTAGACTCGAGAGTGACAACTGTCTCAAGACGATTGGACAAGGAGAGTAGTAGAGACAAGGCAGTTAACGAACTGACTCTCATAAGAATCATGGATTTAAACCCAGGCGAAGAAGGGAGAAATGAAAAGGCCAAATGTCAGAAAAGAAGGATGAAGGAAATCCTTAAAGAAATCAAAGGCCGAAAATGGACTGGCAACTAAACTCAAGCCATGGGAAGGATTAAGCAAGCTCTCAGAAGGAGGTTAAGAAACCTTGAAACAAAAAGAGATTGAATCTCCTTTCTAATGAAATAAAATTATAGTGATTACAAGTAGGAATAAAGACAAGGTACAAAGGAAGTGCCAACAAGATTCCCAAAGTAAGGGTAAGCAGGAGAGGATGGCATCAAAAGATGTCGTGAAGTCGATTTAAGGTTAGATACCCTTGAAGACGAATGCAAAAGGAAATTCCAGGAAATAAAGGAAGAAGCCTACCAAGGAAAGGAGCCCTAGAGAGGCATACATATCCCAATGAAGAAGTAATGGACCCAATTGAAGTAGGATAGAAGATAAACTTGCAAATGAAATGCAAGTTGAGGTGAAAAGATCAAGTTCAAAGGAAGCACACTCATGAGGGCCCAAGGAGTAAGTTAAACCCAAGGAATGGGTAAGTAGGAAGATAGCATCAAATGATGCCATCACAAGTGGGAATGGTAGGAATATCCATAATAAGGAAATAAAGGAAATGATATCCAAACAACCTTGGAGGCGTATGCCCTTCAATTAAGAAGTGATTATAGGAAACAACCATGAACAACAAGACTGACTGTGGTCCACACCCACTTAATAGAGCTTAAGATTTGACGTCTGGGCATAATAAAGAGTACACGAAATAAGATTCAATAATCGGAGATTCCTCGGATAGGAAAGAAAGAAAGAAATGGGAATTTAAGTTGGTTATTGAAATTAAGGTGAGCAAAAGCACCAATATAGAAGGGTGTATGGAAATGAAGGAAGGAAACCTTCAAGAAATGGTAAGAACGTTGAACATGAAACTCCCAAGGTGAAAGTCTCTATTTCAAGGGACATAGTAGAGAATGAGACTATCAAAAAGGGGGAACTCCTCAAGCAAATAAATTGATACGTAGATCGAGAGAGAGATCAACTCAGAATAAAGAACTGTGAAATGGTCACTTACAAGTAAGTATGGAGTAGTGAACGAAAATCTTTAAGAAAGGGCGCCATTGGATATGAGGAAGAACATGAGGAAGAAAAAAATCCCAAGCATATTGGTAAGACAAGAAGTGATCGGGAAACCCGATGGTTGGAATCGGGAAAAACTCAATAAGGAAGTTGGTAAGGGTCGAGTAGATAAGGAAAAACCGACACGGTCATGAAATACATGACATAAAAGTAAAAGGGATAGGATAACGCTGAAGGTAGTTGAGGAATATTACTAGATGATAAGAAGGGATGGAACCATATGATCCCCAAAAGGTTGGAAAGTCAAGAACAACCATCAAGGAAATGTTCTAGAATTATAATGGTCAAAGACAACTTCTAGAACTTGTCATGCTATAAGGGACATGCAAGTCCAACCGTCCCAAGAAAATGTGACTCAAGTAAGAAAATAGTCATTTAGTTAAGCATGACAAGGTCAAATATAAAATTTGGATCGAAGTTGTAATAAACAAAGGATGGAGGAAGGACCAATATAGGATGAAAAGGGGATAATACTGAAACCTGTGGAAACAAGTAAGAAAAGCTCGAAAGGACACCGAGCTAGGGAGTTGTAACAACCAAGGGAATGAATAGACATGGGGATGACTAGATGTTTATGGAACTCCCAACCCAATGATCTAGATAAAAACCCTCTAAAGGAAGGGTCTTACCCCTAAGTGTCATGAGGATTTGGAGCAAAGAAATGGCATTGGACACGGGGGTAAGACAAGCCAATGATAATAAGTTCCATTGAGTAAGTGAATAATTGAAGGGAAAGGAAATCCCTTCAGCACGGTGCCCATGAGACTAAGTGAAAGGAGTAAACCAATGTGGTAGTATACCAAAGCAAACCCCAATTGAAAACAAGATACTAATTCCCAATGGAAATGGGGCATAATTATGTTTTGGGGATGAAACTCCTCAAAGGAGGGGAGACTTGTGAAACCCGTCCTCTCAGACCAAGGAAACTGGGAAAAAAACTGGCAATTTCATGAGAAAACTGAGCCACCTAATGAACCAAAAATGGTAAAGATGGATTAAAATGGGAAATTGAAAAATCCAAAATAACCAAGAAGTCATAAAAATCATGGGGAAGAACCATGAAGGAAATTGCATGAGAAAATCAGATTGGTTCGGGATGAACTGGACCTGAACCAAATTGAACTGGGTTGAACCGTAGTGAACCGATTCAATTAATTCATTTTTCTAGGTGGCTTAAAAATGTCAATTTTCAGAATTGAGGCAACCACTAGATAGAAAATGAATTAAGATTAATTTATAAATTTTTAATTTTTAGCAAACCGGTCAAATTGGGCCTGAACCTGTCAATTTTTGTCACCGAACCCGGTCGAACCGGACCGGTCAATAGTCCAACCGGTCAATGAACAATGTCATCGTCTTCCTTAGAATGACCACACTATTCATTGAGGTAGAAATACTTTCCATTCATAGTGAGGGAATATTCCTTGCGATTATGGCATTTTCCTATGAGGATAAGCTCGACCAATATGGAAACTGGTATAGTAGAGGGTCCCCAAGCTCCCTATATAAATAGCCCCCTCGATTCATCCTCCACACGATTCAAACCTTCGAAGAAAGAGAAGTGCTCCATTTTCCAACGAAGCTCGAACCAGAGCTTCGACTTAGGCAGTTCTCTTAACCTTAGAAGGTGAATTAAAGTTCTATAGATTTAGGAGGAAGTGAGCAAGCTAAGGGCAGCCTCCATTCTGCTAGAGGACCACCGGAGAAGCACTGGCTAGTCCAAATAGTGACACATCTCCATCGGTCCCAAAGTTACCCTATTTTTCTTGAACTGAATTTGGCCAATTCAAACCTCCTACGACCAAATCGAGTCCTCCCTAGCATCCACAACCGTCAAATGACCTTACTAGAGGGAAAAGGTAAGTCAATTCGGCTCTTCTTGGTTGGAGTAGTTTAGTTCTAGAGAGAGAAAATGTTAAATTTCACTAACCAAATTCTCACTAATCCTGACATTAATTGTAGAAATTCTTTATCCTAGAAAGACCATGAGGATGAGATCTACCTTCCCAAATCAAGAGCTCAGACGGCTGCACCTCTGACGGTAAGTTCTCGGAGCTCTCTCTACCTTCAATTTTATGGTGAAGCTCCATTTGAGCTCGTCTTGGAACCAAAAACCACAATTCAAGGCTTAATGGGATCATATGGAAGTGAAGTGATCGATTGACACCATAAATTGGAGCAATTATCCCCATGTGAAAGGCCAATTTGAAGAAATCAAATTCAGTGAGTTGAAAAGGATGAAATTGGGTGAATTTTTTGGGAAACTTTGGGGATTTTGAATATTGGAGGACCTTTTGTGTAATTTTTCTAAAATTCAAGGTCAATTAGCAAACTATAGTAACTTGGAGAGTCAATTGGGCTTTTTTAGAAAAATTGGGACCGATTGGTCATTTTTGGAAAATTGGGCCCAATCGGTAATTTTGAAAAGTTAAGGGACCAATTGGAAATTTTAGAAAACATTGAGTCCCAATTGATAATTTTTTAACATTAAGGACCCAAGAGGGATATTGGAAATCCTAGAGACTTAATTAAAATTAATTGAGCATTAGAGACCTAAAGTCAAAGAGTATGAACTTTAGGGACCTAATCGCAATAAGGCTAAAGTTGGGGCCCAATTCACAAATATATGAAAATAGAAGGCATTTCATGCCAAGCCTTTCCTCATAAACATGTCTGAACCCTGTAGGGACATATTGGATAAGAGCGTGTTCAAGGGAGCACGACAAGGACAGGAAGTCCGACTAAGACGAACAAGTCGTGTTCATTAGGTGAGTGGGCTTAATTATAAATCATACCCAGTTGGGGTAGTGAGCACTTTTATTAAATTAAAAATCTACTTACCGGTTGTTAGAAGGATTATTTAATGTCATACCCAATTAGTATGATAAATTCTTTTATCATAGCCGATTGGTATGATGAGTGCACATTGAGCTTAAAAACCCTTTTTTTTAGAAAAGATCTCCCCTGATTGTGTGCCAATGCTTAAAACATTTGGGAGACTTCTCTGACGAGAGTTGGAACATAATCTAATAGGCTAGAGGCCTTGTTTTTGTAGTTATTGTGCTCAAGGCCTAGTTTTCAAAAACTCGTGAACTGGGTCCAAGGCCAATGGGATCCCCTTGACCTAGTTTGGTCGGATCCCCATGATCAACCCACCACTCTCCCGATTGACTAAGGGTTGCCCATTGTTTATAAACCATGAGGAGTAAGGCGTATTTTAAACCTGCACATTTCCTGGAATAACATAAATTAAAATTGCCCAAAATTTTAAACTTATCATACCTGCCTTACAGGTGCGTTAGCTGGTGATCTTTGGGGTAAGATTTCCAGGGTTACCTAAAATGGATATAAGGGAGGGGTGAGTTCAATAACTCAATGAATGGGTGTTTTAGGGTATGACTTTTAGAAAAATAGTTTGAATTGAAGTGTGTCAGACTCCTTACTTTTCCTTTAAAAACATTTCATTCTCAAATTTGGTTTTTCATGAACATTTCTCATCATAATGGTGTGTTTATCAACCATTAAATGTCCTTCATCATAAAGGAACACACATTCGTAGGCCATCCTGTCCATTATACCAACTTGTGATGTCGGAGCGACTTTATCGGCCACCTAGATAGAAGTACATCCACTTCTACCCTGAGAATGAGTGGATGTTCACAAAATCCAACCCTCAGACAGAGACCTCATCCCGTCCCCACCCCATTCTCATGCGCTTGAAGCTATGTTGAGCTTCGTAAGACTTCTTGTATGACTAACTACCCTTATTTCCACCAGAACGTCTAGAACCCTAGAATGCATTACTACCCCTCTTGGGCGTCTTGATAGTCTTGTAACTTAGTGCATGCACAAATCAACAAATTTTCACATAAGCCACATAATCTATGGTGCCACTAGTTCGAGAGCAACGATAAACAGGAGATGACGACATCAAAGGATGCTGTAGAGCAAATGAAAAAGGAATTCCGAGAGAAAAGGAGAGAGTCCTACCAAGGAAGGAAACCCTAGAAAGGTATATGTATACCAACTAAGAGGTAATGGAACCAAGTGAAAGGGATAAAGAGGTAAACTTGCAAATGAAGCGCAAGATGAGGTGAGGAACCAAGAAAGCATACTAGGAGGACCCAAGGAATAAGTTAAACCCAAGGAACAGGTAAATAGGAAGTTAGCATCAAAATATGTTGTGACAAGTAGGAATGAGTGGACTACCCATAATAAGGAAATAAAGGAAAGAATATCCTAGAAATGTTGGGAAAGTAAGCTCTCCAAATAAGAAGTGGCTAAGGAGGAATAACCACAAATAGTAAGATGGATCGTAGTCCACACACGCATAATGGAGCCTAAAGAGTGGACCTCAAGTCATCACGCCACGATCCAGTTTGGTTGGATCCCCATGATCAACCCACCACTCTCTTGGTTTACTAAGGGTTGCCCCTTCTTCATAAACTGTGAGGAGTAAGGTGTTCTTTAAACCTGCACATTTCCTGGAATAATATAAATTAAAACTGCACAAAATTTTAAACTTATCATACCTGCCTTATAGGTGTGTTAAGTGGTGATCTTTGGGGTAAGCCTTTTGGGGTTACTTGAAAGGGATATAAGGGATGGGGTGACTTCAACGACTCAGTGTATGGTTGTTTTAGGGTATGAATTTTAGAAAAATAGTTTGAATTAGAGTGTGCCATACTCCTTATTTTTCCTTTAAAAATATTTTATTCTCAAATTTGGAATTTCATGACTATTTCTCATCATAATGGTGTGTTTATCAACCATCACACGTCCTTCATCATGCAGGAACACACATTCGCAGGCCAGCCCATCCACTGTACCTACTTGTGCGTCGGAGCAACTTTACCGGCCACCTAGATAGAAGTACATCCACTTCTACCTTAAGAATGAGTGGATGTTCGTGACATCCGACCCTCAATCCCAAAACAAAACTCCATGTTCGTATGAGCAGAGAGACTTAATCCCGTCCCCACCCCGGTCTCATGCGCTTGAAGCTATGTCAAGCTTCGCAAGACTTCTGATACGACTAACTGCCCTTATTTTCACCAGATCGTCAAGAGCCTTGGGATGCATCACTACCACTCTTGGGCATCTTGATAGTCGTGTAACTCAGTGCATGCACAAATCAACAAATTTTCACATAAGCCACATAATCTATGGTGCCACTAGTTCGACAAACCCAACCCTTAACCCGACCTCCAACTATTTGTCTTGACTAGTTTGAAGACCTATCATGTCCCACTGCCGCTAGTCTATTGAGTATGTCAGTGTTGTCTCAGTACCATGGCCGAACAACTCATTTACTTATGTTTTCATGGCTATCATATTTGTTTACGAGCTCCTGCTTGTGCCAACTAGTCTAGGGCCCACTGTTCAAGATTTTCAAAATCGGGGATATTAGCCCCCAAGTTCCAAAACTGACACCTCTGGCCAATATGAGCTATTCAAGCTCCCGTCAAGTAGGTCTCCCCAAAATTTTAAGTAGTGGCACACAGTCAGTGGAGAGCACTTCCGACAAAATAAACCTTTCATTTGTCTATCATACCAAGCAGGTATGAAGACGTCTCCGCTTATAACCGATAAGCGGGTTTTCCACTTCCTTACAGGAAGTTTTATCATACCAACTCGGTATGATCTACTTACAACAGGTAATTTAATTTTTTCGCATTATTTCCACATCACTCCTCTTAGGTGTGATTATTAAAATACCACTTAACAGTGGGTTTTCATTTTCGAGGTGCTTATCATCCCAACCGGTTATGATATTAAATTCCTACACACCCGATAGTATAGTGAATTTCCTCTTAGTCGACTTGCTACCTTTACACAAACTTGTATTAGTTGGCGTTCCATGTACTTCATGTTCCTACATGTTATGAACATCCTTGTTCATTATTCTTTGGCCAAACTTTTCATTTATTTGCCATTAGGTCCCAAATGCCGGTTTTTTCTCAAATTGAGTCCTAAAACTTTTAAAATTCACCTTGGTACCACAATTTATTCAAATTCACAAAAAGGGGTTCAATTTCCAAAATTTTCAATTTGGTCCTCAATTTTCCAAAATTACCATTTTGCCCCTACTTTAAAAAAATGGTAAGTTTTGCCCCAAAAATTCTAAAATTTTCATGATTGGTCCCCCAATATCTTTACCATGCCCAATTAGCCCTAAATGTTATAAAATTGCACTTTGTCCCTTGAACATTCAAAATTCCCAAATTTCCCCCAATTTAACCTCATTTTCAACCTTCTAATTTAGTCGAATTTGATTTTATCAAATTAACAAATCAAATGAGTTTAATTGTTGAAATTGAAGTTAGATTGGAGTTCCTACACCTTCATACAATTCAATTGCACTTTGAATCGAACGATTTGAGGATAGAATGAGCAAATTTCCAATTTGGTCCTCAATTTTTCCAAAATTACCATTTTGCCCCTACTTTACAAAAATGGTAAGTTTTGCAAAAAATTCTAAAATTTTCATGATTAGTCCCCCAATATCTTTACCATGCCCAATTAGCCCTAAATGTTATGAAATTGCACTTTGTCCCTTGAACATTCAAAATTCCCAAATTTCCCCCAATTTTACCTCATTTTCAACCTTCTAACTTAGTCGAATTGCACTTTGAATCGCACAATTTGAGGCCAGAATGACCAAATTTCCAATTTGGTCCTCAATTTTTCCAAAATTACCATTTTGCCCCTACTTTACAAAAACGGTCTGTTTTGCCCCAAAAATTCTAAAATTTTCATGATTGTTCCCCCAATATCATTACCATACCCAATTAGCCCTAAATGTTATGAAATTGCACATTGTCCCTTGAACATTAAAAATTCCCAAATTTCCCCCAATTTTACCTCATTTTCAACCTTCTAACTTAGTCAAATTGCACTTTGAATCGCACGATTTGACGCCAAAATGACCAAATTTCAAATTTGGTCCTCAATTTTTCCAAAATTACCATTTTGCCCCTACTTTACAAAAATGGTAAGTTTTGCCCCAAAAATTCTCAAATTTTCATGATTGGTCGCCCAATATCATTACCATGCCCAATTAGCCCTAAATGTTATGAAATTGCACTTTGTCCCTTGAACATTCAAAATTCCCAAATTTCCCCCAATTTTACCTCATTTTCAACCTTCTAACTTAGTCGAATTTGATTTCATCAAATTAACTAATCAAATGAGTTTTATTGTTGGAATTGAAGTTAGATTGGAGTTCCAACACCTTCATACAATTCAATTACACTTTGAATCGCACGATTTGAGGCTAGAATGGCCAAATTTCCAATTTGGTCCTCAATTTTTCCAAAATTACCATTTTGCCCCTACTTTACAAAAATGGTAAGTTTTGCCCCAAAAATTCTCAAATTTTCATGATTGGTCGCCCAATATCATTACCATGCCCAATTAGCCCTAAATGTTATGAAATTGCACTTTGTCCCTTGAACATTCAAAATTCCCAAATTTCCCCCAATTTTACCTCATTTTCAACCTTCTAACTTAGTCGAATTTGATTTCATCAAATTAACTAATCAAATGAGTTTTATTGTTGGAATTAAAGTTAGATTGGAGTTCCAACACATTCATACAATTCAATTGCACTTTGAATCGCACGATTTGAGGCTAGAGTGGCCAAATTTCCAATTTGGTCCTCAATTTTTCCAAAATTACCATTTTGCCCCTACTTTACAAAAATGGTAAGTTTTGCCCCAAAAATTCTAAAATTTTCATGATTGGTCCCCCAATATCTTTACCATGCCCAATTAGCCCTAAATGTTATGAAATTGCACTTTGTCCCTTGAACATTAAAAATTCCCAAATTTCCCCCAATTTTACCTTATTTTCAACCTTCTAACTTAGTCAAATTGCACTTTGCATCGCACGATTTGACGCCAGAATGACCAAATTTCCAATTTGGTCCTCAATTTTTCCAAAATTACCATTTTGCCCCTACTTTACACAAATGGTAACTTTTGCCCCAAAAATTCTAAAATTTTCATGATTGGTCCCCCAATATCATTACCATGCCCAATTAGCCCTAAATGTTATGAAATTGCACTTTGTCCCTTGAACTTTCAAAATTCCCAAATTTCCCCTAATTTTACCTCTTTTTCAACCTTCTAACTTAGTCGAATTTGATTTCATCAAATTAACTAATCAAATGAGTTTAGTTGTTGAAATTGAATGTAGATTGGAGTTCCTACACCTTCATACAATTAAATTGCACTTTGAATCGCACGATTTGAGGCCAGAATGACCAAATTTTCAATTTGGTTCTCAATTTTTCCAAAATTACCATTTTGCCCCTACTTTACAAAAATGGTAAGTTTTGCCCCTAAATTCTAAAATTTTCATGATTGGTCCCCCAATATCTTTACCATGCCCAATTAGCCCTAAATGTTATGAAATTCCACTTTGTCCCTTGAACTTTCAAAATTCCCAAATTTCCCCCAATTTTACCTCATTTTCAACCTTCTAACTTAGTCGAATTTGATTTCATCAAATTAACTAATCAAATGAGTTTTATTGTTGGAATTGAAGATAGATTGGAGTTCCTACACCTTCATAAATTTCAATTGCACTTTGAATCGCACGATTTGATGCCAGAATGACCAAATTTCCAATTTGGTCCTCAATTTTTCCAAAATTACCATTTTGCCCCTACTTGACGAAAATGGTATGTCTTGCCCCAAAAATACTAAAATTTTCATGATTGGTCCACCAATATCTTTACCACGCCCAATTAGCCCTAACTGTTATGAAATTACCCTTTGTCCCTTGAACTTTCAAAATTCCCAAATTTCCCCACATTTTACCTCATTTTCAACATTCTAACTTAGTCGAATATGATTTGATCAAATTAACCAATCAAATGAGTTTAATTGTTGAAATTGAAGTTAGATTGGAGTTCCAACACCTTCATACAATTAAATTGCACTTTGAATCGCACGATTTGAGGCCAGAATGACCAAATTTCCAATTTGGATCTCAACTTTTCTAAAATTACCATTTTGACCCTACTTTACAATAATGGTATGTTTTGCCCCAAAAATTATAAAATTTTCATGATTGGTCCCCAATATCTTCCCATACCCAATTAGGCCTAAATGTTATGAAATTACACTTTGTCCCATGAACTTTCAAAATTCCCAAATTTCCCCCAATTTTACCCCATTTCCAACCTTCTAACTTAGTCGAATTTGATTTCATCAAATTAACTAATCAAATGAGTTTAATTGTTGAAATTGCAGTTAGATTGGAGTTCCTACACCTTCATAAAATTCAATTGCACTTTGAATCGCACGATTTGAGGCCAGCATGACCAAATTTCCAATTTGGTCCTCAATTTTTTGAAAATTACCATTTTGCCACTACTTTTCATAAATGGTAAGTTTTACCCCAAAAATTCTAAAATTTTCATGATTGGTCCCCCAATATCATTACCGTGCCCAATTTGCCCTAAATGTTATGAAATTGCACTTTGTCCCTTGAACATTCAAAATTCCCAAATTTCCCCCAATTTTTCCTCATTTTCAACCTTCTATCTTAGTCGAATTTGATTTTATCAAATTAACTAATGAAATGAGTTTAATTGTTGAAATTGAAGTTAGATTGGAGTTCCTACACCTTTATACAATTCAATTGCACTTTGAATCGCACGATTTGAGGCAAGAATGACCAAATTTCCAATTTGGTCCTCAATTTTTCCAAAATTACCATTTTGCCCCAAAAATTCAAAAATTTTCATGATTGGTCCCCCAATATCTTTACCATGCCCAATTAGCCCTAAATGTTAAGAAATTGCACTTTGTCCCTTGAACTTTCAAAATTCCCAAATGTCCCCCAATTTTACCTCATTTTCAACCATCTAACTTTGTCGAATTTGATTTCATCAAATTAACTAATCAAATGAGTTTAATTGTTGAAATTGAAGTTAGATTGGAGTTCCTACACCGTCATACAATTCAATTGAAGTTTGAATCGCACGATTTGAGGCCAGAATGACCGAATTTCCAATTTGGTCCTCAATTTTTCCAAAATTACCATTTTGCCCCTACTTTACAAAAATGGTAAGTTTTGCCCCAAAAATTCTAAAATTTTCATGAATGGTCCCCAATATCTTTACCATGCCCAATTAGCCCTAAATGTTATGAAATTGCACTTTGTCCCTTCAACTTTCAAAATTCCCAAATTTCTCCCGAATTAACCTCATTTTCAACCTTCTAACTTAGTCGAATTTGATTTCATCAAATTAACTAATCAAATGAGTTTAATTGTTGAAATTGAAGTTAGATTGGAGTTCCAACACCTTCATACAATTAAATTGCACTTTGAATCGCACGATTTGAGGCCAGAATGACCAAATTTCCAATTTGGTCCTCAATTGTTCTAAAATTACCATTTTGCCCCTACTTTACAAAAATGGTAAGTTTTGCCCCAAAAATTCTAAAATTTTCATGATTGGTCCCCCAATATCTTCCCATACCCAATTAGCCCTAAATGTTATGAAATTGAACTTTGTCCCTTGAACATTCAAGATTCCCAAATTTCCCCCAATTTTACCTCATTTTCAACCTTCTAACTTAGTCAAATTGCACTTTGAATCGCACGATTTGACGCCAAAATGACCAAATTTCAAATTTGGTCCTCAATTTTTCCAAAATTACCATTTTGCCCCTACTTTACAAAAATGGTAAGTTTTGCCCCAAAAATTCTCAAATTTTCATGATTGGTCGCCCAATATCATTACCATGCCCAATTAGCCCTAAATGTTATGAAATTGCACTTTGTCCCTTGAACATTCAAAATTCCCAAATTTCCCCCAATTTTACCTCATTTTCAACCTTCTAACTTAGTCGAATTTGATTTCATCAAATTAACTAATCAAATGAGTTTTATTGTTGGAATTGAAGTTAGATTGGAGTTCCAACACCTTCATACAATTCAATTACACTTTGAATCGCACGATTTGAGGCTAGAATGGCCAAATTTCCAATTTGGTCCTCAATTTTTCCAAAATTACCATTTTGCCCCTACTTTACAAAAATGGTAAGTTTTGCCCCAAAAATTCTCAAATTTTCATGATTGGTCGCCCAATATCATTACCATGCCCAATTAGCCCTAAATGTTATGAAATTGCACTTTGTCCCTTGAACATTCAAAATTCCCAAATTTCCCCCAATTTTACCTCATTTTCAACCTTCTAACTTAGTCGAATTTGATTTCATCAAATTAACTAATCAAATGAGTTTTATTGTTGGAATTAAAGTTAGATTGGAGTTCCAACACATTCATACAATTCAATTGCACTTTGAATCGCACGATTTGAGGCTAGAGTGGCCAAATTTCCAATTTGGTCCTCAATTTTTCCAAAATTACCATTTTGCCCCTACTTTACAAAAATGGTAAGTTTTGCCCCAAAAATTCTAAAATTTTCATGATTGGTCCCCCAATATCTTTACCATGCCCAATTAGCCCTAAATGTTATGAAATTGCACTTTGTCCCTTGAACATTAAAAATTCCCAAATTTCCCCCAATTTTACCTTATTTTCAACCTTCTAACTTAGTCAAATTGCACTTTGCATCGCACGATTTGACGCCAGAATGACCAAATTTCCAATTTGGTCCTCAATTTTTCCAAAATTACCATTTTGCCCCTACTTTACACAAATGGTAACTTTTGCCCCAAAAATTCTAAAATTTTCATGATTGGTCCCCCAATATCATTACCATGCCCAATTAGCCCTAAATGTTATGAAATTGCACTTTGTCCCTTGAACTTTCAAAATTCCCAAATTTCCCCTAATTTTACCTCTTTTTCAACCTTCTAACTTAGTCGAATTTGATTTCATCAAATTAACTAATCAAATGAGTTTAGTTGTTGAAATTGAATGTAGATTGGAGTTCCTACACCTTCATACAATTAAATTGCACTTTGAATCGCACGATTTGAGGCCAGAATGACCAAATTTTCAATTTGGTTCTCAATTTTTCCAAAATTACCATTTTGCCCCTACTTTACAAAAATGGTAAGTTTTGCCCCTAAATTCTAAAATTTTCATGATTGGTCCCCCAATATCTTTACCATGCCCAATTAGCCCTAAATGTTATGAAATTCCACTTTGTCCCTTGAACTTTCAAAATTCCCAAATTTCCCCCAATTTTACCTCATTTTCAACCTTCTAACTTAGTCGAATTTGATTTCATCAAATTAACTAATCAAATGAGTTTTATTGTTGGAATTGAAGATAGATTGGAGTTCCTACACCTTCATAAATTTCAATTGCACTTTGAATCGCACGATTTGATGCCAGAATGACCAAATTTCCAATTTGGTCCTCAATTTTTCCAAAATTACCATTTTGCCCCTACTTGACGAAAATGGTATGTCTTGCCCCAAAAATACTAAAATTTTCATGATTGGTCCACCAATATCTTTACCACGCCCAATTAGCCCTAACTGTTATGAAATTACCCTTTGTCCCTTGAACTTTCAAAATTCCCAAATTTCCCCACATTTTACCTCATTTTCAACATTCTAACTTAGTCGAATATGATTTGATCAAATTAACCAATCAAATGAGTTTAATTGTTGAAATTGAAGTTAGATTGGAGTTCCAACACCTTCATACAATTAAATTGCACTTTGAATCGCACGATTTGAGGCCAGAATGACCAAATTTCCAATTTGGATCTCAACTTTTCTAAAATTACCATTTTGACCCTACTTTACAATAATGGTATGTTTTGCCCCAAAAATTATAAAATTTTCATGATTGGTCCCCAATATCTTCCCATACCCAATTAGGCCTAAATGTTATGAAATTACACTTTGTCCCATGAACTTTCAAAATTCCCAAATTTCCCCCAATTTTACCCCATTTCCAACCTTCTAACTTAGTCGAATTTGATTTCATCAAATTAACTAATCAAATGAGTTTAATTGTTGAAATTGCAGTTAGATTGGAGTTCCTACACCTTCATAAAATTCAATTGCACTTTGAATCGCACGATTTGAGGCCAGCATGACCAAATTTCCAATTTGGTCCTCAATTTTTTGAAAATTACCATTTTGCCACTACTTTTCATAAATGGTAAGTTTTACCCCAAAAATTCTAAAATTTTCATGATTGGTCCCCCAATATCATTACCGTGCCCAATTTGCCCTAAATGTTATGAAATTGCACTTTGTCCCTTGAACATTCAAAATTCCCAAATTTCCCCCAATTTTTCCTCATTTTCAACCTTCTATCTTAGTCGAATTTGATTTTATCAAATTAACTAATGAAATGAGTTTAATTGTTGAAATTGAAGTTAGATTGGAGTTCCTACACCTTTATACAATTCAATTGCACTTTGAATCGCACGATTTGAGGCAAGAATGACCAAATTTCCAATTTGGTCCTCAATTTTTCCAAAATTACCATTTTGCCCCAAAAATTCAAAAATTTTCATGATTGGTCCCCCAATATCTTTACCATGCCCAATTAGCCCTAAATGTTAAGAAATTGCACTTTGTCCCTTGAACTTTCAAAATTCCCAAATGTCCCCCAATTTTACCTCATTTTCAACCATCTAACTTTGTCGAATTTGATTTCATCAAATTAACTAATCAAATGAGTTTAATTGTTGAAATTGAAGTTAGATTGGAGTTCCTACACCGTCATACAATTCAATTGAAGTTTGAATCGCACGATTTGAGGCCAGAATGACCGAATTTCCAATTTGGTCCTCAATTTTTCCAAAATTACCATTTTGCCCCTACTTTACAAAAATGGTAAGTTTTGCCCCAAAAATTCTAAAATTTTCATGAATGGTCCCCAATATCTTTACCATGCCCAATTAGCCCTAAATGTTATGAAATTGCACTTTGTCCCTTCAACTTTCAAAATTCCCAAATTTCTCCCGAATTAACCTCATTTTCAACCTTCTAACTTAGTCGAATTTGATTTCATCAAATTAACTAATCAAATGAGTTTAATTGTTGAAATTGAAGTTAGATTGGAGTTCCAACACCTTCATACAATTAAATTGCACTTTGAATCGCACGATTTGAGGCCAGAATGACCAAATTTCCAATTTGGTCCTCAATTGTTCTAAAATTACCATTTTGCCCCTACTTTACAAAAATGGTAAGTTTTGCCCCAAAAATTCTAAAATTTTCATGATTGGTCCCCCAATATCTTCCCATACCCAATTAGCCCTAAATGTTATGAAATTGAACTTTGTCCCTTGAACATTCAAGATTCCCAAATTTCCCCCAATTTTACCTCATTTTCAACCTTCTAACTTAGTCGAATTTGATTTTATCAAATTAACTAATCAAATGAGTTTAATTGTTGAAATTGCAGTTAGATTGGAGTTCCTACACCTTCATAAAATTCAATTGCACTTTGAATCGCACGATTTGAGGCCAGCATGACCAAATTTCCAATTTGGTCCTCAATTTTTTGAAAATTACCATTTTGCCCCTACTTTACATAAATGGTAAGTTATACCCCAAAAATTCTAAAATTTTCATGATTGGTCCCCCAATATCATTACCGTGCCCAATTTGCCCTAAATGTTATGAAATTGCACTTTGTCCCTTGAACATTCAAAATTCCCAAATTTCCCCCAATTTTTCCTCATTTTCAACCTTCTATCTTAGTCGAATTTGATTTTATCAAATTAACTAATAAATGAGTTTAATTGTTGAAATTGAAGTTAGATTGGAGTTCCTACACCTTCATACAATTCAATTGCACTTTGAATCGCACGATTTGAGGCAAGAATGACCAAATTTCCAATTTGGTCCTCAATTTTTCCAAAATTACCATTTTGCCCCAAAAATTCAAAAATTTTCATGATTGGTCCCCCAATATCTTTACCATGCCCAATTAGCCCTAAATGTTAAGAAATTGCACTTTATCCCTTGAACTTTCAAAATTCCCAAATGTCCCCCAATTTTACCTCATTTTCAACCTTCTAACTTTGTCGAATTTGATTTCATCAAATTAACTAATCAAATGAGTTTAATTGTTGAAATTGAAGTTAGATTGGAGTTCCTACACCGTCATACAATTCAATTGAAGTTTGAATCGCACGATTTGAGGCCAGAATGACCGAATTTCCAATTTGGTCCTCAATTTTTCCAAAATTACCCTTTTTGCCCCTACTTTACAAAAATGGTAAGTTTTGCCCCAAAAATTCTAAAATTTTCATGAAAGGTCCCCAATATCTTTACCATGCCCAATTAGCCCTAAATGTTATGAAATTGCACTTTGTCCCTTCAACTTTCAAAATTCCCAAATTTCCCCAAAATTAAACTCATTTTCAACCTTCTAACTTAGTCGAATTTGATTTCATCAAATTAACTAATCAAATGAGTTTAATTGTTGAAATTGAAGTTAGATTGGAGTTCCTACACCTTCATACAATTAAATTGCACTTTGAATCGCACGATTTGAGGCCAGAATGACCAAATTTCCAATTTGGTCCTCAATTGTTCTAAAATTACCATTTTGCCCCTACTTTACAAAAATGGTAAGTTTTGCCCCAAAAATTCTAAAATTTTCATGATTGGTCCCCCAATATCTTCCCATACCCAATTACCCCTAAATGTTATGAAATTGAACTTTGTCCCTTGAACATTCAAGATTCCCAAATTTCCCCCAATTTTACCTCATTTTCAACATTCTAACTTAGTCGAATTTGATTTCATCAAATTAACTAATCAAATGAGTTTAATTGTTGAAATTGAAGTTAGATTGGAGTTCCTACACCTTCATACAATTAAATTGCACTTTGAATCGCACGATTTGAGGCCAGAATGACCAAATTTCCAATTTGGTTCTCAATTTTTTGAAAATTATCATTTTGCCCCTACTTTACAAAAATGGTAACTTTTGCCCCAAAAATTCTAAAATTTTCATGATTGGTCCCCCAATATCTTTACCATGCCCAATTAGCCCTAAATGCTATGAAATTGCACGTTGTCCCTTGAACTTTCAAAATTCCCAAATTTCCCCCAATTTAACGTCATTTTCAACCTTCTAACTTAGTCGAATTTGATTTCATCAAATTAACTAATCAAATGAGTTTAATTGTTGAAATTGAAGTTAGATTGGAGTTCCTACACCTTCATACAATTCAATTGCACTTTGAATCGCACGATTTGAGGCCGGAATGACCAAATTTCCAATTTGGTCCTCATTTTTTTGAAAATTACCATTTTGCCGCTACTTTACAAAAATGGTATGTTTTGCCCAAAAATTCTAAAATTTCATGATAGGTCCCCCAATATCTTTACCATACCCAATTAGCCCTAAATGTTATGACATTGCACTTTGTCCCTTGAACATTCAAAATTCCCAAATTTCCCCAATTTTACCTCATTTTCAACCTTCTAACCTAGTCGAATTTGATTTTATCAAATTAACTTATGAAATGAGTTTAATTGTCGAAATTGAAGTTAGATTGGAGTTTCTACACCTTCATACAATTCAATTGCACTTTGAATCGCACGATTTGAGGCCGGAATGACCAAATTTCCAATTTGGTCCTCAATTTTTCCAAAATTACCATTTTGCCCCTACTTTACAAAAATGGTAAGTTTTGCCCCAAAAATTCTAAAATTTTCATGATTGGTCCCCCAATATCTTTACCATGCCCAATTAGCCCTAAATGTTATGAAATTGCACTTTGTCCCTTGAACTTTCAAAATTCCCAAATTTCCCCCAATTTTACCTCATTTTTACCTTCTAACTTAGTCGAATTTGATTTCATCAAATTAACTAATCAAATGAGTTTAATTGTTGAAATTGAAGTTAGATTGGAGTTCCTACACCTTCATACAATTCAATTGCATTTTGAATCGCACGATTTGAGACCAGAATGACCAAATTTCCAATTTGGTCGTCAATTTTTCCAAAATTACCATTTTCCCCCTACTTTACAAAAATGGTAAGTTTTGCCCCAAAAATTCTAGAATTTTCATCATTGGTCCCCCAATACCTTTACCATACCCAATTAGCCCTAAAATCTATGAAATTGCACTTTGTCCCTTGAACTTTCAAAATTCCAAAATTTCCCCCAATTTCATGTCATTTTCAACCTTCTCACTTAGTCGAATTTGATTTCATCAAGTTAACTAATCAAATGAGTTTAATTGTTGAAATTGAAGTTAGATTGGAGTTCCTATACCTTTATACAATTCAATTGCACTTTGAATCGCACGATTTGAGGCCAGAATGACCAAATTTTCAATTTGGACCACAATTTTCCAAAATTACCATTTTGCCCATACTATACAAAAATGGTAAGTTTTGCCCTAAAAATTCTAAAATTTTCATCATTGGTCCCCCAATATCTTTACCATGCCCAATTAGCCCTAAATGTTATGAAATTGCACTTTGTCCCTTGAACTTTCAAAATTCCCAAATTTCCCCCAATTTTATCTCATTTTCAACCTTATAACTTAGTCGAATTGCACTTTGAATCGCACGATTTGAGGCCAGAATGACCAAATTTCCAATTTGGTCCTCAATTTTCCCAAAATTACCATTTTGCCCTACTTTACAAAAATGGTATGTTTTGCCCCAAAAATTCTAAAATTTTCATGATTGGTCCACCAATATCTTTACCATGCCCAACTAGCCCTAAATGTTATGTAATTGCACTTTGTCCCTTGAACTTTCAAAATTCCCAAATTTCCCCCAATTTTACCTCATTTTCAACCTTCCAACTTTGTCGAATTTGATTTCATAAAATTAACTAATCAAATGAGTTTAATTGTTAAAATTGAAGTTAGATTGGAGTTCCTACACCTTCATACAATTCAATTGCAGTTTGAATCGCACGATTTGAGGCCAGAATGACCAAATTTTCAACTTTCAAAATTCCCAAATTTCCCTCAATTTTACCTTATTTTCAACCTTCTGACTTAGTCGAATTTGATTTAATCAAATTAACTAATCAAATGAGTTTAATTGTTGAAATTGAAGTTAGATTGGGGTTCCTACACCTTCATACAATTCAATTGCACTTTGAATCGCACGATTTGAGGACAGAATGACCAAATTTCCAATTTGGTCCTCAATTTTTCTAAAATTACCATTTTGCCCCTACATTACAAAAATGGTAAGTTTTGCCCCAAAAATTCTACAATTTCATGATTGGTCCCCCAATATCTTTACCATACCCAATTAGCCCTAAAATCTATGAAATTGCACTTTGTCCCTTGAACTTTCAAAATTCCCAAATTTCCCCCAGTTTTACCTCATTTTCAACCTTCCAACTTTGTCGAATTTGATTTCATCAAATTAACTAATCAAATGAGTTTAATTGTTGAAATTGAAGTTAGATTGGAGTTCGTACACCTTCATACAATTCAATTGCACTTTGAATCGCACGATTTGAGGCCAGAATGCCCAAATTTCCAATTTGGTCCTCAATTTTTCCAAAATTACCATTTTGCCCCTACTTTACAAAAATGGTAAGTTTTGCCCCAAAAATTCTAAAATTTTCATGATCGGTCCCCCAATATCATTACCATGCCCAATTAGCAATAAATGTTATGAAATTGCACTTTGTCCCTTGAACACTCAAGATTCCCAAATTTCCACAATTTTACCTCATTTTCAACCTTCTAACTTAGTCGAATTTGATTTCATCAAGTTAACTAATCAAATGAGTTTAATTGTTGAAATTGAAGTTAGATTGGAGTTGCTACACCTTCATACAATTCAATTGCACTTTGAATCACACGATTTGAGGCCAGAATGACAAAATTTTCAATTTGGTCCTCAAATTTTCCAAAATTACCATTTTGCCCCTACTTTACAAAAATGGTAAGTTTTGCCCTAAAAATTTTACAATTTTCATGATTGGTCCCCCAATATCATTACCATGCCCAATTAGCCCTAAATGTTATGAAATTGCACTTTGTCCCTTGAACTTTCAAAATTCCCAAATTTCCCCCAATTTTGCCTTATTTTCAACCTTCTAGCTTAGTCGAATTTGATTTTATCAAATTAACTAATCAAATGAGTTTAATTGTTGGAATTGAAGTTAGATTGAATGTTACTACACCTTCATAAAATTCAATTGCACTTTGAATCGCACGATTTGAGGACAGAATGACCAAATTTCCAATTTGGTCCTCAATTTTTCTAAACTTACCATTTTGCCCCAACTTTAAAAAAATGGTAAGTTTTGCCCCAAAAATTCTACAATTTTCATGACTGCTCCCCCAATACCTTTACCATACCCAATTAGCCCTAAAATCTATGAAATTGCACTTTGTCCCTTGAACTTTCAAAATTCCCAAATTTCCCCCAATTTTGCCTTATTTTCAACCTTCTAGCTTAGTCGAATTTGATTTTATCAAATTAACTAATCAAATGAGTTTAATTGTTGGAATTGAAGTTAGATTGAATGTTACTACACCTTCATACAATTCAATTGCACTTTGAATCGCACGATTTGAGGACAGAATGACCAAATTTCCAATTTGGTCCTCAATTTTTCTAAACTTACCATTTTGCCCCAACTTTAAAAAAATGGTAAGTTTTGCCCCAAAAATTCTACAATTTTCATGATTGCTCCCCCAATACCTTTACCATACCCAATTAGCCCTAAAATCTATGAAATTGCACTTTGTCCCTTGAACTTTCAAAATTCCCAAATTTCCCCCAACTTTACGTCATTTTCAACCTTCTAACTTAGTCGAATTTGATTTCATCAAATTAACTAATCAAATGAGTTTAATTGTTGAAATTGAAGTTTGATTGGAGTTCCTACACCTTCATACAATTCAATTGCACTTTGAATCGCACGATTTGAGGCCAGACTGACCAAATTTTCAATTTGGTACTCAATTTTTCCAAAATTACCATTTTGCCCCTACTCTGCAAAAATGGTAAGTTTTGCCCTAAAAATTCTAAAATTTTCATGATTGGTCCCCCAATATCTTTACCATGCCCAATTAGCCCTAAATGTTATTAAATTGCACTTTGTCCCTTGAACTTTCAAAATTCCCAAATTTCCCCCAATTTTATCTCATTTTCAACCTTCTAACTTAGTCGAATTGCACTTTAAATCGCACGATTTGAGGCCATAATGACCAAATTTCCAATTTGGTTATCAATTTTCCCAAAATTACCATTTTGCCCTACTTTGCAAAAATGGTATGTTTTGCCCCAAAAATTCTAAAATTTTCATGATTGGTCCACCAATATCTTTACCATGCCCAATTAGCCCTAAATGTTTAGAAATAGCACTTTGTCCCTTGAACTTTCAAAATTCCCAAATTTCCCCCAATTTTACCTCATTTTCAACCTTCCAACCTTGTCGAATTTGATTTCATCAAATTAACTAATCAAATGAGTTTAATTGTTAAAATTGAAGTTAGATTGGAGTTCGTACACCTTCATACAATTCAATTGCAGTTTGAATCGCACGATTTGAGGCAAGAATGACCAAATTTCAAATTTGGTACTCAATTTTTTCAAAATTACCATTTTGCCTCTACTTTACAAAAATGGTAATTTTTGCCCCAAAAACTCTCAAATTTTCATTATTGGTCCCGCAATATCTTTAATTGTTGAAATTGAATGTAGATTGGAGTTCCTACACCTTTATACAATTAAATTGCACTTTGAATCGCACGATTTGAGGCCAGAATGACCAAATTTTCAATTTGGTTCTCAATTTTTCCAAAATTACCATTTTGCCCCTACTTTACAAAAATGGTAAGTTTTGCCCCAAAAATTCTAAAATTTTCATGATTGGTCCCCCAATATCATTACCATGCCCAATTAGCCCTAAATGTTATGAAATTGCACTTTGTCCCATTAACATTCAAAATTCCCAAATTTCCCCCAATTTTACCTTATTTTCAACCTTCTATCTTACTCGAATTTGATTTTATCAAATTAACTAATCAAATGAGTTTAATTGTTGAAATTGAAGTTAGATTGGAGTTCCTACACCTTCATACAATTCAATTGCACTTTGAATCGCACGATTTGAGGCCAGAATGACCAAATTTCAAATTTGGTTCACAATTTTTTGAAAATTACCATTTTGCCCTAATTTAGAAAAATAGTAACTTTTGCCCCAAAAATTCTAAAATTTTCATGAGTGGTCCCCCAATATCTTTACCATGCCCAATTAGCCCTAAATGTTATGAAATTCCACTTTGTCCCTTTAACTCAGTCGAAATTCCCAAATTTCCCCCAATTTTACCTCATTTTCAACCTTCTAACTTAGTCGAATTTGATTTCATCAAATTAACTAATCAAATGAGTTTAATTGTTTAAATTGAAGGTAGATTGGAGTTACTACACCTTCATACAATTAAATTGCACTTTGAATCGCACGATTTGAGGCCAGAATGACCAAATTTTCAATTTGGTCCTCAATTCTTCCAATATTACCATTTTGCCCCTACTTTACAAAAATGGTATGTTTTGCCCCAAAAATTCTAAAATTTTCATGATTGGTCCCCCAATATCTTTACCATGCCCAGTTAGCCCTAAATGTTATGAAATTGCACTTTGTCGCTTGAACTTTCAAAATTCCCAAATTTCCCCCAATTTAACCTCATTTTCAACCTTCTAACTTAGTCGAATTGCACACTTTGAATCGCACGATTTGAGGCCAAAATGACCAAATTTCCAATTTGGCCCTCAATTTTTCCAAAATTACCATTTTGCCCCTACTTTACAAAAATGGTAACTTTTGCCCCAAAAATTCTAAAATTTTCATGATTGGTCCCCCAATATCATTACCATGCCCAATTAGCCCTAAATGTTATGAAATTGCACTGTGTCCCTTGAACTTTCAAAATTCCCAAATTTCCCCCAATTTTACCTCTTTTTCAACCTTCAAACTTAGTCGAATTTGATTTTATCAAATTAACTAATCAAATGCATTTAATTGTTGAAATTGAATGTAGATTGGAGTTCCTACACCTTCATACAATTAAATTGCACTTTGAATCGCACGATTTGAGGCCAGAATGACCAAATTTTCAATTTGGTTCTCAATTTTTCCGAAATTACCATTTTGCCCCTACTTTACAAAAATGGTAAGTTTTGCCCCAAAAATTCTAAAATTTTCATGATTGGTCCCCCAATATCATTACCATGCCCAATTAGCCCTAAATGTTATGAAATTGCACTTTGTCCCTTGAACATTCAAGATTCCCAAATTTCCCCCAATTTTACCTCATTTTCAACCTTCTAACTTAGTAGAATTTGATTTCATCAAGTTAACTAATCAAATGAGTTCAATTGTTGAAATTGAAGTTAGATTGCAGTTCCTACACCTTCATACAATTCAATTGTACTTTGAATCGCACGATCTAAGGCCAGAATGACCAAATTTTCAATTTGGTCCTCAATTTTTCCAAAATTACCATTTTGCCCCTACTTTACAAAAATGGCAAGTGTTGCCCCAAAATTCTAAAATTTTCTTGATTGGTCCCCCTATATCATTACTATGCCCAATTAGCCCTAAATGTAATGAAATTAAACGTTGTCCCTTTAACTTAGTCGAATTTGATTTTATCAAATTAACTAATCAAATAAGTTTAATTGTTGAAATTGAAGTTAGATTGGAGTTCCTACACCTTCATACAATTCAATTGCACTTTGAATCGCACGATTTGAGGCCAGAATGACGAAATTTCCAATTTCGTCCTCAATTTTTTCAAAATTACCATTACGCCCCTACTTTACAAAAATGGTAAGTTTTGCCGCCAAAATTCTAAAATTTTTATGATTGGTCCCCCAATATCATTACCATGCCCAATTAGCCCTAAATGTTATGAAATTGCACTTTGTCCCTTGAACATTCAAAATTCCCAAATTTCCCCCAATGTTACCTTATTTTCAACCTTCTAACTTAGTAGAATTTGATTTTATCAAATTAACTAATCAAATGAGTTTAATTGTTGAAATTGAAGTTAGATTGGAGTTCCTACACCCTCATACAATTCAATTGCAGTTTGAATCGCACGATTTGAGGCCAAAATGACCAAATTTCCATTTGGCCCTTAATTTTTCCAAAATTACCATTTTGCCCCTACTTTACAGAAATGGTAAGTTTTTCCCCAAAAATTCTAAAATTTTCATGATTGGTCCCCCAATATCATTACCATGCCCAATTAGCCCTAAATGTTATGAAATTGCACTTTGTCCATTGAACATTCAAGATTCCCAAATTTCCCCCAATTTAACCTCATTTTCAACCTTCTAACTTAGTCGAATTGCACTTTGAATCGCACGATTTGAGGCCAGAATGACCAAATTTCAAATTTGGTTCACAATTTTTTGAAAATTACCATTTTGCCCCTAATTTAGAAAATAGTAACTTTTGCCCCAAAAATTCTAAAATTTTCATGAGTGGTCCCCCAATATCTTTACCATGCCCAATTAGCCCTAAATGTTATGAAATTCCACTTTGTCCCTTTAAC